>JAYKKI010000058.1:12180000-15001394 GCA_039881145.1 Druceiella hillmani
ATAGGCAAATGTTATTATTGTGCGACAGTCACAAAAAATTTAGTTAAATGTGTAATTTATATCCACTTACTATAAATAGTGCAAAGTAGACCAATATAACAGCGTTTACTTTGTACTCTTTAATGAGCCCTCCCATTACAAAATATTGAAAATAGTTGATACGTAGATACGATAGGCAAATGTTATTATTGCGCGACAGTCACAAAAAATTTAGTTAAATGTGTAATTTATATCCACTTACTATAAATAGTGCAAAGTAAACCAATATAACAGCGTTTACTTTGTACTCTTTAATGAGCCCTCCCATTACAAAATATTGAAAATAGTTGATACGTAGATACGATAGGCAAATGTTATTATTGTGCGACAGTCACAAAAAATTTAGTTAAATGTGTAATTTATATCCACTTACTATAAATAGTGCAAAGTAGACCAATATAACAGCGTTTACTTTGTACTCTTTAATGAGCCCTCCCATTACAAAATATTGAAAATAGTTGATACGTAGATATGATAGGCAAAAGTTATTATTGTGCGACAGTCACAAACAATTTAGTTAAATGTGTAAATTATATCCACTTACTATAAATAGTGCAAAGTAGACCAATATAACAACGTTTACTTTATACTCTTTAATGAGCCCTCCCATTACAAAATATTGAAAATAGTTGATACGTAGATATGATAGGCAAATGTTATTATTGTGCGACAGTCACAAACAATTTAGTTAAATATGTAATTTATATCCACTTACTATAAATAGTGCAAAGTAGACCATTATAACAGCGTTTACTTTGTACTCTTTAATGAGCCCTCCCATTACAAAATATTGAAAATAGTTGATACGTAGATATGATAGGCAAATGTTATTATTGTGCGACAGTCACAAACAATTTAGTTAAATATGTAATTTTTATCCACTTACTATAAATAGTGCAAAGTAGACTAATATAACAGCGTTTACTTTGTACTCTTTAATGAGCCCTCCCATTACAAAACATTGAAAATAGTTGATACGTAGATACGATAGGCAAATGTTATTATTGTGCGACAGTCACAAAAAATTTAGTTAAATGTGTAATTTATATACACTTACTATAAATAGTGCAAAGTAGACCAATATAACAGCGTTTACTTTGTACTCTTTAATGAGCCCTCCCATTACAAAATATTGAAAATAGTTGATACGTAGATATGATAGGCAAATGTTATTATTGTGCGACAGTCACAAACAATTTAGTTAAATATGTAATTTTTATCCACTTACTATAAATAGTGCAAAGTAGACCAATATAACAGCGTTTACTTTGTACTCTTTAATGAGCCCTCCCATTACAAAATATTGAAAATAGTTGATACGTAGATATGATAGGCAAAAGTTATTATTTTGCGACAGTCACAAACAATTTAGTTAAATGTGTAATTTATATCCACTTACTATAAATAGTGCAAAGTAGACCAATATAACAACGTTTACTTTATACTCTTTAATGAGCCCTCCCATTACAAAATATTGAAAATAGTTGATACGTAGATATGATAGGCAAATGTTATTATTGTGCGACAGTCACAAACAATTTAGTTAAATATGTAATTTATATCCACTTACTATAAATAGTGCAAAGTAGACCATTATAACAGCGTTTACTTTGTACTCTTTAATGAGCCCTCCCATTACAAAATATTGAAAATAGTTGATACGTAGATATGATAGGCAAATGTTATTATTGTGCGACAGTCACAAACAATTTAGTTAAATATGTAATTTTTATCCACTTACTATAAATAGTGCAAAGTAGACTAATATAACAGCGTTTACTTTGTACTCTTTAATGAGCCCTCCCATTACAAAACATTGAAAATAGTTGATACGTAGATACGATAGGCAAATGTTATTATTGTGCGACAGTCACAAAAAATTTAGTTAAATGTGTAATTTATATACACTTACTATAAATAGTGCAAAGTAGACCAATATAACAGCGTTTACTTTGTACTCTTTAATGAGCCCTCCCATTACAAAATATTGAAAATAGTTGATACGTAGATATGATAGGCAAATGTTATTATTGTGCGACAGTCACAAACAATTTAGTTAAATATGTAATTTTTATCCACTTACTATAAATAGTGCAAAGTAGACCAATATAACAACGTTTACTTTATACTCTTTAATGAGCCCTCCTATTACAAAATATTGAAAATAGTTGATACGTAGATATGATAGGCAAAAGTTATTATTGTGCGACAGTCACAAACAATTTAGTTAAATGTGTAATTTATATCCACTTACTATAAATAGTGCAAAGTAGACCAATATAACAACGTTTACTTTATACTCTTTAATGAGCCCTCCCATTACAAAATATTGAAAATAGTTGATACGTAGATATGATAGGCAAATGTTATTATTGTGCGACAGTCACAAACAATTTAGTTAAATATGTAATTTATATCCACTTACTATAAATAGTGCAAAGTAGACCATTATAACAGCGTTTACTTTGTACTCTTTAATGAGCCCTCCCATTACAAAATATTGAAAATAGTTGATACGTAGATATGATAGGCAAATGTTATTATTGTGCGACAGTCACAAACAATTTAGTTAAATATGTAATTTTTATCCACTTACTATAAATAGTGCAAAGTAGACTAATATAACAGCGTTTACTTTGTACTCTTTAATGAGCCCTCCCATTACAAAACATTGAAAATAGTTGATACGTAGATACGATAGGCAAATGTTATTATTGTGCGACAGTCACAAAAAATTTAGTTAAATGTGTAATTTATATACACTTACTATAAATAGTGCAAAGTAGACCAATATAACAGCGTTTACTTTGTACTCTTTAATGAGCCCTCCCATTACAAAATATTGAAAATAGTTGATACGTAGATATGATAGGCAAATGTTATTATTGTGCGACAGTCACAAACAATTTAGTTAAATATGTAATTTTTATCCACTTACTATAAATAGTGCAAAGTAGACCAATATAACAACGTTTACTTTATACTCTTTAATGAGCCCTCCCATTACAAAATATTGAAAATAGTTGATACGTAGATATGATAGGCAAATGTTATTATTGTGCGCCAGTCACAAACAATTTAGTTAAATATGTAATTTTTATCCACTTACTATAAATAGTGCAAAGTAGACTAATATAACAGCGTTTACTTTGTACTCTTTAATGAGCCCTCCCATTACAAAACATTGAAAATAGTTGATACGTAGATACGATAGGCAAATGATATTATTGTGCGACAGTCACAAAAAATTTAGTTAAATGTGTAATTTATATACACTTACTATAAATAGTGCAAAGTAGACCAATATAACAGCGTTTACTTTGTACTCTTTAATGAGCCCTCCCATTACAAAATATTGAAAATAGTTGATACGTAGATATGATAGGCAAATGTTATTATTGTGCGACAGTCACAAACAATTTAGTTAAATGTGTAATTTATATCCACTTACTATAAATAGTGCAAAGTAGACCAATATAACAACGTTTACTTTGTACTCTTTAATGAGCCCTCCCATTACAAAATATTGAAAATAGTTGATACGTAGATATGATAGGCAAATGTTATTATTGTGCGACAGTCACAAACAATTTAGTTAAATGTGTAATTTATATCCACTTACTATAAATAGTGCAAAGTAGACCAATATAACAGCGTTTACTTTGTACTCTTTAATGAGCCCTCCCATTACAAAACATAGAAAATAGTTGATACGTAGATATGATAGGCAAATGTTATTATTGTGCGACAGTCACAAAAAATTTAGTTAAATGTGTAATTTATATCCACTTACTATAAATAGTGCAAAGTAGACCAATATAACAGCGTTTACTTTGTACTCTTTAATGAGCCCTCCCATTACAAAATATTGAAAATAGTTGATACGTAGATACGATAGGCAAATGTTATTATTGCGCGACAGTCACAAAAAATTTAGTTAAATGTGTAATTTATATCCACTTACTATAAATAGTGCAAAGTAAACCAATATAACAGCGTTTACTTTGTACTCTTTAATGAGCCCTCCCATTACAAAATATTGAAAATAGTTGATACGTAGATACGATAGGCAAATGTTATTATTGTGCGACAGTCACAAAAAATTTAGTTAAATGTGTAATTTATATCCACTTACTATAAATAGTGCAAAGTAGACCAATATAACAGCGTTTACTTGGTACTCTTTAATGAGCCCTCCCATTACAAAATATTGAAAATAGTTGATACGTAGATACGATAGGCAAATGTTATTATTGCGCGACAGTCACAAACAATTTAATTAAATGTGTAATTTATATCCACTTACTATAAATAGTGCAAAGTAGAACAAGATAACAGCGTTTACTTTGTACTCTTTAATGAGCCCTCCCATTACAAAACATAGAAAATAGTTGATACGTAGATATGATAGGCAAATGTTATTATTGCGCGACAGTCACAAAAAATTTAGTTAAATGTGTAATTTATATCCACTTACTATAAATAGTGCAAAGTAGACCAATATAACAGCGTTTACTTTGTACTCTTTAATGAGCCCTCCCATTACAAAATATTGAAAATAGTTGATACGTAGATATGATAGGCAAATGTTATTATTGTGCGACAGTCACAAAAAATTTAGTTAAATGTGTAATTTATATCCACTTACTATAAATAGTGCAAAGTAGACCAATATAACAGCGTTTACTTTGTACTCTTTAATGAGCCCTCCCATTACAAAATATTGAAAATAGTTGATACGTAGATACGATAGGCAAATGTTATTATTGCGCGACAGTCACAAAAAATTTAGTTAAATGTGTAATTTATATCCACTTACTATAAATAGTGCAAAGTAGACCAAGATAACAGCGTTTACTTTGTACTCTTTAATGAGCCCTCCCATTACAAAACATAGAAAATAGTTGATACGTAGATATGATAGGCAAATGTTATTATTGTGCGACAGTCACAAAAAATTTAGTTAAATGTGTAATTTATATCCACTTACTATAAATAGTGCAAAGTAGACCAATATAACAGCGTTTACTTTGTACTCTTTAATGAGCCCTCCCATTACAAAATATTGAAAATAGTTGATACGTAGATACGATAGGCAAATGTTATTATTGCGCGACAGTCACAAAAAATTTAGTTAAATGTGTAATTTATATCCACTTACTATAAATAGTGCAAAGTAAACCAATATAACAGCGTTTACTTTGTACTCTTTAATGAGCCCTCCCATTACAAAATATTGAAAATAGTTGATACGTAGATACGATAGGCAAATGTTATTATTGTGCGACAGTCACAAAAAATTTAGTTAAATGTGTAATTTATATCCACTTACTATAAATAGTGCAAAGTAGACCAATATAACAGCGTTTACTTTGTACTCTTTAATGAGCCCTCCCATTACAAAATATTGAAAATAGTTGATACGTAGATATGATAGGCAAAAGTTATTATTGTGCGACAGTCACAAACAATTTAGTTAAATGTGTAAATTATATCCACTTACTATAAATAGTGCAAAGTAGACCAATATAACAACGTTTACTTTATACTCTTTAATGAGCCCTCCCATTACAAAATATTGAAAATAGTTGATACGTAGATATGATGGGCAAATGTTATTATTGTGCGACAGTCACAAACAATTTAGTTAAATATGTAATTTATATCCACTTACTATAAATAGTGCAAAGTAGACCATTATAACAGCGTTTACTTTGTACTCTTTAATGAGCCCTCCCATTACAAAATATTGAAAATAGTTGATACGTAGATATGATAGGCAAATGTTATTATTGTGCGACAGTCACAAAAAATTTAGTTAAATGTGTAATTTATATCCACTTACTATAAATAGTGCAAAGTAGACCAATATAACAGCGTTTACTTTGTACTCTTTAATGAGCCCTCCCATTACAAAATATTGAAAATAGTTGATACGTAGATACGATAGGCAAATGTTATTATTGCGCGACAGTCACAAAAAATTTAGTTAAATGTGTAATTTATATCCACTTACTATAAATAGTGCAAAGTAGACCAAGATAACAGCGTTTACTTTGTACTCTTTAATGAGCCCTCCCATTACAAAACATAGAAAATAGTTGATACGTAGATATGATAGGCAAATGTTATTATTGTGCGACAGTCACAAAAAATTTAGTTAAATGTGTAATTTATATCCACTTACTATAAATAGTGCAAAGTAGACCAATATAACAGCGTTTACTTTGTACTCTTTAATGAGCCCTCCCATTACAAAATATTGAAAATAGTTGATACGTAGATACGATAGGCAAATGTTATTATTGCGCGACAGTCACAAAAAATTTAGTTAAATGTGTAATTTATATCCACTTACTATAAATAGTGCAAAGTAGACCAATATAACAGCGTTTACTTTGTACTCTTTAATGAGCCCTCCCATTACAAAATATTGAAAATAGTTGATACGTAGATACGATAGGCAAATGTTATTATTGTGCGACAGTCACAAAAAATTTAGTTAAATGTGTAATTTATATCCACTTACTATAAATAGTGCAAAGTAGACCAATATAACAGCGTTTACTTTGTACTCTTTAATGAGCCCTCCCATTACAAAATATTGAAAATAGTTGATACGTAGATATGATAGGCAAAAGTTATTATTGTGCGACAGTCACAAACAATTTAGTTAAATGTGTAAATTATATCCACTTACTATAAATAGTGCAAAGTAGACCAATATAACAACGTTTACTTTATACTCTTTAATGAGCCCTCCCATTACAAAATATTGAAAATAGTTGATACGTAGATATGATAGGCAAATGTTATTATTGTGCGACAGTCACAAACAATTTAGTTAAATATGTAATTTATATCCACTTACTATAAATAGTGCAAAGTAGACCATTATAACAGCGTTTACTTTGTACTCTTTAATGAGCCCTCCCATTACAAAATATTGAAAATAGTTGATACGTAGATATGATAGGCAAATGTTATTATTGTGCGACAGTCACAAACAATTTAGTTAAATATGTAATTTTTATCCACTTACTATAAATAGTGCAAAGTAGACTAATATAACAGCGTTTACTTTGTACTCTTTAATGAGCCCTCCCATTACAAAACATTGAAAATAGTTGATACGTAGATACGATAGGCAAATATTATTATTGTGCGACAGTCACAAAAAATTTAGTTAAATGTGTAATTTATATACACTTACTATAAATAGTGCAAAGTAGACCAATATAACAGCGTTTACTTTGTACTCTTTAATGAGCCCTCCCATTACAAAATATTGAAAATAGTTGATACGTAGATATGATAGGCAAATGTTATTGTGCGACAGTCACAAACAATTTAGTTAAATATGTAATTTTTATCCACTTACTATAAATAGTGCAAAGTAGACCAATATAACAACGTTTACTTTATACTCTTTAATGAGCCCTCCCATTACAAAACATAGAAAATAGTTGATACGTAGATATGATAGGCAAATGTTATTATTGTGCGACAGTCACAAAAAATTTAGTTAAATGTGTAATTTATATCCACTTACTATAAATAGTGCAAAGTAGACCAATATAACAGCGTTTACTTTGTACTCTTTAATGAGCCCTCCCATTACAAAATATTGAAAATAGTTGATACGTAGATACGATAGGCAAATGTTATTATTGCGCGACAGTCACAAAAAATTTAGTTAAATGTCTAATTTATATCCACTTACTATAAATAGTGCAAAGTAAACCAATATAACAGCGTTTACTTTGTACTCTTTAATGAGCCCTCCCATTACAAAATATTGAAAATAGTTGATACGTAGATACGATAGGCAAATGTTATTATTGTGCGACAGTCACAAAAAATTTATTTAAATGTGTAATTTATATCCACTTACTATAAATAGTGCAAAGTAGACCAATATAACAGCGTTTACATGGTACTCTTTAATGAGCCCTCCCATTACAAAATATTGAAAATAGTTGATACGTAGATACGATAGGCAAATGTTATTATTGCGCGACAGTCACAAACAATTTAGTTAAATGTGTAATTTATATCCACTTACTATAAATAGTGCAAAGTAGAACAAGATAACAGCGTTTACTTTGTACTCTTTAATGAGCCCTCCCATTACAAAACATAGAAAATAGTTGATACGTAGATATGATAGGCAAATGTTATTATTGTGCGACAGTCACAAAAAATTTAGTTAAATGTGTAATTTATATCCACTTACTATAAATAGTGCAAATTAGACCAATATAACAGCGTTTACTTTGTACTCTTTAATGAGCCCTCCTATTACAAAATATTGAAAATAGTTGATACGTAGATATGATAGGCAAAAGTTATTATTGTGCGACAGTCACAAACAATTTAGTTAAATGTGTAAATTATATCCACTTACTATAAATAGTGCAAAGTAGACCAATATAACAACGTTTACTTTATACTCTTTAATGAGCCCTCCCATTACAAAATATTGAAAATAGTTGATACGTAGATATGATAGGCAAATGTTATTATTGTGCGACAGTCACAAACAATTTAGTTAAATATGTAATTTATATCCACTTACTATAAATAGTGCAAAGTAGACCAATATAACAACGTTTACTTTATACTCTTTAATGAGCCCTCCCATTACAAAATATTGAAAATAGTTGATACGTAGATATGATAGGCAAATGTTATTATTGTGCGACAGTCACAAACAATTTAGTTAAATATGTAATTTTTATCCACTTACTATAAATAGTGCAAAGTAGACTAATATAACAGCGTTTGCTTTGTACTCTTTAATGAGCCCTCCCATTACAAAACATTGAAAATAGTTGATACGTAGATACGATAGGCAAATGTTATTATTGTGCGACAGTCACAAAAAATTTAGTTAAATGTGTAATTTATATACACTTACTATAAATAGTGCAAAGTAGACCAATATAACAGCGTTTACTTTGTACTCTTTAATGAGCCCTCCCATTACAAAATATTGAAAATAGTTGATACGTAGATATGATAGGCAAATGTTATTATTGTGCGACAGTCACAAACAATTTAGTTAAATGTGTAATTTATACCCACTTACTATAAATAGTGCAAAGTAGACCAATATAACAACGTTTACTTTGTACTCTTTAATGAGCCCTCCCATTACAAAATATTGAAAATAGTTGATACGTAGATATGATAGGCAAATGTTATTATTGTGCGACAGTCACAAACAATTTAGTTAAATGTGTAATTTATATCCACTTACTATAAATAGTGCAAAGTAGACCAATATAACAGCGTTTACTTTGTACTCTTTAATGAGCCCTCCCATTACAAAATATTGAAAATAGTTGATACGTAGATATGATAGGCAAATGTTATTATTGTGCGACAGTCACAAACAATTTAGTTAAATGTGTAATTTATATCCACTTACTATAAATAGTGCAAAGTAGACCAATATAACAGCGTTTACTTTGTACTCTTTAATGAGCCTTCCCATTACAAAATATTGAAAATAGTTGATACGTAGATATGATAGGTAAATGTTATTATTGTGCGACAGTCACAAGCAATTTAGTTAAATGTGTAATTTATATCCACTTACTATAAATAGTGCAAAGTAGACCAATATAACAGCGTTTACTTTGCACTCTTTAATGAGCCCTCCCATTACAAAATATTGAAAATAGTTGATACGTAGATATGATAGGCAAATGTTATTATTGTGCGACAGTCACAAACAATTTAGTTAAATGTGTAATTTATATCCACTTACTATAAATAGTGCAAAGTAGACCAATATAACAGCGTTTACTTTGTACTCTTTAATGAGCCCTCCCATTACAAAACATTGAAAATAGTTGATACGTAGATATGATAGGCAAATGTTATTATTGTGCGACAGTCACAAAAAATTTAGTTAAATGTGTAATTTATATCCACTTACTATAAATAGTGCAAAGTAGACCAATATAACAGCGTTTACTTTGTACTCTTTAATGAGCCCTCCCATTACAAAATATTGAAAATAGTTGATACGTAGATATGATAGGCAAATGTTATTATTGTGCGACAGTCACAAACAATTTAGTTAAATGTGTAATTTATATCCACTTACTATAAATAGTGCAAAGTAGACCAATATAACAGCGTTTACTTTGTACTCTTTAATGAGCCCTCTCATTACAAAATATTGAAAATAGTTGATACGTAGATATGATAGGCAAATGTTATTATTGTGCGACAGTCACAAACAATTTAGTTAAATGTGTAATTTATATCCACTTACTATAAATAGTGCAAAGTAGACCAATATAACAGCGTTTACTTTGTACTCTTTAATGAGCCCTCCCATTACAAAACATTGAAAATAGTTGATACGTAGATACGATAGGCAAACGTTATTATTGTGCGACAGTAACAAAAAATTTAGTTAAATGTATAATTGAAATCCACTTACTATAAATAATGCAATGTAGACCAATATAACAGTATTTACCTTGTACTCTTTTAATGCATATAAGTTATTCTTGGCTGCTTTTCTTTTTGAAGTGAAATTTTTTGGGCGCGATAAGAATAAAATAGCAAAGTCTTTAATGCAAAGTTTTCATGAACCAATATGAGCAAAGCTTCAAATTAGAGATTAGCATTAAACAATTTTGCATAATCGTATATTGTTTTTAAAGACTCCCTTCTAAATTTTGAAAATAAGAATCTGGCATAAATTGGGTGAAAATGTAAATACATATCAGATTTTTACTCAGGATTCTACGGAGGCTGTATATGGAAAAGATTTGGAGTTCAAAGGTTGATAAGTAAAAATGCGACATTTAGTTTGAATAACCGTAATACAAATTATTAAGTCGAAAAGTAAAGTATAATTTCAAGTTGATTGATAAAAAGAAATCAAACCGTTTACGAAAAGCTGAAATTTTTATTTTGGATGAGACCTGTTTAATGTAGTAAAATAAAAATTAAATATAAATGTATATACATATGTATATACATATATATATATATATATATATATATTTATATAAATATATATATATATATATTTATATATTTACTTATTTTTATATTTTTTTGCAAGTTGGGTACATATTGTTCATAGATTATGAAAAGGGGGATTGCAGATCAACTTCTTATAAGTTTAACAATACTGAAATATAAGGCTTTCACATTATATTTCAGTATTTACACGTGCCGAATCGAGCCCCTTTGTTGGTTGTAATGTATTATACTACTTAACCGGTAGTGAAAATATTGATTATAAGTTTAATCTAATTTTAAAAGACTACAAGAATTTAAGATTTATGATATCTTTTCGATTTAAAGTGTAACCCTTAATAGCCCTTCTGTGTGCTCTTAAAAGTGTGAGATAAAAATACTTGGCCGTTTTAAAAGTTTATTTTAAATAAATATTTAGTTTTAATAATGTTCCGCTATAATTTATATGTTTCAATCCCATAAAGTTATTTTCAGAATATTAATTTTACATCAAAACCTATATCGTAATTTGAGGCATATTTAAAAATCAATTATATAATTTAAAAATTCAAAATAATATATTTGTAATGTTTATTAAACAGCAATAAAATAATTAAAAAATGGAACTGTCTTAAAACTCGAATAGCCTTCAAAATTTTTGCAATATTAATTACGTATTTCGCAATCATCCTTGCAACGCGGTAAAGGCGTTAACTTTTTAGGTACATCGAAGAGTTACGTAAATCTCGCCTACTTATTATTTATATAAGATAATACACGTAAACGTGCTCCAACAGATAAACGACGATTTCAGGTAACACCGTACTTTTACCTGGCGGATATATGAATAATACAATAATAATAACGCAATAATATCGGATCAAAATGATACGTTTTAAAAACTTTTATAGTTATATATATATATATTTTTTGGTTCAGTTAAATGACAAATTAAAACAATTAAATGAAACTCCGTGATGTAGTATTATTTCTATTTTCTTTAGTTTCTTTACCACGACCTTGGTTTCGTTGTATTACAACATCTTCAGGTGGGCTATTAGCAAAGCTACCAATCTTTGCTAATTGCCCACTTGAAGATGTTGTAATATAACGAAACCTAAGTCGTGGTAAAGAACTTAAAGAAAGTAGAAATAATACTACATCACGTAGTTTCATTTAATTATGAATAATGAATTTCTACAAAATTACCGCCAAATATATTCAATATTTGAAAAATTAAGGTATTAGTCGGGCATTTAAATGAACACGTGAAAAAATATAATTTTAATTGGTGTGTACATGTGACATAATCAAAGAGAATGAATGAAGCTCAAATGACCTAAAGACATATAAAAGACGGGACATTTTATTTCATCATACACCTGTTGATGTCATTTGTCTTTTCAAGTAATTTAATGAATACATTCAATTATTTTTCTTCAAAATGATCATGATGTTTCATACTTCTTCATTACAGTTTTAGTTTAAACAGCATAGGCTACCAATTCTTACTTGAAAGTACATGCGCGAATATATTATAATCAATTATCGACATTATTTTGACTTTAATGCTAGGGACTAATACAGTGAAAGAACTTTTCATAACTTTTCTAAATTCTCAAGCATTGTTTGACTTTTTACTCACTGATTGTCTGTTTCACCAAGTATTCCCTTATCGTTTTGTAAAGAGAGCGGAAATAACACGAAAGACTAATCAAATGTACTCCACCATGTGTCTGTTGCTAATACCGTATGTGTTACTTAATACAAACGAAAATAAATATATCCTTAATCCGTTGTCTTAATAAGCTGTTCAGTTGCGTAGTCCTTTGACCGATATTGTGAATGTTTTGCGAGTCACGTCTAAAATAGCGGTATTAAATTTAATCCATCATACCTGGATGGGAGTTTGGTTTAGCAAATCCTATCTTATCTTGTTGCATGTTTGCCGATTATGTTCGTGTAAAAGCCGTATTATGTTAAGTATCGGTTCGACGTCGAAATTGTAAAGTTCTACTTTGTTATTTCCAATATGGTCAGTGCAAGCTTATTTATATTTTCGATGTTTAATTAACTTAGATGGAATACTCTGTGTTTTTTTATTAAGTGCTTTTATTTTAATGTTTGGATATTTTTTTTCATAATTTAAAGGACATGACGTCAATTTTAAGGAAATGGGTCATTATATCGGTACAGACCATTAAATGATTTATTTTAATGTTACATTTATTTTAATGTTTGGATGTTTTCATTTTCTCTCGTAATTTAAAGGGCATGACGCCAATTTTAAGGAAATGGACCAATTATATCAAAACAGAACATTAAATGATTTTATTTTAATGTTTGGATGTTTTTATTTTCTCTCATAATTTAAAAGGCATGACGCTAATTTTATGGAAATGGATCATTAAATAGGTACAGTCCATTTTTAAAATCATTTTAGGTACTTGTAGATTAGGTTAGACATATTTCCAATCTTAATAAATTAAGAAGAGATAAATGGCTTTGTGGTCTACGGAGGAGTACCATCGTTTATTATATAACCGTTCAACGAATTTAAATACTCGTATTTTTTTTAGGTATAATTTTGTGTCATGTTTTATCCCTACATGTTTCGGGTTCATATACTTAGTTTCTCTACTATGTTGATCAAGCATCTTGGAGTGTTGTGATTTCTGCCACACAAAACAATTTTTTTTAGAAGTGGTCCAAAAAGTTTTAGCTTAACTAATGCACTTATAAATTTCCACAAAGATACAATAACCAAATCTTTCCAATCTCAAGTAGTGAATCGTTTTTTTTTATTTGCCAAATATAAAAAGATAAATTATGTTTTAGTCAAATTAGAATAATTTTTCCTCTTAAAGAATATTGAAATTTTATGAATAGTTAAATGAGCTACAACCTATAAGTTTCATTGTTTAATTCACATTTTTTCTCTAATAATTACGTTCCTCTATATAAAGAATAATACGATGAAAACGATGAGTTCGAAGAAATGAAATGATAAGCAATTAATATTTCAATATTATTTATTTATTTGTTAATAGTTGTAATATTGACCAGTTTAAGCATAATATGTAGTTTACAAGCATGTTTGATTCAAAATTTATTTAGTCCCCGTAGACAATTGTGACGAAACAATAATGAATTCATTAAAATAAAAAAGGTCTGATATACGAAACATGTAATGAGCAAGTTTTACTTTACTGTTTTTTATTTTTATTTAGGCACTTTACTCGAATTTGACTGTTTTTTATTTAGGCACTGTCTTCGATAACATATGCCCAAATAATATATTTTCTCTGATTTTTTAAACTTTGATAATTGTTATAAATTGCGCGCTCAGTTTTCTTGAGATCACGTCATATTTCGTATACTTGCAGGTTTGTACTATATCGATAAGTAAAGAATTTTGGGATAATATGACGCAATTTATTAAATGAATTTACAAAATTTTCCATCCCATTACATAATATATGAAAAAATATTTTTATTTAATGGTCATAGAACTTACGTACATTTAATTTAACGATTAAATATTATAAACAAAACTCGCGTGCATAAAGTTGAGGGCTAGAGAAAGAAATATTACATAGTTATTATTGAGAAAATACATGGGGATTTTTATAATTTCCTCATATTACTCCGAGTTAGAAAATAACTAAAAAAATCATGAAGCCTCACTTTTTGATAACGAATCAATATGCCTGTTGGAGACGTAACTTCAAGGAATATATTAAATATATTTAATTTAAATTACATTTAAAAAACTAATTACAAAAGATTACACGTTAAATAAATATGTATCTCATCATTTACCGTCCATTCATTGTTGATTGCGTTACATATAATGCTATATCTATATAGAACCCATCCTGTTATGCACTATAAAACGTAATGGCGATAACAATGCATAGTCACTTGCATCGACAGCATTGACTTCCAATAGCAAGTTGAAATTAACGGGAAATATAATTTCATTTCGAAATCGTTTTAGGTAAACAAATTTGACATTCAGAAAAAATTAGGATGCTGACTCATTATTAGCCAATTTATTATATATCAAAGTATTTAAAGATATGGTCGCCTAAGCACCAAACCCATTGAAAATAAATTCAGCTATCACGAATTTTCAAGTTTTAATTTGCCGTCTGAAAGAAAATACCCATCCAATTTTGTTTGGAATACTACAATTTATACGTTATGGGAAAAAATCTGCCCTAAACGGTACAGGGCCCGGTAGCTCTATTTTTTTAAATAGGTAGTCCATATTAAGCAAAGTAATAAAATTTCATAGTTATTAAAAAGTGAGCAAATATATGTGGATCTACAAATATTCAGAAAGAAACAAATCTTTTAAATACACTGGCAACTCGAAGCTTGACGGGGAGAGGTAATCCCGCTCAAATTAGCGACAGTTCAAATTGAAATAATTTCAAAATTTAATAAACGTAACACTGCTATCATGTTCTCGCTATAAAAAGAATTCAAATATGTGTGGATATGATGGCCATACGTAGCGAACTACTACCCATAAAGTAAACCCACAATTTTCGCCAGATAAATTTGACACTTTGAAATTTGAGTTATTCAAATAATTTAAATGATGTACGTTTCCCACTTCTCATAATGTTGCCGAATATTATATGAATATAAGTTTTGATTAAATTGTAGAATTAAAAAAAATTCTATACAATCTCAAAATGCTATACACAATTGATATTTTCACTGATATAACTGCGAGCGTGTCCGTTATTCCATTCATTTTTAATTAATTTTTCATTTAATTTTTTCCATATCTCATTAATTTCACTTTTTGGAAACGTTTACATAATTGGATAACGAATTTATCAAATTTTAGGCTAATGTACAACAGAATCTTTATCATTTTTTTAGACTTATCCTAGCTGCTTAAAAACGTACCAGACATCCGGAATCTTTAGTCTTGGAATCCTTAATGATTAACATATAATTCCAATCAATTAAGACATCCTACGTTATCACAGTGAATTTTGGTCACTCATACATTGGTATGTAAATAAGTGTTACTTTTTTTATGCTTCCATTGTGAAACAGGTAGACTTATATTTTCGCCACGTTTATTATTCCGCCTATCACATTTCATTCCAAAATTTTAGATACGAGTACATGACCTACAAACCTATATCCACATAAATCTAAAATTAGAGAACCAGCTTCATATTCATCAATTTGCAAATGAATATTAAATATGGACATCTCACCATCAACTGACATGTAGCAAAATAAGGAAAAGACAATTTTCCTCTCGCGGAGATGAAATTTTTTTTCGAGCATTCTCGTCGCGTGGAGTATCATTGGAAAAATCTTATGAAAGAAAGTTTTGTTTATACTGTTTCATTGTTAAGTCTTTTATAATACTTATTAAGCTACAAAGTTACGTTAATATCTTTCATATTTAACTTTTCAATTGTGCGTTTAAAAATATAAAAAATATAGATACTAAGATGATTGGAAATTTAATTTAAAATTATTTCTATTAATTTTTTATAAACAAATTTCAAAGTTACGTTCTTAGCCAGTTCGTACATATAAATTCTTATTTGTTTCGTTTGCTTTATTTGTGCAGATAATGAAACTGTAACATTTTATATCAAACTGTAAATTACGTAAATAATTTTAATATAAAATTAAATTCATAAAAAACTATTTATATATATCCTTTGATTTTTCTGCATCTGAAAAATCATTGTCACTATTGGTTGATAATTAAAGAGCCATCAATTATATATATACGAAAAGCTTACTGATAATAACTATTTTACAATTATTTTACCAAATTTTATGTTTATGGCGAATATACTGCTAAGACAAGTCAGCATAGCTTTTAAAACAATAAGCTTAACATAACCCCAGGTCATGTTGAAATATTTGGAGTGTTAACTTTTAGATCATTTACTGTAGGACTTCAGTCGAAGCTGATTTAAAATGAAAATAACTGATGTAACTTTAGTTTTATTAATTTTTTTTTTATTATTTTTATTATTTTTTTTTCTTTATTTTTTTTTATTTTATTTTTTTATTTTTTGTTTATATTTTTTTTTATTTTTTTTTTTAAACTTTTTTTTTTATTTTTTTTTTTTTCGAACTGGCATGTTCGTAATAAAAATATTTACATACTATATCCTAAACAACATATAATAAACTTAATTTCTCACGCCAATTTAAAATAAAACTTCGCATGACTTTTTCCAGAACCTACTCCAAAACCTTACTCTCTCATCAGCTTTATGTTTGAGAAAATTAAAATTACTACTTTTATGAAGTGACCAAGAAAGAAATCCAAATTGTACTGAATAGAAAATCAATATTTTTTTGATTAATCAAAGAAATAAAAATTGAAGAAGAATATAACAAACTTGACGCAGTATTCATGATAAAGAGTAACGACAGGATGCAATAATAACTCCTTTCATAATATTATTATATTTACTGGACAAACTGGTCGAAGAACTTATTCACTCATCTGTTTATTCTTACGGGGTATCGTCAGAGCACGATTACTTTTTTGTATGATTTATTGTCTTTAATTTTTTTAAATAATTCCCCGGATATTGAAGTGCAAAACTATTTGAATTAGTTATATTAGATTAATTGAACATCTTGGTCTTATTAATTGATTATTGATGTATTTTAATGTTTTTTATTTTTATTTGGAAGGAAAAATTGTCAATGTTTTCCCGGTCGTTACGGTTTTTTTCTACCATGGAACAATAAGTAAAAGCATTACTATTATGATTATATGAAATGGAAAAACTTGAAACCAGCACGGTTGTACACGGCATATGTAGAATATGGAGATTGGCATAAAAGCAAGTGGTTTGGTAACCATAGTATAATCTGAAAAGTTTATAATGAAAGGGACACATAAACAATTGACATAGAAATAGGACATCGATCCAGAGCCTCAAAATCTGAGATAGAATGCATACATCAGGAAGTAGAATATTACTCATTCAACAATTGAAACTTGAATATCAAAACAAGAGAGCACGACTTTATCGGAAAATATTGAGAAATCAAAAGGAAAACGAGAAAGTTTTCAAACTAATATCTCAATCGCACCATTGAATTTCGTTATTAGCGTTATCGGTATTTGCCGATGTATTTTTCAAGGTATATGTGTCACTTTGTATAAGTACACGTAGGTATCACCTAATATTCAGTTTCATACACGCAAATTACACACACTCAAAGTGACATCAGAGGTAATAATTTAAAATCAGCGTGGACCGAAGTTCTGAATGAAATGATCTAAAGATTAAACACTCGTAATTTAGGATTATGTTAAGGTTATTGCTTCAAAGGCTATGCTAACTTGTCTTAGGGATATATTAACCATAAACATGAAATTTGGCAAAATAACTTTAGTTAACGTTAGTTACATACGTTAACCATACACACAAATGGTTTCTTAGAGCCCTGAATAAATGATAATCAGAGGGCGCAATATCAAGCGAATATGGTGGATGTGTTAGTAGAACCTAGCCGAAATCCTCTAATTTATCGCGAGTACGTTTTGCAGCATGAGATTCAGCATTATTATTTAGAATATAAACTCGATCGCGTTGATTATTTCATTTGTTATCTAATCGGTCCAATTGTATAAAGTAAATATCTGCATTAATTGTAAATCTCTCTGGAAGTAACTACCAATGAATCATGAATGTACTTGACATTCCGCCAGCATCTGAGTCTCAACTTTTTGCCACTTATATCAGGTTTGCATACTGAAACTCCTGTTTCTCCGACATCCAGTTATTGAAGTTTGCGTTTTTGGTTTACGTATGTCACCAAACACGCAATCACTTGTCATCGCCAGTTACTAACTGGTTCATTCAATAGAAGTTATGTTTCAATATCAACAATTGTTGACAAGTATCGACTCTTCACTGAAGGTGATATGATGGCAATCATGGGGTATCCACATACCGTATTTCGAAACTTTTCCCTATTCGTGCAAATGTGATTCTACGGTGCCATGCCTGTAGTATAGCTCATTTGAAAATTGGCGAGTAGCCAGTCAAGGATCCTCCTCAGTCAGGTATTGTAATGGTTGAACGTTCAATTCAACAAGACGTCTGGTACGGTGTTCATCCTCAAAATTGTAGTCCTCGTTCCTGAACTTTCTGAACTAAATCTTTGCCATCGCGTAAGACACCGTGGACTGGCCCATTACATGACATGTATTATTTGTGGCAGTCTTTGCATCGTAACCCACACGAAGTACGTAAATTAGAAGCATTCGTATTTAATATCGATTAAAATCCATCATCTTTTATATTATTCACTTTAAACTTTGGCACTAACTATTGTTAACTACCCTTGTGGCCTACTTATATCCTACAATATAACCCTCTGCACTAGTGCCTATTTATACCCCACAGTAAAATCTTCTAGAAGTTTCTAGAATTTGTCTAGAAAATTCCTGAAATTGTGGCTAAAACTTACTAGCCAAACTAACTGTTTTATGAGTTTATTTTATACCAAAATTACATACGTAGTTTATAGTTTTGATATAAAATGTTACAGTTTATTTATCCACACAATAAACAAAAAGTACTCATAATGTATATAAGAAACCGGCTAAGACCGTATCAAATTAATCAAAATAACGTTAAATTAAATTTCTAATCATTTTAGTTTCTAAGTTTTTTTCATATTTTTAAACTATTGAAAAGCTAAAAATGGGAAACATTAACGTAATTTTGCAGCTTAATATTATTATAGGCTTAAAAATTACAAAAATTTTTCTTTTACAACATTTTTCCAATTTTGCCCCCTCGACAAGAATGCGCGACGAAAATTTTCCGTCTCTCGCTGGAGAAAATATTGACTTTACTTGCAAAGTCATGGAAATGAAGCAAGTTTGTACACTTGTAAACTTGTATAGATGTTACATTAGGTCATAGATCTAAAACTCTGGATAAAATCGTAACAGGCGAAATGATGTACGTGGCGAAATAGTAAGTTTACCTGTTTTACAATGGAAGTAACACTTACTTATGTACACACAAGAGTGACAAAATTCACTGTGATAATGCAAGATATTTTAATTGATTGCAATCACATGTAAATCAAGTAGCCTAAAAATTCTGAGTGTGTGGTTTATACATGTATTCAAGCAGCTATGATAAATATTAAAAAAAATTAGAAGACTCTGTCCTGTATTAGGCTAAAATTTGATAAATTTGGTATTTATGTATGTAAAAGTTTCCCAAAAAGTGAAATGAATGAGATATTTAAAAAATCAAGTCAAACACATACAAAAATTAAAAATATTGGGATGACACGACCGCAGTTATATCATGAAAATATCAATAGCGTATAGCATTTTGAGATTTAATAAGATTTTTAAAAATTTTGTAATTTAATCCTTACGTATGTTCACATAACATTGGGTGATGTCTATTAAGTTTGAAATCATTTCAATAGAATGCGCTCATTTAAGCGGGATTAAATCTCCGCTCCTGGCTTCGATTTACCATTGGATTTAAAAGATTTGTGTCTATGAATATTTTGCGTCCACATATTTTTGTTCAATTTTTAACAACCATAAAAAATTTATTATTCTATTTAATGTGGACTGCTTATTTAAAAAATTAGCGCTGCCGGACCCCATACCGCTTAGATCAGATTCTTTCCCATATCGTATTATCATATATATTAATACGCTAAGGTTAAGATGTTACACTCCCTTTTTAGAAAAAACCTCACAACTAATCCACATAAATTATATATCATTTTATAGATAATTGCTTGCTCTACCGGCATCCACAACTAAAAAATTTATTATTGCTATTGTTTTTGCAAATTAATTAATTATTAAAATTATATAAACAAAACAGCAATGCTGCCATCTAACGGCTCAACGTCAATATGATTGACGGTCGGTAAAATTTTTGTTTAATTTCAAATCCACTCACGTATAAATAAAGTGGCGCTTTAGCTCAATGCTTTTGATACTTGCGCCTCTATATGTCAATTTTATTAAAATAGAATAAATAATGCGAAGACTTCGCACGGGTCATGCTAGTACATTATAATATTCCTAACAAAATTGGATAGGCATTTTGTTTCAAATTTAGACATGCAATTAGGAATTTAAAAATTTCAAATTTGTGGCAACCTAATTTATTTTCAACAGCTTTGGTGCTTAGGCGATCATATCTTTAAATACATTTATGTCTAGCTAATTTTGCGCTAGAAACTTTCTGAGCATTTTTCTGAACTTGCTATTGGAAGTCAATGCGGTCGATGCGAGTGACTAAATAATGTTATCGCCATTATGTTCTAAAGTGCATAACACGATGGGTTCTTCATTACTAAATGTGTGAAAATTTCGATATCGAAAATAATACTCACTATTATATGTATGTGAAAAAAGTTCACATTTTACTTTTTAATTGCATTAGTATAATATGTAAGGCAATCGAAATGGAACAAATGGTAAATTATTAGGTATATATTTTTTAATACATTGAGTAAATGTGTCATTTTATGTAACTCATTTTTCAAACATAAGTAAATTTTATTTAACATATCAATTCATTTGAAAAAGGGAGTCATTTGTATTTTTTTAGATATTTGCTAACGTAGAGTAATAACAGTAATAGAAGGGAACGATCAAAAATACCAACACTTTTTATCCCACTGATAATTATAAAATATATTTCTTCACAGGGCAGCAAATTTAAGCAAGAAAATTTTGTTAATTCGTTCCACTTCAGCCGTCATTTTATTTTCATTTACGTTAATTTGTTCGTCAAAATCGCCTACATACCATACTTAATGATGGTAGAGTAATTGATATGTTTTCGTTGATACGATCCAATTCTATAAAAAAAGAATTCAAAAAAAGCGTAACGTGTAAATTGTTTTAACAGAAAACTAGAAAAAGACTATCGGCTATCCACATAATTACATTTATTATATTTGGCATCACGGCTGAGCACGACATTATCCTATCTTTCGTTTTTAGTATATAAAAAACATTAATAAGCATGTGAATAAAAGTATCGTAATATTAATGATTAAATATTTTAAATACCAAAATTTAATATTTTTAATTTGTTACCTCTTGATATTTGTCTTTGAATGCAAACGTATGAAAAATCATTAAATAAACTTTTATCGATGCAATAAATGTGATTAAACAGGAAAGGCAAAGTAAATATATATCGTATATGAATCATAGAAAACGTCGGTCAGCAATATCTTAACACAGTAAAAATAAAAAAAATAGAGTGATAAAGTCAAATTGAAACGACTCAGAAATGGAGATGTTACGCTAAACAACATTAGGTGGCACTAAATATATACAAGCATAATTTACTTTGCACGTACTATAATTTAATAAGTTAGTAATAAAAGATTTTGTTTTGTAAAAAAAAATAATTTTTATTTTCCGAATGTTGTAAGTTGATAATAACAGTTATAAGATATAAATATTATTATTAACTTATATCATTGGATATAAGTTAATAATAACCGGCCGTAAATAATAACAAATGAAATGGAAAATTAGAACACTTAAAATTTAAACTTTTCGCTAGATGGCGCTAAATCACGGGTTTATTTTTATAATTATTTAAAACAAGCTGCTGCATATAAATGACGTGTTTATTAAATATTATTACAATCATTTCAAGCTTTCAAATAACATTCACGTACAAATAATTTTATTCCAAGCCCGTGATTCCTTACAAAATGAGCATCATTTTTCTGATAAAAACCAAATTAATCTATGACCATCCACACTGTTTGTCCAGTTTTTATTATTTCTTTATGGAGCTATTGTTTTATTATACTAAATTTGGGTAATTTTATCATAATTTCTTCAGTTACGAACGCCGTATTTGGATTAAAATTTCCTATGTAATTGTATGTAACCTTATTTAAAAAGTTCTAATTTCATAAGACATTATTCTAATAAAAATTGTATTTTACGCAAAAGTGTTATTATTATTCAAGTGGATCTTTTACAAAATCCATCGAGAACGTTAATATTTGTTCAATATACATAAGTTTATCTACATATATAAAAGTTTATATATATAGGTATATAAGTTTATATATATATAGTTTATATATATATATATATATATATATATATAAATATAAGTTTAATATTATAAAAAAATAATAATTATTTCTTGGTGTTTAATTGACGAGCTTCAATTATAGTTTTAAAAAATTTAGAATAATTTACAAATGTTACCATAAATTTTATTGAATGATTCGTATTATATTAGTTAGTGTACAAGTTAGTTGCAAAAATTATAAATTCAATTATTTCATTAACAATTAATTTAATTTGAATTTTACACAATTAAACTGTGTGAGTCAGAATGGAAGTCTCAAGGAGGATCTGGATAACTATACTGATTTTTACCTTACTTTATTTTTGTTTCTTCTGCGTTTTCGTCATGAGCTCTTATCACTTCAGATTATTTCTTCCCCAGTTTATTCGTATAAAGTAGACATATTCCTCCCTTATTTTTTTCATTTGTTCTAAAAATTTTCACATCGTCAATGAAGTTAACAGCAGATTCATGATTTTTCAGTAGTATTTTGAAAGTTTCATTATTTTTTACATTCCTGTCAAATTACATGTCATATATGCCTCTCCTAGAAGAAAGAATAAACCTATAAAAATATGAGATTAGATTAAATGATATATATTCAAGAGCAAGCATTGAATTTTACCTACTAACGAATGTAAATAATCATGTATACCTTAGACATTAAGAAACTATGTTATATGCGTAAATAAAAATAAGTGTTTGTGTTTATTTTAGTGTAGAAAATGTTCAATACAGTTGTATCGATTATTTCCTCTTTTTGGTGGTTTCAAACATTTAGCACGACAAGCAATGTAACCAACCACTTTCAATTTTCAAAATTATTAAATGACATATGAAAAGGTTATTTTTTCTGTGCTAAGAAGATTATATATTTACTTATTTCCGTATTACATATATATATATATATATATATATATATATATAAGGTATATATATATATATAAGGAAAAAATCTTACCTTTAGTGTTACGATAAATTCAATAACCATTATACGCCAATTATACATACGTCTGACCTACCGGGTGATTAGATCCGCGATCACAATGAATTAATGAGAATGAATATTTTTTAGCATTTTTTTAAATTTACAAGTCTATTAATTATAAAATTACTTTTATAACCTCCTCTTTATTTTTAAGAGACGAAAGAGAAATCTTTAGATTTTTTTTTTAATATTTCACAGTTTTAAAATTAAAATTATTTTTCTATCAAACCATTAGTTTCTTATTCTCTTAAAATCAAATTAATTATGAATATAATTTTCCATTTAGCTTCACTTTTATCACCAAAATGAACTGCATATGGACTTGGTTAAGTAGACACCCGAACCGTTTGCTACTTACCCCACACTGGATGTGCAATTGTGGGAAGGCTGAGTTAGACTGAATAATGTTGACTTAAGGAAAATAAAGACCCACTTGTAAGAAAGCTAACAAATGCACAAGTCTAACCAGCAGACCAAACAAAAGCTGGAGTATCAGCCACCGTTACCTCATTAGCACCTGAGTAATATGAAAGTGTAATTAATTCTGCATAAATAAATTGATTTTTTTAACTATCATAGTGCCCGCTCTATAATCCATTACATTAGTGTTTTTTTTATAAAATACCGCATTGATTTGAATTCACTAATCGAAAGAACCTTAGCTGGAAACCAAACATGAACGATATCATATTTAAATCGTCAAAAAAAAGAGTGACTACTCTTTGTAAAGTCTTCATCAATTAATTCCCCGTCGGAATTAAATTCATATCTGCCAAATACTCTTACTCTCCCTAGTTGACTGTTAAGACGTGCGCTACCTTGATCTTACTTAACAGCCCTTGAATAAATTACAACACCTTCAAATGTAAATGTTCTTGCGTCCGTTATCCCTGTCGACTTCAGAAAGTGCAGTCATATTCCTAGAGCTTAGTTGGGCGGGAATGTATATATATGTAAATAACCTTACATTTTCATTTTATCTGCTTGAATGTATTAAATATTGAAATATGACCGCATTTTCAATTTACAATATTTCGAATTAGAATTCTAAGGAGAGGAAAAATTACTATACTCAATATTTTCCTAATATTCAGAATAACTAAAGTTGCTCAAAAATCAAAATTTTCTTTAGTATTTTTTTCACTTGTTCAATCTTTTTCTGAAACGAAACGTAAAATCACCGTACTTAGTTGGGGTTACGCTCACTATAAAAATGTCATTACATTTATTCAAAAGCAAATTTATTACATTTGTTAATACTTTGTCTACATTAAATTTATTGGTCTTCGCGAGTACTTTGTTAGTTCCTTCCTCAGTTGCTTAGAAATACTTGGTTTGCAGCACATTATGGTTAATTTTATAATGAAACTTGATCAATATAATACGAATATTACGTTTTTTTAGTTAAATCATTTTATATTTATTTTTATGTTTCTGTCTTTATTGACTTAGTTTCGTTATATTCTTAACGCTTTTATTAGCTTCATTTTCATCTAAGCAATTCTATCAAATAGACTTTTCACCAATCCTAATTAAAGTGTCTATTTAAAATTTTGTAAACCTTTTCAGTTCTAATGATAATATAAATATATTTTATCATGAAACTAATTCGATAGTGCAGGAGAGATATAGCTCACTATTCGATGATTAACAATAAACTCATCGAGTTTTATCGGTTTAATATATATAATTGATTTTTATCAAGACTATAAATTTTCTTATTTAGATAAGTTTCGATGATAAAACAAAGCATCCGGTTCAATCAAGTAATGTTCTACGAAACGAATTTTTAACGTCGAAAGCTATCTGTACCCGTAAGTTTGAGTTTTCTCAAGTATGTACAAATTTATTATAAATCACTCGCTAGTGGAAAACTGCACAAAGGACGGTCAAACGAACTGACGCTGGAAGGATGTTGGATTTAATCGTTTTGGAATTATAAAATATTTTGATAATCAATATTGAATTACGAACTGTTGTAAAGATAAATGTTACAAACATGTAGCTCCAGAATAAAACTAATTATGACTAGACTAGATCATATATTTTATTTCTAAAAGCATTAGGTGAATTTGTATTTACATGGCCATGTAGTCGTATATCGTCACAATCTTAGACAGAAAATAAAATGTGCATTGGATTTAATTAAAATATTGTGCCAGTAAATATTTCTATTACGCAACTTTATTGAATAATTACGTAATTATACAATTTTAAAAACATACGTGAAAATCTTTACTGTGCAAATAGATTAGCCCTTTACACATACTTTGTATTCGACGTTTCGTAATACTACAATTTTGTACATAGTTTGTTTAATGTTACTGTAATTTAACATTATACAAACTAAGTATTGATCGGTAGCAGAAAAATCGGTTGCTCTTATATAAGACTATACTGAAATTTCTTGGGACAGTTAATTTGTTTTCAGGATATTACAAAAATATTTTGTAGTTTTGGAAGTAAAGTTTTCTGTTAATTACATTCCTTTGAAATTATGTGGCTGCTATTTATCTTGTAATTAAAAATGTTCACTTTGTGTATATGACAGAATTAAATTTAGCCTCTGATATTTTGTGCAATAATTGTTTGACTTCAAGCATTATCTTTGCTACGACAAGAACTAGTGTATATTAATGAAAAATCATCAGGAAATAATTCATATGAAATATGTTCCCATTATTCCATTATGGTCGACCGTGCTACCCATTAATTAATTTTTATTCACGTAGGTATTTTTTTTGGCAAATATGGAACGAAATATTTTGTGCAGTTGAGATTTAGTTGAATATATAATATATAGTATGTGACACGCGGATATCAGTCGATATATCGCGAGAAACAAACTCCTCAATTATCTTCGAACATGGAGCTACGAAACTCAAATTAATACCTGTTGTTGTATTGATGCGTCTCCGAAACGCCCTTTTCCGTTTTCATCATCAGTTTTTAACATCATTTTTTTTCCTGACTGAAAAACTCGTGTGCTTAAAATCATGTCTACATATTTTGATTGCAAAATTTGTAAGTTATTTCCGTTACCATCCTCGCCCCAATATATACGCACAATTTTTTTATTTTAGATTTAATTGATTCTAACCTTAAATATATTTTTATTTAACCATAAACTTGTATGTGGCTATCAGAATAATTATTTGTGATAAAGGCATTATTAAATACGTGCATGTATTTCAATTTTGTTATTAGAGCATACGCCTTGCAAACGATACGACAGTAATTTCATAATAAATGTCAGATACTCGTGAGATAGAAACGTAGAGGATTTATTAATGCCAGCTTTTGTCCGACCGATGATGAATTTAGTCCAATCATTTTAAACGGGACCTCGGTTTGTTCAGGAGATCTCTCAAGAGATTTTGCTAATGTCAGGTGTGCATGCAATGAATGTACTGAACATAGAGGAGGAACACATAATTTTCTATGCGATTATCGGAAAAAGGTAAAATTTGTAGTCCAAAAAATTTAAGAGGAAATTTAAAATCACAAGCTTTCATTAAAACAGATCCTTATTTTTGTTATAGTATCTTTTATTCGTCTGTATTTTGAGCTATTAGTCGCAGATTAATAAAATTTAATACACAAATTAACTAAAAAAATTACACCTAATTTTTATTGCAATAGTTATTTTGATAATAAATTAATGTTGATTTCATGTTGATTGGATTTTTAATATTTTTGGAAGTTTTATTGTAATTTCAAGCACTTTTTGGTCTCGCATTATAAAAGACTACTTGTGCGTTTTATTTGTTATAGTTTGCGACCCTAATGTTATATCTTGAAATTCAATCTACAAAGTTAGGTTAATTAGGGTGAAAATGGAATCATTAGTCAATAAAAATTCTAAAAAATATTTTTGGATCGACAATAACTTTGTTTACTATTCTAAATAATACTTCCAAAGATAAACGAAAATGTGTTTATAGATACCATACATGGAAAGTAAATGACACACTTTTAGTACTAGTTAAAATTTAATAATCTTTCATTTTATTAACACAGTGCAAGAGCAAAAGGCTTTTTTCTTCGTTCAATCTATGATGCAAAATTGTCAATTAATTTAAAATATTGGGAAGAGTTTATATATTTTATTTCTCTGTCTTGAGTTGATTACTAAGACCTATTTCTGATCCCGGTCTCTAAACAATTTATCACTATAGTCACGGATAATATTATAACTAATTCATGTTTGCTTAGTTCTAAATTAAATTTTTGCGTCGATATACTAATTAAAAAGGAAAACATTTCACATACTAAACTTTTTTGTCTTAAGAGATAAGAGCAACTCTGAAAATTAATATTAGAATATCGCCGTACTCAATAATAAAACTCATATTAAAATTGATATATTTACAAAATTTTCTACTACTTCTCCCTTTAAATTTTATGATTTTCTGATCTATTAATATTTGTTTAAAACAAAAAATAAGAAAACATTTTTGGGCAACTTCATATCAGAAATGTTATCTTGACAAAATCAGAATAAGCCGATATAGTGCATCATACCATCTGTAAAATTTTATCATAAACTCATAAGTTTTTAATTAACCTGGTTCAGAGATAATGTATAAAGTTGAACTGCCATTATCCGTTAGTACATCCTAATTTTGGTATGTTTTATATAGAATGTCTTTTAATACTTAAATGGAAAGGCTACATTTTTCCTTAACTATAAATCTTTACTGAATATTTCTTGTTTTGGTACCGGCGACAAGACGCCCATTACTTTTCATAGCATGTACGATTATTTTTTAAACTATACCGTATTAGGTTTTACCCACGGCTTCGTCTGCTTGAATTTTCAATTAAGGTAGCGCGATTTAAATGCAGATTTTTAATTCTGAAAGAAAGTAAGCAATATAATTATAAACACGTTACAATATATATTGTTGAAGTGACAATTTTTGTTAATGAACAAAGACATCGAGTTCTGTCTTAAAGGAATTATGTCGCTACTCCGAGTAAAAATTTGCCTTTTGGTAATTGAAATTATGGATTAAGTATAAACAAAATTTTATGAAAATTTTTCCAATTCATTAATAGTGAGTGAAATTAATATAATATGTGTACAAATCTAGGAGCAATAGTCTGCATATATAAACTCTATGCATGTCAAAGGAAGCAATTCATCACTTAATTGAAAAATTATTAAAGTATAGTAAATACTATAAAAAATCCTTAATATTTAAAGGAATAATAATATTATCAAGGATTCTCCTTTTTTCTGACATAAATGCCGTTTGTATATTCAAATAAACAAAATATCATACATTATACAAATAAGGACCAACCGCTTCAAATGTTAATTAAACTTAGTTTTATTTGAAATTATGGTTTACCTTTTAACGCAAGCCTTCTTTAAGTTCAATTGTTAGAGTTTGGCAGGTTAAAGCGAATCTTTCAAGTCCTTTATCAAAGTGAGATGAAATTTTACATACACATTTATTTTCGATGACAATACAATTTTATGGTACCTACTAACGAGCGGATTGCATTATGGAACCGGAAGGTGGTCATAAAGATTTATGTTCTGACATAAACTAGCATCATTCGTCTCAATGAATAATTAACTCGTAGATTGTTGCCAGGGTCTGATGATAGAGCTAAAAACTACTCTCACTTGGTTTGCGTAGATGACGGTTGACTCTTGTGAATCTCTTGTTTGTTTTCCTCATTTTAGTGCATTTTATTATATGCTTATAAATTTCATTTCTCAAACTTATCTTTCAGCTTTGGCCAAAAACGCTGAGTAATTATTTCTTCAGTAGTACAAATTAAAATAGCAAATCCCAGGAAAACTAATCAAGTTTTTATGAAATAAAAAACAATACCTGATGAATTCAAAGTTAAAATCTGTATTAGATAAAAATTCTACCAAATCTTTCATCATAAAAATTAAAGTAACCGCTCAGGCAAATTTTAGGATACATTTCTTTTAAATACATCAAATGAAATGAAAAAAGTGATCTCTTTTGAAAGGTATGTTGCATATTAATAGCTCTGGTTTCTCAAAATATTCCCTTTATTTATAAAATGTTGCACATTAGGCCAAATAAATAACATCGGTTAGCAACAGAAGAATATGGGTACAGGCATTTACGTAGACTTGTAACTAAATTGAAATGAAAGATGAAAGCATTTATTTCATAAAATTTCAATATATCTCTTACTTTATTAAATAACTGTTACTTGAAGTTTACTAGAGTAATACAAAAAGATATTCACTTACACTGACTCTCACAAAAAAAATTGTTTTATCTACGTTGTTACTACAACCAAACATGGTTTAAATTGATATTATTAATGTGAAAACATTGTTCATGCGCTTAGAACCATTGGTAATCTTCAATATTACTATTGAGTAATATTGAAGATTACAATATCAAGCAATTAATTAATTGTGAGGAAAATGGTACAGAGTAGAATTTGGCTGTGGTAAATAGCTTTGAATTCGCCACTTGATTTATTTGCTGTATAAATCTAAGCCAACCAGCAGATATTTAATTGAAAAACATAAAACACTTACAATTTAAATTGAAAAATGTAGTCCAATTTATAATACTAGTTGCAAAACGTAAACACCCTTAAGATAAAAGTCGAAAATGTAAGTTCCCGGAAAAGCTTTTGCAATATCGATTCCGCTATTTGAATATAAATAACGTTCCTGAGTGCAAGTTTAGTCCCTTCCCGTAACGAATAAGTTTAAGGTGATGTCATTATATTTAATGATGTAAATTTAATGTCAACAAACAGCAAAGTTTTAGGAATAAATTTATTGAAGTGTCAGTCACGGACTTTTGCCCGAACTCAGTTATAAACGAGGTTCTTAATATTTCATTTTTCCTCGTACACTAACAAGTTTTCTAACTTTGAAACTTCATTAGATCTCGCAACGTTTTCGCCTGTCACTTCAATAAAAAACCGAGACTCTTGTTAATTTTGTTTGTTAATAATAAACCTGGTTCATAAATTTCACGAGACTTCTGTAATTTAAAATTGTGAAAAAATAACTTAATAAAATGAATAATAAAATTAAGCAAACAAGAAAAATACATTTTTTGCAGATTTAATTTTTTGGCATAACAACGGTTTTATTTCCAGAGTAGTTCAGTACCCCAATGTAAACCGAATCGTATTACATCATTAAGTTCATAAAAGTCTTTGGGCTTTTTCATTGCATATTAGCTATAAAAAGATCGACAGCCGATACATGTATATAAATATTAATTAAAAGAATGAGCTGAAATTGATACGCGCTCTTGCATTAAACTATTTGATCAGATAAGAAGTTCTAAATTTGGATTATATAATAATGATGATAATAAATTTATTTTTGTCAAAAATATATAAAGAAGTTAACCGATGATAGGAAATAAAAGAATTTCTGAAGACAAAAGACTATTTCTGTGCTTAAAAAAATCGCTGCTGATATTTTTCGTTACTTACCTAAACGATGCCGTGGTAGAATAGGAAGGAAGATTTTTTTAGATTTTGGTAGCCAAGTGGCAAAAAGAAACCCCATCCGTTTGTAATGCCCATCCGTTTGTAATATCATAAAATCTCTTCCAGTTTAGGAACGGTTGTAAAACTTTGTATATAAGCATATTTAATTGGCATAATCATAAAATAATATTTTTAATTGTTATTTTATGTATTTCGCCCCACATTGAATTTGGATATGAAATTACTCATTTCTCATGGACCTGATCAAGTAGAGTACTTCACTGAAGAGGTACTTAAAAATGTATATCAATTTGTTCAAAAATACTTTTTCCTCCTTCCCGTAGAAGCTTTGAAAATTGTTTCAGCAGGCATGTCGGTCGACTGGTATTTTTATATCAATGCAATTAATGTAACAAATTATTTTTTTTAGGTTCATTGAAGATATAATATAAAAAAAAACTTACTTAAGGAAAAATAATTGTTGAGGTAATATTGAGTTGTTGCAACTGAGTGGGTGATTTTTAAAATATTATTTTATGAGGAGTCGGGCAAATAGCCATCACAACCCTTGATATCACCGAACATAAAAAAAAAAGTATAGTGGTGAAGTTATGGTTTATATAACCTCCACCATTCATTACAAGGATTAAGAGGGAAGAGACGGCATTACTCTTTTGACTAAGTATTTTAATGCTCACCCTTATAAAAATTATGAAATACCTTTAATCACAGACTACAAAGAATATGTAAGAAGGAGCGACATTGCAGTAAATATTTCAACAGTTGCTAATTATCAGTGTAAATGTATAAAGTTACCAATTGCTGTTAGTGTACATGTATAAATAAATAGTTAAATTAATAAATGTAAATGATTTAACAGTATTACTATGCATAGTTAAATTCTGATCTGTAGATATGCATGTATGATACCCTCGTAATGTGAGTTCTACTCTTACTATATTCATAATTGGGAAAATTATATTTGGAAAATTGTAAATTATAACCGGCTTAACTAATAAAACTACTACGTTATTATGTAATCGCTTTTATTTTTGCTTTTATTCTTTATAATTCTTTGAAACTGTAACCTAAATTAACGAGAGAATATTTTTTTTCTTAACATTGACATGATATTTTTCTTTTGCGTCTTATTATACATTTTTCTAAACTTTTAATTTTTTAAATTTGTTTGTGGAAGCTTTTCTCTAAATTATTAGTAGATTTAACGATGTACAATAATTTTATATAAATGTGTATAAATTCTAAAATTATGAATTTCAATGCTTCCGTGGTTGTACTTCTGCAAAACAGCAAATTAAAATCAATGAAAAAATATTAAATAATGTTTGTTAAAAAGTATTATTTTTCATATACTCTAGTAAATTATAATTCATATTTTAGAAGTAAATTTGAACAAATTATAAAAAATTAGGATTATTTAATTATTTTCGAACATTCAAAATGTTACCATAGAATTAAAAATACCGTTAATTTAAAATAATAATAAGCGATAATTACATGAGATAAGTTATTTACTAAGTTTCTTTAGTTTCATTCTCGATGACTTGATATAAGAAAAATGTGAAAAAAGGTAACGTACAATCCTTCCAGCAGTCCCATTGGGTGGCAACTTTTTGAAATTTTTAATAATATGGATATTAATATTTGCGCAATATAATACATTAATAAATAATAGTATTTATGTTATATGCGTCACCAATTGCTAATACAAATTGATATAAGGCACGTAAATATTGAATTTATATTAAATAATAAATATTTATTTTAAAACTAAATACAGAAGACAAAAACAAATACAAAGAATCTGTCACACATAGAAATATGTGCATGTCGATACACGAATGGAAAACAGTTTCATATTTGTCTAAATCTTTTTGTATTCTTGATGTAAACAAATTCTAATAATTTTAAATTACTCTAAAGAAACTGACTCTCTAAATAAATAACTCTAAATAACCTCTCAAATGTTTAATACCAATTGCTAAAAAATTAGATATAGCGTGAGCACAGAGCATACCATGGTGAACATCAATATTTTATAGACGGTCCGTAAAAATTAAAAAGTATACTTAAACCCAATTTTATTTCTAAAAAACTTGTCCAACAATGTTTCATTTAATAAAAACCTAATACATTCCCACTATATATAACATGAAAGAGAAATGATTTTGTATTAATGATTTTCTGCTTATCCTATGGGAAAAATCATTAAAAAACCCTTCTTTCCCGAGATCTTATAAAATTTCAAGAGATTTATACCTTCAACGCAAACTTCGAACTTTTATGAAATGTATGCATATGTAAATAATTGACAAAAATAAAAATATAATAAAAAGGATAGCATAAAAGTATATTTAAATTTAGACCCTAATGCGATCAATACGAGATCTAACTTGTGAGTGAAGTCGTGGGCTCCTGTCTCTATAACATGGAATCTACGGATAACCTCCGCATTTTTTTATCTACATGAATTCATTTTTTTCATTACTCAACTGTACCCGCTCATTTTATATGGATCTGCTGTTTTGAAACTTGAGCATAAAAATCAGTTGGTTGAATCTGAAATATGTAAGCTCAGGTTATGGACAAGATTACTTGGTGCAGGGACTAAATGCATATTTTATGACGAAAATTGAATTGTGTAATAATTTTGAAATTGATGCTGGTGACGTAAAGTCAATATTAAAACGGAGAAGTAAATATTAGGTGTTATTAAAATTTTTGTAGAATTTTTATTGTGATATTGTTTTATAAATTTAAAGTTGTTAAACTGGCAGAATTAATTTCTTTTCATTTAATGAATTTTCAGGCATAGTAAGATTTATTTATTGAACTGAAGGTTTGAGAGTGATTAAATATATTGCACATATATTCCATGGAAAATTATTGATGTTCTATATATTTATCTAGATATATTTCTATATATGTAAGCTTTAACGTGTGATATGAGTAAAATAATGTTATGTCGGCACCTTCCTTGTACTCCCTTTCTAAGGTATGCTACAGAAAGAATCCAATAAAAAAAGTCATTACTAAACGTCACGAAATTTCTTCTTTCAAAGACAGGTAAGGACTTCAGTATTAAAAATCAAGAAGAAGAGGAAACAAATTAAATCACTAGCAGGTAGTTGATGTGAAAATGACTACAGAAGTTTTGCCAAAAAGCCTCCATAACGAAGAGTTGCAGTAAATGAAACTGTCAGTGCGATAGCATTTAATAATCCTAACTAATACTATAAATCCAAAAAAATTATAGACGATTGTTAGCCATTCAATCCAAAATAATTCCTGATGGATATCATCCATCTTCTATGAAGTTAATTATATTCCTTCTTGACAAAGTGGTATTATCCGTAAGGAAGAATCTGTAAGTTTAATTTTCGCGTCCATTAACCATTATCATTATTTAGAATAGTGGTTCACATGAAATAACACAAAAATGTTTTAAGCGGAATTACAGAGGTAGAAAATACCAACGCCTTTCCAAAACACTACTATGCAAGTTTAGCGATATTTTATAGTATCTGGGTATTGTAATATTTACTTTTTTAACTAAACTCAAAGATTTATATAAAAAGGCTCACTTGTGATGTGAATAATTATGATATAAACTTAATTTGGTTTACTAACTTAATTAATGGGCCTATTCTCAATAATAATATTTACTTACCGTATTCTTAACAAAATATATATAACTTAATTTTTGACGTCATTTTAAAACAAAAGTTCACGTGACTTGTTTCCAAAACCTATTTCAAAATTCTTCGTCTCTCGTAAGCATTCTGATTGAGAAAATTGATATTGCTACTTTTGCGGAGTTTTCCAAAGACAAACCAAATTTTAGAAATTAAAAACATAAATTTTGTGAATAATTAATGAAGAAAAATGGAAAAGAATATAATGAAATTATAGCCGTATTCATTATAAAGAGTAACAATATGATGTAATAACAACTGCTTTTAGAGTATTGTTACTTGTGCCGGCCAAGCTATCCGAAGAACTTGTTCACTCGTGTGCGGTTCCCGATAAAATATAATAATTATATAGTTATTTTTTCTTCATTAACTTTGCAATTTTTTCCCAGAAATTAAAGTCTATAACTGTTTTGATTATTTATGTGTTTTAAAGTGTTTATATTTTTACTTAGAAGGGAAAATTGTTAATGTTTTACTGAAGTGTCGCCATGTTTTTTTTCTACTGAGAGACAATGAATAAATGCATTTATATTACGATTATATGAGATGAAAGAACTAGATTGCAACAGAACACAGGAAACTGTGGAAACTGTGGAAGTAAGAGGTGAATCTCATACCGAGCGGTTCGTTTCCACCGTAAATCGGAAGAGTTCATAATGAAGGAGACCCATAGATAAGTGATAAAGTAGAACCTCGATCCAGGTTCCCAAAATCTGAAATAGACCATATACATAAAGGAAAAGGGCTTATAACGTCACTAATGTTCTATAATTGGAATTTGTAGATTAAAACCCGAGAGTATAATTTTGTCAGAAAATGCTGAGAAGTCAAAAGGAAAACGAAAATGTATTAAATTTAATATCGCGACCCCAATTTCCAAGAATAACGTAGTGTTGATCATTCCTTTTTGATTAGCAAATAGGTAGCTAATTGACCCATTTTAAATATCAGATTGCTTGAATGGGGAATCTTATAAAAATTTTAAGAAACAATCTAATTTAGTCTCTAGGGTTTGTCCATTTGCAAAAAAGAGATAACATAAAATGATGGCGAAATCTATCACTATACCTTGAACCTAAGAAATTATTTTTATGTTAACTGAATACAGGGAAATTAATATATATTGTTGGTCCATAACTTGGTCTTCATAATCTCCCGACTATTGACTTTTTCATATAACAACTCCAAAAAGAATTGAAGTACTCGAAGAAAGTCGTAATTAGAAAGAATTGGGACAACCACTTAGGGAGACCAAAGAAATAGTGAAAAACAATACATAGAGTTTAAGATGCTTAAATATAATTTTTTCTAAGGATCTGGTTTATTTTTTAATAATTTTTTTGTTACACCCAAAAATTGAAATTGTTTGCTCACTATGCTTTGGGTATTTTAAGGTCGCTCCGTAAAAGTAGTAATATAAATTTTCACAAACTGAAAAAGCTGGTAAAATTGGAAGGTTTTGAAGTAAATTCGGGAACAAAAATTTCATTTTAGAATTTTTTTAAACGATGTAAAAATTACGGTCAAAATCTGGTACTTAACTAACTCTTTGTTCTGCTAATTAGTTGGCGACATTTTAAGATGCATGTAAGTAAATATGTTCGTTACGATTAGGCACGTCAGTCATATAATTAATAACAACAAATTAAGTTACTTTCACAATAAATCAAGTCTCTTTCACAATTATTCATATAGAAAGGAATTGTTTTATGTCCAATTTATGAGTTTCGCTAAACAAGAAAAAACACAATAAATATATAATGTAATATAATAATGTAAAACTAACAAAAATCCTGCAGCCTACAAAGATGTTTGGGATTGACCTTGGTATTCTTTACCTTTGTACTTCCTGATGTCACTATTTTTGACCTGGAACAAATATATTAGTTGTAAGTTATTCAGAAATTAATATTAATCTCTAAGAAAACCTTAATATTATAAATTGCTCAGATATTTGATCACATAGTTCAAATTGATGATTAGCGTGTCTCAGTATTTGCTGATATATTTGCATGGTATGTATGTTACATGCATTTTATGAGTACCCGTAAATATTACCTAACATTCAGTGTCATAAACGCAAATTACATACTCGAACTGAAATCAGTGTGAAGTGAACCAGTATAGACTAACCTCGTGAAGGAAATTATCTAAAGTCAAATACTCCAAATGATTCAACATCATCTGGGTGCATGTTTTTGGTATAAGTATGTCAAAGACATTGCTTTATTTTATTGATATTGATTTAAACATATATAACATGCCTTAATAGTATTTTAATAATACATATGTAGTTTGGAAAAATAAATGTTTTATTAACGTTAATAATCTATTCATTTGAACGTAATTGATAGTTCTTTAATTATCAGCCTACTGTAGCAATGAAATATTTGGAATAAAGAAAAATAAAAATAAAACTTTTACATAGTTTTTAAAAATTTGACATCATACTAAAAATTATATTCATAAGTTATGATTTTGATATAAAATGTAAAAATAAATAACTATAAATAAAAATCCAGTTTAGCCGAATACTAACAATATTCATAAGAAACTGGCAAAGAACATAACCGAATACCTATTAAGTAGCGTTTTGTATCAAGTTATGTGTTTAAAATTAATTAAAATAATATTAATAGAAACCCTATTTTTTAGTTGATTTTAGTATTTGGATTTTTTCATATTTTTAAACGCACGATTGAAAAGTTAGAGATGGGGACATGAATGTAATTTAGCAGCTTAATCTTAGAAAAAAAATAGTGTAAGACGTAAAAATAAACAATGGTAAACAAAACTTTGAAAAATAATTTTCATTGATACGCCACTCGATGAGAATTTTTCATTTATTCATTTTTCATCTCTACTGGACGAAAAAAAATGTTTTTCTTATTTTATTACATATCAGTTGACTATGAAATGCTCATACTCAATATTTACTTGCAAAGTGATGAACATGAAGCAGGTCATACATTTTTAGAACTGTATGTGTATACAGGTATAAAATTCTACATACTACTTTAACGGGCGTAATTATGAATATGGTGACAATGTAACTCCACCTGTTTTACTACGGAAGTATAACAGAAAGTAACACATACATACCAAAGAATTTTGTCACTCGTAGTGACGATGCTCGAGAATCCCAAGAATAAAAGATTCCGGGTGTTTGGTTTATACATGTATTTGATCAACTATGATAAATCTAAAAAAGAATTAAAACCTAGTTTTCATCAACCTATTATTTCATAAATGCGGTACTAATAGACGTAGAAGTTTTCAAAAAGTAAAATGAATCAGATCAGGAAAAGAATTAAGCGATGTAGTAATAAAAGTAATTAAAAAAATGGAACTGCAGTGTCACTTACTGCCGCAGTTATTTAAGTGAAAATGTCAATCATAATAAATACGAATATGATACTGTTTTGAATTCTTTGAATCATTTAAAACTTGCATTTATTTGATACAAGAGAGATGCAGAAAACACATGTTTTTAAATTATTTTAATACCCCAAACCTGTAAATGTAAAATTTTACGGTCGAAAATCGTGGGTTCACTTTACACGTGATAGATCGTTGGCGACAATCTTTCATCCTTCCTTTTTAGAAATACCGTTATGTCGGTACAAACTTTCATTCTTCCTTTTTAGAAGTACCGTCATATCATACCGTTATGACGGTATAAACTTTCATCCTTCCTTTCTAGAAGTACTGTCGTGTCGTACCGTTATGTCGGTGCAAACTTTCATTCTTCCTTTCTAGAAGTACCGTCATGTTGTGTCGTTACATCGGTACAACCTTTCATCTTTCCTTTTTAGAAGTGCCGTCATGTCGTACCGTTATGTCGGTACAAATTTTCATCCTTCCTTTATAGAAGTACCGTCATGTCGTACCGTTATATTGGTACAAATTTTCATCCTTCCTTTTTAGAAGTACCGTCATATCGTACCGTTATATCGGTACAAATTTTCATCTTTCCTTTCTAGAAGTACCGTCATATAATACCGTTATGTCGGTACAAACTTTCATCCTTCCTTTTTAGAATTACCATCATATCATACCGTTATGTAGGTACAAACTTCATCCTTCCTTTTTAGAGGTACCGCCATGTCGTACCGTTATGTCCGTACCAATTTTCATCTTTCCTTTTTTGAAGTACCTTCATGTCGTACCGCGATGTCGGTACAATCTTTCATCCTTCCTTTTAAGAAGTACCGTCATGTCACGATACAATCGTTGCGTTGGTACAAACTTTCATCCTTTCTTTATAGAGTCAGATCAAAATAGCGGTGCTATGTTTATGTTTTGTCGAATCATTAAAACTTTAAATTATTTCATTGGAAACTTTCACTCAATTGAGTGCTGTTATCTTCCAGCTCCGACTTGTAGTTTTATGTCAAAATATTTGTTTTTTTACAAATATTTGTACGTTCACGTATTTTTCACTTCCATTTTAATAATAATAGAATATTATTACATTAATTAATACAGATTATCTATTTAAAAACTAGAGCCCCTGTATGCCTCTATTTCATTTTCCAATAACGTATATATTGTATGATTTATTGTGGAATTGGGCGTGTGTTTTGTTTTTCAAACGGTACGAAATTTAAAAATTAAGAATTTGTGACAGCCTAACTTAAATTCAATGATTTGTTGCTTTCGCGTTTCTATTTCAACCTCACTTGAATCGGCTATTATTATCCTAGCATTTTTCCAACTTTAAAATTTTTACCTAAAACCGTTTCGAAAACAAAATAACATTTTCCATTTAGTTCGACTTGCTATTGGAACTTAATGCGGACCAAGATATATTATCGCTATTGCGTTTTAAAGTGCAAAACAAATCGTTTATTTGGACGTATGCTATCAACACTCGTATTGATCCAAATATAAATATTATTAAGGAACAGCCAAATTCGATTAGAACTCGGTTTCTCATCTACAGGTTTCTCATCTAAAACTTTATTAAATGTAATGAGTTTATAATCAGTTCGTCATAATTGTCTATGGTGACTGAACAAATTTTCAATCACACCGGCTTGTAAACTACATATTAACTAAAAACTGGTCAATGTTTCAACTAATAATTAAATATTTAATGTTCATCATTTCACTTGTTGGAACTCATCGTTTTTATTGCATTTATTATAATGGAGAATATCATTTTAGAGAAAAAATTGTAAATGAAAAAATAAAATTCCATTCAGATTTTTTTTAAAAATAGGAAATATATAACTTATTTATAACCTACTATATATATACTTATTTATTTTTTCTTAAGATTTCAATAGTTATTTGATTTAATTGATAATTACTCTAATTTGACTAAGATTTAATATATTTTGTCACGACTGGAAAATAGGGAAACGATTTACAACGCGAAATTCGAAAGATTTCGTTATCATGTCTTTATGGAATTTTAAAGATTCATCGGATATGCTAAAATTTTTGTAGTATTTCGAAAATAATTTTTCGTGTTACAGTTATCACAAAACTCCAAGATGCTTATTTGATTTAGTAAAGAAACTGCCTATATAACTGCAAAGGTTGTGGGGATAATATTTGCACAAAATAATATACAACAATAATGAAAATATTTTAATTGGTTGCCCTGTTATGTAATCAATTATGGTATCCTTCTCTTCACTATAAAAACCATTAATCTACTCTTAATTTTAAGAAGAATAGAAATGTATCTGATCTAACCTACAAGTACTTAAAATATTTATAAATATGATCTATATAAAATTAATTATTTCCTTAAAATTTGGTTAATAGTATTTAAGTTATTAGAGCACAGAATTAAATCTGGGTTGAACAGACATCGTAAATACGTATTAGCTTGCACTCATTATGGAAGAAATCGAACCAGCACGTAACATAATATGGCTTTTACATAAATATAATCGACAGAAGCGCAACAAGATAAGACAGGATTTGCTAAAACCAATTCCGATCCAGATACGATGGATAAAATCTAATATAGCTACTTTGGACGAGACCTGCAAAACGTTTAAATGCTGGTGAAAGCACTACACTGGCGGTGGGTCAGCTTATTAAAACGAGGAATCGAGGGTATATTAATTTCCGTTTCTATTAAGTAAAACATACAGTATTAGCAACATTTAAGTTTGGGGGTATATTTGGCTTTCGTTTCATATTATTTCCGCCTTCTCTAAAAAAAGGAAATTAGAAGACTTGGTGAAAATTCAGAAAACCAAAGGGCATAAAGTCAAACATTGCTATAGAAAATAGAAAAGTAATGAAAACCTCTTTCCATATGTCATTCCCATACATTAAATTTAGAGTAATGTCGAAAATAGATTATTTTATATTCGCGCCGGTCTTTTTAAGTAAGATATGTTCGTTAAATTAAAATTGTAATGAACAATTATGGAAGATAATGACTATTACAAAGAAAAATAATTGACTGGATCCATCACATGCTTGAAAAGACAAAGGAAAACATCGGGTGTATAATAAAACAACATAACTTCTCGTATATACTTTTTGGTCAATTGAACTCTCTGATCTACCACTTCGATACAGTCATTAAAACAATGTTTCTGATGTGTTCAGTTAAGTACCTAAGTAATAAAGTAATTTTTAATTAAATGAAACCAAAATAATATTGATTGGACTTCAAGAATTAATAAAAAATATATAATTTTGATATGACATGGATATAATTAATAGTCGATGGTGAAACGGTCACCATCGACTATTAATTATATCCACTAGGTAAAAGCAAAGTTTTACCTGAGGCCATCGTCCTCAAGTAATACAGTTACAGCAGCTAAAGTCGAAGTAATTTATAACTGTTGGATCACGTTCATGATTATGATGTTATGTAAACAATACGTTGGCACGATTTAGGTAACTCGTTTATAATTCAGACTAATAAAATATCTTTACTGCGCTATGCTGATGATTGCAAAAAATATATTTATTATTATAAAAACTTTGAAGGAAATTTAATATTCACAATTAAATGAAACTACGTGATGTAGTATTATTTCATTTAATTGTGAATAATGAATTTCTACAAAATTAACGCCAAATATATTCGAAATTTAATATTTCAACACTTGTTATGAAAGTGGGAAAAATAGCTTACAGACAATCCAGTTTATTTTTTTTATTGCTTTACTAATTTTTAATTACATAATTACACACATATTGTTTGTTCTAATATGTACTTCTTCAAAACGCAAAAAACGTTATGAGTTTTTTGAACTGTCAAATTAATTTATAAATATTATTAAACTTATATTTTTATCTAAAATTAATTTGTAGCGTAAATACAAAAATAATTCAGGTGTGATAATTTTTTTAGACGTTAACTTTGATAACGGGCATGAATTTATTTTTATCTCGAATTTTACTGCGCCATTAGAGAAAACCTAATAAAGTGTGAATTTTTATGATATCATAAACTCAAAATTTTTTTAGTAGTATAAAATTAGATTGAATAATCAAAAATTTCATTGAGCTATAAGTAACTTAATACATTCTCATTATAACCAACAAAGGGGCTCGAGTTGGCACGTGTAAATACTGGAGTTTAACGTGAAAACCGGTAACTTGTGACAATCTGATCTGCAACCCGCTGTTTCCAAACCCATAAAAATATGTACTATTGTTGCTTGGAAAATTATTTTTATTAAAGTGCCACATTAATAAGTTGATACGTTTCTTAGGACATGAAAATAGGTGTAATGAAAATAACATTCCGTTTGTCCTTTTCTAAATTTCCTGGGATTTATACAAATACATATAGTTAAATCAACTTTTTTTTTGTATTCAAATGCATGTTTTGATAATTTATTAAACTTTCATATCTTTTCTGTAATTGTGTATATCATGAACTTCAATTTCAAGGGAAGCAGTGCATATTTCCCGCGCTTAATATATTTTTTGACGTCATATAATCTTTGACGTTCATATATTTTGACTAGTCCATTTTATTAAAACGAAATACAAGGTTTTTGTTGCAATATTTTTTATTTTATTAAGTTCACAAATATACGTATTACGCATATTCAAACATATTATTTTAGTAAGTATTTTTTCAAAAATCATTATATTTAATGTCTCCTGGGTGACTAATAATATACTTTTGGAATTTCTTTATTAAATTAATGGCTTCAAACATAACTTACAAAAGATTAGACGTTACTTTGAACTTCTCTAATTGCAACAAAAAACAATATATCAACTTTTTGAATTTTCAGTTAATTATACATGATAACTGAATTATAATCGATGCAGATAATTGGGGACAACTAAAGGAGTTAAGAAACAAATTATTGACTCCAGATAGACAGTCGTCGTTTGACATTACTATGTTATGTCATAAAAACAACAAATTCTCAATATTTCGGTAGTAATAATTAGAAAGTTAAACTTGTAATTCTATCATTCATTAGTATGACATCATCCAGATTTCTTAAGGTTAAGTCAAATGCCAATTAAGTTTTCAAATACCTCTATCAGATTTTTGAAACCATAGTACATTTGACCACGCTTATTTATAACTACCGGCATTAAAATAATTGTAACAACGTCTGTGGGTAGAATATAAGATACGTCATTGCAATCTAATCGAAATACTGTTCTTTCTTTTATATGTCATAGAAATTGTAATTGAAAATTTTAATTTTAATTGGAAAAATTATAAATTCAATTATTCCATTACAAATATATTTAATATGGATTCTAAAGATCTAAGATATATTTAGTCCGAATCGAAGATTCCAGTAAGAACAAGTTTACCATATTAACTTTTACCCTACTTTATTTTTGATTCCTCTGAATTTTCTTCGTTCACTTCAGTTATTTTTATAATGGAGGAGAAATTATTAAATTCCTTTATTCATTATGGAAAGTATTATAATAAATATTATTTCATCAGAATCCATTTAAAGATAAACGTCGTAACTCTGTATTTCCAGCGTAGAACTAATTAGGGCTAGAGCAGGAAACGTGTATTAATTCTTAAAAGATTAAATTGATTCATATTTATATAGCCAGGTATAAATTTAAATGGGAAACAAATTATATGTTTTTTGATTAACATCACGCTAATCTGCTGAATAGTCATTTTTCATTCAATATTATAATAGCATACGTCAAAACCGTTACTGTGCAACTATATTAGTTATTTATACAAATTCGAATTCAACTGGTCACAATACCACAATTGTTACTGTAACGTAACCTTATGTAAATTAAATATAAATCGTTAGTGTGGCGATGCCTGATAAGCAAGTTGCTCTAACGTAAGTTGAATTGAAGTTTCTTGAAATAGGTGATTCGTTCATAGTATACTTTAAAAATATATTGCAGTTTTGAAAGAAAACTACTCTGGTGTAATCATATTTGTTTAAAATTTTGTGGCCACTATTTGTTTCGTAATTGAACGTGTTCAACTTTTGATTTGTAGCACAATTAAATTTAACCTGCAATATTTTTGCTCAAAAATGTTTATGGTTTTCAATCCTTATTACATTTGGCAAGGTAAATGACTGATATTTAAAGACTAGCAGTCTTTAGCAATATTAAGATTAGTTAGAAAACTAATATTGACATTAGAAAATTGTTAATAAATCTAATCAATACTTTACGTGTATCAGAATTATTGTATCTTGAGCATATCGGAAATTTTACCACATGGAAAGGTGTAATTTAATAATAAATTAAATTAGGTGTGCTAAAAAATATTTTTAAATGTTTCTATCATGCCTGACCATGTTACTTATTAACTCATTTTTAGATTCATATACATCTCTTGTTGATAAAATTTCAATGAAATATTTTCTACAATTGAGATATTATATAACAAATAATAAAAAAATGTAACGTGCGGATGTTAGTCGTTTTACAGTGAAACGTAAACCCTTTAATTATCTACAAACACAGCCCGTACTAAAACACGCCCGTCCAATATGCACTTTCCGTTTTTTACTCATAACTTTATATCGGTATGTATCTACATGAAAAGTCATTTACCCTCTTGATTGATAAATTCTGCAATTAAGTGTTCCCTTTTATCATAAAGCTTTTCTTATTTACATCCTATTAAAGCTGTTTCTTTTACAGTCTTCGCATATATATAAACACACAATTTCTAATTTTAGTTTCACTTGATTTCCTAACTTCATTAACTAAATATTATTTACCTGTTAACTTGTAACTAACCATGACAATAATTCTTAGTAATAAAATTTAAGGCACGTGAATTCCTTTAGATAAAATTTCAAATAAAATATTATTTCTTAAATGACAAAAAGTGAATTATTAAATAAGATCATGTGTTTCAATTTTATTATTAGAGCACAGGTTTCATAAATGATAGGACAGATACGACAGAAGTTCCATTATTAATTGCAGATACACGCAAGATATAGACGTGAAGGATTTATAATAATCAGTTTTGGTGTCAGCCATGATGGATTAAGTCTAATCCAGACATTGTAAACGTGACTCCTGACATGTTTAGGATATCTGTCAAAGAGTTTTGTTAATGTTAGGTAAGGTTATAATGAATGTTCTGAACATAGAAAAGAAATAAATAATTTTACCAACTAGTAAAATTAACGTTAATTTTGTTAAGAAAAATTGAATGTCAAAAAGATTTGATACGAAATATACAATTTCAAGTTTTCCTTAATAACATCTATATATATATAATCTTTTAATATTTACCTAAGAAGAGAGTGATAAATCTACAGTATTATTCGTCGGTTTATCAATATTTTTAAAAAATGTAAAAAGAAATTTAATAAATGCAAAAATAATTTTATAAAATAAAGTTTTTATTTCTGCGATTGCTATTTTGGTAATAAATAAATATTGATGTGAAAATTATACTTTTTTTGCACTTCTTTTTATCAAATTAAAAACAGTATTTTAAGAATCAAATTCACATATTTCTTCTTGAATTGTTTCTTGAAATTCAGTCCAAAGTGAGGGTAGTTATGGTAAAAATGGAAATATTCTTAAATAAAACTCCAAAAAGTATTTCTTTACCTATAAAAGCTTTATTTGTTTATTATTTCAAACAATACTTCCAGAGATATACAGAATAGGATTTTTTCTTCCTGAATTTCAAGATAATTTAAGAAAATATGAAATAATTTAAAATATAATCAATATTATAGTGAATATCCCCTGGTGTTTTTGGTTAATTACTACTGCCTATTTCTAATCCAAGGGTTTTAAAAACATTGACGTTATATGGCGTAAAGGAAAATAGCATAGGTAATTCTTATTTCTTTGTTTCTACAATTAAATTTTCACATTGAAATATTGATCCTAAAAAGAAAATATTCCAAACGATTAACTACTGACTGACCCCTAAATAATGGTTTAAAATAAAAGAAAAATAGTAAAACACCTTTGTGCAACTCCGTATCAAAAATGTTATGTTATCTTGCCGAAATTAGAGCCAGAATAAGCAGCGAGTATTTTGCGTTGAAATACTTGTAAAATTCTATTTTTAAACTCGTAAGTTTTGTTAAACTTAATTAAAAAATTATATGTGAAGTTGGATTAATATTGTTCATTAGATCATACTAATTTTAGTAAGTTTTTGTATGCTATGTGTTTTAACATTAAGTTAGGAAGGCAATATTTTTCCTTAAATATAAATATTAACTGAATGTTTCTAATATACATACTGGCAATAAGAACCTCATTACTTTTCATAGCATATTTTTTTCAAATTGCATCGTATTAAGTTTTGCCCACGGCTTCATTTACTTGAATTTTTTATTAAGATGGCGCAATTTAAATGCAGATTATGAGCAGTTAAGGAAAGTAAGCTATATAATTATTATACACGTTGAATATATAATATATAGTCGCAGTAATAATTTGGATTATTATTATTCAAATACATCAAGTTTCATCTTAAAATAATTATGACGTTTCTCAGAATAAAAATTGGTCTCCTGGCAATTCGAATCATGAACTAAATCTAAAAAAAATTTCATGAAAATTATTCCAACTCATTAATCGTGAGTGGACTTAATATTTCCCGCGTGAGAAGCTGGGAGTAACCATAATCAGAGCCTGGCCACCACCTAGGATTTTATTACTTATTTCCATAAATAATTAACTCCTAGGTGGTGGCCAGGGTCTGATTATGGAGTTAGAAAGTAATCTAACTTGATCTGGGAAATGTGGCACTTTATTTTTTTTTTCATTTTAGTGCATTTTATAATTTGCTTATACATTTTTTCTCTTAAATTTATCTTTCAGCTTTGCTTAAAAATGCTATGTAAATATTTCTTCAATAATATTAATAACTAACCAATGCTCATTTAAGTTTGAAGAACTGTTTGCTGTTCTGATTGTATCTGTAGGTACTCCGATAAAGTTTTTCAATATTTAAAAGTAACAGTCAATATAACATGGACATACTAAAAATCTATTGATAAAAGTAAATTAACATATGCATAATTAAAATATATCTATGAAATGTTTCTTGTAGCTATATTTTAATACCAGACACAATGGTCGTTAAACAAAACTTTCAAAATTTTTTAAAACGCCAAAAACTTCGAATGACGATAAATAAAATTCCCAATTAGTACCGTTTACAGAAGAAATTAAACTCCAGCCTAATTTTTTTATTAAGAAATTATAAAATAAAACCAATTCCTTGAAAATTATCCCATGTTTCAAACTGGTTTTTACCTAACTGATTTTACTTTTTATGGAACGACGGTCACATTTAAAAATTCATTCTCTAATTAAAGAAAGAATTTTTTAATAAAATGCACTATGGAAAATCTATCAATTTATTTAAAAAACTCTTTAAAAAGCCTTTACTTACGCTTTTCGTGGTGCGTGTGATAAAATAAAAACATTCCAAAAGAAATAAAAATTGGAAAAATATCAAAGAAACCGGGTTTCCACTGCACATTTTTGAGGTTGGAGTGAAAGTAATAAGAATGAATAGACAATATATGGTATTAAAGTATGTTTGGTAATTTAAAATTAATTGATAACCTGCTTTTGAAAATAAATAATACAGTAACACCTTTTTTTAATTAACTATTTCACTATCAATTCATTTTCATTACAAAATCAATTAACTATTCCAGGATTTAGACAGCATTGTATACTAAGGATAATACTTATTTCGGAAGTAAGTGTTGAATTGAGAATGAAAAAAACGTAAAAGACTAAATTGGATAGAATAAATGAAAGAAAAAAAGGCATGAAATAAAATAGAAAGAACTTTAAAGACGATTATTGTCATATTTTTTCTAAATTATCTTATAAAAAAATTTCTTTAAAATTACATGGTTAAATTATACGTTTTAAAGATTAGGATTAAACCGAATTAAAAATGTATCTTATCGTATAAATCAATTTCCTAATACTCTGTAAGCATTCCTTTGATTAGCAAGATTTATTTTTTATTAAGTGTTTACGCAAAATGTCACCAATTGAGATTTGAAAATTACCATTCCTAACAAATAAGAGATATTCTATCTTTTGTCAGAGATGTAATAGAAAGGTGGTAAACAAACGGGTAGGAGCTTAAGAAAATAAAATAAATGCGTCATATATTTTGGCACCACCTATCGTTGGGTTTAATTCAGTCAGCACCTCGGCCGATCCAGGCCGTATAGAATTACACTCGCTATTTCTAGTCTGCTGAGTGGAGTGATATTTGAACTAAAATTTGATTTGCCATGCGCTCTACATCTTTCCTTAATAAAGGAAAGGAATTTCCAGGTCATCATTGCTTTTGTGAAAATTTTTTTTTATTCCAATTTATGGTCTGATATCTTAACGACAATAAATTCATAATGAGTTTCGAAGTGATTTTCTTGTTGACTATGAAAACAATTAAGTACTAAAAATAATAAACATTCAGGACGAAGTACAGTTTCATTCAAAATTTGACATGAAATTGGAAAATGTGTATTACCATATTTAGAGAGATTTATTGTTCTATTAGAATTGAGATTAGATGATATTTTCCAAAAATTCGGAAATAATTAGAAGGTTATTTAATGCTCAATAATATAATTTTCCTTTAATGGATCACTTACATAATTTTTCTTTAATTTAGTGCTTTTCCACTCACTATACATGGTATCTGTCCATATTACCGTTATTTAAAGTGACAAAATTAATAAAATATAATTATACATATAAACCCATAATTATCAAAGATATGTCATGTTTACTCAAGTAAAGACTTCACGAGTCTTTAATGTGACCAGTTTATCAAAAAATTGGGACCAGAAGTTTAAGGTAATAGAATAAGAAAAGAGTCAAATGCAAGTCAAATGCAGGTCAAATGCAAGTCGTGCTTTGAGTATTTTTATGAGAATATACCACTGTAATTATGTAGTCTTACCGAAACTACATATTTTTCTTATTTTATAAGTAAATTTATTCACATATTTCTCATTTTTACTGACATTTACATAAAAATATTCTTTAAAATACGAACAATGTGTTTTAAAGTTATAATAATCAAATTACAACTGCGAATTATGGGCAAGCCTTTTATCGCTGATAATCCGAAATTAATGAAGTTTATAAAAAAATTTAAACTAGAAGGACACCAAACTAAATATTTTTCATAGCTTACATACCTTGGTTCTCGAGTAATTACCCAATATATTCATCGTAATTATCTTTCATATTTTATTTTACATATTTATCATATATTAACAGCCTTCTGCGAAAATTACACTCAACTTTTCAGTTACCATTATTTTAGTTTTAAATTTCTTTATGAATTAATTTTCAGTAGACTAACTGCAATCTTACATTTACAGAGGTCCTTTGATTTGTCGTTGTCAAATATTTAATCTGCGTTTAAAAAACTTAATTGTCTAAATAAATATTCAATGTATTTAATTTGTAGTACAATCAGTAAATAAAGATTCATGGAAAAATATGTAACGAATGTAATACAGCTATAATACGAATTTACTTGAAAAATATTTGTCATTTATAAATGAGAAACTAGACAAATATTTTGCTTATATTTATTTCAATAATACATAACAATTTATTCAAATTATTCTTTGGACACAATTTTTGCCAGTTTAATAAAGTAATCTATTTTGACTAAAAAATAAAATCGTGAGGTCACGAAAATTTTCAAGACTTACAAAATAAATTTATACTCGTATGTTCTATAAACGAATATTTTTCATATCATATGTTACTACTTTTCATATAACGCTAACGTATGAATAACGAAATCTCTATTTTTTTAAATCATTTAGTTTCGCTGAAACTTGGAGAACTTGATTGATTGAAATTTCAAGTATATTTAAGATAGGTATGACAGTAAGATCAAAAAATGATTATAATTTTTTTTGTTGAAAACTGTTTTCTTTTCCAAACTGTTAATATAAAATAATTATATTAGTTAAAAAAAAATTGTATTTTTTATTGCGTTTTGTGAACAAAATTGATTGTGGTGAAATATTCACTTTTCCTGTCATATTAATGGTGTAATTTCTGAGAGTGATTTTTACCGAAACTAAAAGGAAAATAATTTTTTAAATTTTAAAACAAATTACAAATTAAGAGTTTAAGTAATATAACGACAATGCGTTTTATAATATAAAATAGAAAATAATTATATTAGTTGAAAAACATTTTTATTTTTTATTGCGTTTTGTGAACAAAATTGATTGTGGTGAAATATCCATTTTTCCTGTCATATTAATGATTTAATTTCTGAGAGTGATTTTTACCGAAACTAAAAGGAAAATAATTTTTTAAATTTTAAAACAAATTACAAATTTAGAGTTTAAGTAATATAACGACAATGCGTTTTACACGACAACTATCTTAATGATATAATTTTTTTTCTGTATTTTTATTGTAAAATATTTATTTTTTTGTTGTGATGAATTATCTGCTTATGGTATTTCTTAAATACACATTACAAGGTATATTTTTTGCCATCATTTTTTTTCAAAAATCACTTTCAAGATTTTGTTCTTTCAGATTTCCTGCCTTCAAGTAAAAACAGTAAGTCTCATAAGATCACTCATGTGTCCATTCGTCTGTCTCTCCATGATAGCCGTTCTTCTTGAAACCATCTAACGAAAAAACTTTAAATTTGAAAAAGCACGTATATTGAATTTATTTGGCGTTAATTAATGTAATTTCTACTTAGTATTATTTCTACTTTCTTTAAGTTCTTTTAACCTACGTCGTGGTAAAGAACTTAAAGAAAGTAGAAATAATACTAAATCACGTAGTTTCATTTAATTGTGAAAAGCACATTTCTCAACTGACAAATGTTTCAAAAAATATTTATAAATAAGAACAAATATCGTGTACGATATTTATAAATCAGTGAAAAATCAAACAACTATATATTTCTGTAGATATTGCTGAAATTGTACATAAAATTAATCCCACCACCCCATCTGCGAAATTGTCAAGGCTAAAATTATAATGAAAATAAGAATTACTTGGAGTTTATTTAAAGTTTACTGACAAAATATAGCAACAATTTCTTCAAAACCAGATATTTACCAGTTAATGTCATTAGGCGGGGAAAAATAGTAACAATAATTTTAAAAAGTTTAATAAAAAAGACTTTAAATATTATATACATTTGTATCTGTACAGAATCTTCGTAATTAAAGCTTTAAGGTTTCCAATTTTTAAATTTATTGTTAAGTACAACTATTGCTCCATGCATAACATGTCTCAAAGTATTTTTATTATTATTTTTTAAAAGTAGACACCTGAAAGTATATGAATGCTAATTCACCACAACATTCCAATTGATGTAAGTAAATTATTAGGTTAAAAGTCTGTTAAATAGGTAAATAGTCGGCCTAATTCATTAATCTTCTAAATCCACTTTTGGTCAAAATTTACTTTTCATACCAGCCAAAATGTGTAGACCGTGTCGTAAAGTAATAACGACTACATTAGCTTAAATATGCGAGAAATACTTTGCCAGAAAAACTGCTTTTTTATCAACCGTTAAGCTCCAAAACCAAAATGTGCTTCATCTTGTTGGGTCCTCAGTTTTGTACTGATTATGTTCGCTAACATACGTATATGTTACGTTACGCTGAATCTAGCTATATTTTAGTTATGTATTTGGTTTTATGTGGATATACAAACAAAAATTACGATCAAGGTAAGCTTATTTTATTTATCTGTAATTTTTTCTTCTATTTAGCGCTGAAATTGAACGTTTTCAATCACTTTCAAATTCTAACCTATACATTACGTACTTAGCAGATTTACGCAATATAAAGGTTTTATGGGAACGGATTTAGCTGTTTATTAATTCAATATTTTTTGTTAATTTATGGCTTGAATTTGTTAAGGTTTCTAAATTTCATTACCTAAATTATACAAGTAAGCTTATTATACAATAATAAACAGTTAAAGTTAAAGGATGTTTTAAGACAGTGTCGTGTTAAATGTCATTTATTTTTTTAGTATTAAAATTATTTTAATAAAAATGTTTATCCCTTCATTTTTAAGATGTCCCAAGAAAGGAAATTGTAGCTTTGGCTACTGAGTCTTGTAACTAACTAGATAAAATCTAAAAATGTTGTTACAAAGTCAGATTAAGTTCCTCTTAAAGAACAGAACCTTTGGATGCAAACATTATTACAATGTAAAAAACGAAAAAAACGTTTTGAATAAGAGAGAATGGCTTAGTGAAAAGAATAAACGAAAAAAGGAAAACATTTTTGGTAGAGACAAAACACAATACTATTGGAATTATAATAAATATAAAGAAACACATTCATTAAATCAAGATAATACTGTAAGATTGGGATATACAATACTTTGAAATTGGGGCGAAAAAGACCCTACTTAACGAATGGATAACAACTAGTAATCGATGAAAAAGTCAAAGTAGGTCGAATGATGTTTTTGAACACCCTAGATTTTTCAATGTTGCATTCTAGTATGCTGAGACGTAATCAAGTGAATCTGTGTTTTCGGACCCGAAACAATCATTGATTAAATTTTTAAATTCTTTTTCCGTAATGAAATCCTATTATTATCCCATTATTATAATGTTTCTCATTACAAAAATTACACTTGTTGCCAGAATGAAATTTGAAAAAAAGCCTCTACCAATTTTACGTTAACAATTGGCGCAAAGAGCGAAATATAAAAAAAAGCTCCTTCTATAACTTTGTGTTCGAATCAGCTCGAAAGCAAAAATAAAGCTCTTTTTTAGCCAAAAAAAGTTAATGCAAAAAGTGCACTTGTTACAAAGTAGGAAAAGTTACAAAGAAAAATGCTAGGAATATATTGAGAAAAGATTCGAGAGAAGAAAAAGATGCCGATAAAAAGGGAGACACTTATGTTATTACAGTGGACTTACATGCAATACTAATGACACGTAAGTAGAATGTCAGCAAACTCTCTTACAAAACAAAGCTGCAAGTTCACAATCTCTGTCTTTGTAGTTTAAAAAATAAAGATGGAGTCTGTTTTATATGGAATGATGCAGAACATGAACTTAATGCTGAAGAATTTGCTTCCATTTTTGTTGACTTTTTAGAAAACAAAATATACCTGAAGTAAATGCTGTAGATGAATATAAAACAACAATAACAATAATCTACACGGGCGGTTGCATGTACCAAAATAAAAATTGTATTTTATCTAATGCTCTTTTGAATATCGTCATCAAGCAAAAAAATAACTTATCGAACAAATATTTTTAAACGTGCCGAATGGAAGCCGATTCAAGGCATTGCACTATAGAACATCACCTGAAGAATAAAATTATAAATACCATCCGAAGATACCATCCGAATACATAACTATCGCTAAATGTTTTCGAAAATGCCTAGCACCTTACGCTGTAAAATATTTGGACCACAATTTCTTCAAAAATTTCGATAAAATTCAGTTTTATATAAGTCTACGTCCAGAGAGAAGCAAAGGGGATCATAAGGTGACTGACATTCATGCAATATGGTACGAAAGCAATGGTTTAATTCTTTATAAAATTTGCTTTACGAATGAGTGGCGACCTTTACCACAAAGGATATGTTGGAAATGAAATCCTTGTGAGATAACTGATTTATGACGCAATTGTACCAGAACTGATAGAAAATTACTGCACGAAAATTTGAGGACATACAACAATTGAATATATTTTGCGTTAATTTTTGTAGAAATTAATATTTCACAATTAAATGAAATTACGTGATGTAGTATTATTTCTACTTTCTTTAAGTTCTTTACCATGACCTAGATTTTGTTGTATTACAACATTTTCAGATGGGCTATTAGCAAAGAATATCTTCAGGTGGGCTATGGCTAAGATACTTTGCTAATAGACACCTGCAGATGTTGTAATATAACAAAACCTAGGTCGTGGCAAAGAACTTAAAGGAAGTAGGAATAGTACTACATCACATATTTTCATTTAATTGTGACATGCAACAAATAAAAGAGACCCTTCCGTCTGACAACCGTAAAGACTACGAGTATTTACCTCATTAGTAGACTAAAATGGGTAGAAATTAAGATTTGTTATAACTTTATATTTTACTAAATTATTATAAAACAGTAATAAATATAAATTTAATAACTGATTAAATTTGTTTGATTGAATTAATTACCTAAATATATAATAATCCAAACTACTAAGTCCTCAACCCATTTGAAATTTTACCTCAAAAAGCTGCTAAGTAAATGATTTACTGACTTTTTTGAGATGTGTTTACTTTAAGGTACTAGGCACTTTTAATATATTACGGAATATTGTGAGTACCAAAGAGAGTTTCAGAATTTTGATAGCTAGACTAATAAAAATATTATCCTGTTTTTTTGTATCGTGTAAACTTTGAGCAAGTTGACTTAGCAGATTAACAAATTAGACCCACAAAATTAAAAGTATAATAGATATTTTACGTTCCTCACTTAAATTGGCCTCTTTGAAACTACGTGTTCTCTGTCCATACGTTTGAGAAAGCATCATTTTACTGTTTTCGCTACATATATATTATTTTTCGACAGCCAACAAATAAATTACAACAAACATTTGACTACTTGAGAGTAGTTTTTTGTTTGTCCATTTGAAGATAAAATTTTCATGTGTCAATACTGAGCAAAAGTACACTTCAAATTATTTAAGTTCTGTAAATCTATTCTCCATTTAAATTTTAATGTATTTGATCACCGTGTAATATTTTTTTTTAAATAAATTGAATTTTGCATCCCAAAACCAATGTATATTTTCATTTGTGGAGAAAAACTCTAGTTATTAATTAGCCTTAACTAGTATCATTTTTGACTCCATTTTTAATTGGGATCGTAACTGTCGTTTAAAAATATGATCATATTTTTTAAAACTCTTTCCTTTTGAAATATTTGTATAAACACTTACAGGACACGGGCATTCTAAGAAAATTTTATTGAAATAAACATAATTCTATTTTATGTTACTGTCTTTTCATTGTGCTTAGTTGAGGCTGTAATAATGAATGAGATTTAAAGAATTTTTTTCTGTTTTATACTAAATTGCGCTAACGCAGATATAGATGTAATGAATTTATCTACATTTCAATGTTATGGACATGATTTATTTATTTAAAAACAGGTAAAAAATATTATGTAAATGAATATAGCAAAATTATGAAACATCAATAAAAATGAAAGATGATTAATTCTGTTCCATAATTATTGTAATCGTTTCATTTTATTTATATTCAATAAAGTATTTAATTTCCTTTAAAATTTTAGAACCAGTTATAAACCTAAACTTATTTTAAAATAATTAGTTATGATGAAAATCTACGAAATCAATGAATTAAAAACATGATGTAAAACGAGATCTCAACTTTTTTTATGTACTTTAAAAATTATCAACACACAAAACCACCTGATTTATCTACGAAACAATTACTTTTAACCTTGCATTTTTTTAAATAACATCTTCTTGATATAATAAATAATAATTTTGTTATTGTCTTATAATGCCTCAGCGTTAGTCGCATTATCGATCGTTTTATTTATTTTTCCCAACTTTAAGGAATATTACGATAGAATTTTGTTAAATGTACTTTATTTAGTTGAAACTTGATTTAGACTCTCACACTGAAAAATATCACTGATGTTCCGTAATATTTTGATAAAAAATCAATATATATTATGAAACTTTTTAAGATATTATTTGAAATTAAAAAAAATGTTATGTCCTAATTATTAGGTTATTATCACTATGTGAAAAAATACGTCGACTGTTACGCAAAAGGCATTTTCTCAGGTATTTTTCAAAAACATTCTTAAGAACCTTAATATTTACTAAGAGCTATTAATATTAAAGAGATATGGAAAAATCGTCAGCAGCTATTATAAAGGTCCGCCCGAATCCCGAATCACATTCAGCAACAGTGACTCCCTAGCATGTGTGACGTACCATATAGGTTTCGGAGAAATTAAACAATTTTATTTAAAGTGTTGTATTAAACAGAATTAACCATTGGTATAGCTGGAATTCGTCGATTGTTATGCAAAGGTATTTTCTCAGGTATTTAAAAAAAAATCTTTATAAGAACTTTAATATTTACTAACAGCTACTAATATTAAAGAGATATGGAAATTTCTTCAGCGACTTTATAAATGTCCCGAGAGCAGAGCAACTAAATATCATTTCAGATTCCTGAATCTCAGCAACAGTGACTTCCTAGCATATGTGACGTACCGACGGTTTTGGGGAAATTAAACGATTTTATTTAAAGTATTGTATTAAACTGAATTAACCATTGGTATATCTGGAACTCATCCTTATCTAGGGACAGGCTATGAAAATATAAAAGATTAAATAAATAATTTTCTTCATCCCGCCAAAAAAGTCTATTTTGGATAAAAATCTGAATTACATTCGAAAAAAAAGGTTTTCTTTGTTACAATTATTATAAGTTCCGAATTATATCACTAAAACCCTATTTGGCAACCAATGAACAAGCAGTTTTAAAAAACATTCAATGTGGAGTTTAAACGATTGGGCCTTCCTGTTATACTTTGTGGGAAATGTAAGCTTCTTGATGTATAATTTGCGATGCCAAAATAAAATTTTATTGTTTTATTTTATGGGTGGGCTCACAAAGCATTTATATGTTGGTCTTATAAAGCACTAATTATTGTAGCGGCAATTAGGCCCGTTAGGGCGATTACGCAATTTACATAATGTTTTTTTATGGAACGTACTCTAATCATTGCCTCCTTTTAAAAACGTTTAATGCATATTATGTGGCGCACAATACTTTTATAACATGGAACAATTAATAGTTCCATAGAAAGTGATTTCAGTAAACATTTCAAAGTTTTTTCCGAAAAAAAGAAAAAGGTTTGACAGAACATTTATTTCAAACCGATTAAACTTGTTAGGTACTAGACCATGCGATAAATATACAGACATACATGAATTAATTTAACAAAAAAAAAAAGAATTTTATAGATTATTGATATTTTAGAATGCATCCAATTAAGATTACACCGCTGATTTTTAGGCGACTACTATTCCTCTTCCTCCTCAGGTTTCTCAGAAGTAATAGTGTGTCGAAGATCGCAACATTAAGTATCAAATTAATCCATAAACAATTTTAAGAAACCTATTTGTCTACCAACATTTGTCTACCTAAACTATCGAGTTATTAATTTAAAAAAAATTAATCGTAACAAATCACATTTTACCTTGAAGAAATTTCATAAATATTACTACCTTATGAGCCGTGACGAAGTATAGAATTATACAAGGAACCCATTCACTAAATTAATGAAATTCACTTTTAACATAATTACAAATTTTTAAAATAAGAAATAATTTAAAAATATATTACTCGTAAGTTAGCTATTTTCAGAGTTATTAATCTCCGTAACAAAAAAATCGAAATACTTAAAGTGGGGCTCATTTACATGAATTGAAATATGAAATCAGGATGGCTTTGAATATTATGGGATGAATCCTGGAACTTTGTTATTTTACCCATACTCTATTAATATACGGTTATCCATTTTATACGAAAGAAAAAAAAACGACCAATTCAGAGTTAAAATCTATATTAAAAAAAAACTACCAAAATTTTGTCAGAAGAAATAAAGGAACCTGTCGGAAAAATTGTAAAAGACCACTTCCTTTTAAATTTCACCAAATGAAATAAAAATATTTCACATTTTATTTAACAAAATTTTGCAAAGCCAAGAGTTTTTTCTAGTTTAATTGTTCTGGACTCTCTAAATTTTTCTTTATTTCCAAAACGTTGCGCATCAGGTCATGTAAGAAACAAAGATAAGCAAGGGTAGCATATAGATTCAAGCATTTATGCGCACTTTTAATATGATATCAATGGAAAATGAAAGCATTGAAACAAATAATTCAGTAAAATTTTGATGCAACTTTTAACTTATTAAATAAATATTACCTGAAATTTGCAAAAATAATATATTTATTTCTTTTCTTTTAATAGAGACGTTTACCGACACTGATTTTCATGTTTTAATTTTTTTTACCTTGCCACCTGAACAAGAAAACTTAAGTGCGAAGACATCATTTACATGCTGAAAATCCAACAGTCATTGCGAAGATTAGAATATCAAGTAGTTAATTAAAATGTCAGGGAAAATAGCTCCTTCATGTATAGAATAGAAATTGGCTACGGTTAATATGATAGCTTTAAAGTCACCAGTTGATTTATTTGCTATATGAATATGAGCTGAAATGTTGAGGTTTAAATGAAATACACATTACATTTAAAACTTAAAAGAAAAAACGTGACCAGATTTGCAATTCTGTTGGTCAAAAGTAAACACTTTTACCTTAAATATAAAAGTTTCCGAGAAAGGTTTTGAAATATCGAGTCCGCTATTATAACATAAATTTAACGTCTAAGTTCAAGTTTAGACTTTTCTTATGACCAACGAATTTAAATGATGTCGTTACATTTAATAACCTAAATTTAATATAAACAAATAGCAAAGTTTTACAAGTAAATTTATTAAAACACCAGTCACGGACTTTTGCGCGAACTCAGTTCGCAACGAGATTATAAATATCTCATTTTGCCTCGTATTTTAATAAGTTTTTCTAACTTTCTACTTTCATTAGATCTCACAACATAGGCTCTTATTAATTTTGGTTTTTAATAATAACTCGGTTTTTTTAAATTTCCCTAGAATATTGTAATTAGAAACTGTGAATAAACAACTTAATAAAATAAATATGTAAAATTAATAAAAGAGAACAAAATATAATATTGCACTTTACATTTGGTACATGTTGTAAACTTCAATTTAAACTGAATGTTGTTTCACGACGATTCAGTTCAAAAGTCACCTCCATGATTTTATTTCCTTTCGTTTACACCTTACTAATTTTTTGGTAATCAGTCTCTGGAAGGAATGTAAAGCCGTAAGAAAATAAAATAATATACATATATATACACATATATATATATATATATATATATATATATATATATATATGAATGTATGAATGTATATATAATATGAATGTATATATGAATGTATAATAAGTATTTAAACAAAAATTTATAGAGAAATTCGCTTGAAAATTTTAACATTTCTATTAAAAGTTTAGAAACCTTGATATATTCTCTTTTAAATTATTGGTGTTATTTGAGCGAAATCCAACGTGAAGAGACAACACATTTATTCCATTCCACTAGACTTTGCCCAGGTAATAAAGGTATGCATTTTGTTATAATCCAATAATATTTTTAAGTTTAATTTATTAACCATATTCTCAACGATTTACTTGTTTATTTTGTACTTTAACTAAGTAAAGACAAAATGGTCCAATCTAGTAACATAAGAATGTGTATAATAAAGAGTATATAATAGTCAAATATGTTCTAATTTTTTTGGAGATTTTCTTGCTGCATGTTCATAATAACTGTTCTATTTTTAGTGTTCCGTACTCCAATGTATGCGGAACTGGAACCCACGTAACATTACTTTTGCGTCTCACTCTCTCCATGTCAGAACTATTTTTTTTTTAACCGTTTGACGTAGAAACTTTAAATTTGGTGTAATAATAAAATATATTAACTTACACATGTTTTAATAGATAACATTTTGTAATAAGACCGATATGGAAATTTCAGGGGTTGTAAATTTAATACCCGAAAAAATTGTCTTCTATATGTAGCATGGGATGTCGCTCAAAACGTCTAATGATAAAGTTTCCAAAAGTATGTCATAATTTAGGAAAGTTCATGTTAGGAGATAAACCGCAAGATAAGAAAAAAAAAATAGTAATCACCCCTTTATTTTTGAAACTACTTAATTTAAAATTAAGAAAGAATAACGATAGCCCAGCCCAAAAATTGTAAAAAAACTATTCTGATTATCCTAGACCTTGAAATTTTTTTAAAATATGTACTGAATTTTAATCCTTATAAAAATATAATAAGTAACATATTTACGTTTGAAAACATTGATATTTGTATATAGTTTAATAAAAATATTATTTCCCCTTAAATATTTACGAGCATCTAAATTTGTCCGGAACACTCGTAATGCAAGTTTTCTTGAGCTTTTAAAGTTTCTTTAAATAAACAAATACCTTCATCTCCGACTATGGAATAGAAACTCCCTTAACAGAGACAATATGTAATAATATGCAATTTAATTTTTTTGTAGATTTTCTTTTTCTCTTCAAAATCTTAGAGTATTATTTCAATGTGATTTGGTAAATATTTAATGCAAAAATATATGGGTCATATTTCGATTCATTTCACTAAATAATTATTTTTATTTATTTACAAGATCCAAAAAGAAATAGAATTCCCAATATTTCTTTGGACTCTAAACTATATTATGGTGAAATTGACTTTACTTACATAAAAAATTGTTTATAACAGTAAATCGGTAACTAAGGATTATACGATTTCAGAAGTTAAAAATAATGTTATTATCTAGGTTTTTAAGTAAGTTTGTAATATTTTTTTTATGATGACATAAAATTAAAGGGCAAAGAAAAAGTCTTACACAGAATCGAATGTACTTGGCGATGCTCCAAGGCTTGCAGTATAAGCGCTCAAAGTTTTGACCTAAAACAAAATTTCAGTAAACGGCGTATTCATGTCAATCGGATACGTCATTTTTGTTACAAAACCTCAAAATAAACCAAAAATTTATCTTTTTATAAAATTGTCACGATTATATCTTCAAACTAAAAAGTGTAAGTAATAAATATAATATTTATTTACGGTACTATATTTTATAGCATAAACATTGACTTGATATTACCGAATTATCCAAATTTCACCAAACATGGAAATTTATTGAAACTAATTATACGAAGAAAAACTGTCTTCGCAGGTCCGATATATGAATACACTTAAAAACCTACGAGCTTTTTTATTACGTATCGATTGTAAGAAGGTCGAGAGCCAAGACAAGTTTGTGATTTTTTCTGATATTAGGTACAATGAAGCAACTCCGATAAAAATAGATCGCCACGACTTCGATGGATTTGACATCATAATGCAAATAAAACTCAAACTGATAGGCCCCTTTTGTCATTAAACAATTTTATCAAGTAAAAAGCCCCGAACTCCGGATAAATTTAGTTCTACCAAAATTATATAAAGTCATTAATCGATGCCAGGGAGAAAAATACCTCCTGAAGACGATTGTACAATTCTGTGGTCAAAAAGTCTGTGCTGGTATTTCTTTACATGTAAATGCCTTGGTGGAATAGAATCTAAAGAATGCTTGAAAAGAAAAGTTACTTCGGTACTGATATATGTGTGCAATCAATCTACCGAATTATTTTATACGTCTGCCAAGATATATATATACATATATATTACACAATGAAAAATAATTGTTGAATTATTGTTAAGTTGGTGGAACCGCGTGGGTGACTGTTGTAATATTCCTTGATGAGGAATCCGGAAAAATAGCTATTGCATAGGCGATTGTCTCCGAGCACGTAGCTATTGTCTTGATGCCATCCAGCAAAAGAAGGAACTGGAGTGTCGTAGTTACGGTTTATATACATGCTACCATACGCTGAAAGGATTACACAGAAAAGGGTAGCATCACTAATATCTAAATATTTTAACACTCTCCTTATTTAGACTCTTCCCTTTCCTTGACATTTTACACACTATATATATATATATATATATATATATATATATATATATATATATATGTATAAATGTATATATATATATATTTATATATATATAAATATATGTATATATGTATATATATATATATATATATATAAATGTATCTAACGTTTTTCATTATTTGCATACCAAAAAAATTGTGAATGATCACATTTTACGGTCAGATTTAAGATTTTCAATTATCTTGTTCAAAGCGTGTTTCCTTTTGATAACATCAGCCAGACATCAATATAAGTATTATTTGATTCCATCAACTTATCCTGTATAAAAGTGCTGGTAAGCTTTACATCTAGTAAAGCTGAACTTGTTTAAAACCATGTAAAATTTTGTGTTCCAGCTTCCTTCAATCTGTAGAGCAACTTATTTAAATTACAAATCATTCGCATTCAAGATCTTCGGGCAGTGCCATATATATTTTTTTTATTTTAAGTTACCATTTAAGAATTCAGTGGTGTTGTCAATAAGCATATGGAAACGTGCCTAACTGTCGGTAAGAATGTTTAGTCAATAACCTCGGTTGGTGCATGTCTTTTTACACGGAGTTGTGGTTTTGTTGTTGTGCCCGTTGGTCCGTCCTTGCTTTGAAATAACCATTTGCACCCTATCAGTTTGACGTCTTACAGTTTTCTCACTAGTGTTTACGTTTTATTCAAGTTTTTAAATTCTAGTTCTTTTCTTACTGCTATTTTCAAAATTTTGGAGATTTCATTGCTTCCTGAGATTTAAGTGGTATAAAATTAAACAAACCTTTATTGCAACTTAAGTAACTGCTTTCTGTGATTATCTGAAATCTTAAGGTTTGTTGTAAAGTGTCGGACTCTTCGTTCTTTTATTTCGTAAATAGAAACTCTGACTTGGTGACAATTTGTTTCGAGGCGTATTTTCTCGGCGAGTTTTGCAATATAGAGCTGTATCTAATATATCTTGGGGCCCATCCAAAGTGAAAGAGATATCTAACTCGCATCTTATAACAATGAGATTTAATGAAAAACAGTTTCTTCCAACGATGAATTCCAGGAAAATTCGGTTTCTACTTTTACTTTTATTATCGTTATTGAATTGAATAAAAGGATATCAATTTATAGTAAATTGATATCCTTTTATTTCTTATATTATCCAATAATGATTGGATAATTCCTTGCCATGGGTATCAATTTTCTCACTGTTTTTTGGGGATGAATCATCGCTTCATATCCAAAAACTCTCAGATGACTGTTGTTCTTATTGGAACCCTATTAGTGAGATTGGCGGCCACACATAATTATTTTAGCCCAAATTTAGCCCAAAAAAGAGATTAGCGGTAAAGGATAATCACTGACTTTTCAACCAATGTTGGGTTCATTTGTTCAGATACTCCAATTTGTTCTCTTGTATATGAGATGGTCTCTTGATATATAATCCTAGACTTTTTTATGAATTCAAAGAATTCTTTATTTATGTATTCGAGCTAGTTTTTCATGTGGAGATATATTTTTATTTCATCGGTTTTCAAATTGTTTTTTTAAATTTTACTAATTTGTATTGCGCTTCCGACTTTCTTTACAAAAAAGAAAAAGTAAAAGCCTTTTGTGAACAGTCATCTATAAGTATTTAGAAGTATCTGGCTCACCACCCGACGATGTGGTATCCTATACTTTCCGCTTAATACCGTCCAATATGCACTTTCCCGATCCGAGAGCGCAAAATTCAGTACTTTTATGATTTTACAAACTTAATATTTAAAGGAAATCTCGACTTTTGACTTTTAGAATTGCTCCACACGTAAACCTGCTTGGATAATTACACACGTTACGTAGTGTGAGTTTTATTAATAAGTGGAAGAAAAATAGGAAAATTTTATGTTATATTCGTTTAGATCTAATTGTTTTTATTTTTGCTTCCATTTTTTAATAATTCGGTACCATAATCTAATGTTAGAAAGATACGATAATAATTTTTTTAACACAAATTAAAATTTTTTTAACACGCTTTAAAAACATAAAATTTTTATTTAAATTTTTTAAATATTTTTGGCACCCTACTGATTTGATAGTAATTGAACTTAATACTTTTACTCGTTTCTAAGGAAATGACCTTTACCGACAGACACAAAGACGGACATCAAAGTGATCGTATAAGTCTTTTTTTTCTCCTTTTGAGGCACGACACCCTAACAAATAACATTATGTAGTCACTACTATATTCCTGAGGTATGCTAAAAAACAAATCAAATAAACAAGTTATTAACGACGTCACGAACGCTTTCAAAGATAGACAAGGACTTCAGTAACGAAACGCACGACGAAGGGAAAACAGATTAAATCGTTTGTAGGTATAAAATGTGAAAATGACTATGAAAGTTTTTCCAAGAACCTCCGTCATAAAAAACTGCATTAAAATGAAACTGTCAGTGTTAGAACATTTAATAATCCTAACTAATATTACAAATACGAAAAAATATATATCGATGTTTATTACTCATTAACTCTATGATTTCTGATTTGGAATAATATATACGCTAACCCATATTTTTATGCTAATTTATATATATATATATATATATATATATATATATATATATATATATTTATATGTATATATGTATATATATATATATATATATATATATATATATATATATAACTTCGATTTAATATAATAGAAATAATTCGACACTTGTTATATTTCTTTTAAGAAAATGTTTTTCATTATTAAAAATTTTCTACATTAGCTGGCCCAGCAAAACATCATAATTTTTCCGTCATATACTACGCTTCTATTAGGTGATATAAATAAAATGTTATATTTTATAAAATTTCATAAAAAATCTATCTTCGTTAATATTTATCTGCTGATATACAGACTTATGTTAGAAATTGCCCAAATAAAGCATCGATAGAAATTTATCCAAAAATATAATGTCAAGTCAAATCACAAGGGTAGAGAAATTATTTATGAAATCAATAACTGTGATGTAAACTTGATTAGGTTTATTAACTAGATGACTAAGTGGCCTATTCTATATAGAAATATACACTTACAATATTCTAACCAATATGGAGTGAACTTAACTTTTGATGGCATTCAATTTTGAAACAAAATATGAGATAACTTTTTCAAAACTTACCTCAGAATCCTTTTCCTCTCATCGGCTTTTTATTTGAGATAATCTATATTGCTACCTTTACGGAGTGAGCCGATAAATGCACCTGAACTGTAAGTAAAAAAATCATACTTTCTGTGAATAACGCATGAAGTAAAAATTGAAGAACCATATAATAAAATTTAACCCCTATTCATCATAAAGGGTAACAACCTGATGTGATAATAACTCCTTTTAGATTGTTGTATGGTATATTTTTTGTACAAGTTTGCCGTTTGTTCCCGGATATTAACGTGTATAACTGTTTGCTTTAGTTTCATTACAATAGTTAAACATCTTGGTGATATTAATGGATTATTGAACTGTTTTAACCTTTTTTATATTTTTACTCGGAAGGAAAAATCGTCACTGCTCTCTCGGTCTGAGTAGTCACGTTTTTTTATCAACAGACAATAAACAAATTCTTTACTATTATGGGTACGCAAGATGAAACAACTTAAAACAGCAACATTGTACACGACACATGAAAAACGTACAGGTTGGCCTCCACCCGAGCAGTTTGCTGACCATCCTATAATCCTAATAATTCATCATGAAGGAGATTCATAGACAAGTGGCTAAGTAATGTCGATCCAGAGTCCCAAAATCCGTGACAGATTGCATATATTAGGGAGAAGAATATCACTCCTTTCATATCACTAAAGTTTTATAATTAAAACTTTGAGGTTAAAACAAAAGATTAAAATTTTTTCAGAAAGTATTGAGAAGTCAAAAATAAAACGAATGTATTTTCAATTTAACATCGCGAATCCAATTACTAAGAAAAATATAGTGTTGATCTTTAGTTTTGGACTACTAAACAGGCAACTGATTGATTCATTTTGAATTTTAGATTTATTGAATGGGAAATCTTACATGATTTTTAAAAAAAACAGTCCAAATGTGATGTAGTATTATTTCTACTATATTTCAATTCTTTACCACGACCAAGGTTCCTTTGTATGATCAAAGGTCTTCGCTGATTGCCAACTTGAAGATGTTGTCATAGAACGAAACCCAGGTCGTGGTAAAGGATTTAAATAAAGTAGAAATAATACTACATCACGTAGTTTCATCTAGTTGTCAATAATTAATTTCCATAAAATTAACGCCAAATATATTCTATATTTAAAAACAGTCTAATTTAATTTCTAGGGATGTACATTTACAGAAATATAATTTTACCAACCGTTAGTGTATTTTGTCATTATATCTTGAACCTAAGAAATTATATTCCAGTAAATAAAGAATTTCCCGGAAAATTAAAAGAATTTGGCGGACTCATAACTTGCCTTTCATAATCTCCCGACTTAAATTCAATTAACCTTTCCATACACAAATTCCAAAAATAGTAGATATAGTCAAAGGAAGTCGTAGTTTGAAAGAATGGAGAAGAAGTATGCGAGAAACCGAAGGAATGATTTAAAAAAATACAACGCATTTAAGACGCGTAAAGATAATTTTATCAGCTGTACCGTAATCATATTAAAAAGGAAGTCCGTAGATTTGAGAACACTTAAATTAAATACATTTTGAAAAATTTTAATTTATTTTTAATAGTTTCTTTAATTACATTCAAAAATTAATAATTTGTTTAACTATTCTTTGGTCCCATTTTTAGAAGCACTCAGTGAAGATAGTAATATAAATTTCGACAAAGCTGATGAAATAAGAATGTTTTTCAGTAAGTTCTTAATTTTTTTAAAGTGACATAAACAATTAATTTTAAAATCCATTATTTAGAATATCTTTTATTTCTGTTAATTTTTTGTGGCCTTTTTAAAAGTTATGTAAATATTTTTATTGTGATCAAGCTGTCAGTCATCTAGTTAGTATTAACATATCAAGTTTTTATCACAATAACTCGTTTGGAAAAGAACAATCTTATATTCATTTTCTGAGTTGGGCTAAAAAAACAACATAAAAATTATAACTCAAAAATCTCTAAACATGCGTACTCTCTATGCGTCTCCACATTTGTGCCTCTGTTTGACATTATTTTTGTGATATCAGTGCAATCTATAGAATAATATTTATATTTAGGCTGAAATTGTAATTTCCTCACTTAAACCTGGAATCAAATACTAAGTTGTAATTCATAACCCCTTCAGAAATTAATAATAATCCCGCAAGTTATTATAAATTCCTCAGATATTTGATCGCACCATTTAAATTAATCATTAGCCTTATTCGGTACTTGTTGATATATTTTGCATAGTGTATATATAACATAAATTATTATCGTAAGTATTACCTAATATTAAGATTCACAAATGCAAATGACGGACACTCGAAGTGAGATCATATAAGATCATTTTAAATCAGCATCGACTGAAGTCATGAAAGAAATGCTCTAAGAATGAAATACTCCAAATGTTTCAACATAATTTGGGATGCTGACTTGTCTTAGGGGTGTATTAACCATATACATGTAGTTTGTCAAAATAAATATTTAATTAATGACCTTAACATTCCATTTGAATTTAATTGATAGTTCTTTAATTATAAATGAAATATAACAATGAAATATTTCTAATAATTAAAAATCAAAGAAAACTTATGGTAATATAAAAATTATTGAAAATTTATACCAAAAATTATGCATATAAAAATTATATAGAGTTTTGACATAGTGTGTAAGAGTTTAGCTATCTAAACTATAAAATAATCCAGTTTAATTAAGAACTCACAATATGCATAAGAAAGTGACAAAAAACATATATCAAATTCGTTTATTAAAATTAATCGAAATAATGTTAATTGAAATTTCCAATTATCTGAGTATCTGCATTTTTTTCGTATTTTTAAACGTACGATTGAAAAGTTAAATATAAAAGATATTGATGTAACTTTGAAGCTCAGAAAAGGTTTAAAAATGTTAAACAAAACTTTCCTTTTTAACAAAATATATTTTCAATGATTCCCCATTCGATGAGAATGCGAGAAAAAAAAATTTCCAGAGGGAAATTGATGAAGTGATAAATATGAAGCTGGTTCTATATTTTTATACTTCTATGGATATAGGTTTTTAGGTTATGTACAACGTCTGAAAGTCGGTATTGTGGCTAAATTGTAAATTTACCTGTTTTACGATGGAAGCATAAAAAGAAATAACACTTACCCATATACCAACGTATGATTGACAAAATTCACGTGATGACGTACGATATCTCAATTGATTAGAATCATATGTTAATCAACAATGATTCCAAAACCGGGGATTCTGGGTGTTTTACACATTTATTTAAGCAATAATGATAAATCTAAAGAAATGTAGAAGATCCTGTTCTGCATTATCGTACTATTTGATAAATGCGACATCTAATTATGTAAAAGTTTTCATAAAACGAAATTATATGGAAAAAAAATAATTGAAAAATTTGAATACAACAATAAAAATTGTAATAAATTACAATTTTAAAAAGGGATTGAATGTTGGATTTTGTCCCAGTTATTATGATGAAATTGATAATGGTGTATGGAATTTTGAAATTTAATAGAATTCTTTTTTAAAATCTGTAATTCATTAATAACTTATATTTATCGGGTGGCTATATAAGAAACAGGATTGAAAGATCATTTAAATTATTTGAATACCTGAAATTTGAAAGTATACTATGTACCTGCCGAAAATCGTTGGTTCATTTCACGCATGGTAGTTCACTACGTATGGCCGTCATATCGGCACTTTCATTTTTCGCTATTAGAGCGAGATCAAGATAGAGATACTACGTCTATTAAAGTTTTAAATTATCTCAACAGAAACTGTCGCTCATTTGAGCGCGATTACCTACCCGTGTCAAACTTCAATTTACCATTTGATGTAAAATATCAGTTTCTTTATGAATATTTATACATATTTGCTCACTTTTTTAATAACCATAGAAATTAATTATGTTATTTAATATTGGCTACTCAATTTAAAAGTTGGAGCTCCCGGATCCTTTGCCGCTTAGGCCAGATTATTTTCAGTAACGTATATATTTAGAACAATCAAAATAAAATTTGTGGGGTGTTTTGTTTAAAAAGAAGGCATCACACAAAATGTAAAATTTGTCATACTCTAATTTAATTGCAATGGATTTGTTGCATAGGCGATCCTATCATAGGCATTTTTATCTATTCCTGTATCTACTAATATTACGTCAGAATTTAAATTTTGTCTGAACTTTAACATTTAAACCTAAACGACATTATATTTTCCATCAAATTCAACTTGCTATTGGAAGTCAATGCGGTTGATGCAAATGACTAAGTAATATTATCTCCACTACGTTCTAAAGTGCACAACGCGCTGCATTCCATATTGAAATTAACACTCTATATTGTCTGTACGTCAAAAATTTCACATTTTACGTCTTTATTGCATTACCATGATATATAATGCAATCTACATGGAACAGTCGGTAAATTATGAAGTGTATATTTTTTTTAATAAATGGACTAAATGTGTCATTTATTGTAATTAATTTTTCAAACCACACACACACACACACACACACATATATATATATATATATATATATATATATATATATATATAATTATACAGTTATATATAAATATATATATTTAACATATTGTTTGAAGGCATGACTCAAATAGTCATGTAAATTCGTTAGGGAGCCTTTATGATTTTTCTTAAACATTTAATAACATGCAGTATTATAAGAGAATCATTAAAAATTGTCAACACCTTTTATCCCATTGATAAATATTATATAAATTTCTTGCTTCTTTCCTGGACTTCATGCACACAAATTTTCATTTGACTATTTATTCGTTAAATGAAACGTATTTAAGTTCTATTACCATTAAATATAAACTATTTTTCAATAAATTTTGTATACACGTTTAATTAGTTTCATTATATCATCTCAATAGTGCCTAAATGATGATCAAATACAGCCAAACATGAGTAAAACTTGCTCACTACAATGAGTTCATTATTGGTTCGTCACAATTGTCTATGGTGGCTGAACAAATTTTCAATCACACATGCTTGTAAACTACATATTATTCTTAAACTTTTCAATGTTATAACTTTTAATAAATTAATTATATGGAAGTATATACTTCTTACTATTTCATTTGATAGAACTTAACGTTTTTATCGTATTATTCTTTATAAAAGTAAACGTAATTTCTAGAGAAATGTGAATAAAACAATTAAAACTACAGGTTGTAGCACAATCAACTATTTATAAAATTACAATATCCGTTAACATTAAAAATTACTTTAATTTAACTAGTATGTAATTTAACTTAATATATTTGCATAAAAAAAACGATTCACTACTTGAAATTAGAACTTGAATCTTATAGATGTATTAGTTATGCTAAAACATTTTTCGACCACATTGAAAAGAATTTCTTGTATTACAGAAATCACAATTCTCCTAGATGTTTATTCAATTTAGTAAAGAAACTGTGTATATCTAAGCCAAAGACAAAGTAAAAAAACAATATCTAACAAAAATCAAGTATTCCAATGTCGTTGCCCTGTTATATATTATTGGGTAAATGACCTTTGTAGTCAACAGAAAGGTAACGTGGTCTACCGTTCTATAGACTACAAAAACCATTTCTCTATTCGCAATTTAATTAAAAATGGAAATACGTCTAATCCAATATATAGACTCCGAAAATATTTCCAAAAGCGCTCTTTATAAAATGAATTTCTTCCTTAAAATTAGGGTAATGGCATTTCAATTATTAGAGAACATAAAAATATCCAACAATAAAAATTTAATCACTCATTAAGCGAAACACTTAAAAATCAATTTAGGGTCAATAAACATCGTAACTACGTATAAGTTTGCCCTTATTATACTAGAGGTAACAAAAGGTATATTTTGTAATTTTGATATCGAACCGGCACATACCATAATATGGTTTTCACGCAAACTTTTGCCGATAGATACGCAATAGGATAAGACAGGATTTGCTAAAGTCGATTCCGATAGTACGACGGATTAAATCTAATACAGCTAATTTAGAAGTGACCCGAAAATCATTTAAAGTATCTATCAAAATACTACACAAACGGTCATTTAGCTTATTAAGACAGGTTATTAAGGATAAATTTATTTTAGTTTCTTTTAAATAACACGTACGATATTAGCAACAGATACGTTTGAAAGTATATTTGATTTGCCTTTCATTTTATATGCGCTTTCTATATAAAGACGAAAATACAATATTTCATTTTGATATGACAGCGTAGCACCATATACTATTCATTATATCCGCCAGGTAAAATAAAAGACAAAATTTTACTTAAAGCCATCGTTCCACACAGTTACAACAGCTATAAACGAAGTAATTCATAACTTTTGGATCACGTTTATGTGTATGACGTTATGAAAACAATATACAGGCAAGATTTACTTAAGTTCTCGACGCACCTGAAAAATTTAATGTCTTTACCGAGTTATGCGGATGATTGCAAAATATGTTGTTTAATATTGCAAAAATATTGAAGGAAATTCAAGCTTTTAAGACTTCTTAGGAAAATGGACAAAATGGCTCATAGTCAGTCCCATTTTTTTTAAATTGTTTTACTGATGTATAATAAAATCCTTCCAGAAATGATATTGATTATTGACATATAAATTTTATAATAATGCAAAATGTAACATTTTAAGTTTTCTAACTATTAAATTGATTCATAAATATAACTCAAATCACAATAAGCATACCTCATGAAATATATATTCTGAATATAAATGTTTCAGATTGATACAAATATACAATAGAGGAAAATAATTAAACATATATATTTATCCACAATTAAATGAAACTACGTGATGTAGTATTATTTCTACTTTCTTTAAGTTCTTTACCACGACCTAGGTTTCGTTGTATTACAACATCTTCAGGTGGGATTAGCAAAGATCTTTGCTAATAGCCCACCTGAAGATGCTGTAATACAAAATTAAATGTCAGGGTCGGCCAAATAGAAGTGTCATTGTGTCGACAGGCGATGGTTTTTTCTAATTTTCTCTTACAAAAATAGACATTTGACCCATTTTTAATCATTTTGTTCTATATTCAACCGAATCGTGTAACTGAATGCCAATAAATTATTTAATTTCTAGTAAGCACTGTACGTGGATTACTAGAAATATTTTGACGGTAGCAAAATAACTTAAATGGAAGTAAAATGACGACCGATGTGGAACGAACGATCAACTGTTTTCAATATTTTATAATGGACCCTCAAACGTCATTTTGATGCGACTATCATAAAAATATTAAATTAAGTGTAAAATTTAACACTCATTACTGTAAATAAGGCCAAATAGACCGATATAATATATTTTTAATTTGTTTTTTTTTTTCAGTGCATGCAACTTATTCTCGGCTTTTTTTTTCTTTTTGAAATGAAATTTATTTTGAAGTAAAATGTCAAGGTCAAATTGAATGCAAATTTTTCATGGAATGTTTTGTAGTAACATTTGAGTGTAACGGATATATTGCAAGAAGGGTGAAAAATAGGTACTTAGCTAACATTTAAGAGAGATAGATGAACATGACAGAAAAGGCAAGAAGTTTTCGCATCCGGAAAAGCTAACAAAAAGTATATCACTATTGGTATTATCTGTTTTGTTGTGTGTCAAAGTAAAGTGTAAAAATAAAGTACTGTGTATGAATCATAGAAAATATTGGTCATTTGTAACTTAACATAGTAAAAATAAAAAAATTGAGTAATCAAGTAAAATCGTAACGACTCAAAAATCGATATGTTGCCCTAAATTATATTAGTTGGTGCTAAATGTGTGTATATATATATATATATATATATATACATATATATATATATATAATATATATATATATATATATATATATTATAAATCCAAATATATATTATATTTGAGTATAAAGATACAAAATTAGATATTTTACAAAATCCATCCAGAATATTGAGACTTGTTTCACGATTTCTTGGTAATTAATTGATAAACTTTGCCTAAAAATTACACCTTTAAATGTTAGTGTAAGCTCCATACTTGGTGTGCAAGTTAGTTTCAAAAATATTAATTCAATTATTTTATTACAAAAAATTTCATTTCAATTTTAAGCATCTAAGATATATGGAGTGGGAATCGAAATCTCCACATGGAACTGGTTTACCATCTTCCTTTTACTCCTATTTTATTTTTATTTCTTCTGTATTATTTTCCAGTAGTCTTTCGAAAATCATCGCTATCAAATAACATATCGTATATGTGCCAAGAAAGACTAAGATATATATATATATATATATATATATATATAGTTAGCTAGTTATAACCTATTAACCTGAAATTACACAAGCTTTATCCGTCAATGATACGTTCGTCCGCCCCACCGGGTGGTGTTAGATCAGTGATCACAATCAACAAATTTAAAAGTTAGTTAATTAAATTCCCTTTCTCGTCTCTTCTTTATTCTTGACGAATCTTTGCATACAACATTTGACATTGGTATAAATTTCAAATGTAAATGATGAAAACCAATTTATATATATATATATAATTTTTCGCTTATTTTCTCCATTATCATAAAAATAAACTGCATACGCACTTTGTTAAAGACACCTAAGCCATTTACTACCAACCTGCCACTGCACGCGTAACAGATGGGCAGAGAGCAAAAACTTTTAAAGTGAGTAATTAATTATGAGAAGGCTAAGTAACACGCGAAAAATGCCAACTGAAATAATATGAAGATCTACTTATGAGAAAGTTGACCAATGCACGAATCTAACCAACAGGTCAAATAAAAACTATAGTATCTACCAGCACATTAGCACTTAATATGAATGTGTAATTCTTTAATTGTAATTCTTTATTGTATAAATAAATTATTTTTTTAACTATCACATCGCCCACTACGTAATTAATTACATAGGTATTTTAATACTACACTGGCTAGGTTTGAGATCACTAATTGAAAATATCTTTACTGGAAACTTAACATTGATGATGTCATTTTTAAATTCTCAGCGTAATCACTCTGTGTAAAGTCCTGACCAATTAATTCACCTTAAGACTTTCATCTTAAAATCCCGTGATCCTAAAATAATATGCGATATCGTGAATGCGCGTGCGTGTATTCGAGCGGACGTGCGCGCGGTCGGGCGAGAGGGCGTGAGTGCGCGGTTCCGTGCGTTTGTGCATAAAAACGAGCGCCTGCTCGTGCGCGTACGCGTAGGTGTGCGCGTGCGTGCGAGCGTGCGTGCGTGGGTGCGTATGCGCGTACGTCAGCGCGTGTGCGTACTTGCGTGTGTATGTGTTACGAAATTATATATCTGTTAATTATACTTTATGAATAAACAAAGAGGATAAATATTTTGGGCGATTTTTATGGCTTTGGTTGAATTGTTATAATTTTTTTACATTATTTGGATTTTCTTACGCAATATTAATTTGAAATAGAAATAAAAGTAACGATAAATTTGAAAAAATATTAGACTCACTTACAAATAAATAACGATATTCCTTAAAATAACCAATATTAGTTAATTATACGTCTAAATTACAAATGATATTTTTTAATAGGCATAATAATAAAATTAATATGACAAATTATGCGCAAATCTTATATAACTAATAAGTCGATGAAGTCGTGAAGGATATAAAACCTATAAACTGCATGGAAGTTGAAAATTAAATATTTTTCTTTTGTCGTAATTATCTCGTATAAGTTATTTTATTGTTGCACAGTCCCTTACGAAAAAGTCTCACTGTAATTAATTGTAAAATTTTAAATTATATATCACCACATATTTAAATATCTTTATGAATTGATTGTGATTAGACTAACTCTAATCTAACATTTATACCTACATTTGTCAATGAATTTGTCGGTGAAATGGAACTTAATTATATTTTTCATATTTACACTGTAATTTTTAATTTGCCTTTTTAAAAAATAAATCGTTATAATAAATACCCAATATTTATATATATATATATATATATATATATATATATATATATATATATATATATAAATATATATATATATATATATATATATATATATATATATATGTATATATATGTTATGTAGTAAATTCAGCAGGTAAATAATGCCCATAGTTGGTAGGAATACAATGAAAATATTACATCTATAAGAATCTTCAAAAAAATTGTATAAAAATAATTTGCTTGTTTACATAAAAAATTAACAAATTTATTTTCTTTATATTTATTTCTATAATGCGTAGCAATTTATTTAAACGTTGTTTCAACATAATTTTTAATATATTTTACGAACCAATAAATTTACTGTCTATAATATAAAAATAGATTTGTTTTAACTTTACATAAAACGCGAACGTACGATTAAAAGTTCAAGTTTAATTTAATACTTTGACAAACTGTTGCATTAGCTTTTCTTCCTTATTCATTTCTTTTCTCAAGTATTTAGTAATAAGTTTTAGTTATGGTATTTAAGTCTTTCTTGAGTAAACCAGACGCTTCTTTCGTAATTACAGGTTTTCGTAAATATGAAAATTGCATGAGCATCCATATTAATTTATACTGTTTTCAGTATATTCATATGCACAAACATTGTGCGTTTTTGATAATTTTGATATAACTTATTTTAATATATATATATATATATATATATATATATATATATATATATATACAAACAGTAATATTATTTCTACCGCACAAATGGTGGTGAAAAAATTTAAATGGATTTAGAAAAATGCAAAATAAACCATATGAGAATCTATCTATTGCTGAATATTTATATTTTGGGTATAGTAGACTGTATTGAAGATGGTAAAGTAGACTCTGTCTTTCAGAAACCGATGCTCAAAGTAAAATTTTTCCAATACGAAATTAATATCTCATCATGATTAGCCATTTAAAAGATAATGTCATTCTAAATCCAAGGGCCCAAAAACGGGCACCGTTTGCCATCGTTCTTTCTTAGCGGCTTCTTCCCTGTAATATGAAAGACACTTATATAAATATTGTTCTAGTTGACAATTCTTGAATATATATTTAGGTAACACTTGATGATATGTCACTCTATGATACCTACACTTACAGTACTCTTTAATTTTAGATGCTTGGTAGCACAGTGGACGGCAAAGTACCAAATTGAAAAGAATGTATGTTACTATTCAGTAATATTACTAAAGGGAGATATTAGTATCGAATATTAACTAATATAATAATGATTTTCCAATTTCCGAAAACATGAACGGATCTAAATTTTAATACAATAAATATCTCATTTATTTATTTGATGTGAAATTATAAATGAAATGTTATTCTATTTTCTTTTTGGTGTTAAATTATTTTAACGCCCAATTATAAATTAAATTCGGAAGTAATTATCAGTTCATTGTGGTGAAAATATCAGCCAATAACAAGAATGACTTTTCACAAAAGTAACAGTGGCTTGAGCAAGCGGGTTGGAAAATGGGACGTTTATCGTCTCTATTAGAGTAAAATGCAGAGTGCATGGTAAATCGAATTGTAGATCACATATCGCTCTATCCAGCAGACTAAAAATAGCGTTCGCAGCTGGTGCAACCCTTTACATTCTTGTTCGACCGACGTGATGACTAACTGAATTAAAGGCAACTGTTGGCAGTGCTAAAATATTTGACGAATTTATTCATTTGTGTTTTGACTTGTATATATTATTTTCTAAAGGCAAAAGTGTAGAAACTCTTGCTGACTTTATTGGAATTATGTCTCTGTCATAACATAGGATATTTCTTATTTATTTTGAATAGCAACTTAGAAACCTCAAATAATATCAACACTATAATTAAAGCAACGTTGTCTATTTATTTTTGGCGTCAAAATTCAATACAAATATAAGTTACGCTAACCGAGATAGTGCTAACATAGAATTGGGAAAATGAAAAAAAAAAGACATAAGATCCAAAATATTTTTCTTTCCCGCAATTGTGACATATCTATTGTTATTTTCTGGTTGGTTATTTTCTTATATTAAAAGCAAATAATTTATGTATGTTTATTTTTAAAAAAATGAGATAAAGTTAAAAAAATATAGCTACAAAATTTCGTCAATCTTCTTTCTGAATTATTTCATACCTATTTCTTTCTTTTATCTCTTATATCCAATCTGTGTTTTCTACTTTATGACTCTTAATTCAATATTTATAACGAAAATACACATTATCTTTATTCCACAACGCTATATAACCTCATCCTAACAAACTGATTAAATTGGCGAAAATGAATTGTGAAAATATGTTTCTATATTATTCATTTCGAAAATCATGCTATTAGTTAATTTGAAATTACTGGAATAGAGTAAGAGGATGTGCAAAAATGGTAATTATACTTTAATATTCTTTGTTCTTTTTTCCTTTCTATTATTTTTATTCTAAACTTTTTGTCAATTTTTCTTTTCGCGGAATAAATTTTTTAGTTTTTGTATTACACTCGACCAAGCGCGTAAGTAAAGTTTATTTTTTTAATGAAATGATTAGATTTCTGATTTTGTACATGTATTTTCAAATATTTTGCTTAATTAAAGCATTAAAATTTTGATATATTATGGTAATATATGGCTGTCGTTGATAACATAGCGGCTGCTTAAGAACCAACCTCTTTAATAGTGTCTCACTATCAAAGAATTTTTTTTTCGTTTTCTAATTTTTTGACAAAAAAAGAAAATGTTTAATTTCCGTTGTAAACAGTTCTAAACTGGGCAATTGTTTTGTATTCATAATTCAAAGCCTTTTGGAGTTTCAAAAAAAGTTTTTTTAAACGACAGTTGTGTCCAGTATAAAAATATATTGACTTGGAAATTTTTAAAAATATTAATTAATATTTTCCAATAGTTATTTTTTATGACAGACATATTGCTTTCCCTTTACCAATAGGTTTGTAATACGTCCATTTTGCATTAATTGTTGTTTGTAAATTTTGAAATGCTTTATCGTCTGGTAAGTTCTCGTCAATTGTATATATTAAAAGTTTCATCAAACTACCTACAGATACGAAAAGTGACTTCAAAACATTTCCTTAAAGTTAAATTAAAATTTATATTTCTAATCGAACACATTACATTTGGAATTGAAAACCTTTTTTTTAGTATAAAAATTGTACCATATATGTACAATACCAAGGTATTGTAATAAAAATTGTGCCATATATGTATATACCAATGTAGAACCAAATATCATGTTCGTGGTATTATATACCACGAACATAAAATTTCCGATAAAATTTTTTCGTGGCCTTCTAAAAACGCATATTTTTCATAATTTGAAAATAAGCTAAAAAATTTGCAAAATAAGGGGGCCCGACATATTTTTTGCAAGCGTTTTGTTATCTCTCTGAAGAGCTATATTTCAAATTCTAAAAAAATATGATTGAGATTCCCTATGAATAGCCCTTTCAAATAATATGAGTATTTAATTTTGCCCCCACCATCAACCCTAAAATCTCCAAATAAATATTTTTGACTTTCAGCTGTAGGGATAGTGGGGGTTTATATGTTTTTTACTATACCAAATGTAAGAGTTCCTACGTTGAGCGGTTTCTGAGAAAAAAACTGCTCTAATGGATGTGCGACAGACACCTAAGTGAACCTATGAAGGTTGTGTTTTTCCTCTTGAAGTATGCAACCTTAAAAACGAATAAATGCCATTTGAACAGGCATTAACACAGTAAGAAGCATTAAATATAAATATGAATATATTTATATATTTAAGAGGTTGCTTCCCTGTCATCCGCTCATCAGGCACTGTATATATATATATATATATATATATATATATATATAATTAATTTTACGTCAATTTCACAAAATGTTGCGTTTGATGTTAGCCAATATTAAAAGATAGATATCTAAAATAAATTGGTAAATAACAGGGCTAAACCAAGGACACTAACTATTATTCTTAAGCAAGCCATGTTTATTTTATAATCACGTAGTAATAAATCAATAATGGTGAAACGCGCAGAGTTTTTATTTGAATGAGTAACAATTTATTAATTGTGAAAATCTTTTGCGCAAACTTCATGATATAACATAGTAACAATGTCAGACGTATTTAAATATTAATCACCTGTTTTGCCAATTGTGATAATAAAAATTCTTTACCCGTTAAATTTACCCATTAATTTTGTTATTACTATTATTTCCCTGTTAATTTTATTACTGCCAACGTTGCTAAAAAAGGCAGCCACACAATGTAAAAAAATATAGTTTCCAAGTACTTTTATTTTAAAATTTTCAATAAAAGATGACTCTCATATGTAGATATAGATATGCAGTTATGTAAAAAAAAATAGTACTGCCGACTTGACACCAATTTCAAAAGTGTAGCAGCAGCATTATCTTGCAAATTTATTTATGTTCAGAAATTATATTATACCGCTAACGTTCCAACAAAATACCTGTAGTAATTTCAATATTTCATGTTTCTCAGTGCTTTCCTTATTCATGGTTTTATAAAGTGTGTTATTTTTTGCTATTCCCTAAAACCAAAATTACTCGTGCCACAAATGTTAGTGTCATCTGATATGAGACCTGTACAATATAATAATATCTCATATACGAGTATCTGATTTGAAAGTCAGCTTTTCTGCCACAACCGTACTACAGACCTCCGTTTTGTTTATTTCATATTACATTATATTCTAGTATTATGAGATAAAGAATTAAAATTTGCATGTAGGAGTCCAATTTCTTTGCAAAGTAAATATTTTGAAAATAATTTCTCAACTAAGATGGTGAAGATATATATATATATATATATATATATATATATATATATATATATATATATTATTTTTAATTATATAGTAAACTCAGTAGTTAAAAAATACCATAGTTGGTAGGAATACAATGAATACATTACAGCTATAAGAATCTGTATAAAAATTATATAAATATAATTTGCTTGCTTACATGAAAAACTAAGCAAATTTATATTACTAATATTTATTACCATAATACGTAGCAATATATTTAAGCGTTGTTTCAACATCACTTTTAATATATTTTACTAACCAATACATTTACTGTCTATAATATAAAACTAGATTTGTTTTAATTTCCATAAAACACGAAGGTACGATTCAAAAAATTTATAATTTTTTTTAAACTTTCAAGTTTAATTTAATATTTTGACAAATTTCAAGTCTGTTGCGTGAATTAGTTTTTCTTCCTTATTCATTTCCTTTCTCAAGTATTTAGTAAAAAGTTGCAGTTGTGGTATTTAAGTCTTTCTTGAGTAAACCTGTCGCTTCTTTCGTAATTACAGGTTTTCGTAAATATGGAAATTGCATGAGCATACATATTCATTTATACTGTTTTCAGTATATTCATATGCACATACACTGTGCGTTTTTGATAATTTTGATATAACTTATTTTAATCATGGAATAAACAAGCATTTATTCTCATTTTTATAATATTTTATTTGAATACAGCTAGATGCTTGGTAGCACAGTCGACGACAAAGTACCAAATTGAAAAGAATGTATGTTACTATTCAGTAATATTACTAAAAGGAGATATTAGTATCGAACATTAACTAATATAATAATGATTTTCCAATTTACGAAAACATCAACGCATCTAAATTTTAATACCATAAATATCTCATTTATTTGTTTGATGTGAAGTTAAAAATGAAATTTGATTCTGTATTCTTTTTGGTGTTAAATTATTTTCACCCTAAATGATAAGTTGAATTCGGAAGTAATTGTCACTAATTGTGGTGAAAACATCAGCCAATAATAAGAATGAATTTTCACAAAAGTCACAGTGGCTTGGGCAAGCGGGTTGGAAAATGGAACGTTTATCGTCTCTATTAGAGTAAAATGCAGAGTGCATGGTAAATCGAATTTGAGATCACATATCGCTCTATCCAGCAGACTAAAAATAGCGTTCGCAGCTGGTGCAACCCTTTACATTCTTGTTCGACCGACGTGATGACTAACTGAATTAAAGGCAACTGTTGGCGGTGCTAAAATATTTGACAAATTTATCCATTTGTGTTTCGACTTGTATATATTATTTTCTGAAGCTTCTACACTTTTGCTGACTTTATTGAAATTATGTCTCTGTCATAATATAGGATATTTCTTGTTTATTTTGAATAGCAACTTTGAAACCTCAAATATATATTACACTATAATTAAAGCAACGTTGTCTATTTATTTTTGGCATAAAAATTTAATGCAAATATAAGTTACGCTAACCGAGATAGTGCTAACATAGAATTGGGAAAATGAAAAAAAAATAAGAGATAAGATCGAAAATGTTTTTTTTTCCCGCAATTGTGACATATCTATTGATATTTTCTGGTTGGCTATTTTCTTATATTAAAAGCCAATAATTTGTGTATGTTTATTTGTAAAAAAATGAGATAAATGTAAAAAAAATATAGCTACAAAATTTCGTCAATCTTCTTTCTGAATTATTTCATGCCTTTTTCTTTCTTTTATCTCTTATATCCAATCTCTGTATTCTACTTTATGACTCTTAATTCAATATTTATACCGAAAATACACATTATCCTTATTCCACAATGCTGTATAACCTCATCTTAACAAACTGATTAAATTAGCGAAAATGAATTGTGAAAATATGTTTCTATATTATTCATTTATAAAATAATGCTATTAGTTAATTTGATATTACTGGAATAGAGTAAGAGGATGTGCAAAAATGGTAATCATACTTTAATATTCTTTGTTCTTTTTTCCTTTCTATTATTTTCATTCTAAACTTTTCGTCAATTTTTCTTTTCGCGGAATAAATTTTTTAATTTTTGTATTACACTCGACCAAGCGCGTAAGTAAAGTTAATTTTTTTAATTAAATTACTTGATTTCTGATAGTGTACGTGTATTTTTAAATATTTTGCTTAATTGAAGCATTAAAATTTTGATATATTATGATAATATATGGCTGTCGTTGATAACATAGCGGCTGCTTAAGAACCAACCCCTTTAATAGTGCCTCACTATCAAATAATTTTTTTTCGTTTTCTAATTTTTTGACAAAAAAAGAAAATGTTTCATTTCCGTTGTAAACAGTTCTAAACTGGGCAATTGTTTTGTATTCATGATTCGAAGCCTTTTGGAGTTTCAAAAAAAGTTAAAGTTATTTTAAACGACATTGTGTCTGGTATGAAAATATATTGACTTGGAAATTTTTAAAAATATTAATTAATATTTTCCAATAGTTATTTTTTGTGACAGACATATTACTTTCCCTTTATCAATAGGTTTGTACTACGTCCATTTTGCGTTAATTGTTGTTTGTAAATTTTGAAATACTTTATCGTCTGATATGTCCCGATACCATATTCTCATGAATTGTAAATATTAAAAGTTTCATCAAACTATCTACAGATACGAAAAGTGACTTCAAAACATTTCCTTAAAGTTAAATGAGAATTAAAATTATATATTTCTAATCGAACACATTCAATTTAAAAATTGTACCATATATGTACAATACCAAGGTATTGTAATAAAAATTGTGTCATATATGTATATACCAATGTAGAACCAAATATCATATTCGTGGTATTATATACCACGAACATGATATTATTTTAGATATTCAACAAGAATTACCTTTATCCTATTAAGCAGATTGGCTTGTTAAGAATTAAAATAGTAATTCAAATAAATTTGATTTCATGCCAATTACGTTGTTATACAAAACTCATTAATTTAGTGTAAGATTTGCCAATATTAAAGTTTCATTTATTTTTCAACACAGTCAAAATTTTGTGACAAAAATTAAAAAATCCTCAAAGACACATTTTTTATTTTTCTTAAGAGAACCATATAATCTTTCGTCAAATTTTTCAAGTAATTAATAATGTGTTTTACCTAAATATAAGTAACTAAAATAATTAGACTTATTTTGCAGTTGTGGCACACAAAAGATCGATCTAGATAGCGATTTTCACAAATTTGAAAAAAAGTGTCTATACCTTGAAAACTGATGGGTTTTTATTAAGGTCAAATTTGGTGAGTTATCCAGTCATAGCTTGGCACATGCCCTCTTTTGATCGACTCATGACTTATGGAACCCTATTATACTTTTACGCCCAGCTTTGAGTGCTTTGAATATAATATTTCCCTTCTGTCTATTCTTATTCTAATTCTGAGAAAACAACTTAATATTGTTAGTAGATAGTTAAAATTGTTCTTATATACTATGGTCTTATTTTTGTTTCTTAAGACAGCGCTTATCAGAAGCCAGTAAATCATAAGAAAATTAACGCAAAATATAATTAAAAATTTTTCATTTTCCAAAGTCAGTGAAAGTTCCATTAATTGATTCACAGAGACTTTCGAATTTACTTATTTAAAGAAGCTTATTAAAAAATACAATGTATAAAAATACAACAGATAGGCAAATAAAGAATGCTATAACGTTTCGATCATACCATTAGGTACGACTCACAAACACATTGTACGCATTTAAGAAAAGTATTGAATTTTAAATTTGAAATCAAATCTTTGGACACACATTTTGGCTTAACAATATTATCGTCGTTTTACCAATTGATTAGGGAATTATGTATTTCACTTCTACGTTAAGAACATTAATTACAAGCTTACCTGACATTAGCAAAATCCTCTGAGAGATATCCTGAGCATGTCTGAAGTCACGTTTAAAATGGGTGCATTGGACTTAATTCATTTTCGCTTGGGCCAAAGCTGAATTTGATAATCTCGCATGTATCTGACGTTTATAATGGAATTACTGTCCTATCATTTGTGTACTCTAACAATAAAATTGAAACACGTGAACTTCATTGTTAGTTTTGTTTTATTACTTCACAAATTTAGTTTTATTTGAAACATTAATACGCAAATATATTAATTTGCTTACCTTATATTTTATCATGAAAATTATTTGTATGGTCAGTTACAAGTTAAAAATAAAATATTATAGTAATTAATATTGTGTAATGAAATTAAAATAAATTTTTATATTTGTATAGAGGTATAGAAACAATAAAAGAAACAGCTTTACTAACATGTAATATGTAGCAAATGAAAGGATATATATAATTTCCGAATTTGTCAGTAAAGAGGGAAGATGATTTCGTATAGATAGGTACCGATATAGAGTTATTATTTGAAATCGGTTAAGAGTTTAGGGAACTTGCACTATGAGGTTTTTGTATACGTTTATGCACTTGTAAACATGTAAAAATACAAATATTAATTTTGCACCACGAAAATATATGGCCAACTCTGTCCTTACAGGAGTAAATTGATACTCTCACAAGAACAGAATATGGTGCATATTTCAAAAATTATATTTATTTATATATTTACCCACTTTAATGTATCTAATTGGTACATATGGGGAACTTGCTGCTACCTGAGCAATCTCTTGCAGCCAACCATAACGCCCGTCCAGCTCCGCTCAATGAACGGTCGGGAATCGAAGCCGGGTTTCCGCGGTGCACTGCGTCGTCAAAGGCCGTATGCCTTGTGATTAACTCAACACACCACCGCGACGACATGTATCGTTCCCGTTAATTATAAGATCCAAGGCAATCGCTGTAATCTCGTAATCTTATCAACTCTGTCTTTTAGATATTTTTGACTCGTTAGATACGAATACTAGGGGGAGGGGACGTCTGATTTTCCATATTTTTGGAATATCTTTTTAATCACACAATTAAAAATTATAAAAAAATTAATTTGCGCACCTCAATAAAAATCCATTAAAATTACCATGGAATATCAAAAATGATATGTAAAATCTTATAAAAGTTTCACACTTAAATTTACACCTATTTAGTTCCTATATGAATAAAAGTGTTAGTTTCTTATAACTGCGCCAAATTTTAAGTTTCTACGATGCAGAGATTTTTGAGGAAACGGCTGTGAATATGGAGAAACAAAAAACATATCGTCTACTATGTCCTTCATAAGCGTAAAGCATAAAAATATAGCGACTATTTCAACATAGGACATCCACGATCCGATATAGTTTCCCCAAAATTTTTTCGTGGGCTTCTAAAAAGGCATATTTTTCATAATTTGAAAATAAGCTAAAAAAATTGGAAAATAAGAGGGCCCTACATATTTTTTGAAAGCGTTTTGGTATCTCTCTGAAGAGCTATATTTCAAATTCTAAAAAAATATGATTGAGGTTCCCTATGAATAGCCCTTTCAAATAATATGAGTATTTAATTTTGCCCCCACCATCAACCCTAAAATCTCCAAATAAATATTTTTGATTTTCAGCTGTAGGGATAGTGGGGGTTTATATGTTTTTTACTATACCAAATGTAAGAGTTCCTACGTTGAGCGGTTTCTGAGAAAAAAACTGCTCTAATGGATGTGCGACAGACACCTAAGTGAACCTATGAAGGTTGTGTTTTTCCTCTTGAAGTATGCAACCTTAAAAACGAATAAATGCCATTTAAACAAACATTAACACAGTAAGAATTCAATATGAATATGAACATATTTATATATTTAGGAGATTGGTCTCCTGCCATCCGCTCAATATCCCACTATATATATATATATATATATATATATATATATATATATATATATATAATTAATTTTACGTCAATTTCACAAAATGTTGCGTTTGATGTTAGCCAATAATAAAAGATAGATATCTAAAATAAATTGGTAAATAACAGGGCTAAACCAAGGACACTAACTGTTATTCTTAAGCAAGCCATGTTTATTTTATAATCACGTAGTAATAAATCAATAATGGTGAAACGCGCAGAGTTTTTATTTGAATGAGTAACAATTTATTAATTGTGAAATTCTTTTGCGCAAACTTCATGATATTACATAGTAACAATGTCAGACGTATTTAAATATTAATCACCTGTTTTGCCAATTGTGATAATAAAAATTCTTTACCCGTTAAATTTACTCATTAATTTTGTTACTACTATTATTTCCCTGTTAATTTTATTACTGCCAACGTTGCTAAAAAAGGCAGCCACACAATGTAAAAAAATATAGTTTCCAGTTATGTAAAAAAAAAATAGTACTGCCGACTTGGCACCAATTTCAAAAGTGTAGCAGCAGCATTATCTTGCAAATTTATTTATGTTCAGAAATTATATTATACCGCTAACGTTCCAACAAAATACCCGTAGTAATTTCAATATTTCATGTTTCTCAGTGTTTTCCTTATTCATGGTTTTATAAAGTGTGTCATTTTTTGCGATTCCCTAAAACCAAAATTACTCGTGCCACAAATGTTAGTGTCATCTGATATGAGACCTGTACAATATAATAATATCTCATATACGAGTATCTGATTTGAAAGTCAGCTTTTCTGCCACAACCGTACTACAGACTTCCGTTTTGTTTATTTCATATTACATTATATTCTAGTATTATGAGATAAAGAATTAAAATTTGCATATAGGAGTCCAATTTCTTTGCAAAGTAAATATTTTGAAAATAATTTATCAACTAAGATGGTGAAGATATATATATATATATATATATATATATATATATATATATATATATATTATTTTTAATTATATAGTAAACTCAGTAGTTAAAAAATACCCATAGTTGGTAGGAATACAATGAATACATTACAGCTATAAGAATCTGTATAAAAAATATATAAATATAATTTGCTTGCTTACATGAAAAACTAAGCAAATTTATATTACTAATATTTATTTCCATAATACGTAGCAATTTATTTAAGCGTTGTTTCAACATCACTTTTAATATATTTTACGAATCAATACATTTACTGTCTATAATATAAAACTAGATTTGTTTTAATTTCCATAAAACACGAAGGTGCGATTAAAAAAATTCATAATTTTTTTTAAACATTCAAGTTTAATTTAATACTTTGACAAATTTCAAGTCTGTTGCGTGAATTAGTTTTTCTTCCCTATTCATTTCCTTTCTCAAGTATTTAGTAATAAGTTGCAGTTGTGGTATTTAAGTCTTTCTTGAGTAAACCTGACGCTTCTTTCGTAATTACAGGTTTTCGTAAATATGGAAATTGCATGAGCATACATATTCATTTATACTGTTTTCAGTATATTCATATGCACATACACTGTTCGTTTTTGATAATTTTGATATAACTTATTTTAATTATGGAATAAACAAGCATTTATTTTCATTTTTATAATATTTTATTTGAATATAGCTAGATGCTTGGTAGCACAGTCGACGACAAAGTACCAAATTGAAAAGAATGTTTGTTACTATTCAATAATATTACTAAAGGGAGATATTAGTATCAAATATTAACTAATACAATAATGATTTTATAATTTCCGAAAACATGAACGCATCTAAATTTTAATACAATAAATATTTCATTTATTTGTTTGATGTGAAATTACAAATGAAATTTTATTCTGTATTCTTTCTCGCTCTATCCAGTAGACTAAAAATAGCGTTCGCAGCTGGTGCAACCCTTTACATTCTTGTTCGGCCAACGTGATGACTAACTGAATTAAAGGCAACTGTTGGCAGTGCTAAAATATTTGACAAATTTATCCATTTGTGTTTCGACTTGTATATATTATTTTCCAAAGGTTCTGCACTTTTGCTGACTTTATTGGAATTATGTCTCTGTCATAATATAGTATACATAATATCTTGTTTATTTTGAATAGCAACTTTGAAACCTCAAATAATATCAACACTATAATTAAAGCAACGTTGTCTATTTATTTTTTACGTAAAAATTCAATACAAATATAAGTTACGCTAACCGAGATAGTGCAAACATAGAATTGGGAAAATGAAAAAAAATAAGAGAAAAGATCCCAAATGTTTTTCTTTCCCGCAATTGTGACATATCTATTGATATTTTCTGGTTGGTTATTTTCTTATATTAAAAGCAAATAATTTATGTATGTTTATTTTTAAAAAATGAGATAAAGGTAAAAAAATATAGCTACAAAATTTCGTCAATCTTCTTTCTGAATTATTTCATGCCTTTTTCTTTCTTTTACCTCTCATATCCAATCTCTGTATTCTACTTTATGACTCTTAATTCAATATTTATTACGAAAATACACATTATCCTTATTCCACAACGCTGTATAACCTCATTCTAAGAAACTGATTAAATTAGCGAAAATGAATTGTGAAAATATGTTTCTATATTATTCATTTCTAAAATCATGCTATTAGTTAATTTGAAATTACTGGAATAGGGTAAGAGGATGTGCAAAAATGGTAATCATACTTTAATATTCTTTGTTCTTTTTTCCTTTCTATTATTTTCATTCTAAACTTATTGTCAATTTTTCTTTTTGCGGAATAAATTTTTTAGTTTTTGTATTACACTCGACCAAGCGCGTAAGTAAAGTTTATTTTTTTAATTAAATTACTAGATTTCTGATAGTGTACGTGTATTTTCAAATATTTTGCTTAATTAAAGCATTAAAATTTTGATATATTATGGTAATATATGGCTGTCGTTGATAACATAGCGGCTGCTTAAGAACCAACCTCTTTAATAGTGTCTCACTATCAAAGAAATTTTTTTTCGATTTCAAATTTTTTGATAAAAGGAGAAAAAATGTTTCATTTCCATTGTAAACAGTTCTAAACTGGGCAATTGTTTTGTATTCTTAATTCAAAGCCTTTTGGAGTTTCAAAAAAAGTTTTTTTAAACGACAATTGTGTCCAGTATAAAAATATATTGACTTGGAAATTTTTAAAAATATTAATTAATATTTTCCAATAGTTTTTTTTTGTGACAGACATATTGCTTTCCCTTTACCAATAGGTTTGTACTACGTCCATTTCGCGTTAATTGTTGTTTGTAAATTTTGAAATACTTTATCGTCTGGTAAGTTCTCATCAACTGTAAATATTAAAAGTTTCATCAAACTACCTACAGATACGAAAAGTGACTTCAAAACATTTCCTTAAAGTTATATTAAAATTTATATTTCTAATCGAACACATTACATTTGGAATTGAAAACCTTTTTGTTAGTATAAAAATTGTACCATATATATACAATACCAAGGTATTGTAATAAAAATTGTGTCATATATGTATATACCAATGTAGAACCAAATATATAATACCACGAACATGATATTTTTTCAGATATTCAACAAGAATTACCTTTATCCTATTAAGCAGATTGGCTTGTTAAGAATTAAAAAAGCATTGCAAAAATAGATTGATTTCATACCAATCACGTTGTTACACAAAACTCATTAATTTACTGTAAGATTTGCCAATGTTAAAGTTTCATTTATTTTTCAACACAGTCAAAATTTTGTGACAAAAATTAAAAAATCCTCAAAGACACATTTTTTATTTTTTTTTAAGAGAACCGTATAATCTTTCATCAAATATTTCAATTGATTAATAATGAGTTTTACCTAAATATAAGTAAGTAAAATAATTTGACTTAATTTGCAGTTGTGACACACAAAAGACCGATCCAGAGTAACGATTTTCATAAATTTGAAAAAAAAGTGTCTATGCCTTGAAAACTTATAGGTTTTTATTAAAGTCAAATTTGGTGAGTTATCCAGTCATAGCTTGGCACATTGCCCCCTTTTGATCGACTCATCACTTATGGAACCCTATTATACTTTTACGCCCAACTTTGAGTGCTTTGAATATAATATTTCCCTTCTGTCTATTCTTCCTCTAATTCTGAGAAAACGACTTAATATTGTTAGTAGATGGTTAGTTAAAATTGTTCTTATATACTACGGTCTTATTTTTGTTTCTTAAGACAGCGCTTATCAGAAGCCAGTAATCATTAGAAAATTAAGGCAAGATGTAATTAAAAATTTTTCATTTTCCAAAGTCAGTGAAAGTTCCAATAATTGATTCACAGAGACATTCGAATTTACTTATTATAGAAGTTTATTAAAAAATACAATGTATAAAAATACAACAGATAGGCAAATAAGGAATGCTATAACGTTTTGATCATACCATTAGGTACGACTCACAAACACATTGTACGCATTTAAGAAAAGTAATGAATTTGAAATTTGAAATCAAATCTTTGGACACACATTTTGGCTTAACAACATTATCGTCGTTTTTACCAATTGATTAGGGAATTATCACTTCTACGTTAAGAACATTAATTACAAGCTTACCTGACATTAGCAAAATCCTCTGAGAGATATCCTGAGCATGTCTGAAGTCACGTTTAAAATGGCTGCATGGACTTAATCCATTTTCGCTTGGACCAAAGCTGGATTTGATAATCTCGCATGTATCTGACGTTTATAATGGAATTACTGTCCTATCATTTGTGTATTCTAACAATAAAATTGAAACACGTGAGCTTCATTGTTAATTTTGTTTTATTACTTCACAAATTTAGTTTTATTTGAAACATTAATACGCAAATATATTAATTTGCTTACCTTATATTTTATCATGAAAGTTATTTGTATGGTCAGTTACAAGTTAAAAATAAAATATTAAAGTAATTATTATTATGTAATCAAAATAAAATGAATTTTTATGTTTGTATAGAAACGATAAAAGAAACAGCTTTACTAACATGTAATATGTAGCAAATGAAAGGATATATATAATTTCCGAATTTGTCAGTCTCTTGCAGCCAACCATAACACCCGTCCAGCTCCGCTCGATGAACGGTCGGGTATCGAACCCGGGTCTCCGCGGTGCGCTGGGTTGTCAAAGGCCGTATTCCTTGTGGTCAACTCAACACACCACGGCGACGACATGTATCGTTCCCGTTAATTATAAGATCCAAGGCAATCGCTGTAATCTCGTAATCATATCAACTCTGTCTTTTAAATATTTTTACTCGTTAGATACGGATATTAGGGAGTGGTAGGTAGGTAGGTTATTACATCTTCAGGTGAGCTATTAGCAAAGATTCAATCAAAATTAGCAAAGATCTTTGCTAATAGCTCACCTGAAGATGTCATACAACGAAACCTGGACCGTTGTAAAAAACTTAAAGAAAGTAGAAATAATACTACCTACATCACGTAGTTTCATTTAATTTTGAATTTAGAATATATTTAATATTAATAATTATATTGAGTATCCAGTGACAAATAAGAAAATTAAGGATCCGATAATTTTAGGTCTATACATTGTTTTTTTATTCGTTTCACTTAGATTGCTTACTCAAGTACCTACACATCCCTCGCCCCTCCTCGTTTCACCTCCAACCACGCTCACTCCCCCAAAGATTGTCAAAGTGGAAATATTCATTGCACCATGAACATATTCATATTCAACATTAACATGAACATATTCGATATTCAAATCAAAACTAATGAAAAATGAGCGAAATAATTTAAATACTTTGGAGTTTGTTTACATAAAATGCATTAAATAGTCGATATGAGGGGAATGAAATCGATACTGGTTATAATAACATTGACACATGATTAATTCGATTATCAATATCATGCTGGAATGACTAGGGTAGAGATATAAAAAGGTGGTACGTAAAATACATAAAATGTAGTAAAGAAATGTACAATGTTGCTTCAAACAATTTCTGGAATAACCTTAACATTATTAATTACGTTAGTGATGTAATTATACAATCATATGTGAATATGTAAGTTAAACATACAGTTTTTTACATTACTTGAAAGCAATAGATATCATGAAAAATATTTAAATTAGATAATTTTTTTTGCTTTGGAATATGAACGGTTAATCCAACTATAATCATACCAACAGTGTAGCGGCAATCATGATTTTTTTTTCGAATTGCAAGATGAATTGCATCAGAAACGACCGTTCACGAGCGCATATCGATGTAGAATGACTTGTGAACGCCAAATGCTGCTTCGCCGCCTACAAAATGTATGACAAATTTAAACTATATTTTTAAAATAAATATTATCTTTTTTCTCTTTATTTTTTTTAGTTTTTTTCTAAATTTTGAATTGAACTACAATTGTTTAGAATAACAAGCCCGGTACTACATATTCTCAAAGTTGGAAGTAAACTTACCAAAAAAATAATATTTGATTTTCCTTGTTTTTTGGAATATATTTTTAATCATACAATTAAAAATGTATTTGCACACCTCAATATAAATTCATTCAAATTACACTAGAATATCAAAAATTATATACAAAATCTTACAAAACTTTTACACTTAAATTTACCCCTATTTAGTTCCTATATGAATATAAAAAAAGAGTTAGTTTCTTATTACTGCGCCAAATTTCAAGTTTCTACGATGCAGAGATTTTTGAGGAAACGGCTGCGAATATGGAGAAACAAATACATATCGCCTACTATGTCTTTCATAACCATAATGCATAAAAATATAGCCACTATTTCAACATAGGACATCCACGATCCGATATAGTTTCCCCAAAACTTTTTCGTGGGCTTCTAAAAACGCATAATTTTCATAATTTGAAAATAAGTTAAAAAATTTGGAAAATAAGGGGGCAGACATATTTTTTGCAAGCGTTTTGGTATCTCTCTGAAGACCTATTTTACAAATTATAAAAAAATACGATTGAGATTCCCTATGAATAGCCCTTTCAAATAATATGAGTATTTAATTTTGACCCCCATCCTCAACCCTAAAATTTCCAAATAAATATTTTTGACTTTCAGCTGTAGGGATATGTGGGGGTTTATATGTTTTGTACTATGCCAAATCAGATTACAAACAGGCATTAACAAAGAAAGAATTAAATATAAATATGAACATATTTATATATTTAAGAGTTTGGTCTCCTGTGATCCGTTCATTAGCCCACTATATATATTTTATTAAGTTTATATCAATTTCACAAAATGTTGAGTTTCATGTTAGCCAATAATAAAAGATAGATATTTCTAAAAATAAATTAGTAAATAACAGGGCTAAACCAAGGACACTAACTATTATTCTTAAGCACTCCATGTTTATTTTATTATCACGTAGTAATTAATCAATAATTTTGATGCGCATAGAATTTTTTTTGCACGAGTAACAGTTTCTTGTTCTGACATTCGTTTGCGCAAACTTCAAACCGTAACAGAGTAACAATATCAGTTGTTTTTAAATACTAATCATCTGCTTTGCTGATTGCGATCATAAAAATGTATTGCCCGTTAAATTTACCTGTTAATTTTGTTATTACTATTATTTCCCCGTTAATTTCATTACTGCCAAAATCGCGAAAAAAAGGCAGCCACAATACATTTAATATTGTAAATACAGTTTGCAAATATTTTTATTTCAAAATTTGCAATATATTTTTTGCAATAAAAGATGACTCCCATATGTAGATATACATATGCATTTATGTAAAAAAAATAGTACTACCGACTTGGCACCAATTTCATAAGTGTAGCAGCAGCATTAACTTACAAATTTATTTATGTTCAGAAATTATATCGTACCACTAACGTTCCAACAAAATACCCGTAGTAATTTCAATATTTCATGTTTCTCAATGCTGTCCTTATTTATGGTTTTATAAAGTGTGTTATTTTTTGCTATTCCCTAAAACCAAAATTACTCGTGCCACAAATGTTAGTGTCATCTGATATGAGACCTGTACAATATAATAATATCTCTTATACGAGTATCTGATTTGAAAGTCAGCTTTTCTGTGACAATTGTACTACAGACCTCCGTTTAGTTTATTTCATATTACATTATATTCTAGTATTATGAGATAAAGAATTGAATATACACACATATATATATATATATATATATATATATATATACATATATACATATATATACATATATACATATATATATATATATATATATATATATATATATATATATATATAGTAGTGCAACGATGTATCAGTTCACCTCGGACGTTCGAAGTGATATAGCTTAGCATCAATTGTAAATATAAATAAAGAAAATACATTTGTTTTATCTATTCCTGTTAAAAATGGAATACAGTTTAAAAAAAGCAAAGAACAGCTTTTCATAATCAGAACTCTCTGAGATAAGTCAAGAATGCACAAAATTGATGGGGTTTCAGTTAGATATTAAGAAGCTACCACGACTGCCTCCCTTCTCCATCTTCAGACCCTTCTGGATCCAATTACTAACTAAAGAGCTCACTACGATAAGCCAACCGAGACCAAATTCGATGAATTTATTGTTAGCAATGGAGAAGTTTCCATAGATATCTACCTCCCTTATATCAACGTATCAGTTCGATGTTATTACATTGTCATTACAATTGCATAAATTTACTAAGTTTGATGTATTCAGGAGTGAATGAGAATAATATATATATATATATATATATATATATATATATATATATATATATATATATACGAGTAATCCAAGCGTAATAAAATTATAATGTAACTAAGTGAATGTGGACCCGTATATTTAAAAAAAAGTGATAAAATATAATTACTAGAATAATGTCGCATAACACTGGTTAATTTTAGTACTACAATGATTATTTACATACTGCGAATTAGGTATTTCTAAGCAAATGATATATTATGGAAATAAAATGTTAATAATCTAAAGACTGCCACAGTCGATTTTCTGAGAGTGTTTATTATAGAAACTTGTTTTGAATATTGATACAGCATTCAAATTTGCGTATACCTCAGTAGTTAACATTTAAAAATATTCATAGGAAAATTGAAGATATATTAAAAATTATGCTGAATTTATTTTGTGAATACTCTGCACTTGTAACAAAATTTATTATAATTTTAAGACTATTTACATAAGGATTTAGGAAAATTCTGGATATATTTCGGAAATATTTCGTAAAAATTATCTCAGAATGAATTTTATGCTGAAACTTTAATTTTTGTACAGTTCTATAAAACCTTAATATGTACTTCTTGTGACAGGTAAAACTGAAAAACTTTCATGTGGAAAATGATGAAGGAAATCCTAGAAATATTGCTGAAAAATAATATGTAAAAATAATGAAGGAAGTAACATTATTACGTACGATAAATAATATAAAAATGGTACTAAGATATTTTATAGCTTTATAGTACCGTATATTAAAATAAAAACAACTCTTATAAGATCACACACGTGTCCGTCTGTCACAGCCGTTTTTCAGAGAAATTTGAAATTCGGCATAATAATCCTATTAACTCGCATATAATAAATTTACTTTGGAAGAAAATTAATAAAAATTTTACACTTAACGGAATCCTGACTATGTACACAAAGTAAAAGTTTCTTCGAGAGTAAAAAGGAAATCGGAGAAGTAAAAAATAAAATAAAACTAAAAAATACGTGGGTCTCACTATGTTTAACGGATTAATTTTATTTTAGTCTGTGGGCAAACATTTTTTCAGTCTATGAAACTTAATATATATATATATATATATATATATATATATATATATATATATATATATATAAATATACATACATATATATATATATATATATACACATATACATACATATATATATATATATATATATATGTGTGTGTGTGTGTGTACATATTTGGGTGTGGGTGTGTGTCTGTATAAATTCTTTTCCAGCGAACCTCCAGAAAAAAATATGATCGCGCTTTCTGACGTCGACAAGGAAACGGAAGCAAAAACACATTTGAAGGCGTTGTAATTTATTCAAGGGCTGTTAAGTAAGATCAAGGTGGCGCACGTCTTTTTAGGTAGTAGGAAGAGTAAGAGCTTTGGGCGGAGATGGATTAAAGTCTTAAGGTGAATTAATTGTTGAGGTCTTTACGCAGTGAGAACAGCTTACAATTCAACGTTGACATCATTAATATGAGATTTGTGGCATGGACGCGATATATTATTAAAAATAATTATGCAATGTAACGCAGTTTTATTTAAAATGGAAGAATATAACATAAATGGAAATTACATACACAATAAATAAATTTCAACAGTTTTCTGTTAACAAATTACTATAAAAAGCGAAATTAAATTTATCATTTGAAAATTATATCAATGTTAATTATTTAAAAAACAGAATAGATTTGCATTTCTCACTTTAGAAAAGAAAAAAAATATGAGAAAGGTAATTTGGCCATTGATGGATTTACAAACTTTGAAATGGCTAAAAGAGATTAATGCCCTATGTCCTAATTATTTTTATATATTGTCCTAATCACCAGGTGGGACTTATGACAGAATGACTTATGACTTATCACTGGTAACCTTATAGGTATTGGTAGAATTTCGTACCTATCAGCAGTGTTTTTTGTATTTATAATCTTTTTGTTATTTTATTAACTTAATAGAGGAAAGTTATGATTTTCTCAACATTTAATATTTAAAAATAATAAATGCATAACCATAAGAAATAACTAATTAAGAAAAAAACTTTTGATTTTAAATGTGCTTTACGAATTTTGATAATTTAATGGAATTATCATGCTTCTCACATCAAATTTCCATTTTTTTTAATTTTTGGAAAAAATAAAATTATATGCATTGAAGAATTAATTTTTTAAATTAAAAAATTATTACATTAAAAATCTTGGATATTAATGGTTATACTGAAAACTTTTGTAAGCCACGAACCAATGATTTATTACATTAAAAATTTAGCATACCAAGAAAACATTTTATGCTTTATGCGGAGTTTTTAAGGGGATACAATTTAGAATGTGAATCATTTAATTACCAACCCATCCTGTTTACTAATATATAAGTATGGCCCTCTTAACTTATGAATTTATCATAAGATTTAACGGATATAACATAAATTTAACGGACGTGCAAACAAACCTCTATAACACCACAATCAAAACAAAGTAAAAAGTGGGGGTTTAAGCAGATTAACTAGTTATTGTTATAAATTTAATGAAGGTATAGGCAATTTTGTAATCAATAATTTAAGAATAAGAAACATTTCTAGTTTAGGCAGAAAAGGACATTTTATTTATATTTTAAGCATTATTTTACTAGTGTTAATTTGACAGATAATTTTACAAATAGCCAAATTTAAAGGATTCATGTCAAGCAGTGTCTGAAAAAAAAACGGCTGTGACAGGAACATAGATGGGTGGACGAGTTTATAAAAGTTCCATTTTTTGAAAGTGTAGTCTAAGATTATGAACTCAATAGTTAAGTCCCAATGAGATAACCAATGCAGGTCGAGCAATAAATTAGACAAAGGAAGTGTCGTATAAACCACATATTTTTTGAGAATTTCCGTCCTTAGTCGTTGCACCATTCAATAGAACACGGGTAAAAATACACCCGTAATTTTTTAGGGGATGTTGATAAACGTAAATGTGTCATTTAGTTTGAGAACCAAAGCGCAAATTAGTGAGGCGAAATCCCAAGTTCTATTCCAAATAGAAAAGAAAAAAAACAAAGCATCTTTGAGAGCAGATATACTAAAGTGCAGAAACAAAATAAAATTTACACTTTGTCATCTCGTTAGATATAAATTTCATCACTGCTTGGGCTATAAATTTTGTTTCAATGTATATTATTACTGGTCACATGTTATCTTTTATATATATATATACATATATATATATATATATATATATATATATATATATATATATATATATATATATATATGTATACATATATATATATACACATATACATACATATATATATATATATATATATATATATCTCTCTATATATATGTGTGTACGTGAGCGTGCGCATGTGTAAATTTCATTCTCTAATACATCAATAATAATATTTTTTTAAAGCAACTTGAGGAAATCTCTTTCGGAAAAACCCTGTGCTTTAAAGAGAAAAGAAATATTTCACAATAACTGCTCATAAGGTAGAAGCTTTCCCTTCTGCTCTAATATTTACACGAGACACCTCTAACTACCTTTATTTTAATTTAAGTAATGGTTAATGGTTATAATGAGAAGACTCATACGTCAAATTCGATTATTTTATTTAATTTCCAAGACATTTTAAGAATTATGTGGACGCAGACAATTTTTGTCTGCGTAATGATCATTACTCTCCATATTTCTTCATTGAAATAGTATTTTGACTAACTTACGTCAAATATTCTTCCTTGAGAATACTTACAGTGTGAATAAGTCTATATCACGTAACTATGAATTTTACGATCAATAGAGTAAAAAAGATTTTCTGTGTTTTCCTAAATTCAATAACATTGTTTACTTTATACTGTTTGATATTCTAAAGATGGGAAATATTGTGAAGTGTACTGTATAATGTTTCACACCGTTTTAGATAATACCGTATTATTTTTTGTCAAAATCATTACAGTAACTTATTGGAAAAAAAATATATATATGTATATATATATATAAATATATATATATATATATATATATATATGTATATATATATATATATATATATATGTATATATATATATATATATATATATATATATATATATATATATATCGTCAATGTCCTAATAAGTAGACCAACCATTAGTATAATGGCTTGATCGATATTCTGAATATTCTGGGGGTCACGTACAAATAGCTGTATTTGTTTTAGTAAATCATAACTGGGAAAGAAGTGATTTCAATCGATCCAATCTGATCCTGATACATATCTGTTTATTATGTCTGCTTTAGTCTGTTCGATGTTTATTATGTCTGCTTTACTCCGTGCGTTTTCGTGTTGAGCGATTATATTTTTATAGTTTGTCGTTTTATGTTCTCTATTAAGTTAAACACCGTTGGCTCAAGTTTAAGGAAATAGTTCATTGAACGTAGACCATTTTAAAAATGTTTTTATGTGTAGCGAATTCTAAAAAGGTACTATAGCGTCGAAAAATTAGATTAGCAATGAACTGATTTTATTACAACCTTTTTTGTATTCAACAGAAGTGTAAAATCGTTTATTTTTTCAGAGACCAGCAAATCTCTTGAAATATCTTTTGGTAATTGTTTTTGTTTTCATTGTCCATCGTACTTATACATGAAGATTTTTTCTAAAATATCTGGGAGTCTAGTAATTTTCCTATTACAAAAAATTAAACTTCAAGTGATACAAGAATATTTAGTAAAACTAATGCAATTTTAAAATTCCATAAAGTTATGGGAACAAAATCTTTATAAGTCTTGGTCCGTTTCTGTACCTATCGTTTAATGCAAGATACGTAAACTTTTGCTGAAGTAGAGACATTTTAAGTTCCGAAATGAGAATGTTGAAATCTTGACAAATAATTTTCTCCTAGAACATAGTCCATAAAACTTTATGAGTGCTTTTACTCTTAATTTTATTTCACAATTTTTTCTATTTTAATTATATTCTTTTTTGTTCGCAAAAGTATATATATTATATAGTAATGGTACACACGGCTAGATAATTAAGTATATTTAAGTATATTTAAAATAATTTTTTTTATAATATTGTATATTTAATAAATCGTATAACGGTATATTCGTCTAGCATGAATAGCCCTATTTATAATTGTCCAGCTTTATTTTGCATAAATAAGACCATTAAATGTTAATGTAAACATAGCACAACAATAATATTGGCTAGTGTTTTTCGAAAATTATTTACAAAATATTGGAATGTTCTTGAAGCTTCCATGATTGAAGATATATAAAGAACGCGGCACATTCTCACTGATTCAGTAGCAACAAAGACGCTGCACTGTTAAAACCCATAAAATATGAACAACATTAATATGCACGTGAGATATTTTCAACTTTACCAGTCTGATCACTCTATTGCAGAAGCTACACGTAACATATGCCAACACAGCTCCTGAGGCAATATCTAAAACCATAATTATGTAGATACCTGAAAGTTAAAAATTATATATGTATATATATATATATATATATATATATATATATATTAATGTGAGTTAAAATAATAGTTGGCGTACCCTATAATTAAAATGTATACTACAACAATAATTGTCGAAGTATCGCGCTCGCTCGCTACAATGTATTTACGCTCGATATCCAAGCGAAAGCTATAAAGTACCGATTACGATTACATGTGAGAGCAAGGCGAGAAAACTGTATAGATTATTAGAAGTTAAAATAATGTTTACCCGTCCTAAAAATAAAATTTTCATTATAAATATTATTATAACATTATCAGACTATTATCGCGCTAGCTCGCTACAAGCTCTTTACGTCCGATGTTTGGGGTATAGCTATAAATTCCTGGTATCAAATGCTTATGAGAGATAGGCAAACAAATTGTAAATCTTAGTAAGTTTAAAAGTTTGTGTAAATCCAAAAATTTGGTGCAATAAAAATAATTTTCCAATTATCAAACTATTATTTATATTAATAAAATTTAAATGTATCAAGAAATTATCACACATGAATTGATTATAAAGTAAATACAAATACTAAAAGATTCTTCTAAATTTGGGATCAAATAGTAATAACGTGGTATAAAGTAAATTAACCGAGCGCCTCGTCAACCTTATTAAAAGTTGAATATGTTATGGTTTCCGAGATGTGAGAGGAAAGAGTATTAAAAAAATGTAATTTGTATAAAAATTAAATTATCCAAATACGTTAAAAATATATTAAAAATACGTAAAAAATATATTACATTCCATAAAGATTATAAAGATTGTTAAATGGTCGTGAAGGCGATAATTATCGATAATATAATTTCTAATATCATTTAGAGTTTACAAATGGGTGTGATAAAAACTTTACCAGTCATCATAAAAAATTGCGACTAACAAATAATAAAACCATTGCAACTCATAAATTTCCGGATTTCCTGAAGTGTGCGAGTTCTCACCTGGTCGTTTTGATTTGATTCGCATTTTATTATTGTTGTAATTATTTTAATAATTATAGGTGCCCATTAGGTGCACTGTTTTCTCAACCCTACGTCCTTTAACATGTAATTATATGTTTGTGAAACATCGAAAAATAGGCGGTTTTTGAGAAAACAATTGATTAACCTCATGATTTCTGGCATTTCATGAATTTGAATATAATAAAAATATGATATTTGGGCGTTTTTGAAATTAGCTTTATCAATTGATTATATTTCCACAAATTATATTTTACGTTTTTCTCTTTGACAGTCCTTAAACGTTGAGCTGTTTGCTTTTTTATAAAGTATATTATATTTTTATAACTTTAAATCTATTTTCGCTGGTCTCTTTTGTATAAATATTAAAAGAGTAGCAAATAATCATCCTTATCATTGAAAAGATGAAATAACAAAAATTAGCATTCAAAAAAATATAGTAATTGACTTATGTTACCTCATGATAATACGAGGTAAAGTATATAATGTTACCTCGTGTTATCTGGTGTACAATATGTAAGCAAAATCATAATAGCTCCCCTTTTCCAAACAAGTATTCATGACTTATAAAAGGATAACTTAAAACTATATTTTAGACATAATATGTTATATACGTTTGAAAATATAATAATTTTATTAATATATTAAGTAAATATTATGATAAATTTTCCATGCATTCGTTTTCAAACGACATCGAATGCATTGCACGTTATGCTAATGCAATCAGACGTAAAATGCAAAGTTTTCTGGCATCCAAACAATATAGTGTGCCCTTTAAATATTGCAATTTTCATACAGTTTCCAATACAAATCCATGGTGTTATGCATTTTTAAACGAGCTTACATCAATAGTATTGACCTTTCCTTGCAAATTGAACTTAACGAAAATGCAGTTTTCACTAAGTAATTTTATCACGCAAGAACATTAATGCTCCGAATAAATTAGAATGTCGACACTGTGCTAATTGATATAGAAAGATATATCAATGTATGTAGTTGGATTGTCGCCAAAGCGACAAATTGATTGACACAAATTTCGCAATAGGAAAAACCCACGAAATCCAACTATGACATTTAGTACGAAGAAAATTGGATGGAAATCATTTTAAACAACTTAGGATGTGCCAAATTTTCAATTTTTAATTTTCAAGTCATACAACGTCAGTGCTTGCCGCAAAATTAATATCAAATTTTGTTTTGATTGTTATAATATTAGCATTATTGAAATAATTATCGGTGCCCGTTATTTAGCTACCTATTGAAAACAGTACAGAAACGAGAAATTCTATTATGTTAATTTAGATAATCTATAATGGACAACGTAAAAAAGTTCTACACTTACTAAAAATATGAATCAAAATATGTGTATACACATATTCAGTAATAATTAAAAACATTTAAGTGAAAATGGTCTTCAAATCCATGTCGAATGTGGAGAGGCAATCGCGCCCAAATGAACGATAGTTTCAGTCGAAGTAATTTCAAAGTGTAATATCTTGGCTAAAAATAGCTGTCGCCATCTATGTTTCTTGGTCATTTAAAGAGGAACAATGAAAGTTTATGCTAAGATGTTGCCGGATGTCGCAAACTACGCACGTCCAAAATGGATTAAAGGCTACAAAAGAAACATCTAATTTAGTTTCTTTTTACTATAAGTATACATAATTGCAATATTGGACGTTGCTGCAATTATTTTCGCGAAAACGATTTACATTTTCTTTTTAGATTAATTTTCGTAACTTTTTACATAATTTCCTTCAATATCTCATGTATTTTAGTTTCCGAAAACTTTTACAAAATTAGCTATAATATTAATAACAGTTGCTGTATTAGTTTAGGCTTCAAGAGTTATCAAACAGTGTGCTAATGCGGTAGCGTGTCTTCCATTTTCTTTTTAGAGATATCGCAATTTAAATATATTTATAAACTAATAACCTGGAATCCTTTACTTATAATACAACTAAAATTGCGTTCAATTGAAATATCTGAGTTATTAGGGTGAATCTGCCACTCATACGTCTTCATGTACATATTACTTCTTTTTATGGTTTTGTAATCACTCAGATATTCTAACAATTTTGTGAAGTTAATCAGACCGTACATCACAATAGTTTTCAGAGTTTAAGACTTAGGTCTTTATCTATTTACCAATATACATATAGATCTAAGATTGTAGAAGGTGCTTCGTATTCGTTATTTTGCAATAAATATTAAATATAGCAAATGCCTATATTTAACATTTACTTGCAAAATGATGTAGGTTCATCATCAATTACATATAGCAAAGTAAGAAAAAAAATGTTGGAGATGAAACATTTTTTTCGCGTTTTAATGAAAATCGTTAATTTGTAATTATATCATACAAAAAATATTTTTTTTAAAAATGTGGTGGGCCATATGTAAAATTATAATTTTGTAAACAGTTTAATAGAAATAACATGTACCATACCTAACAATTAAAAGACCATCAATTTCAGTGGTTCGTAATAGAAGTAAGAGAATAATTCGGATTTGAATTAATAACTAAACAAAGTTAACTACAAAAAGTTATCTTTGCCAAACTACAATTATGTTTTTAACATACCGTTAAGAAAAGTTAGCATAACTTTTGAAACAATAACCTTAATATAACCCTAGATCATATTTAAATATTTGGAGCATTTGACATTAAAGACGTATTTACAAAATCCCGCTGCTCGAGAACGAATATATACTTGACGCAAAATCACCAATATACATGTAGCAACGCCCCTTGTGGTGTGCAACAAATTTATAATCTATTCGTAATATCTTGATAACGCTACTGGTTATATACTTGTTACAATTATAACTAAAATTTATATTAATATTTTATACATTATTTATTTGGTAATCAGTTTCATTTATTTTATATTATTAAAATTATGTGGAAACAGCAATAATAATATTAATATTTTTCCAGTTTTGATTCGTATTTCATCCATTGACCAGGCCAGCTAAACAGAAAGACTGTGTAAAATAATTTTATCTTCCACATGCGGTTTTATACAGTAAGCTAGTTACGGCATTAATCGTCTTCAACCTCCAACAATATGAAACACAAAATAATAGAATCATTGCGGGGAAATATTTTAGACCCATTTAAGTATTTCATACTATGAGCCATAAGGAAAACACAAAAAGCCGTAAGGTAAACCTGCTCTCTTGTAACCCCGTATGAAAACAGATCTCACTCATATATGAGGCAAATTAAAAAGTGGAAAAACATTACATGAACGCGTAACAAAAACAAGAGACTACTAATTATTAAGTCATGAAAGATACTAATTACGCAATATGCCACGTTTCCTCGTTACGCCTTTTCTTACATCACATGTGTGATGTCATATCCAACTCCAAAACGAGTAAAGTTTGCGTCAGTTCCCTAAAAAGATTTACCTGATGAGGAGTAAAATTCTCTAGTTAAAATTAAATGTTTACACCAGACTTTAATTTCAGAGCATTTTGTTTTATATTTTGTGTTTGTTAAAACGAACGGATTTAGTACTCATTTTAGTTAACTAAACAATTAGTAGTTTCTTTTTTTCATTTCAAAAATATACATAGCAAAGAGAAGTGGGTATAAAAGTGTTATGGCCTCACATGAAAAATTTTCATTCTGATCATCTTTAGTTTCTCACTTTCAACGTCTTAGCACTAACGGAATGTAAGGTATGATTTCTTACTTTCATTGATCTCGATGATCAAGGACCCACCAATTCTAGAAACATACAGTTTTGGTAAAATTTCACAAAATATGATTCCGTGTTATCTTTCCAGTATAGGTCTTAGGATCCTTCGCAATAAATGCATATTTCAATTTATAAGTACTAGTCCAGACCGCAAACAGGCAGACGTCGTGGCCAGTGATACGAAGCTCAATTGTATTTGATAAAACCACGGATACATTTTATTGATAGTAATCTTATCACAATCGAATTTCCAAAACTCATTTTTTTTTGTTTTATTACTTCATCTGGGTGCAAATTGAAGTTAGATAATGGGCAATTAATTTTTTCATTGCCGTCTGCATATTGATAGTCTGGTGTGTCTCATAGAAAAGAAAATTCATTATTAATGAATAAACAGCACTCCTCAACGTCGATACGGAAAAGTGTTGCTAATTCTCTGAGTGGAGTACATTCATTATTTTTTCCATGTTTTATTAATGGCACATCGTTTAAATCATTCCAATATAAAATTTACTTAACGAATGAAGCGTAAGTCGTATTTACACGTCTCTTGCACATTTTGGCAAACCAAGAATCTGTTAATAACTGCCATATATGCTCTAACTAAAGTGGACTAGCACTTTATTGGATTGTATTGCACTTTAGATCATGCCGCTGTTCAGGAGCAGAAAATGGTGTCATTTATTAAAGTCCACTTGCAATAATGGCTGTGTCCATTTTAGTTAAAAGATAGGCATAATTTTTAAAACAGGCATGTAATGGATGCACAATGTCTTTATTGAACGACAGAGAACAAGTGAGATAGTATTTATTTTTTACTCTTAAATAAATATTTTTTTTACTCCATCCAAGATTGCTGCAGCACCTGCAGAAGCATTATAATTCGTGACCGTTTAGAATAACAATAATCCGTTACTACAGCCATCATTGGTACACCGCTTTTATCCACACTGCGAATAGGTTTTGCATATTCTGCTTCTTCTCGTGCCGTCTCAAATATGCAATGCTCTGCTGCTTGTTCCCACAATTTGCAAATGCTATCATGACAAGAGTTTTGTAATCCTAGATACATACGTAGAATATCGACATGATGTAAAACTCTATTAAATTTGTAAAACCGTTACTAATAGACATCATACCAGCTTCTTGGTTATTGTCCATTTTCATCTGACATTACCGTGTTGCTTCTAAATCAAAGTTCCCACCGCAACTATTGCAAATAAGTAATAAATTTGAATATAAGGCCGTTGTAATAATTAAAAACTGTCCAAACAAATAATAAATATATATTATCATTTGCCTTTTAAACTGAATATTATCTCATTGGGTTCTTCCTGTAAATTGAAAACACGACGTATTAATATATGACAAACAAAATGGGAGGAAGAATTTAATGGATCTAAAAAAGTAACTTCTCTAACACTTTCTACGGCTGCTGGGCGCTTGTTTCCTCCGACCCTGTCCCTAACGCTCTGGAAGCATGGATAAGTTAACCACTGGATAACGCATAAGAACACAGTTGTATGAAAACCAAGCTAGCCACTACTCATTTGGGGAAACGTACCACGTGACACCGTTAGCCAATCAGTGCTTTGTCCCTTGGAGTAGCACAGAGATGTAGATTGCTCGATACTGACCTATTTTCGATGTGTCAAAGTAAGGGTTTTAACAAATTAAAAACATCGTTATTTAAAAAGAAGAATTTTTATAATATAATCACTATATTTACTTAATAAACTTTTGTACGAAATAATGTTACATATATAAATATATATATATATATATATACACACACACACACACACACACATATATATATATATATATATATATTTATATATATAAATATTTATTATTTGTTAATATGAATTGTGAAATTTACTAGAGAAAAAACACATACACTTCTTGTCGATTATACAAAACTCAGAGATATAAACAATAATGACTCATATTGCCCAGCCACCTGTATCCATTTTTGTTTTCAGTGCGGGTAGTTCGTAAATCTAAAATGATAAGTAAATACAACATCTTCAGGTGGGCTGTTAGTAAAGATCTTTGCTAATAGCCCACCTGAAGATGCTGTAATACAATGAAACCTAGGTCGTTGTAAAGAACTTAAAGAAAGTAGAAATAATACTACATCACGTAGTTTCATTTAATTGTGAATAATGAATTTCTACAAAATTAACGCCAAATATATTTAATAAAAAATATCTTATTTATAATTTTTTGTATTTTTAAGTAGTGATAAAAGTATCGATTTAGTTATCGATAACGGCGCGACGCATCTCTAGTGGCAAAAAATTCAACAATATGGCGGAATTGCTGCCGGCGATCTGACTGTAATATACGAAGATATAGTTGCTTTAATAATAGGTAACAGTGTACTCACTTGTGAAAAGTAATTCCATTTTTCTCAAGTGATGATGTAATGCTTCTGTTTTTGTAATATTTTATAGCACAAGAAGGCATGGTTTATTTAATTTTGATTTAAAATTACGAGAAACTTTCGCTGTGACGTTCGTTTTCTAACTGAAGGCGCGTAAACTCTTCGCCCGGAGCGGTGGCACAAATTGTGCCATCGCGTGGCTAGAGATTTTATGTTGATGCGTTATCCAGTGGTTAACTTATCCATGTCTGGAAGTAAATAATTTAGGATAAATGAAATGTACGATTATTTAGGAGCCAGACTGCCGTAAATCAATATATACTAAAATACAATTATATCCTAGAATAAGAGATATATTAATCTAATATACCGTTACAATATATGTTCATCTTTAGGTTTCTTTCATTTTGTTGTCTATGTATGAGAAATATTGCAAAAGCTACGCCTGTTTAAATTTAAGGATCTGCAAACAAAACAAAGTGGATAATATTTATTTCCAAATAAAATAAGATCTTACAGAGAAAAACAAGATTCGCCATGATATGTCATTCGTTTGCATATATTGGAAATTAATTAATTAATTATGATAAGAATGAGAAGTGATTAATTTTAGTATCAGTATAACGCTAGAATTACTAAAGTAAAGGTAATTTAAAATTGTAACACGTACACATATTTGCTGAAAAATTTCTCAAGTACTGGTAAAACTAGTACGGCGTTGATTCCCTGCGTCTAGTTTCCGTACATAGGTAGTTATAAACACTTAAGAGCACGCAGTGTTTCTTTTAAACTACTTATATATATGTGTTTTTCATAATATAAATATATTGCCTAATGGTGTAAAAACATCGTAAATATTTAAAAAAATATAAGATCTAGGATCATTGCTATATCTGTGATCTTCTAGTCAGATTTTACAAACGCTGTTTTTTTATTATAGCTGGTATAGTCGTTTCGAAAATAAGAGATGTAATGCTAGTTTGTGCATATGTTTTGAAATACTTTGTTAAATATGGATTTTAAAATAATAAAAAAATAATTAATGTATTCCTTTTAATCTGATGCATATGATATATAAAATTTAAAAATAAGGCTTTCTTTACCTCTTTTCCATTTTTACATAAATATTTAAAAACAAAATAGCTTGCAAAAAATATTAGTTTCATACGACGTATTTGTAGGGCAATTTCAAGTCGCGTGGTTTCTGAGAAAATCGGCTGTAAATATTAAAAAAAACCTAAATATGTCACTATGTCTTTCATAGGCGTAAACAAACGTTTCCCTGCAGTACTAATGTTTTCCTATAATATTTACGTGGGTTTTAAAGTTTTAGGTTCAGTAGAATTGAAATTATGAGAGGGGATTTCTTGCATTTTTTAGCATGTCTCCAAAGATATTATACCTAGAATCATGAAAAAACCTTGTTACTAATTCTTTTAAACTATACCTTTCACAGAACATATAATGTAAAAAAAGTTTCGAGTAATATGACTTTCTCCGTGGAAGTTTACATATAAATGTTTTTGACTGAAAAAACTCATAATCTTGCCAATTGTGCGGTTTTTTTCAGGCTGCACGAAATTACTTTTTTTGATTATCCGATTTGAAAGGATATCTGAACATAATTAATTACGTCCTAAAATGTAATTAAGCAAACACACATATGTATGTGTGTGTATATATATATATACATACATATGTATATATACATATATATATATATATATATATATATATATATATATATATATGTATATGTATATATTTATATATAATTTCCTCGTTTAAGCATCATTTAACTGTTGAAAATAAAATTTAAATTAATAGATAATATGGTATAAAATATTTCAAACAAATAAATTTATTTACCTTGATTACGAATGGTCAATCCAACTATAATCACATACATTAAAAGTGTAGGCGAATATTTTTGTTCAGAGTAATCGAACATTAGCGCATCTCAGAGCGTTGAGGTTGCCATTGCGTTTAATATATTAATTATATCGACGATTGAAATTATATTTTCGTTGACTAAAAATTTTTATTTTCCTGTTTTACTTCTGAATAAGAGAAAATGAGTATTTTACTGCCGTTTTCGCATTTCAAATTAAAGTATATTGTTTAAAACGAATCCTCTAAACTTACCCCTTTTTAGCGATTTTAGCGAGTAATGAGTTTTTAGCGAAAAATTATCGTTGTTTGATCTATTTATTGACTTCCAAATTATTATACTACGTATTCTCAGAGTTTAGAGTAAACTTGGCCACAATGGACGTTTTTCGTTAAAAACGTTAAAACACCTCCTTAAGAGCATTTTCTTCACGACTTCAGTCAATGTTGGTTTAAAACAATTCTACCTGGTCTTAATTCGAGTGCTTGTAATTTGCGTTCGTGAAACTGAATATTAGGTAATACTTATGAATACTCCTACAAAATATGTAACATATATACCGTGTGAAATGTATCAGCAAATACCGAGTAATGCTAATAATCACTTGGAGCGGTGCGCTCTAGTATCCGAGTAATTTAGAATATGAAGATATTCTGAGGCAGTAATAATTATTTCTGAAGGTGTTATAACATATAACTAATTCACAAGTAGTTGATCTGAGGCTGACATAAGTGATCGGAAATTCCAACTAAATTGGGAAAGTATTTTCTACATTCTACAAATTTTCATCAAAGTTTTACTTTGGTTCCAACGTAATTCGACCAGTCATCTGATAATATTATTTACGAAGTGTTTTTATGAAGTGTTTTAAAAATTCACACCTACTATTTATATATGGAAGTGTATACATGTCACATGTTACTGTGTATATATGTCACATGTTACATTATTATAAAACTCATATTTCGAAACATACTTTAGGAAACAGATATTTATAAAACTTATTTGACTTTATTACAATAGAGTTTCAATTAAACATGTCTGTATGTTAGCTAGAACGTTATATTTAATTGAAACCCGAGTGAAATTACTCTCTTTGAGCCACATCACACAGTTCTGGGAATTCGGGATACACGGTATAAACAATTGTTGTCATCGTAGGGAATTGGGTTGATCAGAAAGCATGTAACCTTCGAGGGCTCGACGCATCGTAGGCCGACGCAACGACCCGGGTTTGATTCCCAGCTGCCCGCCAATTGGTAACCAAAATTAATATAAATACCTTAAAACTAATTTAAATTGATTTAGGCTTAAAAAGAAATATACATTTTTAACAATAGGGACAAGAGATTAAACGAAATACAATGAACGAGTCAAGTAAATACCAGGACATACACGAAAAGGGGTTTGAAAATTAATTCAAATCTTTTAAAAATCTTATATCTATTAAGAAATGTAAAAATAAAAATCTACACAAAACCAGTAAAAAGTATGTGCCTTTTCCCCCTTTAACATTGGCTTACCTTGCAAATAGCAGTGTTAAATATGTAACACATAAATCATTGTTATAAAATATGTAATCCTATATGCATCACGATGCATTACGATTTAAGCTCAGCTTATGGACAGGATTACCGCATGTGTAATCCTGTCCATAGGCTGAGCTTATTTATTTCAGCTAGAATCAAAACTGTTTTTCATACGCACTATTAAAAAAAGAGTTCCAGGGTGCTAAATGGATACATTTTGCATTAATATAAATATTGAACCACAAAAATTGGGTACGCTGTTTAATTTAATTTGCAATTTGCTGTTAAGTTGATTTGCCCTAGTGGTTCCGAATTATTATTGCTAGCAAATTTTAAACTGCGTTGAGTAATTTGCATTGGAATTGTTAGCGCTTTTCCATATTGACTCTCCGCTGTCAGAACGTGTGTAAAATTTTCAATATTTTAAAACATAAATGTGAATACTGAAGTGTTATTCTTTTTTAAAAGTTTGGTTTCGTTGTAATTTATAATTCCATACATTTTATCTTTTCGACTTGTTTCGATGATGAGTTTGTTATTGTAATCAGCGACATCGCGTAGAGAATTTTATATGGTCCGGTAAGCTGTTGTAGAAGAAAAATTACAATGTTTTTCGTATCAAATCAAAGAAAATTCTTAAATAATTTTTGATAATTATGATTATATTGAGTTTACTCAGGCTTTAGGTTTTGTGCTCTACTAGAACTTAGAGACTTATAATTGGCATTTCAACGACACACTTTAGAATAGTGTCAATCAGAAATTTCTTTGCACAATTTTTTTCAATTTTCTTTTCGATACCTTTTTCAGTGAACTAGTTTTCTTTCGGAATATTTTAACATTAAATTGTGCATCCGTAGCACCTATGTTACTGACTTGAATATAAATAGAGAACATATAAATAACAAGATTAAGTCTTCTTAATTTTTTGTTTTCATCTCAATTTTACCGTAAATAAGGTTGTCATGTAGAATACAAAAATGAAAACCTTACTTTGAATAATCGTGATATCTGTAACTTTCACTTTCAATATTATGTTACTACAAGGATTCCGACGACCATCTGATGACCATCTACAGTATATTTTTACGCTAATCAAGTCTGTTGTGATAATTACTCTGATTTATTGTGCCAGCTGTTTTCAGGGTTTTATTGTGAAACAAAGAAAACTTATAACCTTTGTAAGTCTATCCAACTAACCCTTCTGTCATAGCTTTACGATTGTTTAGGTAAACATTTTAGTTAAATATGCATGAAATGTTATAAGGAGATCTGAATTAATATGAGATAAAATATATAAAAAGGATCATCTCTCCTTCATGTTCTGTACAGTGATGATTTTTACGCATTTTATCGAGCTGAAAATCATTGAACAATTTCTTTACAGTAAAATTAAAGTTCCATTTACTATTTAATTTTTAAGCACCATTTGCAAAATGTCCAGCTCCAAAATAGCTAGCTGTTTTGAAACCCACAACGTTTAATTATTTTGTCATGCATTTAAAAAAATTTAAAGGGCATTTATAATTCTAGGCCACAATTAACATCTCATTGGATTAAATAAAAATAATTTTGATATGCTTCCATTAACAACACCAATAGATTTAGACAATTATGGAACCGTACTTTATGTACCTCGACATATGCCTGGTCCATTTTAATTTTAGTTTTCTCTTTTATTTCTATTATTAATGATGCATATTTTTTCTTAAATCTACGCTAATTGAAAATTTAATTTGTTTTTCAAATATTTTGTATCGTTTTTGTTGCTAACAAATTTAAAAAAACTAAATTCCTTCTTACGCAAGTATTATTAAATCTACAGTAATGAAAAATTTAATTTAATTAATTTTTAAAATTTTTATATTTAATTTTGTTGTTGGGGAATTAAAAAAAATGAAATACTAGGTAAACAAAGGGTATATAATATAAAGGCAATTAAAGTAATATTGATTTAAAATTAATCAAAGAATGCAATCAGTAAAGCATATGATAATATTTAAACATCTTGCATCCACAGTGATAGGTTCTATACGATAGTGTTTTCCTGTAACATGCTTAGTGCAGTTGTAACTCCAATATGACTTTTCTTGGATCCACTCATCGAGGATGAACTGGAAAAGCTAAGCATATAGCTGACCTCATATAGCGGTCGTTAACGGTCGACCAAAGGAGAGGAGACATTTTCAGCATCTAAAAATATGTTATATGTCAAGTCATAGTAATCTAGAGATTGAAATCGAAAGAAAACAAATGGTATGCTGCAATACTTATCAAAATTAGTCTTACGTAACTTGTTTTTATAATTTGTTTCTATTTACTTTAAGATGTTTACATACAATTTATTTTTTAATACAATAAAAAATATACTTCTTTCTAAATAATATCTATGTCTTAGTTGCTTTAAATATCCGATTTGTCCTCACAAGAACGATAAAATGATTGAGATCACAGTTTAAGAAATCAAATTAATTTTTTTGCAATTACTTTATGTGTACTGGTAATTCTTGTGTGATTTAATAAATATGCTTTGATAAGTAAACAAATGATAATTTAAAAATAATATTTATTGTCGTGCGTAAAGTTTTCAAAATATAAATAAAATAAGGTAATATTGAAGAATAATATGTATCTCTTAGTAACAGTCGATAATGGTTTCACATAATTCGAAAAAATGGAACCATGAAATTTTAACAAAGACTTTTTATTAAAACTGTTGCAATAATTCGTTGTATTGGAGAAACCCGAATATTACGTATGATTTCCAAACTGTAATATTTCTAATTACGAATAAATCTCATACTTCGAGTACGTTGTACACACTTACACATATCTCAATAATTAATGGTCTATAGTAATTCTGTGAATCTTCCAACAATATTAATATAATTTTTCGCAAAGTAAGAAGTTTTTATGTCTAAGAGAAATAACTTTTTTTTATTTATTAATGCAAATTGGCCGAATTAGTTTTTCTTCGAAGTAGTTATATATTTTTTAAGATTTTTATGTAGGTGGTTAAACATTTGGAAGAGCATATGTACACGTATTCACTGTGAAACGCTTTCGAGGCTCATATTCTCGGAGGAGACAAAGTACGACAAAATTATTTAACAACCTCGTCAATGGCGTGTACCATTCATATTAAATCACTGTATTATTTGTTGTGTTAAACTAATTTTTCTGAGAAGTTCAGTGTAAGAGAAGATACTTAAAAAGAAAGAAAATTAAAGAATATTGTTATGTGCTCACGTCAGTTAACTACATCTTACCTTAAAGTTTCATTACAAACAGTGTTCACGTCATTTAATTACATATTATCTTAAAGTTTCATCACAAACACTCAAAAATTGAAAAAGTTCTTATTTTGTGAAAACTGCTGGACAGACTTTCAAGCAGTGTCTTTTTTATTCAGTTACGAAAGTCTAAGCAATTTTTTATGGTCACAAATAAGGTATTGGTGTGTAATGTAATACCAGTAGTAACTTTTATGAGCATAGAAATGGACATTCGTCGTCAGGAATCATCATTTTATTTCTCTTCGTGGATTAATTAATTTTACCCATAATTTAATTTATCTTAAGCTCAGAACTGTTTACAGAATCACTCTGTTTAATGACCAAAAGTACTTATTAAGTTCGTTTTGCATTATGATTTCATAATCAGTTCACTCACCCCTACAAATACTGTGTAGGGGTGAATTATATGTTTAATTATTTTATGAAATACTTATTTACATTCGGCGAAACTGAATAATTTTTAAGAGCTGCTATAATGTAAGGGTTTGTATCAATAAATATATAAATCAAATTACTAAAACTTGTTTGTTGTTTTCGTAGTGAGTTACAATGCATTGCAACGTAGTATAAGGAAAATATAAATTTTGATTATACTACTTTTTATTTATGAATGAACTATTTGGGAATCCAAAATTACGAACACACAGGCAACTCTTGGTTTTTCATATATATGTATATATATATATATATATATATATATATATATACGTTAAAATAGACCACCACAGAATCTATAGAAACTGATTGATATAAGTAGGGGAAAAAACCTCGCGACCGCGGGTGACATCGGATTAAAATCATCACTGGAGAACAGGGTAGCAAAGTAGCAGTTAGTTGATTCTTTTATTAAACAATTCAGGAACAATACAGCCTTCAGTAGTGAAGATATGACGAATCAGAACAAAAAGCTACATTACAATGAAGTATGAAGGTTTTGACGGTAACATAAAAATCTACAAAAAACTCAAATGCAAAATGACTACAAATTTTCAATTGCTAAATCGGAGCATTTTTGAATTACGAGTAGCAAATAAAACCGTTTTTATAGACTACAATGATACCTTTTCCAAGTTCCAGGATATATCACTGATTATAATTATTTACTTTCCCTTTTTTAATGTAAGATTGATCTTTAAAGTCTTATATGTCAAGTGGAAAATATATAAATAAATAGATAAGAATTTATTTCATTCACTAAACCTAACTTTTTTCAAGCTATTGAAGCTTAAGGTGAAATATTAAAATCGAAAAATGTTTATAAATTATTGTATTGAAAATTACTGTTAATGTAACATCATTTGAATAGTGGTAAACATATTTTTTTTGCTTTTTATTGCGTTTTTTTAATTAAAATGAATTGTGATGAATACCGAGTCTTTTGTATTGTTAATGGTATAAGTTTTGAGAGAAATTTTACCAGAATTAAAACGTAAATTTTTTTTTTATTTTATTGCAAAATTATTTTACGTTGACTTAGTTTTTTAGACACGTCGCTTTATGCAATTAAAAAAAACAAAGTGTGGTAAAAATATTGCTTTTCTATAATAGTAATTGTATAATTTTTTAGAGTGACGTTTTACTGAAAATGAAAGGTAAATATTTTTTTTCATAATGTTAATATAAAATCACTATACATTGAATAATTTTTTAGACAAATAGCTCGACGCGTTTTTTTATATAAAATGAAAAATGTGGTGAAATTACTACTTTTGTACTTACCTGAAATGCCGATGATGTAAAACTAGACGATAATATGTACTAAAATGTAAAATGTAAAAATTCAACATCACTTTACATTAACTTAGTTTTTTACACAAATCACTCGACGGGTTATAACGGGTTACGACGGGAAATAAAGTTAAAAGTGTGCTGAAATACGACTTTCCCCGCAATGTTAACTGTAACATTTTTGAGAGTAATAGATAACGAGAGAGATAAATCATTTTTAAGTTTTAAAATTATTTTGATATTAATAGTTTGAATAACACATTAAAAATTCAGCGATTTTCGCCGACAACGCATTTTACACAACTACCTCAAAATAAAATGCAATAGTCTCTTTTTTCCCGAGCAAACGCTTAAGGAATATATTCTTTATTTTTTTCAACAAATTTTGTTTTTTTATCTAATTTTCGAATAATGGTGCAGGAATTTTTAATGGCTTTTACTTCCATCTTCTCTATAAATTATCGTGCTTACGTATATTTATACCTACATTTATTAATTATTGCAAAATTAAAGAATATATTTCATATTCCATATTTTTTTCAAAAAATTTTGTTTTTTTATCTAATTTTCGAATAATGGTACAGGAATTTTTAATGGCTTTTACTTCCATCTTCTCTATAAATTATCGTGCTTACCTATATTTATACCTACATTTATTAATTATTACAAAATTAAAGAATATATTATATATTCTTTATTTTTTTCAACAAATTTTGTTTTTTTATTTAATTTTCGAATAATGGTGCAGGAATTTTTAATAGCTTTTACTTCCATCTTCTCTATAGATTATCGTGCTTACATATATTTATACCTACATTTATTAATTATTACAAAAACTACTTACATTTTTAATAAAGAATACGGATATGAAGAGAGAAGAATTAATGTTGTACGAAGAATTTTTGTTCCTTTCGGAAACTGATGACCTATGAACGTTGTAGCTGAAAATAATTTATGGTTATGACTTTTTTAAGTTTAAAATATGAGGTTCGCTGACCAAGGTTCAGTTTAATTTAGGACTTGAGGTTCAGTTTAATGCTACACACACATTTGATTCGACGTATCGTTTCGTACAATATAATTAGTAGAAATAAAGTAAAATATAGTTAACAATTAATTAAGCTTTTTTCTGTTGTAATAATTTTATCTATTTACTAAATTAATTCATATTAATTTATAGTTACATATTTAAAAAAAACAATGTGAAATATAAAAAAGACAATTTTCATTAGCAACACAATGGGTATAAAATAAGTATCTCCTTTGATGGTACAAATTACAAACGAACACATTTTGAGAACTAATGAAGTCTCAAAGTTAAAAAAACTTGTTAGGTTATGAGGAAAAATTAAATATTTATAACCTCGTTCTGAACCGAATTCACGCAAAAGTCCGTGACTGGTATTCCAATAAATTTATTTGTAAAACTTTTTATTTGGTTAACATTAAATTTAGATTATGAAATGAAATGACATCGCCTTAAATTCATTGGACCAGGTCCAGGCTAAACTTGCTCTTATTAATATTAATAATGTTCAAATAGCGAAATCGATATTTGAGAACTTACTTGGGAAGCTTTTATTTTCTGTGTTTGTTAAGGATTTTTGATATGATGACGGTATTTGGTTTTGATACTTAGAATTTAATATAGGTATATTTTTACATTTACGTTTTAAAGGTTTTTGTACATTTAAGTTAAAGCAAAAAAATCAAATGGTAATTTTAAATGTATTTATTATTGTGAAATTTTATTAAATACATGAATGTACCATTTTCCCCGACAGTTTGATTAATTATCCTAATCTCGGCGGTTTCTACTAGGTTGTAGCATGTAATTGAAGTCTTCGTACTTTTTTAAAACAGTAGCACCGAGAAAAATTATTTAAGCTATAATTAAAAATCAACCGTAAATAAATGTTTTAAGAAAAATATTTTTCGGTCACTCTTCAAGGAAAAGCTGTTTATTATAATAATAATTAAATTTAAGTTTTACGGAATAAATAGCTTAAATGCTCGTATTGTTTAATTATTATAAAGCTAAGGTATTTGTCAACACCTGTTCCATCTACTTCTAGGTCGCTAGTACTGAGTTTTATGATTAGATGGATCAGTTCCAGAATCTAAAATTGATAATACATACCAAACTGTTTCCAAATAATCTGGGCTGAAATTTTTCTTCATCAATTAAAGATAAAGCTAAAAATATATAGGTTTACTTGGTTCATATTAAAGATTACTAACTAATTGAAATATATAATCAAGAATATAAACATAAAACACATTTTGAAAGAGTTAAATCCATAAATTATTTTTAGTAAGATCAAGATATAAATCGAACCTATTTTCTTCCTATTTCTCCAATCGGTGGTAAAGTTAAACAAAAATATCATACGCTGAGGACAGGATTCGAACCTGTGCGGGCAAAGCCCATTGGATTTCGAGTCCAACTCCTTAACCACTCGGACACCTCAGCAATACGTCTGAACGCTGCATGTCCGGTATTTCTGTAATTACCGTACAGTCATACTGAATAAAATTCAAATATATTAATTCTTTGAAACTTTTATCACATAAATCCTGTCACTAATACAAGCACATTCTAATAATTTTTATTTTTATATTTGTTACTGTCAGGTTTAATCTCATGCCTTAAATTTAAAAATTCAGTGCAATCCAAATTATGTAACTCGTTACTGAGTAATAAATATTTTAAAACGAAATATAACTACATATCATAATATTCCACGGAAGAAAAGTACTTAATCATTTTTAAAGTTTGCATCTTTATCTCAGTCGGTAAATTTTAAGAAGCCGAGTTAATTTAAACCGTTAACTTACAATTTATCCACAATTTTCCTTATTTTATATGATAACAAATTTATTTGCAATATTCCCCAATTCAGTTTTATATTTGAATCGAAAGCGATTTTGCTTTTGTTTCATATAAAGCGGATAACAGAATATTAAAAACATAGAGCAGAAAATACAGTGAAATAATAATGTTCTAGGTTAGGTTTCGTAATATTTACGTTCATTCTGGTTTAATATCACGCATTGAGTCCTGTTTCGGAATATTCCGATTTCTCATTATGAGTATAAATAAAAGTAATAGTAACTTTACGGATAATACAAAATCAATTTATTTTGTATTTTATCTATTTTACATCGCATTATAAGTGAATTCTGTCAATAATTCTGGAAAATAGGTACGTTATATGATATAATTCTTCATGGTATCGAAGATTGCAGGTAATGATTTAGTTTCATTTTGACATTTTCATTCGATTAATTCATGGTAACATATTAACAGACAGGTAGTTCTTAGAAATTATTTATTAATTAAATAAAATCCACGTCGTTCAAATTTCCCGCCAAATTTCATTACTTTGGGCGAAGAGAAATTAATGTTTATGACTAAATACAAAAGTTAGTCTTTATTGAAAGTTTTTCTTTATTGGAATCTTAAATATAAATAAAACATACAACTTTTTTCACAAAATTTACGTGTGTATGTTTATACGTCTGTCGTATGGTCCAGCGTCTAGTTTACTGAATAGATATCAAATAAATGTTATATAAAAGTTCTCATAGTAACTTTTAGACGCTATTATGTACAGAAAATCGACATAAATTGCAAGGCATATATCAAATAAATTAATTGGTGCTACAATAATTAATAACAATAAAAATATATATAAAATAATGGGTAACAAAATTTTAATACGATAAAACAAATTATACATAAAGGCTTGCGTTTCGCGATAACGTATTACCAGTGAGGCTCAATGGTTTATTGTTTGCATGGAAGAAGCAATTTTCACACTTTTAATAATATATTATAAAGAGAATATTTGTTTTTAATATAATAGGGATTTCCGTTTGAAACACAAATTTTGTAGGCCTAATTAAAATTAATCTGAACTAAAAAACTTTCTCTAATTTATAATCAGATGCATGTGTCTTATGTAAGTTTCTGTGACTTCATGTGTCTTATGTAAGTGTCTATCGTGTGATGCATATGTCTTATGTAAGTGTCTATCGTGCATTGTTAGACATGCAAATAATACATCAACAACCTGTTTTAATATCTCATATTAATAAATTTTAATTTTCAAATATTTACTCTTGTTTCATTAGAATTTAGGTAATATCGATGGTGGATCCATCTTACTTTATGAATTGTTTCATAACTCAGTCTTTCCCTTAAGAATATAAACAGTTTCACGAAATATCTCATAGGAATTACGGATATTTTTTTTTGTTAAAATAGTATCGTAAATCTCGCGATTTTCGAAAAAAATATTACTTTATCCATAGACTTTTTTAAACTTTCGCTATTCGAACACATATTTTATTTGATTTGAATCGGGTTTTTTTGCGGTAATTATCTATTTAATGAGTAAACCTAGATATTATAAACTAGTAAATCCCCGATTCAAATCAAATAAAATAATACTTTATCCAATTATTTGAAAATTGTATAATGAGAAGTACTCCTACGAATTGACTGTGGATAAAACCCAAGTGGTCGACTCGAAACCTAAATTATATGTGACCTTTGGGCGTTATCTTGCTTTACCAAATGGAAGAGGAGTAGAGTCAACATAGTGTGCTAATAGTTATTATAAACGAGTGTACTCTTTATTTCTATTAAAGACAGTGCGATATATACATATATATATATATATATATATATATATATATATATATATATATATATATATAAAGAGTGTGCTTGACCTTATTACACTTTTGTGTTTCCGTGTTTCCTATTAATACTCAATATATTGAACAATATTATGTCATACACGAAAGCTGTTTTAAACTTAATCCTTCATTCTCCAGCTCAGAATACTTATTAAATTTTATATATCAGGTCATCTGCTACTTTATAGCATACGATTACAATCGGTACGAATATAAAGAGTGGTATCAGCAAGCTATTTGGCGCTTGAGTCGTACTTTCACATTTCAAACTTCGTACATCGAATGTAGATGAGTGTTAATCAAATTTATTTCTATAGTTAAAATTACTACGTAGTAGAATTATTTGTCGGCAAAAAAGTATATTAAGTTAAATTGAATCCTAAATTTTATTAATCGATTGGTAGCGGTGATTATATTCATAATTTTTTAATGTACGCATGAATATATTAAATATAACGTAATATAAAAGTTCTAGTGCAAAAGTATTGCTTAATATTTTACATAAGAATTTCTTTAAAAATAATTTCATCAAAATGAACATAATGCAATAGACGTAATAAACGTTTTTTTAATTTTAATTTAATTTATGTGTTTCAGGCGAAATGTTTTTCCGTAAATAGTTTAGCATTTTGATGCATATTATTTGGAAGAAAATTATTTCACTGAAAAATAAACTGAAAAAAGGTAAGCGATATCCTTACATATTCACATTTTTTTAAGATACTGAGCAATAAACAGTATAAATCTAAATTTAATGAATTATTTTGACTATAATTAATATATAAACGATAACATATAATAAATGATCAAATTTTGAAGAAAAACCTTTTTCCTTTTTCCTTTTTATTTAAGGAACTTCTCACAATCGTATAGTGACGTGGACTATTAATGCGTGGAGAGAATATAAAAAAGAAGGAAAAATTTTAAGACTAAACCTTGCCAAATGCACCCATGCAAGGCATCGATCGGTTTACTATAGTAAAAAAGACCAACTTATGAATTGGAGACAGAAATAAAAAGATCAGGATGGTGAAAACTTCAATGAATTTTCAATTTATCTCGACGTAATGAAAAATATTCTTAAAAGATACATTTTCATAAAAATAAAATCGCGCTGTGACATCGATTTATAAAGCAAAGGTTGATAAAATTTGTATAAATTAGTATTCTATGGGTTGCACTTTTTCACTGATATAATATTATTTGTCAATTAATAAACTCACCAATTCATTAACATTAGTTCATTTTAAAACATATGAAATTGTTTTTCTACCGACGAAATCTACGCGAAATCAGGTGAGGAGAACATAATATAGGCAGTTAGTTATTTACAGACATTATATAATCCAATTCATGTAATGATATAAATATGTTTGTATATTAGATATCACCTTCCCGGTAGTTTGAACGTAAATATTACCGTCTATCTGTAGATTGGTAAAAATTTGTTAAGTGAAATATTTACAAATCTATCCTCAAAAAATCAAAGTCTATCCTCAAATAATCAAACCTGCACAAATTATTTCCATGAAGTGAAAACATACAGTTTATTTTTAAATAGTCAAGCAAACACGGTTTACTTTCAGAAGTAAAATACATGTTTTATATTCCAATAGTAATTAGATTTACACAGTTGGCTTTAATAAAAGCAAATATAAACAGATTACTTTCAAATGGTTAAACAGTTTATTAACAAACACACACACACACACACATATATATATATATATATATATATATATACATACATATATATATATATATATATATATATATATATATATATATATATATATATATATATATATAAACAAATAATTTTCAAGGATCAAAAAAAAACAAATGTATATTCAAATATTCGACTAATCACACACAGTGTATATACAAATAGTCCAACAACAAAAAAATTATCTTCATATAGACAGACAGAGAATTTATCTACAAATATTCAAACATCCACAGTTATCCTTCAACTTTACATCGCCAATTCGAAATGTGCGTCTTTATTATCACTTTATTATTTCTAAATTGTAAAAATATAAATAATTACATAAGAAACGATTCAACTATAGTTCAAATAAAAGGAAAAAAAGTTTAATGAAGATGTTATATTCTGTTTGTTAAATACAAAACTATTTTTCATACTAAATTAACATGGCCAATTAAAAACTTAAATTTATAAGTCTTTAATGTATTTTTTTCTAGTCGACCTAATTATAGATTCAAGATATGTAAACTGTTTTACTCATAGTGCTGATGAATAGAAAAGCATAGAATTGCAAGTATCAACACTGTTAAAATATAGCTTCCGGGCTGCACTCACTCTCGCTCTCTGTATATATATATATATATATATATATAATATACATACGTGTGTGATAAAGAGTTTATATTCAAATATTCAAACATCCACAGTTAATCTTCAACTTTACATCACCAATTCACAATGTGCATCCATATTATGTCATATTTGCTACATTTCTTCACTTTATTATTACCAAATTTTTCTGACTTGCTTCAGTTTCTAATCAGTAAATTAAAACCTGGTATTCTGTATTATGGTATTTTGTGTTTTAACTAGTATGTTGAGATAAAAGAAATATTTTTCTGAAAGTGTCTCTTAAATTATTTAATTTCTTTAGGAAACTATTAATATCAATAAATTTACCTATTCAAATAGCGGAGTATGAACAATAATAAACATAAGTTCATTAGTAGCGATTTAACGATAGTACAAATAAATGGAAAAAAAATATTTGTTCAATCAAGATATTACATTTTTATTGTTTAATATAAAACTGCATTTATGGATCCATGGTACAGAGCCAAATTTCGAAACATGCTACCAAACATATATATCTTTTTTTAATTTTGTCTACCAGACATTATTTTTTTAAATTTTGCTTATTTATCACTAGATAAGGAGGCTTTATAACGACGGGTGTTTACTTGGGAAATAATCAGATATTATATTTTGTTATACATATGTAACATTACATGTCATTTTGAACCATAATATTAAGCTTACTTTATAAGATTTCTTTACTGGTGATTTACGCTATCTTCATCGTGACATTAATAACTTATAACTTTTAAAGACATAAATATTATTAAAATGGAATTAATATTATTAACTGAACTTTAATTACAATTGTTTGAATTGTTCGTATGTCATGAGTAAATCAAAAATATTTTAATGATACATGTGTAACACCAGAAGTTATACAACCATTTGTTAATAATGAATTTCTACAAAATTAACGCCAAATATATTCAACATATGTATAAATAAGTAACCGATGTAATTTCATTGAGAAATAATTCATTAGATGGAAAAATGAATGGTATTCCATATAATTTTGCTGTTTATATATCTTTAATTATTTAATTGTGAAACCCATTCAAAATCTTTCAAATAATTTTTTCATGAAAATTTATTTACGTGCCCCACTAAATTTTATGTTCAAAAGTATCTTGCACTTCAATACACTTTCATAGTGGACGACCATTGTTGACGTATAATAGTATCATTAACTCAGGGTAAACTACTAGTACAACCTAAAACTCCAATCACGCTTACTCTGCATAACACAATATAAAAACGAGTACATTTAATAAGTACTTTAGTGAGTACTTATTAAATGTACTCACTAAAGAAATGATTAAAAATCACAAATTCTTATCTGACTCTTTGCTTGTCAACTGACTGCCATGTTATATGTTGTAAAAAAACATAAGAATAATTGAACATTTTTAAAAAGGTTCAACAGTTCTGATTAATTTATTTACGACGATCATCTGGTTTTGAAAGGTCGGCATTTTATTCGATATTTCATGTTTATATTTTTATCGATATTGTGAGTCGATTTAATTTGATCAGCATCAAAAAATTCAACATTATTTTTATCTTTGTGACTGAAGGTTGCAAAGAGACCATTGACAATTTGTTTTCTTTTTATGCTATACAATCAATATTATTTTTATTTTTATGTTAAATTTGTAAATATTCAAAACGCCTAAATTTGATATGAAAAATTTTGCCGGCCGTTTTTATTCCTTAAAACAAGTTGTAGATAATATTTTTAAGTATAATTGAATTCATGAGATACTCGTTGGAAGTGACAGGTTTGATACGTATTAAATTAAATTTTATTTTGTTACATTTGTTATCACCTAAAAAATTCTACCAAATGTTAATAGAAATAAGAATTTTAAAAATCGAAGCTTCAGTAACAATTTCCTCATAAGTACTAGTAAAGTTCTATTTATTTGATCAGTCTTAATTTTATATTGGAAACAATAAATACTAGACAAACTGATTTTGTTTTCGTAATCATTATTTTGTTTATTAATCAAGAAAAAAGCGATTGAAAAATTCTGACAAATGTTGATAGAACTACAAATTAAACAAATCAAAACTTCAGTAATTGTTTCCTTATAGGTACGAGTAATTTTCTCCTTATTGTATCGGAATTTCATATTGAAAATAATAAAAGCCACCCAAGCAACTTTTGTTTTTTGTAGTTACTATTTTGTTTATTAACAAAAGAAAAGCGACTGACAAATTCTACCAAATGGTAATAGAAATAAGGAATAAACAAATCAAAACTTCAGTAACTAGTTCCTCGTAGGTATGAATAAAGTATTATTCATTTAACTAGTCTTAATTTTATATTGAAACTTATAAAAGCCACTCAAGCAACTTTTGTTTTTTGTAGTTACTATTTTGTTTATTAAGAAAAGAAAAGCGACTGACAATTTCTACGAAATGGTAATAGAAATAAGGAATAAACAAATCAAAACTTCAGTAACTATTTCCTCGTGGATATGAATCAAGTATTATTCATTTAACTAGTCTTAATTTTATATCGAAAACAATTAAAGCCACAAAAGCAGAAGTTTTTTTTTGTAATCATTCGTTCATCAACACTTTTATGTAATTTCGACATATTATTAAAAAAATGGCTCGCAAGTAAAAGTTTTCCTATATGCATAACAAAAAACATATCTTTACGATTTTCTTTTTTTTTTAACGATTTCTTTATATTTATACATCAATTTCACGGATAACTCAAATAGCACTGATGGTCCTACTAACTGTGGATATACGCCAAAATTTTTAATCGGTACGTCAACATTTTAAATAAAAGTATGCCTTAGGTGTAGCTTTTAATATTTTCCTTTGTACTTCAATTTCCATCAAAAATTCTTTGACCTGCTTGGTACCGCCACTGAATTTCATAATTAAAATGATAAAAAAACGAAATAACTAATTGCAAGATTGACACATTTCTTATATTTGGCATTTCCATGTTAATGACTAATGACAACGTATAAATAAAAAAAAACATTGTCTTGAAAAATTAAAACAATATATTTTATAGTAAACTGATATGCAATGTATTGCTTCTCTTTGATATCTTGAAATATAACTTTTACTTAGACTGTTTATGATTGCTAAAAAACTCGTAAATTACTTCAATTAAAAAATAAAATAGTTAGCCAAAATTTAATTATATATAATTAAACATTTTTAAAAGGGTTCGTATCGATCCAAAAAATATCATGGTATTACTTTTTTGATAATATTCTCAATGAATAACGTGATGTAGATAGTGGGAATTAACAGAGAAACATTTTCGTAGGATTTTGACTCAACAACATCCCATAATGCGGTATCGTTGTATATAGTTTTCTCACATGCATATCATATACATGTTGCATGTTTATGTAAATGATGAGGTTGTTACACGTTGTACAGTCGACATATAGATAGAGCCAGATAAATCATTATAGTATTGTTCGGTAGATCAACGCAAAGTCTGAAATGTCCTTCATTAGAATGGCGCTACTCGAGACGCTTAGGAGGGGGAGCGTAAAGCACGTTTTTCTAACGTATCTTAGTTTACTGCTGCGTATTGTGTGAGTTAGCGTGATTACCTTGAAACTAGTTCTAATCGGATCTTAGTCAGAATCTGCTTATAACTTGACTATTCTGAGGTTATAAAATCTCAGTATCCTTAATTTTTACCAATAGAAGAAGACTTAAATATTTCTGAAATTTAAAATTGATCGAGTTTCCCGTTTAGACGCGTATAACAAATACAAACACTTATCCAATGCCGTGATTTAGAACTAATTTGTCAGTGATCACACGATACAGAAACTCATACATCAGACAACCGTACTGAAGGGAGGAATTGTGGCTCTCATTCTTGTCTATGTCAATAAATTAATAAGGTAAATGAAAAGAATTACAGAATATTTGTATTTTCGTCTTCTTATATTGTATCGCCTTTATTTCTTATCTTGGGTAATTAGAAAACAAAAGTAAATAAAGATTATTTTTCGATCTAACCTAGAGTAATAGAGTAAGATTTGAACAGAAAATTGTCAGGTATCTGCATTTTCCATTGAAATCATTGAAATTATTTCTTTTATAAAATTGTTCACTTTACAAAACTGCAACATTTAGAGTATTAATTTATTTTAGTATAAAGTATCTTTATTAAATGATGTTTCCTGTCAAAGTTGTTTTTATATAAAATTTTAGCTACATTTAAGAAAATGTCGAAAATATCGTATTATTGCTTTATTTAAGAAAACGTCGAACTAAAGTATATAAGTTAATTTTTATATAGACTTGGGCGTTTCGTCATAATATATTGCTTGAATATTTTTTTTGCCAAGTTACGTCATATCGATTGAATTTCTTACTAATGATTAGGACTAGTTATTAATAATACCGAATTTTGTATCTCAACGCGAATTATATGTTCAACGGTACTCTAGTAAGTAAAAGTAATGACATGTAATCAAAAAGACCTAGGGAATATTATCAATACAAATATGAATGAAAATGGTTGTAGGCTTCGTGAAATGGCTAAATACGAGTATGAACTAAATAAACAAATAGTAGAATTATTGTGGATTGAGAAAATATCAAAGTACACAATAAAATAGCGTTTTCCTAGAAATCGTTACAAGTTCAAACGTCTTGTATCTAATTTTTCCGTTCTATTTATTTTTCCAGGTAATTGGACATAACGTCTTTTCCACGAAATAGTTAATGTTGAAAAATAGTCCGATTCTAAGCATTTTCGTGGAAGTATAACCTTTTTAAAATACCAATTATTAAGTCTATATTTGATATTTAAGAAATAAATATTACACGTTTTTTTCTTTAAAAGAAAATTCCAATTACAGATTTTTTTGATTCGTCCATATGTTATATTATAATTGAAATGTTATCAATTAAATTTTTGTGAATTTTTTCTAAGTATTCAAGAGTTATCCTGAGATAGAGTACAGTAATCTCCGACTTTTGAGACTCAAGCAGAGAATTTAATCATGCTCAAAAATATAGAATTTCAATACCATAAAATGTTATATGATCTTTGAAATAACGACAAAAATCGACCTTTTAATAATTTTTTAAACTCATTTTAAAAGTAATGAATATTTTTGACATCAATATTGTAAAAATGTATTATTCGCAATTACATGGAACTTCTTGATGTAATATTATTTCTACATTATTTAAATTCTTTACTGCGACCTAGGTTTCGTTGTATTACAATATTTTCTTAATTAGCTTGTTTTTTAATATTTATATTTTAAATAATTAATTACCTACTGGAAGGCATTGGCATACAACGAAACGTAGGTCGCAGTAAAGAATTTAAATAATGTAGAAATTATATTGCATCACGTAATTTCATTTCATTTTAAAAGACTTGTAGTTAATCAGATATATCGTAAGAGAAGGACAAATTTTATCTAATAAAACTTGTGGCAATGCTCATTATGATATCTGAGTTAACAATATTGATGCTGTGGATAGAAATATAACATAATATAAGTCCTTCAAATGTGAATAGAATAGGCTTTATAACTGTACCTATTGACGTTCCTAATATACTGCCAAAAATTTATTTACAAATTTGTCCTCAATAAAGTATTTTTAATACTTTTGAACCAATAACCTCAACACATTTATCATTGTTACAAATTAGAATGTAAATACAAGTACCTATCATTTGAGTTAGTTTAAAAATACATAGTCGAAATTTGCAACATATTTATATAGCTCTGTAAAGAACCCATAAAAAAATGCCAGTTGTGAGACATACGAACACAACCCTCTGTTCGTATATAACCATAACCCATAATTTAAACAAAGTTTGTAGAACCATTAGTTGTCTTTGTAGTTTTTAATGTGCTTAATTTCAATTAACTCGTTCCAGATGGTGCATTTTGTCCATATCCGTGAACTATAAGAAAGAATTCTAAAATATTTCTTAACAGACCAAATCCCAAATTAGTTGAAATACTTCCGGGTACAAATTAAAAATCAACATCTCGTCGGTTGTTTTCAGAATAGTAGAACAAAACTGGCGCCTAAAATAACTAAGTCTCTTGTTCAGTGACGCTCTTTTTATTAAGACATTAAAATAATTCACCGACTGCACGGCGTGATTCAAGGTCGTTTCCCAGTCTCCTTAATGTCCGAATCCGTATTTTAATCACGCTGAAATTCCTTAAACTTGTGGATTGTTTTACAATGAAAATACTAGTGTATACAGAATGTTCAATTCAGAAACTTTATTCAAAGTTAAATAAATAGTGTCCATAGATAATAAAGGATTACTAGGACTATTCGATAAAATTGAATGATTTATTCTATTTACTCTTGTTTAAAAGAGTTTTTGTCCATAACTTACAGAAATGATTAATAAGTAAATAACTTGTACGAAATGATCTTGTAGGCACCTGTAATACAAAATAACTGTAACTAATGAAATGCATTATAATTAAGGACTAAGAGCGAGATTAATTGCAATAAAAAAACTCAAAAAATTTTAGGTTATATTCATTCTACAGAGTTTGTCTTCGTTATTGTTGAAAACATTTTTCGTTAATTTTGTAAATTCATTATTCACATTTAAATGAAATTACGTGATGTAGTATTATTTCTACTTTCTTTAAGTTAAGAACTTAAAGAAAGTATAAATAATACTACATTACGTAGTTTCATTTAGTTATTGTTACTTGTAGAAACGAAAGATTTTTTGGAGAAAAAGCGGTTTCAAAAGTGGCGTTTTGAATTTGGCATCACAACATACCACCAACTTCTCTGGCAATATCCATGCTATTATGATTGACGTTTATCATAATGACATTAATCATGTTAATATTTTAAATGTTTCAAAAGTCAAATATACTTTTCCAAATTAAAAATGGATAAAGTAATTACTACAGAGAAGGTCATACTAACATACTTCATCTTCAATTAGTAATGTTCGAAAAAGAGAGCGTATACATTTTTGTTTTGTGGCTTTGTGTAAATCCTTATTAACAAGACAACCAGATTAAATGTTTTTAACTGTGTTTGCTAATGAAAAATTAAGAAAATAATCTTTTACATTCGGATTGAAGTTCCAATAATAATTATTTCCAAAAAACAACAACTCAATGTTACTTCGATATAAGTTAATAAAAATTAATAATGAGTGCAGATCAGCGAAAGATAATTTTTCCCTTTTCATATTTTTAATTGAGTGAAAAGTTATAACATGTAACGTTTTTGATAATTACAAAGACCATTCGCAATTTCATTTAGTAAACAATTTTATTTGTAATAATACCATTTGCTATCGAGCGGATGTGGCTGAAAATACACGGATTTTCTTTGCAAAAATGTCGTAATCTGTATGGTAAACCCCTTTTCAGTCCCTATTTTTAACAAACTGTTTCCTGAGAAGTGCCTCTAATAAACCAAAATATAGTTTAGAATAAATTTTCTTTTAAATAAAATAAAGTCAGCACAACGTAAATTTTATTGAAATGCGATTGTTAGGAAAAACTTTTATTTAATTTTTTTCAATAATGTACATTTTGTTACAATAATTTATATATAATTACAATAAAAACATGTAATTATTATAACTTTCATGGTATTTGTAAATATCTAAGATTTTTTTCTAATGCCATTTCTACCATCCCGACTTTGACTATCTTTAAGTTGCTGCAGTAAGCTTTAAATAAAATTCGGATTCATTTTTATTTTATTTATTCTAACATGACTATTTTAAACATTTACGCAAATTTAAACTATAAAATCCATTACCGACGAAATGAAAGACTTTATTCTGATTGGTGTTCAAAAAAGGCATCCATTTTGTAAAATCTATAACTAGGATTTTGTTAAGAAAATCAGTATTTTTGTATGAAAACTTATTATTACTCTTTTTACATAATTTTCTACTTTATTTGCAAGTTGCTATTGAATTATAGGTTTCAGTTTAATTTATGTAACGTGCAAGCCTAAAACTTGATGTTTTTATGTACATTACCTTCTTTTGGAAAGATGTCAAGGGGAGAGGTTGCAATGTAAAAGTGGAAACGTTCATCGTGCCAAACCAAGAGGTTTAGAAAAATCTTTACGTCTACATGGTTGAAAGCGTTCTATCAATTTAAGTAAACAACGTTAACGTGAAACCAAAGATTATATTGATAAGAGAAATAGTCAACAAGACAACGATTTCGAGATTTTTTATTGGGCATCGTTATGGATGACGATAAATCGTAGGAGATAATTAAAATATCTAAAAGAAAGTTTCATAAAAAATATTTGAGATATAGATTAATAGAATGTGGTTGTGTATTTACCATAAATGGATCACAATTGTTTCCAGCGATGGTGAAGGTAAAGACTTCATATGATAAATGAAAGTCGATCGAACGCGACAAAGCACTATAACTTCTCAGTGAAAAAATTGTTAAAAAATGCCTATATTGATAGAAGAAAAAATCCAATTGCAAAAGAAGTGGACAGTGACGTCAAAATTGTCGATTAAATATACATTGCTTGAATTAACCTCAAATATAAAAAACTGAAATTATGCCTGTTTTTTTGGGAAAAATTTAAACTTCCGTTAAGATCAAAATTCAACAAATTTGGAAAATAATTTCCAACAATGAACTGTGAATAAAAACAAATACGTATTTTATCGTAATACAATTTCATCCTTCCATAAAAGGGCACGGAACATCTCAGCACATCGCGAGATAAAACCGTATTTCCAATAGTTTCAATTATATGCTTTTGAAGAGGAGTAGTGGATTATTTATTTATCTACGTAAATTCGATTTGCTAATTAGATAAATTTTGTCAAACTTTTCTGGAAAATTAGTTTGTGTAAAGAATACATTGAGGTAATGAGGGTAAAATATAAAGAACACAAAAAAAATAAAATAAAACAAAAAATTCCATAATCACTTTAATCCCTAAAAGTTCGCCATCGATCTCATTCATATTTTTAAGGAAATGTTCTTGAATTTCAGCTCATACTTCTAGCGATAGAGGTTGGATAGGTATGATAGAAAAAGACTAAACTTTATTTCTGATGGCACTTTAATTCATATGTGGACGGTAGGGCATGAAATTAAGCAGTAAAGTTTTTATAATCTGCTAATTTTTTCGACAGTAAAATACTTACTATTATTCGTTTTACCTAATACTTAAGTTTCTGTTAGACTCTGGTTTGTGTAATATTTTCGAAATTAGTATAATTTCAGTATAATATATGAGTACAGTATAATATTTGCTAAATTGTTATAATTTTGGGAGTAGTTTTAATTGGATTTGTAATAATGTTAATAGCGGTAATATAAAAAAATAATAATTTAAGGAATGAAATAGAACTACTTTATTTTACTTTTTATTTAGATTATGATTTCACCAAATGATTCTTTAGAGAAAGTGTGAAAAAATAGCACATCCTATTTAACCATTATGATTTATTTACCATTATGGTTATGTAATAAGCAAATAGGCATAAATTTAATCCAGAGATAACAATTAGTCGACGTATATTAAGTCTATTAAGCCATATTAAATCTACATCTACGAAACGAGTCCATGGGGAATTATCGAAAGTATGAGGACAATTTTTTTTATCCATCGCACCTGCGTCTCGTTTCAAAATTATTGTAAGATATAATTTCCGGTCCTCCAGAATATTTTTAGCCTCTCGTTTACTTGAAACCGAAAGAGAAATATATAGTTTTTTTGACAGTGCCAGCGTTGCAATAATGCGTTGTTTTGATGGCAAGCGAAGTTAAAAAATAAAAAACTGATTGTAACTTCACCTTGAAAGTTTATTAACTCATTGGAATGATCCAAAAAAGAAGCAGTAATGTTTTTCAAGGTATTTTAACGAGAAAAACTTTTAGTTTAAAAATACCTTATTAATTTGTGTTAATATTGTAAAAATTGAAGATGGACAGATGAACGGAACATAGACGAAATGACAGAATATGACAATTACCTAGAGAAATTACGAAATTTTAAGGATTTTGTTACGAAAACGTCAATCCAAATATAAATAAAATAGACGTGATCAAATTTATAAATATATTGTAATACAAAGAAACCTAAGTCGTGGTAAAGAACTTAAAATGAAGATGTTGCAATACAACGAAACCTAGGTCGTGGTAAAGAACTTAAAATGAAAATGTTGTAACACAACGAAACCTAGGTCGTGGTAAAGAACTTAAAATGAAGATGTTGTAACACAACGAAACATAGGTCGTGGTAAAGAACTTAAAGAAAGTAGAAATAATACTACATCAAGTAATTTTATTTAATTGTGAATAATGAATTTCTACAAAATGAACACCAAATATATTCAGTATTTGAAAACAGCAGATTTTTGGCTACATTTGCGATATTTTACCGTCGACTCCGAATTAAATTTCGGAAGACGATACCAAGCATTTGTTTCAGCAAAACGTACATAAAGTATACATTTATAAAAATAAATATTTATAAATGTAATGTTTCGAGAGGTCTGATTATTTCAAATTTTAAAGAATTTGTTGATTACGGAGTTTAATAGGCTGGACAGAACCTTATTGAAAATATAAATATTTATATAATATTCCACGAAAACACAAATTTTTATGAAATGACGAAAACCTTTAATTATGCGTAATGACGATGTGTCGCTTTGTTTTAATATTTTACCATTAAGGTGAATGGCACTGATTAAGTACTTCTCTATAAAGGTAATTTATTCATTTTGTATCAAATTATTTTATAAAGCGTTACCTCTTTGTTAACTATTGAAACTTTACCGTGTAGACCTAAAATAATTTAAAGCTATAAGAAAAAAAAATATCTCACCTTCTGCCCTACCTAAACTAGTAAACAACAAAACCATTAGTCTGTATTTTCTGGCACGCATAGAGCATGAAATATCCTCTGTTGGGACATTCTGTGTAGCTGATTCGAAAGCGTGTGTCATCACATCAGCATGACAACGAACAATATTTCTTTCTTACAAGATAAGGGGTAAGCTAAATAAATAGTTCGCATTCCGCAGCAAAGGGCTTAGGAATTTCGCGGATTCGCGCGGGCGGAAAAGATTAATAGAGTCGGGAGTCAGAGCCTGATGATACATCTCCTTCGGGCTACGCAGCATCCCTCGCGGTGACAGATGAAACGGCGGGACCGAGTTGGTTTTTCATTTTGCGCGAAAGGAGGAAATGCCCAATGTATTGTTACACTTCTTTTTACTTTGTCTTTTGTATTATTGCTTTGTTGTCATGGTGAATATGGGCGGTGTAAATAATTTATGTCTGTCGTCGACTGTACCTGCGGGGCGCCCTTGTTACGTGGCTCCAGCTAGAGCTACTAAGATGGATTGAAATTTAAGGCGGGTTTGACGTAAAGCAATTTTTATGTTATAAGTTGGGGTTTCTACTGCTAATTTTTTTTAAACACATGACCGGTTAGAAATGTTAGTGAATTTTTTTAAACATTTTCATCTCTTTTTTCATGTACTTTAAAATAATATATGGCAAATTGTTACCAAAATTTCATAGTGACTAAAGCTCTTCAAATTTAGAATATAAATTGTGAATTTGAAATTCTCCCAATTTCAAATATATTTTGGTACATTTTTCGAAAAATGGAGATTGTTTTTGTAGATTTTATGATTGAATTTTGTAGAATTTTTGTAATTCTGCTGCAAGCTTTAAAAAAAAATTTACGAGTTTAACTTTATATACTTATCAATTTAATTTTCAGCGTATTGCATTATTTTAGGTATGTATAACAATGTACAGCGAAAGATTAAAAATAAAATTATTTAATTGTTTATCTGCAAACGGTTAGAATTTTCGTCCCAAAAACCTGTGCATAGGTTTTGGTTAGTATGTGGCCTTATTTTAACCTTTCTTCGTCATTTTATAACTAGTGTATGTTTATCAATGCTGTCCAATTCTTCTTTCCATTTATTGACAAAATGTTAGCTGTCTTATTCTTATTTAATCTCTTATGTTAGCTGTCTTATTCTTATTTAATCTCTTATCTTAGCTGTCTTATTCTTATTTAATCTCTTATGTTAGCTGTCTTATTCTTATTTAATCTCTTTAGGTTTGTATTCTGTTCCTTTATACTTACTTTATGATTTTACTTTTTACTTTATAGTGTATCTCTCTATACATGACAAATACGCGAGAAATGTATTTTACAGGTTTTACACCAAGAAAAATACTGATGATTAAATCGTTTAAAATTAAACTGATATGTAATTCATAATTTTTTCATTATGTTTGACTGAGATAGTTTGTTTTTGTAATAATGAGCTTTGCTGAAACAATTGCCGAAATAAACGAAAAAATATTGAGATATCAAAATAAATTCATATAAAATAATTAAAATATATTATTTATATTGTTAAAATAAAAGTAATAAAGGGAGACAGTGTACTGGGATATAAATATATATTTTCCATTTAATAAACTAAAAATGCATTTTGAATTGGCACATTAATTTCTAAAAGAAATTACAATAAATTTAGTACACAAAATAAAATGCAACGCTATTTAGTTGACTTTTAGCAGAAAAAGAATACCATCTTTAGTAAAATAATATTTTGTTTTGTCATGGAAATATGGTTGGACTTAAAGTCCCTTATATTGTGCGACGTTGTTTATATAATTGGTGTTATACAATTGAAATTATGTTTTTATTAATGGGGTATGAGAAAATAAATATTAATTAATTATTAAAATTTGCGTCAGCTACGTGCTACAATATAGAATCAAATATAGTATTTCCAATAAAAATATTTATCCAAAATATAACGATACCAAAATTTGGATAAATTTGGCTTATTTTCCTATCTAGAAACATAGCCTAGATTTTTATATATTAAATTTTTGTGCCAAGTTTAATCCTGACCAAATAAGAAAGGTTGCCAGCAGTATTCTCAAATATTATTATATTTCCTTAATGCTATATACACAACATAATTTCCCACTAACATTTTTTCATGCTTTCCCCGGAATTGTTCCCCATAAGCTTTGGTTAAAGAATGAAAAAGTATATTTCGTGTGAGAAATATACAAAGAAATAATTTCAAATAAAGTGCTCTTTTATATATACAAGAAAAACTAAAATTTAACTAGTATCTGTTTATTAGAATATATCTTTGTTGGCATAATGCATCTTAGTAAATAATTCTACAAATATATTATATTTATATAAATACCTATATTATATAAATACTTAGTTGACGTCATTTATTTCTTAAATATTAAAACATTGTACCATAAATACAAAGCATCAAACAAACTATATTCTACTGATTATGATCCCTAATAAATTGAATTACTCGTTTTCACCCTTATTATATTAGAACTGAAATTCTGAAGGTTTCACAAATAACGCTGCGTAACAACTTTTCACAAAGTACGCAGGATAATTCATTTTATAATTTTCATTACGCAAATTGACAAGGTTAAAATCCTAATGAGGCTTAATTTAATATAGTTTTAATATAATTAATTTATGTGTTATAACAATAAATATTGTCTAATATGAAATATCGTATTTCATGATGCGTAATTGTATGTGAATATTTTCAATTGTGCAAAATAATTCGTGTTGGAAAATAATAATATAACTTTAATTTAACTTGTCGCAGTATGTAATTAAGTCGTCTGGCCTACTCGACTTTGCCATATTTTTATGAGAGGTTTTGTTACATTATTATAATTTAGGAATATTCCAACTCTTTTATGTCCACCAAGGTAACCTTAGACCCTAATGATAAAGTTCAATAACTTTAATGTGGATGTCTTTTAAAATGTCTAAAATATGACCTTATATCGCTAAACGTCTTGCAATGTTATAGTAAGAGAAAAAGACAACAAATTTGAACTGAAATATTTTTAATATTCAATTAAGTTTCCCTAGTAATATGAAATGGAAGTAACTTTATTATCACCCATGTAACAAGATGACGCTTTCTTGAATTCTGCAATATTGCAAAGATTACTGCTGACCAAAGAACAGTGAATTTTGAACCGGATACAAATTTATATTAATTTCCCATAATTTTTGATAACTTACCATTTTTCTTTGGAGAATTCCTTTAACAAGAGTTAGAAATTGCTAGCAAAGAAATTCTAGCAAATTTTTAGCATGTTTGTAATTATCGTAATATTGTAGATGTGAAAAGTTTCGTAACTCTGTAATGAGCAAATAAATTCTATACAATATCATGCATGTAATCCTTGCGATAAAATAATACATAATCCGTTGCTTGGTTTGCATGTAAAACTAGATAATTCAGTGAAATATGTCTGTCTTGCCCAAATTTCTAAACGGATTTTAGGAAAATTGTTGTGTATATACACATATTGTGTACATATATATACATACATATATATATATATATATATATATATATATAAATATAACTATACATATATATACACATAAGTTTCATGGTTATTTCGACCATTCTGAATGCTGAAATTTAATGTTTTTATTGAATTATGCTAATTTAGTACCAAATATAGGCAAATGTAGCTAAGTACTTCTAAAGCACAAAATCTGCATGTGAATTTTGCTATCGAACTTGAAGTCGATCGATCATGCTAATTAAGCCAATTTTGACGCTGTAAAAAATATTTAAAAACAATTTATCTTAGAAAACGACTGTTACGATTTCCCAGCACAAAAGAATTGCAATCGTACATAACATTCATGAGAAGATTAAATTGACATTAAATCGACGGAAACTAGAAGAAATACGAAGTATTTTGACACATAATAGAGTATCTAAGTTATGCCTAAGAAATTTAAAATACTTTCTACAAGCATTTTTCCAAGAGCTAAGCTCGCATGAATTTGTTTGGTCACCCATTTTTAGCGATACTGGTCAAGAGTTCACCATGTTATATTGTTCATAAGCCATGATATCAGGTTTTTCCTTGTACGTCACTTGCTTAACATTATATCAAAGTCTAATAAAAAATCAGTTTAGCGGGTAGCTACTTTACTTTACCTATTTGGAAAACTACACATCGAAGGAACACATTTCAAGCTTAATATTTCACAAATCCAAAAATAATATCTTTGACTTTTATTTCACGAGAAAGTACTTCAAATATTTTTTTAAATATTTATCCACTTAATAATTAAGATATTATGGTGATAAAGTAACTACTTGCAAAATTTCATGAACATAGGTCGAGAAATTAAAAGGGTTTGTTCAAGGGATGGAAGGACATACTGGAGGAAGGGCGTTGGGAAATAGTGAAATTTTAAAATGCTTGTTGTTTTATTAGGGAAACATAAAAATACTTTGGTTGTTTACCAAGGATTTGTATTTAAAAAATCAAATAAATTTAAAGTTCAAGTATGAAATTAGTAACAATAAACAAATAAATAAAAAAATGTTTCTTAAATTATTTACCTCGTATCCATGTGTACGTATCATTACCCTGAACTTTACGACATTGAAAAAAAACTACGATATTGACTTCACTTTAAACTGTAAAATATTGAATTTTATTCAGTTTTTATAACTCGCGTGCAAGCAACAATAAGCTGTTAAGTATGAATAGGTTGTGCTCACATTTAAGTATATATAACAATTTAAATACATATAAGTATTTTGATCAAACTGTTTAAATTATATTATTTTTCACCAACTAAATATATTACGTGATATATATTTCACAGTCGAAAAATTATCGCATAATTTCAAACACTAAAAAATGTATAACAATCGGTTTAGTAACTTAATAAATTTTAGATAAATTCCTGGTAATGCCATATTTTCATACTTTTCATTTAAGCAGTTTCAGAGATGGGAGAGGAGAAAATTAATTTGTTTGGTAATTTTTAACAGTATTTCGTGAAATATCTTGCATAAAATTTAAAAAAAAAGAGAATGGTTTTGAAAGAATGAATATTAAATCGATAACCCATACAGTAAACGAAATTTAAAAAAAATAATTTCTCTATTTGCCTCTCCTAAAATCTCTGTATGAAAATTGTTGCGTGTTAACAACTGAAATATATGCGACTTATTTGTAGAGTAATTTACCATTCAGTTTCTAATTTCAAATTGTTATAATACATCTGACGGCTTTTGCGAAAAAATCTGTAAAATATATATAATTCTACGACAAAATTTTTTTTAAAAAAACCTTTCCATTTTCTTTATACATACTTTTTAATATTTTTATATGAATAATTTTAAATGATTTCAAGTAACTGAGATATAAACGGGTTAATATATAACACCATTCCAAATTTCTCTTTATAACGGTTTCTAAAAGAAAACGACCGTCACAGAAAAACAGATGGACGGATACGTGAATTGTTTTACAATGTATATTTTTTTTAAGTTACGGTACTCTAACATGGTGACTCTTTTTTCTATGCTTTGTGTATCGTCACCGAATTAATTGTTCCAGAAATATTTTTAATACACAGTATTTTTTAATGACTATTTAGTCTTTGTTTATTTTTCGTTACTAATTCTCTGTAGACCATTTTACGTAGTCAGAAATATTCTTAAGATTTTACCGTTCAAATTAAAAGTTTTATTTTTAAACACTTATTTCCAAATGGTACCGTGCAAAATAAATAAACAAAGTTATTCGAAGTTATTCAACGACTTTATTTTAATTGACATGAAATTAAAGGACAGAAGTTAATCTAATATGACGAATATTTGTAACTAATAAAATAAATGAAACTTTTTTGTGAATAATAAGAAAAATAGATGAAAAAATAGGCAGTTTTATGGCAAAACGATGTAATATTATTAAAAAATTAATTTTGAGTGTATTAAAAGGAAAAAAGTATGCCAATTAACTATTTTTGAAAGAGATCATGGCAGAAAAATAGGGCATCATATTAAAATATAGGGCGTTCTTCCATGTAAAAGAACAAAATTCTCCTAAAATTTAAATTTCTTCATCGGTGGGTTTTACGTGTTCCAATTTTGATTACCTCGTACTTACAACGTAATAACAAAATCCTTGATTAAAATTGAGAGCAAATTTATTTAGAAAATTTGTCAATTTATGAATGTTGGAATGTGTTAAATGGTTTATGAATGTTGGAATGTGTTAAATGTGTTAAACCTTATATTGACATTGTCTTGCTGTGAAAATTTGATCCACACATTCTCTTCCCGTAAATGACCATAGTGGATTAGTCTATGTACATCATTAGATTCGTTCTGCATTGAAATAAAGCTGGCAGTATAAAAATTGTATTTTATTGAAAGTCAGTCAGTTGTCATAATTTACTCCGTACTGCTAATTTAGTCATCTATATATTACAGGTGTTTGACAGTTGTCTGTAAAAAGTTTTTTCGTAGTTATTTATGAAATGATTGTATGAATATTAAAAATAGTAATTGTTACACAGTGTGCCCGGCATACTGGAAAATTAGTAATTACATCGATTAATTACACATCGATCCGTAAATTGAACTAATTCGGTAATTAGTGGATTGTATTAAAATTAATAATTGGCAATCAGTGATTACTATATTTGTCAGTATATCTGTTCATTACATTCGTCAATACATTTGTGTATAACTTCTTATATACTTAATTAAACATAATTATAATAAGTACTAATAATATTTATATACTTAAAAAATCGTCACCCATTCTTAGGAATTTAAGAATAGACAACTATCAAAGCAGATAAAATCGCGATATTTACTGTAATATTTTAATATTATATTATTAATATTTTTGTAATAATAAAATTATTAAAATTAAATCAAATAAATAATAACTATGAAATATGAGTAAAAACCCCAAGAATTTTTAATAAGTGCAGAACGTATTAACATTAGAGACATTTCAAAATATAAATATTTCAAATATAAGCACACTATACGAATTAAAATAAGTTTATTCTGCTACGAAACGCACTTCATTCATCGTTCCAAAATATAGCGTATTTTACGTCTTGAACAGAAAATGTAATTTTCACATTGATATTTACCTTGGAAATCACGTAAAGCACAAACTAAATTACAAAATCGGTAAAGGCTCTTTGGCTTTTATTTATGTTTCTTTCCTCCTATACGTATCAGTAAACTGACCTTTCCTAACACAATGATAAATTTTAATTATAATTTGTTTATCGCAATTAGTGAAATAAACGTAAAATTAAAATGATACTCGGCCTCTGAATACCTGGAACTTTGAAATCATTAATGTTTAAAAAATTAAAAATTTTTCAATGAAAAACAGCATTAGAATGCTAACATTCAAATATTAAATTAAAGAAATGTTTAATAGAATGAAAATTTTTTTTTTTTTTACAACATTTACAAAATACACCCTTTTGGAAGGGCACAGTAATTAATGTTATTTATAACTCTTGTTCTTTCTTGGGATACCTTATATTTGGAGATTTAAATAGTGTGGGTTCAGAGGTATTTGAATATTTAATTTTTGAAATAATTTTTTATCACAAAATTATGCATAAATTGTTTCCGGTAGTGCCACAAAATTAAATTGATGGGATTAACCAAGTTAGAATGAATATATATGCTACGTTCAACTTTTTTACAGTTAGTAAACAAACTTAATAATTGGCGTGTTTAGCAGTGTAAAAATATTACGAGGTGCCTGTTTTGTCCTAAATTTATGCACTTTTATTTTTTTAGTCTGTTATTTTTAATTTGTTTTCTAACCAAATTATTATATGGTGAGGTACTAAAGTTGACCTGGATAAGCGACTAAAGTATTATAGATTTTACTTTCGTGGTTTTGATCAATCAATTTTTTTCAACTGAACTTGAAAATAATTAATCGTTCTAAATGGAATAAATCATTTTGAATCTATCCTAAAAACTTAAATTGCTTAGAACAAAATACAAAATCTACAAAATATTATAATCTAGGAATTCGTGTAAACGATGAAAAATAACCTTGTTTCACAATAAAAGTCATTCTTTAAAGCCGTAAACAAAATTAAGTTTAAGTATACTTTTGTTTGTATAATCACCTTAATTACATCAAATTTATTATTATATATTCAGAGATTGAGAAAATTAAGTATACGCCTATTATATTTTTTATTATAAGCAAAGATATTGCTGGCCAAAAAACAACGTTTAACTTTTCCCGATATTTTAGAAAATGCATTAATAATTAATTTAAAGACAAGTAAATACCTAAAATATGCGGAATAACTTTCGTAATGAATATATATTACGATGAATGTAATCTTGATATCGGTTTGTAACAGAACACAAAAGACTTAATGTCTTGCTCATCTTTCAGAAGAAATAAGAGCTTGGAAACACTGCCTTCATTGACCATATAATGAAATAATTTGAAATGACAAGGACAACACAAGTAGACGACGCAAGTTATAGTTTTAACATTGACTTTTGAAATCTATAAATTTAAACCTATTTTTTCGATTCTTTTGATTGAGATTCGATTAAATTGATTGAAATAAATTGCGCATTTGCTTTTCATAATTTCCTTGCCGTGATTTATTTTACTTTCACGTTCATTTTAGGAACTAGAGGAACAACCTGTAATACTATTTTGCTTCAGGGTGAACTGTACTCCCCTGGTTGCTTGACAAAATATGTATATGTATTAGAGTATTTAATTCTAAGGTTTACACTTATTTTGATTTTCATAATTAGTTCATCTAATTATAATCACTTTAATATTGAACTTAAATGTTTATATATATATATATATATATATATATATATATATATATATATATATATATATATATATATCACGTAAATACACAATTTACACACAATTTCAGATATTGTTATACTTGTTCAGCATATTTTCTAGAATAATGCGATGTGAATTTATACAATATACATTATTTGTAATCTATCTTTGAAAAGCCGAATACGTTAAATAATTGTCTTCAAACACGATAGGAACGCGAGTAAACTGAAATGGTTTTAAAATATTTTAGCTTACGTTAAAAAAAACAAAATCTAACCTACATTTTCTGATGAAAAACTAATTAATTTCAAGGTTCTCGGCGATAAATTTAGGATAGATATCTCATATCTCATTAATAAAATAATAAAAAAATTGTATTACTGTTAATTTTCACTGTTTCAAGATTGTAATATTTTTATTTCATTTCATTTTTTATTTCAAATAACTTAAAATCGTACAGTCACAATATTTTGATATAAATAATTTTATCGAATATTTTTATTCCTTCGTAATTTATATTATTGAATGAGATGGAACATTGAATTTTTGCAATACCAAAAGATATTACCTTTTGTTTCAATATAAAAGAATGTCTAATCAATGTCTCCAGTAATTTTAATTAACACTTTGTAGTTTTAATTTATTTGACACCCGGTGCAATCCACATACCTCACAATATATCAATGACAGTTTAAAAAGAATAAAAATTGTTAAGGCACGATGCATTACGTATTCTTATAGTTTGGCCATGTTAAATATTTAATTTATCTAATATGGACTATTTATTCATCATATTTGTACCAAATTTTATCATCATAATAATCAGCCTGTATCTATTCACCGTCGGGCGTGGGTTTTTCATAAAACGCACCGCTATACACGGTTCTCCGTCTTCTGTATCCTTCCCTTCGACTCTTTTACCTCGTCAGTCCATCCTCCAACACTGCGCTTCGATGTTTATAGTCCACTCAATAACTCACCTACTCAATCGATATTCTGCCCATCAGCAAATATGATCTGTCAATTATCACTTCAGTTTTTATTTGTTAAGCCTTATGTCGACTACTTTGGTTTCTAGTCCATTAGACTTCTTTGTTTGGGATTTTGTTCTTGAGAGACACTCCGAGCATAGCTGTTTTCACCACTCGCTGAGCTACTTTAACAAGGTTGCATTAGTGTCCATGTTTCAGCGGCATAAGTCATTGCGAACAAAATAAACAGATTGCAAACCTTAGCCTTTAGCAACACCTTAACAGCAAGATGAAAATCTGATATAACTATCCGAACACGAGATGAATTATTTTATCAGTTTCCTCATCGAATCTGTTTCCACCAGCTAAATTATTCTTTCCTGCCATTCTGTTAAAAAGCTTTTATTGAAAATCTTTATACTAATATTCACCGATCCTGGTATAAATTGTGAGTTAAACATGGCTGTATACTTGGACAGGTGCGTGACAAGGCGCAATTATCTATGCAAAAATCTTCTTTGTTTTCTAGAATTACCACGTCGTCAATAAACATCAAGTGTGATATGAACTTGCCATTTACATTGCTGCCTCATCCTTTCCAATCTAAGGTTTTGAAGACATCTTCCAATGCCCTTGTAAAAGGTTTAGGAGATATAAAATCTCCCAGGTTAACTCCTGGACACAGGTCTTGTCTTTTCGTTCTGCACTTAGACGATCATCGTAAAGGTATTATTTAGACATTTCAACACTGTAATAAATTGCCAATGGACTTGGCATCGCTGGAGGAATTCCAAGCTATCCTAAATTTCCACAGATTAGGTTTTCTCGTAGTTAACAAAGGGTAGACACAGCGGTTGATTATATTTTTCAGTCTTCTGTGTAACAACTCGCAAAATGTGAGATGGTTTCTAATAAATCTCAAGGACAAGTGATAGACCTGGATTAAAAATGAAATAGTTTGGGTAGTTTTTGAGAAATGCATGGTTTAAATTTTAAAAAATATTTCAAATACACTTTCACATCGCGACTAAACACTACTCCATCGATGGCATTGGATAATCCCTACTATTCTGTGAGGATTGGAGCACCTGCTGTTTTCAGGAGCTTGTGTAGTACTATCACCTTCCGGAACCTAGAATACGAGATTATTCCTTAATCTCCAAATCACATTAAAATTCATTTTTTTAAAAGTTTAGTAAGGCTTTCCTAAAAGCTATATAAAAGTAATTAAGAGATATGTAAATAGTTTCCAAGACCCCTTATAATACATTAAAGTAAAAAAATCTTAATAATATGAGAAAGAACTATGAATCATTTGTGTTACTATATAAAAAAATTATATTAAAAATATTCCCGTTAAGCGTACTTTAATTAAAATTAAATTATAAAAGTTACTTCTTGAAAATTTGGCATTCTTAAAAATAATATTCCTAATGTATTTATAATTTGTAGAGATTTAGTACATAGTGCGTATTAAAGAAAAATAGAAAACTAACCTAATGTGGCATTTGCCCTTTATATTTAGTTAGTCTAAATGAACGAACATTTAATTGGAACATGGTCTTTTAAATTTTTAAAAGGATTATTAATTCCCTGCGGTCAGTAATTAGCATATAATTCACGCACCGTTAATACAGAACCTTGAAAACCTTAATGACCTTTCGGCTTTTGTTAATATTTCGTTACCCATCTTGTGTGGATCATTAAAGCCACGTCGTAATTATGCACGTTCGTACGGTCCGAACGCTCTCATTACAATGTTAATTTCTGATTACACGTTTCTTTATCGCAATTAATGAAATAAATATGAGATGAAAAAAGGCTCAACCTCAGGCTTTAGCTGCCCAGTGCTTTGAGTTTATTTTACCTAAAACATTCAAGGTTTACAAATGAATATCAGTATTCAAAAGTGACCATTAAAAATAATTAGGGAAATACATTTGTAAGGAGAATTTTCAGAATGATTATATCAAGAACAAGTTTCCATTTCTCTTGTGAATTATGTTTCGTTTGATGTTTCAAACCATGACGGATTATATTTTTTGTTTGAGCTACTTCGAAGTACCTGCGACAATTATCAAGCGGCTTATAAAGCCATGAAACCTTGACACATCCAATATAGTTTTAGCCATTTAGATAAATAACATATATAGAATAAGCGAATTGAAATAACTGAATATTTTTTATGGTTTAACTAAAGTAGGGTTACATGAGAAAGTGTTTAAATCTTTTTAAATTCATATTTACATGTTGGTTATTTTTGGAGTCAGCAAAACGAATTCTTTCAAAATTAAGTAATAATACATAATATACTTTATATATCAGTGACATAAATACGTAGGGAAAAATTAAGGAAGTTAAATGAAAATTAAAAACAAAATAATCAGTTAATTCACACTTTTCTTTTGTTGTGACTGTGAGTAAACGTACATTAAACCACAAAAATACTAGGGTAGCATTACGATCCAAACAATAGTGGAACATTTAAATATAAGGAGTGATGATATTTTTTTTATTCTCCAATCTGCTCCAATCCCGTTTTTAATTGTTTTTTTCTGTTTATATTTTGTATTTTTTGTTCATCATAATTCACTTGTGTTAGTAATTAGATCGTTTCAAAGAAGTTTTGCTATTTTTCATTACTACATTTTTAGTTATTTTACGTTAAAATTGAATTCGTATCGTGTGAATTAAAACCAATTAACGATTTAAATGATGCAAATTTATAAGCAGATATTCAATTTACTTATTTATGAACTCCAATCATTTTATATATAAAATCATATGGATTAAATTGTGGTCAAAAAAATTAAGTTTTAAATGTGTAAATTTTTACGATTTAATTAAGAGATATTTAAATTGAGACATAGGATGATTTGCATATAATTTCGTAAAGACCATTGTCAAACTGAACAAAATAATTTTCCTGTACCTTTCACAGCATGAGTAAACAATCTCAAATTCCTATGGATTTGCTTGTTATTTGATTTATTTGAACATATTTTATTGCAAGAGTAAGTAGAGAAACATCTTGGGTATTGTAAAGAAATTTAAAATTTATTTTTAATCGTAGTGGTAGTCATAGCGTTATTCAATATTGATATATAAAGGACACTCAGTTTTGTGAGTTTCCACATAATAAATCCAAAAATATATTCTAAATGAAAAAAAAAAGAAACACAATATTATGAATTGTTCATTACACGATAAATATTTAATTAAATTACCGACATATGAGTAAAGAACAAGTCATTTGAATTCAATAATAATTCAATTAATAATAAAAATAAACATCAATAAAAAGTAAATGTAAATTATGATGTAAAATATCCACAAAAGTATTATAACATATAAGATATAACATATTAACCAGCCATGTGCCATATTAACCAGTCAATGTTCCAGTAAAACCGAACAAAATAACGGTAATAATAATCATAATTAAATGAGACAAAGTGATGTAGTATTATTTCTAGTTTCTTTAAGTTCTTTACCACAGCCTAGGTTTCGTCGTATTACAACATGTTTAGGTAGGCTATTAGCAAATATAGTCGTGGTAAAGAACCTAGGTCGTGATAAAGAACTTAAAAAAAGTAGAAAAAATACTACATCACGTAGTTTCATTTAATTATGAATAATGCATTTCTACGAAATTAAGGCCAAATATATTTAATAATAATAACAATAACATCTAAAATATTAAATTTCAAGTAATACAAGTACGGTACTTTAATATAATAATGGTTCAAAGACACCAAATTTGCAAAAACAGCAAAATATCAACGACAATAAAGGAATTGTCAATAATGGTAATTGTAAGATATTTCCTTTATCAACAAATGCTTCGTTTATTTAATAATAAGCTTATTCCATAAGCACGTTCTTCATTCGGTTCTGAAAACGAATGTTTTTCAAAACTTTAATAGTTGCAGGAAGTTTATTAAAAAATTGACACTATTGCATACGAAACTATACGAGACCCTGGAAAGTCAGTGACTAATGATCCTAATATTATGCAAATAAATAAATAACATTAACAATGGGACGGAGGCGCACATAATGCAAATCGTCGTGTGGGTTCGCTAAGAACCCTAAAGATCAACAACTTGTAAAATTACATGTGAGATAATGTTAAGTAATATTTTAACAATATAACAGTAACCAAAGGTAACTTGAATGAAGCTAAAACTAATTTTTGGAAGTTATATCTTTATTTATTATTATCGAGTAATAATTAAATAATAGGAAATATAATAAATATGATGTACTAAATGTTTAAAAATTATATTTTTATTTTAAAAATAAAAAGAAAAAATCTGAAATTAAATAAAAAAAATTAATTATGAGTTTCAGCAAACCATTATTTTAATTACATGATATAACAAGAAAAGGTAGGGCCAGTGGCACCAGAGAGATCGTTTGGAAATAACTTGTGTTATGACATTGGGGAGCGCATTTACACATTTTCAGTTTTTCACCTTCAAACGTCCTTGAGATAACCTATACATATATTAAAATTGTGACAATGAATTCAGTTCATGGAAAATATTTTAAGGGTGATTGATTTTGCTTATAGAATGATGGCAGAAGTAAAAAAGTCTGTTTTTTAGAATTTAGTCTTTCTGTTTTGTCTGTGTGATAACTTGTTGTTCACGCAAAATATATCGCACGAATTTTGATTAAATTTTGGTATGGTAATAGTTTATACCAATGAGCGACATATAAATTACTTTTTTCTGGATATGAGATATGTAAAAAATACTTTAATTTAATGAATACTTAGAATATCGGCATGATGGTTTTAGCAGTACTGCTGACGCGTACTGCTAAAACCATCTATTAGAATTTTTAGTAAACATCCTGTTCGTAGGGTTTAAAGAGAAGAAAGCAAAAATGTTTAGTAACCATTCTTATTCCGAACACCATGCCAACAAAGTGGCGTCGGCATAGTTAGTTGACCATATATACGCCAGAGCGAGTATTTAAAAAAATAATTTTACGAAAAAAATATTATAGCTGGACTAATAAAAAAACTGTGGACTAGGAAATATTGAAATTATTTAATGAAAAGATTTAAAAAAATTATTCTTATCTTTTTAGTTCACGAAGAAGTACAATCACAGAAAAATATATAATGTGAGTTATTACCTGTCTTGCTATAACCGGTTGCCATACTATTTCAAATTCCTCTTTCATAAGTATTTGCTTGTAAATGTATAAATAAGAAGTCATGTATTTGTAATATAATTTAATAAAGTAAATGCTCAGGTTTACTGTTAATATTTACTTTAAACATATTAGTAAGGCTATTACTTGCGTAAAATATTTTTTATGTAATAGTTGTATAATTATTTTCTGTTATATAATTATTGCCAGTGTTCATGCTTGTATTATTTGGTTCCTAGGGTTGTTGAATATCATATTTTGCCAGTGTGAGAACTGTTTGTTAAATTATTGTTTTCGTAAGTTTTTAATTGGTTAGTGGAATTGGTATTGTCGTGTGTTGCTAATTATTTTTATAAATTGGTATTGGCGTGGGTTGTTAATTCGTTTATTAAATTGGTATTGTGGTTTGCCATGTGGTCGTCGTTACTGTTTTGCTTAATTACCAAATATCAAAAATCGTGTATCTATTATTTAATGAATATTATGTTTATTTTCTGAAAAAACAATATGAGTTACATTACTCATTATTTCCATTTAAAATATATGCGATAGATAAAAAATATATATTATTTTTTGCGAAAAGAAAATTAATTGGAATAAAATATTAGAATTGAATATGAGGCTAAAGAACAGAGTAGAAGTTTTTAGTATTATAAAAAATACCTCACTTAGTCACGTTATGTATAAAAAAATATCGTTTTAGAACCTATAAACAAACTGCTTCCACCTCGTCTGAAAGTTCTCAGTCGAATCATATTGTGGGTAATATCGAGGGTGAAAGTGATTTTATGGCATTGGAATATGCAGATAAAATATGCGTATAGTATCGAGCTCCACACATGTCGACCAGAACAAATCTTCAAATAACATCTTTGAAACATAATGTGAAGTTTGACAAGTTTTTCTTATCTCGTTGCTCCATTAAACACACTTAAAAGTTTACGATGAAGATTTGTTCACACGTATATAAAAGCATACATTTACTGAAAATTTTGTGTGAGCTTCTGAAAACCAATTTTTTTAATAAAAGAGATTGAATACAATATATTTTGAATTAAAAAGGAGTATTTCATTTGTCTATCTTACAATTTCCGTAAAAATATTTTTGAGTTTTAACTACTGAGACATTGGCAAGTTAGTATGTTTTATTACAATACCAAATTTCAAGATTCTCCATCAAGCTGATTTTGAGGGCTTTAACGGAGAGTCTCGTGAGTTATCTTATTATAGTTCCGTTTTTCTTTCGACTATCACTTTTACGAGCATACGAAGTCAATCAAACGGATGTTAAAGACTCCTTTGAATTGCTTGCCAAGCTCTACGAAGAAAATGACTTCGCAGTTTTTATTGGGGATATTTTCAATATGGATGAGTCGAGTATCCAAGTAAATAATAAGCCCAGAAAAGTAGTCGTCACAAAGAGAGCTAAAAATATGTAAACGCGCACATATAGTGCTTGCTTTTATGCCGTAGGTACCCCTAGACATACAAAGCAACGTATAGTAAGCTCCAATTTCATGAAAGTTTTCCATCCGAATCACAAATTTTAAGAACGAAAGATCGTCTTACATTAATAGCAATATTTTTATGAAGCGGTTTACAGAAATTTTTTTGCGCCACTAAAGCTCTAAAAACCCTATTGATATTAGACGAATAAAATTCTCTTAGTAACAACATAAATCTGCGGGAAGAAGCCAAAAACAAAAATGTCATCTTACTGTGTCTACCTTGCCATAAAACCAATGCCTTTCAGCTACTTGATACGGATTTTTTTAGACCATTAAAAGTTTATTTTGCATGGAAAGCCAAATCATGTATGGTAAATAATAAGGATAAAAACTGACAGGCCACGACGTGTCAAAATTAATCGGAAGGGCATGGGACAAAGCTGTTGTTTCATTGGAAAGGCATGGGATAAAGACGGTGTTTCAACTTTAAGATCATGTGGTATTTATCCGTACAATTAGACGCCATTCTAAATATAATTCCATTATAAAACTTAGTTAAAGATCCCCTATTAAAGATCCCCTCTTTATCTCTATTCCAAGGTTATCGTGATATGGCAGGTGCTATCAAAGCTGTTGTACAACAACCAATACCGAACATGATACGGTCACCACAGAAAACCAGCGATACAGAGTTTGAGAATGGCGTCACAGAAATTACTCACTCGCCAACATGTATTTTTATTGCATCTGATTTCGTATACGCAGAGGTCGTATCAAAGATGGAAACAAAAAAAAATCTCTAATTCATCACCGACCGAAAGCAACAATGAGAATAAAGCAGAAGAAGACAAAAGTAGAAAAAAATAAGCCCGTATTTTTGATATTAAAAAAAAAATAGCAGGGGATTTAAAAGAAAGAAGAAACAAGGGTATGACAAAGAACAAAAAGAAAAAACAGTATCTGATTCATCGTCTTTGAACAGCAGTTATTATTATGATGTGACTGATATTTCTGAAGAAGATTATTTTGAAGCCGACACAGTCAAATGTGTAGAATACACGGAGGACTATTATGTCACAAAATTATCTCAGGATTTGATTCTAATGCTCGTTTTGCATGGCTTGGATACACAAATTCTGTACCATGTACAGTCCTAAGTGAGAAGTGAGTGATTGATTTTACATATAGAAGTGATTTTTGCATTCCGCAACCGCCATTTAACTAAATGCCCCATCTGAGGTAAAAAAAATTAAGATATATAAATATACTTAACTTTTTATTAAGTTTAACAAGTGGCATATTATTTTTGAAATTATCAATTAAATATTTTGCTTCATTCTTAAGTTATTACCCTTTTATTACATTTAAACAAAAAATTAGGAATATTGCCAAGTTTTTTTTCAGTAGGCATAATATACTTTTCCGTGAAAGCACTTTGGTAGGAGTATAAAAAAATAAGAGCGATTTTTTGAAAACTCTTTTGACATTAAAAGTACGTTAAATACACTATAAAACATACAATGTATTTATAGAACAATATATTATATAATATAGAGCAACATACTAGCTGGAATACCATCATGTAAATATTTATATTCTTTTTGTAAATATATATTTTTATAAAAGTAAACAATTTTTGTTTCATTATACAAGCTAGACTTGTTTTTGAATAAAATGGTTTTAAAATTGTCCCTTCTGGTGAACCTACATATGGTTAATTATCTTAAGGATGAATGAAGGTCAGATGCTGAAAAAACATAAACGGTAATCTTGTTAGTTACCAATATCGTAACGCAAGTTAATTTAAAAATTTATCTCTGAGGCGACTGTAACAATTTTATTCTGTTAGACCCTTTCGAACACAACCATCCACTACAGACGGATTTTATACGAAAGGGCATATAATTTCTGTTATATTTATATTTACATACATGCTTACATATATATATATATATATATATATATATATATATATATATTTAATGCCTCCTCAAAAGAATAATATCTTCATCGTATTATTTTAGATAGACTTACAGTAGAGATGTCAATCTGATGAGTTTCTTTATGTCTCCAGGGCACTTTGAAATATTTGAAAAAATTTACATTATGGGAGTTTGAAGCAAATTTTATGCACTATTATATTGTTGGGATTTGTTTTTTACATTGTTTGATTTGTTTATTTTTTGTTGATGACATTGTTTATTGTGCATATTTGTAGCTTAGAGGTTAGAGGTCCTCTTCTCCGACTTCATCATTAATGTATATGGGAGAGAATAAATGAAAACAGTTTAGTCCACTACGTCTATCACACTTTAAGCCGAATTATTAAAAAAACCTCACTATCTACAGCCTCGTCGCGTTTTCAATGTAATAAGGTCTAACAATCAATTGCCGTTCATACATTTGTCTATATTTTATAAATTCGTCGATCATCCATTAATTGTAAATGTCCTTAAAACTAATAAAAACAAATAAAGTTATTACTTCAACAAAAACAAAAAATTAAGTGTGGATAATTTAATTACGCGAATTTAATTACCCTTTGTGATGAGGTTGCTCAGGGACGCAAGTACATAAAATATTTCGCGGTCCTTACAAACAAGCTAACGAACGTGGCGAAATGCTTCGACTATAATCTTTTTTAGGAAGGTACTTAAAGATAATTGTTCTGGGAAAAAAATTAAATCTTTTTTTGCACATCAAGCCTTCCATTGCCCAAACGACGAGTTTGGTGGGGAGGGAAGTAATTAATTTTTGTTTTAAAGTGACTAAACTATTAGATATGAAGTTACTTTTTTCAATTAAATATCTAACTATGGCTATCAGTCAACAGCTCAATAATACACTTCATGAAAGAGTTTCAACAAGGTAGGCTGGAAAGACAGCAATCGTTTTTATTGTTTTATTTCTTGGTCTTTTCTGGAATTCTTATCCATAAAATAATTAATTAATAAATTTAATAACTTCTACACATTTTACGGAATTAATTTTAAATATTCAAAAATATCACTACATAAAATTATTTCTTAAAATTTTACGTTATTTAATAACGAAGTAAAAAGAAACCATAATAAGTGAAGGCGCCTAAATATACAGAGGAGTTGGTTATCTTTCATTTTATGTGACTTTATAAAGATTTTAAAATTGCCTGCCACGCTCTTGCAAAGATAACCATATATCTTTTGGGAAACCTGTAAATGAAGGTTTTTATATCCTAATCCAAAATTTATTAAAGCTTCCTAAATATTAAAACAGGGTTGAATGGGGGCTTCGCTCGTCATTTTTGTAACGTAAATATGCACACATAATTCGGTTCATTTACGTATCTTAGAGGGGATGATTTTTTATTACTAAAAAAATTACATTTCGTGATAAGAAATAACCTTCATTTACCTCCACGATAGAAGGTATGTATACACAAAATTTATTTAGATTGGGAAAATAGTTAAAGCAAGTTAATATTTATATCATATATAAAGTTAATATTTATATCATATATATATCATATATCATATATAAAGTGTGTTATGCTTATTATTATATCAAATATTTTATTACCTATAAATTTATTTTCTCCTCTTTATGGAAGGATTAATATATTTTATGAATAAAATGTATTAAGTGCGTGCCAGAATACGCATAAATTAAAATTCCATTGTTATCTATAAGTCTTGAAATCAACAAATTAATTAAAATAAATTTAATTTTATATTCTAATGAAATGGCTACTTTTTCAAATCTATTAAAGAGTATTAGAAGAAGAGTGATTTAAGAAAGACGCCGCATGTTTTATTTATTGTACAATCATGAAAACTAAAATTCTCAGTTTATTGCATATTTATTTCAAATCAACATGCAGTAGTAAACTTTATAGTTTATACTCATGTGTCACTCTACACTTTATATTAGGTTTTGTTCCCTCTCGTTTAAATGAATACATCCAATGGCGTTATTTTAATGCGATTCTCCAACAGTCCAGGAGAAAAATATCGATAAATAAAATATTTCTTTATTCTTATTCATCCGCAAAATGAACGTATTTTGTTCTTCGTTTTCAGTGTTTCGTAGAAAAATTTCCAAAACGGAACACTAATGGAATAATTTCGGTGTTTGTCCTTCAGTCTGTCACAGGCGATCTTCTATTTATGATTAAAATTAAAATTTAGCAAAAATATAGAATATGACTGCTCAATTATACACGTACTTCACGTGTAAAATACATATACATTTATGTATATATATATATATATATATATATATATATATATATATATATGTGTGTGTATATATTGAACATTTGGGATCAGGTATAGACTGCATGTATTTTACAAGTTACTTGGAAACTTCATATTTCGCAAATAATACTTAAAAAGGATAGTTGTACTTAAAACATCAATTTTTTAGATCTTTTCAATTATAGCTCACTTGATGAGAGGAGTCAGATGAATATATTGACCAAGCTATGTATACATGAGGAAATACAAGAAAATAATCATAATTTCCTTTTATATAGATTAAGATTTCCATATGAAACATATTTCTTAAGATATTATGTAAATAACTATGAAAAAATTTAAACTATGCTGTTTATATAAACGGATGCACAGATGGGCGGGTGGACGAATTTAAAGACGTTATAAAATATCTTCTTGACCTACGAAACACTGAAAAGATCAAACTAACTACGTAACTTCAAGGTAGTATTAAATTTATTGAATTTCATATCAAAAAAAAGAAATACGTTAGATTTTGATATTATACCAATTAAAGAAATACGGCATCAAATAAAGAAAACATTATATTTTGTTATTACATTAACTGGCTAATCATCTGATTCATTTGTGTAAATCCTCTGTCATTGGAAAACAAATAACCGTTAGAAACAATCAAGATGAAAATTGAACTGAAGCATTAAAGTTCAAACAAACTCAACAGGAAAATAATTCAAACGTTTCTTTATGAATTTTCCGTCACTAAATTTTCAATTTCCACTAGATTTTGCTTTCAATACACCTCTCCGCCTTTAACTTTCTGTACGCTTCGTGAACAATAAATGTTAACCGTTCCGTACTCGGTATTGTAATTTAGAATATCGAAATTGGAATTGACGCGCTCGCGTCGGTAAATTGAGCGAGCTACCGCTGCGGCGTACATTTGTATGCGAAAATGAGTTATTTGTATTTAATTTGTACCCGCTCAAACTTCAAGTGACCAAGCTGTACTTTTTACCTGAGTAGGCAAATTATTGTGTTTAAGTATGGTGATCAGTTCTTAGTTGATTCGTTTGTACTCCTTTACTTTTAAATAGCTGAACCCATTTTAAACAGGTAAGGGTTTAAATGTTTCGATTATTCCCATTGTTGCCAAGAAATGTTAATATTCATAAGACCAGTAAAAAATAAAAAGAAAATAAAATTAATTTGATTTCCACACATTGAATTTAGAGAATCAACAATCAGGTGCAGTATCAACTTCCTAATAGATAATTCAGATATAAATTTATTTTAAACATATTTAAGAAAAAATTAGGAAATATTTATATTACAGAAATATATATAATTTCTTTTTATATATTTTTGACCTCACTTTGACTGCATAAATGATACAAATAATCCGTTATCATCTGTGTATTTGCTAAGTGGATATTTGCTAATTCACATAAACCAAAAGAATAACACGTAACTCAGGTATGAGGTATACACCGCCTTTCTTTATACTAGAATAATTCGTCATTTCTAATATGCATAGTCGCTCTCATTTTAAGTGTAAAAGCCACGTTTTTACACTAAAAATGAGAGCATTACATAATCTAAAACACTTTCTTTTCTCATGAAATTTAAAATTTAAAATTTTCTTTGCGTCGTCTACCGTCACACAAGATATGGGAAGTATAATAAAAAATAACTAACCCATTTGGTGCTATTTATTTTCGAAACGAAAAAAATATATAAAATGTTTTTTAAATAAATATAGTTTGTAGAAATAAATGTACATGCCAAAGAGTAAGAATATCAAAAAATGCGATTAAGCAGGAAACATTTCAGAAAATTAGGACCAAAAAGAAGATCAGCAAAAATACAAATAGTGTTGAGTCTAGGTTATACAAGAATATAAATGAGGGTGTTAAATAGATTAGCTGAAAAATGAGCTTCTAGAATAAATCCCTAATGCACAAACCATAATTCTAAATTTTTTTATGAAAAGTCAGGTTATTTTTTTATTAAAAATTTTTCAATGCTTTTTCTAGACTCAGGAATGATTAAAATAAAACCAAATTCAGATTATTTGTACCATTGTGCCCACCTCGACAGGACTCTAGAAAACGTTCATTTTGAGAAGTGCGGACATCAATCTTATTTAACAGGTAACTTTTATTAACTATTTATTTTCGTAACCATTTCTAAAAAGTTACTTTGGGTTTTCTTAGAATATTTTTATTTCTTATTCTACTCTTAAAAAATTATTTTGTATTAAACAAATAATATAACCGAATTTACGAAGAAAGCTTTTTTGGTTTTCGTTGTGGTAATAAATTGTGTTTCACATTTTAGTCTTTAGTCTTTTTTATTTTTATTAAATAACAACCTTTAACCAGTACTTTGCGCGAAAATAGAACAAAGGATTATATAGTTTAAGAATATTTTTCTTCTTAAATATTATATTTTATCATTGGAAGTGGCAGAATAACTTTGGATGCCCAGAACTCTCCAAATAGCTAAAAGAGAAAGAAACCTGCAATCTGCAGTACATAGGTTGACACGGTGCCTAGTTGTGTTTTTAAATATTTATGCTCACCTGCTTGTTTAGGTCCATGTTTTTATTCTAATAAGGTGACTTTTTAATTTAAAAAAAAACTTCTATTCCAGAACGAGAAGTATTGTATGTTTAGTTTCTGGACATGGTTATGCTAAATTTCATAAAGTCGGTTGACATAAAAATTTAGCGCCAACACGAACTTTAGAATTTAACGATGTACTAGTTTCTTTATAACAATGTAATTTCTTTGTTCATTCTAGTAAATTATAAATGCTATATTGTAAAAGTTAATTACATTGAAAAACTTTCAATGTAATTAACTTTTACAATATATAAAAGTTTTAAACATTATACTTCTTTAATATAACGACACGTTTTTATTGGAAGTCTCACCCCTTACGAAATACCATAACACCTTTTCCCTTTTGCCTAAAATATTTTGTTGATACACCCAAACAATAACTCAAGGAAAGTGTGCATTTTTTTACTATTTTTAAATCCATTGTGAATAGTTGCAAATACCCAAACAATGATTTAATAACAAAGAAAGTGCCTAAAAGCAGAAAATCTCTTCGCACACATTTCTTCAGTTTTTAACTAAAATAATTTGTCCGCATCGCCAAAAGTTGTGAATATGCATGATGGTGAATACTAAGTTTATACCTTGTAAATACTAGCGTGCGGCTCAAAAAGTGCGGCTCAACTATTACAGCGCAATTTACACTCAATATCAGGGATAATAGTGGCGCAAACTTTGTAAAAATCACATGTATTGATATAGTTAATTTAAATACGAATACCAGTGGATTATAGCTCTGTGCGTTTCCAATATATGGACATATGTGTAATGTTATATAAAAGCCTTAGCACAAGTTCATCAGTCACTGTTGCTATAAAAGCATTAAGCTTTTGGATTCTGATCTATCGGATAAAAATATTGAACTTGTTTATAAAATTGTGCACAAAAAACCATTCACAATCACGTCATGGACAAGCTTATCTAACTCTCTGACCAAATGTTCATTAGTATTCAACTCATTAGTTTGCAGTAACATGAGTATATATATATATATATATATATATATATATATATATATATATATATAAGTACATCATATAGTTATCTGGAATCTTACTTAAGTATTAATTTATGCTAGTATGCTATAGTTCTTTAATCTGACCATCTATACTGCTTCATTATGTATATAAAACCTTTCGGAATAAATACCCTATATCACAGTATAAAATTACATCAAAATCTACTTAGGGAAACTCATGTTATGAATAAACAGACGCAGAGACACAGTTCTCATTTTGTAATACATTAGGAAGAAGAAAACCGATTTTCTTAATTCTTGCTACAAATAATTTTATAAATTTGAGATTGATGTTGTTTGCAGGTAATACCAAGTACTTTATGTTTTGAACATGCGATTATAAATTAATTTTTACATAGGGAAAATACCAGGTAACAGCCATTATATTTATATTTGAGAATTATAAAGTTACTTTCGTCTTTACTTTTTCATCCGGGATACATTACATATATATAACTTTCCTGAGCTCAGAAAGGAAAAACATATCATTTGTCGAATTATTGTACTGACAAATGTTGTGTTCTGTAGTCGGATCTTTTATCTCATAAAAATATATGAAATGATGTGAACACGAATTATTCTGTCTGACTGTGAGACATAGGACTGATCTCTGTTTAGCTGTGAACCGTGAACGAAAATATAATCAAGCCATATTTCTCCTTTTCGTGGTATTGTTACTTTTGTTGTACCGCATTTATTCTTTTTAATTATCACTGCCCTATTTATAGTATCGATAAAAGTTTAGTTAACAAATAAATGAATCGATTTTTTGAGAATGTGGCTTATCAGAATATCAATGAATATTATTTTTTTCCCTCCAGTAAAATTATGAATTTTATGATGCTGAACTTTAATTAACTTTTCTTTCGTAATTAATAATTACACTCTTATGTTTTCTTCAGTCATTGTAAAAATTACAAAAGATATCTAAGAACAATATTACATAATTGCAAATCATTAAATAATTTATATTTAAAGGTATGGTGTAAGTTTATATTTACGTTTTTTTCTTTAACTGTTGTTTCTTATTTGACCGCAGTAAAATAAAGTTCAAAATATTTATCAAACTCAAACAATATGAGATAATTACCAATCATTACATAATTTATATTTAAGGGTATGATGTAGGTTTATATTTACGTTTTTTTTAATTATTGTTTCTTATTCGACCGCATTCAGTAAAATATGTCCAAAATATTTATCAAAATCAAATAAATCTGCACAAAAATGTAAGTATTTTATGTCGTATCTTTCAATATTATGTTTTACATGATAAATTCATTGAGATATTAGTAGAATATGTAAGAACACTGTTAGCAACAAAATTACTAAGTAAAAGAAAATATTGGATTTTATAATATAAATCTACCATGATATTTAAAATTAGGTCATCTGACAAGTAAATATTAAAATATAATGGACATTATAAAATACGGTTGCATAGTTAGTTTTTTGAATGACTTAGTTAAGATAACGTTTTTCAAAAAAATTTCTCCGCTACCGCTTTAAAGACATTAAATAAAATTCACGCTATCAAAAATGTTTAAGGTATATTACTTATGCAACTACACTGGCATTTGACCAACAGTGTTTGCGACCCCATTGTTATAAGCTATGTTAATGTTGGGGTTTCCTAAATAGAAACTTGTTATTTATCACACGATCAATATATCAGCAGGGCTTATAAGAAAATTAATTAGGACAATAATGGAATAATAATTATTATTTTAAATAAAATCAAACATTTAGGAAACTTACTGCTTATGGCGATATATTTACATGGGCCAAAAGTTATAATCAAATTAAAAATAGGCAAATGTAGGAGATAATAAACAAATCTTGTATCGGTATCCTACGAAAATAATACCTTTTGTGCCTAATGGTGACTGCATGTTAACCAATTAACTTCAAGATTTAAAAAGAATTATTGGTGCAGGAAACACAATTATTTTCCTATATCCAGATAAAGTATTAAAAGTTAAAAAAGTTAATGTTAAACAAAAAGAAAAAGTATTTTTATACAAAGTAATTTCCTTACATTACGCCACCGAAACGATCCATTAGTTACCTATATATTTATTTATTATACCTATATATTTATTTAAGCGATTCAATTAACGTCTATCAAAAACGTTTATCTTCATATACTTAGCGATAATTAAGCAAGGGGCATTAAATATCGTTATTTTTAGAAGAGGCATTATATGGTTATTTTCAAAGCTGTTTAAAAATGATTAAACCAGTAAAAATGTTCTAAATAACTTTAAATTAATTTAGTCTAATATCCGTACCGAACATACGCTTTATTTCTTCAGTACTTTCTCCCATATTGCGCTTTAAATACTCTCCGATTTTAACTTTCAACTGTACCTTTTTACACGCAATCATTGGGCTGAAACAAACGCTACAGTAAGACATTCTCTCAGTATCCTTCCAGGTCGCTGTTAGAGCAAGTGCCGAACGGAGACGCCGATCTCCAACAAAAGCATCCCAAATTCAACCCAAATAGTTTCGATTCCTAGGCTTATTGAAAACAAGATTTGCACACAACAGTGGTCCGAAACAATGTATCTGCTATTTTGATGTTCGCACGTAGGGTGACGTACATGTTTCGGGATCTTTATGTGTTTGTATTTGGAAATAATTTTATCAGGAAATGTGACTGGAATTGTTTTTCTCAAGATTCTTATATTCTTATAATTTTCATTATGTTAATTGTAATTAATTATAATTATAAATAATACTGCGTATACAATTTAGGAACATAAGATTAGCTAATCTGAGGTATTTATTTACATATATGTTAACAGTAGATCTATACTAATGTTATAGAGCGGTCTGGAACTATTAAACCGGTTTTAAAAATTCTTTCAGTAATGAAATCTGCCTCATCCCTGATGAACATAGGCTATGTTTTATTTTGATAACAATAAGTTTTCAGTCTGAAATCTCGACATTAGTAAATCAAGTCGGAGGAAAAAGCGCTACTTGACTACTTTATCGGCGTTCGCTAGCTAAATTGTTAGATATACGTGAAAAAGACGTACCAGAACAATTTTAGTTTTTAGACGATTTAAAAAAACTTTAATATTAAGTTATTATTTGTTTAATATTTAAGTCACAGTAATATTTTTAATGTTAAAAATGAATGAAAATTATAAGGCGATCTTTATTTGTTCTTTTTGGAGTAATTACATTAATATTATAATTAGAAATCATTTCGTTATCTATGAAATTTTATATACATAAAATTTTCACTTTACACTATATTACTTGGTCTCATTATTTAGAAGATACAAAGAAAATCACATCGTTTGTTTCATCATAACGACTAAGAGTATGGGCGCTCAGAGCGCGGATATGATATGGACGAGAAGTGACTTAAACTCCGCCTATTTCCGGACGGGGGGAATGTGTAGAGTTTAGAAGCCGCGCGGCACATTTGTACGGTCATTTTCTTACGCATTGGATGTAAACAAAATTGAATTTGAATTAGTAAATAAGCATAACTTTTTCAAAAAAGTCAATTACAAAATATCAAAACCGATGGTAAATTCATCGACGTTTCAAAACAGCAAATAAATGCCTTAGATGATGATCTAGCTTACGAAATGGTCTACTTATTCCCGCGGGAAAATGTTTCGTTTCCACTGGTAAATAAGAACGGTACAAATGTTCACTATAATAACTATGGACGAATTATGGCATTAAGAAAGAACGAACTATGCCATAAAGTTCGTATATAGTCTTTTTAGAATTCTATACGAAAATCATATAAAATCACCAATAATTATATTACTTTTTTGTTCACCCGTCTATCTTTTGATTTACTACAGTTCATTTTCTCGGAAACTACTCTTGATATCAACTTCAATATTAACATAATTTTACTAGTTATTTGCTGCTCTAACTTCTGGTAACTAAACCGCGGAATAATTTTTCAACAAACTAATTGAGGAACCAAAATTTTGTATTTTCTTCTATCAATATTATCTTCTATGAGAACAGGGTCGTATAGAAGTCCGTTTTTAAGGTTCAATAACCAAACAAGAACCCTTATATTTTCGATATGACTGTTTGAGACGTCAGACAAAAGAGTTGAAATTTATGGCATGGTTACACGTATTTATGACGTCTATAAAATTGCAAAATAAATCTTTTAAAATAAATCTTTAAATGATACCTCTCACACATGTAAGATAGGGGTGATTATTTTTTATACGCATGCCGATTGTGTGGAATAACGTTGAAAATATGTCATAAAGACTTTTCCAATACAGGAATTCATTTACGAAATATTAAGTTTTAAGATGGCAAATTTTTATTAGAATTACGTGTCCACATACTCTATCAGTTAATTGCTGTTTTTTAATGGTGAAAAGTATTAAAAATTGTAGTATATATAAAAAAAATAAAAGAAAAATTGACAACTAAATAAACCCTACTAATTTAGGATTAACGTTCGACCAATTTTTGGCATGTAGCTGTGTTTTTAAAAAGGTCGTGGAAAGTCCATAAAATTGATTTAAATAAACTGAAAAAATGATACTTTAAAATGTACATTTATTTAATAATTACTTAACTTTAGAAGTCTAGGCCTTCGAAGTGAAGTATACCACTCAATTAGGAGAATTAAGACAAATGTATTTTTTTTGTGAGAAAATGGTATTACGAAATAGTTCAAATTATGCGGAAGATTTTGATGACAAAATGATGCCTAAATTGGTTATATTTTATACTAGGTGGTGTTAAATAACCATTAAGAAACTTTATATTAAAGAAACGTATACAGTTTCCCAAAATACCCCCAAATTATTTAACAAAATATCTCAAATATCAAAACTTCTAAATTTGTATACATGAGTCAGTGTATACCCGAGTTTAGTAGTATGAGTTCTAATCATACTTAACAGGTGTTGGACACTTTTCTTGCTTTACCTTGTCTAGTTTTGTATATACGAGAAAAATATATGCAAAACATTTTCACTATCCCTATACCAATAGTCGTCATCCCAGGCTTTTAAAATTACTTTTACTTGGACCTATTTGCTTAAACGGGTAATTGTTTAACTAATACAGGAAACACGATGTCTATGGATTAGTATATATTTCTGGAGAAAACAACCGTTTGCCAAATCTATTTTTTGGAAAATAGCGTATGTCAACCGCTTATATTATTCTGAAATGAAACTCTACTAAATGATTAGCCGTGGTATAAGATTCCGGGTGCATGAGTATGAATTCGGCCAGAGTTTCACTTGGATATTTATTTATTTGTTCTTTTATTGTTATATTTTTCCAAACTAACAATGCAATTCGAATCGTTAATGGCTCATTGCCGGTGCTTGTTGCATTATATATTATTTAGTTTATATCTCAAAACAGCATGTCATCGACACCGAAAATACTATGTGAATTATATTTGCAGTTTCTGTGTCATCTTATTATGAATCTAAACTTTAGCTATGATTTGGTAAATACATATTTCAAATGTTAACGTCTTTTATAAGTAATTGTATTTTCTACTAATATTGCCACGTTTAGTAGTCTCAAATAACTACATTCTGCAAAGGAATTGTATATGGCTAATCGTCTATATATTTCTTAATGTATACGGCCAGTTAAATTTTCATGAAGAATGTGTTTATTTACCTAATGTTGCCTATATTTTTTTTATCTTTCACAATGCCTTTTATTTAAACGTATGACCGTTTCTTACCTCGTCACATAATAGTGATAGTCAACTGCAAAATATTGGTCTTAAAGCAGTAAGTCAGCCTTATGTATTTAATTCAAAATTATTACAAAATAAATGGCATAAATAAAAAAGTAAACAAAATTAAAACGTTGATGGTTGAATGTTAAAGTATATAAAGAGATATTTCAACACACACACATATATATTATATATTTATTTGAAAACTTCCTTCAAACATCTTCAAATATAAAATTTCGCAAGCAACAGAAGCGTAACGCAATTTGTTTTCATGTTTCCTGTCAATAAAAATAAAAAGCATAGTCCCAATACCGGCCACTGTACCCTCTAAGCAGTTGCGTAGAAGGTGAATAAACCCAATTGTAGACCCTTTACATGGGCGGTTATTGGATAATAGGCGATCGGCGTGTATTGGAGAGATTTGGGCATTGTCTTTAACATAATGCTTTATTGAGATTGTTTCAAAAATTTACCTCCGTGTCCATTGTTTGGGCACAATGGCTTTTAAGTTACAGCAGCTCAACTTGAATTGGGGATCGAAAAAGTGTTTGGTCGTTAATCTGATTTATTCCGTTTAGGGTTTATTGTTTGCTAATGTTTATTAGGTTTTAAGGTTCCTTTGGCGGTCAGATTTTAAAGGGCGTATATGCCGTTTGAATAAAGTGTACGCAGCTATTTTGGGCGGGTCCCTTTTAATAGGCTATTGTGAAAGTGTTCTCGACGTCACTTCGAGAATTTGAGGTAATGCAAGAGCCTCGTTTTATTTGTTTACTTTATATAAGTAATTTTGTGAAGTCTCTATCTTTTGTTTTTATAGATTTTGAATAAATAAGCTAATAAAAAAAATTAAGTATTTAATTTTCCTTCTTTTATTCAAGGAAGAAATTATTCACACAATTTTCCAAAATTGTAGATTTTTGCTTCTAGTTGTGATTGTAATTTTTTTGAACCGTTTTCTAAATAAACTGAAACGACAACACGAACTTGCGTAGTTTTGCAAGTTTTAAGCATTTTGCTTTTTTTTAATAATATTATTTTTACACACTCAAATTACAATGTGCCACTCCAATGATTACATAAAATATTCTTCAATTCCTAAGCTATTTTGGAACAAAATCATGGAGCTACAATCTTTGTCTTTCATATTTTGAGAAATCAAAATAATTTTGCGTGGGAGAGAAGAAAAATTTGTTCAAATTATCTAATTCCGAAAATCTTTAAAATTATTAAAAAAACTTAACAGTTATAACGTAACTGAAGTTGTGATAACGAGGTCTTTTCAAAGAAAACGTGGAAAACGTGGTCTTTTTAAAGAAAATACCACGTTATCACTACTTCAGGATTATTGATTACATCCAATTGCACTAAATAGACAGTACCGATAATGGTGACATTGGTAAATTGACGTGTATTTACAGAGGGTAGTTGTATAAAAATTCATATTTATGTATATTTTGATATCGAGTACGTAAATACAATGATAGATATGTACTTATGTACTATCATTTTATAATTTCTTTCTATTACAAGTGTTGTATGTATAAAAAATAATATTCAGTGCGATTCATCTAAAAAAATTGACAAGAAATTAAAATGGCTATCACATTCTTGGTTATATTAATTTTTTTATGATTCTTCGACGTAGCTGAAATTAGGATTTCAACAAAAATATGTGCAAAATGCCGTGGCTTTGCTCTGCTGACGCCTCTTCATATTTAAAAATATCCGATTATCAGGCTTCTGTACTTTAAGAGGAATCAAGTATTTCATAGCTATCAATTTGTGAAATTCATCTTGGTGTAATATGTTGTAAAAATATAATCTATTTTGTGTGATATGCTAATAAAAAGTATACTTTTAGGATGCTCAATGCTGTAACCACATTTTCATCAATAATGAAACAGGTATTTATACAGTATCTTGGTGAAGAGGCTCTCAAAATTACTTACGTAATAAATCCTTCTTCAACATGATACTCAGAAACTTTATTCAACAAGTTAATCCTAATATAATAACTTAATTTGAAGCCAAGGCTTTAATACAAAATATAAATGACATTTCTTAAGATTCAGTATCTTTTTTAACTGCGGTACTCGAAACCTTTATTCCTGAAATTAATCATTTTGTAATGACTGAATATGAAGCCAAAGCTTTAATATAAAATATTAGTGAGGTTGCTTAAGAAAAGATTTCAGTTGCGATAAACCAAACAGATTCACTGATGTTGTTCATTCATATTTAAGGGATGAAACTATTCAATGACTCGATCACCTTTTCAGCTTGCTTAAATCATACATATGAGACACGATATAAATGTTGTTGGCAATATTTTTCGTTAAGTTTAGAATCAGTTTCAAATATAAAATTATATTAACAATAATTAAAATGAAATACGATTTAAGTGCAGTTATACGCACCGTCCGTGAGGCTTTTATAAAAATACCTTGTATCTTTAAATCTTGGATTAGAACATATGATAATGAAAATGTTATTAATACATTCAAGGCCATTAGTGAAATCACTTTTGAAGGCAGAAGACGATTGTATAATACCAACTGCAGACAGACCAGATATATATATATATATATATATATATATATATATATATATATACATATATATATATATATATATATAATTTTAAATTTATCTTTACTTGTGCTATAAAACCTCCTATTATATCGATGTTTACGATTGTGGGTCGACCGGAACTACCCTATAAATTTAGAATATTAATGTATAACACTATTGTCTCAATAAAAATATGATTTAATGGACCATATTTTTCATTGAATGAACCAAAAAAAATCGGATTAGAGCAGTGTAATTATTATAGGATATTATTATACGATATAGACCTTATTATACGATATTAATTTCATTTTGACGTCAGACCGTTTCTGAGAAAAAGGGCTTTGACAAACAGACGGACGGATGGACAACCAAGCGATCCCATAAAGGTTCCGTTTTTTTATTTGGAGGGACGAAACCCTAAAAATACGAATTACTTATTGGAATGAAGGTGTTTTTCGGTAGACAAAGATATGCCCGAGGTTAAACTAATAATATCAGTTACTACTAATAATACACCCCGTGTTGTATATGTTCGGGCTTAATTAGCCAGTTTCACATTTTGGAAATAATGGCAAATTACGAGACTTTTCGCACATCACGAATTTTGATATTTATCATAATTCATCACTCAGCATAATAAATATTTGATGATAAATGGTATAATTGAGTATGGGAGACGTACGGATTTCCAGGAATATATCGAATACTATGTTATCTCGAAATATCGTTAGAGTTCTCTAGCCTTTACATAGGCTTCCAAAAAAAAGGTTTTCTTTTTCCTAATTTTAGGTTCAGTGGTTTTTGAAATTGAGTTCTGATATGTTACGAGTTCTTTATTAACTTCTTTTTTGTAATTTACACAAATATTAAATAATTTTATTTATTGTGTCTTTATTATTTGTGAAATATTCGAGCTTATCATTAAAGATAATATTTAATTGTTTTTTAATTAAGATCGTTTGAGAGCAATATAATCAAAATAGACTTTTCGTCCTCAAATAATTACTACCACACAAAAAACATTAAAAAATATAGTGGGTGATACTGAGATAAATTTAAATTTTGGATAAAACACGTTTCTTGTGGCAGTATAACATTTTCGGAAAAACAAATTTTACAAGTTAGGCAGGAATTTGGATTATAAATGTATATTTGTATACATGTCGTTATTAGTTATCCTATAGTAATATTTTTTCTTATTTTAGTTACCTTAAACTTATTTACTAACATGTTTAAAATTTTAAGAGCAAAGCCTTGAAATAGCAAATAAAAATATAACACTTTTAAATTAATGACAGCTTATATAAAGCTTAAAAAAACTAAAAATGTTTTAAGGATTAATTGCAATTTCAGAAGTCGGTTATATTCCTATATAAGAACACATATTTTCTAAAATTTATCAGAAAATGAGTTTTAGGAATTTTCATATAGAATATCGAAAAATATAAATAAAAACTTACAAAGTAATCCCTTTATTTGTTTACATATTAACAAAAATTAATTTTATTTGCAAAAAAAAATCACAAAATATTATGAAACTAACTATAAAAACTATTTAATAAATTTTCTTATAGAATACGCTCCATCAGTGTATACTAATTTTTAAATTTAATGCATGCACTATCTATTTATTTATATAAATGCTGTTTTTATTTTTTTTCAACTCTAAATAAATTTTGTTTATTTTGCTACCATTTAATTTTTTTCTTTTTAAACAACTTGAAAAAGGTGGAAAATTCACAAGTCGTATGTATTTTTTGTATGTTACCTCATGTCTTGGGCATTTTAATCTGGATGGTTCTATTTATATTTTGGACGGTAAATACTCAGAATAGTCCCTTGAAAATTTGGTTAGAATCTGATAATGAAAATTAAAGATATATCATAGGATACCTCAACAACGGCGCGTGTATTGTTTGAATCTGTTGTTCAAACAACACAAATGCTGTGATCGATTTTCTTTAATATAGATTTAATTTTAATATAATAAGATATGGCTAAGGGCGATATGACCTTGCTCTTTAACAAAATCAGATATTAATTACGGAATCGGATGGTGGTATTAGGAACTCTTCAGTGATGAGGAACAAAATAATCGAGTTTGGACTCATTTCACTAATCTGGACGTAGTAAGAAAGTTATACGATAAATAGGTTGGTAAGTATATACGAATATGTACAATATCATTTCAACCACTGATCCCTAAATCATGATATCGTATATATTGCCTGCCTAAAACCGTGAGACTGGAAGATCTGCTTTTTAATATTAGTATTGTAAGTCTCAACCAAACACTTTATCTTTGAACTCCGGGTTCCAAATCCTCAGTCCTGATGCTGCAAGGATAATGCATGCCTGAACTATGAGATTTGAGGATCTCCTGTTTGGATTCTAACTCCTCAGTCATAATATTGGGGAAGAACTGACGAACCACGAGACGTGAGGATCTGTTATTTTTAAATTGGTATTTTGTATATCAAGCAGATACTCAGCCACAATACTTCTCGTTCTAATTTCACAATCTTGATGCTGAGAGGTTACCACATGCTTAAATCATGAGATTTGAGACTCTGCTATTTGTAAATTCGTATTTGTGAAATATCTGCTATTAGTAAATTAGTACTAGTACATTGCCACTGAACTCCAGGTTACATGTTCTAAGTCATGTCATTGTGGACATACGTAATGGTGCATAAAACATACGTAAACTTACAGCATACAACATACGTAAACTTGGGATCAGCTACTGAAAATTAATATCTTGTGTCAAGCAGAGTTTCTACTAGTAATATCCGGATTCCACCTCCTCAGTCTCAACGATATGGGGTACTGCCTGTTTTGTGTATGCTGCTACTGCTTTAGATTTTTGGAGTCGATGCCAAGTGTATACATGCATACGTACTTAAAAGAGCAGAAAAGCGTTGATTTGGCACTGGTTTAAAAAATCTCGTCTTGAAGTCGCATTTTATTCTGTGGTTATTTGAGTCTGTCCAATTTTTTTGTAAAAATGTTTCTTACATATAGAGCGAAACTATTATAGAGGCATGCTGAAATTTTTGTCGACGCATTTTTATCAAATTATTTAAAATTTTATTAAACTTTAGTAAACGTGCTATACACCATACGCACATCTGCATATTTTTGTTATTACAAATGACTTTCCGTCTAAGCTAGATCTTAAAATTATCAAAGGCACCATAATTATATAACACAGTCTTCTTTAATTCTATTTTGTTCGACTTTCTTGGAACTTTAAATTCAATCTCAACAGAAACTCAATCTTAACGATTTTCTATTTTATTCTCTTCTAAATTCGAAAAAATTGCCACTTTTGGCTATTCTTTTAATATTATTTCTATAAATAAAGGAATTCTGTATTTTTTTCTGATCAATATTCCTCAGGAGTTTATTCATTGGTTCTAATAGTTTTTCTTCAATATTCGATATGTTTTTTAAAGAAGATTTCGGAAATTTATGTGTGCAATACATATTTCAGAAGGTACAGCAACTAATTTTACAACTATTACTAATTTGTTTCCTCAGGTGTCGGGCTGTTATAGTTTAAGTGTAGAAGGGAAAGTAATGTACTAAATTTACTCTGAATTTGTAATTTTATACATTGACTCTCAAATTGCAAATAATTTTATAAAAATGAGTTATTAACAAATTACAAAATGTTACCAAAGTCCTTCATGTCATATATTGCTGTAATATGCATCTTCTTAGAATTGTTTGTCAACTATCAATCAGCAGGTAAAAATGCTTACAATAATTGATAAGGCCAGTGCTTTTCCTTTGTCTACAAAATTTGGTTGACTCGCAACTCAGGAATCCCAGTCCGTCTTTTAATTTTTAACGCTCTTTCTCAAGTGTCCCAATTTATTTTCAAATTTCTAACTCCACATTCAGATTGATTATATTTATTGACTCTCCTATTCTTATAAGGAAACATTCCATTCAGCAAAGACTGTTAGAGTTAAATAAATTTAAGATGATCTGAAAATCAATGCTCGTGATCCACAACTGGTTATGTGAGTTTTTCCAATACATATTGCTGATACAATCTTGTTACTTTTCGAGCACTTAAGCCATGCTGTAAAATTAACACATCCGTGCACCACGTTCGGTGAATTCTTTATGCCAAAGCAGTTAAAATTACTAAGCTGCATTCATTATATAATAATTATGAAAAAGTTCTTTAGAAAGTCGGGTAATTTTCCAAACAAAAGTCGAGAAGCCATACCAATGTCGAAAGTAGAAATTGTTTTGGGGCAGAGAAATAACACAGCTGTCATTAAAATCCCGCCCTATTAAAAAATAACTACTGTGTACTCTATCACATACTTAAACAAAGAATTCCATTATTCTCTGCTTAACTTAAAGAAAAGGATCATATAAACTTATTACAGACCTTTTTTGTCGGTAGTGAGTGAAGAAATAACTAGTATTTTTTTGAATTATCCGTTTTTTTTAGTCCTTTTTAGATTATGTAAATGCTCAAGTTCAATTTATACACGGAATGTATTTAATTCTGATTTATTGCATTCAAATAACTGTTGTTTTATTTATCAGAGAAAGAAGGTTACTCGTATGCTGAAATTTCCATTGAATATAGGAAAAGGTATTCTGAAGCTTAATTAAGAGCTTATTGTTTTTTCCACCTAAAGTGGCCAAATTTGCTTAGCCCCGATTTGGGTGTATTTCATGTGGAATTAAAAATTTTGTTCGACTTTAATGAATTTTATTCAACACTTTTAAGGAATATTTCGGTCAAAAAAATTTTAAAACTCCTTTATTTATAGAATCAATATACAAAAATCAATGAAAAGTGCCACTTTCATCAATTAAAAAAACACAAAAACGTGAAAACGCTTAAGTTTTTGATATACCTATTCGTCTTTCGACTCAACTCTTTTTTTTTGTATTTTTAATAAGAGGTGAAAGAGTCTTCCAAATACACCCGCTATAAATCAATGGATAATGTGGAATATTTACCTATAAAAAAATAGCATCTTAATCATGATCATAGAGAAGACTTTTTAGTTTGGCCGTGATTAAAATAGTGTCTTTTGTCAATCCATGTTCAAATTTTCTACGAGCATGGAAAATTATAATATTTCAAATACAAATTATCAAATTACTTGAGCAAATTTCATCGCAAGATTGCGTAAACGAATGAACACGTCGATATTTCCCCAACTCATAGTAACAAAAGAATAATTCCAATTACCCTCCCCTTGGTATTATATCGCGCAGCCCTATCGGAACGCGCCAAATATCACAATTACCCCACCTGCGCGCTGGCGCGTCTCTAACGAGCTGAACATTTAAATTTCTCCCTCGAAAACGGTATCATAAAATATAATTACAAGCATTTGCCAAGTGTTTAAAATCATAACAGTCATATTATCGATGATCCCCACGAGACAAATTCGTCTCGGCTCCTTCGTAACTTTTGACATATTCCCTGCATGCTCTCTGGCTCGTAACGTCAGCGTCTATGTATAACTAACTACGTTTTAATAGGGCGGAGCTTTTGATACGCGCCCTAACGTAAATAAGATAGGGGCTGCCACGTAAATATTTCAGCCAGCGATTGTGACGCAGAGGAGGGTCGTGTTTAGGAATTACGAGAATGTTTAAAATCGACGTAAGGAATCGGGAGCTTCGAAAGTTTTGGGTAAAAGTTTCGGTTTGTATGCTTAGCGATATATGTGTAGTTTTCTTTAGATTACGAAATAAATACATCATTTGACTTTATTTTAATTCTAGAAAACCTTTTAATTACAAACAGAACAGATTAGTTTCGGTGAGGTTTCCAAACACACATAGGCAAATGTAAACATTCAAGGGAATACATAATTTTTGTTCATCTTGTTACATACATAAATATTATTTTTCACATGTCCTCTATATATTTCACAAACTAAAAATATCACGTTATGTTTAAAATCGGTTAAGGTAATTACAAAGAAAATTAAATAAATTAAAAACAACATCAATTTTGGACTTGGGATTGTGACACAAATACTTACTTATCCAATCAGCAAAGCCAGACAGTGAAACGAACGGAACTGTTATTATGAATTTTCTCTAGCCCAGAAACTTAAGTATTCTAAAATTTTCTTTGTTTAAAATATTTTATTTCAGGCGGAGATAGCCATGAAAATATTTAACGTTTAATTAACTTATTTGGCATATTTGCCGCATATATTGAGTGTACCATTAAGCAGCTCGTATGTACTATTTGACCCATGTAGCGAATGTACCCTCAAACTATTCGCTGGTGCTATTTGACGAATATCCCTGATATACCACTCGAATACTCCATTATACCTTTGATGCAAATACCGAATGTCTTATTGAGCGGCTCTAATGTACTCTTACATTGAATGTACCATTAGGCAGCATTTGACACAAAGGCTGAATGTACCATTAGGCAATGCGTACAAACCATCTGATGCATAATTGTAATGTCCGATTATGCAACTCGATTGTGCCATTTAACAAACATATTTGATGTACCATTAGAACACTTGATTATACCATTTGATGAATTTATCGAATGTACAAATAGACAGCTTGATTTTACTTTTGATGCTTATATCGAATGTACTAAGAAGCTGCTCATATTTAGCATTTCAAGCATACATCGGAGTGTATCGTTGAATATTTCGAATATACCATTTCACACATTCATCAGACATGTAATTTTACGCTAGTAAAACATTTAGTTCGTACATCGAGGGTACAAAAAAAAATTTAAGAAAACCTAACCCTATTACACACAGTATACTTAGTTTCTTTAGAGGGGCAGTCTATCTCCATTAAACTAGCAGTGAGGCTAAATTGATGTTTTGAAGATGTCTCAATTCAATTAACTAATATCCAATATTTTCGGTTTGATTTATAATACTTTAAGGCTAATATACTTACATGGGTAATAGAAAAATTATTTTTGTCTATGACTAAGCTAGAGCAATATGTTTAAAGTACCACAACATATTTCATTTAAGTCACCTCTATACCTTCGTTTTAGTCTAGCTTCCTATTTCGGTACAAACGAGATAAAAATAGGAGTTATTACGAGGCACCGGTGTATAACAGGCGTCTGTTCGTGACGTGCGGCGTTACGAACATCCGCCGTCATTTGTCACTAGACGTCATCGTTAAGGCTCGTCTGGATCGTCGGGAGGCTGGCAGGTTAAGGGGTGAGGGGTGCCGAGTGTAGCGGCGTATCTATTGATGTTGCTGGTATGAGCGGCGTACGTAGGGGTTTCTTACTGAAGAAGTTCTTCTCGTATATAAGTCACTTACCTTTGTAGCGAGTAGGTTTAGTGTGATACTCGGAAAAGTAACGTGTTCAAGGTATAAGTCTTAAGTAAGGTCCATGCAGCGAAAAGGCTTTAATGTTTAAACGTAGAATAAGGGATTGTAATTGGCGAGAGACCATCACGTTGTTACAAGTTATGAATAGTTTGCATAATCAATGGATTATACTCATGTTTTTGGTTTTGTCAAAAAATATTTCATTTAAATTTCATGGGATAGGCTTCGCTTGTGCAACACGAATTAAAAAAATTATGAGAAAATATGATACTTTCAAATTTTATGGCGAAAGAGCTAAACGAATCTTGCGCAATGAGTTTCCTATACCCAAGCAATAATATATGAATTCGCAACATTACTAAAGTGTCGTTTTGTTAATTTTTTTTTATTGTAACGGAGTCTGCGTTAGAGTAAAAAAGGAATAACTTAAAAGATAAGATAAGATAAAGGAAAAAAAGGAATAACTTAAAAGATAAGATAAGATAAGAAATGTAAAAAAAATATAACATTTTGTTAATGTTACAGCATCTCAATAGCTAGCATTAAAATATTTATTTTAGAATCTTGGAATGAGCAAATTAAATACACATTTTTTTAAATCGCTATTTTACGAGTGTTGAATTATTGCTTCAACGGTCTTCGCTTGAAAAAGCTTGCTGTATGGATCTAATTAAAATTATTTCTTTTTGTTTTAACTAGCTAAAAAACAAAAAATTGTTTTATTTACTCCTTTCCCATAAGTCAACACTATTGAACATAAATTTATAAAAATGTCGTTGTTTTTGAGCTAGATTAATGTTCATAAGATAACTACGGGAATGATTCTAAGTCTTGTAGTTTTAGAAAAGTTCGCTGTAATTTTCAGCTGCTGAAAACTACTATATATACTAAAATAAAAAAATAAAAAACGTAATCTTATTAAATTTACAGTATATTTTATTTTTACGGACGGGCAGTCTATGTCCATCAAATTAGAAGTGAGGCTAAAATTTAAATTTTGAAAATGCACTAATTTAATTAACTTAATTTAATGCAGAAAATTAATATTCATATTTATAAGCAACAAGTTTATAAGTCACTAGAAATACTATAATACGCAGTTAATGGTTTTTTATTGTCTGTGTTATTTCAAAAATCATTTTTTATGTCAAAAATATTGTGAGATTTAAAAGGTTGCCACTAATTCTCCTTTTTTATTTAAAATTTTTTGATTGACAATTTAGGAAATAAAAGCCCGATATATGCAATATTGTGAAGTAGTTCAAATTTTTGTTACACATTATTGTTGGTTCTATTATTTATACATAAATCACTTCTTCTACTACTTTGTATTTTTTGGCATCTCAATTTAATTTCTCATGTTTAACAGAAGATTCTTTTAATTAACGTAAAAATAAAACTCCCAACAGAGTCTTAGATTGCGGTATTTAAAAACTTTGACAATTTATCATTTTTTTAAATTAGATGATTGAGACTTTAGAAGGATTGAAGAAATATTAAGACGGACAGATATTGATACGAGACTTTTATCATGTGTGCTTTAATCAAATGCTGAAAAAAATTTCCGCCACATAAAGCAATTAAAAATAAAATTCATAATTTTTATTTATTATCATTACTCCATTACAATATTAAATCAATTTAGCAACGGGGACTGGTAATTTGGAAAATATTCGCGGAAAAATTGGTATCTTATAAGTTTACAAATTTTAATCCCGGGGCACAGTAAACTACATATAAGTTTTTTTGAAAATACCACAAATTTTATATATTTTCACTTTTTTTGTCGCCTTGTTTTCATTTAATTTATTTACGACAGCGTCGAAATTTATTTCTTAACGTATTGTTAATCTTATAAATATTAGTGATCAACAGATTAAATTAGTTGACCAAAAACAAATTTTTGAGTAGATTGTCAAAACTCAGTTATTGTCGTTAATTGTCGTTGTATTTATAATCGATTGTTTCCATTTGGGGACTGATAAGTTCTAGTGTTGTACTAGGAGATATTTAATTATACAAAATTATAATGTTATTACTTACAGACAACGTTTATTAAACAATCACAGTGAGATATAAATTTCCTTATGGTTCAAGATGTGAATTATTATAAATTCTACTCTGTTTCATGAAATGGTTAGAGTATAATAAAATAAACCATTGTATTAAAATCATTGCATGTTATTATTTTCATACTATATATATAGTATGAAATATACACTTTAAAAAACAATTATTCATTTTCAATCCGTTCTAAAACATACCATTTTATAAACTTTAAATATAATATAGCTTGGAATCTGCGTTACAAATCATTGCAAAGAAATCCTTTGTGGAATCCTTTGAGGAATTAAGCTACATGTAAATGTTTCGAGTTTTTTTTAACAAATATCTAATTAAACCATTTAATGAAACTTTTGAAATATTCAAACATTTACGTAAAGTATCTCATCTTATTGTATATATTTGGAGGATAATTAAAATAACTACAGTGCATGCGCATACGTCATCCATATAAGAAATTGGTTTTAAAACGTTTTTCGGTATTTCATATGAATTTAATAATATAAAATACATAACATTTAAATAAATTACTTATGCTTTTTGAAATTTATATTGCAAAACTTATTTCTTAAAATATTTACAGTACGATAATTTTTGAAAAAATTTTATTGCTTTTCTAAGAAAAATGTGTTTAAAAACAATATACATTTCATTATCAATTTATTATTATTATTAATTACGCTATATTTGGTAAATTAAATAATTAACTCTTTTGAATTAGAGAATATTTATAATTTCAATATTTATGTAATAAAACCCTTTGCCATTCTAAATTTATGACATGCTGATTTGTGCATGTCATTATTAGATATGAAACCTCATCTCATCCTTGGCTGTTAGATTAGTAATTTTTGAAAAATCTTTGAATAATTAGATAGTTCAATGCCGGTCTGCTATTGTCACTATTTTAAACAATTTTTTGTGGTCATTGTATTTGTTTATATTGACCGTTTTTATTTGTTTCTCTTACTTTAAATGTTTTTCTGTTTGTTATAAACTTACCCAACACATTGGTACCAAACTATAAGTTGAACAATGATTTTACGAAGAAAAATAAGCTTGGAAATGAAATAAATTGTATCGATTTAAATAAAACATGGCTTTGAAAAGTTTATTAGCAACGATACACTTAGATTTTTAAACAATGGTTATATTGGCTCAATATATGTGCTGATTAACAATGTAGTTCAGCTCAATATACGTGCTGATTAACAGCGAATATATTGAACAGGTTTTGTATCAGCCACGTCAAACATTTGATTGCGATTTAAAAAAGAGAAATTCATTTTATTTTATGCAATATAGGTAGATTTAAGCAATTGCAATTTTGAAAATAGTAAGATATATTTCCTTCAAAGATTTTGTTAGCGTTAATTTTAAACCGATGACTACTTGTTCACTCTCACTTTGTTAGCTCTAATATCTAACGTACATAATTGATAGGACGAATTTCTTTGTCCTCATCATGCAATAGTTATTAATTTTACGGATTGATTCTTATTGTCAGTTATAATTAAAACCAACACAAAAATATTTCTCAAACTGAAATGCGTGTAAATATCTCGATAGCTTTATATATTCAGACTGGTAAAAATAATGTGCTAATTAATAATTTCGGAAATCAAAAAGAGTAAACATTAAACGCTATGAAACAACTTATGTGATATGAAAAATCGGTAATCAGACATTAGGAATGTACTAAGTGCATTTTATAATATCTGACAAGAAGTTATTTATATTAAAAATATTATTGAAACAAGTATGTATGAAGTATTAGTACTTAAGATCAGCATCGGGCTGTACAGTTCGACAAAAAATCTGTCCGATGTCGATAGCAGTTTTACTATTTCACCTTTATTAATACAATTCCAATTAAACTAAAATGTTGTTAATTAATTTCACCTACAAAAAGGAATTTCGTAAAATATTTCAATGAGAATTCTCGCTTTAAGGAAAATCTCAGACGAAGTGTTCGCCAGTTAAGTTTTCGATGCAATAATTAAAATAAAGCTTGTGGCTTTTCGCGACGAATGTAATATAAATTTTAATTTTGTACCTTATCGCCTTAAATTCAAGGATGGATCAAGATAAGGTTATAAAATTTGGGTATTTGTAATTAAGTGTTAACCACAAAAGGAAATCGTCTGTTGTGATTATTACCGGCTATATGTATGTGTGTGTGTGTGTGTGTAAGTGTGTGCGTGCGTGTGTGTATATGAGTGTGCGTGCCCGTATATGTGTGCGCGCGTGTGCGCATGTGTGCGTTTGCGTTTGTGCGCATGCGCGCGTTTGTACGTGTTCGAGGGCGCGAGTGCGCGCGCGCGTGTGTGTGTATGTGTGTATGTATATATTCATTTTATATATCCAGATATAAACATATAGCGGGACAGCTGTATAGGAACAAGGAAAATTGATACGTCTCAGCACGGGCGCAAAAGGGATTTTTGGTTAAAAGAAGCCACGAAAAGATGCACATATACAAATTGTAATAGAATATGCTTAAATAATAATGTGCTTGTATAAAATATATCATAAATGTTATCGCCTCACATTTTTACCAAGTCATAATTTTTTTTATGGCCAAAATCCAAAAACACAATGGCATGAGCACATATAATAATGGAAATGGTAATAAAACGTGGATCCAATAAACTAATTAATTACCACGTCATTCTTACTAAGATATGCACAACTTTAAAAAAAAACCTTATAGTATAAAAATATATGTCAGGCAACCTATATTCATAGCAACTTTATTTATTAAGGAAGAATACTATAATTTTTATACTTTGATTTACTACTATTGACAAACACTTTTTATCCCAGCTATCAGGGTGTTATTGTATGGCCTGAATTGTATTTAAAATGTGAATTCAATGTTTTCGTATTTTTTACTATACAAGAATATTACCACGTTGTAATGGACAAAGAAAATATTTGTTTCATTTGCCATCGAGACACAGAGTAAAATAATTTGTTAAGATGACCAGTCAACATTTTATATACCGTCTGTAGGTTTTTGATAAAACCAACTTAAGAATATAGACATAAAAGAGCACAAACAATGCTAAATAATATTTATCTAGTCCTTTACTTTGAATGATGATATGAATGACGCGCCATCATGGTACTTTGCAGAGATTACACTTATCTATTTGACAAAAAATTTGTTCACTAAATAACTGAGTTTTTCACTTGCAACCAATCCTTAAAAAAGCAATAAAACACTTTTCACTGCCATTATTTGACGCAAAACTTCGATGATTTTGTGCTGCACTTTCCTGCTAATATCTAATGTTTCATCCATCATTAATAAAATACATTTAGTCTGAGCAATTTCTGTACCAATTTAGTCAGTATAATATCAGCCCAGGAAGAAATTAGATAATTGATTTTCATTATTTACGTAATTTCGCCGATTTACTGAACTTTGACTTTTATTGTGACCACAAAAAGTTAGCCGTAGGTACGTAACCTAAAAATATAGTCTTAATTATTAACAGATAGATGAAACTAGATTAGTGCAGACTCGGCGAAGGCTATTGTTTCTGAATATGGGTGTGTTTATGTTAATTAGTTTCGCCACTCAGAATGAAATAATACAGTAAACTGAAATAAAGGTTTTGAGTTCTCCTGCAACTCGGTCGTTTTAATGACGTAATCAATTTTAGTTTCGTATAGAAAACTTTTGCGAAGTTACTTGTAATTTAATTTTATCTAATACTACATATACAGGTAGTATTGGGTTTATACGTTTAAACTAGAAATTATTTATTGGAATGCAAATTTTACTTGAATTTCGTAAATGAAATATATGAAAATATTCATAAATATTATTTAGATAGTTCGTTACTCCCATTCCAAGCAACATAACAAACTTACCATTATGTCACGTTTTGGTGCCTAACCCTAAACGAAACGATTTGACAAGATATTATTTTTAAATGATTCCGCAAGTGAATAATGGAAAGTTGGATATAATTCACATTTATTCACCTCTGTGATTGTCTCGCTGATATATTTTTGATGTCGCTTTCGTGCATTGATTTTATCTTAAACAAAAACCATGATAGGTTTTTGTTTAAGATAAAATCAATCTCAATTCAACTATCGTTTCGAAAATATACTTTCATTTAAAATTTGCGTTGATTTAAATTATTATTAAATTTAATTATCGTATTTCATTCCTTTGCAACTAAAACTTAAACAGGTTTGGTTTCAAAATTTTCATCAATGGAAATTTATATAACATCATAAGAGTAGTAATAGATACGTTTGAATTTTGGAATACACTTGTAAAATATATATTTTATAACATACGGGAAAAGAAATCTTGGAGTGTCTATACTTTTCTTTGATAGTTTCATTCGCGCTATACTTTCTTCCGATACTACTTACGCATATAACATCTATACTTTTGACTCGACTCCATGTCCCGATCTAGGAATGTGGTAATGAAATAATTTGTATTTATTTTTTAAAGACAAACGTAAATTTACTATAAGGTGTAAGTCACCTCGTGTCAACATATCACGCATATCTTCTTACTTGTGATATTGTAAGAAATATTGATTACTTGGATTGCATTAACATAAACTCTAATAGTCCCAATTTCAATTTACCTTCATGTACTGTACGAGTAAGTACGACTAATACTTGTCAGTTACCGTTATGCCAAATATCATAAAAAATAATCAGCGTGATATAAGTTATCATTTGTGCTTATTGAGCAATATTTTATATTTATAGAAAATAATTCGAAACATCAGAGTATGAATCATACCTACATTTTTCACACCTTTACAACTTGATGATGTCCTCAGAATTAATACATTAAAATAATAAGAGTATTTTCATGCACACACACTTATATATATATATATATATATATATATATTATATATATATATATATATATATACATATGTATATATACACATATGCACATATATAAAAGTACAAGTCATATTAATTGCCGCATTCTTTAGCATTACATACGTAATATTATTTTTGAGTATGTAAAAATGGTGAATTCAGGTGCTGATGTTGAAAATTGAAAAACTTTTATGTACTTACGAGTAATGATAGCAACAAAAGACACCTAATAATCATCTCAATATGCAACTCTGATTAAACCATGCCCAAAACTAAAAAAAAGTAAAATGGTAAACTTATTTCTTGCATTTTTTTTCATGCAATTGCTATTAACCTTTTTGTAATGTTAAATATATATTATATACCTATACTTAATAACGTAAGAATCGGGACAAGGAATACCACACATACACACGCATATATGATCGCACGCATGCACTCTCGCATGTACGCACGTACGCACGTACGCACGCACGCACATACACACACACGCACACGAACGCACACGGGAATGCGCACGCACACACGTAAGCGCAACATCACACACATACCCACGCTCAGACATATACGTAATTATCTTGTCTTTATGTAATCCCATTTTAGCAATTATGATACAAAATGTTATCTAAATACCGTAAATCGGTTTCCTTAGAATGGAAATTTCCTATGAATGCAAGTTTACTTGAAAAAATAAATAATTAACTTTAAACCTGGATTTTCATGCAAATTTTCAGACAGATTAAAAATAATTTTCTTCAAGAATATTATTAAATATTATTAGGTTGAATTTCAGGAAATATTTTCCGTTTTATTGAACGATGTTAATGTTATTAACATCGTATATAATATAACATCGTCGATAAATATATTTATAGCTGTTGGCGGATATATCAGAAACTCGGAGACTATGATGGAAGCGAATATATACTAGAATTTTATAGATATAGAATTAGAATTTTATTCAACCCTATTATCACTACTAAGTTAGTTAATTGATATATGAATTAATGTTAACATTGTTTACTGAAAATTAGGTATTTTGTTACTTTTATTTAATTTTCTTACTTTCATTTGCTAATTTTAAAATTTATTTAAAACTTTTTCTCTTCTATGACCGGAATCAACTTTACATTGCGATTTCCTCTGTGAAATACATTCAAAGTGTTACGTAATTAATTAATTAAAGATTATTTATCAATTTGATATGTTTAAATATAATTGTTTGAGGTTACATCTCCGACAAAATTTAAACAAATATTTGAGGTACGCAAGTTTATGGATTAATAGGAGTTTCTGGCCTAATATGGTTATTTTCACATAAGCTATATAATTTTTAAAGACTACCATTTTTCAGATTTTTTGACATTATTTTAATATGAATACATATAATTTGAGCTTTTTTTAATTTAATAAACCTAGTAACATTATAATAGAAACAGAGAAACACGTGTGAAATACGTGTAGGTAAAATAGCAAAAACTACGCTGCGCTGCATCCAAAAGCTGCAATAGCTCGGGGACGTGAAGCATCTGCACTCGGCCCATTTGCATAATTATCAATTGATGTCATCTGTCCCTCGTGACCCGGGCGTGCACTTCATGTTGAGAAATGTTGGCTATGTCACTCTAAATTATCACTGAAAATTATTGATGGTTGCAATTGAAAGCAAAGCAAGTTTATTCTGTAAATGATTTTAAGTTAGTTTTACTTTTATTAGAATAACAGTCGAAAATGGATAAACAGATAGAGTCGTCAATTTATGATGGATGCTTATAGCATATTTTAAATGAAAGTACCATTATAGCCTAGTGAGAGGCTATTTTTTTATGTTTATTTCAAATATGCTCTTTAAACTACAAGGGTACTAATATCCTATCTTTGTAGCCAAAATGTTATGTCATTCATTCATATCACAAAATATATATTTTTGTATTTTAGGTTTAAAATAATTCAATTAAATATGTCTATAAAATGCAATTTCTTTATAGTTAGGATCTGTGGTACGATGGTACACTATTATACTCCACATCACACAAATCGAGATTTATCAATCTCAAGCACCTTCAAAACCTATCATTTAAGTTGGTAATTTCAAAAGATATACTAATGTATGATATTACTATTGGCATTTTCGTTTCAAGGTTCGGTTAGCTAAGACAGCTTAGTTTTAGGTACATGAGAATTTCAGGCTTTTGTGGCAGCATTACATACATATATTGTTGATTTTATTATACTTGTTTTACTTGCCTTAATATGACTGAAAATGTGACAAACAAAATAGGTAGGTAATTGTATGCCGATTTAATCACTTTAAGTCTTAATTTGGCTGTGTTGTTTTGTGTACGTTACCTTACATAATTGGTATTTGTCAAATTATTTTTTATTAAAAAGTTTAAATAATTTTTCAACATAACTCATTAAATTTATATTACAACAATAACATTTACACAACAGTGAAATTATGATTAACATATATATTACACACACACACACACATATATATATATATATATATATATATATATATATATATATATATATATATATATATATATATATTACTCTTTTTAACGATCTACTTTCAGATTACAACTTTTAAATCAACTTTAAAAGTTGTAATTCGAAAGTAGAATGTTAAAAAGAGTAATATATATGTGTAACAGATTACAAATTAACAAAAAATATTGCAGTTTAGAATGAACACTATATTAAAAGTGAATTATTATTACAAATAATTATAATTTTCCATATGGAAATAACCGTGCTCTTAGTTTTATGTTCAAAGCGAAATTTCGAAAATTTTCTTTTTGAAGTCTCCTTTTTACTGTATCTTCTAAATATTTTAAAGAAACAGTAAGACAATTAGAAAAAATATATAAATTTATAATAAAGATTTCGTTTTCAAAATTTAATACATTATTAAGCATGTTATCGTAACGGAATATTAATGTCTTAAAGGGTTTAAAATTGTTTGATTTTCATTGCAATCAATTTGTCTTATTTTTTGGCCGAAATAAAAACGTCTTTCATAATATTGTTTATGATTTATTACAACTTCTAGTAGCACTTGCATGAATGAAAATTGTAGTATCTAATCATAATTTCGAACAATTTGTTGTAATAAATCATTTAAATATTATTATGCCATTTATTGTTTTTGATAAAAGAAAATTTATGAAATATTAGATACTAGTATTTTCAGGTATACTAAAGATTTCAACTTTATTTACTACTCTGAAGGAAAATTTTATAAATCCATTTTACGTGGATATTAACCCGAACCGTATGTGAGCATTAATAACTTTTTTGCTTCGAGTACTATTTGATACTAAATAATTATTAACTACACACAAAATTGCGACCAAAATACCTACTCAAATTTTGAAGAACTGTCCTAAAAAGAATTGACGAAATTAAATTATGTTTAGTAAAACTGAAATACGGCCTGTATGTTTCCATTGATTATGTTATTTATTATTATTTATTTATTGGTTGTTATTGTTATTTATTTTAATTTGATTTTATTTAAATTGCTTATTTTTGGCTACAGCTTATGTGTGTGTGGAGATTACACGTTTATGGTATTTCTAACATAATATTATATTTTGACCAACTTCAAAAGATGAGGAAGTTTTCAGTTGGACTGCATTTCATGTGAATTTTACTTCATATCTACAACATTTAACAAACGAATTGAATGATTTTTGTTTATTGGAAAGAGTGTAATGCCTCATCGTGGAAACTGAAGGTGCATAATAGAATTTATCAATACTGAACAGCACATGTGCCATGATTAGTTTTGGATAAAATAACTTTAACGATAATCTAAGAAGTATCTTTAACAAATACGGGTACAATGATGGTTTCGGAAGGTAGTGGACTCGTTTGACTTGCTTTAATGTAAGCAAGAATATAACAGAATTGATATTTGACCATGGAAGTTTAAGGTGTACCATGGAATTCCACAACAATGAACAACACAAGCGCAGTGATCGAGTTTGAATAATATAAGTCTAATGGAAATAAAATCCTACAAGATTAAGTACGACATAAAGTACGTGGCCAATTTCTATTTAGTTATACCTAGTAATGCCTAGTAAGTAAATAAATACGAAAACACTAAGAATATATTAATGAATTTTCGTGAGTTTTTTACATCCGTAGAACTTGGGAGTAAACAATGCATAGAAAGTGAGCCAAATAGTTTGATTTTCAGATTGTATATTTTTTTATTGAAATGATATAGCTTTTTATCGTTACAACAATTATTATAATACATTAGTTTACAATATCACAATGCTCTATGACAGAATTATTTTGAGAGTTGGTAATATTGATAAATGACTAGGAGTCCGTAGTCCGTTTGCATTTGAATTTTTGGAGTTTCGTTTGTTGGCAATTTTTATTGACAGTTGGTTTTTTACACGGTCTGATTTCATCCACGCCACGACTATTTCCATATATTTCGGATTATAATTGCTAATTTTGCATCAACTGCAATATAGGCATGCGACAAGTACGAAGGCATATCATGTCCTCGCCATCAACTCCTTTACAAACAAAATTTAGACGATGGCCATGATTCAACTTTGTATAATTTTAAATATATGCAGAAATACACTATTTACTTGATTATTGTTTTCCCAGTTTCATTTCTTCCATAATGTATTACTATTTAAACAAGCAACACTGAAAATTAATATTTCTAGAATTTATAAAATATAATTATTGTAATATTTATAAATATTTAAAAACTAATCTAACTAGAAGTTATTTTCCATTTCTAGTTTATAGCGGTGCAGTGTTTTCTTTACTTATTACAATATCAAAAACAGTACTTCAAAGCTTTCTGTTGAATTTTTAAATCATTTACCAACTCCAGTTTACATGGTGATATTTGTAACATCACTTAAATTTTAGGATCATCCGAAAAATTTTATTATTGATTAATTTTTATAAGAATTATAAGAATTATTTTAAGTCGGTTCAATTTTTTTGTAAAAAACTATATTAGGGATAAAATTATCCCGTGAAGAAAATATTTATCACTATATTGGTAATAATACTAAATATTTCTAAATTAATACTTTTAAGTTATACATTTAAACGTTAGAATTTTCAGTTGAGTGGAAATGAAATGCGCCTAACATTATTATTTTGCATATTAATCTTTTCCTGTGGTAAATCTAAAATTTCTCACTACCAAAGTAAATAACTTACCCACGAGAAAAATAACCTTGCATATTACTACTAAGCAGAGTCGTCAATGTATAAGTCACTATATACTGTACTCCTCATTTCTTAACCTGTCAGCCTCATTATGAAATTGGCAAGCCTTAAAGATGACGTCTAATGACAAATTGCGGCAAATATCCGCAGAGCTTAACGTCATATACAGACGCCTTTTATACACCGCTGCCTCGTAATTACTTCTGTTATTATTTTAATCTTATTTTTATATCGATATAGAGAAAAGTGACTTTAAACAAAAATGAAAAAGGGCATTAAGTTAAATACATTTTAACTAAATAGAAATAAAATATAATATTGAACTTTATAATGGAGTATATCTAGATTTTTTGGCTGAACTTATTTAAAATGAAGTACGGTCTTGAGTGTTATCTGCTACCACTTGTTGCAGAAATGACCATTCATCCAGATGTTAATTTTGCTGCAGAAGTTGTTTTCTATTTGTCTATTTAATGTCGTAAAATTCACGAGTGAATCCTTGCTTGGAAAAAATAAAAATTGTATTGAAAATATAAAAATGTAGTAAATGATTGAGACAAATCTAAGGTTGTCGGTTATTAAAATTGATTAATAATTTCAAATGCACACGAAGTACTTAAAATGTTTTATTTTAAAATTGAGTTGAGCAAGATTTCCCTAATATAAAATTGTCAATATATTACTATCAAAATTTACTAAAATAAACATTAATAATATTCATTCTTTTTCAGTGCTAATTAATATATACGAAATGACCACTTCACTCAATTAAGGTAAGTGGGCAAACAAATATATTTTGTTTTATTTCATTTGATGATATTTTTCTGATTCCATCAATTTGTCATATGTTATTTTATGAATTATTTTCGGAAGGAGGTAAAGTAGACATTATATTTCATGTGTTTTCCTGATATTTAAACAAAAATAAAGGGTTAATTCACCATAGAATCTAATTATGACTGTGTTCTGTTATTGTTTAATAAATAATAATGTGTATCAATAAAAAAACAAATAATGTGCTGTAATATATTTGAAACGATGCAACAAATTTTCAATTAAATCATATAGATTTATTTAATTTTTAATCGCTAATTGAGGTATTATTTCTCGCATTTTTTTTGTTTCCGAGTATACGATTTTTTCAATTTTGGTATTTAAGTAAAAAGGGTAGTGCTTCCTTCTTAGTGTCATTGATTTCTTTATTATTTATATGCTTTTATCTTAATTGATCTAGACAAAATTTAAAATTGCATTCACATTTCCACATTAAACGAATTTATCTTAGACGAAATAGATTCTGCGTCGTAATTTTTCAAACGATGATGACGAAACATACGGCTACAAACTACAGCTTATTTATTTATTTTTAATCAACAACACAAGTTACTTTTTGATAGATCAATTAATTTTCAGAACAATATCCAAACCTCGCTAACATTGGTCTAGTTTCAGACTACGTACTTTCCCATCATTTAGCCGAAAAGTCTTTATTACAAGTAACGATAAATGTAAACTGGTTATTAAAAAAAGAGAAATTGTAAAATAAATAAAATCCAAGAAATGAAAATTCTGTGGAAAGATACCTTCCAAAATAAATAAAACTTTTCGAGTAGTGTGAGTTTTACTCGTCGGGTAACTTTCACCACATGGCTCTGCACACACTTATACATGAAACCTTGCAGGGTACACTACTAGAGAGTACCAGACCACTTAGGATAGAATCGATGAAATGGGTAAATCAGATCAAGGAAGCCTGTGACGTTCCGCTACACGAATGTACCCGAAGAACAGATGGTAGACAGGAATGGCGACATATGTCGTGGCATGTCAGTCACCTGCAAGGCAATCGACACGATGACCACGATCAATCTGCTAAGAGTTCAACTACTAAGAATAAGAAGAAATATTTCTCATAAACTATTTACAAATAATATTTTTTTGTTTTCTGATACTTAAATATAATGCTTAGTATTTCTTTCACTGGTCTGAATATCTCCAAAACTACAAAATTTAGAATAGCTGCTAATGTTTTCTGGCTTACTTTAGACAAGCCCCTAACAACGCTATTTTTTTTATAAGTTGGACTGCAGTAATTATAGATATTATGAGAGCAAATTCGGAAAAAGTAAATTCGGATTTTATATACCTTTGTGGGAATTTTTGATAATATCTTTAAAACTAAATCATATTAAATTCTAAATAAGTGGTTTCGTTTCCTTCCAACTTTTTTTTTCTGTTGTAAAATTCAATATGAAAAAAGTGCCTCTTTTTAAACTACCTCATCTGAAATTGTTATGCTAATATATTTTTTGTAATAACTATTGAAATATATGCAAGTAAATATGCTTCATATTTTTGCTAAATCTCAAGTTTCCACGTAAACCAAATTCCAAGGAGAGCACCTATGAGTTACGGATAGACTAATTTAAAAATATATGATCTTATGAAGATTAATTTTTTTTAATTTATAGATTCTAAAAATACAGCAGAAAATATATGATGCTTGCTTGAAATATTATTAGAAGACACTTTTTAATTTTGTTTTAAACGCTGATATAGATCGTCAATATATTTCAGATAAATTGACCAAAGACCTAGTCAAGAAACAACATTATCTCGAGCTCAGTTACATATTTTAATAGAATATTAATTTCTCTTAGCATTGGGTAAATATAAATCACTTCCATCCAGTCTGCAATGAGTACTCAACTAAGTTAAGAATACGAGGGTGATAATGGAAGTCTCAGATTCTCAATAATGAGATCAGTATAAAGTTCGTGAATATTCTAATCTTTCTTATATTTTGAAATTAATTTTTATTATAATAGTATAAATTTTAGCATCGCCAGTATCAATAACCTGTAATGAATCCGTATGGCGTTCTTTTATATGGCTGTTAGGAAAAAGTTAGATGTTCGCTAAGTTCCGGAAAATTTGTTTTAGAATATATTCTTGTTTTTAGAAATCAATTTTAGAAATTCAATTGAATAATGGAAGTATTTGAAAAATCATTTCATGATGCCGTGTGAAAATCGATTATTACATGGATGTTTTTTTTCAGATTTTCTCTATAATAGAACATAAATAAACATTCAAAGAATAGTTTACAAGTATAATTTATTGTCTGAAGAAATAATAGTATAGACTTCAAAGAGCTGAAACGAAGCGTTATAATGTTTTTCCATAATTTCTTTGTTTCATTTTACTGAAAACAATTCTATTAAAATTATAAAATATAATATTCATAAATTTTTAAAAACTATTCTAACTAAAATTTATTTTTCAATTCTAGTTTATAGCAGTGCAGTAAGTTTTCTTTACTTGTCACAATTTCAAAAACAATATTTCAAAGTTTTCTGTTGGATTTTTATATTATTTACCACTCCAGTTTACATGGTGATTTTTGAAACATCACTTCAATTATAAAAAAAGTCAAAGAGTTCCTGATGCATATTTATTCACTTAATTTTTTTTTTAGTTTGAATCTTTTGGTATCTAGATAGATTATATATGCTTACAGCTTAGCTCATACATGTCTAAATATTTTTCTCTAATTGTTAAATAAGTCACTTATCAATAATATTAACTATAATCAATACAATGTGTTTTATTTGCATGTTTATAAAATGCTAAAAATGTCCTTTTTTACCTACGTTTACCTCGTTTACTTTCTATTGGATATACGATTACTGATAATTGTTGATTTGATAGCCTTCAAAAACTTTTAATTAACCTTTCCAAGTGCATATTTATTAACGTCATATAATAAAAGAATTATTTTGGTTAATAATAATGTAAAGTTATTGCCGGGGGAACATGTGAAATATTCTTTTGAAAGGGTATCAGAGATTTCACATTAAAACAATCAAGTGATCATTATTTTTGTAAACAACTTTTATTATGAAAATATAATTTTGATTTCTTTAAGTTGAATATTATATGCTTACACAAAAACCTTTGATAAAAAATATAATTAATTACGAGAAATGGAGTTACGAACTTTAAATCAATTTCCGACAAAAAATGCTTTCATATGCTTACTTTTAATCAGGAATTATTTGTTTATTTACGCGAATTCATGAAGCTTATTACATTTTAATACGAATTTATAAAAGGTTTCTATACCAATGTCAACATTTGATATATTACGAGAAATTATCATATTTACTCCTAATCGTATCAGATTTGACTATTAAACTCTCTTTTGACTAGCCACTATTTACTTTATAATCATTATAATTAATCATCCTCATATTCTATATATGTATGACAAAATTTCCTTAATCTTTTTGATAAGGCCAGAATATACAAGAACATGTGAATCTCCACACATCTTTGTTATCATCCTGATCATTGACGCTATCATAAACTTTTGAAGTAAGCACGTTTTTAATGTACGATTTAAAATACACTATGAGAAGTTTTGTTATATCCTCAGGTATTTTGATAAAAGAAAAACATACAGTTTTTCATAAAAAAAGTAATACTAATTTTCAATCTATATTTTGGATAAATAATTTTATTTTCAAACGACTTCAAACAAGGAGAAGGTTTTCAATTCGTCGGAACCTATTTTTATGTATATTCAGCGATAATTCTTCATCGAGTAGACCGATTTTAATGACTTTTTTTTTATTTAAAAGGAGATACTCTTGGGGTAGTCACGTATAAATATGATGATAATCTGATGATGAAGTTCAGAAATGAACGATGGAACTCCTTAAACTATGGCAGTAAATAAAGAATCAAGATAATCAAGATTCAACATATTTGCTACGGGTAGTTGTTACCTGGCAAAATAGCTATACCAGTTTATTACCAGCTCAGAGTCTGATGATGAGTTCTGGAGATGAACAATGGAACTTCTTCACCGTTATTGAACATACTTCTTACTAGTAATTGTTACTTTGTAAAATAACTACACTGTAGACCAAGTCAGAGTCTGATGGTGAGTTCAATGAACAATAGAACTCCTTATGGAATGATAATAAATTAAACGTGATTGAAGATATTTGCTGTTGGTAGTTTTTACTTTGCTAAATAACTACACCATCGACCCCAAGCCAGGGTCTGATAGTGAACTTTGAAAATAAATAACGGAACTTCGTAACTGATGGTAATATCTCAATCGTGATTCAATATGTTTCCTACTAATTAGTTGTTACTGTAGTTGTAACTTTACAAAGTATGATACCGGACTCCGGATATGAAGAACGGATTTCCTCAAGTGGTGGTTGTCACTTTGCAAAAGCTGATATTAGACTTCAGATATTTAATTTCTCAATGGCTACTACCATGTTTCGTTTGTGTGTATTGTTGATAATTAACTATAGACAAAAATAAAATTATCTACATAATAGCTTTTACCCTTGACTTAGTAATTATAAAAAAATCTTACAAAGAAAATTATTGAATGATTAATATTATTAATAATTAAGAAACACTTGAAAATTAATAAGGTGTCATTGGAAAACAAAACAATGTCGCAATCATTAATTACCATCAATGGTAAGTTATTAATATAGACGAGGGAAAAGAAGAGACCCAGTATGAAGCCCTGGGTCACTCCTAATTACACAATCGCAACGCGGATACGATTTTAACAAAACTTAGAATGAAATTTTTATGCTGCAACTATAGATGTATTTAAAAGAGTGTTAAGTTTTTGGGACTTAAAATAAAACATACAATACCAGCCACATTTATTTTGCCCTCAGATTATTATATAGCTAACAGATATTCGTATTACCAAATAACAGTTTGTCATTAGCATTATTTTAGATGTAGCACAAAAACAGGTTATAATGTTTAATAGCTCTGTTAATAATTTTTTAGCATGTCATACGTAAATGAAGCAAATTTAATGCAAATCATAATTACTTCGTCTAGTAATTGATTTTCAAGATTATTTCGTTCGCCAATTGTAAAACATCCCGAATTTGTGGTATTGTGTGATTCGCCGAACTAATCTTCATTATATATTCTCAAAATAATTCACATCAAAATTTGTTTTATTCCATAAATTATAATTTAGGTTTCTGAATCAGTGATAATTAGATAGCGTATAGTGAAAAATTCACAAGTACTAGCAAAATTCAAGCTAATTTCTACAATATTTGACAAGTATATATTGCGGTATGTAGTTAACGTTATTATGATAGAAATAAAGTCGGTCCTTCGGTCTACTTTATTTCTTCTAATTACTAAGAACAAATATTTAACATCAGTCTTATTGGAATAACTATCGGTGAATAACGCCCTCGAAATTCCATCAGCATTTCGGCAATTATTTCTGATAATCACATAAATTGTGTGTATTGAAATATTTGTTTGTCCTAGTCTATAATATTGGCGCTTGCATGTATTTATTAACAATTATAACCCACTTCTCAGTAGTACTCATTAATTGTTTCTGCCAGTAAAAGTGAGGTTTTATTCTCAGTTGATAAATATTACGAAAGTCAGTACTTGATATCAATTGAAATCTATTTTTTTTATTTAATTAGAAGCTCGGTGTTACTATTATTAAAAGAGCGTATGTTATCCTATTTATATACCATATAAGCTTCGCTCTCGTTCGTTAAAAGTTATTAGCCTACCAAATATTTATATACCCACTTCCATATGATTCGAAAATAGCCAAGATGCAAAAGTCTAACTTGTTAATGATATCAAGAGGTGGGAAGTCCTTATTTGCTTTCTCAGTTTGATAAATTGCATTAAAGCTTAAAAATGTTCTTATAACTGTACTGACTGGGCAAATATCATAGGAATGCAACGTTTTAATGAAATTTTGACTACTAAATTCATTCTTGGGTTAAAGTAATGATCTCAGCCAAAAAGATTATTTTACTTGGTCCCTCCAATCTGAAGTCGAAGAGAAATGGATTCGGAATGCGTTCATAAGATGCTTCAAGATATTTCTTTTATCATTGCATACTCAGTATTCTATGAATTTTTTTTAAGTTCACTGTAGGATTTGACGTTTACAGTTAAATTAAACCAAATTATATTCTTTTATCTTCAAACCATAAAACATTATCGAAAATGTTATTCGCTTTTGCAATTATTTAAAAATTATAATCTTCACGTAAAATTTGTATTAAAAAAAAGTAAAAAGCTATTGCAACTGGAAAATTTTTTCAGTTTGAAAAAAAATTAAATTTAAGGTGACAGTGATTTTGATAGTAAATTATAACCATATAAGTGATAGTAAGAAATCCTAATAACATTCGTAAAATAAAACCAAATTATTTAAAAATTCATAAAAATTATTTTCTAATGAATCAATTTCCTTCATTTTTTGATTGTGTTAAATTTTTTATATAATTAAATTATAAATTAATATAAAAAATATTTTCTTAAACAAATTTATACTTTGTACAGATTTTAAGAAGAAAAAACAATGAAATCTCTTCATCAAACTTGCTTGTAGTAAAACATACTTTTGATAGTTCTTTTTTTTTAAATTTTAACGAATATTTCAATTAATTTTAAGTTAAGGCGTTCTTGGATTATAGACTTTGAATATTCTTTTAAAAATATCGAGTTATATTGAAACTGTGGTTTAAATTTAAAACATGGAGCTAAACTGAAGGTTTGTTTAGTTTAATTTTTTATCTACAGTCTCTTGTTTTCAACCTTCGTTACCAAGGGTAGCCTTAAATTAATTTAAGTTACGGTCTCTATACTTTATAGTAATTGAATCCAAGAAAAGTTTTAGGATCTGCTTAATATTATTTTGCTTCATTATACTTTATAATACCTTGCGGCTTAATTTAGAGAGACGCTCCCAGAAAGCGAATTATGTTTTATTCTAACTATATGTAAATGAGTATTGACCTTAAACGGGCCTAAATAGTTGGATTTATTATTTTCATGATATCTAACTATAATTTTGCTCACTCAACTAAAGAGTAAACGAGTGAATTTATGACTGTCTGAGGTTTAAAGAGAAAATCGTAGAGGGAAAATTATCAGTTTTATAATAATAATATAATAATAATTCGATATACTATCTAGTTATGACTAATTACTATCATCTACATGGTTGTAGTGTAGTACATTACAATATGGTAGATATTATCTAAAAAAGTTTCTTTGACCCAAAGTTTCAGTGCGTTTATGGATACTGGTGTGCTTACTGATATTGTCCATGGACAAGTTCAAAAACATGTCATACACCTCATTGTATGTAAAATGAAAACATATGTAATTATAATTTATTCTATGTAGATTATACAAATGTTCATGTATTGAAGAAAACACATACCATCCCTACTTATATCTGACATACCATTTGTGTCATATACTTCTTTTAGAAAACTCGGCTATGAATAAAAAACTCACGTTGTGGAGAAAAGTATATCATCTTTTATATTTCTATTAATTGATTGTAAGTTAGATTGATGACAAATCCATATACAATCGTTTGTACAGTTTTCTTCACTAATTGCTGCTTTAGGGAGAGTCCATAACTTTCTTAAACCCGTTATCTTCACCCACAAAATAAAATTAACGACAGTTTAATTACACGTATTTTGCTATATTTTTTCTCATTTACAGGTAATTTTTGTTATAATATATATATGTCAATATATATACATATATATATATATATATATATATATATATATATATATTTATTGATATAAATAAAATTAAATCAGTAATCTAAATATATTGACAATTAGATTTCTTGAACATTGTTAGAATCAACAAATCTCTTTGGGATATTTCTTTACTTGTTGACTAATTTTAGTGGTCAATGGATGCGTTCAATATTTTTTTTAAAATTATTGTTCCCGGTTGTAAGTACGCATGCTCGTAAAATATTTATTCAGTGAAGATATCACTTCTGTTTAAGTTACCAATAAAATTCTTAGACGTCTCTTACTGTATTTATAAATTTTAATCTTAAAATATAAAAAAAATCAAAGAGTTCTCCCTTTTGTTGCTTAGCAGTTTTAAAAATATTTTATGTTAATTTTTACAATTCCAAAATTAATACATTTTTATCCAAACCAAACTAGACACGAACAATGCAGGTATCAATAATAATAAGAGCTTTTACGTAAAACTTTCAAAGCTCCCGATCCTTAACATCGATTGTAAACGTTCTCGTAATTCTTGAATACGACCCTACTCTAAGTTACAAGCGCGGGTTGAAATATTTAGCGGAAACCTCTATCTTATTTAAGTTAGGATGCGTATCAGAGCTTTCCCCTATTAAAACGTAGCTAGTTATTTGCACGTAGACGTTGGGAGCTAGAGAGCATACAGTGCACAAGTTAAAAGGTGTGAAAGAACCGAAACAAATTTGTCTCGTGGGGATCATCGATAATATGAGGGTTATGATTTTAAACACTTGGCAAATGTTTGTAATTATATTTTACGACGTCATTTACGAGGAAGAAATTTAAATGTTTTGCTCGTTAAAGACGCCCCAGTCTGCAGGTGAACTTCACATTATGTCGCAAAGAGAAAAATATTTAAAGCTATTGTTTTTTGCAATGAGTTGTTATAACCGTTCTTATTTATTTACTTGTGCGATTTTAGGTGGCTTATAAATGAAATATTTTTAGTTCTTCAGGTATATATAATTCTCCAAGCAACTGCCATTATGTAAAAATATCTATAGAAAACAATTTCTGTAGCTTGGCTATTTTTTTACTTAGTTGTTCTGTAAATATTGATCAGGAACCAATTGATATTATTTCCACATCCATTTTAGGAATACTCACTTATATCTCCCTCCCTAGTAATAAAAACTTATTACAATTCCTTGATCGCTGGCCTCTACTTCATACCGCAAAGAAGCTACATATGGCATATATCTTTTAAAAGACTTTTATAAATGTATTCACAACCAGTATATATTTTCATGGCCTTGTGAATAAATTCATATATATGTGAGCATCCAATTCATATTTCGAGTCAAATGAAAGAATCTTTTATTTGAAGATAACATAACATCAATACGGATAAAATATGTAATTAATTTGTCAATTCAATAGAGCTACAATTGTACTTTATAAGTTATCTGTGTGGGTGATCTAGTTAACCAATTTAGGCAAACATTAAATAAAATAAAATGAAAAGTAAAATCATTGATTTATCTACCCACTGTGCGTGAATTTCACAAGGTCTGTTCTTCACATATAATTTAAATTTGGGGCGTTAACTTGCAAGGATGTCAAGAGACAACACCTCTTTACAAATTGCACAATCATCTTAGCGGAGTTTTGGCGCGTACGTTATCGACCTGAAGTAGTGACAGCTATGAGTTAGTTTAATGTGAGTTAGTTCTGTAACCCACTCAAAAAAGATGGAAAATCATTATTATCTTGACAGATGACGAACAAAATCATCAAGTCTCATATCATACGTCTATGATAGAGGGCATCATATTTGAACTTATTAATTAATATATTATACGAATATTTACAGCCACCAATGAAGAGCTTTTAATTAGCTTAGTCTTTTATAGATTATGCAATTGTAGATTATTTATAAAGATATATGTCATAGATCACTACTTTACTAAAAAAATCTTTTACCCAAAGCTAATTCATATTGAATGTGTTTCCTACCTACCCTCTTACTATTAAAATATATGTCTTATATTTGTAATACGCCAAGTGTTTAAAATATACACACTCTAAATTATTCGACTATCTTGTAAGTCGTATCCGTGTTATCATTAGTTGTAGTTATATTAAGCTAGTTTTTAAACATTTTAATTTATTCTGTAAATTTGTAAAATGTCCTCGAGACAGTGTATATTAAGCTCAAATAAATTTTGCTATGTTTGTGGAAAATTTATCATGTCAAATAAGAAGAAACCAATCACTGATGCCGCAAAACGAGCCCATTTGAAATATTTTCAAACATCATTAACAAATATTGATAAAAGCTGGGTTCCTGGAGTAGCATGTAAAAATTGTAAGAGTATATTGTTGAACTGGGCTGTAAGATAGAATAAACATTTGCAATTTGGCGTCCCAATGTTATGGAGAGAACCAACAAATCACGCCACTGACTATTACTTTTGCCTTACAAATACTTCAGGTTTTAACAGCAAATACAAAAATCGTATAAGATACCCCGATATTTCGTCAGTCACAAAACCTGTCTTCCATTCTAAAGGAGTTCGTTATCCAGCATTGTTCAGCAGTTCAAGTACAGACAATTACGAAGAGCTTATAGATACTGCATTAGATAAACCTATGTTCAGCCAGCACACTAATTTGGATGACTTTCGTGGATGTGAATCTAAAGATAGTAAACCACATTTAATATCACAGAGTGAATTAAACCTTATAAGAGACTCGCAGCTTCCAACAAGTAAATCTGAATTACTAGCTTCACGTCTTCAGCAATGGAATTTATTAGCCCCTGACACCCGAATGAGTTTTTACCGCAAGAGACGTGATCAATTTACTGACTATTTGAAATCACAGGATGGGTATGAGTACTGCCATGATATTCGTGGTCTGTTTAAGTCAATGAAACAGCCATACAATAAGAAATATATTGAAGGAAGAAAATTTTGATGGCCACTTATCCAACGTCGAAAAAGATGCTTAGTATTTATTAAAGCAATAGGGAAAAATTTCTTGGGTAACAATAAATCGGAGGATTATAAAAAAATTGTCTCCAATTTATTGAGGAATTACCAAAGAATGGGGGTCAACATGTCTTTAAAAATTCATTTTTTACATTTCCACCTAGATCTTTTTCCTGAACACCTGGGAAGCGTAAATGGTGAACATGGTGAACGTTTTCATCAAGATTTAAAGATATTTGAATAGATTTAAAGATATTTGAATACCAAGGGTTTTTGAGATAAAAATATGTTAGTTGATTACTGCTGGTCTATATTAAGAGAAACTGACATTAATCAGTTTAAAAAAAGAGTAATCTGTATCATGTCTTATTTTTTTAAGGATCATATGCACAAAATTTTTTAAAAATAAATATGTTAATTATTTAAAAAACTTGAAGCCTGGTATTTTTTTCTTCTTCAGTATCTATCGTAGGATTCATCACCCTACCGATATACATACAATTCATCCCTGCGTAATAAACCTTGTAAAGTTGTGATTTATTAGTAATCATACAGGCTTTTATTGTGATTAGTATGTTTCGTAACTGTAAAAAGTATTCTTCGATGTCGTATGCAACAGAAGAGAATTCCAATTATCATAGAGGCATCAATGTGGACGATATAAAAGTGGAAATATCCTGATTGGATTAAAGTTACTTTTTGGAATATTAATTTGAACTGTTACCTGATATTATACAATTCCAAAAGTGTAACTGATTGAAGTATTTGATATTAGATTTTTAATAATCCAATTGAATTGAGTACCTAGTTTAGTTTTACTAATTTTTTTAAAATTCACAATGTAAATAGTGAACAAGTTCTATTGAATTAAAATTGTATGACATAAATTATTACATATATTTTTTGTTTATATGTATATATATATATATATATATATATATATATATATATATATATATATATATATATATATGTATAATTAATTAACAAATATATACGCCAAGTACGAGTAGAATTCTAACCACGAGAGTTTCGTACACATTTGGGCATAAAAACATTTAAAGGTACACATTAAATCTATTAAACTATTTACCAATATCAATGTAATTTTTCACGATTCATTACCAAACAAAACTTTCACAGAATTAATAGTGTGTTTATTATCTCGAAACCTACGGATTCAACATTCTCTCTGTAGTTTTCCAGTATACTTTAAACAATGTTTTAATAACTTACGTTTTTAAATATTTTTGATTTTACTAGTTTTGGAGATGAGGACGGAGAGTAGAATAATATCAATGTAACATACGAAGAAACAACTATTTATAAGTCAAAAGGTTTCTAAGAAAATTGTTGTCGATATTTTTATAGTTATATGAAAATCTGAATTTAATAATTTGGAAATCGCAAGTTCCTATTTTAAATGACGTCCTATATGATATGAAGTATTAACAACAAATTTCGAGGATTTCCTTGAACTCTATACAATTTTAAGTTATTCCTCCCACAGTTTCTGGCAAAAATGCGTATGACAGACTGACAGACGGGCACGTTATTCGTATTATAAGGGTTCAATATTTTTCTACTGATTAATAATGAATATCCAGCTTTAATGGTAGGCATAGAATAATAATATTTTCCCAACCCCTTACTCCCATGGAATGCAATGAATTTAATACTCGTTTCGTGCTTCATCTATACGGTGACAGTTTGCGTCATGGCAGCTGTCGTGATAATGTTCTGCCATGTGCGTGACAAAGTTCATGGCAGTCACGCTACCACGACAATAAATGTTGCATAAACTGTCACAGTGTAAATGTTGCATAAACTGTCACGTAACTTTTCTCAACATAAGGGTACAATTTTAATTTTATTTTTTCTAAACGTTACACTACTGTGAAAAGTTTAGAAGATTTTTGGAAAATTATTTCGTTCCTAATTTTTAACTTGTACTTTCAAATTTTTAGCGTGTTCTTTTATACTGTACAAAACAGAATTTAAAAAAATTCAAATACCGATTCATATCGTATATAACTTTAGGCGTTAATATAGCGTCGCTTCTAATTTCGTGCACTTTGAAATATCCAATTCCTTAATGCCAAATTGTGTCTCTGACTAAACGAAGCGGCTGTTACTCGTTTCGTGCAAAATTGACGAGCAAAGTAGTTCAAGGCCCTTCTTTCTGGTGTTTTGAAATATCTCAGTTTTCTTGAATGTTAACTTAATAAGACATTTATATTTTAAAAGGAAAATTAAGAACTAAGTAGTAATGGAATATAGAAACATTCAATATATCAACATTATGACCACAGATAAATAAAAGTGAAATTTTCTTCTGTTATTTTCGAATTTTCAGCTTTTAAATGCATTTTCGGTTTGCATATCCGATTATTCAAATGAATCAAAGGTTGGTAACAGTTTTGTCACTTTTTCTCTCTATACTAACTGATTTGAAAACTACCGACATCAAATATTACAGACAGTAATCCTTGGACTATTTTTTTTCTTGTTTCATCGTCATACCTCAATTTTTTTCCATTTTATGATAATGAAAATTTACGAAATTTCCACCACACGGATGGGGGGCTGCGGTAGGCTATAAAAGTACGCAGGATTGGGATAGTAGCAAGAAGAGAAAGTCGGCCTAAAATGAAATAAATACTGAATATATTTGGCGTTAATTTTGTAGAAATTCATTATTTACAATTAAATGAAGCTACTTGATGTAGTATTATTTTTACTTTTTTTAATTTCTTTACCACGATCTAGGTTTCGTTGTATTACAACATCTTCAGGCGGGATATTAGCAAATGTTATTATTATTTAAAATATTGTAAAACAACGAAACCTAGGTCGTGGTAAAGAAATTAAAGAAAGTAGAAATAATACTATACAACGTAGTTTCATTTAATTGTGAATAATTAATTTCTACAAAATTAACGCTAAATATATTCAATATTTGAAAACAGCCGATATGGCTACATTGGCGATATTGTACCGTCGACTCCGAATTAAATTTCGGAAGGCATTACAAAGCATTTGGTTTAACAAAACGTACATAAAGTGTAATCTTACACACAGTCACGTGAACATAAAGATTAGTGGAACAACGCTAGCAGCCCAGAAAGGAACATCAAAAGCCAAGGAAGAAATTAAATAAAAAGTATATATTACTGATCTTACATATACTTTCTTTATATATTCCTATTTAACCTAAGAAAATACATTGATTATTTTAAACATTTCATAATGACAAAAGATATTTTAACGCAATAATAATGCATTGGCATCTGCAGATATATGTACTAGTGCAAACAGTTCAAAAATGATCTCTTTCCATTTCTTATCTCTATTTCCATTTCAATTTAAATAATATGATTTAACTTATGTTAGAATGTTACGAAAAGGAAAAGTTTCCTTTTAGTAGCCACTATTTTTCTATTTTCTTCCTATAATACCGAACTTTTACTCCGATTAAGACGATTTTCTTTAAGTCGAGACGCACTCCGTAGATCAGCAAGCGCTGCGCCTCTTATAAAGCAATTATTCAAGGCATTATAATCCTATTTACACTTAGTAAAGATAATGAACTCAGTATAAACAGAGAATGTTATTTCAAGGATCAGCATAATACTGTGACTCGGCAAGGCGATGTGTTCTGCGCGGCAAATCTTAGTTGCTCGCGGCAGATGAACGATTTAATTCTCCAGTCTACAAATACGGATACGCACAACGGCGGAGCTGTTAGTCGAGATAGGATGTGGCTGTCATATTAAGGCTTAGGCTTATCTCGTTTCAGAGAAAGAGCCTTTGTTGTTGTAGAATGGTGTAGGTATGATATAGGTCGGCGTTCATATTTCACCCAGATCAGAATTTTCCGAGAATGTTATTTGTCGTTTATTATTTTCTCGAACATAGAATGTAATAAGAAATTTACATGATGAAATGGCAAGTTCTAAGGCTTTTTTTTCTGTCAATTGTAATGTTTATTTTTAAATTACCATAAAAGTATAGGAATTTATATATATAGCGCATTAATACTTTTGTTTGTGAACCTTTTTGTGTAAGATTTAATCAAATAGAATATTATGTTCTGGCTTGTTTTCTTTACACATACACACAACTACATGTACGCACACACGTATACACACACATATATATTTTATATTCTAATATATCGATGAAATACCTTCATTTATAGTGTCATTTAAGATAATATTTAATAAAAATATTTAATAAAAATATCCGCTGGGTTAAAAATATTGATATCAAAAACCAATAAACATTTGATTTGATTTTTCCCACTATGAAATTAACTGGTCAAAGTTTCCAAAAATGTTCATCACATGTGAATAAAGTTGACAAAGATAACCAGTTTTTTTACTATGACACCTATTGCTTTACGAGTCTATTCATAGACTTTTTTTAATAATTATATTATAAAGAATAAACTTAATGACCAATCCAAAAAATTATTACACGCGACGAAAATATTCACTATGATAAATGATAATATTCATGATATCTTCTTTAGCCAGAAGTCAACACAGATATCTTAAAACCAGTTCAAAGAAAAGAAAATCAGTTCAAGTTTAAAATTTATTAAAGTCTCATAGGTTTCAAGGATGCGATTTAAGGTTTACTTCCAGGAATGTCGGAGAATCATTTTTGAATGAAATGGAAATTGGTTTTATCAAAACTGACAGTATATACTTGTCCAACTGGAGTATATTTTAATAGTAATTTTTTTTTTATATTTTATTAAAAAAATAATGGTAAGCAGAGTATAGAAGTATTTACTTGACATTGCCATTAATTTTTATGAAATAATCAAATTCTTTTAAATGTTAAATTCTCAGGTCAATTTTAGTGGAAGATAATTTGTAAATTACTTGTATCGATGCTAAAACTTGGCATAAAGTATTTATACATCAATTTATTATCCATGTATATTTATTGTATAAATATTTACACATGATTTTACTTCCACAAAAATAATCCATACAAAAAGAAATTTATAATCTTCCTGATGAAAAAGTTGGGTCTTAATGGCGGATAAATTGATGATTTACCATAATTTCCATATTTGGTTTTTGATATGAAATCAATGCATAAGCTATATAAACTAATGATAGCAAATCAGTCTATTAATTTACGAGTAAATTATGGGTTATCGGTAGTATTTATACTGTATGTTAGTTTTTTATATCGTGACACCATCATGTTGACAAATTACGCGACTGAGTAAAATTTTAAATCGTTGTTAACAATTTTATTTTATTTGTTCACATTTATAACAAGGCGATTCAGATTATTTGAAATAGTTTTTAAAAGTAAAATGACAAAACCTAAATTGACACAATCTTAAGATTTGTAATACTAATTCACACAAACTCTGACATTTTAAATCTATGGACCTTAAGATATTGCAGAAAAAAGAAGTCGAACTTTCAGTGTTTTATGTGACAAAGCCATGTTAAAAATAATTTGGAAATATCCGTTCCTTTTATGGACATATTTTTGTTGATATCATGATGATAGTGCTGAAATAGTCTAGCCTATGAGGTGAAATATATTCATGATATACATTTGGACTATCTTAAAATCGTAGTTTTTTAGTAAATATATATTTATTAATTTTAATTTATTTTTCTGAAGTGTTTAAACCATATGCGGAATTATATATGATTTTGTTTTCTATGGTATTAATTATTTTAGTGAGTGTTTATTCATTTAATTACTCCCATGTAAATATTTGCACAAATTAAATCTCAATAGGACTTATGCAGTAATATTCCTGTAAACTATATTTACGAGCAATAATTTCATGTGTTTTTTTTTAAGATTTATTAAGATATTTGTACTTTTGCACCCAATACTTAAGTTTCCTGTTCTCATAATTTCAAAACGTAATTCAGTTCTATACGTTGATTTTTTCGTATTTATTAAACGCTTTAAGTTTTTGTCGTTTTTTGCTGTCACTATTTTTAAAAAAGGAGAATAGTGTTAAATTTTATTTTCGATACACTACAAATGCGTTAAATTTTATTTCGGTAAAGTTAAACTGCTACCAACGTTATCCATGATGCTAACGGCATATCGAGGTAAATATCTAAGCCTTAGCACGGATTTGAGTGGTAAGCGTGTTTAAAAAAAAAGGTCGAGAACCACTAGAGGGCAATCGGAGGGAGAGGTGTCCCAATACAAGTGCCAATGACGGGGATATCGAGCATTTTGGCTTTTCACTGGCCGACAAACTTAAAAATTTCTTCAATTGTCTGAGCATTAAAATCTTACCAACCGTCACGCGTATCAGTACCGTATTTTATTATTATACATGATATTCGTAGCGAGGAAAACCTGTAAGCGACATTTGTGCTGTAGATATTAACACTGAAACAAAAGCAGCTACGCTGAAAAATGGATTCTTTTCAACAGACCACTTCCATTTCATCGGGTCTGTCCCCTGTTAATTGTTTATTTGTCTTAGAATCAGACGTGTGGCCGAAATCATCAAAAAAAGTTTAGGGAGGAGGCTTTAATTAAATATTCAAACAGGCTTTACGATATATAATATTACTTGAATAATATTCGGTATTTAAAAGAAAGTAGAATAACAGCTCAATTCTCATTTATTTTCACAAATCAGGATATCATTGAGCATCGTCTTTATCCCCTTTATTTTTCCCCGGAATACAAAATAGAATCGGTTACCTTATTATTATATTGGTTTGTTATTAGTTTGACATTAAGTTTATAAAAATTTAACAAAATGATAATTATGTTTTTATTTATGTAACACTAACTATACCGTATTGTATAGACATAAAAATCATTAAGGTACGTTAACTCGATGTAAGTTAGGTAGTTTTCGCTTTTTCCCACTTCAAGTGTTCTAAATTAATTTTTACTTATTTTATTTTAACGATTTATTATACTTTTAAGATTAATAAAAATTATAGCAAAACCAAGAGTATCCATATGACTACTTGGGTTTTACTTCTACATAAGTGGAGCCAGGATATGTGCAAAAAACTGTCAAGTATGAGTGGATCTCGCACTATATAGATTCCGTACACATTTTTGCACTTCTAAGCACTTCATGGTATATAATATTTTCATTTAACTATTTAAATATTCTAATTTTTTGACAATGTATATTGCCTAACATACCTTTTGAAAGAAATATTGGGCATGTAGCAAAAATTTAAAGATCTAAGATATTCGCTCTAATTTTCCTATAATCTTCTAGTCAGATTTTACTAACCGTTTTTTTTCCTATTATTGGTTCAGTAAATAAGAGAGAAAATTCTGTTTTTTCACATATTTTTTTAGAATGTTTCATTAAATATGCAGTTGGAAATTATTTTTATATTCCCCATAACAAACTCTTTCATTTGATATGTTTTATAAAATTAAAAATTACATTTTTTAAAGAAATTTACTTACCCCTTTATAATTATTGTATGTTAATACAAAATATATGGGTCAATAAAATATAGTTTCTAAGACAGACGGAGAGATTTACAGGTGAGTGATTTAACAAGGTTTCCACTTTCCTTTTTGAGGCGCTAACAAGTAGCTTTCATTTTTTCAAATTTTTATTTATGAATTTAAAAAAATAAACCCACAATGAAAGATTTGCAATCTAAAAAGTTTGTCGGTCTGTATGTAAATATGTAAAAAATATTTTATATTTTGCATTAATGACCATTTTATTATATTCTTTTTTTTGTATTTTCCTCTTTTTTATTAAAAAATAATAAATTAAACTCGTTATAATTAGAATCGCTGTTTATTTTCATAAGCATTCATTTGTATAATTTCATGTTCTGTGGGCTGGAACTGTGTACAGAGCTTACTATGAATACTGTGTTAAACATATTTTAATTATAATATCGTAATTATAATTATACTAATTACTTATGATAAATACAGAACCATGACTGTTCTAAACTAAAACCGTGTATATTTATTCGTAAATGACGGGTCCTGGAAGATATAGATCCACGAAGACGTCGCATGCAGCTCAAAGCCGCGCCAAGATTCAATTTGTGTGATGTTACTAACAAATAAACACTGCGTGATTAGCGGCGTCTTCTGCGCTGTTCCCCTTCGTGGGGCGCGAGGCGATGGGGTGGGAAGCTTTATTTTTTTTATGCTCCCCTAATCGTGCTACTCCCTTAATAGTTGTCGTGCAACACGCGTTGTCGACGAAATTCACTGAATTTTTGTTAGAATCTTCAAACTATAAATATCTGACCTAAAATATAAATATTTTTTTGAATCTAGTTTTGGTAAATCGATCTAAAAAATTGGTCAATTAATATTGGAGCAAAAACAATTTTTACACCACACTTTAATTTAATTTCAAAAACCCGTCGACCAATTTGGTTAAAATACTAAACCAATATAAAATGATGTTATGTTAATATTTTAAAGAAGAAAAAAAACTACTTACCGTTTATTTTTTTTAAAATCTCTCGAAAATTGTACAATTAATATTAAAGGAAAAATAGTAATTTCAAAAATGAGCCGAGCGATTTGTCTTAAAATCAAGAAAATGTAATATGACGTTCCATTAAAATGAAAAAAAAAACCATTTAATTATACAGTTGATATTACAACAAACATGCATACATACTGTATTTCAAACCACTTAATTTTATATAAAAAAACGCAAAAATAATTTTTTTTACAAACTTTTAAAATCATGTTACATTAATAGTTCAGAACAAAAATTATTTTACATTGTAAAATGAAATAATACCTTCTGGATCTTACTTCCACACGATAATTGTTTTAAACTCTGCTAATATTTACTACAAATATTTCCAGCGAGGGTAAATCTATGACTACAATTTATGATAAATAATTCTAGTGCACAAGGTACATGACGTCGTCGATTTTGGTACATGAGGTTCTACGTAACTTAACACAGTGAGGGCGACTATATATCTAATAAGATGTAATGATAAGGCAAAAGTAAAATATATAACATTTATCCTTAAGATATATCCTTAAGGATATTTGAAACATATTTCATATTTACCTTATCTCTTATTATTACATCTTTTATAATAAAATTATATAATAAAGCTTAAGGCAAAAATAAAATATGTGAATATATGAAGAATATTTTCCCTTATAGTGTTCAATAAATACGGGATTGAAATAATTTTCATTTTGTCTTTAATATTCACACGTAATGATAAGGGATAAGGCAAAAGTGAAATATATACCATTTATTCTTAAGATATATCCTTAAGGATAATTGACACATATTTTATATTTACCTTATCTCTTATTATTACATATTTTATAATAAAATTATGTAATAAAGCTTAAGGCAAAAATAAAATATGTGAATATATGAAGAATATTTTCCCTTATAGTGTTAAATAATACGCGATTTTCATTTTGTCTTTAATTTTCACCATTTCGTTTAACGATTTATTCTATTTGTGCATCCATTGAGATTAAATTTTGTTTCCAGATGCGGGTTAAAGACGAAAAATGGAAAAAGAAATAACATTTTTAAAAACTGTCACCTCCCGTACAATTAAAGTATGAAAATTTTAAAAAATACCAATCCGGTTATGAGAAATTTTGTGGGATAAATCTGTTAAAAAACAATAAGGCTTTTTTGCAACTTACCAATTTTAGTGTTTTGGTTTCGAGATATTTCTTTTTTAAAGTCTTCATAGAGATGTTCTCTGCCTTAATTTACCGTCTTACTTAACCTTCCTTACTAACGTTTCGAAATAAAAAAATGCGTTTCATTTATGATCATATTATACGTGTAGTTATAAGAAATGGTAAAGGTAAAATGATAAAGCAACAGCATATTTGAAAATATTTAAAAATTTAGTAATAAAATACCCGTTTGCTGAACCGTAGTTCAGTGTAGTTTTCATTGTGTTATATTTATATTATATCTATTATTCCATGATAAGTATGATGTAGGTGTCTTCGTTTTTGGCTACTTCATCCAAATAAGATGCCGTATGATGAACCAAAATTATTAATTTCTGAGTTATTATACGACTCAGATATTCTGACAAGTTAATATGTAAAAATATATGTATTATTATTTGACTTTAAACTGTTTTGTTCAGACACTCTGTGTGAATTTTTTTTAATTATAATCTAATTTTATATGTAATCCAGTTTTATTTGTTGTAATGCTGATTTTAAAGCGGTATATTTTAACATCATGGAAGTTCCTAGTATACATTAAATTAATTACGAGACTTCTTATTTTGCTTCGCGGTAAAATTTTCAAACAACACAAAAAATGAGAATAAACGAATTTTGTTGAAATTTATTTCATTAATGTAGGCGAAACACCGTGATTTTTTTATTTAGAATTTTTGAAAATGTGTATTTTTTATATTGAATATTCTTCTCTTACCTTCCGGAATCCGTCTATTTTGTGTCAACATTGTGCATCACGGCATTCGATTTTTAAATATTATTTCAAGTTTTCAATTAACACCCTCGTTGACATCAAAGAAACCACTTCCTTGACATTTTGAAATAAGTAGAAGTTCATTCAAAATTAATTTTCCAATGTTTCAATGGTTATCGTTTTCTTATTTATTTTCAGCAATGTTCATTAAGGGTACATTCTTACATAAATGTGAAATTGAAACAATTTCTTTAAAACTTTCGAAAATAAAAATTTAAAAAAATTTGTGATGTGGATTTCCAAAAACTGTGGAAATTCTACAACGAATTAAATGGAAATTATCTCGTGATTCATTGGTCGGAAATAGAAAAATCCAAATCTTCTCAAAGCTTATTTAGGTCGTGCAAAAATGAGTGAAAATAAAAACGAATTTAAGTGTTATTTTCGCTTATTAGGAAAATTGACCTACTTTATCTTAGTCGGTGATTTCAGGCCCAGAAGATAATCCTTCAGGTTTCTCAAGCTTTTGCTGCGTCTCCGATGTTTCCTGTTTCCTTTTTTCAAATTTGTATCTCCATTGGTATATACATAGATGCACAATTTATCTTACCCAAACGCTCTTCTTCTTGATCTTTACCGCTGCGTATGGAATAAGAATGAATTTGTATGTAAATTGCAATCATTATTTTCAATAATATGCAGCAGCCTTCATTGAAAATATTTAGAGATATCCGTGTCGCAATTTCAATGATAGTTTTGGCACAAAACATATTTTAGATACGAACTGCTATAATATGTCATTTTAACTTCCATTGTTGTTCTTATTATTCTGTGAATTCCTCGATTAAATTTGCATATAAATTTGTTTCACGTCCCAAAAAAAATTTTGATGAGCTATTTAAATGCTCATGTATTTTTTAATCTCACAAATCACTCTGTATACCGAATTTGTTTCTAAATATCTTCCTGTTTAATTTTAAGGGTAAGATTCAAATTCGTTTATTATTATTTTTTTTAAAGTTTTAATGTATTTAATAAATTTGTTTAGCATGTAAATTATTTAAGAAATATAGAAACATTTTTTATAAAATTTTAAATATAAATAGTAAAAGGAGTTAAAAATTAATTTGCGCTGTACGATAATCTGTTTATTTTTAATATAGCCCAAACACGGCGATATAATCAAAGTTCTCTCAATTCGACGTTATTCGCGGACCCAGGAACATATGGGCAGTAAACCGACGCGGAATCATTTAATCAAAGTACGGTCATTGGTACTAGCGAGCTACACTCATATTTAAATTAATTGAACAAAATATTACCTCCACATGGGCCGTTTGCAGGTGTGAGTGTTGTAAAATTTAATCAAGGCTGAGGGAGGACGGCACCGCGGCTTGGTACCTGGCGCGCGGATATTCGGCCGCAAAAGTACCCTCATCTATTGGGTAAACAGTTCTGTGTCAACCGAGAGCTTATAAAGTATTTGAAGTACCGCGACGAGGTTTTGCTGTGGACGAGAGCGGAACGTAAACAAATAGCTGTTAACTAAAACTCGTGTTTGTATAAATTTATTTAACTGCTGGCTGGGCTTGCAAAACTGCTGGAATTAGAACCCAACTTTGAGGTGAGGAGTTTCAGTAAGGGCTTTAGAGTATCTGAAAAAGGTGGCCTCTGTTAAATAGATAGAAAATTAGAACGTTGTAAAATAAAATTTTGTCAATGTAAAAACAGATAAGTAGTGATTTATTTTTCGTAATTCTACTAACTTTTTCCTGATTTTTAAAATATGATACAAATCTTTGAATGTGTACAATAAATAACGATGTATACTTTTTTACAAACGGTTTATTTGTTTGTAAGGAAGTAAGCAGGATGTAGGCAGAATATTTTTAAAATAAAAACAATCAACTTGTTTGTGACTTTTCTACTCTTAACTTTCTCAGAATACGGACGCTACTTTTACATTTTAGTCAGTTTTTTGGTCTCTAATTTCTGACATATATTTACTTTCTTTTGTATTTAATGGATTATCTTCTAGTAGATAAACACAATTAACACACAATTAATACAATTATAATGATAAACACAATTAATACAAATGTGACTACATAATTTCAATCTCATAAAATATAATTTATTTTTTACAAGGCTATTTGACTCGTTGTGGCCTAATTTCTTAAGGAAACTTTCAACAAACATTTTTTACGACAGCACACAATACATTTACTCACATTACTTTTTTATTTCTAAAGAAAATAATCTGCTTAAACTAAACTAGTGAAATGAACAATTTAAATGGATTAACGAGTGGGTCAATAACTACAAAAAGTGAAGCAATCTATTTGGTGAATATTGTTTCAATATATTTGGAGTATATTACTGTAACGCTACATATTTCACCCCCAGCAATAAAGCATGTATTATAATATTTTTTTTTACAAAACGTATCCAGTTGTATTATATTGATGTCATATTAAAAATTATGAATAAAATAACTTCCTTTCATCGAGGAGACCATAAGAACGAGATGCTCCAAGGTTGGACCTTATATTTTATATGCTTTTTTACTGACATTTGGTAATTTCACAATTAAATGAAACTACGTGATTTAGTATTATTTCTACTTTCTTTAATTTCTTTACAACGACCTAGGTTTCGTTGTATTACAACATCTTCAGGTGGGGTATTAGCAAAAGAAGAAAGATGTTGTGATACAACGAAACCTAGGTCGTGGTAAAGAAATTAAAGAAAGTAGAAATAATACTACATCACGTAGTTTCATTTAATTGTGTATAATGAATTTCTACAAAATTAACGCCAAATATATTCAATATTTGGTAATTTATTAAATTGTTATTGTTTACCAAATTCAAGCTCTAATTCGATTTAATTTATTCAGTCTTTCTTTATTTATTTTATATTAATATTATTTGATATATAAAGCATTCAAAGAACATCGACAAAGTTCATAATAAATATATAAATTAGAACGTCTTTATTAAAATATTCTTCGGTGTCTCCGTAAAAATAAACAAAAATAATTTTTTGTTATGTTCTGTGCTTCGGAAATCTTTGAATGTCTAAAAACAATAGACTGATTTAAAATAAATTTTAAATAGAATATAACTTTGATATTTTCGGAAGACTAATAAAAAAATAAATTTTTTTAACACCTAGCCACTTTTTTCCAATTATAATAGGTTTCTATAGATAACCTCTATATAATAAAAGTAAAACCTTCTCAATTATTATACCAGATGATATAAACTTAATATGATTGTGTTTATAAACGAGAGTGAATGAGTGTGTTTATAAAAGATGATGTAAATTTAGTATGATTTGTATCAAAAATGAAACCCCATTAAACTTGAAAACAAGCCAACTAGGCTTAAAACCGTTTAATTGAAAATTTGAAAATATTTGATTAATTAAATGTTATTTGGATTTTCCACGAAAATTATTTCGGTTCACTCAGTAGTTCTCATGTTTATGGAAATAATCGTGAAATACCACGAAGGGTTGTTTGCAGTGTTTAGCTCCTTGTGAATATAAGGTGATATAATATAATGTGTGAGACTTTGCATTGTCTTCATGGTACACGGTACTGCTGGAATTTGCTAATTCTAATCATTTTCGCCGTTTTTTTTAGGTCCATTTGTTATGTTGATTGTAAACATTTGACTTCATCGTTTACTTATCTGGAAACGGTTCAAATTACATAACATGATAGTAATACTATCACGCTACTTGCATGTTCTTTGATGCAATTCGAATTTCGATGTTGTTTTTACTGATAAACTGTGGACGTTTTTGACGAATGGTATTGTAAATGATTCGATTTTTAATTGTGATATGATGGTTTCTTCAAAGAAGAGTTAATTTGATTGCGTGTGTGATGCTTATAGTGAATACTAATTAGCTGTGTAATGTAGTCTTAACGGAGTCTAAATATCGAGTTTTTTAACGACTACGAGATATTTTTAGTTATTGTCAATTATTGTGTGTAATGTATTCAATCTTTCTGTAGCCTATCGAATATTTATATAATGACTTGCTTCAATTATAGCTTCGATTTGGTCATCATCAATTTCTGTAGGTCAACCGAAATGTTAGTCATCATTGAGACAAATATCTTCTAAATGAAATTTTAAAAAATATCTTCACGTGCCTGTTATTAAGGTCAATACCTAATACAATATGTGTGTGTGTGTGTGTGTGTATAAATGAAGAAAATAAACTTTATTTATACACACACACACACATATATATATATATATATTTATATATATGTAAATATATCTATATATATATACATATATATATATATATATATATATATATATATATATATATATATATATCTGTGTGAGCTTTAGCAGTTTCTTCTCTTTAGGGACCAAAGAAATTATGACAAAAATGTTCGTTTATGCTAGTTATACCAAAACGGAATTTAAACTGAAGACTGCAAACAAAATTACATACAAATGTCTTTTAAAGTAAGCTAAATATAACATCTGCCAAATTGTGAAAAAAATCCTAAAACAAACATAACGCTATATTCTGAAAAATAAAGTTACTGTTTTTCCAATCAAACTCTTCACACGAGTCCAATTTATATTTGACCTTTAAACTTTTTTCATTTTTATATCTGTTTTTAGCAACTTATTTATTCCATCACTAATAGTTCCACCACTAATGATTACATACTGTGATTCCCAGTTTCATTATTTCTCAAGAGCTTTATGCGGTTACCCGTTAACATAATAACTTTAACAAATTATAAACATTTCTTCTATTTATTCTAACTGATCGAGCTTTCTCAACAACACATTTTTACATTTTTGCCTTATATAAATCATAAAATTTATACAATGTATATCAAGTTTTTACTATATATTAAATTACTCCATACATAATTACGTCTCTTAGAAAATTTTAAACATTAATAAAATAAGTTTCCTCGCTTCTAATTTGTTTCGCGTCGTACTGTACCTACTTTGACGGTTAAAATGCCTCCAATAACATTCAAATCGTGTGCAATTACATTGCAAGGCTTCCCTGGTACAAACGGCCTTGCTTCACTAGCGCCCCCTGAATAATTATATTACTCTTCGTCTTGTTGAGCAACGTGTACGTCTACCTCGATTTTCTCGATAAAACATGATGTTGCTGATATTTTCGACGAAATTCAAATATCGTTTAGAGTTACGATAAAAACATTTTTAGTTTCTTCATTATTACATTGTCCTTCAGTTAATGACGATGCAATAAATAAGTCATATGCATGTAACATTAGGAAAAATAAAATAAAAACAGCAAAATAGAAATTAAATTTTACGATAATTATTTACCTTCTAGAATATTAGTGGGATGATTTATTATAATTTTATAGATTATAATGACTGAAATTAATCAACAAAGTAGAGTATATCAAAAGATTGAAATTTTGGTATAATCGCCACGATATTAGAGAAATGGAACACATTTTTTTAAAGGCGATCATTTTAAGAATATTGAAAATAAAATATTGTTATTGATCATCAGGAAGAAATAAAATAAAATTTGTAATTTAAACAAGGCTGTCGAGCCTTGTTTAAATTTTATATCATGGTTCTTTACTATAATTTTAATATTTCAATTATTGCTAATAAAAAATAGAAAAAAAAATTAAACAACTTATCGGAAACGATTCAAAAGATAATTAAGAAAGATTTTTTTATTTATATCTATTACTTAAATTGTATAAAAATAAAAAGTTATTGATGTGTCCATACACACAAATATACACACACATGTATATATGTATGTACATATACCCATACGTACATACATACACGTATACATGCATCTATAATGGTACATATGAACGTTCATTCTGTTGCGGTTTCAATAAACGAGGTATTATATAATTCTACGTGTGTTCAAAACGTTCTGGTTAACGTCAGTTATTACAAGTACAAACATTAAAAAAAAATTTAAACTTTAAAGTTTCAAATAAAAAAATCTACTGGCTTGCGAAAGTATTCGTTTCCTCGTATCCTGGTCTATACTTTACATACTTATCTACCTATCTATCTAACGATTTTAATTGTTTTATGCCTTGTATTTATCTGTATGTAAATACGTACCATTCTACTTTGTTACTCTCTAGCTTATGCCAAAATAAGTCAAAGAAGTTTAAACTCGATAAGTTTTCTCTTTGCTCTTAAGTCCCTGTACCTACCTCATCGTATTAGCTCCATAATCAGATGGTTATTATTATATACTTCTGCCCAATTGACCCGTTGGACAAGCCAAAGTCAATGAACCTACTCTTTACCACTGAGGAATTCTCGCTCCCCAATTCAGCTCCTCTAGACCACTTATTTTATGAAGTCAAACAAGTTCAAATTGAATGAATCTCTTCCTTACCATTGAGGAGTTCCTATTTCCATCTTCTATTCTACCACGAGACCCTGATCAAAACCTTGGATCCAATCAAAGAAAAGCCAAATGAGCGCAAAACTTGATGTATCGAATTCTCATCCTTTTGGACTTCTTGTCATCATATGGCTCTTCTTTTTTGAAGTAAGCCAATAGCGATTTAGGAGTTTCTAAATTAAATAATTAATTTAAAGTAAGGATATCTCTTTGATTAATTGGTTCTCATAAAATGCAATGAATGTTAATAAAAATGACGTTACAAGTTTAAATTTTAAAACGTGGTCAATTCTTAAGATGTTTTAAAACTCTTTTAAATGAAGATTTGATTTACAAAATAAGGAATAAAATTAATATAGAATATTAATAATTTATCCTATTTCGAAAATGAAAAAGAAATATAATAAATGTTTGATATAAATTCGAATTTCGAGCGACCTCTTTTGTGTTCCACATTTTTAACGTTTTTTTTTGGAAATTAAGAAAATAACACTTTCTATAATTCACTAAATATATTGGCGGAAATTCATACTAACATCGCCAATTATAAATGTATATCTACAACCGGCGATCAATTTTAATGGCGATAAGTCTAATGTGATAAATGAACAATATTTTAAAATAGTATTTTTTTTTCTTCAAACACTGAGAAAGTGACGCCTTCCAAAACTGCGTAAATAGATTCACAAAACTTTATCTTAGCATCGTCGATTACGGCTTAGAATCTAAAATCCAGTCAGTGTGATACTTTATGTCGTATTTTTTAAACACAAAGAGATTCATATATATATATATATATATATATATATATATATATATATATATATATATATATATACATATATATATATATATATATTTATATATATATATATATATATATATATATATATATATATATATTTATACATATATATATATATTTATATATATATATATATATATACATATACACATTTTATAATTTAGTATTATGTAAAATTTAATATTCTTTGAAACATTATATTCTATGATTGTAAAAGAATACCAAAATTTGAATCCAATAAGACTTCACTACATTATAATTTATTGGAGATATATCCCCTTGCAATATTTCAGCATGGAATTTTTAATTTACAAAATCCATAATGCGTTTAATAGTATGCCCTTGCAAGTTCAAGACTGAGATATGTTGTGTGATATATGTTCACAAGCTCTCATATGTTTTACTGGTAATAAAAATGGTATCTGAGGGTGTAAACTTAAATGCTTTAAAAATTTAGAGAAACGAGAGTTTGCCGTATGAAAAATAAAATAAATAGGGAAAATAAAGCATACACCTATAAATTGAACTAAAAATGAATCTTCTAGTCATACTTATATATCACTAAAATATTTGGCGGTGGACATTCTTTCTATCAAATTATTAATGTTGCTGATATTATTTTTCATCATGTGTATATATATATATATATATATATATATATATATATACATATATATATATATATATGCTTTTGCAGAAATTCTACCGCTGTCAGTCGTCTTTCCCTCAAATCCTGACGGTAGTCTTTCAAGCAATCTCTGATCGAACTTTTCATTTTAAAAATGAATAAAGGAAGCAGAGAGGTTCCAATTACATTGTAGCAAGAAATCACGTTTTTGAGTACACTTATTTCATTGCTGAACACAACCCCGACTTGTTTTTTATGGCGGCCCATTTGAAGAAATTCTTATTTCTGTCTCGTTTATATGAATATCGTATTTGGAGATATATTATTCTTTTTCATCACATGTTCGAGCAATATATAAAACCGTTCTATAACCTTGTGATGAAAGCCTTTGATTCTGGTTATATAAATCGGCTCTGAGGTTCTGAGGTTCAGATCGGGTGACATTTTAAAATTCTCAAACCATCCCTTTTGAACCATATTCTCAGTAAATGTTCCTTCATTTCCTTTCTTCAACTAATTACAGAAAATTGACACGAGGTCAAGCAAAATAGAATTAAATTTTTGGGCGTAACCTACTAATTCTTCTCCTTCGTCTTGTGTGAAAACAGTATCAAATGGTCTAAGCTTATTTTTGAGCAGCTATATTTCATACATTTAAATAAATTTGCATATGGAATATTATACATTTTGCTAGCTTTCAAAATTGAAATGGTTTATGCCTCCTGCATGGCTAGTTGTAAGCTAACTTTAATTGATCAGTTTTTGTTTTATAAATGTACACAATCTGTAACAAAAAATAACCGTGTATATGTGATTTGAATACAAAAGAAGTAAAAAAAATAAAAAATTTTTTATCCGCCAGGTACATTTTATATATTTCTCAATATAAAAAAAAAGAGATTAGTCAAAAGGCAAATATAAACTTGAATTCTAAACATTCATAAATGCACATTCTTGGGATAATAACAATTAAAATATAGTTTTAACGCATAACCTGTAATTCCTAAAATATCATTCTTTTTCACCAAAAAAATTATAATCAAACATGGCCACCACGCATGTTGTCATCATTTGCTAGCCGCAAGTGATGGTGCGTCGAATCACGCTATATTTATTTCTTTCCAACAATTACTCATGAATATAATACCCGAACCATTCATATTGCTCGTTTGTACTTTATACGTTGAATCTGTTCCAGAAGTGAAAAAAGTATGCGAAAAACCACGTTATGGGGAGGCTGTCATAAATATAAAGGATATGAGACACCACTTTAAGAGAACTATGTATTTCTCATGAATTGCCCTAGGCCGATTAGTTCCTAATAATAAAAGTAAGTTGAGTAAACTTTTTTAAATCAATTAAATTTTATGAACCAGTGTTTCATGTAATGAAGAGTTTAACTTTTACAACTGACTACCAAAGCACTTGTTGCCTGATCATACCTTTGTTCATGGCAAAGTTATTGTTGCAAAGGTACCATAGTGCATTGAAAATTCTCTGCAGTACTTTATTTTGGAGAGTCTGTATGGGTTGAATATTTATTGTCTACTACGTGCCCAAATTTGAACCCAAGTTTAAATTGATTTTAAAATGTATTGTAGATACCTATTTTATTTCTGATCGATAATAAAGACGGTAAGGCTAACATAATAATTTTGAAACATATTTTTAGGGTTGTACTATTTAAAATTGTTAAAAAAATAGTTGAAAGTCGATTTATTATGCACAAAATAGAAAAAGTTTTCGTTTAAATATTATTAAACTTTCGTTATTTATATATTTATACCGGCATTATTACTAGCATGCATTATTACTAGTATCTACATAAAATGTTTGTGGGAAAAATGGCAGCTACAGATAGACTGACATATGGACATATTTTCAGAGAGTTGTATTTTTTTCTATTTTTAGGCACAAGTTTTTAAAAATCGTGAATAAATAAAGAAATAAATGTTTCATAATTAGTATAAAATATCTTTCGAAATTCTTCAATTAGTTAAGAAAAACTATGTTTTTCTATGAACTGATTTGTTTTATGACATAAAAAGAGACTACAATATGACAAGGTGGCATGTAATGAAGAAAATACATTTGGGAATATGATAACATTGTATTTAATCTTATCTATTAACGAAAATATCAACGTATCAGAAGTAAATTTAAATACTTTCTAGTTGAGTGAACATACTGTTTTCTATTAACGTTGGAATTAATCCATTGAAACAAAATTAAGCCACTATGTTTTAGATCAGTGTTCATAAACAACTTGATGAACGATGCTATAAAAAGTAACTAACTTCATGGTTTGTCACGTATACGTACACGCTTGCAAATTGACGATACGCTTAACTGGGAAAGTTTTCACGTATTCCCGGATTCAACCGATACAAGACACGGCCTGCAGGCGTTGGTTGTCAAGTTTGTCACTAAATTTTGTTTTAAGCTTCTTCAATAAATAGTTTTCATAAGGTAATGTCTTTAAGTTTAAATAAATAAGTAGGGGGTAAATAAGAATATTGTTTAAAAATGGAAACAAATTTCACCTTTTTGTAAATATATAATTTTCTACCATAAACTTTTACGTACGTTACTGGAACTCCCTTTTTCTTGTAAGATTTTTTTCCAATCTCTGTCATATTTGAAGGCAATAAAATAAAAGAAATTGTCAGTGAAATCAAAATTCGCCTAAATTAGTTTTTTATTTAATAAAAAATTCCAAAGAAAAGCTTAATATTTTGTTTTAATGTTAAACTTTTCCTAAAAATGATTAAAGCAGCAGGAAGCATAGGGAAGGGCAAGAAGATTCGTACTTAACAGAAACAGAGAACAGTCGGTTATAGTGAATAAGAGAGTTTTTGGGGAAAATAGTTTACAATAATCGAGCTATTCCACACAGTTTACAATAATCGAGCTTTTTACAGTTACAATACCCGAATTTGCAATAATCGAGCTATACAATAATCGAGTTTACAACAATCGAGCTATGCAATAATCGAGTTTATATTAATTGGGCTACAATAATCGAACGGTTTACAATAATCGAACTATTTCATAAATAATTAAAAAAATATTTCTATTCTTATAGTTAACCAATCGATAAAAAGTGAATCAAGAACAGCGATCTGAACTGCGTTTCCATTATTCAGATTAACTATAAGTACTGTCTCTAAATACAGTGATATTATATATCCCATTAAACATATTACAACGCCGTCGCCTGGTGTGTTAGGTTGATCACGGGTTTATGTCGTTTGAGATGGCGGCGTTGGACTAATGTTCCGATTGGCCCGTAGCAATAAGTCCGTCATATATCAATTGTGTACATTAAAGGCTGTAAGAAATAAATAATATATAACTTATTAATCCCTATCTGACCGTCCCTACTTAAAAAAAGTGATATTGTTTGGACATGTTTCCCTACGTAAGAAAAATTATCTTAACTGCGTATTATTTTAACATTTTTGCGCAATATTTGCTTATTTTTCATTTATTGCCTATGTTGTGAACAGTTTATTTTAGTGAATAATCTGTACGTTAATAGAATTCAGAACTACGTGATTCAATCTTGAAACAAAAATGTCAATAATATAAAAGAATTCTGATTAGTCATATACGTCCTGGAACTTTCTTGCGAGTTTTATTATCACTTACAATTATTTTAAACGATATTTCAACTTATAAAAAGTTAAAATTTTTTTCACGCGATATGTAATTTGATAGACATGAAGTTCATATGTTTCATCTATTACACACACTTGCAAGGTTCAATTTTTTGCGTTCGGGTTAGAGGTCATATATCAAATTGTGTAATTCGCTTGAAGAACATAAATTAAAAATATTCATTAATATGTGTTGTGTATAAGTAAGATATCCAGAGCAAACTACGTTTGTTGATCTTAAGATACTGTGCGTCATTGTGTAGAATTATCTGTGTTAATAAAATGGAAGTACATATTTAAATTTAGTTCATTCCCTTAACGGATGGCGAAGTTTGATGGATGACTACTTATACTGAGGATATCTACATATTAGTTTTATCGAGAATTAGAAAGATTTGGTTTTTTGAAACAGTAAAATTCATCTAATTAAGTGACTCTAAAATGCAAGGTTTTTAAAAATTGTTTGAAATAAGCTTCAATCTCTTTCAAAATCATTTCAACTCTCAGAAATTGCACAATAATTACATAATTCGTCTGATTAGTAAAAATATATAACATAAATATGTATTAACGTAATTTATTTATCCTCAAACTACTTCTAGTGTCCGATTTTGTGAAAGAAAAGAGGGCATAACAAAAATTTGTAACAATTAGCAATATAGGTCGTCGATCATTGTTGTAGATTTTTAATTTACCTGCGGAATATCCGTTTTCATATAGTTATAACGGTTAAAAGGTTAATACACAACTACATATTTCGACTCCTTTTTCTTAAGTCAATACTAACGAAAATAACTGATACATGCCAAAGAAAAACTATGTAAATTATGAGCACTGGAAACTATATAACCGTGAAAGTGTTATATCAGTCACATAAGCCTTTTGTATGAAAAAATAAGGAAAAAATATTTCTCTTCATAAAATTGTTATAAATGAGATTGCAGAAATATATAAATATCACGAGATAGTACAGACACAGGCATTAACATTCTGGCATAAAAGGTAAACATACACATTCTTACACTTCCTTTCCATAAACAGAATTTTCATCAGCAAACGTTGATAAAAGAACGTCTAATCTAAAATGATCACTGTTATTTCTTCCAAAGAGATGATATGGGTACAATGTACGGGCATACATTAATAAAGAAACCTTTGCAATACAATCCTACCTTACATTCAGCCCTGCAATCGGTTGGAATACTCTTTGCATTATTAACATATTTCGCAAACCAAATATCCCACTCCGTAGATTCAATTAACAAACTTTACTTGTAATAGTGCCTTGTGTCGATCAGTGGCAAGTTTATTTCAAAGAGTTAAAATAACTAACCGTCGTCATTCGCGGAATTCGGTTTGAGGGCATTCAACGCGGTTGGGCGGAGCGAACCCTTTTCCATTTTGAATCAAATTTCAAATTTGGGAACATTCAAAAGTTTATTACCATTGAATTCTTCCTACGCTAGTGTTTTGTGATACGGGTTTAATATTTGTAAGTATTATAACATCATTACGAAATGGAATATGTTGAGTGACATAAATTTAACAATTTAACGTATTATATGCAATCCATTTTAAACTAATTTTAATTAATTAACTTGAAAAAATTTGTTTCATTTTATTTTACTTAAAATTTTTAAGAAAGTTCTGAAAAAAATTTAACACACTTTTCTTCAATAAAATTCATTGCAGTAACATTAGTTTAACATAAATGTATTTCATCCTTGCCTAATTTTTATTAATACTCAGCTGTATTATATTAAAAATGATGTGGTATCAAATATCATAACATCATACTGCTGACTTGTTACCTTGCTTTTATTTAAATTGAAACCAATTAATGTCATAAGTACCAATCGGCTGGCATGGCCCATGTATTCCAATATTAAATATTTCATAATCAGAAATGATCAGTATTTTTTTCTTTTGACATTCTTACTAAATGGAAGCTACTTAATTATAGTGCTCAAAATTAAGTCTTACGCCTGGATATGGTCTCCGATTCAAAGCGAAGCTTCATACTCCAAGAGCAATACATTAAAAAAATAGCCAGGGTGATTTATTATGCCTTGAGGGGATATTGTGGCTGATTGAGTGAATATTGTGGCATCCTCCTTGATTTCATGAAGGTTTTCACAAGGTTGTCCTTCCCTAATATGTCTGAGCGGTTAAATGAGACCTGGTTCGTTATTGATTATTACACATAGCAGTTTCTAATGAGGCATGACGCCTTCCGCACTAACTTATGTCGCAATGCGTTAAGAGATAGCCCCTCGTGTTCCTGTGGTTTCAAAACTTGAGATATGAAAAAAATGTTGTCTTATTACGATCAACATAATTATGCCCGTAAAGTATTGATAGCGAGCATGCGTCATAACATTAGAGTACAAATATGCCATGTCTCAGAACATGGTTTCCTTAAACACCGTGGTGAGTGCATCGATATTGGAATCTTTTAGGGTCTTCACTAAATGCATTCTGGCAAAAATGTAGGTCCTGAATTGCTTGCTGAATGGAAAAAGCCTTTGTCACTGTGGAGTGGAAGCGCTTGATTGTAAATTTGGTGTATTATTTGGGGATTTTCGGAGGTATTTCGTAGAATTGGGAATGTTATACGTCACCTGGAGGAGCCCTGAGTCAGCCTAGGTAGGACTAGGGTATATTATATGTTTTTTCTTCTTTAGCGCCTTTAATTCGTAATGTTTTGATTGTTGAGAGTCGATCAAATTAGCTACAATTTTTGTAAGACCGATGGCGGTGAGAGATGTATATTTAATATTAAATGTTTTATTTTATTCAATTATTTGGATCAATTACTATCCGTCGTTCACCTTGCCTGTAAAGATTAAACGAATTTATCAAAAATTTTGTAATGTTAATTATTCAAATATTACATCACATTGAATACCATGGATACAGCTCATAGTTGCAAAGTTTTTGATAAAACCTGTATTTAAAATAACATAAACAAACGATATTAATAAAAAAAATTACGACGTTAATCATTATAAAATAATTCTAACAAGATTGTTGAGAAAAAAAGGTATTTATATCAAAATTCTTACAGAAATATAGTTACATATATATTTACGTCTTTTCGTTGTTTTTCCTAGCTCATCCACTTACATATTCTTGCAATAAATAATAAACAAAAAATTTAATCAATCTAATCACTGCAAATTCGGGAAGATATTCATATGAATTTCTATAAGGCTTTCATATGAGAAAGTGTTCGAAATTATGATATAAGCTTTAAATTAATCTCATCGCTAAAGTGTGACATCTATTGGTTTACAAAATCATTAAAATTTACAATATCCAATACTTTCTTTTAACTTATTTGTCATTAGTCTTAGTGTTTAGAATTTTGATGTCATTTCACCTTAATCATTTAGAATTTTCCATTAAATAACTCCTGGCTATATAAAACTAGTTAGCCTCAAAATTCATAACTTAAGTTAATTTTGAAGTACTTAATTAAACTCAAATGTCATTTAAAAATAATATTAAAGACGTCAGTGCCACAACCGCCATCACGTCAATTATACAAAGCAAATTACGTCAGTAAAATTCAACAGAAATCTTTCAACATTTTACCAAGTCAAAGTCAAATTAGCCAAAGAATATAACAGCCAATCAGAGAATAGGTACGCAATTTACGATAACGGTAGAAGGTACAACAGTTTCAACAGTCAAATGAAAGGAATGTCAAAATTAATGTTGATCGATGATGGGTGACGAAGTGTTCGAAGCCAAGGGTCGGTGCCGAGGGGAGGCAGCAAGAAAGCGAGCGAGGGGGCGGATGATAGCCGGAGGTGAAGGCCGCCATAAAGTGGGATATGAAATTAATGTTAAATTCTACAAATTAATTGGCAGTAGAATTAACTATATATTTCATTGATGACGTTCATCAAATTTCAGGCGATGCTACCGAATATTATTATTTGCCAAAAAAATAAGATTATTTTGGGTTCTCGACTCCGTATGTACATACGTAATAAAAAAAATATAATATATATATATATATATATATATATATATATATATATATATATGTGTGTGTGTGTGTGTGTGTGTATTCAAAAAATTTTGTTTACTCTTTTGTTTTTTCCAATTCTTTACGCATATTGAAAGTTGTTGTTATCTAAAATCATAAAACGATCTTAATGGCAATTTTAAACAGAAATGTTTTAGAACCTCATATTATCGTGAAATCGGGAAAGTGAAAGAGAAAATATTTTGAGATTATATACAAACAATAGTATATAAATGAATAAATTAGAAAGTTTAAAATTTTCTCTCCAGCAAAATTAATACTTATTTTGCAAAAAAAGTTTATCAAGTTCATTTATTTCGTTTCGTAACTACGAAAACTTTCAACTTTGTTATTTTTATTAGTTTGTAGGATTGCGTAGTCAAACAGAGAATTGTTATAATTTTGTCATATCCTTTGCATGTTCACCACTCTTTCAAACTCTGACATTGGCAGTTCTGCAAATATATGCTTCATATGTAGATCTAAATGAATGTCCACTAAACAAACTTTTCCCCCAGATATTAAAGCGCCTTCTTTCATTAAAAATTGGGGATGAATTTTTTTACGGCCTCGTTATGTGCATATTCGTTTGTTAGAAAATTATTTTACAACAAAGTTTAGTTTATATTTGCCACTTTTCAATTGCAGGCCCATTTACGAAATAGGAAGCTGCCAAATTGTATTCAATTTGCACCCACTTGCGTTTCTAAAAGGGGCTGTGTAAAAATCTGGAAAAAATCCATAAAAATGTTATTCATAAGTAGTTTCAATAACGTAATGAATATTCAAATTTCATTAGGCTTGTAACTACAAAAAAAAATTTATTAAACAATTATTTATTTTCAAAACTGTGGTTGCTGGTGTATTTAAGATAAATTTATATAAAATATTTTATTTCAATTAAAGCTTATTAAGTTATTAATATTATTAATATAGTTATATTTTAGTTTCTCTTCTTGTTCTTGTTAAATTTGTAATAATCATATTGTAATCGTTCATGTGTTACAAATTTCTCTGTAGTTACATATTAATAACTTGTAATGGTAAATAAAATTTATAATAGAATTAATGTGAGAAATATGCCGAGTTCTTATTATATCATTTAGCCATCAATAACAGTAAGCGAAATCTATTATTTTGTCCAAATTAATTTTCTGTATCGATCTTCTAATTACAAATTTAACAAGTACAAAATGAAATAGATTCTTAATTTAAAACTGAGATCGAATCAGGCAACACTTTACCCTTTGTAAATTTTTCAAAAACTCTCTGGATTTATTTTATTAACTACAGCGCTTAGATAAATATATAGTACCTGTTAAAAATGCAACATATTTTAAATTTTACTTAAGAAATTTAATTATGACTAATGATTCTATAAAAAATTAACAAAAGTTTACGTTTACGAAAATGCGACAATAATCCTCCCTCTATGCAGGAAATAAATCATTTAATAATAAAAGCGAAATAGTTCCTATTTTCCAATATTTAATTGGGTAAAAACATTTCTAGCCTTGTCCTGGACAGTTAATTTTTATCTAAAAGACATTTGAAATATATTTTTCAGTAGAAAAATTATTTTATTTTACTGACATATAGAACTACAAGCATATAAAATATTAAATATGTTGTTTTCCATAAGTATTCTTTAATTTTAAAAAAAATGAATTTGTGAAATTTATTCTGTTATATAAGCAGTTGTCATTACATGATGTAATGAGCACAACATGAATTCAAGTGTAGCAAAGGTGGGCTGTCTAACGATATTTAGAAGTGATATAATTTTTCTCCTTCTAACAAAATCTGTTCACATATTTCATTCATTCTTTTCGAAGTAAGCTTTCGTAAGGCACAGAAATTATAGCAGATTTTGACTAACTTTAAAACATATATTTATATAAACTCTATCTTACGTCAAAGGTCAGATTAATAATGACCAATTAAGTTCAGACCAGTGTCTCTGAATTCTAACTGCAGTCGTAGCTATCTTCTGTACAGCAAACGTTTGCCCGTAACTATTATTATACACAGTAGAATAGTAAAAGCAACTTTACTTCAGTGACCGAAGATTTCAATTTAGAATTTTCGTATTTCTATAATTGTAGTACATATTAGAGTATTTAGATAGATTTCAGTATGTGTATTTTTTTTTTGATTTTTGTAATATATTGATGTTGTCTGTCGTTCTCGTTTATATCAAATATTAACATAAACAAAATTAGTTCGGTAATATTTTTATACGGATAGCACTTTTTTAATCTTGTTGAGTCTTTCTAGGTAATAAAATAATTAGACAAGCAGGTCTCTCGCAGCTACTATACTATTTGCTATACAATTATGAGTATCGAACAAATGTTGGTTTGTTTATTTAACATATTAATGAAAACAATATTTAAATTTGGTATTCAAGATTTTTTTTACATTTTTTAAAATTTTTGTCTCGAATATCTAATAAATATTATTAGACCATCCTGTACTGAACTGTCACCAAAAAGTGCTTCGGGTTTTAATGTAGGGTACCTACTGTTTCTTTTAAATATTTACTATTGGAAGTTTTTTGTACTTGTACATAATGCATATTACAATATTTTTGCATTTATATATTTGAAGTAAATAAGTTGAAAGTATTAGTTTAATTAAACAGTCAAAATTAGGTTCTTATTGTTTTTTAAAATATATAAAGAAGTTGCCGGAACTAAGAGGATGTGTGAAATTTTAATGATCAGAAAATTATTTGACGGAAAAGGAAATATTTTTCGCGGAAATCTCAAAAATAATAAAATTCAGTAATTTTTCAACTGAAGTAATTCCAGAGTTAAACTCCTTATTAATTTTTTATTATTATAATATAAAGCATGCCATTCATTTGTACTTGATATAATTCACAAAGTATTTTAAGATCCTTCCTAATAGCTACAGGGTTACAAAACTTACCATATAAATATTTTGAGTCCACAGATTTACAACTAATTCGTCCCTCAATATTTTATGAAAAAATCTTTATTTAACTTACCAGATATGTACCAGTTGTATGATTTTATACACAGTTATAACCCATAATGTATCTTACTCTCTCACTCTCGTCTTCAATTAAGCGACTTCTCCGTTTGAATCCACAAGATGGCATACAGCTGATAAGTCACGCGCAAGTCAACTTATTCCGCGGTATTTTTAAAGAGCTTTTGTTAGCGAGAAAGAAATGGCTGGTGAATAGGGATCGCTTTTGCAATTTTCTTTCTAATCGAAAATTGCAAATCCGAGTAAAAGTTCTCCCTGAAAATACTGTGTGTAAAGCATGGAAGATGTAATGGTAGCGTGTCTTCTAAACTTGGTGTGAAAAATGAATATGGGGCGCTAGGTAATACTACAGCAAACTTTTATTTCTGCTTATAGCAAACTTTGATTAAACTTTTATTTAAACTTTTAGATCTGCAATGCTTATATTATGGAATACAAGGATATATACTTTATAGCATCGCATCTATTTAATATTTTGGTAAACAATCAGTTCAAACTTTTGCAAAGTTAAAATAATTTTTATTATCGAAATGAAAATCAGATAATTGTGTCTTGGGGGAAATTTATCTAGTATGTGATGGTGAGATATAACCTTTGATTGTTGTGCTTGTGTCCGCTAAATATAAATAGAACATCATACATTTCGTTTTCGTTGCCCTGAAATTTTTTCCCAATTATTTATTTATGTGGTTTCACTGTGCAAATACGTCAAAAAATAATAAATAATTCGAAAATAACACGTTAATATGTTACTGATAAAAGAAAGAAATTATACAAGTATATTTGATTTCCTTAAAAGGGGGGTGTCTAAAGTAAAATAGGGAAATCAAAGCCAGAAAAATAGAAAACGAAACAAGTCAACAATTTCGGATGGCTCTTGAATGTATTTTTATTGGCGAAATTAAAATTATTCCACAGCATAATGGCAGGATATTAATGTAGTTATATATATATATATATATATATATATATATATATATATAAAGATTATGTGAACATTTTCTAAATGAATTTAACGCAAATCTGGTTACGGGGAAACTTTAATATAATAAAATGAAGTCCACGTTCCCATACGCGGATTAGATCAGTTGCGTATCCTTTGCCAGTTGACAGGTAACACATATATAGAAATATTTTCTAATGTTTGAAAATATAACAAATACTCCAATTTTAAAGTACTTCAGTTTATGCAAACGATTTTCAAGAAAGACGTTGAGATTATAGATATAATTAACCAAATTAGTATAATTTACCAGATCATAGGTATAATTAAGATATCTCTAATTACAAAATTTAATTGTACTTAAAATATTTATAATTTAGTAATACCTATGATTTACAGCAGAAAATTGCAATATATGAGTCACATAACACAAGGATCAAAGTACATCATGTTGAGACCATGAAGGTATAATTCAAGGCCGAAGAAGAATTGAAAGAAGGAGGATATCATGGGTGTACAACTCGAGACAATGGTATGAATGTTTATCGAGATATTTTTTCAGAGTAGCTACATCCATAATTAGAGTAGCCATAAATATTGCCAACTTCCAACGAGAAGAGGACATACGAAGAAGAATAAATAAAGGATAAAACTAACATGATGAAAGTTCGGTTAGAGATAATGGAGAGAGATATATTTTGGAAGACATTGAAAAGTGATAAAAGAAATAAGGTGACAAAAGCATTATTTGAAAGGTTACTTTAATTTAGTTTTGATATTGTGGATTGACAACAAATGCATTCGGGCAATTACTGAACTTTTAGGTACCAATTCTGATGTATAATCTTAGACTATTTAGACTCAATAAAATAAAATATTTTCATAAGATTTATTTGTAGAAGATTAAATTCTAGTTTTAACATCGATATAACAAGCTCACAAGTTGAACACTTTCAAATTTTTAACGTTATTTTTTATAAATATTAATAAAGTATGTATTTTTGATTTACTTTTATAATTTTTCCTGCTATTTTTAACTTTTTTCCACATAATGAGTAAAGATTTAAAAAAAATATAATTATAGATACAATTATTTGTATGCATAAATATTACCACTTGTATATTAATATATCGAGGTCAGTTGTTGACCAAAGACTGCACAATGTTTATGAGAAACTGGTAATGGTTACGTTCTCCACGTATTATTTATTTTAAGCTAAAATTTCAAAGCTACCACATACAGACTTAGTAATAAAAAAACTAACAGTCAAATATCTAATGGACAGGACAGACAGGAGGCCTTTTGATGTTATTGGTAATGGAAAAAGAAATTTTAAAATCATTTCTTCCGAAAATGTGGTGAGTAACAATGCATTTTCTAATATCATTTTCATGACTGTAAAATGTTTTTTGTCGAAAAACGTCATAAGATGCTGTGCAGCCACATTGGAGAAAATGATCCAATTATCTGAACTTTAGCTTCTTTATAATCGTTTATATTTATAAAACTTAACAAATAAGTGTATTTTATAGGTATACACATAGGACACAAAAAGCATCGAACCTTCATTATAAGCTTTTTCTGACGACTATCCTCGAACTTTGTTTTTCCTTTTTTTTGGTGTTCATAATTTCTTTACTTAGTCAGTTTACCAAAAATATCTTAATAAAACTACAGAAAACTCTGCTTATAATTTACTCGTAAATTCTAAAGCATCCCTTTTCCCTATGGCCTTTTGTTCTTTATCACCAATCTAAACTCCTGGGCACACGTCACCCTCGTTTTGTTTCAATTGGAGTATCTCCAAAGAAATTACTGGATATTGAATATATTTGGCGTTAATTTTGTAGAAATGCATTATTCACAATTAAATGAAACTACGTGATGGAGTATTATTTCTACTTTCAATATTTAATTTATTAATATTTATTAATATTATATTTATCAATATTTAATTTATTAATATTTATAAATATAAAATTTATTAATATTTCTACTTTGTAATACAACGAAACCTAGGTCGTTGTTAAAGAAATTAAAGAAAGTATAAATAATACTACATCACGTAGTTTCATTTAATTGTGAAATTACTGGAATTGAAGACAAATTGCATCTTGGAATTATTGGTGATGTTTGTTTCGTATGCCATCTAATAATACATATTCCTTATTAAAATTTCCATGCCCATACTGGAAAATGGGCTAAACTCATGAGAAATAAAACAAAAAATCATAAGTAAGTCTTCTATTTAAAAACAAAATAGCTAAGATGGCTAAAAAATTAAATGTATTTAATTTGGAATTCAATACCAAACCAATAATAACGCATAGCACGAAAATCGGCAAGTTCATAAGTAAACCTATTATTATCTAAAGAAACGCTTTGAAAAAATTGGACTATCAGTTTTATTATTAAAGTTATAGATACGTTTAACGTTTTGTTACACGCAAGAGACTGAAATAGGTACAAAGGTTAGAAAAATCAATCAAAACTATTGGATTTTCCTTAAAAGTAATATACAAGTTTGAGTCACGATTCGTGTTGAGACATTATATCACAAGGAGAATTAAAAAGAAATTTAATATATATTCTAAATTTATAAAACCCCAAAAAAGGAATGTAATTTTAGGAAGTAAATTTTAAATTTTAATTTTACCTCAACGTTTTAAATTCAGCTGATTGAATTAAATCTAGAATTTTGAATTGTCATCTCTAGGAGTTGTCGCTAAAATTGTTGCCTACAAGGACAATTGATATAGAAGTAGCTAATAAGTAACGAGTTTGCCGAAGTCTCTATAAGATGGCGATTAAAATTCTGAGTGTATGATGGCCTTTAAAATTCTGAAAAGCAATTTCACATATAAAGTTTCGTACTTTACTTTTAAGATAAAAGTATGTAAGGTCTTGAAAGCAGATGCGATGTCAAATACCTTTATAAAATCTATGTGCATTTTGAAAAATTACTTAAGTTTTGAAAAAATAACCACAATATTTTTTTAAATCTAATAATTTTACTGTGTTGGTAAATTGCCTGTTAATTTGTTTAAAAAACAAATTTTAGTCATGAAAATTATTCCAACGCGGCTATACTCACTTATTTACACAATTTTAATGTTCAAAATTATACAATTTCTGATCTTCGAAATTGTTTTGACATTTCTCCAGATAGTGGTTAATTTTCCATCATAAAATATATTCATATTGTAATAAACAGTAAGTTGTATAGCAACAAATACACTTTTGTATGTATGATAATTTAAATATAATTAGGATATTTATGAGTACCAATTAGAGGAATATTTCTCTTAATCGAAAAAAAAAATAAGTTTTATAAAGAGAAAATTTAATTGTAATTTTATGTATTGATAATTATATAAAGAAAATGATCAAAATGGTGAACAATATATGATGGAATACTTAGAAACGGTCCTATGTCAATGACGTTCTATTCAAAACATATAATAAAAACTAAATTTTCAAGATTCATTTAAATTCTTTTTGAATTCAAAACATTTTTTCAAAAATTCCGTGAGCATTAATAGTGTTGGAAATTTACATCTTTTCTCATAACCACAATTTATTACAAAATTATCCAGTAATCATTTGGTAACGATAATAAAACGATATTCTCTGCAATTATTGGCTCGATAAATTTATTTTTCTCTGTATATCACGAGATAAATATTCAGCTATTGAATAAGGAAAAACAACACACAAGTATTAACCGATTGATGTAAGTTATTTAATATTCCAATATGCATAATATTAGTTTCTTGGAGAAGTTTGAAATGCCTGATTTGATTAATATATTAAGATCATTCAAAATTTAATTGAGAAATGAAGTTACCAATATAGGTTCAATAAAATTGGTTTTGATGTATCGGTTATACTTCGCCTCTAACATTTTGTTTGCAGGTAAAAATCTTATTGATATCTTTGAAAGGTAAGTATTGTTTTCGGAGGAAGAAAAATTATTAATTATGATAATTAATAAAAAAGAAACAAAAACATTGTATTTTGCTGTATAGTAAGTTAAGTCGTAGAAATTTAAAAGAAATATAATTTATTTTAATACCTAGGTAGATATTGCATGTTGAGACACCTTTTAAAGACCCTTTAGCAGGTGTTTTTACCCTAAAGTGATTACATAGGTCTTTGATCGTGAACCTTTACGAAACGAACCTAAAATCTATTTCGTATTTGCTTCTATAATTTCCAAGAAGTAAGTCTTTCTTCAGACTATTCATCTATCATTATATCAACTTAGTGACGAAAATTCCAAGTAGTTTTAATATAATTTCGTATAGTGGAACAATAATTTTATGATGAAAACTAACAAATGGAACAATAATTTCATTACATTTATTGTAGTATTATTACATATATTGTGTATTATTACATGTATTGTTGTAGATTGAGGCCAAAAAGACCTAATTTTAAGTTTCTCTCTTAACCATTTTCGGTATTTTTGTTTTCTTTTTTCAACAAAGCTATCTAAGTTTAATTTGAAATAACAGTGATGAACTTACCTTTTAATTTTAAATATAATATTAAAAGATTATGAATAGATTGCATTAGTTTGGCGTTTGTTTCTCTTATGAAAATCCATAAAAGAGTTCATTAAATAATCGAGGAACTACTATATATTGTTTAATACTACTAATTACCTCAATCAGCCATTATCCGAAGTACTTGTTGGTTCTTGATCACGTAAATATTTAAATCATAAATTCAGGTAACGAAACTATTTCTAACAAATCATTCATTGCTGTTTATAGCATTAACCAAAAACAATAAAAGTTGACGACACCTACAAATACTTAAACACTCCGACAAATTAGATAATTACGATGATTTTAGAATGGCGGTAAAACTTGCAATCGAATAGAAAATGGGTCAAAGTTTTAGTTATAATATACGTATAAGTACAAAGAAATTAAAAAAAAAATATTTTTCTAGTTTGGAACAATATTTGAACATTCTTTTACTCTAAGTACGAAATGACTGAATTAAAACTTATCGATCAATAAATTTCTTTTTGAATAATGAAGTTAAGTAACACTATTATTACGGCACATATACACGAATAAGGAAAAAAGACATTACGTTACCTCAAAATCTATATAGATCAATTCCCTTTCGATTTATTTTAGCCCGCGATATTTTTATTCAAAACAAAGGGCGGCCCGCTCGATTTGTGCCTAATACATTTCTGAACAGTGCGTAAGGCAGTATTGGCCCGCACACACGAGGCCGTCTTAGCCGCACCTGCGACTAAAGCTTAACATAATTCCTTATAGTCGGTCACCTTAAGTGACGGCGCCGAAAATAGTCGAAGTTCATCGGAAAAAGCCGAAAGACAACGAAGGCTTTATACCTTGCAGTGAAAACTGAGCGTCCGTCAGTAAGCGCTGTGCTTCTGGCGACCGAGGTCGCATCGCGGCGCGCTCCCGCCGCACCGACATCGGCCCGATCAATCCCGTTCGCGTTATTAATATTAAATTTTGTTTAAGTGAATGGAATGACTGTGCTTTAATTAATAAAACGTAATACGTTACGAGTTGCTTGTAAAATTAAAATCGTTCCTAATTTTATATCGCCGCGGCTCAGGTTGGCTTTTAATTTTCTCCATTCTCTCAAAGTTTGTGATTTTTGTTTCATTCTACGGACGTGATTAAAATTAATATTAATTAGTTTATTATGTGCAAGGGTACGTTTTTAAGTCGGCTCATGATTAAAGTTAACAGAAGTGCTTGAAAACATGTAACTTGATTAGCTCTTTGCTAGAAGTTTAATTGAATGGTGATTTTTAATTTTATGGTTAAGTTTAAAAACAGCTTTTTCTATTTATGTACATTCTTCTTCGAATGTCTTTGCCTGTCTTCCGTACGAAAACATTCTTTCAAATTACTTTATTCATCACATATCTTACAATGGCATCTGTCATAAAGCTTTTCACAGTGAATTTTCCTTCTTTTTGGTTAATTAAATTACTTTTTACACTGAATGTGTATTAGAATTTTTATTCACCTATGAATTTTAAGGTCCTTGAATTCTTAATTCAAGGACTGATGGTTTCTTAACTTGTTTTTCCTAAAAGTTTTTCTTTTTAATTTTGGACAGTGTCAGACCATGCAAGTTTAGTCTAATTTTAAATATTTTATGAAATTTCTAGAATCATTTACAATTTTTGATTGACTTTTTTGTTACAAGCTGAGAAAAATTACACAAAATATGAACATTTTTTCTTTTTAGATTATATGCCGTAGAAAATAAATCCATTTTACCGCTTATGCGGTTTGATGCGGCATAACGATAATTTAATGTAATTAATTTGTTTTTATAGTAAAATTTACGAAGTTTTCAATAAATGTTCTTCTTATGTAGACAAGTATATATACTTGAATATTGTATTTAATAGCTTAACTTTGGTTATCTAAAATTATTTATTAGAGGAAGTCACAATTTTTTAAACTTAATTCGGAACATGTAGATATGTTTCTGTGAATTTTTTCTGATAAATTAATTTTCAGGATCACTTTTTGAATCTATCATATTCAATCGTACATATCGTATTTTAAATAAAAAAGGAATGTGGTAAGGGTAATTTCTATTGTAATTATTATACTTTAATAAATGATAAGGAAATGTGCGGTAAAATGATTTTACGAAGGAAATTGTGTGCGTGGAAAATAGTGCTGGTGACAATGTTTGCGGTTGTGGGTGGGAACGATTTGGAGGAGTGGACCGAAGATGCTGAGGATTTAGGTGAGTCGTTTTTTTTTAAATTTAGTATTAGAAAAATGTCTTTTAAATTTGATTTTTCCATTTATACAATCAGTGAATGTTTCACACATTTGATTTAAAAAATGTTATTTCCTCAGGAATCAAGGAATTGTGTTTTTGAAGTTATGAATTTTCGCTAAAGTTTAAACTAAAATGTTATCATGCCTTGGTCTACCAATGCGTATGCGGTATATATTTTCTTAATTGAATACCTTCATTAAGCAGATCATGTATAATTTATGAAAATCTTTATTGAGAAAGAAATATTCTTGTATTTCTTTATGTCTTTTCTATTTGATGGAGTAAGGATATTATAGTGTATTTCTTTATATGCCAAGATCAACTTAAGACCTGGGCTTTAAATTAAGTTAAGTAAGTGTGAAAGAGTATTATCAGCTGTAATATTTGTTAAACAATTAAAATTAAATTAAAATGGCAACTAATCAAACTCAACGAGTTTTAATATATCGCTGATAATACAGCAATGTATTATCATTACGGAAAATTTATGTAATTAATGTAAGTCAGCGACTAGGAATAAATGTGTGCAATTATAATAGTGTTTAAAATAACTATCTTTAAACCATTATGTAAACAAATTTTAGTTGCTTAACATTTCGTATTATTATTGTATGTATTAATTAGTGTGAAAGAGTATTGTCAGCTGTAATATTTAACATAACGATGACACGGCCCTTATTGTTATTCATCATTTATTTTGGGTCTCACCATTTACAATTTTAAAACCTTAGAAGGAAGATGGAGAGATTCATTATTTTTCGTATCTCACATAATATAATAGTAAATGGAAAGTGAAAAACGTGAAGAAACAATAGAAAAAAATATGTTTGGTTCCAAAAATGAAGAAAATGGGGCGAAACAAAATTAAAAACAGTCTTAGTGTGAATTTCTGATCTCCGGTGATAAATAAATGTTCAACAATTAAATCAAAGTCGTTAATTGCAAAGAATAGTTAATAACAAGTAAAGAACACAGAAATTCAACATGAAAAAATCATTAATTTAAATATTGTGTATATTCATTATACTCTTGTTAATTTATGAAAAAAATTTACTTTATTTTTTATCACGGAATGTGTTTGTGGCTGTGCCATTTATATGCGTATTGATTTCAGTTTTCTAATTACTATCAAAAATTGTGCTAAGTAGCATTAAGTGATACCAAATATTTTGATATATAATTCACATACTGTTGATAAAATTATAACCTAACTTTACAAATGCAAGTAAATAATTTAAATTGATTTTAATAAATCTTGAAATTATATTTAATATTTATCTGTTAAATCTTTCAAACTTAATAACTCTTTTCATGCCGTTCTTATAAATGCCTTAAAGTAAAAATTAACAACATAAATTCTACAAAATTCCATTCTCGTCTCATTTAATTTCTTTTTGAGTAAATTTTACTTTTAGATTATTACATTCTGTCTATTTTAGCATTAATCCCATTTTCTTAGGGCCATTCTTACACATTTATCTTTGTGTCAGTAATGTTACACTGCAGATTATTTAATTATAATTAAAATATTTTGGGTTTTCAAATATTAAATAAAAGCTCCGAGTTCATTTGCTTTCTCCTTACTCATACATGTGTGTTCTTTAATTAATGTCTTTAAATTTTATTAATCAGAATCATGAAATATCTTCTCCCTTAAAAACATTTTTTTAGAAGCAATAGTTCTGTTTGTAACAATTTACTTGTTACAACTCTTTAATTACTAAATCATCTTCAAATAACCAATGTTTTTCTTCAATTTTGCTTTTCTTAAGGACATTCTAAATGAAAAAAAGTAAATTTTCGAATTTATTGTATACTCTCAAAAACATCACTTAGTGAATAAAACACATATATGTTCAAGCACCTTATGTATAACAACATTAATTGTGTCAAACTTTCATGAACACTATATTGATTCCATTTATAATGATCGTCTACACTTACGATTTCGACATGGTTTGAATTATTTCAGTAATATGAGATAAATGGATATTCCAAAAAATAAAGGCGATGAATAATTATAAACCAATAAATACGGTAAATAGAATCCTTGTTATTAGTCCATGGTACGGTGTTCATAATTTTTACGTTTTTTATCAAAATTATGTTATTAAAATATAGAGAGGAAATTTAGACACTACGTCGATAAATCAGATACAAGAATTGATATAAATTGTCGTGTATTTTACTTAATTAACTGAATACATTACATTAAATATTTGGCAAAATAATATGAAAGAGGAAGATATTACATGCAGACAAATACCTCTTTTGTGTGAAAATATTACTTAAAGTAAATTTTAATGAAGATAAATTGATGAGTTTTAATGAACTATATCCCTTGATACAGAAACATACTTTTTAATACGATATGTTTCTTAAGTATTGATAAATAGAGTTTAGCATTGAAGAAGTTTGGAAACAAAATAAGTTAAGTTGAATTAAACCTTTATTATTTATTTTCCATTTTCAGTTCGAATATGATATTTGCTCTATTCTTCCCTTTTGCAGAAAACGGCATTGTTCATATTAAAATGTTTTGTACTTTTAAATAAAAGAATATTAATAGGAATATTCAATATTTACAGGCTAGTTTCCTTGTAACCGCAGTCGATTGAAAACATGTATATTCCTTAGCAGATAATTCAACCATTAAAATTTAAGTGACAATTTTATTTTTCAAAGAGATTTTAATATTTTACAATTGTCACAATATTCCGTAAACACATCTAACAGAAATAAGATACAATCATAATTTTAATATAATAATAATTATATATTTGCATATGTGCGTTAAAGGCACAGAGAAAGGTGATATTCTGCACCATGCTTTTGCCAAAGACAGTATCATGCCATAAATATAAATGGGTGAAAAAATTATGAAAATCGATAAAAATTAAAATTTATATTAGTTATTTGAAAAGTCTTTTTCATATGGGTTTCTTACTCTATATGACCGGTGAAAGAAAATATGATGTAACACGTAATATTTAGTTACCTTGTCTAAATAAGACATGAAATTAGTCCAACATCGTCAAATAAGCTTGATCCTTTTCTAATGAAATTAATAGTTATTTTATAACTCGCCTGTTACGAAGCACTTATATGTCCCAGGTATACAAGTGATGAAGCTATTATACCGATCTTTTCGAATACATCTTCAGGTAATACTTTCTTCATATTAACTTTCATGAGAGTACAAAATTGCTGTTTTTCAAACAATGTCATTGGCCTAATTAGTCAATAATATTTTACAGTTCTAACAGTATGATTATTAAAACAACTTTCTTCTTGTCGTTTTATTTCTGCCGTTTAATTTAAAAAATGTTCTATTCTAGAATACCAATTTTAACAAAAGGTTGTGATAGGTGTATATATTGATAAAAAAGCTCTTTTAAATAATTTCTTCTGTAATATATTTTTCTTCTCTTTTTCTACATGACGATGTTCTTAATAGAGTGGTCATGGTTACCATGTAGTACTATTAGGAACTGATGTGACCCACTTTACGATGTCTCACCGTTACTCTCCGCTTGCGTCAATGAGGTGCATTCCTGGAAGGAACCACGCCAAGGAGATTTGACCTGGTCTGTAAACTGCGCACGGCTCTACTACACTGGTACCGTGATACACTGAAATGGTACTTTGATAGCCTCTGATATGTCCTGTATATTAATACGCTCTATGGAGCTCTGGTTCCACTGTAATATATGGCCAAAAAAATTAGATATCCAAGATTTAACTAAAGTCAAACGTATTTGGAGCTTGCAGAAATATGGTGAAGCTAGAAACACGAACAGCATATTTCTAAACATATTTTTACTAAATGTTTCATATTTCGTATCGTTTTGCGAGGTGACGACAGGTAAAAAATTGTTTTATGCTGCCAAGTATAAAGTTTATACTTTATTTCATCATTGTAAACCATTACTTCACATTTTCACTCTGTATACAAAGAAAATAAGAGGGAAATCTGGTCCAACCATTTGCTTGTGACAGTTGAAAATCTGAACTTCAGCATTTTATACATTTATGCTTTTCTTATTTCGTCGCTTCTTATATTAATATTAATTGTAATGTTAGAATAAAAATAGAAGGGATGAACTGCATTTATATACTTATTTTATAGGCTCACGCAGTTGGGCTTTAACTTTGTTCCCTTTCTCTAGACTTTAACATTATTTGCCAATAACTGGATACTCCCTAGGCTTTGAAACTTTGAATTTTATATGTATTTTTAACTTTTGCCAATAAATTAGTTGAACAAAAATTAATAGCTTTTCTTAATGTTGTAAATCTCTTTAAATTGTTGCTGTACGTTAACTAGTTTTTATTAAGTACAGTTTTTATTGAAAACTTCTAAACACATACATTTTGTATTTATTTCAGCTTTTTCACACTCATAGTTGAAATTATGTTGGGAGGAATATAATACCTCAAAGTTGCATTATGCGGTACGACATCAGAATACTATACTTTCCAAAGAGAGTTTAAAAGGAAAAAAAGCTCAGAAAATCTCTCTATGCCATGTACAAAAAGAAATTTGCTTCATTTTACATGTACGGAAAGGCAAATTTAACAAAAATTGTTTTAAGATTTTTTACGTCCTAACCCTCTCTCTAGTAGGATCTTGCTATGAAGTATCCACTTGCAAAATGTAACGCGCAGTGGTTTACATTTATCGAAACTTTCCAACTGCGGCAGACAGAGACGAAAAGATGGATGAAAATAACAAATCGGTAAGAAATTCGTTTTGCCATTTGCTAATGGAAAAATAAAAACTAATTTAAATGTGTAAAAACTTACTTTTAAGGTGTATTTAAATATACATATATACAGTCTTATTAAAATAATAATTCAATGCCATTTTGAATCACTCAGGGCTACTTGTTCATTTAGGACATTTTTATGATTTATGAGGCGTAATTAGTTATATAATGGTTATTATCTGTTAGAAATCTTCAACCGGATTCATGTAATACATTTTTGAAATTCTCGTTATACACGATATAATTTTATGATAAAATCTTCACACCAGTTTTATTATGGCACACGCTTATTTAACATACGTGTTTTTTATTTATAAAATGTGCTATATATTTTGAATGTCTAGGATAAAGTCCGATGTCTGATGAAGTTTTTATGTATTTTATAAATATTTCTCTAGGAGAAAATATAAAATTTTATTTGAAATATTTTTTAATTTAAATATTGAACAAGAAGGTAACTAGTATGAGTAGGTCAAAATATGGCTTAGAATACGTTGAATACGTATTAACTTAAGTTTCCATAATGATGTGTTCCTACATAAACTAGTGGTATGTATTGACCAAGTTATTTGCGATATTCATTGTAATCACCTAGCAGGTTGTCTATATCCCTGATATCTGATCTTTGTAATATATTAACGCAATTAATTGTAAATAATTATACATTGGAGTATTTATTAAATTTCATTATAATAATACTTTGCAGATTTTCGACATATGTGTTCGAAAAGTTAAGGAGGAAACCACGTACATCTATTTAGAGATAACAAACGTACATCTATTATAATCCTTCGAATGGGTCGCCAGATGTTACCAGACATTTTCGAAACACTTTTAAAACCATTTCCAGAGACTCACAGAGTGCGATATTAACGCGTTCTGTGGAATTTAAAACCATTTAAAGAAACTCCCAGCGCGGTATTACCACGCTCTATGGAGTCCCTAGATAAAACAATCTTCCATGCCGAAGTTCGATTTATGAGAGATATTTAAAGAAAATTCAACTTATTTTTGTTTCTTCATGCATTTATGTAATTACTACGTTTTCACTTCTTTTTTTAGGTTTCCAGTCTCAAAAGGAAACAATAAACCTTATAATGTAATTCATATGTCTGTTTGTCCGATTTTCAGAATATTTTCTCAGAAACCACTTGACGAAGAAATTTGAAATTTGGCATCGTAATAAAACGAATTACCCCATATCTCAATAGCTGACAATCAAACATATTTAAATGCAAATTTTAGGGCGAGGAAAATTAAGTAAATACTATTTTCTTTTAAATATCCATATATGCCGTAAAACTTAATTTCCAAGTATAACTTATGCAATGGTCTCAATATTATTGTTCATAATTTTAGATAACATATCTTCAGACACATTGGAAAATTTGGCAAAAAATATTTTACGTCTCTCCCGATATTTCCAAAAATACAGAACCTAAAATTATGGAAAATAAAACAATTTGTATAAATCTACGCAAAATAGTTTTGTTGGAATACTATAACAATTCTTCCATATGTCGTATGTATTGACACATTCAGGATAATATTATACGTCCCTCCTAGTTAACTATGTTAAATAATATTCAAAATTTATTGCACTAAGGATTTATATAGATATCATTGATAACTTTTTATAAATAAAGGAGGTAATTTCACTTAAAACAAGGTACAACAGCCTTGATGAGCCAGTAAACTCGCATTTGGTCGGTTTCATTGTCATCACTTTTAATGTTACAGTGGAATAGTTACGATACATGCACAGACAGAGAGAGATGTCGAAATTATAAGAGTGTATTTTTGCTATTTGGCTACAAAATCCTAAAAATGTTGATTGAATTAACAATGATGAATGAGCAAGTAGGAATAAATGCCAATGAAGTAACACATATGAAGAATACGCTTTTAGCGAGATGGAAGTAAAAGGTCATCTAAAACGCTTCATTCGTCATTATTAATCATGTGCGTATAACTTTTATTTTCCGACATACTTGTTTATTCCATTAAACATAGGATAAAAACTAATGTTCGTTATCTATTCCTTCTTTACTCAAAGTTCTCTGTCGTATTTTATTTTATTATATTTCATTTACTTTAAATATTGACTCGTAGTCACATTCATTTATTTAAATTACTTGATTTTTGGCAGTCGGTTTATTAGTTAATTTTTCGTTACCTGAAAATTCTGTAAGAAAACAAAGAATCGCCATAAAATTTAGTATGTTTATAGGAGGAATACATAGGCAACTAATTTATTGTGTCGAGGAGGAATGCATAGGCTATTAATTCATGAAAAAAAATATTTGATTTTTTTTTTATGACGCCTAAACCTAAGTGTTTATTTATGAAATTAAAATATTCCAATATATTCGAAAAGTTTTGAAATATTCTGTAAAATTTCTGTAAGATAAATGTAAGTAATAAATACAATGTTTATTGTACATTTAAATATAGGGCGTAACGTGTATTAGAATAGTCTTATTAGGCTAGGTAAAAGTTTTGTTATCTTGATTAATAACCTTAGTGGTGTAGCCGCTAGAAAAAGCTAATTAATCATTTATAAATATTAAGATATTATGATGTATGAAAATGACACCTGTTATTATGAGATATATATATATATATATACATATACATATATATATATATATATATATATATATACATACATATATATATATATATATATATATATATATATATATATATTAACATTCTGCATACTTTTCATATAAAAAAAATAAAAATGCATATATTCACCAAGTCTCTTCATTGAAAGGTTTCTGTTCGCTTTACCTTCAATTATACACGCCAACTAATGTCGTGTGATATAAAGCTATATTATTTAACTTTCACTTTCTAATTATATTACTTATGTTAACCTCTTCTAAATCTCGTAATGATAGTTTTTATGAATATTTAAAAAGACGCTCTCTTTTACTCATTCGTTTCTTTGAGTTGAGATTACTCACGAAAAATTGTCCGCAACGTGTTTGCTACTATAATGATTTCACGTACAGTTTTTAATTCTTGGGAAACTCCATATAACTACTGAACACTAGCACATGATGGACTCTTAATTAATTGTTAATGGTGAATTAAATTTTTTAAACTATACGTCTTTAGACGACTTAATAAAAAAATAATGAGTGGGAAATTTTAAAAATACAAAATGAAGTTTGCACAATATAACAAAAAATCGCCACTCTGACGTTGCTCACTAAAAATATATTTACATAGTTTATTTGACAGATAAGTAGTCCATCATTTTATTTTTCTCTTGGCTTTAGATTGGGTAAGCAGTTGTTTGCAATATAAACTATACATTATTAAATATTTGAAATTAAACTTTTGACATTTTCTTGTTTTTCATTTAAATTTATTTTGACTGTTGTAGTAAATTTAATAACTAATGCTGAGTATTCATTTAATTTTTTTTAACAATTCAATTCAATCTTAAAATATGGTAAATTTTTTTACTACTCTGTCAAAATAATAAAGTTGTAGCGCGATAGTTTGGAAACGGTCTGGCAGATGATTAGCTTACAATGAAAGCTACAAGAAAAATAAAATGGTGGACCAATCATCTTTCAAACAAATTTTAATTTTTGAAATTTAATTATTTATTGAATTTAGATTTTACCAACCGTTCGCATAATCACGCTCCAGTCCTTTTATTATTTTATTTCCATTAATTATTTGCGTGCTAAATAAAGTTATTCTTATATCATGCCACAGAAGTATAACTTCTAAGGCGTGTACTTAAGTACACACACAATGTTCTTTGTTTATTTTCTAAATAGACAGATGTATACAACACCGAACTATACTTTCATAAAATAAAACATACTTTCTCTGCCCATTTTATTTTTCACATAGGGAAAACCGTGAACATAACTTTAATTTTGGTTTTTCCCTCCGTATTATCTATAACAAATTCTTGCTTGTATTGTGCTATTTCACTAAATTTATTGGTAACACTTTCCAAGTGTAATGATTTTATTGCAAAAATAATTAAATAAAAAAAATAGGAAAACATATAAGTTATATAAAATAAAAGAAATTCTCTGGTCGCAACATGAACAGTATTTTACAGTCAATAAAAAAATGGAATAAAAACTGCATAATATGAATTTCTTCAAACAAAATACGAAACTATATCTGTTTACGAACTACTGTAACAAAGGAGAAAAATATAATTACCGCCATAATTAAACTTTTTAAATAAACTTTTATTGTATATTTTCAGCCATAATGCTTAATGAATATTCGAAAAATTCATTAAGCATTATGACTGAAGGTTACAGAAAAGATATTGTAAATTTAATACAAGGCCAGTTGATATAAAGCGTAATCTGAAACTAATATAAAAGGCGTGCAAACCAGAGTTCCGGAGTTTTGTGCCGCCAGAATTTTGGTCTATTTTTTTCTCCGAAATTGTTATCGATATATCGGAATTCCGGTATTTACAATAAAGAAAATTTGAGATAAAAAGCTCAAGTTAGAATTACGTAGCATAATAAACGCATACAAACTTATAATACTGTAGACGGAGATTTTAGAACGTGATGGCGGGGACTCCTCTCGCACCCTTGCGGGATTCTATCGTTTTCAATAATGTAAAGACATATTAAAACAAATTATACGCAGGTGCAACAAGAACAAAGAGGCGTATGTCACACGTATACGTCGCTGGAACGTAAACACTATATACGTTGCTATTGTTCGATTAACAAACATTGTATAAATTACTTTCTAGACGCATTTAATTTGCATACTATTCAATTTACGAATTGATTTTAATTATGACTTGCACGCACTTATTTTTTGATTAGGTGTTGAGAAAATAGGGTAGAGTAATAATTTTGTCAGGTCAAGAACAAATCTAGGCCTCCTAATAAGACATTCACGTGGAATTAAACCGCTAAAAAAATCTCGTAATCTCAAATTTTATAACATTCTGACATATGGAAATAATACATATCGTTATGATATAAATATATATTCACCTGGCGAACAAATCTTTCCAAGTTCGGAAATTTTTAATATTCTAATAACCACCAGCGAGAGTTGGAATCTTACAATAATAATATTCTGCTTCTTTTATATTGGCAAATATATAGCTCAAAAAACCTACTTGTGTATTTATATCAGAGGATATTAAAATAATATAAGACCGGGTTAATACGATGGTACGAATTGACAACACTCTTTATTGAGATATGTCCATACCGTGTAATAGATATTTGTATGCTAACCACACGTGAAACATATGTTTATTTTCTATTTCTTTAGATGGAAAAAAAAATATGAATTTCATCACTAATTGGCAAAAATGTAGCTCAAAAAACTATCTACTTGTTTATTTATAATAGATTATATTAAGATAATATAAGGTCAGGTTAATGCGATGGTTCGAATTGACGACAGTTTGAACTGGGATATATTCACACCATGTAATATTTATTTGGATGCTAACCACATGTAAAACTTTTATGTTTTTTCCATCGCTTTAAGTATTATTCTAACTTCTGAGTTTATGGCGTAACTTTGAATTGACTACGTCATCAGTGTATTCTAGACTCTTTAGGTTTAATTATTAATTTCAATTAATCGTCAATTTAATAATACCTGACGATGTACTGAATATTCTCCGACTTATTCAATTATTTTCCAATATATTGAAGTTTCATTAAAGCTGATTCTGGAATTATGAACAAAAGATAAATACAGCGTTGTTTAAATACTCGCATATGTAAATTAACTTTAGTTAATTAAAATTTATTTCGCAATCCAATCAAAATTTACCTATTTCAGGAATGGTAAATTCTATTAATTATTTCGACGTCAAGTCGATGATTTTCCATTGTATTTTGGTATTCGACATAGAAATGATTCTTATCTAAAATTTTGTATACAGGGAAACATTTTACGGTAGAAATAATTGAGTACACCTACCGTTGTGACGAAACTAATTTTTAGAGTAGGTTTTTCAGCCGTAATTAAATTTTTGATGTGTTTATTTGTGTGACATAGTCTTTAATGCAATATATACTGTACAAATAAATGGGTTTTACATACAGAACTGTATAATAAACATTAAACCGAAATTATCGTAGAAAAGAGTTATACGATATTTTACACTTTTTTATTTTAAATTATTTTTGACTGGAGATTATATATTTGACTCAAAATGTAGAGATTAAAAAGTTGTAGTGGAAAGGTTAAATACAATACTTATTTTATGCTCATTGAAACACATTTTTATTTATGCACAATGCATGCCTATCATACTTTTCATAAGGAAAAAATCATTACACTAGTCAAATCAATAAATGTTTATATATAAATACAGTCACTTTATGTTCAATTGGATATTTTTTTACTTATTTTGTCTCAATGCGATCGTTATAGATTGCCAATTATTTTTCATTTTTCTTATGATTTTATATAAAAAATTCATCAATACTTAAATCACTAAATCTAGAACAAACTCTTTTTTCAATTTTACAATATATACGTATTATAATATTATAAATTCGAAAGTTGGCTTGTAAGATTGTTGGTGAATAATGTTGTAACTAAATTCGGGTAGTGCACAATGTTTGTAGTAAAGCAGTATATAAATTCGTGTGAAATTTGAATATTACCAAAAGTATGTTTGAATATATGTTAGTCGATCGAGCTTAAATGATTGAACAAATAGAAAGTGATCCTAAGCACAGTAAATGATCCTAATTGATATAGATTTTGAATCAAAGAATTAACCTAATTCTTCTGTTTTATTTAGGTTTAAAAATTAGTATTATAATCAATAATCGCATTATAATCATCAATCGCACCATGTGTATTGATTCAGTTGCTTACATGCTTAGCCCCGAATTTGAATGTTTTAGCTGAACGTGGAAAAATACCGCAAAATTATTGCAAGATATTTTATATATGACATATATACTTTACTACTTGTGGTTTAAATTTTTGAAGAAGAACTTTAAATTGACTTAATAAATTTTGAATTGACTTAATCAATATTAATCTAAAATATCGACTGGAAATATAAATTTAAGAAACTAAAATTAATTTCAAATAAAAAAGTTAAAACTGAAAATTGTAAAAAAAATTGGCTTAAAAACCAACTGTCCTTTTGAAAGGAGACAGACAATTTTGCCATAACTAGGTACGCACACTTACATTACTTGTGTCACAATTAAATTACAGGAAAACGATTCTCATAACAATTGTCGTGCTCAATATGAAGATACGGAAAGAAGTTTTTTGATAATTTCCGTGTCACTCGTGTGAATAAAACATATGTGTACCCTTCGTCTATTTAAATCCTTTACATAAATTAATATTTTAAATAAATTAATGTAACATTTCATTACATAAATATAGGTTTTGAAATCGACCGATCTGAATTTGTCGTCTACCGTTATTTACAAACATTGTCGCCACCACTAATCGACTGCGTTGAAACGGGACGCACCCCAGCACCAATGTACAAAGGAGCTACGAAAACGAGATTGGCAGGGCCTTAGTTTATGTCTGAGACATGTTATCTACGCGCCACTCGCCTAAATCCCACTCCCCTATATAATTCAGCGTGCGAAAGCTCTCTCGTATTTCCGCTCCCGTTTAAGCTCGTGAAGCTTTTCGTGTGTACGATTTTCGCTCAATGTCCATAGATTTCGAATGACCGAATGGTATGAGGGTGTCGGTGATTTATTAACTGGTGTTGGCTTGCGTTATCCTATTGCAGGTATTTATTGAGGAATATTTGAAGGTGTTCTATAAACAGTAGTGGTGAAAATTGTACGTACATTATTTTCGTTTCTTTTATATAATATAATATATAATGATAATATAAAGTACCATTTAAATCAATTCTACAACTACAATTTTCTGGTCACAATATCGATTTTTCCTTTAAATTTTTAAGGTTCCAAACCTGAAAAGGAAAAAATACAGAACCGATTATAAGACCACCTACTTATCGTCTGTTTTTTTTTCAGTAATCATACGTAAAATTTATAACTTTAATGGAGTCTATAAATTTGCCTAACATAACAACTAAAAGTATTACGGCATTTTATATTTCGGAGTCAGTTCCGATCAACCTTAAACATCTCAAGAATGTCAGTTTAGTACTTTTAGTGATTACGTTGTAATAATATGTATAAAAATAATTATGAAAGGATGTAATATATGAAAGACCTTGGCTTAATATAAAATTTTACTGAAGGTTGAAAAAAAATTACGATGATGAAGTCTTAGCTTATCTGTCAAGGAAGATGTTTTGTCATTGCCTTGGAAAGGTTAATTTTCTCTGTTGATCCATGGAAGATATTTTACTGCTTGTTACTATAGGAAGGCATTCCTTTATTCGTACCTAGTGACGAGCCCTCCGGAAATTATAAATACCCCTTCCTCGCCTTATAATAAGTAAACCTTATATACCTTCCTCGCCTTATAAAAGATATCGTCTAAAAATGTGTTGATATACTGACATATTATACAATAGTCCTGTTATTTTGAATTTTATAATTATTTACTTATAATATTTGTATTTTATTTTACTGTTATTTTGTATTTTATAGAAGCTAGTTGAGAAAAATAAACAGACATTTTTAATAACATTTAAGTTTAGCGTTAGGTAAAAACGTTATTTCTTCCTTGAGAGGTATCAGAAGAGAAAAATCAGAGTGTAAGAGGTATCAGAGTTTAAAATTGTTGAACCTGACTAAAATATTTTCCTCGGATTTTCCCTAGCGTGCCTTCCACGAACTAGTTTTTCCTGAGAGTTTACTCCAAATTTAAGTAGATTTCCCAGAGAGTTTTTCAAGTTAAGCGACGTTAAGTGAGTTTGTAAGAGAAAAATTCACGCAAGATTTCTTTTAAAATGTGCCGGTTTAGTTTACAATAATGCTGTGTTTATAGATAGTTTATAAGATTTGTATCTTCAAAATATAGCTGTTGGAAAAATTAAGTTTAAAAGTTAAATATATCACATATGAAACATGTGGGATAGGACGTACTTCGCTTTTTGTTCATTCAAGTAATTATATTAAATTTTCCTATTTAATATTTTTGCAAACTTTTTATATTTCACTATACACACAAACTTAAAAAGAAAATATTTGCAATTACGGTTTTTTCCATAATAATTTTTTTTAAAGGTACCTAAAAAAAATATTCTTTGCAAATAATTCGGGATGTTTTGATATAATTAGAAATTAGTGTTTTAAATTAATTACAAATATCTCACAAGGTATTAATAGTGTAAACTTACAATTTCTTCTTTTCTAACTTCTTAAAATTTGGAAATTCCATACTCTTATTATAAACGTCATATAAAATAAGAAAGAAAGGTTTTTTGTTTGTTTGCTTTTAGAGATTTAAGCAAAAACTTTCAATTTGGTTGCCATCCAACTTTTCAGTACGATAGCTTATGTACTTCAGATTATAATGCAGCAATACTTACAACGATAAATTGTTCAAATCAACCGATTTTCATTTAGCATGACGAAATATGTAAGTCTCTTACTTTGATATGGTTTTCATTGATTTTTTATTTTTCATTCATTAAACGGTTTGATAGGAGAAAATGGGTACGTGGCGATCATGCATCAGAAGCACTTTCTGGATGCAAAAAATTATCAAAAATAATCAAAGTTTTATAAATTTAAAATATTGTATACCATTGAAAAGAAAGGTTTGCTATGGTTTCTATAGTAACTTTCACTGTTTCGCTTTGTAATTATTATAGGAGAAAAGAACGCTGATTTGGGCGTTCACGTGACAAACACTGGCAAAGCCATTAAAACTGCAAATATGCTAATAATAAGTACTTGAGAATTTTAGGTTTTAAAAGTACACAATTATTTTTATTTACCTTTTACAGATAAACCGCGGTAATATGGAGCCAAAATTACGATGTTTAAATCTATATTAAAATTATATATTCTTTTTATAATAAATATTACAGCAATTTTAAGCCTTATCTATAATTATATTACAATCCTTTTCATTTTACAGTTTATATAGTAGCGTAGAAGAAGCGAAAGATTTTAGAAATTAAATAAAAGCAAAAATTTGTATTTTAATAACGTTCGGTGCTATGTATTCGTGCATAGTGAAAAAAAACGGTGGGAGGGGACGGATACCGGACATCATTATGTCGCAATACATCATTAGGTTTCAGTTAATTAAATTAAAGTACAGGGCTAGGTCGGTATCAATAATACTTAACGAAATTAACTTAATTGTCTCCATACCAAGTCTTCGTACGAGTCGTTTGGACACCTGGTGGAAAGACACTTAATATTATTTATACGGGAATATTGATATATACCCTTGCGAAACTGTGACAGTGGCTAGTTTGATAGAAGTTTTATTTTGAAAAGTGGTGCAATTTATACACCAAGGAGACATAAATACATAATTTTCTACTAGGGTCTACTTATCACATTGCTGGAAGCTAGAAACTGACTGGCATTTTTCTTTTCCTAAACAGATTAGAAAATGATTTCAAGATGTGAAATCTGTGCAAATTTATACATAGTTAAACGATTGAATTGCTACGAGAGACTTTCTTGAGGCGTTGCGTCGAATGATGTAACAGAATTATCTTTACGGCACCTTATTTTTACTTTATATGCACGTTACTAACTGAGTTTTTTTAGCATGTTATATTTAAATTTTTCGTATCTTAATCGAAATAAAAAAATATACCATCATTTTTAAAACAGGTGATGTGAAATCATGCTTTACCGAAAATAATTACTCTCTCTCACTCTTGGCTCTCATCTTTGTATAATTTTATCTCTATGTAAATCAACGGTAAGGAACTAAATTCTTTAAATCGGATTTGAAATTTAGTAAATGTAAAATATACCTGAATATGATTTGTTTACGGTGCATTAATATAATTTTTTTTCCAATTTTTTATATTAACTAGGGATGTTCCAATCTAAAATTTATGAGTCTAATCCACGTACAATGATCTTAATAATGGGTCTTCGAAATCGGAATAATACACAGGATGATCAGTCAAGAAATAATTTAGTTACTCTCGGTCTTGCATCATTTAAGTAGTGTTTCCCGATTTACGTTACTTTATATATTACTGTTATATCCCAATAAATCGTGATTATATGTAGCGTAATGATAGAGCCTATACCTCTCTTTAAATATGTTATTTCTAACACAAGAAAACTTTTCAAACCCGACATTTGGTTCCACAAATAAAAACCCAAAAATCTATTTCTCCTATAATAATTACAAAGCGAAACAGTGAAAGTTACTTTAAACAAACGAACATTTTTTTTTAAAAATTAATAAAACACGTGTGTGTACAATCGTCGGTAAATATGTTAATTAACTTTTGTAAGTCTTGAACAATTTACAGTCGAAAATGGAATTTTCATCAAATGAGTAACATGTCACGGATAAAGTGTAATACAACAAAATAATAAACTATAAAACAAAATATAAAAAAAATCGTAATGGAACAACTCGAAATGCCACAAAAATCCATAATCACATTTGAAAAATGTTTAAACAATTAGAACAATATGAACAACTAAATACGTTTTTTTATTTCTCTTCATGATATTCTATCTTTTGTTGTTATAAACACAGTTTATAAAAAAAGTTAACCGTGCTCAATTGGATCTCTTAATGATTTTAATTTACTCATTTATAAGGTGTTTGTTTTTATATATGAATTAATAAAGCAACCAGGCCTTATTAACGTGATAAATTATGAATTAAAATAATTATAAAATATCGAGGGAAAAATTCTCCATATTTCACAAATTTTTAATCACATTTATCGCTTTGGTACTATTATTATTTATTGATACAAATTATTCACCTGTATTAATAAATTCTAGTTATGATTAGTTTGTGGAAGCTTTTTAGAAATCAAACTTTATTTAATTTTGCTCATCGAAAGACTCTATCGTTCTTCAGGCTCACCCTCCTCATTTTTAAATAAGACCGTCTGTAAATCAACAGAATAAATTACCAACCTAATTTCAATGAAATCTTTTAAGTGATTCTTAATTTATACGCGTGGCAAGGATATTACCAACAGGCGTAAAGTCCAATAAAGATATATTGGGGAAAATGTTTCATTTGACCTAAAAAATGGCAAATTGAATTTTATTTAAATAACTTATTTGGATAATCCCAGGTTTTGGCTCTAAAATAAATCCTCGCAATTCTTATAGTTTTAAATCTATATATGTGTTTATACATATATATATATGTATATATATATATATATATATGTATATATATATATATTTGAAGTTGTGACATATTATATATACAAAGTGCTGTCAATACTTTCCTCTTCCATATTTTCAACCATGGGTATATATAATATATTTTTGTCCACAAGGTAAGGCAAATTTACATATTTTATATATTATATACCTAATTTCTTTCTATACCATAAATTAGCTAGGACGTATGCCTTTTTAATCACATTGGGTACAAAAAAGACAAAAATTATTTCCACAAATTGCTTCATGTCACACATTTTAAGTTAATGTGTTGTTTTAAACTGATTGCGGATTTCTTCAAATTGCCTCTATATAAGCATATTTGTTATTTAAAATAAATATACATGGACGTGGTTAATCAGTTCAATGATGAAAATTGAAATTATAATATCCATAGAAGTGCATGCAATTTTGGATGAAATACTGTTGAAAAATATTAAAAATAAGTTTATGTTCAAAGGACCATGGGCAGCAGTAGTTTTTCACGTTATAACATATTTTTTTATTAAAGGTCTAAAATCGACAATATTACAAATTGAATAACAAAACAAAAGAAATTATTTATTAAAAATATTTTTTTGATGCGTCAAATTTGCAACTCGTCATAATTTTAATCTGTTCTAATAGTAAACAATAATTTATTTTTAACCAACTCATTGTAATGAGTAAATATTTTAGTATTTTGAAATTCCACAAACGATGGATGCGAATCCAAACCATTTTCTCTTATATTCCAGGACGTCGTTCTATACAAATTATAATATATGCGATTCAATCATGAAATTAAAGAGGAAATAAATGACCACCCTGAAAACAAATGCCAAAGAAAATTTCTTTTATTTCGTTAGTTAAGCATTTTGTTAGGGCATATTTTAATTTTTGTCATATATTCGAAACTTTTTTTTTGGTTATGAAAAAATTTGCTATTAGTGTATAGATTTATAGTTTATATTTAGATTTAATTTATCTAAGTTGATTGAAATATTTATTTTATATTTCAAATAACACATATCAAATAAGACGAAACTTTTCATTTGACTTAATCCAAATACCCCTTGGAAATTGGAATGAAATATAAAATGTCGAAATAAACTAAACCAGTTTAAATTGGAAATTAAAGTTGCAAAGAAGATAACAACATTTTCTCAATATCAATATTATCTTTGAAAATTCGACTACTACTCGCCACACACTCATTATTTAAAAATACCTAATGTGTTAAATTTTCAGTATTGCAGTAACTACAAGATCGAAAAATAAAGTTTGTTTGTAGCTTTAATGCAAAGTAGCCCTTTATCTCAGGCTCGTAACTCGAATTTCATTTCCAAGCTTATATTTTTCTGAAATTGCCTCTGAAATCAAATAAAAATAAATTTTAATACTTATATTGTCATTACTCCGAATTATATTCAAAAGATGCATTGGAAACATTATAGTTCCTCCTTTTTTGTCTGTTTGTCGGCCTGTACGTCTCAGCCGTTTCATACAAACACCATTAATTGTGTATATTTCTATAACGCCTACAAGGTTATGAAAAGGTTTTTAGTGAAGGTTCCTACATCTAAAATCGGGGTGATATTCGTTTTTCGCCTACCCTATTGTGCAGAATAATGTTCAATACATCTTTCAAAAATATTGGAAGATATTAAGAACATTTTTTCAATACAGGGAATCAGGAAATTTTTAATTTTAAAATGTCGCTTTTTGTAGTGTTAGGTGTCGCCTCCAGCTAAAACGCTTTCTTGAATATATGACATGTATTCACAGAAGTACTATATATGATAAAATTAAAAAGAAAATTTTCACAGCTAAGCAGATTTTACTAGTTTACGAGTGATAGTTGACCAACTAATTATACATAGTTGGATATATAAAAACTTCATCGAAACGCTTCCATATACGATTCCAAGTCATCTGTAGAAGTCATAGCTCTGCTGATTTTACCTGCGCTATTTATCTTACATCGCGTATTACTGCACACCTCGTCCTTTTTTAATTTACTCCCGATATATCAATTTAAGCCTTATTTATTATAAATTTTCATTGATCATAGTGTTTTTTCATTCTCAATGAAAATAACTCAATTTTTACTGCTTATCTCGGAACTTGTGGCTTGCATTCTTTTGATATTATTGATTAGGAAAGATTGCTATTGTAGCAATACGAGGGGTACCCAAAAAAACGGGAATTTCGGCATAACTTCTTTATTTCTCAATATTTTTACACCAAATTTTGATCACCTTCAAAATATTCGCCATTGACCACAACATACTTCTCCAAACGATTCTTCCATTGTTCAAAACAGTTTTTAAATTCACTCATCGGGTTGTTCTTTAAGCCTTCCAGCGATTTTTGCTTCACCTCATCCACACTGGCAAAACGCTTTCCTTTCATATTCCTTTTGAGTCTGGGGAACAAAACGAAGTCACATGGGGCTAGATCCGGTGAGTATGGAGGGTGGACAATCGGTGTCATGCCGTTTTTGGTCAAAAATTGCTTCACGGAAAGGGCGGTGTGGGCCGGCGCGTTGTCATGATGGAAGAACCAGTCGCCTGTGTGCCAAAGATCTGTCCTTTTTTTCCTGATACTCTCCCTCAAACTTTTCAAAACCTCTAAGTAGAACTTCTGGTTGACAGTTTGACCCGGGGAAACGAACTCCGCGTGCACAACACCTCTGCAATCAAAGAAACAAATGAGAATTGTCTTGATGTTTGACTTCATTTGGCGAGCTTTTTTGGGACGAGGAGAGCCAGCTCTCTTCCACTGGCTTGATTGCTGCTTTGTTTCGGGGTCGTATCCATAGTACCACGATTCATCACCAGTAATCACCTTGGAAAAAAATTCAGTGTCCTCTTCGAGCTGATTTTGAAGCTCAAAACATGCCTGAAGTCGACGCTCCCTTTGCTCGTCTGTGAGAAGGCGCGGGAGGAATTTGGCTGCAACCCGAATTTGGCTGTAAAAAATTAAGGTTCTTTTGCTCTTTTCGACATACATGTGGTTTTTTTTTCGAGAAATCTGTCAGGCTATAGGTTTCATAGACTGGTACGTTCTATCAGTGTATGGAGGATACGATGGGGTACTATGTTTCATATTGTTGGTTCGAATATTTCCGTAGAAACAACGTTTAAAAACTGTCACGAAAAATAACTTAAGATTTCCTAAAAGAACAAGTTCTCTAATTGTTACCAAGCCCAATTTTTCGTTTACTTCTATGCAAGTGTAATAATACTTTCTATTCTTGTAACACTTAGAACCAGCATTATATGGATTTATGCCAATTTCTTTTATCTTTTGCATCCCATGAAAGTGCACTTCTAATTTTTTTCGGATAAATACTTGTTTCTTGTTGAAATTTAGCAATTATTTTACTTGATTTATGTAGTTATTAATTTATTAGTCTCTAACAAAACACTTGTACACATGGGGAGGGGGGTATTGCTACAAGAGCAATCTCTTCCAGGTAACCACGATCAACGATATAACTAATTAGTTCAGAAGTGGATTGTAAAATATTAATTAACAAAAAAACATTAGATTATATTTTTAGATAAAAACAAAATATTGTTTAATACGAAATTAATGTAGTGACGATGGTTCGAGATAAATTTAATATAATTTTATCAGGGACTTGAAAATGTATATGGGCGATGAATATCTGATATTAAGATCCAATGAATGCCATAACTTTAAATAATCATAAAAGAAAGAACAGTGTTTAGGAATCAGAGACATACATGAGTTCAATCTAGTCTGTGGGCAGATAATTTCATGAATCTGCCACCGTAGTAAGGATGCCGATGTGGATTTTATAAGATGTTATAAAGTAGTTAAATACTGTGAAAATAGCGCTAATCATGAATTGCTACGCATTTGAGTGGAGATCTAAACTAGGAAAAGTTATTATATTTATTCTTGCCAAATACGTAACACACGTACATTTTGAAGTGTTCCTTGTTTGTAAAATAATTGTTTATTAAGATCTGGATATAAAACATTTCTATTGTAAAGTGAAGGTATTAAAAAGTTTGACAGAATAAGATTTCAGTTTTGAAGGGAACAAACCTATGGAGAAGTTTTAAGGTGTATCCTGCCAAAGAATTAGCGACTGACCTCATTTACATTTTGTCTTTTATGGTATTAGAAAATGGTATATCACAATAATTAAATTAAAACTATAGTAACTTGTTTGTATTAATATTGGTAGCAAGTTTCTTACTTGCGACAATAGTTACCTGTGACTTTATTGGATTTATTGATACACCCATCTTTTGAGTCCATTGACTGATCGATTTGATATCTATATTTAGGAAGTTAATTACGTCGTAAATACTACTCAAATCTGTACGTGTATAAATTTACATACAAGTAATAATTACTATAGATGTATTTACCTACATTGTTAATATACATTTGAAAAAGCAATAGAGAAAGAACACCACCTTATGGGACGTGATTTAACAAATCGAACCACACAAGATATATATTAGATGCTTTGATAGCTTACTTACGACTCTGTTAATAATATTTAAGGTTTCTAAGGAAACTTGTGAGATGTTAAGTGATTTCAAACGAGCTAACAAAACATCAAAATTTACAGAATTAAAGGCGTTTCTGAAGTCAAGGGTTATGAGAATGGTAAGTATTGTCTTATTCATGGCTAGACGTATGCAAGCAGTAACATTAATTAAATTTGTGAAAGTTGTATGCTTTAATGTGGAACTACTCTATTAAAGTCACTCATGATCAAAACGTTAGTAAGTCATTAAAATTTTGATATATCGGAAGGGGAACAAATAACGTATTGAGAAATGTATTTATTTCATAAAAAGATCGTTCGCATTATTTTAAAATTTTGTAAAGTAAGTAAGCCCTGAGATTGATGGTAAACCCGCCACTCTACCAATGTGGTCCATTTGTGTCAAAGTATAAGTAGGTAGTGAGTACATATAAGAGAAAAGATAAGGCTTTAACTAAGATTCGCGGATACGATGAGACAAGGGTACAAGGAAATATTGTCAAAGCAAGTTACAAAATCAAAGTGGTGGGAAAAAAGATTTTTATAAAGCAGAATTAGTTTAAACAGCAGAAATTTAAGTTTATGCATTCGTAACTAAAAGTTGAGATGATGACATCATAAGTAGATAAATGGGTATAAAATTATAGCTCAAAATTGCCTAAAAAGGAAGAATTGGATTTTGAATACAAGGATAAATAAAAAAGGGCTATTCAGAAAATGAAGAAAACCGGTCAATGTTTTCTTTGTTTACAGTTAATTGTAAATTTAAAAACAAAGTGAAGAAGAATTAACCAAGAACGTAACTGCAAAATGCTGCTGCTCGGGAATGGATATTTACAGTCGTAAAATTACCAATAGACGCATAACGACGCCGCTGTTTGGTGTCCCACAAATTTATAGCTTGTTCGCAATTGTTGCAGTTATAACTAAAATGAACAAACATAATTTTATTTATTATTTATTTGGTAACCAGTTTCATTTCTTTGTATTAATAAAATGATGGCGAACAAAAATAATATTAATAGTATTATTCCACTTTTAATTCAGATTTCATACCTTGACCAGGTTAGCCAACCAGAAAGATTGCATACAACGATTTTATTTTCCACGTGCGACTTTATTGAGGCAGCAGTAGCTTTTTATGGCATTGATTGTCTTCACAACTTCCAACACTATAAAAGACAAAAGAATAAGATAACCTGAGGGGTTTAGGTATATTTAAATATTTCTTACTATGAGCCTTAAAAAAACTGGAAACGACTGAAACCTTTTCTCGTAACACCCTCGAAAACAGATCTTAATCATATGTGAGTCAAATTAAAAAAAACCAAATGCTTTGTATGAACTTGTGGGCAAAACATGAACTTGCATGCGAAAAATGCATATTCACTAAATTTAAAATTGATCGATTATATGGATAACGGATAAAAATCGATTACAAGATTTATTCTAGTCGCACAGATCAACTGCTCTCTTTATTTTTATAACACAAAAGAATGAAATGTTATTTGTTATGCAAATTTTTTATTTATTATCAGAAATGAATAAATAATAATAAAAAGTATAATAAATAAATTGTATGGTAAAACAATTATTAAATCTTTAATTATCTCACTTATTTATTTTGTTTCTTTGTCTGGATGGAAAAGTAGAATTGATTTTTCATACAATTTCGAGCGATCAATTTTAAATATATCATATATCATATTTAAAATTGATCGCTCGAAATTGTATGAAAAATCAATTCCACTTTTCCAGCCAGACAAAGAAACAAAATAAATAAGTGAGATAATTAAAGATTTATTAATTTTTTTACCATACAATTTATTTACTATACTTTTTATTATTATTTATTCATTTCTAGATTTTCTTCATATTTATTTACTTTGCACTCAAAAAGAAATAAAAATTTTAGTAACATTTATTGATTTCGTTGATTTACGCATTAAAATATTGAAATAATCGACTCTAGAGGGATTAGCTAAACTTATTAAAACTGACCGATTTTCTTTATGGATAACCATATTTTTTTTATATCAAACTTATAATATTGCGCTCAATCCTGGACACGATGGTTTACGCCTAGATCTTTACTAGCCACTATGCAAACAAACTCTTATGTTTGATCCATCTAATTAAATCGTTCGATATTCTCAGCAACATATTATTTTTAGCGTTTATTATTTTATATGCGGCACTCTGTTATAATTATACTCTTACGTGTACTAAATTCAAGTTAGCGACGTTAGACCCAGTTTTGTGGTATTAATTCAAACTTATGATCCAGCATAATAACATCGCGGCGACTGAAGTTATGTTACAGTGTCGTAAGTGGAACGGGGGAGGGAAATTGATAAGAGGTGGGGGTAGAGTAATTTTCAGGGGGAGGCAGTGGGTAGGGTCGTTGGATGGGCGTTACGGAAATTTGAACGATATCTATCATGTCAAGAAGCACGTGACGAGAACTCTCATTTAACGTATGTACGACGGAGAGACCGAACTATATTTAATTGAACATATATCTGTATTTTTACTTGTCTATTACGAGTATTTTTACAGCTCAATAAATATAAAATTGTTTTCCAAAACCTTGGGCAGATAATCGTAGCATCCATTAAATTCACTATTGTTAAGTTACTACTCACGCGGAAAATATATATGCAAAGATCGAGAAATGTAATATTAATTAATCAAAATATTTACTACAAATAAACATATTCAATTCAGTAGATACAAGATACCAATGTTTTGAGATGAGCTTCTCTTCTATAGCTACTTGTAAGTTTTGACCCCAATCCAAGGCTTTTTGGGGAGTGTGCAAATTGAAATAAACATCTATAATAACTTGAAATCAACACCGATTTGGGCCGAGGTTTGTTTTTTGAACTACAGCCATTATGAGAGAACAAATCCTAAATACCATAAAATATCGACCCCAGGACTGTTTTATGCATCATATTTATAAAACAATGGAAATACTGTTTAATATATCGATATCGATACTATTTTATATTACTAGTAATTAACCTGTTTTCTTAATTGTTAACAGAAATGTTAATTTGAATCTGAAAATATATTTTCTTTTAGAATTGAAGAAATGATGTCGAAGATGAAATGATATAGCGTGGAAGGTCTAAACAGTAGACGTTTGTAGGTGTTTTTGGGTAGCACACCATTCACAACAAAGTTGTTGTATGTAATATATAATTTAGTTTATTTAACTCAAATGAATATTTTCTTAACAACTTTATAGTTACATGAAAGACGTATTAGCACAGCATTTTCTTTGTTAAAACAATTTTTTTTTGTTTTTCCTAATTTTTTTCTATATTGAAGAGAAAGATCGAAAGGTGAATTTAAATTATCAGAAATTAAAAAACATATATGATTTTAATACATGTACAATACTGTATATATACGAAACGTTTGTATCCCTTCAGAATTGATAGTAGTGTGTATAAATGTTACATACAATATACTCGTAATTTAAAAAAGTGACTCATAATTAATTTGAAATAATAAGTTCATAAAAATAACGGGATGAGCATAAAATTTCATTTGTCAGCTAGGAAAACCGAGAGTTTTATTTTTAAAAATTCTTTTTAAGACTTTCATAAATGAATTCATAGCTTTCAAATATTTATTTCCGTATTATTCAGTAAGTGTAATTATTACTTTTTAAAGATTTTTTTGATTTACGTAATTTCTTCAAAATATCGAATAACTTTTGAAATAAAATTATATAAAGAAAAGAAAAAAACAATAAATGGTAAGTTAAGATAATAGAATTGTCTAGAATTTTAAAGTATTTCCGAAAAAGATATCTTTGAATTCATTGACTATAGACCGAAAATGTGTAAGTCGGTTTAATTTTTCATTTAATTTTTACGTCTGTATGTATTTTTTTATCTATTGACCTACACTAAATATTTTATAAACTAGATTAGCAATATATTTAAAGTCATAAATAATGATCAAAACCGCACTAGTGTATATCAGAACATGTACAAAGACGAATTCTCTATTTTTCTATATATCGTGAAGTTGGTAATGCAAATTAAGGAATGTAATTTTAGTTTTAACTTTATGAAAAAGTTTGAGGGAGTAATTTCGAAGCTTAATGTTTCGCAAACAGGACATAATATAATGAATGTGTAACTTTGCATTAAAAAAAATTATGATTACTCGGAAACTTGTAGAGCCTACTGGGCTGTGACCATTTTCCTTTTAATTTTGTAACATGCTACAAGTGTCAATATTTTCAGATATTCTAAAATAGCGGTTGAGCTGTATTAGTTTTAGAACTAGAATACATTATCAGTAACTAATGCAATTTAATAAAATTTTTACATTGTATGATAAGATATTATATTAAAAAAGAATTTACTCGTAGTATATTTTCAAAAATATACAAGCGTGATACTACTGAAGCACGCGTATCTGTCTGTTTATGTGTCACTGCAGTTTTTCTCAGAAACTGCTTGATGCAGAAACTTGAATTTTTACGTAATAATAAAAATATTAATTCGCCCATATTTCAATATCTAATACTCAAATATATTAATTTGGAAATTTTTGAAGGCAAATTATAATAACTACACAAAATATTTTTTTAATCTGTGTGCAGTTCCAACGATACCCGTCTGAAAGGGCTTAAAATAAGGGCCCTAAAAATATTCTAGACAAAGAAAATTTAAAATTTAAAAAGTGTTTTTTTATAGATATACTATAAAAATATAAAACTCGGAACTAAGAGAAACTAAACAATCTAAAATAATGAAGAAGTAAGACTTTTTAAATCCACATGCAAAAGTTGTAGAAAAACTATAGCGGAAATCTTGCATATTAAAATTTTAGGAATATGCACCGCGATTTTAGACCTATGAAAAGTATAGCAGACATGTTTTAAAGTTTTAAAGAAATATATAAAATAAAATGTTTATAACTGCCAAAATATATACTAAACCCTCATAGTGTGAGTTCTATTTGAGCTTGAAGGATTTTCTTCATTTAATTTCTAGCGTTTGACAGTCTATTCATTTAACGAATCCCCACACCCTCATTTACATATTACAAAAGTCCTTTAACTTTTGCAAGGTTACAAACTAGCATACATTCGCAAGTTATTAAATTTATAACCCTTATTTTTTTGTTTTTCTGTAATAACAATTAAGACACTCTTAAATAATAATTAGGTGAGGAAGATCTTCAAAAATATAAAATGATTTATTTCAAATAATTTATTGTTTAAATTTTTAGCGATTTGGCATATATATATATGTATATATATATATATATATATATATATATATATATATATATATATATAAATATATATGCTTAATTTGGTGTACTGTTAATTTTGTTTTTAGTTTTATTTTTGAGACTACGACTTTAATTGTAATATTAGAATATTAAAGACCGAATTGCGACTTTCATAAAGCCATAAAATTGTTACGAAAATATTCATTCGAGTTAACTAAACCATGTTTCTTAGAAACGAAATAATGAATTAAATATAGCAATTTCGTTGTAAATGGTGTGCCGCACGAAAAGACCTACCAAAATTAAATGTGGCTGTTTTGGCCGTATACTCGATATCATGTTTTTAATTAAAAAAGAAAATATGTTTTCTAACTGGAAAAAACTTTTCTTGTTAACTATTAAGAACACGGGTTAATTACTCGTTAATTTAAACATTTTTTTTCATTTCAAACGAATAATTATACAGTATTTTCATTGGTTTATAAATATGGCGTAACGAAGGAATTAGAAATGATAAGTCACTATTCATGTTTAAGGTGAATGTACTAATGTTGTAACTGTAAATTGTATAATGCAATAATATCATCATTAAAATAGCGCCACTTCAATCCATGATAGTGCATTATGGATAGGTTCTAATAGGCCTTTTTTAAATTATACCACTTTTTTCTGAAATTTAAAAATTGTCATAAGTCATTGACATTTGACTACATCAATCTATATCTATTATTACGAAAAACGTAAGAAATATGTCAATATTGCATAAACACTTTTCTTAGCGATCAACGGCAAATTTGACTTTTCTAACCATCTCTCTCATTTGCAGTTTTACAAAAGAAGTTTAAAAAAACTATAACACAATTTAATTTCAAGGTCGATTTAATTTTAAAGTCTAGTTTATTTACAAATCCTAAATAAAAATAATTTACATTTGAAAATCTTTAACATCAATAATTCTCACAAATATCTAAGATTATGGAAAAACATGAGTGATTTTTAAAATAAACTTATTTGAACAACAATTAATACGATATTATTTCATTAAGAAAAAAGGCGAAACATAGAAAAATATAAACCAAGTATTTAATTTAATTACAATTATTCATAATTCATGAAGTTTCGTTGTCACGGCCGAATTATGTTAATTGCTAAGTTAATCGTTTCAAACCAAAATTAATATTTCAAAAAGCTATATTTTTTAATAGGAAAGAAATAAGAAGAATATGATAACCGAGAAGATTTGAAAACAAATTTGATAACCACGTAATTAAATAATTTTTAGAACGATTTTATATAGTACCCCCATATTCATTAGGTATTCATTAGGGTTCAAAGCAACATAATCCAACCCTTGGGCAAATATCCATATCCATGTTATTTAAAATGTTCATATCAATATTGCAGAGGTCCGAAAAAAAATTGTTTCAAACCCATTTGATATTAACTAACGTATTTCTATTTTCATAACATTCTAATATTAACTGCAGTGTTAAGAAAAATCAAACGATACCTCATTTGTTGGAACAGCTACAAGCCTCGAGCTCCACTAATAAATACCAATGTATACTTACAGTACATACCTACGAATATTAGCCTAATTTTAATTACGTTTTCAAAATAAATCTGCACGGTTTATTTATTATTTAATATGGCAACACTTACAAATATCTACTTAACCAATCAGATCATATAAATTTGTTGACGAGATATTGACTGTCAGTTATCATTTCAGAATTGCATTAGGCATAATATGTTTCAGTGATTTTTGTTAAATTTTTGTTACACGTTCTCGAAGAAGTGACACTAGTGATTATGTCGTTTTTGAGTGCGAGCAAATATTGGACATGATTTTAGTGCATGCCAATTGCAATAATAATTTTGACGATCTCTTAGGTTAGGTTATCGGCACCCTAGTCAACCTTAGGTAAGTGCATAATATACATTCTTAAATACAAAAATTAAATTTATTTTAATTGTACATGCAACCACAAACTAATTTTCAATAAATATGGATGTCATAAAATGAAATGTGTACATAGAAAATAAATGAAGTATAAAAGGAAGTAAGTGTATCGAATTAGATGCACATCTTTACACTTTTTGCGTAATGACAATTCTTCTGATATTTGATACCTGATAATACGTTCTACGTTGACAAAGTGACAATTGGCATTTTTTGTACAGATTGCTAATTTACACATAATTATGATTTTATACATAATTTAAACTTTCATTATTTTATAAACTTGGCCACTGATTAAAAAAATTGCATTTTACTGAATTACACATGATTAATTGCACTGATGGTTGAAGTGACCCTTTTTAGTAATGATACGCACTGAATATACAAATATAGACAGTTGTTAAATAAAGTAATTGAACATTATAGGTTATAAATTTATTTACATAATTTATATTTAAATGAAATGGTAATGGTAAATTGATCGACTAAATGAAAAATAAATCTGTAAAAATCTCCTTTACTCAAAACTACTATTAATTGGTTTATTTTAAATTTATCTATACTAATTTAAACTAATACGTAAAACGAAAAGCTTTGTTTTGTTTGTTTTTTTATTTGCACTTATCTCTGGAACCAATCATCCAATTTCATATATTTTTTTATGTCAGAATTTGGGAATGATTATAAGCTCCATAATATTACAGGAATCGATAGAATAAATAATTTTGCTTCGCTTTGTTTGTTCGAACTAATATCGGAATCTGATTCGGAAAAATATTTTTGTCCTAAAAGGGCCATGATTTGAAGAAAAACTATACGTTATATAATATCGCAGGGATTGTGGATTGACAAAACAGGTTTTTTTTGGCTGTGTGTTTGTGCGCACGGACACGATTCAGAAATTATTCTGATGTTAAAAGGGTTATAGTTTCAAAAAAAATGTAGGCTACATAATATTATAAGAATCGAACGTCGACAAAAAGCAATTTGTTGACATTTTTATTAATGGCGCTAATATATGGACATGAATTCGGAAATGATTTATATGATTAAAGGAGCGTACTGTGAACTATATTACAAGCTATTATAGATTATTACGCTAAATTTATAAGCATAGAGCAGTAATAAAGATATAACAGGAGTTGATGAAGGTCAAAAGAGCCCGGCTCATTTATTGACTGATCGTCCCGAGTATCTCCAGCGATAGGCCCCTGATCTCGAACATTGACATTTGGTGAAAGAAGCCTATTTAGGAGGGGGGTGAGAGCAAAATTATCAAGATAATTCAGTTGGGTGAAACTGCGAGACACAGTTAATATATGAATATTCAATGAGATAGAGTTTACACATAGTGATCAAAGAAAGCCAAAATGTTTATACTATTAGTATATAGCTTACCTGTATCTTTCGAATTCATTATATTTCACGCTAAACTGGTGACAGGATTAAACATTTCAAAGTACTAATTTTAGTGTCGGTCTGCTGACTGTGTAAAAAGTCATGTAAAATATATTTTATGTTTTAAATACTTGAGCACAACTATAAAATTCGTAAAGTAATTTCTCATAATCCAGATTATATACAGAAAATTTACACTGAGGCACTCGTCAATTCAATGCATAACAAATGTTGCTCGAATAATAACCTTCATAATAGTCTTCGTTTTGGTTAACAGCTTGTTGAATATTTAATACTTCATTCGTGATAAATTTTATTTATACTTAATATCACGTCATATTCCAACGATGAAGGGTAGACAATAATAATGTAACCCACCCTGTTCGGACCTGATATACGCGATATCGCTTCTTTCACTGACATGAGAATCCGGTTGGTTATTTTGAAATTAAGTATATTACGGTCTTTGTTTTTAAATTTCTCGTGTCACTAATTTGGTGACCGTATTTAATTATTTGCACAGAGGAATTTCCTCCAACTTTCTTCCGATACATTATGTAATCTTTAAGTCTTTAGTGTAAGATACATTTGATACAATTAATGGTGCATGTAGAAATAATCAACGTTTATGGTTAACAGAATATCGCCGTCGAAGGACACAATTTCAATGTTTTAACATTGACATTGAAGTACTGAAAACATTAGGAAAATCGATGTTAAAAATGTAACACCTACTTTCGGTGTTGACCACTCTGTCGAGTTCCTGAATTTATTGCTAAGTTCTTTACGCGTGCGTGTTTATTTGTAGACAGGGCTCTGCAAACACTTTTTTAATGGAACCCACATCGTACATAAATAAAATTGTAATAAGAAAATATTTGTGGGCCTGGTTGGCGTGATGAACTTTCTGTTTCGCCATTTCGAAGGTTTTATTTGCATGTACTTCCATAAAATCAGTATATTGAATATAGTTAATATTTGAAAATATCAATGTTTTGAAGTTCTATAATTATCATAAATATTGATGTCGATGACTAATATTCAAATGTTTGATAACCGATATTGACATCTATGTTAACATTGTTCATCGTTTACTAAGGTGGATGGGTTTTTGTTTCATTAGTTTTTTCTGCATTGATGCATATCGATACTTTTGGTTCGATAATGAACGAGAATTACTGTTATTTTGCAATGTCAACTTTGATGTCAAAATCGATGATTTTTTTAACGTCGCGGTTCCTTATCAACACAATTAATTATTGTACCAGACATCAATCAAGGTAGGAAACACGATTTTCCTCATTAATTTACCAGATTTTAATGAAAGTAACTTACATTACCATTTAAACGTATCTGGTTCTGAATTGAAGAATAGAAAAAATAAATGTAATAATAATGGATGTAGAATAAACACTGAAGGTAATTTCACAGCTATTTCATCCGTTCTTACCTTATCCTAGCATCATCATTAAACCATTTTATTTTTTGTATTTTACCTCATGTCTCCGGGTTTGATGAACCAATTTTTGATTATTCTTTTTTATTGGGAATGATAAACCCCCATATGCTCCTTTTAGCTAGAATATGACCATGAAAATTGAAAGCAAATCGCAGAACATGTACAGTGATCGAGGTACAGCGATATTAAACAGCACAGGTACAGCGATCGAGATTGGATCGTATTCGTTCAATTATAATGTAATAAAACACAATAAGGTTAATATACCTTTTCTCTGGAGCAAAGTAAACTTGATTCGAAACTTGATGACATGAACTCTTCAATGATAAGAGGGAAGCAAAAAAATAACAAAGTAAACAAACGCTTGACGCAATTAGGATTTTAGTAGGAAGGTAGATAATGTGAATATAGGTTTATGTAACTAAACATTAGTAGGTAGTTAAGTAAATATACACAGGTATGTGTAAAAACCTACAGCGACTAGAACAATAGCAGGTTGGTAAGTACGTATGTACAGGAACATATAAAAGCATGAAGTAACTATGATATTAGTAGGATATTCATTATGTACAGGTTTATACAAGTTTCAAGCGCTGACTAGAGTGAAGACAAAAGAGGGAATGTTGTATATATACATACATACATATATATATATATATATATATATATATATATATATATATATATATATATATATATATATATATATATATGTATATATATATATATATATATATTTGTATATATGTATGTAGATACATATGAATATATTTAAATGAATTGAATGCCATAACATCTATTCATATTTAAATAAATGATGTTTAAATCCTCGTAAATAAGTGTTATTCTTTATTACATAAAATTACATGTGCACTAAAAAGGAAAATAAAACTTTCTTGGAAAATGTTAACTGACTTCAAATAACCACCAAATAAGAAGCACGCTAAGAAGTACACAATAATTAAAATGCGAGTGCATAGTGCAATGTCGTTTCCAAACTTAAATAAATTAGCAAAATACTGCTATTATTATACTCTTTTGAGCTAGATGCCAATTAAAATGTAGAACTCATCTGAGTATGGACAAACCAGAGAGAGAAAAAAAGCGTTAACTTGGCAACGATTCTAAAAATCTTTGGTGTTAGCAGCATTTCGTTTATTTATGTTCAGGAGATATTGTACCACAAAAGTTATTACCTAATACTTGCATTTTCATTATTTTATACTTTCTACTACGCTGCGGTAGTTATTCGAGGTCGATTCCATTTTTTATAACAGAGTATTTATCGAAGTTTCATGTAGTATTTGTGATATGTGCTTCCGAAAATATTTTGTTCATAAGTTACTGATATTCCTTCCATTCATGTAGGAAAAAGGTATATGGAATATTATACTCTTCTCTCTCAACATTATTTTTTCATAAACATTTTTTTCTTTTTATAACTTCCTTCATTGCCATACTTTACAATTCGGTCAATTTCATTTCGGGTCGCTGGGTCATCTAGGTTCTATAGATAAAATACCTAGATAAATACATACATCAAATACCTAGATACTATAGATAAAATACCTAGTTATTTTTTTCTGGCGACGTATCTATTATTGATACTTACTTTTTTGCTATTTTTTTCTATTCTACTGTCATATAAACATCAATTTCAGTGGAAATATATTTCAGTAACTTCATAACATTTCTCTATTTTTGTTTATTTAATAAAATACGTATAAAATATCATTTACTTACTAAATTGCACATTGTTTATCTTTATTTTATACATCTCTATTCTTACATTATATTCGACAACTATCGTATTTCAACAATTGTGGTTTACAATTATTAAGAGATGTTTTATAAACTTTGTAGGAATATATAGTTTATGGAATATAAATTAAATATATAGGCAGTAACAAAACAGTATCATCTGCCTAACTACGAAATGAGGTTGAAGCACTTCTGATACGTTTATTTGATCTGTTTCGTTAAGGAATACCATTCGATGTGGATGTATAGTTTGAACAAAGACAAGATGTTACACGTCAGTGATACTTTGAGCAAAAACAATCAATCCAATCCTTACCCCAGCTCTAAAAATAACTAAAATATGATGATTTTAGTAACTAAATTATTTGTTTGTTCAGTATATTCACCGATATTATTTACTGCCATTTTATTTAAACATGGGTCTTCTTAAGGATTTTAAAATATAATGAATCTAATTGTCCTAATCTATATATTTATGAAATTGGGGCCCACGAAGACTCTCCTATTCATTTCGAACCTGCTTATATTTTATTTTTATTGACTTGTTATTTCAAATTCGTTCAAATACAGTATTTTCATTAATAAGCTCCATAGTATATAAAGCTTACTAGTCACATTTTCCTTTATACAAGGTCCCTATATTATCCTCTATTCAATATTTTGGTACGGTGTCTACTGCCTAAACTACTTATAAGCGATTTTTACCCTAGATAAATCATATTCGAGCATTTTTCGAACAGAAGATGACATCATTTTTTATTATTTTTTTTCATGACTAACCTCGTTCGCGCCGATGTGGGTTGAGATTAGACTGATGATCAAATGCGGATTTGTGAACATATTTTTTTCTAAATACTTATATTTTTGTAAGCAGAATATTTCATTTTTCATATACTTTAGGGCTTAATATTTTTTCTCTCTCTTTTTGGCGTGCTCTCTGCTACAGGCTCACGCTTTTTATAGTTTAAGACCATGTGAATGAATCACACGTGAATAATTTTTTTTTATTAGCGCCTTAGAGAGTATTAAAAAATTCAATAATTTACTTTCTCATACACACTAAGCGAGCTTAAATAATTTTTTATTCGTCAATTCCTTTAATTAGGGTATAATTGGATAAGGATTACATTAACATTTTTCGTGTTTTAGCTCACGTTTTTAACTAATTAACTATAACGTGGGGGTTTGAATAAACCTCAAATAAAATACACGCCCTTCGTTTTTTAATAATATCTTTTAAAATTATGCAAAACAAATTTGGTATAAGCATTTGACTAGAACTTTTATTTGTGTTAATTTTCATCACGACTAACTGCAGTGTTATTTCTTTTGAAATAAATTTGGCTTTTTATTAAACACTTTCTTTGCTAGTCATTTATGCGCCGTACGTTTTATATATTTCTCTTTGAATGTTTCTTATTTAGATAGACCTGTGAGAACTGTTTAACTTTCGTTTTGTGAAAACCTGGTAAAATGCTAGTTCCAGATATGCTGATGCTTGTATTATATTGAATAGCTCACGTAACCTAGCTTATTTTCGTAGTGAATCACGTAGCGCAATAGAAGTAGGTCAGATGGTATCTCCGAGTAATGTACGTGATCTTCGTTAAATTCAGAGATACTTATGAGCTCATGAAATACTCGTGCTTACCAAAAATCTGCTTAGATTTCTTATTGCGAAATGTATTACTAAATTTGTTATATGGAATTTTCTATATTTGCGAAATATTATACTTAATACAATTTTTCTGTAATGATTTTTTTCTGGAGTGTATAGTAAAAACATATCGATAAAACTTACGAATTTGGTAATAAAATTTAAAACAAATTCTGTTAAGCATAAGGGATTTGTTTTTATTGAAAAATTCTTCCCGTAGCTTTACCGTCATTTAGCTTTTTTTACGTAGTTAGTGCGTTATTATTCTTGATATATTGTTTTATATCTTCACTATTATTCAGTGTCTTGTATGAAATACATACAGTACAGCCTTACCTAAGTATTGAATCGATATTGACAGCTCTTTCTGTTACGGGCAGGCCATCTGCATCTGTTCCTTTCAGATATAATATTTTAATTGCATGATTTGTTTTCAAAAACGCTTAATTAATTTGTTATGCGTCGCAATTTGTTTTAGAAAAATCTTTAACTAAAATTATAATTATTACATGAAACTAATAAAATAAATTAAGTACAATATGTTTGAAAGGAAATTATTTTTTACAAATTATGCATTTAAAATTTTTTCAAATTCTTTAAAATTTCTTGTAGCTTGCTTTAACCCATATATATTTAAAAAGATTATCTAACTTGCCGTCAAAAATGGATAAACATTCTTTTTGAAGATTATTTACACAAAACTGTTGGGAAAATGCGGTTTGTAAGAAACTAATATGATAGGCTTCCATTCAAAAACGAAAAAAGTAGTGACCAATATTTTTAGTGGTTGGGGTGTCTAAGCATTTTAATAATAACCCTCGTATTTGACAATGTTTATTTTCCTACTTACACGTAAAGACAATGATTGAAATATATATTTGGATGTAGTATAAGTTCATTGTTAAGTTCTTTTTCGATCCGAGAGATCGTCTTCTTTCTATGTCAACTTTTAATAGTGTGTGAATATAAAAGATTGTGGCATAATATAATATACGTAATCGTCGTTAATCAAGTCGGGATATTGCTTTTCAATAGTAAGTGCGCTGTATTTATTAAAATACTATGATTACATCAACTTTTAATAGTGTATAAGTGTATTAGACTTTGGGTATAATATAATTAACATGGGAACCGTCGCAAAGAAATTTGATTGAAAATTTGCATTCTTTTTAGAACATAGTTTTAGATAATTATTTTCGAATTTATTTAATACTAGACAAGTGCAATTCATGTAATTTTTTATTTAAAGACAATCTTGATCTTACAATAAAATTCTTAAATATTTACAGGAAGAAGGCTGTTACTCGTGGGTCGAGCTCGCGTTCGAAGCGCGTCTACGCGTAATATGACTTAATATTACGTTATTAAATATAAAATCGCTCACACATCAATCTGTCGGTCTGTCACAGTAATATATCTTATGAACTGACATATTAGTTCTGCTAGTGAAAATTAAGTTCTTGAAATATTATTCTATTAATTAAATAAGAGCTAGATAAAGTACTCAACATTTACTTTAAGAAATTTCATGTATCACTTGAAAGAGCTTAAGAGAGAGCGCAAGAGGTTTACGAAAATTAATATTTTTCATAGTTTTAAATTGCGTATTAAAATATATTCCAAAATAGATTAAATCCGTTCCTTCCCCCCACCAAAACTATTGGACCAAAAATCAAGAAAAAAGTGGTTTGGTGACATCTGACTACAGGCTTAAAAGAAAGCCGTAGCAATAGTCTTAATAGATCTTATATTATGACGCTATTGAAATAAAATTTTCTGATATTTAAAATTATGAAATAAATTTCTTCTTATTCCTCATGAGAAACCCTTTTTCACCACATGATAATAAAAGTTTTAAATTCATTATATTCTAGAAAAAGTTGGCTATTACGAAATATGTAGGTTAATATGATGTATTACCATGAGAACTTTAAAGTTTTTACGTCACATTTCTGAGGAAATCGGCTGCGGCACACAGAAGCGCTGGGAAGTGATACTATAAGGATTCCGTTTTCCTTTTCGAACACTTTTATAAATATACAATTTTTATACATACATGCATAAATACATCTATATATATATATATATATATATATATATATATATATATATATATCTTTTGAATGAAATAAGAAGTCATTTATTAAATAGACAAATGACTTTAGGTCACTTGAGTTATGTACAATACTTTGGATTCTGAAGTTTTGTTTTAAGTATCAGAACATAAAAATACTATTATGGATGAATACACAAAAAGGTTAGCGTGACCAGTTAAATACGAAATAAGTATATACAAGCATCCCAAAGTAATTTTTTCGTCATTTAATATTATACATTTGGAATGTTAAATAAAAGAGTGATAAGTAACCAGCAAGGTCGGTTTGTGTATATTGCTTAAACCCTCAACAGATCCATATGTTACGATAACCGACTCAAAACAAATAACAAAAATCGTTACTTTATTTAACTAAGCGGACGTAAAAGCATACGAATGGATTAAATAAGACCTGGTTCACAATTACTTTAACCAAAATAAAAGCTATAAAATAACGAAATAAAAATTAAACAAAATCGACGTTTTAACTGGAAAATCATTAATCATCAAGTGACCATTAATTTCCATCTAGACTCAGCCATTATATAAAATTACTTTCACGTTAAAATAAAATGAGAGTGGCTCAAAAAACTACGGGCGTTTCAATCAAAATCTACTTTACGTTATAACGATCAGATTCTCGTTAAACGGTCGTTAGATGATAGAATAGAAATTTAGTACCGCCCCGTACAAGTACGGGTTCTGCCTTAGCCTTTTTGGCTTGGTAGTGAGCTTTTGAGCCTCCAAATATTTACTTTTGGCGTTTTAGGGTGCTTTTGTTAGGGAGCTTTTTCTCTCGAAAGACAAACTCAAAGAATAACTCTGCGCAAAAGTTGAAGTTCCTTTTTATGCGTGGTTATAATTTCACATGCCTAATGGTCCGTTTAATCCTGAGTCTTTTTAAAATACCTGGTGCTAAGGCGAAAAATATGATAATAACATTCTAAACTAGAAAGTTTTGGATGACTATTATCTTCTAAAACTTATCCATGAATAATGGAACGCTCTGCTAATAATCTCTCATCGTTTAAAATGTTTAATGTCTTGTGTAAAATCATTGGATTTTAAGATGCATTCCGAGTTTGAAAATTAATCTTACTTTACTTTTAACTACTAGAACAAATATATTGATAGTTATCTCTTTCGTATATATCTTTATCACGTGATTATGGGTGTGTTTATAATTTATAATGAATATTTTTATTTTTTAGGTAGTACGATGAAATTAATAATCTGAAAAAAATGTCGTTTATTAGTCTCAATTTGAATATTGCAGATATTTTTATTATATTTTTTTATGACATTAGCAAGGCAAGTTTAGTGAAAATGAATCAAACGATACTTTAGGTATACGATATAATATTAAACGTGAATTTCCATCGAACGCAGTTTTGCTCATGTTGTCATTAGATTAAAGAAATCGACTAAAGTTAATTTCGTTGGAGTTAGTTTAAAAAAGAAACAACATTGTGAATATTTAACTTGGTTAGGTAATTTACTAGGAATAGTTTAACTAAGGAAATATGACAAAAAAAAATCATTTTCACATGAAGAAATTGGTCTGAAAAATGTCTTCGAATTTTCAAATAAACATAAACAGACGAAATTTTACTAATTTTCTCTTGACTTGCAAGTTATTGCATTAGGTTTACTAAGTTCATGAAACTGTTGCGTTTAATCTAATAAATAAATGAATATTCAATCTGGGTCGATGACTTGCACTATATTGAAATATATTTATGTAGTAAATAAACTGAAAACACGAATAGCAAATTGCATCGTAGAGCGCGACCTCGTAATCGGATAAATCTGAAGAATTAGGTAATGGAAATTTGTTATTTACCTAAAGCTTTAAATACTTATTAATTGAAGAATTTTTTTTCTATAAATCATGAATAAAGTGGCGATAATGAAATAAAATGAAGAACTTTACAGTTACCGTAATATAAAATTGATAATTTGAAAAGATTTGTATTGAATTTCATCACTAGATTATAAGGGTTAGGTAATTGGGAAGAAAATTCAGTCTTATTATCAATTAATTAAATGTCATAAAATGTGACGATATGGGATAATTACGAAGATTCTAGATTGCTAAAATTATCAACAAAACTTCAAACCATAAATGAAATAAATTGAAATATTGCTTACGACTGATTACTGCGAAAAAACTTAAAGCTCTTTCTCCGATTATTTAAAATGTTACTTGTTTTCGTGTCTCAATAACGGTTTTTTTTATTTATAATAATATTTCATATAATTTTTATTGAAGCTATTACAGTAGTTTTCCAATAGGGCTTAAGTTTTATTTCGTTTTTTAATTTAATTTAACATATTTGACTTACAAAAATTACTATCATTATTAAAATTCAGTATGATCAGACGGTTTTAACTTGTTCAAAATTACGTACGACAATAATTTCTGTATTGAAATATTATCTGTAACATAAACAGTCATTGCTTATGGTAGAACTAACAATTTTCAGTCAAAACAATCGATTTAATTATATCCATGTGCTCAATATACACGTAACTATTAGCGACATTGTAATTAAAAGAAATTTAAATAAAATTGAATCTATGTAAATCAAATATAATTAATGAAACTTAAATTAAAATTAAATCAAATGAAACCAAACCAAATGTAGCAAAGAATGTTAATTTGAGTAATTAAAGTATATGTATACACACACACACACATATATATATGTACATATATATATATATATATATATATATATATATATATATATATATATATAGTTTTCCGAGTCATTACGAACAATTTATTCAAAAATGCATTCTCCGCCTCGCATTTATTATTGTTATAAATAAAAAGTGCTTAATTAACCAGTTATCTAAAGAGATGTTATCTTGAGGCTATCATAAATCAAAAGAGAAACGGAACCCTTAAAAAATCACTGACCTGTCCATCTGTCCGTTTATCACAGCCATGTTTCTCAGAACGTAAAAAGAAAAAAAATGTAAACAAAAAGTAGAAACTTGAAAGCTGGTATTGTATCATTTTAATCCATGCTATCTTATTATTCAACACTAAAAAAAATTATACGAAAGTTCACAAACTTTGAGTACAACAAAATTGGAGGACAAATTGAGTATAACAAATTTGATTTTTTCAAATTTTATATATGGTATGGAGTAATATTTGAAAGAACTAGTTCTCATAGTGTCAAAAACGTTACATTCATGATATTACGTTGTATATTTTCAGAGATGTAATGAAAACAATGCAAAAATATGTTCCTTCATCTTTTTTCAGTAATTACTGTACCCAAAAATTAAAATAAAATAGGGTTTTTTTAAAGTCTAGGAAAACTGATAATATGTTTCTAAATATCAAAGTTTGTGAGTTTTATTATATTAAATTTTTAATATACTTGGCAGTTCATATTAGTGATAATTTTTGATAAATATAGTAGTTTTTTCCATTCAACCATGTCTCGTCGAATTTAGGCATAGATACCCCTTTTAATAAGTTCCAAGCTAATTTAGAAATATCTTGTAATTTATTTTCAAATATATTTATAGACTGTGTAGAGTTCTCAATGAAGGGTGCCCGAAGTTTAAATTTAAATATATCAAGTTATATATGAAATAGAATTAATTTTTTTTATCTGAAATTCCATTACATTATGTCTGGAATATGATACCAGCAAATGACCGCCGCAGCTTCGCTGTGAGCCCTTTATCCGACTTTGTAATGATACACATGATACACCGCAACAAATTGGGCTCAATATCATTGATGGCATTGGCAGTAATGACTTGTATAGCATAAATCGTCTGAAACTTATTCACATAGACCTATTATTTAACGTGACTCCACGACAAAAAGCCTGCTTTAAATCACACGATTTCCGTGGCCAGTTGACGATGTCGAAATGCGAGATAAACGTGCTGTGTGACAAAAAAATGTGGTGTGTAACTTATAGTGTCGTCTTGTTGGAACCACATGTCACAACAACATGAACAAAACAGGCTAGATAATTATTTTTTTTATTTTTATACAGTATATTAAAAGCCTGTTTCTTTTTAGTTTTTTTTGAACTGTTAAATAATTTTTATTCTTTAGTTCTTTTTTCTTTTAAGGCTGAATTTCCTTATTTATTTTATGAATTTATTGTATTTTCATCGGTTCTTGATATGTGTTCAAAATTTTAATTCAATTGTACTTGTCGAATAGAAATTTACTTGAAAAATTCTATTATTTTTTGTTTAATCACTTTTGTTTCGAAACTAATTTGTGTTGATTTTATGAAATTATTGTGTTTTCATCGGTTATTGATACGTGTGCAAAATTTAAAATATTTCAAACGTTTGGCACTGGATGGAAATTTGGTTCCGTTATTTTCTTTAGTTTTTTTTTTATTTTAATATTTTAAAATTTTTTTCTTTTTATGAAATAGTCGTTTTATCATCAATATTACACAACTGCCCAGTCTCATGATGATACATCAATTAGAAGTCCATGAAATTTTGCTTCTTTGATTCCATTACATAATTACATAGAGGTCGAGCAAATAAAGGCTTGTAAAAAATATTGCGCTCAAATTAGATTTTTATCCCTTCGTTCAGTCTACAATATGCCAATTCAACCATGTCTCGTACGATCCAAACTCGTATTTAGTCTTTTGTTCCATATACTTTCAGGTGTAATAATTAACGCAATTACATAATTGCATTTCTATTATTTTTGTTTAATATATAGATAATGACCACTAAGCAATTACGTGATTCTTTTTAAAAATTTGTAATATGAATATTTCTTTTGCTTAATGCAAAGTTACTGGTAGACTCGCGCGTTATCCAATATCTTTGGTCAATCGATTATTTTACGTACATCGATTCGAAAAAACTAATACTTTTATAATCCAATGTTTAATTTATGCCATTTTATATTACGATCTATACTATATACATATATATAAATATATATATATATATATATATATATATATATATATTTATATATATATATATATATATATATATATATATATATACATACATGTGTGTGTGTGTATTTACATACATTTTATATAAATGATGTTAGAACGAAATATTATTGATTGGTCTCATGAACTAAAAATAATTAAACAAGTGAATCTAATATAGTAGGGAACAAAATGAATCTTATGTTAGTTACAAGCAAATGGAAAATCGTATTACGAACAGATGTAAATTTATTAACTATGTCAATGGTTGTGCAAAATAAAACATATCCTTTTTTGCTATCTTTAGTTATAGTGCTTTTTTGAAATAATACAATTTTTAGTTAGAATTGTCAATGGGTCTATCATAACTAATAAAATATGTACAAATGTATTATTTGGTTCAGTGTTATGTTAAAAAATGATAACTTTTTATACAGATAGATAAAATTCATAAATAAAATAGAATAAGAAAAACTCCTAAATTTTTTATTTTTACAAAATTAAAAGAAAAACAATTCGTAAACATTTCGAAGTGACATTGAAAATTCTCCATATCAGCCACTCAGTTTTAGGGCAGTAAAAAAACAATATTTTAGTTGTTACTTTATAATAGTTTAAGGCATGAATCAGCCATGTTCAGCATTTCGTCGATACAATTGATGTCTCATGTATAAGCAACAACTCAGCCTGCCACCATAGTCACTGTATGACGACAGTAAGAATTGGCATTAGAGCGGTTCCTCTATATTTTATAAAAAGAAGTTTGACTATTGAATGCATCATCGATTCTCCTACTAAACGTGCTCTACTCCTGTTAATGTACACACCTTCACGGCTCGCTTAATATACCAGCAATTTTTCCGATTTTTTAAATAAAATGAATAAAAATATTTTTCCTATTCGTGGATTCCCCGTTATAAAAAGTCTTAGGCGTTCATCACTTCCGTTTAATTGTTTCACAATACTTCCTATTATAAATAATTAATGTCTGCCATTTTGAGGTATTCGCCATATTAAATTAAAACTGACTTCGTTTATATTATCATAATATGCTTGTTATAACCTTTCTTTTGATACTCATGTCAAGGAGGTAGATACAGAAATAATAAACCACCATCTCGTCGTGTTCGCCATATTTAATTAAGAATAACGTCACTTATCTAATCGTACATTATTACCTAAACGAAATATGCGTGCAAAATTTTGCATCAGTCAGTTGGGGGTAGGGGACAAATTTAAAATTCAGTTGCAAGATTTAACTTAAACATACTAACAGATAAAATTGAATAAAAGTTTGTAAGGTTGTAACGTCATATTGAATTAGGACTGGGATCATTTAGTTTATCATAATATGCTATTTGATACCCATCTCAAGGGGATGGTTACAAAAATATATAGCTACCATCTTGTCGCGTCCATCATATTAGATTTAGAATGACGTCACTAAGCTAATCGTGCATTGAAATTAAATTGAAATGCGTGTGCATTTTAGCTCAATTAGTTGGGGAAAACTGGTTTAAAATTCGTTTGCAAAATTTGATCCAAACATACCAATAGATGAAATTAAATAAACTTTGTGAAAATGGAAGCATCATTTATTAGAAGATCGGTCATTGTAAGATTACTTTAAAAAATAACGTAGTTTTTTATTGTAGATTAGCAGGTGAAAATCTTTCCGAAGAAAATCTTAAAAGGAAACGCTTCTGCAACGAAACCACATGTCACCACGTTATTATTTTAATCCGCAAGAAAGGAATGGTTTTTTAAATTATTTCCCGCTTAGAATTAATTTACCATCCCCCTCGTGTTTCGAATCTACTATTTATATTTATCTCAAAAATTAAAAATATTTTTTTCGGAAATCTGCTTTAAACGTCCTTGGAAAAGACAAATGAAGAACAGTAGATGTAATTAGGCAATTCAAGCTTATTTAATTTATTTTACTAACACTTATTTTTATTTCAAAATGTATAAGCTTTTCAATATTATTAAACATTTAAACACAGTCAAAACCATGTCCTCAGAGAGTGACGATAAAACAAAGAAATTACTGAATGAAAGTAGTTTTAATATTTATAATAAGCAACTTTCTTTATGGACTTCTATTCTGGTGATTACAGTTATGACATACCATTAAAGTTGTCTGTTTCATTTTTGTAGGAGCTAGTATAAATACACATATATAAATGGAAGCAACTACATACTAATATTTATCAAAAATGTTGTACATTTGTGATAAATTAATGTTCAGACATCAAGCAATACAGATTTTTTTCGTAAAGTCTAGCGCCTGTTTTAAAATAAAATCAATACTAAATGTAATAGCATATCCGTAATTAAATATCGCTTCTGCTTTTGCAGAGGTAATATTTAAATACGGATATGCCTTTATTAAAAAATAACATTGCTTCACTGATAAAAATATATACATTACCATATATTTTTATCAATGAAACAGTGTTAATTTTAATTGATGTGTTTCAAATCTTTAAACCCTCTCTTCCGTGGGTTTTGGAAAACAATTATAACTTTATATGCGTTCATATTTCAAAAATAATCTTCCCGTACCCAAATGAAAAAAGTCTATAAAGTAATTTTAAAATAAATTGTTTCCGTGCAACCAGAGCGTGACAGCAATCTAACTCAAGTATTTATAGGTCGGTGTATAGATTAAAGAGTCGTCTAAATTCATGCTGTTTCTAATATATTTCTAACGCCAATTTATTTCGCTTTATGGACTATCCACAATCGATAAGTCGTGTACTTCGTTTATTTATTCTAATTTTTAGGCTCGATTTGTTATGAAAATAACAATATTGAATTCATAAATAAGTTTATACATTAATTTTTTACAATATAAATGATTATACATGTTGTAAATTAACTCAGAACTAACGCAAAATGGGTGCAAAATAAAAGAAATCGAGAATATTATTTAAGAAATTACATTTGCCTACATTAAATCACATAAATCGTACGCTTAAATGAAGGGAGCATTGACCGCTAAGATTGGCGCTAAAAAAGTTTTCATTCAGTACCGTTTTTATTAGCGTCCCTTTTCAGTTTACGTATAGACTTTCGCAAAAGAAAAGTGTAACGTGAAAATGAAATAAGTACATGCTTCATTTCCGCTCTGTACCGAGTGATTTTGGCAGTATCGGATACGAAATTTATTTACAAGAGAATATATTCAAGAATATTTATTTCTATATATGTACACACACGCACACACACACACACGCGTACACACACACACACACACACATATATACATATATATATATATATATATATATATATATATATATATATATATATATATTATACACATGATATTTTGAAATACTAACATGAACAAATAATGCTTTTAAAGCGGATTTTATGTAAAAAGTTTAAAAGGAACGATCCAGAAGACCAAAACTATATATAAAGAGTCACATTTATATGAGCATTAAATTAAAGGAATTTTGAGATTGTTAACCTAAATAAAATATATCTCAGTAAACAATTAACACATGCATCGCTACGTTATTTATTTTGCCACTTAAAAAGATGTCCTATAAAAAATTATACCTCTTATAGAGTGTATCTTAAACCATAACCATATTTAGACTTTATTGTAAACAGATTATCTAGTTGTTAAATATAAAAGATAAATAATATGAATATAAAACATAAAAATTTAATTGCTTGTTGTTAATTATATCAAAATATAGCAGACAAATTCAACGCTAGAATTGAGACATCTTATTTATAACCGTGTATTTGATAAACGTGTTGTATTTAAATATTTCCAATCATTTGTTATATCCTCTTGGAATCCACGACGATAGACTGGTGAAGTAAGATTTTTGTGGTATATTTATAATATATACTATCTACACGTATATTTCTATTTTAATCCAATTTATTAAAAAGCAGAATGTAAATAAAATTTATAGCTAATGAAACTAATGACTACCGAATTATGAAGATGATTAAATGACAAGTGAAGGATAAATACTAACAAATGAATGACTTTCGAGAGTCGCTTTGCAATAGCTTCTGTACGATGAAGTAAACAACCTTATCTTTGTATTGTTTAATCTCATTGGAATATTTTTTGACGCAATACCATTCGGAAATCAGTTCATTACATTGAAATGTTTATAAAATAAAATGTTTTGTGGTAATATTTTTATCTAATAAAATGCTCATGACCTCTTAAAAATACAATAATTAGTTTGATAGTGGAATGTTTGAAGATTCTTGCATAGGGTATTTAACGCCAAGTTATTTAATATATTTATGGAAATAAACAATTAAATGACCATTATTGGATAGTGCGAATGAGTAACGTTGAAATGTAACTATAGATTTACACGAAAATTTGCTACTTATATAATTAATTAATTAAAGATTAGAACCGTTTCTCATATGGTATAGTTATTTTAATTAGAAATTAATTCAACAATAGTGAAAATATCTGGCAAAGTGAATGAGTGAAAATATTTGACAAATTTTGAAATTATATTTTGAAATTTGGTTTTAATTAAAATGAGCAGCTGGCAAAAATTAGGCAAACAGAACTTTCATCAAAATGTATAAATGTCTGGATTACATTAATGAAAATTTGACACTGCTACAATTTTAAACTAAACCAAAAATAGTCTTGTATCATGCTGCAAACATTGTTGAACCATTTATATTAAAAGTAACGGACTTACCCCAGTTACAAGAGTAGAGAACAACCTTTAAAATCAGAGACGTGAAACAATGTAAACATGGCAACATTTTGACAGGCTCTTTCTCTATTTGATACATGTGGCCTGCAAGTTATATTCTAGTATACCCACGAAAAACAATTCAATTTTTGTCTTTACCTCTCAAACATTAATTCAATTATAATTAAAAATAACAGGTATTGTTTTTGAAACAATACGAATAGACCTCAATTTTTCTGAATCCAATACGATCAAATTGCCTTTCTTTGGTTTTATAAAGACATGTTTATATTTCCTATGGTATAGCTTAAAGGCAGAAAGGATTCTTGAGCTTGGACACTTATTCCATAATTGTTCCGTTGAGATTGTTACACTTGACATTAATTAAAAAAAATTGTCAATTGTGCGATTCATTTAGATTGCATGACCTTTTAAAAGTTAACGTACAACTTCTTACCTTACTTTCATCGATTCTCTCCTCAAAGCTAACTAAGTATTTTTGTAATTTTGGTGAAAGTAGAAATGTGGTGAAAAATAACACACAAAAGATAAAACATACAAGACTAATAAAAGTCGATTATGTGAGTGCTGAACAATAATTGTTTTAACAATAATTACAGGCAAACAATCTAAATCCATCACTTAATGAATTTAGATTTTTTTCCATCTTTTCAAAAATATCAAATATATAATGTCCGTCCACCCTTATGCCACAGCATGACAGTTTCTTCAATTTTATACCTTTGTCAATGAAACGGTCTAGTCGATCAAGCATATGAATTTTCAGCATCCGACGAAGGGAGCTTTCATTTACAGTTCTTTTTAAAATTATCTTGACACTCAATGTTGGACCTCAAATCCCGATAGTAAGAAAAAATGAGAGTGATATCCAATGACTTAAATTTTTTTTTCAGAAATTATTTGAGTATAAAAAAAAACTATTTGAGTTGTACTAAAATTAAAATCATTCATGAATATCTTATAATTTGCATGTTATATATATTCTTGAGATGTTTTTTCAACAATGAAATGAAACTACTTGATGTAGTATTATTTCTACTTTCTTTAAGTTCTTTATCACGACTTAGTTTTCGTTGTATTACAACATCTTCAGGTAGGCTATTAGAAAAGAATCTTTGCTAATAGACCACCTGAAGATATTGTAATACAACCAAACTTAGGTCGTGGTAAAGAATTTAAAGAAAGTATAAATAATACTACATCACGTAGTTTCATTTAATTGTTTATAATGAATTTCTACAAAATTAACGCCAAATGTATTCAATGCTTTCTCAATTCAAAAGCTATGTATTTTGAGGTTGAATTTTTTCGTAGCTCTTAAAGTGATACCTACCAAAAGATCAATTTTATTTATTTTTAACTTGAATACGTCTTTAAATTTGCTACCATACGGGGGCAATCCAAAAAACCTAATGATAGCAAAAGAATTCATTACGATAAGCGAGAATAGTGCATTGCAAGCATTGCACGCGGTGGAGGGGGAAGCGCCGCCATTTCGAGGTTATTTTGCTGCGTATCGAGACTTGCAATTAGTATAACTTTTGATTCGGAAAAGCTATGATGTTCGTTTAAGTTTTAATCGTCAGCTGTCATCAAAATCTATCGATTGTATGTAAAACATTAGTTTAAAGTAGTGACAGTGAATATATTAAGATGTAAGAATAAAAAAATATTATCAAAAATATATAATGCGTCGAAGAAAGGGCTTCTCAAGAACAATCGAATGGTAATAATAAAACACCATATGCCCGAGTCAAGCAGTGCCGGGAACGTAAAAGAACGAATGCGGCCGAGCGGATCAACGACGGTGCCAGTACATCTGCAGCTGGGGCGGTTGAAATTATGCAAGTGGATGATGAAATCGCTTCTACATCGACAACGGACTGTACAGGCATAGATTGGGTTCGATCGTCGATTATGAAGACACATTGGGCCGCAGCTAGTGCACGTTTCACTACGACGTTTGTCAACAATCCATTCAGACATAAGTGTGATCGTTTATGGTTTACTACACCAGTTATGATAGTTGGAGACTTTAGTGTTGATGTCTCACAAAACCGCTCATTGCTCGACTTCATGCTTAGCGAGTTCAATTTGTCTTATAATGAAACTTCCCGTTACAAAACAACGTTAGGTAATACCTGTATTGATTTAACGTTTACTAGAAATCTCGATGTATCTTGTATGCCATTTGTGTCGCACTTTTCGTATCACAGACCAATACTTAATAAAGTTATATTGCAAAACAATAATTATTTGTTTCCTTGCTTTTATCTTAAATGCATAAATAAAAATATTTTATTTAAAAAATATAACCCGTTACATGGACGTATTCACGTACAACACACGGCCGTGTCCATGACATAGCCGCACCCCATTTTTATTTAGTTATTTCACATAAAAAATGAAGAAGAGTTGGATTGTTGAAACATAATTAAAGAAATATATCTATTAGGTGTATATATATATATATATATATATATATGTATATATATATATATGTATATATATATATATATATATATATATGTATATATATGTATACATATATATACACATATATGTGTATACATATGAAATTGGAGAACGAAAAATATTTTCGTAATATAATAATTAAATTTATGTTCGAAGAGCAATTATTACTTTTCAAAACCCAATTGCGAAATATTAATTTTTCAGTTTTAAAAACTAATAAATACATTAACGGTATAGCGCACGTTAAAAGTATTAATAACTATGAAACGGTTTTTTGGACATTTTTTCCTAAAATAAAAAAAACGTATTCAATTTAAGTTACGGAGATATATAATTTTTCGTATTAACCTCTTATTTGATATACGAATTTTAAAATACTTTCTTAAATTAATTAGGGATTATTTACAGCAACTGAAGATATCAGTATGAAAATTGTTTCAGTTAATATATTAAAATAAATTTTAAAGTACTATCAAAACATACAAATCAATTAATATTTGTTTAAGAGTAAACCACGAAAATTCAATTAAAAAGTAAATATGATTCAATGGTAAACCCTACGGTTATTTCGTTACATAATCCATTTAAGACCTTATAATAGTCGATACGTTTGATAAGTTAAAGATAAAAGACTAATACAAAATAACTTTCACTATATTTTTAGCCTTCTTTATCCGCATGGTAAGTAATTTTTCTATAATAAACAAAATTTAATGACATTAATCTGTACTAAATTTGCTAAATGAAAAATTCGTTTTTAAAAAAACTGTTACATGCAATCCTAATAACTGACAGATGCTCATCCTTCATATTCCACGTAGAAAACACGAGATTACTCCAATAACGAGAGCAGATTAAACTGTCGAAGAGATTTGTAAGGGCCACGAGCGGCAATATATAATAACAATACATTACACGATGTTATAATCAATAATGAACGTAAATTTGTTAAAGCTACGCGGGAGCGAGGTCAGACCACCTGACACTTGTGACCGAACGTAAGCGTGCCAACCTCTTGCTTGTATGCGGCGAGCTTTTATGTGTTGTGACGCAGACGTAGGTATGGAGCGGAGCTTTTAAGCTGGTTTACAAATATGATGTGAGGCAGCGAAGGCTTCTCGCGTGTTGCTCGCTGTTATTTATGGGGCGGCGGTGGAAAAGCTGTAATTTCGCTGGAAGAGTAGTAAGAACACTTTGTGCCATGCATGTAGGGGTGGATTTGTGATTTCTATCGCAAATTCGGTTGTCTTATTAGTGCTGAATAATGTCCTGGTAGTTGGAAATAAATTACATGATCAAGTCGGTATCAGGGAAATAAATTTAATAGTATACGTTACGCAAAAGAAAATCAATGAAAATCTAAGATGTAGGATATGTTTAATTAGCATTAGTAGTGTTTATTACTGATAATTATGTGACAACAGAAAATTGTAGCCATGTTACCAAAGATTTGAAAATGATAAATTCATGGATATTTAGACGCTTCGTTAAAGCTGTTTAATGTTATATACATTTCTTCTATATATTCAGATAGGGATTTCTTATCGCATTAATATTCGGTGTGAGCCCTGAACACATCATAATGGTTATTATGTCGACGCAGTATCTGACAGTTCAAATTCCATTTTTACAAGTATCGTAATGTAATTTTATTGAGATTTTTCCTATTATACTCACCAAAACTTAAAATAAACATTATATTTTCACTTATTAACATATCTAGACCGCACTCTAGGTGCAATAAATAATTCAATACCAATAAATCATTTAACCTAATCACAGGTGCAGCAAAATGTACAGCAGTTCAATACTTCAATGGGGATTCTTCTAGATGTAGAGATGTATTCTTCGTAATAATACTTATTTTGTGTTCTAAGTGTTCTTTGATACCTGTCTACTTGTATCAATTGGAATTTTGGGTATTTATCCATTGTCACAAGAAAATAAAAATATCTCAAGCTGTGATTTAATTTGCCCCATTTAACGTTGATAACGGTTTTGTTACCAATCAAGCAAGTTGTGATATCTATAATATCTAAAATATTATTAAATTAGAATGTTATTGATTATGTATTACGGAAGCTTTTGTCAAGTTACGTTTCTAAAAAAATGTTATTACCCTAGCATTATTATGAGTGACAGAAAATGGTCCAAAAATAAGTATCCAATTTATCAGGTAAGTACGTACCCGATTTACTCGCTACGGAGTAGATACTTTTTTGCCCTAAGACGGTTTAATAAACTTTCATGAAACTGTTTGAACAAAGATCGAATTCGTATCTTTATAGCATTCATCTGCAGGCAGAATCAGATGGAGCAGGTGGAGGTAGTTCTGAATGGAAGGAACTTAAAGTGTTTCAAGGAATCGAATAGTCATATTTTTGAAGAAAAATGAGTCTTCAAAAAATTGCCATATATGCACCACACATTATACGGAATCCTAAAAAATGAAAAACTTTTCCAAAAGCATATTCGGCACTTGTTCTTGAAAGGCATATTTAAGTAACTCTAGTAATTATTGATTAATTTATGTTTTTATGAGTGGAATGATTTTACTTTTCAATTAATGTATTGGATGTGGATATTCTTCGATTTGTCTCTTTATATTTTCCACTTATTATTTGAGAGATAGCCATTGTGAAGGATTTTCCAGTCTTGAGACAGCTCATTTTCTTTATTGTTTGCCATAGGCTACCAGTTTACTTACAATGAAAAATTTTTGTATTTGTCGCCTAAATCAAGTTGTCCTTTTTCTTTTTACGGTTAAATTTTCTTCAGTTTTATCTTCTTAAATTGAATTTAATTTTATATTAATCTTTTACTAGTTAATTACTTATCGTTCATTATTTTTTATCTAGCTCCATGAACTTCCGTTTCACTACTTTAGGAAATGTTGGTAGAAGAATACCATAATATCCAGCCTAATAATCTGTCACAGCCTTTTACTTTTCAACTAATTAATAGAGAAACATTTACCTAAAATTGTATTATAAAAAATTATTTTTATACATTTGTATGTATTCTGTTCATAATTAATGTCATTAAGACGTCAAAAATACAAGCTAAGAACTTTACATTGAAAACAGTGAACTGTGAAAAGTCAGCGAAGTGTGAGGTATTAAACACGGACGTAGTTCAGTGTACGAGTGTTTCGCACCGACGCTACGGCTGACTTGAAATATGGGCGCGATTTTCGTTTGCCCTCTCACCCACCACATGTGAACCGGAATTGCAGTACTGTGAGTCGGAATATTTGGGCGGGCAAATTAGGGCCTTCGCTCCGCGACCCGCAATTTAGATTATTTACTATTATTGGCGGAACCGTAGTTCGCTTCCACTGTACTGCACAGTGCTCCGGTAATGAGCGGCGTTTCGCTCGAACGCCGTCGGTTTGTGGAGTGATTGTTAAAAATGTGCTCAATTGTTTGTATGATCGTTAATGTTAATATTTAGCGTGTCTATCGCCGATAAATATGTAAGTCGCTGTGTCGTATTTATCGGCTGTGGTTTGCTAAATGAAATCGCTGTAAAGTTTTTTTGAATATCTAAAAAAAATCTTCACTTGCAATACTGATTCCAGTGCAGACGTCTATTGAATCATCTATATTAATACATACTATTTATTTATTAAAAAAACCATGTCCAACTTACAGGTTACCTTAACAAAGTCCAGTAATAAAAATATCCAAGTAATAAAAATACAAAAGTTTCCAGTGCACAAAATATCACGAATAAAAAAAGGTTAATTCAAATTAAACATAAAGCTAACTAATTATGAAAGGTGAACTGTTATGGGCTCTGTTGAGTCTTATTTTATCAAACAAAACTTTTGCTTCAAAATTGATTTGAGACAATGATTAGATTTTTGAGCATTGATTGAATCAATTACTTAGATCAAAGCACACAACATTTATTATTTAAACACTTAAAGGTTTTTTTTGGATTTGGATACAAAATACTAAAGTACTTTCAAGATTTTTCATTGAGGGTTAAAGATAATCAACTAAATGAATCATAAGTCATTTTCATAAATGCCTTCCAATATTTTGTCACATAAAAAGTGTCTAATTTACTCTGTTGACGTACTTTTATATCGGATTGGCTTTGTAAATTTTATTTAGTAACCTATTTATTTAACACTTTGTATTGGAGAAACCATTGACTACTGGCCCTAAAATTATTTATATAATATTGACGCCGGGAAAAATAAATATTCTTGGTGATTTTAGAACTAAATTATTTATAAGAAAAGAACAAAAGTCGTTCCACTTCATGTATAGTAAATGGAACACATGCAAGAAATGATATAAATTTGATTAAAAATAAAATAAATTTAAAAAAACAAATAGAATGTTAGCAATAACAATAAGAGAAGTATCAATTAAAAAAACGGCCAGGCGAGAATTGAACTCGCGTACAAAGGGTTCCGTAGCACTAAACAATATTGATCTCATAAGTTTGTATTCTCTATCATGAATTTGAATTTGATACATTAATATTATCTATGAAAAACAAAGTTAGTGCTCCGGTCGGTACCCAAAATATCCCATATCTCCAAAACTACACAATATATCTCGTTCAAACGAATTTTCGTTGAAAGTTTATTTTCAGTTGTACTACCTTAATTTTTTTCAGAATTTGACACAAATCAGTTGAAAAATTAGAGGATACACAGTTTTTAATAGGAGGGCGAGGGGCTTGGTGGTGGGAAGCACTTTTTAAAATGTTAGAAGCCCATATCTCACCAACTAATGAGTTAGATAAAAAAGTTACTTTGCTACATATATAACCTTTTTAAGATCTGTATAAAGATACTTCCCGACACCCCAAAAAAAATCAAGTGCGTGTGCACTTACACATGCACTGTGGATTGTAAGTCGTAATATTATTTTATTTCATATTTCCACTATTTTATACTAAAAATGTCATGTATATATATATATATATATATATATATATATATATAAATATATATATATATATATATATATATATATATAACCTTCCAACCAACCTTCCAACCTTATGTAAATTTCAAGAAAAATAATTTCGCCTTTCTCCCTTAACGATTTTCCACAAACTTTTTTAAAACATTTTTAGTCACAATTTTAAAGAAACTTCTGTTACAACAACTTCAGGTGGGCTATTAGCAAAAATCTTTGCTAATCGCTCACCTGAAGACGTTATAATACAACAAAACCAAGGTCGTGGTAAAGAACTTAAAGAGAGTAGAAATAATACTACATCACGTAGTTTCATTTAATTGTGAATAATGAATTTCTACAAAATTAACGCCAAATTTATTCAACATTTTTAAGTCATGAAGCATAAAAACGTTTCTTATTTCTGAATTTGCTCGATGAATTTGAATTTGATACATTAATATTATTTTCATCGCTCATTTATACTCAATATCCTATTTAATACTTAAAGTTTGATTTTAGTAATCCATATAATAACAGTGATTTTTTTTAAATTCGTTATTATTAGAGTATATACCATAGTTTCATATTTCTGCTTAAATTATCTAGAAAGTAATTGCAAAGGAAACTTTTGTTAGGTTCAAATTATTATAAACATATGTCATAAAAATGTGTTCTCTAATTTGCAGATCGAATTGTTAGGAAAAAGACATCTGAATTTAAAAACATCTAATATTTTGTTACAGAAATAACAAGCTAAAAATTTTAACAAATGCGTAATTATGTCTGAATATGGTAGGCAACATAACTCTAAAGAGAGCTTTTTTGCTTCTCTTTCATTATGTGGACACGGGTGGACGCTCATAGGTATCAAATGGCCACATTAATTTCAAGCTTACTCCAAATGAGTGAAACGAAGAAAGTCTATAAATCATGGCTTAATATCAGCAAACTCTCATTAAGGTGCGTTGACTCGGGGTCGAGTAATCGGGGAAAAATTGTATTTTCCTAACTACATTTCATTAACACTTCACATTTACGTTTCCGCAACTAACTAAGGTGTAAACTTCAGTAAGTGAAGTTTTCCTCCATTCGTCTTTTTCAGTCCATTATGTGAATAATACTAATGTTATCGACCTAAAGTTTTTTTGGTTGTAAATTTTTCGACGTGGACCCATCCTTCCCTTATAATGTTAGATATTTCTATTTAGCCCATTATAATGTTAGATATTTCTAGATCATAAAAGCTTTTTTAGAGTACATAGGAGCTTATAGTATATGCGAAAACTAATAACAAAAGACTTTTTTAAATTAAAAAAATTTGTAATAAATATATTAAATACCATCCCTTAATGAAGAATTATGAAATTAATATTTTAATAAATTAAGGTAACAATTCCTCACTAAGTTTTTATATATTTTATTTTGGCTTATGAAGAAAACGGAGATCAAATTTAATTAACTAGATATTAGCGTTGGTGAGTAACAATCGAAATAAAACATAACTTTATTTGGACCACCATTATGCTTCGTACCCATTTAAATCTTACACACACACGCGTGCGTATGTAGACACAGAGGCACTGCTTTATTCATATTTGAAGTAGTAAGTGTAATTACGCGAATAAAGTTTTGTTAGTTTCTAGAAAACTTGCAAATGAAGTGAATAGTTCCTATCAGTAAATATGGGAAAAAGTTAATTTTTAATTAGTTCAATTGGCAAGAACAAAATAATTTGATTTATCTTCCGAAAACATTATTTTAGTACTTATCTTACTGTCTATTCTATTATATTATTCTGTCTACACTATTGTGTATAAATGTGTATTTATATTATAATTATTTAATTCATTTTATTTATTTATTAAAACAAACCATATCCAACTTACAGGTTACCCCTAAAAAGCTAAACATATTCGAGAACTAAAAATACAAAAGTTTGCAGTACACATAATATCGTGAATAAACGCAGGTTAATTCAAAATAAACACAAAGCTAACCAATTATCAAACGTGAACTATCAAGCGACTCCATAATTCTGTTCTATAAGCGGTCAATATAGTCTAAAAAACAGCAAGATTGGGCGCCCCTCTCAATACCGCGTTGAACAAAGTAAATGCGTGAAAAATTGATGAGCACTATATTTTGTGATGCTGCAGGATGTAACTTACAATAAAATTTAACATAGGCAAGTATCCGTTATTAAGCTTTGCTAATGGTACCTCAAGGAGAAGAGTAGAATATTTTCTATTAAACATTCATTAAAATTTAAGCCGTTCTTAAAGCAGAAGTAATTTTACTTGAAAAAAACTTATTACATATGGGTTAAAATAGAGAAATTTTTTTATACATCAGTGTAATATAAACTTTAATAAACTTAAAGGAAAATATGAACTTGATTATAATCCGTTAATCAACTTATGCTTATATTCTAATTTTTTTCTAATATACGTTCTTATCAATATCAAAATAAAGGTTTTTGAAGTCACTGTATGTTTTATTTTAATAAATTATACGTGAAAATTGAAAATGTAATAGTAATAGATCGGTATTTTACATAACTCTAAAAAAAATACAACTTTTACACAATCACTATGTAGTCGTTCGTCTCTCTCTCTCTTTCTCATAACCTTTTTTTCTCAGAAGCTGTTTAATATAGAAACTTTATTTTTAATATAGTAATGAAATGTAGTAAACCGCATATATTTTGATATATAATTCCTAAAAATATTCGTTTCGAAATTTTAGAGAGAATAAATAAGCAACATGTGTTTTTTTGGGGTTCCGTACTTTAAAAAGAAAAAAGTAAACCTCCAAAGATAACGTTTTCGTTCTTGTGTCTATCTATCAAGGCCCTTTTGCTTAGGAACCTGTGAAGGTATCAAGTTGAAATGAATATCAAATACTTAAGTCTACGGTCTCTGAGAGCTGTAAAAAAATTATGCTTCCAAGTAACCTAAAAAATACAGCCATTTATTCCGTATATTTTGACACTCGTTAATAAATCAAAACCTATAGGGTATTTCCGGTTCATTAAATCTTTGTTTGAATCATTATATTTGGCAAGAAGCAGGATCGTATAGCACAAGTAAATGAAAAAATCGAAATTCGTTAATTTGTCGTTATACCACATAAAATAAATACTTTTTAAATCTGCGGCTGTGAAAGATATAAAAAGGTATATATTTTCATTTTAAAAAAATAAAAGTTTGTAAATAGGTTAACGAGATTGTTTTGTACCATTAGTTTAAAAGGAATATTGTAGAATGTTACGCACTCTCGTAGTGCGAGTTGAACTCGAGCTTGACAGGTTTGATTTAATTCATTGATCGTATCGAATATCATTTAAAAAGGGATTTTTAAATATCTTTTTCAGAATTATAGCTACAGAGACTTGCAAAAAAAGAAGAAAAAAAACTATATTCATAATCCACAATTATTGAATCCAAACTGAAAATATAACAGAATTTCTAACAGTAATATATACAGACGTACATACATATATATATATATATATATATATATATATATATATATATATATATATATATAAATATATTTATACACCATCCCGAGTATCATCGAACTGAAATGCATGAAAAAAGAAACAATAATTACGCTGAGTCGAAAATAAGACAGAAATTAAAAATACTGAGTTTTTAAGTCAATTAGAAAAATACTATTAATCCTAAAGTAATCCAACTGAATATTAACCGCCGTTTAACTATATGCTGCTATGAACTATTAATATACAGCTGTGTAGGTTTTACCGATTTTCCCATCGATTTGGGAATGGATAAACTATTAAGCTCAACGATTCTTGCGAGTAATTTGTTTAGACTAAATATCGTTCTGCTCGCAATAAGTATGAATAAATTATAACAAATTTATATACATGACTAACGAGGGTTGCGCCTATGGCCCAAAAGTATTCGAGCTGCTTTTTTTTCAAAACAAACTCAAATATAACAACCACAATTTAGATTGTATCTTGTGAAGAGATTTTGCTACGAGATTGTTTTCTCTGCGTCTCTCCTTCGGTATATCATTATCGTTTGGTAGATATGCATCTTTGTACACCAACCAGAATGATATAACAAAATACTAATGGAATAGTCTACACAGTGAAGGATTATATTCCTACACTCTATACGAATTAAATTCATTCAGGTGTGTTTAATAAATAGGTGTTTATTTGTTTATATACTTTAAAATATATTAACACATTTGTGGCATGTACCAAATCAATGGATAATAAAGATATTTGGTAATATTCAATTTAGTGAAACAAATATAAATACTAATATTAACTATTCAATTACTAGTAAACAAATCTTGATTACCAGTTTTAACTAACTTCATTACTAGTATAACTGCAAAAAGTCACCTTGTTTATTTATTTGTTTCGCTGTTACGCCCTACTATGCATGCAATTTCTGTGCAGTGCATAAGTAAAACCAGTTTCATAGAGATGAACAAGGAATCTTTTAAACTTTGAAATATAATAATTTTTGGTAATTAAAAAATCACTTTGTTAAAGGTTGGGGCATAGATGTGAATATAAAATGATACATAGCAGCAACCTGTCAATCTACGGTTTACTGCGTGGTCCCAACTTCTTTCTTTTCATGTAATTTCTTTGATCCTATTCATCCATGCTAGTTAAACATTTTCCATGCCAAGATCTACTATTTGTTTTCTTTTCCACGTGAACGAAGCTACGGATCAAAGCTAGTATCAATATATATTTTTGAGTTAATCACTGAAGAATCTTATAATCTTATTTCTGAAAAAAACAATAGAAAAAATAAAAAATGTGCAAATGCCAAAAAATATTATACAGATTCCGAAGAAGATTGTCATGGACAAAATCGTTAGATATTCATTCGGTTAAGCGTCTTATCAATAGAATTTTCATATTGTTTATTAAACACTAGAATATTACGAGTACAAAATTAAGACTAATTTTACTGTTAAAATTTACATAAATCCAATAAATTATTTTAATATTTCAAAGCCTTCATATAATTCTCACATAACTCAATCCGAACTTGCCTTATTTCATTATTTCATTGTCAGTAATATATAAACTTTAACTAGTTTAAATTTGTTTAATTTAAGTTTGTACAGAAAAATCATTTGAGATATTGTCTTTAATCTTCCAGAGTTACGATCCGACTGGCTGTCGCCCGTCCTTGAAGTCGTCACACTTAACTCCTCTGCTTTTGAATTATAAAATGTTTTTATGTCCTTCGCGAGATCGCAAGACCCTTTGTGAAATTGTTTCCCTCCGACCGTCGTTACTGGGGGACACGATTGTTCTCGAGGGAGATAACTCGTCTTTATTAAACTAATTTAGTTCGCCTTTAGTTGAAGATTGAAGTCTGCAAGTTGTACTTCGAGTGCCTACTTTTTATGCGGCACAAAATTTTCTTATTAAATTTTTATTTTCATTTCGTGTATCATTTATTTAAAAAAATGTGCGTATTATAATCATACGAAACATTTATTCGAAAGTTAAATGTGAAATGATATTTTCAACAATATATTCTGGGCCGTATATACAACATATTTTCTCGCATAAACATGAAAAATATGGAGAGGACTTAATAAGGACCTTTTCTCGTTATCCTTCTCTTTTATATATTTAAACAAAAATTATACAAGTTTTATGTAAGTGGAAGTCATTGCTATATGACATAAATATAGTCATAGACCTAAACAACTCTTTCTGTACAATTTTTGAAAATTTGTCCAAATTTGGTAAAGTCGTAAGGTGACGGCTCGTTTTATGCGGTAGGTAGGAAAATTTCTAGGTGAATTTCAAAAATTCATGAACCAAAACTTTTTCACTTTCATGGGTATGTTTAACCCATAATGGGAATCATTATCCTTTTTTTAAAAGCTCTGTAATTAAATCATAGAGATAAATAGTTGGGAGTAATTACACAAGGAAAACTTATTGCTGTGATAAGAATTTTTAAAAGAACTTTGACTAACTATACGTAGAGAACATGCTACGAGGGTTACATACTCATTTAGTATATAACATTTTAAATAATTAAGAGTACGCAGCATTTGTATAATATTTTTTATTGTAATCATAACAATATCATTAACACATCATAACAACACATTTACATCATTTTTCATAATGTAAATATTTTGCCTAATTTGCAGGCGTAAGTAAAATAACTTGACTGGTTGTATTTTTTTATTACATCAAAGCAAGACATACAAATGGGGGCCAAGGGAGGCATACAAATACGCAATCACACACACATACATACACACATTAAATATTTTACACTTTGGGGCAGTCGTATGTGAAATTGTAACAGAAAAATCCTGTTTCGTTTTCAATTACGTTTTGAAAAACATTTTCTATGACACCTTACTCCGGGGTGCAAAAAAGTATTTTCATCTCCATGATTCATTAAAAAAATTGAATTTTATTTTCTAAATTCCTATGTATTTACGTACTTGAATAGCTTTGATTAATTATGTAACATAAACAATTGTCTATGACTAGTGCTTTCAAATAAATAGCCATAAATTATAATACTTTTTCGTATATCTCATTACTACATAAAATTATGTGAAACGTGACTTAAATATTTAATTAAATATGCATCCGGCATATTTTAAGTTTATTAAAATTCATTATTATAATATGAACTATATAATAGTAAAATTTTTAAGTTAATTAGATAAATTGTTTTTATGTCACACTTATGTTATCCAACGACCATATTTAATTTTGTATAATTTTGTCTTAGGTTTTTTTATACGTATCTCGTGTGATCCTTAAATTATTATGACTACTTCGTTAAATGCCGACCACTGACAACAGTTTTGATATCTCAATATTTCTTTACCAAGAAAAGTAAGTTTTTATAACAATTTAATCTCGTATAATCATTATTGCAAACAATTTGTAACTTAAAAGAGGCGATGCTGATAACAACATCGTACGTATGATTAAGACTTGCAGCCTAAGGTTTTTATACCGTTAAGTGCGAGTTTGTAATTTTGTTAAGTCGTAAATTGCAAGTAGAAATCTGGACATGAGGGTTGCGTACCATTATGCTATATGATCGCAGAGCTTAATATTTATTTTCCAAATATCAAGAAAAGAAAATTCAAAAAGTTTATCGTTTAAAAATTTTACTTCGAATAAGAAATTAATTTTTCCTTTGCTTGGGCTAATGAGACTTCACTTTTTTCCAAATTTTAAGGTTCTTGTCGACGGGAAGTAATCTACAGGATTTGGTATCAAAATATGTAATATTTGGACTGCAGCATATTTTGGTTGTGCTGCGGAGCTCGAAATTGTTTAAGAGCTATATTAGTATTTGACACACATAGTATATTAGTATTTGATACACAGTTTAATATCTCGAACTATTTTTATGGAAAATGACCTTATGATGGACACGCAGAACAAAAAAGGGTTTAATTTTTTTCATTCTTGCGTATGCATCCTCGTAAAGTCCATCCCAAATTTGTTTTAAATCAACAAGCTGCAATGTGCTTGTTCACTTTGTAGTGTTTAGAAGCGTAAACAAATGTACAAAATTTACAATGATTTTTTAAATGTGTTTTGAAAAAATCGCCATAAATTTCTTAACAATAGCAGAATTTAAGGATAAACACAAAAATCCCTCATTGCATGCTTGGTACATGACTACTCTACTTTCACACCTAGTTCGATGTGATTTACTGGAAAAGTTTTGGAACAAAATTGATTTGTGTACTGGAGTAAATGTTTTTCAAATTAACTTAAAGAAAATTATAACTTTGAAACTATTGTTTTTTGCGAACTAATGTTTTTTTAGTGACTTGTCACGACGTTCTTAACCTAGAAAAAAATGTTTGTAACACTGTAAAAGAATCAACCTGTATATTTTCCTATATTAAAAACTTACCGCATCCATTCGCTTCGTTTTGTTCCCTGTAGGCGGATGATGGATTTGTGTTGGCTTGTGTACATAGGGGTTGCACTTTGCGTGCTTTATCCAAGCGTGAATCATTTTTGGTTCCAAACCTAGTGACCTAGTTATGATGCCATTTTTATATACAAATTTTACGCAATATAGTGTTTACAAATGGTTGAGTGTTTAATGGGGGAAATTTCACTGCTAATAGATGTTCATATCAAAGATCACTTAAGAATACTAATGTTAGTAAACAAATTATTTGTTATTAGACATGTTAACGTTTAATTGTTTCTATTAAATATATATTTAGCTTCTATTTATGCAGTATCGTCGGTTACTTGTAAACCAATTGCATTTCAAATAGACTGTATTTTAGAACTAAGTAAAATGACGGAAAAAATAAATTAGTTTACTTAACCGCCACATACAATAAGTTTAATTTTTATTATTTGAAGTAGTATGTGATTCAAAAATATAATGATTTTTTATCTAATACTTTGCTTAAAATTATTTCCATAAAGGACATTAAAATGTTATTATCCACTTAAGCGTGTAAAACAATTAATAACAAAAATTACTAACATGCAATTGCGCCATATTAGGACTGCAATTTTTTATCATAGCCAATGCCTAAAATTTGAGATAAAAAATCGCAATGAAAAATATATGTACATATATACATAAATACATGTAAAATACAAAAAAATACTCGTTTCTATTTGTATGAGGTCGTCCAATAAAAAATTCTCTCAACATTTTTTTCTTCGTTATTATGATAAGACCTATGTATGAAGCTTAATATTTATTATAGATGAAAAGATATATCATCGCTAACATGGAGGTAGTACATGCGTATGGTTTAAAATCAGACATTTTCAGTTACATTTGCTTCTATAGCAGGTAATTCGAAATGGTTACATGAGACAATTGGAATTCGTATTTATATAACATACGATTTTTTTAATTAGAAAATGTCTGTTACATTTTTAAATATTCTCATTTCAAACACACAATTAAGCTCGAAATCTCCTTTCGTACAAAAATTTTACGCGGTTCACTGTTCTGAAAGTTTTTATATTTCCAAACTATATATATATATATATATGTATATATATATATATATATGTATATATATATATATATATATATATATATATATATATATATATTTTATATCATGATAAGTGTAAAGATATTTTTAAATTACCCAGTTAATTATCTTGTCCTGAAATTATTTGTATCTAATTCGATTTTTCTACAGCTTCACTGAAATTCCCTGTAGACTACGTTGGCTTATATCCTTAATTGGGTTGGTTTATCCAGTGAAAGAATAACATATTTTCATAGTATTTCTCATAATGATAAATCTCGCAGGATTTTATAAATATTATTTAATATATGAAGAAATATATTAGAATAGATACATACCTGACAAAGTGATACATAACAGGGATTTATTGTGTGATTGTATAAAAAGTACAGTCTAGAGTTTTTACAAGTTTTACGACCAATTTGAAACTTCTTGTGATTTCAAAAAAGTCCACAGATATATCAGAAAAAAAGTTGATTTTTTAATTTGATATATAGTAGGAATTTGGTTATACAAGTAAAGGAATGTAATGTTAGTTGAAAGTCCTTATCAGATGCTGCTATCTCAATTTCTTTCCTATGTTTCAAACCCAAGGTTGGAAAATCAGGAGTTAGAGAAACATTGCAAGATACTTTAAAGCATTATATTGCGTAAATGAATTTTAAAAATAAAAAATAATGGCTGGAATCCTTTTATTTTAAAATAGCTCTGCAATGGATATTTCGCTCGAAGGAAAATGCAAAAAATATTCATTTCTATTTATGTGAGGTGGTCTCATAAAAAAATTCTTTCAAATTTTTTTCTAGCATATATTCGTAAACTATCACGCTCATAAATCTAAATCGTAAGAACTTCTAAGGTTGTGTTAGACGCCCGAACGTAGAATTCCAAAATTATATTTCATTTATATATGCGTTTGAAATTTCTTTATAGAAATGGTCTCAACAATGACGATATTCTTGTACAACGAAACATGCAATATTAACTTATTTAGTAGAGGATCTTTATTTATAAGAGGAACCTTTTTTTTTCAATTCGCTTCAAAAATTGCTGCAATTGAATTTACGGTTACTGGAACTCTACAGCTTCGTATTTTGATGTGTCGATAAGAGAATCGTTAAAATAAAATGATGTGTACTAAAAATTCTACCTGTAATTTAGTCAGACATAGTTTCGATTATAACATGGGAATACTTACTTAAGTTCAGTAATTTCGCACAAACAAGACATGTAAGAAAAAGAATTAATGGATTCGTAAAGATAGAAATAATACTACATCACGTAGTTTCATTTAATTGTGAATAATGAATTTCTAAAAAATTCACGCCAAATATATTCAAGATTCGTAAAATTTAATTTCCCTAATTCTTATATGTGACACATTTCAATTGATTTATGACCGACTTTGGTGTTTTGTAGTCCGGTATATTCTTGTGTTTTCGTATTCTACTCATCATCCCTTTTCATGTTTTATCATCTCTCTGTCAAATTTTATCAAAATCTACTTTATATTTTAACCGTGAAAACATAACAAACAGACAGACAAACTCACTTTCGCATTTATGTTAGAGGATTATCAGTAGGTTCAGCGGAATATAATAGGAAAGCACTAAGTGCAGTGTAAAAATTTCAAATCACTACCTCATATTACTCAATCTGAAGTCAGCCAAGACAGTAACTTAAGCCCTCTTTTGTTCCTCAATTTAATAAATGATTTTCCCTTAGTTAACAGGACTGTTCATTGTCTTTCGTTTGCCGATGAATTGAAACTGTTGTCGGAAGTAAAAAATCAGCTTTATTATGAGCTCCTCCAAAGTAAAATAAACTCAGTATTTCTATGGTTTGAGCAACAATTAGCAGTTTAATTTGAGCAAATGTGCAATGATGAAGTATATAGCTGTCCATAATGACTATGGAATCACCAACGGATGACATCCTTCAAAGGACCGTTCCATTTAATTCGTTCGGCATCAAGGGTACACGTAGGTAGGACAGTAAGATCACCAACGGATGACATCCTTCAGAGGACCGTTCCATTTAATTCGTTCGGCATCAAGGGTACACGTAGGTAGGAATCTATGTGTACCCTTGATGCCGAACGAATTAAGTGGAACGGTCCTCTGAAGGATGTCATCCGTTGGTGATCTCATTGTCATTATGGACAGCTATCTAATATACACAGACAGCATACAGGGTTCTAGGATTTGTTATATGATATTCTGTTGATTTCCATGACAGTGAGTATATTTGGCTTTATTCAAGTCTAATTTGTAATATCCTTTAAACCATCCACCATCACCGTGTGGTCTCCGCATGAACTTATTTATACACTCATGTTGGAGAAGAAACTGAAAAAGTTTTATTGATTCTAATTTACCTTTTTTCCTTCAGGTTTTTCATTTTTACTTATAAAGCATAAACCGTCGATCTTGAGTGTGGCAACTCTACGCTCTTGACCGTTACATGATAGGACAGTCATAATTTATTTCATTTGACTAGAGCACGGGTGAATATTAGGCAACGCTGAATAATGTAACGATCAAACCTTTATAACACACTTAGTTAATCAACGTGATATTGCGAGAGATGTCCAATTTTTATATTTTTTTCTGCTCCATTAACCGTTTTAGGAATGTGACTACGGTGTGGTTTGTTAGTTCACGTTTCATAATAAGTTAGTTTTTGTGTTATTTCAATTAATTTGTGTTTCTCTGTTGTATTCATTATTATTTACGATTTTGTGGGTACTGTAAAAAAAAATATAATTACAAATGTCCAGCGTTTTGGGGCAACGTGTAAGTTAGACATTATTTTAAGAAAAATATATAAACTAAATAAATATTATAACATGGTTTTAATTCGTATTACTTTTTACGGTTTAATATTATTTATCCTTAACTTCTATCTGCGGTTACATTTACTTTAAATGTTGTTAGATGGACCCATTCGACAGAGTGTTCCTCGAATTTTTTGACCTTGTTTTGTCTATGCTAAGAAACGTAAAATACAATGCAAAATTCCAATAATTCTTTATGCTACCTTTTAAAGATATTTTACCATGAATTTCTACAATTTATAACTGTACCCAAATAAACTACTTAATAATTTAGTAGTATTTATGAAGAAATATATATATATATATATATATATATATATATATATATATATATATATATTGTATAACTTAAGAAAATATGTCTACTTACTATCGTATATTTTCGGGATAAAAAATACCTTATGCCATTATTCAAAAACCTACTCACAAAAATAGAATATAACGCGATCGTGCAGATAAAATCGCTGTATCATCTGCCCTATCCTTCTCCTGCCCATTTATTTTCTTATTGATTGCACAAAATAGTTTTTCCAATCCAAGACAATCCCTCTCTTAGTTTTCCAAATCCTTTTCGTCCTACCGTGTCTATCCTACGGGTCATTGTCCTTGAGACCTTTTACTTATTTTCTCTTCTTTGCAAAGTGTTTCCCTGAGATAATTGCAAAGTTTTGTGTTGTTATTTTGTGAAAGATTGCATTGAGTTACTCGCGACCGTGTTTATTTTGACGGAAATGGGAGTAAAACTTTGTTATATTGCTTTAGACTTCCAGTAAATAATGAACTTACCACTCTGTATTATAGCAAAATATTATATAAAACTAGATAAGTATCTAGAACTTCAATAATTATTGAGAAAAAAGGTAAAATGAAAAGTTATTTTTCGTAAAACAGTATATAAAACTCACTAATATTATAAATGTATTAGGAGTTTTTGCATGTATAGATTAGCTCACGATTTCTTTATAAAGCTGCATTAGGTAATGTTAACGGAATGTGGTCTATATAAGTAAATTGATTATGAGTTAAGAGAGAAAGAATCAGAGAGAAAAACCTTAGAAATTATCTCTAGTTGTCCTCGGGGTAACTATAATCTAGCCGCAGAAAAGGTTAGCTATTCAATTTGTTAGTGATATTATGATGTGAAATTATTTTCCCCCTGAAAGCCACTATTTTAATATCACCCCAGACAAACAACTTGAATTTTTCAACCCTTTAAAAATGCTGATAAGTACTTTTGTTTTTTGTTATTATTTAAATAAATTAAATATTCACAATTAAATGAAACTACGTGATGTAGTATTATTTCTACTTTCTTTAATTTCTTTACCACGACCTAGGTTTCGTTGTATTACAACATCTTCAGGTGGGATATTAGCAAAGATATATCTTAGAAAGTAGAAATACAACACGTAGTTTCATTTAATTGTGAATAATGAATTTCTACAAAATGAACGCCAAAGATATTCAAAATTAAATATTATTAATGCTAAAAATAAATGACATGTTCCTGTAATAAATTAGAAAAGAAACAAATTGCTGATAAACTAGATTTCACAAAAACAATGTTGGTAAAAACTTAAAACAAGAAATTTTGTTCGAATAATGATATTGTTAAAAAATGTTGTAAAAGAGCACAACAATTTGTTGAAAATATTAGAAATGCTACTTTACATTTAAAATAAACCCAAAATCTAAGTAAGAATTATGAATGAGCACATTAAAAAAGGACTTTATGGAAAGAATTTGTAAATACTTATAATGAAAACTAGGAAAAAATGTATTTGAAAGCTGTTCGCAGTAAAAAAAAAATAAAAAGCAATAGATTTTTAATTTATTTATTACTTTTATCGGCCATTAAATTTGATTTAAGAAACACAATTTTTTTAATAAATTATTATAAGAAATTTTATATTTTTATAAAATATTTTTATTTAATAGTATCAGCTTGATGGTCATTCTAATTAATTACTTATATTTAAAGGTTAATATAGAAGGTTTATATTCCAAACTATAATACTAAATATATCTTTAGATTTTTTTACATATGATACAATTTTATTTCAACTAAATACAAAAGTAGTTTAGAACATAAGTCGATATATTATCGTACAAAATTTATAGAAAAGAGTAAGAAATATTTGGATAATTAAATCGGTCGCTGAGTCACAGGGTGATCATGAATTAATTATGATAGTTCAAAAACCATATAATACATATTTTCAAAAACTAGAATAAATGTTAGAAAATTTCGTGGAGTTTTGGTTCGTGAATAACAAGATAACAAATGTAAAGGCAGATGCATACATTTGGAGGTTAAAATATTCTTATCAAAATCATTATAATAATTTCCTAAGCCATATTTGTAAAAAAAATGATTTTAAATTTTTTCCCCATCTGCATGTTACTAATATTCATCTTTGGGGCCAATTTTAAATATGCCTCGCAAAAATAGAATAGATTAGAGTTTCGTTTTCATTTTTCCCTCGCTAGTGACTAAATATAATACACTATTAATAAAATAAATAACCTTGTATATAAACTTTATTGCTCAATAAAATTTTTATTGTTTTTAAGAACAGTTGAACACATATTAGTGTATGAAAATTGCTGTTTACAGAGAAATGCAGATTCGAGCAAACAAATCCTGAAGGGTGAGCGCTTGTGCTGACTATTTGATAATTTTGTTTGTTTGGGGCCCTTTGTCATCTCTTTTGCGTAGCACGTGCGAATAATGCAAAATATTAAGTAAAATGTAAATACGTACGTATATAATAAGGTATAAACGATTATTTAAAATCCTGTCGTTGAAAATACATCATCCTAATCGGTCGGTATAAGTTTTAAAATTACCAAGTAGAAATCAACCTAAATGAAGATATTTTTTTAAATTAAATGATTTTAATAAATAAGCAAAATAAGAATTTGTAAGCACATTTTTTACATGTTTCAAATTATGGTGTACCTTTTCTCTTTAATATACCGTTGCCGGAAAATATTTAATGATTTTTGCCCAAGGTGAACTTAGACTAGAGAAACAGTTTATTTAACGCTTCAATTAGGTCGGAAGTTAATTACAGGCTAATTGAATTGTAAAATAAGCATAATTTCATTATCGCACCTTATGAAGCTGTTGTGGTGAGAGATATTTATTCGTCTCGAATAATAATAGTGGAATTATATATTTTGATATTCATATTAAATAACATCCGATTTGAGTTGTTTTAAAAAAATATATGGTAAGAAATACGCATTTATACTATCCTACAAAATCCTGTTTATTATTTTTAAATAAAATTGCGTGTGTCAAACAATAAAATGTAAAAAAAGTAAAAAGATACATTATAAGTAACGAAAAAATAAAAAGAGATAAAAAAACGAAAGTATATTAAATAACACATTTTACACATGAAAAAAATTTAAGAATACAAAATGTTTCATATATTGGCGTAATAAGAAGTAAATTCCTGGAAAATTGCATTGAAATCGGCTATAGACTGAAAGAGTGATGAAGACCTTAGACTAAAAAAATTATATTGTGACATGAGGATGTGAAATTTAAACGTTTCTCCTATCTGCTACAGGTCCCTAAAACAGTCACAGTAGTTTTCAACTGTGTTCAGTTTAAAACTAAAATCCAAAGTTATTTTGATAGCAGAAAGGTAAAATTAAATATATTTGAATTTGTGGAAAGAAGTAACGAACACTGGGCTTAAAATCAACACATGGAAGCCTCAAGAAATGAGATCTGGTGTTTAGGACACAAGACGCTTGCTGCTAGGCACAGAGCAAGTGAAATGTGCCTATTAATTCATTTATCTCGTGAGTGTCGCATGAGAGACGTGAGGAACTGAAGCGGACATTACTTGGCGAGTTATAAAAAGAGTTTTTAATTATTTTCTGAAATTTCCTGAAAACATCGCCCAATAAAATATGACATAATTAAATCTTTATTCAGAGTTATTGGTAGTTTGTAATATTTCATTGCATTTAGATTTAATTTTTTTTTTCTACATCAAAATAATATTAAGTGTGGAGTTTTCAGTTCAAATACCAAATAAGTTATGGCAGACAAGTCGTTACATTTAAATATTTAATCTTATCACGTTTAACTATCGACTAGATAAAAACTGATCTAGCATTTATGTCATCATAAATCCCTGTCGGTAAAACTGAACCAAACGGCAACTTTTTCAAGTATCCTGCTTCTGTAATAAAGACGGATTTTATGGATTTTCTACCTATTTTGGCACCGAACGACAATACGTATTATAGTCTAACAACCTAGTGATTTCAGTTCTAGAGGCATCGTTATACTAAAATTAAAAATTACGTTACATTGAAGGCATTTATCTTCTTTCCTTTTGAGAGATCCTAATTCGTATCTTTTTAGAATTCGATTAAAAAAATTTAGTTCTTATATCTATGCAAAGAAAATAATGCATATTTATTCGATCGGTGAATGGATATATTTCCAAGTTTAAGAAAAGCGTGACCGATGCAATGCACCTTCTAATTTCGTTCTAATAACAGGTATCTTACACTCTTAAATTTTGTAAAAGTCTGAATCAATAAATGTTAATCTTAGCTTAAAACTATTATGTAAAACTATATGAAACTTAAATTATTAGGAAAAAAAAAGTGAAAATATTTAAAGGGGTTGAAATTTATAATAAACATGATATCAAACAGAAAAGTTTCTTAAAAAGTTCACATTTTCAGATAGCAGTTTGGAAAATGTATCGAGAGACGTTTGAAAATTAACTTGACGTTTTGTGAAGCATTGTTACTGTTATTTACATAAAATTATTTATCTTCAAACCAAAAATTTTAAAATAATTACTTTCTAAAACGAGAAACTTATATTTGAATATTTTTTAGAAGTCTTAAAAATATCTCTACCATTTCTTTTTTATAATCACTTCAATACTTTTCCCTTTATTTTTAATCTGAATTTAAATAGATTTTCATTTCATTTTATCCAGTCATTTTAAACAATTTTTGTTTAATTTTCTTTAATAATAAAATTTTTTGTGTTTTTCAAAGCAAACAATTACGTAATTAAGACGAGACAAACTTATTTCCGACATCCACTATTAGTCGTACGATAGTTTTGTAATATGAAACGTTATTGACTTTCACTTGACTTCTTTATTAATATTGACATTTTATAAAAATTGTAAAACACTAACAAGTTAAGCTTTTTTTCTTGAGAAATAAAATATTTTGAGAGATACAAGGAGGGTAAAAAAATCAATAGAATATAGAAGGTATGAGAAAAAATTGATATATTCAAATAGTCTTTTAGGTTCTAACAGATTTTCTTAGCTTCTTTATTATTCTACCTATCTATTGTGTTTCCTTTAATTTACATGAACAACTTTCAGAAAAATATACACTTATGGAATTTATCTCATCTAAAACCGCCTAAATACGTATTCAATGCGACATGTTAGATATGTTCTAATTTTGAAATTTATTAATTTTCAAAAGATTGTGTCTTGAGAGTTATACAAAGAAATATTTAGAAAAAATACGATGATAAAATAGTGCGTTAGATGGGTAAAATGAAGACAAATGTCTTAATGGAATAAATTGAAAAGCTTTTGAAATATATTATGAATATAATTTATGAATTATATTACCAAATTTGGATCCTTTACAATGTAACTACCAGGCTCATTGTTATAACTTCAACCAACTGTCCAATAAATGTGCCTAATAAATTTAAACAACTGTGCCCTCTCTTACATTAAATTGGTTTGAGTCATATTATTGTTAAACCAATCCCATTTTAATATTCATTTCGTGTCTCTTCCTCGGTAAACAAACCATGGTTTTCTGTATAAATTAGGTATGGGACCGATATGTGAATAGATAAATGACGCCCTTATATGTAATTAGAGATTCGTTAATGAAAGTAGGAACAAATAAGTAAATTTATGGTGTGGTAAAAAGTGATACAGTAAATTTGACTCAATGGATAGGAAGTTTCTTAAAACACTTATCAAAATTAATGGAGGAAAACTATTTATTGAATGGTAGCACAACTTAGAAATAAGTATTAAAACATACACTAAAATTTCGACAAAGGCGAGTAAAAAATCTCGGGAAATTTTCACAGTTTGGTTAAATGGTAATCTTAACAGTTAATCCGTGCTCGAGTTTTAAAAAAAATCTCAAGCATTTATCTTTCTACGTCAATTTTGCGTGCGAAAGAACCGAAAATATATTTTGTGGTAGAAAATAGAGCAAAATTATAAGCAATAACACAAAACAGATTTAATGAACGAAAATATACAAGACATAGGTACCTCTAGAATATTAACGTAATCTAGATCTAATGAACCAAAATAATTATATGTTGACGTGCAAGGATAGTCTCATGCCACATATTCTGAGTCTGTTTTTAGTGAGAAACGGTACCGCTACTGACGTGAATTTAACGTGAAAGTTGCGTGTGCGGTAGGTAACTGACTAAAATTAACTGAACACCGGAGCACACGCCGAGCTCGCTAACTGGCCTGACCTTCATTTGAGGTCGGAACGGTTTCACTAATAAAACGAACGTGCTATTTTGCTTGAAATATGTGTCAAATACGTTGATTTGGTTAAAATATTACACCATTTAATACTGGTACAAGAATCGATTATATAAATTCTTTTCGGTGGTTCGAAATTATGTTACTTTAAGAATTTTGTTGGTATCTGTATTTTTGCGTCTATAACGACGAAATATATACGAATACATTTATATTCTTGACACGCTCCATGGGTTCTTTGCCAATACTTATATAATTTTTTGAATGTCGTTACGTGTTCAAAATTTTCTTAATTGTATATCGTTTTCAACACTTTTATGTCATTTTAAATAAAACATTTTTATACGCATAATAATCCGTAAATTTAACGCTCGGTAAAATTAATAGTATTGTTTGAAAACTCATAACTTTACTAAAATTATATATATTTTATAAAAAGGCGTAATTTGTTATAATAATTGATACAGGTACTTTAGTGAATATTTAGGTCTTTAAAGCGACTTAATTATTGACTTGAGAACCATTAATGAAACCATTAATGAATTACATAAAATTCTTTTATTCTTGCCGTATGTTCACTCGTTTCTAAGTTCTTTATTTATAATTTTTTTGGGTTTATTGGATTATGTAACTCGCTTTTCAATACTTTATTGATGAAGTGCTATTTTATTATAATATTTTTATGATGTAATTAAAGTTGGTTATTTTGAATTATCCCACCAATTAATTTAAGTTTAATGGTCCTTGAAATAATTTTGCAAAGCTAATAAGTTATTAAAGTTTACATTCATTTTAAAAATTTTCTTTAAGAATTCTGTTAAGAATTCAGTGTTGTTAGAAATTCAATTAATTACAACGTGGATTATTATGAAATCAATTCTTAAAATTTTGACTTCTAGTAATTTAATATTCATATAAATATACCTGCCCATGTACTTTTGCATAACAATGACATAATTTTTATTCTAGTAACATGGAATTCAAAATTAAACAATTTGACCGTATAGAAAATAAATCTGATTAATCCCGCTGACTGCAAGGAGTATTTGACTAAAAAAATTAATGCTAAGAATAGTTGTTAGAAATTTTTGAGATTTTCTCTATTTGGATCTTAAGATTTGGTTCTCTAAAAATATGGCAATATCAAATTTCAAGGATTTTAAGAATATCTTTAAGGATTGTTCTTTCATACGAATTGAAGTAGTACCAAGAAACAATTTTTAAGCATTATAAGTAAAATATATAATAATTATTATCGAATAATTTTTAAAATAATTTGAACAGCAGTTGCATATACTAAAATAGAACGAACTTCGGCCATCAGCCGACCGTACTACATATCGTAGTGTTTTTTTTTTCTTTATGCATAAAATGTAAGGTTCGATGAGATCAGATCATCGTTTTATTATATATATATATATATATATATATATATATATATATATATATATATATATATATAATTTTTTTAGTCTACGCCTTATTTCATTATATTACAATGTTTTATTTTTCGTTGTATTCATGTTTCAAAAGGGATTTTCATTAAAATTAATTCGTTGTGAGCAAAATTTGTCGCAGTACAGTCGATTTGTCTTTCTTCAAACAACTGTATAGTAGGGGATAGATTTTTTTTCAAAAAGTTAGACCAAAGTAGGTTTTCCTAAATTCAACATTCTAACCAGAGACTTTAAAAACAACCCGAGCTTGGAAACAACCCGATTTTCTTGTGAAACAGTCCTTCCAATATGAATTTTTAAAATTGTTTGAATTGTTTCCACAAACCTTAACATACTGTTTAACGCCAGCTGATAAAAGTGTTTATAAAGATTAAGTAATTTCTTCTTTAGTAAAATTTCTTCTACTTTTTGGAGCAGGTCATGAGTACGTGTGATATTGCTATACAAATTAGTTATTTTGTCATCGTTTGAATTGCTTTTTCTAAAGACGATATTTCTTTTAGATGTGTAACGATGTGAAATTTCAACGATTAAACCTGTGGGTTTTAAATTCAATATTTCTTCTTTCTCTGTTTTTGTTTCATATCTGTCCTGAAATTATAGGTTCTCTTTCTGAAACGGGGGGGAATGAATATTTATTAAGATAAGATTTTAAAAATAAAAAAAACTATTTATAAGCACAAATGTCACTGACAAGGACCTTTTCATGTTACATGACATGTTACAAATGATAAAAAAACGTGAACGTTTTTTCTCGTCTACTTTTAGTTATGACTAGACCGTCTTTAAGTAATGTTCACATAAAAGAATGCCAACGTCTACTATAAATATTGATAGGCATTTACGAAGGAATACAAACATGGTAGGTTTTTTCTAGCTGAATAAACAACTTAGTAAATCCGATGTAATATTGATATTTCAAAATACCAAGTGTTCAAGAAGACTGCTGAGCGCGTGTCTATAGTTTGCAATTTTCAATTTTATTTAAGTACAATAACTCGACTAAGATATTTTGTTATTAGACATTTTCATAAAGTATTTTCATCAGTTCAGATTGATGTTATTATTCCCATTAGCAAAATATTTTTGTTGCAGTAGAATAATATATTGCCCAGTAATATGTTTGTCTTCAAAGAATAACTTAAAACTATTTTTTCCCGAAGTATATCTAAAAAAATTGGTGAAAAAACATATACAGTTTTACATTGGACATTCTTCAAAATCTTTGCAATTATTTTAAGTGTAAATCTCCTCATATGAATTCGTTTCGTTTCTCAGGTTAATTTACATGTGTGCAAACAATTTTAAATGAATTTTTATCTGTACTTTTACGACCTTTTATTCATTATTCTGTCATGGTTTTTACTCTCTTTACAAAACAATACAATTGCAAAAACAAAGTTAAGCATGACAGATTTTCAAAAAAAAGAAAATGCCACTATCCTAGGTCTAGAATAAAAATGAACTTATTAATTATTTATACTAAGATATGATGACAGAGACGTTTTCGAGGAGAGATACACTGAAATTTTAATTTGAAATAAATGGTTGAATGGATTAAATGGTTTTAATTTGAATAATGGTTTGAAATAGTGGTTGATTATTAAATTTTTGGCTATGCGTTTGGGGAATTTCCTAGAAAGGTTCTCAAAAATATCAAATGTTTTGCTATAATGCAGGAATACATCAAAATGTCATAATAGAAAATGGTTTTAAATTAACATCACATAAAAATTAATAATTTTGTTAGTATTTATCGAAAATTGTTTGCTTTATAATATAACTTTAATTGCCATCATAACTTTTCTTGAATGAGAAGTAGGTCGCGTAAGTTAATAATGTGCGCAAATGTCAATAGCAAAGTGCAAGAAAAAATTCAGGAATCAAGGAAAATTTCGAACTCCAAATCTGAACTGAACACTAAGGCTTCATAATGAAACGCTGACGAAAATTTAAGGGAGTCATTCTTTCGAAAGTGAGCTCTACTTTCACTCGCTATAAGAAAGCGACAAGTTGTGAATAATGATGGTGGTGCATTTAAAGTTTGATTTTCTTATGATGTTTAGATTTTGAAACATTTTTGAGAACTAGTCAGGGTTAAATACTTATTAGTCAACTGAATATAAGATATCATTTCCATTCCACATGTTTAGATAAACATAATTCTAAAAATCTACGTACATAAAGCTAAAAACAGAAAAACAAAGCGGTTATTCAACGTTACTAAGCTTAATCATATTTACTTGTTACAGTGTCAACAATTTTCGTGGATGCCGTACTTGGAAAGACAGCGAGTTTACCCTGTGACATAATGCCCGATACTCGTGAGGACAGACTGTATATGGTGCTTTGGTTCCGTTACAGTTGGGGGAAGCCCATATACAGGTTGGTTTCTTTGTGTTATTTATACACATTTGTATGCATATGAACGAGTTTAGTACATTTTTATAAAATTGTTTCAATTGAAAATAGTCTTCACCTTTTACGATTCATAACGATCACGTACGTATAAACACTAATGAATGTTCCGTCAAAGATATTTGGTTCCAAATCTGAATGAGGTCACAGAAGAGGAAAAACTAAATTTTCGCCGTTCGAAACAACTTCAAAAGCTGAAAAAGAGAAAGTAATCAGAGTGAGAAGGTAAAACTTTCTTTTATTGTATTTCTATAGGCATTTTAAACATATATCACTTTATTTTTATAATAACTGTACACAAATTTTTTTAAAAAATTAAGCTAAATGAAATATAAAGTCATTATAATACCAAAGTAAGAGGGTGGCTGTTACGTTTTTCTTAATAAGCATAATTTAATGAATAATTTGTTTTATTTTTGTTCCATTATCGTAATGTAGTTTTTTAATATGATAAAATATTTGTTTATGCATATTAATGTTGGGGATCAACAGCGGATCGTGTAAAATTAGTATTATAAAGAGATTACATGGAAACGTAATAAAATAACAGGTGAAAATGGTACAAGTAGGATTATAAATAGAAAAATCCTACAAAAATAACCTCGTTTTGATGAACTAAATAGTGAGCCGCCTTATTTTAACAAATTCGTTTCTATTAGAAACCATTTAATACTTAGTTGAATATTTTTCGAGTATTTAATCGTCTTAAGACAGGCACATAATGACTTAAGTCATTATGTGCCTGTCTTTTCACTATCATTTAATATATTTTTGCTTCTCTCCTCTTGACCAAATGCTTGAAATATTAGTTAAATACCCAAAATTGCCGACAATTGTCCTATTAAATACGACCAGATTTATTATTACGAAAATTCTGTACACACTTAAGTTCATCTGGTAATTCTACTAAATTATTTACAAATATTAATAATATTTTTCATCATGTAAATTTATTGCCTAGTAAATCTTTCATAGATTACTACTTTGTAGATACCCTTAATTTAAGCAAATTTATAGTAACGCTATCTTCTTACAATATTAATTTCAGTAATTTCATAATCAATTGTAAATATGTTTGTTGATAGTTTTAGCAATACTTCTAGAAATGTACATTTCTAGAACTGTTTTAGGCTCCTTATATTTGGCTATATATATTCATATTCCACACGACGTAATCAATATAAAAAAAATTAATATTGCATGCCTCTAAAATTCCCATAAAAATTATTTTTAGGTGTTTAAACCTGGTTAAGGTATATTCGGGTCAACATATTTTATCACTATACCAAATTTTAAGTCTATACTCCAAAAAATTCTAAGAAAAACGTTGTTAAAACAGATCGACGGACACATAAGTGATAAAGATGAAAGAATTTCAATTTATTTTCAATTAAACATTCCATCAAATGATCTAATGCGATTGGTCCACCGTTTAGTAATACCTACTATTTTAACCTTCAAGGATCTTTCACAAAAAGTAGATCTACTTTAGTCTCTAGTTCAGTTCAGAAAGGTCTATTTCAGTGTCTAGTTTAGTTCAGAAAGATCTATTTCAGTCTCTAGTTCAGTTCAGAAAGGTCTACTTCAGTCTCTAGTTCAGTTCAGAAAGGTCTACTTCAGTCTCTAGTTCAGTTCAAAAAGGTCTACTTCAGTCTCTAGTTCAATCCGTATTACAATAAATTTACTTACATATTCATTTTTATCTTCCTTTCCGAATCTTTCATATATTCACTTTTTTTAATACTGTACTTTTGTTCAAAAAGGAGATATCATTAAATTACTATGTCGTATATTAAATTACGTGCAATAATAAAAACAAATAATTTAATGGACGATATTATTTGACGAATAAATATGAAAAACACTTTCAAATTTTATTTAAATCGTACATATTTTAAAGACCTGTTACTAGTGATTTTAACGAGAAATTTTATCTACGAATCTTTTTTTATACTTTTAGTCCATAATTTCTTACCAGATTTTCTCTATGATTCAAATTTATTGGAATTTGGGTATCTATCCAATATTATTAGTATTAACTATATTTTTGGCTCCGACTTCAATTGCATGTTCTACTTAAAACACGCAAGCATACAAGTCTGTGCACACCAGCATATGAAAGATCGTGCGTTCGCACGGGTACTTGCATAGAAAGGATTATTTTTAGGTTCCTGTGGAAAATGTAAGACGCACTGATATGTAAAAGTTTTTGATTTATTACTTTATTATGGAAAAATCTCTTATTTTGCAACAAAGAGTATTTATTGTTTTCAGTATTTTCTCAATTTCGACATCATATTTAAACATTTTTCTATAATGAACATAACCTCAATGAAAAAAAAAAATTGTTTAATATTAAATTATACTTCACCTTCAACCTTTTAGGTTTTCTATCGATTCCCTTGAAAGGAAAGATTCGAAGAAGAGAATAGAGAATTCCTTAGAACATTTTTGGTTGAGATTCAGTATTGATATTTTTTAAAACTATTGAATTAAAATTTACATTAAGCTAACCTTTTTGATAACCTAATAATACTTGACTTCATTTCTATTTAATCGCCTTGTGTAGATAGTTACCTGAAATATTTGTGAGTTTAATAATATCTTGTGTGTAAAAGTGTTTTTATTTGGTATAAAATTCTTGATTTTCAACCAGTACTCGATATAATCTGTTACCGAATATTTACACATTAAGAAAAAGTTACATACAATTATCAATTAAAGTTTTAAGGCCTATGAGCATATGTGTTTGTTTCAAGGAAGATTAAATGCAATTGGCGTCGGTCAGGGTAACAATAAAATTGTTTTCAATATGAAGAATATATACATTAGTAGTAGGGAAGATAATTATTATTACTTTTCATTAAACCCTTTACGGTAATTTAATTATTTTACCACTATACGTCACTGAAAAAAATATAATCGTATTCCGTTATATGAGCTATAGTTAGAAAAGTATTTTAAGCTTCAGCTATAATCTATTTATATTTTCACTTTTTAAAATATCAATCGTATTAGCTTTCAAACACGTAAAAGGTTTTTGCCCTCCATTTTCTCCTCTGTCTTTAAACTTGTTATCATTCATCCCTAATATTAATGTGATACATTTTTAGAATTCACTTTTTTTTTAACAGCGTACATGTACTTGAAACATTGTAACCTTATTGACTTTTGAAGAGTTTGAAGGTTTTTTTCTAAGATCTGCATACGAAAATGAATGTTCCTTTTATAATTTCTTAGTTGCTTAAAAGAGGGTGAATTTAATATTCATAAGGAAAATTTCTTTTTCTTAAATATAATAATATAATAAATATTTATTTTTTCCTATTCTTACACTTCGAATTTGCTGAAAGGCAATTTTGAATAATAACATTCTTTGGATGTCATTAGGTTTTTTATATGATTATCTTACTTTTTCTACATGATGTTCAACTCTTTAAGTACTTGACCATAATCTAACCGGGGTGTGATTTGTTCAGGTTTTATTAATGTAATTTTATTAAAATATATCCTCATTATTTTCTGTTTATGTAAACAAGATTAAATTGATTCTATCAAAGTGAGTAAAATAAACGTTTTATTATGTAAATAAAGAAGCGATCTTCATCATTTTAACAATGTACAGGAATTCGATAAATTGTTGTAACTTTGATTTTTTGGACGAAAAACATGAAAAGAAAAATTATTGCAACTCACTACCGATAACCCCAAACGGGTGTTAGGTGAAAACCAGTAATGAGAAAAAAAATATTGAAATCAATAAAGTTTACCACTAATTTTCAGTAACTATAATATCTACAAAAATCACCGTGTTGGGTTGATCAATAGGCATACGGCCTTTGACTACGAGGCGCACCCGGATCGTTCGTATCAAACTAAGTCTTTAAATAAATCTAACAAATTTTGAAAATTTCTGCAATTCTGATTACAATACAATAATATAACATAATAGAGTTGACGTAATGATGGAAGAGGGATGTATTTAAAGAAACTTTTCAATGCCAAGACAAACTATTGAGTTTGGATTTGTTTGGCTTATTTCAAAGAGTCGTTGGATTACATATTTCAACTACGATGCAGTGTATGAATCCAAAATTTCGAGCAAGTTAATTAGACTCGTAATATGTTCTATGGAGACGACAAATCGTAAAATAAAATTCAATGGTGCCCTCTCTGAAGATCTCAGTGTCAATAATGGTGTTCGACAAGGCGACTCACTCTCGTGTCTGCTATTTAATATTGCACTAGAAAAAGCTATTCGGGATTCAGATATTAACACTAAGGGTACCATATTTTACAAATCAGTTCAGATTCTAGCGTATGCTGATGATATTGATATAATTGCTAGAAACCTACCAGCCTTGAGACAGGCCTTTCTGTCTTTGGAGATAGCTGCAAATCAAACGGGACTGGCAATAAACGACTCCAAGACTAAGTACGACTATACAAAAATCTCCACCAAATAAAGCACATAACCTTTTGGAGATTGGCTCACATACATTGGAAACGGTTGACTGCTTTACTTATCTTGGATCTTGTGTTAACAATAAGAATGACACTATCTCTGAAATTCAGAATCGCATATCATCGGCCAATAAAGCATTTTTTGGACTAAGCTCCATCCTTAAATCTTCTTTTCTTACAAGAAAAACAAAATTATTAGTATGTAAAACTCTTATTAGGCCAGTTCTAGTATATGGTTTAGAAACCTGGCCTTTGAATGGAACTGGAGAGAACCAAATATCAGCCTTTGAAAGAAGGGTTCTGAGGAGAATTTTCGGGAGTGTCAAGGAAAATGGTATTTGGCGAAGACGTCTTTACTCAGAAATCTATTGATTCTTTGGTGAACCTGATGTAATAAAAACCATCAAAATCAAAAGAATGAACTGGGCTGCCCACGTATCTAAAATGAAAGTTGAAAACCCAGTAAAGAAAGTTTTCATCGCAAAACCTCTAACAATTCATAGAAGAGGTAGACCAAAATTACGATGGATAGATTCAGTGGAAGAAGATTTTAACATTCTCAGGATAAAGAACTGGAAAACCCAGGCAAAGTGTAGAACCTCCTGGAAGAATCTCCAACAGAAGGCCTTGGCCCACTCTGGGCTGTCGTACTAAATATGATAATGATATATATATATATACATATATATATATATATATATATATATATATATATATATATATACATATATATTGCACTAGGTAAACTATATGCAAATTGGTACCTATTGCAATAGGGTGCCAAAAAATAGTTGGCTGCCTTAAAATATCTATTAAACTTCTTGATATTAAACAAGGCCCGTCCTATTATAAACTTTTTCTGCTGTGATGATGAGCATGGCTACCGCCATAACACAGTAAATTTAAAGAAAATGTGTATCAGTTTGTACTACATTTGTAATATTTCGCTCATTGAATATAGACAAAATAGACAATTTATAATTGGTAATACAGTTAAGTATAGAATAAATTGGAACAAACTAGACTGTCTTTATTATTAGACTAGAAATAACAAAAAAAAGCAAAAGTATTCTATACCTTTTTTCACTACTGTGCGAAGTGAAGAAAATATGTATATATATATGTATATATATATATATATATATATGTATATATATATACATATAATATACATTTTTTATGCAACAGTCCTAAAGATATTTATTGGTTCTCTGAGAATATTAAATACTTACAGGTTTGCAATTAGAACGCATTTTCCAAACATATTTTCTTTTAGATGTCTATTGTAGACCCACAGAAGGTATTATCTAATGTTGCAAGTAAATTACAAGTTCAAATTTAAAAAAATTTAAGTATAAATTTAAAGAAATGTAGACAAAATCAATTACCGGCATATCTATTGAGAACTAGACGCCCAAATGTCCAATATATTCTACTAATACATAGATAAAAAACCGCAATTTGTGTTCATAGAGACATATTGCGTCAATACACTTAATCGTTTCTTTCTTCGTCTTTTTCCTTAATTTAATGTCCTTGTGTAGTTCGTTTATAAACCCTACAAAATTTTAAATATTGGAAAATTTGTTTTTTAGTTTTTTAGATCATCCATTAGTCATTTAGACGCGGATGGTTACCAGTTTTAATCAATTCACGGTTGACTTTATATAATGTCACTTAACAATTCCAGTATTACAATTATTTCTTTCCATAAAATTTGAAATCTTTCCATAAATTGTAAAATGTCATTGACATACAAGAAGAACAATATTTGAGACATCGCTAAACCTTGATAATCGTCAGAATCCGAAAATCATATTAATGACTGGACAAAATTAATAATATTGCTAATTAAGAATAAACATACCTATCTCAACATATGAGAAAAGGCGTGAATGTAATAAAATAAAAAAAATCTCATAATTTATAAATTCATAGTCTATAAGTAAGTCTCTTTTTCATTTACCCACTAAAAATTTTAAACGTCTTTTCCAAAAAGTTATAGTAATTGAGTTCAGTTACAATGAATTTGAACGTTATGACAATCGCTCAATACATCAATCATTTTCAAGCGAGGCTACATGATACTTTATTTCATTTTTAACTGTAATGACACAGATTTTCCTTATGAATTACCTACTTATTAATTACGTTATGAATTATCCATTTATACTGCTTGAAATATTATTATACGATAATACATTCTTCTTTAAACAAGCGCAGCCCTCGCTATCAGTATTAAAAAGCGAGAAAGCGGGCGTGATACAACTAATACTGGTGATTATATGGTACTGGTGATTATATGGCGCCGACGTCACCATGGTGCCAGTGCAAGACTTTTGCACTGAATATACGGCGTCGGTTTACCGTGGCCATGTCGTTTTGTTTTTAACAATTATAGACAAGTTAAATATTAATAGGTTGGTGGTGTTTAAATGCCATGCGTTCCGCGAAAATGTGTCCACTATAAGACATATATTAAAAGTAACACACATATCATATAATTATATAAGAGTGATTTTTGTACATGGGAGATATTTAAAAATAATTATTGATTTAACATACAGAATTATAGTAGACGTCGGTGAACTTGTTTTTAGAGTTTTTGTCTGTCCGTGCGTTAGTTTGTTTTATAATCGTGCAAAATCCAATGCATAGATTTTTGTAGAATATATGGCAATGATTTGATATGGTTTATGCCATCAAGGAACATATGGGATATTTTTTATCTGGATATTACAGATTAAAAAAATACCCTGACTTCGTGAATATTACAATATTGATACTTCCAATGCCATCCATTACCGTTTTTAGTAAATTTTAGTCTCATGGAAATATTAGGATATGAACCCACTAAAGAATAAAGAATAAAGAACCCACTAAAGCCATCTATTACCGTTTTTAGTGAACTTTATACTTATTGATTTCTCATAAAGTAAAATCTAATAAATTTTCTTAAATCGAATTCCATGCGAATGAACTCACGTTGTTACAGCCAGTATTTGGATATACCAAGTATAGACAGTTTTTTAAAAAATATTTGCAAGGCTCACATTTTACAAGTAAATAAACTGTACTAAGAATTTTGGAAATAGTGCAAATTAGTACGAAAAAAGGCACTTTAAATTAATGAACCTGGAACAAAAAATTAGAAAAACCTAGTTCCACTAACTAATTGTTGTAAGGATAACGTAATTAAATACGATTTTAAGTACGATAATAAAAATGGTGATAGCTCCCGCAGTAATTGTGCAGAATGTCGCTTCTCACAGTATCCCTCGAACGCTCAAGTGCATACATTACAATCCCCTCTACAGCATCCATAATTACGCTATTATACTCTTTGTAATTACACAACACATTTGCATTTCCACTGCGAACATTAGAAATTACCGGTAAAATGGGAATTTTGCTTCGAAAATGTGTAAGTTTGGTACTTGCGAATATGCTATAGAAACAAAAATATGTGATATAACTAACAGAGTACAGGGACGCAATGTCGTGCCAAAACCATCTACTGAAAAAAGACGCTTATTCGAATTTTATTATCTTGCTTTCATACTTTACCTGGTCCTCAGCAATACTTTATTTCTTTATCATCTATGGGGAAAAACAGATACAAGTCATACTTAGATACAAAATTGGGTTAACTTGTATCCAAACATTCTCACATCAAATAATATACGTACATATATCTTCAGCCTTATATAAATATTTGTATCATATGTTAAAAATTCAGAATTTTTTCAAAACATTAAATTATTTCATAAAACATGTAATATTAGTAAACAAACAATAAATATTGAAATTATTGAAATCAGCCTTTCATTCAAAATTCACTAGTATCAGTAATTCATGGTTATCAGTAATATAATTAATTGTAATAATCATCCTATTTATATTAATATGAATTTAAAATATAGTGTCAATGCTTTCAAAGGGATAATGGTTGCATAGCATCCGTTTAATTGACAGCTTGTATTGAGACAGTGAGCTAGCGAATATGTCAAGAGAATAAAATATTCTGTCCCGATAATCACAAAGCTTGCGTAGTGTTACGCGATCACCAGCATTAGTGCGAGCGGTAGGTAGACAGGAAAGCGCGGAGCTACGAGTCGCTCTCTCTGTCACACGAAACTGCAACTGAGTCACTATATCGGCGCGTTGGTACCGGATTTAACGGAAGATATTAAACAACTGTTCCGCATTCGATGCGCCTTTCGTGGAGAGTACGGAATTTGAATGCGTACAATGCATTACAATTTTGGGCGTATTGAAGCGATATTGTCATATGCTTTTAAATCGTTTTTGCGCTATTTCAATCCTATCAGCGTATCTAAGATGGTATGGATTCCAGACTGCAAAAGCTTAATCAAGTTTTGAATATATTTGGCGTTAATTTTGTAGAAATTCATTATTCACAATTAAATGAAACTACGTGATGTAGTATTATTTCTACTTTCTTTAATTTCTTTACCACGACCTAGGTTTCGTTGTATTACAACATCTTCTTCTATATTAGCATAAATAATATACTATATCAGCATAAATAATACTACATCACGTAGTTTCATTTAATTGTGCTTAATCAAGTTGAGATCGTACAAGAGTTGAGTAGAGGATTTGATACGTTCTCATTTGCTTGGGGTTCTCATTTGATTGTGGGTTTCGTAGTTCATAAGACAAAACCCAGCAAAGCATAAGCTCGCGAATTGATCTGCTTAACGTGAACATCAAAATGTAAGTTTTAATCAAACATTACGACAAGATCACGTATGAAATTAACAGATAACAAAGAATGGCCACCATGTCACAGGTGTGAGAATAGATTGTTTTATTTTTAGGAAAAGTGATTGATTTACACTTACTGTGACTTAATTAATTGTATCATGTTTAGTCTGCAATGTGCATTTAGTGTATTAAGATTTTCTTGTAGCTTCGCATGAGCAGAAGAGGCTCTTATTTTGGAGCAAATTTCTAGGTCATCAGTATATAACAGAAACTTGGTGAATTTAGAGCAATAAACAAAAAAAAACAATATGGAACCTTGAGGTACCCCTGAAGCCACAAGAACCCGGAGTGATTTAAAGCCGTTAATTTTTACTGCTTGTTGCCTGTTGCTGAGATAGTAGTAAATTACCCTTTATACCGTTAAAAGAGAGTTTTTTTAGCAGGATAAAAATATCAACCTTGTCGAAAGCTTTTTTAAAATCTATCTAGATTGAGTCAATCCGTGTCCTGCAATCTACTGATTTTAAGAGATATTGCGCATTCAATAACAGGTTGGTGAGCGATAAATATGTTAAATATTATAGTGAGTGGAACAAAAATTGTACAGAGTGTAATTTTAAGAAATATAAGTTTGATGTTGTCTAGACCTGCTCCCTTACTGGCATTAATTTTCTTGAGAGAATTAATTATTTCATCTCTTTAGGAGCAGATGGAGGTGATATTAATATCTATCTGAAGCGCCAAATTGTACTGAGGTTTTATTTAAAGGATTCACAAAGAGCATTTGGATTGAGGGATGTATTCCGTTCAAAGGTAGATTGGAAGAAATTAGAAAATTTGTGGCATAGCCTTTGTATGTCATTAGATTTATAACCTTCGAAAGTCATCGACGATGGATATCCTTCCGACTTCTTTAGGAATGACATGTATGACCAGAAACCTTTTTTATTTTTATTAATAAGTTTCTAAGTATTTTGGACATAGTCTTGAAAACAATACCGAGACATTTTCTTAAACTGAGTTCTTCATTTATAGAAATGCAAGTAATAAGAGAAGTTTCCATATAATCTCCATTTACCCAGAATATTGCTGTACGTTTCCTTACCTGTATCAATTTAGAAGTGTACCAAATTGGATATACCCTGGCTTTTTGTGATTTCTTTTATGCCAATTTATTGATAATGTCAAAGATCATAATAGCATACTAACTTTAAAACTTGCATATATATAATATATTTACAATATATATATTTTTTCCAGTTTCGACGTACGAGGTCGCTCCTTCAACAAAGGCCTATACTGGTCTGATCCTATGGCCTTAGGACCCAGGGCCTACTTCGTTACGGTAGCCAAGCCTGCTGCTCTGACAATAGAGTCAGTACAATTGGATGATGAAGGCCTATATAGATGTAGGGTAGACTTCAAAAATTCACCATCGAGGAACTTCCACGTCAGGCTTACTGTTATAGGTAAAAATAATTATAGTATTATATTATGTAATGAAGGGCTTTAAAAAGCAGCAAGTTAAAAGTTTTGTTGTCGTATGATGTCTTGAATATTTATTACAATACAAACAGTTCTCGAAAATGCAGTTACATAAACAAGAATAACATTTATTAATTTGTTAGAATTGAATGAATGTCGACTCGTAATATTTTAGTTAGGGTCCAAATGTCACGAAGAAGGAAAAAGTATTTGACTTTTATTCTCGGTCACTCTTGATATATATATATATATATATATATATATATATATCTTTTTTTTTCTTTTTTTTTTGACTTAGGAATTTTAAAATATTGAAATAAAAAATTTAATTTAATATAGCTATGAATTTGAAATCGGCAATTGTAAAAATAAATTACATTAATTTAAAGCCGTTCCAGGCTACACCATCACAAACAAGTCAATATCGTTATTCACTATTTTTCTTCACATGGAAAAGATGAATTAATGATTTTTTTGGAACATTTAGAGAATTTCAACTTTGAAGCCTTTAAAATTTTGAGGAATATATTAAATGATATAATAAATTTTACAAATTTCTTTGGTGATTTGACTTAGTTTATTTGATTACAGGTCTTTTAAATGAAAATTATCTTAATTCTTATATTTTTAAAATTATTTTTGCCATAATGTAAACTAGTTTATATACTCACTGATGGGTGTGTAGTTTTGTACAATGTCTGATAATTTTTTTTATTTCATAAAATTAAAGAATTAAAATTGTTCACTTTATATTTTCCAATTTTATATTCATTAATAAATTTGTATAAGATTGTGACAATCTATTAGATAACAAAGTTTTTTTACTCATTCATCATAGGTCCCTCAAATAGACTGTTTATGTTGCTAGCATTTCTATTATCGTTCATAAATCATTGACTGTAAATATTTGCCGGAACTCTCGAGGTCACAATACATTTTATTGACTAAAATCAACAAAGAACCACTAGCCTGTTGCTGATTTCTGGTTTCGGACAATGATTTGACTATGCATTTGAAGTCTTACAGTGTAACGTATACCTGTAATTATCTCGTACAATCTTCTATTCGTTTCGGATAACGATTCGATTTGGAATCCTTCAATTATTGTGTCTGTTCAAGAAAACGGCATATTCAGCTTGTGAGGCATCAGTTTGTCGAATTTGTTTTCTTACGGATATTTAATGAAACTGATTAAATATGGTCTCGGTACTGTATTCAAATAATTTATTATTTCAGCGTCGTTTAAGTGAATGAATGAATTACTGTATCTCTTTAGCTCATCTGTATTAATATCAGTCTAAGTGTCTCGAAGGGGTTCAATTACGTTATGAATTTTGTATTCCTTTGCAACTTTTGGTATAAAACCTCATTGATTGTTTATACTTCTTGTATTAATGATGATGCTTTCAATGTGACAAACATATTCGAGGGTTAAACAAAAATGTTGTGAATGCAAAAAAAAATTTAACTAAAGGAGTATCAAAATATTTAAAACAGAATAGCACAGTTTTGAAGAAAAATTTAATTGGATTTTGCCATTCAATGAAAAACTAAAGGTGACGTCTTATATACATAAGAGGCTATTTTAGAATAAGCCAGTTTTATAAATAAAGAGCTATTTATTATGAATACCAATTTTCTATGAATATGAAACTGTTTAAAGAGACAAACAAATTTAAGATTATTACAAGTATTTGTTAAAAAAAATGCGAGCGATCTACTCCTACTCATAGAAAAAATCTTTAATTAACAACTTGGTATAAATAAATTTATTCACATTACGATTGACGGCATGTTTTTTCTAAAGGGTTGTATAAATTACTAGCTGTAACCCACAGTTTCACTCGCGTAAAATTACGGTTTCACTGTCAAAACTATTCTTATTCTTTTTTTCATTATCATTATAAAAAAAAATTCAAGGTTCACCAAAATAAGGGTTTTTTAAATCTGTAATATCTAGATAAAAGTATCCTTTACCTTTCTAGCGAATATAAACGATAACTCTACGAAATTTGATTAAAATCTGTCGAGAAAATTTTGCATGTTTGACGAAGAAATTAACATATAAACAGCTGGAGAGACAAACGAAAATTCTAAAAACGGGTTTTCTGAATTCTTTTATCACTCTATATTCTACATCTATCACTTTTTTTAAAGTGTTGGCCATTTACAGAATTCACTCTGTTACGATTTTAATATATATATATATATATATATGTATATATATATATATATATATATATACATACAGATGATGTACAAATTACTACTAAAATTAATTTTTTCATACATTTTTCAATTATCTCCATTATTATGGTGCTTATATCTCTTTGAAGAGGATTTAAATATTACGTGTTCAAAATTATTATATTTGCTATAAATCTGACGATGAAATAATATACTGGAAATGAGACCGAGGAGGATAATGACAGAATAGATTTGTGACCTAATCGGATCCTCAGAACCTATAACCTTAAGCAAAATTTCTTCATTTTTTTTTACACTCCATTCGGTGTGATTCGCACCGAAGGCCCACGGAAAGCGGTTGCGTCTATATGACATCTGATAGGGACAAATCTAGTATCGAAACGTATGAAGTGGTCTTTGAGGAGATAATATTAAGGATCAAAATCTTAGAAATGCTGCGTCATTTTATAATTTCAACTAAACGTCACCACAAGAATATATTAAAACTAACCCAATAGATGAGCATCCATTTGTTTGGGTATGCTAGTTGGTTAGTTTACGAAGAAGACAAAGATAATATATTATGTGAGTATTTGTTGGCAAGTATTTGTTGACTTGTGCGACGCCCAATTATGGGCAAAGAAAAAAGGAACAATAAGCTTCGCTTATATACCAGCAAAAAACATATTAACAAATTGTTGGTATCGTGAAAAGAAACGGACACGGCTGGAGAGGATATTTTAAGTAATTTATGGAAGATAATCCATATAAATAAGATAATTTGTCCTTAAGATTACCTCAAGCTTGCTTGTAGCGCCACGAACTTTAATAAAACGAATGTGGTTACATTTTTTATACTGGTGTCTTATGCAAATATATACTTGATGCAAAACATATGGTGAATGTGGACAAGACCGGGATTAGGACAGTCTAAAACTTGACAGAGTATTACACGACACGGAAAAAAATAGGCTGTATTGTGTCATGACATTAGCGGAGAGAAGAATTTTAGTGACGCTGGCTTTGGCTAAGAACACCATAGGTAATTAAATATTATCGCGCAAAAAATGCCATGTATATATCATTTGAGATGAAATACCTTTTTGGGCAAGAAGAAGTAATGGATCTGAGTGGATATCTTTTATTTTTTTTTGAGTATTTTAGGAAACATATAACATTTTGTTAACTCTAGATAAATCCTCGTCAAACTTGATATTGAAAAACCTAGAGTTTTAGAAAGAGAATGACAACGTTTTGCTTACTCCCCCCTCCCCCAGTACACAGGGACGGTAAACATAAACTGCAACCAATGGATCGTACTTTTTATTGTCGTAAATAGGGTTATTAATTTAACTTATGATGATTGGATGCTCTCAAATCCTGGAATAATAATTTCCATCTATGATTTATTTTTGACAAGAAAAACTGCGTTTCCCGTGACGATCACTTCAAAAAATATCAGCGCTGGTTTCGCTGCCAAGCGAACCTGGCCTTTTAATGCGGATATTTTTGAAGAAGACAACTTTCTGCCTAGCTAAGTTACTTATCGCATTTTGACCAAGCTAATTTCAAATTCTTAGTGTTACAGACCGACAAAAAATTATGCGAAAAGAGCGGTTACGCCAAATATACATATCTATTGATACAACTGAGAACAAGTACCTTACAAGTGAAGGATATCCAAGAGCAAGAGACAATTTTTCACATTTTATATGTAATGTTTCTTTGTATTTTCATTAAGATACATATAAGACATAACTTTAATATAATATTGAACGTACTAAAAGATGTTAATCATGCATCTTAATGGAATGCGATTACTTACACATTCTTTTTAAACATCCACTTATACAAATTATTTATCTAAATAAAAATGCACATGAAAAAGCATTGAATAAGCAGTAAATCATGAAATTGTATATTGGATATTTTTAATGAAAGAACAAAGGAAAAGAACGAAAAAAGGAAAATAATTGAAGATTAATTGGTTATTAGAGATTGGGCGGCTAATAACACAACTACACTAGTTTGGATATAATAGGCGTGACGAAAATAACGAAATACATATTTACTTATAATTTTCTTAGATAAATTCAGACGGTAGACGATAAATTGACGAACTCAGTGACAAGCCTATTCCTCTAAAACTCGATAAGATCAGAAGAATGGTTCAACTTGATGTTAATCAATGGCGTTAAATAAATTGTAAATGTTATACCCTTTAAATTCAACATCTTTATAGTAATTGTCATAATTCCATCTGAATGGAAAAAAAGTATTTTATCTCTTAGCAAAAAAACAATTTGATGTAAGTCCTCAAATGGTTTTAGGTCAATTTCAATATTATCTTTTACTAAAGGTTCCTTTTAAATTATTATTTATCAGCATTGTATAAGTTGAGATCATTGATTTTAAGTACATAATTTGGCATAATACAGAGATTACAAAAAGACATGAATCTTTAAAACATATAAATATTTTCCAAATAAGAAAATTAAATCACTGAACGACAATCGGTTACACCTTAAAATAAATAAATACTTTTTAAATTCTTCTTTAGCATGTATAACAAATATACCTTATAAAAAATTAAAAGCTTTATAAATAATTGTGGAAAATGTTAATTTTCCGGTCAAGTAATGAGAAAAACATAACTTCACCAAGATCTCAAGCAATTATAATGACTATGATAGCCATTAGAATTAAATACCTGCAAAAAATGCTGAAAATAAGTAAATGGTAGTCAATCATATTTTAATGTTACCTTGTACGAAAATATATCAATGAGAGCTGTACGAAAAAAGTTTCAACTTCTTTAAGACATAACTAAATAAGAGGAAATTTAATCGTTTACGTAAACTTCATTTATTCACAGATCCAATATTCTAATGACATAGCATTGTAAACAGTTTCATGTCATTAGCTAATAAAAAGTAGTTGTCACTATTAGGCGGAAAGTTTTTATCATTAATAGAAATGCCTAAACCTAACCTTTAGTTGTTTAGGAACGTCCATACTGAAAAAATACCCATATAAATAGAAATACATGTCACAACAAATTCCCCAAAACCACATTAAAAAGCGTTTGACATCTGGTCATCATAACCGCATATTTCGTAAGCTAAATATTTTACTAAATATTCTTGACTATTTATCGTAAACATGAAAATAATGTATATATATATATATATATATATATATATACACACGTACAATATCCTTCGGAATATAATTTTTATATACACTATTATTTTGAAGACGTCTATATTCAACATTCAAATTATCATTGTCCTTTGATTAAAACTGAGATATAATTTGAATGCAAAAATCTCTTAATATAATCTCGTTAAGTTATCGTGCAATATTTATTAAAAAAGTTATATATTCCATAAACAAATATAATACATAATTGTAATAAAATTAGCTCATTCGTTTTTGCTATTCATTGTACCCCATTCAATGAGAGCTTCTCTACAAAGGCATCTTCAAAGTTAACTCGTCGAACAAAAAAAAATGAAAGAGAAAGGTAAAATTAAATTGTATCAGTTAGTTTTTTATTATTTCGACAGTGCTTGAGATTTTCCTTCCCTGTCATCATCAGGGAGCGGTCCTCTGCAATAATTATATTTGAAGTTGGGTTGTGTATAAAGATCGAGAAAACACGCGACAAAAGCCATTTCCCAGTGCAAGCAGTTAAGACTACATTTCGTTTCAAATATTTTCCGCGCAAAAAATATAATATATCGCAATAAATTAAATCCCACTTCAATACTTTATTCTCACCCAAGAAAGAAGTTGGTAAATTGAATCGAAAGATGCCGTAATAAAATGTTTATTCAATTAATATCTTAATGAAAGCAGTTCTTCTTCGACGAAACACTTTCTTTTCTTCAATTGTACACATTATTAATTTCAGCAAGATAAAGCCTCAGGCGTGAACTTTATGACACAAATATTTTTTAAAGCTAAAATTTGAAAGATTGGTTTAAAGATGATTTGATAATTTCATTAAATTAAAAAAAAATGAGACAATGAAATATTTTAAAAGGCAACATGACATTTTTCATGCTTTTGACCGCTATATATATAAAAAACTACGTGATATTTTTCATCTGTTACCAATTTCAAATACGTTTTCAGTTTTCATGGTTTCCAAAAGATAAGCGATCAGATGTAATTTTTGTCTCTTATAGTTTTTATATATTTAAACTATAAGAGACAAAAATTTCAATACGCTAAGCGTATAATTTTAAAGATGTAGTAAATACAGTAGTTAAAAGATCAATTTAAATACGCTAAGCGTATAATTTTAAAGATGTAGTATATACAGTAGTTAAAATTGGATAAATATAGGAGATCATAAACATTACGTGATATTTTCCAACTGTAGACCATTTAAAATATGTTTTGAGACTTTGACACTTCCGAAGTGTAAGCGGTCTGATATAACTTACGTTTGTTATATCTTTAAAGTTTTTCAGAAATTTAAGTCCCTTAAGCGGATCAGCTGTAAGGATGTTATTAAAATTAGCCCTTGCAATTTTAAGAACATGTTACATATATTTGTAACATATATAATTTACACCTTTCAAGTTAGGAGAGAGGCTGGGATTCAAATATCTTTGATGTTTTTTGCTTTTTTTAATGCGACCCTAATAAAGAACAATCATAATCTTTACAATGCCTTTTCCTTACAATTTACCCTTAGTAGATTTTAGGTGCAGTTTAACCTTATTTCATTCTTAGTAATGGTTAACCTCTAATTAAAGGGTCATAACAAACAAATACTGACGTTCAATATTTCACGTTCAATAGCGGCCTAATGTTTTTTTTTCTTTCCTGCAGTTCTATGGGTCCTGAAAACTTTAATTTTGAAAAGTTTACTCACATATTAAGATGTTTGTAATATGGTATCTTTTTAGCTATAATTAATATTTTTAATTGAAAAATTTTTTTGCACTCAGAGATTAATTCTACATTAATGAGATAAAACTATTTCAGAAGAAACATTATCACACATTTCTTCAACTGATTTTCACATTTGAAAGAAAAACTAAAATTTTCTTATCTTAGTATGAGAAATGTTGTACGGCGGGAATTCTTTGAAGGATATTATTAATACCAAAATATGTTTCGAATTTTTCGACTTAAATTTAGTTATTGTATTAAATAATAATATTTTTTCTTAACCTATCGACATAAGGGAATGTTCCATTTCATATTTTAATTTTTTTTTTCTACACCTAATTCTTTAACGCATTTCCTGTCGATTTGGAAAGTATGTTTTAAAATAAATATAAATTTTCCTTCCGTTTTTAACAACAAGCATGTATATCTTTAAATTTTCGAAAATATGTGTAAGAATCAAAGATCAATAAATCTATCTAGTACAGAATACTACAATCTGTTCTATCATGTTATATAAGTAATGTTCGCTAAGTTTTGCCACGCTCAGTTCTCATAAAAATCCCTGAAGCCGAATAAACTTAAGTCTACCGACAAATATTACAATCTGCAATATCAAGCTATGTAAGTAATATTCGCACAGTTTTGCCACGCTCAGTTCTCACAAAAGTCTCTACCCTAGAATAAACTTAAGTATCCCTATAGAATATTAAAATCTGCAATATCATACTATATACGTAATATTCGCAAAGTTTTGCCATGCTCAGTTCTCACGAAAGTGCCTAACGCATTATAAACTTAAGTCTCCCTAAGCCTATGACGTTTTATAAATTTTTAAATCTGATAAAATCCTATATCACGTCAAATATGCTTTATAATATAGAATAAGGCGTATTCGACGCGCTCGTAAATCTCAAAGGTTTGTATTTTTTCATTGAATTTCGTATGTCCTTGTTATGATATAAGACCGTAAGAAGGGAAACATTATTATCATAATTATTTCCAATACCGAAGAAAATATTTGTTCTGAAGGCAATACTGAAGCTTTTTCCAAACTTTACAATTAAAAACAAGTAATGATATATCCATATATTTAACTCTGCTGCTCAATGTAAAGGATTTTTCTAAGTATTTAGAATCAATTTTTATTATTTTTACGTAAGTTATCTATTGCCGACAAATTTATTAGCAATTAAGACCTTGAAGTCATGTATGTATTTATCTCAAGACGTAGATAGAAGAGAGACAGAAGACCAATCGATCGCAGCATATCTTATCATCCCGCTCGAAATATTCCACTTAAATTAATATTGTTTATACGGCAGCAATTACGCCACTAACGAAGACGCCGTCCGGCCTATAATTGAAATAGCCAACGTGACACAATTGCTAAGTTTTTCAAGATGGGGAGAACGGGATAGAACATACGACAATCATCGAGAAGAGAAAGGAAAACAAGTAAAAAAAGTAGGTAAGACGAATATAAAAAAAACAATAACGCGTTCGAAACATTTCGGTTTTCTCGGCGAATTCAATATAAATGATAATTTAAAGTTTCGTGCTGAATTGGCTAAAGTTTTAATTATGTCTCCATTGTTAGAATAATGGACTATACGTTTCTGCCATTGATTTATTATCAGGTAATAATTTCCTTTATCAAACATATCCTAAAGACTTACATTTTAGAGTTCAGTATCTCAAATAGAAAAATAAAGCCCTTATGAGATCACTCATAGGTATATCATCGTAGCTGTGTTTCTCATAAACCACTGGCACAGGAACTTGAAATTGTACACAATTATATAACTTCTTGTCTCAATAGTTTTTACTTAAAATGATTTAAGCCGAGATATCACTCATAGATCTGTGATCGCAGCCGTGTTTCTCATAAACCACTGGGACTTTTTTTAATTACGGAAATTTAAAGGGGGAAGATAAGTAAGCCGAATTTCTTTATTTTTAAATCTCATTTGTGTATGGGGTATCATTTGAAACGACTAATTACGAGAGTCCCAAAAATATTTTCGTAATTATAGAGGATATCTTCGTTTTTTTTTATTACAAAAAACAGGTTTTGATGATCGTAGCCAATGGTTGTGGAAAAACTATAGCATTACCTTTGATCTTTAAAAGTATTGAAATATACACTTTATTTACAAGCCTGCTGCAAACATAGTAGACAATATATTCACATAGTGAAAATTAATACTGCACAGTTTAAAAAAAATACTACATGCCCTTAAATATTTATGAATGTGAGTTTTACTTGTTCTTCTAAAGTTGACAAGTTATTTTGTTTGTTAATAACTATTGTAGTCAACTTAAATAATATTTATGGCTAATTTACAATACGTTTATAAGTAACCCATATTGATATTAATTTTTTAAAAATTTACTTCAAAAATTGCATTAAAATTTTGATGTAATAAAAATTTAATAATTTAAATATATTAATATGAGCTTAATGTTCAAATTACTAACGATACACCATTATTACTCATTTTTTGGCTATTATTAAGTTTAACTCAGATTTTGGCCTCCTCTTTTAATTAAACGATAACAAAGAAATTACTCTGATACAAAATTTAAAATATTCAAATGAGAAGAAACTTTCTAATTATTGTAATGAAAATCACTCTTATTCACAGGCGCAAAAAGTCATTCAAGCAAAAAGCCTAATAACACTAAGGACATTTGAGTAAATTGTATTCTGAAGCGACCTTTTTGTCTAATTTTTTATCTAGGCATTTAAAGCCCCTAACAGAGTTTTTTAGGTAGACATTTTGCGTCAAATGTTAAATGGGCCTTAGTCTTTTTTCGTTCCCATCGGATTGTAAATCAGTGCTTATAAAATCTTTTTTGTAAAAAGTGAAATTAAATTAATGCCGTGGAAACAAATCATAGATAAATAAGGATACAGCTGGCCGAAAACTTTACACGCCGTGTGTTATTTGCAGTCTTGTTTAATTAAAGCATGTCTGCTAAATAACTACGCAATGTGACTAACATTTTTAACAATTTAATTAATTGTATACAAATATGGGGAGTTTAAGCAGCTAAAAGGTCTTTGAACAATTCCGGTAGTTTCATGCTCCCTTCCGGGATAAACCTTCCAGGATAAAACGGTTAATTGCCTATTAGAACACGCTTCAAGGAAGATTTCATTGTTACCTATATCTTTAAAATTATTTAAATTATTTTATTAGAAAAGTCGAATTAAATATTAGTGCGTAGATTTTTTCACGTTTTTCAAGTTTATGATTGAAAAAGTAGAGTAATGTACTTATTACTCATATCATTAAGAAGAAAATATGGTTTTTAATCTGTGTGTTTAGTAAAAAGCACAAAAAAATAATAACTGAGAAACTTTTAAAAATCGTACAACATCCATAGGGATGTTTCGCATAAACCTATATCGCATAGAGTTTTTCTACAACTGTGCTTCCGTTTGATATATATATATATATATATATATATAATATATATATATATATATATATATATATATATAAATATATATGCGTGTGTGTACGTATATAAAAGGAAAACTGACTGACATATTAACGTACAGTTCAAACGGCTGGATCCAGAAAGGTAAAAAAGAAAGTTTTCTAAAACAAAGATCTCAACTAAGAAAGATTTTGTATAATTTACCCCCTAAGTCTGTAAAGAGGTGTGGGTTTGAAAAAAGGCTATCTTGAGAACTACTTATGCTGGAAAATTGTGGTGATTGGATGGTTCATTTGGGAGGTCTCTCAGTTTTTTAAAAATTTTGCTGGGTTAACAGCAAGAAGTCCGAATATAAGTCATTTCTTTCATTTTATCAATTGTTTTAACTCAATAATGTTAGTTACATAATTCAGAAAATTTGCTTTAAGATTATTTTTTACAAATAATCGAATATATATTCCGTGTTTTTTAAATCAATTAATGAACTAGATTTAGAAGGAAGTGCGCATGTCATTTTTGTAGGAGTAACTATGAAAATGGTATGTCAAGCTTTCACTTGATAAAAATTTATTCTAATAAAATAATTTAAGATAATAACTGTTACTGAAATAATAAAGTGTTCTGGCGGCCACATGCTATAAACTGCTGCGCTGCTGCTGTTAGTTATGGCACATCGCGAGTACGCAGGCGCGGGAGGCATATCCATAAAATATCAGTTAGTGAGCAAACTGAGCGTGAAAGTTTTCCAGTAAAGCGCCTTTGCTTTTCAAGGAGTAATTTCTATATTTTTCCATCTAACCATGAACAATCTTCTCAACTAGTAATTGGTTTCACATTAAATTGAACTTTATGAAGTATAAGAAGCAATCCTAAAAACAGCCGCCTAATGTGTTGAAATACCCGATTTTAGAACTTTGTTTTTCACTAACTCTCTTTCCAAAGCGTGTAATATTTTACCGCCTAGTTTACAGTCTACAACTTTATTAATTCAAAAGAAAACAAGAAGCCTAGGGTTAGAAACAGAGACACAACAAGGAAAAATCAACTGAGATAGGTTAAAAAAAATTCGCATCAATTTATATCGGAAAATTGCATCTAAATATAAAAAAAATTGCATTGCAAAGTCGTTGCTGATTACTAGAAATTACATCCTGAACGGCACAGACAAGCTACGGCTGATTATCAGCAAACACATTATGAGGTATACAGGAGAGCTACTGCTAATTAGCAACAAGTGTATTAGAGAGGTTCAGTTCCGACGGAGGGCGGTTTAGTTCTGAAAAGTACTATTGTGAAGTTTCCATTCTTCCTATGGAATGTTAAAATTTCTCGTCTACGCAAAAAAAACCTGAAGGCCACAGAAACGGTTTTATTAGCAATTTGAACGTCGGGATATTATATTAAAAAGCCGAAGTATACATTATACATAATAATCAAAATTCATTCATCTTGTTATTCTTCACAATATTCTATAATATTTTTTTATTACGGAAAGGATGACCACTCAATGGCTATAATACAATGTGATCCCAGAACCAATTTTTCTTTGAAAAGTTAGTTTCTGAAACAAGTTTTTATTCTTATCAGGCTATGATTAGGGTAAAGGAAAGAAATTTGTTGGTATACCTTTGAATACTATGTTCACCTTGATCTTTTTGTCATTTCTATATGCAATTTACGATGATAAGTCATTATAAAAAAATTACTTTCAGCTCAGAAATCACACAATTTTCCTGACTTAATTTATGGAATGTTTCATGTTAAAATTAAAAAAAATTATAGATTTATGAATCAAAGGAAAGTGCGATGCTTTATATATTCAGTGTAATGGTTTTGATTTCATATCGTACTATGGTTTATTAGATAGTACAACTCCGCACATTATCAGTGAAGTTGTTTGTGCGGAAATATGTAACTTTGAAATTGACGCTAAGTTTTTCGAAATAAGCTTGAATTATAACTCGCCATGTATGAAAAGTAACACGTAGAGTAAACGGTCTCCCAGGCCTATACTCAGCAAAATAGTGACCGGTAACGACGGCTACCTGAGACCCATTAGAGAAGACGTTCTCCAGATAAAAGTGACTTTACAATAAATGTAACTGGAGTAGCTAGATAATCGCTATCCTTTAAAGAACTTTTAATGCTCAAATCAATTTTGAATTCTGCCGCTCAGTGAAAATGAAAAATCTTTGCAAATATGTGACTAATAATCCTAGTCAGGTTTTCAGGTTAGAAAATGAAAAAGATGAAGTAAATATATATTAAAGTGGGAGTATGGCGGATTCCCGGGTTTCCCATGTGCGCTTTCCCACGGCATTTTCTTTTGCAGTTCATGTAGAAAATAATTTCATATAGAAACATTTCACCGGTAAAGTAATTAGTCCATAAAAAATACACTTTGTTCTTTTTTAGAATTATATTAAACAGAAAACTGTGTATAAATTCTGCTTTATATCGCGATAACGAGCATATCATGTATATGTATATATTATTCACAAGTGTATTATGCATATATTATGCACAAGTGTTCCACTTCTTTATTCTAAAAGAGAAAAGAAGAGTAGATGTTGATAAATGGATAGATATCAAAAAAGTATATACTCAAAAATTATACTTGCTACATTAAAAAAATAAGGAATGCTATCATCTCCGTACGCTTCTTCACGAAGTGAAGAATAATTTAAAGTATCAAAAACCATAAATATTGCAGTACATACTATCTTTCCGTGTGTGCTCGATTTTTGGATTGCTTGAAGGTAATCAATACTTTCATGTAGCTTTGAAAGAGGCCGCAATATGTCAATCGCCGTTTATGATACAAGAAATTTCTACAATAATGTTGGTGTTTTGCTGTACTTCAAATCAAATATGTCTGTGGGATAAATCTATAGAACACCTTGCCGAAGACTTTAATTATCAAATTTATACTTTACAAGAAACATTTAAATTTTATTCCAAACAGCGACCAAGCAATGGTTATCAACGATATATTACCGAATTCATTTGAAGGGGAAGAAATGGTGTGTAATTAAGTGGATGTAGTGGTAAATGCAAAGGATGTCACTATCCATTAGAATTTTTCAATGCTCTAAGTCCCTCGGATTCATCATACCATTGGTTTTTAATGCATGTCTGCATACCTGAATTTTGCAAGCGCCTAAGTTATGTAATGGTAATAGTACCATTAAATATGCTCGAAGTAAAATCTTTGCATCACGGTGCAGACGAGGCGACTATTTTGATTGGATCTGCTTAGGGGAAACCGACTTTGTCAGGTAGTCCATTGATTCTCAACGATCTTCGCTTTGATTTTAAAGGAGTGCATTTTCCATTGGAAATATATTGCGCAATAATGATTAAACAATTATATATATATATATATATATATATATATATATATATATATATATATATATATATAACTTTTAATTTTTCTTCAAATTCTACACGCATTTCTTGATGATATTGTTTTTTTCCCATAAAATGTAGAGCAATTCCGAATAAATTTTACTACTGGTGTCAGAACTAATTTTCTAGCAATTAAATAAAATCTCTAGTATTATGGTACATCGATAACAAGTGCCATCATTTCATCTGAATGTAAAGAAACCTGTTTTATTACGCAATCAGAAAGTCATTTGTCCTAAGTCGTCTAACACTGTAGACCTATTTCCATACTATCCTTATAAAAACAACTTTTTTAGTCAAGTCAATTACTTATCAGTTTTTGTCCCTATTTTTAGTCATAATAATTCAGTTGAAGTAATTAAGATCATTAAACAGTTTTGAATAGTTAACAGATTAAAATAATTTTAATTTACAACTTGAGCAACATATTTAACATTGTAAGTTTTGGTATGGTGTTTGCTAGGTTTATGTTATAAAATGATTAAGAGCCGTTCAATTTTGTTTCACATTTAATATCCGGAATCGTAAATTTCGTAATAAAACTTATTACTTATACCGAACAGATAATCTTGATTCTACAAGTTTGAGTTATTTCACTGTATTCATATTTTTCATGTCCATTAAGTGTAGTGTCTGGAAAATCTACTTAAGAGTAGTGTTTGGACATTTGGAAAAAAGTCGCTTAAAATATTTCTGAAGTTTTATTAATTATTACTTATCCGTGATGTGAAAGAAAATAATTTATTACTCTTCTTATTATTCAGATCATTTCATTTCATATTAAAAAAATTAAATACAGATATGTATCAGATTAATCAAACTGTTCGAAAATGGGTATATTAACCAATCTTATCCAATTTGATACTGGCTATAATTTTTGTGGTACTTAGACATTTTCTAAGATTTTCATGTTAGATTACCATGGTATTAATGAACACTACGGTAACGATTTTTTTGGGTAAAAAAAATCCTTGAATTTAAATAAATTAAATGTTTTAATATAAAATTCTGTCTCATATCTTCTTTAATGCAAACAGTTTCGATTTTATTGATAGCAATATTTACATATGGAGAACAAAGGAGTTAATATCGTTTGAATATGGAAGGGAATTCGGAATAACTAATGCGTTACACAGATATTGAATAAAATAAATTTTTGAAAAGCAACTGTATACCTCGAGACAAATGAAAATCTCCTAATTAATTTTTGACAAAAATTAATAGTATTGTCATTTAATGAAAAGTTTATAATTTCATAAATTTGATATAACTAATAGTCATCTTGATGGAACATTTAAAAAAAAAGTCAATAGTATCTAAATGATACCTAATTATATGCCAGTGTTAGCTGTAAAATAAGTCGTAAACGTAGAGTTACTGAAGACGGAAATTAACCTTAATAAATTAATTTCAAACTATATTTAAACACAAATCCAATAGATTATTGCACCGTTATGGCAAAAAGTTAACTAAAAATACAAACATACATGCACGTACAATATTACCAGAGTAATATAGCATATATTGTTAGAAATAATACCTTATGTACCTTTAGATGACTGCCAATCTCTTATTTTATTAATAGGAATTCAATGAAATAAAATGAATCAGCGCGCAGCGGGATTAATACATAGGTCTGAAGAATTTGTGTTTTATGAAGATAAGAAAGTATGTTATTACGTTCTAATCGTGGATTGCTAAGAAGACTAAAACTTGGGATATAGTTTATAAATTATTTGGAAGTGGCATATTTATGTTTAGCATTAGGCTTATTAATTTGGAATGACAAAAGCTTGAACAATATTTAATGCAGGAGACCCTTAACAGAATTTTAGATATTTCGTTCGCAATGTACTTAACAATTTGAATAATTATATAGTCTATGAAAAATTATGATTCTTTGATATATATCAGGTCATAAAATACGACATTTAAAATTACCTTCGACTTAGTTAAAAAGTTAGATCAATTTATGACAAAATTATCACACTCGTTTTTGTAATTCATTGTACCACGCACAATGAGCGGGTGACTACAAAAGCATCTTCAAAGTTAGCTCGTCGAACGAGAAAAAAAAACGAGACGGAGAAGTAAAAGTAAATTGTTTCAGTTAGTTTCTTATTATCTCGACAGTGCTTGAGATTGTTCTTCGCTATCGACGTCAGGGAGCGCCTTCTACAATAATTATATCTTTGAAGTGGGTTGTGTCTAAAGATCGAAAAGATACGGAGCAAAGGCCATTTTTCGGGGAAAGCAGTAAAGGAAATGTTTCGTTTGAAATATTTTCCGCGCAAAAAAATATTATATACATTGGAATAAATTGACTCTAACATAAATATCTCCTTCTGCTCACCAGGGCTAGGGGTCGGTTGGTAAATTGAATCGCCGAATGACGTAGTAAAATGTTGATTAAATTAATATTTTAATGGACGTAGTCCACGGCAAAAAAATTCTTTTATTCAATTGTATACATTAATTATTTCAGAATGATAAAGCCTCGAATGCGGCGACATGACACAAAAATTTATTAAAGCCAAAATTGGAAAGGTTGGCTTAGGAGATTATTGCGTAATTTCATTGAATTCATAAAAAAAGGGAAAAGTGAAAGATGATAAAGGAAAATATTAAATTTTTCAGCTGTTGGCAATTATAAGATATAATATGATATTTTCCAGCTTGGATAAAGCCTGCAAACGTATTGATAATATTAAATACGTTTCTAGATTTTATCACTTTCAACATGTAAGCTGTTAGATAAAATTTGTGTTTGTTATATTATCTAAGTTTTTGATCCGTTTAAGTCCCTTAAGCAACTTTAAAGATGTATTAAAACTAGTAATAGACGTTGGGTGAAATTGAAGATTACGACTATTGACAATTTTAAAGATGTTTTTATATTTGGTCACATTTGAAGTTTAAGCTGTCTGATATAATTTGCCTTTATATCGTTTACCTTTTTAATTGATTTTAGTACTTCAAGCTTGCAACCTTAAGTATGCAGTTATTCACAACTAAATGAAACTATGTGATGTAGTATTATTTCTACTTTCTTTAAGTTCTTTACCACGACCTAGGTTTCGTTGTATTACAACATCTTCAGGTGGGCTATTAGGAAAGATATACAAAAAATTCACAGCTAAATGAAACTACGTGATGTAGTATTATTTCTACTTTCTTTAAGTTCTTTACCACGGCCTAGCTTTTGTTGTATTTCAACACCTTCAGGTATTGAATATATTTGGCGTAATTTTGTGGAAATTTATTATTCACAATGAAATGAAACTATGTCATGTAGTATTATTTCAACTTTCTTTAAGTTCCTTACCACGACCTAGGTTTCGTTGTATTACAACATCTTCAGGTGGGCTATTAGCAAAGATATACAAAAAATTCAGAATTAAATGAAATTACGCGATGTAGCATTATTTCTACTTTCTTTAAGTTCTTTACCACGACCTAGATTTTGTTGTATTACAACACCTTCAGGTATTGAATATATTTGGCGTTAATTTTGTAGAAATTCATTATTAACAATTAAATGAAACTACGTTATGTAGTATTATTTCTACTTTCTTTAAGTTCTTTACCACGACCTAGGTTTCGTTGTATTACAACATCCGTTGGCTATTAGCAAAGATTGGAACAAAACCTAGGTCGTGAAATAATACTACATCACGTAGTTTCTTTTAATTGTGAATAATGAATTTCTACAAAATTAACGCCAAATGTATTCAATATATAGTTATTGCTAATATTAGGAGTTGAAATTATAAGGAACCTCTCACATAGTGGGTTACATATGACCTTTATGACTTTTAAGTTGACAAAAGACCTGAAATTGAATTATCTTCGATGATTGTCATCTTCATCATAGGTAAAAATTTTTATTTATTTATGTAAACGCACTATTTACCATTATACACTTATTTATGTATACAGTTGATATGTATGGCGAATTTATTGCTATGAGAGTAACCTTTTACAGCCAATCAAAACACTTGTCTAGTTCTACTCGACGAGAGGCCGGCAAATAAAACCGCATCGCGCCGTCAAAGGCTCAATCCAAAGGCCATTTTTAAAAATACAAAATGACAATTTCCTTTAATAAATGACACTTGAGTTTTAACCTTATTTAATGATTAGTATGGATTGACTCGTAATCAACGTATTGTAAAAAAATTATATTGTAGTTCCACCTTCCGTGATCACTAACATCTGAATATAATTCTTTTTACTTCCTATGGTTTTATGGGTATTATGTACCTGATGTGATATGTATTTTGAAAACCTTCTTAGAATTAATAAAAATAATTTGTTTTCTGAAGTGAACGAATTCGTTTTGGATATTCAATTTCTGACAAAGACGACTCATATGTTAATATTTTTCGTAATATAATATTTTTGTGGCTATATTAAGCTACAATATTTATTAGCAAATAACAAGCACCTTTCAAATTCAGACCGACGGTTTTTTTCATTAATTTATATGTTTATTGCAACTAATATCGCTTTTATTCACAGACGGCGACATAATTAAAGCAAAATGTGTAATGACATTAATGCCATTTGATTAAATTGTACTTTTAAGCAAACTTTTTTGTAGATTTTTTAATCTGGCCATTTAATAACCATAACAAAATAATTTTAGGTCAACATTTTGTGTCAGTGTTAGGTAGAGTGCGCTTGTAGGATTCTTCTTCCTGCCTGTTTATTATTATTATTAATGAAATTAATTTTGCGAATATAAAACTTAGATTAAAATGGAAAGAAATGTTTATAAAAACTTCGCAACGTTTTTTTGCAAAGTATTAGCTACGTAAAATTGTTTCTTACTATAGCAAGCGAACAAGGGTATGAAAAATGGCCAATACTTTGTTTTATATTTTAGGATATAAAAAACCAATTGTGTATATGAAAAAGACGAAAAATTGCTAATTCAAGTAAATTGACACTGTTTTAATTGAAAATTTCAATCGAATAAAAGTATTTAGATATTTATTATATACTGGATATTTTTTGCGGTGCTTAGAGATTTCTATGACGGATAACAAAAGTTGTAAATGAACGACGACTTTTCAGAAACTTTTTTCGACTTTCCTACGTCAGAAAATAAAACCCCTGAATAGCAATTCATTATATTTTAAAATAAAAAATTCTATTTCATATCATCGTCATATTTATATTTTTATATAGAGACAAAGCGAATAAATATTGTTTGAATATGAATGTAAATTAGACATATATTATGGGCTACAAGTCTCTGGGACTAATTATTTAATCTTAATTATTAAAAGAAAATTAATAATAAGTAATATATGAAACATATTTGTGAAATTCAGTTCTTAGTTTAATTAAATAAGGGAAAAAGTCATTAGGGCGTACGTACTTAAATTGAAATTTAATTTGTTACTCCAGATCCATTTAAATACAGATTCAACATCTATTTGAAATTTAAATATATACGGTTTTAGGCTATTAATGAAAAATAAACACCGAATCATAGGTAGACGAAATTTATTGGCATTAATAGAAATTTGAAATTTCATATGATTGGAAATTTCCCATTATTGGAAATTTCCACAATGAAGAAATATATACAGAAAAATACATGCACGTACAAGTTTTCGTACGAAATTTCCCCAAATCGCATTCAAAAGTGTTTGGTATCTGCACACCAAAACCCAAATATTTGGTAAGCCAAATATATCACCATAAACATGAAATATTTGTAAAATAAATCTACAAATTATTTTAACCACATAATAAAAAAAAACATGCAATATTGTAACAAAAAATGCCCCTTGCATGTGGCAAAGCAGGTGGTTAATAATTAATAATATAAAAATACGTTGCAATAAAATGCTAACGTTAAAACTTCCACCCGTGCGGAACTGTGTACTTACATAAAGATGATTTATGAAAAACCTGTAATATAATCGGTTCTTAAAAAATCTTAAAGATATTACACAACATTTTCTTGTTTTATAAATTTATACTCAATCGTTTCTTTCTAGTATGTAATCTTTTATATATTATATAGTTTACGATAATTCTTAGTAATTATCTACCCCACCATGTAGGACTTAATATGATTGCTACTTCCTCACTTTATTAATCTTAGTCTGACAGTTTAAAATTATTAAGTGCGTTCAGTGGCAAAAACGTGAAGATATCACGAATATAAATTTTAAGTAGATAATAAACTTTGTTGTCATATTCTAATCATAGGATGCAACATGGACTATAACTTTCGAATATTCTTTGCAGGACAAATTTTGCAAGTGACTCTTAAGATGAATCTTATTGATTTCATTTGCAATATACTCAGCAGATTTATTAATTGTATATTCCATGAAAGACTGTAATACCTCGATATTTATCAAATCATAAAATACGATATTTACAATTACCTGCAACTTAGTAAATAAGTTAAATAAATTTAGGGTAAAATTATCACACCCATTTTTAATTCATTGTATCCCGCACAAAGAGCGAAAGAGTACAAAAGCATTTTCACAGTTAACTCGTTGAACGAGAGAAAAAAACAAGAGAGAAAGGTAAAAAGTAAATTGTATCAGTTAGTTTCTTATTATCTCGACAGTACTTGAGATTGTTCTTCGCAATCGACGTCAGGGAGCACCTTGTACAATAATTATATCTTTGAAGTCGGGTTGTGTCTAAAGGTTGCGAAGATACGCGGCAGAGCCATTTCCCGGATAAAGCAGATAAGACAACGTTTAGTTTGAAATATTTTTCGCGTAAAAAATTTAATATATACCAGAATAAATTGACTATTACATAAATATTTCCTTCTTCTAATCAAGGCAAGGAGTCAGTTGGTAAATTGTATCCACGGATGCCGTAGTAAAATGTTAATTCAGTTAATATTTTAATGGATGTAATTCTTCCAAAATAAAATGTTTTCTTTTTTTTCAATTCTACTTATTAATTGTTTCAGCACGAGCAAGCCTCAGAAACGGGTGACATAAGACAAATATTTATTAAAACATAGAAGGAAATGTTGGCTTAGGATATTATTGCGTAATTTCATTGAATAGATCAAAAGGGAAAAATTGGAGATTGTGAAAGCAATGTTATTTTTGGTTATACTTTGGACATAAAATGACATAAAATGTTGTATTTTTCAGTTTTTAATTGAGTTTAAACTCTAAGCTTCCTGATGTAACTTGCATTTGTCGTATCACCTAAGTTTTTGATCGAGCGGGCAACTTCGGGGATGTATTTATTACTACCACTTGAAATTCTATGAAACTTGATTCACTTTTTATAAATATAATTTGAGGCTTAATATTTTTCATAGTTGACACCTAAAGACCTTAAATCATTGGGTCGTAAAATATTAAAGATGAAGTTCCATGAACACACACACAGCACATTGAGATTTTTTCTTTCCAACAGTCCTTAGATTGTTGTAAACCTGACGTAAAAGGCATTTTAAAACTTTTAACTGATGTTTAAACTTGGATTTGTGTTCTGAAATTAATTAAGTCAATACAAGGTAAATTTTGTGTAAAAATGATTCTTGTGTTCTTATTTTTCGTAACGTAGTATTTTTGTGACTATGATTAGAATTTTCCTAAAAAAAACATCCGCTTAGATTAAGTTTTTTATATTATCAAAGCACAAATATTTTTTGAAATTAGAGTTAATTTGTAAATTGATAAACCTTAATTATTTAAGTAAATATATAATACATACATGAATTTAAACGTTTTCAAGTAGTTATCGCCATTGAAAGAAAAACCAAATATTTTGTTGTTTTAGTGTGAAATACTTTTAATACTACTTACGACAATACATTTTTGAAGCTAGTTGCAAAAATAAAATTATCATTACGTTTTATCTTAGATGTGGTTTTCGATTATGATAATCCCCGCAGTAGAGGAAACCTTATTTGTTATATGGTGAAGAGTAGACACAAAAAATATTTTTTTGAATCGAATTTTTTTTCTAACATAATTTGCTATCGCTGTCCAACTCAATTGTTATCACACTGATATGGAAATGATATTTGGAAATAAAAGTAAAGTCATATCACGTTTCTATATCTAAGAGACTGTCTTTCAAAATGATCAATAAATCTCCCAGATGTCTAATGTAAATCACTTTAATCTATGGTCAGTTCTAAGAAACATTCTAAACAAAGAATAGAGTTAAATTTACTAACTCTGCCATGTTATAATAATATTTACTATGTTAAAATATCAAATCATATCTAATAAAGTTAGGCAATATATTTAACATGCTTATAGACTTACGAGATCGTCTTCTTGCTTTTACTGCGATAACAAAATAGTAAAAAAAATCACTATTATTACCATTATGTTCATAACTCTTGAACTGCATTTAATTCTGCCATAATAATAATCATGTCGATCAACATATAACCACTGCTTTAAATTGTTCTGTTTTATATAAACATTTAAGAACAATGTAATGAACTCCCCAGACATTTAACTAAGTCTGCTTCTTGAAAATGGTGTAATGTACTATATAGGATAAAATTTAAAATTTTTACATAGGTATTCTGCGGCCGACAATTTCCTAAGTCAAATGTGACCTTGCGGTTCCGTATATATTTAGCTCAAGATGTAAGTTGAATAAAATCCAATCGATAGACGCGTGACTTATCATTCCACTTGAAATATTCCACTTAAGTCCATATTTTTTCATTCGCCAGCGAATACGCTACAAACGCGAACCGCCGCCTGTCCTATAATTGAAGTAGCCAACGTGACACAATTGCTAAGCTCAGCAAGGTGGAGAGAAAGGGAAGGCAAAAGCGAGAATCGCCGGAAGCCCGAAAAGTAAAACAAAAGCGAAAAAGTAAGGAAAACGAATGTGAAAAACAAGAACGCTTTCGAATCAATTCGGTTTTCTCGGCGAATTCAATACGAATGATAATTGAAAGTTTCTAGCTGAATTTGCTGAACTTTTAATTATGTCCCTATTGTTAGATATACGTACAAGGAGGAAAAGTCATTGTCACTTCCGACTATGTGTTTCCGCCCTCGTCAAAATCGATAGTAAAACCTATTTTTGTTGGTAGAATCATTAAAGCTTATATTTGTTTATTAAAAACTATTAATTCTATGTTTGTAGTTTGTCATACATTTGCTAACAATTTTTAATAAGTATGATTCCAATAAAATGATTAGTTCGGCTCCATAAACTCCGACGAAATCGTATAGATTATTTTGCTACTGAGTATTGGTTTTTTTTAAATTTTTCTGACAGATTTAGTAATTGAAAATAGAAATGATATAAAAAATGACACGGTTTTTATGAAAAAAAATTCTATTTATGATAGATTATTAAATTATTTAAAAATATATCCGAAGATATTACTTTAAAATTTAAACAAATTTGGTTTACTATTTACTTTATTCCATTTTTAGAGCTTCTAAAAATTTAGATTATATTAATTTAAAAAAAAATTAAATGTGCAATATTTTTTTATTGAAGTGATGTTTTCCATGAATATTAGAACTATTAAAAAAAATTATGCAATATTTTTTTAGTCAAATGATGTTTTCCAGAAATAAGGGAACAAAAGCATTCTTTTCGTATTATCTCCCTGTTATTTTTTAATTTCAATGCAATATCCAAATTATATTACAAATGATTTATTTTTATTTTCATAACATTTTCTTATGTAATGATGTAAATCTCTGTTTTTAATTTGCTTCCTTTTAACCACAATTTGTTATAGTTTCACTCTATATAATAGATAATTCTTTATGATATTCTTATATTATTATGTTGAAATAAAAAAAAAGTGTCTATTTATTTTTTAAACATTAAAATTTATTTTCTTAATTCTTCAAAGAATTCAAATCTTTGATTGAATTTATGAATATTTTTTACTTTATTTGCCTTTAAAAACCTTTAAAAATTCATACGAATTTATGTCCGTCTGAAAAATAAAGCACAACTTTTTTACCATAGTAAAATTCCATCAGCAACAAAAATATAGCCCTTTACCTTCTTAAATGATATTTGAATGGAAGGAATCTGCCACGCTATGTAAAAACCTATTAAGAGAAATTTGTACTATTATATATTTTAATTTCCGAAATATGTTGATAAAAATTATAGTTAAAATTTGAAGTTATAAAATCTATCTAATTTTTGTATATTTTTATGTTGTTAGTGTTAAATTTAATAACAATGGACCATGATTACTACTAAATTTTTCACTTTTATTTTTTAATTAAAATAAGAGTTCCCGAATTCTGAGTTCTAGTTAATGGAACCCTATGTCAATATGAATTTTGTTATTAAAAATTTCTAACTCATATATTGACATAAGTTTACATTAACTACAGTTGAAATTATGAAAACCCCAGTTTTAATTAAAAGATAACAATGTCAAATTGCTGAAACGAAATTGAAAACAGTGAAAAGAGAAAAAAACTTTTTAATTACTGTAATTAAAATCACTTCTATTCATGGGCAGCAATTTTATTCGGGCAAAATACTTAATGACGTTGACATTTGGGTAAATTGTATTTTTAAGTGGTCTTTTTTATTATTTTTAGTTTTTTTATCTGGGTGTTAAAAAGTCTCAATAAAGTATTTTTTCTGTTAAGTATGTTTTTAGTTTTTATTAAAAAAATTTAGTGTACTCGTCCCCACCGTCCCCACAATTTGCAGATGTTTTCGTTTTATATTGTGTGATGAAGAAAAATTCTGTCAATTTTATGGTTAGCATGCATCAAATAAGATTCTATTCTTACCTATATATATATATATATATATATATATATATATATATTTAGGATAAGGGCGATGCTAGTTATGTGAAAATAACATGATTGAAAATTTCCATTGAAAAATCGTATACTAGTAATGAGATACCCAAAATACTCCCAATACCCCAAAACTGACAAATTATATTTCTTTTCATTATTTACAAGACACGTAACCGTAATAACCGTAGTATTTTTTGTGGGGAATTTTGTATACATAGTTTTTATATACAGTTTTCTACATCTAGTTTGCGTTTGTATAAATTGTGTTTAAGAAAATTTAATTTAATAAATATTACTTCAATAAGAAAATAAGCTTCTTTGCTTTCGATACATTTTTTTATTTATTTAATAAAATAATCAATACATGTATGTATGTATTGCCTATGGTAAATGTGTAATGCTTAAAAATAACGTACAAGTTTACTTATATTTTCAAGTAAACTTTTATGAAACTACCCAAGGGTAATTATAATACCACAATATACATTAGCATTCTCAAAAAGTTTTTTAAACGCTCGTCTTCATATCGTTCAGAATAAACCATTGATAGTCATTGTAAATTTAAATTTTTTTGATTCTTTTCGGGTTAGGATGTTTTCAAATATTTTAAATTATGGCATGGCTAAAGCCAAAAAATCGCTTCACATTTAAATTTGCAAGGAGTTATATAATTTTCAAATATCGTGAGACTCTCACTAACGGACGAACGGATGACGGATTTCATTAAAAAACGGGTGTTATAGGTAGAGGCTTTTTTAAAATGATGATAGTAAAATTCTACTTATAAACAGGAAAAACACAAGACACAAAAGAAATAATATTGCATATTCTAATCCTAGTCACTTCAATCAGAAAGAAAATATAATTCGCATAGTCCAACGCTATTCGTTTACAGTTTGTATATTAAATGGGTTTAGGGTAGGCTGCATTCGCAATATTCAGCTCATTAATAGTTGTCGTGTTTCATTTCTCATGCACTGCACTCAGAATGCACTTTTGTAATATAAAGTTTTTTTTTTTAATTAATATCTAATACTTTCTTTTCTAAAGAAACATTGGCCACACTTGTTGCATCCCAATGGTACAAAGAAGATATTCTCCTGTAAAAAGTTACCAAACAGAAAATGAAAAATAAATCTAAGATTTTTGACGTAATGGGCATAGTAAAAAATTTTGTAAGAAAGTACTTACTACTTAGTTTAAACATTTCTCAATAGCCAGTAAGCGATTACACTGTTCTATAATTCGATTGACGTCAAGGAGCATATTTAAAAGCTTCTTGTCTTCTCAGGTTCCGTAGAAAAAATAACGTCTCCATTTTTATACTATATCGAAATTAGGTTTAATGCAAAATAATAACTATCGTTAAGTCATCATCAACAGGGTGTCTCAGTCCAGTGACTTTCTGTCTCTCTCCATTTCACTGATTGTCTTCTTCTCTCCAAAAGCGCGTAACTTTGGAAGTATTGTCCATAATTACCACGCTAGGTAAACGGGCTGCGTTGCGATAGTAGTGCGTAGTTTCTCGCGCCAGTGTTCCTCACTGGTATGCTGCATTTTAGCTAACTGATCGCAAACATCAATCCAGTCCTTCTCGACAAGCGGCCCGGAATTGAATCCGGGATGCGGTGGTAGGCCACGATTTCAAAGGCTACGAGCCTTTAATCAACCCAATACCCCAACGTGGCTGTCGTTAAGCATATGTATTTAATTGGTTATACTATCAATACATGTCAGTCCGTCCAACGTCATTACTCATCATTTACTTCATAGGGCTCCCTCAAATAATTTAAAATTGATTCTCCAAATCTACCTGAAATTTTCAAGGAAATAACAGCACCGCATAATTCTCTTAAGTAAGTTCAGTGATCGATTGATGTACTCTGAAATCCATTAGATTGTGTTTGGTGATAAATTACTACGTTACGTTATCATCACGCCGATTCCTTTTCACTGTCATGGTATTAATAATTTTAGCTCAGAGCACAATATGATGAGTGACGCTTTAATGAACACGCCGTAGTAATTTATCTCTTTTTTCACTATACTTATTATGACAGAAACGGGGTTGGAAATGATGATTGAGCTCCACATATACATCATAATACGGCGCTATTATTTCGCCACCTTTTATTATTCTTAAAATACATATTCCGTATGATATATTTCTCATATTATATTTAGATTAATACATAAAAGATTTGAAAAGAGTAAGGGCGTTTATTCAACGCATTGTTATATTTACAGTAAATACTAATGGATTCTATACTTTTATATTTTTGCTACCAACCTATAATTTTGTAAAATATTATGAATAAATGTTAATAAAATCAAGTTAGCAGCGATAATACCACAAGTTTTTCATAATAATTCGATCATTGCAATACATTTGTGTGATTAATATTATGTAGAAAAATAGCTCTTGTGCTGGAAATAAAATGACAAAATAGACTTAATGAGGTAGAAAATAATTTTTAATGCGGAGGAAATTAATAAATTTAGAGGTTTATTACTACTTAATTCAAAATAACTTGGTTGTGAACTCGTATTATCTACAGAGAATTTATATATAGACTTGCTAATAATTTTGTTTCAGAAATAAAGAAAGCAATGTGTAAAAATAAAAATTAAAAAATGTAAGGATTAAATTACAACAACTACACGTACAATATTTATGATGAGTGACGCTTTAATGAACGGGCGGTATTAATTTATCTGTTTTTGACTACACATGTTATGATAGAAACGGGGTTGGAAAGGATGACTGAGCTACACATATACATCATAACTAGCGTGACCCGTGCGAAGTCTTCGCATTATTTATTCCATTATGAAGCTCAGATGACAGATCAAACAAATATTTTACTAAAATTGACATATAGAGGCGCAAGTATCAAAAGCATTGAGCTAAAGCGCCACTTTATTTATACGTGAGTGGATTTGAAATTAAACAAAAATTTTACCGACCGTCAATCATATTGACGTTGAGCCGTTAGATGGCAGCATTGCTGTTTTGTGTATATAATTTTAATAATTAATTAATTTGCAAAAACAATAGCAATAATAAATTTTTTAGTTGTGGATGTCGGTAGAGCAAGCAATTATCTATAAAATGATATATAATTTATGTGAATTAGTTGTGAGGTTTTTTTTAAAAAGGGAGTGTAACATCTTAACCTTAGCGTATTAATATATATGATGATGATATGGCGATATTATTTCACCACTTTTTATTTTTCTTAAAATCCATAATCTTCTCACATTATATTTACATTTCTCACATTATATTTAGATTGACACGTAGTAGGTTTGAAAAGTGTAACAACGAGTTTTTCATATTAATTCGTTCATTGCAATATATTTGTGTGATCAATAACATATAGAAAAAGAGCTCAAGTGCTGGAAATAAAATGAGAAAATAGACTTAATAAGACCGAAAATATTTCTAATGAGTAGGAAATTAGTAAACTTAAAGGTTTGTTACTACTTAATTGAAGAGAACATGGTTGTGAGTATGTATTATCTAGATACAATTTATATGTGGACTTGCTAATAGTTTTGTTACATAAATAAAGAAAGGAATTTGAAACAAAAAATTAAAAATATATAAGAATTTAGTTTTAACAACTACATGCGCAATGCTTTTTTTATAAAATAATGTATCCAACGGTAAATAATTTTAGCTTTTTCGTGAAATACAGGATTAATTCGAAATTATAAATTAAAATTAAAAGTTATTACTTTCAATGCTTCATATTCTAGTGTTGTGTAAATCCCATGTCACAGATGTTCTTTAAAAAAACTTGAGAGACTTACGCAGATTTGTAATTCAACGTCAGAGTTAATGAGGAAACCGCAAATTTGCCTTCAAATAAAATAACATTACGTTTTATGGCGAACTAATCACGAAACTGAACTCCGTTCTATATGTTTTCAATAATTGTTTCATTCTTTATTGTTTTGGAAATTTTATATAGTACTTAAAAGACATTTGCGATTTAATGCTTTTAAAATTTCGAGTTCTATTTTATCAGTTTAGCGAAAAAAATATTAGCAATAAATATCTAGACAATTATTGCTCTTGCAATAAATTACGAACTCCACTAGTTTTTAATATAAGTGTTGTTAACACGTTGTCTATATATAACTAAAATTACAAATAAGATGATGTAAATTTTTCCTTAAAATTCTTGAATCAATAAAATAAACGTTATGAGCAAATTCTGTCATGGTATAAAACAAAAATATACTTTTAGGTATTAAAAGACACTTAAGTTGCTAAAAGGTACTCTTTAAAGATCAAATAATAAATTAATTAATGGTACAAATGAAAACGTCGTTCAAATCTCCAATTTAGATATTAAAATAGGAATTGTTTTCGTTTTGCACCACTTTGATCGTACTTTGTTGGATATTAATTAGTGAATGTAAATATTTGACGAAAATATTATGGCACAGCTTAAAATTAAAAATCTATTTTAAAGACTAAAAATTGGAAAAATTTTAAATAAATTTATGTATAAAAAATTGTATTACCCTTATCCAGTAGAAATGCCAAATTTGATTGGTAAATATTTTCCAAAATAATTGTAAATTATAGCAAAAATTTAATTGAAAAATACATGGATATAGGATTAGATGTAACTTGAAGTCCAAAGAATACCACGAGTAATTAATCGTTTCTTTTCTATTTATTACATCTGACGGCAAAACTAAATTTAAGTTCTGAAAACACTAATTTTTATCACTGTCCAATTTAATTAAAATAATTTTTTATTAAGAAACCTATATTATTTTGTTCAGTCGTTCAAAAATAATACATAGGGTATATTTGTTCAACAGGTTTTCTATACATTTTAAAAATAATTTCTAGTACGATGAATATATCCCAACTAACCTCATACTTCTGTGTTACCATTATTTATTTGATAATGTGTTCACATCATCTTAGAATTATATAAATATTTTAGTTAACTCTTTGACGTAAATGAAACGCCCGTTTCTTTAAATAATATTTGCATATCGTTGCTGAATTATCCAATATTACACATTAGTTTCAGCCATAAATGCTTGTTTTCAACGTATTTTAAATTAAAGGCATAAACCTTGTGGATAGCGATGCGCGTGACAAAGAAATAAAAAAGTTACGAAATGAAGTTTAATGATTTCGCTCATTAAATCCCAGAGCACCCTGATTTTGATAGAGCATATAAAATATGACAGGTAATGACTCATTTCAATACAATTTTAAAATTAGCTATGAATAATATTATCTCTCAAACTATGTCCCATATTCGAGCATAGTCGTACCCAGGACTTCCTGATTTTGATAGAGCATGAGAATAACGATCAGTTATGACTCAATTCAATACAATTTTTCAATTAGCTAATACAGTCAGAACAATACTATCACTCAAACTCTGGATGAACATATAATAAAGTTTAAAGGACATAAAGATAAAGCAACATATGCAAAACTAACTAGTCAAAAGAGGCTAAAACAAGTTATTTATTTCAGTTTGATATATATATATATATATATATATATATATATATATATATATATACATATATATATATATATATATATATATATATATATATACACACATATATATATATATATATATAGAATAAACAAAAAACGGTCTGGGCCCGAAACAGGAGTGGGTGAATCTGTGGTCTTTAATTTAACAAACTCGGATGCAATATAAACTCGCTAAACAAAATATCAAAGCTCGTGGTACGGTATGCACGTAGCGGAAAAATATTTCGAGAAATATACCAACGGATAAGGATATGAAGAAAAGAGACATTTTACCACTTGTTTTAAAGGGAAAGGATGATACTCGTAATAAGTCAATACATCCCCTAATTAATTTTTCCTCATCAATAGCGATACAAATTGCGAAGCTACGTCAAGTGCAAATTCGGCTTAGATTTGATATCACTAGCCAGGACATTGTCTGCAAATATAATAAATGTACGAGTAGGATAGACGTAATGTACCAGGAAAGGGTAAAATATTATTTGCGACTATGTATTGTTATGACATTGCAATGAACAATACCTACACGAGAATCTGCACGAGACATGTCGAGTTAAAGAAACGAAGCTTTCAACATTAGAAAGAGCAATGATAGGAGATTTTCTAATAGTAAAAATTCCTTGCCAACCAGGTTCATGACAAAAAAGAGTATCCAAAATTCTGGCTCCAAAAGATACCTCTCAGCACATGTCATGGTAAAAGGCACTAAGGAAAAGAGATGCCCTAATTGTGTGAAGGTAGAGGATCGCACATATATTTGCTAAATTTATGATGTACATTTTTGTTTTACTTGCAGTCGAAATTATATAGCTAAATAAATATATTTTTAAAAGTACGTGTTACGAGTAATGAATATCATATTTTGGCGCATTTTGGGACTAATTTGTCCCAAAGATTTTCCAAAAACTATTTTATATAAACAACAATTTTTGTTAACATATGCATAAAATTAATAAAAATAATAATGTAATTGCTCATATATCTGAAAATACATTAGAATCGGATTTGTGCGTGAAAGTTTTATTTATATATATTTAATCCCTATTTTTAGCTTCCTAAAATTTAGTTGTGTTAAATTCTAATTTTTGCCGTTTAATGCAATAAGCTACATTCAAAATTTGTTAGTCTTCCAATCAAATATGAATGCCGAAGGATATAAATTATATTATATTTAACTAGTTAATAAATAACACACTACTGAATACTTTTTCAAAATCACAGTTATTGACCTTTCTCTCCATAATAATGATATTGAAATATTGTAAAAAAAACTCACCTTATTGAAACACCATTACAAAAATTTAATATATTGCATATTAAAGAAAATTACGAATACGATATTTTAAAATCTAAGAGGGTAGATAGAAAAGTTTGGCGCTTGATACAGAAGTAATTCCAATATTGCACTCGTACTGCTTTCATTATATTTAACGAATCTTCAATTTTTACTCTGCAAAGTTTTATTTTTCCGTTGCTGTAGCTTCCAAATTTATACGGGTTATGATAGAAATGGTTAGAATGGTTAGAATAAAACATAGCGTCGCTATTTAATATATATTGAGAAAAGGATTAATACTGAAGTAAATTCAAAAAGATGGGGTGATGACGTTAGGAGAACTTGTATCATCATACAGAATTGTAAAAAAGTGGTCAGCTGAAGTTAAAAGTGATCAACAGAGAGCTGAAACTACCTTTGTAATGAACGGTCGTCCATTGCGTCTCCTGGAAAAATACGCTATTCGGTCATAAGATTTCAGCAGTCAAATAATAGAAAAGGCTGTTTTAAAAAGAGCTTTGCGTCATAAGGACAACACACGCTCTCGTACCCTCTCGTACCTGTACTCTCGTAGGCTGAAGTTCATGTTTATTGGTTCAAATTACCGCCACACCAGTCTTGTTTATCTGATCTGGCATCGTTGAATTTTCATATCTTCTTCAATTGAAAAAAATAGACAGAAATTTACATCGAACGGAAAAGGCGAAACTGCAGTCAACTTCTGTTTTAAGGCTTTTAAGGAAACATTTTTTTAAAGTGATGTATTGACTTTAGAAATTATTGGAAAGAAATGCAACGGGCCATATGGTGACTATTTCAGGTAATTAAAATAATTTGATAAACACCTGTATATATTTTTATATTCCAACTACGAATTTTTCACTCCGCCCTAATTAAAGTTAATTAATTAATTTATTTCATTTATTTTCTGAAAAAATGTACTTTCACCACTGTTTAATTTTTCACTTAATATATATTTGTTAGTATAACACGTAAACTAACACATATTCCCTGTCAGTATTTGACACTTCAATACAAAGCGGACTCACATTACACATCGTTCTAAGATTTGATTGATCAAAGAAATTTTATGTAGCTTTATATATTCAAAGCTAAAATATTTTTTTGATTTATGGAAACAACAATTCATCTAATAACATTGTACTTTTGGTACAAGGTCATCGGAAAAGTTTCTGTTGTCCTCCACTTTTTTTTAATATTAATTATATTTTCTTATGAAACATATCGATATGGAGATGTATGAATTAATATTATTTATAGTTAACAAAATGAAAATGAGATTATCTTGAAAACAAGAGCCTGTATTAATATAGGTAGTTTTGAACAAAACGTACAACGTATAAAAGTGTCAAGTCAGTGTATGGACATATCCATATATTTAAGATGAAAATATCTTTTGACAATATATCTGACTACTTATTATAGTTGGAAAAAGTTTAATTTCGTACAAAGATATTTTTTCAAATATTACATCTGGTTCTTTGCTAATTTCAAAGTTTTATCGCAGTATTTTTATAACTAAAAAATATTCGGCTTTTGAAATCCTTTTCCATAAGATGCCTCGTTTTACAAATTAAAAGTGATACATGTACCGATATTTGGAAGAAGTTTAAGTTCTTACAAAGATATTTCTTTCAAATATTGTATCTGGTTCATTGCTACTTTCAAAGTTTTATCGCAGTATTTTTATAACTAAAAAATATTCGGCTTTTGAAATCCTTTTCCATAAGATGCCTCGTTTTACAAATTAAAAGTGATACATGTACCGATATTTGGAAGAAGTTTAATTTCTCACAAAGATATTTCTTTCAAATATTGTATCTGGTTCTTTGCTACTTTCAAACCTTTATCGCAGTATTTTTATAATTGAAAAATATTCAGTTTTTGTTATTTTTTTTTATAATACCCAAAATACTTATAAATACAGCGACTAATGTATGAGGAGCTTTATAGATAGCAGTGTTTTTTTTATTATGCGTAATCTTTCATTTATAGTATGAAAGTAAAGTGAAGAAGATAAATGTGATACTTAAAGTACAGTTTTTTATATAATATATAGCTCGATAAAAAAATTCAAAGTAATAAAAAGCCTCATGAACGTGTATAAAGATAAAATTACTTATTTGCAGGTAAAGATAATATCCTTGTTTTATATCTATATTAAAAATTCTTTGTCGCCTGTCGCTTACTGAATTCGGTCCAAGATTTGTTCAAGTAGTAGTTTTAGAATATAATTAAATTATTGTAAAAATATCAACTTGCCTCAAGTAACTACTGTGTATAATCCATAGAAAAATTGTAACATTTCCTTGTTATTCAAATCGCCTGAAAATTTTCAAACAAAATTAAATACAATTAAACTTATTATTATTTATCATATATTAAAACTTCGAAGCACTTCAAATATTTTTTTTCCATTAATACCTAAAATGTTATTCAATTAATATGGAAATTAAACTGTACACAATATTACAGTGCCTCAAATGCCTATCCTAAAATTATTGCAGGCTCTCGGACTAATATTTTTATCTAATAATATAAATTTTTGGAGAAAATCCATTTCTTATGTACCTCACTTTATAAACTACCTTAATATGCTAAGAAATATATTTAATCTTTTATGAAATTCATAGGATTTCATAAAAGATTAAATATATATATATATATATATATATATATATATATATATATATATATAGAATAGGATAGGAATTTCATATTCAATGAAATATCTTGTATGTAGCCTTTTCAGAGCATATAAAAACCTTCCGATGAAAATTATTAAATATCACTATACATTAATCGTTAAATAATTTAATTCTACTACTCTTTCAAATACCTTGGAATTTCAATTTTCATTTCTAAATATTATTTGATTATCGGGTTACATATATAATATTTAGGTTAAACGAATGAACTACCTTGACAAAATATGTTACAAGCAGACTTTTCAGAATACCTGGGAATCTGTTGAAAAAAATCAATTGAGTTAATAGTAGTATACATTAAACTTAATGCAGCTTCGTTCGTATAACACCGTATAACATAAAAACATGTTATTTGAATATTACCACTTTAGTCTGTAACATGTCGTACATTATTTTGGGACGGATTGTGAAAACTTGACAAAGTATTGTATACGTAGAATTTCCCGCACACCTGAAACCTTTTGAATATTCTCGGCGCAGATTCTCAAGAACAACGTCAGGCACCGAAATTAAAAATGTCAGAAGCAGGGCGCGGCAGACTTCAAAGAACTTTACATACGCGCCTTTGAAATATTAAGTGTCAGATGTAGGGGAATATTTACATTTAAAAGTGAAAAGGCACTTCACACATAACAACACTTCACTTTAATAAAAAATGTAATACTGTCTTTTTGCTATTGATTCTTTAAAAAAAATATGAACAAATATTCAACAGAGAAAAAAAACTATTTTTGAAAACAATAATAATAATACAAAGAGTTTATTTATCTTTAATGGAAATGGCTAAATATTTTGTATGTATTTTGGATACAAGGTAAGTCAACAACTCTATCAATCGTGGATTGCTTATTTTAAAAGGTATCGTTTTATCACAGTGGTACAGTAGTTTATTTGGTAAACCTACAATACAGATTAACTGGTATAAAATCAACATTTAATTATACGTATAGGGAAATTGTAGAGGGTCAAATTTATTCATCTATTTAATTCCCTAAAAATCCCATGCCCAATTTACAGACTTATGCAAAGCGTTTGACAAATAGTTTCCTACGAGCAGACAAAAACAATAATTTCTGGCACTACTTTTGCATCCCGTTGGATGCAAAAGTAGTGCCAGAAACAATTTAGCCAATTTTAAATACTGAATACCGTGAACCATTAAACAAATTTACAATCACATTCATGAAGCAGCCAATGGAGCAAAAAGATATTAATATTGAGTACATTTCGTAAAACTAAATTAAATAATGTGAGTACACGAAAAACAGGTAATGGGATAGTCGTGCGCATTCTAGGCTGGTGAAATAAACTATAACATCGTCCTTCCATATATGAGTCAGCAGCTTAAGTGCTAATAATCACGAGATCGAGGGGTTAGTAATGTTATTATTTAATAATTTAAAAACGATTTAAAGCAACTCCGATTATCGTTGCAGCGAATTATATCTGCCCGTTATACATTTGGAAGGGAATAAATTTGGATAATATCCATACAATTTGTAACACAAAAATCGGCTAAATTTTTTAAATATTTAATCCAGCATGAAGATATAAGTAGCTTCATACGAGACCAGATGATTGCATTAATTTCAAGTATACTATGAACCAAAGAGCTAAATACAGCTACGATACATTCGATATCATAAAACCACGGGGATATTTTATGACAAATCCTATTATTTTTTGAGATCTGAGATCCGGGATAGATGAGATTCTCTCAACAATACAATTGAACTCATAAATATGCGCAAGGGTGACACGTAAGTGGGATTATGTCATAATTGTACATTTTCTTATGTTAAAATTTTACTTATTGTTCAGACTCCATCGTAATACTTGGTTTACATTATGTTGAAAGGGCTCACCATTCGATCTACTATTTATATTTAAGAAGAGTTTTAAATCAACGGGAAACAGAAGGTACCAAGCAGTGCTGATAACTGAAAACAAGTCATTCATCATAATGAGAAATAAATAAAATACCCAATTTTTTTTTCTTCCATTTTATATATAGTATGGGATATAAGTTGTAATGGCAATCCATCATAAATAATATTTCTTCTAGACCTTTGTGTGAGGTTGACATGGCGATATTGGATAAAAATGTATATATAAATATATCCCCCTTCCACACTTCCGAAACTTTTCAAGTCAACATTATGAAAAGAGCATTATTAGAAATTTATATGAAGTTTATGACAAAAACAGAGCCATGGTTAGAAATCTATTATAGTTTTTGTGAAATTTACAATGTTTTTACACCTATAAAAAACTAATTGTAACAAGCAATACGTTTATGTGATGAGAATCGTCATTAATAATTGGAAACTGTTATATTGAAAAAAATTTAAAATTTTTTAAATATAAATATTTACATGGACCAAAACTTACACGGACTCCTAGTAATGAGAGTTTTACTCAAAACTAATTCATTTAAACCATAACCACAGTATTGGAGTTAATCAGCAAAAAATATTTTCTATATACATTTTATTGTAGTAAATTTTGATATATAATTTAAAAAAAATGTAAATGAGACTTTTGGAATTTTTCTACTTGTATTAAATGATTCAACGGATCACTGCACGAATGTACAAGGAGAGCGAGAGTTCGGGAAGAGTGGTGTCGAATTGTGAAAATGGCCACTAATTTCGATGTGATCACCACGACCACTCTGCAAAGAGTGTAACGACAGAGAAGAAGAATTAAATGAATTGTATTAAATGACCAACAACTAAATATTTTAATTTCCATCGAGGAATTTTAACAAAGGTTTAATTTACCTAAAAGTAAAAATTTAACATTGTTTTGAAAATTGCTATTAATATAAATCCCTACGTGACGATGATTTATCTGCGGATTAATAATATCTGTTGTAAGTAATATATTATGACAAAATGAAGTTTCTACAACATATTCCAATGTTACATTGTTTTTGTTATATTGTGCTTGTCTGGCTGGCAATACCAGGGAATCATCTTTCAAATGCCAAAAGCTATAAATGAAATTACTGTCTATTGCATCAAAACTATATTGCATTGAAACGATATTGCATCAGAGGTTAATAAATTTTTTAAAATTTTTCAAGTAATTTTTACTTGATGTTAAAATGGATTTTCAACTGTGTGAATTTAGTAAAATAAAATTGCCTGAACATTATCGTCCTAAACATGGGGCTGAAGTGAAATTTCTATCGGAAGAGTCATAAAACTTTTTTTAGGGTTCCATAGCCAAATGGCGAAAATGGAAAAATTATAATTTCGTCCTATCTATCCACTTGTCCGTGTGTCACAGGTAATTTCCTCGAATATTGTTCGCGCTACATAGAAAAAAATTGGATACTATGTATTCTATGTACCGCTATACAATGGAAACAATATTACGGGTTGCACTCCATACGTGTAACTTACCGATGAAAATAAAGCAGTACACATAGACGCGTGGAGTGTCATCAAATATATCTTTAAAAAATATGCAGAGGTTCCAAAACAATTTTTTTTTTTGATTGGTGAGATTGCGCTTCTCTTCTCTTGTTCCCTGCTATAATTTTCAACTAACGTGTTTAAAATTCCAAAAAAATTAAAGTTATAGAACTTAAAATAAATTAAAAAAATAGTTTGAATAAGATACATGGTTTAGTTTTTGAGATATGTGATTTACCGAAGTAATTTTCTATAAGAATAAGATATCAAACTTGCGGACGAAATGATTACTGTCAAAGATTGATCTTGTGGAATTATTGCAGAACTTTTTAAAATTCAATCAAATATTCTTTGCAATATTTTTCGAAAATAATTTTGTAGTATACATCTCCTCACTCCCACTCTGGCTTTTTAACTATGTATCTGAAAAACTGGAAAAAATGATGACAATAATATGCATCATGTATAATAACGCAAGGTTATTTTGTTTAACCTGCCCTAAATAATTAACCACTTCATTCAAGTGTTATAATTGTATGATCACTTTATAATAGTTAATTAAGTGCTCAGCAACACCAACGTCATTAGTAAATTAATTTAATGCCTAAGATTCGACAAAATTTGTTTGCGCAAAAGAATTAATTGCAATTCCTTGGCATTAATTCTCCGAATAGTGGTAAATAATTAAATTGAAGGAAATATACTTTCATCATTAATTTCAATTCAGGTTTCTAAGGGTTATTCATATACCTGTATGTGAAATATTCATATACTGTTATTTAAACATTATTGTATGATTCCCGTACGGCAGATAAATAAAAATTATTGTTTTTAAGGCCTTTTTCTATGAATTATTGAAATATATATATATATATATATATATATATATATATATATATATATATATGTATATATATACATAAGAAATTAATGGTTTGACAAATGAACGTTAACGCTCTTCAAGTTTTAGATTAAACATAAATACAAAAGCATACAAGAACTACAAAAGGTGACGACAAAAGGTTTCGACAAATTTACTTTCACTCATCAGAAACACGCTGTAATCCGGATCAGGTGGTTGTGATTTCAATACCTCTGGAAACTGAACATTTCCCATATAATTCGATTTTAAAGTATGGTATAGTAAAACGGTAATGGTTGTGTTAGTGCTGGAAATTATCAAATATGAAGAACATTTGTGTTCCTGTGGTAACAGAGCATAGCGTAAAAAAACAATTCAATTTTAGAATTAAATTTTTCCTATTAATCTGATATTTAACGAAAGAATTTTTGTAATATTAATTATAATTGTACTGATTTAGTAAAATTCATCCATATTTCGAATTTGAGTTGCCAATTAGCATTTGTCACTCAATAATATAATTTTCATACGAAATATTTATTTTTTAAACAATTTCTCCTTAATTTACACATCTTCAGAAGCGTCCAAAATTTATGATCCCATAGCATACGAACAAATGAACAAATATTAAATGATTTGATAACAGTTTTATCTCCGAACATTAAGAACATTCATTATTTAAAAATAAAAGAAGATTTTCACAAAAAGTTACGAATGAGTTGATTGTCGACAATTTTCTAATGAAAATTTTGAATGTCTCTGGACTTAAACGAGTTTTAGAGTTAACAAACCAAATTAAAAGTCAACTGAGTACTTAGTGCAAAAGACAAAAGTCAGTTTTTATATCAGTCGTATAGACGGTAATAAAAAGAATATAAAGCGGAGTTTGGGTAAAACTTGAAGATTGAATAAATTTTTGAAACATTCATTAGAAAAAGAAGGATATTTAGATTATATCCGTTACGAAGTTCCACCTTTTTAGTTAGAAATTCAATTGTACATTTTAACATTGTCCAGAGTCGTAGAAAAAAGTATAAAGAAGAATTTTCCTTCAAGATGAAAGTTGATTAATTTAACTTTTCTTGCTACTATTTTCTATACACATTTTTGATTATTCATGAACTTTTCCCCTAAAATTAAAGTTACTCTCTTAACTTAGAAAACATCGATCTTATATTTTTTACCGCTTTATATTTACTAGTGCTAACTTTTATTTTTATTCTTCTGAAAGGATACTTTTGAAGTGCTGCGCAAGGTCACACAAATTGGTCATTATTGAGTCAAACAATTAAACTGATAAAATATATTTCTAGAATAAAAGCAGGTCTACAGAAATTTCCTGTCACGCAGAAAATTTTCTTACACTGGAAGTGACTTTTTATGGGAAGAAATACATCGAATAAGATGTATCATAATATAATTATGCGACATTACAAATAAATTTTCGAAGAACGGTCATGAGGTAAAGCATTTTTAGTTTTGAAGTTCTTCTCGTTATATGGTAACAAAATGTTGATACTTGAAAATATTTCTTAACATTATCTTGATTTTTAAAATCACCAATTTAGAAACGGGAAAAAGTTTGCCATTATCTTACTTGCACAATGCACTTTCTTGCCATCTAGATTTTAAGACTCGTAAATTTGTCCCACTTTTATACGAAATTGCCATTTTAAATAGCTAACTAGTTATTAACCCCGACTGTATTGACAGGTAACGTTTAGTGACAGGTAACGTGACGTGAAAAGTGACGTATTTTGGAACTCTTCATCAAGTATAAAAATGGGTCTCTGTTTTGGGGTGACTGCAGGTTAGATCCTAAAACAATTGATTAATAAGTCATAATTCTGTTTTAACAAGAAGTGTCGTAAGTATCGTACACCCAATTCGGAAAAAAATCCGTTCGTATTCAAGATCATGACCAAGGCGGAAGCCATAAAGTAGAAAATACTCATTCTGGTTGATATAAATCCGTATTATATGACGTAATACACTTTTAGGTTGGCACTAACTATTGGTAACCAAGCAGAATAACTTATTTATATCCAATAATAAAATATTTTGGTAATTTCAACAGCTCCATCCCAAACTCGTGGCTTAAAATATCGTTAAATATATTCCAAAAGTCGATGTATATGCTCGAAAACATTTAAATAATATTTTTGCAATGCATATACTTAATGACTACTATATGAGACTACTATAAATGAGGTAATGATTCAATGCTGTCCATTGTCAGTGATGGATTCTTTCACATTATTAATTTTACACATTTATTTTTCCATAATCATATTTAGATTGCTATTAGTATACTTAAGACTTAATACTTTTTATTTAAAGTCTGCATTGTGCAAATAGCAATCTAACCATGGCTGTAAAAACATAATTGAACAAATCTAATTGAGGAAAGAATCCATCCAGAAGACAACATTGAATCAATATCTTTTTTATAGCTGAAAGTTTGTCATGATTCGTCAAGCCACAAGTTTACGATGAAGTTATTATATATACATATATACGTATATATATATATATATATATATATATATATATATATATATATATATATATATATATATATATATATATATATTATTTGTTATTAACAGTCAATTACGGGGATCCGTAAGAATAATAATTTATGCAAGAAAATATTTAGGATTTTTCGGGTTTTGATTTGTTTTATAAAAGAAAATATACAATTAAATTCAAACTTTAGCGATATAATCTAAACCAATAGTCATACCGAAATTAGCACCTACAAAGGGGAGAAAAAAAATAAGTAGAAACAAAACACACGTAAACTAAAAATATAAAATAACTGCGGACCGCCCACAATGAGAACACGTAATAAGATGCCGTTAACATAAGTTTCACAACTAAAATGATTATTAGGGAACTATTCGGCGTAATAGTTCGCAGAACACTTCCCGACCGCCCGGTCCAGAGCCGCTTTCCGCGTCAGCACCAACTTCTGTGTTAACTTTTCGGCAGGAACTTTTACAGTTAAAGTTTTACGGTTTTGCCTGGCGTTGGAACGGGTATTTTTTCCCCACGGGCAATAAAAACAAAATTGATTCAGTCATACGTGGAATCTTTCTTTTATTTTGTAAATAAAACATGGCTCGAAGTTGGAAGATGATATCGGTCTTCTTTTTGGTGTTCGCCTTCTTCGCGATCGACTCGCAGAGGCCCGATCTATCACTCGCGAAGGGGTGGGGCTAATTCGATCGGAGAAGGTATTGTAGGGTGACTGTCTATAGGTTATATTTAGAACTCGTGTCATTTGTGAAACTATTTTTAAGCAATGAAGTTTTAGTCTAAGTGAAAACTTTTTTATGCATTTCTGAACTATTTCCAAACTTCAATCACTTGACGAACAGGTAAGATCGCGTCCGCTTATATTTTCGTAATATCTGATATTATATTTATATTGAACTTGTTTTATTGGCGTTTAATTAATGAAAATTACTTTTCTCTGATAATTCTAGAAAATTGAATTAGATTTATTTATTAAGGTTTTTTTTAACTGTTCTGGTTAGGTCAGAGGCAATTTTCTGGTTAATTTTTTTAATAAAATGAAAGAAATAAAGGCACTAATTCTGAATCCTCAACACCAACAACTTAAAATTTGTTGCATATCCCATGTTTCAAAGTAACGGTTGGTTCTTGCGTATTAAATAGTGATTCAATAAAATATTTGGAACTGTAAACGCATGCGTTTTCAAAATCAGTAAAAGTGGCGTTTTAGTGGAGACGACCTGAAGAAAAATAAATTTATTTCTGCAAGTTAACCTCTTAGAAAAATTATTTGAAAATCTCGAAATTGTCCTGTGATTTGAACTTTAAAAAGGATGCTTTTCACGAAAAAATAATGACAGCAAATAATATCAGCCGCATGATTTCGTTAAATGCTATACGATGCAGCGTTAGAAACAACTCTTTTGAGAAAAATGTGATTGGTGTTCATCAAAACTCATAATTCTTCATTTTCTATTTAAGTACGTTTTTCCAGATTTTCCTAAAAACGATCTGACCAAACTGTAGAAGCTCGATAAACTTATCACCATAGTTTCCATTATTTGCAATTTGGTAGTCCTTAGGAATTCGGGTTGCAAAAATCGAGTCTATTTCTATGGTTTTGATGAACAGAATGTGATTTTAGTGGCAAAACTTCAAAGCATACTGAAGAACCTTTCGATATTATTTGTTGTGTAGCCACACCACACCAAGAAATCTGTCTTTGATAATTTCTCACGTATTGAATGAAACACTTGTCGAGATAAATGATGTTGAATATTTTTTTAGTCCATCTGAATCCCAACTTTTTACACAATGAGCTTACTACTCATATTTCTATTAACTAACATGCTGTATCAATTACTATTATAGATTTTATGTAACACAAGCAAATATAAGTGTGCCGTTTGATAATTTGATATGATTGGCCGTGATTGACGGAAGGATATATCTAAAAACATTTTTGTGATATTAAAAATTGTTGGTGATATTAACCAACATATCAGCATTATATTACTTAGTTACGTGTTTAAGAAGGAAATAACGTGGTTGACAAAAAAATTACTTTAATTTAAAAAAAAACTTGAGCTGCGCTCGACTAAAATTTTCACAACACGCACACCATCATTTTTTTTACATTAAAATAATTTTTTTTGCCAATCATTTTATTCTTTTTTTACTTTATTGAAACAAAATTATGAAAAATGTGACACATTCTTTTGCTCTTGACCAAAATTTTCAAAATTAAAAATTATTTTTAATTATTTAGTTCACATTGTTGCCAAAGCGCATTGTATTTTTTTTATAAACTTTATTTTTTATGACGAGAATCACACATATAAAAATTGTAGGAATCGATGTCATGAAGAGGATTCGATTTCATGCGGCTCATTGGAAGCGATGGTCAACGTTGATAATATTATGAAATAGGTGTTATTACTATAATTTTTTATCTGACATATATATATATATATATATATATATATATATATACACACACATATATATATATATATATATATATGTATATGTATATAAGTATGTAAGTACGTCTACCATAGAAGCAATTTTTTTCCGAATTACCGGGTTATAGTTTCATAGTTTTACTTTGGGCATTTTATATTCAAAGCGGTGTCCAGAAAAATATAAGGAATCTGCCCTCGATCAATAAAATATTACATTGTGAACCTACTTATTCTGGCAGCATCGTCACATCGCGAAAATGACACGGGCATAATGTGATATGACCTGTGTGTTGAACGTTACTATGTCTATACCTTAATGAGGTATCGTCTAAAATCTTTTTATTCTTGCATCAGATTTTATACAATATGGAGATCATAGGTTCTATTAGATAAATTGTATGTGTATCCGAATATGAGATCACTGTTTACCAGTCTGAAATTTGTCATCAACCCTTGAATGTGATACGAGATCAAAAACCTTTCCAAGGAAAAATTAAAAAATGCAATACATTTTTTACTCGCCATTATGAAGCTAGTATAAGTATCTTTTCTGAACGCATCTCATACAAAAGTATTGCTAGAAATCTTTCGTTAAATTAATTTGCGAATAGTATTTGTAAATCGTTCTGTTTTACCTAGATTTATTCATGTGGTTTTTCTTACATTCACTTATAAAATATACTACAAAAAATTTCAGGTTACAATGAAGAATGATATTTTTTTCCATAATTATCGGTCATCCATGTAAACATACATGCAAAAATTAATTATTTGTAATGGTCGCTCATCCTTATACTATATACAAACCAAATTTCAGATCTCTCGAATTACAGACAGGTGATCAAAATTAACAAATTAACGTGTAAAATTTTCCTTAAAGACATACTTTTTTTTCAGTAAAAATATAGGAGTATATAAGAGTAAATAAAAGTGTGTAAACAACACAAATTACCTATAATTTGACTAAGTGATAACAATGTTAATTTGAAAATATACATACAGTGCCATCTATTAGTAACCTAATATTGTAGTTTATATTTATATTTTAATGTTGTATTATTAGTAATAAAATTATCACTTTCGTTGCGTGTTTCGTATTTTTCCTACCACTCTTTAAAATTTAGTCTCAACGCCGCTAAAGAAGTTTTATATTAAATTAAAAAGATATAATTCGTCGAAGAGTTTTTGAATTATATATTTATGTTAATGCCTGAAAATTCTTTTTCAAACTAAGCTGTAGATCAATTTATTCTTTTTTTTGAGGAGTCAATACATTTACATTGTAGCCTTTAATTTACATCCCGGTTTCGAGTTGTTATTTTGCCTATCAAAATTCCTTATTTCTATGCTAAAATATAAGTATAGCGAAGAACAACAACTTGATTGTTACAAACTTTTAAGTGTTTCCTAATATTTAAAAGGTTTTTGCTATAAAGAATACTTTAAAAACTTATTTGTGTTCTACAAGATTCGCTTTTGTTTTCCCTTTGTTTCACGCTCTTATAACGTTGGAGTAAGTAATTAAGGATTAATGTTCATTGCGGGTTCGGGCGGAAAATTTATTAAAAAGCTAAAGTAAAAGTTCACTCTAAAAAGAACCCCTTTTTCTGATCTTATTAATGTTTCGTACATAAAGAAGGAGGGAATATTACGGTTTTAACTGCTGGTCTGATCGTCAACGGGTTATGATATTGAAACCGCTTTAGTTACGATGTTGAAGTTTTGGTATAGTTTTATTCAATAGTTGAACAAAACTAGGTTCGAGTTATCGAAAATAATTTTTATTGCGTAATTATTTTCGTTGTTAGCATACCTTTTTATTTTTTCAATTGAGTTTTATATGTTATAATTTTTTAAACTCTTACGTATTTTTGTAAGTTTTTTCAAAGCCATGTCATCTCCAATATAGAAATAACACCATTTTATATAAAATCGACGAAGTAAACTTCGTCGTTGTCTTTAGTATTTTCGTCCATTTTAGGGTGAAAGCATCATATCTACATACTTGACTTTTTTAACGACGATTACGTTTGCAGGTTATATCGAGAGGAATTGAAGATTATATCTAATCGTTGGTTTAATTGTAAATATTCGCTTTATAAAACGAAAATTAAACTCGGCTTACTTATGATTCCGAAATTCTTTAAAATATTAAGCCAGTCAATTTTATGGACTGTCGATTAGAAGTTTGACGGACTGTTAATTTCATTTTTAATTTTAATACAGTTTATATGTAGGAACATAAGTAATAATATGGTTTTCACTAAATATATCTGCAACATGTAATCGGTTAGGCAAAAAAAACAACGAAATAAATGATGACAAAAATACGATATATATAAATCCTTAATAAATGTTTTGTCTTTTGAAAGTAAATTTATCAGAAAGATAGTAATTTAAAAACTATATATTCTATGGCAAGAAATATTCTAATTAATAAATTTAAAATTAAATTAAATGGTCATAAAATTCAGTTGCTCGAACGCAATGAAAAAGTCAACGTAGACTATAACTTTAAAATGAATATAAATAAACTCTTTGTTATTATCTAGTAAGGAAATTTGATAAAACTGTGTCACAAGATCAGTAAATTAATTTAAAATTGAGTAACTAATTTGAATTTTTTAAAAAGAACAATGCAAAAACTTATTGAATGGCGTTTTTTATTTGAAAGCTACATTAGACCAAATGTATATAAAAATAATAAAAAAAACAAATTGTGAAAATGTCACAATTTTTTAATTCAATATAATATATAATTATATATCACAGGGTGAAAGCTTCCGGAGCATCCACATTTCCTAATTATATATTGGGTATGATATGAATAATAGCAAAATGACTCTTGTTTTTTACTCACTAGATCATACAACAAAAGAATTATCAGTTAATTTTAATAAACAGTATTAAACATATAAATTCAAAAAAGAAGACGAAGAGAAGTGACTGAAGACAGAAATCTAAAATGCGCATATAAACATGAAATTATATTTAGATGTAACTAATTAACATTTGCACCATTATTAATTGGATTTTTATATTTTAAAATTCAATAAAAGAAACAAGAAGTTTAATAGTGATTTGATGTATACAGTAAGAATTGCTACATATTGACAAACGTCGATCACAACAAATATTATCCGCGTCTAACCTCTTTATTCTGAATTCTGAGGTCTTATATGAAGTTTGCTTCAAATGGTTTCACATTGCGCGGTAAAAAAATGTATTTCGAAGTGGGTTAAATTGACGAGGTTAAGAAAAATAAACTAAAAAAATAAGATATGGAATATATTTGGCGTTCATTTTGTAGAAATTCATTATCAATAATTAAATAAAACTACGTGATATAGTATTATTTCTACTTTCTTTATGTTCTTTACCACGACCTAGGTTTCGTTGTATTACAACATCTTTAGGTGGGCTATTAGCAAAGATCTTTGCTTTGTATTTGCTAATAAGCCACCTGAAGATGTTGTTATACAACGAAACCTAGGTCGTAGTAAAGATCTTAAGAAAGTAGAAATAATACTTCATAACGTAGTTTCATTTAATTATCATTAAAAAATAAGGATATAAGTTAAAAAATGGAGATATAAAAAATGTATCAAAATTGGATAAAATTGTATACTTCTGTACTAACGAGTAATAAAGTGGAAGGAATTCTTAAATTAGACGTAAAATTAATGTAAGTATCTATGAATGCCCATGTAATAGTAAGCGAAGACAAAATAACATATAAGGAATGATATACACGGCCATATAATTCGATTTCAATATTACTTGTCCCAAATCGGAAATGACACGTCATATTGATAGATACTGTCATGTCATTTCCGATACAATTATATTATTTCCGATATGATCATGTCATTAAGCTATTATTTGTTATTTGTTCTCAGTGCCGCCGCACCAACTGCTGCTGTACGATAATTCGGGCCGCGACGTGAGTGGAATCGTTGGTCCTCTGGAGCTAGGTTCCAGACTCGTTCTCATGTGTGAAGTAAGAGGAGGTGAGCAATATTTTATTTATTGTTAGACAAGAGTTTATAAGTAGTTCAGAAAAAGACACTACACGTAATTGTAATAAAATATAAAACAATTAAAAAATTAAGCCTGCTTTAAAAAGTAATCGCAATTTGGGACACTGCCCTAGTTATCTTAGTGAAAATACCAGTCCTGCGTAATCGTAATATATGAACATCAATCTTTAATTCATTTTAAGTTTACCTTTATAGAATAAAGGGTAGTCGCGTGAGAAATAGGTCACAAAGGGTCTTAAAATTATTTGAATGCCTCTTGTAAATGTCAATCTATTAATGTAAAATCGTGGATTAATTTTGTACGTTCATAGTTCCCCGAGTTCGGCCTCAACAACGGTACTGGCATACAATTCAAAACGAAACGGAGAGGATGGTGCTATGTACATTTTGAGCCAAGCTATTGAATTTTAAAATTACTTCGAAAGAAACTGTCTCTGTTTTGGGTGCGATTGTTTCACCACACCCGGCATCGATTTTTAAAATATTTTGATATTAAAAAGAAAAAAAAATTTAATTTTAAATGATAGAGTCAATTTCAAGAAACTGATTAAATTGCAACCTAGATTTAAATCCGGACTTAAAGCAAATCAATCCATGTTTAAAATGTTTGTTCTTAATTAAAACACCATTATATTATTTTTTCATTATCACATGTTTTGCCCAATTTTATTATTGTACATTAATTCTTTTTGTTTACCAATAGCCTTAAAATCAATATCCGCATATTAAATAAATTATAACTGATTCAATTAAAATATTAACAAGCATAAAACTCACATATCTACAGTGTTATAATATAATAATATAATAAAGAAAATTAAGATGGGTAATATGTTACTCTATTAGTAATCAGATACCGATTTATTCCATTTCCGCGTATTTTTTTTAGTTGTAAAAAGATAATGAGTATAAATTAGTTTTTTTTATATACTGGACTCTAATTTGAAATTAATATATTTAATTTTAATTTATTAAGAAAAAATGGAACTTTACTAAATTCCCACCAAATTCGTTTCCCCGGTGCAAGTACTTAAAAAAATATTAAAATTTCACTAAAAAAATTGTCAGTGGTGTATCAGTAATGATCATTTTTTACACATAATATTATGCTAGAAAACGCTAAATGCTGCATATATTCGCGTATATCTAAAAGATAATATGGATCTTGATTTTCGTTGCACGAATATCAAAATCAATAAAAACGATTGTTATTTTATGAAACAAGTACTGGACAGAATATAATTAGTAGGCTGCACACTAATGCTGAAACTTTCATTGCAATGGGAATCAATACCTAAATACGAAAATCCTAAAATTACTAATTTCAAAGTTAAATTGCCATTACGTAAACAATACGACAATATTATATTGATTAATCAGTATATCCAAGGAAATTCAACTGTTTTTAAAGTTATTTCTTGAAAATTAAATTCTTAAAATAAAGCAGTTTCTTTTCCTTTTGTAATTTTAGTAATACTTTCATATAAGTAATTCTTATTCCAGTCTGATTGTCTATATTTTTTTCTATTGTGAATGTAGCGAATTTCTTTTAAGAAACTATAGTACTGGGGGAAATCGGATGTTCGAAATTTTCGAAAATTTCTTTATATCTCCATTCATTATGCACACAAGAACTCGAAGAACAGGGTCTTTTGAAATTAATAACAATTTTTGACGACTTCCTCTCAAGCTGGGGCGAAAAGTTATCCTTAAGCGTTTATGCGTCATTATTTAAAATTAAAAAAATCGGGAAGAGGCTTTTTTCTTACAACCGTAAACGTATTTACAAATTTAATAAACTTTGAAACACAAATTTTTTGGTGAGTACGATTAACGAAAAAAACAGTGCAACAGACGACTGGTAAGTACGATTTTCAAAAAAAACAGTGCAACGATTCGAAATAATGACTACAAACGTTACGAAATAGCATCAGATACGAATGCGCGGGAAATTTACTACGGATACGTTATTTTGCATACCTCCTATTATCTATACACATGACTTTAATAAGTATGTATATAATATTTCTTACTTTCTCAAAATTTTGGCCTGCAAGTTATAAGGTAAAAAATCGACTTGTATGATGCAATAACTTTGCTCAGTTGAAGTCTTTTTTACCTCGACACTGGATATTTCTCATATTTCCGTCTAAACAAATAACAAGTTCAAATATTTATGGTGTCTAATTTCTTGAAATTCATGTTTAAATATTTTTCTTTTCTCTTGCATTCAATTCTATCGGCAATTTTTTTATATGCCATAAAAATCGGTTAAAAATGAAATATCAGTTAGATTTACTTACGATTATATGATATTTGGTTGAAAATAATAAATTTTGTAGCCATAAAAATGGCGATGAAATGTTTATTTTCTACGCCTACTATTAAATTATATTAAAAATTAAATTTAATTATTATAACTATTAAATAATAAGACATATTTTCCTTTTAGTAGAAATATTGTAAATAAAATAATTCTGATGTCTAAATATAAAATATAATTAAGAAAAATTAGTCCATGTGGCATTACAAGGAAGGGTGAATTGACTTAACCGAAGCAATTAGAGTTCCGTCTTTAATTTTTTCTTTATTTTTGAGACTTTTTAATTAAATTGCAGTTAAAGCAAGTTTTAAGAATAGGATTAAGAAGCACGTGAATTAAACTTGCTTGTTAATTAAATATATCGAGAATTAATTAGAAACCTGGCAATCAATTTAATAATAAAATTAATTATTTGAGTAACCATTAAATGCCCAAATATAATTTAAGTTTTTAATAACGTGATAACCCTAGAGTGTTCACAAATTGGTTTCAAAGATCCCGTAGATCCTGGTTAGTACATGTAATTAGTTTTTTTGTTCTCACATCAGAACTTCCCCTGGAAGAAATTTTAAATAATTTCATTGGTCGCTCGCACGACTTTTATCATCCATTTAACCCTTTGTATTTTAAAAGAACGCCATGGATTGAAGTAATAGCCCCTTTTTAAAGTTGTAACATTTTTTAAAATATATCAAATCTATATTTACTTTTAATCATGATAATATTTCAATATTATTTCTATAAGAATATTACAATATAACGTTAATTTTTTTTTAAATTCAGGCACTTTGTACAATATGAACATAATTTATTCAAGAACTAATTAAGTGTATTATAAATTCTAGGAGATTTTAATAAAAATGAGCAGAGAATTTGTCAGGGTGAAACAAAAAAATTTGTTATTTCATATTCGTCTGTTGATCTGTCACAGCCACAAAAAGTCTAGCTTAATGAAATATTTCATATATCTACTGAATGAATACAGCGGTTTCAGTTGATACGTGGTGAAATATTCATTGTTTTTGTATTGAAAGTGGAGGTATAAAATTACCCCGTTTTAGGGAGAAGTAATTAGGAAAATACTTACCATACTCGTTCGATACACGACTCTATAAACAGGTCTCTTACTTTTTATCTTTTTTACAATTTGTAAGACTTTTCTTTCAATGTGCTGAGATTTTTAATAATTTTCGTCAATTTCTAGAGCACGCAAAATTATGACGTAATCGTACAAATATTGTTACCTTGCACGCTTAGCGGATTAATGTATCAAAATAAATGGGTGTCATTCAGTATTACTAATGTTATTAGATAGCATAAAGAAGTGATAAGGGAAGATAAATAGGTAGAGAACAATAAGAAAATTTATGTTTAAAAACATAAAAAGTACGCTATCATGAATATAACACTGCTTGATATAAATAACGCAAGTCCAAATTAGATAAGTTTGCTTTTAACTACAAAAAAATTCAAATGACCACCTCCCTCCTTTATCATCAGTCCCTTCAGTTTCATTATATAACCAAAGAACTCATTGGGATAAGTTAAACAAACTCAAATTCGAATTATTTTGGTTAGCCATTGAAAATTTCTCATAATCGCCTCTCGCTTCATCTCACGTACCCCGGTTAAAATATGTTACCAAAAGGCTCATGAAAACAATATAAACAACCCTAAACGTGATGGGTTTTTTGCTTACCGCGAAGAGGTTCTTGTGACCACCTCGCTTCTCTAATATTATAATAGCTCTGTAGTATCATCTTATTGTGTATTCATCAGAATTGGGTAAGTTCACAAAGTTTCAAATGTATACGACATTTTGGAGTAAGGAAAAATCAACTTGATAAAATTACTCACGAACATATTTCATAAATAAAGAAGCTAATAAAAGCGCATTACCAATAATTAAAATTAAGCTGACTAAATAAATTTTTTAATACTCTTTTTCAAGACTTAATTGTAAACTTCTCAATATTGTCCCTTGGTTTTTGCCTTAGATATTTTTTCCCCTTATATAAATTCGTGTACGCAAAGTTCTGCAAATGTCTCTTTTTATTAATTTGAAGAAATAATTACTTTAGAATCGTAAGACGAAATAACACATTTTTTTATATTACCTATAATAGAAAAAATATTATAAAAAGGTTTCCAAATATTGTTACCCACATATTCCGGATATTCAGCCACCCAATCTCTTTGTATAAAATAAAGGGTATGTGGCAAAGCGCGGTTCTATTCCCTTTGTTTCCATAAAAAAATATCGTCCCATACAATAAAATATTGGAAAATTATCCTTTTTAATTAACAAAATAGAATTAGCAAAGTCACTTCTAACCAATGCGTCTTTGCCAACGGAAGGGAAACGATAGATACAAGCATGAAAATTTTGATGAAAAAATATAGATCGCTGAAGCAAGACCTACTGAAGCGAGTCTTGAATGTATCGTCCACAAAGAAGCTTTTGATCGTGGACATAGGGATTTGATTTATCTAGTTTGAGATTACATTTAATCTCGGAAAACATTTTATATCCTTGATTAAATATATATACCGAGGAACAACCACAAGGACTTCTAGCACCTCAGATCAGACTGTTAAATTCGCAGTAAAAGGCGGAGTTTACCAAGAATCAACAAAAAGCCAGTTATTGTTTAACCTTGTTATGAACTATATCATTGAACATTTACAAAAACCTGCACATTGGTTATTCCTTTACGCTGATAATATAATTCTCGCCGTCGAATATAAAACAGATATATGGGAACAGCTAAATGCATGGAAACCGGCTTTAGAGAGGGAAGTCTTTAGGTTAACCGAAATAAAAATAGCACCAACGGCAAGCCATCTGTGATGATTGAAGGAACTTTACTGAAGACAGCAGATATATGCGATAAGTGAAAAAATAGCGCCAACGGCAACCCATCAATGATGATCGGAGGAACTTTTTTGCAGAACGTAGATAGGTTTAAGTATATTAGTTTAGTTCTAGCTCCAACAAACAGCACTAAAAAAGATATCCAGCGTAGAATAATAACTACTCAAATCCAATGGATATCATTATATGGGGTATTAGGTGACACTAAAATGTCCATCAAACTCAAAGTTCGAGTAAACAAGCAAGCAGTACGATCAGCGATGATCGGTCGGTATGCTGGCCAATGAGAATGGTGGACGAACAAAAGATGCATCTCACATAAATATAAAAGTTGTGTTGAGCCGGAAGATTTACGATACTGGATAGAATTAAAAATTAGTATTTTAGGAAAATATTTAAATTTCCAAAGATTGAGGACGAGCTAAGAAAAAAATCGATTACATTGGTACAGATACGTTATGAGTTGTAGTGAAAAGGTACGAGGAGAATTGACCCCAAATGAAATATGAGACCATAGGCAGGAAAAGATTATATTAGCAATACATTTCTGTAACTTTACATTATTCTAGGTACTTCTGCTTAAACTGACTGAACGAAAGATAAATCTCAATAATTTAAAATAAATATCAATGACTTATTTCTAAATTGTCAGACATTTTGTCCTTGGTTTTTTCCGTGTGTATTATTTTTTTCTTTATATAATTTTATACGGGACAATTTTTGTGGATATATCTTATTCTTAATTTAAAGAAATAAGTATTTCAGAGTCCCAAAGAGAATATTTTATTAATCTTAATTACTTATTCCTCGAAAATAATCACGTATATATACTGGTCACTGTTTTACATCACAACAATACAGAATTCATGTAATTTAAAGCAATTTTTTTGAAAATTTATCCGTATCCTGATTTAGTTGTAGGTGTATATATTTGTATTTCTACTTAAGACTAAATCACTTTAAAAAGGCAACATCCCCAAAAGGTGCTTTTCCAAACAAATCGCAAAGCAACCTAATCAATAAAACCATTTACATCGAACCGTACAGAACTCGCGTCCGCCCCCAGGCACGAAGCAAAGCCAAGAAGGGTGGCGCGTTATTTTCCAGCTTTTTGCCGGTTTACCGGCACATAATCTGTTCGAGTCCCCGAGCGGGCCGGCCCCCGGCCAAAACTGGCATTTTACCTGCGCGTCCTGTCCCGGAACGTACTTTATTAAGCCGCCGGGTGTGCCGCACCGCGGGTGCCTGCCGTCGTAATCTGTGGGAGAGGAGTCTAACTGAGGCCGCATGCAGACTTTGATTAAACTTAGTAAAAAGTTAAGTGTGAAATTTTGTTTTGTTGGTGACACGACAAATACGGCGAAACCAATATTGTGAGAACCATAAAAGCATCACATATTAGGTGATTTGGCCATCTTTACAAATATTCTGATATTTTTCCTGCCAAAAAAGTGACATTTTTGAAGATTGAGGGGACTAGGAGAAAAGGACAACTACCAACTCGTTGACTAGATGATATTGAATAAGACACAATTAAATAAAACTACGTGATGTAGTATTATTTCTACTTTCTTTAATTTCTTTACCACGAACCTAGGTTTCGTTTTATTAACCCACCTGAAGATATTGTGATACAATGAAACCTAGTTGATGGTAAAGGAATTAAAGAAAGTAGAAATAATACTACATCACGTTTTTCATTTAACTGTGAACATTGAATTTCTATATAATTAATGCCAAATATATTCAATAATTGAAAAAGACCTCAAACTAATGGGAGTCGATCGGTGGAAGACCATTTCATCAAACAGGGTCAAGTGGAGAAGGACCAACGAGTCAGCCTTGGCCTGCAGAGGGCTGTTGTGCTCTTGATGATAATGATGGACATCTCCTACTCCTACAGATTGCCATTGAAAATATCGTATTCTGAAATATCCCCTCAAATATCTGCAATATATATATATATATATATATATTTCTAGTATTGATAGATTTACAGATTTGTTTAGCCTTAGCCTAGCCTTACATTCGGGAGTTCTAATGATGCTTCTTATCCTTAAATAGACTTTCCTTTATAAAAATTTGCCCACGTTCGTAAGTGACGAAGTATAAACTGCATAATTTTAGTGTCATACATTCATCTAACAGAGGCTTTAATAAATTTGGCCTTTCAAGTCGCAGTTTCCTCTTTATTCTTCTTAAGTTTATGTTTCTCCAAAATTAACTATTTAAGTGTCAATTTAAGCTTAAAAATTATATTGTAATTTTTAATTTTTATGAAAATATTATCTGTTCTACTATTGTATATTAAGCACCTCTAGATATTAATGTATAAATAAATAAATTGTAAACCATTGCGCTTAAAAATCCATTTGCACTTAAATTCCCAAAATTTTCTCAGAAACAGAATTTATATTATTAGAGACATATATTTCCAAAATTTTAAATGTGTAGTTCCAACGTTTTTCTATATTTTAAATTTGTATATTTACTACAATTTATTTAAAGAAGAATATTTACGTTCATCAGTAATTTAATGTCATTGAGTATTTGTAATATATAGTTATTGATTATTGTTTAAATATTAATAATAATTCTGCGTAAAAACTATAATATTACTCAAATTTCTAAATATCGTGATCCCGATCATGTTCGTTGGCGCAATTTCGTTTCTATTCTGTTTAAGAACTTTTGTTTTCAATTTGAAGTTATTGCATCACAAACTAATGTCTAAAAATAATAAAATTGCATTATACTAAATCAAATTGCAAGCAGCACTATGCATGTGGCTTCAAGCAGACAGAAAAAAAATAGAAGGAATTAAGGCCTCGTCTCTGGGGGCTCGCGACTGACGCTTCAATTTGCGGAGGCCTCGAGCCTCTGCCACCCGGCTTGGTGCAAGGGTGTATGCAAATGCCAGTCAAACGTCGCGACAGACTAGTTTCACGTAGAGAGTATTGTTTTCGCGACGTGTTAATTCCACGCTTACGTAACGAATTGTGTTTTTTTTTCTATAGCCAAGTTATGTAATAAAATAATTGGATCAGAAATATAGCATGTACTTTTATACAAAACACCATTATATACAAAAGCCATTCTGATTTCAATGCTACGTAAATCAACATTATTTTAATTCAATATCAATTAACTTATTTTTTCATTCAATTCGCGTCTTTGGAGATATGATCATAAAGCGGCATCTAATTTATTCTCTCTTTCTCTCCCTCTTGGGAGAGTCCTTCGTGTACAAGTAGGTAGTACCTAAATGTACATAGAATTCTCGTAGTGAGAATTCCACTCATACTCGACGGGTTTTTATTTTGAATCGCCTGATTTCTGTGCTAAAGGTCTTCAGTATTTCCATTGCCTACGGGATGGTAGTAAATTATAGATAAATTCGTTACAGTAAGTCATAAAATAATTTAGGTTACTCGTTATAATTAATTATTAATTAAATGATTAATTTTAAATTAGAAGTATTTGAAATAGGTAAAATTACTAGAAGCGATTGTTCTTTCTATAACGTGGGTATGGACTTATTAATACTTGTGTAAACTGTATTATGCAATGTATAATACATGCAAAATCTTATCTAAATGCTGGCAGAACATTTTCTGCTGAAATATAAAATTGTAATTCATTTTGGAACCATGTGTTGAATTATTTGTTAAACCAATTTTTACTGAAAAGTTTTAAAGTTTGCGTAAAAGGTTAACTTTGAAATAGCAAAATATTTTAATGTTTGTTACTTACTTCATCGATCAAACAATTTTTATTCATCTTTATTTCATATAGTATCAATTTTCAAACTGATAACCATTATATTTTTGGTTTTCTATCCTATATGGCTTGAATACATCACGTAGTTTAATTTAATTGTGTTTAATAAATTTGCTAAGACGAAGTAGAGGTTAAACACTTATTATACAACCAAAAAATGTTATGTAAAATCCATTAAAGAAAACATAAATTTTAATTTCATTGACAGTTGGTCTATAAAGAATGAATAAGTAAAAGATAAAAACTAAGAAACAAACAAATAATAGGAAAAATATAGGTATATTTGGATATTTAATATGACTAATTTTTCTGTAGTTCAATTACTGGAAACAAAGAATTTGTTTCGGGAAATAACATCATTCTAATATTTGCTCGCCATAAATTGAACAAAAAAAAATAATCGGAATAAGATCCAAAACTGGAAATCACTTCCGTTTCCATACTTTAGCGTTACCATTTTCTCTAGAGTTTAGTGGCAATTTATTTATTTATTTATTTATTACCTGTGGGGAAAAACACATACAATTAGTAGTGAGATAAAACAAGCGATTTTTTCCAGTCAATTTTTCAAGTATTAGATTAACTTGTATCTTTATATTCTCACATCAAAATAATATTCCACTTACATATGTTCTCAGTACTATATAAATATTTGTATGATATATTCAAAATTCAAAAATGTTATAATACATTAAATTAAATTGTAAAACATTTAATATTCGTAAATACACAATAAAAAACTTAAATTATTAAAATCAGTCTTTCATTCAAAATTCACTATAAAAGTTATCAGTAATAAAATTAATGGTAATAATCATCCTATTTATAATAATACGAATTTAAAAAAAAAAAAGAAATGTATTGTCAATGTTTTCAAAGGACTAATGGTTGTATAGTATCCGTTGAATTGACTCCTTGTATTGAAGTAATGAGCTAGCGAATATGTCCAGTGAATGAAATATTCCGTCGCGATCATCACAAAGTCTACGTAGTGGTATGCGACCACCAGCATTAGTGCGAGCGGTAGGTAGGTAGAAAAGCACGTAGCTACGGGTCGCTCTCCCTGGCACACGAAGCTGCAACTGATACACTATATCGGCGCAATCGTAACGACGATAGCAGATATTATAAAGTACAACTGCTCCGAGTTCGATGTGCATTTTGTGAACAGTACGCTATTTAAACGCATACAATGCATTATAATTGTCTATTTTGGATGTATTGAAGTGATATTGCAATGTACGTATAAATTGTTTCTACACTCTTTCTATCATATCAGAGTAGGTAAGATAGTATGGATTCCAGACTGCAACAGCATATTCAAGTTGAGATCACACAAGACTTGTGTAGAGGATTCGATACGTTCTCATTTTCTTGAAGGGTTAGTAGTTCGTAGTTCGTAAAAGAAAGCACAGCAAAGTATAAGCTCGTGAGGTGCTTTGTTTAACGTGAATATTAAAATGCAAGTTTTTTTAAATATCATGCCAAGATCACGTATGGAATTAACAGACTTCAAAGATACACTGCTACATTTCTCAGATGTCAATTGTCTTGAGATTGGTTGGACTGGTGATTTCGACGATAATAAAGATAATATGAAAAGACTACATTTCAAAAAATCAAAATGAAATCACGCATCGATTTGAAAATTTATTCTGACTTCTTAATAGAGATATGAACTTGATAGATAGTAATCAATCAATAAGCTTAATGTATACCGCTCAATAGTAAAACCGATTTCAACTAACGGAGTACAACCAAAGTCCTCATATAACGAGGTCAATGTACCATACCTTCAAAGAACTCTGAATAACATTTGAGGGTTTTATCTGTTGTGATTTGGTTCAGTCTCTACTTGGAAGTTTGGAAAGTTTAGAAAGACTATAAAAAAGAGCTACAGAGGCAAGATCATCCAAGAAAAAAGTTAAACCTACTCTGAAAGAATGAAAACAACTCAAACAAATCCGCTAAGAAAGGTTTATTACTAGCAACTCGGACAAATCCGCTATGTTACTTAACTTCTGTTGCTTAACTTAATCAAGGAGCTTAAGAAAACCGATATGCTCTCAAAATGGTGGTGGGGGTCTGGGATACTGACCCTAACTTGCCGTAATGACCTTATCTCCTGCAACCAAATTGACCATAGGCTGTACGACTGCAGTTTATTGATATTATTATTACACGCAGTCATTTCAATTAATATTAATGAATTTTATTACCAAGGAATGGATGTTTAGAACTATACTTGCAAATGAGCAAAGTACATCCGACACGAAGGCATAAAATGAAGACGGTAATTTTAAACATTTAGAGAATATTTGCATAAAGATATTAAACAAAGATTATGCAGTTGTTATAGTTATTCATTAGAAAGAAATACGAATGTAAATAGAGCAAAAGTTTACTTGGTAGAATAGAAATGTTAAGTATGAGTGGGATTCACGCCAGAGATATTCGTATACGTTCAAGAGATTCTAGTAAAATTAGATTACTACTAAACTACTAAAATAAGACTAAAATAAGACTTAGTATTTCTAGTAAAATATTTACAAATAATGTATTAGTGCTTTGATACATGGGATTTATTTAAACATTCATTAACAGTTTTATTTTTACTTCTACTTCTTTTTAGTTGCAAAAAGGTTATCGTTTATTAGTTAATCGTAAGGATAGTTTGTTTTCAGCGCTTTAAAAATCACCGCTTTTGGTAAAATTTAGGGAAGTTTTCAAATCACCTTTTTTATAATTTTACATTTAGCCATTCTGGAAATAAAGAGGACAAAAGATATTTTTTGGTGAATGTTTTCAATAATATATCTATTTAATTTATATAAAACTCAACTTTTTTATGACACAGTTTTCCCCCAAACATTCTTAGACGACCATTTTTTGTGTTTTTTTACGACCATAAAATATACAGGTAATAAGCTTTAACAAATTTTCGACGTCAAACGATTTATTCGAAAAACGTCGGACAATGGTACAGACAAATGTGTCTGTGATCCGAGAAATACCCTTTCCTTCTTAGAAGAAAAATGAATCTTTCTAGGATCTCTCAAAAATAGAACAAAAAAAGAGAAAATTTATAATAAACAATCCTAAAAAAGCGGAAAATCATTAAAAAATAATTTCAAATAGTGAGAGATATTTGAATGAAAGCAATTAAAATTTAAATTAAGTGGATGAAATAAAAACTTTACCGACCTTTGTCATAGTGGCGTACTTGTGTAGATGGTCCACCATGTGAATATTTGGATATGTATCACGTGACCAACAGTTTAAAAATACATAATACACAGTTTAGTGAAATTTAATTATGGTACAATCGTGAGACGCGATGTATGAATACAAGGTTTTTAAATAAAATTCCAAGACGACGTCGAATGAAACATTTAATGTGTAGGATATGGTTTGCGCTAAATATTTACCTCCGGTTTTTATATACATTACTATATATATGTGTGTGTGTGCGTGTGTGTGTGTGCGTGTGCGTGTGGGTGTATGTGTGCGTGTGTGCGTGATTGTGTGTATGTACATATTGTTATCTTTTTTATAACAGCATTGACTTTTACGATTTCATAACAATATCATATTAAATGTGGAGGCTTACTTTTGATTTCTGCATACATTTTTCTAATGCAAACGTAAATACTGTTGGCAAATCAACTTTGTCAGTTTATTTATTTGGCTGTTTTTTTTGAGCAGAAAATTGGCCTGTTTATTTAGCAAATCCCAGATCATTTTGCTTATTTGTTTAAGAAAGAATTATTGTATAACCTCGACCATTAAATTAAACAATAATTCTATTACTAATGGTGGTTTTGATGTCGTGAATCTGGCAATAAAACAGGTCAACAAACAATAAAACCGGCTCAAGCTACAGAACTCAATTCAATCATGACAGTCTGTGAATCACAGGTAGAATTTTATTCATATGCAAAAATGACAAAGCAAAACGTTAATTCTTATACTATAGCAAGGTTTTGTAGCAAAAAAACATTTCTAATTTCAAAAAGTTTGTCTTTGTCGCTATTTCAAAGAAATACAAAATCAAATACAACTTCCTAACAAGATTATGAATACATTTTATCTAACCATGTCTAAGAAACGAACCTTTTAATATGATATCCATGCATTTAGTACTATAAAAATTTAAAAAATACATTTTTACATTTATTGAAAGGAACTTTTCTCTATTATGATAATTATGTTTCATTCGTAGAAAATTATTCGATCCTACCGAATATCATTCTTGGCAGTTCACCTTGCTGCCGATAAAATCATTATAATTTTCTAAGTTCTGTACTGTAATAGGAAAAATGTGCCGTATGTCATAACCATTTTTCCTTAGGAAAGTAAACGATTTTTTTATACATCCCACATATAGTACGGGGTGCATCATTTGAAGGGCTGATTACATGGATCTCAACAATATTGTGATGATAATAACTTAAGATAGTATATCTTACAAGATCTATTTGGCAAAATATGCAAAAAAGTACTCCCGCCCTCATTTCGGAAACTACTAAACCTTAAATTTAATTATGGAAAAAACGCATTCTTGACCAAAGACTTTATTTTTGTTTTACGTATATACATATATTGATTTTCCATTAAACCAGGTTTTAAAAATACCCTTAGTTTATGCTACAGTCGCGAAACGTTTTATCTATACCTTTATTTAGAATGTGTCTCAACAAGACTTTATGTTTTTATAAACTAAAGGTCTCCTACATTTAGTTGCCCTGCATGAAGAATTCCATTTTCATGCAGGGCAACTTTTTGTTTCAGTCAGAATTCGTGAAGCAAGAATATTATGAATCTTCTTCGTGAAATTTTCATATCTATATGGTTCTATATTCGTTGTAACTCAGTTCCTAATTTAACAGAAAATCGAACTCGATGCTCTTTACATTTCCCAACAGAGACGTTTGAAAAGTTTCCACATTATTCCAGAAATAGCTTGAAAAGTCCTAAATTCATTAGTTGCGAACTTAATAGTATTGTGACAGGCCTGCAATTTATTGTGTAAACAAGGGTATTAGATACAGAAACTTTTGTATTTATTTCCCGATATTTATGTAAAAAATGTTACATTACGTATTATGTTACGTATTGGTACATCATTATATATTTAAGGATAAAATGGGAAAAATGTATAGGTGAAAAATAAATGTGGCTATAATTATAAATACCATTATAAGAAACATAGTTTTTTGAGACAATTCACTCAAATGTACGTAAATTGAAGAAGTATGTTGTACATGGATGTAGAACTTATTGCGAAACCTAATATTTACAGCGTAGGGTGCACGTGAGTTTTCGCACATGGTGTTATAATATTTATGGCTAAAGGCTCTAAGCAATTTTTGGAACGTAATCTGATATTAAGATCGACTAAAGCAGTGTATGTTGACATAAAATATATACTTTGTTCATATAAATATTTATTTTTAATTTTTCTATATTTTAATCATTTTACTAAAATTTATTATTTTCGTAGAAATGGTCCAAAACATCTTTTCCTTAGTAACATTGCAATTAATCATATTTCCAAACATTAATTATTCCTTGTCAATTTTTCAGCAAATTTTCCAATCTATAAGCTACTATTATCATTCTACCATCACAAATTGATTGAATATATCTTTTCGCTTCCGAGACACGCTAATTTTCCTTTTCAATTTTATTACAATACCTATCAATGTGCAAATAATACTCATATTTTTGACGTTTTATATCACAGAATAACTAATAAATATAATTTGTTTACAAATACGAAACAGTACCCATGCTAAGCTCAAATGTTCGTATTTCTAAAGTAGATAGGAATTCGTACCCATCATCCAATTAATTAAAGCAAAATGACGGTCATATGTCGCTGGCGAATAGTTTGCGTTGATATCCGATATTGACCTATCAGGGGCGGAATTTTGGTCATTAATAATTGGAACATTGATCCTTTGTGCTCTTGTCAACGTTTGAATTGAACACTCTCAAGCTATGCCAAATTTGTTCTCATGTAAGAATGGATATAAAAAGGTTTCTTTGTTGTGTTACTGTATTTCATTTATTTACAGACAAGAAAATTAAAATAAAGACAAATAAATGCGTAATAAGGAAAGTAATAAGAAAAACCCGTTAAGCGCGAATCGGTCATCTCTTGTGGTTACGCATTAGACTCCATTTTTCTAATCACGTTGACCTTATTCATTTTTTATTTATAAATTGTATTATTTAATTTAGATTTGTGAAATGAGAAAAAATATTCTCAATATTTTTATATATTCTAAATTTCATCAAAAATATAGTACCGTTTCTGAATAAAATGTTTCTCTCAACTTCATTGGAATTTTATATAGCTATATATGTGAGCGTATGCGGATTAACATCCTTGTTTATTTCTTTGGATTTATAGGCATATATAAGTTTTTATTATATATGTTTCAGACATTTTTTTTCATATTTAAAACAAAATATATTATTTACAAGACGTATACAAATACGTTTATGTGATATGCCAAGTATATGCGAGTTTAATTTTTAAGTTTCTTTTCACATTGTTTACGTACTTGAGAGATGTTAAACATTTTGCTACAATATACAGATAGTGTATCGAACATTTGGTATAATTTTAATATCCAATTCTTGTTAATTTTTTTCACCCGTTTTTAATCATACCCTTATTTATTATATTACGCCGTAATATTATCCTCATTACTTATTAATTAAAGTGTATTCTCAACGAATTGAACTTTCACACTGCATAATTAACTGTGACTTAATATATTAATAATCTCATTGATTAAGCAATCAGTAGTTATGATAAAACATGAATAAGCGCAGACGATGGATCGAACATACGGTAAAATTTTCTTGCCTTTATTCTAATTAAATTGTTTACACCTTTTTGAACTTATAGTTATGAACTAGGTAACAACTCAATACTCTAATCGTTATATATGAATTCAATTGTATTTTCAAGAAATTGAACTTTTACACTGCGTAACTAGCTATATTTTAAATTTTTAACTATCTTTTTGCTTAAGTAATCTATAGTTACGATAATGTTACTGTGTGGGGACGATGGATCAAACATATGATAAAATTATGTCGTTTATCGTTTTAATAAATTGCTTACGCTTTTTTGAACTTATAATTATGAACTTTATAACATCTTAATACTAATATAATGACTTATGAATTTAAGTGTATTCTAAACGAATTGAAATTTTATACTGCGTAATTAACTATATCTTAAATTATTAATTATTTCATTGGTTGAGTAACGATTAGTTATGATATAACATTACTTTTTTGTCTATATTCCTGTTAAATTGGTCCTTCAAAACTCCTTAATATTCTCACTGCTAATTATTGTATTCTCAACGAATTGAATTTTTACATTGCGTAATTAGCTCTATCTTAAATTATTCATTATCTCATTGGTTCATTAATTGGTTACGATAAAATAAAATTGCTTACAACTTTTTGAACTTATCTTTATGAACTTTATAACACCTTAATAATATTATAATTATTTATGAATTCGCCTTTATTAAAATTGTATTAAATTTTATGGTTCTAATGTACAAAGATGCATTTGCATAGTAAAATAAATAGACATATTATACTTATCTTTAGTTTTACGAAAACATATATTTCCATGTATTTATTTCGTTTTCCTTGATTCAAGAACAATTTGTTTTAAATGCATTATCGATAGGTCATTTCTGGAGTGTAAAATAGAACTGGCCGGAATTATTTGTTCCTGATCATGTTTAAATTTAGCATTGGATTTTATTATCTAATAATATGAAATAAGGAATCAGTAAAAAGCTTAGACAAAATATTAACATCAATTTCACTCTGTCTTTATATTACCTTTGACCATCCATCTTTTCCAATATGTTTTGTTTGCTACGGCATATTTGGCGAGATAAAGAAGAAAATGGCTCAACAGGAACAAATTAAATTAACTCAGTTTAAAAAGAAAATGGAAAAGTTTAACGAGAAATAATATTTTATTGATAAGATACTTTAATCGTAATGCTCTGCATTACAAGTTTTTAGAGCTCATATCTCAAACGCGAAAATGGAAAGCTAATAAAATCACTTAGGCGTCATTGATTTGTTTGTCACAGCCGTTTTTCTCAGAAATTGCGTAAAGTAAACGTAAAAACTTGAAATTTGTCATAAAAATAAATCATACCAAATATTTTATTCTAAACATTTTTTAAATTCCCTATATAGCGTGTGGTAACATTTGAAAAAGCTAGTCATAATGAACACAAAATTATATAAATATATATATATATATATTTATATATATATATGTGTGTGTGTGTGTGTATGTTTATATCCATATATATATATATATATATATATATATATATATATATATATATAAATAAATAAATACAAATATGTAATATATATACATAATGCTGATTTTAAATGTTGTAGTTTTTGAGATATTCACATTGGTCTTTACTACCAGGTCGACCGGAACCTACTGTTTCCTGGCTCGTTAATGAGAGACTGGCGCCCGAATACGTGGGCGTGCGGACGGACAACCATGTGGTTGTGAACCGGCTTGAGGTATCACAGGTAGAACGAGAGCATTTAAACACCACCTTCAAGTGCCAGGCTTCCAATACTAAACTCATGGTGCCTCAGGAGAAATCCGCCAGATTGGAAATGAACTGTAAGTCAAAAACTCTTATTACTCTTCAATTTCCTTCAAACTGTAACGGACACAATCTTCTTGCTTTTCTGTTTAAATTATTTTTCATCCTTAATTATATTTTTAACCATTAATGGAACTCCTAGTTATGGTCCAAACGTATCAAATTTATAGTGAGCGTAAAGTATGTGACTATTGGCAAAATTTTACTTTTCATATCCGACGATCAGATATTTCACATTCACGTTTGATTATATTGTTCGTATTAAATTTATTACGGACTCAGGAATATAATTTACTTATTTTGATTTTCACAACCGTTTTCTAATGTGCGAAAAAAATTCTCTCCTCTACTTCTACAATAACTTTCTTTATATATTGCGAAAAATTAAAACGGTTGAATTGGAAATGTTTGTCTGTATTTCTATTTGTGGAATTAAATTAGGGCCTAAATTTTAGTCTTACATCATTGCGATTCTAATAAATACAATCGGCATAGCAGTTACTGGGCACTGACCATTATTTTTCCAAAATATAAAGATTTCTTCAGTTACTAATTCTGTAGCAGAGTGCTAAATACTACAGTTTGAAATCAATACACTCGTCGAATGGATCATAGCCAGCTGGTTACTGTTTAATGCAAGAAGATGTTCACTAGAGGGTTAGAGCAGAGCAGACGCTATTATCGACTACTAAGTATATAGCCACTGGGACATGCTTAAGTCGACGTCTGAACGTAGACAACATCAGTTACTACTTTTGTAACAGAGTGTTAAATACTACAGTTTAAAATCAATACACTTGTCGAATAAAGCATAGCCAGCTGGTTACTGTTTAATGCAAGAAGATGTTCACTAGAGGGTTAGAGCAGAGCAGACGCTATTATCGACTACTAAGTATATAGCCACTGGGACATGCTTAAGTCAACGTCTGAACGTAGACAACATCAGTTACTACTTTTGTAACAGAGTGCTAAATACTACAGTTTAAAATCAATACACTTGTCGAATAAAGCATAGCTAGCTGGTTACTGTTTAATACAAGAAAATGTTCACTAGAGAGTTAGAGCAGAGCAGATGCTATTAACGACTACTAAGTATATAGCCACTGGGATATGCTTAAGTCGACGTCTGAACGTAGACAACATCAGTTACTACTTTTGTAACAGAGTGCTAAATACTACCGTTTAAAATCAATACACTTGTCGAATAAAGCATAGCTAGATGGTTACTGTTTAATGCAAGAAGATGTTCACTAGAGAGTTAGAGCAGAGCAGACGCTATTATCGACTACTAAGTATATAGCCACTGGGACATGCTTAAGTCGACGTCTGAACGTAGACAACATCAGTTACTACTTCTGTAACAGAGTGCTAAATACTAGAGTTTAAAATCAATACACTGGTCGAATGAAGCATAGCCAGGTGGTTACTGTTTAATACAAGAAAATGTTCACTAGAGAGTTAGAGCAGAGTCTCGTCTAATAAATATATAGCCACTGGGATGTCCATAAGCATGTGCTTACGTCGACATCTGGACATAACGTCGACGTCTAAACCTTTATTTCAAGAGTCGAGTTTTATTGGCGCCAACTCCTTCTACCATTACGCTGACTGCAAGTATTTAGCGAATATACAACGACGAAAAATTCAAAAAGTTCTAATTTATGTTGCGTAATATCAGATATATAATACCGATGTGTGTCTTTAATAACTTAATATATACTTTACAAGCATGAAGCTAAATAATAACTAGCTCTGTCATATATATGAAAATAGTGCGCGGCATTTAGTAGACTTAAAGTGACCGAATTTAGTATAAGTCTATCTGTACATGTGTTAATCGGAACGGTATGGCAGAAAAATAAAACATTTTTTCTATGAATTTTTCTTGAGTGTGCCAACGACTTTTGAAATTTATTTTTTTGTCATCTAATGAAATGCTACGAAGGTTGAGAAAAATTTCGTTCTTTGCACTTTAAAACTTTGCCTTATTTTCTGGATATCTGTAACTCAAGCTCTTATGGAATAAATCTAAACTGGAACTAATATGGAATAAGTCTAGTATTGATATTTTGCCTAATTCTAGTTACTAGTCTCTAGTCATAGTATATTTCTAATACTACTGCAGTTATTTTTCAAAATAATTCATAATTTCCAGAATTATATCGACTGAATGAATTCGTTAAGTAATATTGAAAAGACAAAACATAACATGAAATAAAAATAGAAAAGATTATAAACAATATTGAAACTAATGTTTTAAAAATATCACTTTAAAATCGTATAATAAATCTAAGTTCTATTTCAAAAAACCTATTTAATCAGCTTCCTCTAAATGGAGTTTATAAACAAAAATTTACTTCCAATGTACAGAATTAGATTTATTAATTTTGCAAAATTTTAACTGATATCCCAATATCTCATGCAAATAGGTTTATCGAAAAGTGAATCGACCTATATAGTGGATGAATATAAGAAAGACTATGAGAGGTCATTAACAAAAATTATAAAAAATTATGTTTAAATATTTTATTGAACATTCAATTACAAACTTACTATTAATACTTTAAACGAGTTAAGCAAAAATTAATTCTCATTAACAGTTCTAAATGGTTCTTTCTAAAAAGATTAAATTACAATTTGACAATTAACTTGGTAATTAATAAGCTTTAAGTGCACGATATTTCAGGTTCCTAGTACTATCTCGATCTCTTTGTCTCTATGATGTCGCCTTGTACCTTGAACTTATTGTCTCTATGATATAAGCTTAAATAAGACCAACATTATAAGGAAATTAATAGCCATTCATTCGGTAAGTAAGTTTATTACTCATTCAATCAATCGGGGTAACCTTTGCGGATAATCTAGACAGTGCCGTGTAGAGACTTAATAAATAACTCTTACGGATTTAGTCTTCGGCATCGAAATGGCTAAGTACCTGAGAACAGATAAATTATAATAATAAATATTGGAACTTCTCTTATGTGAGTAACAAACGTGCTGATAGTGATAGAATGAAGTTTAATACCAAAATTTCACGCCTTCAAAACGATTACAATTCGGTTTTACTTTCTAATCTCATATTCATTTGCAAATCCGCAATGTTAATATCAAAACCAGCTAATTGCAAAAAACTAAGAATTATGCTTTTGATGTGAAACATCTATAGGCGCAGGTATAAACCGGATCGTTGGCGTGGCGTCGCTTGCCGTAGCGACGGGTCGCCACGCCATACTAAGGTATATATATAGGCTATATGTAGTAGAGTGTACGGTATGGCGACGTGTCGCCATGCGCAACCGACTACGCGACCCCCTTCTCACTCAGTTCGACGTTGTTGTTTACTACGGTACACATAAGCTGGGCTTTATTATTTTTGTATTAATTGTAAATAAATGTTTATTAAATAAAGTCACCATTTTCTGTAAGAAATTCGTAATACTTTATTTTTTCATTATGCTATATTTAGTTCCTCTAATAATCTTGTCTTTTATGCATATTACTTTTACGAACACGATGTTTCACATCTGGCAGGCGTTCCGTGAGGGCTCACTGTTTTTTCGATTTAGAAAATAATAAAAAAGTTACTAAATTTGTTTGGCAAATGAGCTATACTATCTTAACACGCTAATATTGTGTTTCTGATATGATGCATCGATCAAAAAATAGATCAAATTTTACATTGCTGGAGAATATGTGGCCAGCAAAGAAATTCCAACAACAAAATTAGTGAAATGAGACACATGGGCAAATAAAATTATATAGAATTATACGATCTTAGATATATGATGAATAGGGTAAACCCAAAAATCTGTGATCTTTACGGTAATTTATATTTTTACAGTTAGTTTATATTTTTAACTAAAGTTCAATATACTTTTAAAAAAGAAATTCTATACTATATCTAAACCACGAGGACGCTGGACTACTAAAGGTAGAGTTTGATAAAAATATTTGGGATCAAGCGGAAGTTAAAGGCGATGGCTGATATTTCATAAATTTTTGACCCTAAATACTAAAAAAAATTTATAATTTCCTTGTAAGTCGGTGAACATATCAATCAAGAAACTATTTATATTCCTATCAAAACTACTCGTATATATTTTAGTACTATTAGTGATCATAGTATCACCTTCAAAGTAGAGAGATGTAACATTTTTATAAGCTTCATTGGACACTTCATTTTTCTCATATTTCAATTGGATACTTCATTTTTCGTCCAGCTTCAGAAAAGAATATGTTTATTTATTCTTCATATATATATTTAGCTTTAAAAATATTTGTGAAAATTTTTTTGGACAAATATTAAAAACACGAAAAAATATTTCATAATTCGTAAATATTTACAAAGTATATAAAGGAAAGATATACGATTTTCATGACCATAGCTGAAATGGCGTTTATTCTTCAACATTAGCACTCTCACATTTACCTAAATGCTCTATGAATAAGAAAAATATTAAAAACCTTATATAGGGCACTCATTGAAAAATCGCCTAATTAAGAAATTTATTTGGTTTTCACCTATCGACATTGCTTCAAACATGGGAAGGAGACAGAAAGTACTGTCAGATTCTAAGTCCATTCAAATAGAAATTTTAATAAGAAATATTCCACTTTTGCTTTATCCATTCATCGTCATCTACCTAACAGAAATTTTGCGAATTGCCAATTTTTTTGGTGTGAATGGTCGGAAACCGATTATTAGGGAAATTCAGCAGAAATAAACAGAAAGTATTGGGAGAAGTTGACTTTTCTTGAATACTTTTCTTATTCAATTTGAAATCTGAAGTGAATATAATCAAATTCAAGGTAATACATATATAATATATATACACATAACACAATATATATACACATAAATGTACACACGTATATACATATTTACATACACACTCGTTTATGTCTGTATGGAATATAATTAACATTTATATAAACCTAAGTGAATTTTCAAAATTCTGCTACTCTTAGAGATTTTTGGAATTGGTGCCGATCTTGCACCGGTTCTAAAAATTTCCAATAATAGCTGTATTTTGCAAATTAATTTATATCGTGGTAAAGAACTTAAAGAAAGTAGAAATAATACCACATCACATAGTTTCATTTAATTGTGAATAAAGAATTTCTACAAAATTAACGCCAATTATAATCAATTTTTTTATTGTCTTTTATAGGATATGTTTTACAGAATGCCACTATCTTGAAGGATGAATTTCATATTAAAAATATCTCATTTATTGAAATCGGAAGACATGTTTTGCGTCATTGAATGAACCAGAATATATTGACGTTTAATGAACATGAATATAATACCAGCGGCCACTTCATGTTAGCAATATTTAGTTTTGAGGAATTAATTAAAAAATATTTATGAAATAAATTGATTCTGATAAAAGTGACAAAAATTATTAAGTGGCTCGGACCCAGTATCCATGATGTATCTAGGCATCATTTGGAGATAAATATATTTACTCATTAAAAATATACCAAGGATGTGATACGTTAAAAAAAATATGTGTGTGGATACGTTAAAAGAAATTAATTCATAATTTCTTCCTTTAAAATTAACAATTATTACCTAATTAATTCTTAAAGTTAATGTTTGAAACAATAGGCCAAAATTAATTTAATTTAAATTGCAATATTGTTATCGTGAATATGAAATTTATATTACGTACAAAATTATTTAGAGTTTTCAAACGTAATATTGAATATTTAATAAGCTTGTAATATAGGTATAAACACTATAAGACGTCAGCTTAAAGTTTTTTTTTAAAACTCGTAACAATAATTTTTAAGTTTCCTAGGCAAGTAGCAAAAAAGGAACACGCATAATTTTCTCATTCTGTCTTTCTACCTGTATTTCAAAATAATATAACTCTTTAACCATTCTTGTACGCACACATACACATATACGTGTGTATATATATATATATATATATATATATATATATATATATATATATATATGTATGTATATATGTTTATATTTTTTTTTCAATTTGACTGGCATTTGTAACTTTATAATTTCTCTTTAATATTATGCAAATACCATTAGTGATTTAACTGTCCTCCTTACAAAGTATATTCAAACCATAGATACACGAAGTGACTGATATGGTGATGTATTATAAACATGTTTCATGACTCTCATATTTTAAATCTCCGCGTCGAAATCCTAGAGTAATCCAATTATTTAAATTAAGACGGGAACCGTGAAAATTTAAATGTAGTGCGGTGTTATAAATTTTCCAACCTGATAAATGAACACGTCAACTATGAATAGCTGCTGATTTAAATAGAAATAGCGTGGCGCTTTTTTTTGATAATTCAGGTATTTGACAATAGTTTATATAATGTTTATGATTAATGTGACATTAATAAAATATTTTTTTGTTAAATGTAATTAGAAGTGATAAATTCTAAATACCAAGAAATCTTTAAAAAGGAATATATATATATATATATATATATATATTTATATATATATATATATAAATATATATATATATATATATATATATATATATATGTATATTTATATATATATATATATATATATATATATATATATATATATGTATATATGTGTGTGTGATTATTAATTTATCCCACACATTTTCAACGTTTTACAGAGAAAATAGTGATTTACTTTTGCATGCCACATTTCCAATTTTAAAAACTGAAAGGTATCTGGTATTTCTATAAATATCCATTATGCATAATATAACTTCAGTTTTAGTCGTTATATCAAACATGTAATAAATTAATATTGATAATAAATCAATGCATTAATATTGGTATCCCATGAATTACAATGAAACGTGGTTATTATCAAAGCTTATCATTACTTATTATTAAGAAGCAGTAGTTGTACGGTTTTGAGCATATTTAGTAATTTGTGAGAATTTATTTTTTTGTTTTATTATGAAGTTTTAGAAGAAGCGATGAAATCAGATGTCGTTAACCTTTTAATAATAATATTTACCGTCTCCTTTTTAAATTTCATGTGAGTTTATTGGAGATGCATAACCGTAATTATTTTTGACGTAAGGATTTATATCTTATTACAATAAAAAAACAAGCTAATACTTATTTGGAATCAGAATACAAAATCGTTATATGATATTAACTATTTTCCATTTTAATGTTAATACAGTCAATATTACATAGGTAGAAGGGAGTAATCAGATATTTCTTATACACTATTTAAAGCATTAGAATGCTAAAATTGCAACAATTTATTAGGAAAAACTTTTTCTAACATTGTTCGATTTCAATTATTGCAATTAGCAATCCAACCTGACCATGAATAGCCAGACAAAGATTTTCTGTAAACCGCTATTTTTTTATAAAACGCGTTAAAAAAATATTGAAACCTGGCTTCCCATGGGCGTTATTATTATGTTTGTATAATAGTCAATGCATGCTTAATAAAGCTCTCTCCAAGTTCTTAAATAATTTGTTAGTAAACTAAACAAAGGAATTTTTTTTTTCTTTACAAGGAAATTTTATCGCATAATCAATATTCACGGTAGTTTAAAAAATAGATAAGACTCGACTCAGTTCCAACCAAGTGGAAATCATACAACGTAGGCACAAAGGCTTGATTGCTATTCAGTATTCTGAAATAATACTAAAATAAAATATGTCATATGGCAATAGGGACATTTTATATGAATTTAAGCTAAGTATTTGTTTAGATTTCTAGGAAACTAGACTTTTGAAGACGAATGGCTAGTAAGAAGCAAAATCTTGCGCTTAAATGTATTCACTGTGTTAGATTTTTTCATTTGTTTATTTAGTCATTATCCTTAAAACACATAATAGAACATTTGTATAGTTTATGCTAGAAGAGATGTCTCTTTTATTCGAGCAAAAAAAGATAATTTTTGATAATTAGTAGTACGATGGACAACAAAGATTGCATCTAGAGTATTATAAATGTAAATTTATGTATATACGTGTGTGTGTGTACTTTGTAAACTAATATGTAAACTAATTCATCAACGGGAATCATAATTTTGATTACTTTATTAAAACCCTCAAACTACAAACCTTTGTTTAAATACTCAAACAAAATGAACAGATTTTTTTGCATAAAACACGCATTACTTTTCTTAGAAACACTGCGTATAAATGCTTGTAAATAGCATTTAATCTCACAGGGTTGCGACATATTTTGTCATTTCTCCGAGCGTTAGTACTGATATTCCAACATGGCTACTACAAAATAATTTCTTTTGGTTTTTTGATTTCTGAATACTTTTAAAATGCAAGAAAAAAAGTACATAAACAAAATACCTTTATTAATATAACCCTTAAGTATTTACTTATTGCATTAATATTTAATGCCTAAATCGTTAATACTAGACCGTACACACACCGTGCATTAGATTTACATTAGAGACTATTCCATAAAACTTTTCACAATTTAGTATACTTGGCCTTGATCCAATATTGAACATTATCCATCGCAACTGTTATAGCTTCTCATTAATAGCAACTCTTATAGCTTTTCATTCAAACCCCCACTGTAATTTCATATCGACGTTATTATGGTGGACTATTCACGTCACATGTTTAGCCGCTGATAAAAACGCGGCGAGCGGCGGGAAGCTCTTTGTTAGTGTGATATGAAAAAGTTAATGGACGCTTTGATTAATTATCCTATTTTAGAAGCCCTTCGTGTGAGTACAGATCAAATATTATACAAATATGCAAATAAATTGCTTTCGAAATTCCGCATTTCACAAACGACCTTGAATTATGTAATTTGACCGAATGGAATGGAAATAAAACTGACGCCCAGGACGGGTAGTGAAATATTGGTAATGTATATGATATATATATATATATATATATATATATATATATATTTTTTTAAATTTTTTTTTCTTTTTTTTTTCTCGGTTAGCACTACAACCTGTGTACAGGTCAAGGCTGTCCCGATAAGCTTTCTCCAGCGGATCCAGTCAGCTGCAACAGCCCGCCAGCGTTGAATTTTTAAAAGTTTAAAGTAATTCTCGACACAATTGGTCCATCATGTGCGAGGTTTTCATTGTTGTTTGGGCACTTTCTTGACCGGTTGTTGTTTTCAAATAAAAACAAATTATTTAATGACTCGGACCATATTTGGTTGTATAAATTTTCTATAAATTTCATGATTAAAAAAGATTCCCCATTTGTTATTTTCTTTGACAGGGCCAAATATTTTACGAAATATTTTTCTGTTAAAAATAAAAAATCTACCTTCATCTACTTTTGGTAAAGGCCGACATTTTTGTTTTTGTATTTAACGTTTTTAAACTTTTAGACTTCAGAAAATTCTTTTGATTGAAGTAATACCAATTAGCCATATACAATCTATTGTCTTGATATGGTTTCTATTAGTAATGATGGTACCATGATATGTAAAACGATCAACACATTCGTAGACATATGTATTTATCTATTTATCTGCAGTGGGAGGACAGTATAAGTTCTATTTGTTCCCACCATGAATTTTGTCTTTCCCTCATTTATGGTTGGTCCAATATCCTTATCTGCTGCCTCTAGCAAAATAAAGGTATCCATGATAGCCTGTTTGCTTCTGCCGATTATGTCAATGTCATCGACATAGGCCAAAATCAGCAAGAACCTCTGGAAAATTGTGCTTCTTGTTATAATTTCAGCATCTCTAATTGCTTTTTCAAGTGCAATGTTAAAAAACAGGCATGCAAGAGCATAATCGTCTTAGGCTTCTTTTAGTGTAAAAAGCTTCTGAGATTTCCGACATAATTTTAACTATATATTTAACTCTTTTTAGACTTATTCTAGAGGTCAACAAGCTTTTTTGGAAATCCAAATTCCGTCATTGCCTCAAAAAGCTTTTCGCGATAGATGCGGTCTTAAGAAGCTTTAAAATCAATGAAAAGATTAAACGTCTCGATATTGTATTCGCTAGTAAGTTCCAATATCTGTCTAATTGAGTGATTTTGATCTATTGTAGACCTTCCTGTCTGAAAACTATATTAGTAGTTTCTAATAATAGTAGACGTAAACGGCAGTAATCTTTAATATAAAATATGGGAAAATGTTTTTAATGCAACATTGATGAGGGTGATGCCGATAGTTGAATCATTCCAGCATGTGTACCTTTTTTAAGATATAACATATTGCCCTCTTTCCATTCAAATGTTCAGTAGTCGAAATTCTACCGATAATTCTATGAATTGCCTCAGGCAATTCAGGAAAATCTACTTTTCGAAGCTCTGCCTTAATGCCAACTGGTCCCACAGCCCTATTACTATACCCTCTTGATTGCATGGACCTATTATTTCAGCCTCTTGATTGCGTGCCTTACTTCATATAGAGATGGTGTTACATGTTCAAGCGTTCGATCATACTCTGTAGTATTCCGATCAAGAGCTTGATTGATTTCCTCCTCAGGAAATATATATATATATATATATATATATATATATATATATATATATACATATATATGTATATATATATATATGTATATATATATATATATATATATATATATATATGTATATATATATATATGTATATATATATATATATATATATATATATATATACACACGTGTGTGTGTGTGTGTTTAATAAAAATAACAAAAGAGAAAAAGTAATTAGAAGAAATATTATAACCAAATTCTTGATTTGATTCAAGTGTGTGGCCAAAAATAAGAAAAGGATCAAGGAGAATTAACGCACTTATGAGTGAATCGACGGAGAGTTTCTGACATCCATTTACCCACATATTAATACGCGAAGAGAAAATTCTCGTAATCTCTTTAAGTATATTACTAAACACATAGAAGAGTTTGAGATTTGGCATAGTAAAAGTTTATATGCAGAAGGAGTGCAGAAAGCTAAAATTTATATTTAGTACGTGGTCAAAATGCAATAAATTTTAAATTTCAAATACATTAAACTTTTTCCTGTTTAGATTCAACAATAAAATATTCATCGTTTACGTTCATTCTCTTAATATCAAACACATAATAGTATGTAGTCAAACAGTCGCATAGAGTAGAGGTTATCGCCAAAAATTAATACTGTCAATGAATTTTACCAAAAAATATATACGACTAAAAGATATAATAGTGTCTCTTTTTTAACTGATACAAAGATTAAATTTTAAATTTCATAATTATTGCAAGAAACTTAAGGGAGACAACACAAGCTAATGACGTAATTGGACACGCTTTCAGCTGACCTAACAGAGCCAAATTAAAAAATTATATGCAATGACAACAGAGGTGCATACACTCTTTGATAAAAGTTGTACACGCTTTCAGCTGACCTAACAGAGCCAAATTAAAAAATTATATGCAATGACAACAGAGGTGCATACACTCTTTGATAAAAGTTGTACATGCTTTCAGCTGACGTAACGGAGCCAAATTCAAAAAAATTATATGCAATGACAATAGAGGTACACTCTTTTTAAAAAGAACCTTAATAACCTTCAAACTTAAAGAATTTGTGAATCACGGTCGAATTTCGACCACTTAACCACCACTAGTACTCTGTATTTATCGTAAAAGGAGATAATCAATTAAAGAATAAGAAGTGTATGTAATTTTTATGAGCGCCAAAACAGACTAAGAGGAGGGAAATAAAAATATTGAAGTAAGCTAGCGGGGAAAATGTGTATAATTTAATATTTTAAGAAAGCCAATATGCCGAATGGATATGCTATAGATGTCTACCACGCCTTTCCTGGAAAATAATCATATTTTCTCAGGCTATAACATATGAAACTGCGTTTCTGCAATGTTATAATAGTAGGAAGAGTATTTGACAGAGGTGGAAAGATCCCGATGGCTGGCTTTCATGAACCGCCGTGAAAACGGGTGCAAATTGAGATATTAATTGATTAGTGGGCCATATATAGTTTATTTTTCTCGTCGTTCTGAAGGTATAATGTCTTTAATTTAATAACATTTTCAAAACCCAAATATACTGTCCGCATTATTTTTCATACGCGTGCATATGATGAATATTTAAGACATTAGAATATTTAAAATCATCGCAACAGTTTTCCCACAACCTGTGTAAAGTTTCCTTATACACAAGTTCTTTAAAAATGTTTGGTTGAGTAGTTTTGGATGCAAGAAAGAATGAGGAAGGGATGTATTTTTTTGGATATTTTTGAGTGTATCTCTTCACTATCCAAAAGAAGAAAAAAAAATTTTTGGTGGCTTTTATAATTAGCCAAAGGGCTTTTATAATTAGCCAAACTCTATATGGAATTACGTAAAAAAATCGATTAATTAGGTCCCCCTCAAAATTTAAAAAATGAATAATTTTTACATTGATATGGAGATATGGGCGACATATGCACATGTAAATATGTTTTATAAATATGCCTAATTTAACATTTCTACATCAAGGGGTTTCTGACAAAACGCCTGTGACAAACAAAGGAGATAGTCAACGATCTTCCAAGGGTTCCGTTTTTACTTTAAGGTGTGAAAACTTAAAAAAATTAAACAGATTTACATCTGTTTTATCTTAACATATTAAATGTTTCCTTTCATTTATTATAAGATATATAGGGCGAAATCCCTTGTGTACAAACTAATCACAAAATATAACACCCTTCTCTAATCGGAAAACCTATCTAAGTAACTTTTATGAAAATGGATGGATAAAAGACTTCTTTCAACTGACTTTTTCCTTTAATGACAAAAAAAACAATATTCTGCATATCCTAAATTTCCTGTACAAATGATATAATGAGAAAAATATTACATCCCAAAGGTATTCGCAATTTATTATCAATATTTCATGTACCAGGGCCGTCGTCAATTTTATTTTCATTCGATTCGATCGAATTACACAATTCAAGGTCGTTTGTGGTATGCGGAACTTTCAAGGCATTTTATTAGCCTATTCATATAATATTTGGTCAGTACTCACACGAAGGGCTTGTAAAATGCGGTAATTAATCAAAGCCTCCATTAACTTTTACATTTCACACTAACAAAGAGCCGCTCACCGCGTTTTTATCAGCGGCTAAACGTATGACGTGAATAGTCCACAATAATAACATCAATGTGAAATTACACTGTGAGTTTGAATGAAAAGTTATAAGAATTTCAAGTTGCGATGGATAAAGCTCAAAATTGGATCAAGGTCAAGTATAATGAATTGTGAAAAGCTTTATAGAAGGGCTGGTATGCGCGGTGTGTTCGTATTTAGAGCATCATTACAAAAAGTAATCACCCCAAAAATTTTGAACGATCTAATACTGACGATTTAGGCATTAAATGTTAACGCGAGAAATAATTAATTTGGAGAGAATTTATTAAAAAAAAGACAAATTATGGTTAAAGCCATATTATTTAAAAAAACTTTTTTCGGTAACAAATAAAGCGATTGTGAGTCTGAATAAGGTTTACATGCACATATAATGCGGGTTTTTAAGAAAAAAATACAGGTAAATGCGTGTTTCACGTAATCGAATATTTTCATTTTGTTTGAGCGTTTAAATAAACGTGTATAGTTTCAGCGTTTGAATAAAGTATCTAAAAAATTTTCCTTCTGAAATTGTTTGTATATTAGTCTACAAAGTAAACTTACGGACGCGTTAGCTGCATTACAATCATTGCTTCCCTCTACAACAGAGATTCCCAAACTTATTTCACCTACAGCGCCCTTGGGGCACCCAATCATTTTTTAGAGTTCTTAGAGTGTTTAACTTCACAACTAACATAATTTTTTGGCCATTTTTGTATCAGTCATTCCATCCATAAGCTACTTCAATATCCAAAAATGTTCCCTTGATCTTTTACCGCCCCCCTGAATATCTGGCTCCCACAATTGGACGCTATCGTCCACTTCGAGAAAGATTGCTCTACAAGAATCCAGTAAATACCATTGATAATAAAATGACAACAATATAAAACAATCAATTTATTATACATGGCAAAAAAAGAATTATACACAGTAGGAAATATTAGAAGAGAAAATGTTTATTTATAAAATTATTTGTTTCATACATTTTATTGGTAACATTAGAATTATTTCTGAATGGACTACCATTAATAAATTTATTTTTAATGCTCACATATTTTTTAAAATTATTTATTTATTTTGCGCGATCTGCGTAATTGACTTAATTCAAGCATAATGAAAAAGATTAAAAACGAGTCAGTTTATCGGCGTATGAAATGGGTGAATTGCCAAGTCGGGGATTACCATTTGTACCAAAATATAAAAGAACCCAATTTTAAAAGTATGGAAGGAAATGCATTATTATGTCTTCTGTTTATTATTACATTTTATATTATTTGATAATAAAAAACTTAATAAATCACATAATCTAAATTTATTATTTAATAGTCCGTCGATTGAACGGTCGCGTTCTGAAATATTGGCTCATTTATTATCGTCATCTATTTAAAAAGCACTACTAGGATCGGAGAATGGTTGAAAATGACAGAATTATTAAACAAATATAAATTATTTTAGGTCACTTTATTTACAAAGTACATTTGTATAAAATAATACAATATATTTTTTTAATGTACTGTTAGCATTCTTAACTCTAAAGTTAGCTAGTATAAATATAAGCTGTAAGGGTCTTAAATGTATTTTTTTAATTTAAGTATTATATCTTCAAATATATACTGAAAAATAAACAAAAAATATGTTTCCTCCCCCTAATTTTTTGGGTATTTTTCAAATAAGGAGTTATTTCGGAAACTTCTCAACTTAAAATAATGAAAAAAAATATAGGTTTTTATAAGCCCACGCTAAGTTTGAATGAAAACTATAGCGATGATACTGGATGACATAATTTTTTAAATATGCCCCATGTTTATACGCTTGTGAAAGTTCAACTAGGCAATACGTTTACACATTTCTATTATCAAATTAGATTTTATCAGAAACTATGTGACGTAGAAACTTAAAAGTAAGCATAATAGTACATCCTATGAACCCACATATATTGCTCATATATTTTTTAAGTATTCTTATAACAGTCAAATGGTGTTAAATGAAAATTTAGCAGTTACTTTATCTGGAGTATCATTTCAAAAGTTTTCTTATAAGAGAACAAATAGTTTCATAATTTTGAATTGCACATTTAAAAAGATATTTTAAGAAATGTGCAAAAACGTAACATTCCGTCGCCTTACTTCTGAAACTACGGAATGAAAAATCATGAAAAAAGAGGGTTAATAAAAACTGATTAGATGATAACAGGAAAACTATAGCGAGATATTATGGTTTTTCAAATATTACCAATTTTTACCCCTATGAAATTTATAGTATATAGTAAAGTGCAATATATTTACGTTTTGAAATATAAATATTTGTAAATGGTTTAGTAGAAAGGTGATGTACGCTCATGTTTATAAGTGCTAAAATGTGTACTGAACCCTACTAGTGCGAATTTTACTTTTTCTTGAAAAGTTTTATTTTATTTACCGCATTGCTTTGATGACACCCATGACGCTCGGTGTGCGAGTAAGAAACTATGCAGTTCAGTCTCGTGTGACATAAAAAGGTTTATAATATTCAATCTATAATAATTCCATGTCTCGTCATCGTATGCTATTGCTACAAATTGTTTAGTTTTTAACTTGAGAATAATATATATATATATATATATATATATATATATATATATATATATATATATATATATATACTCATATACACGGTTTCCGGGAATAAGTGTAGGACAAAGAAAGACGTCATTCCTTTACTAAAAGATAGTTTTTAAAATAAAATTTAAAAGGAGGACTTTTTATAGAGATAAAAAATAATATTCATAACTATTTTTCATCCTTTTCGTACACACGATACTTGTGTACATTCTTCAGCGCCGCTCGGGTGAATAACCAGCGAACGGCTACGAAGACATCGCTACTGCGGGAAAACACCAAAGTCTGGGCAAATGTCGGTGGTGTTAAAAAGACTTATGTGAAATACGTTTTTTACGGTCAATTATAAAAAGGGCGTGTTTTACGTTTTATTTCAAGAATAATTTATTCCTTTACAGCCAAAGACTAGCATCTTTGTTTGTCCGACATCTATTCCAGTACACCAAATATATATCATCTTTGTTTGTCCGACATCTATTCCAGTACACCAAATATATATCATCTTTGTTTGTCCGACATCTATTCCAGTACACCAAATATATATCATCTTTGTTTGTCTGACATCTATTCCAGTACACCAAATATATATCATCTTTGTTTGTCCGACATCTATTCCAGTACACCAAATATATATCATCTTTGTTTGTCCGACATCTATTCCAGTACACCAAATATATATCATCTTTGTTTGTCTGACATCTATTCCAGTACACCAAATATATATCATCTTTGTTTGTCCGACATCTATTCCAGTACACCAAATATATATCATCTTTGTTTGTCTGACATCTATTCCAGTACACCAAATATATATCATCTTTGTTTGTCTGACATCTATTCCAGTACACCAAATATATATCATCTTTGTTTGTCTGACATCTATTCCAGTACACCAAATATATATCATCTTTGTTTGTCCGACATCTATTCCAGTCCACCAAGTATACTTCTACAAATATGCCTTTATTCCCCTTACATGCGTTTTTTAAAACATTTTTATTAAGCAAGAAATTAATATTTAAATAATATTTTGTCTGTATGGTATTTTGCGTTATAGTACTTTTTGCCTACGTTTATGTATGGTAAGAATTTTTCATCTTAATATTTGCTCACATTGTACTTAACGTAAAAATTTGAAATTCGGCATATCAGTCATTATAGCTCAATGACCCAGAGAATTTGCAAACAAGTTAAGAATATATTTGACAGGAGAATTTTTAGGGCTGAAAATTTTGGTATATGAATATTCTGTTGCTTTTAGTTCAGGTATATACTTGGAAAGATATTGGTGAAAATGAATGTCCGAAAAAAACTTGCTCTCAAAAAAAAAACATTCCTCAATACCGGAGACTGATAAAGTTATGAAACTAAGTAGGGTAGAGATATTAGAATTTATACTAAACTTTGCGGGAAAACTATAGTGTTGATCCCATAGTCCAAAGTTATTGAAAGTTCATGTTTTTTATACGTTTAAAAGTTAATGCAGTGTAACGGAAATACTATGTAACTTTAAATGTTTTAACTTTTCTATCCACTAAGCACGTTCGAATCTTTAAACGTGATTTCTTTTCATAATTAATAATTTTTTTCTAGTATTAAGATACCACGTTATTGAGTTAGTTCATTTTAATAGCATGCTACGTATAACTGACCATTAATGCTATAAGCAGTACTGTCTCAATTCTATTCCGACCAACTTTAACGTTTGTACCTGAGATTTATTAATCACACAGAGGATGAGGTTTAATAAAACCCAGTTTTAGTGGATATTTATGTTATAAAATAATTTAATCGTATGTTCATACCTAAATTGCGTGGGAAAAAAATTTAAAAATTTTAGGAAACCCTTTTTCAGTGGATACCAGATTTATAATATAATCACATATATTATATTTCAACATATTTTACGATCTTTGGTTAGTGATTGAGACTATACATTAACATATCGGTCAGTCAAAAATTAGGATAAGTTTCATTTATTGTTTTTATGTTTGTATAAGCTTAATTAATAGGGAATTACATCACATATTTTGTAAAAAGAAATATTTTAATCTCAATTAGATATATATATATATTTATATATATATATATATTGCTGTTTTAGATATTTTATAATTAAAAATTCACGATTTTAATAATCTCCGACACAGCGGCCTGTATAAATACTTTATTTACAAGGCATGAAATTTCCGTAATCTGTAATGGTAATTACTTAATTCTCTAATTATGTTGTTAACTTAATTTGTATGTGCAATCTTATACATACAAACTTACACAATTCAGAGCTTAATTCTTCAATTACATATTGAATGATTATTTTATGTAGTGGAATGACTACTTTATCGTTAATTGGAAACGTTTTTCGTAAAATGGGATACAAATTAAACGATTTGGTCCGGTTTCAAATTACAAACAATTCACTTGAATTAATGAAGCATAAGAACCTTTAAATCTAAGAAGATGAAATAGTATTTAATTTTTTTAAAATAAATTTTTAAAGGTTTTGCTATTTCATTTCTGAAAATGGCCCTATGAAATTATAATAGCGTGTTTTTTATCTAATATTTCTGATAATTTTATGATTTGCTTACTATTTAACAATATATTTCAACTCTGTGCCGTCCACTGGTATTAGGTTGATGTCACGTGAAATCTATTAGATAAATGGCTGTGACGTCACAAAAAAAAATGTTTATAGTCAATGTCCTTTAAATCTCGTGGAATTCGAAGGCGGTATTAAAATCTACTGAAAATATAGTTTTACTAGTATGACACAAAATACATACATGCAGACGTCAAATCGTACCTATTAATATATATATATATATATATATATATATATATAACACCAAAACTTTGAAAAATCGTGGTTTTTCAATTATAATATTAAATAAATTGTTTTCCACCTTAATATACACAACATATTTTTACAATTTCGATTTCAACTTCAACGTAAATAAAATGCTCAATTTATGTACTTCGAATGACCGTTTATAAATTGTGGATTAAAATTATTAACTGCGAGCGAATACTATATGATGATGAAACCCATAAATATTGCGATGAAACCCATAGATAGAATTTTCCTAATGAAAATTCAAATAAATATTCTAATCTATACTTCACGGGTTTTTAAATTATTTAAACTTTAAATATTCAATTTTCCAAACAATAATTTAATATTCAACAGTATTAAATACAACTTAATGCATATAAAACTCTCTATCCTACTTTCCATATAACTCATTTTATAGCCATATATAACAAAAAAAAGCGACGTTATGACGTTCTATATAAGCTATGTGTCAAGTGACTGATAAAAAACCTGCGTATGGTTCTTTGTCCGTACGGAAAATAAGAGTTAATGGAGGCTTTGATTAATTACCCCAATTTACGAGCTCATTGGACGAGTGCTCCCGCATTATACACATGAATCTGCTTACGAAACACCTGCAAAACGCCGCATACAGTAAATGACCTCGAATCGTGTAATTCAACGAAGTGAAATTTAAATAAAGCTGCCGCGTGTTCCGGTGCGTGTACCGTTTGTATCGCAACGTGAAAAAGTGGCAGTGTTTGTTTATTTCCTCGTTACTCGACTAGGTACTTTTAGTGGGTCAATGTGTGTTCAAATTTTGTATTTAATTGAAGCTAGGGTGAACAATACGCAAGCCATCGTCTGAGAAGGAAGTAATTTCCATTGTGTGTTGACATATAATATTTGATTTGAAGAACAATTGTTTAATTGTTTTTTCATAGTTTTTTTAACGAATTAAAATTTAAATAAGGTTGCCGCGTGTTCCGATGCGTGTACCGTTTGTAACGTAACGTGAAAAAGTGGCAGTGTTTGTTTATTTCCTCGTTACTCGACTAGGTACTTTTAGTGGGCAATGTGTGTTCAAATTTTGTATTTAATTGAAGCTAGGGTGAACAATACGCAAGCCATCGTCTGAGAAGGAAGTAATTTCCATTGTATGTTGACATAAAATATTTGATTTGAAGAACAATTGTTTAATTGCTTTTCCATAGTTTTTTTTACTTTATTAATGAAGTTGAGGATCAGGAGTTATGTTTTTTTTGTTTAGTTATGTTAATGCTATATAATTATTATATTTATATTTATTATATTATATTTATAACGAATAATTTTTTTATATCTCCGTTCACTTAGGAAGAGAAACTTATCATTTAATCAACCTCGGACCAACATCGAGTTGTTGAATTATTATTAAGATTTTATGTATATATTTCATACGTATGACCTTATATATACTGTGAAAAATATCTAGTCCAATTACAGTTATTGGAAGCTTTGTAATCTGGCAGGGCAAGTATTCTATGCGATATACTGTCACTGGAGCACACTCTAGAATAATGAAAAATACAAACGTGGACGTACCAAATGAAGTAGGCCAGTTTCCGGTAACAGATGAACACGAAACAAAAGTATTGTGATTTACTGTCAATCAATTTGATGCGGCGTGGAAAAATCCTGCCAAGATTTTTTCTATATAATAATATTGAAAATAGGAAAGCGTTTTTTACTTTCCGGATTTTCCCCACATTAATGCTTATTGCCAGACCGATTTTTTTCAAAATATCGTAAGATATTTTATTTTACTTTTTGATGATGTTACTTGTGTTTTCAATTTTAATATTAGAGTTAATAATATTTTGCAAAGGTTTACGTGAACGAAATCACGGCACAGCAAAAATATAAAGAAATTTATATTTTTTAGGTGCCTGCTATCGTCGATATTTATCCAATATATAGCCATTGGAATTATCATATGCGTATGTGTTTATATATAGAATATAACAAAGTGTCTTTAGTTCATATAGATCAGGGTTTAACAACCTTTTTTTTGTTGAGGCTCCCCGGACTATAAATTATATTTTCATGCCCCTTCTTTACTTTTGCATGCCCCCCTGCCAACCCCCCCTTTGATTTAGTGAATTAAATAAAAATGGTAACTGAAGTTTGTAAATACACAAACTTACCTTTTAACAGTGAGACACAATAATTTTACACACTCAAACTGATTTATCAACAAAAAATGTACACCAAAACGTCAAATTTTTCCCAAGTTTGTGGTAACAATTGTGAATATGACATTTAATTTCATTAATTTTATGCATGTAAATTAAACATTACATTGTAATGTTATTTGTTAGATATGTATATTTTTTTGTTTTTTCTTTCTAAAATGCAAACGCTTTCCGCCCCCCTTGACATCTCTCTATGCTCCGTTTGGGAGGCGCACCCTCCCTGGTTGGGAACTCCTGATATAGATGATTCTCTATATCAAACTAAGTAGGACATATTAAAATTCACTGCAAAAAGGACGATTTCTACAATTTGTTCTTCCAGAAGAATGCTTCAACTTGAATCACCCTACAAATAATAAATAAGTTCTTTGTTATATTTGTATATTGCTGTAACAAATATGTGATTATTTTATGATTGTTCTGTATATCAAAATTTGTAGAAAATAGTAAGAAATTACATAGAAACCTGCAAAAAATATCTGAAAAGAAATTATTGCCAAAAATTGCGATTATTTCCTTACAAATACTCGCTTCAATTATTAAATTTAGAGATTTACCTTCATAAATAACGAACACGTTTTCCATTACACTCCATGTCGGACTTAAAAGGAAATGGAAAATATTAAAAAAATATAGGAAAAATTATCACAAAAATAAAAGATATTAAACACGCTCCTTCAATTCCATAGCGCCATTTTTATTTATAATTATCAGGAAAGGAACTTGAAAACTCTCTGTGCCTTGGAGGCTTTTATGCTTCATTCATTAATTTGGATTGTTTATTAATTTTAGGTTGGATACAATCGTTCATTTTATATCATTCTTCACTCAAGACGTTTCCAATTAACGGTTAAGCAGTGATTTCACCAATTTAGGATAACTAGTTCAGGATAATTTCATGCCCAATTAGATATTTGGACTGCTGACATTTTCATAAACGTATCTGAAGTTAATAAAAACATATTATAAATAATTAAATAACTTTTATATACGTAAATGATAAATATATACAATAAATGATTGGAACGCTAACGATAGTTTTTGAAAAATATATATAGCTAAGTCAAATTAATTAATACATATATATATATACATATATATATATATATATATATATATATATATATATATATATATATATATATTTATATATATATACATATATATATATATATATATATATATATATATATATATATATATATATATCTTTATGTATATATAATTTAACAGATCCAAATCTCTTGGTGACTAATATTTTAATTCATAGTTTCAACCTGTGGTTCCAAGACGGTTAAGCTTCAAGAGTATATTGTTTTCATAAAATAATTACCATAAAAATATTATGGGTGTAGTAACGATTACGTTTGATTGCTTTATAATTTAAGCGTGAATATAGGATATACTTCTTTAATAGTATTATATATATATATAGATACTCACTAAAACTGGGTTTTATAAAATTTAATTTCCTTTTCGATTAATAAACCTCAAAGACAAACGTTAAAGTTGTTTGGAGCAAATGTGAGAAAATACTGCCTCTTACATCAATAGTCAGTTTTACGTGGCGTGCTAGCAAAATAAACTTACCCGTGAACATAGTTATCCTAATATTAGAAAGACAATCTGGTTATGAACAAAAAAACCCTCGAAGCGTTTTGAACGTGCTCAAAAGCTAATAAAATTATGAACATTAAAAAAACACAGTCTTTGTATTAAACTATTGACAAATATTAAAGTTATTCTAAATATTTAAATTAATTTTCCATATTTTGTTCCAAATGTGTTAAAACAATGTGATTTTTTTCAAAAAATACGAATGTGGAATTAACGCTATAATTTTTTAGTGAATATATTTGGCGTTAATTTTGTAGATAATCATTATTAACAATTAAATGAAACTACGTGATGTAGTATTATTTCTACTTTCTTTAAGTTCTTTACTATGACCTAAGTTTCGTTATATTACAATATCCTCAGGTATTAGCAAAGATCTTTGCTAAGAGAGAAAAGTTCTTTGCTTTGAGAATCTTTGCTAATAGCCCACTAGAAGATGTTGTAATACAACGAAACCTAGGTCGTGGTAAAGAACTTAAAGAAACTAGAAGTAATGCTACATCACGTAGTTTCATTTAATTGTTAAAATTCTAATATCTACACTGAATTTTTTTATTTTATTTCACTCTCAGAAAATAGAGAGTGGTAGAGGAGTGAGGACATGTTCATTTTGAGCGCTATTTGCAGAAGTATCTATCTTCATTAATAGCCTCCAAACAATTTTTATACTAAAATTACCCGCTTCAAACTCCTGTGTTCCTCCAAGCAACTTGCTTACCTCTTGACCAAATTGCAAATTATATGGATCAATGAGTTCCATTGATTCGGAGAATTTAAATTTTTTACATTAAATACTTTTTGATCTAAATTTAGCGTGGAAAATATTCTTCCTATAAACGTGAAAAAAATGTGCCGTAATGCCAAATTATAGCTATGTTTTAATTTTCTATGTATTGAAATATATTAAATAAATAAACGGTGGATGTTAAAATATATTAAATAACTGTAGGTGGACGTGATAATGTTTTTGTATATATAGACGTTGATTTTTGAGATGTTTATTAGGATTACCTAGGATAATAAAAAGATGTTTCAAGCAGGGTAACAGTTATACGTAAATATTCGTATCTACGTAATTATTACACGAGTCGGTCTTTAACTCACGCCAGAACGTTATAGAGTGACTCAACATTTTCAGCACCAGTTTTAGTTATATTACACTAGTATGAGTTAATTAATTAATGTTATTAATGACATGCGGAAATTTCAAACCATTGGTAAATAAGATCTTTTAATATAGATATGCCCGAGGTTTTCGTCCGTTTACTTTTATTTTTGTCACCGATAAAGAATTACTTTTTATATTTTTATCAGTTCATTTTGAACTGATAAAAAGATAAAAAGTAATTCTTAAAAAAAATTAATTAAAAGTAATACGTCGTGATAATTCCGCAACAGAATTCCTGTTGAATCTTAAGATAAATGTTTTCAATAGCAGAAATTAGGAGAAATGTTGCGGCTACTATGGCTTGTATTAATCTTATTAAGGTTGACGAAATTAAGATACGAACGAGATAGTTTGATTTATGACATTCGTGAGATAGAAATTTTGGAACCGAATTTCACTTAAAAATAAATAATGCATAATTACATGCGTATACATGGGTGTGTGTGTGTGTGTGTGCGTGTGCGTGTGCGCGTGTGCGTGTGCATGTGCGCATGCGTGCGCGCGCTTGTTTGTGTGTGAGTGTGTGTGCGTGCGTGCGTGAATAAGCAGCCTTAATATTTTTATGAGATTTTGAAAGTACACTGAATAAAAAATGACGAGGGTTTCGAATAGTTAAAGTACTATTCTAAGTTAAAATACTATTCTAGTTCGTCTATTTACCTTAATCTAAATTGTATCGAACAAATATTTTACATTTTTTTTCAAAACTTATATTATTTATATTTATGGCATTTTAAAATTAATTTTTATGGAAATAAACATTTAGAATATATTCCAATCGTCTCGTATATTTAATTTATTTTATAGTTAGTTATCGTATTTAACGATAATATAGGTAGTTCCAAACAAATTCATACGCTTTAACCTAAGACCGAAATCGGGATCTAGCAATATTCCAAATTATCGTTATTTTTTTCATAATTAACGCCTAACTTTATATTTACATGCCGCTCTAAGAAATAAATAAAAAATTGTAGGATGAATACTTTGTGAAATAACTTGACTGAACAATCTGAAATACAAAAAAACACCAACAACATTTTCAAACTAAACACAGTTGCTATTACCCATGTACATATCGAGTATCTAAAATATATAAATCAATATGTGCTCGAGATAATATAGATTCCTTCCAGGAGCAGTTACACACACACGTATATATATATATATATATATATATGTATATATATATATATATATATATATATACATATATCGACTTAGTTCCGTGTTGCATGTAAATTGGTACATGGTGGTTGCATATAAATAATTGAACGAAAGTGATAGACTTTACTTAATGGAAGATAATCACATTAATTTAGCAATGTTTAGAGGCCATGCGGCTGCTTCATGTTTTGGAACCAATGAATGCACACAGCTTATATTTGCATAACGTAGTAACTCGGTCGTTCAAGGTAGAAAAGTTAAATTTAGCATCGTCGATAGCATTTTATATAAATGAATACGGTATTTGTTTATTTATTTAATAGCATCTAGCCTAGTAAAGATGTAGCGTCTACTAAACAAAATAAATTATTAAACGTACTTTTAATTATATTTTTTTATCACATGAATAATTAATATAATATTGAGATAAAGAGGCAAATTTTCACCTATATTTTTTCATTACTTTTTACTTTAAGCTAAGGTGAGTAATTTTTTCATTAAATCTGTAAATATTAAATACAAATAAAAGTTAGTTATATTACATTTTAAGAGCAAACATTTACGCTCTGCTCGAGATTTTCTTAGACTAGATATATTGGTGAGATTAAACCGTTTATTATATATTTTTAAAAATAATTTCTTAAATCCTTAAGTAAATTACGAATTAGTTAATGGTTAGTTAAAATTGAATGTACTCAAATTAGTTAGACATATTTGGTTAATATTCACATTTACTAATTGAAGCCAAGTTAATGAAGTAAAAAAATTAAATAAACATAAGTAGCAACATTAAATATTGTATGAATATATTTGGCGTTAATTCTGTAGAAATTAATTATTGACAATTAAATGAAACTACGTGATGATAATATACATCACGTAGTTTCATCACGTAGTTTGATTTACATCACGTAGTTTAATAACACTACATCACGTAGTTTCATTTAATTGTCAGCAACATTAAAATCAAATCAAACGAAACGTATATATTTACTATATGTTTAAAACGTTTTGAATTTATTGTATTTGAACAACTTTCCGTGACTTTATTTTTTATATTTTGTTAAGAAAAAAATGCTGGTGATAATAGATTTAATATATTTGCTAGATTTAACTATTCTACTTTAAACGGGCAGAGTTGCATTATAAAAATTCAAGCTGTGAGCATTTATTAGTTTCAAACCATAAGCAACCACATTTCCTCTAAACATTGCTAAATGAATGTGATTAACATTCATTAAACAAATTCTATGATTTATTGTTTTTGTTCAATTAATATAAGTTTATACGCAAAATAAAAAAGGTGAATGATGATGTTTTGTGTAATGAAATTTTGTCTATTTTAACACCACATAACATATCTAAGTATATTAGTAACTGTTTCTGAAACAAATCTACGTTATTGCGAGTAAACACACTTTAGATACTTGGTATGTATATACGCAATAGCTATCCTGTTTTGTTTGAAAATGATCATTATATTTTATTAATAATTCAGATTTTACAACCAAGTTTTAAACTAATAATATTATTGTCTGTTTCTTTCTTAGAGCAGCATCAAAATATAATTTGACTAATTTCAATGGTTAGATTGATATTTAAAGTCCATACTAAAATTAAGATTACCTTCGATCTAATATTTACGGCTTCATTCTTAGGTGATATAATTCTTATTTATGCCAGGCATTAACAAACATTATATGTTTAAATAGAAAACGCTAGCTATGGATATTTAATGAGTGTGTAACTTTTATAAATAAGGTCACATCCTAGTAAATTGTAACCATTACATTTTTAAGTGTTAAATAAAGTAGTGTTGTTTGAACAGTCTTATTAATGAATCTGGTTGGAAAAGGCCAGAGCGTTATTGCCGGCCGTAACGTAATAACAGACTTCAAAATGAAACTGCTGGGTGGGCAGGAAAAACTAGTAAAGGATTTATTATTATTTTTTTAAATATTTGTTGTGATAGATCTAATAATTATAAAATTAGGGCAACTTACGGCATTTGTTAATTTCATAACGTTATACAGGTAGTTTCAGATACTCGGTAATTAATCAAAGCCTCCATTAAATTTTATATTACACACGAACAAAGGGGGCGCTTACCGCGTTCATATCAGTGGCTTGACATGTGATGTGAATACGTTGCCACAATGAATGCATCGTTTCCAATATTGCGGGTATTATTGCGTACTTTTCAATAGTCGATCGTAGTTAACGGTACTCAAAGGTAAAATTGTGTTACATATATACAGAATAATATTCGTATTTGGTAATAAGTATAAAATAATGTGAAAAATTAACCATTATTTTGATTCAGTTTAAAATGTGTACGAGTAGCAGTTAACATGGAAATGGATTCACTATATATATATATATATATATATATATATATATATATATATATATATATATATATATATAAATATATATACATATGTATATATATATATATATATATATATATATATATATATATATATATATATATTTCAGGTGTGTCGAACTTCATGTTTCATCAGAATCGAAAAATATCTACGTCATAAGAAATTACGCTAATATTGAACATTTATATCTCATCATATTTTAGTTAGTCGCGGCAGTAAAATTTTGACCTGGGACAGAATTTAAAATCAGAAGTTGCGAATGTCCTTTAAGCTTAAGGAAATATACAATAATTATATAGAAGGCATATTCCGAATTAAAGGCAATGACATTTATTCGGTCACAAAAAGCTTAATATATTAGTTATATATTTATTTGTTTAATTGACTATTTTAATGAAGGCGCAAAACGGCATATTTTTTGCTACGTGGATAATTTCTTTCTGTAAATCATAACCGTTACGATAAGCTTTCAATATGATATTGTCCAGTAGGCTTTATGTAACGTTGAAATAAGGAATGCAATGTGACCATAAAGAAATGAAAGCAAAACCTTCATAAATTGTAATATATATAGTTTAATCTAAAAAAACATGTAAATATATACAGGATTTTTTGATGAAAGAAATAAAGAACTTCTTAAATTGATCCTTCAAAGCATTTAGCAATATTTTCCTAGAACAAGATCAAGTTGAATCTTAGGTTTCGCTGCTTGGAAAGCCACGATTATTTCTATGAGGCAGAGGTATAAGTTGACATAAATGGGGTGAGTAAATTTTAAGAATGTAACCCAAGGTTAAGGGTAGGTGAATTTTGATTTGTAAGTGTTCGTACCTGAGGAATATTTAAAAAATTGAAGAAGATTTACAAATAAGAGGGCGTCGATAACGAATCTTTAAACATACGAGACATGATTTATCTGCTTTCATTAATACGGTCATGTCTTTTAAGGCTAAGGATATACCGTATGCGTAAATTTTGAAGGTGTTCTTGCTAGACTAAACATTCTTCATAAAAAGAATTTGAATGAAGATCGTTTAGATAAATCTAAAGTCTAAATCATTGCGTGTGAAGGTAATTATCGGCAATAGGAGTATTTGACAAAGGTAGATTTACGATGTATTAAACAAGTTATTTGAAATACGAGCGTTTCAGAATACTCTTTAAAATATTTTTCATTATATGGAAAAAAAATTGAATAAAATTAACCTGTTTGATGTGACAGAATAAAATTGAAGCGATTAATATGTTTTCCTTTCAAAAAAGGAAACAAAACAACTTCATTTAAAACTTCTATATTTGGCAACAAATGAAGCCAGCTTAAGTCCATAATGGGCTATGAAATCCAAAACTTGTTTCACAAAAATATAATTTGAATAAAAATCCATTTACCGATGCAGTTTTAAGGCAAAGTTCAAACAAATCGCCTCAATTAAAAAAATAAAAATTGATTTACATTGACAAATTTAGATTCAATTAGGGTCGAAGTAACTACTCTCATTTTATAGTTTTTGTCGTAATTATAGCCACTGACGGCATGATGTGCGGCATTAAATGCTAGTTGAAAGACAAAATCCTTAATTCGTAGTATACTTGAATCGAATACAAACATCTGATCTCCGTATAAATCTATATCCACAAGCTTTATAAAATATTAAAAAAAGTTTAATAGGTTTATGCATTTTAATATGTATAGATATTATGCTTATTTATTTCTTTAAGATTTGCAACTGAAATGGTCGGATATAAAAATTTCCTTCTAATCCAGTAAAAATAGCTTCCGATGATGCATTTTTTAAAATGCATTATGTTAATGCGAGATCTTGGGCGCTACTCCAGTAACGCTTTACGCTCCTAATTGATACATGAGACAAAGAAATTATAGTATATTTTCATTAATGTCCTTCAAGAACATCCTGCAGCGTTCCTCTATTTTTCTTGGACTTAAATTGTTCAACGTAATATCACGCGGTCTTAATATTCGTTCTGCTCCATTGACCGCTTAATGAATGGAATCATGGAATTTCTTGGGAGTTCACAATTGATAGTGAGATATTACTTGTTAGTGAGATTTTCAAACGAATTGCTCCATAATTTGTGTTTTATTCATTACTGCTCGTACTAGGTTTCGAAACTATTAATTTTTTGGTACTTTCAAGTGTCCAACGTTTATAAAAATGTTCAATAAATAAATACTTTGAAATCATATCATATGGGTAATGATTTACTTTGTGTTGCATGGATCCTAAAAAATATCATATAAATATACTTTGGCGGTGACATTGATGAATATTTTTAACGCACTGATAATTGTAGTTAGATTTAATTTAAGTAAATACAGGCGAGTAATTTTTTTTCCTGTTCACTTTTACACTTAATATCTCTATGGCATTTCTCAGTATCTTCTCGTTTAATATTTCTACTATTTGGTAATTAGACTTTACATTTTTTTATAACATTCTATTAATATTTTATTACAATTGACCTAATTGCAATATCCTAAATAAACAGTGTTTCTTTATAATTGAAATACATGAACAGAATTTTGGCCAAATTTCTTTGAAATGACAGCCTATTATTTTCTCTTATTTTTTCTGAGCTAAGCTTTTATTGTTATTTTGGTAAACAAAATATTGGGACCCGAAGAATAAACATGTTTAATTTCTAAATCACGAAACACATTTTTTTTATTATCTATTACATATGTTATAAATGATTCAAAATATATCGTTTGTATATTGTAAGGAATCGGTATATCGCCACATTTATGGTAAACATAAATTCTCTTTATGCAACGAATTGATAAAAATATTTTAATGATTAAGTTCTTTCAAAGCTAAGAAGTATTTAAGTTTTCTGATCAAGACCACATCCCTATAAAATTTAACCATTACAATTTAGGTTTAAAGAAAATCGTGTTGAAGAACAGTTAATGATATCGAATCTGTTCAATGAGGGGCCGACCGTAATATAAAAGTATACTTCAAAATTATACTTCTTGTTTAGTTTGAAAACAAGTAAGTTATATGATTTACTTTTTATAATATTCGTTTTTATAAATCTTGTGATATTTCTCTGCAAAGAGACAATCTACTATTTTCTACGTACAGGCCATAGTCTGTGCTCAATGGGTCTGTGTTTTAGTACAATTCTAGATTATTAAAAAAAATGTCTAAAGTTGTTTGCCGTAGTTGATTAATATTTTAGTGTCGTTATTTGAAAATGAAAAAGCATATCGGCAGATTCATCGTCAGAGCCGTCAAAGGTAATCTATATATATATATATATATACAAATGTAATCATACAAATAACATTTCTTAAAATATTATTTGAGGCCACCAAGCGTGAATGCAGGAACGTCCACTATCGACCTATCGTTATTCTTGACTGTATTTACAAAAAAAATAATCACGTGCACTTATTCACATCCATCAAAACAGCTCACAATATTTAAACACTCGGTAATTTTATTTAAATTTAATTCAGTTAAATTACACAATTTGAGGCAGTTTACGGCATATGGTATTTTAATATTATTTCATGGGTAGTTTGATATAATATTTGGCCCGTACTCACTCGGCAGGCTCATAAAACTCGGTAATTAATCAAAGCCTCCATTATCTTTTATATTTCGCACGAACAAAGGGAGCACAAGCCGCGTTTTTATCAGTGACTCGATATGTGATGTGAATATGTCGCCATAACGTTATTTTGAATGCTCATATCAATGCGGTTTCCGAGGGAGGATGAACGTATTTTTTACAATATTGCGGGTTTTATTGTGTACTGTATAATCAATTATTGTATGTTAAGGTATTAAATTGTGTAATCTTTTTTGGACGCACTTCAATGTATACTTAATATGAATTACATTCGTATTTGGTAAGACATGAGTTTAAAATTCACATGTAAACTAAATGGTTATTCTAATGTTGTTAAAAACATGTATTGCCACTTGCTGTCGCTAATATTTTACTTCAAGCTCACCAGCATTTAAAAACATCTACGTCATAAGAATTTACACTGATATCGGATATATGCATACCTCCTGATTCCAGTTAACTGAGATTATAGAAGTTTTATTTAGGAAAGAATGAAAATCGTGTGAAAAGTAATTATGGAAATAGGAAAATAATAATTATACAAAGGAACAAATTTCGTGACAGTAAATCTGATTAGGCATTAAAAAGAAAGGGTCTTAGAAATTCCTTATAGTGAGGTTTATTTGACCATATTTTCATTAATTAATTAATATATAGTACCTGCATATGGCACACCCATTATTGAAGGTACCAATCATCCATAACAATAAGTTTTGAAAAGTTAATTTAATAAAGAAAAGTTAATAAGTTTTTGAAAATTCAATAAACTATAAGTGACGTTAAAATATAAAACAATATATAAATAAAAAAAAAGATTGTTATATAAATTGAAAAATTAAAAAATAGACCCTCAATACAATATAAAAATTATAGGTCTTGTGCATGTGTAACACAAGACAGAAAATGAGAATAAAAATATTGAAAAACCTTAGTTTGAAAGAAACCAAGGACTAGAGGGCAGAAGTATTAGACCTTAGGATCACTTTTTAAATCGATTCTTGAAGAATTTTATCGAGGATATTTTCCTAGTGTCAGAACATGGTGGATTTCTGACACTAGGAAAATATCCTCTTAGCTATCTTGCTAGGGCAGCGAAGGATTTTTTATAAGGTCAGATCCTAAATTCTAGTATGTTTGGGAATAAATAGGGTAAGTTAGCCTACAGAGATTCAAGTCATGTGTGAACAAGTTTTTAAATCTACCAATGAAGTAATTTGGTCTCTGAGAATTTTTCAATGTATTATAGCAAAGCGTTTATGAACTAGGCGTCGAAACCTGATCTTCGAATATTTGAGTCACGATTTGTGTTCACTTATATAGTTCTTTCTCTGAGGCCGACAATGTATTAAATGCATATATTTCAAAGGTATTCTAACTTGTTTGCATAACCTTTACGAAGGCCGAAATAGCACTCATCTCCTAGTCAATTAAATAAGTGTTTGATCAAATTAGATTCATGGTATACTTACAAAATTATTTCTATTTGGAGAATTTTGTCAAAGTTTGAAAAACATTGTTTTAAATTTATGTTATAAAATCGAAAGAAATTATTTCTCTAAACTTAAAATATTTTTAGACGTGACTCTATAACATTAAAGCGGCTAACCTGTTTCGAAAGAAACGAAAGGTTCTTCACCTAGAGCATCTAAATTTTGGACAAAATGAAGCTAGCAGCTCATGTCGATGAATCCGTGTAAAATGTAAAAGTTCTTTTACCAAAATAAAGTTGAATTAAAATGGATATCATATTAATTTTCATTAAATTTTGTTGATGCAACAAAATTAAATCCAATAACAGTAAAAGTAATTACTTTCTCTCTATGGTAGAATTATCTTTCCGTTTAAATTCAGTTTTTGTCGTAATTATGGCTACTAAATATGGAGGTAAGGCAATGGATATATATATATATATATATATATATATATATATATATATATATATGTGTGTATATATATATATATATATATATATATATATATATATACAGATAAATTGCTATTTGTTGTGCTCCATTGACCACTTAATGAATGGAATCATGGAATTGCCTGGGATTTCACTACTAATATTTATACGAATTGCTCTATAAGTTCTGTTTTGTCCATTACTGCTCGTACTACATTTCGAAACTAATGATTTTTTGGTACTGCCACACGTTCATCGTTTTGAATAAATCTGTAAGTTTTTGATTAATAAATAAATACATTGGAATCATACTATAAGGACAAGGATTTACTTTATCTTGCATGAATCCTAAAAATTATCAAATAAATATTCTTTGGCGGTAACGTTGATGAATATTTTTACTAATCGTACTAATAATTGTAGTTAGATTTAATTTAAGTAAATACAGGTGAGTAAATTTTTTTTCTGTTCATTTTTACATTTAATATCTCTATGGCATTTCTTAGTATCTTCTCGTTTAATATTTCTGCAGTTAGGTAATTATATTTTTTTTATTATTTTATATCATTCTATTCATATTTTGTTATAATTAACCTAATTTTAATCTCGATCCTTTGAAAATGCAATATTACAATATCTTAAATAAACAGTGTTTGTTTATAGTAGAGATCCATGTAGAGAATTTTGGCCAAATTTCTTTGAAATACCAGCCTACTATTTTCTCTTGTTTGATCTAAGTTAGGCTTTTATTGTTATTTTGGTAAACAAAATATTTGATCCGGAAGAATACACATAACACTGATTAGAGAAAAAAATACACTTTATGAAATTTACATATATTTAAATCACGAAACACAATTTTTTTCTCATGAATTACGTACATTATAAACGATACAAATTATATTGTTTGTATATTGTAAGGAATCGGTATATCGCCTCATTTACGGTAAATATAAACTCTCTTTATGCAAGGCAATAATAAAAAATATTTAATAATTAAGTGCTAACCAAATTAAGAAGGGTTTAAATGTACTGATCAAATCCACCTACCAATTAAATTTAACCATTATAATTTAGTTTTAAAGAAAATCATGTTGCAGATTAATGCAAAGAATTAATGTAAGGAAGTAATGTAAAAATATACTGGTTTAGTTAGAAAAACGAGTAAATTATGATTCACTTTTTTTAATATTCCTTTTTATAAATTTCATGATATTTCTCTGTAAAGAGACCATCTCTATTATCTTATTACGTAAAGGCTATTGTCTGTGCTCAATAGGTATATGTTTTAGCACAATTCTTGATTATTAAAAAAAAAATGTCTAAAGTTGTTTGCAATAGTTGATTAACATTTTGTGGTGGTTATTTGAAAATGAAAAAAGCATATCGACAGATTCATCGTCAGAGCCATCAAAGGTAATATATATATATATATATATATATATATATATATATATATATATGTGTGTGTGTGTGTGTGTAGATGTACAAATGTAATTATGCAAATGACATTTCTGAAAATATAATTTGAGAGGGCTAAATGTGAATGCAGGAACGTCGACTATCGACCTATCGTTATTCTTGGCTGTATTCACAAAAAAATAATCACATGCACTTATTCACATCCATCAAAGCAGCTTAAAATATTTAAACACTCAGTAATTTTATACAAATTTAACTCCGTTAAATTACACAATCTGAGGCAGTTTACGGCGTGTGGTATTTTGATATTATTTCACGGGTAGTTTGATATAATGTTTGGCCCGTACTCACTCGACAGGCTCATAAAACTCGGTAATTAATCAAAGCCTCCATTATCTTTTATATTTCACACGAACAAAGGGAGCACACGCCGCGTTTATATTAGTGACTTGATATGTGATGTGAATATGTTGCCATAACGTTATTTTGAATGCTTATATCAATGCGGTTTTCGAGGGAGGATGAACGTATTTTTTACAATAATGCGGGTTGTATTGTGTACTGTTCAATCAATTATTGAAATTTAAGGTACTCAATTGTGTAATCTTTTTTGGGCGCACTTCAATGTATACTTATTATGAACCACATTCGTATTTGATAAGTCATTGGTTTAAAATGATAAACTAAATGATTATTCTAATGTTGTTGAAAACCTCTATGGCCATTTTCTCTCGCTAATATTTTATTTCATGAGCTCAAAAGTTTAAAAACATCTACGTCATAAGAATTTACACTGATATCGGATATTTGCATATCTCCTGATTCCAGTTAACTAAGATTATAGAGTTTTTGTTTAGGAAAGAATTGAAATCAGGATTTGTAAAAATTAATTATGGAATTAGGACAATAATAATTATAGGGAAGAACAAATTTCGTGACAATAAATCTGATTGCAAGGTATGATGAAGGAAGTATCTTAGAAATTACTTAAAGTGAGGTTTATTCGACCATATTTTTATTAGTTAACTAATATATAGTACTTAAACACGACACACCAATTATTAAAGGAGCCAACTGTGCCGATTAACCGTAACAACAAATTTTTAAAATAGAAAATAAGTGACGTTAGAATATAAAATATAAAGTATGTAAATAAAAAAGAAGACAAAAATAGATCCTCAATATATTATAAAATTTATAGGTTACACATACACAAGACAGAAACTGACAATACAAACGTTGAAAAACCTTAGTTTGAAAGAAAGCAAGGACTAGAGGGCAGAAGTACTAGACTCTAGGATCAATTTTTAAATCAATTCTTGAAGATTTTTATTGAGGATATTTTCCTAGGGTCAGAACATCGTGAATTTCTAAGCTTTCTTGCTAGGGCAGTGAAGGATTTTTTATAAAGTCAGAGGTATGTTTGGGAATAAATAGGGTAAGTTAGTCTTCAGAGTTTCAAGTCATGAGTAAACAAGTTTTTAAATCTACCAATGAATTTAATCTTTGAGAATTTATCAACTTATTTAAGCAAAGCGTATATGAATTAGGCGTCGTGTCTTCAAATATTGAAACAGTGTCTTCAAATATGAGAGACACGATTTGTGTTTATTAATATGGTACTTATTCTGAGGCCAACAATGTATCGAATGTATACATTTTAACTTGTTTGCATATACTTTACAAAGAACGGAATAGCACTTATCTCACAATAAATTAAATTAATGTATGTTCAAGGTACGTTCATGGTATATTTACAAAATCATTTCTATTAGGAGAATTTTATCAAAGTTTGAAAAACATTGTTTTGAATTTATATTTTAAAATCAGAAGAAAATATTTTTCTAAATTTAAAAAATTTTTAGAAGTGACTGTATAATATTAAAGCGACTAACATGTTTCGAAAGGAATGGAAGGTTCTTCACCTAGAGCATCTAAATTTTGGACAAAATGAAGATAGCAGCTTACATCGATGAATCCGTGCAAAATATAGAAGCTCTTTTACCAAATAAAGTTGATTAAAATGGATATATTAATTTTCATTATATTTTGTTGATGCAACAAAATTAAATCCAATAACAGTAAAAGTAATTACTTTCTCTCTGTGGTAGAATTATCTTTCCGTTTAAATTTAGTTTTTGTCCTAATTATGGCCACTAAATGGTGGAGGTAAAGGAGTGACTATGTATATATATATAAAATTATATATATATATATAATTATATATATATATATATATATATGTGTGTGTGTGTGTGTATATGTATACATATATACATATATTTATTTACATATATAAACACAGATAAATTGCTATTTGTTTTGCTCCATTGACCACTTGATGAATAGAATCATGGAATTTTATTAAAATTCGGTAATTTTATTTAAATTTAGCTCAGTTAAATTACACAATCTGAGGCAGTTTACGGCGTGTGGTACTTTGATATTATTTCACGGGTAATTTGATGTAATATTCGGCCCGTATTCACTCGACGGGCTTGTAAAACTTGGTAATTAATCAAAGTCTCCATTGTCTTTTATATTTCACACGAACAAAGGGAGCACATGCCGCGTTTTTATCAGTGACTCGATATGTGATGTGAATATGTCGCCATAACGTTATTTTGAATGCTCATATCAATGCGGCTTACGAGGGAGGATGAACGTATTTTTTCCAATATTGCGGGTTTTATTGTGTACTATTCAATCAATTATTGTAAGTTAAGGTATTCAATTGTATAATGTTTTTTGGGCGCACTTCAATGTACAATTATTATGAATCACATTCATATTTGATAAGACATGAGTTTAAAATTCACATGTAAACTAAATGGTTATTCCAATGCTGTTGAAAACATGTATTGCCACTTGCTGTCGCTAATATTTTACTTCAAGCTCACCAGCATTTAAAAACATCTACGTCATAAGAATTTACACTGATATCGGATATATGCATACCTCCTGATTCCAGTTAACTGAGATTATAAAAGTTTTATTTAGGAAAGAATGAAAATCAGGATTTGTGAAAATTAATTATGGAAATAGGACAATAATATTTACATAAAGGAACAAATTTCGTGACATTAACACTGATTGCAAGGCATTAAAAAGGAAGTATCTTAAAAATATCTTATAGTTAGGTTTATTTTACCATATATTTATTAATTAACTAATATATGTTACCTGCATATGGCACACCTATTATTGAAGGAGTTCTCTGTACAAATCAACCATAACAATAAATTTTGTACAATTTTTGGTTTAATGGACTATAAGTGACGTCATAATATAAAGTATATAAATTAAAAAAAAGAAAACATAGACCCTCAATACATTATAAAAATTATAGGTCTTGTGTATGTGTAACACAAGAAAATGAGAATACAAATATTTAAACTCTTAGTTTGAAAGAAACCAAGGACAAGAGGGTAAAAGTACTAGAATTTAGGATCACTTTTTAAATCGTAAAAACTTGAAATTTTGTTCGAGGATATTGTCCTAAAGTCAGAACATGGTGGATTTCTAAGCTTTCCTGCTAGGGCAGCGAAGGATTTTTTATAAGGTCAGATCCTAAAGTCTAGTATGTTCGGTAATAAATAGGGTAAGTCAGCCTTCCGAGCTTCAAGTAATGAGTAAACAAGTTTTTAAATCTGCCATTGAAGTAATTTTTCAACGTATTGAAGCAACGCGTATATGAACTAAGCGTCAAAACCGGATCTTCGAATATTTGAGATATGATTTGTGTTCATTTATATGGTCCTTTCTCTGGGGCCAACAATGTATCAAATGGAAAAATTTTAAAGGCATTCTAACTTGTTTGCATATCCTTTTCGAAGGACGGAATAGCACTCATCTCATAGTCAATTAAATTAGTGTCTGATCAAGGTAGGTTCATGATATATTTACAAAAAATTTTCTATTAGGAGAATTTTATCAAAGTTTGAAAAAAATTGTTTTAAATTTATATTATAAATCGGATTAAATATAAATCGGAAGAAACTATTTCTCTAAACTTAAAATATTTTTAGACGTGACTTTATAACATTAAAGCAACTAACATGTTTATAAGGAAACGAAATATTCTTTCATCTAGAGCATCTAAAACAAAATGCAGCTAGCAATAATGAATCAGTGTAAAGTATAAAAGTTCTTTTACCAAAATTAAGTTAAATGAAAGTGAAATAATCCAATAAGGAACTGAAAACTTAATTTACAGTAACAAAATTAAATAAAAAAAAGTAATTACTTTCTTTCTGTGGTAGAATTATCTTTCCGTTTTTGTCGTAATTATGGCCACTAAATGAGGCACATCATTCAATGCTCTTTGGTAGACAAAATAAAATTGAGTTGATTTAATGAATCATTCGCACCTGTTTAATTAGTAATTAAGTAATTATATTCTTAATAACATAGACCTGGGATATAATTTATCACTCTCCTATTAACGAGATCGTAAAAACTAAATTGTTTAAACAAATTCCATGTTATCTATATATATATATATATATATATATATATATATATATATATATATATATCCATATATATTTCAAAATTGGTGCGCCTATATTCCACTCTGCAGTCAAAACTACATATTGCAGACGAATAGTATTTATTCGTGGTGGTAGCCTTAATCCTCTCATTATACCTTACGGTGATTGCGCGTCAATAACTACAAGGGTGTGGAAGATATGGACGTTGAAAGTAGCCGACCTTCGAAATCTATGACTTCTAATATGAAAGTTTCAATTTTTTTAGAAAGTTCTAGAAATTTGAAGAAATTTCTATAATGTTCTGGAACATTGTCGAATTCGCACACATATTCAATGTCCTCACCTTTATATATCTTCACTCCCGTAACCAACCCCTTCTCATTTCTTTTAACATTAATAATACATTACAGTTTTGGGAATGTATTTGAATAAAATTATGTAAGACGTAATTATTTACACGTATAACACATGTGTTTGTGTGTGTGTGTGTTTGTATGTGTGTGTGTTAGTTTGTAAGTTATTTATGTACAAAATTTAAGAAAATTAATGAAAAAAGAGACTTTTTTTCCACTTGTTTTATAAAAAAAAATGTATGAGATATGAATAAAAGTACTGCCGAAAAAAAACCAGCGAAACAGGTATTTGCTACTAGTTCATTATATTTTGAAGAAGGTGTCTCATTTTCTTTACATTTTTATTTCTAGTACATACTTTTGAAAAGTATGTACTACCCTTTCCATAAAACTCCTAGCCTTTCCAAAAACCATTCCATAAAACTTTTCTAAATTTTAAGGTTTTTGTTCTTGAAAACGAAAAAAAAGGAACCTGTATAAGATTAATTATTAAACTTTCTTTGATTGTGACATAAATATTAAGTTAAAAATTTAATACGACCAAGTAACTTGTATAAATTTAATATAGAAATCTACTGTGATAAGTGAAATATTCTGATATGGGTCGCTCCGTAATGGAGTTGCGGATAATAGCTTCGACAGGAAATACATATTCACACAATATTTTGAAAGTGGAATAATATATCGTTTTAAATTTAAACTTTGTGCTTTTAATTATGTTATTTAAAATAAAATAAAGAACTACTGGAAAATTTCAAAGAAGTTACTTTATCCTATTACGAATTAAAAATAATGCACTTGTAAATGACAGACCTAGCTTGTACTTAATATTTTGGCAAAGAGTAGACTCTGTATGTCATCAGTTATGTTGAAGTAAAATTTTGTTTTATTTTACGGAGCACTTATATTGTTATACTCATAAAGTATTTGTACTCTTGGCTTCATAAAGTATATATATATATATATATATATATATATATATATGTGTGTGTGTGTATTATATATATATATACATATATATATATATATATATATATATATATATATATATATATATATATATATATATATATTGACTCATTAATACTAATAATTCACACCTTACCATTGCCGGGAGTGGGTGAATTATCAGTGCTTTAGGAGTCCAAAGAGTTAACTTCGGCGGTTTAGGTTCCATAAAAAGTGATGGACAAAAACACATGGTGAAATTATTATTATCGTTTTTTTTACATTCCATCAATTATTGTTACTTACAAGCAAAAATTATTCAAGAAAAATAACTTCACTTTCATAAGCGGAATACGTTAGGGAGAAACTTTCCGTTAAATTTGTGTAGGAATATATTTCAATTGAGATCGTACTTAAATTACTAAACGTGATTAAAGTTTTTTAAATCAAATACTGGGGAAGTTCGGTTATAAAATCTAATATATAAATAAATCCTAATAAGTAAGCGAATGTAAAATATTATGCTAAATTTAGTAACATCGTTTGTTATAAACTACTGCTGGATTGGATGGTAAATTAAACATTCTGCTCAATTTATGCTCCAAAACTGCGATTTTTGGATAATATATATCTATGTGTGAACCTTTGTAGAATAGAGCTGCATGTTGACATACACCTCTACGTAATTACGTGTCTATAATATTTATCATATACATCATTTGTCATATTTCAACGAAGTTCAGTGGCTTACTTTTTTACGCACCCTTATGTGTAGTTAAGTTGGATTGCCACAAAACAACGTAGGTTAACGATCATTAACTTGCTGACGTATTACAGTTACGCCTCGATTACCTGTTATCACTGACATTTCCTTGAATAAAATATGAATAATATATCGTTAATGACTTTTTCCTTCATTGACAGCTACATAATAACATGTACAATGTTTAAGTAGGTCAATCGTCATGATTGATACCGGATGTTACTGAATTATTAATTAAAAGTTAAATTCTTTTCTTATGGTTGTTACCGATTTTGAAAAATGAACCCATGGTATTAATATTTCTACCTATAGGTACGCAAAATCTTTACTAAAACTATTGATATTATTGAGACAAAAATAACACATCACAGTTTTATAGCAATTCGATGAGAAATGTCGTGTTACGCCATTCTCCCTTCCATGGAATATAGAATAGCTGACCTGTAAATTGCGTTATGTGCATTATGTAATTATGCACCTAAATTTATACATTTTTCTCAATGAATTATAGAAAATTTTATGAAATTAAAGAAACTCGATGTTTATTTAAGTAGGTATTAAAATCTAATATGATAATAAAAATAATCCCAATAAAAAGCTGAGGAGCAATATTTTAACTATAGTAATTATAATAAATTAATATTGTGAATGTGGAAATAAATTTGTCTGTATATTTCATACTAACTTTTTAATTTCTTTACCAATATTGACTAAATTTTGTATAATTATATATCTCATTACGGGCTAAGCTACAAACTAGATTTAATTTTAAAAGAGTACTTAATTAATTATGGATTAACTGCTATGGCACTTTTGCTGGTTTGTTTTGGCAATACATTTTTTTACTGATATATTTTCTAGTAGTATAACTACAAGATTGTAAATAAATTCTACATAGATTAATTCGCGGCTAAAACAAGTAGCATAAGCCAATTTTATAGTTCCTGTTGTATTATCGTTTATCTTGTCTAACGCTATGTTAAATCCAGGAATACAACAGCAAAATAAAAAAATTAATATATGCTACACAGAAAAATGAAGGGATTATGAAGCTAAATTTTATAAAATTAAGGCTTTATTGATTAAATAATTTTTCAAGACATGACGCCATATTTTATAAAATATGGAAATTGATAATTCTGATAGAACTTTGAAATGGATATTATAAATGAAAACGTGAGAAACTAAAAAAAAAGTTGAATAATTTATTCTTAAAACTAACATTTTTAGGTTCCGCAAATCGCCCATACGTTTGTTATTCGATCATTTCAAGACGAATTAGTGTCATTAAGGGCAGAATCCGTTTTAAGAGAAAATTACTATCTATTTTTCTTTTTTTGAAAATATAAGGAAATACGGTCCCCACGGTTTTTTCACTTTTAGTACAGTTCTTATTTAGGTAATAATTGTTTCTTTTCAAATATCTTTAATTAAGGTCTGTCAGAAGAGATGAGAAAATATGTAATAGTTAAAAACATTTTCATATGGTTAGATTGGGACCAATTATTCAAGTATTATTATAAATTTATTTATATAAATCCTAAATTATTACACTAGAAGCGATCGCTGTCATATCACCGAATAAACAATTATTTGGGAAACGAAAATCTTATTTTTCCTTGCATTTTGTTATTTTATTTATTTAATTTCTATATCTTTTAGATGGTCCACAGAAGTTAAGAATTGCTTTGGCATGGACCGAGGAAGTTCCGGGGTATGATCTATGTAATGAAAATATGGTGTTTTGTCAAACAATAAATTGAAGTGTTTAAACAGATATAATTGTGTAACCAAAACACGAATATATGTGGAAAATACTTGTTCCATCTCTTTATTTCCAGTAGAAATCTAAGGACAAAAAAAAAATTTAAAAAAAATTTAAAAAAAAATATATATATATATTATATATTTATATATATATATATATATATATATATATATATATTTATATATATAATGATATCGAAAGTTAATAACACTATTTTTTTTAAACAATGAAAATTTTCATAACATATATTTTTGTAGAAAATTAAATTATAATGATCACCATTAAATTTAAAACATTGTTGATAGCAATAATAAAATCATTGAAAACGGTTCAGTTGTTTCGTTTGTTAAAATAACACGCTTTTCTTAAACGGTACGGAGACCAAGTGTGCGTGTAAAAGTTTAAAAAGACGCAGTTATAATAACGTCAAAAATCTATAATTACAAACTATGGTTTGGAAGATATTGCACGAAATATATATTTATCATATAGGAACATCTGAAGTTGGTTTAATGAACTTTCACAATTAAATTTTATTAGGTCTGGGGAGAAAATATTTGAACTTGACATTACAATACAAAACCCACTTGCTTAAAATAAATATTTATTTTTATAATTATCATAATATATGGTGTTACGTATATTAACTTTACATTTAAATTAGTGCTTTCTAAAGCTACGTGGATTAAAGTCGCGGGCATAAGTAAATCGTAATTCCAATATATGTGTCGTTTTGCAGTGTGACGTCTCCGAAACGCCAACTATTTCATAAAAAATAACTGAAAACACCCCCAAATCTGCTCCTCGTCAAAACTACATTGTTCTGTGAGGTAACAACTGAAAATGATGATGGTTATACCAGTGGTATATTGTTAGGTAATAGAATATGTCTCTGTTCATTGCTCGTTTTTGATTTCCATAGCCAAATTAAGAGCCCTTATAGTTTCACCATATCTGTATGTCTCAGCTGTTTTATTCACAGACTATTAGTGCTATAAAGGTAAAATTTTCCAGTTTGTCCATAATTATGTAGCCTAAAAAGTTATGAAATAAAATATTTTTAAGGTACTCTACAGTACTCCTATACATAAAATTGGGATAATTTTTTTTTCATATACCTCTTTTCTTAGGATATCAGTGGAAAGGTTTATCTAAATTATTCGGGGTACATCATGAAAAATTGTTTGACACACGGATCTATTTACAAAATATTGAACTTAAAACTAGTCATATTTGTCAGAATTGCAGGTTTCCACTCTCCTCCAGTAAAATCGCTATTATATAAAGAAATTAAAAGGAAAATTATCGCAACTAAGTAGGCTCTACTAATTTATGAGTAATTTACCGACTTATGATATGTAGTTAAGTAAGTAAAAAGTTAGTACATAGTAACTTAATACGAGTGACTTAAATAAATTGTATGTAAAATAACTTTCTATTTTCAAATGTGTATTTTTGTGTATGTATTGCTTAGTATATAAAACGATATTTTGTGCTATATATTTATATATTTACATGGTGAGAAATTACATTAATTATATATGCGCGGTATTCTATGCCTGTGCAAAATAAATATTTGAAAATAGTTAAAGAGAAATAAAATGTACTTAAATATTTAGACATATAGAAATATGCACAGAGCCCCCGTAGTGTAAGTTCTAATCAGATTTGGAGGCTTTTCTATTCTTCGATTTATCAACGCTTTATTTAAAAGCTCGTATGAAAATATTGTTATGTTTGGGGGAAATTATTAGCAAATTCTTAATATAATAGATGAAAATATATCACGATTATTATTAACAGAATATTTTGTATCATAGTGCCACCCCTGTGGGTGAAGGTGTGGCCGAAGCCTGAGCGGTTGGTGGCGCGAGCAACTGTCGCGTTGCACTGCGAAGCCGCTGGAAGTCGTCCTCCGGCGAGACTTGTCTGGTATAAGGATAACCGCCGTTTCCAACGTGGGAAGGTAAACTTTATTTGTTATCTAAGATAAAACTAATTACTAATGTTAAAAAAATATTAAGTCGCAATATCTAAATATGGTAATATTGATTAGTTATTATAATGAAGAAATTGAAGTTCTTTGGTTAACTTGAGGACATCCCTAAAACATCTAATTTTCTGAAGCTGTTCTGGTTTTTTATTGAGTATGGAACCGTTCACATTCTAATGTGGTATCAGATGAAAAAAATTGTATTCCAATCTGTGGCTATATCATTGCATTATCAAAAATACTATAATATTTTCATATATATGGCTACAAAATATTCATTTAGTGATATATATATATATATATATATATATATATGTTCTATTTTCAATAAAAATATAAATTGCACTTCATGAGAACAAACGTATGAAACGTGTTGTGAAAATTTATGTTTCTTGGTGTTTTATTTTTCAAAATTCCGTGCTCATAGTTATACTTTAATCATGAAAAGAAAACAGAAGTGGGAAATTAATACATTAATATTTCTTTCCTTTATTTTCTTTGAAACAAATTCACTGGCTTTTTGTTATCATTCTTTTTTGTCGCCTGGAAAATGTACAGAAATATTTTAACTGTTATATTTCTGAACATATAAATTTACAATAAAATGAAGAATGTTTAATATACTCTGAAGTTTGTAAGTGAAAAAAAAATTATATTTTGTTTCAGTCTATAAATTATTCTTAAAACCTCATAAAATGCATGTGGGAACTTGGACAAAATAGGTTTCCGTTGTTGTTTGCACATTTTAAATTATTGTTGAACATTATTCCAAACGAGTTTATGAAAACTTTAAATTTAATATAAAAACTAAAATTTCCCCAAATTTTTCACACCCGTGTTTTCTTCGAAATTAGAAGGTGGATGAGATATTCCGCATCATTTTAATGCTTAACGTTAACTTAGTGTTAGTAGCGAAAAGAGTTTAAAAATTAAAAACGTTAAATGAAATCACAATTTATTTTAAAGTATATATTCATTTCTATTACTATGGATTTATATATTTTCTCGCGTAATTGACATGTTTGAAATATTCTATTTCATAGAAATAAAGAATTCAACATAGGGTTAATATATGCAAAATCAGTTTTCTACTACATAAGTGAAAATGAAGATAGAGTTAAAAATATTACCACATTGAAGTAACATTGATTATTTGTTTTTTACGCTATATTGTAAGAATCAAACAATATAAATTCTAGTAATTTAGGATAAATAATAATTTGAACTGGCAATAGATTTGCTTAACTCAACAACACATTTGGGTAAAAAAATAAACAAAATTTATCCTCTTCTGCTAAATATATGGTAAAATTTTTAACAAAAGTGATTGGCTCATTAAACTATGATAATTTAACAAAAAAAAATAGTCGTCACATCCATAGAAATTATTAGAAACTGATACAAATAGGTGACCAAAGAAATTTATATAGATTCTCTTCCGATAAATAATCTTATCTAATTACAATAAGGAGACTTACTTTCGTAGTTTGGTTACGATAATATTTAGTTAATTATTTTCGTATATTGACTTAGTTATTGTAATCAATTTATTACAGTCGGCATCATTTATTAGTGACTGATTAATTCTTGAGCTAAAGTCTTCACATTTTATTCGAATTTGAAATTATGCCTTGATTAAAGTGCAAATGGATTAGGGCGCACATAGGTTTGCGAAAAATGGCAATAAATAAAGTTTGTAAGAATTATTGCACTCTGCATTTCCGGGGAAAACTCATTACATTGGGGGCTCACTCACTCATTACACTGGCCACTGGGCTCCATCACAAATTCCAGAACGATCTCCGAAATCCCGGACACCTAACAACCCTAATTCCAGGTGAAGCACTTAGTTCCAAAATTTCATTTACATATTTGTAAAGCTGTGATTATAAATTATATCTTCTACGCAATCTTATAAAAAACCAGGAAACTATTCTAAGATTTGCGTTTGAAAATTTAATTTTTAAGGCATCTGCGAAATTAACATTAAATATTCACTCATGTATTGCTGATTTACAAATAAATTAGATGGCTTATTTAACAATTCGGACAGCACCGTTTTTCCTCGTTAATTTATGAGGGAAATAAATATATCTATTTTGATCAACACTAATCATTGTCTAGCACGTGTCACTACGTAATTTTTAAGCTTTTGTTGGAGTTTAGTTAAAAAATAAATTTACTTGAATTCGACTTTAAGAACTATAAACATAAACCATTTTCTCAAATATAATAATCATATAAACGGTATTTCATTTCATAGTTTAAACATTCAGGAAGTATGCAACCATGTATGAACCTTTATCTGTATATCAATTTATTTTAGGTATTCTCTGAGCTGCCTCATAATAAAACAACCCACGTCAATCAAGTAAACAGTAGCAAAAAGTGGAGGCTACCACTATTTTGTCCTCGTTAAAGTACATCACTTGACCCTACATCAAATTACAGTTTTCCAAGGCAAAAAGTTGCATCGTCATGCCGCATTTCACAATTTGTGATAACGCAAGCGAGCATTTGCGTAAAATATGTCAATATACCGCTAGTTTGTGTAACAAAATGCTGCCTTAAAGTGGCAACAATTTTCAAAATGTGGCTCAGTAAATTGCATATAATCGAATGTAGATGTAACATAAAATTTTATGTCACATCTATATGTATAATAGACAATAATTAGTAATTTTTTCTAACTTTCATCGTAAAATTAGTAAGTATTATTGCCTAAGAAAAGAGGTTAGAGCTATAATGGCTTATGTCGTATTACTTGTTATAGAATTACAGGATATGAAATTATTCTTACACAATTTAATTATCGAAATATTGGTAACTCGTTTAATAAATTCAAATTAACCTTGAAAAATTATTGCTCAAAACTATGGAACTACCAGTGACCAAAAACCTACCAAACGAGAGTTTGGCTCACGAATCGGGGGTTTTATAACTAGTTTGAAGTGGAAGTGTTTATTTATCGTGTCATTACTAATAATTACAAGTTTTATTTATGCAACAATGCTTTATAATTTTTTTAAAAAATTGCTAATTAAATTACCTTCAGCGAAGAAAGCTATTGATGAATTTTAATTTATTAATGAGAATTCCGATATAAACATATCACAACAGTACATATCTTAAAATGATATATACACATATATATATATATATATATATATATATATATATATGTATTTATATATATATATATATATATATATATATATATATATATATATATATGTTAGAACACCCCTATTTTCTAATCATTATCTTGACCGATATTTACGTTACGGAATGACTCTTTAACTAATTTTATTTACTAAAAGTCAAATATTCTTTTGGCTACTGCACCATTCGAAAGTTATTTAGTGTTATAAGGAATGTTTATGATCTGGACTATACATTTAGATTAATTTGTTACTTGCGCGTCCTTAAATATATATATTTAGGGCCTTCACATTCATTTGTCAACAGAAATGATGCATACATCATATAAGACGAATATAATTGATATTTAAAATAAAAGAGGTTAAATGCAGAATGCCAAATTTATTTCATAAAATTTACCGATAACTGAATCGAAAACAATACAATCGTACTCGGATACTGACCTACTTCCTATTGATGAAAAATTATTTGACGTACGTTACAGTTAAGTTATAGTAATGATTTAACAGTCGCATTTATATATTTAATCCCATCTTTTGCGTTTTAGTTGCTCCAGCAAATATTTCGATTAGCCGTAAATCTTATAAATCAATTGTTGATATGTACAATGAAGTTGCGAATTAACTATATGTACAATCAAGTTATATCCTATGTGTGTGTAGGTTTATTTACTATATACTATGAAGTAAGGAAAAGAGTTGTCTGTAAAACCAAATCCGCACCACATACTTCTTTGAGCTCTTAGGATTATACGTTTTAGATAGGTTCCACTGGACAAAGGAAAGTAACTATGTGTCTGCTTTCCATAACATAAAAATAGACCTATTTCATAAGATATTCAGAAATAGGCAAGTATACAAAATGAAAGGAATGAAACTATATTATACGTGTTTCATATCTTTCTTTTATTGCGTTCAATACTAGTATAAGAAATTCAAAATTAAATGAATTTCCATCTCACGATATTTATTGGAACTATGAATTCATTACTAGACTCTGTTTATTTACTGCTCTTCATTAAACAAGTAGTAAGAAAAATAAACGTTTTTTCTTCTTGCTAAAAACAAGTCTTGAAAAAAAAGCCAAACAAAATTATCATTTGTATTCTTGCAAAATGCCTTCAAGTAACCTCGCTTCATAAAATTTATGAACTGAAGTGAAATCATGAAATTTTTGAAATATACTATTTTAGATGTTTTAATCTGCGGTATTCATAGAACCATTTATATTATTAGTATTTATCACCCGGACACTCATATTGTGATAATTCATACTTTATAAATTGTATAAACGTTTATAAATATATTATTATAAAGTACGAGTTTTGACCACAAACATCATTAAAAATTGTACTTTACAAACTAAAAAAGTTTATAAATATATTTCCATACAATTGTTGATGAAATTAATCACACGCCCGATACCAATTTGCATATTCTCAAAGGCAACGCGACGCGTGCTAGTTCCAGTGTACATGTCCGCACGGCAGAGTTCCGTTACCGGACAAGTACTGCTCTACTGTCAACAACACGTCAACTGAAATTAATTACTTCAAAGTACTTTGGTGAACATAGTACTAACAACGTTCTATTGTTACGTCACTTCCTTGCTTGGGCGAAACTTTTGAGGTAGCTGTAGTGTTTACGTCGATTACCCGAAGCGATAAAGTTAATATATTTGAACAAGTAAAGTGTTTTGCAAATAAAGTGAAATATTCTAGATTTTTAAGTTTACGAGAAATTAAAATAAATTCTACAAACTCTTGATCGAATCCTTACTATGTAAGTACCATTTTGTATCACTTTTTAGAAAATATAAACCTTTGTTTTCTACTTCAAATAGTAAATTCGCCTCCGCATTTTCATTTGCACAGAAATTCTTGCAACAAAATAAAAGTTTTTCATCTCCCTTTTCAAATTAAGTTGTTTTAATCTTACTTTAATTACTTGTCGATTTTTTTTACATATTGGAAAATGCGAGAAGTAAAGAAGCAAAGAGCCTATAAGTATGTTGATTTAAGTTTCGTTTTGGAGAAATTCGCGAACAATACTGTGTATGCTGCATTCATAGCGATATTTATGCTTACACATTTGAGTAACTATAAAAATATTTTTATGGATTAGCCGTAACGAAAAGCCCAATGACTTAGGCATTTCAAAGCCTTTAAAAATTGTGAAAAAATATTACATAATAATATGTATGATTAACGTTTAAAATTCCCGTACGTAAACGTATGAAGAGTTCTTTTAGAAATATGAATTGCAAATTGCAGCAAAGATCAAATTGCAGCTGTTAGCAAAGATCTTTGCTAATAGCCCACCTGAAGATGTTGTAATACAACGAAACCCAGTGGTAAAGAAATTAAAGAAAGTAGAAATAATACTACATCACGTAGCTTCATTTAATTGTGAAACTAATAAACGTTACGTAAACAATTTTACTTCTTGTGGTAAACAATTTTACTTCTTGTGGTAAAGATAGTAGAAATAATACTACATCACGTAGCTTCATTTAATTGTGAAACTAATAAACGTTACGTAAACAATTTTACTTTTTTGTGGTAAAGAAATTAAAGAAAGTAGAAATAGTACTACATTACGTAGCTTCATTTAATTGTGTAACTAATAAACGTTACGTAAACAATTTTACTTTTTTGTGGTAAAGAAATTAAAGAAAGTAGAAATAGTACTACATTACGTAGCTTCATTTAATTGTGAAACTAATAAACGTTACGTAAACAATTTTACTTTTTTGTGGTAAAGAAATTAAAGAAAGTAGAAATAGTACTACATTACGTAGCTTCATTTAATTGTGTAACTAATAAACGTTACGTAAACAATTTTACTTTTTTGTGGTAAAGAAATTAAAGAAAGCAGAAATAGTACTACATTACGTAGCTTCATTTAATTGTGTAACAAATAAACGTTACGTAAACAATTTTACTTTTTTGTGGTAAAGAAATTAAAGAAAGTAGAAATAGTACTACATTACGTAGCTTCATTTAATTGTGTAACTAATAAACGTTACGTAAACAATTTTACTTTTTTGTGGTAAAGAAATTAAAGAAAGTAGAAATAGTACTACATTACGTAGCTTCATTTAATTGTGAAACTAATAAACGTTACGTAAACAATTTTACTTTTTTGTGGTAAAGAAATTAAAGAAAGTAGAAATAGTACTACATTACGTAGCTTCATTTAATTGTGTAACTAATAAACGTTACGTAAACAATTTTACTTTTTTGTGGTAAAGAAATTAAAGAAAGTAGAAATAGTACTACATTACGTAGCTTCATTTAATTGTGAAACTAATAAACGTTACGTAAACAATTTTACTTCTTGTGGTAAACAATTTTACTTCTTGTGGTAAAGATAGTAGAAATAATACTACATCACGTAGCTTTATTTAATTGTGAAACTAATAAACGTTACGTAAACAATTTTACTTTTTTGTGGTAAAGAAATTAAAGAAAGTAGAAATAGTACTACATTACGTAGCTTCATTTAATTGTGTAACTAATAAACGTTACGTAAACAATTTTACTTTTTTGTCGTAAAGAAATTAAAGAAAGTAGAAATAGTACTACATTACGTAGCTTCATTTAATTGTGAAACTAATAAACGTTACGTAAACAATTTTACTTCTTATCGATACGACCGTCCTGCATCTTTGCAATTTTTTTTTAAAAGAAAGCGTTTATCCTACTTATATAAGAAAAATATATCATTTGTTATATATCCAAGATAGAGAATACTTACCAACGGTATGGTATAGTTGACAATATGCAATTTGTTTACTAAGGATACTTGCTTTTTAAAACAAAACGACGTCGTGGCTTTTCGCAATTTTTACTTGCATAACGCCTTCTTAATGTTCTTGCTGGTATTAATACCGACGGGCTATTTTATTTAAGGCAAGTTCGTAGTTGTCCATAACCTCCATGGCTTTTATCAATGCTTCTGGATCCACTCAGCATGTGGTAATAATAATAATAATATGTTGTACAAAATATTATCCAAACACTTAGAGAAACTTAGAATATCAAGATCCCCCGATATCTTTCTATAGACTTCCGAATGCCAGTACGTTTACAGCATGGAAAGATGGCTAACGAATGTTACGAATTAATGCTATTAAAAAATATTCATATTATTTTTCTTTTATAATTCAATGTTTTTTTAATGTAATTTAAAAAAAAAACAGTATTTACTTCAAAATTCTTTAAAACATATTTCCTCGTTTTATAACTTTATTTGTCGTTATTATTTTCTGTCACAAATATAAAAATTACGTGTAAATTTACTTTAATGTGTTCAATCAAAATTGCTTTTATTTTCGGTTTTTTGTTTTAACAAGGCATTTATCTTGGTCATAAACTTGGTGGGATATTGTAATTTTTTGAGAAATAAATTCTGCCCCATTAATAATGAGAAGGCTGGCACTGTATAGTCTCTTTACTTCATTCATAATTTTTATATTTAATTGATAAACGGCTCAAAACTATATTTTTTCCATGTTTTAAACAGAAAAAACTTGTATTGACTTTGACAGACGTAACAAAAATTGTTATCTCTGTCACTTATGGTGCTATGAAAGTTTTAGCGACATCTATTTTACTTGCTCAGCCTCTATTGCAAAAAAAATGGTAGCTGCACAAACTAGTAACATTAGGTAGGCAAAGTAAGTGTCTCTTCAATAACACAGACACATAAATAGCAAAGACTCATCTCTGTGTAGTTAGGTGGCGTTGTCTATTATAAAAAAAAATAAACACTTATTTTTAGATAAAAGGCTTTTATTTCTGGTAGGAGGATTGATACCCTCAAAGACCACTAAGGGCATCTATATTCACCTAAACTGAGGCATCTGTTCTTTTTGGTAGGCATAGATGCCCTTCACTTTAGAAAAGAAACAATAAATTACTATAAAAAAATAGTACATATTTAATACTTTAGTGACTAAACAACTAAAATAAAACATATTCACTTTAATCAACCCATAAAATAAAAAGACGCAAGCCGGACAAAATAGCAATAATTGGTAATACGCGATAGACATTCTAAATACGACTGTCTTCTGGACGCCACCTAACGACACACCTTTCCTGTCTATTGACTCGCTCACACCAGGGCGTGGGGGAATAGTTCTTTCCTAACATAGCATTAAACTTTTCAGTGCAGGTTTCTAGACCTGTCGGGTTACTATCGAAATATCTACGTAACAATATACGGCAACAATCCTACTTTTACCCTACATGTCAGTTGTAAACGATGTTTCAATTGTGTTTTCATATATCGGGTTACTATTACTTATTATTACGGTAATTTTCGGATGATATGATAAGGTTTATCAAAGCTCCACAAGAAAAACATTTGAATGTCATATAGATTTTACGAAGAAAGATTTCGCAAAAAAAAATATTTGTTGAGATTGTTTAGTCACATGAAATAAATGACTTTAGAAGAGGAAATGAGACACGTTTTAAAACGCAGTCAAGTGTTTTAATACTATATTAATGAACTTACGTAAACCTTAAATGTAATGAATAAAGGATAATGCGAGTAATATGTCACATAAATTTAATTGGTTGTTCAGATAACTATTATAAACAAATAATTAATTTTATTTGATATGGGCCAATCCACCTTTCCATTTGACATTTCTTATTATATGTACGCATATATACAATTTTTTTTCGATTAAATCCTCAATTGAAGCTAAAAAATTGTTTTCTTCAATTGCTAATAACTGTATAGCATATTTCAAAATTAGGTAAATCAATAACTTACATTAATAGAAATGTTGTTCTTAAATAATTATTATGTACGTCTTCATACCTGTAAAGAGTGAATAATTTTTTTTCACATTTTCCATCGAGTGAAGTATCATTGGATAGGTCTTTTAAAATAATCCTTGGGTTTTTTTATAATTTTTAATTTTCAAAATATCTATCCCCCTACGCCTACAATCCTACTTTTACCCTACATGTCAGTTGTAAACGATGTTTCAATTATGTTTCGTTTTCACATGTCGGGTTATTATTACTTATTATTACGGTAATTTCCGGGTGATATGATAAGGTTTATCAAAGCTCTACAGGAAAAACATTTGAATGTTATATAGATTTTATGAAAAAAGTTTTCGCAAAAAAAAATATTTGTTGAGATCGTTTAGTCACGTGAAATAAATGACTTTGGAAGAGGAAATGAGGCACGTTTTAAAACGCAGTCATGATGTTTTAAAACTATATTAATGAACTTATGTGAACCTTAAATGTAATGAATAAAGGATAATGCGAGTAATATGTTACATAAATTTAATTGGTTGTTCAGATAACTATTACAAACAAATAATTAATTTTATTTGATATGGGCCAATCCACCTTTCCATTTGACATTTCTTATTATATGTACGCATATATACAATTTTTTTTCGATTAAATCCTCAATTGAAGCTAAAAAATTGTTTTCTTCAATTGCTAATAGCATATTTCAAAATTAGGTAAATCAATAACTTATATTAATAGAAATGTTGACTAGTTTTCCAAAGAGCATTAGGATCAAAGAAACTCATAATTTAGTTACAAACGGATAATTAGGAATATACAATTTTTCAATAATTTTTTACGAAAATATGCCGTATGTTCTTAGCTGATATTATTATCGTCTGTAATTAATATTTAAACGGGCAGCCCGACGATTCATCAAAAAGTGGAGCGCGGGAAGAAAACTTATTATTAAATTAAGTATTCAAGCAGTAATTTGGATCAAGTGCGTACGTTCTTTAAAAACTATGTCTATTACAGTCTATTTAACAAGAAGAACCCGGTCTTTTTAATACGGTACTCTAACTATAGTTACAAAATATATACCAGGCTCGTCTACATAATTCGTTTTGTATTAAGCAAAATTACATCTCACTATTCAATGTGTTCAATGGTCCTTAGTTGTACCAAATAGTGTGTCCATTTGCAGACATGTCTTGTAGATTGAAATTTTATTAAAACCTTTTATGTGCCCGGAACCTTCTTGGCGGAAATAGGACTCATATTATGAATGTTCTCTGCACATTTAAGTACGTATAGATATTCAGATATTTAAGAACAACCCTGTTTATAGTCGTGTTATATAATATAATCCCTTGAAAAGTACTGAAATTTTGTAGATTTTGAAATGTTCGGTCTAATGAGAAAAAAAACTTATATATACACGAAATCCTCCTAACACAGTTAGAACTCATACAACGAATGTTCTCTGCACACTTAAATAGGTATAAAAATTTGAAAACTTAAAAACAACCCCGTCGGTAATCGTATTCTATAAAATGTCCTTTGAAAGATACTGATATTTTTTTAATTTCAAAATATTCCGTCTGACGGAAAAAATAGAATCCCTTATGTGTACGAAACCCTCCTAGCAAAAGTAAAACTCATAACGAATGTTCTTTGCACATTTAAGTACATATAAAAGTTTAAACACTTAAAAATAACCCTGTCTATAGTCGTGTTATATAATATGTCCCTTGAAAGATACTGACATTTTTTGGATTTCAAATATTAGATCTAGTGAAAAAATAATCTTTCATGTGCATGGAACTTTTCAAGCACAAGTAGAACTAATATAAATAATGTTCTTTGCACATTTAAGTACATATAGGAGTTTAAACATTTAAGAATAACCCTGTCTATAGTCGTATTATTTAATATATTCCTTGAAAGATACTGATATTTTGCAGATTTCAAATATATAGTCTAATGAAAAAAGAAAAGAATATTTTACGTGCACGGAATCCTTTTTGTAGAAATAGAACTCATACTACGAGTATTCTCTGCACGTTTGAGTATATACAGAAGTTTATATTTTTAAGAACTACTATGTGTATAATGGTTTTAAATAACATGTCCCTTTAAAGGTGTCGATATGTTGTAGATTTACAATATTTGGCCTAATGATAAATGTTTCATGCGCATGGAACCCTCCTGGTACAGGTAGAACTCATATTACGAATGTTCTCTCCATATTTAAATATGTATAGCAGTTTAATATTTTCTAAACAGCACTGTCTGTAGTTGTATTAAATAATGTCCCTTTAGAAACGCTGATATTTTGTTGACTGTAATATTTGGTCTAATGAAAAAAAAACCTTTATGTGCACAGAACCATCCTAGCATAAATAGAGCTCATACTATCTTCCCTGAGCATATTAGTAGATTTATTGTATTTGCTACAATGTTATTAGGTGATTGGCAAAAACGGAACCCCTGTAATTTTGTTCACATCCATCTGCACGTCTGTCTGTCCTTTTCTGGCTGGTACAATTTTCTAGTTTTTTCAATTTTAGACCTACGTGAATGAAATTTTGCTTAAAGTCTTAAATAATTGTTATGTACGTCTTCATACCTGTAAAGAATGAATAATTTTTTTTCACATTTTCCATCGGGTGAAGTATCGTTGGATAGGTCTTTTAAAATAATCCGAGGGTTTTTTTATAATTTTTAATTTTTAAAGTCCATTTGCAAAATATTAAGCTTCAAAACATCGTACAATATATCACTCCTCTCTAATTATTCAAACATTGACTTGATAGTTAAGCTTTTAAAAAATTTAGGGAAATATTAAACTCTATTTTGCCTATTGTTCTATAACGAACTTAATTGGTTCATTTATATAGTTTTAGTTTTAGCTATTTTATACCTGAGAGCATCTGAATTATTCTATATATCTATTCCACATCATAATCAATTTTAACGAATGCTCATGAAATATTTATTCACTCTTCGAGTATTTATTTATTATCCTGTTTTCCACCTTAAGGTATCGTTCAACAAAGAACGAAATGTAGAAAATTTTATATCAATTATTATTTCTCCCGAATTACAAAAATTAATTTGATTTGATTTATACAACCGATTGAATAAACATTAATTTCAACTCAATAATTCTGATCAAAACTAATTTTTTACGACAGAGTGAAGTGAGTTGTGCAAATGTAATTACTATAAGATGAGAAATTAACCATAAAACATTCTTACGGAAGAGTCTGGCATTCGTATAAGTGGTGCTAGACTGACTATTTTGGTAAAGACTCAGAATTTATTTCTAAGCTATAGATATTGAAAAGGTGGTCAAACGTAATAATGAACTCATAGAAAGGATGACTGTATCGTACGGCAGGGCTTGTGTCTGCAAAAAACTTATGCGATTGAGATTAGTGCATTGTCTAGATTTTTCTAAGTTGTTAGAACGTCGTAAGTATTTATGCGCGTATTCAGAATTGTATATTGTTTATTTTTTATTTAAATAAGGTTTTTGTTACGAAAATATTTATGGTTCCAAAGATAATGCATAAAGAATATTTATTATAATATAAATAATATTACACACATTTTTTTTCCAAACTGTAATAGCTGATTCAAAGGATAATGTAACAACTTGACGGTTAAATAAACTGGCCGTAAATATAAAATATCGCTTCTCAAATTTAAGAAAAACACATTTAATTAAATCCCATGTTGTGAGTAAAGTATCCTAACAAAAAAAATTATGTTCAATTGAAAAATTAAAATATTATTGAATTTAGTTACTTCGGTTCATATAAGTATTTGAAAGCGTTGAAAAAATAGCGAAAATCTACAAGTGTTATGTGACGCCTATTCTTGTCTATTATCGATTTATCTTTTCAGAATTGTCAAGTGAGTTACATCATTCATTAATAATAGGGTTTCTTACAATATTTTAATGGCCTAAACTTAAGGAAAAAATTCAAAAATAATGTAATGTATTTTTACCTTATTTATTAAAGAAATTATTTTATATTGAGATTGTCGTTATTTATAATAAGGAAAATATTAGGTTTACTTAGAGTTCGTCTGGACTGGATGATAAATGTATTGTATTCTATTTGGGTTCTTATTGCTATTTTAAAGTAATTGGAAAAATTTTAGGGCAATTGGAATAAATTTACAAAATTTTCGAATCATTTCATAATATTTTCGAACATTTGTTTTCTCTTTACTGGGAATGTAATTAATACGATATTAAAATACAATACAATTTTCCCACAGTTAATAATCAACAAAATTTCAACACATTTATGTACAATACCAGATTCTTCATTCTCAAATCTTGTTAAAGTCAACAAACTAACAAATGTTTTCTTTATAATTCATTTCGGCGATAGTAGACTGAAAGCAACATTTAAGGGGACCAAGGTCTAGAATATATTGGTTGTATTAAAATACTGAAATTGTCACTTCGTGCGTCAATGTGATAGCCATCAAAAGCTTAACGCTTAAGGAAGTAGAAAGAAAATAAAACCATCTTCGTTAATTTTCTTAGAGTTAAAAATTTTAATTTTCCTTTACTTTTCATGTAGAATTTTTAAATCTCTTTTATACATAAAACAAGTATTATTATTTTCCTCTATTACATTGCCGGTAATAAATTTTCATCTTCCATAAAGGTTTTTTTAATTTAATTAGCAAGGTTAGTTATGTTTGATTTCAATACTGCACTCATCTCATTTTCAAATATTTTCTAAATTTACAAATTTCGTTCAACTGTTTGCCAATTGTAGTTCTGGTTAATGTACTGGGTCTGTACCGAGCATATTAAAATTCCCTTTATATATATTAGTTTGTAACTTAAGTTACAATTCATTAATAAGCATTGCCTTATTATTGGCAGTTGATATGACTGATATATTAAAGTAGCCAAGATTCATATAGCATATGCTATAGTAGATAGACGGATATTGGTCGCATAGTATATACTGTAGTAGAGAGACGGATATAGATAGACGGATTTGGAACAAATCTAAGTCATGAAATTTAGTATTTTTAAATATTTAAGATAGGTAAAAGTCGAATAACTACGTCAACAGTTATATATTTATAAATAATATGAAAAAAAACTAGATCAAAATTTAGGAATCCAATATTTTAACGATTCCGAAATATCGATAAAGATATACAGCCAAAAATGTTAATAAGTATTTATGTGTATAAATTTTGTATGTAACGATTAAATATGCGTTTCATAATTTAAAGTGTTTTTATATTACTCTATGAATCGTAAAATGTAAAATAACAGAGGTTAAATATAGAAACCTTGTTAAAATAAAAACTATTAATGAATACCACGTGTAGTACCAATTGTAGTTCTTTAATTCCATTACATGTTCTTATATTTTTAGATTAAATTTGAAAGGTAATGTAGAAGTAGCTTCAATTTACCTCAAACCTGATAAGCAGCAATTAAAAATAAAATATCATAATTTTTGTCTGTCATTAGGCACAATTAAGCGTCCATTATCTATTGACTTTAATAAAGAACTTAGAACGGATGAATAAAAAATTTGATAATATTGTGGGGTGAGTTTTTATTATTTGTATTTTAGTTATTTTGAGAAACTTTTATTTTTAGGGTTCCGTACCTCAAAAGGAAGAAGGAACTTTTATTGAATTACTTCGTTTTCCGTCTGTCTGTCTGTCAAGATCCTTTTTCCCAGGAACACGTGAAGATATCGAAACGTGAAGATAGTATTGAAATTAATATTGCATACTTAAGTCTACGGTCTATTGGAGCTGTAAACAAATCAATCTTTTAAATCAGTGCAATAAAAAAAGCTACAAAAAACGGTTTTTATGCCTCATATTTTGCTACTCGTAATTAAATAAAAATTTCCGTGGTACTTTCCGTTGACCTAGAATCATAAAATTTGCCAAAGGCAAGATCTTACGACATAACTAAAGGAAAATCTTCCAAAAAATTTAATTTATAGTTACGTTTTGAAAAATGCCCTTTGATTTTACGCCCATCAAATATATTATATGTAATATACCATGTTGTGTAAAATTAATATTTGTAAATAGTTTAATAGGAATACTATATACATTTAAATAATTATAAGTATCTACAATATATGTGTACAGAACTCTCGTAGTTTTCGTAACACTCGTGCTTGACAGATTATTTTTTCGATATAGAATTGAATAACCTGGAGTCCAAATATGTTTCGAGATAGTGTACCGTTCATATTTCCGGCAAAAGTAAGAAAATAACACTTAATGAGAAAATCTTGCTCCTTGATCTTGATTTTATCCTCTTGGCATTATGTTTAATAAAATGTATGATCAAAAGCATCTTACAAGCCCATGTTGATGAGAATTTATCGTCTTTTAAATCCCTTGAAGAAAAAGAAAATATGGATATTGGTAACAAGATAATTACGACTGACACGTCTGTCACAATATCTCAGATTTCTTAATAGTTTATCTTGCATATGTTAAATCATTTTATATCGTACCTATTTTTTAAATTTTTCTTGAAAATTAAAAACTTTTTATGGTAAACTATACCGATTTCAATAATTTTTAAACCCATGAAGAAAAAGAAAATATATATATTGGTAGTGTCGTAACAAGTTAATTACGACTGGCTCGTCTCTCACAACATCTTAACAGTTTATCTTCCATATGTTAAACATTTTATATTGTACCTATTTTTTAAAATTTTCTTGAAGATTGTAACTTTTTTATGATAAACTATACCGACATGGAAATTCGTCATCTCGCGATAGTCCATAAGGTTTAATTAGAGATAATATTAAAATAATACATTAAAATATACATATAATCTATACATTTCTTAGGACTCGTAAAGTAAATTTGTGTTAAAAATGTTATTCTTAAATTATTACGTCACACTTATTTCTAAACTGTCACGATGCACTTATATATTACACAGAATATCATAGACGATAATGTACAAAGATCGCCTTGTACACTTTTGTCTTTGATATTCTGTGATCATACATATTCTTTATTGGGTTCTTTTGTTTTAGAAAATGAAATATTTTGAGTAAAATTCACTAGGTTATGAATAGCATTATAAATAGGTATTTCAAAACAAATGTAAAACTTATTAATATTTGTCATGAAGTCAAGTATATAACTATAACGGAAAACACAAATAAGAGAATAATCTTCAAAAAATGTTTCAAAACACGTTCAAAGTTATAATTAATTAATTTAATCTTAAAGTTAGTAATTCTCTACTCCCCTTTGTTAAAATTAATATAATTAGAAGTTAAACTAACTTAGCGACCTGCAACTTTGAAAGAAATACGGACACGTATATCTGTTCAACAAAATTGCCTCTTGTTATCCGAAATGTACGTAGAATCACAGTTAGGCTATATACTCTGTGCGTAGAACTATTAAAATTTAGTTTGGCATTTCGTGTAATATACATTCGTGTTTAAGTCGATAAGTTAATTTATGTATCGCCAATAATCGAAAGAATATTTTTAATGGGTAATAAAAACAAACAATTTTTTTCTTTTCTCGCTGAAAAATTAAAAAAAAAATTAAAATTAAATAATGTACAGTAAAATCGCATAATTGGACAAGAATTACAACAGTTATTTTTTTTAAAAAGCCCAAGATTAACCATTTGTCTGCGGAAAATCGACCAAAACGAACTTACAAGAATATTAATTTCTATAACATTTATATCAAACTGTTAAGAAATGTAATAATAGCAATACAACAACAAACCCTTTCAGAATCATATAAGTTTAAATTTTAAACCAAACCAGAAATTGAAATTGATCCGAATTTATAAGTTTTTATTATATATAAGTTTTTCTTAAATGTTTATAGGATACATGTTTAAAATTGAAGAGAACGTATCTTGAAAAGGTACAATTTTCCAAATCTCGAAAGTACCATTATTTACGTGGTACCAAGTCCTCTAAAACACAGAAGTCCGAATCCAAACAGAAGCTCATTACTCATTTGATAAGGCTTTAAAATTACCTGTATACATATACACATACATACATAAGCATTTGTCCCCATAGATGCACACATACTCGTAGCCCTACATCATTTTTGGTAACAGAACGCGTTAAAGTAAGTTCCATAAATAAAATTTATTCCAATTTATCATAAAATACTCTGCAATCAAATTTAAAATAATACGTTCGACATTGGCTATGAATACCGTCAGTCACAGATTCTAACTGATACAGAAATTAATATCGTCTTTCCGTCAAAATTCAAGATTGTAGACTTCATAATTTTGAAGACTCCGCAATGAGTCAATCCTTCAGTAATATTTGACTTTTATAGATGAGCAAATCCCTCAAAAGGCTTTCCCCGATTTTCACAACCACGTGCGACACAAGCCAGTGCTTCGTACGCAATAATCTGATGAATATTTAAATACTATTATTTCCCCATACAAACCATAAATGTGGAAAGTGTATAGAGTCTCCGTAAATAACTTTCTCCACGTTAACACATATGTATATATTGAATTCAATGGTTGTCCGATCATCGTATAAGCGTTAATTAACCGTTGTACTGATTGTTATTAATAAGGAACGTTGGCACCAAAGGTTATATTGGATACGTGCGGTTTCTTATTAAATATTACGAGGCGTGATTTATTTTATTTCGTAATAATTTGATTCAATATTATATGTATTGAGGAGAATTACTCGGAAATTGAGATACAAAGGGCTACGATGTGCGAAAAATGTTTCCATGTTTCAATGTGACCACATTTTTCTTGCACCTTTACTGATCTATATATATGTATATATGTATATATATATATATATATATATATATATGTATATACATATATATGTATATACATATATATATATATATATATATATATATATATATATATATATATATATATATATATATATTTATATATATATATATATATAGCTTTACACGTATCCTACCTAAATAGTATTAATATAACAATGCGCTATGCAACTCCCATGTGTATAAATTTTCTCTTCTCTTTTCCTAATTTGCTTCTGGGACATGTCGGACTATTTGAACTGTTTAGTTATGTAAATATATACAGATGACATTGATTACGGACCTCAATTTACTTGAGTAATGATCTGCTTTCAGAAATTCGGTTATATTTTCTGAGACCAAGAATATAATCGACTAGCTTCCTCCCGCGACTTCGTCCGCGTGGTCCGTGATATAACCTTTCCCCCACCCATTGGCATAATCCAGGCAATGGTCTATCGAACATTGTAATATATGTTCAAAATTTCTTACAAATCCAGGTAGTATTTTTAAGGGATTTTCTTTCAAACATCCAACAAACTAACAAACATACAAACTTTTTTTTTATCGCCCATTCCAGAAATTGATTTTTTTACAGTCTTATTCCAGTCCATGTGCTGCTCCAGATCATGTCTGTCTGTATGCGAGATTTTATTAAAATTCAGGCTCTACTTTTTGCGTGAACTTTTCACTTTCATTCTGCACTTTAGAGGTTGATTTTTTTAAGCAAGTTCTATTTCAGGCTATGTCTATCTGTATGCGATATTTCAAACAAATCCAGGCTCTATTGTTTGCGTGAACGTTTTAATTTCATCCCTCATTTTAGGGTGGATTTTCTTTTAAAATAGCTTATATCTTATTTCAAGTCATGTCTATCTATATGCATACTTTCATACAGATCCAGACTGTATTTTTTATATGAAATCTTTAGTTTCATCCCCCTTTTGGGGACAGATTTTTTAAAACCTGTATCCTATTCCAGGTCATTATCTATTTGTATGCAAAATTTTTACAAAACCAGGTAGTATTTCACATGATTGGCTGACAAACATCTATACAAACAAGTGCACAACCTTTCACATTTATAGTATTCTCAGGATGTTTAGATAAACAAAAGTAAATACAAATATTTTACAGTGGTGAAAGAAAGAGAAAATTTTGAAGGGAATATTCCGTAAAAGTTATGATGACCACCAGATAATATTTTTATAGAACAATATAGCTAAAGCTTTGATAGTTACTATGAATTATATTGATGTGTTGTTTAGAGTTAGATGCTTTAGTTTATAATTTGCATTTAACTATCAATGATGATACCATTTGAAAATGGTTTAGCTAGCATTTCATTTGTTAAAGCAATCTTTACGAGATACAGTTTCGTCATCGCTAACAACCTTGCGAAAATCGAATAAGAAATAATATTAAGAGACGAAAAATAATTTCATGATAATAAAAATGGTCTTATTGTCGGATTACTGACAACCGTATTGTAATGATGTAACACAAGCTTCGGTTCTTTGAGCAAGAACGGAATTATTTGAAGTTTCTTACCAAAAATTTAAACATAAAATATACAACTTCCTAATTAAAATGGAATCTGGTCCATGGATTAACATTTCACGTATTGAAGAACTTAATGATTGAAGTGTTATCGATGGTAACCTAAAAATTGATACAAATTGCAAAGTTATTTAATTTATAGACTGCCAATATTACTTTCTGTCTTTCTATCTACGGTTTCTCATTAAATCATCCACTATATACGAGTATGGAATTTTTGCCAAAGATATGATCCGTGAATTTGAGATATGTACCCTGATTACAGATCTGCATAGATTACATAGTGTTTCAAACTATTACAACTGTCTTATTTAAGTGGAAATGTTGGTATTTTGACTGTCGACATGAAATTCATAACATATTGTAAATTAAAAAAATTTTCGTACCAAACAATTTCTAAAATCTGAATAATGGTTTTTAAAATTAGGATGACACTATACATAAAAACCTTTGTCAAAATGTGTAAATCACCTAAGTAATAATCTTATTAATTTTGTATGCTTTTGGGAACGCATAGATCTTTTTTGAGCAATAAGTATATTTCTATTCTACTAATTAATTTTTTTTATTTACTTCTCCGAAAAAAACTTGATATAAATGCGTAAACATAGTTATTTATTTTAAGATATAAAGGATGTAATGGTAGCTTTACTTCAAAAGAAATTAGTACTATAGTTGTACCTAAAACAAATATAATTATGCGGTTTTGTATCTTGTAGATTTTTTTAAGTAATCACTATAAAACTTTCTGGCTAATGGTTGTTTATAGTTTATTTCCATGTAAAAATTCGATTAAAATATTTTGTTAGGAAAATATATTTTGGTAAATAATTTGTTCAATTTAATAATCTTAAATTATTTTCTTAAAAAAATGTTTCAGTAGTATTTTGCGCTTTAAAGTAAATTTCCAAAAGTATAAAATTATGCGAATGAAATGGCCCAATAATTAGTTATGTGAAATATCTTCGCTTTATTACATTAATTATTAAGCGAAATAAATATTGAAAAGAATGAAGGTTTTCATACTTTTAAAATTTATTTAACACACTGCATTTTTATTTCATAATTTTCAGAAAGGGAATTTAATGAAAGAAATATAACAATTTTTCAAGTGTCGAAAGTATATAAAGAATCCTTTAAAGATAATTCACGTGTTAGTCTATGCGTAGGTTACAGTCATTTTTCTCAAAAACCGCTTGACGTAGAAAAATTTGGTTGGTTATAAGGGCCTCAAAAATATATGTTTCATAATTTCGCCCGTCCAAAAATTCAGCTTCGTCCCATCTCCATTATTGAAGTGGCTTCGTTTTAATGTGCCTATTTAGATGAACTGACCAGCTACTTCCTTGCTATCCCATCTTCAGCTTCAATCAAGACGGCAGTAACAGGAAGTCCCATAATATTTATAACCTCTTCAGACGAGGTCTTTTGGCCTTTACTTTCTCTTTAACAACCAGTTGGTCCAAGTGGATTGTTCTTGAATTATATGTCGTTGGTGTAATTAATTATTTGTAACATTATTTTATATTTATATTTTGTTTTATTTCAAAAGCTTTTCTGAGCATTCCCCATGATTTTTTAATTTCAGATCTGTTAATCAGGAGTTTGACCATTTAAATCGTATGCTTCACTTTCCTTACTATTTCAACAAGTTCCTGTTCGAATGGTGCAAAGATTGTGGTGTCATCTTTTTCATCCATATTTTGATATCTTTTTCTCATCCTTCCAGATACTCTTTCATGATGCATTCTCCGTATATATACAATATATAGATAGGTAGATATATAATTGGATACGTAAAATAAATACCACTTTTTCAGAGGTGAAAAGTCTTCAGGTCGTATTATTTAACCATATTTATTTATTCTAGAGATCTTTAACCCTGCCGGGTCAAACAACTTTGGACAATCAATAAAGCATATCAGAATTGGCTTATTACATCGTCGGAATTTTACTACGATGTGCCTTTTTCTATCCAATTCAATTTTGTATGGTTAAACCTTGACAAATCCGGTTAGTTCAATTAGCCATTGATAGTACGACTGTAGTCATCATTTTATTATATATCGCATCTTACTGGTATATAATATAAGCGCCATTCTTAACCATTTTTCGTAGGTTCTTGGTGCTCCTTTCTTATAAAGTGGGATATTTCCTTCCAATTTAAAATTACTTAACGTAAAATTATGAAAAATAGAGTTTTTAAAGTTTTTCTGAAAATGTCTCTGAATTAATTTATAATTTAAGATTTACATTAATTGCGTCTAGCATCTAACAATATATTTGTATAAATTAAAATGCAGTTATTATTTAGAACGTTGTTTAACTATTCCCACTCCTTTCTCGATTGATAGTTTTCATGGAATAAGCTTCATTCCTCTATACATTCCTCTAAATAAATATCAGAATCAAGGTAAAGTTCGATCAACAAATTGGACATAAAATATTTAAGTTTTTGTTAATGATAAAATGTACATACTCCAATGTATTATTATATAGCTTAAAAATCATATAAACCCTCATTGTACCGCTCTTCGATTTGGTTGTAGCGTGAGTACGAGAAGAGAACGTGCATTGAAACGGCAACCCATAAAGAGAGGTAATATTTACGTAGATTCAGTAAATAACGATTGTCGGAAATTTCCAGTGAAATTTTAAATTTGAAAGTTCTGTATGATTAAATGTTAATTGTAAAATGTTAATTGTTAATTATAAATTAGGATTCAAAAGAAAATTAGTATTTTAACTTCTTTACCAACTTTAATAAACCTCCATGAAAAATAATTCATAAATATAAAAAGATTATTTTTATTGAAGATCGCGTCTTTTGCAGAAAAGCCTCTCAATTGCATTGTTTTCAGTGCGAAAGAATAAACGAAGGCATCGATTCTAAATTACTTCCCATAAAAATTACTTCCCTCAAATATTTTCGATGCATATTTTTACAAAAGTAACTATCTATGTTTTTTATTTAGCCATTAGAAGGAGTAAAGTGATGGCACTCCGATTAGACACCTTTTCCTATTAATGCCGGTTACTGAATGCAATACAGTAGATATATGAATTATTCCACGATTTAATAGTATTTATTACTCAGGAAACTATGAGTCATATAACTAGCTATTTTGCTGCAAATAATTTGTTTATTCCAGTCGTTATAATAAAAATACATACATAAATATTTAATTAAAACATTTTAAGCCCTCGAAGTTTATCAGGAGTTTAATTTAAAAACGACAATCAAAGTTTGAACATACATCTCCAGGCATTGAGGTAATTACTGTCGTCAATCTCATTCTGTGAGGCAATGACTGGCGTCAATCTATGATTAAAGACAATCATTTCGCTTTTAGATTCGAAAGTAGAATATCAATTGTGTAAGAGGAGCTTGAACAAAATAATCATTTACTGCAGAACTGCACATGCATCAAAGGATTAACGACTGCAATATTAATGCTGAATCTCAAAGAAGAATAGAAATCCTAACAACACCACCGTTATCTTGAATTGCAATAAAAATCATTCATTCAATAATATTTTGAATATCCGATATAGGAGTACATTTTAAGCACTTTCCTCAAAATTTAATAAAGCTAAAATATATGCACGAAAACATGTCCATATAATGAAAAACATATGTTACAAAAATGTTTGTTATAAAACGATTGACAAGAATTTGCTAACCTTTGATGCGAATTTAAAATATGCGTACCATAATTATATATTATTATTTAAAATTTATGAAGGATGAGACAAAAAATTAAATGAACATCCTAATTTTTATACAAGGAATTTTTACTTTCTAAGATAGGCAATTATTACCAAGAATTTTCTCACAAAAAATAGTCATACGGACAAAAACGAGTACCAGCAAAAAACACAGTTAAATAATTTCACATCAATGTAGAGGTGAAAATTTAGGTCGTTTTACTTAACAAGCGGAACGAGCTCGTTTTGATTTAATACTGTTTGTTCACTGAAGCAGAACGGTGCTTGAATTTATCGAAACCCCTAGGGACAGAGGAGGAGAAGAGAGAAATAATTCAAACCGAGAAAAACTTTTAATCATTCTTAAAGGTCGTATATTTCCTTAAAATTGTATAACGTCTTTTGGGGAACCGGACATTTCTGTACAAACAACGGGACGTTATTATATTTAAAATACTTCACACAGTAGGTCATAAAGGAGTGCATGACAACATTTCTTATGTATCTTTCTATTCCTGCTACCAAGGACGTAAGAGAAGCATATATTTATAATATTAAATTCAAAAACAAGGAGGTGGGCAAAAAATTTTAATATGTACATTTCATTATTTAATTAATGTTAAGGAAAGCCCTAATGTTATGGAAAATAAAAAAAATCCGTTAAACCTACAACTACGCTTTCTCTGTGATATCTGAGCATTTTCAGATTTATATTCCCATAATATAAACAGATAACATTTAAACATAGGTATATATGAAGGTTTTATGTCAATGAACTTCAGAAGACGAAACAATAAATTTAAAAATGTAACTGTAATTTCGGTACCCATTATAATGTTGTAGTTCATATGATGTAAGATTTCATAAATATATTGAAACACTCCATAGAATGTTATTCTAATTTAACCATTTTATTCTTTTTATAGTTTCTCATCTCGAAATGAAAAACTTTTTTAAAAAGAATCTCGAAATGGAAACTAATTGATGCTTAAACTGAAAATTTGTCATCGTCATAAAGATTAATTTGCTATATCTTATAATACACACCACACACATATATATATATATATATATATATATATATATATATATATATATATGTATATATATATATATATATATATATATATATACATATATATGTATATATATATATATATATGTATATATATATATATATATATATATAAAAGATATAGTGTGAAAAGAGTGCACTCGCACGCACGCACACAGAACACGGAAAGAGAAATCTGTATTTCTTCTTTTTAACATGTTCTGCTTCCTTCGATTTTGTGTTTTTCCCACCAATTTACCGGAGCTATTCTTGTGATGTCATCATACCAACGCATATTTGGCCTTCCTTGTTGGCGTTTTTCGCCCGACGGTCTCCAATCCACGAACACTTGACACCGCGAGACCTATTTTCTGATGACGTGGCCAACCCATTGCTACTTAAGCTTCGTAACACGTTTGAACACTTTCATCACCCTGCTCTTTCCTCTGAGCGACTCGTTCTCCACTGGTTTCTCACCATTACCCCAACTGTTTCTTTTCAAGCACACACAAGTTTGTTGAGGATATTTTTTGTAAACACCCATGTTTCAGCTCCATATATAAATACTGGTACAATTCACTCGTCACACATGTGAGCTTCCTATTCAGTCTTAAGTTTCACTTTGAAGATGAATAAGATTTTGTAGTATGCCGTATATGGCTAGTATTATACTCCTGTATATTTTTTTTATTTTGTTTTCTTTTCTAAAATAAACCTCTAGACGAAAATATTTTGTATTTTTATTCTATCGCTATTTAGTTTATTTTAATGCTCATGTTGTTATTTGAACAGTTAGTCATAATTTTGGGGTTTCCAAGTTCACTTCTTCTTTCTTTTCCACAATTTCATTTATTCCTTGTATCGTGGTTTCGAAGTCATTTTAGAATAATACAATGTCGTCAACAAATCGGAGATTGCTCAGTCTATTTACTGCTGTATAAAGACAAGATTGTCTCAATCAAGCACTTTATAGATATTCTGGGGAATATCTATAAAGTGCTTGATTGGCGTTGGGACGCCAGAATAAATAGTCACGGAGATAGAATATTTGCCTGTCCTACTTTCCTCCCCATTCTCACAGATTTTGTTTCTGGTGGTTCTTAAAGAAATATTTAATGGATGTCTAGAGAAAGTCAGGAACCAAAAAAGTATGGGAGCATCATAGGCTTCTTATATTTGAAGAAAGGAACAAGGCAGATTAGGGCAATTACCGTTCTATTTATTTCTTGTCCCAACTCTATGAAATATAAACTAAGGCTTTTTAGGACTCGTTTGACCAAAAAACTGAACTTTTACCAAATAGTAGAATACGCAGGCATTAGAGGTGGATTTAGCACCCACTGGCTATGAGAAATAGCATCGAAAAGGCTATAAAATACCAAATGCTGTTCTGGATCGCATTTATTGATGCCAAACAATTTTTAAAAACATTGAGTTTTGGGTTGTGATTCCGACCTTACAAAATGCTAGAATAGATCATTGCTACACTCTTTATTAAAATGCAAGTTTTAAAGTGGACGTTCCACCAGAAACAAAATCAATATGTAGGAATATAGAGCCAAAATGAATTACTTGATTTTTTTTGTGTAGGGTATGTATATTAAGAAAGGTCTCAAAAATATTTTTTTTGATAATTTTGGGTAGTATGTTTTCAAAGATACAATACCTAAAATTACCGCCTAATCTTTCTGCTCGCTGAAGTTATCTATACAAAATAGGTTTCACACATATATATATATATATATATATATATATTTATATATATATATATACATATATATATTTATATATATATATATACATAAACACATATTTATAATATAAAAATTTATATAATTTATAATTATACATTCTGCAGGTAACGGAATCTTCGAATGAGACTTTGACAAGTTCTGAGTTCACCTTCACCCCGACTCCAGACGACGATGGATCCCAATTAAAGTGTCAAGCAGAACACTCAGCATTGCCTGGGGCTGGTTTAGAAGACTCTTTCAAACTTAATATCGTCTGTAAGTTTTCCAACATATTATTATGATCTTTGCCCCATAGATATAATTAGGCTTTAATTATGCTGTTAAAAATTGCGTGTTTTATATTGGACTATGCCAAATTATCGTCTCTCACTCCATTTTGATTTCAGTTCTTTTTTTGGTTATATATTGAAAAAAAAGTGTCATCACTTTTGCCTCGTTTTATAGCAACGCGATGTGATAATTTACATATTCCCCTGTAGTATTCATAAATACAATTTTTATAATTTAACAAGTTCTTGAAAATAAATTATTTAGGATAGTGTATTTTTGCTGTTTGAAAGGAATTTGTCTACTTTTACAATTTTTATGCAATTTAAATATAACATTTTTGTAATGGCAAATGAAAATAGTAAAATTTTTGAATGGAAAATGAAGAAAGTGCATTTTTAAAAAGGAGGATGATATTTGATCGAAGAAGTATTCAAAAAGTGTCGTATTTTTTTAATGGTTGGTTTCATAAAAATTTGCATGTAATATACATATACTTAGTTAAGATGTTTAACCATAAATTTTACTAAAACTTTTGTTGATACTGAGCACATTCATTGCGATGATGCTTGACACACAGATAACGTAAAAGTTAATTTAAAATACCAGTTAGTAGGTTGGTCAGTATGACTTAAACAAATCACAATTTATTTTGTTCTGATTAAATTAGACTACAAGTGCTCGATAACTGAATGAGATTATAGATTATGTATTATCGATAAAATATCTTTAAAGTATTCAATATAATTTCAAACTACCTAAATATATTTTTTGAGAAAACGTGCCTTATGCATAAAATCTTTCCATGAAAGAATAGCGATAGCGAATGAAATAAAAAATGAAAAAATATGAAAATGGAAGCCGGGAATGAACAGGAAGAGTGCAGGAATTGTTTGATTGAACCAATCAGATTCAAGTCAAGAGTAATGTTAACATTCATTAATTAAAATAAATTGTCAAAAAATACAGTTTCCACAGATTTCGTATTTCGATAGTTGGTATTCAGACAAAATTTCGATACTATTTGCGAATAGTGGTGTGACGATAAACAAGTTTGACAGTAGGTTAATCTTCGATGATGTCATAAAAATACTTTTACGCTTGAAATGACTAGAAGTTTCAATTAAAAAAAATGGTTACGGCTTTCATTCTAGCTTGGAGCCTTTACTGTTTTTGTCAAAATACTTTTTAAATTTTTATACCTGTTCAGTTATTTCGATAATTGTTCAGAGTATTTCATAATTTGACATGTCATTTTCGATACAATGAAAAATCTGCACGATATGACATTGTTAATTTTAAATGTCCCTATTTAGGGAATTTACGCATTGGCTTTAGAATATGGTAAATTAAACGATTCATACTCCCGCTCTTTTATTTCGTCGTGAATTTTTGTAATGTCCCTAAAATTAGTTACAGCCTTTTGCCGCTTGTGAACATATTGTATATGTAAGTCCTGAAACAATTAACTCACAGGATTATTATTTTTTTAACGGGCGTGTCACAATAAATTGAAATTAAGAAAGTAATTTACTTAAATACTGTTTGGGAGAGTTTCCCCGACTTACAAGAAAAAATAAACCATTTTTTTAAACAAAATTTTACTTTCTATTTTTGAATGATAGTTGGTAGCATTAAAAGTATGTTAATAGTAAAAAAATCAAATTAGATTGATCGATAAATTATTTTGTAATTAACAATGTAGTTATGTATGTACATATACTTTTTGTGCATGACCTCTGTTTGACTTACATCTAAATTAATTATCGTCTGCCACTGGTCGTACGCTTTGTGATCAACTGAGAGTTGAACACGAAGCATAGGGCTTTTAACGCGGTGGACCAGGATTCGATTCCCGGCCGCTCTTCCAGCAAAGTTGAACTGGTGTTCTGATTGGCTGTAAGATACTGATCACATAGCGATTAGTCAGTCATATGTATCAATTAGATACATTAAAGTACATAAGTAAGTAACTTAACATAAGTAAGTAACTCTTACTGTGCGTATGTCTTACTATAAATATGCAGTTCAGATGTGTCAAGCTTAAGCTATATATCAGTTTAATATAAATTTACTTGCCAACTGAGGTTTATTATTTATAAGTTTATCTTTATTTACTACCACTGAAAATTATAGTTTATTAGGTATATATGAAAAAAAAATAAAGATTAAAATAATCTTATAGTAGCAACACTAAATTGTAGAAGTCTATCTAAACGACGACTTAAAACTTAGTGTTTCTCATATCAAATCATAAATGATCAAATGAGCAAAGTTCCATTTATCCTGTATAAAATAATATAATAATTATTGTTACAGATCCACCACTCATGTCACTACAGTTAGGAAGCACACTAAACCCAGACGATATAAAAGAAGGAGATGACGTCTATTTTGAGTGTAACATCCGCGCCAATCCTAGAGAGCATCGTATCACTTGGTTTCATAATGTGAGTTTATGTTAAAGAGTCATTATTATTAAAACCATCCCACGTCATTCATTTTTTAACAACTTATTCACATAAATAAATGATCGTTGAAAATTTAGCCATTTTATATTAAAATTTTAATATTGCTGGATGTGGGGAAAGATAAGCAGAGTCAATAGAAAAATAAATGAAATTTTTTTCTGCCTATTACGGTACTTTCACAAAAATAGAGTATTTTAAATTGTCACAATAAGATTTGGAGTTTCAATTAAGAAGAACTAATATTGTGTTTGATATAACGCAGTTGTTGCTTCTGATGCAAATAGTGGCAATACAAACATAATTTAAATCCAAAAATACTACTATATGCCATTTAATATTAATTTCAAAATATATTATCTAACTTATTTCGAAAGTTACTTTAAGTTTTGTCTGTTCTTAATAAAGTTTTAATAACTTTTTAGGGCCCTTAATGATAAACATTTATGTAAATAGTAATTATGTTTTTCGACATATTATATTAAAAAGTAATTTTTATATTGAATATATTTGGCGTTAATTTTTTAGAAATTCCTTATTCACAATTAAATGAAACTACGTTATGCAACATTATTTCTCCTTTCTTTAAGTTCTTTACCACGACCTAGGTTTCGTTGTATTGCAACATCTTCAGGTGGTCTATTAGCAAAGATTAACTCTTAGGAACATCTAACAGCATTTATACATTTCAAGTACAATAGCAGAAGCCTGATTTGTGTGGGTTTTCCCACTGTTTATGTTAGTGAGTTTATTGTAGGGGAGCGGTGTAGGTTTTATTATATTTCCGAGAGTTATACGATATACCAATATTTTAGTGGGGGTAATAAATTAAATTGTTGTTATTATATGAGGTTGTACAATGCAAATGTTCTGGTGTATGTAATAAAATTAAATGGAAGTTATTCTCGGTATTATATTTATACAAAAGCAAGGGTATCTGGAAGTTAGAACGAGATTATACCACTAAGTCAACATATCTCCGGTTTTATTTATTTATATATAATTATATGTAATATATATATATATATATATATATATATATATATATATATATCTACATATATATATATATATATATATATATATATGTAATTTTATTTAAATTTAAATTTTTTATACATATTTATTTATTTATTTTCTTAAATTTTTTTTATATACTTATATTTATATGTGTATTTGGGCTGAAACAATTTGAAGAGTACTGTAGAATCAATGTTGTATAATTATATTATGTCTAGAAGATATTAAGTATGGGTGATGATATTATATTTAGTTGTTCATTTAATATATTAACCTTGGTGTCTTTTTTATGTCTGTTTATTTCTAATGTTTCTAGGATATTAAGTTTATTACCTTTTGTATTTACTTGTATTATATATGGGGCATTATCAGTACGGGGGTTATGGTTATTTTCAATGAGATGTTTAGCAAAGTGAGGTGTGTCTGGTTTTTTATTTCGCCAGCTGGCAATGTGTTCTTTATATCTTGTGGTAAGATCTCTTCCTGTTTGACCTATATATACACTATTACAATCGTTACATTTAAGTTTATAGATACCACTTTTTTTAAATTTATCTCTTTCTTCTTTATTATTAATAAGGGTTTTACCCAAGTTATTTAAAGTACTATAAGCACATGTTGTATTATTTATATTTTTATTATTAGTTAAGAGTTTTCCTAATTTGAATGATACATTACCTATGTATGGGCTTTAGTGGATCTTTGCTAATAGCCCACCTGAAGATGTAATGCAACGAAAAGTAATGCAACGAAACCTAGGTCCTGGTAAAGAACTTACAGAAAGTAGAAATAATACTACATCACGTAGTTTCATTTAATTGTGAATAATGAATTTCTACGAAATTAACTCCAAATGTATTCAATAAATAGAACTCCTAAATAATATCTCCAGTTCCAATTTACGGTTACATATTTTGCTACATATTAATAAAGATTTATGTATGAAAAGTCTGTACACAAAAATAAGGGTATCTTTTTTCACAATGGAAATTTAAAATTACAAATACTCGGAAGAGATTTTAATTAAAAGTTTACTTAAAATTTCCCACAAAAACGCTACTTTTACTATGTAAACCATATCAGTGTAATCAACCTAGACCGAAAATTTACTCAAAGCAATAGTTAAACAAAGCGTAGGAATATTATTGAAAGTTTATGTCCTGGGCGGTGTTTCCCCTCATAATAGAACCTCTGTATCGTTCGCTTTAATTGGTTTCCGATCGGTATTGGTTTTGTGGTTTGAGTTCTGTTTGTGTAGGGAAATTGGCCAAATTACTAGATTGCTTTATAATAATTATTGATCAGAGCGTATTTCGGTGGCTCCGGTGAGACGGAAATAGAGAATTTGATTTGGTTTCTATTTGTTACGAATGATATTTGATTTCACGGGGTCTTTAACTTACATTTATTTTGAACAAGTTTAACGGACTGTTAGCGGTTATTGGTGTATACAAAAATAGTCAATTTTATTTCTTAGAAATAGACAATCTAAATGGAGAAACAAATTGATATCATCTGTTGCAAAATATTAATCTATTATCTGTTGTTTCGCGGAGGCTGATAAAAATTATATCATCAGAGTTTTCTTTTGTTTTTTCCTTTCTTATATGATTTTGTCATGAAAAATATTAGGTTGGCACATAACAAACCAGACATTTTATCTTACTATAGAATATTTCCTCTATTTCCCCAAATCATGAAGTTTTTTTTAGATTATATATTTAAACTGGGTTGGTTTCAAAGAGGTTTCCCATTTTTTTTAAATTTAAGGTAGCAGTTCTTCATGAATGATGATTCGAGGAGAGATAATAATTTCCTTTTCTGTATTTTGGGGTCAATTATTTGCTGTGTTATAGGAAAGTACACATTCATCCATAGTTAAGCATACATTGCTTGTTTTGATTCGCTTGTTTTTTGCTCTATACCAATTTCATGGAGCATGATAACATGACGAAACATGTTTACTTAGGAACATTTTTATATTTTGTTCGTTTTTTGCTCGTCGAAACTCAATTGCTAACTGAACAGATGATCCAATATCGCGCTCTTTTTATATCGTATCAAAGACGAATTAGAACTTTTTATCATATTCCAGAAATTGTTACTTAAAACTGGCGTGTTTATCACTTGCTAACTTAAAATAATAATTGCCTCATGTTATTTTATTAATGACGTTTAAATAAAATAAATATTATCGGTTTTTCATTCTTTAAGGGATTTTGAAAATATCAAGTTTCTAATTGTTTTTTCTCTTAGTATGATTTTTCATCTAATATCAATGGATATTCTTAATGTATCGAAGAAGGAACAAAATAATTAGAACCGTTTGAGGTCGATTTGTTTTTTCCTCGTAAAAATTATCTAATTACTAGACGTTTGAAGATGATACAATAAACAAGCCTAAAGCATAGCATTTGTACAAGATTAACTCCATAATTTTAACCACAAATTTCAACACGGACTTACGTTCATACGGTAAGGAAAAAATCTGCAAAGTACGAATAGAACTGAAACTACGAGGGTCCAGTACTTACTGAGGTATGGAACACTGATAGTGTAAGTTCTACTTCTAATAGAAGTACATTTAAAAGTTTAAACATATAAAGGTTCATAAGTTTTCTCGAAACTATTTACAAGTGATTTATTAAACTATTTACAAGTGATTTTATTCTTTTCGGTGTCAATACATTGCCCAAGGGCCTTTCATAGGTGTAAAATAAACTTGGCAAGATATGTAAAATTTAGGACTGTTATTTGATTGTTCAAAACTGTTACCATTTTTCTCTATTTTTTTTATCATATTCTATTTACCCTGTTTTCTATGATTTTTACTTCTGTGGTTTGGCAAGCAGGGAGTGAGGGATGAGTTAATAGTTTGCTACATTATATACATTTTATGCATATCTCTGATAGTATATAACTTAAAGCCCCGAAAGATCACTCATTTTGTGTTCCTTATAAATAGCCCTTTTAAGGCTACTAATAATATATGTAGCCCTTTTAAGGCTTTTTAGCCACGCCATTTATAATATATAAAAAATATTGCAGGAGGTACTTAATTTGCCTAATTAAAACTTATCATATTAACATTTTAAAATGTTAGCTATTCATTATGCGGGTTAATATGAACTAAAACTGTAATAAATTTCATGTTCCTACCACAAATTGTTTTTGAGAAAATTGGCGGTGGTTTCTTCCAAGGATTCCATTTTTCGTTTTGTGGTGTGGAAACTTACAAATATAAACAACAACATAAGCATAATTTATTTTAGATTGATAAAACAGATATTTATATTAATTTTATCTTAGACTATGGACTATTACTAGCAGTAAGTATTAAATGAAAATTTGTTGTCTATTAAAATAATACAACATCTTCATTGGCTATAAATGAATTTTCTAGATTTACGGATGCTAAATATTGTGTTTAGATGACTTGCATACACAAATGTTTAAATGATGATACCACAACTCTTTTTTTATTAATTTGATGGTATATGGTTTTAATAGTTAGCCAAATTTGGTTATATTTTCATCGAAAAGTTTATTCTCTTAACTTTTTGGCTTTAAGTTTTAAACTTTATATTTATTGCATATGTTTGCAGTAGAAAGAGACGTGATTATTAATTCGATATTGCTATGCTAGCTCTATCGTAAGCTAAAGGAAAACAACTTTTTTTTTACATAAATAGTTAAAAATAGTACAATTTCTTTTTTGTCAGGACAAGCAAGTAACTCAGAACATGAGCTCTGGCATAATCCTCAGCACAAAATCGCTAGTCCTGCAAAAAGTGACGAGGCACGAAGCCGGTTCTTATTCCTGCAGGGCGGCCAACGCGAGAGGAGAAACCAGTAGTAAACCCACATTTCTCAGAGTTCAATGTAAGTAAATTTTATACTATAATATATGGTGTATAGCAACATACAAAAATGATATTTTGGTTACAATATAGAGAAAAATTGTCAATCTCTAAACTATAAATAATATAATGGTGAAACATGCTTGCATGATGTATTTTATTGAAATTAAAAATTAAGGTATAATTTATTACGTACTTTAATTCAATAGAAGTTGCGTTTACCTTTTTAACCATTTTAGTATCATAGTTTTTTACCCATATATACTTAAAAATCCCAAAGAAATTTTTTGTTTTTGATGTCATTCACCCTTGTCTCAAAAAAAAAACTGTATCTCTTCGAAAAAATTCCAATTTTATTAATTTTTTCAGTGTTTTCTTAATAAAAACGTGTGCAAGGATAATAAAATACAAAAAAAATTATGGAAATACATATTGTGAACAAAAATTATAAAAAACTGAAATCAAGGGCACATCGTATTTTCGCAGTCCGGTACATCCTCCGTATCAGCAAAATAATTGTTATCGTCATTATTATCACTATCACTCAAAATTTGCATTACGTCAAATTGAGAGCGCACCACAATGTCACTCCCACTATCACTTTTTTTACAACTCGAAAAACGATCATTTTTACTCGCATTATTTTCGTATTCCGACATTATGGGTTAGAAATTTTCTTGTCCTGGATCCATTTTATATTTTAATTACTAATAATATTATAATTTTAAATTTACGTAACACGTAGAAAGATAAAAAAATTAGCGATGCGTGCAAACGACCTCCCCTACCGCGGGCTAAGCAGTGGCAAATTTAGTTAGTACGGGCACGAGCTCTAACGGTTAACCAAGTGGTTTAACTGGTTTTGGATTGAATGTACAAAAACCATATATATGTTATTTTTATTCTTTATGAAACTAAGAATAAATTGTTGTTTTGAATGAAACATATCCACTGTTTCATATTCCAAAAACTCTGGAATAGAATTGTACGAATAATATTGTCGAACTCTTTCGAAAATGTATATTGTTCCTAACGTATTTGGTTTAAATATTTAAGTTCTCGGCATGGTTTGCTTGGTAGTCGAGCGATCACGAAGAATAAGGTTGGGCGTAACGGTCCCTTTTTGGTTCATTTCATAATAATTTTAATATTAGAAACAATTATAAATATCACCTATTTATTTACTTAGGGGGGTGCATACAATTGGTGACCTAATTGCTACAAAGGCCAACTCTTCTAGTCAATCAAAATTACAGATCATTTATAAAGTAACAGGATATGCAGACAGCAAAGTATGATGATCATAAATTATGTTAAACAAATTTTTGGAGAAAAAAATAATAAAGAAAAGTACAATCCAATTATATTTTGAGGGACAGATTTTTGAATAATATTGGAAGATAGGCATAGAAAAAATGAAGATTGAGAAAGAGAGATATGAAATTAAATATTACCTGAAAAATTAAGTTATATAGGTACGAATATAATTTCGTCACACAATTTTCGTTTACTTAATGGACGGTTAAATCTGTTATAAGGATCGCGTATATTCTGTAACTTGGCAACATGAACCGGAGATGAATGCTTATTAAAAAAAATACTACGTTTGGAGCTAAGGAGCGGAAAATTCTTAGAACATAGCTCCAGGCAAAAATTAGATAAGACTACAGATTTGACCATCACTAATTATTATTATTTTCATGTCTGTTTATTTGTTAACAATATATTGTTAGCTATATTTTTATGTATGTAATTTTTTCTCTCCCATATTTTTTTAAGAAATTATGGAAACAGTTAAAAAATTCCTTATATCCTGCTTTATATATTATTGGGTCCTTAACTATTACATAAATTCTCCTCTATTGGTACTATATTTGTAGTACCTTTTATAATACGCTATTTCAGCTTCACTTGTACGTACATAACTATACACGTAAACAAATATAGCAAGCGGATTTTCATCCATTTATAATTTTGTTATGGATAAGAAAATTTGCAAACTTATGCAATTTTAATAATAAAAAAATAATGTGGTGTCAGTCTGATAAGACGATGGAGGAAAAAGGTGGTGCAGGAACTTCTCACTTGCTAACAGTAACAGATAGAGTATGTGTTCATTTTATTTCTGTCACCAGATCGTTTAGTTACATATTGGATCGTTTAGTTACTATATTCTTCTTTGTTATACTAAATTTCTTACTATTTTTCACATATGTATAGCTTTCTTTGTAAAAAATAAATAAATTATTGATAAATTTTCCCATAAGGGGAATAATTTTCTCATAATTTTTCCATAAATTTTCCCCCTCTTCTCCCTGTCGTCAAATTAATATCTAATTTTTTTATGAAATTATTAAATTAAACAATTAAAGTAAGTGACTATTACTAATTATTTACATATTAAAGTATGTCTTAAAAGTTAATAAAGTATGCATAATTTTTACTACATAGGTACCTGAACTTAAGAAAAAATTATGTCGAGCAAGTTGACTTGCTAATAATCCCTGGAAACCAAGTGGATTCAAGTAATATTTTTGTTTATTTTATATAATAAATACAGGTCTAAAATATGTTTAAGTATTGAAAAGTGACTGCTTATTACCTTATTTTAAGTCCGTAAGTATCAGCCTCTCATGGGTTTTTCCTAAAACTCATATCCACTGAAACTCATATCTTACTGATGTTGAGTAAGTTGACTTACTAATAATCCCTGGAAACCAAATGAATTAAACTGATGTTTTTGTTTATTTATATTATAAATACAGTCGTAAAATATGTTTAAATATTGAAAAGTGAGATCGTATTTCTTTGATCTTTGAAGTCTGTAAGTATCAGCCTCTCATGGGTTTTCCCTGAAACACATATCCACTCAAACTCATCCCCTACGAAATGTAAGTGATCTTTGCATTTAATTATAATTTAACTTTTAAAAAAATTGTAGACTTTTCTGATTCCAATATTTCAGTTTTATTTTCGTTTTACATATAGTCCTTTATCTCTAGTTGCAAGGTATTCTTTTACAATAATACATTTATTCCCAATTAAAAAAAAATTACATAGTTGGAATATATTTATTTAAAAATTGGTAACACCTAATAAGAATTTAATTGATAAGTTTAGGTTTATTGAAACGGAGCTTTTCTTGTAAAGGCGTATTTTAATAAACAATTATTTTCCATTAAACATTATTGGCATAAATACGATGTGATTTATTAACCAAAGTACTTTGTCAGAAGACGGGTTCGACTACCTACTCATTAGGGATACCTATAAATAATAATTTATTCTGTGTTTTGGAATATTTGCCGAAACATTTTTTTACTTGATTAAATTAATATAATCACTTATCTTATAAATTTAAATGTTACTATGTCCGCTCAAAAAGATCAATGCCCCTGCAGTATAGATCCAGTGGCAGTGATGCAAAATAAGATGTAATGTCAATTTTTACACCGATTGTGCAATAACCGGTTTCATTTTATATATTCAATAACAACGTTCTACAGAGATCTAAATAAATGAATCAGTAGCTAGATATAATCATATTGGAGTAAAACGCCTTTTCTTTTTACTAAAATTGCCTTTTTTTCTCAGTTAAAAATATAAACGTTTTATTGGCTGACAATACAGGTTGGAAATAATTGTTTCCTTAGATTTCAAGAACATAAAATACTATTTATTTTTGCAGAGAACGTTAAGCGTAAGTAATACTTCCCAAAGGGATTAAAGTGTACTTCAGTTCCGGAAATTAAGGGACTTTCTTTTCTTATCCTGCCCTTTTCCTTCGCATATCAAGCCCTCTTGTCCAAACACTTATTGCAGCAAGCACGAACACTTTCTTGGCGTTTTTGAAAACTGATTAAATTTCTTCAAGTCAGTGCTATATATATTTATTTATTTTACGTAGGGAAAAAAGGTTAAAATTTATGAAAAATTATTTTTTTTTTAAATTTCAAACTAAGCAATTTTGCATTCTAACATTTTTAAGTCAAGATATATTCTATTTTGAGTATTTAGTTCGATACTTATGTGTATCGATACTTATGTGTATCGAAAAATACCCTTAAAATTTAAATTTTATTATCGATGGAAACCAAAACTGATTAAAACAATTGTGGTACACGAAATGATAGAAATAATTTAAATGCAAAAATGGGAGTATCACTAGGATCTCTCTAAAGATACGATAATGCCATTTCTGGATAAAAGGCCTTAAGGGTTTTAGGGGAGGGCAGGATTTCAGATTTCAGTTTTATTGTTACCTTTAAAAATAGAAACCGTTTTGGGTGCCTTATATATTCAGAGAGAGTCCATTTCTCACTTCCTGTGTAGATATTATAACCTGGTGAATAACAAAATATGATAAACAATGAAATGCAAACAGGACTCATGAACTTCTTTGGTGTCTGATAATTACTGCTGTCGTTGTAAAATTGACAATATGGAGCTAACGCTTCCTTTTAATTCCAGAATATATTTATACCTAATAATGTATCATGATCCACAGAAGATTATAAAGCTTCGTCATGAAATATAACGTTTTCATAGTAACGTCATATTCACGAGCAGAAAATCTTATAAACTAAAGCTTATATTTTTCCATCTCCACCACAACATTGATATAACAGATTTTTCCTTTTTTTTTCTATTTCACCAAATATCTGATGCGAATTATATTTTTACTATATATACACAAATACGACTTTCAGGAGAAATAAGTGCCTCCATTTTATTATAGGATAATAAAACTATTTCTTTCTTCCTAATAATGAATCAATGATGTGAACCTCTCGTTGTAATTATTAAATAAGCTCTTAAAATTAATCGTCTACTTATGGATACCCCTGATAATTTAAGTAAAGTTATTAATGAAAAAAATATTCTGGCATGTGCTTGTGACCACACATTAGAAGTATATATTTAATAATTACAACGATATATATGTATATATATATATATATATATATATATATATATATATATATATATTTATATATATATATATATATATATAATTACATTGTATGTAATAGATATTAACTCGACGCATAAAGAACAATGTAAGACGGTTATTATAAAATACAAAATATACGCGTATTAAATTAAACTACTTTCAAACAAAATAATAATCGAAAAGTGGGCATGTTGCGGCTAAAAATGTAGTTTACTTCACTTATTTTGAAAGGAGCCGAATTTACCCGATTCAGCGTCACCGACCCGGGCGTGAAGGTTCACCGTTCAGAAAAAGTACGCAAGTGGGCCTAAAAAAGTTTTCATATTAAATAGTGTAGGTAATTTTTATAAATATAAGGAAAATAAAATTTAAATTCGTGTACACAATTACTTTGGATGCAAATTTTTATCTAATACAAGAAAAATTCATTTAACACTTAAAAGTGTCAAAGTTAAAAATTTCGAAAGACGTGGCTATAAAATTCCCCATATTATTAAAATTTCTTCAATATTTAAATATATAAGTAGGTTCATTCATTTCAAAATCTGATAGCTTTGAGCGAGGGAACAAATGATAATGTAAGAAACATTGAATATCGTGTTACTGCAGTATTTTTCTTAGTTTTATAATATTGTGCAAGTTATCAGTACTGTATGTACTTGGTAAGAACATAAATATTTTGAGCCAAAAATAAGATTTTAAAGTACAGACGACTTTCCAATTGCACTGCTAAAGTACAAGGTAAGGATATGCGTTCCCCCTCTAAATGCTCACAGCTGTGTAATTATACTAAATAATATGGAACAATTTATCTCATATGAGGTCTTCATTAAACAAATTTTGGTCTCATGTATTTACAAGCTTGAAAAGAAGATTCACTTCTAAACAACAGAGGCAAGTAATTTTTTAATTTATTTTGTTTATTTTCGATAGTCTTCCGTTAATTTTTTAAAGTTTTTATTTTTCTTATGTCATCGCTGTACGTAAGTATTATGAGGATAATTTGTACTTTGGAAATTGATAAATTATTAAAATGGGGCTTATAAATGTAAAGTGTTGAATATAATCCCAAACGATGATTGAAATTTAAGTCCGTACTAGATTGTAGTGGAGCATGCTTCTTCAAACAGCCTACGTTATGGAATTGCAACATTTATCAATATTTTTTATAACTATATGTTGATGTTGCACATATTGTTTTAGTATTGATGTTCGTATAATATTTATTTAAAATATTATCATTATATAAATTCGTGAAAACCTAATTATTTTTATAAAAATTCTTAAAAATATTATTACTATATGAATTCATAAAACCATTATTTGTAAAAACCATATCAATAAAGTTTTACAAACAAATAAACAAGATGACAAAATTAAAATTGGAGTATAATTGGATTTTCAATATTTCTAACAAAATATATACAAATAATTTTAATTCGGCCTGTACGCAATTTTCAAACTTCCATTTATAGCATCCACTTGAAATATACAATCTGCATTTCGATTTATGAAAACTACCCTCAAAACTTAGGCAAATAAAAAATAAAACCGCCAACGAATATAAGCAACGTGAAAACTGAGGCGAGGTCAACGTTAATAGGCGCGCCGTAACGTTACTTCCGCCCAAATCGACTGGAGCTTGTTTAACTTACGTCAGGAAATACGTTTTAACCGGAACTCGCCATATTTAACTTTGTCTAGGAAAACGACAGACCGTTGCCGGCGTTACTGTCTGCCCGTTATTGCTGTGGCGATTCATAGCCCAGCATTAAAGCAATGTTTCCATGCTTGAATCGTGCGCAGGCTGTATCGCCGTACATGTATCTTGTAAGGTTGCGGAAGAATTTTTCTGCTTTAAATTCCTGTGTACAGTTGTATAAAAGATTTTTTTCTTGAAAATAATACTTGCGATTTTGAATTCATGACATTACAATCTGTGTGTCGATTTTATTAAGTTTTCTCTTTTGCTATGAATATCTGTTACTGTCAAATACGATAGAAAGGAAACTTGATAAAACATTTTGAATACACAAGAATTCACTGGCAAATTATATATTTCACAAATTTGGTAATCCTAATATTTTATTCTTATATTTATACAGCTATATATGAAAATAATAAAAGAGAAAAATATTTTAAGGACAATTAACAAATTATATATTTAAAATATTTATTAAAACTATATATACATTATTATAAACATTTTAACAATGCAATCATTTATGGCTCAACAAGTCTTAAACTCTAAGAACAACTGTAATTATCTTTTTAAGTTACTCGTTAATACAGTAACCTAAAAAAGAATTATAGTTGTCCTTAGAGTTTTAATAATTTTGTCTTAGTTTAAAAAAAATTAATCGGAATATATTTGAGGATATTTCTGTGTGAAATATTATACATATATATGTATATATATATATATATATATATATATATATATATATATATATATATATATATGTATACATATACTATTTATGTTTATTAAAAAACAAAGTAATTTAAAAAAAATTACCACCAACGTCATACTCAAATTTAAATTAACCATTGGTGAATGCTACGACAGTGGACCTTTGGTCCACTGTTGTAGCATTTTTATTAGATGCATTTTAAAAAGTATTGCGCTAAAATAATTTTTTTCACGAAATGTGATGAATTTGAGTTTATTTTTTTATTAAAGGTTACGTTATAAATATTATTGTTTTTATAGAAAGTGTAGCATTATTGATATTGTAAACGAGTTTCAAATTAATTTATTCAGCAGCACAAAACATTCGTAAAAATGACGATGTTATGAAATTAAATTATATATAATAAAAAATATAGTGAATATAATACAGATAGCCTTTTTTTTAAATAGAGACCATAATTGGAGAGAAAAACTGTGAACATTTAGGCAAAAATGAAATCTGATGAATCACGTAACTTTCCATTCAGGTGCTTCGTCGAAACAGACCCAATGAAGAAGCCGGCGCTGCTTTTACTTTAAATTAGCTTGATTTTTAGGATTGCTTGCCCCAAAAAGAAAAAAAAATTTTAACATGGTAATAAAGCCTATATTGAATAGAAAATATTACAATAATTATTGCTTCAGATTTTTTTTATTTTAGTGTGTGAAATCAAGTAACTGATTTCTTTAAATTTCCCGTCTTATGGGTTGTTGGTTTCCAAAAAAATGTATAAGGATTTTAAACCCATTTACTTTTCAATCGCATGTCAGATGTTTCTAGAGATATTGCTGAACATTTTCCAGAAATTTCATAGAAAAACTTTGATAAAAAACTTAAAACCTACCTTAGGGGTTAACATATTTGCATAAATTTCAGTAGTCGACATTCAAAAGTATTTAGGTGAACATTTTTGGTGGAGGACAACTTTCTGCATCATACAGGATATCAACTGGAAAAGTAAATTAGAAGGATTGTGAAACTACTTCCAATTTTCAAAATTGTAAGTCAAAATTCTGAAAAGATTATTGAAAATATTTACAAAAATATATCTTTCCAATTCTCTCTCTTAAACTGTTGTAGGTAAAATTATGAAAAAAATAGGGTGACTAGAATTTTACCCAAAATTTTACCTAAAAAATGCAACAATGATTTTGTTTTACTTTCTTTAAATATTTATGATATGTTGCACCTGTGAAATATATGCTAAATAACATGTTTATGTGTTAAAAGTAATATAAATATTGGTAAATAATTTACTAGAAAATACTATATATCCTTAAATGTATACATAGGCCTAAATGTGTACCCTCATAATGTAAGGGCTATATATATATATATATATATGTATATATATATATATATACATATATAACGGGTGTTTTATATTATTTATCAGATCGTTGCATTTTTTCTATAAAATTTAGATAAAATTCTCGTCACTATATTTTTTCCATAAATTTGCTTTTAATGATTTGAGAGGGAGTGGGATGGACGAATTCTTCATTTCATTTTCTATGGTTGGTAAAAAAGAAAATGAATTAAAAAAAGGAAAGATAGAGAATTGTTTTGCATTTTTTAAGACCGTGCTACAAAACAAAAAGTAATTCATGAAAAAGTACAGTAAATCCAATTATTTCTCTATTTTCTTCTTAAGAAAGAAAACTTATGGAAACTAAAATAAACACTCATGATTGAAACATAATTTTTGAGATGTAATTTTTTTTTCCAGTATAATATGTGTCAAAACCGAACACAACATATGACTGCACAATTCAATGTCCATTATATTTCAGTGAAATTATGATTACCTAACTTGTTTTTCTACTTTTCGTTTTTTTCCATGTAGTCGGGTTTCAGTTCTTTAGAGCTTCGTTTTCATTTTATCCTTTTTTATTCTTGACGCTTGGCGCCTAATGGTTCAAATAATTTCCTTATACGCATATAATATTGTATCAGAATTAAAAGGTGTATTAATATTTTCCCCTGGAGTAAATATAGCACAGATTGCTTGCGTAAAATAAATATTGTATCTTTAAAAAGGAAACAAAACATGTACACTGATGTCGTATAATATACGACTTAGTAATGCGACGATTTTACGAATGGAAATCGCTGGACGTTCTCAATTGGCGCATGTATTTTTCTTATGTATATTTATTGTTCTTCAAATTTCCGTAATAATTTATATAATATCTATCTTTTCAATTTAATTTATTTTGTCTTCTGTAGTGAATAAAATTACTATTAAAAGTAAAGTTATCAATTACCAATATAACCATTTAATACAATATATATCGTACCATTATCATTTATATACACGATGAAATTATTTTAAGCTATCATCCTATTATTATATATTGAGCTTTATTGAATTAGTTATATGCGGATTCGAGTTGACGAACATTTAAAATTTTAAAGGCATATTTCAGTAAAAATACTGTATTCAAATACAATATTATAACAATATATAGTAAGAATTAAGATTTTTCTATAATAATCAGCATTCTTGTGTTTGTTTGCATGCAATTGCAGATTGTACAATGATCCGATATTATATACAAGAGACAAAAAAGTGCAAAAATGCTTAAATCATGAATCAGAAAAATAATTAATATAGCAAACATACAAATATATTTCAAATTATAGTATTTCTTTTTTTTGGAAATAATTATAATGAAATATATGCTAGCGAGTGCTAAGAAATTAGATAAATATAAAATATATTTATGTACTTAATATTTTAAGGAAATAATTCAGTCGGTTTCGATTGAAATATAGTCGTTTATTTTCACTTTATAGAGTAATATTTCACACATTTCACAGTTTGCTAAAGCCATGTATATCTTAATCTGAAAAATATCCACCTGAAACAGGAGAATAATGTAAATTAGTAAAAGACATTTTTTTAACCAAAAATTGGCGTATGCCCCCGGACAGATGCCCCCGTATGCGCTGGCATAACGCGAGTAATGGCCGCTATGCAGGGGGAAATCCTGCGTGTACGTTGTTCCGTAGCTGCTGATCCCTCAGCTACTGCCTTCCTTTGGCAGTTCAACAATAGCGGTGAGACTTTCAACGTGTCGCCTGAGAGATACGGTAAGAAAACATTGCATTGTTTTAATAAAATTTTTTCGTTTTGTTCAAGAAGCAAGTTAGAGTAAAAATCGAAATCTAGTAGATATTAATTATAACCTTAATGCGAATACATCATATTTAATGCCCACACAGTAGAGGAGACATTTTTTAATTTTAAAAGCTCATTTTCAAAGCTAATTTTACGAGTCGCTGAAAGAATTTTTGTACAAATATCGCTATCATTGAACTTTTGTATTGAATAAGTTTATAAGCATAGAACTACAAAATGTCTACCAACTTCTCTGTCATATTTTTTGTAAATTTCATTCAATCGTTTATATTACATATCAATTGTTTATATTAACTCCAATTAGACTGCCATTCAATTAGTATTTGTAACTTTGACATGAAAATATAATAAAGATATCCCCAACTCCTCTTCATTAATCCATCACACCACTCACATTTTAATATGTAGTTTTTATGTTCTTTTATTGTAAATAAAATGATCTCAGTTTCTATAAAGCATTACAGGACTGTCACGGTCAGAATATGCCATATAGTCAAGCGATGACGCCTCCTAATTTTTCTGTTAGTTTCCATTTCCAATTTATCTAGAGAGATATGAAGAATATACTCAGTCAAATGCATGCGCGACCGGCAATTAAAAAATGATTACTGAATACTTTTTTATTTCATTTCTCTCAGCTTTACTAATATCTTTAATTATGGTTTATTTTATCTTCTTTTTAATTTTCACAGAAAATTTATTATTATTATTGGAATTATTAATGTATTGTGATAATATAAGAATGTGAATTGAATTTTTATTTCATATTCATTGTATTTCCTAATATAAATGGAATTCTATATTTATTTTGTTTCTAAATAGATATGATAAACATATTTATTTTCTCTAAACTAAATCTGTCTTATGTAAATCTGTCTTATATAAAACATCTCACAATGTGTATTCCCTTTTTTAATTACTCTATATTTCTGCAAATTTATAGGAAATTTTACTTCTACACTTTCAGCTTAATTCCATTTCCACGACCAGGTTTAAAAATTTTATAATCGTGTCTTTGTTTTTTACAACTCCTACGCCGCAGTAACGGTAAACGGTACCACAAGCGAACTGCGGTACGTACCAGAGAGCGATCGTGACTATGGAGCACTCGCCTGCCGTGCAATCAACGCCATAGGCCAGCAATCGGAGCCTTGTATATTTCAGATTGTTCCTACGGGTGAGTCCAAAGTTTGACGTTTGTTAATCAGTTTTTTAATCCATACTCCTCGGTTCGTCTATCATTGCAATTTTTCTCAGAGAACGTTTACCATAGAAACTTGAAATTTTACACAATAATTAAGCATATGTTCATCCATATATTTCAAGCCCAAAAATATTATGTGGAAATTACGTGGGCGAAAATGAAGTGCTCGATTTTTTTTTAATTTTTATAATTAGTGTGGGTTGTCAACGAAAAGGGCTAGCTCTATGTATCTGTCAAATATTTTTTCCATAACTTTAAGCAGTATATCTTCAGACATATACTGAAAAATATACAAAGAAAATATATTCTTCTCTTTTATTCGAAACTACTGTACCTAAAATTATGGTAAAAACATGGACTTTTGAATCCTATTCAATAATTGTAGAAAATCTATAATGATGATCCTAGTTTTCATTGCTTTTGGAATATTGACGATAATATGTGTGCCCTCACCCCCTTATTTTATCACATTAGGTATCATTTAATATTGATTTCACTAGTAATTCCATATCAGTAATGATTTATAAATAAAAATTTCGCTTCCAATAAGGTAGACAAGCCACACAGTTTTCAGAGTTTGTTAATAGTTTTAAGATTCAGATACCTATATAATAGTTTTAGGATTCAGATATCTATGATAAAATATAACGGAAGAAGAAACTTGAAATTTTTGGAATAATACAACTTATTAGAGTAAAATACATTTTTTAAATAAGCTAACATTTTTAAAATTATTATATAAAGCTTAAAGAGAGGATAAATTAAGCCCTCAAATCCTCCTTTTTGCGTTTTATATGTCACATGAGGTAAGAATTGGAAAGGGCTTATTTTGACGAAGAGAGAAATACTTTCTATAATTTCAAAAATTAAATATTACTGATCGAAACATAAAAAATATATTTTATTCTCTTTCTCCCTATTAAATGAAAACTATTAATACAGTAATGAGCTTCTTGACATTCTTGACCACCATGTTGTTGGTATTAGGGCAAATCTGCTGCCGGCATTTGTATTCTCAGTGTTACATCATTTTAACGTGACAGGATTATTCGAATGTCGCTAAAGAAGTTTTTAAAAATTATAACGGATCATTCGTTACAAAAAGTGAAACTGAGAAACAAATTATTATTACTCTAATAAGAAAGCTATGAAAGTGGAGAAAAAGTTTAAAGTAGCAAGAAAATTTTAGTAGTAACTGAGGGGAAGTTTTAGGTAATACTTTTCCTTAACTTTTTTTCTTATGGTCCAATTTATTTCAAAACTTAACAGTCGATATATTAATATTCTTGGAAACTACATGCCTCTGTTTGACAATACTGAAATTATGAAGGTTTTCATAACATAAACTGATGCCAAGAATAGGTATTTTAGTTAATCTGAAATTAAGATATGCTCTAAGATTACCAAACTATTTGATATTTCAGAGTGGAATAATATGTATATTACGTTGATCATGTAAATTTACCAAGTCAAGCTCCAGGAGCTATGAGCTATGATCGTACTTTCTGAGATAGGATATATATATATGTAAAGATAATACACTAATTTGAAAGGCAATTTAATTTATTCGATTAGGATTTGATTAAATATTATGTATTTAGTAGATATAGTAGAAATATATACACAGTAAATGAAAACAATATATTTAACAGGGTAAATATTAAGTTTTAATTAGTCTTATCTGTGAAGTGAAAATTTTACAAATATAATAAAAGCGAATCATCCAATCGAAGAGCGTTAAAATATTGTTTAATTATCTTGATGGCATTATTTTCGAGTGTATGGTACGTCAAAAGGAAAAAAAAATCTAAAACTTTCTAAAATCACTTACGTGTTTGACGTAAAGACTCAATTTTCAACATCGATACATATGATATTAACCTGCAATTACCCTAATAGTTAACACTTAAAAATACTTGGAAAACTAAATGACATTTTTAACAGGGCTAATGAAGTAAGAAAATGAAATTAATGGATCGTGAAAATTATAAACCTTTTTTTTGAGTAGTTCATGTACAATTGTTCCGAAAATATTGGTGAAAATGTCTTCATCTTATAAAACTGCTAAAGTTTCAGTTACAAAAGCACTGTATTACTGGTATCGTACAAAAACCTGATCCTTATTCTATTTCAATAATTAAAGATATTCTTACGCCTGAGGTACATTTTTGTTAGGCAATACATTTTGAAATATAAGATTAATGTTAGTAAATAGTTAAATAAAAATACTGTTAGACTATTAACGCCTTTATGTACTTATAGATACTTAAGTATACTAAATAGTCGTAGTACGATTTTTACTTATTTTTAACACGGCTTTTATTTATTTTTTTAAACATCTCTGGGAACTCTTACAAAAAGACACCAATCAACGAGATTTTGAAATGATCTAATAAAAATTTGAAAAAATTGCGCTGTGGTCGTATCTAATAATTTGGATTTAACGAGAGAGTATAAATGAAATAAAAGACGTTTTAATTGATAGCATTTTCCTTTCGGAGCGTTTGCTTTTTTTCCGAGAATAACAATATAAATCTAACAGTGAGGGAGTGCGAAACAGAAATGGCTTCATGTTTATTACAAAGCAATATTAGTTTTCTGCTGTTCTCTATAAAAAATATTGCAAAAATATTGGTTGAGAGAAAATATTTATTACCGTTTTGTGAAAAATATTATATAGCTATTCATTATATATTTATTGTGCCATGTTATTTTGCTAAATATTCCTGACTTTTTATTTATTTTTCAGATTAGTTTCAGTAAATTTTTTAAACGTTTTGTTTAATCTAAACTATTTGAATTAACATATATCCCAATAATTTTATTTTAAAAATGCCATTAATTAAAATATTTTATCTTTTTAAAAAATCATTTTTTATATTCTGATATCGTATTAATAAAATAGAGGTTAAATATTCAATACTAAGGAATATTATATTTGAAATAAAATTCCAGGAATTTATTTTCGATTCATATAACATTGCATTTAATTGAATTGAAAATGAGGAATGTTATTTTACTAATTAATTTTTTTACTTTAGCCCAAGTTTCTGACCGAGAGTTAACAAAAATTAAATATATGAATTATTACGAAATTTTACGAAAACGTTGTGTAATTTTTAATGAATTTTCAAGTTTATATTTTTTAATTTATGCACAATTATGCCAGTTATAGAATAATGTCATCCCTGTTATTTAATTGAAAAAATATCTAAATGCGTTGTTTAGGAAATCATGTTTTAATACATTCATCAAAGAGGATTGCCTTAATTTCTCGACACACTTTATTCTAAGACAAAATACTACACATATAATACATTGACGAAATTTCGCTAAGCCTGTGATTTTTTGATAGCTCGACCAACGTCTCCAAGTAATTGTTCACTAGAGAGTGGCACAAATGGAGAGCTGGCCGTCATTTGCTCACCGGGATCGGCTGGTGGTCTACCGCAGCATTTTGTATTAGAAGCACTAGATCCAATTACGGGAATGAGTTGGTTCAACGTCACTGCGAACGAAACGACCGGTGAGTTATGCTAATTCATGGACATAAAAATTATAGATTTATTTAATTCAAATATAAAAATAAAATTTTTTTATAGCTACTTGGAAATTCTTGTCCGTTTATCTTCCTTTTCCTTCCATTTTTTCCACGATTTATTTGTTATCACAAAATGTTAATAAGATCAATATTTGTACTAGGTGTCTATTAAACCGAAATGCGCATATATATATATATATATGTATACATATATATATATATATATATATATATATTCATAAGCATAGTTTGTGTCGAATATATGTGAATACATGGAATGTAACGATTACCACAATTTTATTTATATTTTAATACAAGGGAGCACTTTTACAGTGCATCTTTGTATCTCAATTTTCGTTTATAACTTGAAATGTAGGCAAAATTTAATTATGTGAAAAATGTTACAAAGCGAAATACATCTGAATTTTTTTTTACTTTAATAAAAACTTCAATTAACTAAAAAAATATACTAAAATAAAATACAAAAACAGGGTGAAATTATTTTTATTCTGTAGACAAATTTAATGAAATGTATTTGCGCCTAATTGCACATTTTTTCAAAGCTTTACATTACATATTTACATTACAATATTTTTATTTTGCAAATATTTTATTAGCTTAATAATATATGGTAAAATCTCGCAGTTGTAGTAGAAATCCACTATGTATCTCCATTTTTTCGTGAAGTGATAACTGTAATTATTTCTCATTCGTTCCTCCATTATCAAATTAATTGTATTTTTGATAAAAGGACTAGTCAATTCGAATAAAACAGGTAATTTCGATCTGCAGTATGTTATTTTTTCTCTTAATTTATTATTTTAATTTAGTAGTATTTACAATTAAATGAAACTACGTGATGTAGTATTATTTCTACTTTCTTTAATTTCTTTACCGCGACCTAGATTTTGTTGTATTACATAATCTTTGCTAATATCCCACCTGAAGATGTTGTAATACAACGAAACCTAGGTCGTGGTAAAGAAATTAAAGAAAGTAGAAATAATACTACATCACGTAGTTTCATTTAATTGTGAATAATGAATTTCTACAAAATTAACGCCAAATATATTCAATATTAGTAGTATTTACTATTAAACATATTTTTACAGTCTATAAGTCAGACAATATATTTGGTAATAATTTTTTTTTATCTACCATATCCATCCATATTACCGTCTGTAAATATACATGAGGCATAATACATGCGTGCCTTTCAATTTGCGTTCCAACCTTCTTTTTCACTTTTATTCGTGCCAGTATTAATTTCAAAATGGAGTACTAAGAATGATGTAGCACAATCGTATTGGATACTTTTTGTGATCTCATTTTCTTAACTCTTATTTCGTTCACTTTGATTCAGTAGTTACACTCTTGGTATATAGACTGTGCTACCTATTAGATTTGTGTAACCACTTAATTTACGAAATTGTTACCATAATTTTTAGTTCACCATATCGTTAACATTATCAACAAGGATACTGTGTTGAAAATACTCAAAAACAAATATCATACAAAAAAAATTAGTATGACTATCAACCATTAAAGAAGTCGCGAAGGTCATAAGATGTGTCATTTGGTCCATATATCTGTATTGTTAAATGTATGCGTCTGTCTGATCATCTATTTATTCGCGTATAACTTGAGTTACACTAAATAAATTTTGATGTAATTTTCACCATCACATTAGGGTAATTATCCTGATTCTTAAATATAAAAAACATTAATTAGTGTATGTAGCTCGATAATATTTGTGAGGCGCATCATAGGAGGCACGTTAACAGGATATGTCTTGAAGGAGCGAAGACGGCTGCGGGAATCGCGGGAAACGGAAACTAGTTTAATAGAAATTACATCTCTCAACGTAAAGCTTGGTAGCCACGAATCGTATGAGGTAGGTAGGTTTTTTATAAAATCGATGCACTCACATAGCGATGTGACTTAACATAATATAAATTGGATGTGGCACATTATCAAGGTACATATAGAAGCTTACCATCATCGAGCGATTAATTATTGAAAGTCGCAATACCTGTTATTAGAATTATCGTCAATACCAATACCAATCCAACAGTGAAATCTCGATCAATAACTGTTTAATAATCTTTATGCAATACGTAAAGGCAAAGAGATATATATTTAAAAAAATTACGTTGCTTTGTCAGTTTTCCGTACGTCAAAAGGAAAAACGAAATCCGTATAAAATCTCTCGTGTGTCCGTCTATTACAAATGTTTTTGTCAAATTCGCTTAGGGTAGAAACTTGATTAGAAGTTTAACCTAGTAATAAAATTTATTAATCTGCGCGTATCTCAATAGCTAAAACGCAAAATAATTGAAAGGGAGAAAGTAAATACTCGAAAAAATTACAACTCCATGCGTAATGTGGTGAACAAATTAGTTATATGGGCCTCAAAAATATTTTTCACTTAACTTGAAGTATTTTAAAATAGTAACTTACTACACCCCGCCTATTTCTGAGACTACTTACAATAAAAAAAACTAAAAATTTATAAACTGAGGATTTAGAAACTTATATATAGATCATTGTATAACTACAGCGATGATTCTAGATGTCATTGTTTCTGGAATATGCACCATTTTTACGCCTGTGAAAAATAGAGTTAAAAAAAACATTAATATTGTTCAAAAAAAAAAAACAACAAAAACATTAACAGTTCAATAGATTTACGATCTTAGATGTTTATAAGTGCCTAAAAATGTACGAAACCTTCGTAGTGCGAGTTCTACTACTACTTTTTTTTAATTTTAAATAAATTTATGAATAATTTTTTGCCTACTTTTAATAAATATATTATTCTTTTGTAAATGACAGATATATCACAAATCATATTTAGACTGGACTGGTCTCATATTTCTCCAAGCGACAGTAGCAGGAGTGCAGCCACTTTGAATCTGGTTATTTATGCACGCAACGCAAAAGGAATGTCTGACAGGATATTATTGGAGAATATTGCATTTAATGATGCCGAGAAACATACAGGTACACTTTTAGAAGTCTTTACTTATTGTAAGTTTAGCGAAAAATTATAATTTTTTCCTTGATATTCAGTCGACCAATATTGTGACACAATAAAACCAGTTGTATACCATTAACATATGGTCATCGGATATGTATTGTAAAAAAATACTGAATAACCAAATATAAACTAATTCTTAGATATAAATTGAGTTTCATTTTAAAGCGCATTTTTTTCTTCGTATTTTTATAGTAAGGATATAAAACCAGTTAAGGTACCAGAAAACGTAATAACAAAGATTACGCAGTTGGGTTAATTTTTTGAAAATAATGTTCTGACTTAACCAAAATAATTTTATTTGATAACTACATATTGTATGGTTGAAAAATAAAATATATTGAGGGAATGCGAATTTAGAAAATAAGCCCTTCTTTATTTTCTATCTTTGTATTATGCAAACGGAACTTAAAAATCAAAGTGACAAACGATCGACGGGATTGGCAAAAATAAATGTTTGGCTAATAATTCAAATATATGGAGAAGTACATAATTTTTTTTAATGTTTTGATACATATTAATTGAGATCATTATTTAAATCATCTAGTTGCAACACATAATGTAGATAGATCTACTCGTAAAACCACAGAACTTTGAGAATACGACTAGTAGATAGACGAACTGATGTAAATAAATTAATAAAGGTTTATTCTTTTCCTACCCCAATATAATACATAAGTGTACTTAATAATTAGAAAGAACACACTTGTCCACTTTTGATGTATATCAATTAAAATTCTACTTCATTGTTATTTTTAATCGTAATATGTTATTATCATATGCTTGAAATTTTTTACGTATATTGATCTTAAAAAAAATATTTTTAATCTTAAATGAATTTAGTTCATAATTTATTAACCTAAACATTTAGAGTTAAAACTTACTTCGCCTAAATATGTGTTTTGTGAATTGTCCTCAATATTATACTAACGATTAACTCTTCATTAAACTTGACCTATTAACTTTAATTTAACACTCATATACACAATAGAATAGATTATAATGTGCTGTATTAACTTAATGAAATATTAATTGGTTTAAATCATACAAATATGTCCCGAGCGTACGAAACGTCTCAAAATACGATATCTACGTGTGCGTCATCATTCACACTAAAATATAGGCACATATATAAACATATCGTCTCCTCACACTCAGCTTACGTCGTATTGCAAAGTTTAGATCTAGATTCATTAAGTTATTTGTCTCTCCCACATTCGGGATATGACATTTTTTTTTCTATCTCTTAGTGTCGACGCATTTTTGTAAATATTAAAAATAGGTAGTTATTTCTAAACAATTACGATCTATATAACAAATGGAATTGCTTGAATGTTAAAACCTTGATCCTACATATATTACGACTGGTATTTTCAAATTATTAGAATGAACATGAACTCAGATTGGCTGCTATAACCTGTAGCGTTTTGAAAAAAAATGTCTACTGACATACAATAACTTGTATTGCCTGTTTTAAATAAATTTATACCTGACCACAATCAGTTTTGGATATTTTTTTACACATAATGTATGGAAAAAACCTGTCCAGATTTTTTTTATGTATCTTTGAAAATATTACATGTACAAAATATTTTGAATAGTAGACAAACAAATGCAAGTAAAATTCGTTTAGTTTATATTGTCGAAAGATATAAAATCGAACAGGTATTAAAAATATCATACCTTTTTATTTTGATTTTGTTCAATTAATTATAATATATTTCAAAGATTTAAAAAATGTAATTAAATAAATGTAATTTAACAAGATTACTTAATTATGCTCGTCTATAAGTAATGTGCTGTCCTCATCCGCTGCGTTATATCTGTCATCATGCATCAGCTGCACCAATCCCTACTTAGTTTCAATTTTATTATACCTTTTAGCAGCATTTTTGCCCTAAGCTTTTAATATAATCTAGTTGAATATGTCTTAAAAATCAATTTTAATATGAATTTTCCCAATAAAATCTATAAGATTGAATTTTTGTACATTCGTAAAGAAAAATTCCATAGTCATCTTTAATTTTGAAATTAAATAAAATTAATCTAAATCAAGTTTAATAAAAGTTCAAATTGAATTATAGGATTTAGATTTGGTAGCAAGCATAGTTTAAAAAGTGAAACGGTAAAGGAAAACTAATTATAATTTTAAAAAATCTCCCCATTTTTGGATTATTTTATTCGTATTTTACTACATATTAATTGACATCTGCAAATTATTCGTGCTATTGCGTTTCATGCACGTATCAACATTACGAAATTATTAAGTACAGTCACGATCAAAATACAAATTATTTATATTTTATTGTATAAATCTATCAAAATAAATTATAAAAAATAATTTTAAAAAATCGAAGAAATTTAAAATACTTGTTTTATTTTAAAATATTAATCTTTTAAAACAAATTAATTACAACATTTTCTTGGTGTCGAATTTCGAATTCCGCGAATGTAAATAATTGTTAAATGCAGGATTTCCTTTTCATTACAAAATAATTTTACAAGATTGATTTCTTCCATATTTCTGAATGTAAAATATTTCATATAAATAGATAAGGCCAACAATTCCCGAGCTTTCGAAGTTAAAAGAAGTCAAATTTGTCATTAAATTGTCTTCAAAATATTTTATTTATTTTTCTGTGTTAATCACAACAATGTACAGTCACTTCCGTGAAAATATATTGAGTGTAATTATAACATTTTATGTCGTAATTTTCTTCTTCCTAGCTTCCATTGAATCCCTGGTTAAAACATATATACTAAGAGTTTATTTAAAATTATTTCGAATATAATATGATTATAAGCAGTTCATTTAAAAAATTAGGAAATGTAAAATGTATAAATGATAAAAAAATTACCAAAAAGTTCACAAAAAATAATTTTTATTTTTATTTCAATTTTAATTTTTAATTTTTTTTTCGTACAGATGACGGCTACGCGGAAAAGTTGTTCAGGGTAATAGCAGTGATAATAGTTGGCTGTATTGGTACAATAGTGACTCTGGCATCCATTATATATAACTATCGAAACTGCAGAAAACCAGCTAAATCGCCTCCTGGTGACGACTTACTCCAAATAAATACCGCCGATCATTATCTTATCAGATATTCGTTAAAAACGTCACCGACAACTTCTACCTGTAAAAAGAGTTCTGATAACCAGCCTGATGTAATTAATCCGCTCGAAGGTGAGTTTTTGATGCCTGAAACTTTGTTTGAATCTAGAACTTTAATACGACTTTGTTTTAATTGGACACACGTACACAGCAAAATGACAGGAGGAAACTTTTTCAATTAGCGATAAGCAACTATTCTGAAAGTATCGCCTGTTGCAAAAGTAGTGTTTCAAATTTTTAGGTTCAAAGTTTTCCAGGCTCAAATACATAGAATATGTTTATAAATAAACAATAATTAAATTTTCTACAATCCCTTTCATGAATCGCATTATGAATTAAACGGACTTTCTGAGCGAAATAAAGATATATGAAAGTTCAATGTATTCCTCCCTTTTGCCTCATTGAAACTTTACACTATACAAATCTAATTTATAATCCCTTTAAACTTGTCATTAACCTTACCATTTAGCATAAAGTCAACAAAAATTTGTTAATCTAATTTTATTTAAAAAAAAAGGGGATGTACTCAAATTTGTGCTTTCTAAGGACGTATTAAAATCCGAATTTTGATGTTCTCAAGCCTGTTAAAGTTCAAATTTGACACATTTTTAAAGTTCAAGTTTTTAAATATTTTTTCTCTTTTCAAAGCTTCTCATTTAAATTAATAGATTTTGTCCATTGAGTTAGAATTTGGTTTTTGAAATGTGAAGCAGTCAAATGTTTTGTTATTAACGGGTACACATACATTCATCCGTAAGTCCTAATGATGTTATTTGAATAATCTAACTGCATATTTATAAATCTTTATAAGGTAATTACAGATAAATTTTTAAGGTCGCTCTGCCTAAAGAAACATTTATAAATTAACGAAATTGTTTAATAAAATATATAAATATGTATATATATATATATATATATATATATATATATATATATATATATATAATAATAATGCTTTATTGTCTCTAAGGTTACATTAGTTCTTACATAGGACGGATCCCCCTTTTAAGTTCAATACTTGTGTTAGGAGAATATATATATATATATATATATATATATACTTTTAATTATTATTTATATTAAATATATTTTTATCGTATCTTTACTTACACGTGTATATGTAATAGGATAGGGAATTGCCTATCGCTATTGCAAAAATTATGTTTTATGGATAATACATTTTTTTTTAAAAATCGACTACTTATTCGCAATAAATAACTAAGTCACTTATTTTGTAAATCGGTGCCACCACTGTTGACTAACTTAAATAAATTTATAATTTAATTTAATTTATAATGTAAATTTAGAACTGTAAATTCTAGAGTATTTACAATACTAAATACATTCATACAGGGCGTATTTATAATATAAACATTTTATATTTGTATACAACCAATTCCCAGCTATGCTATATGACAGTACATATTTTATTCAGAAGTGAATTGAATCTTAATACACACGTAACCTTGGCTTTCAGCGTACAAAGAGACAAACATTTGATTATAACGAGTTATAAATTTTAAGTTTGCGTCTATGATACGTTTTTTAGATATATTTGATAAAAAATATCAATTTTGTGGCTTAGCTAGTAACGCAATGACATTTAATCAGATTTTAACGGCTCCTTCCAGAAGAGTTCAATATTGGAAATTGGTACCTATATAATGTTTAGATTAACGACGAAGGAAAGACTGAAATTTGGAAATTGTTAACTAAATATAAAGTTAAAGTTTATGTAAGTGTACCCGTAAAAGTTTATGTATGCGTAATAGATTTTACGGCTCCATTGTAACAATAACTGTGGATTGGAAAAATATTAAATAAATAAACCAGATCTATTCAGAATAATAGATTCGCTTATTCCCTCTATTCGATCTGGTAAGCGCTGCCTCCTTTTTTAACCTTCCTGTGGTGTTGTTTTATATTGCTTTGTAAAAGCGAGTTAGTTTTTTGTTACGCCATTTTATAACAGTGCCATTTTGTAGCAGTTTGATATTAATATTTAGACTTAAGAAAACGATTTTCATTTTTGTTAATTTTTTTGGATAAATGAAAATAATTTGAAAAATTGTGATATATCGTTTTGTTGGATGAGATGCAGAAAAAACAGTTTTATTTCCATTGAGTGAAATTCCGTATTTAAGAGAGCTATTCAGAAATTTTTATACTACTGAAGTAGGTATGATTACAATTACCCACCTAATTTGGAGAATTTTATAAATGAATAAATCGAGTTTTTAGATGTTACTAAGGGTTTTCTCTCCATAGAATATTTCATGTGGCAGGCCATTGTTCATATTTATTTCATTTTATTTCTTATTCGGTCTACGAAATAGTGAGTATATTTCTTCAGATAAAATGTCGTGCAGTATATGTTAGGTTATATGAAATAGTTAGAGGTTTACAATTTCTATGAATACCATATAAATTGTGAAAAATTTAACGTAAAATTGCCAAATATCTTTTCAAAAATATAGCCGTAAAATATGGCAAAAGAATAACTGCCAATATCTTGCAGAAAAATATATCTGAGTTAGAGTTTTGCATCTAGGTTTATTGAATATAATATCTATCACGACATTGAACTTGGCCGCATTAGTGTTTCATCTTTCTGTCTCATTATATTAAAAATAAGGGTTTTTGTAAAACCACTAGAATTTTTTCTTTATATTATTCTGATCTTTAAAGCGATAAAACGTGAGATTAACCAAGTTTAAAGTTGTGGTATATATAATATTTAATGTATGTAAATTTCTAATACATAATATACGTCAAATCAGAGCTTTAACTTGGTCATCTACAATTTGTATGTCACTTGGTAAAGGCAGCCAAGCTCTGCAAGAGTTTGGCTGCATTTATCTTGCTACTTTTTATAACAAATTAAACAAAAAATAACTGAACCTTTTATTTTTGTTGTGATAAGTATTTACTAAAAAAAGGAAATTTAGAAAGTGTTAAAATTAAGTTCTTATCGTGTGATTTATCTATGGTAAAATAAATAATAGCCGAATAATATTAAACTTAAGTCATTTAGCTGTAAATTAAGTTTCCTTGTTGAATACATCTATAATTTGTAAATGTTTTTAGTAGATATTTATTATCTATAACCAAGCACAATATAAACACTTTCTGATAAAAATAATAGTAACCACGATTTAATTAAACGTATGAGGTAAAAGATCCAGAAATATCTTATATGTGTATTTACGTGGTTGTAAAGTCACATAAAAACACTGCTTTCAAGCTATTTACTAAGCTGTATATATTTTTTAATTTCTTTTTAAAACTCATGCTTTTACTGAGAACTCGCATTTTACGATTGTTTTTTTAACGTTTTGGTACCCTAAAAAAATAATGTAAACCGTAAATCACAAATGTTCATCGCGGGATCCTATTGTTATGGTCTTCTGTCAGTCTCCTCTCTATCAGGGTTTTTAAACGAAGAAATGAGAACTAATATAGTTCCTTAACTTAAATTTGAAATGACTTAAAGTTACATTTTGCGTATGTTTTCGTTTATGTAAAAGGAGGTCGATTTTTTTTCCCTCAAAATGTTTTCGGGTTATAGTTAAAAAGATTTCTTGAGCAGAGCAAAAATTGTTTTTGGTTTTTATTCATAGACCAAACAACGATTCATAATCCATCGTAATGGTTCATCATAAAACCACAATTTCACAGACCACCAAATTGCATTTTAATACAAATATTAATTAGATTTGTCTCAAAAAAGCTGTTTTCTGGGAAGCTGTTATTCTTAAACAAAAAATCTGAACAAAAACGCTTAAATATAATAATGAAAAATTTATGAGCTATCACACCAAAGTATTGCTGAGAAATTAATATTTCTTTGAAAATTATTTTGAGATATTCATATCGTATAATCATATTAATACTTGTAAATAGTTTAATGGTTAACAAAAGGGTAAATATGCCTTGAAATTTATTGGGTATATTACCCTTAATGTACTTGAGCATTTACGAAGCCCCTCTTAGTGCGAGCCTTACTTGTACTCGACAGGTTATTGAATTTTGCTCGAGATCTAAATACGCCCAAGAATAAATAAAAAAACTTTAAAATACGTTTCCATATGTTCTGTGGAGAAATTGATAAGTCACGCCTGTATCTATATTTTTAATTTAATCATATTTTAACCTCTAAGAGATTAACGCTTCACGTTTTTTTACCAGAAAAAGAGTCCATACAAATAATGGAGCACAAAGCAAACGGGGACTGCGGCATCGGGTTGACCAATCACACGAGCGCTCCCATAGTTAAAGATCGGAACTCATTGTACATAGAGGAATGGAGTGGCGGAAACGTGACTCACCATTTCAACAGTAATCCACTTGTCGGTAAGCCTGGTGGTCTGTTGACGACAGGAGACATCGAGAGGCTGGAGCAATCCAGTCATCGGATAGCAGATCTGACTGCGAATTGTGTGAGTTATTTTCTTGGTTGTTTGATTTTAGATACTCTCATAAGTGTGTAACTTTTTTCAGTATATAACCAGTTTTGGAACTCGTAGTAATTTATTTATGCCTTATGAAGTGTTGTTTATGAAAACTTTATTTAAACGTATTCTTTTGAATAGTCCCTTTTAATAAGGTAATCAAAATAAAGAGTTCCTTAATGCGTGTGTATTCTTTTGCTTTTATTTATACACGTTGTGACCTCTTTGTGTTTATTTTGTATTTACATTTATTTTTTATGTTATGAAATTATTTTAAAACATTGCGAAAGATGGGAACTTATATGAGTATAGGTAAAAAGAAATTAGCGAAATTTTAGGACTAAAATAATATTTAGAAAAGGGCATTTTCCTAAAATTTACTTGTATTTAAATAATATTTTGAATTGTATTTCCTTATATTAAAAAGTAAAATATTCAGTTAAAGAGTATTGTTAACGTCGTCATATATATTTAAAAATTATAATTTTTCCTAAGTTTTTTAAATTGTGAGTAATAAAATATATTCAATAATATATTAACACTATATTTTGACGTAAATAAAAATACTTTAAATGCAAGGGACGAATTCGAAGAAGGTTTTTTAAAATCTATTTTATTTTATCGAAAATATCATTTGGAGACGCGTACTCTCATTATGTATATATATATAATTATATATATATCTATATATATATATATATACATATATATATATATATATATATATATATATATATATATATATATGTCAGAGATATCAAAACAAATACTATTTCAATATTTGTTAATTTATTTTTAATTTTTCTTTGAATATATTAACGCAATTATTAGATGTATTTGCTTTTGGTTTTTTCTCGATTAATGCCATAGGGTAGGAACAATAAAGCTGAATAAATCGATAGACATAATAAATAAATGAGTTTCTAGCCGCCATAATAAACGCAATTTAAAAATTAAGAAAAAATCTACGGTCTTAATTACAATTTATATTACGTATCCAAATTAGTAATTATTTATTTCGATTAATGTCATGCGGTAGGAGTAACTGTTGTTAAAAATCCCAGAAAAATTATGTTAGTCATCGAATTTTTAAATATAATAAACGCATAATAAACGCAATTTAAAATTAAGAAAAAATCTACGGTCTTAATTACATTTTGTATTATGTATCCAAATTAGTAATTGTTTATTTCGATTAATGTCATGCGGTAGGAGTCGGAAAGCTGACAAAGGCATGTGGTAGAAGTAACAAAGTTGATAAATGCCTGTAGTTACCGTGTTTCTAGTCGCTAGCATACACGTAATTTAAAAACTAACATACATAAATGACGTAATTACAATTTATATTATACTCAAATTGATAATTGTTTACTTCGATTCCTGACATACGTATATTGAGAACGAAACTCCTAAAGTGGTAGTTGTTATTTTTTTAAATCTGATAGAGAATGGAAATCCTCAAATGTCAACAATGGTGGCTAAACTAACTAATGGTGGCTACTACTTCCTTTCTATATGTTGTTGATAACCAACTTTAGACAAAGAGGAAATTTTCCATCTACTAGCTTTTTACGTGACTTTTAATAATTATAAAATATTCTAAGAAATAAAATAATTAAATATCTTTTAAAAAACCGACTTCAAAAATTTGGGTACTGAAAAGTAGGAAAATATTTAATTCAAAATAAGTAACTACTAATTCGCAATAAATAACTAAGTTACCATTTTTAGAAGTCGGTGCCTCCTTTTTCAAGTCAGTTAATTAACTCCCTAAATTCAGGTATCAACCTGATAGTTCAAAGGGCTAAAATATTAATCTATTAATCAATATAAATGAGCACCAAGCCGTATTTATTGACAATAAAGACTTTTCTAAAAATAAAATGAATTCCGTGTTGTTATATCTATCATTAAACAATTTATTGTCTTTTTTATTCTACTGAAGTGAATCTGGGCCTACTGATCGGTTAAAAGCTTTGTTAAAAATACCAGAAAAATTATGTTCGTCATCGATTTTTTTACTGACTTTGTGACTTCAAAGTTAAAAACTTGTTTTTCGATTGTCTCTTTTATCACTAACCACTTAGGTAAGGTACAAGTTTAAAATAAGTAGGGATAGCCTTGAGATATCGGTTATTTTATCGTTTCTCAGTGCATGTATCGGTGACACGTTGTCTGGTTTATTTCCAATTATTTGTAATGCATTTAATTTAACTTCGAATGTGTAATATAGCCCTATTGTTTGTTTATGATTCATTCATAAACAAACAATAGGGCCATATTAACTAAACTAATTTAACTTAATATTAACTAACTAAGTTACTAAAATGAAGTAAAAACAAACATAAATATACTAATCTCGATTTTTCTGGTCAACGGTAACGGTGATACTCCATCCTCACCTTTGGTGATGAACATATTGATCATCTAGCTTTAAAATTGAAGTTTTGTTCCTTGTTACGCCAATTGCACAACAAATTAGAAAGCTCCAATTATTTATATGTTTGTTACATTAGATATGTATTACATTAGATATATTTACACTTTTTTAAATGTAGTTTAAATCAGTTTTTGTTATTTTGCAGAATCAAAAGGATCGAGACCGAGATCATGTTACAACAGAAATACATCGACCGAGAGTGAGGGAGCAAGCCTTTGCCGAACAGTTACCTGGCCCTGAAAGTAGTGTCTAAAATTTAAATACAAATTAAATTTAATATATTTAAATAAAAGCGTGAACTATTAGATTACAAACATTTTAGTAAGAAAGAGTGTATATTCTTAAATATTATAAATAATGGAATATAATAAAGTTTTTGCATAGGGACGCTTTGTAAATAATATTAAATGTTCTGGTATGATTTGTTGTATATTGTTGACAATTTAAAGTTTGTTAGATAATTGTTTAAAAAAAATTTATCATATTAATGATGTGGAGTCTATGAGGTATTGAGTACGGAACTGTAAATAAATATACGAAGTGTTTAACGTCATACTCAGCGTTTTTTAAATAATTTATCTATTTTAGGAAAGAAAATAAAAACTGTCTGCCAGTCACCATGCTCACCAAAAGTTTCCATCAGGTTACTGAAGTATGTAGTCTTTCATTAATCAGCCTTATCAAACCTTCTCAATGACTATTTTTATAGATTCGTATCAGCGGATCCAGAATTAAGCCAGTGATGCTCATCTACTTCTTATCATTTTATTAAAATTTAATGTCCTAATCTCTACCTATGAAACGTCTGTCCAGAATCAGTGAAATATAGTGCACCATCTTTCACTAAAAATATTAAACCACCGATCTCTATGAATAGCACAAAAAATACTGTTATTACAAATGAAGTTATTTTAAAATACAAACAAGTGTAGAAGCCGTACAAGTAACATTCAGTTATTGGTTTTTAATAATACATATGTGTGGCTCATAATGTTGATAGTTAATAATAAACATAATAATTAGGTAAATATTCAGTATATATAACTTTTATTTTGAGTTATAAATATATCTACATTTTATTCACAAAAAAATGACAAAAAATAAATTCCCAACATGGAACCTTTGAAGTATGTACAACGAAAACGTTATTCTGCTTGGTAACTTTTCCTCAAAAAAGCCTTTTGCAATCAGAATAGAATTCATTTTACCTCAAATATTTTATTTCGAAACTACGTAGTTGTGCGAAAATAAATATATACGAGTATGTGTGGGCGTAGTTCACGTATTGGTTTGGTGAGTGCGGCAAGAATTCAAGTTGGGCGACAAGGAGATTTGAGTTTCCATATGTTTGAGAAAAACTGTTTTATGTATCCATTTAACTAATTAAATTGAAACTTATTATATCATAAAATGTATTCATAGTCCGGGATAGTAATAATATTTTGTACGCTGATGTTTCGGAGACATGACTCAAATATCTCTCTTTCTACTTGACTTTAAATTCGAAATTGATCCCCGAATAATTTAACAGAATATTATAGTTTAATTTCTATTCAAAAGTAAATGAAACTACGTGAGGTAATATTATATCTATGTAAGTTATTAACCACGACCTAGATTTTTTTATATAATAAGATCTTCAGGTGGGCAATTTGAAGAGGTGAAGATGTCAAACAACGAAACCTACGTGGTGGTTAATAATTTAAATAAATTCGATATGATGCTACGTATACGAATAAATAAAGGCTAATTATGTTCAAAATATTACATGTATAAATTGGATGGAAACTTTTTTCAAAATTCTGAATTATGGTATTGAGCATGAAAAATATAAACATCATAATTAAAATATAAACAATTAATAAAATTTTAATTGTATTCAGAAATTTAAAAATATTTTGATACTCGGAAAAAATTTGGTCGACTTGAGGTCAAAAAAGATGTTAATAATTTATCGAAATCGTTCACGTAAATTAAAATATTTCGTTTTATTTGAGGAAAAGAACATAAAATCAAGAATGGAAAACTAAATATTTATTTATTTTTCACTATAAATCTGCATTCTTTAAACAAACAACATGGCAAATTAGGCAATAACTAAATATATTATTTAATAAAAATGGGCTTTGTGATGGTTTGGTACTAACGACTCTATATACTTCAGTGTCAGAAAAAATTTTAACAAAATGTTAAGAAAATATTTCGATCACATTTCATCTTGATCTGTTTATTCTTTTCTAGGTCTTCCAGGATAATTATTTATCAAAAAAAATTAAATCTTGAATACTTTTCTATTATTTGATATGTTTCTTTAATATGTTAAAAGTGACTAAAAATTGTTTTAAAATAATTTAATAAAATTTATGTACGGCTAACGTGAATAACGAGATTATTCAAGTAGTTAAAGATAATTTTATTTTAACGAAATAGTTAATTCTGTTGTAAATAATTTAAATTAGGTAATTTAAGGCATACTGTGTACATGTTATGTTAATAGGGGGTTATACTGCAAGTTGTTTTTTATGTCTAAATAAATATGTTTTGCAAGAAATGTGATTTTTTTATTACACAGATAATGTAAATTAAAAATTTTGACAAAAGGACAAGAAGAAGGGGTTTCTTTAGAAAAATGGAGCAACTTCGTAAAAGAAAAATTAAATACTTGTTGACATTTTTGTTTAAAAAATCTTTCAATCCACCAGAATGATCCTAGCGTTAGTTGCCTTTTAAAAAGATACAGGATATTAGTCATGCAGCTAATGATTCCGACATAATTTTAGTGAATAAAAGTATAAAAAATTACTTATTACCCGTTTAAAATTTATTTCAGTATACGTGAAAATAAATTAAGGAGTAAATATGAAACAAAGAGAAAATGTTTGTATCAAAAGTGTAATAACAACTTCTAACAAACAGGAATCGAATATATTAATATTCTTCATAAATTATGCTGTGAGTTCATAAAATTCAATTGGGGATAGCGACGTAATAAATTATTTGTAACCATAAACCAAAAAATAATAAATTTGACAAGAATTTTTTGGTGAATTCTTTTCTAAATTAATGTTTTCAGATACACTGATTCCAAACGCCAATGCAAAAATTTAGTCTTCGTGAAGGTCTCATTTTAGGCTAAGATTAATATTTAAAGTCAATATAACGGAAGAAGACAAAATTTTCATTTTAATTGATTTTCAATTAACATTTTTTCATGTATATTTATAAACATTTAAATCTCGCTCTCTTTTATATATAGGCCACAGTTATTAGAAGTTACCACTATGTACGAGCTAGGAAAAAAGGAAATTGTTCTTTATTTCCATCCGGCGTATATTTATGGCAATGTATTTACAGGGGGTGTGTAATAATTTGCATGTAAACATTTAGGGCATAAAAATGATTATGAAAACAAACATGGAAGACTACAATAACTTGCTATATTGAACTATGATAATAAAGGGTTGTTATTAGATTTAATATTTCAAAAGGCAGCATCGTGATAATCGAACTATCACTTACGACGTTTATTGTATAACTAGTAACCGTGAAATAGCAGTTAAAATAATAGTCAATAAATAAATATATCTGATATTTATGCCGTAAAAGAAGTTTGAACATAAAGGGACAATAAAAAATGTATTATTTTAATTAATTTATTTTGGAAACCGAATGCAATAAAGTTAGAAAACATCATGGAAAATATTACCTTTTAAATTAGTCATGGAGTCACCCAACGAAATGTTGTTTAATACAGTTTTTATAAAAAAAATACAATATTTCAACTAAAATTGCCCGATATGAGGCTTAAGACAAATACGAAATATACAGCTTGCCCATCGCAAGTTACATAATTAATTTTCTTGCGTAAAATATATTGTTGCTTATACTCTCGATGTCAAAATAAAAATGTACACATTAAAGAGAGAATTACATTTTTTTTAGTGTCAAAGTGAGTATATAAATTGTTTAATAACACTAAAATAAACGAATGCCGATCCAATCGAGTGTACAATAAAAGACTATCTCTGACTGACCCCATTGAGTTGCAGTTTTTCAAAGCGTAGGACTCGACTTGAAATAATATTAAATTTTGTACTTCATCGAAATCGGTTTACGAGATGGGAGGTACGCAAATTTACAACAAAGAACGGTCAAGCTACTTGACGTAATAGCCAAATGTATAGTGTATTTATGTACATCAATAGCAGGCACTACTTATTTTGAATATCAATATTTACCAGGGTCGTACATAAGCGAAATGGGCATGGCCTGAAATTAAGCGTGAAATGTTGCAAGAGGGATACGTGTTTAATTAAATAATCCGTAATCGGGCAAACGCATAGAGGATATGTAACACAACCCGATTTAGCCCAATATAAAGGAACATAAAAAAATCTGACATAACCCAAAATAAGCTGCTATAACATATACTAACAAACCTAGCTAAATCAAATGTAACACAACCCAACATAACCTAACCTAACACAACCCAACCCGACATAACGCAACCAAATCTAACATAAACTAACCTAACCTAACCAAACCTAACTCAGCATAACTCAACATAACCAATAGGACCCAACATAAACCAACTCATCCCAATATAATTTAACATATTCCAATACAACCTAACCCAAACTGACATAACCAAATACCATCCAACCAAACATAACTCAACCCAACCCTACATAACTCGACATAATCGAACAAACATAAGTCAATAACCACCCAACCAAACATATCCCGAAATATCCCAATACAACCTGAAGTACTATAATCCAAAACAGCATAAAATAATTATCTTCACCCAAGTTAACCCAATATAACACAGCCCAAGTCAACATAATCTGTCCCAAACCCACATAACCCAACCCAACATAATCGAACCCAACATAAGCTAAACCAACGTAACCAAACATAATTCAAGATAACCTAATATAACCCGAGATAACTCAAGAAAACTCAAGCCAACCAAATCACTCAATGTAACCTAACTTCAGATGACCCACCATAACCAAACCCAAAGCAATATAACCCAATGTAATTCAACGCAACACAATATGGTTGCGTTCATATAATCCAAAATAAAATAACCCAACGTTAGCCAACCCAGCTCAATATAACCTAACCCAGTTTAATATAACTCAAATAATCTAAACCAACTCAACATAACCAAAAAGTCAACCATTACCCGCCATAACTGAACCCAATAAATCCTAACCAAACATCCAACATAATCCAAGCCAACACAATCTAATCTAACCAAACATAACCCAACCCAACTTAATCCAATCCAACCCAACACAATTTAACATAACGCAATACAACCAAAAAAACAACATAAAACAAAATAACGCAACATAACCGAACATAATCCAACCCAATATAATATAATCTAACAAAACCAGACCCAACATAACTGAATATAAACAAACTTACCCAAAATAACAAAGCCCAACCCATATAACTCAACTCAATCCAAAATAACCTGACATAACCTAATCCAACTCAACATAAACATGTAATGAAACTGTAGAATTGGCGTATGTGTAGATATTTCTGAAAAATTAGTATGTGTTCACAATAAACTAAGAGAAAAGCAAAGGGTACTTTTGCACTTTTTTCTGTTTATTTGAACACCTCAGTGAAATGAGCGCGGCCAGTAGCGACGTGTGGAATGATGCAGATAGGGATGGGTGCTTGAAAAAGCAACCAGAATGTGAGCAGATGCACGAGGGCAGATATCATTGTAAGTCGTTTTCCGCACATAAAACTTTTCGATATTATTACATTTGTTATAAGATTATTATGTTTCCTCAATTCGTTTCAAATTTAAATATGCTATCAATATTTATAGCATAGTTTCATTGTCTATATTTATTTAATAAAAATATAGAATTGTGACATATACACATTGAAGGAATTTACCGAAAAAATCACAAAAGTGTTAGAACACAAATATATTGTTTTTATCATTTTGTCCGTATGTCTGTGAGCTTGTTAATTAATTCTGTTGGGTCTAGTATAATATACAGATTATGTTTTATTGCAATTTACCAACTAAGAAGGGATATGATAATTTGACGTTTGAACAAAAAGTGTGCTTACATAAAAAATGTTTACTTTTATATTTATTATAACAGATGGCGTTACATGTATCAATATTGCAGTTACTCAATAATATTTTCTATAGGCCCATACGTGAAAGAAGTCGAGGACGGAGCTAGTTTTTGAATATCATCTAAAATTGTTTGAGGTTGAATCAATATCAGTAAAGTAAAATTTATTTGATGCAAAATAAATTCAAGGATTTTTAATTAGAAATTGGTTTTTATTCAATAGCGCACTTTACCTTCAAACCATTGTAACATTTTTAAAAATTTAAACAACGTCAACACGCATAATTTTACTTCCAAAACAAATATGAAGTTTTCAGTTACGATTGTAAGTTGATAGAATCATACGAATAAGTTTTCATACAATTCACAATTATATTTTCACCCACCCCATTAATTAGTATATTTCGATGCTCCAATTTGAAATAAGAGAAACTAGCGTGACCCGTGCGAAGTCTTCGCATTATTATTTATTCCATTATGAAGCTCAGATGACAGATCAAACAAATATTTTACTAAAATTGACATATAGAGGCGCAAGTATCAAAAGCATTGAGCTAAAGCGCCACTTTATTTATACGTGAGTGGATTTAAAATTAAACAAAAATTTTACCGACCGTCAATCATATTGACGTTGAGCCGTTAGATGGCAGCATTGCTGTTTTGTGTATATAATTTTAATAATTAATTAATTTTCAAAAACAATAGCAGTAATAAATTTTTTAGTTGTGGATGCCGGTAGAGCAAGCAATTATCTATAAAATGATATATAATTTATGTGGATTAGTTGTGAGGTTTTTTCTAAAAAGGGAGAGTAACATCTTAAAACCTTAGCGTATTAATATATATGATGATTCTATATTTAACGATATTTTTGAACTGAAACATGTACAAGTGAACAATCCGTCTTTAATATATTGTATAGCTTCTTCACAATTTTGATGTAGTCAATATGAAAAATATAAAAATTCAATTAATAGGCCTTCAAGTGATGGTAGCCACCTTGTACACAAACATTCAAAAACTACCCACTAAATATATTTTTCATTTTCCAATCCATATATTTGGTCAATATATCTCATATTCTTTGTCTCAATGAAGAGCCGATTAGGCAAAGTTACAATATTTAATTTTTTTGGTAAGCCAAGTCATAACTTTATTTTGAGATCGCCAAACTTAAACTAGGTCAAGCACATTTAGTAAGCGAACGGAAACATCGCGTGCTGTTATTGGTTTCCTTTTTAAGAAGTTTTGCTTTCTGTGAATATGCTCTGCTGAAATAAAATTTTTACAACACTAATTTTGTATTTATATTTTTTATAGTATTTAACTATTTTTGCAGGTACGAGATTCAAACCTATGGTCGCATAATCCCCTTATATATTATTGAATTTATAAAAAAATTAGGATGTATAAATGCTTTGGGTTCAAATTAGAAAATAATTCTACATTTGTAATCAAATGTAATGTATAAGTTTGATTTTAAATAATTGTTTGTATAATCGATGTTAATAACGCGAAAATATTTCTTACTGCAAGATATTCTTAGAATCTTTTGTCGCCTGTGTGAAAATATCAATTTACTTAAATTTGGGCGAAAGTATCACAAGGATCAGTGAGGCGTATAATTAGTCACTTAGAATTTTTTAATATTTGAAATGTTTTTTGTATTTAGCTCATGTAGTGAATTATGCAGAGTAGTTAACAGTTTGAGTTATGAATATAGATTAAATAAGTACATACACTATGGTGGTAAATTTAATTTAGAGAGAACACACTAGGTAATTTTTACTTCCCATATTATTTGTTATATAAAGTATGTTAAAGAAAATGCTTAAGATAAAGTAACTCTGATAAAATAATACACTAATTTTTCTTAGAATAGGTTTGACATCATTTATAAGTAAAAAATAAATATTCCATTAGAAGGAGGGTAGGCAACTTGATAATATTAAATTAAAACAATGGCTGTGTAAATTTAAAAAATATTTTAATTGGAAAGAATTTTATTTAGGTTTACTTAAAGAAATGAAGTTGATTTAGAATTATGAAACTCCTGATTTTTGGAGAGTGGAAACCTATTATTCCCAGGAAAAAATCGACTAGCAGGAGAAGTAAGAAGTAATATGAATAAACTCTCATGCTTTTTCTGAAATCCAGGGGAACTTTTCGCGTTCTTTCAGTTTGAGTTTTCAAAATTTTGTATAATAAGATTGTTTAGGTTTCATTTACCATTTCCTATATGGATAATACTAGTTCCATAAATTCAGTATATTAAATATATTACATTTTTTCTAATAGTGATAAGTTCTCGTAAATACGAGTGGGGTATTGAAAATGAAGGGAAAATAAATTTATGAGAAATATATATCGGTACAAAAATACGAGGATAATGTGTTAGAAAGGTACGATATCAATTTAATTTTACTTTCTGAATTATTTCCAAGAAAGGCTTATTGAAATAATTGTGTCTTTTAAAAATTTTGTATGTTGTTCGCACAAATGCTATAAATAATATTGGTTAATGGTCTTTGAAAATACATGTTGGTTAATTTTATGCGAGCAGAGCTCAAACAATCCACTTTAACAACGTAATTTATATTAAAATAGATATTAAATATATAATTATATTTATTTTGAACGTCGATAACACACATTCACAACGTCGTTATTTTTAACGTCGTTAAACACGAGTTTAAATTTTTTGTGGCTGCCACGAGCTTGAGATTTTCCTATTGTAATCGTCAAACTTTTAATAATTTAAAAAAGAATGGACGTATTGAATCAAATGTGGATTAGACGAATAAACAAGAAAGTTGTATATTACTTTTTTTATTTAATATTTAATATTATGGCAGATAGTTTATTATTAACTGGGTCTGTTATTGCTTTTCACATTGGAATTCCTGGAAGTGTAAGCGGCATTTTTCAAATAGTTCAGACTTTATATAGTTAAACTAATCTAAACAGATTGATTAAAATATAATTATATTTTTAGATTTAAAAATTATTTTTGAACCACCATGTACGAGTATTACAAGCTGTTATATAAATATTACTTTAAGTTTTGTTTCCGTAAGTAGCAACTGGTACAAAAAATAAATTTAAACAAAATATTTGATCTACTAGGCTATTTATCGACTATTAAATAAGGGTAAATATTCTTAAATGCACAAAGAAATGCAATTGTTTTTCTTTTATATAATTTTAACTCTTCCGACATGATTCGTTTTAAATTGTTAACAATTTAAATAGTTATTGGATATTCGTTCATATGTAAAAATGTTAATCAATTAGTGGAGTCAACGTAGCGGTAAGCTTGGAATGGTAAAGATTTTGTTATATTATATTGAAAGTGGTAACATAACATTTTCTTTAAATATTTATAATTTACTTTCTTTATTGCGCCAAAAATAAAAATTGCTATATTTTTTCTAGCTATGGAACTTTGTCTCATTACTGAATTCATTGATTTAGGTTTAAGTGATATCATAAAAGTTTTTTCAGCAAATGTTATAACAGAATAGTTTATATTTTATGTCACCAGCGCCATCTCTGTTACAAGGGTGTAAATATTAGTTGAACAAATTTCAACATCTCTTATTAAACACACTGGTGCCGAGCGCTATCTATGTTGTAAGCTTTAGTCAATTAAATCACTAGTCTGTTGCGAGCGTTTGTATATTTAACTTCATTTAATATAATCATTTTTATAATAATGAATTAACATTAGATTAAATTATACATATAAATTACTTTCAGATAAAATACAATGCACAAACAAATTAATACAACTGACAGTTGAAAAGAGGATATTTCCAATTTGTTGCGCCTAACGGACGATTTAAATTGACAATGAAATTTAAAATTTGATTATTGAAAAGATTCAGTAAATACATATTTGGCTTCCATGTTAAACGGTTCAAAAATAAAGCCCAAGATAATAGGTATCAGATCATAATGGTAAATATTAAGTGTTTATAACTTTAATAACTGTTTATCTATATTCTACAATTATAATTTATTTTATGTCCTAGCCTATTTACTCCGCATTTTTCCGTTAAAAAAATATCAATATTATATTGGCTTTCTTTGACAACAAACAAATTCTATATTTGTGCTTTTTAAATTTTGTGCGATGAAATCATGTTTCTTTTTGCTGACTAATATCAAAGAACTTTATTATATAACTAGAATAGAATTCATTTCACATCAAACGTTTCATTTTCAAACTAAGTACACAGTTATGTAAACAAATATATATAAATAGGCGTATTCCTCGTGCCGGCTTTGTGTGCGCGCCGAGGATATTGGGTGGGTTAAAGGGAGATTTGAATTATTTTAACTTTTCATACGTTTGGTGTAAAATTAATAAATTGTTATCCGTATCGTCTAGTACAATTTACTCGTTGTTCTGGATATTTAATAAATAATATTTCATATGCTGATATTTTCGCAATCTAACGCAGATATTTTTCAGTCTGTATTGGAATAATAAAACACAAATACTTCCACGAATGATTAAGTTTAGGGTTGTGTACCTTTACTTTATGAAATACTATTTAACAAGCCATTTTAAATTACATTCTTCTACGTTTATATAGGAATATTATTGAAGCAGCTAATAAAAGGAATGTAAAAATTAATCTTGAAAAATTATTAAGTAGAAATAGTAAAATTTGTTGTATAATTTTCTTGAAGAGAATAAAATGCATTATATTTTCTGAAATAATCTTTTGATATACGATTAAAATGATTCTTGTAAATTATGTAAATTAAAACGAAAAGGTTTTCGTGACTAATATCTTGATTTTTTCAAAGTTACATTATAGTGGTGAATTTTATGTTGATGAAAAAATGATGTTTTCATTAATTATTAAATTGACGGCCAAAAAAGAACTGTCTTTACTTGTTGTAAAATTCAATAATATATTACATTGAAAACATATAGTTAAAGCGGGAGGCCAAAATATGAAGACTGAATAAGTGCACAGAACATTTATTTTGTGCAGGTGTGCGTTCACACTGATGTTAATGAGCCGATCAGCAAAGGTGAGAACCTACTTTAACTCTATGGGTAAGCCCATATCTACTTTTATATTTTTGTCATGCTCGTGAGTTATAATTTGTTTACACACATACATTATAAATAAACGTAAAATAATAACTAATCCATTTAAAAGTAACATAATAGAAGTCGCTATATATCGTATATTTCATTGAGTACTACTCTGAAAGTAATAGAATTGGTAGCGAAACGGAGTTACGCTCAATAAAAATTGTAAGTACTAGTAGAACTCGTAATACGAGAATTCCATACACATTCGAATATGAATGAATATAGTGGGTAGGCTAATATGTTTTTAATCCCGAGTTGCTGTCAACAATTTTTATTAAAAAAATGATATCTTATACTAAATTTAAGTATGCAACATTATTATCTACTAATTGTCACCATCTAGTTGGCAATGACAATATGCCTTTCTTGTAAAATTCCGATGACTGATTAAAAAACGGTGCAAGGTCATTTGAAGATCTTATTTAACTTTTCTACAGTCAGTATACAGAATTTGAATAATTTTTTTGTATAAAATGCATAAAATATTTATGAAAAAAAGTAACGGGTCAAATTTTTGAGGTGCACGAAGAAGAAATCGCTACAGTAAAATAAATGATCCTTTTATTTTACAATTTTCTTCAACGAATTTATTATTATATTAAAAAAAGGGGTTATGTAATTTTTGTGAAAAAATAAATATTGTCCTTAGTTTTAATTCTTTCGTTTGAAACGTATTTTTTATTACTTAATCGCAAAATAAATTATATACCAAATATTAAAAAAAAGACATTGCACCTTGTAAATATGTAATGTTATATTTTTAATTAATTTTGAAACGAATGCTCGAATACGTGCACGCTTACTTGAATCCTAGATACGCAGATCAAAAAAATTAAATATGTAAAAAACAAATTAAATAATATATATAAAAAATATAAAAATATAAATAATATATAAATATATAAAAATATATGTTTTACAAAAATTTATCACGTTATTTCTTTCATGTTCGATAGCAGTTCATAAAACACACTTAAAATTCACGAACGCATATCGTCTGAATTTGGAACATTCTTTTACAAATGTGATAACAAAAAGCACATTTTTAAAATTTCATCATAAAATCCACAATAAATTAAATCTGAAAATATTTTTTCTCGCTGTAGGTAAGTAATTTTATAATTTTATTAATTCCGAAACTAATAGTAATGCTTACTTGAATCCCTACACGGGTCCCCGAATACAAGTTATTCAAATCACAATATTTGTTAGATATTTAAAAGAACCAAGTAAATAATCACGACCCAAAATAAATTACGAATATTTAAATACAGAGTAGCATATATATATATATATATATATATATATACATATATGTATATATATTAAAACTTTCCATGTTAATTTTTTCATTTCCAACAGAGATTTTGGGACGCGGGAGACACAATTTGAAATTGATTACAACACTACCGACAACCAGCCATTGACATTTGCAGGATCAATGTATGTAATCTACTTCCCATCGCCAGTTACTATTCGGGACTGACTCAGCCAGTCGAAGTTACGTTTCCGTGTCAATAAATGTTGCCAAGTATCAATTCTGCACTGAAGATGATGCGATGACAACTCGTGGAGTATTCGCACACCGTATATTGAAACTTTTCATAGTTCACTCAAATGTGTTTCTATAGTGCCATGACTGCAGTGTAGCTCGTCTGCCAATTCAAGAGTCGTCAGTTGAGAATTTTCTTCAATTAGGCGTCGTAATCGTTGAACATCCAATTCAACAGGACGCCCGATACGAGTTTCGTCCACAAGATCGTAGTCCTCATTTCTCAAATTTCTGAACCAAATATTTGCCGTCACGTGAGATACCCTGGACTCATGGCCCATTGCATCATATATATTATTTGTGGCAATTTTAGCATTGTGACTCACGTAAAATTTGCAAATTAATAGAATCCCTATTGGATATCTATTTAAATCTATTATATTTTATTTCATTCAATTAAAGCGTCGGTGCTGACTGAACTTTAGCCTATTTATACTTTACAGTACAACCTTCTAGAAATTTCGAGAATCCTTTTATGAAGGTCCCGAAATTTTGGCTAAAAACTTATTAACCAACCTAATAAAATGGTATAATGTATTTTTAATAAAACAAAATGCTATATGTAAATATTAAAAATATTTTTAACCTTACAAATATGTTGACTAATACATCACTGACAGGTACAAATATGTGGTTTTTTGTTATAATATTTTTAAAATTGTGAGGAAAATGAAACCGAACAATTTTTTTCAACAATATCTCTTGAAATAATAAAAAGTTATGAAATATCAGTATTTTTGTGTAATAATTATTGAAATTTACACGATTGATATTTGTTGTTACGAGTATCTCATATATCAAGTTACTACGTCAAGCGGTTTTTAAAAAAAATACTATAAGAAAAGGAGAACGAGAGAGACACGTGAATGATATTAGAGTGGTTGATATTTTTATTCCTTTTGAGATATAGACTCCAAAAATGAACCACTATAAAAAAATATATCAGAGGACAGATTCAGATGGCCAAGAATATAATGAGCTAACTGACATATTTGTAACAGGGCAGGAAGGTTTTCAACATCACCGAACTCAGACTAGTCTGGGCTAAGGTTTTCTCGATATATCTATACGGTTCAAAATCGTGGATGATCTGATCAGTAGAACGAAAAAAGGCTGAAGCCTTCGATACGTTGTGCTGGAAAAGGATACTCTGAATACCATGGACCGCCGAAAGAAAAAAAAACTAATTTATCCTTGAACAGCTAAACACTAAAGGATTCTCAGTTACTTTGAACCCATTGCTCGAGCGACAACCGGTTGACATTAACAAGTTGGTTGTGATGGGCAAGGTGGACGAAAAAGAACCCTGTAGCCGATCATTTATTCTTTGGTGTAACCAAAGTAATTGAGAATCTTTCTGATCCTCATTTTGGCTAAAGTAACTTACTGGTCTCCCTGTAGCAACTACCCTAAAAGAAGCTGAAAACTCGATAGACTGGAAAAAGCTTGTAAATAGAGTCACAAATGTTTTCCAGGACACAACCTTTAGAAATAAAGTAGATAACCAAGATGAAAGATAACAAAGGTACTTAATAATAATTGCAAGCCACGAACTAGTGTGCACTTCCAACCCTTCAGGTTGTCTTAGAATAATAGAGCTAGGGCTTGTTAAGGAAATTATTTAAAGTCAGGAATCAAGTTATCAATTCACTGCAATGATAACTAAGATTCCAAAACCTTCAAAGCTATTCTCTACCTAAATCTGCACTGACATAAAATATTTTGTCCACACGGAAAAGTAGATGACCTTGACATTACGGAACGGGAAAAGAAAGCTAGGCGAAAAAGGTAAATATTACAATAAAAAAAATTATATACTAAACGACATTTGGGTAATGAAAATATTTGTAATGGCGAAATATTTACAACGCAAATAAAAATAAAAACTAAATTCACAAAAATTAGACGACAGGAGCCAATAACTGGTGCAAATATCAGACAGCTAAAGCTAATGTTTATGAATACGATTAGAAATTTCCACTTTACCCGCTTTTTAAAAATACAATCAAAACCTCACAAACAGAAAAGTCCATTCGAATAGTTTCTAAGCTGTCGTACAATCACTTTTTATCCAATAAATTTCTTAGAGGAGTATCAAAATCGGATGTGATTTAAAGTTTACCAAACTTCGTTAAACATTTGTCTTTTACTACCTAAAAAATCATAATTTTTTTAATTTACATAAATAGTACAAAAATATATTTTTTCAATTATTTCGCCTTGAATAATCATATACAAAATTTAAGTTTAAAATACACGGTGATGACCTTGCCTGCAAGTCTTTCAAAAACCATTTGTCAATTTAATTTATGGTCATCCCTTCACACTTGTTAAACTAGATTTTTTTTATTCATGTTTTATTAGAAATATTTTTTATTCTTCTGCTTGGAGAGTAATTTGTATTATGTAATTTAGTTTCATAAAAACATAAACGTACGAAAATTATACGAAAAACATACGAAAATTATAAACATAAAGTTTTGATTACTCTCACCTTAGAAACTAGTATATAAATTTGTACTTTCTTCATATTAACTTGCTAGACTAATAATATGTAAATAAATTTAAACGATACTAAGTAAGGCTGGATACGTTGCAAAGTACTCACATTTGTCTACGATTTTAATATTTGATTTTATTCAATCCCTTTTATCCCACATAACGTTCTCTAAAATAATTAAAATATAGATGGATATTTACACATTATAGAGTTGATCGCTCATCAGCGGTTGCGTTTTTTTTTTTAATATCTTTGTATATTTCAACGTTCTGAGTTCTCATCTTCAGCCTTTTACTTTCAACGTTTTACATACCACTTATTATGCATAAATGGATATATTTGTACTAATTTTGTATGCGATATACGATTGAACGTAAATATATAGTCAGATGCCTTAAAAATTAAACTATTGATAGATTGATTTACCAAATTAAACAAACGGAGATACCGTTAATATAAAGATGAAGCACCATTTTATGAATAAGGTTGACAAATTTTTGAAGGAAAATGATATAATAAAGTATTTTAAAGCTACAAAATGTATGTATCAACAAAGTACGAATACAAGAGATAAATGAGACAATTCGGGTCTAATTTATGGTAATGATGCTTGGTATAATTACATGTATTTAGTATAGTTAAGGGTTTTATTAAAATAATCAAGTGAATAAAATTTACCATAAAAAATTCTGTATCAGGGTTTCATCTATTCAGATACGAGTAGTTGAAACGTTGAATTTCCATTTTGGGAAATGTTTTGAATGACAAGGGGGGATGCGAACAAATTTCCATTTTACCATCGCTAAATTATTAAGGGTTTATTGATCTATTGATCATAACTTGTAAAGAGATTTTGGAAACTGTCATATTCTGGACGAAATCTGAAGATTTGGAAACATTAATTGTAGGTACTAAAAAATGTAATTTTGAGACAATATGTTGGAAGATATTTTATATGAATTTTGTACGTAAAAATATAAATCATAGAAATATATGCAACAGTATGGAAAAACTCCACGGTAAAGAGAAATTATGTAGTGCCCTTTCTCCTAAAGAGTTACCATTTTTTAGGAAAATTTAATTTAAGCATGTAAATCATCCTGCAAAGTTCTTTTTAACTTGATAAGTAATAAAATAAAATAAAACATCTATTACTATTTTATTAAAATACTTTACACAATAATTTATCGACTTTAATTTTAAACTAAATAATTATTTCAGTTTGTTCATGCACAGTTCAAACTTTGTACGTGGCCTCATTTAAACAGGGGCAGCACAAAAGAAGTACTCGGAACACGTTGGCGGAAGTGACTGTAAACTGACAGCTGGAAGGAAGTTTTTTTAGAAAGTTTTGTTTGGGCAATACTCTGGAAGCAATAAACTCCAATAGTTTTTTTGTTTCCTGAGTATAACTTTCTTAAATCTAAGTTTTTTATGCTAATTTGTTATAAGGCAAAAATAAAAAGTGAACAAAAAGTATATCTTTTACTGTTTCACATGCGCGGTCAGTAGTTAATTCAATAACCAATTCTACTTTTTTATGATACGTATATACGATATATATTATAAAGACATACAATTATACAAAAATGATGTAATTAAGAATCTTTATTGGAGAGTGCGTGGTCTACAACACCTGAAACATAAAAGAAACAAAATTCAAAAAAAATAACAAGAGGGACATTAAAATACAATAATGATATTTAGAACATGTCTCAACATTGAGACTTGAAAGAATTTATTAACGTTACAAAGTATTAATAAGATAAATGCTTTAGTTACTCGTATGGTCCTTAACTAAAATTAACATTGATTTTTTTCTTGTATTTCGTTAAAATAATACATACTTTTATTTTATGCTAATATGGCTTGTTACACTTTTGTGGTTTTCCACACAAAACATAATAATTTCCAATATTTTCACATCGCTGAAACTTTTCAACCATATAACCGTAACTTATTAATCAAATACGAGTAAAGTTATTTACAAATATCATTAAAGGATTAGCAAGTTATTTATTAACAATTCTCACAATTTGGCTCGACCAGCTTGTTTACCGTTAGTTTAAAAAAATATACTCGGAGGTTTATGAGATTGTCGTTTAATTGTATATTTTCGACCACATTGCAATTGATGAAATAAATTTACGATTTTTCTGACACTCTCTAGAGACAATTTTATTGCTATATGGTTGAAAATATATAAATTTATATACATATATATATATATATATATATATATATATATATATATATGTATATATATATATATATTTATATATATATATATATATATATGTGTATATATATATATATATATATACACAGGTATCTGAAATAAATTATGACTCAGTACTCTCATGACTACCGGAACAAAAACGGTACTAAACACGACGAGAGGTCGTAAATGAAATGGTTTGTAAGAAAATTGTTGGTCAATAGTAATTTCCCTGTATTATGAAAGGAATTTTAGTCAATTTTTTATTATTATAAAATCTGAAGCGAATAAATAAAGATAATATCCATAAATTTTGCAATAAAACAACCAAATAAACATTTTTCGGATTTTTCCAAAATGAGGATATAAATAATTTCATACTTGAAACCAGATAATTGCATTCATCCCAAAACTAAAGAAAGAACGAGATCACCATATATATTATTTCAAAAAAATGAGGAAAGTTATGATAAATTTTAATACCATGTAGGCTTTCTAAGATTTTTCTGTGATTGCGTCGATATTACCTCAACCTAAACCTCTTACCTAATTTTCTCGAATGTATTTCCATCAAATATCATTACATATTATATATTGTAACATATTAAATATATTTTGTGTAAATTTTTTAAAAATCCATTATTCACAATTAAATGAAACTACGTGATGTAGTATTATTTCTGACTAACAGTCCTTTTATAAACATATCTTTTAAAGAGAGGTACGTTCTCAGTTTTTAGTGAAATTATCTACTTTTGACTTTCGCAAGCATAAATCTTCATAACAATATTTGATAATTATTGAATAACTTTGAAATGAAGCTAATCTACGTATAACCTAAAATAACCATGGAATAACCGTTGTTTACATTGAAAACATAAAACTTGACATAATATAGTTTTCATAACTGGTTTTTTACGCATAACTGTGATTTCGTCCATATTATTGGCAGCATTACATTTTTGTTGACAAAAAATTATCCCATTTTAAACATTTATTTCTCTGAAACTAATAAATATGCACGTGATAAAAACATATCCTTAGATAAATTATATGTGATATGCGACAAAAACGTATCCTTAGATAAATTATATAAGTCTACTTGACACAAAATTTCAATTTTACTTTTTATCTCTTAAATATAGCATCAGCTTAGCGGTATTCATAAATGTTTTTTCTTTATATATAAAACATAAATTCCTTTATATATAGACCATATAAATGGATACACCAACTGTTAGTTAATAATCAGTTATTGAAACTACATTTTTGAATTTTAATAAATTCTTGTACGTGACGTGATATCTGATCGATACAAATGCAGGTGATACAACGCCATATTAAGCCATTTCCTTTAGGTGTTGTATTACAATGGCAATGCGAGAAATTATACGCTTTCGGTTTTCTAACAAATCATTTGAGCTGCGCTGAATCTAATGATTGCCAGTATTTTACATAAATTATTTGATTTAATTCTTAAGACTTTTATGAAATTTCGCAAATCTAATAATATGTTAAATTACTTTTGGTCTAATCATAATATATATTCTATTTTCTTATTGTTATACAGAAATAAATATATGTAATGACATTTTAACAAAGTGAATTCTATACATGGAAAAGGTATTAAAAAAAGTAATTGATTTAGCGAAAAGAATGACAATAAAAGCCAGAAAAATGTTTTTATAATTTTCATTTTTCTATCTGCATATCAATATGTTGGCCAATCATTGCACGGATTTTGATTAAATTTGGTATTGTAAAAGTTTATAGTCAATGATAATATATGAGGGAAAAAAAACTAACTTCTTATTCCAAATTTCACGTGAACAAAATCGTTGGCGTAGCTAGTTTAATAAAATATTTCATAAAAATTGGCATTGAAGTCGGTCTTCTTTTGTGTTACCAGTACTATCTTTACTGTTGCAGGTAACTTACCTTTTAGGATGCAACCGTGAATAGCAGAAAAATAGAAGTCATATGAGCAAATCTGTTTAAATCGATCCAAGAGTTATTATAAAGTTAAGGCTTATTGGTTTGTTGATTATAATTACTCGCAGATAGCACTGGTTAGAATCTTCAACATTTATATTGAAATAAATTATGGAATAAATAAAGACTAATCTGTCATGCTGAAATATTCCTATTATCGTTAAACTTAATGTTGAAATAAAAGTTAATAAGGATATGAGGAATACAAAAGGAAGAAATACCTAAATTATATAAAAATGAAGCAGTAATTTAAAAATTCTTTAAGCTAAACATACATTATGTGATGTTATTTTTTTAACAATTAGCTAATATGGACATAGGACATCCGCTAAAATTACATTTTACATTAGTTATCCCAAAAAGCTTTGAAAAGGTTCTTAAATTTCAAGACAAAAAGTTCATAATTAACTTTTTTTATTTATTTACATTTAAAGCGTTCACAAATATCCATCGAAATTAATTGTAAATTTAAAGAAATGGGTCAAAAATTGTATATACCTTTCACAATTTGCACGCGGCCGCATGTAAACAGAGGCTGCGCAATAGCAGCTTTGTCATTCAGAGTATGCCAACGGAAGTGACTGTAAAAACTGAAAGCTGGCAGGAAGTTTCTGCAGGAAGCTTTGTTTGAGCGCAACTCTGGAAACAATAAACCAGTTGCGAGAAAGGTGAGGCCAGCCGTCTCATTTGGGAATGCGAATTAAGTATTGAATGAATGCGAAAAATATGGGACAGGGGAAGTTTAATTTCTTCATAACTTGGGCGTTATGGCAGCCGGAAATCTACTGAATGAAAATTTTAAATTCGCACGTAGTTATTTCAAAAGGCGGATTTAAATTTAATTTTTTGTACTGAATTCATTTTCTAATGAAAATAAAAATTTGGCGTTTTATTAAATCATATGTATCAAAAAATATTTTTACGGAAGTTTAGGGAGGGGGAGGGGATGAGAAATGATTTTTTTAAAATTTAATTGCAAGTTACAACTTGTAAGGATATACTGACAACATGCAAAGAAATAAATTTCCTTTTCCCTATTTTCGAGTGCAGTGAATCTATGGTTATAAAAATAACTTCGTTTCTAAAAGCTTACTCCAAAGTTTAAAAAAACTCTGGCAATGTTTCTAGATCTCATACTTTTGGAGAAGATCGCGTTGATTTAATATCCGTAGAAGATACGCCAGGCGTATATTTAGACAGTGAAAATTATTAATAATATTTTTGAATGGTTTATTTAAAACTTTGTGTTATATAACTTTTAAAATTATGTGTATAAAAACTTTATAACCTGAATTATATTCTAGGCCGCAGGTTTTTTTAAACATTTTATTATATTATAACAGGCACGCCGCTATTTTTTTAAACATTTTTTTCCAAAAGTGAAACATTTTTATTTTTATTACATTTAAGTAAATGCGATGGCAAATCAACGTCTTTAGATAAATCTATAGGTAAACGTAAAAAAAATATTATTTAATATTTAGAGAAAGAAGTCAAACTATTATGTATTATATTGCACAATGCAATGCTAATTCATTTAATATAATATATCTCGGGTAGGGTAATAAATAATGAGTGCTTCAAAAGAAAGAAAATATAAATACATACCAATTCATTGTAACTAATCATAAGTGACATATGCAATATCATTATTAAATATCGGTGTCCATATATTTTATTAAAAATGAAGAGCATAAAACGGACTTTTAATTTTAATTCCGGATTCCGGATTTTAATTAAAAATTTGGCAAAGAATTCTTGGAAATGGCTATCATCACGAAGTTATTCGTTATCCCAAATAATATTTAATGACCGAAATAGAAATAATTATACAGCACCATCTCTGGTGAATTATGTGAATGCAGAATCATTAACCAGACCAGTTCCAATTACGTCGATTGAGTAATTCCTTCAATAAGCGGTGGAGATAATCCTGCTGTAAAAGTACATGGTGTTATTGAGCTTTCCAACGAAGTTCCAGGTGTAAATTTCGAAGTTAACTGAAATGTACTGTTATATTAAAAATTACATTACTGAGAAGTGTTAAACAATATTTAATTTCATTAATATTTCAATGAATATAAAGTTCAGGGGTTCAGTTTTAGGCATCGTTTATTTTCATCATCCTTTAAATTTTATTTTTAATTTAAAAACCTATCATACAAAATGAATATATTGATCGTAACTAACGTTTGAAACGTAACTAACGATATAACCTATGTGAGATTGATGATAAGGTTTTGAATTTACCAAAGCATGTATATATTTACTACTTGCAAAAGTAGGTAAGATAAAGATATATTGATAACCTTTGCTTCACTATAGGTCTTGGTGAAGTTATCTTATTTATCATTTATAAATAGAGCTAAATAATATTTTAATGTCATTTGAAATAAGAATCTTCTATAGTTATTTAATTAAAGTATAAATAACTCAAGCACAACCAGGTGATATAAGTTTGAAAAATAATTAGGAAAGAACACCTGGAAAATATTGCTGTTACATTGTCAATAACATACCAGATATAAATTAAATAAACCAGTTATAAAAAATTTGGAAAAATATATTAAGATGGAAATAGGACATTCTTAATAGCGTGTAATAAACTATTGCCGTCCTAAAATGAACTTTGTGCCTTTAAGGCAAATGCCAACCGCCAAGACTAAATTCTCTATTTGTAATGCGCATTGAATTTAAAGTTTCTCCACAAACTTTTTCTTGTAAACATGCATTACACTCAGTTGAGGTCAACTGGAAAATTGAAAAATTTATTAAAAAATTTTGCATATTATTAAATTTTCACGTTGTGGCGTGTAAGCAACAGAAATTTAAATATCTACTTCCTAGTTTGAAAACGCCTGCGGAAATAAGTGTAAATACTCAAGGCTGAAAATATGTTTCTCTATACGTGCTATTATAAATTACGTGTTTATATATTACGCATATTAGTTTTTTGAGTTCGTCATATTAGAAATTGATAAATATTTGATAACATTTTTGCAAAGCTCTTCTAAACATTGCAAATATTAAATATATAATACATATTCAAAATAAATGTGGTTGCACCATGTTTGTCCTGACTGTATATCGAGTACTCAATATTTAAAAAAGCTTATAAAAAGTTCTTTAGCATGCGTAAATAGAGGCAGCCATAATAACTGCGACATAATTTAACATATGCGACGACAGGAAGTTCACGTCGAAAACTTTATCACAAAAAATAAGCTGGAAGCAGCAAAAGGTAAGATTACAATTCTCCTTTGTGAATCCATCTAAAAGATTCAATGAATATTTTTAAGCCATATCTTATCACTTAATGACGAAAATTAAGTAAAGGTGCAAATGAAAACATTTTAAACCTCGTTATAGATTTGGTTTTTATATAAGTCTTCCAGTTTAAAATGTTTGGGCCGTAATTTACCTTATTTTCTTTTATTTGGGACTTTGCTTTTTCCTATTAGATTTATGATGCTATTTTGGGTGCCTATATAAAACAAAGAAGACTTTAAATTTCATAATGTTCATCCATTCATTCATTGGTAAAAGCGTAACAGTTTTGATCACATCCTAATAATGTATAGATTTTAACGGATATATACAATACTAGTAAGAAAAAAAAATTGATTTCCTTTCCCACCTAGATAAAATGGAAGTGAAGTATTTCCTTTTATCACGCTCCAACGCAAGGGGGGTTGTTGGACAAGTTTTTTGAGATTAAAGTAAGGGAGCTTCTTTATTATTGCATGAAAAAAGAACAATTTAAAAAAATGTAACGATGAAACATGATACATCTTTTAAAATAACTATATAAAAGATAAAATAAAAATAAAAACATACTGAAATTATTTTTAAAGCAGTAGAAGAGGCGCATCAAGTTATAACGAAACCCGAAAACGTTGGCGAATCGTGGAAATTTCTGTTTTTCTGTCTGGAATAAAAAATTGGACTAGCTTAACTATGTACACACATGTGTGAACAAAATTTAAAAATTTATTACCAACTTTAAAAAGAATACGAGAAAAACGGCACTTATTTTATAATTTTATAAACAAATATTTTTTTCGGTAGACATAACTTTCCCAAAATCGTTTTTAATTTTTTCGTTTCTAGGAAATATTCATTTTCTTTTATAATGTGTTCACGCACCTTCGCCCTTGTCTAATTTTTGAGTAATCCATCTGAAAAATCTGAAAAGATTCTAGACACAAGCATTTGATTAAAAATTAGAATTTAATTATTTGAATGAATTTTAACAATATTTTTAAGAGCTACAGATGACAATGAAATCTAAATTTGTACGTTTTTCGACCTGCGTTGGCTGGTTTTTACTTTTAAATTATCGTATGTGATATTCCTGTTCGTTTTTGTGGTAAAGTTAAAAAATAAAATAAGATAAAAATTAAGAAGAGTTGAATATATTTGGTGTTAATTTTGTAGAAATTCATTTTAATTTAATTTTTCACAACAAAATGAAACTACCCACCTGAAGCTGTTCTTATACAGCGAAACCCAGGTCGTGGAAATAAACTTAAATAAAGTATGTATATATATATATATATATATATATATATATATATATATATATATATATATTTACACATACATATTTTATAATTGGGGATGTTTATTTAATATCAAATTACACCAGTAATATTACTAGTAAACAGACCTCTTTATATTCTTTGATTTCGTTTCGAGAAGATACTGTTATTAATCGAAGAAACATTTTTTTTCTTGTGCCTTTCATTTTCTCTATGATCTATATATTATCCAAAAATTTTAATAAAATCGATATTTGCAGTAGAGCGTATTTTATCAAAGAGGAATTTTATTTCTGTTTTCGTAAGAGGAAATACTTTAAAAATATATTCTTGTACTTTAACTTTCATTTTACCTTCAAAAATAAACCATTTTTTAAAGTATTTTCTTAGACACAACTGTTTTAATTTTTTAGTAATTTTTTTTTTAAATATGAAAAAATTGTTGTAAGTTGTAATTTTCTTTGAAAAATCTTCTTAACTCCAATAAAAATTTCAATCAATCAAAAATATTACACTAAAACGGTATATGAGAAGTGGTGAAATTATCTGTATTTTGAGAAAACAATTTATTAATTAAATATTTGCTTCCAAAATTTTTAAATTACTATGTTTTTATTTGCAAATAATTTATCTGCCAAATAGTCTGTTGTAATATTTTTGCAGTTTCAGTAGAAATTCACTATCTATTTACCTCCTTCAAGGGTTAAGGTCAATATTTGAAAACATTAATAACTGTAATCGTTTCTTATTTGTTCCACCATTCTCATATTAGTCATATTATTAGAAAAAAACTGGTCAATTTTAATAAAACAGGTAATTATAACCTGCAGTAGCTTTTTTTCTCTCATAACATATTATTTCACTTTATTAATATTTATTCTTAGACATATTCCTAAACCTAAGAATATAGTAATAACTTTCTTCAATTTATTATATCTCACGATGTTGAATTGTCGCCTGTAAATGTACATGAGGCATAATACTTGCCTATCTTAAATTTTTAAGTTTAAACCTTTTTTGTTATTTTCATTCGTACGGGTATGAAGGAGAAATACGAAGGACGATATAGCATATTCTCATTAGATATATCTAAAGATCTTGTTTACTTAATTCTTATTTCGCTCACTCTGATGCAGTAGTTACAGTTCTAATATAGGCTGTATTATCTATGAGATTTATATAATCACTTAACTCACGAATTTTTAGCATTACTTTTAGTTTATCTTGTCGTCGACGTTCTCAATAATATATTTTGTATTTAAAATAATCGTTAAGAAGTGCTATATTAAAAATATTAATCTAATTATTACCCATTGCGGAAGTTAGTCACGACGTGAAACATGAATTTTCATCCGTTTATCTCCATTATAAAATATATATGTTTCATGTCTGGCTTTATGTTCTGTTCTGATTTTTATATACATACAAGGGAAAACTACATTTAACCTTGCTTAATCGTTTTTAAGTTATGTCGTTACAAGGAAACAAACAAAACTAGCAGATATAGATTAATACATTAAAATCCGAAAATCGTTCGACAACTCACCGTTTTCCCAGGCCACAAACAAAAAAACGTGAAATTTTGATCAATATCTTTTTGATAGTCTTTATGTAATACTTATAAGCAAACAGTTACATTTTCCCAAAACCAGGGTGTATTGTTAGTTTCATTATCATATTTAGACTTAAACTTGATAAGAAATTTAGCATAGATATAAAATATATTAACCAGTGCATATGTTAATAGCTAATATTTGTAACATACTGAAAAATATGTAAATGGAAAATATAGAAAATTACCGCCTTTCTCCTATTTTCGATAAGATTGAGTTAAAATAATAAAAAAAAGTTTTTATAAGCCTACGCAATGACGGTTTTGCAACTATAGCAGCGACACTGGATGTCAGTATTTTTGAAATATGTATAAGTTTTTACGCCTGTAAAAGGAATACTATTAAACATTGTAAGATATTAACATCGTTAAACATTTTAATAGAAGTAAGATCCATGCATACTTATAATACGGAACATTCGTAGTTTGAGTTCTACTTGTATTTGTTTTGTTTACACTAGATATAATTTGTAGCCCCTGATATAATTTTGTTTATACAATATATCTATATTTCAGCTTTTTACTTTTACTTAAGTAATAGGTTTCCATAGTACTTTGAAATAAATTTATGAACTAGTTTTGTCTACTTTTAATAAATATATTATCCTCTTCTAAATGTTTCTGTCGCATCACAAGTCATATTCAGACTAGACTGGTCTAATATTGCTCCAAGTAGCAGGAGTGCAGCCACTTTGAATCTGGTTATTTATGCATACAACGCAAAAAGAATGTCTGACAGAATATTGTTGAACATCGCATTTAACAATGTTGAGAAACATACAGGTACACTTTTTGAAATCTTCATTTATTATGAATTTAGAGACAAATTATAACTTTATATTTGCTAGTCAGTCGTTCGGTGATTTTGATGTTACTTTGATTTGATGCTACGTGACATTAAAACCATTTTGTACCATCAAAATGTGGTGGTTATCGGATATTTATGTTAAAATAAAAAAATACCGAATGACAAACTATAAGCTACATTTCTTAGATTTTAAAGAGTATTTATTGCTTTATCCTTTGGTAGATACGATATAGTTGATAACTATAATAAAATGATGTATAGTTGATAACTATAATACCAAGACGTTTTCATACTGTTCAAGTACATATTTAAAAAATAAATCATGTGGAAGGAAGGTAGGTTTAGAAAATAAGCCACACTATATTTTTAACCTTAATATTTTGCGGACGGAACTTAAAAATCAAAAAGGCAAAACGATCGACGGATTGCGCAAGAATGAACATTTTGCTACTAATTCAGACGTTAGAAAATTATGTACCTCCTGAAGTACATAATTTTTTTAAAATATTTTGATTTATATTAACAAAGATTTTAATCTCAAGCATCTACTTGCAATATACAATACATACATGCATAAAACCAGAGATATCTTGAGAAAACGGACAGATGTAATTAAATTTACAAGGGTTTCTTCTTTTCCTATATCATTATAATAAATAAGGTACTTAATATTAGGAGTGAATATACTTGTTTATTCTTGGTGTTTATCAATTAAAATTCTACCTTGTAGTGAATTTTTTTACCGCAATATATTATTATCATATACTTGATATTTATCACTTATATTGTTTTGTAAAAAAAATATTTTTCCATTTAATAAGGTAAATAATTATAGTTAAAACTTATTTCACCTAATTATGAATTTTGTGTATCACCCTCAATATTATGCTAAGGATTAATAGACAATTAAACTTGGCTTGACTTAAATTGAATTTAACGTTCGGTTACGCAACAGAATAGAGTGTAATGTGCTATATTAACTAGTGCTAACCGTTCATTGATTTACATAATACATATATGTCCCGAGCGTACCAAACGTGTCAAAATACGATATCTACGTATGCGTCATCATTAACACTAAAACATAGGTACATACATAAACGTAGGTTACTACGTAGTTTAGATCTTTATCCATAAGTTATTTGTCTTTTATATATTCAGAATATGACATATTGTTTCCAGCTCTTAGCGTCGACGCCGTTTGTAAATATTAAGAATAAAAAATTATTTCTAAATATTCACGCTTTATTTAATACGTGGAATTTATGTATTGAATATTAAACGTTTGAACCTATTTATGCCAGGACTAATATTTTCGCATTACTAGAATGAACATGAAGTGATCGTTCAAACGTCGTTTTGAAAAAAAACTCTTGACATACTCTCACTTGTACCACCCGCTATTGGCTGCTAAGAAATGTGTCATGACATACTACCTTGTCATACGATCACTTGTAACGCCCCCTGTAAACAATTTTATAACAGACCACAATTAGTTGCGGACGTTTTTTGTACATATAACGTGTGGGCAAAACCTATGTAGAATTATTTGCACCCTTGAAAATATTATTTGCAAGTAAAAATGGTTAAGTTTATATTTCCGAAAGCTATAATAGCGATAGCGGTGTCAAGAATATCATGCGTTTAGAATTAAGGTTTTATTTTGATTTTATTCAAATTAATGATGGTATATTTCAAAGATTTGTAGAAATTTCGTAATAAAACGTACGTACAAAATTGTATGATGTTAAGGATACACACCAGAGATCACTTTTCTAGAAATGTCATATAACAAAATTAGTCAATTATGCTCGTCCATAAGTTACGTGCTGTCCCCATCTGCTGTGTTATTTATATCACTATTTTTTGTGATGTTAACTATGTTATCTTTATATAGTTTCAAATTAATTAAAACTCAATTTTATTATACTTTTAAGCAGCGTGGTTGCCCTATATTATCTATTTGTATGTGTCATAAAACAAATTTTAACATGAGTTTTAAAAATAAATGCCAAAGGATTAAATATGGCACACGCGTAAAATAGAATTGTACTCTGAAATTATTAATAAAAATTAATCGAAATTATTTTTATTAAAAGTTCTATTTTAATTTAAGAATTTAGATTTTTCAGCAAATACAGCTTAAAATATATGGGAGTAAAATAAATTTGATTTTCTTTTTAAAAATCTATTTTGTAATATTTTACAACATATTAATGGACATCTTCAAATTATTTGTGCCACTCCATTTCTTACGCGTATAAACATTACAAAATAAAAAATTACATTTATGATCAACACACAAATTATTATTACTTTGCTTTGCAACCATAGCAAAGCCAATTATGGAGAAAAATTAAAAAAATTATAAGATTTTAAAATACTTTCTTAGGTTAAAAAGATAGTGTATTAAAAAAATTACCTTTAATTTTTTCTTGGTGTTAGGTTTGGCATTCCATGATTGTTAAAGAATTGTAAAATGCGAAATTAACTTTTCATTGCAAAATATTTTTAGACGACTGATTTCTTTCATAATTAGATGTAAAATATTACAGGTCTATACACAAAAAGATAAAATTTCCTAGCCTTAAAAGTAGAAAAAAATTTATTTGTCATTAAAATAATTTTTCCAAAAAATTTAGTTTATTTATTTCTCTTAATCGAACCACCTTGTGAAAATATGTTGCGAGCAGTAATGGCATTTTACATTGTAATTTTTTTCTTCCTGGTTTGAATTTAAGGTTATGTTAAAACATAAATATTTAGATTTTATTTGAAATTATTTCGAGGATAATATATTTATGAGCAGTTCACTTAAAAAATTAGAAAAAATAAAATATATAAAGAATGAAAGAAGTAATAAAATATTTTAAAAACCTAATAAACAAATAATTTTGTTTTTTCAGTATAGATGACGGCTATGCGGAGAAATTATCAGGGTAATAGCAATGATATAAGTTGGCTGTATTAGTACAATAGTGACTTTGGCATCCAATATATTAAACTATCGAAACTGTAGAAAACCGACTAAATCGCCTTCCAGTGACGATTTACCGCCTCCTAGTGAAAATTCAATAAGTACCGCCGATCATAATTTTATCAGATTTTCGGTAAAAATGTCACCGACAACTTCCACCTGTAAGAAGAGTTCTGGTTAATAGTCTGATGTAATTAATCCGCTTGAAGGTGAGTTTTGATGCCTGAAACTTTGTATCTCAAACTTCAGTACAACTTTGTTTTAATTGGACACACGTGCACAACAAAATGACAGGAGAAACTTTTTCAATTAGAAATAAGCAAATATATTTCTGAAAGTATCGCCTATTGTATTTTATGAATCGCATTATGAGTTAAATGGTGGTAGTAAGCGAAATAAAGATACATGAAAGTTCAATTTATTTCTCACTTTTCCCTGATTGATCCTTTACACTATATATATATATATATATATATATATATATATATATATATATATATATATATATATATAATATATAATCCCTTGTCATTAAACTTACCATTTAGGATAAAGTAACTAAAATTATATTTATATAAATTTCGTTTAAAAAAATGTAGAAATAGACAGTCAAGTTTTCTAAGGATGTATTAAGATCCGGGTGTTGATATTCTCAAGCCTGTTAAAGTTCAAATTTTGCAGTTCCTAAATTTTTTTTCTTTTTTCAAAGTTTCACAATTAAATTTCGCGATTTTTACCATCGAGTTAGAATTTTTTCAAATTTGTACACGGGTATTTATCCGTGAGTCGAAATTATATTATTTGAATAATCTAACTTTATAACCTCACATTGAAATTAAAATGACGCAAATTTAATAGTTCAACGACATTTGCTATGGTATCTGCAATATAAAAACGTTCCAATTATCAGCTATAAATAAATATTATATGGAAATAGCAGTTTCTTTTACCTCAATCTTAATCTGGCTAAGTCAGCAAAATGTATAAACAATCAATTTCCCATCTGCACTACCGGACACTGCACCTTTTACCTAGGAGCACTTCACGTCTATCCTAATACACATGCAAATGTACTTTCATCATACAAAAAGACGAAAATTATATTGAGTTGCAAATTTTAAATTTATTTCTATAATCTTTTTTTAGACATATTTGATATAAAATATCAATGTTGTTGTTCAGCGACTTACTCAATGACAATCAAATTCTAACGGCCCATTCCAGAATAGTTTCAATCTTGGAATTTGATATATATATATGTAATGTTTAGATTACCAACGAAGGAAAAATTCTGAAATCTTGAAATTGTTAACCCAAGATGAGTATAAAGTTTACCTAAGCGTATTTATAAATATTCATGACTGCGTAATAGATTTTACGGCTCTATTGTAACAACAGCTGTAGATTGGAAAAATATTAAATAAATAAATCAGATCTATTCCGAATAATAGATTCGCTTAGTACCTCTATTTCACATAGTAGGCGTTGGTACCTTACTCAACCTTTCCTCATGCGGGCTAGTTTTTTTGTAACGCCGTTTTATAATGGCGCCATTTTATAGCAATTCATTATTAATATTTTGGCTTTAGAAAACGATTTTTATTTTTGTTTATTCTTTTTTGGACAAATAAAAGTAATTAGATTATAATATATCATCTGATTGGATAAGATGCGAAAAAAAGCAATATTATTTCCATTGAGCGAAATTTCGTATTTGAGAAAGCAATTGAGACATTTTTGTATAATTAAAGTCGGTATGACTAACATAACCTACCTAATTTGAAGTGTAATAATATATAAAAGAATAAATCCAGTTTTTAGACGTTCTAAGTTCCACGAATAGTTCACGTAGCAGGCCATTGTTCATGTTTATTTCATTCTATTCTTATTCTGTGTAAGAAAGTAACGGGTATATTTTTTCAGATAAAATATTATACGTTATGTCATAGGAAAGAGCTAAAAATTTATATTTTATAATGAATGCCTTCTAAATTGTGTAAAAAACGGTAAATAAGTAAAAAAATGCTTTTTGTTGTTTAAAATTTCAATGAGAAATTTATGGTAAAAAAAAACAAATTTAGCCCCTACATTTCACTTCAAAAAGATAAAAAAATATGGCAAAAGAAAAATTGGCAAGGTCTTGTAGACTAATGTATCTGAGTTAAAGCTTTGCGTCTAGGTATATTGAATATAATATCTTTCACAACATTGCACTTGGCCACGTTAGTTTTTTATCTTTCTATCTCATTGCATTAAAAAAGAGAGTTTTTATAAATCACTAAAATTTTCCCTTTATGTGACTCTGATCTTTAAAGCGATAAAACGTGAAATTAACGAAGTGTAAAGTTATGGTACATATAATATTTACTATACGCAAATTTCTAATAGTTAATGTACATCAAACCCAGGGCAGAGCTCTATCATTTAACTTTTCCACCAAAAGTCCACAAAAACTAGGCTGCTTTACCTCACTACTTTTCATACGAAATTTAAAAACAAACAACTTGGCCCTTTAATATTAATATTTTTATTCCGACTAGTATTTACTAATAAAAGGAAATTAAGAAATTGTTAAAATTAAGTTCTTATCATGTGATTTACCTATCGAAAAACAAATGATAATTGCGTAATTTTATGACTAAGTAATTGTGAAGGAAGTTTCCTTATTTAATATATCTATAATTTGTAAATGTTGTAACTTTTTTAGTACATATTTATTATTCACAATTAAATTAATCTACGTGATGTAGTATTATTTCTACTTTTTTTAATATTTTTACCACGACCTACGTTTCGTTGTATTGCAACATCTTCAGGTGGGATATTTGCTAATATTCCACCTGAAGTTGTTGTAATACAATGAAATCTGATTGACGAAAGTTGAAATAATACTACATCACGTAGATTCATTTAATTGTGAATAAAAAATTTCTACAAAATTAACGCCCAATATATTCAACATATACATTAGTTATTTTTATTAACAGTTTAATATTTGGTAGCTTAAAAATAACAGCTAAACTTTTATGATAGTTCACCATGGGAATCTATTGCTGTGGTGACGCATTCTGTCTTTCTCCCTTCCATTAGAATTTAAAGATGTAGTAAGATAGTGAACCTAAAATTCTCACGTAATGTGTACTTCCTTAGCTTAAAATTAGAAATGACTTAAAGTCATATTTCCCAATAGGTTTACGGGTTATCGTTAAAAAAGTTCTTGAGCAGAGCAAACATTGTTTTTAGTTTCTTTTTCCTAAACCAACAAACAATTCATAGACAGTAATCATAGACCATCATAAAATAAACATTTCATAGACCATCAAAATTGGCATTTTTAGACAAATATATTATTAGATTAATCTCAAAGAAGATTTTTTTCTAGAAAGCTGTTAATCTGTTCTAATTTTTTCATATATTTTAGTTAAACAAAAATTACGAAAAAAAAACTAATGACATAATAGAGAAAGAGTTACGAATAATCATACCAAAGTATTGCTGATAAGTTTGTATTTCAACGTAAAATCACTGAGACATTCATACGAAAAAGTCGTATTAACATTTGTAAATAATTAAATAGTAAATCTATGGATAAATATATCTTGAAGTTTAGTTATACGTGAGTATTTACGGAACCCTATTAGTGCGAGTATTACTCGTACTTTACATGTTTTAAATTTTGCTCCAAATGAAGTACTCCCAGTTATCAACGAAACTTTAAAAAACGTTTCCATTTGTTTTTTCCATAAATTACGCATATAGCTATATTAATAATTTATTTTTTAAAATATTTTAACCTCAAAAAATTAAAAATTCACATTTTTCACCACAAAAAAAATCCACCTAAACGGTGGAGCACAAAGAAAACTATGACTGTGGCGCCGGGTTGACCCATCACACGAGCGATCTCATCGTAAAAGATCGAAACTCATTGTACATATACGAATGGAGTGGCGAAAACGTGAGTCACCATTTCAACAGCAATCCTATTGTCGGTAAGCCTGGTGGTCTGTTGACGATAGGAGACATCGAGAGGCTGGAGCAATCCAGTCATGGGTTAGCAGATCTGGCTGCGAATTGTGCGAGTTATTTTTATCGTTGTTTGATTTTGGATACTCTCATAATTGTGTAACTTTTGTCAGTATAAAATCATTTGTAACACTTGTAGTAATTTTTTTTGTGTCTCATGGAAATTTTATTAAAACAGATAGTTGTGAATGGTTCCTTTTAATAACTTAGCTTTCTTTTGCTCTTATTTATATACATTGTGACCTGTATGTATTTATTACATATTTTTTTTAATTTTATGACAGATATTTTAAAGCAGTGTTGACGATGGGAATTAATATATTTAGTGGTAAATAAAATCAACGAATTCTTAGTATTAAAATAAAGAAAGGGGCATTTTCTTTGACATATTACCTACATATGGTTTTTTTAGGTAACTAAAAACAGGAAAAAAGGCCATTAGCTTCTAATTTACTTGTATATAAATCCTTTAAAATTTATTTCCGTATATAAAAAAAGTAAAATATTCAGTCATTGATTAAAGAGCATTGTTAACATTATTATATATACGTTTAAAAATTATAATTTTTCCTAAATTTCTTAAAGTGTGAAAATAACAAAATATATTGAATAATATTTTAACACTATTTGTTAACGTGAATATATAAAGTTCAAATATTATTTTTAAATTGAATTTGAGGAAGATTACTTTAAACTTATTTTAGTGTACCTAAAATATCACATGGAGACGAATACTCTAATTGTATATCGATGTTAAATCAAAAACACTACAATTTTAACATTCGCTGTTTTATTTTTAATTTATCTTTTATCGTGTATGCTAGCGGCAGGCCTAATTAAAAAAATAATAAACTTCAAGTACCCAATTATAATTTACCTTATAATCAAATTATTATTTATTTATTTCGATTTATGGCATCTAGTAGAAGCAAGAAATTGAAAAAGGTCGATAGACGGAACAACTAAATGATATGAGTGTTTCTAGCCGCCAAATAACACAAAATTTAAAACGTATTAAAACTAAAAGACCTAATTAAAATTTATATTATGTAAAAATTGTTAATTGTTTATTTCGATTATTGTCGTACGGTAAATATCTGACTAGGCACAGGAGACATTATATACCGTTATAATGAATGTTGAGAAAAATCTCACAGAAGCTTAAAAAAAAGTTTATTGTAGGAACTACCCTTTGAATTTCCCAGAAAATAGTTATGATAAAATTCGATGAATTATTAGACATGCAATAACTAAAATTCATCTTTTTTGTTTAATTATCGCTTTACCATTACACTGCAACTTGAGTGCACACATACATCTATATCTCTGCATGCTTTTAATGTTGGTATATATAAGCAAATTATACATTTCGTAAGTTTTGACACTCGATCATTTATCTAAACATTTTCGCTTTACCTACTGTACCTTAAAATTTTTACGTATAGTTTTTGGAAAAAGGTGGCTTGTTTAAATTAAACTACAGCCCCACTTTAAAATGATCAGTTGTTTTTTTTAAATAAAAAAATAGCTTGTTTTTAAGTAAACAACAGTTACAGTACGTCCACTGTTTTAATAAATTTTACTGACGGTATACGTCAAGCCATGAACCAAATTCAAGTCACTGTTCTCATTTTCCTTGATTTCAGCAATGCGTTTAACTTTATCAACACCGATATTTTATAAACTTGCTGCAAATCAATTCAAACTCCTTTCCATATACTTCTTTCGAAGGATTCAAATCCTTTTTCCGTTTTAAATGCTACTATAAACAAGACAACAAGAGATCGGATATTTCTTCGGAGTGGACTGATTAAATAGCTGAAATACCGCAACACAGTGTGCTTCCATTAATCTTTTTTTTAAAAGTGTTGGTCGGTGTTCTAATCAGAACCTGATTTGCAATTGTCATTTGCAGGTTTTTTGGCTATTTTATTTACGTACTGATTTTACAGTCATTAATTCTGTAATTAACTCCATAAATTGATGTCTAAACCTGATTGGTCAGTGGGCCAAAGGATGAATCTGTTAGGCATTATTAACATAAAAAACTTTTCGAAGAATTAAATGAATTCCAAATTTTTACATCTGTCATTAAACAATTCTTTGTCTTTTTTCCTACTGAAGCGTATCAGGGCCTACTGATCCATCAAAAGCTTTATTACAAAAACCCAAAAAAATGGTATTTTTAACGAAGTTTTGGCATTATGCACTCTAAGTTTTTTTTAAATTTTGGCATTATGCACGCATTAAAGGACAACTGCACGGTATCGCGTATTCCAGCGGTTTATAATAATGCCCGACCACGACGTAAAGTAAAGACTTGTTTTTGTTGTCTGTTTCATCACTGACCACTTAAGAGACCAGTTTAAACCCAGTAGGGCTAGCCTTGATATACGGTTTATCTACACGGTACGATACATTCGGTCCGTATATAATATAGCATTCGGTCGGTTAAATACGAATGCTTGCTACGATTCTATCGTTGGTTTATGTGTAAAATAAGTTACTAAGACCAAATATAAAGAGATCTATTTATATACAAATAAGATGCGCCTGACGTACCAAGAAGTCTCTGGATTCTTTAAATGTACAAATCTTGATTTATCTATCCAAAGGTTGTAATTCCTCATCCTTGCCCTAGGTAATGAAAGTATTAAAAATTTTCCTTTAAAAACGAAGTTTTATTTGTTAAGTCAATTACATAACAAATTAGAAATTTTCATGTCTGTCAATTTTTGCAGGGTCAAAAGGATCGAGACCGAGTTCATGTTGTAACAGAAATAAATCGACCGAGGGTGAGGGTGCAGGCCGTGTCAGAACAGTTACATGACTCCAAAAGCAGTGTTTAAATATAAAAAAAATTAAATTAAATATAATTAAATAAAAGTGTTAACCATTAGGTTACAAACATTTTAGAGTATATTCCTAAATATTACAATTATAAAATATAATACGTTTTTTTGCATAGGGACCCTTTGTAATGAATATTAAATATTCCGGTACGATTTAATGTAAATTATTGACCAATTAAAGTCTGTTAGATAATTGCTTAAAAAAATTATTATACATATAAATGACGTGGTGTCTACGAGGTATTGATTACGGAATTTTAAATGGATATAGGAAGTGTTTTAACGTAATACTCAGAAATATTTAAAATCAGTTATCTTCTTTTCAAAAGGAAGAGAAAAACTGTTTACCGGTCACCATGCTTACCAAAAGATTCCATGACGTTACTGAAGTATGTAGTCTTTCATTCATCGGTCTTATCAAACTTTCTCATGCACATTTTTATAGATTCATATTAGTAGATCCAGAATCAAGCCAGTCATGCTCATCTAACTACTAATATTTTATTACAATTTAATGTCTTAATTTCTATCTTTAGAATGTCTACCCAGACTCTGTGGAAAATATTGCTGCGACAAAAAAATTATTGTCCCAATTTCTACAAAAAACACAAAAAAATTTAATGCTTTTAATACAAATGAAGACACTTCGAAACACTAAAAAGTGTAGAAGCCGTATTGGTTTTTGAAAATAACTTTTCAATTGTAGTATTAAATTTAGTTAAAACGTCTAATTATTAAAAGAGATTGATGGGAATAACTAACATATATATGTAGCTCAAAGTGTCGATAATTAATAATAAACATATAATATTAGGTACATATATAAACTGTAGTATGGATTATAAATATATCCATACTTTATTCATAAAAAATTGACCAAAAATAAATTCCCCACATGCGACCTTTGAAGTATGTAAAACTTTTCTCAAAATAGCCTTTTGTACATAACCAGAACAGAATTCTTTTATTTCAAATATTTCATTTCGAAATGTGAAATGTGAAAAAATATACACGACTATGTGTGGGCGTAGTTCACGTGTCGGCTTTGTGAATGCGGCAAGAATTCAATGTGGACGAGAGTGAGATTTGACTTTCTATATGTCTAACAAAGGTTGTTTTGTGTATCTTTTTAACTTATTACGCTGAAACTTATTATGGCATAAAATTTATTGGTAGTTTGGTTTGTTAATTATATTTTGGTTCGCAGATATATCGGAGACATAACTCGTTTATTTCTGTGTCAACATGACTTTAAACCTGAAAATAATCCGGGAATAACTGCGGGAAATGTTATGTTTAAAGGTTAATTTGAAATTAAATTAAAACAAATCATGTAGTATTTTATCTACTAATTTTAAATTAATAACCAAGAATAAGGTTTGGTTGTACGACGACATTTTCAGGTGGGCAATTTAAAGAGATGAAGATGTTGTGATACAACGGAAACAAGGTTGTGGTTAAGAATTTAAGTGAAGTAGATATGATACTACATCAAGTAGTTTTATTTAGTTGCGAATAAAAATGAAATGATAATAAATATCTACAAAATTAATGAAAAATATATTCAAAATATTACATCTAGAAGTTGAATGGAAAACTTATTAAAAATTCTAAATTTTGGTACGAAGTATGAAAAATATAAAAAGCATAATTACCTTAAATTTATAAAAAAAAGAAAATTAAGAAAATTTCCTTCCAAGTATATTCCAAAGTTTAAAAACAATTTTGATACCCAAAACAATTCTGCCGACTTGAGTTTAAAGAAAAGTTTCAATAAATTATTGAAATCGTTCAAATAAGTTAATACATTTCCCATTAGTTAGAATATAATATGAACAAAAGAAGACCAAATATTTATTCACTCTACATCTAAATTATTTAAAGAAACGATGCATCATAATAGGATAACTAAATAAATATTTTAATAAAAATGGGCACCTGATACTGTAGTAGTAAAAACTACTATAGCTACTCTTAGTGTCAGAGAGAATTTTTACAAAATATTAAGAAAATATTTCGATCACTCTTCATCTCGATCCGTTTATTCTTTTTTAGATCTTCCAGGAAAAAGATTTATCGAAAAAAATTATTTCTCAGATACCTTTATATTATTTGTTATGTTTTTATTCTCTAACAGTTAATCAAAGATACATTGGAAGCGACCATAAATTCCTCTAAAATAATTTTAAACAATTTTACAAATTTCGAGATTATTCAAGTAGATAAATATAATTTTATTTTAATGAAAAAGGTAATTTGGTTATAAATAATTTAAATTATGTGAGTTAAGGTATATTGTGTACATTTTCTGTTAATAGGGGGTTATACTGCAAGTTGTTTTTAAGTCTAAATAATGTTTTTGAAGAAATGTGATTTTTTTAAAATTATTCTTAACGCCAACGCTATCTAGTGTTTGTTAGGGTTTCATTTCAGTCTTAGATTAATAATTAAAGGTTTCATTATGACTACAGAGGTTTTCATTTTAATTTTATTTTATTTTCTATTTATCTTTTCTTTCCATCATGCATATTTATAAACATTTCAATCTTCTCTCTTTTTATATAGGCCACAGTTATTAAAAGTTACCACTATGTACTAATTAGGAAAGAGAAAATTCGTAATTATTTCCTTCTGAAATATGTTTAATAATAATTTGTTTTTAAATAAGAATTATAATAATTTGGAAGTAAAAATTTAAATCATAAAATCGATGATGAAGAATATCAATAAGATAGCAACAACTTATTATATTTTACCATGGTAATAAAGGTTTGTCCCTATATTTTACGCTCCAAAAAACACCATCGTGATAATCGAATTGATTATTTATTAGGTTTATTATATAGGGAATAATCGTAAAACCATAGTTAAAAACAATATTTAATAAAAAATTAAATCTGCTATTTAGGCCATAGCGGATTTAAACATAAAGAAACAATAAAAGTATTTTTGTTTGTTAATTAACTTGTTTGTCTACATGGAAAATATTACCTTTTTAGTTGTTCATGATCACAATATCTAATTCAGTATACTTAAAGTAATGTTGTACAATGAAATTTCGTTTAATATAGTTGTTTTAAAAAAGAAAAAATTTCAACTAAAATTGTTTAAAATAAAGTTTGAGACCGATACGAGATAGCAAGGCTTGTCCATGTAGAGTCAAATAACTAATTTTCTTCCGTAAAATATATTCTTGGTTTTACTCAGGATGTAAAAAGAAAATGTTTCACATCAAAGGAGAAAGGATTATTTTTTTTAATTTTCCGGTGTCAAACTGAATAAATAAATGCAGATTCAATAAAGTATACATAGAATAATTGTCTCTGACTGACCTTAGTAAATGGAGTATTTGGAAAAACAGAGAAGTTGACTTAAAGTGGTATTAAATGTTTATTTCACCGGAATCGGTTTACTCGGTCTAAAGATATGCTAATTTCAAATTTTCCAAAATTCGTTTCTTTTGCATTAGCACAACAAAGAACGGCCAAGCTACTTGACTTAATAACTGTAGGTACTTGCCAAATGTATCCTTCAGTGTATCCTACGTACATCAATAGAAGGCACTATGTATTTTAAATCGTTCAATGTTTCTCCAGGACATATTCTTACATTGGCGAAATGGGCATGACCGGAGATGAAGAGTGGAGTGTTGCGGGATGGATACGTGCTTAATTAAATAATATGAAAGTGGGCAGACTCATGAGACATATATAACATAACACAACCTAGCCCAATATAACAGAAAATATCCATACCCAACATAACCCAAAACAAATTGCTACAAATTGAGCCAACAAACTCATCTAAATCAAACGTAACACAACCCAACATAGCCCAACCTAACACAACCCAACCCAATATAATGCATCCCAACCTAATATAACCCAACTCACAATTAAATGAAACTACGTGATGTAGTATTATTTCTACTTTCTTTAATTTCTTTACCACGACCAAGGTTTCGTTGTATTACATCTTCAAGTGGGATATTGGCAAAGATATTTGAATATTTGAGAAATAGAAATGACGTGTGGAGTAATGCAGGTACGGGTGGGTGCTTGAGTGAGCAACATGAATGTGAGCAGATGCACGAGGGCACACATCATTGTGAGTCGTCTTGGCACATAAAACTTTTAGATATTGTAATATTTGTTAAAAGCTTATAATGTATTCTCAATATGTTTAAAATTGAAACCTGTTGACAGGACTTATAGTTTAATTTCATTGTTTATAGTTATAATAAACTATAGAATTCACGCAAATGTACATTGAAGGAATTTACGGAAAATACAATAAAAGTAAGGGACCACAAATATATCGTCTCTGAAACGTTGTCTATACCTCTATGAGCCCTTTTAATAATTTTGTTGGGTTTAGGATAATATATAGGTTATGTTTTATCGCAATTTACTAACTAGAAAGATGACATGGACAGACTGAACAAAAAGTGTTCTTGCTTAAAAACAATTCACTTTTATAAATATTATAAGAGATGGCGTTATATATATTAATGTTGCAGTTAATAATATTTTCTGTAGTCTCATATCCGAAAGAAGTCGCGGATAGAGCTAGGGTTTAAATATTATTGAATTTTTTTTGACATTGACTCATATTAGTAAAGTAAAATTTATTTGACGTAAAAAAAATCAAGGATTTCTATATTTGAAATTGGTTTTTATCCGAAGGCACACTTTAGCTCCACACAATTATAATACTTTCAAAAACTTAAACGACGTCAAAAACTCTAACTTTCCTCCAAAACATAATCAGACAAAAATGTCAATTGACAGAATCAAACGAAAATGTTTTCCCGCAGTTCATAATATGAACACCCTCTCAATTACAACCTCTCGATGGTCAGATTTGAAGTAACCGAAATTATATATTTTGAATTTATTTTTGAACCAAAACATATTTAAGTTATATATTTTGAATTTATTTTTGAACCAAAACATAGTATCCGTTCGTAAATATATTGGGCTGCAGTAGTCTTCAGAATTTCGATGTACTCAAAATAAATAATAGATATAAGAATTCTAATAATAGGCCTTCAAGTTATGCCCAAAGTTTCGTATGTTCAAAAACTACCTGCTAAATATGTTTTTCTTTTTCCAATCCATATATTTGATCAATATATCTCATATGCTTAGTCATAGCAAAGAGCCGATATGGAAAAGTTATAATATGACATTTTTTGATAAGCCGAGGTATTGATTTTATTTTTCGATCCTCGAACTAAAACTAGGTCAAACGCATTTAGTGCACGAACGGAAACATTGCGTGCTGTTATTGGTTTCCCTTTTTCTTATACAAGTTTCTCTTCCTGTTAGTATGCTCCGGTTAAATATTATTATTTAAAATTTATTTATATAACACTGATTTTAGGGTATTTCATTATAATTGGCTCATGCGAAATTTTAAACTATGCTTGTATGATCCCGCTACTAATTGCATTTACCAAAAAATTAGGATGTGTAAATTAGGATGTGTATATTGAATATATTATTGTGTATATTAAAAAAATTAGGAAGTGTATATTGGGCTCAAATCAAAAAATTATTCCACACTTGTAATGAAATATAAAATAATGGTAAGGTACAAGTTTGATTTTAACAAATTGTTTTCAGATAATCGAAATTGATGAACCGAAAATATTCACTGCTGAAAAATTTTCTTAGAAACATTTGGTGTTTGTGACCGAAAATATCAATATAATTACTTTTTGCCAAACGTTTATTATATTTCGTACACTTTTAGTTAGAGTTTGATTAAAGACATAAGTTGAATACTTGCTTCATTATAAACTACTAAAGTACTATCACGTTGTATCGACGCACAAGAAGTTGCAGTAAAATTTTGTACAATAGGATTATTTAGATTTCATATACAATTTCGTGTCTGAATAAATCTACTCTGACAATTTCAGTTTATTGAATATATTATATTGTTTCCAATAAGTGATAAGTTGCCATAAAATACGGGTGTGAATGTATATATGAGCACAAAAAATACGAGGATAATGTGTTGGAAAGATTTGAATATAAATTTAATTTGTTTATCTGAATGGTTTTCAAGAATTACTTAGTGGAATAATTTTGTCAAATTGCAAGGATTATGTATACATTTGATAACACTGGGTTTGCAAAAATGCTACGAATAATATTGGTTAATATTCGTTGAAAATAACTATTGGTAAATTTTATACAAACAGAGCTCAAATAATTTATGTTGTTGCTATTTACGTTAAAATAAAGATTAAATGTATAATTATATTTATTTTAAATAAGTGTTGCTAACTAAAATACGGGTTTAAATATGATTTTGGCTCTTATGAACTTGCAATTTCTCTATGCAAATTGTCAAACTTCTAGTAATTATAAAAATAATGTATGTATTAAGGAGAATAAGTATTTGAAGAATAAACATGAAACTTGTATATTTTTTTTATTTAATATTTAATATTATGACCACTAGTCTGTTACTACGAGAGAAATCCATTTCGCCTTGAAATTTCTTGAAGTGGAAACGGCATTTTTCAAATCGTTGATTGAGTGGACTTGATGTAGTGGAACTAATCAACACAGACTTATTTGAATGTAATTTTACTTTTCGATTTGGAAGTTATTTTTAAATTACCATGTACTAACAACGGTTATTTAAACATTACTTTATTTCTCAATTCCATGCGCAGCCACTGGGAGAGTAAATACATTTAAATAAATTTGTGTACTACTAGGCTATATATATATCATCAATTAAATAATGATAAATAATCTGAAATACACAAAGAAATACATTTATTTTTAAAGAACCATCTTTAACGTCATTTAAATTCTTCTGCCATGATTTGTTAAAATGATTAAAAATTTAAATAGCTATTAGATATTATTTGTTAAAATATAAAAATGTTAATTAATTAGAGGATTCGACGCAGCGGTCAGCTTGAAATTGTAAACGTTTTATTAGATTAGTTCGAGGGTTGTAACATCACATTTTCTTTGGATATTTTTCAGTATTTACTTTCTTTATTGCGAGAAAGAATAATAATTGCAATATTTTCTCTCGCTAGCGAATTCCGTTTTATCACTAAGTAAAATAAATTAGGTTTCAGTGATTTTAGCAAACTTTTTTGCTAGAAGTTTTACAAAATAATTTGTATTTTATGTTCCAAGGATGTAAACTTTAGTTGGAAAAATATATATTTATTTTATTATACACATTGGTGATGAATTCTATCTATGCTATAAGCTTTAGTCAATTAAATTCCAAGTCTGTTTCCTGCACTTGTATCTTTAACTTAGCTTACTTTAATAATTGTTGTAATCATTTAGTAAAAATTAAATTAAATTATAATTTTAATTTACTTCGCAGACAAAATGCAATATGCAAAAAAATTTAATACTTTCAGTTTAAAAGAGGATTTTACAAATTTGTTGCACCTAAGAGACGATTTGAATTCACAGATTAAATTTAAAACTCGATTATATTCACTCACTCGATATGTTCCCAGCCTTCAGTAAACAGTTCTGTGTTAAACAATTAAAAGATAGAGCCCATAATTATTATTAATGGGGGTATTATCATAATAGTAAATCTTATGTATTTAAATTTAATGACTATGTACCTATATTCTATGATTATAATTTATTTTATATCCTAGCCTATTTACTCTCCGTATTTTTTTCGCTCCAATCTCAACATTGGTTTGACAACAAACAAATTCTATATTTGTGCCTTTTAAACTTTGTGCGATGAAATCAGGTTTCTTTTTGTTGACTATTATCAAAGAACTTTATTATGTGATATAACTTTATTAAAATAAAATTCATATCACATCAAACGTTTCATTTTCAAACTACGTACACAGTTATATAAACAAATATATATTTATAGGCGTGTTCCTCGTGCCGGTTTTGTGAAAGCGGCAAAGATATTGGGTGGGTTAAAGGGAGATTTGGGTGATTTTAAATTTTCATATGTTTGCCATTCAATAAATAAGGTTTTAACCGTAATATTTAGTACAATTTACTGATTGTTCTGGATATTTAATAGATAATATTTCATATTCTGAAATTTCGGCGCCCTAATGAAGATATATTCAGTGTATATTAGAATAACTAAACGTGAATACTACATGAATTATTGAACATAGTGTTGTGCACATTTATTTTACGAGAACTATTCAGTAAGCGATTTTTAATTACATTCGTTCATATTTGTACAGGAATATAATTTATAGAGGCAATAAAAGGAATATAAGTATCAACTGTGTAAAAGAAATGAATTATAAAAATTACATTTTGTCGCAATCGAGTGGTGTAAATATCTTGAAGTAATAATTTTTGACCTATGATTAACATGTCTGAATGTAATAATTTTTGATCTATGATTAACATTGTTCTTTGAAATTGTGTAAATTAAAACGAGAAAGTTTTCCTGACAAACATCATGATTTTTTAAAAGTTATTTTATAATGGTAAATTTCATATTTAGGAGAAAAATATTTTTTCATCAAATATAAAATTAACGGCTGAAAAATCGGTCTATACTTTTTTGTATATTTCATATTGAAAACACATAGTTAAAACAAAAAAACCTAAATTTGTAAGGTAAACAAGTGCACAGATCATATAATTTATGCAATATTTAAAAAAAATTTTGCAAAATTTAAGAAATTTTAGTGAAAAAGTAGCGCAACAATATTTTGTCCACAATTTCAAAAATATCTCTTAAAATAAATTTAAAAAAAAAATATTTTTGAAATATTCAAACCTTTTAGTTGATACCACATATAATATACGAAACTAAAAAAAATAAAATTTTTCTTTTATTCTTTCTAAAACTATTGAAATTTACAAGATTAATATATATTATGACCAATTAGAAATTAATTTGAAGTTAATACGTCAAGTGGTATTTTAAAAAAATGCTATAAGAGTAGGTGGTAGTAAAAGACAGGCAAATTATATTCAAGTGCTTGGCATTGCTTTACTTTCACGGCACAGAACTCTAAAAATGAACCAGTATAAAAGAAAAAATCAGGAGGCAAACCCAGATTTTCAACATTGCAATGAGACTACTGACACGTCTCTAGCAGGACAGGAAAGTTTTAAATATCACCAAAGTCAGACTAGTCCGGACTATGTTGTCTCGATATTTCTATATTGCTACTAATTGTGGACGATCCGGTGAGTAGAACAGAAGAAGATTGAGGCCTTTGAGACGTTGTGCTATAGAAGGATACTTTTCATACTATGGATCGTCAAAGGAACGAAAAAATTATCCTTTAACAGCTAAACACCGTACCTAGACTTTTGAAAATCTGTTCCCAAAGGATTTTTAATTACTTTAGTCACATTACTCGCCGACTACTAGTTGACTTCGACAAGTTGGTTGTCATGGGTAAGGTGGAAGAAAAGATACATAATTTTTGTGTATACAAATTAACTGAAAATCTTTCTGATTCTAAGTTTGACCAAAGTAACTTAGAATCTTACTGGTTTCCCTGTAGCAATCGCACTGAAAAACTGAAAACTAGACAAATTGGAAGAAGCTTGTTAGAAAGACAAATTGGATAAAGCCACGAATGTCTTTCCAGGACACGACCTTCAGAAAGACAGAAGACGATCAAGGTGAAACATAGAAAGGTACAAGGTGATAATCGCAATCCATGAACTAGTGTGTACATCCAACTATTCAAGGTATTTTAGAATAATAGAGTTGGGGCTTATTAAGGCAATTTTATAGTCAGAAATCAAGATTCCAATTCGCTGTATTAGTAACTGCGATTCAAAAACCTTCAAAGCTATTCGCGACCCAAATCTCTACTGAGATAAAATGTATGGTCCACACAGTAAAGTGTATGACCTTGACAGTAACCTTGACACTTGAAAGAAAGCTATATGGAAACGCTTTACTGTAAGAAATAATTACGTTAGTGAACGACATTTGAGTAAATAAAATGGCGGTAATGGTAAAAGATCCATGACACAAATAAAATAAAGACTAAAATCACAAAATGGAACGAAAGGCGTCAACAACTGGTACCAACAGCAGACCACTGAAGGTAATATTTATGAACACAATTAGCAATTTTCACTATACTCTCTACTTGAAATTACAATAAAAACTTTACAAATAGAAAGATCCATTGGAATAATTACTAGGTGGACGTAAATTCAGTTAATATTCAATATATTCTGTTTAGAGAGGTATTGAAATTGGATGTGATTTAAATTGTACAAAATTTCATTAATGATTCGCTTTTTAGCGCCTAGAAAGTCACAATTTTTTTTATTTTTTGTAAGGAATGCAAAAATATATTTTCGAATGTATTCCCCGTCGCTAATAATCTTGTACAAAATGAAAGTCTAAAATACACGGCGATGACCTTGCATATAATTCTTACAAGAACCATCTGCTAATATAAAATATAGCCATCTCTTAACACTAGTTAGAATAGATTTATTTTTATTCTTGTGTTGCATCCCATGATCAATATTTTCTGTTATTCCGTTAGGCGAGTAATTTAGATTATATAGTTTAGTTTGATGAAGACATAAATGCTATGAAATTCATAAACATCAAAATCCTTTTCCCCTTGCATGAATGCTTTATAAAATAGTACATAAATTTTTGCTATCTGTATATTAAATTGATAAATAAATAATATGTAAATCAATTTTATTTTTGATACTAGATACGATGTCAAACTATTCACATTTGTCTATGATTATTTATTTTAAATTCAATTTTATTCGAACTTTTCATTCCTTGAAAAACGTTTCTCTAAAGTTATTAAAATGTATATTGATTTTTTTGATCCATTGTTAGTGGTTGCATTTTTTTAATATCTTTGTATGTTCCAATTTTCTCCTTTAACATTAATTATCAGTCTTTTATCTAAACGTTTTAGTACACAATGTCCGTTATGTACCGATGGACAAACTAGTACTGTATACATATTTCATAGCTAAAAACGTATGTAATCTATTAACAAACTAGGTACTCAGTCACCGAGAACCTTTGATGGTCGTAGCAAAGAACTTTTTCTATCCTAAAATAAAACAATCTTTCGTGAGGATTCGAATGTTGTAATCAGATACATATTAACTTCTAAAAAATATTAGTCAATTAAAAAATAAGAGGTTTATGTAAAAAAGGAATGATTTAAAATTTACAAGTTAATTCTATTAAATAAGAACAATTGTTGTTGCAGGTTCGCAGAAGTCTTACAATATTGTTAGCATAAATAAGCAAGAAAAATTACGGTAGTATGATATACTATATGAGCCAAGTCGTATTCTAATTGGTGATAATGTTGCCTGATATAGTAACCCGTATTGAACAAATTAAGGAGTTTCATTAAAATAACGCGAATAAAATTTTCCTTAAGTAATTCTACAGCACTGTAGAAGGTATAGTGCAGATACCAGTATTTGAAATATTGAATTCTCATTTCGGGAAACAGCTTTAAATGACGAGGTGGAATGCGAACTAATTTATTTATTTTATTTCACCTTGCTTGAAGTAGTTAGTGTTTATTGGTCTGTTGGTTAAAGTTAAACAGGGCTTATAGAAAATTTCTCCATACCTATCTAAACGAACTATGAAGATTAGGAAAAACTAATTGTATGTACCAAAATATGTATTTGTTAATCATTATATGGGAATATATTTTATATGATTTTGTAAAACTCGACAATACGGAAAAACTCTAAACTAAACAGAAATGATGTAACGTTCTTTCTCTTAAATGGTTTCCATTTATAAGAAAATTTTAATTTTAGCAACTTGTTTAATTACATAAAGAGTTTATTTTTTATAATACTTACCAAGTTCTCATAATAATTCAACGACTTTAATTATAACTAAATAAACATTTCAAAATGTTTTTATACAATTCAAAGTTTATACCTGGCCTCGTTTAAACAAAGGCAGCGCAAAGTAGTACCCGGAGGACGCCGACGGAAGTAACTGTAAAAACTGAAAGCTGGAGGGAAGTTTTCGCAGGTAGCTTTATTTAGGAAATACTCTGGAAACAATAAATTCTACCAGTTTATTGTTTTCAGAATATTGCCCGAGAAAGAAAAGGTCAACGATCTCGTTTGAGAATGCAATTGAATTATTGAATGAAAGGAACGAATTGAAAAAGTGTGGAAGTTTAATTTCGTCACATCTTGAATATTACACTCACCAGAAAATTTTAATTATTAAATATTTTAAACTACAGCGGTTTTATATTATAGAGAACTTAGTTGATTTAAAAGAATAATCGTAGTAAACTAATATGTATTTTTTATTTGAATCACGTTTTTTCTTCTTTTCATGCAGCATTTGTTTTATTATTTTCTGTAGTACTAAGTTTCATTTCTCGTTGAAAAACATTTCTATTAGAAGTCGATAATTTTATCGTTACCTATCTGTACTAAAAACTTTCTAAAGAAGAGGATAATTTCTTCCTGTTTTTTCTAAGATATACCATAAAATTTATGTTTATTAATCAATACATTAACTTTAAATATAAGTTTCATTTTTAATATATCATGAGACGAGAGATAGTATAAATTTTTTTTTTTCAAAAATGACAGTTGACAGAAATATAAAGTATGCAAAAAGTATATCCATAACGCCTTCACATAAGCGTTCAATAGTTAATTCATTTAATTATTTCTACTTTTTAAGTCACGCTTACAGTGTATATAATAAAGATATACAATTATTCACAAACTTGATTTAACATAAAAAAAAAAACAACGACTGCACTGAAGACAGCAGTCAAATCTAATGATAGGACTTAATGATAGGATTTATTTACAAAGTAGGCTAGATTTATTTACTCTACATTTTTATGTCAATGTCATGGAAAATGAAACCTTTTCATAAAAATTTATATTTGGAAGATTTCCTTAACTTTAATTTGCATTATATGGGGTATATCATATAAATATTTACATTTTTTTCCGTTCTTTACGAATTAATTGGCTAAACGCTTTTTTAGTCGTACAGTTCCTTAATTGAAACGAACACAGTAAATTTATACTTGTAAATTCATACAAAAATAGTTTTACTTTATACGTACATGACTGTCACATTTTTATGATTTTACGCATGAAAGATGATCAATTTTTAAAGCTTCTCACCGTTGAAACTTTTAAATCATTTGCAAGTAATTTAATAATCGAACAAAGGTACAATTCCATGCAAATGAAATTAGAGTATTTGCAATTTATTTATTAGCAACTCCTACTATTTTTCCGTTAGTTTAAAAAAATAAAGTCTGACGTCTTCGCGATTGATAATTGATGATAATTTAGGGATATCTCGATATTTTCTACAGACAATTTAACTGAATAATTTTTGTATAAAGCTTGTTGGATTAGATAAATCATATGTAATATGTAGTAATATTTTTACCCACACAGAAAAACCACTCAAGAAAATATTTGAATATACACGGTAAGTAAAGAGAAAGATTGAAAGGACAAATTAGTAACTTTAATAACTTTTCATGAATCTACATTTTCACCTCACAGAATTTCCCAAAGCGTTACACATGTGCAAGTACCGTAAAAATGAAATTGTTATAAAATAAACCATCATAGATAAGATAAAACAGCAGCACATGCTATTTATAATTAGTCTTACTACAACTAGTAATCAATCGGCCACTAGCAAGCAATTCTATAGCCATATTTTAGTGTTCAACAGAGCAGAAGAAATACGAAGACTGAATCCATCTCGCAATATTACGTTAGTCGATGTAAATGCACAAAAGAACAGGCGAAGCAGCAGGGTATTTGTAAGCACTCCCAGCGTGTGAAATAAATTATGACTCGGTCGTCTCATGTAATATACAAGAAAAATATTACAAAACTTAAGATGAAGTGTCACAAAATTAGTGCTTTAATAAATAAAAAGAAATGGATGATCAAAAGTAATTCGTGTGGGTTTTGAAAAGAATTATATTCAATTCCTAACTATTATAAAATCTGAAGTACATAAATAAATGTAATACATCTATTACAATATCAAAACCTGTTAAACTTCTTTCCGCATTTTCACCAGCATTATGTAAATAGCTTCATACCTAAAACCAGATGATTGCATTTGTTCCAAGCCTAAGAAAATAGTAAAGTCACCATATATTTTATGGTATAAAAACCGTGAAAAAACAATAAAACAATTATCTACAATGAAATATACGTATTTTCTACAATGCAACAGTTATCCGTAATTACGCCGATATTAGGCGTCGATTAAATATTTTTGAGTAGTTTTACAGTAAGTGTGTTGGCCCTCGAGTGGGAAGACGTCATAATTACATATTACACTCGCATGAAAATAAAGCTTATGGTTCAGATAACGATATAATCTATATGTTACATAGTTGAAAGTTTTTGACCGTTAAACCTAATTTAAATTCCAGAAATTATAGACCTGTTTTAATTATACATGGACCAAAATTATTTCTTTGTGAACTTCAGAGGAGTCTATTGGAATACCAAGTCGATATCACGATGATACAACTCTCAATAATATTAGTTGTGGATACCTAAAAAATGTTTTAAATCAACGATTTTTACGTTTTAGGATTTAAGAAACGCATATCGCACCAACTCTTAACTTTAATAAAAAAGTTATTTTGGATTCTCTATATCATTTTTAACATTAGGGTGCACGCGCGTACAATTGTTCCTTGCGTGATCGCGTGGGCTACAAATGTAGCCCAATTTTATTTCAGTTATATACTACAAAGAAGAAAAAAAACAAAATCTGAACTTTATTAAGAATAAATTTAATTATTATTTATTCAAGATAAACAGTTACAAAAATCTACCTTACTTATGAAATTATAAACAAAATATTAATGTTCTAAAATATCAACGTTTTTGGATGGTATGAGTTCAAATCGTAATAATTATTGTGTAGTACAAGCAATAGGAGATCTAATAATGTTTTTTTAATCAAGTACACACATATATTAAAATTTGGTTATGTTTTATTAATTTTCATGATATGTAAACGGCATATACGCCTGGCGCATTTGCCGCATTGTTTGCGCGTGCTCTCGTTTGTCTCGAGCTCTGTTGCGAAAAGTACATCTACCTAGACCTCCTCGAATAGATTTATTCACCTGCGGCTGTAGTTGTGACAATTTCCAGAGGAGCAACTTCCCTTCAATTTCATGCCTCTTGGTATATTTTATTGGGAAGTACCACGTTCAATGTGAGTTCGTGCAAGTTCAAACCCAACTTATTGTAGGTAGTGACTACGAACAAGTTTTTTGGCAAGATTATTCATTTGGTATATTAGTAATCTATTGATATCACCCATGTTTATAAAATGACGACTATCACGTGATATATCGCATTGTGGGCACATTTTGTCAAAAATATATACTCCACATTTTGTTGTATGTAAAATATGATTATTTCGGGTTTTCGAGATTCACAATCCCGACACATTTTATTGTCATTATGTAAAGTTGAAAAAAGCAAAATTACCTTCTTGAATTTCGGTACGCAGGTCACAAGCGTGCAGTAAGATTTAAATTCGAAGCTTGAATCGTATGGTTCAACATTTTGTGTAGATTTGGACAGCTCGGGTATTTCTTGTTTATTATTATTTAGTTTTCCAACAGTGGTAATGTTTTTTTTTTGAGTAATTCTTTATACACAGGAATACTGTTGAACCAGTTGTCCATCGTCACATTGCATCCCAATCCATACAACGGATTGAGAACTCGATGTATGATGTCTGGTATTTATTTGACTCTCTGAAAGTACCCTCTGGTTCAATGCTCTCGTAAATTTAGAAATTGTAGAATATTTGACATCCTTTATTATTTTTATGCCAAATTTCGCCGGTTTATTTGATACGGTTCCTTAAATGCTAATAATTGTTCGTCAGTGTTAAGATCATTCGGTGAATAATAACTCTTAGATTTTTCTGACATCATAGTAATTATCTAATGTATAGCTCCCAGTCAGTCAAATTGTTGACGAGATTTCCTGTCTATAAAATCATTGAAACTATTAGCACGCAAAAGACATCTAAACCTACTCTTAGACTTGATCCTATTTACGATCTCAGCACCAGTTCTATTAGAGTTATTCCGGAAGTCCTTGATATTTTTTTGGTCCACTGTACAGGTACCAATTACTAATAAAATGTCTATTATAACTTTTATTTCTATCTCGTCTGTATGCAAAGCACCTCTGTCTCTGATACTTACTTTTTATAGTATCTATAAAAATGTTAGTTGATTCAACGAAAACTTTGAAAATATTGGCATAAAAAAAAGGAAGAAAGAAAGAAAATTAAGAGTAGTTTTTGCTTCCTTAGCGGGACCTACTGGAATTGGCGATCGAAATATGAAGTTGTGCGATTGTGTTCTGGGCGTTGGTGGGTGTAGTTTGCTCAACCGTGTGCCATTACAATATTGGTAGTAAATCAAAGATGAAAATGGCAAATCATCTTCCGAAGAAGAATCAGTTTGCCCTAGATCATGTTTTGAATATATTTGGAGTTAATGTTACAGAAATTCATTATTCACAATTAAATGAAATTATGTGATGTAGTAAGTACCATTTCTACTCTATTAAATTCTTTACCATAACCTAGGTTTCTTTAGATTACATTATCTTTTGTTGGGAAATTAACAAAGATTTTTGCTAATTGCCCACCTGAGGATGTTGTAATACAACAAAACCTAGGTCTTGGTAAAGAATTTTAATAAAGTGGAAATAACACTAGATCATCTTCCCAATCTTGTTCACTTTCCGATTCAAGTAAGGGGTCGCCGGATCCTGCCTGATCTATAATCACCTTTGTATTTGCGATTCATTCTCATTAACCATAGTTTTATAAAATGACAAAAAATACGTAACAAGTTCACAAAATGTACTCTGTAACAAGATAATTCACAAAATGTACTTGTTACATATTAAATATAGAAAGTACAAACTATGTAATAAACACAATTTTGTCAAAATCCATTATAATATTTGTATAATAAAAACTTCCAAGAACGCACAAGCGGTTCACATACGTAGCTCATCGAGGTTTCTAGGTTATTGCTATTATGTCCGTGTACAAATCGGCAAGCCATTTATTGGATTACCACACTTATGAATGAGGATTACAGAAGAGGGTATAAAATGCTGTTGAATGCTGAGTTAATAAAATGCTGTTGAAACACACTGGATCACATTTTTATCCCGGACGTGTACCATAACGTTAAGAAATATCTAACGATACCCCACACGCCTATGTGTACTGGACTTCATTTTATTCCTCAGTTACAGGTATGGAGTGCCACCCCTAATATTTTTTTACATAATTTCATTATTTCCTTGAATGGCCTACAGAAATACATGCACCTACCATTCAAATTTCGTCTATGTAATGCCAATAGTCTCGGCGCAAATTGACTGCAACATAAGGGCAAACAGACAGAACTCAATTATAAGCGTACCGTTTTTGCCTTTGGCTACATAAACCCTAATTATGTGTAATAATTAGGATACAAGAGAAAGAATGCTAGCTTTAAATACTACTTTTGATATTCAGTTAACAAATCGGATTTGAAAGATACTAAACAACAAATAGAGCATAAAAGCACGAATGTGTCTGAAAAATATATATGTGAGTCATATGCTATATCTGTATATCTAAATCAGATAACCAAAATATAAAAACAAAAATTCATTGTTTCTTTGGAACTACCATCACATACTTTGTCTTTGTCTTAATATACAGAGCAGCTGAAATATAACCCTAGAAATATATTTCTAATGACTATTTAAATTTTCGTAAAAATATAAATATTTTATTGGGAAAAGTAATACGTCATAATTGTTTTTCTTTGAAAAAAAATCACACGATGTGTTTCGTAAGTTTTATACAGTAGCTACAAAAATGTAATTATACATTTTTATGAGTCCGTTTATAAATATATTTGATAAGCCCAGTAATAATATAATGCAATAAAATTTTATTACACCAGTGTAAAATAAAAATTAAACAAGTTTGAATTTCGCCAGTACCTTAGGTAAAATAATATAAGTTTTTCATATTATAACGCAGAAACTGACATCTTCAAAATATGGTACGTAACACCAACTTCACAGGAATGCCATACTGATTGCACAAAAGTAATTTTTCACTGATATTCAACTGAATTCAGGTGATATAAAATATAAAAGAAGCGATTGAAACAATTTTTCGAAAGAAAGCGCCCACTTTACTGACGTATATTTTGAATAGGCAAAAATAAGCTCAAATTTTCATCAACGTTAGCAAAAAGTTTTCACGTAGTTCACAATTTGAACACGGTCGCGTGTAAACAAAAGCAACCATAACATGAGTAAATGCTCCATAATTTGATGTGCGCCGACGATAGTTAATGTAAAAACTAACAGCTGACAAGTAGTTTACGTAGCAAATTTTATTTGAATGCGAGCTTACAAATAATATACAAGCAGAAGCAAACAGAATGTTAACAGTTTCGTTTGTTAATGCGACTAAAAGATGAAGTGAATAGGAGAGAAACAACATTTAATTACTTTAGTGTGCAGTCTTTAAAAACATGATGTTTAAGTAAAATGTCTTAATTTCAAACAAAAACATTGTATTTGGCTCTGTTTTTAAAATTTGCGTAGTATACATTTTTTAGCATTGATTCAACTACTTTTTTTTGTGTTTAAATCTATGCTTATTGCCCTATTTTTTTAATATCAGCCTAATAATATTATGTAAGGTTGTAAATAAAAAGATAAAAAAAAATTAAAAGATATGATATTTTACTTTTTACATTTTTGTTGGAAAGATGGAAAATTGCTTCAACAGTTTATTTCTTCCCGATACCTAAATTTCCGTAAATGATACTTATAACTTTGCATGATGACCTAGGAGATAATAGGATTTAATTATATCATCGACCTAATTAGTATAGGTATACACCTGGACAACGGATGAATGGTGGTACTAAAATAGTGTATGGATTGATCATCATCTTATTGTTGATAATTATCTCATAAGCTGATACAAAGTAATTAAGAATTAATTTTGCAACATTTAAGTTATTTATGAAATACAGCTAAGTTAAAATTAGTGTTAACTAAATTATAATTTTAATACACAAAGAACGAGTAAAGTGTTCAAAAGCGATGGCATTGAGAAGGTAAGTTTATTTTCACTTGGAAAGTAAAGTTACTGGAAATGACTTTAATGTAAAATTTATTGAATAAAAAAAAATAGCGAAATAAAGTTAATGGAGATTAAAATATAATTGTAATGTACAAGGAATGTACAAAGTGGTCAAAGGCGCTAATATCGATAAGGTACGTTTATTTGACTCTTGTGGAAAGTAAAATTACTGGAGATGACTTTTGATATGAAATGTTACTGAATAAAAAAACACCGCTAAATAAAACTAATGTTAAATAAAATATAATTGAACTACGCAAGGAACGATTAAAGTGGTCAAAGGCGATGGTATCCAGGAGGTACGTTTATTTGACATTTGTGGAAAGTAAAACTAGTGGAGATGACTCTTGATATGAAATGTTACTGAATAAATAAACACCGCTAAATAAAATTATTGTTAAACAAAATATAATTGGACTAGGTAAGGAACGATTAAAGTGGTCAAAGACGATGGTATCCAGGAGGTACGTTTATTTGACACTTGTGGAAAGTAAAATGACACTTGAAATTAAATGATACTGAATAAAAAAAACAGCGCTAAATAAAATTAATGTTACATAAAATAAAATTGGACTACGCCAGGAACGATCGAACGGTTAAAAGGATATGGTACCATTATTTGACACTTGTGAAATTAATGCAAATGACTTTTGACAGGAAATGTTATAGAATGAAATTTAATTCGACCATGGTGGAGAATTTAGGAAACCATAAATATTTGGTAAGTAAGATAGTACAATGTACAGATTGTTGGAAAAAATAAATTAATCATAATACTAAAAAAATTTTGAATATTAATTTGATATTTCTTTCATACGTGTACGAAACTTTAAGGAATGATGCTGATCTACATTTGACATAAAATAAATTTGGAATCGTCGATGTTTAAACTAAAAACTTAAATTATTATAATGCATTTTCTAACATCTGTTTTTATATGCATAACTGGGATTTTGTCTACATTAATTGCACTTAATTCCGCTATACGATGCGACCAAAATGTCATAATTCGAACGGTCAATTCTCTAAAACTAATAAATACGAAGCAAAAAAATATATATTTAGAAAAATTGTATAAGACTACTAGAAACAAAATTTAAATTATCATTTCTTATGTCTTAAATATGGTATCGCTTCAAAGCTAGTCATAAATGATTTCCTTTTATTAATACGTAGCAAAAATAAAGGCAATTTATACCATATAAATGGATAAACCAACTGTTAGTTAATAACCAGTTATTTAAACTATACTTGTACATTTAAATAAGTTTTTGAATGCGACGTGTTATCTAGTCGATACAAATACACGTGACATATAGCCCCATTAATCCGTGTGCGTTAGGTGTTATATTACAATAGCAATGTGACAAATGATGTGTCTTAGTGTTTCGAGCAAATCATGCGAGTGCTGTTGAATCTATTGATTCTTTGTACTTTGCATAAATAGTTTGACTCAAATTTTAAGACGTTTATGTTAAATTACTTTTAAACTAATAATTGTATATCTTCTACCCTTCACGTAAAATCTACTGGACGCATTTTGATAAAATTGTGTATGGCTTATATTCAAGAGCAACATATTAAGGAAAGAAGAACTGTTTTAATTCGAATTTAACGTGAACGAAATCGTAAGCATAACTAGAATAATAATATATTTGATGGAAAATTGGTATTAAAATCTGTTAATTCTTGTTTTGCTAGTACTATCTTTCCTGCTGTAGGTAATTTAACTTTTAGGACGCTATCGTGACAGTAGAACCATATAAATCATGTGAGTAAATCTGATAAAATCAATCGAAGAGCAGTATATAGTTAAGGGTCATTGGTTGATTCGTTGGAAGTAATCGTAGATAGCACTGGTTAGAACTTTCGACCTATATATTCAAAAAAATTATTAAAGAGAGAAGAAATAATCTGTTATGTACGAATATTCTTATTATTGTCAAATTTTATATTGATGTAGAAGTTAATAAGGATATAAGAAATAAATAAGGAAAAAATATCTAAATGATATAGAAAGGACGCAGTAATTTTAAAAATACTTCAAGCTAATGAAACATCATTTTTATATTCAATAATTACCATATATTCATGTGAGACATCCGTTAAAATTACTCTTTACATTTAAAAAGTCGTCTCACAAAAACATTATAAAGGCTTTTAAAGTTCAGAAATAATTTACAATTTACTTTTTTTATTTAAATACACGTCATGCTTTCACAAATACCAATTGAAATGAACTGTAAATTTAAAGAAATAGGTCATAAACTTCATGTACCTTAAACAATTTGGACACGGCCGCGTGTAAACAGGGGCTGCGAAATAGCAGCTTTGTCATTCAGAGTATGCCAACGGAAGTGACTGTAAAAACTGAAAGCTGACAGGAATTTCCGCAGGAACCTTTGTTTGGGCGCAACTCTGGAAACAATGAACGAATAACGAGAAAGGTAAGGCCAGTGTTTTGCGAATACGCGTTGACTGTTGAATGAATGGGGTAAAATATGAAATAGAAGAAGTTTAATTTCTTTGTAACTTGGGGGCTATAACAGACAGAATACAGCTGAAAATTTTTTTTTTTAAGTCCCACCTAGATATTTCAAAAGGCGGATTTAGATTTTCTTTTTTGCACTGAATGAGTTATGTAGTGAAAATGTTAGTTTGGCGTTTTATTAAATAATTTTTAACTGCATATATCTCAAAATATTTTTCAGGGGGAAGGGGATAAGGAACTCAGATTGTATTTTATTTTATGTGACGTATAAAATTTTGTTTTCTAAAGTTATATATTACGATCACAAAAGATATTACTTTTTTAAATTTAATTGCAAGTTGGATAAGGATATACTGATTATATACGAAATGCAAAGGAATAAATTCTCTTTTCCCTTATTTTCGAGTACAGTGAACCTAAAATTATTAAAGTAACTTAATGTCTAAAAATTCACTCCAATTTAAAAAAAAAATCTAGCAATATCAGGAACATTGCTAGAATTTTTTTTCAAAATTTTCTTCTCAAAATTTTGGAGAAGTTCACATTAATTTTATGGCTGCAGAAGACACTCGAGGCGTATATTTAAACAGTGAAAATTAATAATAATATTTATGAATAGTTTGTATAAAACTTGGTGTTCTTGAATTTGTAAAACAACAATTTTCCATTTTATGGTTTGTATAAAAATTTCATAATCCGAGTTCTATTTCATGCCTCAGATTCATTTTAATATTTTATTCTTAAAAGGAAAACAATTTTATTTATATTCCATTCAAGTCAATAGGGAGGCAAATCCGATTGTTTTAATAAAATGATTATTTTTTTACGTTAACATTAGATAAACCTATATGCCAACGTAAAAAAACAATCAGTTTTATTCAGAGAAAGAAGTCAAACTACAAATATTTTTTATTAGACAGTCATTTAATGTGATTTATATTGGGACCGGTAATAAATGGCGAGAACTTCAAACGAAAGAAAATATAAACATTTCTCGATTTATCGTTACTTATCATAAGTGGCACTTGCAACATCATTATTATCTACTCGTTGCAATTTATTTTGTAGAGAGTAGATATCATCAAACGGATGTCAGGATTTGAATTGAAAAATTTGGCAACTAAATCTACGAAATGGTTCCCATCATCAAAGTAGTTCGTAATCCAAAATAATACTTAATGACCTAAAGGACAAAAGTTTATATGTCGCCATTTCTTATGACTGATGCGAATGCAGGATCATTTAACATTCCAGTTCCCATTATTTAGGTCGAGTAATTCTTATAATCAGCGATGGAGACAATCATGTTGAAATAAAATTATGTAATGCTTTCGATATTTCCAACCAAGTTTCAGGTCCAAATTTGGAAGCAAACTGTGCTTAAATAGTTGTAATAAAAGTTCCATTGCCGGGGAGTGTTAAACAATATTCAATTCCATTAATATCCTATTATACACAAAACAACATATATTTTTTCATTTTTTAGCATCGGTTATTTTTTATTGAACTTTAAAGTTTATTTTTAATTTTAAAACCTGTCAAATAACATGAACTTACTATAAATATGAATGTGACCAAGATGAGATTGATGGCAAAGTTTTAACCTTATCAAAGCCATATATTAACTACTCACGAAAGTAAATATGGTGCTAACCTTTGCTTTATTATAAATCTTGATGAAACTATCTTATTTGCTATTTTTAAATAAATACATTTAAATTTTATAAATAATTGAGGACTAACATGTGGAAAATATTGCTGTTACATTGCCAATAACATAGCGGATATAAATTAAATAAGTCAATATTCTATTACAATATGCATTGAACTAAAAATCAATTGTCAATTTATAGTATGCATTGAACTAAAAATTTCTTTGCAAACTTTTTGCTGTAAACATACCTAATTGTCAGGAAAACTCGGTCGAAGTCAACTGAAAAATAGAAAAATTTATTAAGAAATTATTGCCAATTATAAAATTCTCACATGATGGCGTGTAAGTAACAGAAACTGAAATGACTACTTCCTAGTTTGAAAACGCTGGTGAAAATAATTGCAAGTATTAACGGTTGACGTGATGTTTCTATAAGCGAGCTTTTATAAATAAAAAAAAACTCCGATGAATTCAGCAGTTGTGTATTCGAATTAATTAAAGTTACTACATGAATGAACTTAACTTAGATATCTTTAGGTTCCGTAACTCAAAATGAAAAACAGAACTATTACAAAATTATTCAAGTGTTTTCTGTATGTCACCCCCATATTTTGTATAAACCACCGGATATAGACACCTAATATTTGTACAGTAATCCCTATTTAGTTTAGAGTGGCACACGGAATTTTTATGTCTATTTTTAACTTTTAGTTATTTCTAAGAAAACATAATAAAAATCAATTATCCAATATTTAATCAAAAAAATTAAGAGCACGGTGCTATTATAATTTTTTTATGAGTCTAACGATAAATACAATTTATCAATTTCTTCACTTGCTTTAATGTATGTCACTGATACCTATAGCAAACTCATTTGTTAATCTGAGAGAAATCTCTTAGCAAAGTCCAAAATTAAAATTCCTTAAAACTTATATAGAGACAGAAAAACAAATGTGCCTATGTTTTACGACTTTGTATACATAGTGTAGCCGTTTATGAATATTTACAAAAGTATGAACAGTTTAGCGTAAAGAATGATGAATGAAAGCAAGAAGAACTGTTTTTAGAATTTTTGTCTCTTTGTCTTTATATTTATTTATGCGTCAATCACGCGACATCTACTAAATTCACTTTGATGAAATTTGTTAAGGTAATGGTGATATTTGTTAAGGCAATAGTTGTTAATAGTTGGGTATACTCAATTCTAATAATTTTTCCGACTTTCAGTTTTATGAGATCGAAATCATAGGCACAGCTAGTAAACAATAAACAGAAAGCAGCAAAATGTCAGAATAAACATTTCCTTTCCGAATGCAAATAAAAAATTAAACAAATATTTTGAAACTATATTAAATAACTACACTAACGGATCCGTGAAACCAAGTGAAAATGAAAACGTTGTTTTGGGTTCTACTTATGCAAGTTACAGTGTTTAAAATTTTGGAGTGTAATTTGACTTGTTTTTGTCTTTGAGATTTTGCTTTTGGATGTGGTGTTTATAATACAATTTTTGTAGTGTTTAAATAAAGCCAAGAAAACTTACAATTTTATCACGTTTTTCTATCTCCCGTCTGTTACATTGCAAGGAATTCATAGATTAAAAACCATATATATACAAACCTAAAGTTCTTTCCCATATAGGTAAAATGGAAGCGAAACATTTCCTTTTCGCACACCCCTTCTTATAGGGAGTCTTTGGAAAGGTTTTATGAAATAAAGATAAGGGGATTTCTATACGAGTGCATGAAAAAAAAAATACCACATAAAATTTAAAAAAATAGAAGTTTACATATGTTTCAATTTACCTTTATTAACGATAAAATATAATAAAATTATTTTTAGAAACATAGCAGAAGCGCAACAAGTTACAATGAAACCCTATAACGCTGGTGGTTGTGGAAGTTGCACAGACTTAAAGAGTACCCTTAAATAAAAAAGTCGTCTAGCTTTATATTATTTACATATGTGCCCACAAAATGATAAAAACTTATTACCAATTTTAAAAAGAAAACAACAAAAACAGCATTAATTTAAAAAAAAAAACGTTTTTTTATGATCGTTAATTAGTCAACATTTTTTTAGTTTGTTCTTTCCATGAAATATTCATTTTCATTTATAATGTTTCCATATCCCACCTCCCATAAAATAAATAGATAACTATTGGACTTGTTTATGTGGGCCTTTCAATACACATTGACTGGTTTTAATTTTAATTTTTACTATTTCAGTGAAAATACATTTTTACTCGCAGTAGTTCTTTTCGTCTTTGTGGCTAGGTTAAAAAATTAAGCAGAAAGTTGTTTAATTTCTCATCGAAACATAAATTTCCCAAATAGATATTGTGATAAGATTTATATAATAAAATATTTAAACTTATGCTTCATACCTAGGAATATCAATTAACCGTTAGAGTGCCGACGAGCGACATAGCGCTTGTGCACTTACTAACTAAATTTTCCAGGAGCGCGATGGCGCTCGCGAAATGAGGTGCTGTTTAGCGCGCGCGGAGGTCGCTCGCACGCATCGCTAATTTTTTATCTTTCTACGTGTTATATAAAGATCAAATTATAATATTATTAGTAATTACAATATAAAAAGGATCTAGGAAAAGAAAATGCTTAACCCATGATGTCGGAATACGAAAATAATTCGAGTAAAAAAGAACGTTTTTCATGTTGTGAAGAAAATAATACGGGAGTGATATTGTGGTCCGCTCACAATTTGGCGTACTGCAAATTTTGAGTGATAGTGATAATAATGACGATAACAATTATTTTGCTGATACGGAGGATGTACCGGACTGCGAAAATGACCATGTGACCTTGAATTCAGGTTTTGTTATAATTTTTGTTCACAATATATATTTTCATAATTTTCTTTGTATTTTATTATCCTTGTACAAGTTTTAATTAAGAAAACACTGAAAAAATTATTACAATTTGATAATTTTTGGAAGAGATACAGTTTTTTTTAAACAAGGGTAAATAACATAAAAAACACAAGATTTCTTTTGCATTTTTAAGTACAGATGAGCAAAAAACCATGGCAGTCATCAGTTTAGAAGTTAAGTAGATGGATGCTGCTTAAATTATTTGTCACAGATAAAAAGACCTATGATAAAATCTTTGTAGGCTTTTCATGAGCTTTAATAGGGAATGAAATATATAGTATTAATAACCGGAAATTTTTGATACATATTTACAGAGAAAGTTGAACCCAATTTCCGCCTACATTTCCTTCGTTTAATGTCAATATGCTCTCCATCTAAATCAATAAGTATAAACAGGCATATATATTTTAAACATGATTGCTGTAATAGAATATTCCATAAATATTTCCAACTTTCCTTATAATTTTCCCAATTTATCGAGTCTCCATCGAAATCGACACAAATGCAAACGATGCCACCTTCTTTTACATTTATTGAGTATTGGGCTGTGGCCAAAATGGAACAAATGAAGTGTTTTAAGGTTTCGGCAAATCGTGTGGGTGGTGCCAAAAATATTGTTTATCTATGTTTTGTATACACTTATAAATTTATTTTCAAGCTATTGGTTTGTTTCATTAATATTAAGCTGACGCTGTTATTACTAAATTCTTAGTTAATAATATAAATCCTATATGTCCTGATATATTTATTATAAAACACCACTGTTCAACTAACAGGTTACCCCAAAGCACTTATGGTAACCTGTTATGTTTACTCCAAAGAACTTGGGACATGTGCAAACGCAAAATGTACAAGTATTTACACTACACATACTAACATATAAACCCAAAAGTACTTGGGACATGTGCAAACGCAAAACGTATACGTATTTACATTACACATACTAACATAAGTAATAACTAATAAAACAGAAAATATACAAATTAATTCAAATTATACATAAAACGAACTGATTAGCAAATGTGAACTATCAAGCAACTTTATTAAGCGGTTTTAAGCGATCGATGGATCAGAAAAAAATATCAAGATTTGGCGCCTCTCGCAACACCTCGTTGATCAACATAAGTGAACACTGAAGAATACTCGTGCACGCTCTAAATGAAAAATATAAAATTACGACTCCGTCCTCTCACATAACAGTCAGGAGTATTAGGCATTACCGAAAACATAATTATTTTATAATGATGATCATAAGTAATTTCCTTCAGAGTTGAAATGAATTACATCCGATCACACTCTTTATAAAATTGTAGTGAAACAATATATCATCAACAAGAGTATTAGAAAATGACTAACATTTTTACCTTAATACAAAATTACAACCCCGTCCTCTTACGTAACAGTCAGGAGTACTAAGCATTACCAAAAACATAATTATTTTATAATGCATGATGATCATAAGTAATTTTCATCAGAGTTGAAATGAATTACTCTTTATAAAATTGTAGTGAAACAATAAATCATCAACAAGAGCATTAGAAAATGACTTAATTTTTCACGTGGCTTCGCCCGCCTTATTTCATATTAAGTTCGAAGGATTTACTTCGAAAACCTGTGCTCTAGAAAAATGTATGCAACAGATTTAATATAAGCGTGGCGCGATTTATTGTCATTTTTATTGACTAAATATGTTGCATTACATCCTATAGGAATTATAGTACGTTTTGTAATAGCAAAATAACTTAAACCATAACTCAAATTATCAAATATGTGTTCTGAAACTTTATGAGAACATGTCCAGGTGTTTTGGTACAATCGAGTTACAAACACCCAAACACACTTTTAGTGGCATTCCACACAAGTGATGTCAGACTGTCTATCAGGTTGAATGAAATTTCAATTTCAATTTTTTGGTTTTTTGTCATGGTTTTCTTTTTTTCACCTATAGGGAAAAAGCAGATATAAATCGAGGTGGGACACAATGGGTTAATATATTAAGTATTCGATTCTTAATAATATATATATATATATATATATATATATATATATATATATATATATATATATATATATTCTCAATAATATATAAATATTTGTGCTAACCATTAAATTGAGTTATAAAACCGCAGCATTAGAAGTAATGACAACAATAATTTAAAACTAATAATAAATAAAAATACATAACAGCAGACGCAACAAAATGATTTTCAGGATAAATTTTAAGCATTGAAAACTTTATTCATATATAAAAAAGAAAATAAAATATTAATAGTTTCAAAAGATTAATGATTGTATGATATTCGTTACGGGCCATCCTTACTGGCATCGAATCTGCACCTGATTCACTTTATCGGCGTTATCGTAACGACTATATCAGATGTTATAAATTACAATTGCTCCCGGTTCAATACGGCTTTCATGGAGAGTATGTTATTGGGGTGCGTACAATTCATCATAATAGTCTTTTTGGTCATATTGAAAATACATTGATAAGTCAGAAGTCCGAATTTAGCTTTTAGGCAAAACTAAAAGCTAAATTCGTGGATGCCATTTTAAGGACAATTATAATCCAATCGATCCCAAATGTGGACAACAAGGAGTTGTTTTTTCTTTAAACTCCTGTGTAAATTTTGCTATAACTATCAGAGTGTATTGGTGAAAATAATACGAAATTTATTAGTAGGATCATTAAAAACACTAAATGTAATTTAATATTATAAGGTTGATTTTAAAATTCAATTAATTTGTTCCATTTCTGACCTGTTTGTTATTATGTGAGCTTTTGTTTGTAAATAGCGGATAGGAAAAAGCAAAACATTAATGCGATGGTGAAAGATCCAATAGTTACATAAAGGCCCTCCAAAATTTAAGCTTTTCCTAAGTTTGTTCATTTGGGAAATCCTTTCCTTATCCTTTTGGCATTTTCCATATTGTGTCCTAAAGGATATATCGATATTAATTTGGCAACCTTAAGTACATTTAAATAAATTAGAAGACGTTAAACTCATATTTGAACAAATTTAATTATATCTATATTTACATTTTAAGATTGTTCAATCATAGGATTTTTCCCACCTCAATTCTTTACTATATTTTCACTATATTCATTAAAATCAGCTTGGTATATTTATTTCCATATGTTCAAAATTTGCCTGTCGAATTTCATCCACATTTGTTAGGATATTTTAGGTCTTTCCCTTTTTGTGCAATTTTATGTACTTTTTATACATGTTACTCATAAATTGAAGGCCTACATTCTAATCAAATTCCTTTGATTACAACTAAATGACTTAGGAAATTTTGTTAATCTTTTTGGACCTTTTAAATTCATTGAGTCCTATTAAATAATGTATGGGGCTAACCAGTTGTGTGCAAAGTTTAAATAAAATCCTGATTCATATTTTCCCGTAATTTCCCATTCACTTCACCCCGAAAAAAATTGAGATATAAGATAGGGGTGATCATCGTAATTTGAAACTCAATTCAATACGGCAATAAACCCTTTTGATATTCAACGCAATGAAATTACTAATGAAGATCTGATAATTGACTTTCATTGCTTCTTTGTTTCTTTTAGGTTACAAGACCGAGTTCTAGGGTTTAATTAAATATTATTAATCTGCAAACTATAAACTGCAATTATTTAATTATTATAAAAAATACGATGAAATACTAAGCATATTTAATCATAATTATTATAATTCTCAGGAAAATGTTTGTTCGTATAGACATTGACCGTGTAACAAGAGATCTGCTAACCCAAAGAAAAGTAAAAAGTAAAAGTGGAAAGTGATTATATTTAATGGTAATAAATTTAATGGTAACTATATGGTAATAAAAACTGGGAATAAAATATACCAATAAACTTGGTCTTATTAGTGTCTGCTTAAATTATTTAATAGATATTGTGTGTGTAGGTGTACACACATTTATATATATATATATATATATATATATATATATATAAGCATACAAGGTTAATACGATTATAAACTCGGTTTTATTATTAAAAGAAATAGATTCTTTTACATTCAGACTAAAATTTTAATATGAATTTTACGAGTCTAAAACAAAATCCTCTGCCGCATTTACATATTTATTTGCGCGCTCTAATCTCAGAAACTTCAAAACCGGATTTTTCTAAATTTTTACCAATGGATAGATTATTCCCGAGGATATGCATTGCATTAAACTAGATCAATAACGTTGGATGTTCTTTTCCAAGAAAGTCCCCCAAAGATCAAATATTACGGAATTTTATTGGAGTGCTTTGGGAAAACCGTTAATGTATTTGAAAATAATGAATGGCAAGATCCATGAAAACGTGTGTTTGTTTCAATTGTAGGCAATGATAACGAAACCTTCGGTTTATCAAAGTAATAAAAATGTACTTTCAATATATTTTTAAGCAACTTAATGTGAACTTCGATCCATTGAAATAATTGTATAACTTTATGGGGCTGTATTTGATTGCAAGATCGAGGCTCAAAAGAAATATCAAACAATACAGAGAATAAAATACAGTCCTTCGTCGCGTTTGTCTGTCCGTCTGTATTGGATAATCTCAGTGACCACTAAAAACGTTTTCTGTGGTTTCACAAATGGATAGTTCTATTCCCGAATATCGTTTAGACTGTTGTTAGTTTATGGATTTTTTTATAAATTAGTTGACTTATGACGACGAAATTGCGAAAGAAATTGATTATGTCGGCATAAGCCAAAAACGAAATCCGTTTCAAATTCATTGTTTTTTATTCGTGCATTAAATTTAAATTTAAAATATCATGGGCGTCGCATTACTTGGATGAATAGTTTATAATCCACAAGAGTAGTCCGGTCAAATTAGACATTCGGTGCTACATAAATTCGCAACAAGCTGAATTTTGGTACAATTGTTCAAAATACAATTATAAACAAAACTTGAAAATTCCCTATCATTCCCGTGTATGGAAAAAATTTTATTTAAGGTCAAATGTAAAAAAAAATGAGTTTTTTGCGATTTTCAGCAAAACAGTAAGTTTTGTCATAAAAACACTTCAAACTAAAATTATAGATCATAAAATTATCTATAAAAAATATATTTATACTTTTTTTTCTACGGGCCACTGTTTCCGAGATATAGCGGTGCAAAAGTTGTAATCGTCATAAAATGCACACGTTTCCACGCCCCCTATGAGGTAGTGTACTTAGCGCGTTTTTTAAACGTGGTTTCCCAAGTAGGCCTACTCCACAAGTCAGTAATGATCCAGTTTAATTGAAACTATTGTAAATAATGGATATTAGCAAAAAAAAGCGATGTTGATAAAAAAAAGTAGACATTCATTCATCTGAGTCGTAATTTTCGAATTCTTCTTCTTGATTTTCTCCTTGTCCTTCTTCTTCTGCTTCATCCTCGTTTTGGGTGCAAGTAAATTCAGTCAATAACGACGTATCGCAAGTCAGCTCGACGACGTCGATTGAATCATCAATTGTTGGTGATTCAACATTAGAGCATGACTTGCCTTAACTTAATTTGTCTGAACGTCTAACTGTGAAAAATCTTTCCAAAAATGTTGCGTAAACTTCAGGATCAATCAAATTTTGTAATTGTTGCATATCCCGCAAATAAAGGTGTGCAGACTTAGCATAAGGAAAATGTCCAGACGCGTGAAAATATGGAAGCATTTTTTTGACGCAGTTTAAATGAGCTTCCCAATCTCCGATACGCTCAGCTCTTAGGAACTCTTTAGCAATGGAAACCATATAAAAATATTTAATCCAAAGTTTTGCAGTTGGTCCTCGTTCCTCATATTCTTTTAGTTTTTGATTTAATCTGTTAAGTAAAGCTCCAGAAACTTCATCATAATTTTCTATATCATTGTATGAAAAAGTGATATCTAATATATGCTCGATATTTATGATTAGATCTGCATTCAAGATGTCATCAATTTCAACGTATTTTATTATTGTAATTGCTAAAGCAAGCTGAAGTAGTGTATGAGCTCGAACAGGTCTTGCGTAAGCATGACCATTGAGCATCTTTTCTAGCGATTTTACCGCATACATCTCAGCGAGTACTTCGTTAATACCGCTTCCTTGCATAATATAGCCAATTGCTCCTAGAAAGGACATTAGTAAATGAAATTCTCCAAGTCTGATGATGATTTTTGATACTTCAGAGCCCTCAGGTGCGGCTGCTACCATTTCTCGAGCTTTAGCATAAAGAGGCTGGTCGAAAGTCACGATGCATACAGTGTGGCCATATCGTTTTAGATTTTCTAATAATAAGCGTACCAAACTCGCGCCGCTATATCATGTGTTCATCACAAGAACTATTTCCGGGTTTGTATCGACGCAAGACGGTCGGTCGTGTTCGCCGCTATTGTCCTATTGTATTCTGTAAATGCTTGTGATCAGTATCGTCCCTCGCGAAATGGGAATAAATTGTCAATCAGTTAAAAACGTGCTTTCCAGAAAACAAAATTATACAGGTATGTTACAAATTATATAAAATTTTAACCACGTATAAACTTACTAATACGAAAGGACCAATTGGGAAAAATAATTAAAATGGTATATTACGATGCAGTAAGTGATAAAAAAAATTGTACGTGCAGAAATCTAGACCATTAAAGTAAATATTCTATCTCTTGATTTAATATTATGTTATGTAAATATATCATTATTGTGTATTCTATATATTTATTTTAGTAAATATTAAATTGCGAGTAAAGAAATTTTGCGTTCAAATTATCAGCACGTGAATTCATTTCAATAAATAAATTCATTTTAATATGTATATATTGTAATAAATAGAGCAATCTAATCCATGATTTGCCATTGTTATTTTATAACGAACGTTTTATATCTGTTATTATACTCTGGTTATTAAATCCATATAATAATATATACTCGGAAGATAAATAAATACTATATCGATAATGGATTGAAGCCAAATTATTTCATTCAATACGTAAATACTAAGCTCAATACAAGAATTCTTTTTCCAGTTTATTCTTAATTAGCGATAAGGACTGAATATACTTGCATATTTGTACAGTAGTGGTCCACTTGTTTATCAATAACGTTTATCTGATCGAATTTTTGTATCTTTCATATTAAATCTTTTATTTCGATAACACAGTTTACTTTTTGTTATAAGAAGATCATGTTTCCCATTAGACCTGTAGTTGAAAAAAAGTTGATTCTACTGAATTTCTACGAAACGCTGAGGTTTGATAAATTTTTCTCTATGTAAAATGTAGTGTATAATTAATGAAAATATACAAATATAATACCTAAAGGTCATATAGTTATGATCAACTATGTGAACTATTACAAAAATGTATGTAATAAATAATGCTTCAGCATAAAGACAATTCATCATGGAAATATTTTATCCACAAAATGTAAAGAAGGAAACTATGCAAAATAATTAATATTAACAAGGTATACATGGTGTATAAAAAAATTATTTCAAATATATAAAAAATACAACAAAAATAACAAACGTAACCGAAAAATTACAAAAACGGCAAAAAGATAATGCTTACGAGGGTGTTTGTGAGGTTGTGACGAACAAAAAAAATTTTAGAATTGGAAACATTCCGAGAACTAAACATCGTTACTAAACGTATTATAGGAAAAAGCAAATGAAAAAGAAAATCTGTGACAGAAAATAACATAGCTGGACTTTAATGAATAGCGATAAAAATAGAAAAGCCGGTATAAGCTCATATACGATTACGTTATAAGATACGTTTCTACAACAATTAAATTGAAAACTTTATCGTCGTTTACCTTCATTACAATTAATTATTTGTACCAACTTCTTTTAAAGTCACAAATTTCTTTGAATGTTCTAATGGTGTGTTATTGGCATCTTTTTGGCATTGAATTACAAGAAGGAAAAAAAGAAATGTTTAGGCCGAAGAATTAAGATAAATCTAATTTTGTCTCTTGAAAATATATAAAAATTAATCTAATTTAGTCCCTTTTAGATATTTCAAGGGACAAGATTAGAATTCCCCTTATATTTTTCACAACAATTGACATTCGATGTTTTATGAATCATTTAAATATAAACATTCCCGTTAGTTACCTTGGGTAATGTGCGTGCATATCGCTATTATGTATGCCTATAACCTCAACTGCACACGCCCTTAAACTTCGTTCTAAAAATCTCCACACTTCTTTAACTACTTTACTATGTATGCTAGTAAATATGAAGTAAATTTGGACTAAAAATAAGTAATAACTGTTTTAAAATTTTAAGTCCATCATTTCCGTGTTAATATTTATATTTTCTATTTATGCTTGTGGAAAATAAACAATTTTTGTTTTATTTCATTCTATAATATTTTCCTATTGATCTACTTGTAAATTTTCTAATTTCCTCTTCTTTAATATGCATATCAGTAAATAGCTTTTGTTACAAAAAATTTGCCTAATACATCTGTATGCAAATGAACAATATTTAACAAAAGGCAAACAAAAAGACTAATCTGACGCTTATCTGAACTCTTTCGAAATTTAGAATGAAATTCAAATATGGCCATGCTATCTAAACGTGTTTCAGAACGTTTTTGTTATAGAGCAAAACTTAAAGCTGTTAAGTAAATTATTGTCACTTACTTCGTGTAGCAGGACTATTTCTCCTCTTTATCTCAATGTGCTTATTTCAGTAGTAACAATTTTCGTGGTATGCAATCATAACAGTAAACCATTCTGTAAAAAAATCGTTGAGCCCATTTTAAAAATCGAGTTTTTAAATTTTTTGTACAAAATTCCTTGAAAAATGGCCAGATATATTCAGATAAAACTACAAACTATCAAATTGATTCAAATATTTTTGTTGGTTAAGACCCTAGACCACCGGAAAAGCGCATATATGTACATAGGTCCAACTATAGACATACAAAGGCAAGTACACACAGAGAAACGCTCGTACGCACCCATGCACGCACTCACGCATGCAGGCTTGCAAAGCACGCATCCACGTGTGTACGCAAAAACACATGTGTAGGTGCGCTTTTGTATGTGTCGGCGTGAGTGCACGCTTCCATTCACACATACACGAATATTACTTAGTATTGTCTTTTTAAGATATCGTTAATGCAGTATAACAGGTATCCGTCGGAAACTCAAGTTCAACCTTATGTAGGATCACAATAATTCTATCAATACTTACGTAAGCTGAAGATAAAAGACGGTCGGCACTCGTAGGATTGTATTTAAATATTTCTTCTATATATAAATGGACTATAAACATACTTTTAAAAATTATATTACACAACTTGTACATTTGAGACATTACAAGTGTTTTATTGAGTTTTTGTTCTTTTACCTGAGAAATTTGTGAGCATGTTCCATAATAAATTATTATCCACTCAAACCTGACTTAATTTTCTGATGATCCAGAGTTGATACCCATTTTTAGTGCGGCCTATTAATTTTTATTTTGTAAATATCAAATACATATGTCCACATTTTAAAGATGATCAATAATTTTTTTTTGCGAACATAGCGCTTCCATTAGAAAAACAGACAATTTTATATTTGTGTCATTTAAAATATTTTGCATTAGTTCGAGAGAAAATATTACAAAATACATCTATTTAAAAAATATATATAACTGAAGATATTGAAAAAAATTTCTTATCTTTTAACCTCGCGTTATTTCGCTGCTTGGAACATTTATTTCTTTACACATATTCGTCCATTTTTAGCAAGAAAAGTCAATTAGAGCTTGCATTACCAATTTCTTAGACATTAAATACATTAAAAAATTTTAAAATTAAGTGCCAAATTTTATATCCTTTTTTAAACTATTTTTAATATCCGTAAATTATTTTTAATGTGTTTCTTTCACAGGTTTAAAACAAATAAGTTGGTTGTTTATAAAGGTTGTTCAAAATAATTTTGCTCTGGAGTACTTAGTGAATGCCGTAATATATTGACATGCGTAATTAAAAGTTATGTGGCTGTGGGAATAGGGAGTCACAGATATTATAGAAAACTATATATGGCAGAAGGGATATTGTATCAAAAATTTTAGTAGACATTTTTAGTTAATTTTTAAAAGACCCGATAGAGAAAAAATCAACATAAAATTTAATTTCTGGGTCTCAAATATATATATTTCTATAAATTTGCTCAAATTCACAGTAGTTTCTTCGAAAATTTCATAACAGTCGATTTTATACTCAGATAACTATGATGCCATGATATGCAAGCGAACAGACTTACGGATATCACAGTAGATACACGAAACAGTGCTTGTTATCTATGTTCTTAAATTGCTTCTTTTAAATCTTTGCTCCATGACTATTGGAATCCTTTTCATGTGTAGACATATTTCAATTCCATAAAAAGTTTACGATCTGTCGGAATATGTAAATGTAAAAAAATATCGTAAAAATCTTGAGGTTTTCATTCACATTTCCAACTTCAGAACAAAATTGCTCTCAACAAATTGAATCCACTAGAGAATCATCCCCAAAGATAAATTCTATCAGTTATAATCAACTGTATATTCGTCAGAAAGGTCCCTTACTCTATCAATTTATATGCTGTACATTAGTTTGCAATAAAATTTATGTAAGTATTTATGTACTGAAAAAAATATTTGATAACATGGAGTTTCTTTTTTGGTATTAATTCTGTCATCAGTGTTGGAAGCGTTTGTTGTCTCTGTAATTAAAAACCAGAAAGTGTCAACCAGTCAAAAACACATATGTTTTTTTTCTTAGTTTCCAAAAAAAAGTTTAGGACGTTTATTGTGTAATTTTTAGGCCCCCTTTTGTAAAATAGTGAGCATGAAATGTTTATAGAATGAGTACTAATTCTATGTTTTAACAATAAATTTGAAAATATTGAGAAAAATTACGTAAAGCTTTTTCTTTAGAACTTTTATTCATATTTATTTCAGTCACTTTCTAGGAATTATTAAAAAAAAATTTTATTGATATTTTTTGTTGCATCGTTGCCAACTTCATTTCATATTTTTAAAATTTCACTCTCATAATTTTTTCATAACGCGCTAAAAATAGTGTAACTTCAATAGGTTACTACGAAATAATTTTTTTTTAAATTTGGCATTATTACAGATTTTTATAACGCCGAGTTATGAATTGAAATCTTTCTAAACAATTATTTAGTGTACTTACTTCAAATTTAGATGGGATATCTTTAAATAGATGTATCCAAAATATTGGGAACATGACACGATTACTTGATCAAATATGTATATACGTATTAAATAATGAAATAAAATACTAGTTGTTTTGTGTGTGTTTACTGTTGACAGCCCTTTCAGTTTTGACTTTTAACTCGACCTTAGCCCAATGAAATACGGATAATATTTGTAATTTAAATCTAAATGTTAACATGCTGTCTACTATTATATTTATACTCTATGGTCTTATGGGGACAAGATTTTAAAACTGTTTTTTTAAATTAATTTAAATCTAAATATTTAAGGCTGCAAAACCTAAGTGGCGTGAATGTGTACGATACGCTCTAAGTTGTTTTTTTAATATAAATCATGCAATCATAATACATTCTTATTACAATAAAGAATGAATATTTAGTGATATGAAGAGGATATTTATCGAAAATATTCAATAGATTATATTAGATTGTCCCTCATTTGTTTTTAATTAATTTGATTAGCAATGATCGCCATACAATTTGTTTGCACGTATGTTACTGCTTTACAATATTAATTAAAATAGCATTAACACATTGAACAGCACGGAACAATCTCGGGTCTTACACATCTTAGCCTAGTATTCGTTTGGCGGCTACGGCACCTGTTTTATGAAGCTTATAAATCAAGTTTTGCTCCTTTTTACTGTCGCGTTTTGGTATGAATTTATTTTCTGAAAACTTAATAAAATAAAGTAATAACAAACAAAAATTATGTAAATTTATTACAATAGCAATACATTGAAGAAAGCAAAGTGAGAAATGTTACAAGTAAAAAATTTATGAAAGTGATACTTTTTATTTTTATCATTAATTTTTCTAATATTGAATATATTTGGCGTTAATTTTGTAGAAATTCATTATTCACAATTAAATGAAACTACGTAATGTAGTATTATTTCTACTTTCTTTAATTTCTTTACCATGACCTAAGCTTCGTTGTATTACAACATCTTCAGGTGGGATATTAGCAATATTGTCGTGGTAAAGAAATTGAAGAAAGTAGAAATAATACTACATCACGTAGTTTCATTTAATTGTGATTAATTTTTCTACGAATATTATATGCTTTCTTTACACAAAGAAAGCAGTGGTCTGTAAAGTTGTTCTTCAATTATGCTTAAAAATCCCGACGCGATCAAAAGTTTGATCAATATGTTACATTATATTGCATTACCTAACTTCTAGCGAATATGTTTCTTATACTAACCTGAATACAGTAATGGTTACGTTAACGTCAGTGAGATGAATATATTAAAAAATGTGTTTAATTTAGAAGACTTCATAACTAATTCGACTAAAATGTTTTATTGATTAAAGTCATGTAATAAACTAATGAAAAAAAAAAAAAATGGAAGCAAACACAGAGAATATTAATGTCTATCCGAAACAACAAATTTTCAGCAAATGTTAATATATTATTAGTTATAAATTATTTGGATTTTTTAAAATAAAGTTATCGGTGAAAGACTAAATATTTATTGGTTACATAAATAATAGTGAAGAAAATTTGAATCTTTTTGCAATTAGTTGACTAACTATCGGGGATAAAATATTAATTAAACACACGTCTTAATATGTGTCAAAAAATTAAAAGAAACATGAGATGAAGTTGTAATGTATGTATATATCGTCTTTGTGCCCTCTCGATAATGGTAGAATCTTTAGTATGGTGAGGATTCCAGATAGCGACAATAAACTTAATAATTTATCACGTTTTTTGTCGTGAGGTAAAATGTTTTACCGTAAAATCTCCAGAAAATAACTATGTCAACATGTATACATCGGTCACCGCCGGTCTAGAGTAAATAAATTTACGATTATAATTTGTAATCAAGAAACCCAAAATTATCCTAAAATTCACTAAACTTTCATATCATTAAACTTTAATCACTAAACTTGCAATGACCATTTAACTTTCATACCATTACCACGTTTGACGTAAGTATTAAATGAAGGTGAATACTATCCTGTATATCATTCGTAATTTGAGAACCGTGTCGAGGCAATATCTGAATAATCATAGGAATATGTCCATAATATCATAGAAAATATTTTAAAGTATTTATACATTTGTAAGGCATAATATTTAAAAAAGGGAGAAAACTTAATTTTGTTTATTATTATTTTATTAATATAAAAAAGACATTTTGGTTGTTTTCAAGTATTGAAAATCACATAAAAGTCCCAGACGTGGAATTAAAAATATTACAAGAAACTTTCTTTAAATGAAATTTTTTTTTGATGATGGAATGAATGAAATGAATTATTTTTTGGTATGCTTAAAAGTAATAGTACTAGATGAGAATATATTCTCATGTACGGCTTTAACGATTGGAGCCTTAATTTTTTTCTGATCCGTTATCTGTATTCGCTTTACTTTAAAGCTAGTAAAATTTAATGTATCACTAAACAATTTGGCAACCTAATGGAGTTGCTTGACAGGAACACAACGTATTAAAGGTGTATTATTTAGTTTTTTTTTCAAAATTTTAGTGTTGCCACCTCGGATTTCATGATCGATGCTTATTTGTGATCAAAAGTTTAAATTCCATGATTCATTCTAAATTTAATATTTTTTTTTAATTACGTGTGGTATGTAAGCGAAAATTTATGGCCAGTACAATAAAAGTCACCTGGGTGTCAAAATTTTAACCTTACGTGACTTGAGTGTGCAAGATCAGCCACTACTTTGGATATATATTACGTGGAGTTTTTAATTTGTGGGAGACCGTGGGCGCCTTCTTTCCACTAATGCATCAGTATTATAAAGCGCCTTTCCGATAAACTTGGAAATATTCAATCCTTTGATCTAAAGCCCACAGAAGGATTTTATCTTGTTAGAGCTATGTATGCTTGCTAAGACGTAAAGATTCGCGATTTTAAATTTACCATTGCGTGTACAAAAAATAGAAGCCCAAAAAACGGTTAGGATACTTTATTCCGTTATCAATTTCAGTGTTTCTATTTCGCCGAATCAGTCCGATGGTGTCATTTTATTGTGTTGTCACCAGAATTACACATAACTGCCATTCATCCGAACTACACAAAAAGTTTCATGATGATACAACAATCAGAAGTTCGAGAAATTTAGTTTCGTAGATATGCATTTTTATGCTTCGGAAATTGAAAAGCATGGATATGAATGATAGTTTATTACATAAAGAAAACACATGTCATAGAGCCAGAGGAATATTAAGTTTATCGAAAATAAATTTATTGGTTAAAAAATGTATTATTCCTAAAAAGCAAATAGGTTGTGCGAGAAATCCCTTAAAGCAAAGGAAAAACTGGTATTTTTAATACTAAATTATTTTGTCATACAACAAACCGAGATACCTGAAATGAATTCAGTAATTACGATGAAAATCGTTTTTTAAAATAAGTAAAACATTGGAAACAACAATTTTGATATGTCCATACTCAACTGGGAAAACATTTACTAACACTTATTGATAATTTTTAATAATCAATGAATCCGTGAGTAATCTTTAAGATTTTAGCTTAAGAAAAATAAGTTTAAATAGTCAAACAAACCAGTCTAGTAACTCATTCTTTCTTATTTTTTAGTCGGTGGAATTAAATATTAAATAATTCAATCGATTGAATCAAATATTACGTTACCCAGTTAGCTTTATATAACAAATATTTCTTCTGTTTTTCCGTTATTGTTACCGGTTTTAATATTTTAAATAACGGCTGAAATATAATTTAAAATGGGAGCAAAATAAAACAAAAACTTTGTTATATTATAACACGCTTAAAATATGACGGGAAATTTAAAGACTAACGAAAAATATATTGGGTTCGTAATAAGTAATGAGCAGTAATTAACGTTATAATTTTTTATTATTTTTCCAATTGAAATCACCACCATTTCATATTATATGTCTACAACGCATTGGCAGGGAGTTGATAGTACCTGTGTGACATTTAGGTGACTCGGAATAAAACAATTAGCCTATGAAGTATCGTAGGTGGTATTCATCACAAAAGTTTTTTTTTCGCTTAAGGCATTGCTGGGCGATCTAAATAAACAATAGTCAGTAGATTCCAGGTCTAAAGAATAAAATGGATAGTGGGGGGGGGAGTCTGTGTCCTAAAAAAATATAAAACTTTAAGGCAGGTCTGTTTGGTTATATGTGGATGGGGCTACGGCTACGGCTGAATTCATGTAGTACCCAAGAACGGTAGTTGAAGCTTTTTCTCGAGCGTTGTAAATGATTCTCTATAGTTCCGTGGAACCACCCAAGATTCGTTACTGCAAGCGTGTCATTAATTGGCTATCTCCTTCAATTAAAAAGTTTAACCTGACGCTATCCAATTTCACCGTTAGACCAGAACGTGGTTGATCACTCAGGGAATAATTACCGATACAAAACCACTGAAAACATTCTTTTGCGGTAGCTTCAGATATTGCTTCAGGAGCTACGCATTGGCATGTTACGCGTAGCTTCGGCAACAGAATGACCAGATTGGTACTTGCAAAATAGACTGGGTCTCACGTACGTCTTAATGTTGTCCATATTTTAAACGTGTTAACAGTGCAACGTTTTAGTTGCTATTGAACCTGCGAGAGCGTGCTGCGCCTTTTATATACCTTTGATAATGGAAGCTTCTAGACGGTTTCCGAAATTTATTAGATAATTTGCGGAAAAACGTTCATTGCTTCTTAGCCAATGATTACGTCACGGGTTTCATCACTTTAGATTGATATTGATAATTGATTGCATACATAAAATAAATTCAAGCATTTGTATTCGTGATTAAGTGAATAGCAAAGGAATTATCAAGGTCCTGAGCTTATGCAGTAACGCAAGGTGCAATATTTTTCTATATAAGTTTGTTTTTTTCGTCAAGTACGTATAGTTATTAGCTTTTAAACCTTATCCTTTTGTATGTAGGCCAGAATTGTTGGAAATTACCACATAAAGAAGTCAAAAAAAAAGTAGATCACTACTTCTTTCTGAGATGTTTTTATAGAAAAATGTTTACCGTAATAATGTTATAACTTGAAAATAAAATACTTAAAGCATAAAACCATTATGAAGATAATAATTGAAGACAATAAAAACTTCCCATATTAAATTACAAAAATAAAAGTTGATTGTTGGATTTTCACATCCGAGAAGAAAATTAAGACAGAACCATGGTCCAAGGATAAGACGAGAGCAGAAACTAGACCCACACTTTTGATGCAGGTTGATTAAAAAACGATTATACATTTACAAAATGAGTAATGACCAAACTCCACGTTAACTGCAATAAATCGGCTTCCCAAAAAGTTCACATTAGAAAAACAGAATTATTTTGAGATGAAACCAACCTTAAAGTTAATTGTATTTTAACTTGCGAAGGCATTTTTTGTCGTAATGAAAAGTGATTCATATAAAAAAGATGAATAAATAATATGTTAAAATAATGTGTTATTCAGTTTTCTATCATAACTATGATATCGTTATTTACGAAATCAGTATAATTTTGTCGTAGAAATTTACATTTTTTATTTTGACTAAAAATTATGTATCATTAAACATTTTTTTTGGTGGTCGTGGACTTATCTGAAAAATTTTCATCATTCTTTTTAACATTATTCTTTCATCGAAGATGTTAATAATTTTGAATGAATAAAATTGTTATTCTTCCCATTTAAACTATTTGCTTCGTATAAAAATAAATTAAGTTATATTAATCAGATGCAAAATATTTAATGGGTTTCTTTATTTAAAATTTGTGCCAAATGGAAATTTCATCTAGAGCAAAAATATAAGATTTCTAAAAATTCAAATAACCTCAATAACTTTAACTTTTTGTCCAAAGTATATATTAAATTTTCATCGATAAGTGAACAGTTATAAGATGACTTCTTATAAATATTCTCTCGGTTACAATCTCTCGGTTGTTAGATTCATAGTAAGAGGAATGATACGTTTTATGATATTATCGAATTGAAGTATCACAATCAGGCGATAAAAATATTGGATAGCTTTTACAGAAATATAATGAATCAATGTAAACAATGTGAAAATGGAATAACACGCCGTTAAACCAATGTTCGAGAGGGGTGTGAATTCAAAATCTACCAATGAAAGTATTTGCCATTTTCCAATCAATATTTCTAGTCGTTGTATATTATATTCTGAAACAAAGCGAAAACAAACAAAGTTACATCATTTCCTTGTTTCTTGTGTCGATATTTTGACTATGCTTATTACATTTTTCGATCGTCAAACTTAAATTAGGTCAAGCTCATTTAGTATTCGAACGGAAACATCGCGTGCTGTTATTGGTTCCCCTTTTCGGAAGTTTCGCTTCCTGAGAGCATGTTCCGCTTGTGCTATATTTTTATAACACTAATATTATGCTATTTAAATATTTCTAGCTGATACGAAATATACATCTATATTCGTATGATTTCCCCACATATTGGAATTACGAAAGTATTATAAAAATAAATATTTAATGAACGTGGCAGTTAGTTTAAGAGCTTTTCAATTTGGAAAAGGTTCAAGTTTTTCTAGTTTCAATGAAATTTATTCAGGTAAGCAAAATTAATGATGCAAAATAAACGATTTTTAAAAACGTTCTTAGAATCAGTTGTCGTTTGCAACTGAAACATATATCAATTTTAATAGCTTTTAGCAAACATTTGAAAATAAGTTAGAAAAAAAGAGTCAATAAGATATATAAGTTATAAATTTACTTCATGAGATTACTATTTCGCCTTTAGCTATTTGAAAATGTAGTAAATTGCATAGAATAGGGAATTTAACTTTATCACAAGTATACTTTATATGTCATATATAGTAATTAGTCAACATGTTTATTAATTTATATTTTGTATCTTTTTTATATGACGTATGTAACGATTACAAAAGAAACGCTGCCAACATAATACATTGATTTTTTAATTAATTTGACACCATTAACAATAACAAAAAAAAGGCGATCACAATTTGAAAATGTAGTAAATTGCATAGAATAGGGAATTTAACTTTATCACAAGTATACTTTATATGTCATATATAGTAATTAGTCAACATGTTTATTAATTTATATTTTGTATCTTTTTTTATATGACGTATGTAACGATTACAAAAGAAACGCTGCCAACATAATACATTGATTTTTTAATTAATTTGACACCATTAACAATAACAAAAAAAAGGCGATCACAGCCATAAAATGGCAGCACTCAACGTGTTTATTAATTTATATTTTATATCTTTTTTTACGCGTCGTATGTTACTATTACAAAAGAAACGTTGCCAAAATAATACACTGATTTTTTAATTAATTTGACACCATTAACAATAAACAAATAAAATGTGATCACAACCATAAAATGGCTGCAATAATTTGAAAAAATTGACAAGAAGAAAATTAGTTTTTAATATTATTGTCATCATATGTTTATTTTTTATTTATCTCGATTTTAATTCAAATTTACTTTGACTTATATAACATCTGATTTGCGATATGTAGAAATCTAGTATGCCCAATAGGAAATCTGTTGGAAAAAGACGCGGAAAGTAATAGTTATCATCTCGCATGTTTACACATACACTTCCTTAGCATTAACGTTAGTCTGTATTAACTTCAGGGGAACTGCTGCACTCCAAAGGCTAGAGTCTGACTGCAAACATGAGTTAAATAGTAGCATTTTGATAAACTGTTATTATTCTGTGGCAACGCGGAAGAAATAGCAAGCAAAATTTAATGAGATACAAGTGAGTTTGTGTTTATAGAAAATGTTACGTTTTTCCAATAAGAGACATGTTCTCATTAAACACGAGCAGAATTTGAATATAAAAGGAGAATATATATAAAAAGTCTACATCAGTACAGATAATTAGATAATGATGCCTCAGGAAGATTTTTATATTTTCTTTAATTTTACTGCCTTAAATATTTTTAAGGATTAATTTATTGGATTAATTATGTCGAATGGGAAAGTTTAGGTATATATTTTTGGAAATAATAATGGGTTCGCACAAATAATATAAGCTAATATTCGTTAGAAATATGAGATTAGTTAAATTTTATCTGAATAGAGACCAAATAACATTGTTACAGTTTATATTAAAGTTAAGAATAAAATTTTAACTACACTAATTTAAAATTCTAAACCACACTTCTTTAATTAAACAAATGAAAATATGTTGTGAGCACTTGTGAGCTTGAAACTTTTCTTTTCAAATAATTAATATTTAGCCGTGTAAAAATTACGGAATGTGCTTGAATAAAATCTAGAAGACAAGTAATTTAATTTTTGCCGAAATATAAATAAGTCAGACGTGTATTATTTTTTTTACTTAATATTTTATAAAGTGACTGTTAGTTTGTCATTACAAAAGTATTTCTTTTTTCCTTCCAGTTTTCGGTAAACGGTATTTTTCAAAAATTGCTTGAAAAAATTTAATAATTTACCTTTTTTTAAAAACAATATTGTTAACTGTCATTTCAATAATATTTTATTTGAAAGAGTCAATGAGTTGTAAGCGACAGCATAATATAACAAAAGCATTTTAAACTATGATGAATTAACAGATTTTTCCTAACGAGTAATCAGTCCCGAAAACAGGGCTTTGAATATAAATTCCAATAAAGTTTTTTTTTCTCCTTCTATAACCTATTGCAGTCCATGGTTCATCGTAGTCTAAGTAGTAAATGGGTTAGACCCATTTATATCTTTTCCATATTTTTCCCTTATAAAATTTATTCAGCAGCATCCAAATTATTCCCGCTATACCTTTATTCCATCTCACGAGCAAACGGGGAGATTACCTGCGCTTAGAATACATAATTTCAAATAAGTGATAGTAAATACTCTCAAACCGATAATGTAATGCCAGCTGCTTTGAATAGGATTGGATGGCATATGATATTTATTATGATTGTCTGTTTGGTAAAACATTGTTAACATTTTAAAAGTATACTAAATATTTGTTCGTATGTAAAATCAATTAGGAATCCAACTAAATCCAGTTTAGCAATTCAAGTATCTCAAATATTACTTGTGCAAAAGAAAAAAATTTAAACGAGATCCGTAACAGGGTTGGCTTGGTGGCAACACCGTTAGCCTTGCTGAAATGGTCCATCCAAAAGCGAGGTAATATTTTGCTCAAAATCAAACTACGCCTATTTCGAGTCATTAACTCGGTTATCTTTCTTTACAAACCTAACGCCTGGACGTTAGTGAAAGTCAAACTTGAAGAAACTAGCAGTCTTTCAAACGCATAGCCTTTGAAAAATCTTTGGAATATCCGGAACAAGCAAGTTCAACCGGACTGTGAGAATCAATCAATCGATCAACTAATCCAAAGACGACGGGTACTTTGGTTCAGTTAAATGAAATTGGATCATTTGCCACGTAAGTTCCTTTGGCGGGAAGGATCGACCACAAACTCCAGCGCACGACACCAAAGAAGATATAGATTGGTCACGTTAACAAAGATTTCCAGAACAAAAGTTTAACTCTGAAAGAAGCCAAAACCGTCGCCGAAGATCTCTGACTACAGAAAAGCCAAGATTTTAAATGGCGAGACACCTAGAGATACGTATTGGCTATGAAATCACCTTCTTTCGCTGGTCCTCATATACCGCTGTTTCATCAAGAAGAAGAAGAATATAAAATTAGTTACTAGGGTCAAAGAGTGGTAGGTTTAGAACTGCAAACATGATATAGGATTATAATTAGGGTCAAACATAATATTTTATCAGTTTTTTTTTAATACTCCCTTTATTATCATTAAATTGCTCATTTCTTTAGCTAGCGGATTCCACTTTATTACTAGAATATGTGATTTGCGTTTGATTGACTTTATTAAACTTTCATTATGGATCCTTCTAACAAAATATATAGCATTTTATGCAAGTAACGCCATCTCTGTTATATGCGAAAAATTTTATTTGTATCAATTGCTTTTTATTACATGCGCTACAATTTCCTTTTATATCGGAAAAAGGAGGTTGTGCTTCTGGGTGAAATATTCTTCGGATCAGAACCAGTACTCTTGATATGTGACTGTGCTCCATCCCCTTTAAAGTTTATCTCTATAAAAATCATTACGGAGGTGAAATGTACTATTCCACTGAAAACACTTTAAAAGCAACGCCATCTAACTAGTAAGAGTGTACATTTTACTTGCGTGAATTAATATTTATTTTATTACTTGCACTAATATTTTAGTTAAATAAATCGCTGGTCTGTTAACGTGCATACGTTTATCTACATTTACTATAAACATTTGTTTAGTCATTTACCAAAACAAAGTGAAATGTTAAATACAAGTGGTTTCAAAGGTTATCTTTAAAAATATAATGCCCAAACAAACACAAAGTCAGTGGAAATAAAGATCTTTCGAAATGGTAACGTCTAGAAGACTTAAAACTGAAGTATTTATGACCGAATGAAAATCTTTAAGGTTACTAAAACGTCAAATGATTAAATATGGATCATTTTAATTGATATTTAGTTTTATGGATTAAATATTTAAAAAGTTATAGTCCAAGTTTAGATTACTAGTAGATATGCGTTCATAAACTTAAATGAAAATATTTATGATTTTAAAGCTGCTTGTCTCTGGTTCACTTTATAGCATTTTTCATTTATTCTGTGTATTTTTTTCTCATTTAAATCTCCATATTATATGGACATTTCGTAAGAAGCAATATATTCTGTATTTATGATCTTTAAATTATGTACGACGAAATAATTTTTCTGTATGATGACTGTTACCAAAGATCTTTATTACGTAACTAAAATAAAGTTCATTTCACGTCAAACGTTTCATTTTTAAACAACATACACAGTTATGTCAGGAAATATGTACGGGTATATATAAGCATATTTCCCGTGTCGGCTTCGAGTAAGCGGCTAAGATTTAGGGTGAATGAGAGAGAGAGATTTGGGTGATTTCCAGTTTCTGTATGTTTGGCAAAGACTTTTCTACATATTTATATTGCATAGAACTTTCAAACGTATCGCATAGTAAAATTACTTGTATTTCCAGAAGCTTTATAATATTTTGTATCATCATCGGAGATATTTTTCTCGTCGTCGTCGTTTTTGTCATATGAAGTTAATTAACGAAAAATAAATAATATAAGATGCAAAATTATCACAGTATGTTTTTTTTAAATTACGAAAATTAATTTCCAAAAAGTAATTATATGTAAAAAATAAAATTTGCGGAAAAAAAATCACAAAAAGAGAGACAGATAGACGGATGAACGTTGTTGACGTTATTGATGTTATAAGAATTTTATATCTTTTTTTTTGTTTTGACATGAGGAAACTTAGAAATGACAACCAGTGTAAAGAAAAATGTATAATAGACGGTGATATGTCAAACTAATATACCTAAATATGTCATGTCTGCAAGTCTCTCGAAAACCATTGCCGAAATTAAATTTTCAGACTATGATTCAATTAAATTTTCTTATGTTTAGTCTTTAACAAACGATCAAGAACATGTCCTATATAACTTATTTTTTAAAGGATATGAAGAATTCTAAATTTATTAACATCAATTTATTATTTCTTTACTTATGCATGCAATGTGTAATAGTAGAAACAAAAATGAATATATAGTTAAAACACTATAATGAGTGAAGATATTTGATTCAGAATTAACAATCGCTATAAAACCTATTATGAAATGATTTTACCATTTAAAATTCTTTCGTATATTATATCATATAATTTGCAATCAGTAAAACCAATTTTAATTTCACTATTTTGATAATATATCTACTTTAGCAATCTTACTTTTTCTTTTAAATTCAATTTAACTTAAAACCCTTTATTCGGTAAAGGCATTTCCTTTTATGGAAGTGGCTACCCTTCATTTTACGCTATGGACTTAATCGCTTGTTGGCAATTATATTTTTTCACTAGTTTCAAACTCTTCAATTGAAACTACTGATTTTATGATGAATTTGTATCACTTTAAAAAGTATATTATTAAATATGTTCAGTGATATATAAAGGTTTTGTCTAAAAAACCAAGTCGCATTGACCTAAGTATCCATAATGACTAATTTTTTAATCCATAACGAAATAACCTCATTATCCGTAGTTAGAAAATATAAACATCAACAAACTCTAAATTTACTTGCCATACACATTTGAGCTTTCTTGTAAATAGGTCTTTTCCTGTGCAAAAGTAAATTAATTGAAGCTAACGACTCGAATATTGTATACAAATAAGTATTAATTTCTGAAAAAATATTAGTCAAATACGAAGTAATAGAAATATGTGAAAAAATGCAGGTTTCACATTTAATATTAATTTTCATGAAGAAAAGATGGCTTTGTATATACACAGCTAGTCGTGTTTACATTTTCCCATTCATCTCATAAGAATTAATAAACACTTGGAGATAAAACATGGGAAAAGTCTTCCAAGAATCTTACAATAAATATCATGGGAACATAATATACTAAATAAGGCAAGTTGCGTTCATATTTGTCATAATGGTGTATTGTATAGATACTCGTACATAGCAAATTACAAGCTTAATGAAAGTAATGAGATGGAAAATTGACACAAAAAGTTAATGTAGGAGCTAATTATGCTGATACCTATATTATCTAAAAAAAGTTAACAGATATTATGTTCAAAAGAATTTCCGTTATGGGAAACAATTTCAAGGAACAATATAGAAGGAAAACAAATTTTTATTTCATCACATCGAAAGAATCTAAAAATAGAAAACAGCAATATGGAAAAGTTCCAACTTTAACAGACGTGTTGTAATTGTTTTCTTATAATTATCATTCGGTAAGGTAATTTAAGCATTTCATTCATTCACCAAAATCTTCTTGCACTTGATATGTATTACCAGATAACAATTCTATGTCTTTCCACAAATACTTATTACGTTCTCATAAAAATTCAACATCTTTGACGGTAAACTAAATAAACACTTCAAAAAGTTTATTCACAATTCGCAATTTATATACGGCCGTGTGTAAACGAGGTCAGCGCAACACTAGTATGCCGGAGGAAGTGAGTGTGAAAACTGGAAGCTGGAGGGAAGTTCTCACTCGAAGCTTTGTTAAGACTCAGCTCTGAAAACAATAAAAGCGTAGCGAGAAAGGTAAGGTCAGCAGTCTCGCAGTGTGAAAATGTGAGTGGAGTACTGAATGTACGGGCGAAATGAGAAAAAGTGGTAGTCTGGTTATTGTACCTAATGTTTTACACTTACCGGAAAGAAAATTATTTCAAATTTTAAATTAAAACGATGTTGATTTTGGTTGAAATTTGAACCCTGATAAGTTTTTTAAGGCGCGGAGTTGATTTAAAATACCATTTTTATTAATTTGACACGCTATTTGCTTATCAAATTAATAGAAATAGTATTTTAAATCATTTAGATAATGTTTTACATTCTTTGTGGATATAGTTTATTGATGATACATTAAAATGTAAATTTAAAAGTTGTAAATGAAAATTGTAAGTGTTATTAATTTTTTCAGCTGAAATTCGTAAAATGTATTTTAATTAGTAAATAAATTAAATCTTAATATAAATATTTTTCTTTTATAATGGAATGAAAGTCAAAATAATTTAAGAATTAATTCGAAGATAATAAGAGGGCATAAAACATATCAATTTATTGAGATTCATATCATCAATTCTATGTTTTTCAATACACATAGAAAAATATTTTCTTTTAGTTCTTTTTAAAATATTTGGATATATTTATTGACATAAAATTTGAATGAAATATAAATCTTGTCTGAATTTATGTTTTGTAAACAGATAAATATTTCTTAAAATAATAAACGAAATATTTCTTCCAAAATGTATATTTTACAAATATCTTTTTCCAATTTATTAAATTATATACTTATTAGTGAATACCGAGCTAAGTTGATTAATATATCATGAAACATAAAATAAATAAAATTTAAAAACAAATTAGTAAAAATAATTGTCAGCATTTAACTTAGCTTGATTCTAATATTGGATGCTTCAATCGTCAAGGTGCCTTTCTACTGATGATGAGCACTGAATCTAAAACTTTACCTGCTATTTATTTTGCAAATATGCTTTAAACCCTCGAAAAGCTCAATCGATTATAGCATGAAAGTCAGAGGAACATATTAAAAACTTTCTGCACCGGTCGTAATTTGTACGTAGTACCATGAAAGCGACATGGACTTAAATAGCTACTAAGTAGTTTGACTCACCCGTGCGGAAATTGCAGCAACTGACAGTTGACAGAAGCTTTGCTATTGTTTGGATTTTGAAGTAATGGAAAAGCAACGGTTATACTGAAATCAGGAATTATGTCTGAGAATGATTTAATGAACCTATCTATTCACAGAAAATATTCCAAATTTAGTGTCAGAAAATAATATCTCCTTCCAGAAAATTAAGATGTGAAATAATTTACACAGTATTATTTCGATTCTCATTTATTGGTTTTTGTGACAGTGCTATTGATTTCTTATTATATTTTCGTAACAAAAAGACAAACATGTTTAACTGCTTACTGCTTTTGTCGATCGTATTCTCATTGAGGAAAATTTCTAGTCAATTAATTCCTAAAAATTTGTGAAAATATTGTTTTGTTACATATGTAACTTATATCTTTGTGACATAGGGCATGAAAAAGAATAATATCCTCTTAATCAGAATACAGGTAAAATTATTTGCGAATAGAATTGGAATGTTGGCGAAACATTTATTAGCATTTGTTATAAGTATTATCGGCATATCTACTTGTTTTCAGCTAGTAATTTTAATTTCGTAATATTATTGTTACATATTTTATATAATATAGCGATTAACGAAATAAACTAAGTAATTTCTTAACACTATGCAGATAAAACTTTATTGCAAGAGATATTTCATTAAACTTGGTTGATTATGGTAATCTCGTAAAATGTTTGATATTATTTTTCATTTCTTCTAAAGTTTTAGTTGAATATAAAAGTAGGGAACATATTTTGGAGCAACAGAAAATACAACCAGTTTAGAGTAAACGAACTAATTTTTATTAATTTCTTTTGTAATTATAAATATATAATTCTCAAAAATATATTGCCCAACTAAGAGATTTATGCACATTCTATAAATCTGAAAGTACAATAATAGAAATTGATATAAAATTTAATACCAACGTTAATACGGTGTAAGGCAGAATAACATAACGTAGCAATTCTAATGAATTTTGTGTTATCTGGGGATAAATTGTTATTAAGCAACTTCATATCCAAATTTACCTAGCGGTCAATAGACAGAAAAATATCAGGATTGGGGGCATCTCGCAGTACTACGTCACTTAATGTAATTATACAAAAAACAGGTGAATGTTCCAGGATTTGCTTGCGCGCTCTACGCAGATAAAATTAAATATATGTAGGTTAATCCAGAGACTAAAGTGCCATTGACTTAATACCGAGATTTTATTGCACTTAAGAAAATTATTAAAGTTTTATCAATATTTATTCCAGCGTGATGACTTAATAGGCTTGGTATGTGAAACCGGGATGGCTACATTGGATTCAAGTGTACAATGGACTAAATGTTGAACAAAGTCACAATACATTGAATGTCATGAAATCGTTTGAATTTTGTACTATAAATTTTGATGATATGTAATCTTCCTAATAGTTTTCAATAATGTGGCTGTGAAATGTGAATCGACCTTTAGAAACCTACTTGATCGTTGTTCTATCAATGTTATAAATCTGAAAAAGGGTGTTCCCCCGCATGTGAAAATATGTCATTATTGCACGTTTGCTTGCATGACATATAGATTATCGCTCGAATTCCATTGGAATACTAAGTAGAAATCATAATGGCACAGCTCTTTACAATATTAATTGTTGATACCTAAAAATAGCATAAAGCAGTACAGCAGACAGAAAAAATTTAACACATTTTTTAAACATTTTGAAATATTCATGTATATTTTAGTTTTTCACGAGAACTCGCCGTTTATGTAAAAAACGTTACATCATTTTCAAATATGATGAAATTGACGTTGAATAAAATGAAGAAATACATAAACATGGGGGAATTTATGTATGTGAGAACCGACTGAATTAAATATTTATTGTTATTTTAAAATACTTTCAGTTTTTTACTCATTTAAATTTTGGGCAATTACAAAAATACATCTTTACAATTCTCGAAGTATGTAAAAAATCATGCATAACCATACTTAATATATATAACTATGATTATATATTTAACGCCTTTTTTTCTGTTCAATTTTATTAGCGTTTTATAAAATAAATAATATAAGTTTTTAGCACATAGCGCGCGTTCTTTATCAGAGCAATTACTAATTATTATGAGTTCATTCATATATATACTTTACAAACCCAAAAATATATAATTTAAAATTATATGGAAACATTACAAAAACACATAGGCCGGCTCGAAGTTCCCCAGTATCAATTTGATAAATTATATACGTTTTTTTGATCTAATAAGGAAAGTGTTTTATCATAAAAATATCATAATAAACACGAAACTATTTCGAAAAGCATTAAAATACTTTGAATTTTACAGAACTTTTATGCCGACAGTATTTAAACTACGGTAACTCAACCACATTTAGGTTTTATTATATGCAGATAAAGTAGTTGATAGCGTTTGTCAAAGTTTACCCTGAATGTAGTAAATATTAAATAAAAAGCATCCACTGTACCCACCTAGGCACTGTACCCACGTATCCACGTAAATGAGCACAAGTTACATCAACGTTTGCTTAAAATATAAAAAGGATGTAAAAAGTCTTCGTATTGTTTACAATCTGAACACGGACGCGTCTAAACAGAAGCATTCATAATAACACCTTCATCGCTTGATGTGCGCCGGCCATGGTTAAATGTAAAATTTCCCTTAGAAAACTTTGTTTGGATGCGAGTCTCCAAACAATAAGAGAGCAGCACAACTCAAGGCTAACAATATCCTTTGTAAATGCGACTGAAATATTGTATGAATAGGACAGAAACGATGTTTAATAAGTGCAGAGATGAATCAAACATGTGAAACTAAAATTAATGCTGTACATTTAAACCTAAATACCATAATGTGTTCAATTTATACATGTCGTTAAGTATTTTGACAGGGATTTTAGTTGCTTTGTTTGTGTTTAGGATTACTTTATTCGCTGTTGTCTTGTCAATATCAATCTTTTTCAATTATGTAAATTGGTAAAACTAAATAGCTTTCTTTAAATTTTTGAGGTAAATTAGAGTAGGAAGTAATTTTTTAAATATTAATACGGGGCTTCTTATCGAGAATTGAAATTGCAAAGCAGATGTATAAGTTGCAAGTGACATTTAAAGTAAAATTTAATAAATAATAATATCAAATAATATTGTAAATATATTATCGACGAAACTGATGACCCTCGTACCTATAATCAAGGTGATATATAAACCCATACGTCGCCTAATCATCATCTCATGGTTTAAATTAGCACAAATATGAAAGCACTTAAGAAATATTTTTTGTTTTTCTACTTTGATCTAGCTGGTATGAATGAACATTAACATGTAAAATGGCATATCACTATCTTTTTCTTCTTCCTCTACTAGGGGCACTATAACCCTTTGGGGGTCTTGGTGTCTTCTACATTTAATCTCCGCCTACCTCGGTTGCCTCGATTTGCCTCTGTCTTCCAGGCGGTGAGCTTTCTCATCCTTCGAAGATCTTCCTCCACACAATCGATCCATGGTTTCCTGGCCTCTGTATCTTTTGTTGCGGTATCCATTAGGTAATCTATCTATATTATACGCTGTGGCTTACAGGCACATCGCTGTCACAGTAGGCAATTACTTAAGTTATATTTTAAAGGTAAATATTTTAAAAATATAGATCCGTCTAAAATAAAACGATAACAGACAAATATTATTGAGATAGAAACTGATCGATAATGCCAGTAATGGAGATGTGGGACGAGGGCGGATCGTTTTCGTAGTTTAAATAATTGGCTAGTGATAGTTTGAATGAATAAGTTAATTTGTAAATAATTGTGTTATATTGTTGAGTTTGTGATAAAATATTTTTACTTTAAATTTATTTAATGTGTATTTATGTTTAATGCTATGTAATATCCACACATATACAATTAAATATAAGTGGTTTAATATTTCAAGAAATAATTTTTCACCAAATCACACAGGTGATAAAGAGGAAAACAGTTCTCAATTTTCATATTATTCTAGGCACTTTTCTGTTTGTCCAATCCCAAACATACTAATTTCCAGCTGCCGATTTTATACTAGAGAAACACGCTGATTAGAAAAATGCTTAAAGTCCGATGTTAAGGGAATGTTATTTTTAAAAATTTAATTCCATATTTAAGAAAGTTTAAATTAAGGCAGTAAATTTTTGTGACACGAAGTGTTCCTATTTTTAGAAGTGTTCCATTGAATCTCCCACCGAATACCTGTACTTATCAGCATTTAACATACCCTCATTGTTATCAGTACTTCAAATGGATGATGCAGATAAACAAAAGGAACTATTTTCATGTTATATAAATTATATGGGTATGGCGAGAGTTACCAAATTACTTGTGAATATAAGTATAATTTTGGATTTCCACAAAAAAATAAACTTAAAATAGAGAAGTTGGCATTAAAACCTGTCTACTTCCATTTACAATTTTTACTACTATAGATGATAGTTTCCCTTTTGGGATGGAATTGTGGATAGCAGTACAAGGTAAGTGATAGGAGCAAATATGCTTGAATCAGTCGGATAGTTAGTATTTAAGGTTCATTGGTTTAGTGCTTATAATTACTCATATACATGATAAGTTGGAAAAACTTATACGTTTATAGAGACTATGAAATTGGGGAAAGATTAATCACTTACATCAGAGTAATTAAAAGAACGCAGTATCTGTAAAAACACTTTGAGTCGAACATAAATTGTAATTGTTTTTTATTGATAAGAAAAATAAAATTGTCTAAGTCATCTAAACAACTCTTTTAAACTCTAAAAGAAAAAGTTTCTTCATAACTTTTCCAAGTGCCCAACAAACTCTCATAAAAAGTAATTGACATTAACCGTAAATTAAATGATATCTATCAAAAAGTTTATGCATATTTCAGTTTGTTCGTGGCCTCCTGCAAACAGGGCTGGATGAAAGTAGCTTTGTCAAAGTATGCAGGCAGAGGTGACTGTAAAAGAGAAAGCTGGCAGGAAGTTTTGCAGGAAGCATTGTTTGAGCGCAACACAGGAGTTAAGCCATTCACTGGCGAATGCGGCTGGGTTATTGAAAGAATCTGGCGAAATATGACATAAAGGAAATTTAATTCATTTCTGACTTGAGCGTTATAGTCACCGAAACGTATCAAAATAAAAATGTTAAAATACAACGATATTCTTATCTTAAAACACGAAATTAAAACTGTTTTTTATACATATTTAAATTTTAAATGGAAATTTGAATTTGGCGTTCTAACAAATTATTTTAAACTGTGCAGGTCTCAAAAGTTAATATCTAAAAGGATTTTAGTACTCGATTTTTTGTTTTGTTTTTATGATACGTGAGATTTTGTTTTAAAAATGAATTTTGGGGATTTAAGAAAAAAAATTATAATTTTAAGTAGCATAATAAAAAAAAATATAACCGTCTCTTCCCTATTTTTGAATCGATTAAGTTAAAATTACAAAAATAGTCTCTAGATATTAATCCTAAATTTATAAAAAAATTAAAGCCATGACTCTAGGTCTAACTGATGTTAAAAAAGGAGAGGGTTCTCAATTCTCCGGGGTTTTTTATGCATGTTCAGCGAGTTGGCGGATTTTGAAGATTTCTTTTTTATTTGAAAGACGGTGCTATAGATGTGGTCCTATATAAATATGATAATGATGTCACGATGACGTCCGGAAATGAATGATTGATCTCTTTAAATAAAGGTAGTAAATCAAATACGATACAAAATATTTACGGCTGGTTGTTGTTACTTTGCAAAATAACTACACCATCAATCATGTCAGAGTCCAATGATGCGTTGTGCGTAATTCAAGGCATTTAATACTGGTAGTTTTTACTTTACAAAATAAATGTACCACCGACCAGGTCAGTGTGTGATGATGAGTTCTGAAGATAAATAATGTAACACCTTAACGGATGGTAGTAAATCGAAGGATTAAGAATTCAATAAATATGCTACTGGTTGGTTGTTACTTTGCAAAATCTGATAGTGTATTTCCGATATTGAGAACGGAACTCCTCAAGTGGAACTTTTAATTTGCAAAATCTGATATTGTACTACCTATATGGAAAACCGGCTAAAAGCTAACCATTGACGGTTATCGATACATTTCTGTGTCTTGTTGATAATAAACTTTAGACATATAGGAAATTATTCATATACTAGGTTTTGCCCGTGAACTTTAATAATTACCCAATAATCTAGAAAAAAAAATAATTGTGATTATTGATATTAATATATCAATCACTAAAAATTCTATAATAATAAATGTTATAAAATAAGAGTTTAAAAAGGGAGGTATTAAAAAGAAAAAAATAATTAACTCAAAATAAGCAAAGAGTTTCATTATGTAACTAAAATTGAATTCATTTCCGATCAAACGTTTTATTTTCAAACTACGCGCACAGTTATTTATCCAAATAGGTACGAATATATATTAGCGTATTTCTCGTGCCGGCTTTGTGTAAGCGGCAAAGATACCGGTTGGGTTAAAGGGAGATTTAGGTGATTTTGACTTTTCATAAGTTTGGCGTACAACAATTAATTTGTTAAACATATTATTTTAGAACAATTTACTCGTTATTCTGAATATTTAATGAATTATGTTTTATATGCTGATATTTCGGCGACGTAACGCAGATATTTTTCAGTCCGTATTAGACTAACTTAACGTAAATACTGCATGAATGAATAAACGTAGTGTTGTATGTATTCTTTATACGAGAGCAATTAAACAAGTTGTTTTTAATTGTATAAATATACATTTGTACCGGAATATAATTGGAAGAAATAATAAAAAGACTGTAAAAATCAACCTGCAAAAAGTAGTTAAATGTAAATAATACAATTTGTCGCAACCGAGGGGTATAATATTCATGAAGAGAATAAAATGCGCTCTGTAGCAATTTTCTAATATATTATTAACATTGTATTTCTAAATTATATAAATTAAAACTAAAAGGTTTTCATGACTTTACAAAAGTTACTTTACAATGATATTTTACATTTAAGAGAAAAATGGTATTTCCATTAAATATAAAATTAACGCCTAAAAAATTTGTTTAATTTAATAACTTTTTATATTGAAAACACATAGTTAAAGTGGAAAACCAAAATCTGGAAAGTAAATACGACCATTTATTTTGTGGAAGTGTGCGTTCATACTAATGTAAACGAGCCAATGAAAATGAGAATTTAACTTAACTCTGGAGATAAGCCCAGATCTTCTTTTAAATGTATTTTTGCTGTATTGTTGGTTTATCGTTTTCTTACCTATATACATTATAAATAAATAAGATACTCCATAATCCGTTTAAGAATAATATAATAGAAGTCGCTATATATTGGAAACTTCTTTGGATACTACTCTGAGAAAGTAATAGAATTGTTTGTGAAACGGAGTTACTCTCAACAAAAATTGTGAAGTACGAGTAGAACTCGTAATGTGAGGGTTCAGTATACACTCAAACACGAATTTACAAATAACGGTTTAAAGTATTTTTATTAAACCAATTACAAGTATTAAAATGATTTTTAAAATTTAAAAATATTACCATGAGATTGTACTATTGTTTACACGATTTATATATATATATATATATATATATATATATATATGAACCACTATAAAAGAAGAAGTCAGGAGACATGTTAAGAAGGCCAAAATTGTAATGAGCCAACTAACACCTCTGTAGCAGGACGGGAAGTTCTTCATTATCACTAAAGTCACATAATTCCGGACTCTGGTGGTCTGGATATTTCTATATTGCTCGGAATTCTGAACAAAACATCATAACTTTATTTTCGAAAATTTGCTTTCAAAGGGTTCTCAGTTACTTTGGTCACCTTGCCCGCTGACAACCAGATACCATCGACAAGTTGGTTGTGATGGGCAAGGTGGAAGAAGAAAGACCCCGCGGCCGATAATCTGGCCTTTGATGTGACCAAAGTAACTGAGATCCCAAGTAATTTGAAACCAAATAAATTTATAATATTACTGGTCTTCCTGTAGCAAACGCCTTGAAAAAAGCTGAAAACTCGACCGATTGGAGGAAGCTTGTAAATAAAGCCATAAATATCTTTCCAGGAAAGGACCTTCAGGAAGAAAGAAGACGACCAAGATGTAAAATGAAAAAGATGCACAAACACAAAGAACTAGTGTGTACTTCCAACTTCTCAGGTTCTCTTAAAATAATAGGGCTCGGGCTTCTTTTAAATTCAGAAATCAATTACAAGGAAAGTTTTAAATTCGCCGTATTGGTGACTGCGATTCCAAACCCTCTATACTCGATCTAAATCTATGCTGAAATAAAATGTATTGTCCACACGAAAATTGGATGAACTTGGTATTACGGGATGTGAAAAAAAAACTATGCGAAATAGATAAATTTTGGGAAAAAAATTATTACTAAAATACTATGGTCTTACAATAAGAAAAAAAATTATATTAGTGAACGACATTTGAGTAAGTAAAATGACTATAACGGCGAAATGTTTAGGACACAAATAAAAATTAAAACTGAAATCACAAAAATTGGACCACAGAAGCAAACAACTGGTGCAAATATCAGATCGCTAAAGCCAATGTTTGTGAAGACGATTAGCTATTTCCATTATACCTGTTACTTAAAAATACAATCAAAACCTTAGAAATAGAAAGATATGTTCGAATTGGTTCGATGTGGTTGTGCAATTAATATTCCATAGTTTTTATAGAGTAGTATTGAAATTAGATGTGATTAAAATTTTACGGAACTTCTTGAAACATTCGTTTTTAGTACCTACAAAAACTATTCTTGTTCTGTTAGGTCAGTTATTTGTATTATGTGATACAGTTTGATAAAAACAAAAACGCTATGAAAATTACAAATTTCAATATACCGTGCGATTTCTGTCCTATAAAAATTACGTACATTTGTAATTTCTGAATATAAAATTATTTTCTGAGTATTAAATTACCTTATCACTTAACTAATTATCAAATCAATCAATTTTATTTTTGATACTATATACGTTGTCAAACCACTTACATTTGTCTTTGATTTGTATTTTTATTTCGATTTTATTAGAACCATTTTATTCTATCAAAACTTTTCTCTAAAATTATTAATATGTTGATTGATTTTTTACATCATAGATTTGATCGCTTCTTAGTGGTTGCATTTTTTAAATATTTTTGTATGTTCCAAGTATCTGAGCTCTAATTATTTTCAATGTCTTAGTATATAATGCCTATTATGCACCAATAAACAAACTTGTAATATATAATTACTTGAAATAGTCGATTAAAATAAAAATTTCCATAATTATGTATGCGATATACGTTTGAACGTAAATATATAGTTTTAGCCTTAACAGTGAACTATTAACATTTTGATTTGAATTTTACATATGCAATCTATCACGTTGATATAAATATGAATATATCACGTTGATATATTCTTCGATGGAAAATGGTAGTCTCATATTTCATAGTGTGTGTCAACAAACCATCAACTCAGTCACCGTGAAAATTTAACGGTCGTTGCAAAGAACCTTTTCCATCCAAAAGTAAAAAAATCGATCCGGACGATTTGAATCTTGTATCCAACTACATATCAACGGCTCAAAAATATTAGTCTATTACAAATAAGAAGTTTATATAAAAAACGCTTGATTTACAATTTATGTTTTAATTGTAATAAACAAGAGCAGATGTTGTTGCATATTCTCAATAGTTTTACCAAAATAAATGAATGTATTGAAAAAAAAAATATATGAAATCCTTATTATTTTGTGATCTTAAGTAAACAAGAAAAATTATGGAGACATCATCATGTTTTCATGATTTTTCAATCAGATTTGTCAATACTTTCCTCAATGAGGCAAGTTATGTTTTAATTGGTGATAATGATGCTTGGTATAGTTACCCGTGTTATAAATATTAAGAGTTTCATTAATTTATTTAAGAGTTTCATTTCGGCAATCAAATTTTCCATAAAAAATATTTAGTATTCTAAGAGGAATACCGCAGATACGTAGTTGAAACGTTGAATTTCTGTCTTGGGAATGGTTTTGAATCACAAGGTGGGATGCGAAGAAATTTCTATTTTACTATGCTTGAAATAGTAAGGGTTTATTGGTCTGTTGGTAAAAGTTATACAGTTCTTTTGGGAACTTTCTCCATATATATCTTGACTATTTATGAAGGTACAGAAAAACCAATTGTATGCACCAAAGTACATAATTGTTAAACGTTATATTGGAAGATATGTTATATGAGATTTGTACGTACAATGGAAAGAAGATGTATAAATCTTCAAAAAACATTCAGCGATATGGATATTCCAAACTAAACAGAAATTATGTAACGTTCTTTTCTTAAATAGTTCAACAAAAGAAAGAAAAAAGAAATTCAATTGGTGCATATAAATCATCCCCTAAATTTCTTTTCAACTTAAGAAGTATTAAAAGAAAAATTTTCTAATTTTTTTTCAAAACACTCTCTAATTTCTCAAAGTAATTCAACGACTTAAATTTTAAACTGAATTAACATATCAAAATGTGTATCTGCAGTACAAATTTTGCATGTAGTATTGTTTAAACAGATGCAGTAGTACCCGGAAGATGCGGCGGAAATGACTGTAAAAATGTAAAGCTAGAGGGAAGTTTTCGAAGGAAGCTTTGTTTGGACAATACTCCGGAAACAATCAACTCTATTAGTTTACTGTTTCCTGCCTGATAAAAAACAGACCAGCATATTTATTTACAAATGCAATTGAATTTCTTGAATGGACGAGGCAAAATAAAAAAAAGTGTGGACGTTTAATTTCTCTACATTTCGGATATTACACTCACCAGAACTTGGTTAACAATAAACATTTTAAACTACGCGGTGTTCATATTATGGAGTACGGAGTTGATTTATAATATTAATTGTAGAAAATTGATACGGTTTTTGCGATTTAGACCATAACTTTCAATCATCGTTGAAAAACATTTCTATTACTTGCTGATTGTTCTGTCGTTACCTAACTCTACAAAAGCTTTCTAAAGAAGAAGATAATTGTTTTTTTTTCCAAGACAAACCATAAAATATGTGTTTATTAAACAGTACAATGACTTTAAATCTAAGTTTCATCATTAATTTATTATAAGACCAAAAATAGTAAATCATTTTTTTTACGAAAATGAAAGTTGCCAAAAACATAAAGTGAACAAAAAGTATATCTATAACCTCTTCTTATGCGCAATAATAAACACAAGCAGTTATATTTTTTTAAGACACACTTGTACTGTATACATAAAAAAAATAGATTTATTTACAAAATAATACAAGTTCGAATATTTGTTGGGTAGACCTTGGTCGATAACCTATGAAATATAAAGAAAACAAAATTCTCAAAATTTAAGGAGTAAACTTCAAAATATAATAACGATGGTTAGAATGTTGGTATAAAACAATCATAAAACTGCAGTTGAATTTGAATAATTTAATATATGTCTTTACCGCCAAAGCCCTTCTCTGTTAACAATGCTTTCTGATTGAAAAAATTAAATCTAAAATCTTTTATTCTAAATATACACTAAACACTCAAAAGCTCAGATATCAACGTGAAAATCAAAGAAACGTATTAAACAGTTATTGTGAGGTTCGCACTTTGTGAATATCTGTAATAGCTGTTTCGTTGTTTGACTTGCTTCGGTGGAGGTAAATGTAAATAGTGATAACTGACCGTTGACAGCAGCGTTGCTTTGGTATGATTTATAAATAATAAAAAGGCAACGATTGCACTGAAGACACTAATTAAGTCTAAGAATGAATTAGCGAGATTCAGTGAAAGGATCTATTTCCATGGAAGGCAAGATTTAGTTGCTCTACATTTTCATATTAATGTCTCATAGAAAATAACACCTCCTCGTCAAAATTGATATCTGAAAGAATTTATTACCCTAACAAAATATTATTTTACTTTGCACTACAGGGCGTATGTGGTATTATTATTCAAATTTATTTTTCCTATTAATTAATACAAATATGTTTTGTACTTTCCCAATTTACTAGCTAAATGCTTCCGTTACTCGTAATGTCTTAACTGTTGTGTTTTTATGATTTTACGCACGAAAAATCATAATTTCCTACATCTTCTCAACGTTAAAATTTTTAAATTATCAGCGTCTAATTTATTAATCGAATAAAGGTACAACTACTTGCGAATAAAATTAAAGTGTTTGTATATTATTTACTAGCAACCCTTACCTTATTTAGCTCGGCCCACTCGTTTTCCGCTAGTTTAAAAAATAATATTTTACATCTTAGCGATTGAACTTGGTTATTATTTCAGTTCGATATCATGGCGATTGATGATCATTTAGAGTATCTCGACATTATGTAGACAAAATTTAATTAATAAATTTTTTCGTGTATCATGATTGATTATACCAATCAAATGTAGTATGATATAAAAAAATTTTCTCAAGTTTTGACCCACACAAAAACCACACGGTAATAAATATTTGAATGTACATGGTTAATGTAGAGAAAAGTTAAAAGGACAAATTAATAAATTTCAATTTACATAAATTTATTTACTTGTTGAAAACTACACTCTCACCTTGCAGAATTACCCATAGAGTTACACGTGTGTAAGTACCATAAAAACGAATTAATATAATATATAGTACAAACCATGAGAGATAAAATAAAATAGTAACACATGATATTTCTAATTAACACTATTCCAACTAGTAATCAATCGACCACTAGCAAGCATCTCTACAGATATATTTTAGCAGTCAATAGAGCAGAAAAAATACAAAAATTGGAAACATCTCGAAATATTACGTTAGTCAATGTAAGTGCACAAAAGTACAGGCGAAGCTGCAGGGTATTTATAAGCACTCCAGGCGTGTGAAGTCGACTATGACTCGGTCCTCTTATGTAATGTAGAGGAACAAAACCGTCATTAAATATAAAACGAAGGGTCATACAGTTAGAGGTTTCATAATTAAAAAAATCGATGACCAAAAGCAATTCGTGTGGGTTTGGAAAGGAATTATGTCCAATTTTAGACTACTATAAAATTGCCGTAAATAAAGGTAATACAAATATCTTTTAGAATATCAAACGTATTATATTTTTTCCGTATTTTCTCCAGCATTATATAAATAGTTTCATACCTAAAATCAGATGACTGCATACATTTCAAAACAGGGAAAAGAACAAGGTCACCATACATTTGATGTTATAAAAGCGATAAAAAAGTGTGATGAATTTTAGTACTAGGCTTTCTAACAAGTTTCTACGATAAAACATTTATACGCAATTACGCATCGATTAAATATTTCTGAATATATTTCCGTCAAGATAATAAAGGTTCACAAGAGTGTTGGCCCGTAAGTGGGAAGACGTCATCATTATATATTGACTAGCATGAGAAAAGAGGTTACACTTTAGGCAGTCGTGATATCAATACTAAGTTGATATCACGACGATAGAGTTCTCAATTATATTGGTTGCGGATACCTAAGAAGAGTTTGAAATCATCGATAAACTGAAGGAATTAACTCATTGGTAACGGCCTAACTACAACATTTATCATTTTCAATAGATTTACTTTCATACCTATATGAATAGTAAAAAGTTACGTTCCTAAATTTTAGTATTGAGATAATATAGTATACGTTATTTCTTCTCCACTTGATATTAAATATTCGAACATTATAATTGGCGTTAATTTTGCAGAAATTCATTATTCACAATTAAATAAAACTACGTGGTGTAGTATTATTTTTACTTTCTTTAAGTTCTTTACCGCGACCTAGGTTTCGTTGTATTACAACATCTTCTGGTGGGCTATTAGCAAAGATCTTTGTTTATACCCCACCTAAAGATGAAATACAACGAAACTTAGGTCTTGCTAAGGAACTTTAGTAAAGTAGAAATAATACTAAATAATCTTCCTAATCTTGCTCAATTTCCGATTCAAGTAAGGGGTCACCCGATCCTACCTGATTCATAATACCTTCTTCGTCCTCCTCATTTCCTGTTGAACTCTCATTTTCTTCCTCCTCCTCTACTCCCACGTATCGTTGTATTTACGATTCATGCGCCAAAAGTAATACATAATAAGAAAACCAGGTAATTTATTACATATTAGATATTGAGTATATTTGGCATTAATTTTGTAGAAATTCATTCTTCACAATTAAATGAAACTACGTGATGTAGTATTATTTCTACTTTATTTTTTCTTTACCACAACCTAGGTTTTGTTGTATTACAACATCTTCAGGTGGGATATTAGCAAAGATTCTTTGCTAATATCCCACCTGAAGAAGTTGTAAAACAACGAAACCTAGGTCGTGGTAAATAAATTAAAGAAAGTAGAAATAATACTACATCACGTAGTTTCATTTATTGTACATATTAAATATAAAAAGGGCAAAATATAAAATAAACACAACTGTCAAAACCCACTATAAAATGTGTATGATAAACACTTCTGAGGACGCTCGCGCGGGTTACAGACGTAGCCCACCGATGTTTCTACTTTATTACTCTTATGTCCTCGTACTACGAAAATCGGCACGCCATTGATTGGATAGCCACAGGTATGGACGAGGATTACAGACGACGGCAGCATTGTGGTGTACGAAGTTCATAAATAAAATATAGAAACACATTGGGTTATATTGCAGCCCGGGCGTGCAATCCAGTGTTAAGAAATATCTAACGATGCCCTACACGCCTATGTGTACTGGACTTCGTTTTCATCCTTCAGTTACATGTATGGAGTGCCAAAGCTAATATTGTTTTTTTCTGTAATTCCTTTATTTCATTGAATGGCAGTCCATATAAGGCACCTACCATTCAAATTTCACCTGTGTACTGCCAATAGTCTCGGCGTAAATTGGCTGTGACATACGAATAAACGAATAGAACGCAATTACAAGGGTTCCGTTTTTGCCCTTTGGCTACGGAAACCTTAATTTTGGAGTACAGAAACATTAGAGAATGTGCGGTTCATTGGTAGAAAATACCATACTAGAGAAGATATGCTAGTTTTTTATATTACTTTTGATATTCAGCTACGCAAGGAGAAATGTAGTCCAACCTTGAAAAATCGAAGTTGAACGATTCTACAAAGCAAATAGAGTATAAAATTAAGTGTCTGAAAAAAATAACTGTATGTGGGTCACACGTTTTATCTGTCTAAATCAGATAACCGTATTATCTAAACAAAAATTCATTGTTTTTTTTGGAACTATCTTCAGATATTTTATCTCTGTCTTAATATTCTGAGTACCTAAAATACTCCTAGAAATTTATTTCAAATGATTTTTTTTTTAAATTTATTAACAGTATTAATATTTTAATGAAAACTAATAAGCCATAATTTTATTTCCTAGGAAAATCACACAACGTAGGTTTTGCATAGTAGTTAGAACAACGTAATTATACATTTTTATGAGTTCAACCGTAAACAAATTTAATGAGCTCAGCAATTAATTTTATTCCACCATTATAAAAAAAAATTAAAGAAGTTTGAAATTTGCCAGTATCTTATGTAAAATAGTATATTTTTATGGTTTAATAAAGTAGAAAGTGACATCTCAAAAATTTTGTTAGTAAAATAAACTTTATAGGAATCCCATACTGATGATACAAAAGTAATTATTCACTGTTATGCCACTGGATCCAAGTGTCATAAAATATAAATAAACCGATTGAAATAATTTGTCAATAATTCGTCTGAATACAGTAAAAATTATATAAAATAGATCCACCTCATCGACGTATGTTCCGATTAGGCCTGAAATAAGCAACAATTTCCATCAACGTTAGCAAAAAGTTTTTACGTAGTTCACAATTTGCACATGGGCGCGTGTAAATAGAGGCAACCATAACACGAGTAAATGCTCCATCATTTCATGTGCGACACGGCAGTTAATGTAAAAACTAAAAGCTGACAGAAAGTTCAGGTAGCAAAACTTTATTTGAATGCAAACTTACAAACAATACACGAGCAGAATCAAACAGAAGGTTAACAGTTTCGTTTGTTAACGTGACTAAAAGGTTAAATGAACACGAGAGAGAAAATATTTCATTACTTTTGTGTTGCAGTCTTGAAAAAAAAAACATGAAAGTTAAAGTAAAAATAATGTCTTTCTTGTCTAGTATACATTTTTTTGGCAGTGACTCGACTACTTTTATTTGTCTTTAAATTTATGCTTAATATTTTAGTATCAACATAATAATATTATATAAATTTGTTATTTGTAAATTAAAAGATGCGATATTATATTTTTCTCATTCAGTTAGAAAATTGTTTCGATAGTTTATGTCTCTTGGATATCTACATTTTCAAAGCAATTATATAGTAATTTGTAAGTGATACTTATAATTATGCAAGATAACCTAGCAGATAATAAGACTGTAATTTTATCATCGACCTAATTGGTAACCTATACACGTGGAAAACGGGTGAATGGTAGTACTAAAATCGTGTATCATGTGATCACCACATTATAGTTGATAATTAGCCCATAAGCTGTTACAAAAGTAATTAATAACTGATTTTAGTTGTTTTGCAGCATTCATTTTCATAAAACATCTAAATTAAAATTAACGTTAACTAAATTGTAATCACAAGGAAGGAGTAAAGTGGTCAAATGCAATAGCATTGAGAAGGTACGTTTATTTTCACTTGAAAAGTGAAGTTACCTGATATGACTTTTAATGTGAAATGTTATATGAATAAATAAATACAGCGAAATAAAGTTAATGTAGACTAAAATATAATTGAGATATACAAGGAACGAGCAAAGCGGTTAAAGGTGGTAGCATCCAGAATGTACGTTTGTTTGACACGTATGTAACATAAAATTACTGGTCATCTCCAGTAATTTTATTTTATGAAATCTTCTTTATATGAAATGTTTGTGATTACAAAAACCGCTAATTAAAATTAATGTTAAATAATATATAATTGGACTAGGCAAGGAACGACTAAAGTAATCAAAGGCAAAGTCATCCAGGAGGTAAGTTTATTTAACACTTGTGGAAAGTAAAATCACTGCAGATGTCTTTTGACATGAAATGTTATTGAATGAAAATTTATTTGATAATGGTGGAAAATTCAGGATATCATAGGCATTTAGTAAACCGAAGGAGGATATTACCATACATGGAATATTGGAAACAATTTAATTTCCCATAATACTAAACCGTCCGAATTAGTGCAAATTGTTTAATTGTTTTTTGTTTATGTTACCTTTTTTTAATAATATTTTTTTCATATGTGAATAAAACTTGATACATTTATCAATTTTATATGGATACTTGTTTTTGAATAACAGCTACGATATCGTTACCAAATCTGGAGTTCCCTTACTTTAGCAGAATTAACAATTTTAATTTTTTCTAGAAGTATGTATCCAATATTATTAAATAATATATCCCTTTATCGGTTGTAAATAATTTATTCTAAAATATTCGTCTAGTATCCACGGGTTTGGACTGACAAAGCGGCACTATATGTAGAATTAATTATAATTTCCTGCCAAAAATATTGACAAGCAGTCCTTGGATAAAAATGTCTGTTAAAGAAAAGCACATCCTCAGTTCTTAGAAATATTATATCATAATAAGTAAATTTTAAATGTAAATGCGCGAAGTTTCGTAAACCCAAATCTTCAAAAGAACATTTGATAAATAATTATTGAGTGACTTTGAGAAATGGTGCTGATCTACGTATGACATAAAATAAATATGGAATAGTCGTTGTTTAAAATAAAAACTTAAATTAATACATAATCCATGTTCTAACAACTGATATTTTATGCATAACTCTGACTTCTTCTACATTAGTGGCAGTTAATTCCGATGTACGATAAAACAAAAATGTTACAATCCGAATGCTTATTTCTCTGAAACTAATAAATACGAAGTAATAAAAATATATCCTTAGATTAATTGTATAAGTCTACTTGAAACAAAATTTAAATATTCATTTTTTGTCTCTTGAATATGGCACCGGTTTAAAGCTATTCATTATTTCCTTTTATTAACACGCAGCAAAAATAAAAGCAATGTATACCATATAAATGGATACACCAACTATTAGCTAATAACCAGTTATTTAAACTTTACTTGTACATTTAAATAAGTTTTTGGATGCGACGTGTTATCTAATCGATACAAATACAGGTGATATATATTCACATTAATCCGTATGCGTTAGGTGTTGCGTTAAAATAGCAATGTGACAAATAATATGTCTTCAGGTTTTCAGCAAATTGTGTGAGTGGTGCTGAGTCTACTGATTATTTGTATTTTGCCTAAATTTTTTGATTAAATTTTTAAGACGTTTTTTGTTTTTAAGACGTTAATTGTACAACCTAATAATGTGTTGAGTTACTTTTAATCCAATCGTAATATATTTTCTAACCTTCACGTAAAATCTACTGCACGGATTTTGATAAAATTTGGTATAGTAATAGCTTATACTCAAGAGCGACATACAAGGTAAAAAAAAACTTATTTTGTTTAGAATTTCACGCAAACAAAATTATAGGCACAGCTAGTATAATAACATATTTGGTGGAAAATTGGTATTGAAATTTAGCCACTTTTGTTCTACTAGTACTATCTTTACTGCTGTGGGTAACTTAACTTTTAAGATGCTAACGTGACAGCAGAACCTATCTAGTTTGACGAAATTAATGTTAAATAGTATAATAATTCCATATACGTCAACTGGTAAAATTTAAGTAAATGATGTTAGTCGTCGTGTTTTCAACAGGATACACTCTTTGAAACGTCTTCAAACTTTTGTACCGGCTAAAACGAAAATCTACCTTTGTCAAACACTTTTATTCTCATTAATTTTTTATGGAGATGTGTGATATCCTAATGAGGAATATTTGTGCAAGTTAGAAAGTCTTTAAATTTATGCATCCGGTATATATTCGGCCTCAGAAAATATGATCACATTTCTGAATACAGGTCACTTCTCAAATCGGTGAAGATCCGTGATGGACGCCAACTTCACATTCTTACACTTCTTTTTAACATATTAAAAGACCTCATATCCCAATATATTATCCCCAATTATCTTAGTGGCAAATGTAAAGATGTGTCTGCTTACGGCCTTGGGCTACAATTTGAAAGTTCACTCACTCTACTTATTCCTAAACATACCTCTACTACTTACGAAAAATCCTTCACTATACGAGCAGCAAAAATTTGGAATCAGCTGGATCCTGACGTCAGGAAAATTACGTCTCCAAATACTTTTAAAGATCGAGTGAAAAAGTCCTGGATCTCCTAAAACATTTTCCTTTATGTCCTTGTCCTTTCCTGTCTTTCCCATCCCAAATCATGTCAATATTTTGTTATCTTTTTAGTTTATTTTTAATTTTTTTTAAATTTTTTTGCCTCTAATATGCTAATTTTCATTCTAAAATCTCTTACAGTCTACCAACTAATTTCAATACAAATTGTTATTGTTGACAGGAAGAGATGGCTCATGTAGCAATTAGTCCACCATATGTACTATACATTAAAGTTAATAAATAAATAAATGAATAAATGTAAATCATATGAATTAATCTGGTTGAATCAGTCGAAGAGTTAGTATATAATTAAGGTTCATTGGTTGTTTCATTATAAGTATTCGAAGATAGCACTAGTTAGAACTTTCAACATTCACATACAAAGAAATTGAGGTATAGAGAAGAATATTCTGTTAAAGGCGAGTATACCTATTAATAACAAATATTATGTTGATGTAAAAGTTACTAAGTATATAAGAAATAAGAACAGAAAAGTATATAAATGATATGGAAAAGATGCAGTAATTTGAAAAATACTTCAAACTAAAAAAACATTTTGTAATATAATTTTTATATTTAATAATTGCCCAATATGCGAAAAAGATATCCATTAAATTTATTTTTTAAACGAGTCATCCCAGATAAATATTATTAAAGTTTTTAAAGTTCAAAAAAAGTGTACAATTAACTTTTTTTATTCAAATACATATCAAGCTTACACAAATTTCAATTGAAATTAATTGTTAATTTAAAGAAACGCGTCGAAAACTTCATGTACGTTTCACAACTTGCGCACGGCTGTGTAAACAGGGGCTGCGAAATAGCAGCTTTGTCATTCAGAGTATGCCAACGGATGTGACTGTAAAAACTGAAAGCTGGCAGGAAATTCCGCAGGAAGTTTTGTTTGGGCGCAACTCTGGAAACAATGAACAAATTGCGAAAAAGGTAAGGCCAGTGGTCTCAGTTGGGAATGCGAGTTGATTATTGAATGAATGGAGCAAAATATAAGACAGAGGAAGTTTAATTTCTTTGTAACTTGGGCGTTATAGTAGACAGAATTCTACTGAACAACAATTTTAAATTACCACGTTGTTATTTCGAAAGGCGGACTTCTTTTTTGTACTGAATAAATTTTGTATGAAAATTTTACTTGGAGTTTTATTAAATCATTTTAATCTGCATTTGTCTTAAAGAGAATTTTTTTTTATTTTTGAAAAGGAGGACGGGGATAAGAAAATTAGGTATTCTGATTGCTTGTGGTTTTATGTGAAATTTAAAATTTTGTTTTGTACATTTTATTAATAGAATGATAAAAAACATTACTTTTTTTAAATTTAATTATAAGTTGCAACTTACATGGATGTACTGGAGGAATGTAAAGGAATAAATCTTTTTTCCCCTATTTTCGAGTGCAGTGAACCTAAAGTTATTAAAATAATTTAGTTTCTAGAAGCTTATTCCAAGTTTTAAAACAATTCTAGCACTGCTTCTGTATTGTAATATTTTACTTTAGTTTTATGTCTGTAGAAGACACTCCAGGCGTATATTTAAACAGTGAAAAATAAAATTATTATTGACGAATAGTTTGTTTATTATTTTGGGTTCTTAAATTTTAAAGTTTCGCATGTCATGCATACACAATTTTTCATCTTATAGTGTGTATAAAAACTTTGTAATCCGAGTTCTAGTTCATGCCACTTATTAAAGTTTGTAAAAAGCAAAATAAAGAAAAGCTGTAAATAAAGAAAAGGAAACAATTTTATTTGTAATCCATTCAAGTCAATGATGTGGCAAATCAATATATTTAGATAAATCTATATGTTATCGTAAAAAAACACTAAGTTTTGTTCAGAGAAATAAGTCCAACTAGAAATATTTTCTATCATACAGTCGTTTAAAATAACATATTGGGTCGGATAATAAATGGCGAGTGCAAATATAAATATGTCTCAGTTTATTGTAACTAACTAAAAGTGGCATATGCAATTTAATTAATATCTACCCGTTTCTATTTATTTTGTAAAGAGTGGTTATCATAGGATGAAGGATTTGAATTGAAAATTTGGCGACTAAATCTACGAAATGATTCTCATCACAAAAGTTATTCCTAATCCAAAATAATACTTAATGACCTAAAACGACACAAGTTTGTACATGGCCATTTCTGATTAATGATGCGGATGCAAAATCATTTACCATTCTAGTTCTCATTATTTTCATCGAGTAATTCCTGCAATGAGTGGTGGAGAAATTTATGTAGAAATAAAACTATGTAATGCTTTCGATATTTTCGACGAAGTTTCAGGTTCAAATTTGGAAGCAAACTGAAGGTAAATTGTTGTAATAAAAATCGCATTGCTTGGGTGTATTAAACAATATTTAATTCCAATTACATATAATATATACTATACAAAAAATAACATATATTTTTCATGATAAGCTTTTATCATTTTTAGCATCGGTCACTTTTTTATTAAATTACAAAGTTTATTTTTAATTTTAAAACCTATCAAAAAACACGAACTATTAAACACGTAATTATAAACATAATCGAGGTGAAATTAATAATAATGTTTTGAGTATGTTAAAGCTATATATACTACTTGCAAAGGTAAATATATTACTAACTTTTACTGTATTATAACTCTTGATGAAACTATCTTATTTGTCATTTTTGAATAAATATAAATAATAATTTCATAAATTATGAAATAAGATATAACAAATAATTGAAATTCCGTCGTAATTTAAATTAAAGATAAATCAAGAAAAATAACTATGTGATATAAATTTTATAAGTAATTTAAAATTGATACTAAGACGTGGAAAATATTGCTGTTACATTGTCAATTAGCTATAAATTGAATAGGTCATTTAAACAATTTCCGAAGACGTATTAAGATGAAAGTAGGACGGACGTGTAGAACACTATTGTCGTCCTAAAATAAACTCTAGTCATTTAATGCATATACCAATCGCTAAGACTAAACTCTCTATTTATAATGTACATTTAACTAAAACTTTCTCCGCAAACTTTTTGCCGTAAACATACTTAAAAGTCAAGAAAACCCAATTGAAAATGGAAAAAATTATTAAGAAATTATGGCCCATTATAAAATTCTCAAGTTTATAAACGCTGGTGAAAGTAATTGTAAATATTATCGGCTGAGGTGATGTTTCTCTATGTAAGCTTTCGAATAATACAAGAGCTCTAATGAATTTAGCAGTTAAGTAATCGAATGAATTTAAGACATTCTCTGAACGGAACTTTCTGCAAGGAAAAAGAGGTTTATTCAGTCGACATTTTGATTTTAATATCATGAAGAATAACACCTCTAGATTAATAATTGGAATATAAAAAGAATACCCTGATTGATATTTCATGATATACTGGGCTGTAGTTTTAAATTGTAATGAATTATCCTTTATAAAAAGAATTATATTTATTTTTTTCATGATATAGGAACTCGCTGTTGACTTGGACATGGTTGCATTATTTTCAAATGAATCAAAATAAAATAAAAATTATGCAATGAATTACAATATGAGGGCCTATAATTTCTCTTGACTAAAGTTTAAGAGATGAAAACAATAAATACTGGTACAGATACTGTATCTTTGACTTGAGGCAATTAATCTAAAGAGTCGGAAAGGATTAGTTTTAAGCCAAAAAAATCAAAGCTGAAATTTCTATAACACAAATGGAACATAACAAAAACAAAAATGTCGGTCACAAGATTTGGCGCCATAGAATTGAATTAATTGAAACTTAACTTTTCTATAAATGATTTCAGATATCTTAAGATTCCATATCCGAATGAAAAACGAAAAGATTACAAGCCATTTTTCTCAGAAACCGCTTCACATAGAAACTTGGAATTTGGTATAGTAATCCATATTTAGAGCGGAATAGCCCACGATTGTCGTTTGCCTGTTCTTAATTCTTAGTTACTTCTAAGAAAATGTAATAACAATCGATTTTCAAATATGTAATGGTGTTTTTCATGAACAGTGCGAAGCAATTATTAATAGTTTATCAATTTATTCAGTTGCTTTAATGTATATCACTGATACTTATAGCGAACTCATTTATTACTCTGAGAGAAATCTCTTCAAAAAGTTCAAAATTAAAGTTCGTTAAAACACATGTGAAGATAGAAAAACAAATATTCTTTTATTTCGCGACTTTGTATACACACTGTGGCCGTTTACAACAATATTAGGTGGAAATCTTGCAGAACAGAAGTTTTGTTAGTAAATTTAGATGGGATATTTTATCAGTATTCAAGGTAAGTTAAATTGAAAAAATATCTCTTTGGTGTTACACATATTAGTTTTGTGTTGTCCTAATATTTGCAATGGAGAGAATAATGACTGGAATTGAGAAATGATTGAGAGCTTATAAAAACCCTTCTGGCGTGGAAATATCTGTCTCACCGTAAATAAATTATATCCATGTGTCATAGATTATATCCATTATGTCAATACAGTGTTTAACGTAATTTTTCAAAAGTTTTTCTAAACACTGCAAAAGTTAAATCACAAATTAGTTGCAAGAAACGTGGTTGCATCATATTTGTTTTGACTACATGTGCAACTACTTAGAAAATTTAATCGACGGTGACTCAATATTTTAAAAAGCATAAACCATTTTCACCTATCTTGGCATACGCGACGACATGAGATTCGGGTAGATAACTTTGTGATAACTCCCTTTCTCTCTCTTTATATATACATACACACACACACACATATATATATATATATATATATATATATTTATATATATATATATATATGTATATATATATATATATATATATATATATATATATATATATATATGTATATATATATATATATATATATATATATATATATATATATACAAACAATGATTGGTTTAGGGTAAGGAAGATGATGAATGAAAGCAAGAAGACCTGTTTAGAATTTTTGCCTGTTCCTTTTTATGTTAATTTGTGCGTCAATCACGCGACATTTACTAAAAGGACTTTGATGAAACTTGGTACGGTAATAGTGGTATTTGTTATGGTAATCGTGGTAAATAGTTTGTATACTATAAGAACGAAATCATAGGCACGGCTAGTAAACAATAAACGGGAAGTAGCAAAATGTAAGATTAACATTTCTTTCATGAACGTGAACAAATAATTAAACACATATTTTCAAAACTATGTCTGAGGAAAACAAGTGAAAATTAAAACGTCGTTCTAAACTCTGCTTATAAGAGTTGTAGAGTTTAAAATGTTTGGAGAGTAATTTAACTTGTTTTCCAAGTTGAGTAATTGAACAATATAGCGTGAAAATAAACGTATTAAACTGGCTTAGTAAATATGTATAAATTGGGTCAACGACTTCACATATGAATCTTATGCAAGTAAATTTTTTATTTCATGAATGTCATCTGGAAATGACAACTGGAAGAAAGAACACGTAATAATTCATATTTTGATGAATAATCTGTTGTTTACACTACATTAATGTAATTAAACAAGTGTTTAGAACGTGTCTACAAGCGTTAAGCAAGTGTTTAGTAGGTGTCTGATCGATACAAACGAAAACGGTACCGCGCTGACTTATTTTATATCTGTTGGCTAATTAGGCTGTGACAACAATTGGACAAATGTAGTGTTTTCAGGCTTCGGGCGAATTATGTGGTTGGCGCCAAAATATTGCTTGTCTATGTTTTATGTACCTTTGTGAATTTATTTTTAAGCTGTTGATATGTTCAAAGTAATTTCCGTCACAGTTCAAATGAATTAAATCCTACCACACCCATCGTAAAATTTAAAGGAAACAATATATCATAAACAAGAGTACTAGAAAATGACTAACTTTTTCACGTGGCTTCACCCGCCTTTATTTCATATTAAGTTGGAAGGATTTACTTCGAAAATCTGTGCTCTAGAAAAATGTAAGCAAAAAAAATTATTATATCCACGGCGCTATCTATTGGTATTTTTATTGACTAAATATGTTGCATTACATCTTATTAGAATTATGCTTCGTTTTGTAATATGAAATGACCTAAACCATAACTCAAATTACCAAATATGTGTTCTATAATTTTATGAAAATACATCCAATACATAAAATCGAGTTGAAAACACATAAACACACTTTTAGTGGCATTCCACGCAAGTGATGCCTATCTGTCAGGTTGAATTAAATTTAATTTTTGTAGTTTTTTAAAATGGTTTTCTTTTTATCACCTATGGGGAAAAATCAGATAAAAATAGTGGTGAGACAAAATGTGTGATAGTTTCATTTATTAGTTTAAACCTGGTGTTTCATTTATTAGGTCATAATATTTCTACATTAAAAAGATATTACACGTACGTATATTTTTAATCTTATGTAAATATTTGCATAAAATTTTAAATTAAATTATAAAACATGTATTATTGGTTAAAAAAAGAATAAATATTTAAATTTATTGAAATCAATCTATCATTAAAAAATTCATCATAATAATTATCAGCAATAGAAATAATGATAAAAATAATATAAAACTAATAATAATTACAGACACACAACAAAATTATTTTTATATTTAAAGAACAAAATGTAATGTCAATGGTTTCAAACGATTAATGGTTGCATAACTGACGATACTGGAATAATAAACTGGTGAATATGTCTAGAGAATGGATCATTCTGTTGCGACCATTACAAGACATCTATAGTAGTAAGCGGGTACTAGAAGTGGTGCGAGCAGTAGTCAGAAAAGCGCACAGCTACGGGACGCCCTTATTGGGACACGAAACTGCAATTGATTCACTATATCGGCGTAACCGTAACGACTATGAAATATGTTATAAAGTACAATTGCTCCTAGTTCAACACGCATTTCATGGAGAGTATTGTATTGGAATGCTTTAATGCATCTCAATAGTATTTTTTGGTATATTGAAACGATACTGATACAATCAATAAGGCGTTGTTTTTCCTATAAACTCTTGTGTACATATTTGCTATAACCATGAAAGTGTATTGATCAAAATAACACGAAATATATTATGAGGATTATTAAAAACACTAAACTTGTAATAAAAATGCTATTTCGATATAATTTAAGACTATGAGTTTGATTTTAAAATTCAGTTAATTTGTTCCATTTCTGATCTGCTTGTTGTTATTCTAGATTCTGTCAATAAATAGTGGATAGGGAGACTCAAAACATTACTGCGATGATAAAAAATTCAACAGTTAAACAAAGACCCTTCAAAATATAAACTTCTCATAAGTTTTTTTATCTGGGAAATCATTTTTGCATTTTTTATATTTTTTCTTAAAAGAAATATCAATATTAATTTGATAAATTTAGGTGCATTCAAATAAATTAGAAGTTGTTGAAATCATGTTTGAACAATTATAAATAAGTCTTTTTAAATTTAACAAATTTTTACTTATACGAATTTCTTGCCTCAATCGTGTAATATATTATTACTATATTTATTAAGATCTGCTTGGTTTCTCCATTTCTCTATATACAAAATTTTCCCGTCGAATTTTATGTATATTCGTTACGGTTTTTAGGCCTTTCCCTTTTTGTGTAATTTTATGTATTTTTAATACATCTATGGCACACTAATAAAAACAATCACAAATTGACCGATTACATTCTAATTAATTTTTTTTATAACTAAATGTCTTAAAAATTTTGCTAATATTTTTGCATCTTAAATTCATTGAATCCTACTAAATAATAAATGGAGCTAACCTGTTGCGTTACAGTTGATATAAATCTTGATTTATATTTTCACATAATTTGCCATTCACATATCCAGAAAAATTTTGAAATATAAAAACTTGAAGATAAAAGATCGAGATGGTCATCCTAATTTAAAATTCAATTCAATACGGGAATAAGCACTTTCACAGGTCAAGGCAATGGAAATACAATACATTTTAAGAAAGGTAAGGTGACGTTCCATTAATTTAAATAATATCATGGTACTTCTTTCTGTTCATGTTATTTATTGTATTTTATATTTTTCCGGTAGTCCTATAAACATTTTAAAGCACGTGAAATTAAATTTAGATTCATTGCCATATATTCCGGTAAATTTTAAATAAACTGTGCTATTTCTTCCTAAATTTCACTTACATAGTTTTGAAAACGGGTTAACATTGTTTTTGTCACTATCGGCTATATTTTTGAAGCTATCGTAAATCACATTCTAAAAAAGTATATAGACATTGACAAAAAACACAAATATTTCATTTCCTTTTTTCAAACTTGCATATAAATATTTTCGGGTATCAACTATTGGGATTTATGTGGGTTAATATGCTTTATCGTTATGACAGATTACATGTTTCTTCGAAATCCGTTTTAAAAAAAGGGCTGTTGTAGACACATAAGCGAAACGTGTTATAAGAAATTCTTTTTTCTCTCTTTAAGGTACGAAATTTTAACAAGTTCTAATCGAGAGTTGGATTTGTGTACGGAATTAGGAGGATTCTCCAACTACGTTATTTAGTCATATAAACCTTGACGCAATATATATAAAAGTTCATCTTAGTCATATATAAAACCATTACTTGGTTTATATAAAACCATTACTCTGTCGTACTTTTACATATTTCTTAATAATATATATTAAATGAATGTAATCAAATAGAGTAGAATTTCAATATTTATTTGAACGATAGCTATTGACGATGTTATGTTGGTCTCCTTAACATTGTTATGTTGGTTGTTATGTTAAGTTGGTGTCTACCTTAATGAAGATCTTTGTGTCTTTTAGGTTACAAACCGAGTTTGAGGGTTAAATTAAGTGTTATATTGATATGCTATCTATAAATTCATTTATTGAATTATTGTTATAAATAAGATGAAATAATGAGCATATTAAATCTTAATTATTATAATAATTAGGTAAGTGTTTGTTCGGAGATCGCATAGGCATTGCCGTGCAATAAGATATCCAAAATCTGCTGACACCTCTAGTAAAAAGGAATATTTTTATGGCAATAAAATCTACCAATAAACTTTGTCCTCAAATTGTCCACTTAAATTATTTCATAGAAATTGTGTGTGTATATTTATATATATATATATATATATATATATATATATATATATATATATATATATATAAGTATACAGGTATATTACAAACTCAGTTTTGTTATTAAAATAAATACATTCTTTTTCACTCAGACTAAAATTTTAATATAAATTTTACGAGTATATATCAAAATCCCCTGCTGCATTTATATATTTGTCTGCGCGCTCTCATCTCAGAACTCATAAAAACCAATTTTCTCCATTTTCACCAATAGATAGACTAATTTCCGAATAAGATAATAAATATACAATTTATGTATGCATTGCATTAATTAGACAACTTTTGATGGTCTTTTCGAAGAAAGTCGCACAAAAATCAAATGTTACGAAATACTATTACTATAGTGCATTGGAGAAACCGTAAGATGAACGTGAAAATAATGGATGGTAAGATACATCAAAATGATATGCTGTAAATTTTTTTTATCTCAAATTGTTTTATATAAGTCTCTACTCAAACGTGTGTTTGTTTCACCTGTAGGCAATGATAAAGAAATTTTCGGTTTATGAAAGTAATAAAAATGCACTTACAATATATTTTTGGCAATTTAATGTGAACTTTAATCCATAAAAATATTTGTATAACTTTTAGTTTCTAAAGCGATAAACATTCGTATAATTTTTCGTAGAGAGAAGATCCACTTGAACCAAAGGTACAAACATGCACGCAAACAAACACCCATACATGCATGCAAGCATCCACTTATACACGCACAAACACACGCGCAGGCGTGCGCGCGCGCGCACACACACACACACACACACACCTACACACACTCCCACAGGGGTGCGTGCATCTTTCTGTTTGCGTGCACTTTTGGGTGTCTCTGCGTGAGTACGCGTTCACACATACACCACATTATTTAGTGTTTACATTATTGGGGTTTTTAAGACTTTTTAAGGCAATATAATTGGTTCGAACAGACACTCAAGTTCAACTTTCTGTACGATCACAATACTACTGTCATTCCTCATTTCGGGTGAAAGTAAAGAACAATCGTCATTTATTCATGAGTGGAAATTCACGAAAATATTTTTTTTACAAATCACACTGCATAGCTTGGACATTGATACTTTATATGTGTTTTTATCGAGTTAGAGTCCTTTTATGTTAGAAATTTCTAAGTATGTTCTATAATAAATTACTATCTACACAAACATGATTTACCTTCCTGATCGTCTAGAGTCGAAGCCCATTTTATTGCGATCTATTAGTTTTGAAGACTATCATTAACTTTTTTTTTAAACATAACGCTTCCATTAGCAAAAAAAGACTATTTTATATTTTTATCATTGCAATCGTTTTTTATTAATTGGAGAGAAAATAACAATAATAATAGTAGTATTAGTTCACAGCTTGGAAAATTTATTTCTTGACAAATATTTGTATATTTTTAGAGAGAAAAATCAATTAAGTGTCAATAGAAATTGCATTACAAAATTTTCTTGGGGATTAAGTACATCAAAAAGAATAAATATTAAGTGGCAAATTTTACTTCTTTAAATTCAACTTTTAAAATAAACGTTAATTATTTTTTTAATATATAGTATGCCTGGTATTTACAAAAATTAAATATTGTGTCTATACCTCTATATGCTTGCGCAATTTCATTGTGGTTTCTTCTAAAATTTCACAGCAATAGATTTTAAACTCGAAGAACTATGGTGTTATTATGGCGGAGTAAAAATATGATATAATGCTTTTTGTGTTTCTAAATTGTCTGTGTAAAACTTGTCACGCATTCAAAACTTTGTTCGATGACTATAGGAATCAATTTCATGTGTACATATATTTCGATTTCATAAAAAGTTTACGGTCCTTCAGAATATACATCAGGATTTAATACGATGGTAATGTAATAATATACATTAATATTATAATTTCTAAAACTTTACAGTTATAAATGGTTCAGTTTTCACAGTTATATCAAAAGGAAAACATGAAATAAGATACCCAATCTAAAAACGTGCAGTATATTCAGGTAATTTGAATAAAAATATAATGCATACATTAAAATCTTTCATTCGTATATTTTATAAATATAAAAAAAAATAGTTTTCAGTAACTATTAATGAAATTTATTCTAAATATAAAGAAATGTCTTCTAAAGTAATTTAAGGTTTCCATTGACATGAAAATGTTATCAAGGAATTGAAGCCGCCAGAGAAAGACCCAAAATGATAAATTCTGCCAGTTATAATCAACGGTCTGCTAGCCACTAAATCGGTTTTTATTCTGTCAATCAGCTAACGATCAAAACTAAGATCTAAACGAGATATTTGAAACACTAATTAATAGGAAAGGAATTGTAAATGTCATGAGCTTGTGTAACAATGCAAGGTAAGAAAAAAGACTACACTATAGTTATATAAAAATAACATACCCATGTTCTCGTGCTGCAATTGCATAACTTACAAAACGCTATGCAGCACACAGAAAATTTCTCCCACGCTAACACGATGACATTTAAGTTTATCGTGAAATTCTTTCCGTAATAATTATTTTATAGAATTAGTAATAATATTCTGGGCTAATTGGCAAAATTTAATGAATTTATTACATAGAAAATTAACTCAACCTCTAACTCATCTTGAAATGTGGCCTCCATTCATATTTTTAAACTGAAACAGAGTAACCGGGTTACATAAATTTTAAGTAATTTCTGCGGTACTGAGGTGATAAATTTAATTCGTAGTCTGAAATAGCGTCACTCTGGTTAATTCACACGTTGCCTAATTAATGGCTTATAAAATTTAGCTTGTGTCAATTAGTTGTATTAAATTCTGCTTCAGGAATTTATATTAAGCCCTTTTGGCATAGTCTTGCTACCCTTTCAAATTATAGCAATAATTTTTTTTTGTAATGTACAAACATATATGAGTGAAATATTTAAAGAGTGGCCATCGAAAAACTTGTTAGGCCTCTTGTTGTGCACACACTTCCGACTGAATAATCGCAGTGATTAAAGTTTCAACTAATCCCATTTTGGTGCAACGCAAATAATGTTCTACTACAATGAATCACAAAGGCATGCATGAACATGAATCCATTTGAAATAATTTAGTAATTCAGGCTAGGAGATTACAAAATGTCTGATAATGTCTGATAATCTACCGGAAGCGGTGATGAAGTTATGGGCAATACATGATGATGCTGAGTTAATGTTTAATGAAAATGAAAAGAGACCAGTTCTTTACAATAATCAATTAAAAGAATAGAGTAACCGTTATTTAAAAGAAAATTTGTGGATTGAAGTTTTGGCATAAGTGGTTCAAAATTGGAAGGAACTGTGAGCAACAGACAAGAAACGTAAAGGTAAGTTTGTATTATATGAAAAAAACATGGTATAAGCTATCAAAGTTCATTTACACAAAAAAAATTAAGAAATAAAATTGTAAGTAAACTAGTCCAAATTTATTCACTTTTTATTTAATAATAGAAATGGATTTTACAATTTGTTTATTAAACATTTATATTTGTTTACGCGACATCTCTGGAATTGAAAATTTCACTAAACATCACAACAATTAAAATTTATTTTTTAATGTCCTTGTGTTTTTTTTCAAAATGTTCCTCTTGCAACTCGAATATTCTTATTTTTAATTTAACTGATTCTCCCAGATTTTTTTCTTGATTTCTCCTAACTTATACAATGTTTTTCCATTTATTTACTTTTCTCTTTTAAAACGTCTATTCTCTTATTCATTAATTTGTTGGAAAATTATTTTCTTTAGAAATTTTGGTTCCTCCTTTAATATTTACTTAACGATAGTTTTCATTTACTAATCGAATTTAACCATATATTTCCTTTTAATTTAATTGCTGGGAAAAAAACAGAAATTTAACACGTTTTTTTAATGATTGGTATTGAAATAAAATAATATCCCAATTTTAACATTAAATTCGGTTAGATGTTCAGATAAAAGAAACAAACAAAAATACACTTTCTTACTTTGATTTTAATTTTTTTTACAATGGAAATCGATAATATATTTATAATATTTAGGATAGGTAAAGATAACGCTATATTTTGTCTTTTGATGACAGAAGGCATTGAAGAATAACAGCAGGATCGACAATGTATTATATATTTTCACTGTAAAAAAAATTATTTTTCTTGTTGCAATACAAAGGAAAGAATGAGTTAACATTTTTTGTTTGACGGTTGAATATAAAAAAACCGGTTTTACGTTTTTTCCCGAAATTAATTAAAAAAAAGTAAGTTAAAAAGTAATTATTTGGAGATTAACTACAACAAAAATATTAAAATAGAATTAGTAGAGAAGAAAACGAAATTTTAAAGAAAAAAAATCTTAACAAATTAACTAATAAGATAATAAAAAATTAAAAGTAGAAATATAAATCAATTAAAAACCATTGTACAAAATTAAAGTGGAGAAAAATCAAGAAATAATTTTTCGCACATCCATTTGAATTAAAAATACGAATTTTCGGAACCAATAAAAGAAAAATTAATAAAAAAAACTTCAGGATATTCAAAAGAAAATTGTAAATTTTATAACATTATTAGGAAAATGTTTAGTTTTAGAAGCGGCGCGTAATTATAAATTAAATTATCCCACGTAAAGCCTAGTAAGGTCTATTTTTTTAATCCAGTAAATAATTTTTTTTAAAAGTTTTGAAAGAAGAATTTTTAAATAAAAATAAAAATTAAATAACACTTTTGTGCTTTACAACTTTGAGAGCTTAACCATTTTTTTGATTAATTTAAACTTACTTCTACTTTTTTATTTTTGCTGGTAGTTTATTCGAATATTGAATCACTTCTACACCAATTTAAGACCCTATTTTTTCAAAATTATGGTCGCTATATTCTTTTACTCTATTGCGTTGTTGTTTTTTGTTGCGACGTATCAAAAATGGAAACAGAAAAATGTTTTAATCACTGCGATTCTTTAGTTGCATGTTTGTGCTATTTGAAACATTTAGTTCTATTTTTGCGACTTAATAGTCGCTACTGGAAACCTAACCTTACAATATGATTCTGCTTTCGATTGAACGCAGTCAAAAGTTTTTCCGTGTACTTGTGAATCATTAAGCTGATAGTTATTTTTAGCATATTAACGTAATAGATCAGCGGCATTATATTATTTATTGCTCCCTGATTTTTAGTTCATTTTTAGTTTCAAGTTAGCTGATTTTTATTATTCTTCCAAATTTTATTTCTCAAAAATTTTATCGATAAATTGTCACATACAGTTTAGTTCAATTCTGCTGTGTTTAATATAAATTACATAGTAAAATATTTTATTTCGCGTTACAACGAAAATATATCGACCGAGTATGAAGGCCTTTGCTTAACAGTTAATCGGTCGCAAAAGAAGTATAAAAATATAAATATGAAAGCAAATTAAATTAAACATATTCAAATAAAGCAGTCAGCAGATAAATCAAAAACATTTTAATAAGAAAGATGGTTCAACATATTACGTTTTACGTAGGAATGCTTTGTACACAATATAAAATATTGTGCTCTTAATAAAAATATTTATTTACATAGATACATTTTTTTCGAGTTACTATAGGTTGATCTGTTTGGAACGATAGTAAATTAATGATTTAATAAAATTTAAATTTTAGATTTAACATGAACACAAAATACACAAGAGCTTCGAAAGATAATGATGACACATTTGATGAAACGTACTTTCTTTCGCTCATCGTAAACAATTACACTCTGGTGAAGAAGAAGAAATCGCTAGGAAATAAAAAGAGAAAGTAACCATACTTTCTCATATACAGATATTAGCAAAACTTCTTTTGCATATTTTCAATCATCAAGCTGTACTTGACTTTCTTAGAGTTCCAAATAATGGGAACAGGGTCTAATCAATTCCACATTAATGTACTGTAGAGCAGGAAACATTTTTTTGCTACGTTCACTAAATACACACTGAACGAAGAACTCTTAGGTTTCTTATATATCAGTGAAACCGTGCACGGTTGCTTTTTAAATTCGTTTATATATTATAAATGTAATCCAATATAAGATATTAAATATCGCGTGTAGGTGCAGAGAACAATATAAGAAAGTGATTAAGCACTAAATAAAGGTAATGCAGTATCCGAAAATTGGGGGATTATGTAAGTCCTCACTCACAAATGGCAGGCAAAATTGCTCCACGGTCTCGCTACCATTGCTCGATAGTACCACGTCTGGCATTCATCACATGCATTAAATATACTATTGCAATGAACGAATGAACAAAAAGATAACATATAATTATACAAATATAATGATTTATTGGGAAAATAATATACATTAAAAGTACCAATTACCAACACTTTAGAATTAAGACATTTGCAGACATCGGTGATGTGTATAAAAACAGACCCCTATATTCACTGGACGTGGATGGAAGAATACACTACACGTATACTACACGTGTATATATTTATATACACCATTGTGACCTATGGATACCTTGCCTAGAAACACTTGCCGTTGTTTTCATAATGATAGAGGTACTCCAACATAAAAGCTCGTAAGTAGCCAGCAAGAAACTGCTGGCACGTATATCCCGATCGTGTCGCAGTACAGTATAATGCTTATTTAGGATCTCGCCATCGCGTACGGACTAGAGATATAACATAAATGACTAACGGAAGAACCGGAAACACATATTTCGTAAAAGCTACAATGGAAGCAAAAATAGAAGCGGAAACAGAAACGGATGTCAATTGGTATATATTAAAAAAAATAGTTATTTTTTATAAACAGTTTACTAAAAAATTAAAAGAAGTCCTAAATAAACATAAAATTTACATCCATCCTGTGTAGGTATTTGTGTAAAGATATTAATATTTAAAACTTATGAATAGCAAATTTTACTTTAAAAATAAAATGTTTCCATCTTTTATTTATGGAATCTACTCCTTTTTTCATTCTAAATTAAAACTGCTTCGCTGAACAATTATTCACTTGAGTCACCGCTAAATAGAGCTGATAATAATATCCGGAATAATGATAGTAGTATCGAATAATTTTGAGCGTTTATTTGCTACTATATCAATGGATTTTCCTTAAACAAAAGTCCTTGTTGGAATTCTGCAGTATTACCAGGTTATCACCAATATCTTCTTCAATATCTGAAGTCAAAATAAATTTTAACAATTCCAAATAGTGATGAATCGAATTCGTCGAAGATTGAAGTACATGAGTGCTTTCGATAGTATTATTATTTATCTTTCTCTAACGCTGAAGACAAGCACATAAAGTGTCGTTTTCTTTTGAAGATATAATTCCAATTTATTCTGTTTCAACTTCATCAAAAAAGATTTTTTTTTAATCTCATTAAACAATTTCGTTTTAAGTTGTGAGTCCAAATAAATAAAATAATAAAAACATAACAATTGTATCTCTAATCTCTATTTAACTTTCAATCATTTTCGTTTTTAGAATATTGTATACTTATTAATAGGGCAGGCAAATACTAGTATTGAGATGACTTCCTCTTTGTCTGAAATTGGTTATCAACAACACACAGATGCGAAGAGATAGATTTTATTTTAATCGCTGACGAGTTCCGTCCTCCACATCCAAAATCCAACATCAGGTCTTGTAAACTAACTACCAGTAGCAAATATCTTGAATCAGAGTTGATTTACTACAATACGTTAGGAAGTTCCATTTTTAATTTCCGTACCTCATCATCAAATCATTACTATACGTGAGACTATCTTACTAGTAACTACTTTCAAATAAAAAAGTAATCACGCAAATCGGTTCAGAAATATGGGAGAAGTAGACGTAGATACATCCAAAAAAATTATGCGTCGTATATATAACCTCTTCCCTTTTTGAAGTCGGTTAAAAATATGTGAAATAAAATATATGACACATGAATATAACATGAATACCTGCTTTACCTACCTAGTTCGACAGCCTTGTACAGCACATAATGGAGATTTACGGAGTGTGTCCGCTAACAATTTTTGAATCTTTCCTTGTGCTGCCAAGAAATGATTAAAATGAATTGCGATTCTCTTAAATTCAAGTGTTAGTTACTCCAGCCATTTTCCTGTCGAAGTACAAGTTTTAATACTGCACTGAATTTTGTATTTGGTGCAATTAAAATCTTCAATATCTCGTAACTGTAATACTTTAATAATATTTGAAACTATATCACGTATTGCATAACACAGAGTATGGAACAATTATTATTAAAAGTCGTATAACATTTAAAATACAGTAGAAAACACCAAAACGGCATGGGTCGAACTGAGAAATTTGAATTTAAATGGTGCACGGCAAAATATTTGGCCTGAAATATTTAACTCTTCCACGGCAAATGTGACCCATAGCCTGCTGTACCAAGCGAGATTCTTCATCTCGAAAGGTCATTGGGTGAAAAAGGTTTTGCTGACATGAATATAAAAGAGAAGGTATTCAGGCACACGACGCTGAACTTTCAATAGGAGAATGGCTTTCACGTGACGAAGGAAACTCATCACAGACGACAAAGAAATCCGAAACACAGATAAAATCAATGAAGACAAATTAACAATTAATAACCTTTCTATGATTTTTGAAATGACAGACCAGTGAAGAGATAAACAAAATTGACAATAACTGGGAATGTATTCCTAGCTTCAGAAGGGCTATGGATTGTTCGCTTGCGCCATATAAAATTTTGCTAGAAGATAAAAGAAAAGAAGTAAAACAACCCAAGGTATCACACTTTTTCAAGCCAAAGATTAAACATATTAACGTTAGTGCCTCTTTTATATCTCTTTATATCTAATGTTTATAAATTGTTGAGTTTATTGCCTTTTGTAATTATTTTTAAAATATAGGGAGCATTGTTGTTATGAGGGTGATGTTTATTTTCAATAAGACGTTTTGCAAAACGAGATATACCTGATTTGTTATTTCGCCACCTGGCAATATATTCTTTGTTATCAGGTAGTAAAGTTTCCTCCTGTTTGTCCTATATATATATATATATATATATATATATATATATATATATATATATATATATATATATATATATTAAATTAGCAACTATATACCATATCATCAGACATAGTATAATTAATATCTTCTAGACATAATGTAGTTAGACAACATTATTACTGCAGTTATCTTCTAATTATTTCAGCACGGTCACACATCTAGGGAGACACATCACACAAGAAAACAAAAAATGGGAGTTATGTATAATTAGTGTTATAGCCTTGTTTCCACCATTAGATATCCTTGCTATTGTATAAATATATTACTGAGAATATCATTCATTTAATTTATTACATATATCTATATATTTGCATTTTATAACCTCGTAGAATAACACCAATTTATCAATATAATTTATTACCCTCACAAAAACGCGCACATCGTATGACTTCCAAAAATATAATAAAAACTACACTGCTCCTCTACAATAAACTCACTAACATAAACAGTGGGAAAACTCGTGCAAATCTCACATACTCTATTGTTTCATATAATATATAAATGCTGTTGTAAATAGTTAAGAGTCAATCTTTGCAAATTGCTTACCTGTAGATGTTGTCACACAACGAAATCTTGGTCGTGGTTAAAAATTTAAATGAAGAACAAGAACATTATGTAGTTTTATTTAGTTTTGAATACAAATTAAGTAATAATGCATTTCTACGAAATTGACACCAAATATATTGAAACGTACTTATTATGAAATATGGAAAACTAATAAAGAATATCTTATGCAAGGCGCAATTATTAAGCGCTGAATGAATAAAATGAAAAAAAAAAATATACGCTCATCGTAAAAAAGAACTAAAAAGAATTGCTCAGTCTTCCGTTATACTTCCGTTGTAAAACATTCAGAAGCAGAACCGGACGCGAATGTTTCAATTGTCGTGGAACTTCCGCTTTTGCGGAAGCAGAAGCGGAGCTCCCTTACATCACTGGTACTGACTCGTCTGACTATATTTCTCTCGCTGCAATCATATAAAACCGCCCTGACCAAGAACTCGTATAAAACTCTCTAATCGTTCCTTTGAAGCCGCGTGTATCTTGATAATATAATTGAAGTGTCCGCTTACAACGATTGAGCTTTTCGGGTCTAGCTAGCAATCTTTGTGCACGCTTTGGAAATATCCATTCATCTATAAAGGTGTTGCAGAAGCAGATTGAGTGAGCCACAAATATTTCAAATTTTTCTTTCAGTGCGCCGAGTTTAGAGGAAACATAGTCTTTTGAATTTAACGTCTTTGCATAAGGCACAAACGACCAGTCTGTTTTTAAAATAGTCGGTCAGTGATTCGGGCGTCGAGTGGGGTGTGAGATGAAATATACGAATACATTTATTTTATACGCTCGACATCTGAAAAGTCAATCTCTACTTTGCCCATACCGCGTATTATCGCCTTAGGATGACGCGTTTCTCGTAGTAGCACTATGTCCCATGTTTGTTCCGCAATAAAAACGTACGTGCATTCGGTAGCATTCGCGTGTCGTTGGCATTGTTCGGGACGGGAGGTGCGGCCTTAACGCTAGTCATTGCACCCGGCAATCATTGGCTTGGTTGGGTGGCAGCTCGCAGCCGACATCGGATCACTGCTAGCAAAAGCATCGATGGGCCCAGTCTGTCGTGCTACTGATTGTATTATAGGGCGGTAGAGGGAGTGGGAGATGGTGGTGCTATCTTGCTCATATTCTTCGCAAGATGAGGGTAATCTTAAGTAATTTTCGACACGAATTTTAAAGAATTAATTCTTTTTGATCTTTATTTGATAATGATTGTACATCATATTTTTCCTGCATGTCGACAAATTGACTTTACAGATTCGGAACACTTCTCAGAAATTTTTTTAACATTATTTCGATACGAACTTCCGGCATTTTTACAATTGTTACTGTAGCTAAAAAGTTAGTTATTAATAACTTTTTTTGCAACAAAAATCACGCTTGAAACAAACGTCTATCAAGTTAGGTTGTCGAAAATAGATGAAATGATTTATTGCAATTGTTAATAACTCAAATATTTGTTAGTTATTTAAAAAAAAATAGGTCTGATAGAATTGGAAAATAAAACGAAACCATCTATTTGTTTCTATGCTCTCTCTTAGGAAATATTTTCATGGCGCTATTAAAATATGTCATTGATTAATAGACCATATCCAACCTTTAATCATTTAGTGTCAACGGATCCAGAATAATGTCAGTCCTGATCGTCTGTCTACAAAATTTTATATTAAAATTTTACATTCTATTTCTATAGAAACAATTTTTATTATACTACAAATAGTGCTTAAATCATAGTATATTAGTTATTCAAATCGCAATATTGTATTAAAAAAAATGAGAAAAAGTAAATTCCATATACGGGACCTTTGAAATATGTACAACGAAATAAATTTTCTGCATAGTAGCTTTTCTCTAAGGACTTTTTCTTGTGACCAGAACAGAATTCATTTTACATTAAACGTTTCGTTTCCGAACTACGTAGGTATGTGGGTCGACATAAATGTAGACGTATTCCTCGTGTCGCCTTTACGAATCGGCAAGAATTCAAGGTGTGCGAAAGGAAGATTTGTGTTTCTATACGTTTGACAAAGACTGTTTTACATGTTTTTTTAATACCTAAAATATGAAACTAATTATATTATAAAATTTATTCTTAGTTCGTGATGTTAATTACAATATGTGCGCTTCTATTTCAGAAATGTTATCTCCGTTACATTTATGTTATTACATATTACATGTCTTCGTTTTCTCTTTCTAAATTTTGATAGTAAATATGACAATATAAATATGGTAAATAATTTATAGTTTTAAAGTAAACAAATGTTAATAAGGTTGTACCTCAAAAGGTGTTCAAGAATTTAAAATACTTTCTTATACTCTAAAAAATTTTATGTAAGAGAGAAAAATAATACAGGTCTGCAAAAATGGTTTGTTCATTTGCATGGCATATTTTGACTGAATTATATTTTAAAGGTAAAAGATTCTAAAAATGATTTCCATAAAATTCCATCACGTATAACTTTTTTTGCAAAATCAGAATACATTTTTAACGAAAACACTTCTTTTTACAATGAAAGAAATACATTTATTTTCTTACAACAAATTAATAACATTGTTTCTGATATGTTTACACAATTTTAGATCTACTCCTTTTTCTTATAAACCTTTTCTACTTCTTTTTGATGCTTTTCCGAACTCGTTTCCGATTTGATTCCTTGGTTTCCCGATTCCAACGGTAGTGAGCTAACATATTGATATCACATTTTCCTTGGTGGCGTCTCTCAATATCACAGACATCCTGGTAAAATCTTTCTCCTTGTTCATCGCTAAATAGTCAATATGGTTCTAAAAGAAATGAACTTTTAAGCGCATCTAGCATTCTTGAAGTTCATATGCTGCCAGCATGTGTTGTACAATGGTTTTTTAGTTAAGGTGTGTGGTATTCCCCAAAACCTTATTAACTGCATTCTTGAAAGGGTCCCACGCTTCTTTTTCTTCGTCTCCCATTGTTTTCGGAAAAAGGGGATCAATTAGATATTTCCTTATATCGGACCAGTGAAAACATATTCTTTTAATTTGGCTTCAGATAGTTTCGGGAACTTGGAACACAGATTTGACGAATAGCTTTATGAGCCCCAATTTAATATGAAGGAATAATAACACTTTTTCTGACGAAACCAAGGTCGCATTGATGACGTTTTTCTTACCGGAGTTAAATTGTCTCGAGGAGGTCAGTCAGTTCTTGTCCAAGTGCAGCTGTCTGACTTTACTATACCTTAAACAAAGAAAACAAGGATACTTTGGATAACCTCCCTGCTGACCCATCAAAATGTTTAGTATTTTGAAGTCTCCACAAACCATCATTATAGTTTTCTTTCGGATGAACCGAGTGTTTAATAGTAAGAGATGCAAATACATTGCCATTGTGCAGCAAAACTGCTTTGAGTCTAGTTTTAGACGAATCAATGAATAGGCGCCATTCTGATGAATCTCTCGATGCCTGTACCACGAAAATTCGTTCCTAGGTGATAGCTGATTTTTGTTTCTTAGCGTTGATCCTAGTAATTTGGCCGTATTTTTTTAAAGACGTAAATCTTTTACTTCGTAGTTGAGCTCTTTTTGAGAAAAAAGTCAAGGTCTCTCGTCGATGGAAAGATGTGACTGACTCCCTCAGCATGTCACTTAAATTAGAAAGTGGCTGTGGAACTGGCATTTTGGATCCATCAGGCACTGGATGAATAGCTGAGTCAATATTAGGGTAAGCAATTTTCTTTTTATTTTTTGTATTATTTCTTTTTACATCTACCGAATAGAAGTACCAGCCGCTTGTGTGATTTTTCTGTTAACGTTATATCATGGGAATGCCGAAAGGAAATGAGCTTTTCTTACCCTTAAACCACAAATGATAATATTTCTTCCATCTTCTGCACACATTTTGCGGAGTCCATGTTTCTTCTTGATCTTCAAGTTTCTATTTAAAATACGCAAAATAAATTTTTTAACAAAACTCACTTATGATCCTTTGTTGCATTTTTACTGTGTATTCACCACACATATAACATAAGCTGTCGGGAGAAATTACACAAACACTGCAAGTCATATTCCAAAAATAAAATTACTATCACAGTATCGTTTGATACTGTGTTTCTTATTTTAATTAAATACTGAATTTAAAGGAGTGACATTAGTTGGCCATTAAAATACTGAACTTATTTTATTGTTGAAACACGATCTAATCCAACAGCTGTTGTTTATATTTATTCCCAGTACCCAATAACAATTGAAAGCTTGCTCAACCTCATCAGTAATACTGCTCACTATAAATTTTTAACCTATTTCGACACGATCATGCGACCTTCCTGTTAACGTAAAACTACTTTATTTACCAACTCCTAACACTATTTTCTACAATTATCAACATTTCTTGTATCATATATTATGAAATGTAGCTATATTTCATAGAATTAATGCAAGAAGGTTTAGTTTAAAGAGTATTTATTAAACAAAAAACAAAATATTACATTTTAAGTTAATTCGGAATTTTACATTAAATTCAAAGAAAAACATGAGTTGACAAACGTAATGAACTTTTTTTTGTATTTTTTTCGCTTTTACCGAGTTCAAATCTATGAAAAAATGTATAAAAATTTTGTGCAATTTTTTAATTGCAAACCTGTGTAATTCAAAATAAAAAATTTTCAATGAAAACATTTGTAATAAATGTGTAAAAACATTCATGGAAATAATCTTTAAATAAAAAATTAACATTTAAATTTTTAATTAAATATTTATTTTAATATATAGAGCTGATGCTACGGGAACAATTTCTTACAGCCGACGAGAACACCGATCTAACCCCACTCAATGAGCCGGCGTGAGTTGCCCCAGATTTCCGTGGTGCGCCGCGCCGTCAAAAGACACACGTCTTGTAATCATTCCAACAACGGTGACGACGAAAAAAATGTCATAATATTTAGGGAAAACGTTAAAAAAATAACACCACCAATGGGTAACTTAATATTTACTTATTTCATCGCTACTTTATCAAAAATAATGACGTAAGATTACAGGATAACTAAAGGAACTATATATTAAAAACTTGGCTTAGTAATATTTGTATACTAAAAACTATAGATACTTTCAGTGTCAGAGCGAAATTTCATAAAAAATTATAAAAAAATTGTTTTCACCTCAAATAGTTTCTAAGGATAAGTTTATTGGACTAATTTTGTCGAACGCGAAAGTTTAGGTATATATTTGATTATAATACTGGGTTTGCCCAAATACTAGAAATTTTATGAGCTAGTTAGTCGTTGAAAATATGAGATTGGTTAAATGTTAAGTGAAAAGAGCCAAATAACATTTTTATTTCTTATATTAAAGTAAAGAATAAAATGTTATCTACATTATTTTAAACTTGTAAGCCCACTTTTTAGTTATAAAAAAATGAACATATTTTGTAAGTACTTACTTAGTTAGCTTGAAACTTTTCTTATGAAATAATTTAAATTTAGTCATTTAAAAACTAATGAAAGTACTTGAATAAAATGTAGATTACAAGTTATTTAATTTTTCATGAAATATAGATAAGACGTGCGTTTTTTTTCACTTAATATTTCATAAAATAAAAGTTAGTTGTAATTACAAGAATATTTCTTTTTCCCTTGCAGTTCTAGGTAAACTGTTTTTTTCTTCAAACCGTTTAGGCTTGAAAAAAATGAATTTTATTTCATAGTTACATACCAATTTAATTTTATTGTTAAACAGGAACCATGATTTGAAAACAATATTAATTATTAATTGTCATTTTGATAATACTTTATTCGAAAGAGTCAAAAAATTGTAAGCGATATGATATAACAAACACCTTTTAATGTAGAATGAATTATGAGTTTTTTTCTAACAAATAATTAGCTCAGAAAACAGTCTTTCAAGTTTTTTCTTTTCCTACTACAATCTGCATTTTTCCTCTAGCCCATTTATGTCTTTTCCCTACTTTCCCCTAATAAAATTGAATCGGCAGCATCCAAATTACTCCTACTATTCTTATATTCCATCTCATGAGCAAACAGGAGGCTTACCTACGCTGGAACTTCTAGCGCTTTGACTACATACTTTCAAATAAGTGAAAGTAAATACTCTCAAACCGATACGGAAATGCGATCCGTTTTAAATAGTATTGGATAGAAAATTGGTTATGCACTGCTAAAAATTTAAATGCTTATCAAATATTTGTTTGTATCTAAAATCAATTAGGAACCCAACTAGAGCAAGTTCAGTGTTTAAAACAACTTGTATCATTTGTGCAGGACAAGAAACTTGCAATGAGATCTGTAACAGGGATGACTCGGTAGTAACAAAGGTCGCCTTGCCGAAAAGGTCCATCTAGAAGCAAGGTAATATTTCGCTCAAGATCAAACTCTGCCTATTTCCAGTCATTATCTTGGTCACCCGTCTTTGCAAACCCAAAAGCTGGACATTAGTAAAGGTCAAACTTGAAGAAACTAGCGGACTTTCAAATGCATTGCCTTTGATAAATCCTGGGATTATCCAGAACAAGCAAATGCAACTGGACGATGAGGACCAATCAATCGATCAACTAATCCAAAGACAACGGGTATTTTGGTTCGGTTAAATGATATTGGATCGTTTATCACTGCAGTTCCTTTAGTGGGAAGCACCGACCACAAAACTTAGCACACGACACCAAAGAAGACATGAATTGGTCACGTTAAAAAAGATTTCGTGAACCAACGTCTGACTCTGAAAGAAGTCAAAACCGTCGCCGAAGATCGCCGACTATAGAAAATCGAGATTCCAAATCGCAAGACACCCACAAATACTTATTGGCTATGAAATCGCCTTCCTACGCTCGTCCTTATTTTTCGCCGTTTCATCTAGAAGAAGAAGAAAATGAAATCAATTCGGGAGTCAAAGAGTGGACGGCTTGGAACTTTGAAAATGTACTTGGATTAAAATGAGCGTCAAGCATAACATTACATTACATTATTTTTAAATACTTTCTTTATAATTAATATATCTGCTTACTTTTTTAACTAGCAAACTCCACTTTATCAATGAAATATATGGTTTCTTTTTTATTAACTTTATAAAAGTTTATGGAACCATCTATGGAAATCATACAGCATTTATGCAAGTAACGCCATACCTGTTAGAATCGTGTAAACTTTACTTGCGTAAATCGCTATTGACTTTATTACATGCACTAAAATTTCCGTTTATATCGGAAAAAGGGACTTTTCTTCAGGTCAGAAATAAGTACTCCTGATCTGTAACTGTGCATCATCTTTGAAGTTTTTCTCTACCAAAGTCTTTATGGAGATGAAATGTACTATTATATAGAAAATTGCACTAAATATAGCATTTTATGCAAGTGACACCATTTTTTTTATGGGCATATAAACTTTACTTGTTTAAATTACTATTAATTTTATTACATGTACTAATACTTTAGTTACATAAATCGCTAGTATGTAAGCAAGCATGCATTTAATTACATTTAATACAAGCATTTTTTAATAATTTACTTCAATTTTATTTCAGACTGATGTTAAAAATGTAATGCCCAAACAAACACAAAATCAGTGGAAATGAAGATATTTTGAAATATTTAGGTCTTAAAGACATAAAACTCAAGTTTTTAAGCATAAACGAAAATGTTAAATGTAATTAAAATGAGAAATTATTAAATATGGGTTATTTAAATAAACATGCATTTGGCTTTTGGGTTAAATAGTTAAAAAAGTGTAGCCCAAATGAAGATTACTTATAAATATGAGCACATGACAATTCAATACAATTTATGATTTAAACCAAGATCACTTGTAAATATGGGTTCATAGGTTCAATACCATTTATGATTTTTACGACTATTTATATTCTATCAATATAATCGGCTTTATATCCTTTGTTATTTATTCTCTGTATTTTTCTCATCCAAGTCTCCATATCTTATTGACATTTTTTGACAAATAATAAATTCTATATTTTTACCCTTTAAATTGGGTGCAATGAAATTATTTTTCTGTATGCTGACCGTTATCTAAGTTCATTATTATATAAATAAAATAGAATTCATTTAACGTCAAACGTTTCATTTTCAAACAACATACACAGTTATGTAAGGAAATATGTACGAGTATATATAGGCGTATACGTCTGCCGGCTTTGAGTAAGCGGCAAGGATTTAGGGTGGGTGAAAGAGATATTTGGGTGAATTCAAGTTTCTATATGTTTGGTACAGACTTTTCTACATGTTTATATAGTATAACACTTTTAAATATACTGCATAGTAAAGTTACTCTTAGTTCCGGAAGTTTAATAATAGTTTGTATCCTGATACTACGGTAAGTTATGGGAGATATTTTTCCGTTTATATTAAAGTAATTAACGAAAAATAAATAATATAAGATGCCAAATTATAACAGTATATTCCTTTAAAACTAGAATAATCAATCTGGAAAAAGTAATTATTTGTAAATAATATAATTTTCCACAATCCAAAAAAAATTACCCACAGACAGATGGACAGATGAAGACGTTATTGATATAATAAGAATTTCAAGTCTTTGTTTTTGTTTTAACGTAGGGAACCTTAGAAATAACAATCGGAGAAAAGAAATAGAATTAAAAATAGACGGTGATGACTTAAACTAATATACCTAAATATGTCATGTCTGCAAGTCTTTCAAAAATTATTGCCAAAATAAAATCTGTTCACCCTGATTCAACTAAATTTTCTTGTGTTTTTCTTTAACCACCAATAACGTGTTCTATATAACTTAATTTTTTGAACGATAAGAAGTATTCTAAAATAAAAACTTCAATTTATTGTTTCTTTGCTTACTAACGTAATGTAAAATAATAGAAACAAAGATGAAACTATAGTTGAAACATTACAATTGCGAAAATATTTGAATTTAAATTAAAAACTACCATAAAACCTTGAATTAAATGATTTAATCATTTAACATACTTTCGTATATTATATTATGAAATTAATAATCAGTAGACCAATTTTAAATTGTACGTTTGTTATCAATCTACTATTTTTATTTTAAAATTTAATTTAATTTGAAACCCTCTATTCGGTATCTTATCTTTTATGCCATGGACTTAATCGCTTATTGGCAGTCGTATGGTTGGTTGTTCCTAAGAGTTAATCTTTGCTAATATCCCACCTGAAGATGTTGTAATACAACGAAACCTAGGTCGTGGTAAAGAAATTAAAGATAGTAGAAATAATACTACATCACGTAGTTTCATTTAATAGTTTCGAACCCTTAAAATGAAACTACTGGTTTTATGAGAAATTAATTTTATTTTTATAAAGTATATTATTAATTATGATTAGTGACATATAAAGGTTTTGTCTAATAAATCACTTTGAAGTGACCTAAGTATGCATAAGACCAATTTTTGAATCAACAATGAAATAGCCTCATAATTTAATTACAAAATATAAGCATCAACAAACTCTGAACTCACTTGTCATAAATATTTAAGCTTCCTAGGAAATAGGTCTTTTCCTGTGCAAAAGTTAAGTAATTGACGCTAACAACTCGACTATTGTTTCCAAATAAGTATTAATTTCGAAAAAAAATATTAGCCAACTACGAACTAATAGAAATATGGGAAATATGGAAAATTTCCCATTTAATATATAGTTTTTATGGAGAAAATATGGCTTCGAATATACTTAACTAGTCGTTTTTACTCTTTTTCATTGACTTCAGAAGAATTAATAAACACGTGGAGATAAAACCTAGGAAAAATATTAAAAGAATTTTATCGAATTAAAGCATTAAATATCGTGGGAACATAATCTATGAACAAGTGGCGATAAAACTTAGGAAAAACCTTCCAAGAATTTTATCGAATTAAAGTAAGTAATAAATATGGTGAGGATATAATGTACTGAATTAGGCAAGTTGTGTTCATATTTGTGATAACGTTGTTTTGTATAGGTACTTGTACATAGTAAATTACAAGCTTAATGAAAGTGATGAGATTCAAAATTGACCCAAAAATTTAATGTAGGAGGTAATTATGTTGATACAGATATTACGTGAAAAAAGGTAACAGATATTATGTTCAAAAGAATTTCCGTTATGGGAAATAGTTTTAAGAGACAATGTAGAAGGAAAACAAATTTTTATTTCATCACGTCGAAAGAATCTTAAAATAGAAAACAGCTATATGGAAAAGTTCCAACCTTAACAGACGTTTTATAATTTTTTTCTTATAATTATCATTCAATAAGGTAATCCCATTTGAGCATGTCAGTCATTCACCAAAGCACTTGTATTAAAAGATAATGTTTCTAAATTTTTCAAAAATTCTTCTCAAGTTCGGATAAAAATTCAACATCTTTGACGGTAAAGCAAATAAGAATTTCAAAAAATTTATTCACAATTCGCAATTTGTACACGACCGTGTGTAAATAAGGTCAGCGCAATACTATTATTGTCATTCGCAGTATGTCGGAGGAAGTCAGTGTAAAAACTGAAAGCTGGGGGGAAGTTCTCTCTCGAAGCTTTGTTAAGGCTCAGCTCTGAAAACAATAAAAGAGTAGCGAGAAAGGTAAGTTCAGCAATTTCATTTGAAAATGTGAGTGAAGTGTAGAATGTTCGGGGCGAAATGAGAAAAAGTGAAATCTGAATATTGTACCTCATGTTTTACACTGACCGGAAAGAAAATTATTTTAAATTAAAACGGTGTTGATGTTTTAGACGAAAAATTTGTATCGCAATAAGCGATAATACTGATTTTATTAATTTGACATTCTTTCTGTGATTTAGCTAATGTTTTCCATTCTTTGTTGATATATTTTACAGATGATACTTTAAAATGTCACTTTGAAGGTGGTAAATGAAAGTCAAAACGTGAAATGTTTTTTTATTAGAACATAAATTAAATTATAAGATTATTATTTTACTTTCATAATCGAATGCAAATCTTAATTATATTTCAAGAATTATTTCGAAGATATTCTTTTGAATCATCAATTTTATAATACACATATAAATTATGAAATATGAGAAAAATACATTCTTTGAGTTCTATTCAAAATGTTTAGATGTATTTATTGACACATAATTTGATTGAAATATAAACATTTTCTGAATTTACGTTAGCAGTAAGCAGTTAAAAAAAGACAAATTCGTTTAACTGCTTACTGCTTTTCTCAATCGAATTATCTTTGACGAAAGTTGCTAATCAATTAATTCCTAAAAATTTGTGAAAATATAGTTTTGCTTTATATGTAACTTATTATATCATTATGACTCACCGCATGAGTAAGAATAATATCCTCCATTCTTTTACTACTAACATTTTCTATTAATGTTGATGGAATCTATTAATTAGAATACAGTTAAAATTATTTGCAAATAGAATTGGGGTATTGGCGAACTATTTATTTCCATTTCTTGTAAATATGCTTGGCATATCTATTTGTTTTCAGCTAGTTAAATTTTAATTTCGTAATATTATTTTTACATATTTTGGACAATGCAGCGATTAACGAATTAAATTAAGTAAATGTTGATAAAACTTTAATGCAAGAAATATTTCATTAAACTTGGTGGATTATGTTACTCTGGTAAAATGTTAGATATTTTTTTTCCTTTCTTTTAAGTTTTAGTTGAATATAAAAGTAGGGAACATATTTTAGGGCGACAGAAAACACAACCAGCTCAGTAGAATAAACTATCTAATTTTTAATAATTTCTTTTGTAATAATAAATATACAATTCTCATATAAACATATTGCCCAACTCACAGATTTACGCACAGCTTTAGACATCTGAAAGTGTCATAAAAAATACATAGAATCAATACCAACGTTAAGATAAAATTTAATACCAACTTTAATTCATTAGACAGAATTACAGAACATAGTAATTCTAATGAATGTTTTACTAACTGGAGATAAATTGCTATCATAACCAAATTTCCTTAGCGATCGATAAAACAGAAGAATGTCAGGATTAGGTGCACCTCGCCCTACATCACTTAATGTAATTGTACAAAAGACGGGTGAATGTTCCAGGATTTTCGTGGTCGCTCTACGCAGATAAAATAAAATATAACTCGATTAATCCAGAGCCTAAAGCGCCGTTATTAAATTTAAGAAAATCTTTAAACTTTTTTCTTTAAATGTTTATTCCAGCATGATAAATTAAATAGCTTGGTATGTGAAATCGGATGGCTGCATTGGTTTCAAGTGTACAATGGATTAAATGTTGAACAAAGTCACCATAAAGTCAATGTCATGAAATCGTTTCAATTTTGTATTACAAATTTTGATGCTATGTAAACTTTCTAATAGTTTTCAATAATGTAGCTATGAAATGGGAGTTGACCTTTAGAAACCTTCTCGAACGCTGTTCTGTCAATGTTATAAATATGAAGAAATGTGTATACCTTCATATGTAAATAAGTACACTTCATATGTAAATATGTCATTATTGCATATTTGCTTGCATAAAATGTATATTATTGCTCGGAATCCATTGGAATATTAAATATAAATCACGATGGCACAATTCTCTATAACATTGATTGTTGATTCCTAAATATAGCATAAAGCTATCGGCATACAGAAAAAAATTAACACGTTTTTAAAACGTTTTGAAATCTGCATGTATATTTCAGTTATTAACGAGTACTCGGCGTTTATGTAGATAACATTGCATCGTTTTCAGGCAAGATGAAATAGTTTATGAACAAAATCACGGAGTTTATAAATATAAGGGAATATATGTATATAAGAGAATCGATTGAATTAAACATTTATTGATATTTTAAAATACCTTCAGTTTTTACTCATTTAAATTTTGAGTAATTATAAAAAAATCTACTTTATAATTCTCGAAGTAGTTATTGCAAAACCCTACTTAAAATACATCTATATAATTATATATTTAACGATTTTTCTTCCAGTTTAACTTTATTAGTATTATATAAGATAAATAACATAATATAAGTTTTTTTCTTGGAAAATAAGTAGCGCATAACGTGAATTGCATGTCAATGCTATTATTAATTATTGTGGGTCGATCCATTTATATATTTTATAAGCAGAATAAATTATAACCTAAAATTCTATTGCAACATTACGAAATAAACATAGACCAACTCGAGATCACTATTGTCTTTTAAACATATTTAAGTTACATTTTGTGCAGATAAAACAGTTGATACTATATGTCGAAAGGGCTCCTAAATGCAGTAAATATTATATAAAAACACCCACTGTACCCACGTATGTTCCAATTACGTATCAAATAAGCAAAATTTTCATCAACGCTTGCTTAAAATTTGAAAATGATGTAAAAAGTCTTCGTATTGTTCATAATTTGCACACGGACGCGTATAAACAGAAGCATTCATAATAACACCTTCATTGCTTGATGTGCTCCGGCGACGGTTAAATGTAAAAACTAAAATTTCCCCTAGAAAACTTTGTCTCAGTTGCGAGCCTGGAAACAATAAGCGAGCAGCAGAACGTAATGCTAACAATATCCTTTTTGAGTGCGACTAAAATATTACATGAATGAAAAAATATTACATAAATGAGTTAAACGATTTTTAATAAGTATAGATATGAGTAAAACAAGTCAAAGTAAAAATAATGATGTACATTTAAATCTACACATTATAATGGGTTCAATATGTATAAGCGTAAAGTATAAAACGTTTTGACAGTGATTGGACTTGCTTTGTTCGTCTTTGGGATTACTTTATTTGCTGTTATACCATTCTTATTTAATTCTGCAAATTAGTAAAAGAATATTACAGCTTATAATCACTTTGTTTTAATTTTTGAGGTAAATTAGAAAACAAAGTAAGTTAGAAATTATAAATGCAGGTCTACTGATCGAGATTTAAATTCGAAAGCAGATATATAGTGTGTTATAAGTAATATTTGAAGCAATATTCAATAAAAAATAATATCAAATAAGATTGTAATTAAATATTCGATCTAACTGACAACCCTCGTACCTTTATTCATGATTATATATAAACCTGTACATCATCTAATCATCATCTCATATTATAAAAGTAATTAAGAAATAATTAAAATTTTTCTACTCTGGTTTAGCTCTGAATGAACATTAATATGTAACATTTCATACCGCTACTTTTTTCTATTTCCCCCAGTGACGCTACGACTCTGTGGGTCTTGACTTCCTTTTGCCTCTTCTGCAGGTGGTGACCTGTCCCATTATTCTGAGGTGTTTCTCCACACAACTGGTCCATGGTTTCCTGGCACTACCTCCAGGTCTCTTTTGCTGCGGCAACCGTTTGGTTATAGTTTTACAGCCCTGTTGTCCGGCACGCTTTCGAGACTACATAGATACTGTGATTCATAGTCATATCCCTACAGTATTAAATAACAAAGATTATGTGATTTTATTTTTGATTTAATTGCTTTTTAGGTAAAAAGAAAATATATTGTTTTCAAAATATTGACACGTCAAAATAAGACGATTCGAGGGAAATATACTTAAGATAGGGACTGATCGATAATGACGGTAATGAAGAATTAAAAAAGCAAACGAAAGTGAATTGTACTCCCAGTTTAAATAATTTACTAGTGAGTCTTGATTTAGTACGTAAACGACAAAATATGTAAATAATTATGAGGTTGAATGAATTAGGTCATTCGTTAATAATTGTTATATTGTTTATTTTGGGATAACAACTTTTTGATAATAAATTTATTTAACGTAATTTTAATGTTTACAGCTAAGTAATACGTATATATATATATATATATATATATATATATATATATATATATATATGTATGTATATAATATATATATACACACACACAGAAGGGTATATACGTGATTATACGTCCAAGAAATAATTTTTCACAATATCAAGACGTGACAAGAGTTTTTTTGTTATCGATTACATATTTTGTTGTGTGCAACCGCAAATATACTGATTTCCGATTGCAAATTATATACTCGACAAATATACTGATTATAAAAACGCTTAAAGAACGATATTTTATTTTTCTTTTTTTAAAAAAAAATTTAATTTTTCTTAATTTAAATCCACATTTGCGAAAGTTTAAATTAAAGCAATGTATTCTCTTCACCAAAAGTATTCATATTTTATCACTTTCGTTGAACATGAATCTGCCATTGAACGCTTGAACTTAGCAGTATTTAACAGATCCTTATTTTTATCGCTATTAAATCGTATAAAATATATCCACAGATACCAAACTATTACTGATTATAAATTAAGTTTTAAATTCCTACAGATAATTGAATTGGTATTAAAATCTGTCTGCTTCAATTTAAAATTAGTTTACCGTTAAGCATGGAACCGTAAATAACAATACAAAGTAAGTCATAGGAAATTTAATTCGGTAAAGAAATTAAAAATGTCTAAGTTACCTATGAAAAAGTTTCTCCCTAATTTTTTCCAAGTGCACAACAAACTTACACAAACCGGAAATGATATTAACTGTAAATTTAATGACCAAAATAATATACACATTTTACAGTTTGTACGTGGTATCCTGCAAACAAGGACTGGGCAAAAGACGCTTTGTCATTCAAAATAAGGCGTCGAAAGTGATTGTAAAACTGAAAACTGGCAGGAAATATTTGTAAGAGCCTTTGGTATGGGTGCAACTCGGGAGACAATAAAGAGTAGCAAGAATGTTAAGGCCAGCGCTCTCATTTGTGAATCGGACTGGGTTATTAAAATAACATGTCAAAACTTGACATAGCGGAACTTTAATTCTATTTTAACTTGAACATTTTAGTTGACGGTTAATATCGGAACAAAAATGTAAAAATCCGGTAGTGTTCTTATTTGAAAGTATAAATTTAACATTGTTTTTTGTGCTAATTAAAATTTTAAAAGAAAAATAAATTTGGCATCTCAATAAACCATTTTAACCTTTGCATGTGTCAAAAGTTAAAATCCAAAATATTTTTATGTAAATTTTGAAGGAGGAAAGGCACTTGACTAGTTTCTTTCTTTGGGTGATTCGTGACATTTTTTTTTTAAATGTAAGGATTTAAAAAAAACTTCATAACTTTAACATATTCCATAGAAATTTATGTCTCTCTCCCTTATTTCCGAATCTACTGAACTTGAAATCATCAAAATATACTCTAGAAATGTTATCCAAAGTTTACATAAAAATTAAAACCATGGCTCTGAATCTCATAGATTCCCAGAAATTTGCATTATTTTTAAGTTTTGGTAGTTATATTTTTACCTGTTTTTCAAAAATAAGAACGCTTATTTACATTTCATTGAAGTCACTGGGTAAAATACCTACGGCTAAAACTATAAGTAAACCTAATGAAAGTAATATTATTCAAGTTTATTTAGTGAAAAATTTAACCGAAATTTAAAATAATTATTCTGACTATTACAAAGTATGCTCTTAGTATTAACTTAATATTTTTAACGCAAAGTTAATCTAATATAGTCCATATTGAGTTAGTTAATAAATAATGAGGGTTTCGGAAGAATAGAAAAAAAAAATAGATATATCCCAGTCCATTATATCTAAAGATAAGTAGTATATAAAACATTATTGTCGACTACACGTTTCTATACATTAGACAAAAAATGGATAGCATCAGAAGGATCGCAGGTTTTCAATCGGAAAATTAGCAATTAGTTTTTGGAAATGCTTCTCATAATCAGAGTTTTTCTTTGTATACAATATTGCTTAATGATCTAAGAACACAAAATTTATGTGACTTCCTTTCTAGTGAACGGGATCATCTTTCATACCAGTTCGATTATTTATATCAAGTAATTCTTACAATAAGAACACGGCTATTAAAAGGCAGAATAAAAAAGAAAAATATACATATCCTGTGTTATGTTGTAGTCCTTTTTGACGAATTTTCAAATTCTGAAGCTGACTGATGTACATGGAATGGTAATAGTTATTATATTAAGGAGTGATTCCCAATCTTCGATTCCACGAATATCTCACTAAACACACAGACTTATATTTTTGTATTGATGGGTATTTTTTGGCATCATTTTACTCAAGTTCTTTTAATCTATTCACTGACCCTTATGAATATTATTCACATATGCAACCTATCTTATAAAATCATTCTTATCAAAACGATTTAACCAGTTCAATGCATGATGAAAAGTTAAGTAACAAATTTTTATATATTTATATATATATATATATATATATATATATATATATATGTGTGTGTGTGTGTGTGTGTGTGTGTGTGTGGGTATGTGTGAATATATGTTGCTAATAAATAAATAATAAGTTAATAATATCTTAATAACAAAAAATAAGTAATTGAAATAAAAACGGTATTTAAATAAAAATTTAAAAAATAACAAAAACAGCCGAAAATGTCATTTGGAAAAATAATCAAGACACAATATCTTTGAAATACTGCTGTTCTCTTGCCAAGAATATATAGAATATAAAAAAATGTACATACTTAAAAAAAATACTGAAGACTGGTTAAAATATAAATAAGATATTTATAATAGTCATGAAAAAAACATCCACTGGCAAAAAATTTACATCAATGCCTTTAATGGATATGTCAACAGCTATGACTCAACTCGTTGTTCATAAATTGCAATGAATTAAAAATTATTAATTTTAAACATGATTTGAAATAGAAAAAAAGGTAAGTCGATATCCACTCAAAACTCAAAGAACTTATAAGAAATTATTACTATCTATAAAATTGTCACTTGGTGGCGTGTAAGCAACAGAAAGTAGACCAGCAAAAATGAACCCAGGCGTTACACATATATAGTATAATTTTTCAAGAAGCTGGAAAATTTATTAGGAAATTATTACTATCTATACAATTTTCACGCGGTGGCGTGTGAGCAACAGAAAGTAGACCGACAAAAATGAATCCAGGCGTTAAAGATATAAAGTATAATTTTTCAAATAGCTGGGAAATTTATTGGGAAATTATTACTATATATACAATTTTCACGCGGTAGCGTGTAAGCGACAGAAAGTAGACCGGCAAAATTGAAATTTTTTTTTAAATAAGCTGATATTTTTTTTTAGAAACGATTACCAAAAATAATCAACATCTCATGCTTTCTTTAACGTGTAGCAATTGCCAAAATTAATTAAAAATAAACTGTTAACAAACATTGATAATGGTTCTACTGTTGTCAAAACGAATGGCTCTTTCCCTCTTATCGAGGTTTACGTAACATTTTTCGATGAGCCTGTAAGCATCATAGGTTAATATGGTATATCTTTGGATGGACGATATAAGAACACACAGTCTACACTTTATTTTATTTTGTTAATTCAAAAAATTCCGTAGAAATTACATTTACAATCTATCATGAAAAATAACCTAATTTTCCATAAAAAATACATTTCTCTTTTGTCTGCTTGACGATTTTGATAAAACTTTAAGGAGCTTATTTTTTAATTTTTTTTATGTACCAGTGCCATTTTTATTGTTGTAACACCTGGGCCCAACACTATATGGAGTCTGTCTCTTTAAATTATTTGTTCCTAGTGGGAAAACGCCGGTGGAAATAATTGTAAATATAGATGGCTGAGTGGATGTTTCCCTATACGATGTTTCTTTATTAACTAATCCTATATATGCTATATTAGATTAACTGTGCGCTAGAAAACATTAACTTAAACTAAGAGCGCCCTTTATAAAAGTCGGAATAATTATTTTAAAAATTGTTCATCAAATAACCTTGAATAATATTACTCTCACTACAATTATTTATAGATTTATCTGTATCTTACCGAGTGACTTGAATTAAATGTAAATAAAAGTGTGTAAATCTGGTAAGATTTTGTTTTAAATCACATAAAAGAAAAAAAAAACAATTCGAGTGCTTGACTTTCCTCCTTTAAAATTTCCATAAAAATATTTTTGGATTTTAACTTTTGGTATATGCGAAAGTTAGAATGATTTATTAAGATGCCAAATTTAAATTTTTATTCCAATTTTTAATCAGCACAAAAAACAATGCCGAATGCAAAAGACAATCCGACAGTGTTCTTATTTTAAAGTATGAATTGAAATACTTTAAAATAAGAACACTGTCGGATTTTAAAATGTTTATTTGGATATCAACTGGCGACTAAAATGTTCAAGTTAAAAAGAAATTAAACTTCCGCTATGTCATGTTTCGCTAGATTATTTTAATAACCCAGTCCCATTAATAAATGAGACCGCTGGCCTTAACATTCTTGCTACTCGTTTGTTTTCTCCCGAGTTGCGTCCAAACAAAGGTTCTTTCAAATATTTCCTGCTAGCTTTCAGTTTTACAATCACTTCCGACGGCTTATTAAAAAGGACAAAGCCTCTTTTGTGCAGTCCTTGTTGGCAAGAGACTACGTACAAACTGTGAAATGTGTATAAAATTTTGTTCACAAATGTACAGTTAATATCTAATGCTCTTTGTGAAAGTATGTTGTGCACTTCGAAAAAAGTTAGGGAGAAACTTTTTCTCTTACTGCTAAAAATGTTAAAAGATTTGTCATAGATTGTTTAGACATTTTTAATTTTCTTACCAATTTAAACTTTCCTATGACTTACCTTGTATTGCTATTCACAGTTCCATGCTAAAAGGTAAACTAATTTTAAATTAAAGTGGACAGATTTTAATACCTATTCTTTGTACACCTAAATTTAATTATCCGTAGGAATTTAAAATTTAATTTATAATCAGTAATAGTTTGGTATCTGTCGATATATTATTTAATATTTATTAGCGATGAAAATAAGGATCTGCTAAATACTAATAAGTGGCAGATTCGTGTCTAACTTACGTGATAAAAATAGGAATAGTATGTGTCAAGAGAATACATTGCCTTAATTTCAACTTTATCAAATATGGATTTAAATTAAGACAAATAACATCTTCTAAATATCGTCCTATAAGCGCTTTTCTAATCAGCATGCTATAAATGAATTAATTCGTTCATACACGTAATTATTCACATAATTTGTCGTTTACGCACTAAATCAAGACTCTCACTAATAAATTATTTGAACTACGAATACAATCCACTGTCGTCCTACATCTTTTTTACTGACATTATCGATCAGTCCATATCTTAATTATATTTGTCTCGAATTATTTTATTTCGGCATGTCTATATTTTAAAAATAATATGTTTCTTTTTACCTAAAAAGCATTTAAATTAAGAATAAAATCAGGTAATCGTTATTATCTAATATGGTAGCGATATGTCGATATGTGTGTAAAATTGTAAGCAAACGGCTACGGCAACGAAAGAGACCAAGAGGTAGGGCTAGGAACCCATGGACCGGTTGTGTCGAGAAATAACTCAGAAGGATGGGAAAGCTCACCACTTAGAGAAGAGGCAAGAGGAAGTCAAGACCCACAAAGAGTTGTAACTTTGCTGGAGAGAATAGCCACACGCCATTGTAAATATTATTATTCATTCAAAGCTAGATCAGAGTCGAAAAAATTAAATGATTTCTTAATTACTTTTATAACATGGGATGAAGATTAGGTGATAAATAGGTTTATATATCATCATGGATATAGATAGAACGGCCATTAGTTAGATCGATGATATAATTACAATCTTATTTGACATATTTTTTTATTGAATATTACTTTAAACGTTACTTAAAATACCCTATACATCCATTGTGGAATTTAAATCTCGTTGAGCAGCCACGCATTTATATTTTCTGACTTATTTCCGTTTCTAATTTACCTCAAAAATAAAAAAAAATGTATTATGAGCTTCAATATTATTTTACCAATTTGCAGAGTTAAATAAGAATGGCATAACAACAAACAAAATAATTTAATAAAATAAACAAAGCAAGTCAAATTACTGTCGAAACATTTTATACTTTACACCTGTATAAATTGAATAATGGGTTATGTTGTGTAGATTTAAATGTTCAGCGACATCAATATGGCAAATGACGTGTTTCCAGATTTTTTACGAATTGCGTGCATTGCACTGAAAGTATTAGTTGTCTTTTTACTGTATATAGAGTTAAACATATTTGAGTTTATTTCTGACCTATATTTAAAATTGGGTACATAATTATGTGGCATACGATTGACTTCAAACTTATTCTAATATTTCCACTACCCCAAAAAGAGGCTAAACAGTGATATTTAAATATGTTTTATTTGAAAATAATAAATTTTTTAATACTAAGAATATGTTTCGTCTGCGCACATTTTTAATTGAGGTGGAGGGATTTACATGCAGGTTTTGGTCTCTCGAAATTCGTAATCAACACAATCTTAGCGCCACATATAGATATTTCTTCCCTAATATATTTTTATTATTAAATGTTAATGTTCAGTTTCCAGCTAAAAAAAATACATGATAAGAAGTAGCCTATCTTTTCATTCAAATTGTCACATATTGTATACAGCATGTAAATAAAGGAAACTTGACCACTTCAATCAGTAATCGTGCATCATGAGTTGATTCATGGGCGCTGCCAAAATTACTTTCAAGGAGATGTATCTGCATCTACACACTATGTTATTAGCTAATCAAATATACATTTTAGGTAATTATACATGTATGTTATGTCAATTAAGTTAATGTCAAATTCAATTCGCGGGGGTATTTGAATATGCTTCGCACATTGAAAATATAATTTATGTGGTTGATGGTTCACATTATTGAATCCCTACTGCCGCGCGATGGATGCGGGGTATTACCCGCCTGCGACCGCGCTAGTTCACGCTGTTCTACTTGTATCCACTAATTGTAGTTGTAGATAGTGCGCAGATCAGTGGCCTGTAATAAATCTGCTTAACTAGTGAGTCTATTTAGAGTTCTTTTTGGGTAATTTGTTAGGTTGTACCTTACCAATTTTTGTTCAAATAATGAGCAACGTAAGTAATTTTTTGAGCAAAAAGCATACAATCGATGTCATCAGTCATTAGTCTGACGAAGAAGATACACCTCATATTAAGACATCCGATCCAGGTATGTTCTGTTGGTGATTGTACCTAAATCATTTATTGTACTGCATATTGTCCGTACACAGAGGAAAGTGAGACTCAAAAATTTTTGAAATAATGATAGAAAATACTTAAAATTTTGTTATTCTAGCTAGAAACCATAAAAATCGTTACTCCTTTATAATATTTTGCCGAACAAAAACAGGAAGCATGATGTTCAATTGTATAATTCGTTGCAGTAATAGTTATTGTTAACTACATATTTTTTATACTAGCCCTCTATATTTTGTGTATATAATTTTAATTTGATACGATTAATTTAAATGAATTAATATTAAACAAATACTAACGGCAACAAATTTTAATTAAGATCTAGTGTGGTAAATTACAAACATTTTTTAAATTAAATGTGTCTTTTAAATAACATAAAATATATATGCTGCATAGTTCATTGTTTTTTTAAATATTAAAAGTGAAATTATTAAATACAAATAATAAAATACGATCTGATTGTAATTTGCAACTTATCATTTATTATTTATAATTTTTGTGTTATTTTGTCTAGAATAATTATAGAAGTTATGAAAATTTATATTAAAAATTAAAGGCTTTTCAAATTAATGAAGTCAATAGAAATTTTCTACTTAAATGTTAACAGATATATTATGAAAAAAAATCATGCAAAAATACATCAAATTATATCATGAAATATTTTTGAGACGTTTTTCTGAATGCATTAATTTAGTAGTTTATTTATTTCAAAAATTCTTAAAGGTACCAGTTTTACGAGTAAAGATTTTCAAGCAGATACATAGCTCGATTCCACCAGCGGACGCACAACTCATAATTGGATATTGGGTTGAGTTTAGACTTTATTATAAACTCAATTATAATCTACGTTTTAAAATTACTGGGAAAAAGTACAATTTTAAAAACGACATTAACCTTGATTCTGAACTAGCTTTCCGATATGAATACCTTACAACCTATCCATGGTTGAGCTACTCAATGCGGTCTACAAGGACAGTTTATATTTTCTCCTTGCCTTAAATATCAAATATTTCATGAATCTGCGCAGTCTCACATGACAAGTATGTGGCATTTTGACGCACTGGCTACTTTAAATGCGTTTTAAAAGATCAAAGATGGAAGGGAATACTAAGTGTTCTGAATCTTTAAATAGGGCATATCACAGGGAAGTATGATATCGTATGAAGCCTCGATCCATTGTATCAACAATTTTTTTTTGTGGACAACATAATTTTCCACTTTGCGCAAAAGTGGATGAGGGATCTGTTTTTACAGACCTGCTTTCGAGTTGATTCGGCAGATGAGATTTTGAAAAATAATTTAGTCAGGAGAAAAAATAGCCTTGTACATATCGCATCAAATTCAAAACAAATTAAATGATTTTTTTCTGATGTTCTGAAAAACAAAATATTTGAGTAGGTGAAACATGCTTCGGCTTTTTTGGTGTAGGCTGATGAAACGGATATTAGATATAATTATGTGGTGGGCTGATATTAGTGGCACAAAGCAATTATCGGTTGGAGTTCGCTATTTACGTTTTGATAAAGATGATAAAAACCAATAGTTTGTGAAGTGTCCTCGGATATGTGCTGCTACTTGAACGCGAAAGCTATTTCGGAAACTAATATTCACTTTCTATATACTAAATATACCTGATGGTCAAGAATACGACGGCTGTGCTGCAATGGCGGGTCACGTAGATGGTATTCAGAAAATTACTAATTACAATAGCCCTATTTTTCCAATGTGAAAGCCTTGTATTGAATCTTATCAACAATAACCTAAACCATGTCAGTGAAGTAAGAAATACTGCTGGGGTTACAAAGGATATCATAATTTCTTTTAGAGGGAATACATTATGGCGAAATAAAATTCTAAATATACCTCTTTTGCAAAATTCGTCGGACAGCAAAATACAAAAGTATTACAAAATTTTTTGGAAACTTTCTCACGATTGCACGAGTTTTAAAAAAACTTTCTCAGGACACACCAAACTCTAAAACGAAAACCAAAGCCAATCAGCTCTACACGACTACAACTACTCCAACATAAATTGTGACACTCCTCGTAATTGCTGCCTATTCTGCCGAACTCGTATCCATGTGCAAACAATTGCAAGAAGTAAATACGAATATAAAGGCAATATATGATCCTGTAAACAAATTAAGAAACGTGCTTCAATCTCATCGCGATAATGGAGTTTATTTTAATTTTTGGGAAAGTAGAAAAAAATTGCAAAAAACGTATTGTTAAATTTAAGCATCTTCGAGTGGTGGTAAAAGAGGTTTACAGATAAAATCAACCACCTGATAATATGGAAGCATTTTTCAGAATATTTATATTTACCCTATACTAAGAATCTATTATTTCTTCTCTGGAAAATCGATTTTCTTCAATACAAAAAAAAATTTTGGTTTGTACAGCTCCACCCAGAAAATATGAGAAAATTTGACAAATCTTCATTTTTAGCTATAGCAGAAGATGTACAAAAACTTTACGGAGCTTTTCTACATATTTTATTGCTGAAGCTACTACGTGGTACGAGACTTTGAAGACAAATTAAATTATGCGGCTTTAAATGGCTAAATCCGTTATTGAATACGCAGATTTGGTTGCTCAAGCCACTCCGATTTACCCAGCGGTATGTGCGACATTAAAATTGGTTTAACTATTCCTGCAACAACATGTAGCATTGAACATACATTTAGCACATTACGACGTGGCAATATGTGGTATCGATTAAAGATGGGAGACACAAGGCTAAGCGGCCTATGCATGCGCTCATTGTTCATAGGAAAAAGAGTAGATGAGGATATTAAATTTATTGACAAGATGATGAACGAATTTGGACAGCAACCTATAATACGCTTTAAATTTGAACTCAAAAAGTAAAAAAAATCCTAATAATTTTCTATGTATTTTCTTTCCCGACAGGGCAGTGCAAGTGCATCCCCTTGCACCCCGCCTCCGGCGTCCATGGGTAGTTTGCAATACACCTATTTTTTTTTAAATGATACCTCTTTATATTTAAAAAAAGTCATAAGTAATTAACATGGAAATGCTTCCACCTATATCTCACCTTTTGGTAAACGTAAGAAATGTGTCAATATTGCATAATTACCTTTCTCAGCGATCTATGGTGAACTTTTACTTTTTTAACTACCCCTTTCATTTGCATAGTTTTATAAAAAAGGCTAGAAGTAAGAAAAAGATAACAAGAATAAATATCAAGGTCAACTTTGTTTACATTTCTTTTCTAAAAATCTTTAACATCAATCCATAATTCACTAAAATCTTTAAGATTACAAAAGATATCATTGATTTTTGAAGTAAACGTATCGGGTTTTTGAAGTAAACGTAATTATTAATACGATATTTTTTTTAATTTGTCATTTAGATGTATTATTACTCGCTTCTTATTTATAATATAATATTAATTTTAATTGCGATTTTGAAAGAAATCGTTATGGATTATTTATTATTTCTATGGCAACCCTCACATTTCTTCGACCAATAAGAACGTTTGGATATTTATTAAACTTTAGTATTGATATGAGAGGTGATTTGTTTAATGCGCGCTGCTGTTTTTGTTACATAATTAGTTACTGCTGATATTGAGTGGGTGGAATTAAAAATATATAATTTTTTAAAATTGATGAATACATCGCTCGTTGAAGTCAAGTGGAAATACTCCAAGAATTTTAGAAGGGAGCTACATTTGAGTACCAGGCGCTGTGGTACGTATTTAACTTAAGTCATAAGTCAGTACATAAAATAAAAAAAGACAACCAACATCCGTACGCTATTCAAAAAACACAAGCGTTGGAGATGGCAGATTATGCACCTAGAATAAATTATGCTAAATAGACTTACAAATATGTAGGGAAAATCCCCGTTGGATCCAAAACGTTATTTGATCTGATGAAAGTTTATTTCCAAGAAACCTTCATTATCATTTATTTGAAAAAACTTTCTAGTTTTTTTCAAATAAATGATATTTCATTTTGAGACTTGTGTCAGTTTATAACAGGTATGAGACGTTAAACTAATGAATAAATGTATATATATATATATATATATAAATATATATATATATATATATATATATATATATATATATATATATGTATATATATATATATATATATATATATACATATATGTATATGTATATATATATATATATATATATATATACATATATATATCTAAATATATATATATTATACTCCTATAAATAATGTTAAATTAGGCGTGAATCAGTAAAAAATTACAAAACCTTTCCGCGGTATGTCATTACTTGCACGGAATAACCTCTACCCTTTAGGGTGAAATGAATTTATATTTTTTTTATTTTCAAAATAGACCTTTGTGGTAAGTTATCATATGGCTAAATAATAAGAGGTGTATCATTGATTTCCACGACGTTATTGGTTTTGTACTGCTCTAAAAACTCCAAATTTAAAAAAAATTATATTTGTATCAACGAATCTATTTAGCTATTTAGTTAATTAAAATCCCTTAGAATTATGTAAATTCAATTTTAATAATGAAATACTACAGAACATTTTAAAATTATCAAATGAATTTTAACCTGGTTATATCAAATTCTCAAAATCTAATCGAGTGTATAAGCGAAAAATACGCAAGTGTGAAATCTTTTTTGTATTAAAAATAGGCATTATTTAGCACGTTTACAGTCTTCCTTTTAATAAAACAAGTTCCACACATTGCAGCGGAAGCTTCAGTTTTCATTTTTATACATATTTTGTTGTTGCAATGACTCGTAAATATTAGAATTTGAGACGCTATTGCATTCTCTATCATATTTCCACGTTTTAATCATTAAGAAATTAATTCCGCCTCTATTTACTAGCGGTGTAACTAATATTGATTTTTAAGCATACGCTAATACGACTGTTCCGCCGATATTCACAAATACCAATGCGAATGGAAATATTCAGTTTTTAAAAGTAGTACCATATATAGATCAAATTTGACAGCTGAATTGCCGGGCGAATTACACGCACACATTTTTATAATTTTCATCTTATTTCAAAAATTGCTGAGCTGATCCGAGAAAAGTAGACGATTGTTTTTTTACATTGCCAAATCGCAAACAGGAACAAGTACATTTTGAGATTAATGTGTGATTAGTGATTTGCAAACGTGAGTAAATAAGTTTCAAGTAAACCATGGACTTATTTTACGCTTTGAAAATTGAAAATTCTCGAAAAGGAAGAACTATAACGGCTATGAGAAATCATTTGAAATCAATACGTAAACCAAGGCTCATGAATTGATGAAAATGAAAAGAGGATGCAAATAATAAACTTGTACTTGTATCATCTTCCATGGCAGTACTGGGAAATTTAAGAGAGGAACGTCGTTTATGTTTGTTTAAAATTAAATTATATATTTTTCGTTCTTTTAACAGGAATTTATAATACTTACAGTTTAGTTTAAGAATATTATTTTCGTTTGCTTCTTAATATTTTTAGCATAGTAAAGAAAATAATTATATAAAATTCAAAATAAAAGAAAAAATTGATTTATAGTTTTAGTACTGATAAATGTTTATGAAAACAATAAGTTGTTTGTTTAAATACGTAGTATTTCTTTTGTTTCCTAATTTCTTATGAGAAGTCTATTATTTGTTATAAAACTAAGTCTAACGCTTTGTTATCTAAATAAGGTACATAATATGGGTGATACCAAATATTAAACTGAAAGCTGATTGCATATATAATTGCAAGGTTTGGTTAAGTTAAAGTAAAATTATTTTTAAGGTTTTATGGTTTATTTACCTAAAAATATTTTCAGAATTCATATATTATATATTTTTCTAATTTTTATATTCACAAAATATTCGCATCAATTTTGTGAATGTGAATATGAACGAGACTCAAAATAAGAAATGTTTATTTAAGAGTATCGGTTGTAGTTTTTTTTAATGTCGTATGGAGGATAATAGAGCAAAATAATTTTATTAAAGTTCTGTACGCCCTAAATGCACTAAATTTGAGATTTAATAGTAAAATATACGCAACTTTTGTAATTAAATTTTCTTCCAATTCAAAAATGGTTATATTCTATTGGATAAAAACCAAAAACCAGCTACTTTTAAAACAAATGTAACCCAAGTATTCTAATTCTGATATTTCAAAAATCCAAAATTCTAAATATTTTCTTTCAATAATCCTATACCTATCTTATTTTAACACGAATTTCCTTCAAAAATATTCATTGTTAAAGTTTTCTCCGTCCGTCCATAGAAATATGAATTTATGATTTGACACTCTTAGCGATATATCGGGTTTGCTAGTTTTATGTTTTCTGAAGAAAACTTTAATAATATCTGCTTCAACGGATTCTGGCAACTCCAACGAATTCTGGCATTCTCCAACTTTAGGTTGGAACAGTTCAAATAAGTGATGAAATGCCAATTTATGACCATCGAATAATTTTTAATTTTTGATAGTGCTCTATTAGAAGAAATTTACCCATTTAATATCCTTGAGTAGTCTTTACAAAGAAATATCTTAAATAATTTCCACAACGCTGATACATTTATGGTCACATTAAATACATAAATACAAGCAAATAAATTAATTATTTATTTTGGGGAATAGAATTCTTTTATTTATTGAAACGTTCATACCTTTTATTGTCATCTGACTAGTGCAGAGGGATTTTAGTACAGTGCCGATGGATATATTGGCCGTTGTATCATTTCTAATTAATGCAATGACTGATAACATTTTTTTTAGTATTTTGAACTGCATGGTATTAGTATTTTACTCTAAAGCAAACTTTCTGTTTACGTAGTAACTGGAATATCAAGTTAAATTATAGTGTTCTATTGAAAATTCATTGGAAATTAATAAATACGCCATACCGATCCAGTTGATCTGGCATAACGGCCCTTCAAAAAATGTCTCGCTTTATCTATTTGAATTTCGTCGCTTGCATGTTGACAATGTGTCTACGTATTATTACTTCATTGAATTCATTACCTATAAACGATCATGTTCAAACTAAATTCTTAAAATTGTACAACTCACATAGGGTTGTCGTAAGATAAATGAAATAAATTTCAAAACTTACGTTTCTTTGCTAGATCTGTGTTAGTTGTTAGATGACGGTCTGAATAGAAATTCCTATACTTTTGTGATTCTCGTCTGTTCTTTCATTGCTTTTCAATAGTTGCGCTATCATATCCTTTATATTTGTGCGGATAAATGCATTTAACACTTTCAACTGCAGTGAAATTCCAACATTCAATATGCAATCGGATTTTACTAGTAATTATTGCTCGAATGTCAGCACAAATAACACGTCGTCTGAACGATGTATGTCCATTAACTGAACTTCATTAAAATATTTCAGAAAACTGTTTATGCATTTACCATTCACCTTATATACAGAATTTTGATTAAGTGCACAACATGGTTCAAGCATCATATTTTTGCAACATATTCATGTAATTTGGGGTAAGTCCGAATATCTAAAATAATTGAACATGACTACACTAATATCAACAATTCCAACTATTTTATCATTTTCACACAAAGTTATTAACATATAGGCATGTGGCGAATCATTTTTTAGAACTATTTTGTATAAATGATTGCCCTAACTTGAACATAAATATATTTTGTTAAATTTGTGGGAATAAACCTTGTAATTTAGCTTTAAACATGCGCATAAACATTTCTGGCTGGAAATTAGCAAACTCAATTCGATCAATATTTTTGACGATTTCTGGCCAATTAGGATTGTAAGTTTTTGTAATAAATAAAGGTTTTCCCAAAATTTGGAAAGTGGACATTGGGTTCATGTATGTTTGGTACATATTTCTTGGGAAACCGTTAAATGAGGGCAGCTAAGTCACCAAAATTTTCATGTTAATGGCAACAAACAAACTTTTCCCTTTAAAGAGCCGTTTTTGCATAAAGTAAATTCAGATGCAAAATGTTATGCATTACAAAATCTGTACAGTAAATTCATGAAATTACAATTCTAGCTTTGAAAATTAAACATATAACACAATTAAACTCATAAGACATAAAACATATTTTCATTCCATTTTAGGTAAGAATCGAGTGAAATCTACTTTTATTCAAAATTAATAAACTTAAAATTCTAAACAAGGCACAAAATTGTTTTCTGTATATGTATTGATATGTACATTATCTCGAAAATATACATCTCCATAATAAATTAATTACAATAGGGGTTCAAAATTATGAAACCGTTTAAGATGGTGTATCCCACTGAAACCATGAGGAATAGTATCATTTATTTCAGAGCGTCATTAAAGTCTGTTAATACACTCAGGTTTTTAATCTATGGCATATGTGAAATAACTATTATATTTAATACTATTTATTGCAAAATTAGTTATATTTTTTTTTTGAAGTCTCTAAATACCAACATTTATAGCTTGTCACTTATTAGGATTAACTAAAAGATCCATTTCTTAAGTCTACTGACCGATTGAAACATTATCGATGGCTTTTATTATAAAATATAGGTTTGCATGTGCATAGATTTGAATACCATCAGCACAGAGATGATAATTTCAACTATTCCTACCACTATTATGATCACAACCAAAGATATTAGAGGAGATAGAACTACTACTTGGAGCATACTAGTCGTAAAGTTGGTTCTCTCGAAATAATTATTTGAAGACTTAGCAGATTGCTTATTCCCATGGAGACATAAGTTAAACTACAACTCAAAAAAGTGGGTCATATTTAAATATTTCCGAGCAAGAAGGATGTAAAAGTTAATTAAGTTGAATGTACTTTTCATTTTATATTTTCATCATGTCATGGCCAAGCATATATCAACAAATACAACATCTACAGTTGAGGTCTGTAATAGTCTTTGCTTATAAAATTTGACTGAAGTGGATTTATGGACTTTAAGTGTTGGAAAAGATAACGGGGTAACAATGAAAAATACGTTAAAAGATTTTGGATAAAAGCGGTAGTGTCAAAACGGCCTAAATTCTTTTAATTGCCAATACAATTTTAGCGATAAAATTTAGTTTTGGTTCTTATTTTCTTCATTTCTTAGTATTATTTTTAATTTAATTACTAATTTAGTTCATTTCAATGCTGTTTAAAATAATTTTTTTCTACTTAAAATTCTTTAAATAATTTTCATTAAATAAGCAATATTATTATGCCAAACTTTAATTTCATTTATGAAAAATACGTTTATAAAGACTGATAATTTAGCGGCGACTTTTCACATACTCGTTCAGTTTCTAATTTACACACAGTGGCACGTAAACAAATGTAGCTGAAATAGTTGTTCCGTTGTTTGTTATGCATCGGTAGAGGTAAATTTAAAAACTGAAAGCTAACAGTAAGTTTTCACAAGAAGTTCTAGTTTAAAAATTATAAACGAGCGTTAGAAAATGCAAGGTTAGCGCATTTTTTTAAACGGAACTCAACGGTTCAGTGAATAAGGCGAAGTAATGAAAATACCAGGTGTAATTATTTGAAATTTTGAATGTAAGAGCTGTGAAGTTCAATGTATCTTCAGAAATGCTTAAATTTAAATAGATTTTTAAAGGTATTGCGATATTGAAACGAACATAGATCAAAAAACAAATGTAAATTTATGAATATGATTTAAGATTTATCGTCAATAAATTCAGAAACTTTCTTTTAGTATAATAAAGTTCATCTTTATTTACAATTCAATAAAAATATTACTAAAGCATTAATGGCCGCTTACATTTTTCACTGATTTTAAAGCAATTTAAAAGGCTTTTTTAGCGACTAAATGGAAAAGGAGCAAAAATATTAGTGATGCCAAAAATAATTCTAATTATTATTTAGAATTTCCTTACAAAGGAAGTAAGTAGGTTATTTTTATCCATTTTAAATCTAAGTTGGATACGTTTTATAATTTACAAACCTTTGTATTCATTAGTTAATATTTGTTCGTCACTATGGTTCGTATTTATTATTATCTTATAAGAATTCAATCATTCAAAACATTACACATTACCGAAATTGTAAAACACACTTTCTCCAGAAGAAGAGGACTTGTTTAATACATGTATAAATTTTATTCATAATTATATATGAGTATGTTGAAGCAATTAATAACTTAAATTCCTTTAACCCCAACCTTTACACGCTTTTTCGCCCTGCAAGAAATAAAAAAAGAACTAAAATGTTAAAAGTACCCCCATAATGTTTCGTTCAACATTAATCGATTTTTTTAACAACACTCGTACATTTACTCAAGTATTTTATACGAATATCATAATTCATCTTCCAAGTACCCAAATACTCTCGTGTATCGTTTATTCAAGACAGATATTGTCCATGCCATGGACATTATCTGTTTAGAGTAAACGATACCCGAGTCTCTAATTTATTTTTAAATATAGATTGTTTGCTACAGTAACGATCACCATTAATAGTTAACCAGGGTTAATTTACATTATATAAGTGATTGTTGCTAAGAATATCCCTTTATTTTTTTAATAACGGTCCTATATAATAAAAATTTGGAAATATGCATAATTATTTTTAAATTTGTTATTTAGGATCGATTTGTGCCTAAGTAACGTCATGCGTATTAATCGATGAACTCGATAACTGAATATAATAATAGTTCTATGTTATGATAATATAACTGTAACCTAATATATTATCTAAAATTTATTTCTTTTTTACTTATTTTGAATATGTTTATATGTGGAGGATTTGGCAAGTAGGAATATTTTCTATCATATTTATATAGATATCAAAATAATAGCATAACTTATGCGTTAATTTTATATCATAATTATATAGATATCAAAATAATAGCATAACTTATGGGTTAAATATAAGTGGCAAAAAAATATTTAATGTAAAAATTATATTGATGATATTTTACCGTTTAACTTTGAGGTAAATTTTCTCAGAAGTGCACTCAAACCATATTCTTTATTAAAAATCTGACCAAATAACAAAAAAATATATACAAAAATAATTAATTTAATGTTGCAGTAACTAAAACGCTCAATTTTATATTCATTTCCTTTAAAATGGAATGAATTAAAATATTTCTCAAAATATAACATTTTAATTTTTTTACAAATATATTAATTATACTTCATGAGCGTCCTATCAATTAATGTATTATTTTAAGCTTGGGTAGTACAGTAGTGAATGCTTACTTTTACTATTTAATAGAATTTAATTCTCTTAAGCTAACCTAAGTCAATAATTTCACCGGATAACGGAGTCAAGGGTAAGTCTAAATTGAAATATAAAGGCAAAGCTATTTCTATTCACTGAACCCTTTCGAGTGTTCAAAAATAACAAAGGAAGAATAGTAAAAGTTATTTTAAAAGTGGCAATAAATAAAAAAAATTAAATGTGCGTCATCAGTCATTAGAAAATTTCCGAGAATTACCAAATTAAATTTAAGTAGTGGTCGAAATTCGACCGTAATATATTTACCTACTCACTTTGTTTAAAACACTAATTGATTGGCAAGAGTAATCAATTCAGATTGATGCTACAAAATTATCCTTTTGCTAGCAACCTGTACTAACTAATATTTAAATACACAGATATGTATTACGCAAAATATAAAATAAACGCTTCTTTGCCTTGACATACACTGTGTAGACTATTGAAAAGGGACATTTGAAATCACATAAAATTCACAGCTCGAAACTAATTCCGTCAATCTGACATTTTAAAATTATTTGGCGACAATCTCTGCTCCGTACGACTGTTTGACCACAGACTATTACATGTTTTACATTGACAGTATGCACGTAACGAACGTAACGTAACGAATCTTTTAATGTATTTGTAACATACAATTGAATGAATTTGTAACATATATATAAATTTTAGTTTCCTGCACTCCTTTTTCATATAAACTTTAACTGCCATATCTTATACTCTTCCAAGGGTTCCATTCTTAAAAGGGGTACAAAGTTTTCTCTATTAAATATTGATAGAAAGGTAATACAATATCAAATTGATATCAATTTAATAATTGTGTTTCTATACCACCAATTATATTAAATGTAACATCTAGACTGGCAACTGCAACCAACCTTTATATAAATTTGGGAAGTGCTTATTAGTTCTCATCGTTCATATTGTTACTTTTATTACCACTTACTTAATGAATATTTCCAAAAAAAAATTATACATATATATATATATATACATTTATATATATATATATATATATATATATATATATATATATATATATATATATTACTTAAAACGTTTTACGTAAACGTTGTTGAATGCTTCTTACCAATATTTATACTATTATTATTTCTAAACATGTCTCTCCAAATAAAAGTTATATAATTTGCCATTTTTATATATAATTTGCCATTGCCTGGGGTTCCCTACCCAGAAATATAACAAATTATAAATCTTTTATTAGGGTGCCATAAAAAACTCAATCCCGATAAAATCACTTTGTTGTTCGTATATTTGTCTATGAGTGAATACTCTTTTCTTTAAACTCATTGCCTGCTTCAAGATGTTATCACTACTGAAAGTAAATTTCCTATTGATAGAAAAAGGGTAAAGAAAAAAATTAATAATTTCTATGTTTAATTTTTACGTGGCACACCTATTACGAAGCCAAGGTAGTGTGTTGGTTTGATCACAGTCTTAAGATCTCTGACGTCAAGGCGTACCGCAGGTTCACGGGCTCAATTTTCTGGTGAGGTTTTTATAAGTGTAACTATATTGTTATAGACCAGTGGCAGGAGCAGCGCCAATGGTGCGAGAAGATAATTGGAACAAAATGTGTTCTTTGATTAATAAAGGCAAATTTAAAGATTATCAACCATTTAACAGTAGGGCATATAATAAACAAAATATTCTTTAATTTATAATATTAATTAAAATATAAAAAGTATGTTCGATCGATTTACAACGACTATGTGATACTTTATTTCAAGTAATCTCAGCCAACTAATCGATTAACATCTTTTACGACATCTTCAAGTAAATCAAGATTTCATTTTACAAAATATCTTTTCGAAAACTATTGTAAATTTTTTCCACTTCAAGTTAAAGTCGATGTGAAATAAATTATTAACGAATTTTTAATTAAATAGAACAAAGGCAATATATCCTTTCGATCAATTTATTTCAACCTAAAAGTAATTAAAATTTCAGAGTATTGTTACGAAAACCTAGAGATTCGTCACAATATTCCGTTTTATTTTAAATTTCTTTTCAATATTGGAGATAATTCTTTCGTTCAATAATATTGGCTATCCAGATTTCAGCTGTTTTCCAAAGATATAAAGACTATGTTCTTATTGTGTGAAAAATAAAAGCCTTTTTTAAAAAATGTTTTCCAGCTCATAGAATAGCCTTCAGGAATTAATGCAATTGAATTAAAGACAAAAATTATTTCTTTATTATTCTATACTTTTTACTGTATTTTTCTTTCGTTAATCCAATCATTGTATTTAACTGATTCATTGTTTTTTTTTATTATTTGCCGATAGTATTTAATTACCTTTGTTAACTAATATAAATCACTATTTGCCTATAAGGGTTTAATAACCTTCGATTATTTAGTAATATTCTGATACTGATTTTTTTAGGATGCTGCCAAGTGCTAATAATTATTATAAATTTTTTTCAATAAATATATTTTGGTTATTTGGTTGAACATTTTCGTTTCTGTGTATAAATTAAGACTGTGACATCGTCTATAAACTTTCATGATAAGAAAAACCTTATTATTATATGAACAACAAAACATAAATTTTTGCCAATTTCTTGTGAAACTTTGGAAGAATTTTTTTTGGTTCAGATAAATTGTCAAAAAATTAATGGATTAGGCTGTTGATTTTTTAAAATTTCGGGTAGTCCTGCTTTTACGTATATTTTCGATAAAAATATTAAGGATAATACAGTTTTTTTTAATGCAAATATAAAACTTAACTATAATTATAATTATATAAATTAAACACCTAGCCTACGCAAAAATAATGTATACACATTTGAAAAAACCCTACTTCAATAAATATATACCTTGGCGTACGTCTACTCTGTTCAAATGTTTTTATGTTTAATGGTATATTATTCATTTGTTTGACATTGACATTCATTTGTTTGTTTATTTACATTGTATCGGTGTTTCTTCGCCTAAACATGCTGTTGTTAAAAGTAATGGCTAAAAATACAATTTTCACATATTCATATATGAATACAAATGTAGGTGAAGATATATGAAAATATCTTTTGCTATGTGAAAATATTCTGCTTTTATGATGTAAAAATGATATGAAAGAAAACTTTATCGTTTATAGTATTATGTGAAAATACTTACTTTTCAAGAAATTTACTGTATCTTTTATGACTTGAAATCGTAATGTAAAGTAAGTAATTATGAAATAAGTAAATAATTAAAGGAAAATACAATAACCAGCAATGAAAGTTTTGTGTTGCTTTTACCTAAAACAAAACGTGTATAAAAACTCTCTGATCTGATTAAATCAATCTTTGAATTTGTATTTACGCTCTTCTCGGAAAATAGGATCTTCTGTATGTTTATTACAATTCCAGAAAACGACACGAGTAATTTCAATGGAAATCCATGCCGAATTGTTTAATACGTTATTCAAAAATAAAAAATAGTCATAAAGTAATATCGTTATTATTTGTGAAATTAATTACCAACATATACATTTTATGCGTTGCTCAATTTATTGTAGGCAAAAAAAAGTTTCGTGCATATTTCACATCAAATATGTGATATTTACAAAAAAAAGTGAAAAGGGGACTTTTAGTAGGAGCCTAAAGTAAAATACAATTTTCTTCTCAAAAGGAAACTTCAATGGGCAATATAAATACCAAGCAGGCTAATTTTGAAAATTTACGGAATTAATCCTGAGTATGCAGTATTAAACTCTGCCTGAATGTAAAAATATTATATGGTATAAATATTTTTTAAAGACGAATTATGTTTATAACATTAAGAAGTGTATTTTATCTATGCCAAAATAAATCAACCTAAAATTTTTAAAAGTATTCTTGATATTTTGTTGAATTTAATACCGGCAATATATAAATTAAATAGCATAATTTATGGAATTTAACTAATTGTACATAAGCATATAATATGGTGGACACCCATAAACAAAGGGAAAAAGGCAAAGAAAGATTGGTTAATTGGATGGAAGGAAAAGGATTCGTGATTCAATTCAGATGGTTCACATGTCTCAGTAACACGATAATTCACACAATATTCTTCACACAGGAGTTACTATAAGGCACTTGTGCTTGATATTAAAGAAACGCAATTTATTTATTTATTAGTATTTAATGTAAAGTTTATATACACGACGAACTTATTAAAATAGGTTAAAGGTGGAGAGTGAAGGCATTAAAAGAGTTTTATGAAAGCTGTGGTAAATCGATAAGTGATGATAGAAATAAACATCTTGCTACCAATAAAAATGGGCTAAGATTATTTTGTATTTACTAATATATTTATCGATGATATAACTAATATACTCATTGAGCCCAATAACTGATCACTTTAAGATCTATATTTATGGAGTTAATTGCAGCATAAATACGTTTCAAATCTGTTTGTGAATAAAAAGTTATAGAGCGACTGTAAAGTTATAGAGTGTGAATGTAAAGTTATAGAGCGACTGCGCAATATATGCAGAAGTAAAATGCTTGTATTTATTAACGAAATGTTTTTATTACTGATCAACCGCAAACGCGGTAAAATTAGGTGTTTTTATTAGTTCATTCGGCAAATGGATATAAAATTTAATATAGGGATCATTAAAATGTATTTGTTATTCAATCATATAAGATTCATTATTAAATATTGAACATATTTGGAATCAATTTAGTGGAAATTCATTATCACTCAATTTTTATTCACAACTAGATGAAATTTCGAGATATAGTATTGTATCTACTTTATTCATTATTTTCATTATTAACCACGAGCTAGGTCTCATTGTATGACAACATCTTCAGGTGGGCAATTTGAATGTAAATTCATACTCTGGCACACCTGAAGATATTGTCATATAACGAAACATAGGTCGTGGTTAATAAGTTTAATATCAAATGAGATTAATTTTTGTTTTTAATTTCCGACATATTTATAAATAAATAATGGCTAGGAAAACACAAAACAGTGAAGCAATATTAATATGCATATATATATATAAAATTCTACGAATACCCACGAAAATAATTTTTTTTTGTTAGCTTGTTCTTGGGAATTTCTTTTTGCGTGCGTAATGTTTTTCTATGTTGTAATTTAATTAAGTTGTTACATTTAGACACACTAAGTGCGAAAGTCGAAATAACATTTGTACAGCCATAAATATATCTCTATTTACATTTTACTACTCAGTAACTGTAGAATTCATCTGTTTCAAGTAGTCACATTGTCATTTCAGTACTCACTTGGTAACCCCTTTTCTGTATATATATATTCATTTCCCAGTTAGAATTATATCCATAATCCTTATATTTTTAACTCTTTCCTTTTTTATGTAAGTGTATATGTTTTTATGTCGTTATAACTCACCGGTTAAGATTATTTACTAATCGACTGACTACATTCTCGTTATAATTTTTCTCCTATATAATTTTCTTATTGTTAAATATCAATAAACAATTTACAAGTTTTTCTGCATTTTGTCATTCGATTGATGAATGGTGTTAAATGACACGAATAGCCTATCTATTGCATGGACAATTTAAATAAATCAAGACTTTAAGCACAGTAGTTTAGACCCAAAAAGAGGATTATTTTCACGCCTTTAACCATTCAATATAACTAGCAAAGTTTTAAGTTATTAAAACTTGAAAATAAAAGATAACAATGTCAAAGAAAACTTTTTAATTTCTTACTCGATTTGGTCATTTCAAATTTGATCATCAATCTAACAAGATAATATGTACTTTTAAATGTCAGCGCAATGAAGTCCCAAAACATTTCAAAAGGGATAAAGCGATACTCTTGTAACTGATATTTACTCTTTCATAAAAAAATTCAATCAACTTTAAATAAATATTGAACGAGAAACACACTGAAAAGCGTAACATAGTTTATAACTATTAATATAACTATTAATTGATATATTTGCAGCAAAAATAATTCCTGGACAGAAGATAATTTGTAAATATTCCTTTTTGTATTTCCTTACTTTTAATAAAATATTTGTAGCGTTGGCAGTATTTTTCAAATTCTATTCAGGTCAAGCAACAGATATTCTACAAACCGATTTTCAAACAAAATTTCTTGTGACAAGTCATAAAAATGTTAAAAAAAGCCTATAGTGACTCGACTATATCGAAAACACAGACACACGAGTGGTACAACTCGTGTAAGGAGGGGTGTGAAGTGGTCGAAGATTTATCTCATTCCGGACGGCACTCAATATTTACCACTCACGATAACATCGAAAAAATCAAACAATTAATGCTTGAAAATTTCAGTATTTCAGAGTTGGCTCGAGAGTTGAACATTGACAAAATGACCATTCATGAAATTTTTGGATTTGTTGTTTTTGAAATATAGCTTTGCTTAAGATACATCCAGAATAAATTATCAATTCTTGAATGTGGTTACATGAGATCTTTCTAAAAATCTTCCTTTTAAACAAGGAAAAAGTAATAAAAATTTATCAACTCATGTCCGATTTATAGTATGCAATTGAAAACTTCCTTCTTTTATAAAGTAAATTAATAAGATTGCAATAATTCTTTCGTTTCGAGTCATTTCTTGCATCCTGTACATTTCAAGTTATTGCATGAAAATCGCGGAATTTGTGAAATCAAAAACAATAAGATTTATAGTTTTTACTAGAGTTTTACAGTTTTTAGGTAAACTTTGTTTTTATTTCACTATTTTGGCTTTATTACGTTCACAGGTAGGGAACAAGACATAGTTTTATGGACACTTTCCGTAACATCTCTTAAATTTTCGCAAAATAAATTCTAAAAAAATGATTTTCGAATTCTTGCTTGGTCTTTTAAAATACACTCTAATTCAGTATCGAATAAAGGAATCAAGTATTTTATTTTTCATCTTCAAATTTCCATACAAATATCTTTACATGTTAATGTTATGCTTTAACAGTTTGGCCAATTTCGTGTCTCTACTTAAACTCTCTGTGAGAAAAAAATGCTGGTAGAGAAAGATAGATGAGTGGAAATGTAACTGAATCTTTTTTTTTACTTAATAGGTAAAAAACTCTAAAAGCTGCCAATCATGAGTTTGTTTTTGTTACGAATCACGGGGGTTCTGTACCTAAATTATTTGTTAATTCATTTTGAAACAATAAATAGGAAAGTTTAATATACATTAACGTTCTTTTTATATTAATTTAAACTATGTTTTACAGTAATGCAGCAGAAAACCATTATCACTGAAATAAGTTATGATTTTGTTACACATAATTGAAAAAAAATTGTAGAATTTGAACACGTTGTTACAATGACAATTAAAGATATTCGGTTAACTACTACAGGATCTTAATGAAGATATGATAATTTACCTTCAGTATTATTTTATGCGTTTTAGATAACCAAGTTGCAGTTCGAAGGTTTAGTTATTTCAATTTGCAAACTAAAATCTGCAATATTTTGATTAATACATTAAATAAAATGAAATACGCTCGTTTAGGAAAGCCCTTGTTCGGCGTTCATGTGGACACTGACTGTACACTCAGAATTCCAGTGCTTATTTCTCTAATTGAAAGTAATTTCATTATTATGGTAATAAACTTCATATTGTTTTACGCCGAGTACGTTTAGTATTTTAATTTTACGTTTATACGAGGAATTTAAAGCAATGGACTATCGACTGCAACGTAATTTTGTTTTAAATTATCTAACTGTGGTTATATGTTTATATAGGACAAACTTAGGATTATAAAATCAATTTCAAAAGTAAAAGAAGCAGACTGTTTTGTTTTAGGGTTTAACCTGTGGTACGTATCAAAAATATTTCCCGCCGCGTTTGTCTGTCTGTCTGTGTAAACTAATCTCAGAAACCACTGAAAGGGTTTTTTATCACTGAACATTTTACATAAATTTACAGATTGATTCTAAAGAAATAAAAAGACAATACAAAGACGATAAACAAGTCTGCTAAAGTATATATATGCAAATTATATTTTGTAGCAAAATACTTGTAGTCACTTGTAGCAAAATAAAAATCTGAGAATATTTATGATTGTGATGTAGATGATGACTACCAATGTTATTGTTACATTCATAATACAATTGTTGCTTTTTGATAGTTTGTTTTAGCCATTGTACGTATGAGTCCATTCGATAATAATTTATGAGGCTTTCGCTTCACTGCTAATTATTGTGCAGCTAATTTACTTTTATTTTACATTCAAAATGTCATATTTATGCACCTATACATTGTATAGACGGTTATCATCTTATTATTCTATGCAAATATAATGTTCCTCTTAACAACATTAAACAATTTTAACCGGATTCAAGCATAGAAAAAGTTATATGTCAGATACGTATTTTTTTAGGTGGTTGTACACCGATGTCTCCAAAATTTCTGGGCCAATTTGCGTGATTATTTAATTATTCAAAAAAGTGTATTAGCAAGGTAGTTCCATATTAATATAGTGATGATCTTATAAAGGAACAATGGGACTGCATAACGAATTAAAATAAATCAATTGTGATTCAAGATATTTGCTACTGGTAGTTGAAATTTTGCAAAATAACTACACCATCGGCCAGATCAGAGATTGATGATGATTTCTGGAGATTCTCCGCAATTTCTTAACTAATGATAGTAAATCAACCGTACTTCAAAATATATGTTATTTTGAAAGATCTTTTGTTAGACTTAAGCTAATGGAAGGGGCAAACAGCTAACCATCGTGGCTATTAATATCGCTTTGTTTTAGTGTATATTGATAACCAATTTTAGACAAAAAGGAAATTATCAATATGCTAGCTTTTACCCGCGATTTATAAAAATTATACAATATTCGAAGAAACGACATAAAAAAGTGTTACCTTTAGTTTTATGATTGATAGTATTAATCACTGAAAACTCCAAAATGAAATATTTTTTTAAAAAACCAGCAAAGAGGTAAGTACTAAAATTTAAAAAATAATTACTTCAAAATAGGTACCTACTTATTAACAACAAGGGAATAAGTTACTTATTTTTGAAGTTATTGCCAGCAACGCCGATCAACTTAAACAAATGCAAAATTTTATATTATGTATACGCCCTTAACGAAATTGTTTCATTCTGCGAATTTAAATTAGTATTTAAGTAATTTTTTATATTTGTTTAAGTTGATCGACAGTGTTGGCATCGACTTCATAAATAGGTAAATAGTTATTGTTAACAAGCGGGTACCTATTATAAATGGATAATTTTTCATGTGCATTTTAAGAAATTTAACAACCAAGATATGCCCGCATGTTTTGTGCTTATTATTATTGTTATATTATTAGGTGATTTTTTCTTTTCACTCTATAAGATAAGATAAATATAAGCAAATATGGATAAAGCCTTTCAGTTTGAAGGTACGCTATAATTCAGAACACAATTTGTAAATTTAAATCCCGTTCACCTTACAGGATTAAAAGTCGCCAAAATTTATTTATATCTTCCTCAATATGAGCTCACTGGATATTTATTCAATATAAATAACGAATAAAATCTAATAATACGCACTGTGACTTTTGTTTCAAAATTCTGTGAAATCTATATTTTTCAAAGCATGTAATTTAAAAAATTGTACTTAACTTCGTTTTTCGAGTGTATGTATTCATATATAGAGAATTTATTCTCACTGTAGATTTTCTTCCATGGGATTGAATTTATGTTGGTATATATATATGAATACAGTATTAGGTACTTACATTTAATGACTTAATATTATTTAGAACACGTATCAATGAAATGTACATGTACAAATTTATATTTACAAATAAAAGACCCCAAAATTACAAAAATAAAAAATATTCGAGAAAAAATTCAATAATATTACCTATCCGTGTTTTTGTAATGATTTACAGTCTCAGATTCAATTACAATTAGGAAATTTATCTCTACCAATGAAATAATATTAGGACTTAAAACATTTATTACATTTTCTGAAAACATGACCGACAACTTTTCGGAAAGTACTTTATGGAAATTGTTTTTTTTAGTACTAAAAAATAATGGTATTATGTCAGTTTTTTTAAAGGAAATGTGCATATGAAAATTCAGTACTTGACTTAGTAAGAACCGATTAGAATTTTATTCGGATAAATGTGACATGTTAATTTTTTTAATTGTAAGATTATGGCCAACTGTGACAATTTATCCGACTGTTTAAATTTTAAATTAAAATGATTATGGAATGGAGATGAAAAATTTAATATATTTGTCAATAACTTGTACCACTAAATATTTTTGATGCCTGCTTTGATTGAAACATATTTTCATTAATATATTTCTTAGATATTCCTGAGTAACCTAAAATATTTTTCATTACATTGAAGAGGTCAGGCAATGACCACAAAATTAAATCATATTTTATACTATACAATTTATTGTAGATTTACTATACTGTTAATCTCACATTTAATTATATATTTGGAGCCCTATTAAAACATGAATTCTACATTAAGATTTTATCTGTATAACTTAAACATGTATTGAATATATTTGGCGTTAATTTTGTAGAAATTAATTATTCACAATTACATGCAACTATGTGATGTAGTATTATTTCTACTTTCTTTAAGTTCTTTACCACGACCTAGGTTTCTTTCACGATTTAGGAATCTTTGCTAATAGCCCACCTGAAGATGTTGTAATACAACAAAACCTAGGTTGTGGTCAAGAACTTAAAGAAAGTAGAAATAATACTACATCACGTAGTTGTATTTAATTGTGAACTTAAACAAGTTTGTTGGTATCTCCCTCGTACCTTCCCAGTTTCCATGATAAATGACGAAAATAACTAAACAGTAAAAGCTGTAGGAAGATAATAATGTAGAGAGCTACGGGTATATCTTTCGGTCACTCGAAACTGCAGTTGGCTCACCTTGTCTGGAGTATTGTGTCGATAATGACAGGTTTTATAGAGCATGTTTCTCCCACCTCAATTCTCCTGCTGTGTAGCGTGCTGTATCTGTACATCAAAGTTACTTAGTCACTTTCAGGCCTGCCGAAGCGGTATTTAAATGTGCCTATATATCGCCTTTTTATGCACTCAATCATGTTGGAATATGTATCATAGTAGACATTGCGGATTGTAATAACATACTCAATAATTTTTTACTTGTCGTGAGATAACAAGTTTTATTTTAAATCTTCAGGATATAAATGTGCCAGCATATTCGAAATTGTTACATGTGGTCTAGAATTTAAACACTCACGATTATAATTTCTAAAAATTAAAAACAAATTATTTTTCTCCAAATTCCTGCAATAGCTCAACTTTTTTCAAATAATGTACTTTTTTTCTCAAAAGTTTTTAATGGATATTAATATATCTGACTAAAAGTGTGGAAATAAATAAATATTTCCGTCACACTCCACAATGAACTTTCAACTTATTTGGCTATGTATTTTTATGATGTAATGTTTATGTGTTATATTATATTTTCCAAAAAAAATTACTTCTCTTTTCTTTTTTCATTGGAAATTTATTAGATTTAAAATTATATAAAGTCTTTAAAATCATATTAAAACTGGTCCAGCCTAAAATTGCATGTGTTATAAAAAACTATCTTCAAAATGAACTTGTTTTCCCATCCGCTAAAAATATTACTTTCTCCTCACGTACGCTTTAACATTTACAGACTTAATTTTCCGGTTCCATTACCTGTATTCGTTTCATTTTATTGCCGGTCCAATTTTCTGTATCGCTAAAAACTTAACGGTCTAATGGAGTTACCGTAAAATAATGTAATAAAAATGTAGGTTATAGTTTTTTTCAGCATTTTATGACTATTTTCCAATTTTATTCAAATGTATATTTATTAAAACAATTAATGAAGGATATTTCCGCTCTTTTTTTAAAGTTTGAAAATAATACGAATTATCACATTAAATTATTTACCTGGAAGTATATACGTTCCTATATGCTACGTGTAACAATAAATTTGAAACGAAAGTAAATCAAATTACAACATTAATTTCTACATCAATTTATTCAAAGCAGATTAAGACAAGATCTTGAATAACATGACAACTTTTTCAATAGCGACCTTGTATCTTTGATTGATTGCCTTATGTTAATAATTAGTTTTTGGATCGAATTATTATCTTTAAGTTAGTTGAAGTGTTATTTAAGTTAAAAGAAATAAGTTTGCTATTAAGCAATGCATTGTAATTATTAAAATATATTATCAAAACAATAATACATTCCGTGTATTATGAGACTAAAAGTTAAGTACAGGATCATCTATTTTCTATATAATTTAAGTAGGATAGATCTCAAGAATATCAAGTCAGCAAGTATAAGTGTGAATAAAACTCATATTCTGAACAAATCCATTTTCGTAGACTTCGACTTGGCCAATCTTGCAAAGACCAACTTTAGCTAACTCAAGAACTAAAGTTTGGTGAAGAAAGTTATTATGCATTAAAACCACTTTAAATCGATTCATTTTTTAAGGAAACAATCTTTAGGTATAAAGCTTGTCTTTTGCTCAATGTTTTTTTTAAACAAGCAGACTTCTCGGGTTTTGAAAACAAAACATTTAAAAAAGTCGTAAGAAACTAATGTAATCTAAAAGAGTGACTGTTTGGTACATATCATGAGCTAAGATCGTAATTGGTCTGCGTTTTGTTTTAGAATGAGGTTGGTGCTTCTCTGAATACTGTTCGCTACCGATAGATGATTTGAAACTTCATGTTTTCGAAATTTGAAAGAATAGATTTTACTGACATTTGATTATGACAAGCTTATGCTATATGGCATAGGACCAGAAGAATCCCCAGCTAGCTGAATAAGAAATTGAACGAGTTCTTGATTTCAAGATTAAGAAACACGACAGGACCTCGATAATCGTATGATTAAGTGTCTCTCTTTTTTTTTAAGATAATATGAATTTCTGATTATTGGAAAATAAATCATGAATTGTTGGATATATCAATACATCCTACGATTTCTTAATAAGATATAGGTATCATTCTAGGAAAAATTATGCAAAAGTACCCATCTCGAATTAACGCTATTGAACAAAGCGAAATGTTAGCTTCACTTTACACTTTGATAACAGTTTCAACCTAATAAGCACCATAATTGCTAGAATACAGCAAATGAATTGGGAAAGTTTATAATAGGCTTATGAATGTTTTTTTTTAACTAGATGACGACCTATTGATGAAAAACACTTTTTCTTTTGTAAAATTAAAAACCGTTCAACCACAATTTGTACCATGGCTAAAAGTGGACATATAATACTTAAAAGGATTATTCTACATTTAATTAAATACCCCAAAAAATATGATTTCTCCACCCTTTCCTATTAAACCACTTAAATGTATGGTGCATTAAAGTTTTATTTAAGGATTTTACTCCATATTATTTCATGTCTCCACATAAAGCATCTGATCAGAAAATTACACGCAGGTTAAATATAAACTAGCGAAACTGTGCAAACGTTCTATTGAGAAAAAAGTGTTTAAATTTTGACACTTTTAAATAAAGTTAAATCAGACTAACAGACTTGATATACGTTTTGTCATGGAATTATGCGAAAGGAAATGGCAAATGGTTTCGATAAAAAAGATCTATAAATAGGTTTCTAATTAGCACTGAAAATTTATTAGCACAATAAATTACTTAATAGGAATATATGATATATTTTCCTTTAAGCAGTTTACTTTTAATATTTTATTTATAAGTTTATTGCTTCTAAGGAAAATTTCACTACAAGAATGCTATTTACACCTAGTTTTATGTAAACGTGCTGATTATTAAAATGAATTAATATATGCTCATAACTATGTGAACTATGTGAAACATGAGTTAGTTGTGGTATCAAAGACTAAATTATATTTAGTATACTTTCTTCTTAGAACTCTTGAGTTATTCTCTCTCTTGAGTTATTGATACGTATAATACAATTTTCTATCCGATAAATAAACTGTTAAATATGTTTTGGGCCGGCATGTAATAAAAAATACTTTCTGTTATGTGCTAACCTAAAACCAGTAATTTCTGAGTCGTCCCATAAATTTCTTGAATATTTTCAATAGGTTAAAGGAAAATTGAGGCCACGCATCTTTTTTCAGTAAAAAACTGAGATGCCGTGAGTGACGAAAAAAAATAATAATGACATTTCACGAAGGGAACTTGTGCCTATCGAAGTGTGTTTTTGGTTGAAGACAAAAACGAGAGAAATAACCCACAATATAAATAAAATGATGAACGAAGCTGTAACATAACCAAACATTAGTTCCAAATATTTGAAGAAGAAAATTTTAACCGCTCTGATAATCAACACCCACGGTGAACTCTTACATAAACAATTCCGAAAATTAAAATGCCACATTGTAACAGCTCCCAGGTTGAATTATCTTTCCCAGCAGAACTACTATCATGCTCTCATGATGTAATAGTAAAACCTTAATCACCTTTTACAAAGAATACATTGTTTTTAGAAGTATTATATTTACAGGTAAACAGTCTCTCATATGTACAATGTTGTAGGTTAACACGTTTATTTGTCGCCTGTGTAAATTCCGTAAATTATTGATGTGAAAGATTTAATGGCGCGTTTGGATGGGATTTAAAACGTTCTGAGGGTGCCACTTTTTTTCGCCTTAACGCTTCCTTCTCTACTATACTATATACACACTTCTTTGGATGTGTGTTACTATATCAGTATTGCTTCTTTTTTGCAAACGCTCACAAATTTACTTGTTTATATCGGTGTAATAACATTAAAATATAATAATATTAAACTGACTTAAAACGTTAAAAGCATTATTAATTAAAAATATGAGTTACAGTGCTATTAAAAGTGTTAATGAAACAAAATTTGATTTTTCCCTACTGCCAGGTGTCTCATTATGGCTCACATTTTTTATAGTTATAAAATAGATAACCATTTAAAAATGCATATTTCTTATTTTGGAAAATTGGGACATGAGTGCATATCATTAAGTTCAGTGAACTTTTATGCGGTACATACAATGTCACTATTAAGGAATAGTTTGAATTTTTAAAATATTTAAAGCTATTATTAGTTACAATTGAAACACAATTCATAACGGTGTATTGTATTAATTAAAAAAATAGGAAAATATTTTAAGGTAAATTTAAGTCACTATATCATTTAGATTTTTTTCCTTCCAATATACGTATGTATGTATGTAAACAGAAAAGGTTTATATATACTTTCAAAGAAATATATTAGATTTCGTTCACATAAATATTTATATTTCTAGTATTTATGTAATTAAAAATTGACAAAATTTTACACTTATAATTATAGGTTTGTGGTAAGAAATGTTATGTAAATCACATGAAATTTTTGTAAAAGGTAATCAAATTGATTCAAAAATAAACTCTGCTAATAGTCCTAAGCAGATACTTAATATATTTTATAGAGCAGTAAGTTAAATGATAGCGCAAACATATGGTAAAAATTGTTTTAACTCTTCTGGTTCGCTATTGAAAAAATGCTTTAAATTGCGGAAACAAATGTTTTTTATTTTTTTGTATTTGTCTCAGTATTGAAAGAAATTCGACATCTTTCCCGTATTCTACTATTTCTTTTCTCTGTTTTCGACCTGTTGTTAAACTTATCAGAATTATAGAAACACTGTATTTTATTAATGAGTCTGAATATCTCAGTCCATAATGCTAATCCCTAGAAAATATTTTAGTTTTTTTTATTAATATTGTATAGAAAAATCCATAAGAGAAAAAGCAAATGTTTTCTTCAATTATATTGTTTCTCTTCTCCATTTGGTATTTAGGTATTTAAGTTATTCTGAATATTTATGTCCAGAATTTCACTGCTGAATATATGGAATACTTATCTTTCTTAAGTTTATTCAATTTGTATACAGTGGAGAAATTTCGGAGTATAACAAAATTCAGTATATTGTTTTTATGACGTACATATTTACAAATTATATAAGATACGAGGTACATGATGTTGATGTTAAAGAAAGACGTTCAATAAAGTTAAAGGGGATTTTTTTTAAAAATATATATTGAAACTAATTAGAACAATCTGGAAACTAAGGATTAATAAAAGAATTAGAATTATTAATTAATAGCTGACCAAAATAATAAAATCGTCATTCTATTTAAAATGTAATTATTCTTTAACTTGGCGAGAGATATCTTTCAAACAAAGTGCGTCATAACACGGTGTCATACCGTTAAATAGTATAATATTTAAAAGAAAAAGAGGTATGGGAAAACGGAGTATATTTACTGAATGCGAAATATATATTGAAGAAAAAAATAATGACACTTACTAAGATGTAAGCAAAATAATATTTTATCACTCTCCTACTAAATATGACAAAGTCTAAAGTTCTTAAAACTTTCGTATTCAATATACAAGAAGAAATATCGAAAGGCTTCAACGAATCCCGTTATTCCGTACGAAAAAAAAAAACTATTAGTGTAGACGTATAAAATACTCTGAGTCAATTACCTAAGTAATTTATTCACTTTACAGAAATGAAATAATAGTAAGCCGAATATTTCCTGTCAATTTCGTTACACGTATAAATATTATTAATGCTTTTCAATTCCTAAAAATAGCGGTTTAACTCTTATGGGGAGGGACACATAACTCTAAAAAACGAGGATTTTAAAGTATAATATTTTGTAAATTATTAATTCAACCTAAATAAAAAAGTGTTAATGATGTATTCCCAATATTTCTAAGACACTTATTAAGCGAAAAAAAATTTATTAAACAATTTAAATTTAGGGAAGTGCCCTAATTTTTTTTTTGTAAACGGTTTATTTCCAAATATTGTAGGCGTTATACATAAATATAACCAACCAAATTTCATCCTTGTCGCAATATTAGTCTGTAAGTAAATAGTCAGATAGGAAAATAGACACACAGGCGGACATAGAAAAACTACAAGGTTTAATAATTTGATACGTAACCCTAAAAAAATTTTAAATGGTATTTATTAGGTAAATTTATTACGACTTAAAATAAATCTTTCAGAAAATCAAATTAGAAAATATACTAAATGCAGAAGTCACTATAAATTAAGAAATAATACTGATAAGAATAACGAGAGAAGAAGAAAGAAAAGTTTTAGGTGGAGAACTGAAAAGAAAATGGATTCCTTTTAGATAAAGTGACAATGAATTTTGAAAAACAATCGGTTTATTTATTATTTCGACCAAAATGAAACGTGTAATCGATTTAGTTCTTTAAAATATAAATTAGCAGAAAAAAAAAGAATTATTAATAAAAGACCGAAAACCAAATTGGGCAAGAAGCCAAAAAAAATTATTTTACCACGACCATAAATCGATCAAACATCGATTGATTTTGAGTTATTGCACCCAACATTAACCAGACTGCAAAAATTTATTGACAAAATTTGCCAGTCTACATAAATCTTGTTACATCTTTTCACTTTTTGACCAATTTGGTTTTTATTCTCTAAAATATTTTTTTGAAACCAACCAAATAGCAAATTAATTTCCTTTAATATATAATAAAAATCCATCTAAGGAATACGTACTTAAGCCATTCTCAGGTCAACCCATTCAAACTACATGATGAAAAATATCGGTACTTATAATACTTATGCACTAAAAAAACCGTATTGTCCTTTGCACAGTCGTTTATAAATATTAATACCATAAATATGCTTATGCTGAAGTAAATAATATGCTATAAAATATTTGTTATACTTATCTTATGCCATAACGTCATATGGTTAATAAATAATTTACTTTAACAAGTTTCAGTTACTATAAAATTTGTGCGAAAAACTAAAGTCGATTTTTATAAACAAAAAGTGTGAAAGAGTTCTTTGTTATCAAACTTTTGTAAAAGTATCGACTGAAAACGGCTGTAAATATATAGTTTAAATAAAGTAAGACTTTTAAGAAGATTTCAGTTTTTAAAAAACCAAGTATTTCAAAAGAAACGTTGCGCTCTAAAAGTTGCCTTACTTTAGTTGAAAGGTATTAAAGCAGAGTGTAGACTATCGTGGCTGACGCAATAGTGTCCGTTATTGTTTATTTTTTTATGAGCGGCCGCTCCGCGTGTGCCACAATTTCCGCGCTTTTTTACATTTGTGTCGGTGTCTAATGATGGTAGACCATATGAAATAACATTTCTATGTATCTGTCTCTGGACTTATTGCAAGTAAAGGAAAAATTAATCAATTGTTTAAAAAAAATCAATATTTGTTTTTAATTATGAAAGTAAAAGAATCAAAGAACAAAATTATTAAGAAAACACCAGAAGATTATCAGCGGCTAGTAAGATACAATGTAGACAAAATTGGAAGGTCAGAAAAACTTATAATTGCACTGAAAAACAAAGATGACTACATTATTTACTGTGCACACTTAGATGAAACTTTTCAAAGTTTCAATTTCAAACTTTTATTAGTATTGGACACGGTGGTAGAGTCAGAATGATGAAGGAGTTAAAATTATGATATAAAAATGTAACCGCTGAACTCGTCACAGTGTATTTGAAACTGTAGAAATCTTGCAAGAAAAAAAAGTTTGCCAAAAAAAGGTCTTTTTGTAAAACCGATTATCAGTAATGAGCTTAATTAAAGGTGCCAAGCTGATTTGATAGACATGCAGTCACGAGCTGATGGATATTATAACTTTATCATGGTCTGCCAAGATCACCTAACAAAATTCGTGCAGCTGCGGTCTTCGAAAAGCAAACGAGCAGAAGATATAGCTTATCATTCATTAGACATTTTTACTATATTCGAAACGCATAGTATTTTCAAGGTGATAATGAAAGGGAATATGCTTACAAGGTGGTCAAAGAAGTCTGCACGTCGTGGCCATAATTAAAAATCGTACCCGGTAAATGTAGGGATTTAACTCTCAATCACAAAATTCAGGAATTTACTCTCAATCACAAAAATCAGTTCAATGGGCTAATCAAGACATGAGCAATATGCTTTGTGCTTGGCTGGAATCTAACAAGACGAAACAATGGTCTGAAGGGTTATGCTTTGTTCAATTTATGACGAACAGAGTATATTACGAAAGAATAAATCGTATCACTTACAAAGTAATGTTTGGTTTTAAAGCTAATATTCGATTAAATAGTGTCCCTAAAGACGTGCTTGTAGAACTTTCAATAGAAAAAAGTTAGAATCTATATTAAATGAGAACGAAAACCAGTTATGTGGGGAGTGGAAAACCGAAACCAATATTACCGACAATGAGATTAATGAAGAGTAAGGCATGGAAAGCGAAACCACGACTTTAAACACTGATTCGCAAAATGAAAATCCAGATAACTTGATTGGAAAACCTGATAAAAATACCCGAAACCATGGATTTATTATAAATCTGTCAAACGCACAATGACGAAGAAATGGTAGTTACTCTCGATAAAAAGGAAAGAGTCATTCGATTTGCCAAAAGGTCAGTTAGACAATCTCTGAAAAAGCAAACGGATAAAATATTAGCTCTGTCTCCGCTAAAATATCCCGCTGATAATAAAAGTGATAATATAGTGGTAAAAATTCCTAATATAGACCGCGTCGAAGCTGATGATGGAAACATTATCGCTGTTATAATTTCTCAGGAGACAGAAGGAATGTACAAGTTAGACTAAGCATGGGATTTTGAATCAACTTTACACAAGGAATCAGTTCACTGTCTGCAAAGAAAGGTTTATTACAGTTATATTGTTCCCCAACGCGAAGTTACGATCCGAGAATGTGCAAGAAAAGAGTCACACCTTGGCGGCCAAAGTTTTCAGCATTGCGACTGTACTGGTGAATGCGTTTCTAATAGATGCAAATGTACAAATTCAAGCCTCTTGTGTCTAAAAATGTTACAAGAGCCTTACTTGTAGGAATAAATAATAATTATTTTATCATATATTCATGTCAGTTGTTTTTAAATATTTTATTATTGTTTTTGTTAAAGAGTGATACCAAGTATTGATCCCTATCTTTTTTTTTGTCTTATTGCTAGTGAGCTTTCAAATTAATTTTTAATTAACGTTAAATTATTATATATGATAACGTTATAATATTATTTTGAAAATTTATATTAAAAATTATAATTATTACTGTTTAAAATAACAGCACAATATTGCTACACATATAGTTATGCTTATGGCAAATCGAAATAAAATTTTATAATCTTCACCTATACTTGTTTTATCACTTTATCTAAGTCTTCCAAGATATATATAAAATAGTTAGTTAATGTGATTAATTCCTTGTCAAATATCATTTTGTCTAAATTGAGTAGATATTATATATAATGGCAGAATAGTATATATAATATCCGCATTTATCACTTTTGCATATATATATATATATATATATATATATATATATATTTCATTAGGTATCTTCGTAAGCATAAGAATCACACAGAAGACCGTGACGGGTTCACTTTTAACAACAGAGCGGTCCGGTCAAAAGTCACCACTTTGTGTGAGATTAAATAGTCCTTTCACTTAAATATACCCTTTGTATTTGGTTTTGGTTTATACACGAGAAAAAGTTTATTAGGCTTCGTTTGTCGTTTTTGTGGTTAGGAGTTTTACTTTGTTTCGGGTGAATAGTATTATAGTTACCTCTAAGATACTCGCCCTTGTTATTCCATGTATAAGATAATAATAAATGAATAGACTCATTCGTATGAGAAAAATATGTCAGGCGCGAGTAGATATGGCACTAGTCATTTAGGCACTTATAAATATTTAAGGGCGTATAGTGTTTCCGTTAAGCTGTTTTAAATATAATTTTTTTGCAATGTTAATGTGCCTACTATAATTTTACTGACGTAAAGATAACGAAATTGTAAAATCTGGGATTATCGCTTAATATTCCTCTAAATCTCTATTAAGATTTTACCAACCCTCTTCTTTCCGTAATTTATAGTTCATTAGTTTCGTAAACAAGGAGGGAGATGCTTTATTCTTACATATTTTGTAAAATATTTCTAAGTAAGCAATTTAAATAATGAAAAAATATTTTTATTTTCCTCATAACAAGAAATTTCAAATATTTTTCTACGTAATGTGTATAATTTAAAAAAAAACCGTTTTGAGTAATTTATTTACTCCCCTATATTTTATTTTTAAAAAAGTAAGAATGGGGGTAAATATGATCTAGTACAATGCCAAATTTTAAGTTTCTAAGTCTTGTGGTTTCTGAAAAAAATATCTTTTGACAGATAGACAGGGACGCTTATGAGTAATCTTATAAGGTCTGTTTCCTGTTTAGAAGTATAGAATCCTAGAAAGTAAATAACATATAGTAGATTTTTAATATTTTTAACTGCGCTAAAACGTCATTCCGTTAATTTATTTGGAGCGTGTGGATGATCACAGTTCATATTCAATTTGAAAGATTTTATTAAGTGTTAATTAATGAGATAGTAATTAAACTTAGAATTAATTAATTAAAAACTCCCCCAAAAATTTTAATATACAATAAAACTTCAGACAAATTTAACCACAAATGTTAATAATGATTTACAGCTTTAAATCCGGTATTTTTGGATAAATAGGATTAAACTCGTTTTCATAGATAATATCACATTTAAATAACTATACAAGTATTTCTCGATGAAATTTAAGGACATCAGCAGTTATAATGATCACTAATATGAGCAGTTGTAGGAAGATATTACCTATTTATCACTATTATTACCAATGATAACATTGTCATCTCTGTTGTTATTTGTGGTAATTAAATCGGCCCGATTGTTATGAAATCAAGCATTGTTTCTCATACAGGCACAGTGTTCCATATGTAATGTATGGTTTGCACATAGAAATTTAATGTTAAATATAAATATTAATGTATCATCGAAAAATATGAAAAAAGTATCGTTATAAAATTTTCAATTTTGATCTCGTAAATCCTCCTCACCTATTTTTAAATTTACCGAACGATAGTTAAATTATTCCTTAAATTACTAAAGTAACTTCTTATAAAAAAAATTCAACCATTTTCTCATAATTGTTACGTGGCTGTTGTCCGTCTTAAAAAATTGCTCTTTAAAAACGGGCAATCTTAGTTTAAAAAATGAAAAATCCTGAAAAATATTATGAGGGCAAAGATTTCAGTATTCTGGATTGATACTAACTAACTGTACCATCACATGGTAAAATAATAAAAATTAACAAATTTTTGATTAACCTTATTAAAAATAAATCATAAAATATTACATTATTCAGATTGTCTTCGGCATGTGAAAAAATTAGGTACCCACATTTATGTCGCTATTTTATTACTATTAACATCGATAAAAAAAACAATAATTTGGAACATTTTAAATATTACATAAAAATAATATTGATCTTAAAAAGGCACGCACAACAAATATGCCCACAAATTAATTATGGGTGCTGAAGTGAAAAGTAGGTCTTATTTTTCTTCACGAAGCGATTGACAATTACATACATGTTATTTTTAAGTTCCGCCTATCCAAAGACAAACCCTCAGAAACAAAAAGAGATGATATGGCCGCGTTTTGAGGAGACCAGAAGATCCATACGGTTCTGGAAACAAACACCTGCTCAAAGAAATGAAGAACCACCTTTAACTTGCTCAGCGTTATTCGTTAAAAACGACCTGAAGAATCTAATCGAACATTCGAGACATGCATCTGGTGAAAAATGATAAAGAGACCCTACTCTGAAATAAATTTAATACGCGTAGGCGAAGCAAGAAAGAGAGAGGGGGAAAGGGAGAGAAAGAGGGGGAAAAGAGAGAGATAGATGATAAATAATAAACTATTCAAGCGTTATCGTAATGACGCGTATGTGAACAGGAAAAGAATTATTAACCCTGAGTTATGCAGCAGGACAAAATGATAAAAAATAGTAGCGAATTAATTTATCGGATTCTCCAAATGAAGTAATCAGAAAATGAACCGATATAGCCGTAAGCGCGCATATTTTCATGCTACAATGTCATAACTTACATAATGTATTTCATCACGCTGAAAGTTCCACCACGCTAACGCGATGACATTTCAGGTTTAGCGTGAATTTTCGTATTTATTATTTCACAGAAACAGTAACAATATTTCGAGGTAATTTGCAAAATGTAATGAATAGCCTACATAGAAAATTAACTCAACCTTTTAACGGAACTAATTATGAAACGTGGTCTATTCGTACTTTCACTTTTTTACTTGGATCAATTCAACTGGGAATATTCTATGGTATCGAGAAATTAAATTTAATTCTTTACCTGTCATAGCAAAACTATGGTTAATTTACGTTGTTTAATAAATATTTAATAAAACATAGTTTGTGCTATTTAATATACCAATTAAAAAACTATAGACTTAGCAGTAATTTGCAAATTTATTTATCTTTCGAAATATTGTGCCGCAAAAGTCCAAAATAAATACTTGTCCTTTTTTTATAATGTGCATTGCGTTATTTTTCCAACAGTTATTTGAAGTCGATTAATTTTTTTTTTAATTTCATCGTAACTTAATATTTTCTGGCTCTCAAATTTTACAATCTGGCGATAAAAGGAAATGTGAGTTAAGTAAAAACTTGCAAAGTATAAAACTTAAAAATTTTTTACAATAGAGGAAATTACGATACATAAGACATAAAATGGCAAGTCTATCGATGTGGGAATTTAAATAAAGGGCGATAGGACGCTGACAGACGAGAAAGGCAGTGGGCGTGAATCAAATACCCATAACGCATTCTGTTAAAACGATGAGTCATTTTTCTATGTACAGTAAAATTCGAAAGATATTTTGTGAAATAATTTTTTCATTCTGTTAAGTTACTAATTAGACAGAATTCACTAGAAACTGGAATTTTAATGCGGGGGTGGTAATAAAATTTTAGCACCGTATTTCTTCGTATTATTACTCGCTATTTAAGTAAAGCACTCACTTAACCCTTAATTTTTGTATAATGCAAATGTAATAAAGAAATTTTATATTCATTTAATTCATAGACTATGGTATATTTAATATATATATATATATATATATATATATATATATATATATATATATGTATATATATATATATATGTATATGTATATATATATATATATATATTTATATATATATATTTATATATAATGATATATTTTAAATGTTCCGTCGTCAAAGCTGACAAAAAGACGTATTTATAAAATTTGTATGTCACCATTTATTTTTTGAGTTTCTCTAAAAAATGTTTTGCAACAATTGCAATAGCGAAATATGCTACATCGTTCCTAAAATGATGCTTTTTTACTGATTATTTTGTTTCTTTTGTGAATTATTATCAGTTTGATTTTATTTCTGTTATTTTGTTACTGCTTAAACAATTATTTAGTTATTCATAAAGTGAACGTAGCAGCATGTTCGAATGGTAAAGTTTCAACTGAAGTTTATAGAAAACGGTCAGTTGGTTATGATGATGGTACTGAAAGAAGTTATAAAGGAAATAAATTATTATATGGCTTAAAAGAAAGTCGTCGCACATGGTATGTACGTTTTATGTAAATATGACTGCTTTTTGTGTGTTAAAAGAGAAAATGACTTGATTGTTCACATTTTATTTTTTGTTGAAGATCTTTAAATTTTTGTAAAGGTAAACAAGTTATTGCAGATATTAGAAACAAGTTGTCTGATAAGTGTAAAATGAAGGACATCATTAGAATAAAAACTACTTTGTTACTAATATTGAACTTTACTATGAAAAGGATAATATTTTGAGTTAGACTTGTTATAATGGGCTTAAGCAAATCGTTATAATGGTACTTTATAAAAAACCGTAACAGAAATATTTTTCCGATTTATTTAATGAATGTTGTTTTCATTAAAGTCTATAAAGCAATTAAAATATACGAAGACTGCACAGGAGTGGTAGTCATTGCTAAATGTGGAAATTTTATGAAGAATTTTAGTCCATTAAAGTTTACTCTCATTTTAAAAATAAGAATATTAGGAATGGAAAAATTAAAGTTGTAAACTTAGATTCAGATAATAATATTGTAGATGTATATAGAAAAATGTTAGGAAAAAATAATCAAATTCCATAAATTTAACTTATTAATATATTTGCCAAGTTAAAAGTTACTGTTCTAATATTGAAATTCTATTGATTTCGTTGTATTGTAGTATAAAATAAGGGACGCGTGTTAGTTATTGTACTTTTATATAGGCAAAACTTTGATTTTGCTGTCTATGATGATAGTCTATCACTACGGTTAAAAGTGTAACGTCGGAACATTCTATACAGGAAATTGTGAAAGTTTTAATTGTACGATTTGTCTAAATAAACTATTTGGGTCACAGTCTAACAAAATTTTATAACATTATTTTAACAATTTCAAATATTAATTTATGCACGTAAAAAAAACAAACTCTAAAACTTTGCATGAATTTTAATAAAAACACGAACCTATAATCTAAAAAAATATCATAAACCAAAGATTTTATTAGAGATGAGAAACACACAATATTAACACGTGAAATAAAATAACAATTTTCATATGTAAGAAATGCATTTAAACAAAAAATACCGAAAAGAAAAAATATTTAAGGTATATAGTATGACAAATGAGACAAATGCAATTTTTTTTTCAAGCTTATCTAAGATTTTTATTTTTACCATTTTTGCGTTTGATAAAAATTTCAAATTCTTTTTAGATTTCGTAAACTGTAAGTTCTCGAAAAATAAAATATTTATTTAAAAAAGATATTACTGTTTTTAGCTATTTTCAACAAACACAAACATTTATATTGCCCAAGAAAGAAATGAGTTGATACTTATAGATTTTATTCAATAAGTTTATAACTATTGTTTTTCTGATATACAAAGGATATAATCGTGAAACTGCAGAGTTAATAATATTTCTATATTCTTAACTCCGCACGAGATATTCGAGATAAGTATTATGTGTTTGTAGAAAGTTTTATGATGAACCGGAATATAAATATATAAATTTATAAAATTACGGAAGCCACTATAAACGACTATTTCCGTGTACATATTTTTCTATACTCGCTGAACTTTGGCCATTTGAAACTGAATCTGCAAAGAGTGGCACTTGTTTGTAATGATATTAACAGGTTTTGGTATTCTTCTTTGAGAGAAATATATCAATGAAAAATTTCAATTTTCTAAATTAAATTTGTTTAAGAAAAAATTTGGTGATAGACAAATAAATGGCTTATCTTACAAGGGTTTTATTTTATTTTTATCAGACACGGAATCCCAGTAAATTTCTTTCCATCTTAATAAACATTAAAATTAATAATAAAAAATACTATTATGAACTTTCTGAAATATACATGTCTACTATTAGTAACACTCATGAATAATATTCTATGTTATATAACAGGTTGGTTATATTCTATTATCAAATATCGGTCATATTAAATATTTTCTTTATCGATACAAATTGTTACTCCCACAGATAGAGAAAAATCACAGATGTTAATAAATGAAAACAACTGTCCAAAAAAGAAAGAGGGACGTTTAATACTAATATAGAAATGTCACGAAATGTCCATTTGCCACAATCAAAATATTCTAAGGATTTTGCCTTAATCACAAATTATTGCTATGGATTTGTCAACATATTCAAAAAAAAAGAAAAGATATATTTTTTAAAGAATATGACGTAAGGATAATTAAAGAATAGAAAAAAATGTAATGAAATTCAAATTGTATTTTAAAACTTGTCCTATTTATATGAGAACTCAGCTGTATTCTAACATCTGGCTGGAGATAATGTTGATATAATAATATTAGTCTTGAGCAACCGAACAGTAGTAACGTTTGGTTAAAAAAAATTTTTCTGTTTTCTGCCGCTATAAAGATTTTAGTAGTGATTAAAATAACAAAGGTTCATACTTACTAAAATTTATGATTTGAATGTAAAATTACATGCAAGATATAAAACGACTAAAATAAAATATTTTTTAGTATATTTCTTTCAAGGATTTTAATCGTTTTAATTAATTCGAGAAGAGAAAATAATTGACAACACCAGTATAGGTCAGTAACTGAACGATGCAAATAGTAACGTTTCTCATGCTTTGTCATGAAATGCATTTTTGACTGGCTTCATTAAAGGAAGTGGTCGAATGTATTGTACATATATAGGGCATTTTTCGACCAGTTTAGATTGTTGAAAAATTCAGTATATTTATTTGGAAGGGTATATTCAGTGATCCAAATAAAATTTGGTTAGAATTAAACCATCGAAATTTAATGCTCACCAAATAATTCCTCAATGCAGAACGTCATAAGTGCCTTAATTGTGTTTGTATAATGCGGATTTATTGTTAATCTAATAAGATATGACTAAAGGTGATACACATTTGTTCTTTAGCAAAATCAGAGAACAATGATGGAGCCGCAAGGGATAGACGCTCTTCACAAGTTCGCCCAAAGGCGTAAAACCATTTTTTAATGTGTTACCTGGTATCTTTAGTACATTAACCACTAATTTTAATTCAATTTTTTTTATTTGAAAGGTTATACTCCAGCGGGGACTTATGAAAATTTGGTAACTCTGATTTAAGAATTTAAAGCTAAACCATAGAATTCTTCAACAAGAACAGCATAAATGCTGTAATAGAGTTTTTATGATACATGCCTAATGATAATCTGATAATACAGTCTTTAAAGTTTTAATATGATCAAGAGCGATAATAATCTGCTCTTTTCCAAAATCAGTGTAAAATGACGGAGAAGAATGGTGGCGACAGGACTTCTTCAGTCACTTGGAATGATATCATCGGGTTTGAACTCTTTGGACCCGTTTTCAAGTAAACAAGAAACTAACGAAATAAGTGGGTAGGTAAGTTTATATAGATACATATAAAGACGTGAAGCAGCTAATATATCTTAGCAGTAGGGACATAAGTAACTAGGTATATACATAAGTAGGTAGTTAAGTTTATACAGATACGTAATAAGACGTGAAGCAGCTAATATATCTTAGCAGTAGAGACAGGAGTAACTAAGTATATACACGGTGACCAGAACAAAGAAAGACGCCATTCGTTCGATGTAAAGGAATAAAATGCCATTGAAAAAAAACGTAAAACACGTCATTTTTCTAATTGAAAGCGAAAAGAAATTATTGCACATAACTCTTTTTAACACACTCAATACTTTCCCGGAGAGTGCGGTGCTTACCCGCAGTAGCAATGTCTTCACAGCTGTTCGTGGGTTACTCCGCTAGCGGCGCTGAACAATATGCGCAAGTGTCGTGTGTGTGAAAGATATCAAATAATTAAGAATATTATTTTTTCGACCTTTATTATTTCTTTGTTCGACACGTATTTCCGGACGCCGTGTATATACAAATATATATATATATATATATGTGTGTGTGTATGTGTGTGTACATAAATATGTATGTATATATGTAAGTATAAATAAATATATTTAGGTTCATTAAATGCCGGAAACATTAATTCCGATTTATATAAATATTTTTGTGAATTAGTCGTGAGGTCATGGCGTTAAAATAAAACTTTTTTAAAGAAAAAATTAACTGACTTCAAATACCAACCGAAGGAGAAGGGCACTTAAAAGTATAAAATATTTAAGGTATATAATAACTAAGTACTCGTGTACTTAGTTTGAACTTTTGTGGTTAAATATCGTTTCCGAACATAAACGAATTTGCAAAATACCATTACCAGAGATTTTGGTAGTCGGTGCCAAGCCACATTTCAATTAAAATTTCATTACATTTCTTCTTTTAGGGCGCTTATTATTCGGCAGTTGTTTGAAGTCGGTTAGATATTTATCTAAAAAAGATTTATTTTCAGTTTTGACAATATCATCATAAAATTTATTATTCTGTGTTCTTATATAATATTTAGATTGTTGAATTCTAAAGCGTTAAACATGTCGAGTCGTAAATTCCGCGCCACCTTTCACTTTGTTATACGAAGTAAAACAATGAAATGCCTTGTTTTACATAAAAGGTACCGAAATAAGATTTTTGCGTAGTTACGGTTACGTTATTTAGCTTTTAGGGAATTAACAATGTGGAAAGTTTAAATCTAATTGATTAACCTGTTTTTTGATAAATTTGTGTTTTTAAATTTACAATTTAGATAAATGTTAAAAGAACCTAGAAATATTTAAAAGAAATTGGCAATTGTGAAATTTCATTTTGATCTATTTACACACTAAGTTACCAAGTATCACACCCGCACGCGCGTGTTTATTTGTGTACCTCGTACGTTCACGCTTGCCAAGTAAGCGCAGTCGCATGAGACAATACATACAAAAGCACTCGCGTACCCACACATGCTATTTAAGACAGTATATTTTGCAATGGAAATATATATTTGTTGAAATTTATTACTTAACTTATATATTTAACCCGTAACAATAATTTTGATGTTCACAAACCTTTGAAAATTTTACGCAGTATGCTTACATTATAAAGTTTCGTAATATAATTTTTATCTAATCTAATTTTATTGTAATTCATTTCCAAAGTGCATTAAGAAATGCGATTTTTTCTTATGATGTCGAAAAATATGGCAGAAAAAACTTATGAGAACTGAACAATAAGTTGAAATAAGAAAAATGTCTTGAACTATCAATAACATTACGATCAATTATCCATTGTTACTATTAAGGAACATATTTTTGGATTTTGGAATAATAATATAGCTTCCATCTGAAATGATTATCAAAGAAGTTCATTATGGGGAAACATTTAAATTATTATAAAACAAAATTGTAACAACTAACTATTCGATTTTTTTTCTTCACAAAAATTTTTTTAAAAACTTCAAAAACTTGATCAGCGATTTTCTAAACAATAAATAAATTAGGTCACCGATATCAAAGATCTGCAAAATATGATTCCCATTAACTGTATTAAATTTTTATACGTAATTACCAATAAAATTAAAAGCTTATATTAAGTTGTAATTAATTAGAGAATTAAAATTTAGCAAAAGATGTGAGTCCGTATCGAACTTAATTATTAACTTATTATTTACTTAGAATCGTAAGAATGGAGTAGATGTTAGATCATATTATTTGAGTTATTTTGCCGAGTACTTGTAAACTACCCGTCGTCTGAAAGGGAATGTATGAGTGGAATACGAGCCGAATTATCCAAGCTAAATGCCGAATTATTCGAGCATATTTTACGCACTGCGTTGTTTCTGCCTATAAATAAGGGAGTTGGGGCAATTCTGATACATGAACTTATATCGTTATTATTAATGTGTAACGTATTTAAATTCTGGGTGAATAAGAAAAATTGGAGGTTGACCAAATTTGGCGAAGATTTTTTAAAAAAACATAATTCAACATTTCAAAATATATTTTCAAATTATATCATCGTCTCTGATGAAATGCTTTACATAGATAAACAATCGCAGAAGGCGGCCCTGCTGCATTTTAATAATAAACATTACAAGATGTAACCATGAAAACTATATTAAATCGTTCCATCGTCATTTTTCATAATGGTGTTAGCTTCAATATAATTCTCAGAAGTAAAAAAATATAACAAACTGACATGAAGGTTTTATATTTTAAATTGCATCAAAAACGAATTCACTTAAAATTAAGGTGTACGAGGCAGAGTTATGCTGTATTAATAAATATCTCGTTTTAAATATTTGCTTATTTTTATATGTAATAAACTCAACATTAAATTAAGAATAAACTTAAATAAATTTCATTTTATTGTAATCAACTTAAAGGCATTACGTTAAAGGCATTATTTCAATTCGGAACAAACCTGTATTGGGATAACCTATAGTTACACATATGCTACACATATAGCTACATATATGCAATTAAAATATTATATCACAATTGTACAAATTAGCACCAGAATCATATCTCTATTTTAAATTTTCATAGTTTTTTAATGTAAAAAAATATTTCGCTTAGAAGCAGACGCGATAAAATAAATTTATTCTTATTTTTTTGAAGTGTGCGATAATAAAATATTTGAATTTAACAATAAGTAATATTTGAATTTAACAAAATGACCCTAAAAAATGTTTATTTATCATGAAATTGTAAAAAACTTAATTACTTTCACACGTAGCAACTAAAACGGAGACAATATAATTAATTGTTTTGTTTCGTTTAACAGATTAAAAAGATTTTTAAACATCAGAGGATTTAACGAAGTACACTGATAAGGAAGTGATAAGGTAATGTCAGACTTGGTTTTTACTGCCTATCTAAATCCTGTAAAATTAAATCGTCAATTTCTATTGTACGGCAATATCTTCTGAATATCTCTGCAAAAATATCCGTTGCTAGCAATAACATGAAGTATGACAGAATAATGGAATAATGTTTTCACCTGCACCAACATTATTCGTTATATTGTGAAGTATCGGTAAGTATTCTCATAGTCTAATTTTGATAAAACTTTAAAGATTTTAGTCTCTACACATCGACTAAAGAACTTATACGGAGAGCTTGACAATCAAGTCGTATATTTATTAAAAATTAAAAGCAAAGAAAGTTTGCTTCATTAAAAGTTTCGTGTATCTTAATTAGTTTCAGAAAATTTCTACACTAAACATTGAGAAATAAGAGTTTGGTCGAAATAGTAACCTATAAACCAACTAAAATTATTGAAGTAATTCGTTCCAAAAAAAGATGGAAAGTTAGTTCGGTTATAATAAACTTCAAGAATGCCTTTTTTAATTCAATTGAATGGTTAAAATTTTAAATAATTATAATTTATTATTTGATTATTAATACTTTCTTACATGCTGAACATGATAACTAAAAATAATTTCTAATATAATATTTAATGTGACACACTGGAATTATGAAGACTGAACTGAAATTGCAACTAACGTGAACTGAGATTAAATTCATCTAAGCTGAACAGGACTTTTGTTTAAGGTTTTTAAGATTAGGGAGGCTGATGCATCAGGCACTAAATTGCCGAAGCGTCCGGGAATAGAGCTTTACATGGAAAGGCTAGACCTGGGAACCATGCAACGTCATAATATCAACATTAGGGCTGTCAAGTCAGGGGTGTAACAGTTCGTTGATTTCAAAATTAATACCTTGGTCGTCTTTCGTGATCTATAATTTACTCCCCTGTAGTTTACTACTACAAAGACTTAACGTACCAGTAGAGTTTTCAACGTTAAATTATTATTTTCGTATTCGGTGGTCAATTCTGGATAATACGTAATTTTTTTGTTCGCGTAGCAGAAGACAGCTTTGTTTAATTGCTAGAAGAGCGCTGCTTTAGATCTTTGTCCTCAGCATCGACCTCGATAAATGTATGTTTACAATGGTGAATAGCCTTAACTTGATTATCTATGATTCGAATTCTGACGCTTGTAGTTAATAGTATTAAATTAATTATTCATATAGTTTTTAAAAGTAATAACGGCAGTCTTTTCCCCGATTTTAATAAATAAGTTTCAATAAGTAGTAATTTATTTGGCTCTATGTCCTAATTCAAATCTTAATTAAAATGACCTATTGTGCCGTGGATATCGTATTGTAATTTGACTATATGTAATATAGTTATGAATAATGAAGGTTGTGAAATTCGACTCATTGCTTAATTTCTTCACCCTAATGGAAAAGCTTGTGAAACTCACAGTAGGAAAAATTTAAAAGCACCTAAGTACTATGGGCCATTTGTCATAATTGAGAAAGCTATTTCAAATCTAAACGGGAATGTGGTATCCATAATAAGTCTATGGAAAAATCTAATGGGAGTATTTACATCTACCAGAAAATCTATGTACAAAAATATATTTAAGTATTTCGGTGTATTTTACAAATTGAAACTTGCAACTTAGTGTGACTGGTATAAAATTGAAGATAAATTTCACTGATAATTGATGATTTTATAAAATATTTTAATGACTGCATCCCAAAAAGTGGGCAGATGATGAGAATCGTTGTTAATATTCAGCATAGCCTGATGTTCGGTTTATTAGCAGCCTAATAAATTTGGATTAGACTGTGATCATTTAATCTTAAATTTATTGTTTAAAATTGTTAAAGTTTTGTGGGTATATAATATCATGAGGCGTATTTCTAAAGAGTATTCCAAGCACCAAGAATTTTTTCTTGAATTAGAGCTTATCATAGGAGCCCTTTCAAAGGGATTATATACACATCGTGCCTAAAATTCTTAAAATCTGTTTTTGTGAAAATATCTCAAAGTCGATTGAACGCTTTTAAAAAAAAAACTATTTTATCCCTCAATTTTCATAGTGAGATATAGTTTTCTAAAATATGTGGTAAAGATCGCGGGTCTCCCTATTTCAGGAATATAAACCGAATGAAAATAAAAAAAAATTTCCTTAATATTGCTAGACTTTTTGAATACTGTTAAACTCACAAAAATACTAACTATTTTAGAGAATAATATTTGAAACAAATATATAAGTTTAGTAGACTCTACGTATACCATTATTCATCGTTGTGCAAGTATACACGGCGTGTTCAAGAAGATATTAGAAAATACTGTCTCGTAGACGTATAAATTTATATATTAGAGACAAAATAATTGTTACGTGGGGTGTCCTAGAAATCAGCCATACAAATGAAGGATAAAATATTTTGTAAACTTTACACGTACATCCTTTGATGTACATTCGGTAGACGAAATCCTGATGATTGCGCGCATAGTCGAGGACGGTGTGCTAGCTCGTTTCATGTTCATATGTGCGGATAACGTCAATATTTGACTTTGCTTTCGTTTTATATAAACATGTCTACTGTTGTTGGCAATTAATGTACACATCACTTTTTTCCAATAATTTCGGGAATTTAATGGCACATTCTCGTACATCTCCGGCAAAATACATGAAGGAAACGATGTTTCATCTTCTATTCGTAAATAATAAGAAAAATATCAGAGTGTGGTTGTTTAGTACTATCTGCCCAGGTGGAACACAAATCGAAGCACCTGACAACATATAATATATGTAATATATGTAGCATGTAAGATATGCTTAAATATCTTATTACAGGACGTGGTAATATAAGTAATTGTATATAAGCACCAACGGCTTAGAGCTGGAGAAAGATGGTGGTGGTCACTAGAAAGCTTTATTGAGCTAAGTTTGAGGTTTTGAGGCTAAGTTTGAGGCGGGTTGTTACTAGAGCCGAGTGTGAGGCGGGCTGTCACTAGAATGATTTACTTAAAACTCTTTCCAAGCAATAAGGAAATAGGAGCTAATATTTTCTATGAACTCTTAGTAAAATTGTAGCTTAGCTTCCTGTAAATCAAAATAAAGTATATAACGACCTCAGATATGAAGAGGGAACTTTAAAAATAAAATATTTCATTTGTATGGGCAGTTCTTCTTTACCCATCGGAATTTTTTATATTCTGGATATCTCGTTCTTTAAGAAACATTTGTTTTGATCGTCGTCTGATCATTTGTACAAGAATAAAATTAAAGAATTTTGACTATATTAAGGTTAAATTTATTAAAATTTTTAGTCGAAGCTCAAAGATAATATTCTTTCATTGTCGAATTACAGTGAAGGAATTTTATTTTTGTAAGGAGGCTGGCGGCAAATAATAAATAATGATAGTTATATATAACTTATAGTTAGCCCCCATTTCGAAATTCCTCCATTTTAATATTTGAAAATTAATTTCATTATTTGCATAGAAAAAATAAAATAACTATATTAACAGTGATGACTAATTAATTAATTATCAATCTAATAAATAATACTTCTTCGTGCTTCTTTAGAAATCAATAGCCGTGCTGAATATTTTGTTGAAATAAAAATAATAACTATCCGGAATGGTTCTTTGAAATATCTTGTATGGTTATGGTATCACACGTATGCGCATTTCTATTATATATTACTTTAAAATTAAAGTCTGTTCAGAATGAAGCTCGGTATCCCGAATGTAACTCAAATATCTACACCAGTTTGTCACCTGACATAAATAATGTCAGGAGAAAAGGTTAAAAAAACGTGAACGATAGAGGAATAGGCTCCTAAAATTTTAAAAACTTTTCTCCATTTGGTTTGAATAGAAAAAGTGTGAGTTACTGATTCTAAAAATGTATATTTAATTATGACTTGCCTGCTTTAGGAAACTGATTAAAATCTGCCTGAAAAGATAGGTCTTTCATAATTTTTAAACTAAATTGTTCTGAAAATATTACTCTTGAAGAAAAAATTAAGTCGTGTTTACGTGGTGGTCCTTATTAAAATTCTACTGCCTCAATGCCCATATGTTACTATTAAAAGTTTGTAATCATTTAATTTCCATATTAATTGAATCTGAGAATTTATAAAAATTGAATAATATATTTTACAAAATATTACATTTAAATATTCAGACATAATGTCAATTAAATACAATGTAGATGGAACAGTGGACTAATAAGATTCATGTTAGTTTAGGTTTTGGTTATTAAAATAAAATTATTTTAAATATGAATTTCACCAAAAAAGTTGCAAATTAGTTAGTAAAAAATTTTTATTTTAGAGGAACTCTATTAACCATATTCAATAAAATAATTACTGCACTTAAACCTTTTATTTAATCTTAGCCTTAATTACTTTAATTTGGGAAAAAGAAAATTACAGTAATTAATTTGGAGCCGACTAAGAACTTTCGATCCCATGATTGCTTCTTTTGGATGAATATAATACTAGATAATTTTTTAGGTTTATATACTTTCTTAAAAAAATTATAGCGTGGACATCCAATTAATATTTGTTAGTATATTAAAAATTATATGTCATATCTCATAGTTGCAGGAGCTTAAATGAAAACATATTCGATATTGCCTGAGAGTACCAGAACCTAAACATCTCTTTAGTCACCCATTCTGCTTCATAAGAAATCACAGAAAATATAATAATGCAATATTGTTCATATATTGGCAAAAGAGAATTGAATCGCAATTAAAAAGGGGAAATCCAGCTAATTATTTTACCAACATTTACATATATTTTTAGTCAAATAACGGACTTTAAAACGCCATATAACTTTTATCTACAAAGCTGTATTTTTCCTTCCTCTTTTCTAGAACTACGAAGTGTTAGCGTCTCTTATAAAGTTCGTAGAAACTATCTACTTTCTGAAATATTTATAATTCAATACAGCTCTTTCCACCTTCGTTATATTAGAAATAATTCGGGAAAACCCTTTTCATTTGTGATTATTTAATTTCCTCCTACCAGAAACATAATAATTTCCTTAGTTTTCTTTCTTTCTTCATCGAGATTTTAAATTTTACTGTTACATTTTTCCTTATTTCTGAGTTTTTCGACATTCAAAAATATTAAAAATATCCTGCTTATACGCAACCTAAGTATGCTACAGCTTTCAATTCAGTCGTAAGAAGAAATGAGAATTTAAATAAAACGTGACGTACACTTTGTTTAACCTGGCGAGCTTAAGGTTCGTATTTGTAATTCAGAGCATAAGAGCATAGTGCTTGTAACCTATATGATTTCTTAAACTAAATTATTAGTATATGTTTTATTAATAGTAAATTAATTTAAAATGATTTTTGTTTGCTTGTTAAACACTAATAATTAAAAGCTAGATATATAATAAATATTTTTACAATTTTATGTTTTTAAACATGATCAATATTGATCATTTTTCTACACGGTATTTTTAAGTTTGCCAATAAAAAACCTAGTAAACTACAAAAATTAATTTTCTTAATAGTTTTAGGTAAATATTTTGAGATCCTGTTGATTATACATATATGAAAAATATATGTTTTCTGCACTAGTAATGGTAATACTGGCAATGAGCATTTTTGGTTTGGCGATCTTTTTTCGTTGAGCATATTTCAAGTCGCCTGATTAGTCTGGATTTTTATATTCAGGGCTTTCTCTAAATACCCACTTATAACACGATGAATTTTTATTTTTAAAGTAAGTAGATAAGGTCTTTCCTATTTCGTAAGTGCTTCCTAAAAGCCCCATTCCCAAATCTCATAGGAAAACACGGCGCGGCAAGAAGCAGTTATATATTGAACTATGACGCCGTTTATAGCAACGTTATATACCTATAAGTTGCTTCCGTTATAGTCACAGTTACGAGAATTGGTATAATGGGAGATATAGTAATACAAGTAAAAGAAAAGTCCAAAAATCAACTATTTTTAATTCTATGTAGGAATACACATTCTTTTTTAAAATTTGCGCCTGTCAAAGGTATAATAGTTGATATATTTAAGTGTTTAAAAATTAAAATTCTTTCAATAGTTTTTTAGAAATATAATATAATATTGAATGTTTATAAATCAAAACACGTGTACGTAACCCTTGTTATGTGAGCTTTACTCATCATTGACATGTTTTTGTCCTCTAAAAACCCAAAACTTGTATATAAAGCTTAATGCCCTATATAGGTCTTGTTATCTTTAAACTTTTTGTAAATTCTCTGTCCGTCTATCTAATATATCATAAAAACTACATTTGCGTATTAATTTTGTGAAAATTAATAATAAACGAAGTGAAAATTGCTTGTTTTAGAAACTGGTAGCAGAAATTCCAATGTACATATTTTATATAAATTAAGAGTAATAAGCGTTCTTATTCAAAAATGTTTCACCAAAATATTACTTTTTTTAAGTACGTGCGTTTTGTAACTAATTAAAAATTAATTAATTAATTAAATTAATCAAATTCCTTTTTAATTGGTTCATTGTAACGAAGCCTAGCCTACGTATTCCATTAGATTCAATGGAATTTTTCAGCAAACAATTAATCGATATCCCTTTATTTTTATAATATGGGAATAAATAAACGGCATCAGAGATAAAATAAAGAGAAACATACCAAAAATAATATTTTTGGGTCTATTACTTCTTCTGTATTGCTTTAATTAATTAATTAAAATACCTTTAATATACGAGTAGGTAAATTCTATGATTTTATTAAATAAACACCGCAATAAAGCACGTCACAATGAAATTAAGGCGGCTTAATACTAAACTTACCAAAAAAATTAAACTTCTAATATTGATAACAGATTGACGTTTCCAAAAAATTGAGTAAAGTGAGAAAACTCATGTATAAAATCACATACGAATAAATAAGATCAGAAGATTTGTTTATGTGGCTGTCTTTGTTAGGATTGCTTATTCAGGCACTTACCTTTCTCATACAATTCCATGCTTCACCCCTGGCTACGCCCATTTCACTAATGTACTTCCAGGTGATAAACTTCATTGCGCGGTTTAAAATATACGAAGCCCACTTTATTAATGTATATATATTCATAAAGTGGGCTTCTAATAAAAATACCGTGTACATTTGTGTAATTACTACACGTTGCGCATTAGGCACTCCTTTTTGTTGTTAGATAAGTGCAATGGCATTGAAATTTAAAAAAAATTAATTTGTGTATCTTCCGATTGAGTAAACCGTTCGTAGTGAAATAGAAAGTAAATTCATTTCAATTTGACCCTTACGTTTTTTTTTTCTAAGAGCTTCATCTGAACTAAGTCAATACTTTTTGCTTGATACCTATAATAAAAGAATACAAACTGACAAACAAATAGACAGACTGATAGAAATTGCAAAAGTCATCTTGTTATATTCTATCACTTATGCTTCTTCCCTAATTATTTTCGTCAAATACTTTTACCGCACGGACACGAAAAGTTTACGGTTTCATTATGTTGGTTAGCCAGTTATCTCTCATCGTAAAACCCTGGATAAATCTACAACTTAAGCATGAAAAGTTCTATAAAAACCATTGAAAAATATTGTTTCCGTAAATGTCTCAATTTTTTGAAAAATACTACTACAATTTTTTTCAACATTAACACTCTTGCTTAATCAGAGCCATTATGTTATTTACACGTGCAGCAACGGACATGATTCTAAGCATTAAAAGCTGAGAAGAAGAATTCACAAAAGGCTTTGTTCAAATTGTCACGAGCCTAAACAAAAATAAACGAGCAACTAGTGAATATAAGGCAGAGTCTGGCCCTCGAATGTAGCGGAAAGAGTAATGAAAGGGGTAAGATGGGGTAAACTCGTGTTTTAATTACTTAAAATTCTTCTTTAGGAGCAGCGAAAACAAGGCTGTACCATAAATATTAAGGAGCTAAGAGAGTTAAAAAGTTTTTGTAATAATTTTCTTCGCATGAAAAGCTTTCCCATTTGCGAAGACACATTTTCATTGCACTATGTTTAGAAAAATTAACAAAGATCCCAAAAATATGATAGACCTGTGGTTTAGTCCGTATATTAAGAATTAAAAATTAAGCGATGGTACGTAAAAATAGCACACTGTTTGATTAGTGTGAAGAACAATTTTAATTTATATATAAGGTTTATATAAGGTAAGCCATATTTTATTATCTTTTTAGCGTTTCAATTGATATATTAAAGTGTTTTTAATTGTGTTATGAAAATCCAGTAGCGTATTGTTTTTTTTTTGTCATCATTTTGTTGGAAATTACTTGACATTTTGTATGAGAAATTAGAAAAACCAATTAATATTTATTCGGTGTAATATTATTTGCAATTCCCATACAATATCAGTGTTGCACGATTTTGTTTAATAGTAAAATCTGTCCCATTTTCATTGTGATTAGACTTTTAAGAAAGCTTTAACTACTTGCAATAATTTATCTATGATGCCATAGAAAAGGATAATTATAAAAGAAATGTGCCTGTTTTTAAGAAAATTCGGTACTACGCCCGTATAAGCTTTTTTCATACGTCGTTATTTATATTCAATTAATTTGATTTTATATGTGATTGTTTCGGTTAAATTTTTTAAATTTATTTTATGAAAAACCCTGCCGATGTAAAAAGCAGAAATTCTTGGTGATATGGTGGAAAGTATTAATACAGTAGATACGAAAAATTACGTATATGATCAAATTATTAACGGCACTATGCGCAAAACTACAATATCGTTGGATTTGTAAGTAAATATTCCGGTTTGCAAACAGAGAGTCCATTATAATGACAGGCGAAGAAATGCCTGAATCGTTAATAGGATTTTAATAAAAATATTAGACTTAATGAGTACAAACAAACCTTGGAACATACTAACAAGGAACCCCCGCTTTTTTGTAGATTTATAAGTTTAGTTAGATATTTTTACTTTACCTGATGATAATTAACCCAAAGAATTTATGCAACATTTTACATTGCACTATAGATCTATTAGATTAAAATTTCAGAAAGATACCATGGCAATGATTATTGCGGAGGTCCTATACTTTGAAAAAAAATAGCAAACTTTTACGATTCATATATAAATATATATATGTATATATATATATATATATATATATATATATATATATATATATATATATATATATTTCCTTGAAAAAATATTACAAGTTAAATACAAAAGTAGACAAACAGTAAAAATTTAATTTTAAAAGTTAGTAACATTGATGATCCTTTATTAAACACTTAAAATACGATTTATATTCATTTGCGTACACGCCCTTGAATTAAATTTTATACGCGGTGTTAAAGGTATCATATTGAATCAATATTAAAACCGCTAGTGTGGGTGAAGAAAAATTAATTATCGACAGAAAAGAAACATTTCATTAGAAGAGAATTGTAGGATAGACTAGGACTTACATTAGATAAAACGCACTAGAAAAAGTCGTGATGGGGGGGCGGGGCATATAATAATAGCAAAATGAATTATCAATTTTTCAGAAATGTAATAACTTATAAAATGATTGTGGTAGACGTGGACTGAATACTAAATATTTCATAGTTTTATGAGCTCTTCAATCTTGAAAAATTTATAAGATGAAAAACAGCCCCGAGAAAAAAAAGAACAGGAAAAGTAAGACAAAAGGGATTTACAAGAATTCGAAAAGTAATGCGTCGAAAAAGAGAAGATATTAGAATCGTCGAAGAAGTGAAGATATTACAGAATAAATAATAGTATAAATATTTTACACCGGTAAAACCGGGTAAATAATTAATATATATATCATTAAAAATTAAGTTAAGTTAAATTTTATTATATTATAGAAGATTAATCCCTTTCTCAAGGAGCTAGGAATAAATTGTTTAACCCTTATCCACCTAGCGTCGGTCACAGTGACTCCAGACGATAATTTTTTTCAAATATTTCCGTTATTACGCGGGCGGTTCTCCAGTTGGCGCCCTGCGCTCGACCAAGCGACACGTGCGTGCAGTAAAAAAATACAGGTAAATATATTTCACATGCGGTCATGGTGACCGACGTTAGGTTGTTACGTTACTTTTAGTGTTAACATTTTCTTGTTGTTTTTAGGTTTATCATATCTGAACGTGATCGAAATATCAGTAGATGGTTAGAAGAGCGTGACTTAGATTCTGAAGATCAAAGAGACGTGCCGGAATTACCAAATGAAGACTGCAGTGACGTAGAAGATGTACCATTAGACCACGTCATTGATGGTGAGTGTCAATCGGACTCTGAAATTGATGTTGACGAGTTAAATGAAGATGACGATAATGATGATCTGCCAGTTGATGATGCATCTTCCGATGATGAAGTTCCATTGGCAAGATACCGGAAGTATTTCGGAAAAAATCGGTTCCGTTGGTCATCTCTACTTCCGGTTTCGCGATCAAGGACTTTGCAACACAACATCGTTCAACAACCTCCAGGATTGAAAAATAATTTCAGAGATGTTTTGAACAAAAATACAACACCATCCGATTTATGGCAGTTATTTTTTACTACTGATATGTTAGAAGAAATCGTAAAGCATACTAACGAAAAAATTAGAAAGATAAGACTTAACTATCAAAACCAGATATGTGTTCAAGACCTCGACGTAATGGAGCTAAAGGATTTTATCGGTATGTTGTACTATACCGCAATTTTTAAAGAGAACCACACGCATTACACATGTTGGTACAGCACAGATGGCACAGGAAGAGAGATTTATCATTGTATAATGAGCAAGAATAGGTTCGAAACATTGCTGAATTGCCTTTATTTTAATGATGCGAGCATCAGAGATGAACGCCGTAGCACTGATAAAGCTGCGCCTATATCTCAGCTATTTGATAAACTGATACAAAACTGCAAAGAAGTTTGTTCAATATTCAGTTATGCTTGTATTGACGAGATGTTGGTGGCTTTCAGTGGGAGGTGCAGCTTCAAAATGTACATGCCGAAAAAACCCAACAAATATGGGTTAAAAGTTATGTGCCTGACTGACGTCAAAAACGGATATCTTGTGGATGACTATCTATACTTGGGAAAAGACTCAGATGGCCAAGGCTTGCCCGTTGAATACCAAAGACTGAACAAACCCACGCAAGCAGTTTTGAGATTGGTTGCGTCGATTGAAGCAACCCACAGAAATGTTACGACTGATAACTGGTTTACTTCTGTGGAGCTAATGAACATCCTTAAGCAAAAAGAGCTGACACTTGTGGGTACCCTTAAAAAATAAAAGGGAAGTACCTCCTCAATTTCTGCCTGGCGTTCATAGGGACGTAGGCTTTTCAATTTTTGGATTCACGTCAGACGCAACATTGTTATGTGGCGTCGATCAGAAATGTGTCATTTACTTAACTTCACGACGCACACAGCGTTGGCCAATGGTTGTCTTCTACAGAATTCTGGATGTATCTGCAGCAAATGCATACATCATCAGCAGCATAAACCAATCTCACAGAAAGGTGCCCAGACTGAATTTCATGAAACGACTGGCTGAAAATCTTATCAAACCACATTTAAAAAGTCGAGCGAATCGGTTTGGATTGCAAAGGGAACTTCAGGGCACTATTTGCCGGGTTCTCAAAATAGAAGAAGAACCCAGAACATCTTCGGCAGACAGCTCTGACAAATTAGAAACACGTAAACCTTGCTCAACGTGTGACTCAAAAAAAAAGTGTAAGACATTTCATTTGTGTTTTCAGTGCAAAAATCCAATTTGCGTTGAATGTTCTCAAAAAATGTGTGTTGACTGCCGCGAGAAATTGTGAATGTTAGGGGCTGTTTTCATTACTCTGTGATTCGACGCCTAGAAATGAATATCACACTATGAAACGGAAGCCGAAGAAAACAATTTGCGAAAGACTTTGTTTAAATTGAAGTGAACTTAGAGTGAATTAAATGTCAGAGTAAGAGAGGGAAGGGAAGCAGTCCCATTTTTGAATATAGCGAAAGGAAAGGGTGAATAAACAAAGGTAAGGTAGAGTCGCTTTAATCCGTTAAAATTTATTTTAATTTATCAGTTACGAAATAAAGCTCTGTGTAAGATTCTCTCAAAAATTTCCTTACTTTTCGATAATAAACTATCCAGTTTACATTGTTCTAAAAAGAAAATTATTTTTATTTTCTTTCTACTTTGGCTTCTTGCAAATTGAACTCATTTCGTTGGTTCTACATAAAAGTAAAATTTACTTACATTTTTATACAGTTAAAATAATATGTCATCACTGACTAGCTACTTCATTATCGTAGAGCGGAAACCTTTGACTCTAAAAAGTGGAAAAATTCCGCATAATTTCCTAATATAACATATATATGCAACAAAGAAGGATTTTCATAAACACAGTTTGTATAAAAAAAAATTGAATGGTTCATTTCATTCATAACTTTTCTTCACTGTAAGGAATAAATAATTAAATACGTATATTACATTATTTTTTAAACAACCATTAAAGCGGTTAAATTGATGTTGAAATTTTGTTTTGAAAGAATTTTGTTTTGTTAGTGTATTAACATGAATATTTGTATAGTTACTCTAAATAAGTAACTGAATAAGTATTTTTTTTTAAATTAACACCTAAGGAGATAAAATGTGTATTAAAAATTTGTATAGGAAAAAATATTTGATGTTTATTAACCCTAATCCTCATTAAAGGAAGTACTCTGAAAATATATAAATAAATATATGTTTTAAAATTTTATTGAAAATCTATATATATTGAAGAAGAAAGTGACTGATTGACGGTCTGACACATTAACATACAATACAAAGCTCTAGAAACTTGATATTTTGCACAAAGTTTACTCAGATAATGTATGCTCAAACATGAGATGGCCTTATTAACTTGAAATATCGTAGAAGCACTTCAAAAAATTAATAATTAAATGTGTGCTAAACTATATACGGAGTGCTACCGTTGACCATGTTTCCTTAGAAATCCGTCCTTAGGGGTATCAGCAGTGCAAGGATTATGTATGCGATATGTTTTAATTATTAATTGGAAAAGTATATAATAATAGCGCATTTCAGAATACGTTAATATTTTTATAATATATGTAGTGAAGCTAGGTAAACTTTTTAGAATTTCCATAGTTTTCCGTACTGAAAGGCGGTATCCATAAATGTATATTTTGTGTTTTGATTTCTTTTATCCCAAGGGACCTATAATTCCGTTTCATCCAATTTTATGGCACAACTATATATATATATATATATATATATATATATATATATATATATATATATATATATATATATTATGAAAGAAAACAACGAAAATGTGTTATTGTCGAAGTGTATTTTCAGGGACATTTCTAGTATAAATATTAGTTACTGAATCTGACACATTATTTTTATCACACATAATTTTATGGGCTCTGCATCATTTCTTTGTCGTAAGGGTTGTGTTGTTGATAAAACTGTACTGTACATAATATATAATGAAATACGCATCAATGAATACGGTATCAAAATAGCTAGTGAAAGAAAATTGTAAAATACCAACCATCTAGAAAGTCTGGGTTTATTAATTAATAACATCAGATTTGCTAACTTACAAACAGAAATTCTATCAGCTTACTTGCTACAACCGTAAATAATCTTAAAGCCGAATACTTTGCTATCGGCATATAATGTGTATGATTTTCAAGCTTAATTTATGATTTTCTTCGAACTATCTAGCTACTAATCTAGTCTTACAGATTATATCGCTATCAGCTTTGCTTACCTGTTACTATTTGTATCACTTGCATTTACTTAATTTCCCAAGTATTGTTTTCTTTCACGATGTAAATCACTGATATGATTTCTGTCCATTTATCAGCATTGTCTCTTTTCATAGTTTCTTCGTATGTCTTCCACTCCTCGTCGTTCATGTATGCATTATTTTATTTATAAAATGATGTGTGTTCCCTCTTTTATCCGTTTCCATTCTAGCTTTTCTCGATCACTGGTAATATTTAAATTACTTCTTGAGTTTCCGATAAAATGGAGATTTTGGTTGCCATCTCTTCACCACTATAAAATATATTTCAAAGTATTTTCCTTCAATTTCTTCTTTATTTAGGGTAGTAATTTAATTTGTAATAGTTCCTATATTTCAATGGATTAAATTATAAATCTTACTCATTTCCTTCCTGTGAACTATTTTGTTTTATTAAATCTATTTATACAAGTATTTCTTCTCTTCATTCTTGTTCTTCATGCCGTACTTGGCTTAATTTTAGAACCTCAGACGATGCGCCTTTTGTTACCGATTATTTTTTTAATGTTATAATTTTTATGGATCGGATGTAACTAAAGATGTACAGAATTAGATACCTTGGTTACCTGCAAATTTATTATACAAAACCCCCGATATGTTAATTATTGTGAAACAGAACGTAGGTCAGCTATGACTCAAATTGAGAAAGAGAGAGAGAGAGAGAGAGAGAGAGAGGTGATCCCGTTAATTTATTTACTGTCACATATTTTTGCCAATTTGAGAAATAATAAATTACTGATATTACTTTGCATACTTTTTTAATTATAAAAAAGTCCCTTGGTCTAAAGATAAGATTGAATTCAAACTTAAAGCTGATATTTTTTTCGATTTTTGATAAAAATAAATCCAGTGGCAATGACAAGACACATATTCCCTCATCATTAATATGCAACAAAGTGAGATATCGAATCCATGTAAACAAAAAAAACGCGAAGAGAATAAAAGAAATTCCTTTACTACAAATGGCGCCATCGAACTTTATCCAAGTGACAATCAATCGTTGGGACCACACTCGTTTGTTTGGAGCAGTGTTTGAAAGAGACTCTTAATTTTTTAAATAAAATTCGAAGTCATGTGGTTCTTCGACACACCCATGTCATGTACTTATCTGGCTTTATGATTAATCAGTCTTTATGATTATTGAGAACTAAGTTTATCCACATAAGGCAGAAGTGTATAAAAGTAGAGGTGTAGATAACCGTAGTTATAAATAATATGCATTAAATATCGATTCCAATAGCTTTTTAGAAATATAAATACATTTTCACTGCTAAATTTTTTTTTCCACAAACGAATGGATGGAATTTGCTACTCGATATCTCGTTTATGACGTTTAAACCGTTTTTATAACTTCTAGGTATATTTAAAAAGAGAGACCAAGAGATGTTGAACGACAACATTATGAACATTAACTGAACAATTATGCAAAAACTCCAGCACAAGAATTATAGGCTAAATTAACGAAGTAGTAATATTTAGCTAGTTGCTCACTGATGGGCAGCTGTCGTTTGTATATTCAAACTAGCGGAAGTCATAGGTATGTTGAAGGATCACCAGAGCACTTGGTTAATTTCTGCATTTAATTATTTTTTTTAGTCTTGATTACATGTTTGGTCAGAAATATTATATTTACTACGTTTGTTAATTATTTAGGAATTATTAAAATAATAATTAAGTGTTGTTATTTGAATAACAACACTCGTAACAACGGGCACAAATTTGAACCATTTTTTCACTTATTTGGAAACCCTAAAATATGTAATTTCTCTAGAGATTACAATTGGAAATAAAAATGTGTATGTGCATTAATATTTTAGAAAGTGAACGCGTATGTTCCCTACTCGAGAGAAATAAATTGAACCATGTGGCGTTTAATCTCCTTCCTGTGCGCCTTGTATATGATGTCAGATATTATCCAATTTTTAGAGACAGGCTTAAATATATTTTTAATTCAATTCTATCCAATATTATTAGACGTTTACTCTTGTGTAGCGCGTCAATTATCGATTTCCATGTTTTGTCACTACAGAAACATATTTTGTTATTTCAGGCTCTCGAGAAAAATGACCAACATTAAAACATCCGTTGAAACATATATCGACACGTTGTAGTAAAAAAAATATTTATTACAAATTAAAAACTACCAGGTTTTTCTTATAAAAATTATGAACTATGTGAAATAAAAAAGAATTGTACGTATTATTCTGGGTTATAAATTATGTTTATATCAAGTTTCGGGGAAACCTCTTCAGCTGTTTAGAAGTGATTAAATTACAAACATTAAACAAAATTTTTATAGTACCGATATTCCATGCCAGCAAAGCCGCGAGTAATATTCTTTGCATTAGATATTTTACCACACAAAGCGCACGCATGTAATTTCGATAGCAATTATTTGCTTGGTTGCAGAGTTGTTAGAGTTTAATTTATAGGCATAATTATACAGTATAATTACAACGCATCGCATAATTATATAAATTCTCTCTGCGAAATCGATATTTGCACTCTTCTAGTTTGGTTTACATCTGCGTTTGATTTACCTATACCACTCTGCTCTTGCTTGTCAGTCATATATTATTTATAGGATAAATTTATACCAAATTCGTTAATTCGATTTACTGTATATAATTTATTCTCAGAACAGCTACAGCATGCATGAATGAAATTTGCTGACTTAGTGCCAATTTAATAATAAAAGATATCTTAATCTTTTCTTTATAACAAGCCTTAATTCAAGCGGCAAATATGAGCGTTAGAGCGATTATAATTTTTGTAAGTTAGAATATAACTTCGTACTAAATCAATTAGCCATAACTTTCTTATTTTATACGCTTACGCTTATTTACTATACAAAATTTGCTTATTTATTATGCAAATATTTTTCAAGCCTGAATTTCTTATCACTTTTTTGAAGTATTTTTTAACATATTGTCTTTTTTCAACCTAAAAGACGAATCTCCATAATTCAATACCTCTATCAACATTTGAGCCTTCAATGTATGGAGATAATGGGATTATACCTGTGATTATATAGTCAAACCAAGCTGAAACTTTTTCTCTAGCAATAAACTAAGATGAGATATTACCGTCAAATAGATTTCTATTATTGTTTTATAAGAAGTTAATTTAAATATATATTCTAGTTAGCTATGATCGATTCGATATTACGACATTATCTTCCGATTGTCAGAAATTTAAATTAGATTTTAAACTTTAGGTTGGATATCGCTTTGAGCTGTAATCCTATATTCTGAAACAGTTTTTAATTAAACCGGAGCGTAATTTGATGCACAATTAAATGGAACTACGTGATGCAGTATTATTTCTACTTTCTTTAAGTTCTTTACCACGACTTAGGTTTAATTGTATTACAAAATCTTCAGGTGGGCTATTAGCAAAGATTCCAATCTTTGCTAATAGCTCACCTGAAGATGTTGTAATACAACGAAACTTAGGTCGTGGTAAAGAACTTAAAGAAAGTAGAAATAATACTATATCACGTAGTTTAATTTAACTGTGAATAATGAATTTCTATAAAATTAACGCCAAATATATTCAATAAGTAATTTCACACATTTATCCCAATACTTTTCTTTTTGATAACTATAATAAATGCAATGTAAATACTTATTGAATAAAATTAATACTTAACAAAAACAACGTTATTAATTTACATTACCAATTTTTGACAAAAATATAAATATCTCATTTCATTTTCCTTTAAATTGCACTTTTTGTAGTAATTGGTTTCGTAAGATTATTATATTATCAGTTAAAATTACTGAAAATTTAACCTTTTGCTCATAAACGAACGGTTTTATTCCCTGTTTCATAAAGATAGGCACATAAACTAGAGGACATGTTTAGGTACCCGAGAAAAATATGTCTATGATGCCATCATTATCGGTTTTGTCCCTTTTCCTTTTCTTCACCAGCATAGTGAAAATTGGTCTCTCATTGTTTTCGATTACTTCGGAAATAGCTGTTCATTATCGATCAAAAATATAATTTCTTAATTTATATTACTATTTAGTAAGGATGTTATATTTTCTCAGTTAATATAAATTCTGATTCACAATTAAATGAAACTACGTGATGTAGTATTATTTCTACTATCTTTAATTTCTTTACCACGACCTAGGTTTCGTTGTATTACAACATCTTCAGGTGGGATATTAGCAAAAATCTTTGCTAATATCCCACCTGAAGATGTTGTAATACAATGAAACTTAGGTCGTGGTAAAGAAATTAAAGATAGTAGAAATAATACTACATCACGTAGTTTAATTTAATTGTGAATAATGAATTTCTACAAAATTAAAGCCAAATATATTCAATATAAATTCTGATATTATTTGGAGCTATTTTATATATTTTTTTTTTTCGTTCACCAATTCAAAGTAATTTACAAGGTTTCTGTAAAATATCGAATGTGAAATGAAGTTGAAATATACCTGTATTTAGAAGAGTTGGAATTATTGGGAAATTTGTACAATGGTGGGTTCAACAAAGGGCGACGAAAAAAAAGTAGCTTACAAGTTTTATGCATTCCTGTAATAACACATCAACCTAAATATAATTTTTATCTCTGTGGGATTTAAATTCGTACTCTTCTAATGAAACAAACACTTGCGGTCGATTTATCCACACCACTCTACTAGAACTCTGTTAATTATATACCATGTACATATATATATATATATATATATATATATATATATATATATATATATATATATGCACACTTACACACGGACAAATTTGTTACTTCAATTTGCAATATGTAATTTATTCACGGAACTGCTGACATAAAACGTATAAACCTAGTTTGCTGAGTGTAAATTTATTAATTTTGGATATTCTGTACTTCACTAAGATTAGGCTGGGGACTTCAGTCCTAATTACAATAACTAAAATTTTATTTTTTTCACAAAAATTTCATTCACCCCTATAATTATATAAAATAATATTGTACAAAGTACCTGCTATGGTTAGTTTTCATCAAAATTAGCAAATTCACCAAAATTAGGAAACTTTTAATAATTTCGTAAGCATTAACCCTAACGACGTCAGTCTGAATATATACTTTTGAAAGCTTAATTATTTGCCTCGGCTGACCAGATATTTTATGATTCTTGCAACAATATTTTTTATTGTTCCACTATTTACTAGGGATCATCAACTTAGTATTAACATCGGAAGTATTACATAGTATTACATCGGAAGCATCAACTTAGTATTAATTATTAATGGGCGATATCTTTTGAGTATTATTTTAGGTAAAGAAATATTACGGAGCTTGTAAAAACTTTCGGTTAAGACTATGTCTATTGATTCCATGAACTATTTACATTACCACTAACCTAATATCGCGTCGAAATGTTTCAAAATCTTGTTCAGTTTCTCTCTCAATGTGTTAAGAGGGAATTGTTTGTAATATTGCTAATTAAGCTTGCGGTGGTTCCAGTCACCTGGAAGGGCAGATTGTCGGAGTTTAAAAAGTCAAATTATTAAGTTTAAACTAACGACTAAAAAAATTGTTTTATGTTAGTTCTATTACGGAATTCAAAAGTAAATGGTTTGTCAATTTTAAACTTTTATCTCTTAGCCTTTTTAACTACGATTATTGGTTTCTTGCGTGCTACATTGCTTCGATTTCTAACAAAAATTTAATACATAAAATAAATCCGAATAACAAAAAATAAAGCATATATTGGATAAAGTTAAAAATATATAAACTAAAATGTAGAACATTTTAGTTTCAAATGTGGAAATCATAACCACAAAATTGACTTTTCTTGTTGGGTAACTGGATCAGCTCATTAGGCAATGACCGTAAATAAAAACGAATATTATTTTTAAGTTTTCAATATGAATAAAGACTAACTACTACAAAAAAATATATTAAGTGATGAAAACTCACTCTTGTTTTCATTCGAGATCAGGCAGGAAAATTCACTTTCGCTAATTCATTCACTTTTCAGGCGTGTTCTCAAAATAGACTGCTGGCAGCTTTTAAAAATAATTCATTCTTTAAATGCTAAATGAAGCTCTCCGTAGACACTTCTTTGAAACTTTGACTTTTCACAATCACTTCAAACTCTATTTCTAAGCGGCCATATCCAAATACGAATACCGAAAAGTTTCATACAGTTTTCTTAATTTTCTGTCGACAAAATATGTTTATAGGTATTTTATTAAAAATATATTTTTTTTGTAATTAAGGAACTCTATTTAAATCATTAATTATTAAAACGCTTTAGATCGAGCAGGAATAAAGCATAATAAATGGCAATCTCCCTTTATAGAAATGATTTATGTGTTCTTAAGCCATTTCCTTATTATGCTAAAAGTAATTTCATCCTACATCTTTTCAAATAATTCATTAAACATTTATTCTTTATACTCGTTACATAAATTACAATTCAAAACCAAAACTTAAATTGTATTTCACCCGTTTTTATAAATGAATATTAATATTGACATTTTCACATGTAATAAAAAATATTATTCTGCGTATTCTTTGAACACAGAAAAAACTTATTATTTATTTTCTGCCTTTAGCTAAAATTAAAAACAATTAGTGTATTCTATGGACGCAAAATTACATGAATCTCCAAAAAAAACAAAGTAAAATATGTCAACCCTCATTTGATTACTCTGTGTTATATGTCACCTCCAACACAATATATCCTTCTTAAAAATTTCTCCAAAATATTTGCGATAAGATTAGCTTAAATGTATAACATAATATTATTAATAACACGATAATTTCTAAATATATTTCATTTATGTTTTAAATACACTATATTTATTTTTTCAACATAACACAAAGGATTCGCTCCCAAATTTTTAGTGGACCCTTCGTTTGAAGCACATTAAGGTAGTCATCGTGGTAGTCGTCGTGTAACGTAACATGCACGTTATCAACGAAACTTGCTCATTTTTTTATATATTATTTAAACTAAAAATATCTAAAAATAAATAACCGCTTGATTTTGGTAGAAATTCTTCTCAAAAATTTTACAACTAACATTACAGAAAAAGTGGATATTTCTCCAAACTTTTGATTTTATTTAAGTTACCCATCGAGAGATGTGTCGAAAAAACTAAGTAAATTTAAAACCATATATAAATATTTTTAAAAAATTTTAAAAAAATATTTGCTGTTTAGTTTAGGTAATAATCGCTCTCAAAAATTATACAATTAACATTACGGGAGAGGTATGTATTTCACCATATTTCATTTTATTATAAAAAGACTCTATACCAAAAGCAAGAATTTTTTTTACAAATTGTTAAAATGTCGCTACTTCAAGGATTTGGAAAAAAAATTTAATTAAACATTTGATGGCAAATTTTAAATTTTACTCTCAGACGACAACTGCATTATTATTAGATCAATCTTTTTACTACTATGGAACATATTGAACCTATTTTTTCGTAAACCGATTATTTGACTTATAACTTTGGTCCTTACGATCAAAATTGTTAAACAATAAATATTACTGTTATATTCCGAAATCCCGCTAAATATTTTATTGGTCCACCATTTGCACCTAAGTGCAATATAAAAAGTACATTTGCTTTATAAAATTACATAATTGAAAACGTCATTCTAGAGCAAAGACCTGTTGCATTACATTCGCTCACCTATTTATTTGGCAGCAATGGGTATAAATTTCAAACAAAACAAAAATAGAGCTATTAGTGTAAAGTTTGTTTGAACTCTGTTGAAAAGTTTGTTAGACTTTTACACAGGAATAAGCATGCTCGTTTACTGATGCCAATGAAGATAATATAAATAACCACACCTAAATTAAGCACAAAAAACGAATAAATGGACAAAACTACACATAGCACGTATTTTAATTACACTAACTACTTGTTTACCTATAAAAGGCTTTTTCAGTTGCGTTGGGAATTTTTTTTAATTTGGTTCCATATTTTTGTTTCCCTCATACATACTACTTAAATAATTTAATAAAATCAATCGTTATAACACGTTGATAATAGTTATCATACGTAAGTAATCAATTTTTATTTTTGTATGACGCGTACGTTCTATAATGAAGCTGGGTGCTCATTGACAATAAAAGCGTGATTGCTAAATACTTACATTTAAAGTATATTTTGCAATAAATAGTACATGTGCATAATATGCGAAGAAGTGTCACTAATATAAAAGCTAATGTGTAATTAAAGACGTAACATTCAAGGATCCATCATAAAATGTATGTATCAAGAATCGTGTTTATTCGAATGAAATATGAAAGTAAAATTAAATGTTGTAGATAGTTGGTTAGAAAGAACTTACTAAGCTTTTTTGGAGAAAGAAACGTAAACGTTTTTGAAGTAAATAATAGAAACTGCATGACGTCAAATTAAATATCGCGTTGCGACGACACGACAAACTGTTATCGGTTACACGTAACAAACAGATCGAATATATATACAATTGAAATATTCACGTGTGATCCAAAATTTAACCTATTTCTTACTTGTTTTTGAATTATAACATTTGTATTAATCCGAGGGCTAATCAAATGCTTTGAGTTCAAACGTAATGCTAGAAAGGTGGAAATAATTATATTTCTTCCAATATGCAATAAATCGTATGAGTATCTGAATGAGTATCTCTTTTTGTTCGCCATAAAAATCAGTGTAGCGAAAAATTAACGGCATGAAAAGTGTATGCGCATATAGCATGAGCTGATGAAGGCAGATGCACACGTTACACTAAAATAATCCAAGTTGGCAGTTTTCGAATTCTTGATAAGTTTGACGCACTGTAACATGGTGAGGTGATAATGAATGTTTTGTTATTTAAACTCTTTCAATTCTTCTCTTATTAGTTGAAAATATTTATGGGGCATATATGAATATTACGTACAAATATCTCACTAATTTCTGTTGTTATGATTAGTCCTATCTATAAATAAGAATTATATATGGAAATTAAATTAAATTAAAATAACTGCCCCTGAAGAATACATTTTTTGAGTGATTAAAAGCATTGAACATTCGTTCAGCGTGTGTATGATTGATTGACAGAATTTGATTTTGTATTCAGTAGCTTCGTAGTGTATTAATGAAATGTAATAATTAAAATTCTTGTCTATACATCAGCTTCATAATTTTATAAATTCGGACCTCTGTGGATGATTGTTTCGTTCATATAAAAATGGTCCTTTTTATGGAGATCTTGCTGAATAAAATTGAATGTTTTTATAGCGTGAAGTTTGCGGTTTTTAATTTTTACCCCGTTTGCAAAGTTTAAGATCAATATGCTTTAATTTTTTTAACTGTTTATTTAATGATTCGAGAAAATTATAGATACTTGATTAGAAGTTTCAAATATAATTAACTTTGAATTATTCGACGACTTCAAAAGATAAGGATGACAAATGGACCCTATTTTATGTGTATTGTTTGAATTTATTTGTTTATGTGGTAAATTTTTTAAATTTCGATATTGTTTAAATCTTGGTTATGAAGATATGTATATATAAATCGAAAAATGTACACATTTTAAAAGGAAAAAAAAACTTGTCAAACAAATTAAGTGACTTCAAATCTTTTTACTTGATTTGCTTATTAAAAACGTTTGACCATACAAAGTTCACAATAAATTATACCATTTTTTCTGAGATTTTAAAGAAAAGCTGGTAAGTATAACTTATATATTACAAATGAATCCGTCGACAGAGGTTGATTTACATATTACTAAATAGTATCAATGGATTTTATTATATACTAGTAATAAAAACAATGCCTCGCAATAATGATAGCTTAATTTTAAAAAAATGTGTTTGTACGTTCATATTAAATAAGAAAATCAAAGTAAATATCAATACATGCTTATAAGTAAGTGTTATATTGACTTATCTTTTAAAATGCATACTGTAAATGGAACAAAATAAATTTTATTCTAAGTTTAAATTACATTTTTTTATCAAATTTACCTTTAAAAACAAATTGAATTGTTTTTATAAGGTATTATCTAAGAAATTTCACAAAAAATGCAAACGTTGAAAGTTGAACTTTATTTTCAAATAGCTGTACTCACGACTTCGTTTACGTGAAATTTGAAATAAGTTAAGTTATCACATTTTTTTTGTGTTCTATATATTGCTTTTAGGTACAAATTGTTATTATATGTTTTTGCCTATGTATTGCTCTTGAATAAAAACTAGTATCATACCAAATTTCAACAAAACCCCTTCAGTAGGTTTTGTGTCATTTATGCATAAATTAACATGTAGACAGATAGTTTTGGCTTCTATTGCCATTTTGTACTCGAAATAAATCACTATTTTAAAATATTCTCCATGTAAAGAATTCACTCTATTACAATTTTGTTATATTAATAGATTAAAAACTATATTTTTGCGAAAAAAAATATTTACGCTTATTAAAATATATGGGAAGATGCGTTACATTTCTTTGTTTTAATATATTACTATGTATTAATTGAAGTCTTTGCAAAGTAAGATTTCATGTATGCATATCTAAAACAGTAGAAAGTCTAAGGCTATTTTCAACAGAAGGACGGAGATGAGACGGATATGACAAAATTATGAGGATTCCTAGTTTCACTGCTTTTAGGCAATTTTTTACAAGCCCTTATTTCCAACAACTTTATATATATCAAAAAGTTTTTTATTTTTCATCATTCTGACTTTTTAAGTGAGGATATTAACTCCCTATTTTCCTAGAAACTTTTTCTATAATTTTTTTATCAATAATATATCGCTTTCTTTCCAATAATGGTTCTTTGATTTCTCTATTTAATCCCTTTCCTCCTTTTCAATTCATCATCGATTCACTCTTATTCATAGCTGCTAGTAGCGATTCTCCCCTTTGTACTGCTAATATACCTTTATCTACTTTTTAACCTAGTTGAATTAGCGTTCCGTAACTTTCTTTCTATGCTTTACTTATCAATACTTTTCTGTTTAAATTAATTATATCTCTTCATAAATGGGCGTCGCAATTATCTAAGAATTGAAAACTGAGAAGTAGTTACTTAAGCTAGTTAAAATTTTCATTCGAACTAGCTTGAAATTAAAAAGAAATGAATGAACAGTGTACCAAGTTAAGACAGATAATCCCATTTTTGCATTAACCGGATTGTGTGATTCAATAAAAAGGATTACAAGAACGAGTAAATTATTTCTCGTAATTTTCATTATATTCAAGTTTATTTTAATTGCACGAAAACATTTAAATTTGGCTTGTGTTATCTCTGTTATAAAAAATACCTCACCTTTTATTATCATTAGTTTGTCACTTTGTGATATAACTTATTTACTTCTATATAAAACGTTGCATTACTTCGAAACTATTGACTATAGCGGAGTGCTAATTTACGGTTCAAATTAGCACTTCGTGGATTTAATACATGAAAATGAAAGTTAATTGATATCATACATATATACCTATATGCAAATAATACGTCGGATTTTTCGTTTGTCTATATATATTTTTGTAAAGTACAGAGACATTTTCAAACTATTTAAGTAAACAAGTAAATATTTGGAATATTAAAAGGATTAATTAATGTGAGACTAACGGACGTTAAAGGTGAACAAGTGAATAATATCATACATATATACCTATATGCAAATATGCGGGCAAGTCGGATTTTTCCTTTGTCTATATATATATATATATATATATATATATATATATATATATATATATATATATATATATGTTTGTAAAGTACAGAAATATTTTCAAACTATTTAAACAAACAATTAAATATTTGGAATATTAAAAGGATTAATTAATGTGAGACTAACGGCCGTTAAAGGTGAACAAGTGAATAATGTCATACATACATACCTATATGCAAATATGCGGGCGAGTCGGATTTTTCCTTTGTCTATATATATATATATATATATATATATATATATATATATACATATATATATATATATATATATATACATATGTTTGTAAAGTACAGAAATATTTTCAAACTATTTAAGCAAACAATTAAATATTTGGAATATTAAAAGGATTAATTAATGTGAGACTAACGGACGTTAAAGGTGAACAAGTGAATAATATAATACATATATACTTATATGCAAATATGCGGGCAAGTCGGATTTTTCCTTCGTCTATATATATTTTTGTAAAGTACAGAAATATTATCAAACAATTTAAGCAAACAATTAAATATTTGGAATATTAAAAGGATTAATTAATGTGAGGCTAACGGACGTTAAAGGTGAACAAGTGAGATGTAATAAAGAAATAAGATATTGCTCATTATTGCCACTATTTATCCATCATATAAAAATAACCTTAAAATAATTACGATCAAATTAGCGCGCTAATGTATTCAAACAATTACGATCCAAATAATTATGATCAAATTAGCCCGCTAATGTATTCAAACAATTACGATCAAATTAGCCCGCTAATGTATTCAAACCAAACCAATAACATTTGAAACAACTTCACGCGAGTTGCATTCTTTATTAAGACGAAACGATTCTTGAGTCCCAGAGAAATAAGATATTTCCATCTTAAGGGTCCTTAGAGTACATATATTTTGTCGTTCATATGAATTTAAAACCTGTCAAGTACTCGCTTTACGAGAGTTTCGTTGGCATTTAGGTATTTAAGAACGTTTTTTGGTACATAGTATTTCTATTAAAATATTTATTTTTCAAGATTTGGATATATAACTTACTATAAAGTCAGGAAATGTAAAAATATGAATTAATATAAAAATTAAGGGAGTGGAAAAATAGATATATTTTTCCTAGAATTTCTGCACAAGTTTTTCTAAACCCTAATTTCTTTTATAATTTCCGGATGAAATCTTTCGGAAGTAAGCGAGAAAACAAAATTTTTTTAATGCTTTTTAAGTACATCTCTGAGACACAATACCTAAAATTGTGAATAAAAAACCATAGTAAGCTATTCCACACACTCTAAATGTAATTTTTAAAAAATCATTTATTTTGTCAATCATTTATTTTGTTAGTACCTCAACTAAAGTATGCATTTTTGAGTGTTAGCATTGAGACATGTTCTAGTCAATGTTTTTTGTCACAATCGATACGAGGCGTTACATCTACTAGCGCTATATTTAGAAAATATTACTGTTGATGCCTGCTTCTCTGAAGATTCAATGAATCACTATTCAAAACCAATTAGTCAAATTAAAAAAAATATATATATTTGTAACAATAGATTCGGAGATTATAATGATGGATCCTTTGGTTTGAAAATCATTCATTTAATACTTATTTTTAAATAAACGATTTGGGGTATAACTAATTAAGGATTATGCTTATTTTATCTATGAATATTTGCAAAATAAAAAAAGAATAAATTATTAATAAAAATCCTATAAACCCACAGGTACTTTGTAATAATTGTAAGTAGGACTTATAAGTTGTAACGACCATATATCCAGGAAACCTAGGATGATCAGAGTTATTATTAGGGTCACGCGTATTTTTAATTTGCTTGCGACTCCATTAATACCGCACTTTTAGCTTGCTATATATATTTCTTACAATGTGAGAAGCTAGTAGCTTCTTCTTGTCGCTACTTTCTCGTGGGTACATATAGCTTAATTATTATATTAGTAACGGACTTCAATACACTTTTTATTAGATTTATTTTATAAGATTTTTTTAAAATTAAGATGCAAACTTAATGCTAACCTTCACATGTTATTCTAAATAGGTATAAAAATAATATAATATTATATTGGGTTCATTTTTATTTAAACAAATAACACGCCCTTGTCTTACTTTAAGCTGAGTTTGCAGAAATGATTTTTCTTTTAATTACACAGGTATCCTCTGTACACGTATATGATTTATTTAAATTCACTAGTAAATAAACATTCATCAGATCATCTAAATAAACGCGATAAATAGAAGTTTTTGTTGCCATCTTCTTGATTCTTAAATTTTAATCCTAATCAATAAAATATAACTATATTTTTAAGGTATTTAAGGATGCAGATATCTATTTTTCCGGTCATTTTCAGAGGTATTGAAAATTAAAACTTAAATGGGAACCTTTCGTGTGGTGTACATTTGGATTTTATACACAGATAGCCAGCGTCCAAACAAATCTGTACATGATCAATGAGATAAACTAATTATAACGAAGACAAAATACTAATGAGTGCAAGTTGCAAGGCAATGCGTTTCAAATTTCTTCTGCTACATACAACTATTGAATTTACTAAATATTTGCGTATGTAAATGCATTTATATAGGTGTACATATATAAATTTATATTTTATGTGTGGCTTTAGACTTTGGTTCACTAACATTTAAAGAAAATCTACATAATTCCAAACGGGCATCTATTCATCTGTAAATCATAGAACTTATTTTACATGAAAAAAAGGTTTAATTTCCTTTATTATATACTATTCTTATTTCGATAAATATTTTGCTAATAAAATTTAATTGTCGTGGAATTTTGTTTTAATATTTATATTTAAATGAACGCTTGGAATAAAATTTAACAACTTTCAGCAGATTTATTGAGACAGAAACTATATTTTATGAAAAGTGTTCAATAAGGCATAGTCACCAAAAAGTTTTCATAACAGAATGTCACTTCATACAAACTAGTCATGGGTCAACCATAGAAAGATATGTTGTCTTAAAGTATTTTGTCCTATTTGTGTATTGTAAAGAAACATTTTGTTTACAATCGACAACAAAAATATGTAGATGAAATGTCGATATAAACTCAATAAATTAATTTTATATTTTCACAAATTTTTTTCAAAGAATGGTTGAAAATTTTTTTTTTTAATCATCATTCGTACTTTACTAATAAAGTAGTACAAAACTACTTACTTAATATTGTTGTTCTTTTCCATATTTCAATATGTTTTCAAAAACTCCAAGAAAGTTTTTTAAAATTATTTCCATTTACTTCATTGCTCCTTTATCTGAAATTGATGATATGTTCGTAATGTAGAATTTATGACAATAAGGTAATTTTAGTTAGTAAGACAACGAAAGTTTTAATTAAACATGGAGTTTTAAATGATAATTTTGTAAAGACGCAGTCGAACAAACTTTTACTTTTTATTACATTACGATAAATGTATTCGTAATTACAAAATTAAATACATCGAAATTTACAGACGCAAAGTTATTTTTAATAAAATTTATGTTTTTAATGACACATTCACATGCGTAACTCCGGTTTCCTCTAATCCGTATTGGGCCTTTCTTTTTTTGAGAATACACTACATTATATTTTCTCAATACAGGTCGCTTTGAAATGAATAAATAATAAATAATGTACAAAGGGCGCGTCGTCGGAATCCCTCTATTGTGAAAAGGACATAAAATAACTTTTGTGGTTTTCATCTGAAATAAATTTTAAAAATAATACACAATTCAGTATTATTTCGATTTCAGTTCTTTATATTTAAATTTATTGTATTCGGAAGCATTTTATGTAGATTGACGAAGTTGAAACATAACAAATTTTCACGCCCATTTTTTAATAAAGCTTAAATTTTTATTGTATATTTGTTAAAGTATCTACTTATTAGGAGTAAAACGTATTATCAAATTTATCATGCACATATAATAATATCAACTAAATCAAATTTCTGACCCAAATCACAATATATTTTGGTAGAATGTATTTTCACCGATGCACGTGTTAAATTTAAATATTAACCTGAACGGACCGAGTATCGAGCAGAGTCACGTCTCTCGTCCTACGTGCACGTTCGCTACGTTTGACGTTTACGTATCTACGACGTGTGCGGTATCTACGGCGCCTAACAATCCCAGCGCGTCCATTCGTCTTACTTCTTCTCGGATGTAATGTGCTACATCGTTATATACTTGTATCGGTCCGCCCGAAATACTTGAGGCGGTAATACCGTTGAAGGCGAATGCTATAGATTCTGCGTATGCGGCAATAATCGTTTTTCTGTTTCGTTTTCTTTTTTAGGTCCAAGACTGGATCAAAATTTATTTACGTACATATATTAGTCTTTACTAACAATATACATATCTAATTTAAAAACAAGACATTTTGTGGAAGGACTTTGGACTTTTTTGTGGATGATTTATTTATAATATTTTTATTAACATCAAGTATATAATATGATAGTAATATTATACACAAGTTATTATATTTATAAACAAGTTTAAAAATTGATAGAGTTCCTGGACATTGCTTTAAATCATTATTTCTTAAATTACGAAAACAATAAAGGCCCTCTAGATTAAATTTAAACGTTCATAAACAAGTAATATGATGGATACTATTGTAAAAATATTTACGTGATTTTACTTTTAAATGCAGTTAAGATAACGTGTATTGTTAACGAAGCGCTGTAAAATTACGATTCAATATTTCATTTAATTAGAGAAAAGTTTCAGTTACAAAAAAGTAAATGAATATCAAATTCTTAGAATCACATTGCACGCTTTTATTACAAATCTATGTTATTTTATTGACCCCACAGCACTTTTATGGTTATCCTTTAAATATATTGAGTTGCGTGGCAAAAGCAGAGAAAAAATTTAACGTCATATATCTATCAAGAAAATTATATCCACACGAAAATAATGTAAATGGATTACTACCAACCGTTTCAATTAATCAGCCATTGTCTTTGTCGATAGTCAATTACACTCTTTCTCCATGATAATTTTTTTCATAAATATTCACCAAAATATTTTGGTTAAAAAAAATTATAAAAATGAGAATAAATTTTACTAGACCGTAAATGTTTTGAAGTGATGTAGAAAATTAAAGAAAACCAAATAATATAAAGATAAATTAAATCAATAACATGAATTAAATTTAACTTACAGATACCAATTTTGATAAAATTACTGACTTACTAACACGTTGGCTCAGAGATGAAAATATAACTCCTGCTTAGATTCACTAGTGACTCTCGCGGAAGCCAACATGCAAGTTATAATATTTTTATTACTATTGAGCTTTTACATGCTAATATCAACTTCATATTTGAGATTTGGTTAAATTTTATATAAAAATACCATTTTTAAGCGTATTGCATTTTTATTTTAATTCATGATCTTAAAAATAAAAAAAAAACTTTATGATAAAATCTTCTATTTTTTTCATTATTTGACGCAAGGGCCTAGAAATTAGAAATGCGAAAAAATTAACAATTAAATCTTGGAATTACAAAAAAAGGGAAGCTTATTTTAAATTACTTGTTCTATTTTAAATAAACAAATGAAACATAAAAACTCACAAATTTGCCTGACCTATTCCTTATTATGACGTAATCCATAAGAACTTCATCGCAGCAACAGTTAATTAGTACATATGCATACGTCATTTCCAATTTGAATGTGGAAAATGTGTGTGTGTCACGCCACAAATTAATTGATGATTATATGACGTAACTCATTGAATTTGTTAGCGTTATTAAGTGCTGTAGAGGAGAATCTACTTATTATTACTAAAACATCCGTTATGTAAAAATTGTACATAAGATTAAAACAAAAATTATATCAGGCTTTAAGAGTGTAATGTCAGATCCATTGAATGTACATATTAAAATAAGTGAATTGCATTCAATCAGATACGTAGCAATGTTTCCGCTACTCACTTTGTTGTTTAGCTAATTTTAGTTTATAGCGGTGTAACATTTATAAAAAACTGTAAATATTGCAGTCACAATATTAATACAAAACGAACAATATTTATATTTTTGCTGCTTTATCTTGCCCTCGCCACACGTCTGTCTACTGTTAATGTAAACAATTAAATAATTACTATGCAAACAAGCTTTTTTTTTAATTTTCGCCTAACGAAATTGAACATATGCTTATATATATATATGTATATATATATATATATATATATATATATATATATATATACAGGTGATGAAATTGCGTCAGAAAGTGAGGGGAATATTTTAAATGTTATCGATATCGAATATTATTTTTTTGTTAATATTGCACTCACACATGCATGCACGCACTCAGACGTACCCACAGAAGCTCTCACCCATGGCATGCACAAAAAAGACATATACTCATGCGTACACATAAACACACACACAGAGACCATGAGACATGTAAACACACTGACACACACACACACGCATAAACATGCGCATGTTCACACACAAAGGAGCGCGTGCACGCATGCATGCACAGGAATACACACACATATACGCGCACACATACACACATACACACAGACGCATAAGCGCATGCGCACATACGCACATGCGCACACATGCGCGCGCGCACATACGCATATGCGCACACATGCACACGCGCACGCGCGCACGTATGCGCATGCACATGCAGGCACGCACGCTTGTACGTACGAACACACTCAGGCACGCACGCGCGCACCCACGCCCATATACACACACGCGCAATCTTAGAACAAAGCAGAATAACAGCAACAATTTGATCATTATATCGACAGTGACCAAATATGTGATGTTTGTTTACTACCTTGTCTTTTTTTATATTAGTTTTATTATTACATTTCACAATACAATTTGATTAACAAAATAATGTTAATAAAATTGCATTATTTGCATTATACGGCCGGCACGAGCATTACCCAAAGCATACCAGAATATCGAACAGACTGTTTTACGCTTTAACGTAAGTATACGTGCCTTTTTGTAAGTGGCTTACAAAAACGCACGTATACTTACATTAAAAAAATATTCCTATTTATGTTGAACAATAGGTACAATCATCTCTCATTTGAATCAATGTTGCAATCGGTGATTGCAAAATTGTATTGTAAAATATTTTTTGGGACCAATGTCACTTATCTCATATATTGCCCCTTTTACCAATGGCGCTAACTGTCCATTGAAATCTAGGTGAAGCTCGGTTTGCAACAAATCGGTTCACACCTAACGTAATGGTAACCTGTTTTCGACTGTGACTTTCCATCAAATAGAGATGAGGCAAACAAATTTGAGTTTTGTAAGATAACATTGGGTTATGACGACTTTAATTTTATTAGATTTATCGAAATACATATTGTGAACGGTCAAACATATGCACGTATACCAGGTCAGGATTTCACCATGTAAGTACGTCAGTTCTTTATTCATGGAATTGCATTGGTTCATGAAATTGGTCGTTCCATTTGAAATATTCTAGTTATTAAAAATTGTAAACACAAAATTGGCAATTATAATATTTGCAATTTTAAATTTATTTTGCAAAAAAATTACATCGAGAAAATAGTGGTACTACTTTCCCAATGTATCTTTTTTCGTTAATCAAAAATTTAAGAATTATTGCTTAATTTATTCACATTTTCCGACATTTTCACTTCAAGCAAAAAGTGGCCAAGCTTGTGTCAAAATTAGCACAAAATTCGATTACATAATTTTCTGCTAGTCGCAAAATTGTTAATACAATTTTTCATGCGGAAATAACTTTAATTAAAATTCCAATCAAATTCAAGTCAAGAATTTTTTCACTTTTGTCAAAACTAGAGAGACATCACATATTATTTTGAAGTCTTACAATTAACAAACTGATCTTGGTAGTGAAAAATAAAATTTAAAATAAATTTTGTTAGAAGTTTCTACTTATACCCTGCTAAAGTTGACAGAGGACCAGGACACATTTTCGGCATATTGATCGTATCCCTAATAGCGATCATATATCTTAATAATCTATCCTAATGAAAAATCCATAGCACACTGCCATAACTTATATGGTAGTAAAATCAAATTGAAAATTACGATTTTCGGATTCCTTTTTCTACAACTGTTAAACTCCCAAGCTTATTGATAAATCTGTGTCTGAGAAAAATCTATTAATAGTTAAAGTTTATGGTGAATAGAGATCTACAAAAAGAGGTGAAAATGATTTCTTCAGAAAAATCTTACAACCTAAGTCAGTATGACAACTTAGTTACATCTCTTATGATTTTTTTATATGGGACATATTAAAGATGATGTTCGTCCTTATGTTGCCATTCAGACTGATGCTAAAATTGTTTTAGGATGATAATAGTCCTTATCGTAAAGTTTTTAGACCAAATGATATTTTCGTTCTTGGCAGAAATTTTAAAGATGCCACACTGTTTTAGAAAGCTGTAATTATAGATTTTATAAGAATGATATGAAAATTTCTTCAAATGCACTTACAATAAATTAATTTTGTTTGATTTAGGGTTATATCAAGTTAGACGAGCGCGATCATATAACGGAAATCATATAAGGGAAAACAACATATATCAGACTGAAGTGTTCGATATAAAAATATTCACCAGAAATAGTTTAGCGGATAGGAGGTAACAGTTCTTATTTGTGAAGAGGGCACATCAAGTTAAGGTTTGATATTAAAAGTTATTGAATTGTAAAAAAAAAGATGTTTATTATCTATTGGTTTAAAAATTATTGTAATGTAACGTCAGATATTTCGAATACAATTTTCTGGCTCTGAAATTGAAACTTTTTTACATTTAAATATTTAGTTTTACCACTGCATAGCAGATGGATACTTAATATTGAAGTCAGTTTATCAGTTTTGGAGTGCGACTTGTAAAAGTCAGTTTCTTCAAAATTATTAAAAAAGTCAGTATTGTCGAAATGCATAAGCGATCTTGTTATTATTAGATGGTCAATGATAATAGTATTTTGTACACTTACGGCTTTGAAGATTGAGATATTTTCTTTTACACTTTATGACACATTTTATTTTACTATTTACATGACATTTTATTTTATTTGATTTCCATGGAAGATGTTTTGTATCTATAGTTGGTCAAAAGATACATTTACAGATATTATAGTATAAATTCTAAATATTAGTAAATTCAAAAACCCTTTCAAATTAAGTTAAGTCCGATAGATTTTATAATGCTAGAAAAAAGGTAGCAGAACAAACATAATATTATTTCTAATGCTTTACGTAACTGTACTTATTTCACATATGAATAGTTTTTAGACCTAAGGTTCATTTGGTCACGAGAATGGTGAATGTAAACTATTAAATAACTATATCCTTTTATTTAAATCTATCGTTTAATAAATATTCATTATACAGCTAAATAGTCTGACAATTGTCATTAATGATGGTTATTTTGTAAACAAAATCAGTATTTTTTTTGGTGAAACTCAGTTTCCATCCTTGGTATAAATTTATATAGAGTAGTTACTTCATCACTTTTTTTCTCGCAGCTATTCATTATAAACCAATCATTTACTAGATCGATTTCAAATTATCTTACATTAATTTAATTATTTCAAGTATTTAAAAAATTTTTCATTATTTCAAGTATTTAAAAAAAAATTCACATGATTTACAGGGACAATACGTCAATAATTTATGAGAATATTTCTCATTTATTTCTATAATTTCTCAAACGATAATGTTGACGTATTTTCTAACGAACCACTACTCGCTGGAGAAAAAATTAATTAAAATGTGATATGTTTGAAAAAGTATCAAACGCAAAGTTTTTTGAATAAAATTTAAACAAAAAATATTATCATTTTCTCCTTTTTTTTGTAGTATCTCTACTTTAATATATACATGTATATATATATATATATATATATATATATATATATATATATACACACACACACACACACACACACACACACATTTATATATATATATATATATATATATATAGTAATTAGTAATAGCAAAGTGATTGAAAACTAGCCAAGGACTTCGGATAGAGCTGTCACTCCGACTACTGAGTTTCAGATAGTCGTTTCCATTTACAGTTTATGGTTCATTCACATACCAGCCGAGTATCATTGTACGAACAATATGTTTGTGTTATTTCATTCCATTTCGCACACAATTCGAATAATATGTTGGTATTGTCAAGTTCCTAATCGGGCACCGGCTTTGATATCGGTTTTAGACTCGAGTCGAAAAAATATGAAAAATTTTGAAATCTGTACGGTACCTATATCGCGTTTGACGAATTAATACAATTATATAAATCCTTTATAGCAAAAAAATAAGAGGATTTAAACATTTCTGTTCTTTTCTTTTATGAAAAATTCATGTAATTAAATAAGTTCAACAATACGAAGTAGATGCTCCACTGATTTCAATATCTTTCATCATAAGTACAGTTACGACACGAAGTTTATAAAAAAAAAATAAAACGCATCCTTGCCGAACAGTAGGACGCGTAAAACCACTGTTTATAATAGTTAGAACCGATTTTTTTTTAAATTTGATTTAGAACCATTAAATATATTAGTACTGTATTTGTCATTTTTGTTATACTGTATATGTATATGTTTATTTTTGCCACTTTTATTTTTGCTACTTTTTCTACAAAGAAGAAGTAATTTTGTTAGTCTGAAATATAATAATTATATCAATAAATAAAGCATATTTGAAAAATTCATTATGACAGAATAGGCTATTTGACTTGAGTTTTTAAATTGTTTTATTTTGCATTATAAGCACACTATATTTATATTTCCAGGATATATGCTGTATTTTTTACATAAATCACTTTTAAAGTTTGAATTTTGGAACTCGCGCTAAAAACGCAATGTCTGTAATGGCTGCTAATGTGACGTCACACACAAGTAAACAGAGAGTCCTGTTCGCTGAAGGGGGTTAAAATGGTGTGTAGTGACACAATGTAAAAATAGGTTTTTAAAACTTCGACACAAAGTGTTCGTTTTGGTTGGCACCAAATCTTAAAAGGCGAAAAAAGTGGCTGCAATTAGCTCAAAGTGATCCAAACAGCATTGCGGCTCACTTAAATATTTTTATGTATAAAAATTATTTCGATATAAGTAATATTTGTATTTTAAACATTATTATCGATATTAATGCCTATAAACCAAAATAATAAGAATATACAATTTTGGTATGAATGCGCTTTAGTACCAATAATATTTTGAAAATTGTTGGTACTCATCTAAATTTAAATTATTGATATGATATGACATAACATATATCAAAAATTATATGTTTAATAAAATTCTGCAGCAGACAATTATTTATTATAAAAAAATTTAAAAAAATAAAAAATTTCATACCGGATGAATTTTATTTGCGATGGAATATGTTTTAAACTTTTTTCCAGTTAGTTCACTTTATATTTTATCGCTAAGCACTTACTATTATTATTAGATAATTTTTTTATGCATTAGTTATGACCGGTAGTTAAATTAAATATATCATTTGTAATGTATTTCTTTTTATATAATATAATACGTAATGAATAACATACGTAATGAATTTTTATTATAAAAAATATATACTGAATCCAAAAGGTGATAGTTATAAATAAAGAAAAGAAAAAGGACCATAATTTAAAGATCTGAAAACTTGTCTGTGACGTCATCTTACTTTTCACCAAGGCGTTTGCGATGCTGATTAAATTTTAAAAAATATTGTGATTTCTTTAGGTTTTTTTTTATATAATATAAACTTATTCTTCCGAAAATTAAAAGCATTGCGCTTATTTACGTTATAATCTAATAGGATGACCCCGAATTGTGGTATATTGTCGATGTTATCAAATAGCATATTACTTACATTGAAAATCGGTTCGCCGAAAAATGCTATTCCAATTTCTTCATTACCTAGTACACTATGTGTTATAATTTGTACTATTTTTTTAACTTTTTCATTAACCCTTCATATTATATGACTAATAACGTTTAAATATATATTAATTATTTAACAAAGTGCCATATGTATATATATATATATACATATATATATATATATATATATATATATGTATATATATATATATATATATATATATATATATACATATATATATATATATATATGACTCTGATTGTGTCTGTTTAATGCGCTACGCATTAATAAAAATCTAAATTATCGCATATACTTGTGACATAATTAAAATCATGGATTATTTACATAGTTAATCTTCCCGAAACTATTTATATATTTAACTATTTTTAACGGAGTGCTTTTAAAATTCCTTATTTCAACCAATGGTCTTTGCTTTCTTACTTTCAAGTAACTAAAGAATTGGAATATACATATGTTTCATAATTATAAAAGAAATGTGTTAGATATTATATTAGTTATGATTAAGTAATTAGGTGAATTGGGTATTTGACTGATATATTTTATACAAGCTGATGAAGAGTGAAAATTTTTTTAATTTTAAAAATGTATCAAGTTATAAAAGTTTAAATTTAACATTTAGACAAGGACGACAATACTGTGTCGTGAAGTCATTTTTAATATTGCGCATTATATTCTACAAGAGGAAGAGAGACAGGGAAATACCCAACTCTATCCGTATCTTCAAATTTAGAAGCCTATAACTGGCTTATTTTTCAATCAATTTTTGAATTTCTTTCAAGATTGGGTTTATGTTTAAAAATATTGTATGAAAAATATCAAAATTTAGAATGAGTCAACTACCGTATTAATGCGTATTTTATTGCGAAAAGAAAGATAAATAAAAATAGTACAAAGGAAGTAAATAAAATAGATGGAAATCCTTAAATCTCATGGGAAGCCAAAGTGAATTGAGTATTATTTCCGAGAGTAATTTCAACGTCACTTGAATACGTAGTGAGAAGATATATAAATTATATCAAGGATATATGAAGTTTCAATAAATTTCCATTTAAGATTTTTGCTAAAAAACTTCGAACAGCATCATTACTAACTTCTTCAACACATAATGACGTGTAATAATAAATAAATAAATTTACTCTCGTAGCCAATATATTTTTTCTCAATGGCATCGAAATTTGTCGTGATCCAATTTATGTCAATAAAATGCTGTGATGCGTAAAAAAACTCACTTCACGATCGAGGTGAAGGTCATAACTGAAGATAAAAAATATAATCAAGTTTTAGTAAATTTTCTGAGCAAAATCGAGTCAGAGTTAATTCCAGTGGAATTTGTTTCACTTATCAAAATATCGAGTCAGAGTTAATTCCAGTAGAATTTGTTTCACTTATCACTTATTTTTGTCAGATATTTGCTCTGATACAAAATTATTTCCTGATGTTAGCTTGAGTAGGTTGTATTTACTAAAGGTCGATTAAAAAATTGTATTGTATGTGAAAATTTTACATACCGTTATGTTTATTAAAAATTAGCTCCGCTAATTTTTAGTCACCCTAATGACTATACCAGTCACAATATTAATTTTAATTTCAAAGAGGATATTGCCACAATTGCAATGCAATAGCCTTTCGGTGATAATTTTAAATAAAATAATATATATTTGAATAAAGTAAATTTTATTTCATTAATTTATGCAAAACGTGGAAATAACATCTGCTAAAAATAATAGAGCAGACCCACTTAATATTGGTACAATTGATATGGAGATAATTGTGAATGGAATTGAATATTTGACTAAATTGTTTTTATTTCATTAATCATAATTTCAAGGTACGTGCTGATGAAGAGTGAATTTTTTTTAAATAATCTTAAAAATTGACCGACTTATAAAAGTTTAAGTTGAATCTTTAGAGAAGGACGGCAATACTGTGTTGTGAAGTCATTTTTAATATTACACATTATATTCTAAGAGAGGAAAAGATACAGAGATATACACAACTCTATCCAGATCTTCAAATTCAGAAGCCTACAACTGATTAATTTTTCGATCAATTTTTGAATATTTTTCAAGACTGATTTTTAATTAATTTATATTTCACAATATTCTACGAAAAATATCAAAATTTAGAATGAGTCAACTACTGCATTAATATTTTAGAAATGTAAATTTAATGATTCTGAATTGCATTTACATTTTTGAGTTGTATATTTTCTGCCTTATGCTGCATTATATTCTAAAATGATCCTCACTCTTATTTATCCAGGATATAAATATACAATATATTTAATGTCCCCGAAAACTTAAGAAAAGATGAAATTACCATTAAGTTTAATTCGGTAAGTTAGGAAGACTACGGATGCAAATCATCCAGAGGAAGAAAGCGATGAGCTTATTTCCTCTGTGAGGTATAAATAAGGTCAAGTTGCCTAGTATTATTATTTATACAGATAGAACTAATAAATCTCAATTTCAGCATAAGTTTAATTTAGAATTATTTTAGTTGATTCAGATGATTTACAGTTATTTTTTAAAGAGACGTTGTGTCCGTATTAGAAAATAAAATTTTCTATAATTAAATTTTATCTGAATGTTTAAATGAAATGAATAAGCAATATCACGAAATTATTAATTTACATTCCTAAATTAAATGAATCATATCCGTAAATTCACTTGATTTAAAAATACACGCAATATGTTTATATTAATTTATATATATATATATATATATATGTATACATATATATATATATATATATATATATATATATATATTTATATATATAAATATATATATATATATATATATATATATATATATATATATATATATATATATATATATATATACTAGCGTGACCCGTGCGAAGTCTTCGCATTATTTATTCCATTATGAAGCTCAGATAACAGATCAAATAAATATTTTACTAAAATTGACATATAGAGGCGCAAGTATCAAAAGCATTGAGCTAAAGCGCGACTTTATTTATACGTGAGTTGATTTGAAATTAAACAAAAATTTTACCGACCGTCAATCATATTGACGTTGAGCCGTTAGATGGCAGCATTGCTGTTTTGTGTATATAATTTTAATAATTAATTAATTTGCAAAAACAATAGCAATAATACATTTTTTAGTTGTGGATGCCGGTAGAGCAAGCAATTATCTATAAAATGATATATAATTTATGTGGATTAGTTGTGAGGTTTTTTCTAAAAAGGGAGAGTAACATCTTAACCTTAGCGTATTAATATATATGATGATGATGATGATGATATATATATATATATATATATATATATATATATACATATATATATATATATATATATATATATATATATTTATTGTTATAGTCTTGTAATTTTAAGAATCAAAATATATTCTAAAACTAAACTGTAAATAGTATGAAAATTCAATATTTCCGTTTCAATTAGAGTTGATGCTTAAGAATTACAAATCAAGAATATTTCATTTTGAAGTGGCCCCGAGGTTATTTGAAACAGCAGCGGTAGCGACAAGTCTTTTGAGCCATTTTGGGTTTTAGGTAACACGAGACAAATGTGAATAAACCTCCTTGAATATGAAATAAATTCGCATATGTTATGAATAAAGTTTCAAGAAGATAGAGTGCCAAACTTTGCTTGGATCTCAATATTTTATTTTTTCATTTTCATTAGTCATTATTTGTAACACGAAATATAATTTGAACCATAATTTGAACATTGTTAGATAAAACAGCAAACATTTTTCTTTTATAGACGCGCATCAACTTTTCGACATTAGGAGCTCAAAACCGATACTTTCACTTTTCCAATATTTACTCAATTCAAATGAATCTGAGCCTAGTTCATTTGTAAACATTTTGCGTTCGCAGAAAATTTCGCTTAAGGTAATATTAATAGAGTACATTAGTCATGAAAAATCAAATTGTAACAACATATGGTTCAAAATTTTCATAAAGAGTCATGCACATAAAGAGTCATTAACTTTCTCAGAATTATGAATATGTATCTTACTACTCACTGGTACTGATTTCAAAGCTGCTTTAATGGAAGTTTATAGTTATTAACGAATTTTTAATAAAGTGCCATATAGGCAGATAAAATAAATTTTTTTACTACTTTTAACAGAGTAATAAATACATATTAAATATTACTTTTCTCGGTTTCGATCCATATAAAGTTAATAAATTTTAATCCTCACATCGAAACGTAGTAATATTCATTTATAAACCTCAGTACATTAACAACTGTGATCAACTTTAAATCAAATATTGTACAAATTAGCTACCACAGTGAATTTCACCTCTCATCATTCACCGGTTATTTGGTCTTTTTTCTAGCTTAATCTATGTATCTGTTTATATTGTCATATCTTCCACTTTTGGCTATGATATTTAAATGATGTTTTCTATCTTCTTGACACCATTTTTTAGACATATTTGATAAAAAAAATTATAATAGTAAGTCACCAATACACGCGCGCTTATTGCAGATTAACTTATCGTTCCTGATTTGCTGGCTTATTTCCATTCGTACTTGGACGCTTATTGTAACGCAAGCATCCTCCACGCCCAGCAGCGTAGTGGAAAAGAGGCAGACCTTATTGAGAGCCATTCTCTAGATGCCACTGCTAGTCCTGAAGTTGCCCACTCGGGAGAATGTGTTTATATCAGGAAACAGCTTAACCACCCTTCTGATTCTCCATGAAACGGTCCGAAATTAGGGGAGAGAAGTCATTAGAAGCTGCTGTTGAGAAAATGAGTGGACGAGAATTAAGAACATCCTCTGTGTACACGAAAATTTCAATTATGTCATAATGTAATAAGTTGTGAAAAAATAATATTTAAAGCAAAAGTATTTACAACTAAACGGGAGTAGTTAATTACTATATTTTATTCAAAATAAAGAATAAGAACAAAATTGCTTCCATCATCACACTTGATGGTATGAGTTTTACTTCATTACATTCATCAAAAGTGAGCTCAAAAAGTGATTCATCAAATCGCTAATCATTTCCAAATGTATCGCCATCACAAAGGCGCATAAATTTCGGTAACGTTTTGAGAATTCAATAAAGGTGAATTTAAATTTTATTGGGTTATTGTTCAAGTAAATTTAATTTCAAGCCCGTTAAATATTTTAATGATTTCCATATCAACGCCTTGAATCTCATTAAGTTATCAAGGTGCATTTGTGTAATTAAATTTGTTTACTATTAATGATTAATGAGTATTTAAGTCGAATAGTTCTTCTACAGTAAAGATTAGAATATTATCATGATTAGTTAAGTTTAATTATAGTTATATCATATTTTTTAAACATTTTTATACTCATGGGAAATGTTTATATTTTCTAAATCCCAAAATCTAATTTTAGAATTGAAATATGACTTATATAATGTTTCAAATGTACGTAATGGCTAACGAACTGAAATTGTGCCACCACTAACACGTTTAGCATTATAATTTATTTTATGTTTTTTACGTATTCCATGCTGATCCATAATATGAATCTCAGATTCAGGTAATTTTACTTTACTAAAAAAAATACTGAATATTTTTTGAAGTTGTGCTGCTACTATCTATCGGTCGAACTACCAACCAACCAAGTTTTCAATTTTATAAAATGGGTAAATTCATTCAACAGAAGGCCAATATCACATAACTTATAAAATTCAAAATCCGCGGGTTAAATAAAATTTGGCAGTTACCAAGATAAAGATTAAACTAAAGAATTTAACAAGCGACCAAAAATTATAAAGACTATCAAATATTTTACGTTAAATCTGTATGTTTTCATTAAAGAATATACATTAATATATGTTCTTTTAATTAGTGCATAAAACGCATTCTTAAATAAAAGCTTTAAGTTGTTAATGCCTAAAATGCAAACGGCTGTCGCATCAAGTTGAACAAAACACAGTTCGTTCTTTTGAAGTTTCCGGTTATATAGCTGCACAAAATAAAACATGAGTGAGATAAGTTTTCTTATTTAACTTATTACAATTTTTAACTAACGCAGTACCTAGACGAACTTGTTTACTACGAGAAATGGGAGGAATAACGTATAGACACTGTACTGTTAAGTTGCTTGTATTTTCCGACCTTTTACGCGTAGTAAAGTTTAATTATAATAATTTGTACTGTTTGTGGTTACAGAAGCGACAATTTCTGAAAGATGACATCGCGATATGGCTCCTTTGAAGAGAGTTCAAACATAAAATTTAATTTAGGAATTTCGCTTTTTTTTATGTTTGAAGGCCTTAAATGTGGAATATTGAAATATTTGGTCTTTCTTTACAGAATGCAACCAGGTTTTATGAACATGATGGTGCTACATATTTTAATTATTGTTTTACTTGGACATTGCCTTTTTTATTATTTGAATTATCCAGACGCGACCTATTATATTTACTAAATTACCACGTTTCAAGCAAGTTTGCGCGATTACTTAAAAATATTGTGAAATCGGTTAAGGAATAATACTTCATATAATATTTAAATTGTCCCCATTGGAAAAGAGTTACCGTGTCTAATTTAGTCGAAATAATATATATTGTCAATGTATCCTACTTGTCGTTAGGTCAACGTAAAGAATAGTAAGACCTAATTTTTTTTATATTATAAGCTAGAGAGAGATTTATATTTTAGGGTTTCTAAGCTAAATACTTATTATAAGTAGTTATTTCTGAGTATGTTAACATTATTATACCATGCGTAAAGGAGACCATAAACAACTTTATAATTTGTTGCTATAAATGTATTTGATGTAATTTTCTCCCTCGGGTTAGTTTCTCATGACGATTTTAAATAATTGTACTTATTTATTGCAGACCTGGACTTATTTAAATTTATTAATGAATGAATTACAACTCTGAACTCTAGTCATATAAGGTAATTGCCGTTAAATTTAGTTATTTAATTTTAAGTAAAGAGATGCTCATACAACTTTCTATATTTTTGTAAAAATAATTTTCCAGAGATACGGCATCATTTATAGCTCAAATTATCTTTACAATCGAGTAAGCCTCTTAAATTTTAATTTCGATATATTTTGAGGTAAAGGAACTGCAGACTGGAAACCTATTCTTTCAATTTAGTTATACGACTTGTTTATATAATAGAGCGTTTTTAATTGAATCTTTAAATATCTACACTTCATTTCATAGCATATTGTCTAATTTATCCGTATTTATAGTTAAATTAGGCTAAATAATTAATTTATTCAAATAACAATAAATATAAAATCAAACTCAAGCACTCGGTGCGTGATTAATTATGCCGCTCGACTCTTCTGAATTGCAAATTGATTTCAATTAGTGCGAAGGTCAGTAGATCGACGCTCAGGTTATTTGGAATATTCGGCGGTACAAACCAGTAAAGAAATGAAATAATATTAATTATTTTCTAAGCTAGAAATAATGGACACCAATAACCAAAACTTTTAACTGAAATGAAATTACAATTATGTTTATAACAAATATTTCACTAAAGTACTACATTATGTAATAAGTCATGTTATGTATGCATATTAAATTAATGAAACCAAATGAATATTAATTTAATATAGGTATAATGATAAATTAAATCACCTTCTGCTAGAAACGTACACAATTCTTATTTATTAACAATTATTTAATGTGTAACTTAAATAGGGCTGAACCATAAAGGAAATGAGTTGAACGATGAAGGAAAATTGCACCTTCCCTTTGCATGACTCTGAACAGTCGATGAAATCCTTTTGATGAAATCCTGCCTAGGAGGGGGGTCCTGTCACGATAGCCAGTGTACGTTTACGCCAATATAAAAATTAAGGTTGGATTACACATAAAAAACTTTCATTGGTGGGCCTAAAGCACGTTAAAGTTAAGTGCACCGCTAGTGACGCTGTGTTATGTACAAGATCTAGATTATAAATGAGCAAAAAATTAACTATTTCAATAGGGAGTCGCTGATGCACACGGGCTGGTTGCTGATGGTCTGTGACTTCTCGGTCTCAATTGGCTAACCTAGTTCCGTTTGCGCTTGCGCTTTTATGATGTATGGAAACAGTTTTATTTTTTTTAGAAATAAGTACTTCTTATATAGCTAGGTATGTAGACATCAAAGTCAATGAATAAAAAATTGAATTTAGGATAATAAATATTTACGCATATTTAAATTTTAGGATCAAAAATAATAAATATTATGTTGGCGTCTAATAAACGCGTCGTTTTTTTATAGATTTTTGTAATATAATGAATGCAGTTGCTCTGTTTAGTTAGCAATGAATTTTCGGCAAGTCAAAAACAAACAAATAAGAAAATTTCCCGAAGTTAAAACGAAGTGCTCTTATGTCATGGAATCCCTTTTGAGTGAAAAGTAATAGAAGCGATATGCAATAATATTTTATATTATTTAAAGAAAAGAAAATTGGGTAATATAAAATAATTCGTCATGTAAACGCCATTGGATAAAAGATCATACCTATATCAAAATATGATATCCAAACGGGCTATAATTAAACTATTTTACTTGGAACTTCTTCCAACTCAATAGAATTACACCAAATATTTACTATAAAATATTAATCACAATTAAATGAGACTACGTGATATAGTATTATTTCTACTTTCTTTAACCACGACCTAGGTTTCGTTGTATTACAACATCTTCAGGTGGGATATTGGCAAAGATTCTTGAAAAAAAGATTATTCAAATTTTGAATAATCTTTTTTTCAATTTCGTTCTTTGTTCTGTAAAAAAAGATTTTAAAATTTCTTGTCCAACAAGTTTCATCCGAATCTTTTACGTGTTTCCTTATTTTCATTATTATTATTCGTCCAAAGACATTAACTCGTCTGCCGTGACTGAAAAAGTTACATAAGTTATGCCATAAATTGCAATTTAATCGTATGGCGAAATTAAAAATTTCAATAACAATTGAATAACTGAAACTTTTGTTGTATGTTTCATTAGTAATTTTACATTATTCGTGAACGATAAAAACTTTACGTTCATTAAAATGAAATGCTCCTTTTTCCTGGTTGCAATTTCATAAATTCGTATATTTCAATTAAGTGAAAAATTGGACTGTATGGTTTCCAGTCCTATTTTTTATATATATTGAATTTACCAAGAAATTAAATGATCTTTATTTGTTTGGAAGGGCAAATCCCCAGTGTTGTCCGACAACAAATTCATTATAATTTGAATACGAAAAATTACGATACACCATAGAATTCCTCAGAAACAAACAGTACGGGTGCTGTGATTGAGTTTGAATCACATAAGTGTAATAATATTAATTTAAAAATAAATTCTCCAAAAGTTTTGATGCAACTAAGGGCAACATAAATCTGTTCTTTACTTAAATCTGGTACAGTAATGGAACCGGAAAGTGGTGACAGGAACTCTTCAGCCTTGGAAAATAAACTCGTCGGATTTTAACTCGATTTCCTTATGTTGCCTTAGCCAGAATCAAAAGGAAATAAGTAGGCATTTACGAGTATTATTACTTGTAAATTCCTATTTATTTATATTTGTCTTTGTGGCCTACTATATCCTGCATTTATCAACCAATTTGTATGATCTTTTTTAATTTGAATAGGTATACCCCCAATGAAGTTCCATAAAAATAGAACATAGTTTAACCATGAAAATAAAAAGCAAACTCATCGAGTCTATGCTTGATGGAATTATCTTGACGTAAGCAAGAAAGTAACAAATTGATTAGGTAGAAAAATAAATACTGCCTGTGTTAACCTACATCCCCAGTGTTTATTACCATAATTGCCTATTTCTCTTATATGGAAGTTATCCGCATAGTCTCAGAATTTGCCCATGGGAATTGAAGTTCCACCATATAAATTCTGACCAGATTGTTAATTTTTCAGGAATTCTTCATTGGACCGTTAACGAGTTTGGATGATAAAGGTTTATTTATAATATAACTTTGGATGGTATAATTTTCGTGATGATAAAATTTAATTATAATTATAATAGTCTCTAAAGTTTTAGTATTAGCCATATAACGACCTTAAGCAGCCATTTAGTATAATCAAGGTACAATCATTGGACCGGAACGTGGTGATAAGATCTCTTCGGTGATGAGAAGTAATCTCATTAAGTTTGAACTCGTTTGACTTGTTCTGAAGTAAATAAGTAATATTGAATATATTTAGCGTTAATTTTGAAGAAATTCATCATTCAAAATTAAATGAAGCTAACTAATAGCCTAGTCACAATTAAATGAAACTACGTGATGTAGTATTATCACTACTTCAGGTGGGCGATTAGCAAAGAACTTAAAGAAAGTAGAAATAATACTACATCACGTAATTTCATTTAATTCTAAATAAGTAATAATTTAAATAAATAGTTAAATATACCTACCTGGTACATGCAAAGATTTAAAGAACCTAATATGTTAAAGAAGATATGATTAAGGTAACTAAGTAAATAGGTATTAATTAAAAAGTCCTAAAGTAGCTCAAATGTTGACAGGTATTTAAGTAAATATTTACAAAATTATAAAGCCAATATAATATTAGTGAGTAAGTAAGTATACTTACTTACGGATACGGATATATACCAGAGCCATATGAAATGTAGCACTCATTTGTGTATTCTTGTTTATACACTTCTAGAGAAGCATCGACTTGGTACCAATGCCGAGAACTTTTAGCAATTTTGCAGATACATGTATGTACAGAAACAACATTGCACCGCAAAGGTCCAAAGAAAACACTCGTATTTTCATTATTTTTGACTTTTAAGTGCGTTTCTTATTCGGCGGTTATTTGAAGACTATTAATTTTTTTTTATTAACCTTTAATTATTATTATCTTTTGTAACTTCTATTATTATCAATGATATAAAAATGTGAATCGATGAAAAAAGGTGAATCGTCCGTATTGCTCTCGTTCATTTAACAGCGTATTCGAATGCGGATCTCTTTAATTTCGATGTAACACACGATCGTGTGGTCCACTAACCGTTTCATATTTTACGTGCAGCAATTTCTTCGGTTGACTGAGGCTATGCAATTACATTTGAATTATATTTTGCAACTTTACAGATTGACGACTAATATTTTTAAAATTTTTGTTTCTATTTTTATAATTTTATATGCGGTTATTTGAAGACTATTAATTTTTTTTTATTAACTTTTAATTATTATTATCTTTTTTAACTTTTATTATTATCAATGATATAAAAATGAAATGACATTTTTTTTAAATATATTCGATTCTCTTAATAATGTTTTTATGCTTTTTAATCAGTTATAAATGAACTGTGATAATGTTTATTTATAAATGATTAAAAAACCATTCTATGTTTTTCAACATCTAAGAGAACGTTACCTGATTTTTTTATGTATTTTACAAATACTCAGACTGAAATTAAAAATTTAAAAAAGATCTATTTCATTTTCATTCTGAAGTAGTAGTAAAGAAAATAAGAGAGGCCATGTCTCCTTTCACTTTATTAAAGGAAGAAACCGCAAAGCTAAAATACTGGAAAAAAACTGTGCCATATATTTATAATTACTATGAATTAAATAGCAATATTTTAATTTGAATCTTCCAGTCGATGACACGTCTGTCTTTATGTAATCTTTCAGTTTTTTTATTAACACTATTCTTATATTTAAAATATTTTATTTATGTATTTATCCACGTATTCTTGATAGCTCTTATCGGTAATATACACACAAACATATATATACATATATATATATATATATATATATATATATATATATATATATATATATATATATATATATTAGGTATATTAATTTGAAGGATAACTTTCCTATTCAGCAATATTTCACATATAATTGACGCTAAAATTGTTCAATTCACATGAAATAAACAGGAACACAGAACACGCTATTGATTCATTCACACAGGTATAGTAAAAGAAAACCGATGCTACGAATAAGCTTCAGTGCGGTGAATCGTTCGAATTGCTCTCGTTCATTTAAAAGCGTATTCGAATGCGGATCTCTTTAATTTCGAAGTAACACACGATCGTGTGGTCCACTAACAGTTTCATGTTTTACGTGCAGCAATTGCTTCGGCTGACTGAGGCTATGCCATTACATTTGAATTATATTTTGCAACTTTACAGATTGACGACTAATATTTTTATAATTTTTTTCTAAAGTTCAAAGCATAGCTTATACTGGTAGTATTTATATTGTACTTATACAGTATTTTTTAAAATCCTTATTCTTTATCGATAAAACTCCGAATAGAACTATGTAAACGCAATGAATCCATGAAAAAAAGATTACACAAATTTTTGTTTTACGAATGTCTTAATTTTCATGAAGGCATCATTTAAATCAAATCAAAGTTAAGAAATTTAAAAAAAAATTATGGCTTGACGCTAGTATATAAACACTCATACATAAGGTTTGCCTTCAGAACAGTCGCTTTGTCAATGATGAATTATTCCCAAAAAGGCTTTGTTCAAACCGACAATAGCCTATAGAAAATTATCATTGCACCCAGCAGGGAAAAGGCTGGCTTTCGAATATAGTGGAGAAAATAATGAAAGTATTAAAGTTAAGGAAAGTCTCGTTTTCATTACATACAATTCTTGTTTAAGATCGCAAAAACAAAGCTATGTCGTAAATACCAAGAGAAAATACAAGGAACATTTTTCTCATAATTTTTTCCATACAGTTGAATGGACAACTTTTTATTGCACTTCGTCTCTGAAAACAATAGACGAAGACACTGAAAATGCGATTGAACTGTACATTCAAAATAAACACAGTTACTGCGACGGTACATAAAAATAGTATACGGTTTATTTAGTATTAAGACCGATAACTACCTAGTGCATAAATTACGCATTTTGTTACCTTGGCTGCTTATGAAGCGACATATTAACGTAATTTTAATTGTATTATGAAAAGGTAATTAGCGTATTGTTTTTCTTTGCTGGAAAATGTTCGTAGGGTTTTTTACTAATAAAAATTCAACAACATTGCATGCAGAATATGGTAATATTTAATCTTATTTATGATACATTCAAACTACGGTATCAGATCTGTATCACACCACCTTACTTTAGAGTTTTTGTAGTTTTTGTCACGTTTTCAAAATTCTTTGAAATTTTAAGATAGCTTTAATGCCTCATAATAATTTACTTACAATGCTTTAAAAATTGGTGAAATTCCATTATTTTTTTTTAGACAAAAAGTAGTTTCTTCGAACATTTTTACGTTTATACTAAGTAATTATTATTTTTTTTATATTGAGTTTCAGGTACATTCCCAAAATGTTCAAATTTGCTGATATAAACAAAAGAAATTCTATGTGACAAAATAAAGAATATTACTATAGTAAGAAAACACTTATTTTCATAATAAGGTAGAAAAGTATATAGTCTTTGTCTTCGAATTATTGATCGTGATATCCGCAAAAAAGTTGGATTTGTAAGTTGGATAAATATTCTAGTTAGAAATCTTGAATCACATAACAATGACAGGCGAACAAACACTTAATTGGGGCAACAAACGTGGCCTTAGCATTAGTTGGATCATTATTAACGTAAAAAGCTTACGACATAATATACATAAACAAACGATCAGGAAGAGATTGATAGCGACTGCAGTCTTTTTATAATTTTAAGTAATTTTTAGTCATTCCAAGACTAAAATTTACTAATAGCTACACCTCAAAAAAATAATACCATAAATAACTTTTACAAGAATTCTAAAAAGCCTATACGTGCTAATTTGGATTGATGGCATTGAATCCTTGACTTAGAATTTTGGTTTCAAATAAAATAAAATGGTTATTTTATCTGGAAGCAAAAGAGTTGCAAAGGCAATATCGATTATAATTCTTTGCAAACATGACATAAGTTGTTGGATAGATACAGTTTACTTATGTTACCAAAGGTTTTGATAAAATTATCAAACTAGAAGTGAACTCCCAAAACTATACGTCTAGTTTGTATACAATATCTGGTTCTTTTTTTGTCTTGCAACAGATGAAGATTTAGGATAAGAGAGACTTCCCGTTATATCATAAATTTACTAGATTTTGCGTCAAATTGTACCTTCATCAAATTTTGTGTTATTTAAAATCATTTGTATTTAAACATTTCTTATAAATATGTTAACAAAGTTATAAATAGAGATTTAATTATCAAATATTATAATAAATATATTTTTAACTTTTATTAGTAATTTACTTTCTTTTTGAATTAAGTTAATAGTATATATATTTTTTTGAAAAGATTTCAAAAATTACAAAATATTTTTTTAGTTAATAATGTCACAAAAAGAGAACTTCCAAAAATAGCTGTTTTACCTTGATACGTATAGTTTAAGTATTGTTCAAAATTAAATGAAAACATTTATATATCTCTCCCGCCGCATTAAAACAACAGTTACAAATATACATATATATATATATATATATATATATATATATATATATATATATATATATATATAAACTTTTTGCTAACTTATACCACGTTTTGTCTAAAAAAATGTTATTTAAGATATAGTAAGTCATACCATTTTTAGGTTTAAGGCTGCCTGTATGAAAAGACTAACTTTAATGTTATTTTTACACCGTAGTGTTTAAAATGTAGTTAGTCACTAAATTCCCGCTAATAAATAACGCTAAACTAACTTTCATTAACTTTAATTTTTCAATAAAATATGTATTATAACATACTGAAAAATAATATGTTTCTTTCTAAATACACTAATGATAGTTGTTTAATAAATGATTAGGATTTAATTAACAAAAAAATATCACAAACAATTTTCGGTAACGTCTTAAAAATTAAAAATAAACTAATAGAAAAAATTACAAATGTTTCAGAAAAAAAAATACACTACGGTGTAACAATAACATCAGAATGAATTTAAAGCACAAAATACACTTTATTAAATAAAAACTCAAAACATATAAGTTTTATCTACATAAATTTAGTAATTTTTAATAAAATGTAACGTATATGTAAACTAACCTTGCAGAAATTTTCTTGACTCGAAATATTTTTAATTCATTATTTTTATAAACATTACGGTACGTGATTTACAGCATGCTTAGTAAATTCATAATTATATCTAATTGTCACTACATAGTTTTATAAGAAATATGTGACTTAATTTTGGGCGATGGAAGTACTTTTTTCATCCTGATAATCAATCATTTTTATATAAAATATATACATTTCATCGAAACGTATATATTTTATATAACGTTCTCCTTTCCTATTCAAATCCTCAAATATTATTAAACAGATTAACAGTATATGACGCCATCCTTTTCAGAACTGAAAGTCCTGTCTTCTGGCGCTTCTTTTTCATTAGAATTTTCGTATTCTTTCCAAACGCAGCAGCAAGTTTAAAAATATTACAAGCTTGTGAGTATCATAAAACATTCTTCAAAATTATAATGGAGCCGTAGGGGAAAAAAATATTGATATCCTGGAAAAAAAATCCAGTCCATTTTTGAATATAATATACTTAATTTTATTTCAAATTTCCTTATAAATTTCAATTACAAAATTTTAAATATATCTTTTAAATTCATGTAATTTCTTACAGAATAAATACGACTGTAACTAGAGTAGTCAATCTACTACAAAGTATCTCGAAACCACAATGAATATCTTTCACTGAGCCACACGTGCAATAAGATATCTTGCCCCTGTATGAGAGAAAGTTTTTTTTCAGCTACGCTATCACAAGACCTACAAAAATTTTGCTTAATTTTAAACAAATTATGAAAAAGCTAAGAATTGCATGTCATTTTGAGGGCTCTACCGCACTTGGCAATTTTGTAAATTTACCGTTTTTATAAACTTCAACCGTATGTCTAAAACAATAAAAAAATCAGGTTTAAAAGACATTTTAATATTTAAATTAATGAAAGAAAGCACAAGAAAACAAGACAAATAAAACAGAACTTATATTCAATGACAAAACTTAGAATTTAAACTTATTTTTATGTGCAAAATTGGCATTTCTGCTCTAGGTTGAAACTTGGTTCTAATAAAGCCATCTCTAGAAGTAGCCTTAGGTATACCTTGTAAGACCACTGTTAACGAATTAACAGATCTTTCCATAGATTGTGCGTAACAAGAAAAGTCAACAATTTCAAAGCCCTTATCTTTTGTCACTGTTTGAGTGTCCCCATTAGAAATATGTCGAAGAACCAGCGGTGCTGTAAGTAGACACTCGAGCCACATAATGATTTCCCTAGCCCAGAAGTTAAATTTTGACGGTTTAAATATCTTGCCTTTAGTACTAGTTTCCGCTTCTCCAGCTTTTATTATTCTTTACAATGCCAGCTCACGAATATAGTCTCTGTCATCAATCAACATACTGACAAGTAGGTTTCCTGGGTGCGCAAAAAGACCTTTCCTTCAATAACAGAATACACAATAGGTCTCAGATTGTCAGGTAAAATACATAATCAGTTGTAAAATATGCATGCCTCAGTCCTTATAAGATATCTCTTGTTTGATTAGGAACCAAACCGGAATGTATACTTTAACTACGTAGTTGATAAGCAATCGCAAATTTTATAGTGGATTAAGAATACTTATGTAAAGTCTGAGTGTACGATTAGTAGAAGTAAGCCATTTCGGGTGTGCTATTTTTCCAGGTTGAAGGTTTACCAACTCAAGAGTACAGGAACCAGTTGATATGTTTTGACATATCTGACTAACTTATTTTTAATCTGTGCTTAGTTCATCGATAGCATCATTGGCATGTCAGTTAAATCACCAACCACCGCACAAAAAGATGTTTATTTTCGTTACCAGCTAATTGTTTCCAGTAAGTCCGGAATATTCTCTAGTACCTAAAGTGCAATAATTTACGGTTAAGAATAAATGACGAATAGGTAACTCATTGGCATGAAACATACAGACACACCATTGCAACGATCTCTTTTAATACTCCTCTAAGTATTGAAATACGCCACCCTTCCAAATGATTGACACCAAATGGTGAGGTTCCGTTATATCCAACGCAAGTGATGTCATCTAAATTTCAACCTTGACCCTCTAATAAAGTTATGATCGAATTAAAAATTCCCTTTGTAGTGCCACAAATTGGCGCTCTGTGTTCCAAATAAATCCATACAGGTTCTGCTGTTAACAATCCACTATTTTTTCCTTTATCAGAGTCTTGTCTTTCTAGTCTTTTCTTGTCTTGTCGTCTATAAAAGAAAATGCTTTGTATTATCCTCCAATACTTCCTCAAGCTTCTCTCGGGCTTTAGATACAGCTCTGTGGATCTTGTTTCTATCAATATTCAGAGTTGAATTTTTGGTAGAAACCAAGCCGATGCCAGCTAAAATCACAGAAGCAACAGCAACAGCAGATCGTGTTGATAAATCATACGGTCTATCAGATACCTTAGCAGCTGTTGGAAACGTCAACATATTCCAATTCGCCGTTGAAGTTGTTGGTGGATTATCAACAATTGTTGGTCGGGGAGAAGTATCTATTATTGTATACGTTTCTGAAATATTCACACACCAAATATTCATCACAATTTCCTGAGTCAGAATCAGTTTCTTGGGTAGAACATGATTTTCTTGCTGTCCTTTTGATTCTTCAATCTATTTTTGCTGTCGCTTCATCAATCTAGCCGTTTCATTCTTATAAACACCGACTATAACCGTTTTCTTGGCATTCTTTGAATATTCGACAAGAAAAGACTTTTAAAAGTTTAACACATTTTAGCAGAAATTCTCCGAGAGATAATATGTAGCATTACATCTTATGATATTCGCCCAGATAATTTATTCAGAAGCACCTTCGGGATTCAGATTATGACCATAGACTACTTGGTGTAAACTTTGATCCCGTAGTGTAACTGTCGTTTGAAACTTTCAGACGATTCAATTTTGGCGTCTTTCGGTCTAATAATATTTATGTTTTGATACATTAAATTTTTGATCTTACAAACTGCAAATCGTCATGTATTGTTTAATATATTTAAACAAATATTCCTTACCCTCACGTTTTCGCCTCCATTATAACCTCAGGCGGGTGCGCTTTACAACCGACAAATTATTAATAAAATTTTCATGGGCTGATTGTAATTGCTTATTTAATGGGTGTAACGGGATACATAATTTGTAAGTTTATTAAATCAAAATGTCAGATTTCTTAATTGAAGCTTCAAATATTTGTACGAATTATAACAAACTGAATTCTCATCGCCCATGGCACGTATCTACAGGGTAAAATTATGAATTACTTATATTGCATTATATATTTTACATTATTTATTTCCAAAAATATTTCCTTTTACGCAAAGATATTATTTTATCTTAAACGTCAAAAAACACCTTTTCTTGGTTGTCGATAAAAACAAATCGTTAGTATGCAAAAAAGGAACATATAGAACATGTAGTCCACCTGTATAAAAAAAACGCGATGAGAATAAAAGAAATGACGCCATCGCACCACAAATGACGCCATCGCACCTAATCTAACGTACATTCAATTGTTGGAAACACCCTCGTTTCTTTGAAGCAGTGTTTGAATGCAAAACTTTCTATTTTTTAAATAAAATGTGAAGTCAGACATACTAAGGTCCTTCAACAAATTTATATGCTTATCTAGTGTGTCAGTTGGTTGAAACAGGTCTTATTCATTTTTATTTTAAAGCTTATTGGAGTAATGCTAAAATGGGTGGCGTTGCGAGAGAAGCAGAGAGAATATTGATAGGAAGTGGTTCCGAAATTTAGTCTTAATAATTATTGAGAAATTTGTTTTATTCGCCGGATGCAGGAGTATATAAAAGTAGAAGTGGATATAATCACAATTGAAACCGATAAATGTAAAATATCGTTATTACTGAGTCTGCTAGAAATATAACTACATTTTTTACACCCTCCACTCCTGAGAAAGCTTTACTTTTTAAATAGTAACTTTTTTAATAGGTAAATATAATTCATTCGCTTTAACTTTTTGAATGTTTTAGCCATTAACTAAAGGCAAAAAATATTCAATAATGGATGTGAACACTAATGAAAATGGGTAAGTTGTACCGATATTCTAATTAAATGATTTAACGGACTATTAATTGGCCGATACCCTTGCGACTTCTAATTATTGTAAGTCATAATGAACGGTTGTTTTGATAATTATTAAAGTTGATCACTTACATTATTTTTTAATAATAGCGTGCCTCGAAATAGAAAATGGAACCCTTTAGGATCCCTTACGTGTTAGTCCGTCCGTTGTTTCTCTGAAACCGCTTTATGTAAAAGTTTTGAAATTTGGCTCAGAAATAAAAAAATATTATCCCACATATATCTCAATAGTAAAATTCGAAAATATTAATTACAAAATTTTAGGGCAGCCATATTAAATACTGGAAAAAGTTTTTTGTAATACCACATGTATTATGCAGAATGGTGATATTAATTATGAAGTCTCAAAGTATTTTTTTAATAATTTTATATTTTCAGATATATACTGAAAAATATGCGAAAGAAATAAGTTCCCCCCCCCCCCTATTATGAAACTACTCCACCAAAAACTATAAAAAATTGGATTTTTAAAAGACCATGCAAATGTTATAGTAAAACTATAGCCATGTTGGTAGATGTAAAAATTTTGTGACATGCGCCATGTTTATATGCCTGTAAAAGATACCAACACTCAATATATTTACGTTTCCCCATATTCACAGCCGATTTTCGCAGAAATTATGAGTCGTGGAAAGTTGAAAGTTAGCATAGTAATATATCTTGATAACTCACATATTTTACTACTTAACTTTTTAAAAATATGGGAGTACGTATATGGGAGTTTCGTTTGATAGGGCTATTTACGGTAAATGCAATAAATTCTTTCATAATTACAACTTCCATATTAAAAAAGACGTTTTAAAAAATAGGCAAAAATAAAAGGGAAGGAGTGCCTTCCCTTATTTCGGACACAAATAAGCTAAAAATCATAAAAGAAAACAGGGTTGGAAAAATACATTCTAGCGGCACTTATAAATTTTGGAATATGGGCAATATTTTTACGTCTATGAAAGCAACAGTGGACAATATATTTTCTTTGTGAAAAATTATTATTTACAATTGTTTAATGAAAATATTATAAGATAATAATTATAAGTATCTAAATGAGCGGGATATTTACGAAATCTTCATAGTGGGACTTCTACTCGCGCTTGACAGGCTTATTTTTATCTTGAATGGAAAACTAAGGAAAATGTTTGAACTCATAATTTCACACATTTCGATCTAGATTAATTCTTCTCTTAATGATAGTTCAGGTTTCTAAATTTGTCAATATGCCATCAAACATTTGTTCTTTTTTTTCCAAAAATATCGCATTGGGTTTTGATGATGTCGAAAAAAGAATTTGACCTATTTACCCAAATATAACTTTTGGACTTCTTGTATAAGCTTTGAAAAAATATACTTATTAATGTTCTAAATACAAGTCTCATGCAAAAAAAAATAAAAATTTTAGGTTTGGTTTACTTTGTGTATCTGATTTGGACAATGTTTTTGTATATCCTTCATTGAGGGCGGGAGGGTTAAAATTATTTTCTTAATATTGCATTAAAGTTGTCTTGTGCCACAAAAGTGATTATTATTTAGTATTAGGCACACAACAAAATTTTCAGATTATGTAAAAATATTTGTCATGCTACAGTAACTACTTTTCACGCTTTAAATATTTTAAATAACTTGGGCAAAATTGAAAGAAGTTCTAAAATATTTCATGAATATTATTATATTGGGAAGAACAGACTCCATGGATTTTCTGATACGTTTAGGAATACCATCGTTATTTATATAGTCAAGTTGTAATTTTGAAATTAACTTCTATAGGCGAGTTCGTTTTAAATATAAAAAATATTCAAGAGCAGGTTCCCAGGTCTACAATTACATTATTTGGTTTATGTATCCCTTAATTATGTGTTCATCTGTTGACCGACACCCATAATACAAACACGAAGAATAACATAATACAAACATGAAGAAGAGTCAACTTCTTAAAAACTTGTCTCCAAGAATTGTGTATATTCCTAACGATAAGATTTGAACCCTTAAAGAAAGGCGAATGTGAAAAAAAAACACGATGAATTAATTTATTAGAATTCCTTCTGCAATTACATAAACTTCCTCTGCAATACATTCTACATTATATGGATATTTCTGATAAATGCAAGAAATAATTTTGATCTCCTTTTGCTATCTTTACGCCACAATTCTATCAATCTTAAGTCTTCTTAAAATAAAGGATGGTTAAGCAAGTTTTAAGTTTTTATCAATTTCTAGACTATATCAGTTTTTGCACCAAAATGTATAGCAAGGTACAAAAATATAAACGTTTATGAATTCATTGAAATAATGCAATTTTTTGAAAGTAAATCATATTTTTCCGTATTTTGCGGTTTATAAAAAAAAGGAAAATGTGAAACTAAAACTGAAACAGAAAATTTTTTAAATTTTTTGTTATACGCTGAATGTAACTACTTAATCATAGATTTTTGTATATGTATTTTTAAATTAATTAGCATTTTTTTCCATATCTTACATTTGATATTGCCAATACTATATTGAAGTTTTTTATGAAATATAAGAATATATTCATGTATTATTTTTTTTATTATCGAGTAGTTTTTTCAGTCAGTAATTAGCATAACGTTGATAAAGGAGCGAACCGATTAATTACTTTGTCTCGTATAATCCTTTCATATGTTTGTTACATGTCGTCTTCTGCTTTGTACGTCATCTCTACTAGACAATGTAATGTGTAAATAACCTACAAAAAATTAACTGCTAATTATGTTAGACTTTGATAACGCTCAAAATCTCTACGAAATTTACGTTTCATCTTAGTGTCTGCCATTGTTTTTACTTTGTAATATAACCGAAAGTTTCCATGGAAAATAACACTCGTTTCTATTATCCACTTAGAACAAAGCATTTAATGAAATCAGAAGCTCACATGTACACAAATATTGTAAAGAGAGAATAAGATCCGTATATCGGTCGGCATTACATTTTGTACATTGTATCTTAACTATCATATATTTATACAAATATAGGTGGAAATCATTTTCAATACTTTCATACTTCGTCTTTTTCAAATAGCTTAAATAATTATTCTTCTCCTCAATACTATCATTTAGAAGTCAATTATATTTTATATTCTCCTAAAACAAAGATAATTTTATTTAAATATAACTCTAGGAACGCTTATTACCATGATTCACATACGTAATTTTTCAATAAATTAGAAAGCTTTACTAGTATCGTTGTTATCGGATATTTTTGATCTCAGAGATACCCTCTGTGAGACCAGGATAAAATCGAAACAATGTTTTTTAGATTGTTACATTTTTATGCTCGTATTATTATATTTGTATAATAATATACCTGAGTTTAAATCGATGGAATATTGCATGATTATTCTTGGTCGATACAAACTTCATCTTCATTGTTTCCATATATAATATCTTAAACACACTAGGTTTAAAACGTCAATTAAATTATAAAATACTATTAACATATTAAGTAGGCGATAAATTAAATTTTTATGGGACAGGTATATTATGTCGATATCATAATTTTATCAAAAAATATATATCTATTACAAGAAACAAATTCTAATGCTAATTCATTTATTATATTCGATGCCTTGCTCTGTTTACTAACTCCTTATTTTTTATTTATTGAATATATTTGGCGTTAATTTTGTAGAAATTCATTAGTCACAATTAAATGAAACTACGTGATGTAGTATTATTCCTACCTTCTTTAATTTTTTTACCTAGGTTTCGTTGTATTACAACATCTTCAGGTGGGATATTAGCAAAGATTTATATCTTTTCTAATATTATTTGTTATAAGATTATTATTATTTGTTATAAGAGTTTCGTCTCTAGTAGTCAATAAGTTCAAGGCAATTCTCGCAATTATTGTCCACACAAAGTAAAAAATTGTTGAATCTAGAAAAGTGATCCATAATAATATAAATATATAAATATGTAGTAAAACTTAATTTGTGAACAGAAAATTATAAAAAATAAGGACACAATTAAATTAAACTACGTGATGTAGTATTATTTCTACTTTCTTTATCGATTTAAATCTTTGCTAATATCCCACCTAAAGATGTTGTAATAGAAATAACACTACATCACGTAGTTTCATTTAATTGTGTCCTTATTTTTTATAATTTTCTGTTCACAAATTAAGTTTTGCAATATTTATATATTTATATTATTATGGATCACTTTCCTAGATTCAACAATTTTTTACTTAGTGTGGACAATAATTGCGAGAATTGCCTTGAACTTATTGACTGCTAGAGATGAAACTCTTATAACAAATAATAATGTTTTATTACGGACGTTTTCAAATTAGGTCGATATTCGGCCTTGAATAAATGGACCCAGAGATATCGCTTTAATAGTAATAAGTGCCTTTTGCGTACGCATTTATAAGAACATTATAATTAATGTATAAACAAATAAAAACTAGTGGATAAGTCACCTTGATATTAAATACAAGAAATAAATAATGAACCATTTATTAAAAAATATTTATGATCTATACAAAATCATACCATCGATTTTAAAAAGTAATTAAAAATAACTGAAATTTATTTATTATAATTAATAATACAATTTTTCTATACTGAAATATTCTATTTCAAGGAAAATTTGTAAAAGCGTTTAATTATGTAATTTCTTGTATTGTTAAATTGCGTTTTAAAATATATCAACGTGAGTACATGCAACCTATGTCTCTATTATATTTATTTTCGAATTAAAGGAAAATATTTTAAAGGGAACTAATTGACACAACATGTCATTCAGTATAATTGCCATACTACCTTATTTATGGTGATATAAATGCCCACGGTCGACTGGTTTTATTATTTTACCGTCCCGATATATATTTTAGTGGAAACGTCCCAAATTAGACTTGTTTTTGTCCTAACTTCATGTACCGACATACTTTTTATCTTAAATTATTTTAACTACATAAAATAGCCAAGAAAATTATGAAATGCTTAAAACAGTAATAGTCAAAAAGCGGCCCATATATTTTTATCCCAAAATCACGATATATTTTTATCACGATATAATTTTATCACAACAATGAAGGGATAACGTACAAAAACGCTGGTTTTATTCACTTAGATATTTTAGGTCACTTTCAACTGCTTTCAATTAATAATGAAGTACTGTTTGAAATTATAGACCTTTTAAAATAAAGTGTCTGAAATTTTTTTTACAAAATTAAGATTTCTAGCAAATTGAGAGATTATGCAATCGTTTTTCTTCATCAGTTCAATCAGTATTTCTTCATAATAACGAAGAAATACTGAACAATTTTCATGTTAAAATTTCATCACCAAATGCAAGTCTCTAGTAAATTCAATATTCTATTTATAACTTCATAAAACTGAAAAATTATTTCACAAACATCTTTGGAATTGTACTGTATACAGCAAATTGACGCATTGTTTAAATATATTGCGTAATGAATATTTGATTCAGATCCACTGCCTTTTTCGTATGTCAGCGTCAATCTACCCTTTATTTATGTTCAGACATCGATACACCACTTGCCATTATATCTTTCATATTTCATAATTTCTTTTAGTTTTTAATGTTTTCTCCGTAAAATTATTAATTTTCAAGCTTCGCAATTTCTTTAAAAATATCTCAATGTAAATTTGAGAGAATGTAAATTGGTAACGAAGAAATAAAAAAAGAAAAGTTTAAATATCAATGGTTCAGCATCTTTAATTTTCCATCAGATGCAAGAAATGTTTCTATGTTGAATAGCAATAAGATTGTGTTTAAAATTTATTTAATTTTTCTGACTGTACCTCTGTACATCGATGTGAATGCAATAAATCTATAAAACTCAATGTTTCACAATGGATAAAAATAGCTATAAGGTAGCTTGTGGTTATATAGCTTGTAGCCATATAATCAATTTATTTTTATTTGACTGATAAGCAAAATAATATTGATAAGCAAATTAATGTTGCTCGAGATAAAAAGGTTTCTTAGAGCTCTACTTCCTTCTGGATTCCTTTGTGTTTTTTTAAATTTTCTGGAAAAAATTGAAATTTAAGAAAAATATTTTTATCAAAAGTTAAATGCAACTGGATTACTTGGTATTTTCGACATTAAGACCATATTGTGTCACATGTTGACATGCGTTTAATTTATAAATAAAATAAATGACAGTTTTTTAACCACTTATTAGGAATTGTTGTCTTGGAATTAAACCTAAATTATACATTTAGATTTGTTTCGGAGACAAGGAGTAGATATTAACCTAAATATAGAGATAAGATACCTAAATCTGTAAAGTCCTACATATGAGATAATGAAAACGAAGTATTTCTCGAAACGTTTGTTCCGCCAACTGTTTACTTTGTTATTATAGGTTTAAATTTCCTTTGCATTCTAGTTTTAGATTTTCTTCTTGCAGTGTACGATAATTATTTATTCATCCCTTTTGTTGTTTCTGATCTATATCTGAGATAGGTACGCTATCTTTGAATGTCTATAATTTGAAACGTTTTTTATAATTTCAAACATTCATAATTTCATCGTTAACTTAAAAGCACCTGAAAGTGACAAAATATGTATGTGAATAAAATGAGTGTTTTTGGAAGTTATCAATTAACTTGAGATAAAAATATATCGAGATATGAACTGTACCTTTTCGATTGTTACTGTTCTAAACATTTCATCATTTTCTTTGCAATTTTATATATTTGAACAATTTGAGACAAAAATTTGCCAGTACATAAAGTCATGATACAAATGTGCCGAATCGGAATTAATTTTTACGTGTTTTAGACATACCAGTACGCACATAAATATTTTAGAGTAAGTGTATAATAATACTGGAATTAAACTTATTAAATTATATTTGTAATATTTTCAGACATTATTAGAGAACTAGCGATAAGAATATATCTTTTATTGTCAAGGTTTACATATGTAGAGGCACGGGCAATTCAAAGTGCACTAGGGCTTGAGACTAATTAAATAAAATTTTACCAAATATCCTATTTCATATTCATCTATTAACAAGACTTACATATGATGCAAGTAAAATTATTTTATTCTAACCTACAAATTCAACTTATTATAATATGCACTTCTCATGCTATAAATGTAAATAAATTAAAACTTATTATTTGCATTATATAAAAGTGAAGTAATTAAAATAAATTAATTTGAAGAGTAGACGACAAATTATAAACACAATTTTTGGAATGCAGAATTCGGTAAAAATAAAAAAAAATCAGTTAATTTTCAAATAAATCCAATTAAACGTATCGCTGTTATGTCATATTAAAACGTTTAACATATCTACTAACTTAATTGTTCAGAAATACTGGATATACGGCTAATATTTGAATTTGGGTTAAAAGCATATATTTTTGTTTATTAATTTATTTATCTTTAACATTTGTACGCATAGCGTACTTCTAGCTACAAGAACAATATCTTTCAGTAAAGCAAAACTAAATAATATTATTTGTTATTAAAGAGGTGGAGTGTAAAATATTACGTTAAAATTAGGACAGAAAAAAGAAAAAAAGTTTTAGATAAAAAAGAAAACAAATATATATATATATATATATATATATATATATATATATATATATATATATATATATTGTTATATTCCGTTTGAACCTTTCTGCTCCAATGCAGTTGCAGCAGTCAATCAATTATACTCCGAGCTCAAATATGAATTTGGACCAAACCTTTCTCCGTAACCATCATTATATACTTCTCACAAATTCTTATATATTGTAAAACTATTTATTACCATACCTAGGAAGGTAAGACTATTCACTCAGTAATTGATACAAATTCTTTTCCAAAATTTATCATTTATTGGAACTAACTAACTTAGGCTAAATGTAACTAAATACTCATTAAGCAATATGTGAATTAATCAGAGTGACGCTATTAAAAACGTTGAATAAAACTTAACACATAATAATCATACATTATTATTCAAAATTGATGTTTTACGTTTTATGCACTCCGCTTTAAATGAGTGAATGGGACCACATTTCATAAGGAGTTCTGTTAAAAGATTAAGTTAATTTTCGCTGTAAGCAACTTATAACAATTTTTAGTTTAGTTCGGAACATTGTTAGCAATTCTGTGAAATAATTAATGTGGAAAAAATCGTAGTAAACTTGAAATGTCATAGCGTAGGTGTGGGGGAAATTTTCAGCTTGACGAATTACATTATGCAAGTTATGAAATTGTAACATGGAGACAATGTAGCACGTATAGCAATATTAACAATATCATACATTTATTGAGAAAGAGATATGAATTAGCTGGCTGAGTAGTTTATTTTCATCCATTTTTCTTTAAGTTGCTTCAATAACTCAGGGCACTGATATTTTTTTCCTGTTCATATAGTTAACAATAATATTGAATATATTTGGCGTTAGTTTTGTAGAAATTCATTATTCACAATTAAATGAAACTACGTGATGTAGTATTATTTCTACTATCTTTAATTTCTTTACCACGACCTAGGTTTCGTTGTATTACATCTTCAGGTGGGATATTAGCAAAGATTAACTCTTAGGAACAACCAACAGCATTTATATGTTTCAAATACAATATCGGAAGACTGCTTTGTGCGGATTTTTCCATTGTTTATGTAGTGAGTTTATTGCAGGGGCGCAGACTAAGTTTTATTATATTACAGAGAGTTATACAATATACCAGTATTCTAGTTGGGGTAATAAATTCAATTGTTGTTATTATGTGAAGTTATACCATGCAAACTTTAGGGTGTATGTAATAAAATTAAATGGAAGTTATTGTCGGTAATATATTTGTACAAAGGCAAGGGTATTTGAAAGTAAGGCCAAGGTAATATACTAATTCTACACATCTTATTATCGGTAATATATTTATACAAAAGCAAGGGTATTTGAAAGTAAGGACAAGGTAATACACTAATTCTACATATCTCCGGTTTTGTGTATTCATATATTTATTTATTTATTTCTTTTAATTTTTTTGTTTTTATTTCATAGAATCACTAGTAGTAGATACCATCATTGCATTCAGTAACCAGGACGCACTTACTAAACACAAAGCTGCTAATATAATATGTAAAGAATACTCTAAAACCCAAAAATAAAGTTTATATATAATTATTTAAAAGACTATTGGTTAAATGTTCTCACGTCTATATTAAATACAGGAATGCAAATATTCAACCATTTTTACAAAATAAATGGTCTACGCAAAATAACACGATATATTTTAAAAAGTAATCCAAGATATTTAAAATGTATTTTTTACAATTATTAATAATATTTATTTACATATTATAATTGAAACATATATAACGGTTTTGTTAAGTAATTTTTTTTAAATTTTTAAACTGCGTATTAATGTATGTAAAAGTGACCACGATCTCTAATATATTTGTTTTCAAGGTGAAGGAAAATATTCTAAAGGGAATTAATTGATACGATATCAAATATAGTTCAGTATAAACCTCATACTAGCTTATTCAAGTCATATATTCCATATGATCTTGAATAAGCTAGTATGAGAATTATACTAGAGAATTACATATTACCCACCGTCAACTCGTTTTATTATTTTACCGTCCCGACATATATTTTAGTAGTGACATTCCTATTTTTGGTCACTTATATCCTCAATTTATGTACTGACAAAGTGTTCATCTCAAATTATTCGAAATATATAAAAATTCCAAAAAATTAAGAAGTGTTTAAAATAGTAATATTAAAAAAGATAGACAACATATCCCGGTATTTTTTTACCTCAAAATGTAAATAATACCTTACAGGAATGCTCACTTTATTAACACAAATATTTTATGTCATCATCAACTGGTTTTAAATTAACTATTAGAATTTATGAAAATTGAGAAATTAAGCGACCCTTTTACTTAAATAATAAGTGATAATATGAAGAAATACTAAACAATTTTCATGCTAAAATTACGTGAACAAATCCATGTTTCTAATAAATTCTATATTGTACTAATAACTTCATAAACCAAAAAACAATTTCACAAATATCTTTAGAATAGAATTATACACAGAAAATTGACGCATCTTTTCAACAGAATATGTAATAAGTATTTGAGCCACGCCCACTACCTTTCCCGTCTCTCAGCGTCAAGCTACCCTTTATTAAAGTTCAGACATAGATACACAATTTGCCATTATATTTGCCATATTTTATTATTTCTTTTGTTTTTTACGTTTTTTCTGTAAAATTATTAACTTTCAAGCTTATTACTCATATCATTTTTATATTGGTTTGAAAAAAAGACCAGTCATGGATTCGAACATCATTTTCTTATCAGTGAAGTGCAGTGAGTGAATAAAAACAATTAGTGAAGTGTGAGTAATAAAAAGGATACAGTAACTGAACATAAAGTGTACTTAACGTATTTCTTAATTAAAAGTTGATTTGATTTATATTTTATGCAATGCTCAAACGTAAAATAGAAGGATATCTTGATAGTTCTGAAGGAAAACGGCGAAAACAAAAAGAACTGTGAAAAAACGAAAATGTCGAAGAGCTCGAAGCACGTTTACGTTTCCAGCGAACGAGAATGAGCAACGTGAAATGCAAAGAAACCGAAGAAGAAAGAATTGAAGCATCAAGAATTAAGACGTAATCTTGTAATAAAATACTGCGAACGCAAGTCACCCATGAAAATATCATCCCAAAAGAAGCGCGAACGAGGACAAGTAAACAGTACAACTTAATCAATGAAACATTGCACCAACACCTGACGAATGGATATAACAAACACAAACATGTAATCAGAAAAATGGATAACATCTAATTTTGCAACGCAAAAAGATTCAATAGAGAAATACCAGGAATTTGTTGTATGTATGGAAAAATTCGATTACCATTACTGGAAGCTCCTCCGCAGGAATTTCTACATTACATGACCAGAATATCGCAACCAAGATGAATGTGACCGTGTCCCTAATATCGCAACCACATTGCTTTTTGTACGCAGTAGTTAATGCCATATACCCAGCTTACATAGATAAATCAATAGTGTTTTGGCGCGTAGAACACTATCATAGTGAAACACCTTGAAACAGAAATAATCGGCTGTTAATAAATGAAGCCCAGTCTGAATCATTGTAGGCAAAAGCTCTTTGTTCTTCTTTACTCTGGCCAAAAATAAAAATATATATTCTTTTGTTCTTTTTATGTACCGCAGCATTCACTTAACTGCTAGTCAATGTGGTAGTTCTGGTTTATTATTGAATTTGATTGATGTATTTACTACGGAACATATATCAGGTCTTATGTCTTGTAATAGATAAAGTAAGCTTCCCATCTAGTCTTGACATAGTATTTCTTAACTTTACCTTTTTCTTCCACTGTATTAAATAATTTTGTGATATAGTTTTTGCTATAAGTCATTTTGAATCTCTGCAGAATTCTTTTAATATAGGTCTGATCAACACTGATCCCATTTCTATCTAAATTTTACTTTGTCCTCCAACCAATAAAATGATGCACTAAATCAAGTTCTTTCATATTATATTAGTTTCTGAGCTGATATTTTAATTTTTCTTCTTTTTAAATGTTGTTGTAATAAAAAAGTAAGTCATCAACACAGATTAATATAAACAAAATATTTTCATCATCAGTTTTACAGTACATATAAGTGTCCAGATATGAACTTTTTAACCTAGGCTCTTTAATACCGATGTAAGTTTCAAATTTCATTGACGGCTCACCTATTTCAACCTATGATTGGATTTATTTCATTTACATACATCATCTCCATGTTCATAAGTTGGCGGTTAGGTCATAAATATTTCAGTGTCTCCTTGTAGAGATGCTGTAACAGTATCCATATTATCAATATATAAATTATATTTAACAGCAGTTGCAAGTAAATATTTGATTGATGTATGTCAAACCCTATAAATGAGACCCTTAATAACTAATATTGATTTGTATTGCATGACCTGATCATTCATGCAATATCATTCATGCATGATCATTCATGCATAATCTGGATATTAACTTTAATTTTGTATGCCCATTTGTAAGTGATCGCTCTCTAATTTTATGCAAGAGTTATTAGTGTCCATGTATTATTTTGAAGGTGTGACTCATGTTCATCATTTATGGTATTTCTCCACTCTCTTGCATTTGGGCTTGAAATAACTTCTTCAACAGTCTTATGCTCCTTCACTAATACAACTACTGCTTTTTTTGTACTTCTCGGGGTCTCTTCGTGGTAAGGGTATGTAGTTGTTTTATTTCTTGACTTCAACTTTATATCGTTAGTTGGTATATTGCCAACCATAGTATTAGGTTTGTAGTCATCATTACAGTAAATGACTAGTCAGTAGGCATTTATCGCTCTAACTCAAATAGTGGCTTTGTTACACAGTTATTTTTAAATGTATGGTGAAGAAAAATAACAACCATTCTTTTGTATACTTATTTTTTGTTTACATCACACAATCTGTACCCTTTTGTCGTTTTATAAGGAACAATAAAGATACTTTTGACAGCTTTTGAATCCCATTTTTGTGTTTTTTCTTTTCGAACATGAGACATTGAATGACAAACAAAAACTTTTATGTTTTTCATATTTAGTTTCTCACCCATCCATATTTTATACGGCATTTTATAGTCTAAGCTCTCCATATGTGAACGATAGATTAATTAAGCTGCTGCAGAATCTGCTCAGTCCAAAAACCTTTTTTTAAAAACAGCCTAAAATCTTTATTTATATATATCCTTTCATTATCTTTGCATAATACTTTAATTGTTTTATTAGTTTTATTTTCTACTACTAGTTTTAATTCTTTAAACCTATCTAAAGCGTCAGATTTATTTTTAATGAAAAAAAGAAAATAATTTTCTACTAAAATCGTCTATAAAAGTGATATAGTATTTAGCATCAACAAAAGAACTTATTTCCATCAGACCACATAAATCAGAGTAAATTAATTGGAGCAGTTCGGAAGCTCTAGTGCCAATGTTCTTAAATAGTGGTCTACTCATTTTACTTTTCATATAAGTCGCAAATAAATGATTACATTTTTTGTCAGTGCCACCCTACGGTATTATTTGACATTTTCTGTAACTATGTGAAGTTAAAATGACTCATTAACTGATTTCATATGTTTATATCATGATCATTTACTGTTAATAGTAATGCCGTCAACTCGGTTACATTGTTCAATAAATACATTTTATTATTATACAAAGTTGTCAAAGTAATTTTTTTTTAATTTTAGTAACTTTTATAATCGGTTTTCTAAAACTTGATTTCAGTGATTGTTTACCACCTGCTTACAAAAAATTAATTATTTGTCAAGAAGGCTACAGATGAACTAGTTCCAACCTATATTATGGGGAGTATGCCATCGGATTCCTTTATTTATAAGTCTACGTCATCGAACCCTATTATTGTCACTTACTTATTATTTGCTACTTTTATGTTATTCACTAGAGTAGGATAGATATTGTACATACACTTTTTGTGTCCGCACATATACAGCGGCGTTTCAGAGTCAACTAGTTGTTCAGAAACTAAAAAAAAAATACCATAATAAAAGTTATTTTTTGTATCATTACAATCCGACTTATCTTTCTTTTTATTCTTAAAATAACAATTTTTACTGAAGTGGCCAAACTTTTTACATTGATAATAATCTTGAAAATCCTTTTGTGACTTTGATACGTTTTTATAAATATTTTTTTTTACATTTGACTTAGCATAATAGACTACGGAATTTGATTTTTTAACATCCACCAAGCTCTCCCAAGCTACATTACCCAACTCTCCAAGGAAGGCTAGCAAATAATAAATTATCCATCCACTCGTCCCCCACTACAAAATTTATATTCCTAAGATTGTAAGCTATTCATTGCCTCATGTCATGGCCTTTTTTACATATTGATCTATACTGGAACTATTATGCAGCATTGTGGTAATCAGATATCGTAAAAAAACCTACTTTCCTACCTAACCCAGAGTAATCAATCATTTTTTCAAGTTTTCCCCAAATATATTTTGCTCTGGTCGCCTCCTGTACGTGGACTTAATTTAATGGGTATATTAAAAGTATTTTCTTCGATCGTGCCTTCGTATACGTTGTACCATCCACAACATAGTTTGGACCCGGTTCAATTATATCAATTGTATAATTCCTGTTGTAGCTATCTCAACCAGTCAACTTCATAATTTCTCCGTCAATATCAGAGATACCATATACAATATTTGTGTTATCTTTTGATGTTAACGAAGGGAAAAAAATGTGAACTAAGACCGATAACACTTACAAAGTTATATCTAAATAAAGCTAATTGAATCGCGCTACTTTTTCGGTAAAACCCTAATTTTTGATCGCACTGTTCCAATAACGTGTTACCCTAGTTAATATTTTTGTGGAAAATAAAGAATTAGTATTTTAATAAAGTAATTATAGATAAAAAAATAATTAAGAGCGAGACGTCAAAGAATACGAGACAGTGACAAGTGATGTTTATTTTTTTCTGTTTACAGGCAAGTAATAAATAATAGAAAATCGAATTATAGAAACGGATATTGCTGGGGGTATCAGGTACTTTTTCTATTCATCAACAGCATTTTGCGAGGTATGAAACTAAAATTGTTCCATTGATTTGGAATAAACAGGAACACGGAACACGCTATTTATTCATTCACACAGGTACAGTAAAAGAAAACCGATGCTATGAATAAACTTTAGTACGGTGAATCGTTTGAATAGCTCTCGGTCATTTAAAAGTTTATTCAAATGTGGATCTCTTTATTTTCGAGGCAAAATACGATCATTCGTTCCACCAATAGTTTCATGTTTTACTTGCAGCACTTACTTCTATTGATTGAGACTTTATAAATTACTTCTATTTATAATTACATTACTTCTATTTCTATTTTATAATTACATTTTGCAACTTTATAAATTAAAGACATAAATATTTTTATCTAATGTCTTTAAAGTTACAAACATAGTTTATACTGTTGGTATTTGCATTGCACTTTGAAGTATTATTTAAGATACTTATTCCTTACCGAAAAAACACTGATAAATACGATGAATCTATGAAAAGACATAACACCAATTTGTGTTTTATGAAACCTTAATTTTTATAAAAAATCCACCTAAATTACACCAAAATTTAGAAAATAAAAAAGTTATAATCTGAAGCTAATATATGAATATTCATATAAAAGGATTAATTTCATCACAGTCGCTTCGCCGTTGGATGTGCATCAAAGGACATAATTCTAAGTACTGAAAGCTGAAGCCAATTATTCCCAAGTCTTTTTTCAAAAGAAGACCAGCTAAAGAAAAATTACATGTCCAGCTAGCAAGAAGACAGGGTTAGAAAACAGGGTTCTTAAAATAGCGGAGAGAGGAATGAAAGAGTTGAGGTTAAGGTAAATTCTGTGTTGTTAATATTAAGAATAAAGAATACAAAAAAGTTTTTCTCGTAACTTTTTATACAAAACTTTCTCAGTTGCTGGAAAACTTTTTATTGCATTTTATTGCATTTTGTCTCGAAAAATAACAAGCGAAATCACTGAAAATGCTATCGAACTATGATTCAACCGTACATTCAAAATGAATACTGTTGGGTGACATTACATACATATTTTCATTTATTTATGAACTTTAATTCATCTAATTGAAGCATATCGTGGATTTATTGATATGAGCGCAATCTCTGATAACTAAACAGAACACCAGTCCAGCCCCACTCGACGAGCGGCCATGGTGTGTGACAGCAGAAATTGGTCAAATTTTATAAAAAAATTCAAACCATATGTGAAAAGTTAGAACTTAAACAAAACTATTGCTTCATTAAATGTTCAATATCGTTGTCATTTTGTTGTATGCAGGTATGGTCATGTTTCTGAATGCTTCTAATAGCTTTTGACAAAGACATGTAATGAATGTTGGGCAAATAATAATAAACGGCATCCTTTAACTTCTGTACGGTTTTATATCGGAACATAAAAACTTGACCCCGTATTAAAAAATCCAGCATATTTTATTCAAAGAGTTCATGAATAGCAAGAAGGTCGTAGATATGTTTGAAAAGTTATTACGTTCATTATAAAAAAGTATTTGCTGTTTTAATTTCTTTTAATATCGTACGTGATATTATTCTTTGTGTACGCTTTATATCTAAAATTTAACACAAAATTCGAATAAAGAGTTAATGCTCCACATAAAACAATATTGATGTGTAATGTGCCTTGACTAAATTTACATTACAATTTGAAAACAGAGATCTTTCCTATGAATAGGTTTTCATAAAATTTAAATGATTCTATCACAAAACTGAATTGATTCGTTAAAAAAAATTGGTCAATTTTATTAATTTTCGTGTAAAACTCACGCTACAAAAAAATTTAACTGTAACAGAATCGTTTCCGTAAAAGAAAATCTAGTGATATTTATGGTCCCGGTATCGGCTATGGTTTTGGGTTTTCCCATGTTGTTCCAGTTAAAAAAATACTTCTATTATTCGTGTCCGAATTATTGACCTCGATATTCCTAAAACAATAAGATCATTGGATTTTCAAAATAATATTCTAGTAAGAAATCTTAGAGCACGTAATAATTGCAGGCGAACAAACGCTTAATCTCGATATGTAACTATGAATAGCAATAATCCTGGCCTATATTACTAGAAGTTTTCGGAGCATTATAAACAATACGAACAAATATTTAGTAACTTTAAATGTCTTTAGTTTTTTTTACTTTATTCCACAACAATAGGAAATCAAAGATCTCTTCGATTTCAGAATCAGAAAAAAATCGCTGTGATATTTATTGCAAAGGAATCAATACACATTAAAACCCGCGTATATTTCTATCCCGCATATTTTTCTGCATTGTAATTAACCACAAATTTTAATTAATTATAACATACCGAAAGAATTTAAAAAAAATAATACCACAGATAACTTTTTACAAAAACCCATAAAAGACTATATGCATTCATTTGGATTGACGTCCTTTCCCGTTCCTTCTTGAATTAAAATTTTATATAGTTTTTAGATTCCATATAAAATAAAATGGCTTATTTTCCTGAAGGCGAAGAAGGATTGTGCATTGTACCGCTTTTAAATTCTTTCCAAACGTTTAAGTAAGTTGTAAACCTATTATATATAATTTTAATTGTGTTTTTAAAACTTTCGGTAAAATCATAAAACTAGAAGTGAGCTTCTGAAACTATGTGATGACTAATTTATATGCAAAATTAAACATATTCTAGTTTTGCGAGCTTTTTCTCATGACAATAAGAGAATTAAAGAGACTTCTCGTTATATTATATATTTACTAGATCATAAGTAAAATTGTGCTTTCATCAATTTATATATTATTTTGGTGTGGTTTGCACAATATTTATTTTAATAAAATTTTAAATAGGCGTTTTATTATATAACATTTTGAGCTTATAGTAACAATTTATAATTTTTAAAATTAAATTATTTTTCACAATTTTTTTTAAAAATATTCCAAAAGCTTTCATGACTTTTTAGTTATTTTATTTTTTTAGTTACTTTTCTTATTTACTTGGTCACAAATAATGATTTTTAAAAAAAAATAAACTCTTAAAAATATCGACATTCCATTCCTCTTAAAACCATACTCCTATTCTATTTTTATATAAATATTCAATTGTTTTTATAAAAATAGAATAGGAGATTTGGTATCTTTTGTTTCTTCATTACACTTTTAATAAAACAAGTCTGATCATATTTTGAAATTTATATTATATCAGTATGTAATAAAACTTTGCCAGCATTATAAACCTCATTACATGTACTACTTGTCCCCAAAAACAGAACTTGTGAAAAATAGCAGTTTTATCTTCATTCGGGGATATTGAATCAAATGCTTATATATTGAAACAATGGTTGGATTTGGTGAGACTGTAAATTTGTTTTTTTCTTCTTTAGGCAATAAGGACCAAGAATAATGTTTTGAGAGACCGCCAAAGAAGGCAATTTTACATATATTTTATCTAAAATATGTAATTTTTAAGAAAGTGCGACTTGTTCCTAATATTATAGCGAACCTTAACATGTCACTTTGCACATGAACGACACAAGCAATTTGTTTATTTTCTAAGACTAGTACTAAGCAATATACTATTTAACATAGAAAAAATTATATTACATTTGTAAATAGTGTCCGAAGGATCCTGAAATATTATATAACCTAAAATATTAAAATTTCTGTACATACCTATATTACTTTCCATTTAAAAAGGGAATGCAAACAATCCAGTTTTACAGTTCAGTTAATTTTTCATGTATTCATTTAGTAGTTTAGGAGAAATTAATTTAATATTTGTGATTATAAAACTTAATTCTTCATCTCTGTCTGTGTTTGCACTGTATACACATGTAACTTAGATTATGTATGTTATATTTTTATTTAAGTTAAATTGAAATAAGTAATTTTTGTCTAAGAAAACTTATATTACCAACAAATTTCGTCTCATAATATTTGCAGGGTTGAAACCGGCAGCATGAATAGACTAACGTATTGAAATATTTCTTAGTTGCCAAATTCCTACAAATAAACCACGCTTTTCTAAACGTCATTACCTATCATTAGTTTATAAAATGTATACACTATCATACTGACAACGTTGCTTTCCAAATATCCTAAACTTAATGGTTTAATTAATCATATGGGATAAAATAAATTTAATTATCAAAAAATAATTACTAAAAGAAGTGATTAATTTAAATAGTGTCATAAAAACATATAAACTTTACAGAAAAAAATACATTGCATGCGTCACAAAAATGTCATCGTAATGAACTTTTTCCTTTAGGCTGATTATCATTGAGAAGTATCCGAATATAAATTCGCAAAGCTCGATGTCGATTCTCAAATATTAATTATAAATCTATGCATTAGAAAAAAAAAATAAAAAAAAAAAAAATAAATATATATATATACATATATCAATAAACTGTGGCGTTCACTATTAATTTTTGAGCATATTATTTCTAAGGGTGTGCATATACCCACTAGCCTAAGTTTTGCCAATTCTGAAAAGTTTATAGTTTAAACAAATAGATGTACGTTTAGGAAATTTCTCCTATCGACATACACTCAAATGTTGTTTTAACTAATCAGAAGGTCCTTTGTTTTAGTAACTTCTTTAAAACCATTGATATTAAAAAAATGTATCGTATCGACCCACCATAAATGCGTTACGTTTGTTTTATTTATGCATACACTATGCAAGCACTTTCTGCGTTCTTGTCAGTTTTATTACAAACATTGTAACGTATCTACAAAATGACTTTCCAAATGTACTTTACATGTATTTAATTGTTATTATTTAGATTTATAACAATATGACAATTAAGTTTGGGCGAAGGGAAGACTTTTTGTGTATCTTGAAAATCAGTCATTTCTTTTATGATATATATATATATATATATATATATATACATATATTATACAGTTAATTTATGGCTCCTTCTGAATAAATAAATCGTATTGTTAATATTGATGTACGTGCTAATGTTTCCATGTTACAATTTCATAACTTGCATATGTAATTCGTGACGCTGAAAATTTCGCCAGACCTATGCTATGACATTTCAAGTTTACTACGATTTTTTCCGTATTACTTATTTCACAGAATTATTAACAATATTCTGAACTAAACTGAAAAAATTTATAATTACAGGGAAAATTAACTTAACCTTTTAACAACTCATTGTGATATGTAGTCTTATTCACTCTCTCAAAGTGGAGTGCAGGAACTGTGACACATCAATTTTGAATAATGTTGTGTGATATTTATGTGTTAAATTTAACTAAATGTTTTTAATAGCGTCACTGTGAATAATTTAAATGTTGCTTGATGAGTATTTAGTTACATTTAGCGTCTGTTAGTTAGTTCCAATAAATGAATAGAAATCTTTTAACAGGAAATTAAGCTTATAAGGGAATGGTCTTATCACCCTTCTTAGGTATAGTGATAAATAATTCTATAATATATAGGAATTTGTGAGAAGTTTATGATGTTGTTTAAGGAGATAATTAAGGAGTATAGGTTTGATCCAAAGTCATAGTTGGAGCAGAAGGTTTCAAATGGAATATAACTACATATGGGATTGTCTTATCGATCAAACAAAACTTAAATGGAAGGCGTAGTGTTATACAAAAATAGTGAAAAACATAAAATTAGATTTATATATATATATATATATATATATATATATATATATATATTCGTCCACTTTAATGAAAAATGAATATAGTCATCCTTAATTCCTTATCACACCTCAGTAACGTACAGTTAGGTCAAGTCAGTACCTAACGCCATTCTTTTCAGAACTTGGAAGTCTGTTCATGCTTTATCTTAACCAGACTTTTTTCATAGTTATTGAAACGTGGCAATACTGTAAAAAAAATTTAAAGGCTGACTTGTGAGTATCAAAAAGTATACTTATAAATTATAACGTAGTCGTAAGAAAAAAAAAATACTTAGCTAATAACAATTGCCAGTCTATCTTCAACTCTAATACCCTTAATTTTATTTCCGTTTTCATGTTCAACTTCAATTACAAACTTTTTAATACACTATTTAACTTTATGTTTCTCTCTTACAAAGGAAATAAGACTATGACGAGATTAGTGACCCTTAAACTACACCCCCGACACTCCATACTAGCGAACAGATTTAATTACCTACACTATTATGTATGTACTCGCCTACACGTAGCCGCTTGTTTGTGTGCGTAAATTATTGTAAGGCTGGCAGCAGAGTGCAGGTAAAGAATGTTTACTATTGCTATATATCGCTCTCGATCGTTGCGAGCAATCGCGCTGATCGAGCGAGTCGATGCTAAAACTTCAGCAACATAACTGTTTCTCTTTCTAACTAATAGTGTCGATCGAATGACTGTCTCGAGAGCACGCTGATGCAGTAACTTTGTTTAGTGTATGTGTTTTCATTATTACCTAATTGTAAAAATGTAATTATGATATAAATATTTCACACTACACATTAAATTGTGTGAAAGTGGTTTGATAATAATAATGTTAATATAGGATTTGATAAAGACAAGCAGCGTGGATTTTCAAAACGAAATAAAATCTTAAAAATATATTTTGTTTACTTTTGACTTGTTTAGATTTGTTACATGTGAAAGATCTCTTAATTAACAATTACCAGGGGACGTTATACAAACACATCGACGTTCAAACAAAACAATGAGTTTTAAGAATAGTTTGAAACTTAAAACTGCTCACTGAATGTATTTGGACATGATATTAAATATACTACTAATTTAATTTTTTTGTCTTTCCTTCTTTCATCGAAAGGAAAACAAAAAATCTCCTATCCTTATTGATTTTATTGCTTTCTATTAAATTATATTAAAATGTTATAAATTACAGATGAGGCGTATTTAAAGCCGGTGAAAATACTCTGGATAAAATTGGTATACAAAAGACCAAATATTTGGTATTGTTGATAATTGTATGGAATGGTCTACCGAACATTCGGACAATGGTTACTTTGTTGCATATTGTTCGCAGGCTTTTTCCTCTTTTAAATCTAAAACGTATAAGAAATAAGGAACAAACCGAATATTTAAATAATCGTAAGTCGTAACACTTTCCCTTGGCATATTCATTACTTTAAGTATTGCTTTGCACTTCGCAGCTAGCGGACAATATATTTACTGAATATCACGAGAGCGAGTATTTTAAAACTAGGATTTTAAATACGACAATCTTTTCGTATAAAGACTTCCCATATTTCTGTTGGAATAATTAACAAATTGATTCCTTTTTTAAAAACACTTTCTAAGTCGTTATCTTAAACAGTTTTTTTATTTATTAGTTCTAAGTCTGGAACTCTGAATATTTTTTGGTATTATCTTTAATGGCAAAATTAATTTTATAAAAAATATCTTCTATAGAAATTATAGGAATTTCTATCAATTTTCGCTGTAAAAAATAAAAGATATGAGCATTAAACCTTTAATAATAAATGGCAAATAAAGCTTATAGCACATCTCATGTGATCGTAAGTCCCTCTAAGTACTCTCGATCGTACCCGACATCCGCGGGTGAAGTTAAATTGGTGTGGGGAGGTGAGTGTCGCTTCTTAACGCAGTAACAGTTATTATTATTTACTTAAACACTATAAAGTAACTCCAAACTGCAATGAATGTTTCTTATATTGGGCTACACACACTAGAATTAATTTAACCACATATTTTCACAATTTTCCATCGTTTATTACGACTACAAAGCCAAACGTTTTTCTTGTTCATTCTCTTAGTGGATAAAAGTAAAGAAATCCACAACTCCCCCTCCCCCTGCAATCACTGTTCCTTCACGAACAATGAAACTTTCAAAATTATCATTCGCATACTTATCGTCTGGCACTGATTCCCAAGTCGATTTAAAATGCTTATAAGTGGAATGGTGACATTAAACTTTCATTGTTATGAACTTGTATGAGAGGTTCTCGCTCAGTTAGTTCAGCTAATTTGACATTTCTTAAATATAGACAAGAAAAGAGACGTATTTTCTAATTTCCACTAAAAATAATTATCAAAAAATGTTTTTCGTATTTTTGGTTATAAAAGCTTCTAAACTTTCATTACATTGTAGTAGAAATTGTATGGGAGATAATAAGTAGTATTACGTCTTATGACACTCTCTCAGGTAATTCATTCAGCGGCACCATTATGATTCCAGTTACGACATTAGACTACTTTGTGTAAACCATGATGTTGTAGCAAAACTATTGTACGAAACTATCAGACTTTTCAGTTTTCAGCGCCTTAACGATACTTATATTTTGATAGATTAAATTATTGAAATTTCAAACTGCAATCCGTCATGTATTTTTAAATTATTTAAACAATCGTTCCTTTTCATCACGCTTCCGTCCCTGGCTTAATTTTATAACCTTAAACGAGGCGCTATATTGCCGACAATTTTTTTTTCAGACATTATAGTTTTCATGGGCTGATTGTTACCAAGTATGTACAATTTTTCGCAGTATATATTTTGTGTATATACCTGGATCCATGGTTTGTAAGTTTACTAAACCAAAACACAATATTTCTTAATTAATATCTGAAATTTTTGTATGACACAAATCGGCAGCGAGAGATAAAGAAAGTACACTAAGCACGTGTAGATGATCCTGTTATATAGTCTTTGCATATTAAATAAAATAATAAATTCCTTGTTATGAATTATATTTTTATTTATTTTCAAAAATATGTCCCCTTACCCAAAGACAGTATTTTCTCATGAACATTAAGACATAACGTCCTCTCAACTATCGGTAACAGGAAATCCAATGGTAATAAAATAGTATTTAAATTTTGCCGTTAATATGCAAAAAGCGTAACGTAGAACATATAGTCCATCTGATGAATAGCGCAATGAGAATAAAAGAAATTCCTTCACCACAAATGACGCCATCGTACCTAATCTAACGTACGATCAATCGTTGAAACCACACTCGTTTATTTGGAGGAGTCTTCGGATGCAAATCATTTCATTTTTAAATAAATTGCGAAGTGGTATATATGTAGTTTTTCGACTATTTTTTGTCATATGTTTATGTAATGTGTCAGTTGGCTGACAGGTGTTATTAATTTTTCTTATAAAGCATATGATTGCTACTAAATCTTCTAGAAATGTGAATAAATTTCTATACCTTCCGCTCCCGAATTTAGCTTTAATTTTTAAAATGATAAATGTTTAAAATTTAAATTATAAATTGTTATTCTCGTTTATTCATTTTAACCTTTTGTGATATTTTCAGGCAATTTAAAAATAGACAAAAATATTATATAATATCTATTAGCGCTAATAGAAATGGGTCAACCGTCCTAAAATTTTAGCAGAAGGATTACAGGCGAAAGAGCAAACTATTAAATAGGCCGCTGATTCGCTGATACGCTGGTGTAATTTGTCTGTTCTAATTAGTGCAAGATATATTGAATAGTTATTTTAACGGTTATTAAATTAGAGGATTTAATTTAATTTTTAAGAGGTCCTTGACGTAGAGAGGAAAACGGAACCCTTATAATTTTATTAACGTCCATCCGTTTTACACAGCCACTTTTCTCTGAAACCGTTTGATTAGTAGGTCAAGTCTTTTCAATTTTGTATAGTAATGAAAAATATTAACCCACATATACCTCAATGGCTAAAATTTAAAAAATGTTCGTTTTAAAATTTTAAGAGCGAGAAATTAAGTACTCAAAAAAAATTTGTTTAACATCATGTATTTTATGGGATACATCTAGATAGGGCTAATTTTGTGGTCCAAATTTTTTTTTAATTGTATACTTTCAGAAATATTCTAAACAGTATGTGAAAAAATGTGTTCTCCTCTCAATTCTAAAAATTACTCCACCAAAAACTACGGAAAACCAAATTTTAAAGACCACGCAAAATTATAGGAAAACTATTGTGATGTTTGGAAATGTCATGCTTTTTGTGAAATGCACCATATTTTTACGACACAGTCGGCAATGTATTTAGGATTTCCAATATTCACAGCCGATTTTCTTTCAGACCTTAAGATTTAGGTGCTTGTAAGATAGCATAGCAATGGATCTTGTTAATCTTCATATTTTTGCTACGTAGCTTTATAAATATATACATAGAATAATTAAAGAGGGGGCAAAGACAGATCTTTAACTTTTTCACCTTTTTTCGTAATTTGAAGGTATCATTTGAAAAAGCTTTTTATGAGGAATAAAATTATATTTTGGTTACAATTCCAAATTCGTACTTAAAAAGGATATACCAGAAAATACCCAAAAAACCGTGACCCCTTTATTTCCGTAACTACTAAGCCAAAAATCGTAAAAGGAACATGTTTTTTTAACACAGTATCTCCTTTCGCTATCCAAATACCACAATTATTTCTGTCCTAAGCAGAAATCATCAACGAAAATTTCATTAAAATGTGTGTGTACGATAAAGTATGGCTAAAAAAGTGTTAGATTTTAATCCATTTCGAAATTATAAAATAAGTTCTTACACCAAAATTTGTCGCTAAGTACAAATAATATAAATGTTTAGGAATTAATTTCCATAATTTAATTTTTTTAAAGTAAATCCTAGTTTTCCGTAACTTGCGGCTTATAAAAACAAAAATATAAATATATTTTAAATTTTCCGTCAAACTCTAGATATCACTGTTAAGTTAATGATTTTTAATAGTAAAATTAATAGATTTTTGCTTATGTATTTAAAGTTAATGAGCATTTCTTCCCATATCTTCAATTTTATATTACCAATTTTGTATTAAAGATATTTATGATTTCCAAAAAAATTACTGTATCATTTATTATTATTGATTTTTTTTTACTTCAATAATTAGCGTAACGTAGATGAAATAACGACCCGAATATTTGTTTTATCTTGTATAATCCGTTCATATGTTTGTTATACGTCGTCCTGGGCTTGGTAGGTAATTTATAATAGTGAATATATAAACAACTTACAAAAAAATTAACTGCTAATTATGTTATAATTTGATGTCTAAATATCTATAAACTCACATTTCAGCCTAGTGCCTGCCATTGCTTTTGTTTTGTAATACAACCGGAAGTTTCTATAGAAAATAACACTAAGTTCTATTATCTACTTAAAACAAAGGTTTAATGAAATTACAAGCCCATGTATAAACAAATATTGTCAAGAGGTACTAAGGTCCATGTGTTAGTAGGCATTATATTTTGTACATTGTATCGTGCCAAATATAAATGTATTTTGTACATTGTATCTTGGCAAATATAATATTATTAATGCATCAACAAAATATATCTATTATATAAAAGTGATATCAACGCTAACTTATTTATTACGCTTGAGGCCAAATTCTGCTTATTTAATACACAATTTTTTTAAATTTTCTGTTCACGAATTAAGTTTTGCTATATGCTTATTTACATTATTATAGACTATTTTTTTTAAACAATTTTTTAATTTATGTGGTCAATGATTGCGAGTATTGCTAAGAAATTATTGATTGCATGAGATATAGCCATTTACTTGCTTGTTTTTTTTAATTTTCCCGAAGGTGTATTTATCTCGACCCGTTAATTGAATAAATGGGTCTAGATAAATACCTCTTGGGATCGGTAATAAGTAACTCTTACGAACATATTTATAGGAACATTAAATTTAATGTATAATTAAATAAAAAACGAGTGGATAAATATTGTGACGTTAATAATAATTACAAGAAATAAAAATCAAACCACTTGTATAAAATAAATGTTCTACGCAAAATCACACCTACTATTTTAAGAAATAATTAATGATGCTTAAAATTACTACTAAAGCTACTGATACAAATTATCTGCATAATTTATAACAATTGAAGCTTGTATAAAAGTGTTGTTACATAATTTTTTTATTGTGGAACTGCGTTTTGTAATATGTAAACCTGAGTTCTCTGCAATACACGCCTGAAATACATGTGTTTTCAATGTGAAAGAAAATATGCTAGAGGAAATTAATTGACAGGATTTAAAATATATTTTGGTTTTATCCGTATACTTGCTAATATCATATAAATACTCACCGTTAACTCGTTTTACTATTTTACCATTCCAATATACTCCTATATTTTAATAGCTACATTCCGATATCGTCTCATTTGTGTCCTGACTACGAATTTCTGTCTCAAATTTTTCGAAATACCTAAAATTGCCAAGAAAATTATGAAGTATATGAAACAGTAATAGTCAAAATGGTACGCATTACATGCCGACATATTCTTATCTCAAAAATACGTGATGACTTGCAAAATCGCTTAATTTATTCAAATATGTATTTTATGTCATCTTCAATTGGTTATCAGTTGTTTGTTTCAAATTGTAGACTTTCTAAAAAGATATATATATATATATATATATATATATATATATATATGTATATATTTATGTATATATATATATATACATATATATATATGTGTGTGTGTATATATATATATATATATATATATATATATATATATATATATATATCACTAAACTGCGGCGTTCATTTTTAATTTTTGGGCACATCATTTCTAAGTGTATATAGATACGTACTGGCCTAAGTTTTGCTAATCCCCAAAAGTGTATAGTTTAAACAAATAGATGTACGTGCAGAAAATTTCCCGTATCAATATACACACAAATGTCGTTTCAGTTAATCAGAAGGCCTTTTATATTAGTAGCTTCTTTAAAATCATTGTTATTAAAAAAATATATGTCGCTTCGATCCACCATAAATGCGTTACGTTTGTTTTATCTATGCATATCCAGCTCTTTCCACGTCATTGTCAGCTTTATTATAAAGATTGTAACGTATCTACAAAATGACTTTCCAAATGTACTTTACATGTATTTAGTTGTTATTATTTAGGTTTATAACAATATATCATTTAAGTTTGGGCGAAGGGAAGACTTTTTGTATATCTTGAAAATCAGTCGGTAGTTTTATGATGTATATATATATATATATATATATATATATATATATATATATATATATATATATATATGACTACTTTTTCGTCCACTTTAATGAAAAATGTCAATCTAGTCATCCTTAATTTCAGGTCATTACCAAATGCCATTCTTTTCAGAACTTGGACGTCTTTTCATGCTTTATCTTAATCTGACTTTTTTCTTAGTTGTCCTGCAACACTGTTAAAAAATTAGATGGCTGACTCGTGAGTATCAAAAATATCTATTAATTATAACGGAGTCGTAAGAAAAAGTAAACAAACTACTTAGCTGATAACAGTATATACCAGTCTATCTTTAAATCTAATATCCTTAATTTTATTTCCGATTCCATGTTCAACTTCAATTACAAAATTTTTAATACACCATTTAACTTTATGTTTTTCTCTTACAAAATAAATATGACTGTGACGAGATTAGTGAACCTTAAACCACACCCCCGACACTCTATAATAGCGAACAGATTAAATTGCCTACATTATTACGTACGTACTCGCCTATACGTAGCCGTGTGTTTGTGTGCGTAAATTAATGTAGGGCTACCAGCAGCGTGTTGGTAAAGAATATTTATTATTGCTGCATATTGCTCTCGATCATTGTGAGCAATCGCGCCGATCGAGCGAGTCGATGCTAATACATCAGCAACTTAACTGTTTCTCTTTCTAACAAATAGCGTCGATCGGATGACTGTCTCGATAGCACGCTGGTGCAGTTACTTTGTACTAGTGCACGTGTCTTCATTATTACCAAATTGTAAAAATGTAATTATGTAAATAAATATTTCACGCTACACATAAAATTGTGTTAAAATGGATAGATAATAATAAATTTAATATAGAATTTGAAAAAGGTAGGTAGTGTGGATTTTGAAAACGAAATAAAATCTTAAAAATATATTTTGTATATTTGTAAATGTGATATACTGAATTATTGTCTTCGTTGTACTTGCTACACGTGAAATATATCTTAATTAACAATACAATAAGCCAACAGCGGGTACTAGAAGGGGACGTTATACAAACACATCGACTTTCAAAGAAAACAATTAGTTTTAAGAACAATTTGAAACTTAAAACTGCTCAGTGAAAGTTTTTCGGCACAAAATTATATATATTACTAATTTAACCAAATTATTTATAAGAATATACAGTAGTTTTGCTTTCTTTCATCGCTAGGGAAACAAAAAAAATCTCCCATCCTTGTTGATTTTATTGCTTTCTCAGCACCCGTATATAAGGGCCATTATATTAAATTATTATAGACTAAGGTAAGGCGTATTTAATGCCACCGGTAAAAATACTTGATATCTCTGGATAAAATATGTACTTAGTATACAAAAGACAAAATATTTGATATTATTAATAATTGTATGGAATGGTTTACCGGACATTTGCACAATGGTTACTTTGTGGTAGAGCTGCATATTGTACGTAGGCTTTCTCGCTCTGTCAAATCTAAAACGTATAAGAAATAAGGAACAAACGAATATTTCGGAGATATTCTCGCTCAGTTAGTTCAGCTCCGTAGAATATATAGTCCATCTGTATAAAAAAAGCAATGACAATTAAAGACATGTTTTCACCACAAATGACGCCATCGTACCTAATCTAACGTACGATCAATCGTTGAAACCACCCTGGTTTATTTGGAAGACTCTATGGATGCAACCCATTTCATTTTTAAATTAATTACGAAGTGATATATACATAGTTTCTTCGACCATGTCATATGTTTATGTAATGTTTCAATTGGCTGAACAGGTGCTATTAATTTTTGTTATAAAGCATATGAGAGTAATATCGAATGGATGATGATTGCGAGAGGAGCAGAGAAAATATGGTGGTCGCCAAACTTTATGCAGTCTTAACAATTGCAGAGAATTTCAGTTTATATAATAGAAGTATAGATAAGCATAATCAATACAATAGGTAGAGATAATCATAATCAATATAATAAAAACAATAAATGACAAATATATTAGCTACTAAATCTTCTAGAAATGTGAATAAATTTCTATACCTTCCGCCACCGAATTTAGCTTTAATTTTTAAAATGATAAATGTTTAACATTTAAATTATAAATTGTTATTCTCGTTTATTCACTTTAAACTTTTGTGATATTTTCAGGCAATTTAAAAATAGACAAAAATATTATATAATATCTATTAGCGCTAATAGAAATGGGTCAACCGTCCTAAAATTTTAGCAGAAGGATTACATGCGAAAGAGTAAATTATTAAATAGGCCGCTGGTTCGCTGATACGCTGGTGTAATTTGTCTGTTCTAATTAGTGCAAGATATATTGAGTATTTTAACGGTTATTAAATTAGAGGATTTAATTTAAGTTTTAAGAGGTCCTTGACGTAGAAAGGAAAACGGAACCCTTATAATTTTATTAACGTCCATCCGTTTTACACAGCCACTTTTCTTTGAAACCGTTTGATTAGTAGGTCAAGTCTTTTCAATTTTGTGTAGTAATGAAAAATATTAACCCACATATACCTCAATGGCTAGAATTTAAAAAATATTCGTTTTCAAATTTTAGGAGCGAGAAATTAAGTACTCAAAAAAAATTTGTTTAACATCATGTATTTTATGGGATACTAGATAGGGCTAATTTTGAGGTCCAAATTTTTTTTTAATTGTATACTTTCAGAAATATTCTAAACAGTATGTGAAAAAATGTGTTCTCCTCTCAATTCTAAAAATTACTCCACCAAAAACTACGGAAAACCAAACTTTAAAGACCACGCAAAATTATAGGAAAACTATAGTGATGTTTGGAAATATCATGCTTTTTGTGAAATGCACGATATTTTTACGACACAGTCGGCAATGTATTTAGGATTTCCAATATTCACAGCCGATTTTCTTTCAGACCTTAAGATTTAGGTGCTTGTAAGTTAGCATAGCAATTGATCATGTTAATCTTCATATTTTTGTATGTAGCTTTATAAATATAAACATATAATATTTAAAGAGGGGGCAAAGACAGATCTTTAAATTTTTTGCCTTTTTTCGTAATTTGAAGGTATCATTTGAAAAAGCTTTTTATGAGGAATAAAATTTTATTTTGGTTACAATTTCAAATTCGTACTTAAAAAGGATATACCAGAAAATACCCAAAAAACAGCATTCCTCCCTTTATTTCCATAACTACTAAGCCAAAAATCGTAAAAGGAACATGTTTTTTAACACAGTATCTCCATTCGCTATCCAAATGCCACAATTATTTCTATCCTAAGCAGAAATAATCAACGAAAATTGCATTAAAATGTGTGTGTACGATAAAGTATGGCTAAAAAAGTATTAGGTTTTAAGCAATTTCCAAATTATAAGTTCTTACATCAAAATTTGTCGCTAAGTACAAATAATATAAATGTTTGGAAATTAATTTCTATAATTTAATTTTTTTTAAGTAAATCCTTATAAAAACTAAAACATAAATATATTTTAAATTTTCCGTCAAACCCTAGATATCACTGTTAAGTTATTAATTTTTAATAACAAAATTAATAGATTTTTACTTATGTATTTAAAGTTAATGAGCATTTCTTCCCATATCTTCAATTTCATATTACCAATTTTGTATTAAAGATATTTATGAATTACAAAAAAATTACTGTATTATTTGTTATTATTGATTTTTTTTACTTTCAATAATTAGCGTAACGTAGATGAAATAACGAGCCGAATATTTGTTTTATCTTGTATAATCCGTTCATATGCTTGTTATACGTCGTCCTGGGCTTGGTAGGTAATTTATACTAGAGAATATTTGAATAAATTACAAAAAAATTAACTGCTAATTATGTTATAATTTGATGCCTAAATATCTATGAAATTCACATTTCAGCCTAGTGCCTGCCATTGCTTTTGTTTTGTAATACAACCGGAAGTTTCTATAGAAAATAACACTAAGTTCTATTATCTACTTAAAACAAAAGGATTTGATGAAATTACAAGCTCATATATAAAGAAATATTGTCAAGAGGTACTAAGATCCATGTATTAGTGGGCATTATATTTTATACATTGTATATTGTCCAATTTAAATGTATTTTGCACATTGTATCCTGGCAAATATAATATCATTAAGGCATCAACAAAATATATCTATTATATAAAAGTGATAAATACTAACGCTAGCTTAATTACGCTTGAGGCCAAATTCTGTTTAAATAATCCTCAATTTTTTTAATTTTCTGTTCACAAACTAAGTTTGGAGCTATTTCTATTTACATTATTACAGGATTTTTTTTCTACATTTTTTATATTATGTGGTCAATAATTGCTTAGAATTGATTGATTGCGAGAAATATAACTATTTATTTGCTTGTTTTTTAGGGGTGTTTTTAAATCAGGACTATTTTTTCAACGAGTTTTTGAGTCCAAGTCATTACTGATTACAAAAAATGCCTTGAAAAAACGAGTCTAGATAAGTACCTTTTTGAGTAGGTGACAAGTATCTCTTACGAACATATTTATAGGAACATTAAAATTTATGTATAATTAAATAAAAAACGAATGGATAAATATTGTGACGTTAATATTAATTTCTAGAAATAAATATCAAACCACTTGTATAAAATAAGTGTTTTACACAAAATCACACCTACTATTTTAAGAAGTAATTAATCATGCTTAAGATTTATTTATTACAACTACTGATACAATTTTTTGTATATAATTTATAACAATTGAAGCTTGAATAAGCGGGTTGTAATATAATTATTTTTATTGTGGAACTGCGTTTTATAACATATAAACATGAGTTCTATGCAACACACGCCTGAAATACATTTGTTTTCAATGTGAAGGAAAATATGCTAGAGAAAAGAATCGACAGGATTTAAAATATATTATGATATAATCCTCAAGCTCGTCCAAAGGTCATATAAATACCCACCGTTAACTCGTTTTACTATTTTACCATTCCAATATATTCCTATATTTTAATAGCCACATTCCCATTTCATCTCGTGTCCTGACTGTACTGTGTAAATTGCCAAGAAAATGAAGTATTTGAAAGAGTAATCGTCAAAATGGTACACTTTATATACCAACATATTCTTATCTCGTAAAGTACGTGAGGATATAGAAAATGCTGAATTTAATCAAATATATATTTTATGTCATCTTCAATTGGTTTTCAGTTGTTTGTTCAATTTGAAATTGTATACCCCCTAAAAAAGGGTGTCTGAAAATGTTTTTCCAAAGTTAACATTCCTCACAAATCGAGAGATTAAGCAAATAGTTTACTTAAATAATTAGTGATGTTGCGGGAAAATGCTGAACATTTTCACGATAAAATTTAATCATGTATTAATAACTTCATAAAACTGAAAAATAATTTCACAAAAATTTTGGTATTGTACTGTATACAGAAAATTGACCCATTTTTTCAATAGAATTCGTAATTAGTATTTGATCCAAGCCCACCGCCTTTTCCGTCTGTCAGCGTCAAGCTACCCTTTATTTAAATTCAGACATTGATAAACAACTTGTCGTTATATCTTTCACATATAATTTTTCCTTTGCTTTTTACGTTTTGTCTGTAAAATTATTAATTTTCAAGCTTTGGAGTTTTTATTTAACTTACATTTCTTTTTATTCCACATGTATTTATATAAAATTTGGAGAATATAAATTTATTACGAAAAAATAATAAAAGAAATTAAAAACTGTCAATACTTCGATGAAGGCTGAGTTTTGTTGTTATTCTAGTATTAAGTTCTCTTCTCCCAATATGAGATAATTATTTATTAAACCATTTTTTGTTTCTTTTAAATAATGTTCGGATGTAATATGTATCGTTCTTAATTATACTCTTCATAAATGGAGACCGCATAAACAGTACCGGTAATATGAAATATGTTGCTGGCGTATCAACATCATTACCAGTTATATAGTATAGAGAAAAAGACGACTATTTTTTTATTTACGTATTACATATATGCTATTGTATAAATATTTTGAAGTAAGTAAATTATCACCCTGCCATCGAATATTTTTAATAACTTTTGTAATATTCAGACGTTTCTTAAAGTAAAGACAATAAAAATATATAGTTTAATACAAAGTTTACGTATTTAGAGAGAACAGGTAATTAAAATTATACGAGTAAAAATTATACGAGTAAAAAATTAATAAAGAAGTAATAAATAAATATAAACCGTGGAATAATTGAAAGTTGTGATATATTTGTAACTACGTGATATTGATTAAAATTTCATTGGAGTATTATAGAAATTTTCCTGAAAATCTGTCCCTATACGATAAAACAAATATTCGGCTCGTTATTTCATCTACGTTACGTAAAGAGTGTAGTGTTTGATCTTTTGTTTAATTGACGACTGAATTTCACTTATACTAACATAACTACTGACTTAGTAATTCAGAAATACTGGAGATTTGGGAAATATTTGAATTTGCGTTCATAGGAAATATTTATATTTATTAATTTATTTGTCTTTAATGTAATATTTGTACACACTGCATACTTATAGCTGCAAGAACAATATCTTCCACTGAATGAAAATTAATTTATTATAAAATGCTATTTATTATAACAGTGGCGTGCTGTAAAATGTTATATTATAATTATGACAAAAACAAAGGAAAAACATTTTAAATATAAGAGATGAATAAAAATACGTAAATTTACCTATATTGGATATATTGGGTTGGATAATAAGTTTTTAACCCCAAGTTGCTGCCAACAATTTTATTTAAACATTTTGTATGTTAAACTTTCTATAATTTAAGTATGCACCACTGTTATCTACTAGTCGCCATCTAGTTTTCAGTGACAATATGGCTTTCTTGTAAATTTCTGGTGACTGATTAAAACAACTGTGCGAGGTCGTTTTAGAGATCTTCTTTAACGTCGAATAGTTTCACGTAAATTATTACTTAGAGCCCTAAATAAATGGTAATCAGAGGGCGCAACGTCCGGCAAATATAGTGAAATAGCATAATCCACCCTAGCTCCTCTAATTTATCACGGGTACGTTTTCAACATATGGTCTAACATTATCATGTAGAAAATAAACTCGATTCTGTTGACTACTCAATTTGTTAACTAATCGGTCCAACTGTTCACTGTAAATATTTGCTATTAAATATATTTGGCGTTAATTTTGTAGAAATTCATTATTCACAATTAAATGAAACTACGTGATGTAGTATTATTTCTACTTTCTTTAATTTCTTTACCAAGGCCTAGGTTTAGTTGTATTACATCTTTAGGTGGGATATTAGCAATCTTTGCTAATATCCCACCTGAAGATGTTGTAATATAACGAAACCTAGGTCGCAGTAAAGAAATTAAAGAAAGTAGAAATAATACTACATCGCGTAGTTTCATTTAATTGTAAATATTTGCATTAAGTGTAGATCCTTCTGGAAGCCACTTCCAATGAATAATGCCCTTGACATTCCACCAGCAGCTGAGCATCACCTTTGTGGTACTTATTTCATGTTTGGATACTGAAACTCCTGTTTCTCCAACAGCCAGCCATTGACGTTTGCGTGTATTGTAACTGATTCAGCCAGTCGAAGTAAGTTTCAATATTAATAACATTTGACAAGTATAAACTCTGCGCTGAAGGTGATTGATGACAACTCGTGGGGTATCCAAACACCGTATTTTGAAACTTCTCTTCGTTCGTTAAAAAGTGTTTCTATAGAATGTAGGGTATCTTATCGGCCAATTGACGAGTCGTCGGCCGAGTATCTTCCTCAATTAAGGGTTGTAATCGTTTATCGTCCAATTCAACAGAATATCCAATATGGGGTTCGTCCTTCAATTGTACTCCTCATTCCTGAACTTTCTGAAGCAAATCTTTGACGTCACGTGAGACAACGTGAATTCATTCATCCCATGGCATATATTATTTGTGGCAATCTTTGCATAGTTACCAAGACAAAATTCATAAAATAATGAAATCCGTACTTGATATCGATGCAAATCCATCATCTTTTAAATAATTTACTTAAAGCTTGCGCGCTGACTGTTACCAATTGACTACAATTTAACCTTTTTGTACCCTAAATTAAAACCATTTAGAAGTTTCGAGAATCTTTATAAATAAGTCTTGAATTTGTGGCTAAAAACTTACTAGCCGGACTAATATGATTATTGTATTATGATATATTTTTATATTTATAAATATTTAAATTTATATTTTCATTTTATATCTTCATATATCTATAATCCATATATTTAATAAAGTGAATTTTTTATTCAATATATGGATCGGAAGCAACTTAGTTCTGAAAGTGTTTATGAAAGTGCCCTTTATGTTCCGAGGTAACTATTTCGATTATCACACTTTCGATATTTAAAAATACGTCTTGCATTATAGTTCAGTATTATTGATAAGACAATTATATATTAGGATATATTCCGTTTGAATCCTTCTTCTCCGACGCAGTTGTAGTTGTCTTCCAACCACACGCAGAGCTCAAATATGAATATGGACCAAACCTATACTTCTTAGGTTCCTACAAGTAACCACCATATATATTTCTGACAAATTCTTATATATTATAGAAAATTATTAATTATATACTAAAAAAGAGTGGTAAGACTACTCCCTGATAAGGTGACACTAAATGTACTCCAATATTTCTAATCATTTATTGGAACAAATTAACAGAAGCTAAATTTAACGGAATGTTTATTAAGCAACATGTGAGTTAACTAAAGTAATGCTGCAGAACATTATTTAAAATTAATGTGTTCCACAGTTCATAAAGAGTTCTGTTAAAAGGTTAAGTTAATTTTCTATGTATGCAATTCACTGATTTTTTTTTCATTGTAGCTCGAAATATTGTTACCAATTCTATGAAATAATTTATGCGGAGAGAAATTCACGGTAAACACGAAATGTCATAGCGTAGGTGTCTGGGAAATTTCCAGCGTGACGAATTATATCATGTAAGTTATGAAATTGTAGACTTAGTTATTAAATTGTTGAAACTGTAGACAAAGTACATTCCACTTACGGCAATATAAACAATGTGATTATTTTATTCGGATATAGGCTTAAATTTTCCAAGTTTCAAGCATTTTTTCTTAATTTGCATTGATGCACAAACTCAGAATAATAATAATTCTTTTTATATTCGCATAGATAGCAATAATGCTTGAATTACTCCCTTAAATATTATTTTTGCACTAATTCAATGATAGAAATAACAAATAAAATAAAATGCTTTGCCTTTATTGCATTTTTCGATAGTCCTAATTTTTTTAAGTCAGAAATTGTTCGTTTTTTTCATTTAACTTTTCTGGAAACCATTATAAAAAACCGAAACCAATAACTTCAAATAATGACGCACGATTTTATTGGGATATGTAAATTTTCTAGTAAACATAACAAATTTGAGATACCTCAAAAAATCATTGATTGTTATAGTTTAGCGCATATTGATAATTTTTCACTGTTAACAAAATGCATGTCAAAATTTTTATTTCTAAAGCTTCATTTATTTTAAAATAATACCGAAATATTTTTTTGAATTCTTCATTACTTTTTTATTTAAATTAATAAATTAGAGCATTTTTTTTAAAAGTAATTGTAACACTATTCACATGAAACAAAATAAAACTCTTAATCACCAAAAGTAGAAGCAAAACCTAAAATTTAATACACGTTTTCTTACCATGTACAAACCGCAATTAATTACAAAGGATATAGCTATATAATTTGACTACTCTTGGACAAATTAATAACGCTTGACCAAACTGCTCTTTCGTCAGAGTTCAGTTTCTGTTCAGAGAATGTATTCCTCGAATGGACTTGTGTTATATGTATTAAAAGAAATGACACATTAGCTGGATTTAAAAAGCATTTGAAATTGAAGGTATGTGGAAAAGGAAGATATATTTTATATTAAAGGGCACGACATCTTGATGTCCACCATAAATTTCTCGTAATGCACGATAAAAATTTCAGCAATTACAGCGTTGAACGATAATTAGCGCCAATAAACAAATTAATATGGCAGCAATCAGCTATCAAAAGTGCCCAGTCCCTATTGAAAAATACTTTTTGCCTTAATCGGACAGGCCCCTGTAACACAAAATGTGACTAGTCCTTGACCATAAATTTCAAATTTGACTGATTGAATTATAATTTTCGTTATAAATTTTAACACGGCTTAATTATATACCTACTTGCTATAAATAATGTTTAACGTTAGCTCATCGTGTAGTCAATGCTCGTCAATTAACAAAGTAAAATTGTGCAATCAACTTTCTAATGTGCTCCATCCCTATTGAAAAACACTTGTGTTGTTATGAAGATTTTACTCCTTTTACAATGCACTTTTGATAAACTAATGGAATAATTTTAGGTATCCTCTCAAGCCCATGTTATTTACAAACATATATTACGTGCTTCTATGTAACAATTTTAACATTTTTGCGATCGATTTTGTTCCTTAGAGACCATCTATTGGTTTAATGAACCCGCTCAGTATTGAACATGAAAATAATAATAAACATAGTTTTATATCATGTTCGTATCAGACAACGGCATTATATGATTAAGCTCGTCAGTGATACATCAAATTGTACCTGCACTAAAATTAAGCGAATATAGGTAAGGGAACGTAAAAGCCTGATAATGCTATTTGCGTTCGAAACACAAGATCGAAAAAGAAGTTTGCTTTGAAAATAACCTAATTATGTTTGTAATTCAATGTCTAACAACTTTTATGTGATGGGTTATAATTCTCTATACATGTTGTTACTTTATATAAAAATTTTAAATAAAAATAGATAAGAATTCATTTCATGTTATATCGAACCAAATATTCTTCAAGAAGTATTCTGAATTGAGTATTAGTGAAATATTATTGTCTCGATATATTTCTTAAATTTAAAATCTCATGTTGTACGTTATAATCCTCATTAAATAAATAATTACGATAAATGAAGTAAATATAAAAAATATATGCTATAAAAAGCTTAATGGTCGCGGGGAAAATGCTAGAAACCTAAAAGTCGCCAAAAAAATTTCACAGCGTCCTATCACATGAAATTTTTGTCACGTTTGAATCGATTAAGTATATTTTGTTTTTACAAGACATACAGTAGTATAAAATTCTTTCAGACGATAAAGACTGGCAAAATACGAAAAAAGGAATTCTGTAATTTTTATGTGCTTACAAATAGTGCGATAAGCAAGGGAAGAAACGATTGAAGTGTTCATTGATTTTATTATTTAATGGAAATAGTTCACAATATTTGTATGTTTAATTAAAAAAAAATCTTGTGTGTAATTACAATGTAACTACAAGTTTAATATTTTATAGCCAGGTGGCGCTAATAACATTGCATGGTCTCTATTGCAAGAACTTTTCTCAGTGATATTTTATGAAGGTATTAAAAGAAAATTTTATCTCATGAGAAATAATAAATCATTCTATTAACATTACAAACATATCTGATAAATGTAGCACGGTAGAAGTGAATTTAACCTTGAACATATTGCCATAGTCGGACATTTTCGATAACGCATCGCTAAATGCATCCAAATTTAAGTACTTATATATAACAATGAGTTCCATTGATAACATCTTTGGCTTTTAATTTTTTTATTAATATTGATTATATTTTGTACATGAGAACTTAAAATGTCTCAAAATAAAAAGCACAAAGAAAAAAGAATAGCTTGAGGTATAAATGATATTTTCTACACAATATTATTCATTAAGAAATGAACACAAAGAAATTTCCAAATCCATGGTTAGAAAGTTATGGATAAAATATTATATTTTATGTAATTTTAAAGATTAATATTTAGCCAATGGAGCTCAGAATAAAACTTATTTTTATTTTGAAAGCCGTTAGAGGAAGGTTCGATCTCAATTAGTCTCAAATATTTAAAATTTAATTTAAAACTATTTTTTATTTTTTTATAAAACATTTTTTTATACAATAATATTAATTAATTTTATAAAAAATAGTTTTATACAGGAATGTGCGAATTAATTTAATTGTAAATATTTACTTCCAACCCAATAAAGACATATTTTATATATAACAAGTAGAAAAATTGTTCAATATTCATATTCTAAAGTTCATTTGTCTTAGCTTGTTGTTAGTTAAGGTTTTTAAAATTATTCACGCTATCAGCACAACAGTAAAAAACCTCATTCTACTTTTACGAGGTATCCAATTTGATATAATGTGATGATGATTAGAAAGGTTCTCATTTACATCGAAATGTTATTGATGAGTTTAAAAGAAATTGAATAACTTATATCATAAGGAAATAATACTAAAAAATAGACCGAAACGAAAATTCTCTATACAGTTAGGATTAATTTTTGACAATATTTTCTTATTTGTTTGCTTTCCGAAATTCAAGTAATTATGAATAAAACTTTTTGAAATATAGTGTTTGCAGAGCAAAATCAAAACTCTTGTCGCTAATAATATGTGGCATGCATGTTTTTCCTATTATAAGAATGAATGTGTTTTTCGACCAATAATGAGTCTATGCAATTTGGGGGTAAATTGATTAAGTTTCTGTAACATATATTTCAAGAAACATAATATTAATGAAAATTAACCTTTATTTGAAATAAGTTTTTCTTTTAAAATGTATCAAGAAGTAAATGAAAAATAATTATTCAAAACTACGTTTAAGTAGAATTAAAATATAAAAAAAATACCTAAAAACATTCACATATTGTTCTAAAATATCTAATATATGTATATATATCTAATATATTATATTTACAATTCAAATAAAGGTTAATTTTCATTAAGACAAATTCGAATGGTTGAAAACATAATTAAATTAGAAAAGGCAATGGATTATGAACCAAACAAATATATAGTTCATCGCATAGCAGAGTGTAATAATATTAAGAAATATTAAGTTTAGATATGTGGTATGAACTCAGATTGGAAAAAAAACGACATAAATTTCGCGACTTTTGTTTAGATGAATAAACTTCCTTCGTTTATGCTCTTGAAACTTATAGAGACTGGTGTAAATTTGCCTGAAAATGTGTTTTGCGAACATATGTCATACTTTAAAACACAGTTTCAATAAATAAATAATAGGGAAAAGATCCTCATACTTTGAGATCATATACAATAAAAGTATATAATTAAATCGGAGCTAATCCACATTTGAATTTGGTTCTATGTAAAAATAAGAGCAAGTTTAATATTTATTTTATTCACACATACGCACTTGAAACAAGCTAGCAGACTTGCACTGAGTATATATAGTGTCATCACTGTTTTATGTATTTGGTAATTTTCCAAAATATTTTGGAGAGTAATTTATATGATTGATCTTTGGGTTGGTGCGAATAAATTGTATTTCCCTAATATACAAACATATGTTTCTACGACACGGAAATTTCTAATACCCTCCGCCAATAGCGTATTGATCATCCAATAGAAAGGAATTAGACCTATTCTTGTTTCATCGGTGAATAAAATAGTATCTGCATACTTTTTCCTTGAAACGCAACCGCTAAAATGTTTATCAGTAGAATAAACATCAGTGAAACTTGCCTTATATTTTTACTGGTCAAAAATTTGATATTTTTGACTATATAAAAAGATAAGAAAATTAAATTTATTTGTAAACAAGTATTCTTAAATATCTTTATACTTTAGTTAGATTATCTCTATACATAGAAAATACCACATTTTCATTAAAATATGAAGTCAATTCTTTCCACAATTGACCTATATCAAATGTTCCGTAATGACCCTGCTTCTACGGTACTTACAATTTTTAAAGACCCATCTGTGAAAGTAAGAAAAGAATGAACCGATCTAAGTTTTGGACCTTTATTATTCATGAACCTATTATATTTAATCAAACGAGGTTACGATATACCCAATAATTTAGATTAATTTAATTAGAAAACATCATGAATTACGACAGAAAGCTAAATAGTTAACTCGGCAGGGAGAACAACGTTATTACATTTAAAAGGCATATATATGTTTTCTTCAAAGGTGCTGATTACAAGCACGAGTATTCAAATCATGGACAATCCATACTAATATATTTACTATTATTAATATACCATATAGAGGTCAGTGTCGAAGTAGAAATGGTTTATTTATAATAGCGCTGTTATAGTAATTAAACAAAGGCCTTTTTCGTATGTGAAAACGGTCAACGCATGTCATAATAAATTTGAAGTTTATTATTAAAAAATTATTTAGAGTATATTATTACCTAAAACATATTTATTTTTACGGCTACTTAATAAAATAGGTTGTCGTGAAAATAAGTAGGTATGTTATAAGTGAGGACTAATTAATTAATAATGTCATTAGCAAATTAACCTTTTCCACAGTTTGGTGTACAGAGCTAAATTCAATAACTATGGAGTGGGATTCTGGGGCTACTACTTCTAATATATACAAATTTTGTTATTGAATAAAGCGTACTGTATTCGCTTTATTTTTTTCACATGTCTTACTTCTAAAGGATATGCCGTTCAAATCGATCGTGATGCGAGGACTAAGATGTCAATATTTGGTGCCTGATCAAAATTGTGCCACAAAATTCTTAATAATTATTCGGACATTTTTTACGTTAGCGCCTGTGACGAATATCTTCGCTCACTGCATTGGCGAATCATAATTCGGAAACTCGTGCACGGGTACTTTTAAACTTCCTACGATTGTATGATAGAAGTTGTTAATAATGTAGATCGTACGGGTCTCTGCTATTATTTTATAACTACGTTACCAATTAAAATGCTTTTGAATCTGACCAAGAAAACTAAAATCTATTTTTATCTTTGATGCCTCTTTGTGGCTGCATTTAGAAAAAGTTAAATTTTTTTAAATTTTATAACATTTAAAAGTTTATATAATTTTCCTTTTTAGGTAAATTGCAATACTTTGAAATTTTATGTCATAAAAAGCAAGAAAAACATCCTGCGCCAAGTAATTTTTGCCGCGTTAAGAATTTGTAAGAGTGCCAACTTGTACAAGAATGAAGAATAGAATCATTTATCGAGACTAATTTACCTCAAATATTTTATTTACTTGTAAAAATCACGAAAATCGAGAGGGCCGACAAGATTTTGGCTCTGATTTTTTGAGAGCGGTTATTTTTTTGCGTTTATTATTCACAATATTAGAGTCATATTCTGCCAGTTCTAATAAATGTAAATTAATATACAAAATTTAAATTAATAAATGTAAATTAATATACATTTGTTATGCCCTTTAATTACTTTTATTTTAATTGTACAAATGTTTACCGTACCGCACCTTTACCGTACCTTTGTCTGGATTGGAGCCATACGTGTAACATGACATAGCTGAGATAGTTATCATACAACATTTTCATATATATGTATCAATGACTTAAAATCTTACACCAAAATTTCTCTAACATTTAACTACCGACAATGACAGCGCAAATACTACACCGTGCGCAATGTGAATAAAGTGCACGTTGTGAGCTGCAGAGCTGACCGGTTATCATTTGAGTAGAAACTAGTGAGCGAGAACGGTCTCTTTAACCGCTCGTTTACTCGCTTGGTTAATTCGGCTCGTGTTGCACTCATGCGGTGCATTTGTGACAACTGGGAGCTTATGAGTTCTCGACAAAATTACTTAATTATTTTAAGCTTTATTCCACTCTCTTCCTGATAGGCTAACTTGAAACGGACACATTTGTATTACTATATTTTTTAATTAAACGAAAACTTTTGGAACAAATAGCATAGAAATGGATCATATTTTATAAATCTATAACATTATTGGCTTATTTCATTCTCTTGAAAATTGATCATGTACTTTAATAATTTTTCCTAAATTTTGTAAATAAAAACAGCTAAAAAATTTAATAGAATAAAGTGTTAGATTAACCGAACAGCTTGATGAAAGAATCGCCTCTTACAGTAATATATACATTGTATGATAAGCAACTCCTTAAGTAATCAATTCAGTTCAAAACGATATTATTGTTAAGGATAGTATTAAACATGACTGTGCAGTTAAGTTAATAACATGCCCGCGCTGACAACTTTTCTTTGGTCAAATTAAGCATTTATATAATTTTAGAAGGTCCAGTTTGTTAACACGTATTTAAATGACTACCGCTTTATGAGAGCTACAGAAAGTAAGAAAAATATCCTAGTAATGAATTAACTCATATTTATCATAGTGGTTATGGCGGCAGCTAGCAGAAATTTCAGAAGAAATATGGATGACGAAGGAATTATGTTATCATAGTGAACCGCCTTTTTACAAAGCTATCAAAATTAATGTCTATTTATGTGCTTGCTTATGAATGAAGTTTATCTTAATTTCGAACTAACTGAAGTTTTAACGAACATTGTGTCATATGTATTATCTTAAGTGAGATCTGTAAACGTTCTTGCTGTCGGCATACGATAGTTTTTAAAAGGAATGATCCTCTTTATATTTCTTTAAGTTTTTTCTTCCTATTCTCGATTTATTTTCATATATTACGCCTTAATAAGTATGTGTTTTGTTGAAAAGTGTATACTTTAGGGCAAACGTCTATAATTGTTATGATTGCTAACGTATTAAAATGCTCTTAATGTAACAAATATTTGACGTGCTAAGTTTTTTTACTATTTTTTTTTACTTATTTTTTTTTAATTAGGTTTAAACGTCCAAGTTCAATTTTTACAGAGGTAATACTAAAATTAGTGTGGGTTTTTTATTGATACGAATAAAATTTGCATTTGTGAAGAAGCTATTCAATACAGCCGATATTCAAAATACTATCCACAATTTATGTGAGCATTCCATTCAATGATATTATAGGGTTTCACAATGCTACGCAAATATTTTAGTCTTATTATATTTTATTTATATGGAAAATAGGGCACAGGAAATCACACCAAGAGATAATTATTGCATTAATTTATCCAATATTACTGACGAACGTTCCTAATTTCAGGAGAAAGAAATTTTTCAGAAAACAAAATATTCAGAATAGTAGCTTTATTACTATATATTGAGATCAAAAATACAACATTATTAGCATTTCATGCCTGAAATAGAGGAAACGTAACCTTCCCAAGGTCATTTGAATTTTCGTCCATCTATCTGTCCAATTTAGCCGTTTTTCTGAATAACACTTTGAGGCAGAAACTTGACATTTAGCATATTAATTAAAATAAAGTACTCAATTTCGCTTATCGGAGGCAGTATCAATTGAAGTAGCGAATTACGAGTATAAATATTTAATTTTTTTTTTATTAAGAACTTTACACAAGATAATTGTAGAAATTACCAGAAAATATACACAACAAATATTTCCGCTTTTGCCGAAGCTGGTAAGGTCAAAATTATGCGACCACTGGTAAAGATTAGAAGTTCACCCGAAAACCATGGCGGGTTAACCTTATTTTTGCGCCTCCAACATTTATATTAAGCAATAGATTTACAAGATGAAAAAAATATTAAAAACAAGAATTATAGTAACAGTTACATGATAATAAATAACAAATCTATGTAAATAATTAATGGGTATGTCATATATTTCTAAATATTTAAGTATGTCTAAATGTGCACGCAAACCCGGCGTAATTTCTTTTTATATTACTACAAGAAGTCAATTATTTTTTTTTCTCTGAAATATTAAAATTATAAGAACTGTTACTGATTTCTGGAAATATTTCTTGAATCATAATGGTTTTTGTCTTCATCTGCGCAAAACAAATATATAGATAAAGAAATTATTAATAATATTAAAAATAATTATATTCTACACTGATAATAGATAAATTTCATTAAAAATAAAGAATATTAATAGCCTATTATTGCATAAGTAATTATTTAATTAATAATCAAACTATTTCAGTTCAGTTGATAATATTTGGAGCTTCAGTTTTTGAAATAAGTCATTATTTACGTTATAACTATTATAGGTGTTCGTCCTTAGTTATAATTGCTCGTCCAATTGAAATTATTATAAATTCTGTACATAACATTTACAGGTTATCATAGTCAATATTTACAATTCCAAGCATGATTAAAATATTTTCAAAATTGGTAAAACTAAATAATCACAATCAATGAAAGTGAAAACAATTATGCTGGAATTAAAATTAAATTGACATTTAACGGTTTTGGCTGCATTTATCTGAATAAGGTTATTGTATCACTCCGCCACGCAGAGAGTAAGTGCGATCGTATCCTCCAATTTATTTGTTGCATCTGCAGTTTTCTGACTCACCGAATTATTTGTGTGCCGAAAAATCAATAAATAAATTTCAAGACACTTATGTCGAGTAGCGGCAATAAAGATTAACCTAGTGGAAATATAGTCGTGGTACAATTTCAAAATCAGTGGAAGGCTTTTCATTTCTTAGATTCTTATTTACATTAACTAGGATCAATAAGTTTGAGAGAATATTTCTATTCAGAACAAAATTCTAAGCCGTATTATTTAGTTTTAAACTTTTGTTTTACCGGTAACAGTTAATTTTTTCACTTGCGCTGTTAAGTCTCTTATCATAAATAAGATATTCATAAAACAAACAGAATGCAGTTCGCAGAAGCAATAAGATGTCTATTACGAATAAAGTTTGCATTTCATATACCAGGGTATAATTTATTTAACAGCTACGAATAAATTGTACAAATACATTTTTATAGAAGGTTGTTCTATATTTTGATTAAAAGGAAATATAAAGTATAAAATATGGAGCTCCAAAATAACAATTCTATTCAAAATCATCTAAAAATCCGGTTCTTCAGATTGCAAATGCTGTTCCGTGCTTAAATCAGATATTATCCCCACCTTTTGAATGGAATAATATAAGAAAAAGACGTATTTTATTTAAATACTATTATATTTATTATTTTACTCATATTAATAACCGAAACGAGTTTTATGTTAAACTCATCTGTTTAATTTGAGTTAACTTTATTTATTTTATTATCAGTTTTTCTTCTTTTAAATTAACAACGCTAGTAGAAGTATATAATATTGTCATACCCGTACATTTATTTAATCGACCTTTATTTGATTGGAATTTTGTATCAAAGCAAATATCTGACAAAATTTGATAACTGAATAAAATTCCACTTTATTAATTTATAATTTGATTTAGCTTAGTAAATTTACTGAGACTTGAAAATATCATGTTTATTATATTTATTATCCTCAACGATGACCTTTACCATTATCGTGAAAAGAGTTTTCTCGCATCGCAGATTTTTTTGACGTAAATTGGATCTGAAGAAGGAATTTTTCGCATATATTATTTTTCTCAACGGTACCATTGAGAACAACAATATTTGGTGAACAAAATAATTTATCTATTTATTATTGCACATCATCATGTGTCTGCAGCGATGTTATTAGGACTTTTTCTGTGATAATCCTATTTTAAAATTCGTCAGAACTTCATACATCAACTTACGTTTCATGGAAAAAATTGATTTTCTTTACTAATTTAGTAGTTAAAATACTTTCGGGGAATTAGGTTCAGTGATTCAGTATCCTTAATTAAAATTTAGCCTCACTTGTTGTGGTAAACATATTTTATTAACTTTTTATTGCATATTTTATACTACATTTATTTTGCTGTAGTCTAATTTAATACAATAAAATGATCAGTATCACACCTAAAAGTTCATTACAATAATTCTAATATAAACAACATTTTTATTATTATTGCAAAATAGATACATGGTCCATTTCTTGTGTCTTAAATTTGCGTACCACCAAGCATTCGGTCTCAATTTTTTTGAAATAACTAAAATCGCTAAGAATGAAATATTTAGGAAAATAATAGTCAAAAAATACACATCATATCCCGAAAAAGACACACATAATATCCGATATACTTTCTAAGAAACTCAAAGAGTAAGTTATAATTTACAAAAACGCTGATTTTAGTTACATTAATGTTTTACATCAACTTTAATTGGTTTTAAGTTCACTATGAAATCCTGTTCGAAAATGTAGGCCTTTATTTTTTGAAAAGTTACTGATACCCGCAAATTGAGAGATTAAGCGATTGTTTTGCTTCACTAGTAAGTAACACTATGAAAAAATTTTAAATAATACTCATACTAAAACTTCATCACCAAATTCAAGTTTCCAACAGATTCTATCCTATATTAATAACTTCATAGAACTTAGAAATTACTTCACAGAACACAAAACATTTTTGGAATTGTAAAGTATACAGCAAATTGGTGCATAGTTTCAACAAAATGCATAATGAGTATTTAATGGACGCCCACCGCCTTTCCGATCAGCGCAAATCTACCCTTTATTTAGGTTCAGACATCGACACACAACTTTTTATATCGTTCATACGTCATTTTCTTTGTTTTTACGTTTTCACTCTAAAATTCCTAACTTTCAAGCTGTGTTAAATAAAAACATTTAACTGACATTTCTCTATTTGTTCCTAATATGTCAATATAAAATTGCAAGAATATAAATTTTTTACGAAAAATAATAAAAGAAACCAAGAAATATAAATTCTTTGTTTTATTTAAAGTTCTTGAAACACAGAAAATGTATCCACGTTCAATAAAATAAAAGTAATGGGTAGCTTAACCCAAATACCTATGATGAACAATATCTCATCACTGTTATATTATAAGTATAACATAACCACTGACACGGTTATTCAAAAATACCGGACATGCGGGAAAAATTTAAGTTTGCGTTAAAAGCAAGTATTTTTATCTAATAATTAAGTTTTTTATGGAACAATTTATACATACGAGTATTGCGTACTTATAGCTACAGGAAAAATATCTTTCAGTGAACCATAAGCAAATAATATTATTAATTATTTCAGAAGTGGATAGAGAATATCGTATTAGAATTATGATGGAAACAAAGAAAAACACATTTTTAATTAAAAAAGAAGAATGTAAATATTTATATATAATTTTATAGATATGTGATTATCATAATGTATTAATTTATATAGTATATATTATTTTATTATACATACATACATACAAATTTATATTATCTCTAACCGATATACCAAATAAAATTATTTTTTTATTAAATGTATGGAGCGGCAGCTTCGTCGTGAGGTAGCTTATGAAAGTGCCGTTTATGCTTCGAGGTAAGTCTTTCGATTACCATTTTTTTGATATTTGACACGATGTCTTCCATTATTGTTTAGCGTGACCGATAAAGCAATCGCATATATGGTTGTATATTGCGTTCGAATCATCGGCTCCAACGCAGTTTCGGCTGTTATCCAATCACATTCCGAGCACATGTAAGAATATCGACCAAACGTATACTAATTAGGTTCCTACAATTAATCAACTTCGTATACTTTATGCATATGCTTATATATTACAAAAAGTGTATTATTATTTTACTAAGGAGAAGTGGTAAAAGCACTTCCTCATAATTCTGCTCCAAGATATATATTAATTTATTGCAACTAATTAACAGAAGCTAAGTTTTACTTAATACTCACATACACCTAAGTTTTACTTAATACTATATAGACCTCATTTCATAATGAGTTCAGTGAAAAGTTTAAGTTACCAATTCGATGAAATAATTAATGGGGAAAGAAATTCACGTTAAGCATGAAATGACAAAAAGTGGGCGTAGGAAAAATTTGGCATGACGAATTACATTAGGTACATTATGAAATTGTAGCATGAAAATATTTGCACGTATGACCACATTATTAAAATTATTAATTTATTCGGAAGTAACCATAAATTAGCTGGTTAAGTTATTTTTTTCACCTATTATTTCTTACTTTACGTTGCTGCAGAAACTCAGAATCTTATTTAATTCTTGTTATGACCTGTTAAAGGATTTTCACAAGCGTAATTGAAAATTGAAATAGCTTTTATGACGAATGATTTCATTAAGACATTTAGAATTGTTAATAAACTTTAAAAATTTGAGACATCCTATAAATTTCATTGATTACTAAAGATTTTCTATACGTGTTGATTATATTTTTCCTTATTGGGTTGAGAGAGATTTTTACCAGCTTTTAGATGGCAAAATACGCAGGTAACAAAATATTTCCACATTCAAATCACTCATTTTTATTTACATTATTTGATTTACAAAAACACACTTTTTAAAAATTCTAAAGTTTTTTTTAGTCTTTAAAAACTTGTTGAAGGTCGTCATTGGTTCTAGAAATTTTTCTTAATATATTTGGTAAATAGTTTAAATTACCAACGTGATTTTTGGTAATTAATAATTGTCTGAAACTAAAGGATAAAAAAGTTATATATATCAGCTATATTAAATACACAAACAATTTTTAATATTTTTTGAAATAACAAAAAATTAAAAACATATATTCTATTCGGCGATATTAATAGAATTGATACACATTTTGTTTTCTTTTTGAGATTCTTGTAGTTAATAAATACAAACAAAATGCCTAAAAAATATATAATTTTCAGTGATTTCGATGTAATAAACCCATGAATATCGCATTTAGGTGACAAGTGACTTTCACAATGTAACTATTAGTTGCATTGGATCAATAGTAAAATCAAAGAACATAATTCACAGACGAATGCAACTTAAATACTACGATATTAAAGAAACTACAAAAAGTGATTTAATATCATAATATTTGCACGCGAGAGAAATAGTTTGTCACAAACTTTAAATATTCTACCAGCTAATGAAACTTGTATAGAGTCTCATTGGAAGGTTTGCGTAAAATCTGATGAAAACAATAAAAGATTGAAATTCTTACAACTTTACATTGTTAATCTTTTATACTAAATGAAAGGCAGTTGAAGAGAAAAAAACACCATAATCGTTTACGTTCTTTAAAATGATATATCCACCGCTGCAATAATTATCAGTTGCGTAAAGTTTTTCAAAACAATACGACGTGGGAACATTTGATCTACACCGTGTGCTTCTTCCATAATACCTTTGGATCTGCTCGTTGTTTTGATTAGAAACCATGAATTTAACTATTTCAACTATTATTTAGGATTATTGTACAGCAGTCATTGTATTACAAACAATAATTCGATTCTGATCTCTTCTTTTAGAATTCTCACTTTTTGTACTGATTGTTAATGTTAGCTACATGATGTGTTCATTTTTAAAGTTTTCTAATTGGTTCTTGCAAAGAAAATAGTTGGATAATATTTTAACATCGTAGATGAATCTTAATACTAATATAAATCTATTTAGTGGAGAATTTAGTTCTACTATTCATCACCATTTACAACTTTAGTCATCCATGAATCGTGTGCGTGGTATTTAATCTTATAAGGATTGGTTGACATTACACGTCGCATGCTTTTCATTCTTTCTGAATGTTACAAAACATTGCAAATTTTAAAGTTGCATGTAATGATAAGCGTTACAAAATTTAAACAGGAATAAACCAGAAAATTTACCAGCGATAATTATTACAGATTTAAATGAAAATTTGGTCAAATTGGTAAGTGTTAGGAATTGAGAACGCAGCCACATTAACTGTCGCGGTATTTCGGAACGCATGATTTTTGTTTATGTGTGTTGGTACACATTTTTTTTCTCTATGTAGGCTTATGTGACGTATCGAAATATACGTACAGAATTTTCTATAAATCTCAATAATTTTTATTTCTAACCAAATTACTAACCTTCAAACTGTAGATATTGTGCTATAAGCCGGTGAACACTAAAATAAGTAATTATATGCCTTGATTATTGTTTTGTTTTTAATATGTATGTATATCTGTTTATTAGTCCTTTTCAAATTGTTTACATAAAATATGATATGTAAAAATAATTCGTGCAGATAACGGGTGTTTCAGCGCCGAATTCAAGCGTAGACCTGTGCGATCAATTGAAATTATTAACCCTGTAACCGCCACGGTCGAAGAGAATCTATGAAGATCTATTAGAAAACATGCTGCCACTTTGAATATCCATCGTTCGAGTCTTCAAAGAATTTTGGTTTTAAAAATTAAAATTACATCCCTATAAAATACAGATCAAAAAATCAAACATACAACAAACGGAAAATTTACTGTCCGAAAATGTTTTATTTAAATTAAAATTGAAGGAACAATATTTAGTTTAGCGATGAGTCAAACTTTCATCTGTAAGATTACGTAAATCGTTAAAATTGGCATTACTAATCATCCAAAAATCCAAACTATGTGTACAATATCGTATACAAAATAATGTACGGTGTACAATGTCGTATAAAACAATCATCAGGCATTCAGGGTCAAAAATCATCAAATATTTTTCATCGAGAATTACAGTGGCGAGCGAGCGGTACATCAAAATATTAACAATTTTTTTGTTCTACAACCATGAGATGAGCATGTTGACAAGTCAGATGTGTGATTTCAGCAAGATGAAGCCACTGGACACAATTGGAGCACTATTTCTGTGAAAAATCATAAACCGATATGGAGACATAATTTGGCCAACCGATCAACCCCAACTGACTTTTTTCTTTGTAGTTATCTGAAGGCAAGAGTTTCATACCCTTTTTATGCATATGGAACAGCTGAAAGTCAAAATAACGGAAGAAGTAAGAGCCATCTCAATGGACGTCTCAGAATACAAATTCGCGCTTACGCTTTGAAGAATGCGTTGCCATGACGAAAGATATCTTGATGGTGTAATATTCCGTGCATAAAATTAGCACAAATATAGTTTTGTTTACTGTAATTAAAATATTATAAATACAATAATTGTTGTTTTATTAATATTCAAAATTTTATATCCGCGCTGAGACACCCATTAATGCGTCAAATAATTTCTAAGTATATTATCTATAATATTTATCATTTGATATTATCAAATAAAAAATGTGAATGAAAAAATATGGTGACATATTTAAATACTGGTTGATGGCTCTTGTTATATTACAACACAACATTTTTCTACAACTTATGCTTTGTGCACAATGTTATTATCGTCGGTAAATTAAGGTTCTACCTTGAGTTACACATGATTCGTAACTTAATAGTTATCGTGGCATTAATCAAATTTAAACAGGAACAATTGTCCACAAAAGAGGTGCACAAAATATTATTCCAAATTATTTATAATCTTGAAACCAAGTTTAAAGTTTTGCTTTGTTATTTTCAAAATTTTGGAAAGTTCAGTTATATTTTAAATATTGTCATAAGAAAAATGTTATATTATACTTTAGAAAAATAAAATTGGTTTATAAATCCATTAACCACATAATTCAATACGGAAAATGTAACAGTAATAATGTGAATATATAGAACAACGCACTTTCAAATAATATAGTATACGTTGCACACGTAACTACATATACAATAATCGGATGATTATAATTATCACTATTAATTATTAGAATGACCATTTCAATTATAATTGAGATCGTCATTCTCCACAATAGTGTCCAGGACCAGGGAACCTACCCTACTATAAATCACAATACTAGCTATTAATGCTCTCACACTTCACTGTATATAAGTATTGTAGTGAAATTAATACTACTTATATAATAGATAATGAATGATATATAACGTTAACGAATGAAATCAATGTATGAAATCAAGATCGTTCTTCAAATACCGAAATTCAAGTTGTAAATCAGTCAGATCAGATTACTTTATAGTGAAACTTATTTTAATACCTGTTATTCTTAAAAAAAGCTTGCTAATCCTTATTAATTAACTCTAAGACAAGTTATTAATAAAGTAATTAGAAGTTAAACATATTTTTAATTTTTTGTCAAAAATTTTGCTACCAATTAATTACCAACATGATGTTTTAACGCAAATCATCGTTTCCTTGTTACCAGTTAGAATTTACTATGTGATACTTTGTTCTTAGTTACAGGAATGTATCTATCGATTATCACCTTTTTATCTGAGATAACTAACTAGAGGTTGTTTAAAAAAATTAAGTATAATTTTATTTGTACGAAACAAAGTTCAAGCAAAACTAATCTAAGCAACCTAGGTAATAAAATCGATGTTCCATTGTTGAATATCGTCTAAAAATTATTACGTAAAAAGTTTTATTGTCATAATTAATTAGTCTTTCCTTTTTGTATTTTATTCAGCGGGGTTTTACATTTATTAATAACTTTTTTATTTTTATTAAAATTTATGACAACCTAAATTCTATTCTTTATATTTTTCTTCCACTTCACTTTTTGTTTATTCGCTTCTTCAATATATGTATATTGAAGAAGCGAATAAACAAAACGTTTAATTTTATAAAATATAACATTTTTATTGCTAATTCATTGGCCAAAGTGCTAATCAATGCAATATATTTTTCCCTCTTTTTAATTTAAAAAGCCATTTTTCTTACATTTATTCGTAATGTACTCTGTACTCTGGAAAACAAATTATAATTTATCTCAGGGCCTAAGATTCTTTCTTAAAAACTTCTGATTCATCTTAAAAATTTCTGACCAATTTTGATTTATCATAATATCGCCTTTTGAATTTTTTTTTTTCAAATGTTTCAAATTTCTGAACAAAATATAACCAGATTATTTTATTCACTATATATAAAAAAATTAAAATATTCTTTTTTATATTAGCTAATCCTAATTTTTTTTTCTTTCCTTTATTCCATTTCTTTTATTCTTACCTGTATGATTTCTTATTTCAAAACAACTTTTGCCTTTAGTATAGGTTTTAATATTTTTTTAAGACTTGTGCATTTTTTAAACTGATGTAGCTTTAGATGATTGAAAGAAATATGTTAAATGATAATAAATCTATTTCTTTATTGAAAAAATAGCATCTTTTTAATAAAATATACATTTTTAATATAATAAAAAGCTTCTGAATTTATTTACTCAGAGAGTATAGATTTAATTATAGAAATCATAGTGAAATTTGTAGATTTGTAAGTCTGTTCGTACATGACATAAATGACACATGTCCGTTTATTTGTGTAGCTTGTTAAAACTTCACGGGAAACATGTAAAAGTGTAAACATATGCGTCGAGTTACTGAATAGAAAGATGTGGCATAATTTGGAAAAATTAATTAGTAAAGTAATTCGAGAACATTTTTTATTGTTGCTAACTATCGCACAGTATTTCTGTTTTATTGTTTCATCAGATATATTGAAGAAAACGAAAGGATTTAAAAATTTATATTACTGGAAATTCGAATAAACATTTTAATCTCTGCGTAATTGTTGTGCTAGTAATAAATCTGAGGCAAATAATAAATTACTAATTTCCACATAACATTTTTTTTAGAGTGAAAAAAACTCTCAAAAAAGCATACTATAGAATTATGAACATCTGCAGAGTTTATCTCAAACTTAAACTATATATTATATTTCGGTGAAAATCTCTGGCAATATTTTGTTTATTAATATTATTTTCCACTTTTCGTAAACCGATGCTTACCTTGTATTTTAATTTCTGCCAAGTAAGTAGCAAAGGTTACCAACTTGGATAACTGATTGTGAGTGGTTTATACACCTCTCCATATTTGTTTTTGTACGCAATGTCGGAGTTTATTGGAAACTTCGTTCGTTTCTTCTTATACTTCGAAGATTTAAAAATCTTGAATTTGAACTTTTCAATAGAAAAATAAAAAATGTTATTCTATTTACTATTTAGTAAACATAACTTTTTTGAACGTTAGCTTAGTAATCAGTAAACATATTTATTCGACACTTCCCTTTCTCCTCAATTTTTTTCTTTTCAATCAGGATGTCATATAAAAATTTTCCTTTAAAACGATTAAAACCTCCTATTCACAGGAGGATTCCGTACGTTTTTTTTGTTGCATATATTATGATCGATTATGCTCATGGAATTTCCTTTAACCTGACCTAACCAAATACGATTTAAAGCAAATTAAAACAAGGAAACGAAAAAGTAATAGATCCCAGGGGTATAATTTTTTCTGTTTTAATTAGATGTATTAACTTATCATTTGTTTATTAATAGTGTTCCCCGAAGGCAATACAATTGTCTTACCTATTTGTTTATTCAAATTTCAATAAACGTATTGTTCGTTTATTGAAACTTAAATAAACAAATAGGTAAGAAAATTTTAATCTCTAGCTGTTATGTGTATGTTGGTCACAGTCGTTTTTCTCAGAAATTGCATGGTGTAGAATCTTGAAATTTAGCGCAGTAATAAATAAAATTAACCCATATTTATTTCAAAACATACATAAATATTAGACCCATAAATATTCATAGCAAAATTATAAATGGAAAAGTGTATTACTCGGAAGAAAATTAAATTCCATATATATATTGGGGGATATCAGTTGAAAGGGCTGGTTATAGGTTATATAAGGGGCTAGTTATAGGGTATATAAGGGGTAATATTAGGGGCTAAAATATTTTTTTCACAATTTTAGGTACGATATCTACGGAGTTATACTGAAAAAGTTCCAAAAACATATCCACAAAAAATATAAGACCCAAAAAAAATTACATTTACTCAGCGATGAATTTATTGACCTAGATATTCGGAGTAATTAGATCATTAATTTAATGAATTATTAGAAGTAAACAAGAGAAAAAGTACAATTTAAAGTAACCTTGTATATTTAATCTGAATTTTTCTCTACTGAGGCTTGATAAAAAAAACAATATATTCTTAGCATTGAAATTACGGACTTAGTTAAGTAGGATGATTTAGAAAATACAATATGCAAATAATTCTAATTTAATGACATGATGAATATGAAAAAGAAAAACAGTAGAATTTAAAGGAAAGTCGTACTTTTAAAATATTTCGAATTATGGACTTAGATACTTAAAGTGATTTAGAAAATACAATATGCAAATAGCATACAATATGCAATTAGCAACATGCTGAAAATGATGAAGAGAAACGATAGAAAGTAAAGGAAAATATTAAATTTTTTAATACAGTTTTTTCGCTGTCGAGAACAATTGAAATGAAAATATTTGTGTTTGGAAAAATCTCTATCAATAGTAGACGATGACAAATATTTCATGGTCAGCGATAATATGTTGAATATTAAATGCATATTGACGAAAGCTACATCTCTATATGCATATAGATGAAATACAATTTGGGCCTTATTTCCCTCCTTTGTGATGGAAAAAAATTGTCTAGACAATTATAATAGTTTAAAAGTCCTTATTAACATGGACCACGCACCGTGATGGATAAAGATGTAGTAAAATAATTTTGAAATTAAAATTTGAATTTTTCGCCATTGGTTCATATCTGCAAAATTTGACTGAAAATTTGCTTTTTTAAAGATACAATAAAAACGTATTAGATAATAATTTTTAATCAAAACAGGAATAACTTCTTCACACAACTTTTGAATATATAAATCGATAATGTGTTTCAAATATCTGAAGTAGTGTTTCTTCAGAGTTTAGTTATAAGCACCATGAAGAAGATAGCTTATAAAGACCTTTATGTATAGGAAAAAGGGGAAAAGCAAGTTTCAGACTATAATCTAATGCAATTTGAATCAAGCTTACCTTTTTGAATTAAGTTAAGAAAGAATGCTTACCAAATTGAAAAGAAGACACATGAGATATGAATTGAGCCGGTCATGTTATTGCATCCAGTTAAGACGTGAACTAAAATACAGTAATTTTTTGGGGCGAATATATAGTGAGTATATAAAATGCGACGGCATTCTAATTTATTTAATCCACATTTATTGTCGCTAAAGTAGCGCATATATTTATAGTTAAGTCATGGTAGTAATGTCGTTCGCTAAACATTAATTTCAGTTTTAATTCAAATTAATATTTAAAACGTTTTTGGAGAATATTTTTGCTAAAGATTTAGCCACTAACAGTATTCTTTTTAAGTAAATATTTATCAAACAGTAGTCCTAGGTTTTGCGTACGGAAAGGAATCACAGTACCGTATCTGTTATTTATTTTTACTATCTTATAGTTTACAGTTCGATACCGATAATATGTTATGATAATTTCAAGAAATACAATTTTTATCCCTAATCGACCGGGAATCTACACGATGCTAATAATTCGTTATACTCTGGTTAAATTTAGTGTAGTGTCATTGGAAAAGTCATTCAGCATAAAATTTAAATTTCATTTATTATTATCAATTTTTAAGTTCTAATGAATGAAAGGATTGGCAAAAGACTGTAGATAAAATGAAACATTACTTTATGCTTGTCTCGACATGAACTTGGTAGTATTTCAGGTAAAAATGAAAACGAGGAAAACATTTAATATTTAATTAAAAAAAAATTTCTTAAATTTTTGTTTAACTAAGTTTTTATTTCGAATTATTAACTCATTTAAAATTAAAAAATCAAGATCGTTGCTATTTTTTCAACATAATTTTTTATTAAGAATATAATATTAAATTTTGAAATATTTTTTACAATTTTGTAACGAATAGGATATTTTTTTAATTTAATGAGGCAATGCAACCACGGAAATTAATAACTGACGTACGGTGTGTTAAAGTAACATTTTTATACACATTTGGCTGTCCATAATATGAATTTTGGTCAATATTTAAAACTACAGTTATACCCCTAATAAACTGTTACTAATAAGTAAAATCGTTATTATCCAATGTCATCTCAAAGAGCTCTATTTTTTTTGTCTTGTTTCCATTTTGGTGCAAGATAACAGTCAAAAACAGTTTACCAATATTTGAGGCGCGAATTTTTTTGTATTGTGCTTACATTTGGTGTCAATGGACATTAGGTACCATCGACGACAAGAGTTAGAGGGGACAACCCTCGGGACAAACACGGGACAACCCTCATCATTCGTCGAAGAAAAATTCGTATTACAAAATTTCGCAATTCTCTGTAAGCAAAACTCTACAACGTGGATTCAAGGAAGTTACGTCAGCATTACAAGCTGAAACACAGTATTAATTTGTGGATTTTTACCAGCGACAACACTACTTCGAATTATGTGGAGAAAGTTCATATCCAACAATATGTCAGTCGAACAAAATATTATTGCTTTACTTCAGCAACTAGCACTGTGTCTCATTTCAAATCAAATAGAGCACGTTTGACAAATTGTTTGAGACAAAAGTATCAACGTTAATCGAAGGGAGTTGAAACAGCCTTCCTAACTAAATTGGTGTAGGCAGATATTAGGAGGTGCACTAAAATGCATACATATTTTATAACTTTGATTCAGAGAAATTCTATCTTAAGGAATACCCATTATTAGTCATGGATTATAAATGAGTCGAGAGAATGGTATAACAGACAACAGAAATAACACAACACATAACAGATTGTCTATTATACAGACAATCTGTTCAATCTTAAGGTATGTTTTGGGTAATGCTAATATTAGCTGTAAAATGCAAAGAATGCAACCTATTTATATGAAATGATTAGTGGGAAAACATGTTTTTTTTTTAAATTCTTAAGTAACATTTTATGTTTCTTTTAACAAAGAATTATTAAGGAAATGTTATATTAAAAAAGTAATAAAATAAGACAATAATTTAAGCAAATATAATGCACTTGATAACCTTAGTCATAAAAAAAATATTGAGTTTGAAATACATTTTATTGGTACTTAGAACTTACTAAAACTCGCATTAATCTTATATTTCGTGAATATCCTAAAGTTTTTTATGAAAAATTGCAAAATCTTAATATTTAACTCGTTATTAACATTAAAAATGTTTTTTGTTTTTTAAATTATTGAAAAAAAATAGAACTCATACATCTACCCACAAAGACGATATATTCCGCTTTTCAAAAAAGCTCGGTTAGTCTCAAGACATTATAATTTTCTGACAAATGATTACAGTGGATTAAATTAGCTCAAAGTTTTGAAAAATATTTTCATATATAAATGATTAAAAGTATAGATTAATAGTGTACAGACATAAAAAAAGTGCATGAGATAGCTGCAAAAATGGTGGATGTTAATTTCTCTTAATATATCCGTAAACGTTCGTAGTTCAGTTTTTCATAGAAAAGTTGTAATTTTTTTTTGGTAGACCCCACGATAATCTAAAATTAGCTGAATGGCAAAGTGACTAGCAAAAATATTTCTCCAGTATAACTGAATGCAATTGATTTATTATAATACATACATTCAAAGGACAAAATATTACGGGCATTAAAGCTGAATATGACTTTGGCTCCTTTTCTTATGGCCAATTTTATTTTAGCGGATATTTCCGTTGTAAGTAAGTTGATTTTTCCCTACAACATTTCTAATCTCAGCGTGTCCATAAGTATCACTGGAAAAAATCAATGTTTTACGTCATTACAGCGTCGATTAATTTATAATATATAGATACATATCGTTCCCCATTTAAATAAGAAAGATTGTATATGCTATAAGCTAACTGATGCTGCGATGACGTCCTCATTAATTAATAGTAACGAATTGGTCAGATAAATTGTTAAGTTTTAATGTCAAGTAAATGAAACTAGGTTATGTAGTATTATTTCTACTTTCTTTAAATTCTTTACCACCACCTAGGTTTCGTTGTATTACAACATTTTCGGGTGGTCTATTAGCAAAGATCTTTGCAACCACCTGAAGATGTAATACAATTGTCAATAACGAATTTCTACAAAATTAACGTCAAATATATTCAAGTTTTAATGTCTTCAAATTATCAGACTAATGAAAAATTAATAACTAATTTAAAATTAGCTTCCCTTCTCTTGTCTTTCAAAGATTCATTGGGTATTTTCATGTTCTTATTTCAAATAACCCAAAAATAGGAGACTTGTTAGCAAGGAATTTCTTTTGTGTATTTTTAAAATGCAGCATTGTAACATAAAATAAAATAATTTTTCCAGGACTGTAATTTCTTAAATTTCACACAATAAATTAATATTTGCATTTAACATCCGTATAATTAAAGTATTATAATTAACACTTTGGCTTCCCAGATAATCATTATTAAACCCTAGCAGTGTCAATATGAAGTTCTGAGAGCCAGCGTGTTAAAAAGTCAGCCGATTAGAGGAATATTTTTATCAAACTTTGCATTATATAAAAATTAATATCTATGAATTTAAATTCATTTATCTTTTATTTAATTCCATAAGAATTTTCAGAAGCCAATTAACAAATTATATCATCTATGTTTTTCTCATTTTTAGGATTCCGTACCACAAAAAAAAAAAGAACCCTTACAGAACCATTTCGTTGTCCGTCTGTCGATCTCTCAAGATCCTTTTTCTCAAGAACGCGTGGAAGTATTAAGCTCGAATTATTATGAAATATTTAGATCTATGGTCCCTTGGAACTTTAAAAAATTAATTCTTCTAAATCAACGTAATCAAGAAGAATCCTAAAAATACAGCCATTTGCACAGCATCTTATGACATTTGAAGGTAAGTCAAAATCTGTGGCATATTTCCTGTTGACCTACAATCATAAAATTCAAATAGAAACAAGGTCTTTTAGCACAATTAAATAAAAAAGTTCGGAAATCATTCATTTGTAGTTATATCGTATAGAAAAAAAATTAAATGTGCGCCTGCGTTAGGCAATATATTTTCATTCTAAATAATTAAAATTTTGTAAATAAGTTAATAGCAAAATTAGGTGCAAATAAATGTTTATAAATGCCTATTTATGCAGGAATCCTTCGTAATGCGAGTTCCATTCTTGCTTGATAGTTTTTTTTTCAAATTCATTTCTAATTGCCAAAATACTCGTATCATAGAGAAAAATTTAAAAAGAATTACATTTATTATCGAAAAGAGAGGGAATATCGGCTATTTTTAATAACTGTGATCGAATATGAACACCATAATCGATTAATTGAAACGATTATTAGCAATTTATTTACATTTTTACTTATACAATTAAAATCAATTTTCATATTTTCGAAATATATCTAGCACCTTTGATTCTTAAGAAAAGCGCAAAGTGCAAATTGTGTGAATTTTATATGTTTGTTTTATTTTATATATTTTTTTAGTTAACTGAGTTTTGTTTTATTTTATTATAGGAACTATATGTTAATTTTATTATGTTTAACATAAATGAGTCACTATCACAATGCTATTTAATGGTCAAAACACGGAAGAATTTTTATAATACTCTAATATTTATTGCACTGAATACAGTATGAATTACAGTACAATAATTGCTCTCTCGGTATTCTTATGAAAAAATTAAATATTTTCTTGAAATAATGTCCTGAAAGCATATAAATTTTTAAGTTATTTTTAATTAAAACAGCTTAGAGTAAAATTACTATTATAATGTATAAGTAATAATCATTATTTCATAGAAAATCAACAATAAAGACAGTATATAATAAAATTAGATAGAAATAAACCATTTATAAAAACAGTTTTGCTTTCAGCGTATTTTTTCGAACTGTTTATACATTTTTAAGTTAGATATATATCTATAGGTTAGTAAAATGACTCTTGATTGACATAGATGCATTTCAAGTGAATTTGAAATTAATAAAAATCCCAAACGTTAATGCTATTCCTGCCTCATACGTAAAATTGATAAGACTCCTCATGAATAGTACTACGACCTATAGTAATTCGAGCAGACTGATACTAGTTACCTAATGATGTGTTACATTGTATCCGAGAAGGACTACGACGAATGGATGCGCTGGGATTGTTAGAATACCGCCGTAGATACTACATGCTACGTAAACGCCAAACGTAGAGGTGTGCAGGTAGGACGTGGGAGGTGATAACGCTCGGTACTTGGATCATTCAGGTTAACATTTAAACTTAAAATGAGCATTGATGACAATGTATTCCATACGGGAGTATGTTGTCATTTGCTGTATAAATTTTATTTAGTTTGTGTTCCTAATTAATATAATCTTTAGTAAGTGCCCTACTAAAGATAAGATTTTATTAAACAATGGGAAAGATTTGCTACATGTTAAGTTGTGTCATTTAATACAGTCTTGAGTTTAATGCATAGACAGAGAAATTAATGGGGAGTAATAATGAGTTGGTAGTGTGTATAAATATGTACGAAATAAGAACAACGAAAGTGATATTGCGTGATTCTCACGTATAAATGATTCCAAAAGTACGTCCTTTTCTTCCATAATAATTTTTTTTTCTTAAAATGGAGCTATATAAAGAGTATATTAAACAGTGTATATTTACAAAGAATATCTAGGAATGATTAAGTTACAATTAGAGTTATGAGAAAGATAAAAGATGAATTATGGAGAATAATAGATACGAATTCGAATGTGTTACCTAATAAAAGAATTAAATTTGGCCCGTTATATGTATTAAATTCAAATAATATTCGCTTTAATGTTAAATTTAAGTTTGTTGATAAATTTAAGTCCATAAATTTCGAGTGAATATTGCACTAAAACTGTAAACCGAATAATTATACTAGTTTTTGAAGAAGTAAAAGGTTTTTAGTTTTGTTTGTTAGTTTAAAAATTCTCACTCAAAACTATTAATTCAAATAATATAAAACATAAAAAGGTTCTTAGTTCTATAACACCTATATTATACCATTAAGTCAAAATAAGGCTAAGAAGGAAAAGTGCAAATCGATGGTATGGAAATATTCTTTATGCCAAAGTATGGCAATGTTCCTCAAGGTATATTAAAATATACGAAACAATTATAATTCGTAATCTAAAATAAGTAATTTTATGCTATATTTACAAATTAAAATATATTATTTTTAATTCAAAACTAATTTTTTAGTAAATTCCTTGAAATATTATTTATTTAAAAAAACGAAAATTTATTTCCTGGGTGTAAACTGAAATCAGATGATTATATTTCAGATACCTACTGCAAATAAAATGTTTTTTTTTACTAAATATAAATAGATAGAGTTGCAAGACAAAATAACTGTCGATGGTTGGTCTTCTTCTAATTCGTGTGAAATTATTTTTTGTCTTGAAAGCTATTTTTGACACTTTCTATTATTACAAAAATTTTCATGATTCTTACAAAAACAATTCAAGGACTTTCTTGGACTTCAAGGAAAACTCAATTTTTTTTTTGGGAAAATAAATTCCCATTGAGGAATACCATACAATTTATGTAATTTTTAGCTTAAATATTTTGACTTTTATTAATATATAGTTACGTGACAGACAGAATGATAGATATATTACGAAATTTATTGACTTCATTTAAATTTTAGCAAACTAAGACACACACATATTTAATTACATATTTTCAAATAAATATAAAATTAATTACGTATACTGCGTAAACGTATTTATATACGTAAGTATTTACTAAATTCAATTATTTTATGTAACCAGAAGTTTGAAACTGAAAAAGCTCATATTAACGTCAACTTATTGCGACGTAGTGTCACAGATTGATCGAGAAATGGAAAGCTGAAGACCTATATTGATGTGGCGCAGCGGTGGTTACATGTGTCTCTATCACCTGATAGACGAGATGCACATATATCGTCAGTTTTTTCGTGGACCACATGTATTCCGGTTTTACGTTCAAACAGAGAAAGATCTGCCTGAGGGATTGGATAGAGAAAGGAACGTGATGTCGTCGTTCGTAGCGTTAGATTTTTTTCCGGGTACTCTACGGGAATTATTCTATTGCGTGTTTAGAAAAAAAAACACACACACACGGACCCACTGTTTCATTCATTTTAAAGGTAGGCTTTCTATAGACCTGTTCCTATTCTACTTATTTCTGTTAGTGATTTGTCATTATTACAATCAGTTTATCTAAATTCTCACGTTATATTTCTCCTCAAATAAAAAGTGACAATATTTTCTTTTTTGCTGGTGCACTTGTACACCTTTAATTGTCTGTGAGTATAATATTAATAGATTTTCTCAATATTTCAAACATTTTAATATTTCTTTAAGTATCTAACATATTTTTGTACTGTACATTTAATATGCACACGAATCGATATCCATATTCTTCTATATACATGTTATATGTTAATAATACATTACAATTTTTATGATATAATATTTTCCATTACATGATCGAAAGAGTAGGTTAAATTAAAACGTCGTTATCGGTGAGTTCTTAACATCTTAATAATACAACGTTAGACGTAGTAGTTAATAAGTTATTTCGAAAAATTATCGACTAGTTATAACAATATATCCTCATATTACACACATATCGTAAGCAAAACAGTAATCCTAAGTAGCAAGAAAAATTTTCCACACACTTTTTCCACGGCCATTTATAGAGTGAAAATTATGAGGAAAACTTTTACTTCCTCTTATCATATTTTATTTTCGTGATACCTTTGTATTGGCGTCTCTTAAATGAGAATGTTAAGTGATTAAAATACGTCTCCACCTTACATTCAGGCAGACCTTCCAGCACATTAAAAAGTAGAACTGTTTATCTTTTGTATAAAAGTTGTTTGTTTCTTTCTCCGTAGGCTCATGCCATTTCAAAAAAGATTTTTGCCAATACTTCCTCTCAACTTTTAGAAATATATTCGTTTCAAATCGTGAAATTACGAAGTAATTTTTACTTCTATGAAATTTGTGTTATGCCAAAGGTATGTTAAGATAATAAACGCGTGCGTTACTGAACTTTAAACATGTGTAATTTTGAAACTTACTTTCGGTAATTTTAAAGTGAAATGTCAAATTTATCTTTAAATATAATATGTGTTATAGTATACAGATACTTTTTTTGAGAATTTTAAGACAAATAATTATAAATAAAAGCGAAGAAAAAATAAACTGAGCAGTAATTGTAACTAACGGACAGACGAAGGAGAATTAAAAGTACATGGAGGAGAAAAAAAATATGGGAAAACAAAAGATCACTTTAATGATGTGATATGCACCTATCTCTCTCTCTCTCTATATGTAAGTATATATATATATATATATATATATATATATATATATATATATATATATATTTACGTTCTTGAAACTTAAAATGTCAATATTAAGAGGAACACTTTGAAGGTTCATTAATTATGAACTTTGAAACGTTACGTTATCTGTATGGCAAGGTATGTACTCGTAATAATTCCCTATATCAAAAGTAAATTAAACAACAACGTTGGAAAGCAAAATAAAACCTAATGTTTTTGTGTTTATATTATTAAGTACAAAACTAAATCTTTTTAATCGGGAGTCATCTTGAACAGAATTTAAATATATACCTTATATATACACTTCTCAACATCTGTAGGAAAATATTTCTCAATCGTGCTAGGAAAATACTAAGTATACTAAGCCCAAATCTTTATCGATAAAAATTATTGCTGCTATGAGCGAAATGTGAAAAAGTTGAATCCACATTACAACGATATCATTATAAATCGTTAAAAATATATCCATGTAAACTGTAAATATTTATATGACAAAATTAGTTATTCTAATCAGAAAAGGGACTTTTAAAGTGATTTATTATGAAAATAAAGTTTTAACAGTGAAAGCTAGGCAATAGCCAATTTTTGTACTAAAATCATTCTCTCATAAAATTAATTTTTTTTGGAAATTTGTGCATAAAAGACCTATTTTTGTGTTAGTTACACAAAAAATTTAAAGTTTTTGAAAACGTTTAGAAAAAAATTATCAACACTAGCCTAACTTTCAAAATAATAAATTTTACCAAAAATAGAGTATCAACATTTATTCTCAAAACTTAATTATAATGATTTGCAATAAAGTCTCGTCACAACAGACAGTAAATTATTTTAGATATTAACTATGATAACTTAACATGTCTTACAAGACAATTTCACGTAAGTGTAATTTAACGTGCGGATCTAAGGTTCCTTCAAGTTAAAATCTATAATTAATGTTATTGTTAATGCATTTAAATAAAGATAACAATTATGTATACTTGGATGACAAATAGCGCCGTCTGCTGGTAACTGTGTACTGGTTTAAGGAGGTAATAAAATAAAAAGTCAGTCGATTTGAAAACATCACATCACGTTTCATTAGATTATGGCTCAGACCCCTATTTTACTTTAAAATATTAGTTCGTTCTGAAATGGCTGCTTATTATATTGTGAATGTGCCGAAATTGAAGGGGCGCGAAAATTACGATTAGTGTACGTTTGCGAATGAAAATTCTATTATTTTGGGGGGTGTCGACATCATGAAGTCCAAAGACGCCATCGCCGCTGGCATCAATCCCGTTGATGTTCAAAAACAAAAGCAAAGCTTGTCAGTGTCTTTGTTTACGTTAATTACAAAATGTTATGTTTCCCGTCAAGTAAGTTTACTTTATAAGTCACCGCAAGATGTCATTGTAGTTCGCTGTTTGCTTCACTATTATTCTCTCTGTGCATTTTGTAACAGATGAAAAATCTGAATATATCCTTGTTTTAATTATCAACCACATCAAGGTAATACTATTTTCAATAATTTATTATTTTTCAAGAAAATTTGCAGTGAAAATTCCTGCATGTAATTAAGGAAACTTTTTATATAAAGCAAAATTATGGAAAAACTTTTCCATTTCCTTGACTTCTTGATATTTATGGCTCAGTTTCGTCTTCGTGGCTTTAAACAAGAGTTTTATGTAATTAAAATACGACTTTACCTCGTTTAAACACAGTCATAATTTTTTTGCTATATTTGAAACTTAATCTATTTGCGTTTTACACGCTGACTGATCGTTTATCTTTAGGCTCGTGATAGTTGGAACAAAGTTTTTCGAGAACGAAACGTTCTCTGCTTTTGGTTGTTAGTATTATATCTATTGTTGTACATCAAACGGTGAAGCGATTGTCACGAGGACAGATGCTATGCAAGAAGTTTGATATACTACTGTGGATTATATTTTCTTTTCTTTTCCAACCCTCAATTTGCGATGCATGGTGCTATCAGAAATATTAAAGCATTTTTGCAACAAAATTTATGTAATGTTTTTTGCATAGAATTCATCGCTATACATAGTTCTAATCAGAGTTCAAGTGGTGAGCATCCTTCAACGGGTCAACTTTTCTTTTACCGTACCTGCTTTAATAAATCGATAGCGCATTCCGAAGTCATTTTAAAATTTTGTCAATGGAAAAATTTCAATGACATATTGTTGCTTTATTATACGCTGTTGCTTATTATAGAAATATATATATATATATATATATATATATATATATATATATATATATACAGACACGTGTAACCTTAAATATAATGTAACGTTGGAACTTAGGGAAGAAATTATTAACATTAGAATTTTAATTGAGGGAATAACTACAGCATGTAATACTGATATTGCAAAATTTTAAAGCTAATAGAGAGAATATGAAGGAAAATCCATAATAAAAAGAATTTTTCTATCTAATGAACACGACCAGGAAAATTTTATATCGATTTTACTTTATTCTCGAAATTGAAAAATTAATTAGAAAATTAAATTAGAGTTCTGTCTGATACTCGTCTAATATTTCAACTTTTTATCACATTCAAATACAGATTTTTCAAGTTAGATTTGGCGGGTACTCGCGGTATTATTTCTGTTTGATTTTGTTATTTGGAATAAAGCATTTCTCGAATGCTTCCTGTCTACTTTTAGTTTCTGGAGTAAAACCAGTTACTGCGCCTTAAACCTTGCTCTGAGAAATGTGTCCATTGGTCGTGGGCGATCGTCTGCCGTTTATGAACTATACAAATATATTTAATATTTTTGAAATAAGTCATCGGCGGAGAGGTTGGAAAACTTAACATATTTTAGAGCAAGAGTGGGTTTGGTGCATTGTTCCGTAAAATAACTTTCGGGTGACAGTATAAATTTACCTCTTTAACCGATCTTTAAAAATAAATTTTTATAAATTCTATTTTCTGGTTTTATTTGTCACATTTACTCACATTTAATTACCTAAAAATCGTAACTATTATTAATATTTAAACGCGAAAGCGAGTTACTTTCTTTACTTATACATAAAAAAAATATTGCTCTTTTCCGCCCCATACTGAGAAGGTAAACTCAAAAGAAGGCTACTTTTTTAAATCCAAAGTACAGCAAGACAGTTATGGCCCACCAACACCTTTATAAATGAATGGACATATCTTATGTGTACTCAAGAATTGTCCGCTAGACTGGAACAGCTGGACATCGCATCGTTGCAAGCTGACACATCAATTGCATTATTAAAACACACGCGGTCTAAAAGGAAAAATTAGGAAGTTTAATTCAAGTGCACTGACCAGACAGTTTAATATAATTGCAGAGAGTGAGCATGGTTGGACCGGTTCACACTTCACGGTTCATTGCACTTAATTGACTATGTGAATGTCGCTGTCGATTTTTTTTTGCAGCCGAGTCTAGACTTGTATCAACTCGTTTGTTCCCCTCAAGACCCAAAAGCTTTCTAAATTACATTACACGGTCTGGTTTAATCAGCAGTTAATTACCGACATCAAACGTAAACATTATTTTCATCCACCTTGGAAGCAACAACGATCCGCTAGTCAATATGAGATATTTAGATCTCATCTATCTACTGTCAAACGTGATATAAAAAATCTTAGAGATAACTACATTCTATTTTGCTATTGATTTTACCCAAAGAGCTACCCGCAGCGCTCGGAACGGTGCATTATGCGATGTGATTGTTCGCGATTCAGCGGCGGCCGAAGCTTTTACCAGGCATTTCCAGTAGGTGTACAATCCGAAGATTTCTCGACTAGATGTTGTGACGGCAGCTCCTTGTGACGGCAGCTCGCGGTAGGTGCCGGAGACGACGTTGATGTCACACGGGTCTTTGGTAACCTTCAACTTGCTTTCTCCAAGCTGAAGAAATTAATCCGAATCAATAGTACACCCACATACATATTTGAAGCTTGCGCTGATATTTCTACGAAAGCATTGAAGCATATATTCAGAATTTCATTAAGAAGTGGCACATATTCCTTAGGTTGAAGTTGGGTAATATCTATACTAGAGTAGCACGGCGCCAAACGCAATAAATTTTAGACCGATTATCCTCTCTAAAACGCCGTTATCCTCTCTGAAATAGCTAAATTACTTGACTTCGTTTTACAGCGCGACATCTGTTCGACCTAGAAAATCTGTTATGAGCAGCCAGTGATTAGCTATTCTGGTAAAAGGTATTAATTACCCAATGAAAACTGTACGCTGTTTTGTTATTTACGGACGCCATGAAACTTTTTTCAGCCGTCAATGATGCAGCAGACGGCGAACGGTCGCTGTGTAACGTCATCGCCGTTGTTAAGTGGAGCGCAGAATATGGCTTACGGCTTAACGCAAACAAAAATTCAATAGTTAGGTACAGCCGAGCACACGCTCCTGTTAAGTACGAATATGCGATGTGGGATTACACTGCACCGTCCGCATAAGGTTGTTGAATCGGGAGTGAGATTTGATTCGTAATTGATATTTCGTGGGTATGTGGCGGATGTAGCAAAAAAATTGTTTCGGATACTTGGATTACTGTTGCATAATTGAAAGAATTTTTATTTCGTATCATCAATAGACCTGCTGCATACTTCATCAGTGGAGAGCCAATCAGAATCTGGTTCGACTATTGTGGTTAATTCCCCTTTCTATTTCCTGGCAATTTCCTCTTGGGTATGCTAGGTTTCCATTACATGTTACTCAGGGACGTTAGGCTCATGAAATTGATCTCCCAGTTTTTAAAAGGAAAAATTTCATGGCTGTATAATTGAGTAATATTTCATTCTTCCCACCTAACAATTTCCAGCGCTCATTCAATCATCATATTTTGCTATGCCATCCTCTAGGACTTGATTATATTGGAACTCTTCAGTTTTCCATGGTATTCATCTGCTCAACCACTTGACGCCGGTTGCACCAGAGTGTGATTTGTTCATGATGAATGAAAGTTTATTTGTCGAAATATGTCAACATATATCTTTTATAGTATGTTTATTCATGGTCAATCTAAAAGTTTATGTTTCGTTAAAATATGAATTGCTTAGGTTGCAAATAGTTTATTTGAAATGTATCGATAAAAGCATGTATGTACATAAATTAATAAATTTGCTCGCTTTCACGCCATAGTTACTCTTCTGAACCACGTTAAATATTGCGTACATAAAGCTTATATCAGAGAGGTGAACACAGTACTTAGTTAACCTAGAAATAGAATTTATTGCGTTTTAGAATTAAAAGTGGACATGTTTCTATGATCTATTGCACCTATAAAATTATGTAGATAAACACCCATCGAAGTAATGTGTCCACAGTTAACTTCTGCAGGGCACAGGATTCTATCTTTTCTCGTTATATCTTTTATTTTGTGTTTCTCTGAAAAATATTTTTGTAAGAAAACTATTTGTACGTGTTATTACCATTTCTTTTTAATGCGAGTAGGTTAAAGTTAAATTTTTTTATGAAAGTGTTTTCCCAGCGATTATACAAAAAAAATCGTTACAGTTTTTTTTATGAATTTTCAGAAAGTCATGGCGTAGTATATTGCACAGATATTAGCCGCAGTAGGCACAATGGAAATAACTTGGTCAATTTGTAGTCCTTCATTTTATATGTAATGCTTAGTAGCTCAATATAATTCATCATAGTAATGGTTAATAAAAAGCTTACGGAATAACGCAAACAATGACAAATTGTATCGTTCGTTTCGTATATGTTTAATACAGGATTCTGCAAAATTATTTAAGTTTCAATAATTATTTTTAAATTAAAAGCCAATAAAAATAGATAAATTTTGTGCAATATACCTATATTACTGATAATTATTTTTAATTTAAAATGCAATATTTGAAGCGATTCAATTTGTTTATTCGTTATTGTAAATTACGCGTGCATTTATTTTTTTGGCCTTTGCTATGTTTATACTAAGGACACTATAATGAAAAACGGTATCCTATCTATACAAATACCCTACCTTGATGTAATATATCATTGACCACAAAAGCAGATTACTACTCCGCAATTTTATTGAAGAAGGACAAGAAAAAAAATGCTCAATCTTTATTGCAGGAAACAAAACTAAAAGAAAAAATTTTCAAACAGTTAAGAATGAGTTTTATGTTACCAAAGCTACGTTTATCTTCTCTTCATTTAGTAATATTTATGACCAGCTTCATTCCATGCGATACGTCTTTTAGTAAGAATAATTTGATTAAATTGCAACTATACCATTCGTTCGTTCTTGTAATTTCTTCCGCTATACATAAAATGGAAACTGCTTCCATTATTAACAGCAGTCGCTTTTTTGTATGTTAATATATATTTTGGTCTAAAGATATAAGTTATTTAGTAATGAATTTTTTTTACAAGTTAGTAAAGAGAAATAAGCATAGTAAATTATTACAAGAACAAGGACTTGAAAACAGAAAATTATTGTTCACTTTTTTTTATTAAAGTGCAATTTTACCCTTAAATCTATTTTCAGATGCTACAATCGATATCATTACATGCTTTTAGAATCAGAGAAAATTATATTTGTTGAACACCACACTAGCCAAAGAATTTAAACAACTCCGAATGAAAGGTCATTCATATAAAATGATCAAATTATAAGTTTTTCGTTCAGAATTTTCTTATTGTTTCAGTATAAGAATTACTTTTGATACTGAAAGTATTTGCTAAATACCAAAAGTCAATAGTTTGACAATTTCCGCTTAATTTTAATTGTTAGAAAGAATGCCGGTATTTAAACAAATGAAAAAAATGTAATAAAAAGGTAGTATTCAGATGATGAACAATTTTCATTGATAAACAAAATTGTTTTACTGTTTTTCTACATGCACCATTATGACTTCCTTGACCTTGAAAGTAGTCAACCTGAAGTTATTTAATATTATAACAAAACAGAAACGGTGCAGTTCTGCTGACCAGAAGATACATTAGTACAACAGCTGAACCGTTGGGTAGCCTGTGATAGTAATGTCCTCAGTTTCAAATTTGTGTGACCAACAGTTTTGCTAATCAAAGAGGTAAGACTTGCTATATAAAACAACAAGAAATTCCGGTCTTTGAAGGGATTAGTTAAAAAATTAAACGAACAACCTAAAAATCCACAATATGCATTCGAGACTGCCAAGAAACGGAACCGATCATTACGAAACGAAAGTAGTTCAGATGTTGAAACCGTTCGCAAGAGGTACATTTTCAAGGAAAATATTGTTTTCTGTGTCGTGACTGAAACTTACTATAACTGTTCAAGTTGGCAAGGAGAATATTTTTATTATATTGATAAAACCTACACATGTTTAATTAAACAGGGTTAATAACAGGTACTAATATTAAAATCACGGGTAATCAAGTCAATACTGATCACTATTATAAACATACACTGAGCAAGGTCGGCGCCAAGGTTTAAAATGTTTATCTATAATAGGGCACTTGTATCAATTAAACGAAGCCACCTATTGGTATTTTAACACAATCTACGAATGCAGTAAATTCGAATTCTCGAAATCCTTGACTAGTTTGATAAATTAGCTAGTAAATTAAGTCCTTGTAAAAGTAAGTGGGTAACAAGAGAGGACAGCATTAACTATGAAATCAGGGAATGAATCTTTCCACTTTAGGTATAAAGATTTAAATTCGCTAAATTCACAGTTGTTTTTTTACAACTTCAACCAAATTCCAATTACTCAATTTTAAGCGTAAAATTGTTCTGAAGCTAGCTAAGGTAAAAAAACTTAAGATAAGATGTATGCTCTTTGCTTTTCATTTTTTCACTGCGCTTTTTCTTAAGAACTATAAACTTAAATGTCAGATGTGAGCTTTACCGCTTGATCGGATCAGACCACGATAACACTTAGCGATACCGTACAATATGATTATATGATACCAAACTGCCAGCGAGATCGGAGCATAGTATTTCTGTCACGTTTTAAGTTATCGCTAGCTGCCGATGTCTTCGCTAAATATGATTAAGGAGCTCATAATTAGAGAGCTTGTGGTAGAATTTTCAAGTATTTGATCATCACACAGAGATAAATAATCGTTAAATCTATTTCGAAAATCGTTTCAAAAATAAAACGGGCTATAATTCTACTATTTTAATTGGAAACTAGTCTAACACAAAATCTTTACTAGGAAATATTAAGCACCGCTTTTGCTAAATTTCCCATAAACTAAAGCAGTGTTATATTTACATTACTATGTTGGAGACTACACCACCAAAATGTAACAAAAAAAATATCCTATTTCATTTGGATGACCTCTGCTTTCTCATCTACCTGACCTCCTTACTTTCGAGACCTTTGTCCTTCAACTGCTATTTGATTCGCTCGCTTTCTGATTTTTAGGCTATACATACACATTTTTCAGTTAAATTCCAAAGAATAAATTTCTTCCTTTTTAAAATTCTTTCTTGTTAGAATTATGACAAAAGAATTTTATTTCTGCATGGAGGCTAATAACAAGGGATAAAAAAGATGTTGCTAATTAAAAATTGATTTCATTAATAACGCAAAATGTCAGTTATTGATAAATGGGAATTAATGATAATTAAAGAGTATTAAGTAAATATATATATATATATATATATATATATATATATATATATATATATATATATAAATATATATATTTATATATATAAACACACACAAAGCAATAGCAAAGATCTTTGCTAATAACCAAGCTGAAGATGTTGTAATAGAACGAAACCTTGGCAGTGGTAAGGAACTTAAAGAAAGTAGAAATAATACATCACATAGTTTCATTTATTTGTGGAAATGTATTTATGTTTAAAAACGGTATGGCACCGTAAAGGTTCCAAGTAAATACACGTATTTTCTTAACTTTCTGTTTTTGAGTGTGCTTCTTTTTCGGCGATTATTTGAAGTCTCTTAATTTTTTTCTTCATTAAAATTTTGTTATTATCCTCAATAAAAAAATGTATGAAACTTTTATCTGAAATACTTACGAATCTCTAAATAATTCCTTGATTTTAATTTATAAGTGATAAGAAATTTTAAAAAATCATTCTATATCTTTCAACGTCTAAGAAAAGATTGCATGAATATTTGTATGGATTTTCTAAATTCTCAGGCTGAATGTAAAATTGAAAAAATATCCATTTTCATTTTCTTTTTCATTCTAGAGTAGAAGTAAAGAAGCTACGAGAGTACATGTCTCTCTTCAATTTATTGAAAAAAAGGTCCTATAAAGCTGAAGTTTTGAAATAAATTCTTTGTCGTACATTTGCAATTAATACTGATCAAGAGATCATACTTTAATTTGAATATAATAGTCTTCATATGGACCAAATAAGACATGATTTCTATTTTTGGTGTCAACTTTCTTTTTTTATAGACACTGTTGCTATTTTAAAAACATGTTAGTTATATATTTATTTGAATGTTCTTGAGAGTTCTTGACCCAAACACTACTGTTACATACTTAACTCTAATACAAAACCGATTTACTTTACTTACATACTTGCAAGCCCAGTATTTGGATTGGTTGTTTGCAATATATGTCTGATGAAATGAATGAATGTAAAAAAATACATTCGCATACATCTGTTGCATTATACAGGCATGTGTTACTACAAGTCAATAATTAACGAAGTAAATATTGCACGTTTAGTCACAAAAAATTACTGACCTTATTGACAGTTTTATATTGAAGTTATCACGCGTTCATTAAAAAAATATATTTATCGTCAACAATTCTTCTACCTAAAAATTATATGCAAGATTATACCAATCAACTTACATTACACAAATCTAAAAATGCATTATGTCCGCGAAAAGTTCTACTGTCGTCAAATTAAAGCTTAACTAATTTTTTATAATGATTTTATATAATTCATAGTCAGTAAGCAACCATCCATGAACAATGCCTGTATTCGTCAGAGCAAGATTTATCGCGGTTTACACCGGGTTTGACTCTAAGAATAAAAAGTTCAAAGGAAATACTCGGGGTTCACTTTGTTCGCACTACCATAGAGAATAAACGAGCAGCAAAAAATAACGTCAAAAATTTCCACATTTGAATGTAGGAAATGGTGAAAATAATCAAAATAACCTAAAAAATCTAAAGGCATACAAATTAAAATAATCTAAAGTATACATCCATTTTTGAATCGAAAGTTGAGTATGTATGTAACTATATAGATACACATAAACACACACACACATGTATATATATATGTATATATATATATATATATATATATATATATATATATATATATATATGTATATGTACATATATATATATATATATATATGTATATGTACATATATATATATATATATATATATATATATATATATATATATATATATATATATATATATATATTAGATGAACAAATTTACAAATTTGAGAGCTAACTCTATTTTTTTCATCGACAATATTTTACGTGGCATTGCCGTTAAAATTGTTCCATTGACATGAAATAAAAAGGAACACGGAATACGCTATTGATTCATTCACACAGGTACAGTAAAAGAAAACCGACACTACGAATGAGCTTCAGTGCGGTGAATTGTTTGAATTACCCTCGATCATTTGAAAGCGTATTCGAATGCGTATCCCTTTATTTTCAAAGTAAAACACGATCATGTGGTCCACCAACAGTTTCATGTTTTACGTGCAGCATTTGTTTCTGCTGATTAAGGTTATGCATTTACGTTGGGCTACATTTTGCAACTTCATAGATTGAACACATGCATGTTTTATAATTATTTTTTAAAGTTGCAAGAACATCTTATACCGGTAATTTTGTATGGTACTTATATAGTATTGTTTAAGATACTTATTTTTGACTCACAGAATCTGATTAAAAGTACATAAATATGTTGAATTCATGCAAAATATATGACATTAATTATCGATAATAAAAATGATTTAACTTTTAATAAAATAACTTTTAAAGAACCGACTTCAAATATATGGGTACTAAAAAGTAAAATTAATTAACTCAAAATTGGCATCTATTTATTTGAATTAAATAAGTTAAATTAAAAATAATATAATTTAAATTCAATTTATAACATAATATATTTTTTAAGTTGCAATATAATTTAATTCATAACATAAATTTAAAATTTTAACTAGTGACGACAATAAATAGATTCATAAAGGGCGTATATATATAATATAAAAATTTACATTTGTATGAGTTGATAAGTGGCTGACGCTGACTTCAAAAATAAGTAACTTAATTACTTATTGTATTACGTATCGTATTAATTACTTTTTAAAAGGTATTTGTTTTTAAAATTTTTAGTGGTTGATATATTAATTTTAATGATCACACTTGTTTTCTTTCTTAGAATATTAAACTATTAATAAATCCAGGGGCAAAAGCTAGTACATAGATCATTTTCTCTTTGTCTAAATTTAACTATCAACAGTGAAGCGTTAGTAGTAGCCGCCAATAGTTAGCTGTTAGCCGTTGAGGATTTTGGTTCTTCATATTCGAAGTCCAATATCACATTTTACAAATTAAAAACTACCATTTGAGAAGTTCCGTTTTACAGGTCCTAAACCCAATATCAGATTGTGCAAAGTGATAACTGAAGTAACAACCAACCAGTAGCATATATATTGAATCACCATCAATTTATTACCATCCGTTAAGGAGTTGCGTTATTCAGAACTCATCATCATATACTGATCTGGTCGATGGTGCAGTTAATATGCAAATTAAAAACTACCAGTATTATATATTTTGAATTACGTTTCATTTACTACGACCCGATAAGGAGTTCCATTGTTTATATCCTGAACGCATCGTCAGACTTTGATCTGAACGAAAGTGTAGTTATTTTGCAAAGTAACAACTACATCTTGAATAACTTTCAATGTCCTGCCATCCTTTAAGGAGTTCCATTGTTCATCTCCAGTACACATCATCAGACTCTGACCTGGTTGACGGTGTAGTTATTTCGCAATGTATCAACTACTAGTAGCAAATATCTTTAATCAGGGTTAATTTACTAATATCCGTTAAGGAGTTTCAATGTTAATATCAAAACTTGTCATCAGATCCTGACCTGGTAAGTGGTGCAATCATTTTGCGACATAAAACCTACCCTTTGCCAATATCTTAAATCATAATTGATTTACTGTCATTCGTTAAGGAGTTCCACCCTTTATTTCCGGATTTCATAATCAGATCATCATCATATTCATATGAGACCAAATCTCTAGTACCTTCTTTCAAATAAAAATATTTTTTTAGTTATGCCAATTTAAGGTAATATAATTTGTTTTTTTGGTAGTACAATTAGGTAATTTTTCAGTTATAGTTATGTTAATTTTTGGTAGGATAATTTGTTTTTAACAATTTTATATTTTTCTAGATAATCACTGTTATTATAATTATAGACACTAATTTAATTATGGAGATCGTCAATATCAATTTTTTAAATATCATGTAAATCAATAAAAATAATTAAACTAATAATTTTAAAATTTGTAAAAAATTATCGATATTTCATTCCCATTAAAACAACATTCCATTCTATCTTTACATGTATTTGATCGTATTTTAATCTGTGTACGGTTTTGTAAAAAAAATCGTAACAAAGTAATAAACTTAAAATGCGATAACGTCTTTTGAATCTTCATTATATTTTTGATCTCAAAAGTCTGATCATATTTCTAAGTTGTTATTGTCACTATTTGTAACAAAAGTTGGTCACTGGTACAGTCTTCGTTGGACATACTCACTGTTTCCAAAAACAGAAATTCTGAAAAATAACTGTTTTACATTGCTTTACTTTTTGCTTTTAGGCAATAAAACCAAAGAGTAATGATGTAAGAGACTCCCAAAGAAGTACGTTTTCCACCTCTTTTTCGAGTTCCACTTTGAAAAATGTAATCTCTGAGTAAATATGACCTGTTTCTAATATTACAATTGACATTAACATTCTCTCTTGTACTTGAACAAGAAAAACATTTTTTTCATTTGTGAAAGTAGACATTTGGAAAGAGAATGATTGTAAACAAACCAATATGTTATTTTGCTTGCATTTACTTAATAGTTTAATATAATTTGATTTGTTATTTCTGATTGAAGTGGTCAGAGGTTGTGAGGTCCCAAAATATTTTATTTCATAATTTTGTTTGTTTCATTTATATATCTATCAAAGATACAGCAATCAATATATGTTTGCTTCTATTCACATATTTTTGTTTATAGAAGCAAATTAAGCATTATAGGATGTCTTCCGTTATATCAAAAACTTGTGTATTTATATTCTATTTCATCGTAATATTTCTAATATACACATATAATAATTTTGACGAGAATATCTCCTTTCGCTATCTTAACGCAACAATTCCATATCCTTAAATATATCAGGAAATAAATCGTTAAAATATGTGTGTAAAGTAGGAGAAAGCTAAGAAAGATTTGAGTTCTACCACTTTCTAAATTGCAAAATTTATCGCTAGGTACAAAAATATAATTGCATGTGAATTAATTCCAATATTGCAATTTTCTTAAAGTAAATCATAGTTTTCCATAACTTGTAACAATACTGTATTATTTTTTATTAATAAAAATCATAAATTTTTGCTTACGTACTTTAAATTAATGAACATTTTTCCCATATCTTGCATCTCATACTGCCTATTTTATATTAAAGATATTTATGAAATACAAAAAAAATACTGTATTACTTTTTTCAAATATTGACTAGCTTCGTAATTCAATCATAGTGTAACATTGTTAAAAAACGAACCGAATAGTTATTTTGTCTTGTGTCATCTGTCCGTATGGTTGTCATATGTCGTCCTCGGTTTGGTACGTCATCTATACTAGACAATATATAAATAAATTAAAAACAATTACCTGCCAATTATTTTAGAATTTCATAATCTCCATGAAATTCACGTTTCAGCTTAGTATCTGCAATTGTTTTTATTTTGTAATACAACCGCAAGTTTCTATGGGAAATAACACTCAGTTCTCTCATCTACTTAAAAAAAGTGATTTGGGAAATTAGAAGCTCACATGTACACACATTTTGACAAGAGGGACTAAGACCCATGTATCGGTAGGTATTACACCTTGTATATTGTATCTTAATTTTCATATACTTATAGAAATATATGTGGAAACTTCCAATATTTTCATACTTCGTCTTTTTCAAATAGTTCTAATAATGGCTCTTCTACTCAATACTCTCTCTTCGAAGTCAATTATATTTTATTTGTCCCTTTTTTTTAATATAATTCTAGGAAAACTTATTACCATGATTGATATAGGTAATTGCTCAATAAATTAAAATAAATAATTAGATCTTAAACGCACAAGGATTAAAACGTCCGATTAAATAATTATGTACAGCTTACCCAATGAATTCAACTTTTATATAATATGTATATTTTGTTGATATCATCAATTCATCAACAAAAGGTATCTATTATATTAAAGTAATTCTAATGCTTATTTATTTATGATACCCGATGCTTCACTCTATTATTTCTTCACTTAATTCTCGATTCTTTTTCATTTTCTGCTCACAAATTAAATTTTGCTACATATTTATTTTTACCATTAGGGGCTATTTTCTAGATCTAATAATTTTTCACTTTGTGTGGTCAATAATTGCAATAAATGCCTTTAACTTATTGACTGCAAGAAATATAGCTATTTATTTGTTTGATTTATTAGGGACGTTTTCAAATTACGAATATTTCTGAGGGTCTAGCTCATGACTGATTACAAAAAGTGCTGTGAATGAATGGGTTGAGAGAGGTCACTTTTTAGTAATAAATACCTTTTACGTACGTATTACAAGGAATACTGAAGTTAATATATAATTAAATAAAAGACAAGTGGTTAAATATAGTCACGTTAATATTAAACAAAATAAATAAATATTTAACTATTTGCATAAAATACATACTCTACGTAAAATACCACCACATATTCTAAAAATTAATTAAATATATTTAATATTTATTTATTACAATTAATAATACCATTTATCTATACAATTTATTACAATTGAAGCCTGTATAAGAGTTTTGTTATGCATTTTTTTTATTGTTATAAAATATATAAACATAAGTGCGATGCGACCTATTCCTGTAATATTTTTGTTCTCAAGGTTAAGGAAAATATTCTAAAGAGAACTAACTGACACGATTTGAAATATAGTTCGGTATGATACTCATACTCGTATATTCAAGGTCATATAAAAAGTCATGTTCAATGAGTTTTATTATTTTACCGTCCCGATATATATTTTAGTGGCGATATTCCTATTTCGTCTCATTTGTGTCCTGACTTTATGTACTGAAAAATGTTTGATTTCAACTTATGCGAAATACGTAAAATTTCCAATAATGTGACGAAAAATTTAAAACAGTAATAGTAAAAAAGGTACACATTATAACCCAACATGTTTTTATTTCAAATATTAAGTGATAACTTACAAAAACGCTGATTATTTTCACATACATATTTTATGTCACCTTCAACTGGTTTTAAGTTAACGATGAAATAGTATTTAAAATTGTAGACTTTCTAAAAAAAGAGTCTGAATTTTTTTTTAAATATTAAGATTACTCACAAATTTAGAGACTAAACTATAGTTTTACTTAAATAATAAGTGATACTGCGAAGAAATGCTGAATAATTTTCATGCTAAAATTTCGTCATCAAATCCAAATTTACAACAGATTGTATCTTATATTAGTTCATACAAATAAAAAATTATTTCGCAGGCATCTTTGGAATTGTACTGTATACAGGAAATTGACGCATCGTTTCGACAAATTGCGTAATTATTATTTGATCCACGCCCACCGCCTTTCCCGTCTGTCAACGTCAAACTACCCTTTATTAAAGTTCACAGACATCGATACACAACTTGTTATTATAGCTTTCACATTTCATTATTTCTTTTGTTTTTTACGTTTTCTCTGTAAAATTATTAACTTCCAAACGTAGTTATTTTTATTTAACTGACATTTCTTTTTATTTCAAATATGTCAATTTAAAATTGAAGGAAAATTAATTTGTTACCAAAAAGTGATAAAAAAACTTAAAACTATGAATGTTTCGGTGTCTTTACACAAATTTCCTGAAAACATCTGGTAATACTTGTAAAGAGCGTTGTGTTTGGTCTTCTGTTCAATTAACGACAGAATTCCAGTGAGAAAAAAAACTAAATATATAAATTTAACGAAGCGATAAAACTACTTTTTGTATATGACATATATGTTTTTATCATTTGCTTATGAATGCTTAACTAGATATGCAAACAAACATAGATTTCATAAATTTCAATATAGGTACAGTTTTTAAAGGGATTTACTAATCTAAAACTGAATTAATTATTTTTCATTAAATAAGATGGTTCGTTTATCGTCTCTTTAATATTACTGTTACGGTAAGACTATAGTTGCTTACCCTTCATTCAAACTGCAAGAATATGTTGAACACCAATGAAAATATAAATCGATTTATAGAAACTAACCATGAGTTTTTTTTAACCCCAGGTACATATACAATACACGGTTTTATGTAATAGTTGCATCTGAATACTTCTATAATCAAAGTGTATGTAAATTGTTCAATCTTTCTGACTCTTGAATGCAGAGTATTTAAGACAAATTAAGTAAAATTTTACCAAACATACGATTTCGTATTGATCTATTAACAAGACATACTTTTGATTCAAGTGGAATTATTCGACAATAACTCACAACTTCAACACAATGTAATATGCATTTCGTATGCTAAAAATATAATTTAAATAAAATTGATTTTTTGCATTATGTAAAGATCAAACAATTGAAATAAAAACGGAGTGATTTATTTGAGGAATATATGACGATATATCAACGATATTTTTGGGATTTTAAATTTGGTAAAATTAAATAACTTTTTTAGATTAAAAATGACTGCAATGGACAATATCATATCGCTGTCGTGATATATTAATATGTGTAATATAACTACGGACTCAGGTATTGAGAAATACCGAGCACGCGAGAAATATTTGAGTTTGTGCTGAAAGCAATTATTTTGGTAACATTTGTATACATTGCGTACTCATATCTCCAGAACAACATCTTCTGGTGAACCGTAACTAAATAATGTAATTTATTATTAAAGTGCTGGACTGTCAATTATTACATTATAACAGAAATAAAGAAAAAGCCATTTAAATAAAAAACGTTTCAATATGTGCATCGGAAAGAACTTAGTCGTGAAGGAATTTATAAAATAGCCGTTTATGTTCCGAGGTAAGTCTTTCGATTGCCACCCTTTCGATATTTTACAGTATGTCATGATTAAATGAAACTACGTAATGTAGTATTATTTCTACTTTCTTTAATTTCTACACCACGACTTAGGTTTCGTTTTATTACAACATCTTCAGGTGGGCTATTAGCAAAGAGATATTAGCAAAAGTCTTCGCTAATAGAACCCCTAAAGATGTTGTAACACAACGAAACCTAGGTCGTGTCAAAGAAATTAAAGAAAGTAGAAATAATACTACATCTCGTAGTTTAATTTAAATGTGAATAATGAATTTCTGCAATATTAAAGCCAAATATATTCAGTATGTCATGAATTATAGTTTTGCATGACCGATAAATCAATCGCATATGTGGTTATATACCGAACTCCCCCGTCTCGATCCCGTTTGAACCCTTCTACTCTGTCGCAGTTGCAGCTGTTGTCCAATCACGCTCCGATCACAGGTATGCATATGGTCCAAACCTATGCTCCTTAGGTTCCTACAATTAACAAACACGGTATACTTCTTCCATGTATTTATATGTAACAGAAAAAATGTTTTTTTAATGTATTCAGAAAGGGTGGTAAGATTAAACCCCTCACAAATTTTACTCCAAAATTTCTATTCATTTATTGGCTCTAATTAACAGAAGCTAAGTTTAACTAAATACTCAGTAATCAATATTTAAATTAACCACAGTGAAGTTATTTAACGCATCAAATTAAGTTTTAGATATCAACACCACCGAACATTATTTAAGATTTATTTATCACAGTTCCTCTAGTTCACTTTAAAATGTGAATGTATACCACTTTACATAATGAGTTCTGTTAACAGGTTAAGTTTAAATTTCTATGAAAGAAATTTATTCAATTTTGCAGTTCAGCTCGAAATATTGTTACTAATTCTTTGAAATAATTAACATGGAAAGAAATTCAAGGTTAACATGAAATGTCATAGCGTAGGCGTGGAGAAAATTTTAAAAGTGACGAATTACTGATATTGAATATATTTGGCGTTAATTTTGTAGAAATTCATTATTCACAAATAAATGAAACTGCGTGATGTAGTATTATTTCTACTGTCTTTAATTTCTTTACCATGACCTAGGTTTCGTTGTATTACAACATCTTCAGGTGGGATATTAGCAAAGATCTTCTTCAGGAATATTTGCTAATATCCCACCTGAAGATGTTGTAGTACAACGAAACCTAGGTCGTGATAAAGAAATTAAAGAAAGTAGAAATAATACTACATCACGTAGTTTCATTTATTTGTGAGTGACGAATTACATTATTTAAATTATGAAAACATTCGCACGTACGGCCATATTAATTAGGTGAATAATTTATTCGGAAATAGCCATAAGTCCTGACTGTGTTGGAAATTCGAAAATGTTTAAATACATGTCATTGCAGATAATGTTATGAAATGCAAAAAATCGTAATATGTTGGCATATAATGTATATTACATTATATGCCAACAAATGTTTTTCATAGGAGTTCTTAAAAATCTCTCTTAAGCAGTCGGCCAATTTTTTCTTAGACGTTCCTCCCGCTACTTTTTGAAGGCAGCCGCCGCATCTTCAGAATCTGGGAATCATATTCCTCCTAGTTTATTTTTAATCCTTGGGAATAAATGGAATTCACATGGTGCGAAGTCGTAGCTGTATGGTGGATGACCCATATCGCTACTCTCGCCGTAGTCTAATTTTTGGTCTTTTATCTGATTGAGTGGGCAGAAACGTTATGGTGATGAATGAGGATTTTACTATGGTGGCATTGTCTGAGTACACTTATTGTACACTATTTACTAAGCGAATAATGTACAGTAAAAGATCCAATCAGTACTTAACTCTTATTTTCTTTGTAGGCATTTCTTCAAAAAGAAAAACTTACTGGAAAGCCTACCTCATAATTTCGGTTTCGTAATAGTATATTCATTCAGCTTTCTTTAAATGAATGGATGCAGTATACAGCATTTAAATAGCCTGCGTCGAATTTGTCTCGTATTTGTCGACGTAAATTAAAGCGGCAGTATTTTTAAGTTTCAGTCAAATCATGGGATGGCCACCTAGTAAAAAACAAACTGACATTTAAATATATGTAGATTTATTAGCATTTACTAGTTATTATCAGAGTATAGTGAGTCGCTATATTGTATTTGACAATTACCTATTGTGATAGTACCATGACTTGTCCGCATACGTCATCAGACACTTGAATTACCTATGTTATTGTGATCGCATAGCTTCTATTTTAAGAAGTTAATCTTTATTTTTGTATAAGAACAAGACACATGCTATAAAATATAATACGGATTCAACAGAAAAACCTGCAGGTGAAGCAGTTTTATTATTAATAGTCTCAAGTTTATTCTTGTTTCCGCGAACGTGGTGAAACCAAAATTATAGTTTCGAACAATTATATTACGTTTAAACGCCAAGTATATGGTAAATCCTTGGCGTACTTAGTTTATATTTAATAGTTTGTGTACGACTACATTTGTTATAAATATAGCAAACCAAAGTTACTATTCTGAATTAAATATTTTCAATTCTTTATCAAATTTGTAAAAATTCAGATTTCAGAAAATTCAACAAATTCAGCAAATTCAACTGGGAGTTTTATTAAAATTTATCCTAATGCGTGCCAGATAAAACTAATTGCGTTGTACCCTAAATTCATTTATTGCAAAAAAAATTCTGCCTATATTAAAATTCTGTCCGGAACATTCCTTTTTCAGTGATAAGGGCTTCGAATTTTGAGAATAGATAGAAAACCAACAAGCCCAACTTAATTTAAGCCGCTTTTCTTAAAGAAAAAACTTTTTCTCTTTTTTTTAAAGCATCATAAAATAACTTATAACACAAGGTAGACAAATATAATTTCTACAGAAATTTTTATCAAAAATTCAAACGTTTAAGTGGAATTAGTTTTAGAGAAAAAAGCGCATGTTTTCTTCTTCACACTCTAACTGAATCATGTCAGTCATATTTTCCAAAACTTCACTTTCATTGCATAAATTCAAGAACAACAAAGTGCCTAGCTACCTAACGCGTAGTGTTTACGGAAATTTATGGTGTACATGTGGCGCCATCTATCGATGTGCACCATCTATTGATGTGCACTGTATATTTTAAATCGCGCAATGACGTTTTCTATCGCGACATAAATAAAAGAAATGAATGTGGCTATAACTGAAGTGTGGGGTGATACGGGAGGGATAGATTCTTGACCCCCACACGGAGAGATGCATGATGGCAGACATCATTGGTACTAATAGTCAACACATAAATTATTTTTATATTGTATTTATTTGTTCTAAGTTTTCTTTGTTTTTTTAAGTTGTTTCCAATTAGAATAAATTGACAATATTTAAAATTTAATTAATCTGTAACATTTGCATTTGGCTGTGCAAATTTGTTTGTGAACTATTTTAATACCTGTACATATCATTTAAAAGTAAAGCTAAAGCATAATTAAAGTGTTTACAAAAGAAAATTAAAAGTATTTAAAAGAAACATTTGGAGGTATGTAATAAAAGTAATAGAACATAAAGATTTTATTTTTGAAAATAGTTGTTCTTTTTCTGTGAGTCTGTTTGTTAGTTCGTCCGTCACGTAAGAACAGGGAAAAGGATTTCAGTGAAGTTTTTACTGGTGGATTCTACCTGGGTAGTAAATACATTACCTTATATCGCAGTCCCTCAATAAAAAAGAAGATATGTCAATTTGACACTTTATTACACATTGTATGTTTAAAAAAAAAAAATTTTATAGATATTGCAATAAATGTCATTAATTGTATTAACCTTACAGTTAATTAAATATTTTTTTTAAAACGCAAAAGAAGTCACAGGCACAGCTAGTTAATAATAAATTGCACAAACCAGAGGATATTTTCCAAGTTATGTATTTGTATGAAAAATTTTAGCGGATTAATAATATTAATTATTGTAAATAATGTTTATGAAAATTATTGTAATCATGCTTGTAAATAATTTTTGCTTCGTCCTTATTAAGTTATTATAAAATTTGATTTGATTTTTGAACAATGGTAAGTACAATTTAATAACCATAAATTGACTATGTAAAGTGAATAAAAAATAACAAGAACATATAAATATATATGAAGAAACACACACACACACATGTATATATATGATTATTCCTCAATCCATAATTAAAACAGATCATATTCTAGAACTCAAATCTAAACAAAAACATTTGTCTTAATTACCGATTTCTTTGGAATTTCACAATTGTAGAAGCTTCCATTCAATTTAGAAAAAAATGCCACGAATTTTCACCCTAACCACTTTAGTTACGAGAAGGCGTTTTAAATATCCGTGAGCGGATGCGAACGTATTTCTGTGTACCTTACTTTGTGAAACAAGATTCCCATTTTCCATTCATACTTTTCGGGGCTTAGGACCATCATAAAACCAGGTGTGTAATTTTTATTGAAATCGGTAAATTCTTTAAAGCATTTTCAGGAAAATTATAGCAATGTATTTCTAATGATTTAAAATGTACGTACCTAATAAACTCCTATTAACACAATTTTATATTCTTATCCTTAGTAACATCTGAATAACTGTTCAAAGTTCGATTAATTTTGTTCGATAAAAATTTGCATATAGTTATAGTTATTAGAAACACATTTAACGTTATTTGGATATCCAAACCAATTATATATGTAACTTGTAATTCGATACAAAAATTTTAAAAATTCTAACCAATAAATATATAATCTTTTAAGTAAAACAGTGGCATTTTATAATGTTATAAAAAATATTAATGTACAAAATCTTGGACCCCAGAATACATTTTGGTTGGATTTCTATCTTTAAAGGATATCTATCTTGACTTTGCATTATGTATCATTTCCCACAAAATACATTGTTCTTAAAAAAAAATTACAATAAGATTAGCATAATTTTTCAATATAGTGTTTTTTATAACACGATAATTTTTCCAAAAATTTTATTTCAAGTTCAGTCAGCAAATGAAATAAAGGGACATTTTCTATTAAGTCTGCCAACTTGCTTTGCCGAAAGTGCAAATAGGGCGCTCCGCTTAAATTTGAAGATAGCTAGACAGGATCAATAAGTGGTTTCACATTCCACTCCGCAAGTTCACTGAGATCTGTTATTGAAAACTATATTCTCGTCTGCAGTAGATTTTAAGACGCTTACTTAATGTATATCATGCAGGTTAAATATTTCAAAAAGCATAAATTTTGATTCACCGCTCCACATTTTTCAAAAAAGTTCGGTCTTTCATATCTTTCTTCAAGATTTCTCTATAAAACTGTGTACTATTTTCAAAACATCATGACAATAATGCTTGAATGTTTAAAATCGTATGGACGTTCAAATTCTCTTTGTAGTACATGATGTATAACAGAAAGTGGTGTGCCAGTACTTCTTTCAATTCTACACATAGTTGATGTTGGATTATTTTCAAAATCTGTCCATATTTGTTTATCTCTTTCACCAATATTTACAGCCGTGATACATTTCTAAAAGCCATTCATTGCTATTTTACCTTCCAAATATGATAAATATAACCAAAAAAAGGCAAGATGTTTAGAAAATGGTGGTGCAGCCTTGATAAGAAAAAAAATGGTCAAGAGATTGTTGACTTAGTTGCTGTGCAGTCTAATAGCCGACCCGAGCAATATCATATTATAGTGATGTACTTCGCAGTAAATACTTAACCTTTTTGAGGTTTTGTGTTATGGTATATTTAATAGTCTAAATGCAAATCAGAAATTAAAAAGCAAGTCTAGTAATAAAAGTTAAAAGAATAAGAATGGGTATATCATAACATAGTAAACTATGGGAATAATTTAAGATAGAAAAGCAAAAATACTTAAGGTAGTTATAGCGAAGAGAATTGAACCAATGAACGATAGAATATAAACGAATTACAGACAGATAGTTTCTCTCTCTAACATGAACAAGCTAAAACGATTATTATACCAAGATATTATTCATAATTTGACCACTTTTCTCTCAAATGGCTTTACAGTTATTTACGGTTATTGGAATTTATACGGTTATGGAACCGACATAAAAGTTCAAGGAAAAAAGTGTTAATAAGTTTTTTTTTAATTTTTTCGATGGTGTAAAAATTCTAATTTTTCTATGGTCTAAAAATTATAATTTTTCGATGGTCTAAAAGATTAAGTCCAGTAATTTTTAAGAAAATTTTCCTATCATCTTTTTCAATATTTTTTCATAATATTAGTCTCCAAATTTGAATATATTTTTAGAACCTCAAATTCTATTCTATCGAATATAACAAAAATATCAAAATTTTCCTCAATTCTTGGTATAAGATAAAAGGTTATTTTGTAGCCCGACTAATATTAAAAGTATTGCATAGTTTTGATACGGAGTCGATTAATGCGAGTCAAGATATGAAAAAATCGGCAAAATTTAAAAAAAGTACAAATTGGTGGAAAATTGACCCAAAAAGAACTTTATATATTTTTTGGAAAATAGATAAAAAAGCATTTTTCTAAACAGCGTTGTTATGACACTATATTTAAACTGTCAGTCATTACTCACTATAGTGTTTGTAAATATTAAATACCCGCTCAATGTGTGTACGATTTATTAATACAATATGGTCGTTTATGTTATATATATATATATATATATATATATATATATATATATATATATATATATATATGGATATATATATATATATATATATATATATAGATATATATATATATATATATATATACATTTATATATATACAATTTATATCATATACAATTAATATATTGCATTCGTTGACTATTCTAAGGCATTTAACTAGTTAAAATGACCAAAATTTCGGGAATGCTTCAAGAGATGAATACGTCTAAATACTTTGTACAACCTCTTCAAAAACCTGAAAACAGAACAGCTTCGGTAAAAAGATATAAGGTTATTTCAAATTATTGCCACCCCAATGTAGGAATTCGTGAAGAATGCGTCACCTCACCCTTTCAATTTAATATAAATATATGAAGTTTGGAAGAAAAGTGGACAAACGGAATTACGGCCGAAGCTCAAAATTTTTGAATTTCTATGTGAAAATGGCATCGCCTTATTCGAAATTTATTCATCATGTGAAAGGTCTACTTAAAAAGTTGGAAAAGATTAATCTAGAATACGGATTAGAAATTGATCACAATAAGATAAAGATGATGACTATTAACCGTGCTAACGATTAATAGGCCTAATTCACTGACTAGCAAATTGCGACTTGATTTAATCATAAACCTCTGTGTGGGCATTAATTCCTAATAATAGCGGCTGCACTGATGAAACTAAAAGGTCTATAAAGATTACGAGATCATTATAAACAAACTTAGGAAGATATGGAAGAACAACAATATCAATAAATTTCCCCCATTTTACTCTAGGCGGCAGAGACGTGGATACTACGTGAAAGAGAAAGAAATATATAGACGCCCTGAAAATGTTCCGCTGGAGAAAAATGCATGAAGCATATATCATTGATATTCATGTTTGAAACATCGTGATATACCATCATTCATACTAATGCATTTATACTACAACGATTCCGTATCAGGCAGCTTTGGAAATATTTTAATCAATATTTAACAAGCCTTATCAGCAACAAATTTATCGCTATGATTACGACCACTCTGCTAAGAGTGTAACGACTAAGAAGGAGAACAATTATTAATTTGTGCCTTATTTTAGAAAGTTATTACTTTGAAAGTGATAATATTCTCTCCCTTTTTCCGACTCCCTATTTTACAAAAACTTTTTATATCATTTTCTCGTTATAATTATTTACTCCAGAAAATAAATTACTCCACAAACAACTTTTTTCTCCTCAATATTGAACTCAATTTTTTGCAGCAATAATGGAGTGTTTTAGAATTTTCATACAAATACACCCATCTTTATCAAGTTTTGGGTATTTTAATTGTAGACAAATTTATAACATTTTATTTAAAATATACCAATAAGACGGTATTCATCGTACAAGTGGAGGAATGTGTAAAATTCAATAATATTGCCTCAGTCGGTTTTTCTCCTTAAAACAAGCCTCAATAGAAACTAGAAGTGAAGTTCTATGTACGTCTTATGTATCAGATAACAGAGACTGATGTAACCGCCCCTACAACATATCGATCCACGTCCTCAGCTTCCTACATTTCGATCAGTATTGCAGTGAAATGTTCATGTAGTTGTTGATAGGAATTGATTCAATTACAAACTTACCGTTCGTTTGTTCATCCTCAAAATTTCAAATGTAAATTTAAAAATCATTTACATATGCAATGTAGGTGTCCATATTTGCCTATTTTAAATTATGTGTGTCTGTGTTTTTTATTTTGCTTCAGTTTTCCAATACTTAGCGGAAATCAAATTAATTTCATTTTTGCAACTATCCGTTTGTCCATCATCAAACTTTATATTTTCAGTGGAAAAAAATCCAGGTTAAACTTTTAGGCTTATTCAAAGTGTTAAGAATGTGATAGAATATAATAACGAATGGTTCCATGCAAGCACAAAAAAAAATCAAAAATAATAGGTCACAAAAGCTGTAAAAATTACTAAGAAAACATGAGCACACTACAATTAGAATAAATATAATTCCTACGAGAGCTACTTACTAATCGTAAAATACTGAGCAATTCCATAACCCTATTCCTGAAGCAGTCAACGGTGCAGAAAAAAATAAATTTCTAAGCTGAGTTCATCGCAGAATTCCACATTTAACAAAGTGAGTACGCGAAACACATGTGAATGTTGCAGAATAGCCGTGCGTGTTCTAGGCGTCCTCTCACAAATTAATTGTTAGCATTAAGTGGTGCTAGACTCAATATCAAGGGAATATCAATGTTATGATTTAGTCATTAAAAAAGTGTGAGGATGAATTTTTTGTTCGAGTTGAAATATAATTATAGATTTAGAAGGAAATGAGTAAGTATAATGTCCACACAGTTTGTAATAGAAACATCTATTGAATTATTTTTTTATACCTTATTCCAACATTAGGATATAAGTACTTCTGCATTAGTTTTGAGAGTCCTGGGGACCAAAGAGTTCAATAAAACAACGATATATTTGATAACAGGAAAACCATGAGAATGTCGTACGAAAAATCTTAGTACCTTGTAGGATTACTGGCACCTTTTGATGACATGACGGTGAAATGTGAGATTTTAAATATAATCACCAATACCCTGCACAGATAAAACCCTTTTTAGGGTAATTCCGCCAAACCTATAACTATGCACAAGGGGAAAGAATGAAATCTAGTATGAAAATATGAAGTACAAGTAGTCTATTATAATTTTAAAAAGGCATTTAACTAAGTCGAGAATGATATTCAACAAATCAAATTGTTAGAGGCAGGAATATGTTATCTTCTAGTAAAATTTTTCGTCAGTAACTTTCAGTTTCCACTTTCCTTGAAAATTTCAAATCTCGGCCTTATGTTGCCGAATCTGATGTCAGCCACGGAAGTAATTTATGCCCATTTCTACTTCTAATTATGATAAACAACTTTTGTTCAGCTATCAGCACTGCTCGTTGCCTCCTGTTTCTAGACGATTTAAAACTCTTCTATCAATAGCTAATCTGTAGTGAGGTCCTTGAAAGTGGTATCGACTAAGTAATCCAAGGGCGTCTTTAACATCTTACATTTCACTGTCATGTCATCGAAAGGTGCCAGTAATCCTATAAGGTACTAGAATTTTTCAGAAAACTTTCTCATGATTTCCCTGTTGTTAACTGTATCGTTGTTTTATTGAACTCTTTGGTCCGCAGAACTCTCGAAACTAATTCAGAAGTACTTATATCTTAATGTTGGAATAAATATCAAAAAAAAATTTAAATAGATGTTTCTATTACGAACTGTGTCGACATTATCTTTATTTCCTTCTAAATTTATAATGGCCATGATCGACTCCCTTCAACTCGAACAAAAATTCATCCTCACATTTTTTTTAATTACTAAATCATAATATTGATATTCTCTCCATATTGAGTCAAATAGCCCTTAATGCTCCTAATTATAATGTGAGAGGACGCCTAGAACACGCACGGCTGTTCTGTAACATTCACTTGTGTTTCGCGTACTCGCTTTGTTAAATGTGGTATTCTGAGATGAACTGAGCTTAGAAATTTATTTTTTTCTGCACCGTTGACTACTTCAGGAATAGGGTTATGGAATTGCTTAGTATTTTACGATTGGTAAGTAGCTCTCGTAGGAGTAATATTTTTCTAATTGTAGTGTGCTCATATTTTCTTTGTCATTTTTACAGCTATTGTAACCTATTATTTTTTTGATGTTTTTTGATTGCCTTGAACCATTTGTTTTTATATTCTTTCACATTCTCAACGCTTTGAATAAACCTAAAAGTTTAACCTGGATTTTTTCCTTTGAAAATATAAAATTTGATGATAGACAAACGGATAGATGCAAAAATTAAATTAATTGATTTCCGCTAAATATTAGCAAACTAAAGCAAAATAAAAAACACAGACACACATAATTTCAAATAAGGAAATATGCACACCTACATTGCATATGTAAATGCTTGATATAGATGAATGTGTTTATATGTTGCAAAAACTGAGTTCAATATTGAGCAGAGCAAAGTTGTTAGTGGAGTAAATTATTTTTTGAAGTAAATAATTATAACGAGAAAATTATATAAAAGTTTTTGGACAAAAGAGAGAGAATGTCATCACTTTAAAAGTAATAACGTTCATATAATGTATATATGTATGTATGTATGTATATGTATATATATATATACATACATACATATATATATATATATATATATATATATATATACATATATATAGTAACATTTGCCACGGTAAACCGAGAATATTTCCTTCCATATGTATTATTGTATCCATACCACCCACTTGCATTATTGCTTCTTAGCCGTACTTTAAACTAACGATATATAGAATTTATACGACTAAGGATATTTTACTTAGTACGATACCCAAAGTAAATAAATGACAATTTTTCAAACAATCAAACGAAATTTTTCTCTTTCTCCGATTAGCTTAATGTATTTTTACTACAACTTTCAATCCAAATTTATAGACATAACCTTACCGTTATTTAAATTAATTATTTTTTTAAGACTGGACGAAGTACTGAAAGGTACATTACTTGAACTCGGGTAATATAATGTAACACAATTTTTATAAATTATAATTTATTATAATTTATAAAAATTTATAATTTAATTAATTTAAATTAGCTCCATTTTAAATAAAAAAAAAGGAAAGGTCGCATTATCTGAATAATTCTACCGTGAAAATCACACAACGTAGCTTACATGGTTTTCATGTGATATAATTTTAAAAATACTACTTCCCTACATTCGCATTGGAATCAAACCCGCATTAAAAAAACATACGTTAAACTATAACAAATCTTCCACACGAATTTTATTGTTTAGCTTATTTTTGGTTCAGAATCTTGTTAAATTCCCCACAAATATAAAATAATAAAAACTAAATTAATTTCACCACACAAATCTCAAAATATTCCCATCGAATGCATTGTTACCGATGTACGTGTTAAATTTAGATATTAACGTGAACAGTATCGAGCGGAGTCACGTCTCTCGTCCTACGTGCACCTTCGCTACGTTTGGCGTTTACGTAGTGTGCGGCATCTACGACGCCTAACAATCCCAGCGCGTCCATTCGTCTTACTTCTTCTCGGATACAATGTGCTACATCGTTAGGTGGCTTGTGTCGGTCCGCTCGAATTATTTGAAGCTGTAGTACTATTGAAGATGAATGTTATCGATTTTTCGTATGCGGCAAGAATTTCGTTTTTGTTTCGACTTTTTATTAATTCGAAACTTGGTTGAAACGAACCTATATGTACATATAGACTTAACTTTAAATCGTATGTGTGTGTGTGTATATATATATATATATATATATATATATATATATACATGGGTATGTGCACACATATGTATAACTCATTAAAAAAACTGTTAAGTATGAATAGAACTGGCAATGCATGTTTGCAACCCACATTGAAATGTCAATATTTAAATGCACATAGTATTTGATTATTAAAATATTAATAAACAGCAATTTTCAATAAAGTGAATATATTGGTTACTATATCGTTCACAGGCGTAATAACATCATGCATTGAATACATTTGGCGTTAATTTTCTAAAAATTCATTATTCACAATTAAATGAAACTACGTGATGTAGTATTATTTCTACTTTCATTAAGTTCTTTACCACAACCTAGGTTTTGTTGTATTACAACATCTTCAGGTAGGCTATTAGCAAAGATTTGTGCTAATATCCCACCTGAAGATGTTGTAATACAACGAAACCTAGGTCGTGGTAAAGAAATTAAAGAAAGTGGAAATAATACTACATCACGTTCAAATTCAAATTCAAAAATCATTTAATCATTCAAATCAATCAAAACTTGTGTTCATCCTTTTTTATAGCAAAGTTTTTAAAATTATAACGATCTGCATAGAAATAAATTCATATAAGTCTTTGTACATTATAATAATGAAAAATATAATTATCCCTAACTGTAGCAAAAACAAAAGCATACATATTAATAAAACATGTTACTTATTTTAACACATTTGATTAACTGTTAACTAATAACGCAGCGACAATGTAATAATATTTAGTTATTACTGTTTAATTTAGACAGGACTAACGATTACTAATCTCAGTTTCACGATCATCTCTAACTATGAGGTCCTCAATCATATTTAGCGAAGAAGTCGGCAGCTAGTTATAATTAAAAACATGGCCGAATATTTTGCGCGGTAGTCGTAGAGAAATTCGTAGATGTATTCTGATACGAAAAGGCGACTTTGTTTAATTGGTACAAGTACGCTATTACAGAAAAACCCTTTATACCTCAGCGCCGACTTCGATGAGTGTAAATTTATAATTGTGACAAATATTGACTTCATTACCTGTGTTTGTAATTTATCCTATCGGAGGAAACATGTATGGAGTTTTCAATGTAAAATATATATCCTGCTTGCCAACTTGATTAATTATATAAAATTTCATTCACGATACGGAAAACTAAATTTTTAACATACTTTTGAAAATGTATCTCATGCGATACATTTTCAAAAGTTTCCATTTTCAACGTATACATTCCGTTTCATTATTTTGTTGGTAGTCTTAAATTGCTTAATGTGGGTTTATAGGTTAGTACAAAAGAAGAAAACACAATCTGATCATAATACAACACATATGCGTTTACTTACAAAAAGTGCATGTTTGAGTCCAGTAAGCACACGTATTCGTCATTTCTTCTAGATGCACTCTGGAAGATATTAGAAAATCTGACGTTATGGATCACATTTGTAACTTATAGGGAACATAAATTTACATTATAAATTCAGGGCTCTTCCATGCAAATAAATACTTAGACTTTTGTAATCATGACGGGCCCGTCAAAGCATTCGATAGCCGATACCATAATGGTAGGGTGCATAGCCGGTAGTGCTCTGCTAGATTTTTTCAAGTGCTTTTGTGTTTAAGTTTTATTTGCATTTTGCTATTTCGGACTTCCTTATCTGGATTAGGATCCACACTAAACCAATAAATCTGATCAGATTAAATAAAGGAATACGAGAACTTTTCTTATCTTATTTTTAATATACTTACTAAAACTTTGTTTGAATTAGAGTGTATATTCGGATTTACTGAAAATTTGTTCAGGTAAGTAGTCCAAATTAGAATATTGTGGCCATACTGACTGTAAATTTTGCTGAAATTATATTAAATAAATGTTTTTATGCAAATTTAAACCCGACTCAAAGTCTACTTGAATGGATTTAGTTCAAGCCACTTCATCGACACGAATCTTTTATTAAGTTATTATCTAAAATAACACCTGAATATAGTCTACGTTAATGATATAATCTTTTTTATTTTTTCATTTATGGTCATTATTTTTAACAAATAAAATTAAGCAAATATTGTCATAATGTGTGGTCTTTGTATTCAGCACATATTCTCAGTATCGAAAATATAATAATTAGTAAACTGAAATTAGCACGAAAATTTTGTATGAAAGACTCATATTTTGTTAATTGTTTGTAAAGCGAATGAATCTTCAATAAGTAATTTTTTTAATTCAGTGGTTAGTATCGGTTGTATAACAACTTTAATTTGCAGTGGTTCTAAAAATACGTAGTTATATCGATTGTGGCACCTAACAATGAGTATAAAAAAAATTAGTTTTATGTAAAAAAATTAACAAACATTTCTTATTTTCAAGTCCTTGTTCGTATTATGATTTTCTATGATCATTTTTCTCTATAAATACGAAGAAATCCATGACAACATAACTTTTATCTTTAAAACCGGAATATGGTACCGAAATGTACATGAACATACAAAAGAGCGACCGTTGATGATCCTCCCATTTTGTGTGTAACGGAAGAAATAAATGAAATTACAAGAAAGAACGAATGGTATAGTTGTAATTTAAATCAAATTATTTTTACATTAAGACTTACCGCATGGAATGGCTGGTCATACATGAGCTGGTCATAAATATTATTAAATGAAGAGAATGCAAACTGATCTTTGGTAACGTAAAGCTCAACCCAAACTGTGTGAAGTTTTTTTGTTTTATTTTAGTTTTATTTCCTGGGACATGGGTTGTGCAATTTCTTTTGTTATCTTTCGTCAGTAAAATTGCGGACTAATAGTTTGCATTTATAACCAATGTCACATTACATCAAGATGTGGTATCGTGTCTCACTATAGTGTATAAAAACATTTGCATAATATAAACATTTGCAAGTGCCAAAAAAATTATTATATGATTAATTCATAAGAATTTTAAAAAATATCTTCAGAGATTGCTTCAAATTCAAAAATCATTATTTGCTTGCCTATATTAAACAAAATCTGTCTGTTGTTATTGGCTTTAAATTTAGCTTTAAATTTATAATAAAATTAACTAATTTCGCAGACTTTAGTATTAAACATATTTTAAACGCACGATAATCTTTGTCGTCCGTTCGCATTATTACATAAGTTTTTTATTAAACATAACTATTATGAATGAATTTGAACTAATATGCGTAACATGTTATATGAAGTACTGCGAGTTGAACAAGTTTTCTACTACCATTTTACGAAAATTCATAAAGTAAACTTCAATGAATCAGTAAACTGAACACACCTGTAGATTTACGTAGTCACGGGTCTTGAACGCACGATATACTTTGATATTACGCAGCGCTGATTTTGCATACGTAGAATTTAGTTTTATAGATATATTTGATTTTGATTTTTGTGACTGCTCCAATCCTTAACAAAATTGATTCACCTAGATAATTTGCACTGAATTAGTAAGAATTGATAATGTAACTAGGGAAGAATTATATCCACGGAACCCTCCTGGCCGAGTTTTACGAGTCAACGCGTAGTTTATTTTTTCAATAAACGTATACTTATGATATTTCTTGAATTGATGTAAGTTACATATTGTTTCAGCTAACTGGAAAGTAATGATGTCAATAAGATTTGAAACAACTATATCCAGTAAAGAATAGTGCATCGTCCTAATGTAAGTGCATTACGTATTTTATACACATCTGAGTGTATATATTTATACTTTTCTCGAGTTTGCATCATACCTAATAAATTCTTTATAATTTTTAATTATAATTTTTCAGTTCGATTCAAATATTGGTATGTCAATTAATATTTGGGAAGGGAGTGACTTTTGTTTGACGTTTTTTTGTAATTTAAAATATATATATTTCCTAACAAAATTTTCACAAATAGCTTAATTAATGATAAGAGGATAGATCATCTTTAATCGTTTAATTTCTTTGAATTTAAACACTTTTTTTAAAATATTTTCACCAAAATTCGTTGCGTCTGCCAACGTTGAACCAGAAATGTGTGCGAATACCTTGGTTAAATCTAATATAAACTTGGAGAGAAATTGACGTAGGATCAAAAAAAGGAGATAAAAATCCTAATTTTAATGTAGCGAAAAGTATGAGTAAATAGACGAAGGTAAGATAGAAATGTATTTCAATCTCTTAATATTTATTTCGTTTAGGGATTGCGAGATTAAAACTGTGTGAAAGAGTTTGTCGGAAATTTCTGTACTTTTTCTAAGTAAACTCACAAGTTTACTATAAATTGTCGCACAATGTGTCTCTCGAACCTAATTTTTAACGATGGGTTTAAAAATTCGAAATTATTTCATTACAAAATTCATTCAAATTGTTTAACATATCTGTTCACTTAATTAGTTTTTTTTGATATATTATTAAAATCTTGATTCTCAAAATAAATTGATTGACAAATGTATGTATCTCAAAAGGAGTTAACAAACCAAAAAAAAACATTAAGTGATTTCTTTCTATTTTAACATGTTTAAATAACTGAAATGATTTAATAAAACTACAACATTTAAAAGATTCTAAACTCTATTTCTAAATTCTAATAATTTTTATTGGGAAGAAAAAATAAGACCAAGAAGTATTATTTAGATGTGCGAATTTAAGTTAAACCATTTTTAATTAGACAAATATACAAATCGTTTTTTTTTACCACTGTTTATAAAATTCGTATTATAGTGGCCATCATTATAAATAATACAATTATTTAAAAACTTTATTACAGGTTTATTATTCATTTTGATAAATAGAAAATGCAAATAATTTTTCACGATATTTCAAACACAAAATCAATGAAATATAAAGGTATTTACGTCTTCGCCGAACTTGTTCATTTAGGAGTAAAAGATTACCGTTGAACAATTACCCTATATTATTTAAAATGACAAAATACAATAAAAACAGATTTATGAGTGTTATAAATACAAGAAAGAAAATTTTGTAAATTATAAATTTCAAATTCACGAATCAAAACCATGAAAGTGATTTTCCCGTTACGTAATTGAAGAAGCTAATTAATTACAAAAGAGTTTTAATTAAAAAAAATACCTTTGTGAAGATAAAGCAGCTTTAACATAAAAATATTAAGTGATTGAAGCTTGCTTTTCCATATTTAGCTGATTCCTACACTTCTCCAACAGTGTTCTCGAAATAAAAGCTTATTTTCCAGAGCTACTCAGATTTTCTTTTGTGGACTTAAACCGAACCGCAGGAAGATTTTGCCTGATCCTGTTTGCAGTTTCCTTTTTATAGTCATTTTTGTCATTACGCTAGAAATCATCCATGCATAAATATTTTGAACATAAGTAAGAAGCTTCATTCAGATTTGTTTCAGAATATATATGCTATTTCTTTATTGAAAATGGATATTCTAATATTTGATGAGCGTATGCAAATGTCCCATTTATTAAAGTCTAATATACCCGTGTATGTCTGTATGTTTGTGTGTGCCAAAATGCATATATATGTTTGTATGGGTGTGTATGTTCGTATATGTGTAAGAGTGTCTCTTATGAGCGAACTTATAATAATATTCAAAATGAACTGAGATTCTCTAAGGTCCTCAGAGTTTGGTACCAAAGCTTCTTTCAGCCGCCCAAAAACGCAAACGACGCACGAATTATTTAAGGCTGACTCACAAGGATTTATAAATACTATTAGTTTTTCGGAACTCTAAGGGAGTAATTATGAATTATTACTTACCAAAAAGTACCATCATACTCTTAACTTACTTCTGCGATCTTTCAGGTTTGCATTGTCACGGAACGGAAAGAACGGAAACGTTAAAGAGAACGGCAATGAATGTTAAGAATAGTGTTTTGTATTAAACGCGCGCTAACATTTCCTTTAAAACCATGAGTAATTTTCACAATTGTGGTTTGAAATTATTGCCACGGTCCCTCATTAACCTGACTTAGCACCTTCTGGTTTCCATATCCAATTAAAAATAAAAGTTTAGTTCAACAAAAATTTACATTTAATAAAGAAATCGTAGGTCTAACCTATGACCATTTTGACAGCTTTCAGTAAAAAATAAAATTACAAGTGATGACGTTGTTTTAGTAACTAGATAGATGAATTATATCGAACTAGGTGATTATTATAATGCCAGAAAGAAAATAATTTGTAAACATTTATATTTATTTTTAGGCTGCGAATTTTTTAATCCAACTGATATACTTTCTTAAGATTTTTTACATATCAAGTATAACCATACTTTTCTAAGAAAAATCCAGGAAATGTTACGTAAAAAAAGAATAATCCAACCGGTTTACCAATGCCATGATATTGATTTCAATAATATTATCCTTTTGTCGTATACGATAAAAGTTTCCTAAAAAAGTAAAGTTTAGAAAATAATGTTCAATTAACCTTTATATAGAGACAGAGGCTTATAAATTTATTTGTCATTTTGTAAAATATTTAGACACGAAATTCTCAGAGCATCTTAGGAATCATTTCATTTCCTAGTCTGATAAAAATGCTTTATTTATGGCTGAATTGAAACATAAATAAGCACAGCAGAATAATATTTACTTTTAATACCATTCACGAAAAAAAATTACGAGTATTTAGGAACTTACCACAATGTGATCCTCAAAATCATGCAAAAAAACACAGTTTTCAATAAGATATTGATTACACGATTTCTGAAAATGTTTTTTGGTAATATTTAGCTGATAAGGGAATTTAAACACTATTGGACTATTTAAAGGACTTACCAGTTAACATTTGGGGCATTTTCCTTGAAGATGTATTCAAATAATATCAAGGAACCTAAGTTCCTAAAATAGTGAAAAAATTATGCCATAATTTTAGTTTACATTCATATTATTGATATATTCGTGTGATCATTTTGAAAAAATTCAAGACAAATATAACTTTTTAAGCAAAAATAATCAATTCAGTGGGAAATTATTCCTTTTCCTATTCATATTTGACTGTATTTAGTATATAGTATCACAGCAACAAATTCCTCAATTCGACATAACACCGTGTACTTGTAACAGCTTTATTTGCCCTCTAAAAGGGATAATCTTTGTAGAAAATGATTTCAAATACCATTTCTCAGTGACACGTTAATAGAAATAAATACACTATTGCAGTACGAGATGTCTTTATATATAGATAGGTATATATATATATATATATATATATATATATATATATATATATATATATATATGTATATATATATATGTGTATATATATATTTATATATATATATATATATATATATATATATATATATATATATACATATATAGATACAAATATAAATTACATCAAATAAAACTAATGCAGTTTCATGTCATAATATGCTTAAAATATGGTGTCGTTTTTATTGTGTTTTTCTTGAGGTTGTTTATACAAATTCCGTAAAATAAGATGAATTAATCGTCCAAATACATTTTTCAAATCTACAATTGAAAAAGTTAAAAAAATGGTTCGGTTTAACCAATTTAGAATATTTTTCCAAAAATGCGAAAAAATAAACGGAACTTCATTTTCAGTTAAAAAATATGTATATAAAGTGGTCACCGTCATTAAGGTGATCTTTCGTCATACCTTTTGTTTTTTTCTGTTATCAGTTACATAATTACAATTAGCCCTCAGTTTATTCCTTCTTTGCTTTTGTTTATAATTGTATATCTAGAAATGCCTTACCTGTATACACATATTTTATTTAAAGACATATTTATAACATTTCACTTTAAAATTTATATTTAATAAGCACAAAGTAAGTTTTGAAATCATGAATATTTATAGTTTAGTAATATATATATTTATTATCTTAATAACATTTCTGTTTAACAAATATTCCATCCCAGTAAACGCTGTGTTGCTATTTGGCGAGTTGCAACGGATATAATTCTAAGAATTGAGAGGAAGCATTCGCAAAAATCTTTGTTTGAAATGGCATGAACCTACAGAAAAATAAACGAGCAGACATACAAGAAAAGACAATCAGTTGAATGTGATGGAAAGTCTGATTGAATGGAAAAATGGAAGGCAAAGACGAATTTTAATCACTTAACATTCTTATTTAAAAGACGCAAATACGAAAGTCTTAAAAAATTAAAGAGAATAAAAAGAAATAAAAGTGTCCTCAAAATTTTCCTTGCATAAAAGGCCTCTTCAGTTGTGTGAAGAATTGTTGTTGGTGTTTGGCATTTGTGTCTCGCTCACGATATGTATATCATGTGGGAATATTTTTTTATAATTAGTGGATCTCTTTACGATATAACTTATTTACTACCACACCTAACGTTATATTATATAGAAATTAAGAATTTTTTGATAACGGAGTATTAACTTGGATTATTTTCTCAAATATACAATGAGAAATATAACATTTGGTCTTCAGTAAAAAATATATCAATATATTGCATATGTGCATACAAGCATATGGATATCGGGAAAGATAAATTGTTACTTTTTGTAGGTATTCTTTGTATAGCACATAAATGTTTTCAGATACTGTAAAAATATTAAGATATTAGAAATATTGAGAAAGTCTATTAACATTATACTCAGAGCCAATTAAAGTTGTACAAGTGTATCAACAAAAAGAAGACACTATTGTCACTTTTTAAGGAGAAATATAACATGAGAATTTAGATAAATTGGTTCTAATAATGGCAAGTTACTAACAGCAACAAATCGCATGGGAAGAGTTCTGTAAAAATCCTACTTCTAAAACGCTTGAAACAGTGGGTCTGTTCGTTTTTTTCTAAACAGGCAACCGAATTATCAGCATAAAGGCCGCGAGAACAAGTCTGTCGCTACAAAGGACGTTCTACATTTAACCACTCGTTTGAAGCAGATCTTTCTCTGTTTGAACGGACAACCGGAATACATGTGGTTTTCCGTCAAATTGACAATGTACGTACATCTCGTCTGTCACGTGATAGAGACAGATGCAACCGACTCTGCGCCACATCTATACACGTCCTCAACTTTCCACTTCTCGATCAGTCTGTGACACTATTTCACAATTAGGCGTTTGTATTGTCGTTCACATGAGCTATTTCAATTATAAACTTCTCGCTGCATAAAAGATTTGAATTTAGTAAATATTTGCATGTTTATGTATTATATATGAAATTAAGTATGTTAGCGTCTTTCGACTCTAGTTTCCCAAAATTTAAATTTAATTTAATCAATTTCCTAATACATATAGCAGTCTGTCGATCATATAAATACATATTTTTATTAGCAAAAAATTAAAGTTTCAAAATTTAATAAATTTTACGGTACTGCTCATTAGGAAATGATTTTTCCAAGTAATTTGAAGTTTATTTACGCAACGTTAATTAAATGATTAGTTATGACAAGGTGACGCAATTAAAACATTTATTTATTTAGAGAATGAGAAAAGTTGGCAATAGCAAATAGTTACAAAAAAAGCTCTCATTACAAAAATATGTAAAGTTTTTGAAAGATCCATGGAAAGTTTTTGTCATAATAGTTACTAGAAAAGTTTTCCGTAACCAAAAATTAATTCATGCAAATTAGCATGAGATCAATCATCAACATTTAGGTTGTATTGCAAGTACTTTGACCTAATAATATATATAATTGAAACATTTTATTTGTACCCGGTATCTGATACACAATCATCAAATTCTAATATAAACCCAAGAAATTGTTTTTAGATTTTAGGAAAAAAAATAATTTTTCAAATGATTTATTAAAAATTTTTTCTTGAATTAAGTAACATATTTTACTTAATCAATGTAGGAAGAACGTATTAAATTTAGTTTACGTGTTTTAATTATTTCGTCCATTTGAATACTCGTCTATTTTCAAAAATATTGCCAACTGATTCAAAATGTTTTCATGTCATTTATTTGCATTATTGCTTCTTAGTCTTGGTTTGAAATAATAATGTAATATAGATTTATACGACTTAGGAGAATATAATTTTTTTTATTTGAAATAATAATTTTTTAGTCAGATTTTTTTAAACAATCAAACAACCTTTTACTTTTACTGATATTAGTATAATTTTACCCTTTACAATTGTAAGTCCGTTTTTAGTGGGAATTTATTAACCTAAGTAATTAAAAACAGGAATATTTTTTGAGTTTAATAAATGTAACATGACAAATTTAATTCCTTTTTTCGATGACATATTACCATTTTGTACCTGTTACTTCCTATAATTCATCTTTTATCTTTTAAAAATTTAATTGTAACTTAGTAATTCATAGGTATTCTTATAAATATACACAGTATAATATATATTTATATAGCTCCATTTAATAAAAAAATTAATTATCGACGAAAAGGGCATATTTTTGTTATCATTTATGCGTAAGGATTACAAAATATCACTTTTGTTTTTCTTGTTTCGTACGTAATTAAATATACAAACACAACCTATTATTACTTCTGATTAATTTCCCTGTTTTTACATTAAAATAGAAACTGTATTAAATATTAAGACGAGGTAAATTTTTTGCAACCATTTTTCAATAAACCCTAACTTTCATTAGCATATTAATAAGAACAAAAACTAAATTAAATTCATGTCGCAAACCACAAAATATCACTGCCGAAGGCTTTGTTAACAATGTACGTGTAAAGTTGAAATGTTAGTATGAATACACCAAGAATCGAGCGGAATCAAGCCCGACGTCCTACGCGCACGTTCTCTACGTTTGGGGTTTACGTAGTATGCGGTATCTACGACGGCTAACAATCCCAGCGCATCCATTTGTCTTACTCCTCCTCGGATACAATGTAATACATCATTAGGCTGTGTGTATCGGTCCGCTCCAACAACTAGAGGACTAACCGTAGTACTGTTGAAGAGGAGTCTTATCGATTTTTCTTATGCGATAGAAATGGCATTAATGTTTCGGCTTTTTATTGATTCGAGATGCGTATGTTGATTATTCTTTACTAGTCTATTCACATATCCAAATTTAAATAAATATAAATGGTGCAAGAAAACGTGCTGAAAGCAAAACTATTTTTGTGAATGGTGGATTTATAACTAGTTTTAAAGCAAAATATATTTACTTTTGTTTCTAGTAAAATTTTTATAAAATTTAAGTAGTTTTGGGACATTACTTCAAAGAAATATCTTTAAGTCAGAATAATAACGAAGAAGCAATGAATGTTGTGTCATTCAATGACTTCAAAGTTAAGTAAAACTACGTGATATAGTACTTTTTTCTACTTTATTTAAGTTCTTTACCGCGAATTAGGTTTCGTTGTATTATAACATCTTCTGGTGGCCTATTAGCAAATACCTTATATATCCATAAAATATTTGCTAATAGTCCACCTGAAAATATTGTAATACAACGAAACCTAGATCGTGGTAAAGAAGTTAAAGAAAGAATAATACTACATCACGAAAGAATAGAAATAATGCTACATCACGTAGTTTCATTTAATTGTGAATAATAAATTTCTAAAATTAATTTTGTAAAATATCTTCAATATTCAAGATAGTGACTTATTTTGATGAAATAATATAAAATTTTTTCGTCTATTATTACAAACTAAACTTCATCAAAACAAATAAACGTACGAATTCACATAAGGTCACCCTAGCTAAAAAAAAATTTTAAGACATTGCTGCTAAGTATATCGGTTTAATATTTATTATAATTTTATTTTTAAAAATGTAAATAAATTTGCTAATGATCGTTACAATCAATCGATGATTTTGTTCGTATTCGATCATGGTTATAAAAATAGCGGATATTTGCTCTATGTCTGTACTGACATATATTTTTCCAATTTACACTCGTGGTATTTCAATAACAAAACTGGTTATAATTTTATTTGTAAAAATGTGTGCTATCGATTATTTCAATTAATCAATTATTGTTTTTGTATTCGATCACAGTTAAAAAAATGGCATATATACCCACTCTTCTCTATGATAACGCAATTTTTTGTGTAATTGTTCTCTATAATATTTTGTTTAGTATAAATAAATTGTAAAAATGGGAAAAATTCTAAAAAGACGATAAAATTTGTGTTGATTTATGTATTATTAGAAGAAATGAAATAAAAATTTAATAAAAAAATTAAATAAATTATGAATTAAGTTGAGTAAAAATGAAATAAATTTAATTATACCTATTGATATTTTTTTTTATAACATTTCAAGTTTAGTAAAAACATTCCTCCAAACGATTAATTGTTTAACACGCTGGCTTTCAGATCAAAATATTAACTCCTGCTAGGGTTTGAAGTGATTCTCCCGGGAACCAGTGTTATAATTATGACATTTTGATTACACGGCTTAGAAAATATTTAAATTATGTATTATAAAGAAAATTTTAAAATACTTATTATGAAATCCTCTATTTTTGGATTATTTTAAATAATAACATATTTATAAATATAAAACAATACCCAATGTCTCTTTGAATGAGAAATGTTTTTATCAATTGTCTACTAGAATTAGAGTAGATGGAGTTATGTGTTACTTTTATTACTTTTGTTTATATTTTAAGATGTTTTTTCGTAAGTTAAAGTGCTAATATATAAGCAGGTTTTAGATAACTTAAATTCAAAACATTTGTTGCTCATACAACGTTCCTTATTATTTTATTCTTGACAACTTAGGTTATGAAAAACTACCAAAAATTAATCTCTTCGACTGGCATTTGTCTTCGCTTTTTAATTTAAATATATTACTACAATTTTTTACATTTGTAAATTTTACGGTAATTTACTTCAATCCTTATTTAGTTACCTTATTTTTTTTGGTAGATATTTAATTTTTATTGAGTGCAAAAGGTTGTTTACTTAGTAATACATTTGTTTAAACTGTGTCTGTAAAGGTGATATTTATCATACAAAATAAAATAAAATACCAAGCTTAAACACTTAAAATTATTAAAAAAAAATATGGTATTGCAATATGTCTACTATAATTACCACGCAATTTATTAAATAGTGATTTTGGTCTCGTTTTAATACGATAGCAAAAAATATACTTTCTTGATTGAAAGCTTTCATAAAAATATTAGGCATTTATTGAATCTTCAGTATATTATCATATGTGTATAACACAACCAATTAAAGTATGGTTGTAAATCATTTATCTGTTTCTGTATGGTATTAAATACATGGTTAATATTTTCATAATTATTTATACACAATTTTGGTTTTCAAGACAGACGAACTAATTTTAATAGCAGATTAATGGCATGCTTCAACTTCAAACCTGGTTGTTCCAACCAATAGTCGTCACTTTTATACCATTTATCCTTTGAAATGGAAACTACATATATTTTCCAAAACTTTAGCATATTACAATTATTTGATATGTAGTGAACTTTCAAGTAAAAATTTGATTTTAAAAAATTAGGCTACAATTAAATAAATGTAGTATAGGTGATATAAAATTAAGTGAAAGAAATTTTTTTAGATAATTTAGGAAGTGTAATCATGATTTAGGAACTTAGTCAATTTTCAACAAGAAAATATGGACAATTTGTTTCGGTGGTTAATATAAATAAATTGTCCATTCAAAACGTGAGGTAAACATATGATCAACGCACGAAGCAGCATTTTCATTACGAATTGCTGGATTGTTAGTTGATTGCGATTTGAATTGATATCTTTGATCAGCAGCTTCTATTCCTTACAAGTATTGAGTCCATTTATTCCAAAATATAGAACAAACTTCTATAAAACGCCATTTGCACTATACATTTGAAGGCTATTAAATGAATTCCTTCCTTATATGTGAAATGCACACTTTCTGTTCCATTGCCCCCTTCCTGTGGCTTCTAGAAACTGTATTCGATGTGTGTTATAGAAATTCGTCCAATTTGTTTATGATAATAGACCCAAAAATGATGATAAACCTTTAATGCGGCCCGTATGTTTTTTCTTCAAATGGGTATAATTCTTGAACTCATTTGTCGTATGTAATGTAAATAAATCCTAAGGAATTAAAAATTATCCATTAATTTTAAAATGTTTCATGGCTATTTTTCAAGTAGTTTCATCATTATTGAGGCTACTCGACATATAAACAACTCTGTGAATCAGAAGAAAATTATAGACACAAGCAAATCCATTGGTTGGGATAATACACACTCTTCGTGTGGTCGATTGATGAATTAATTTTCTTTAGATAAATACAGCCAACATAGCATAATGTCAGATAAATTTTAATTGTGTCATATTTGTTGATATTTTCATTGATTTACATGTTTTTTAACACCACATTTTAAAATAGTGTAATCATGCTCGGTATTTGAAATATGGATAATAATAATGTATGTATAAACTTTTAATCATTTCAATTATATGAGCACTTTAGTAATAAAGTAATTAAAGGTCTTAAAATTTTCAGCACAAATTTATATTAAAAACTGCAGCTTTAACCGTATTAACTGAATTATAAATACCTTAATTATTATTTAAATAAGTACCTATGCAATGTCCTAACATTATTTCTCTTTATTTTTTAATGAAATTATCTGTTGTCAGTATTATTAAGTATAGAGTGAATAGAATATGATGTTTTTTTTAAAGTAATTAGTTTAACTGCATCTGTAGGAGATAGGGACAGATACTACTCAATAATATTTTCAGAAATCGTCTACTGAAACAGACTTATATTTTAAATATTTCTGAGAAAATAGTAAAACTTACTGAGTTTTACAGTAATTTTTCGGGAAAACGAAATAACTTCAAATATACGTACACACTTAAATGGAACTAAATATTTAGTAGTATATTCTACACCTATTAATTATTTACAAGGATTAATATTAATTTACAATATATTAATATTTTGCCTAATATATATTTTTTTTGTACATATACCAATACCTCCTAAATTTCGAAATAGAATCACCGCCTTTGTTTTCAGGTAAACTTCTAAGCTCTATTAGAAGTCTCACAATTTTAACTTTATCAGTTTTGGATTATTTTTGTGGATATTTTCAGCAATCACTTAGAAATATCTTACATCCAATTCTAAATATGCAAAGCCCCCGATACATGAAATCGTGTAATTTTTTTGCTCTTTTAAAATTGTTACATACATCTTATTGATAATTACGCGCAAATAGGGATCTAAACACCGGTTAATTCAAATAAAACACTTTTTTCACATAAGGTGAAAAATTTATTATCGTATTCCTGTGCACGGCGGGAGTTTTCTGATTTAATCAATGCTTATGCTCTAAGATAGAATAAAGATGTTGTCAGAATATTGTGTTCTAATCGTATGTTGAGGCTGAAATTTAGATTTTTGTGGTTATTTCCATATTGCTTAACATTTTGTATGTACATTTTATTTATTATTTGGAATTGAACCAGTGTTGGTAAACTTGGTTTTTATGGGATGTATTTTGAAGTGTCAATATAAATGTAAATGTTACAGTATTTTGAATTGTTTTATAATAATCCAACTCGTGGAGTGATTTATGACCGACATTAGGGGTACACTGACTGATAAATTAGCAAGAAAACAATGAATTATGTACTCAAATAATTTTTTTTAAATAATAGTATAATTTACAAAAATATTATATTAATTTAAATACTAATGACAGCCTTTTAAGTCCCTTACTTATGTACTTAACATTTAATTATCTTATAAAATAGTAACACAACATAAAAAAATATAGGAACCTTCCATTCTATGAAAAATAATTTTAAATGCATATCTAAAATCTCTTTGACTTATAATTAAGTATAATATTTCTCTATTAATAGATATTAATAGGGTCTTTATTACAAAACAAAACTCAGGACTCGGTTAAAACTCAAAAGCAATCTCAATACTGTGCTTAGTCGAAATCTGAGGTCAACCAATCATAGCAATAAAACTTTTCTTCAGTTAGAAAAAGTTGTGAGTATCGTTATGTCCTATGGGCATGACAGTATCTATATAGATATTTTAGTTTTCAACTTTGAGTTATTTTTATATTGCAAGGTAAAATAAAAACAAAAGAGAAACTAACATGAATATGCTGAAAATAGCAAAGTATGTTGGTAAGTGCATACATTGTTATGTATAACAAAATATAACCACTTTATACTTATACATATAATATTTTAAATATTATTAATAGTACTTTGATATCATCATTATTGAAAATCACAATTACTTAAATTGTATAACTTTAGATAATAAATTAACAATTTGGATTTTTCACACTTTCATCTGAATAATTTTTTTTGTTTAGTGATACTTAATTTCTAATCTCGGTAGTTAAGAATACAAAAACTTTAATAGCAATAAAGTAGTCAATTATGATTGCCACCCAAAATATCTTTATAATAAACATCAAAATAGGATTTTGGAATGACGTTCTCATCAGTCAATTCTTGTGTTTTTTTTTGCACCGAACAACGCAATTTTCTCAGTGTATGCATGTGTTAAACCAGTCGAAAATTCAAATCCAGATCCTCTTACGCGGAGAACCCTCTTTTGCATGCAAGTTTTCCTAAACGTTTCCTCTTCGATTTTATAGAAAAACATTTCAGGGTGTACTTTTTTAACTCTGGGAATCTTAATGTCACGCCATTTGAGTAGATTTCTCTGCTCGTCTAAATTTAAATTTGTGCTCCACGATTTTTGCAAAGTTTTGACGTCATAAAACTTATTATCCGTCATTTTTACGACTGTGTAAGTTTTTTCCGTCTTATTTGCTGTATCAATCAAAGTGTTATATTATTCTAGTAGACCCGAGCTACAAGTATCTTTTAATTAGTTTCTCAATGACACTTTGAATATTGTCACCTTCATCTTGTAAGTGTCCACGTATTAAAAACTTGTGAGTAATATACTTTACTCTCAAATTGTTGACCGTGTAGGCGTAGACAGACAACAGAAACTTATTTTTTTGGTAACCGCCACGATTATCCGAGTAGAAAATTATGTCAATTTTTTATTAGGATTTTCGTCTACCTGAGCTTTAACGTAGTCGAGTATGTAGCTGCCAATTTCAACAGCTACTCTCTTTCCTTCCGTTTAATCTCAAAAGTAGCACAGAAATTATTTTGCCCTTAAATCATTGACGGTAAAATTGAGGCACTTGATACAAGATTCATAAAAGAATAGGGATATTTGTCCCTTTGGAATTTACAATGCTGCTTGCAAGCTGTAAACTTCTACAATAGTACCATAGCTCCTACTTTTGTTATTAACTTTTTCAGTTATGGCCAAACCTATTTCTTTCAGATGCTCTTCATATTCTTGGCTTAATTTGCGTTTTTCTTCTACATCTCAGATCTTGTATCTTTCGCACAAATCACATTGAACTTTTATTGGTATGAGAAAAGCTATGTTCAATTTGTTGTTGAATATTCTGTTGAATGTACAAGAAGTGATAAAAGCTAAATCATTCTTTTCACGAAGTGGTTTATAATCTCTGTAGATATCGGCGAATGATTTACTACTGGAAATAAATTGTCTTGTTATTTGAACACTCAAGTAGTAAGATTCAATCCTTGGAACAAAATTTTTAAATCTATTATGTTCTGTTTAATCTGTGGATCAATATTTGGTAGATGGCCGTGTTTTCCTTTTGAATGAACTTGTATCCGACTTCTGGGAAAGTGCCGTTTGTGTGGCTTTATGAGTCATCTTAAGAGTGAATTTAAAATACGGTTTGCATACCCTAATTTTGAATTCATCTACCAAAAAAAGGGGTATTAATAGCTTTAAAATCTTGTGTGCTTGAGGATCGATTTTTAGACTTTATTTTTTCTAAGTGTCGTGCAACAAATCCTTTCTGCATTTCAGGCTTACCGAGTCCCCAAAACACTTCAAAAAGCTATTGCCTTTATATTTAATCGATCATATCTTTACATTTTAGCCGACATTTTTCTCCACAGGACAAAAACTGGTAGGTTTTATAAGAACTTCTCAGCACTTTTGCAACTTGATTGATTTTTTTGATTTTATTGATTTTTACATCGTTGCTTTCGTACTCTCTTTTTACCCATTTTTCCTCTATCACGGACTCTTGGACATCAATTTTAGCAACTATTGCATTTGGAGGGTCAAGTTGTACATGTTCACTATCATCTTTTTTTTCAGACTACTACTAGAGCTACTAGAACTTGACGAAGTCTTAGAGCTGCTGCTACTGGTGCTAGACGAAGACAACCTTGAACTAGTACGTACGACTATAGATGGAGTTGTACTTTTATAAATCAATCGGAAATTGAGATCCTCATCTAAATCGTCAATGTTACTTTCGTCACTTTGGATTGGTAAAATGTAATAATTTGGTGTAAAAGTCTGTGGTTGTTTAGACAAGCTAAGGTTGATGTTTCCTTTGTCCCTTTCTACAATCATTTTTACTAAAAGCCGTCCACGATTCGTTATTTTACTGAAATGGAAAATGTAAATTTGACAAGTGAAATTGGATGTGGCGTACCGCAGTCTATCTAAATCGCTCTCAAATAAAATTGTGCAGCAAAACACAACAAGCTGTGCAATTGCTAGAAATCAAATAAAATATATAATTAAGATAAAGCTTCCAATCGCCACAATCACACTTCCAATAGACAACTCGTAAAAACGTTACTACAATTTCCTAGTTTAACTAAATAACACGGAATCAACTCAAAATAACTCTGATTTGTTTACAACGGGCACATGCGTTTCGCTTGTAATACTGACTGCAACTAGTGATTTCATTGTTTTGGTAGGAAGAAGCAAAGCTCGCTCGTTCAACAAAAGGGACTTCAAGCCTCATCAAGCGTTGAGTAGTAGAACTATTTTTGAATCTTTTTTATTGGTCGCTAGGTAGTGAGTTAAGGAATTCAATGGTAAGCATAAAACGTTTTCAGAGGAAAATAGCTATATTGGACAGATATACAGATGTATACCTAAGTGATCTTATGAGGGTTCGTTCTCATTAGCATTCAGAAAAGGAATACAACTTTTCTCTTTTTCAGGTACGGAATTTTAAAACATTCTAATATTGGTATTAAAATAAAGTAATAAAGCAGCTGTTGTGGACCTTCCCTTTGCTGAAAAAATTATGTCTGTTTTTAGGAACATTGAGGAGTAGTATTCCGCATTATTTACCAAAGGTAGGAGCCCATTGATAAATTAATGTAATAATTATGTCTCTTAGCGTAATTACTTATGGCCTATTTTCCAGGTAATGAACTTTAAACATATTGAAATATTTGCGTAGCCTTTTGAAAACCGATAATATCCTTGGATGGAATGCCTTCATAAGCGATTACCCATATTAAGTATATCGGCTATATTGAATAATTTTTTACAAAAAAAAATTTTTACTCACATAAATAAAAAAACCAGGTTAATTTTGGTACAACTAAACTTTTGTAAAAAAATTGACTTGGATGTTTAACGCTAAATAAGTAAAACACTTAACACATAGAACATTTGCTACATTGATATCACTTAAAGCATTCTGGCTATTTCAATAACAGACGCTTGCTCTTCTTGAAGTACATATTTTTATCAGAATACGTGCTACGTTCTGAGAACTCGGGAATAGAAGGAAAAACTTAAAGGAATAAAAATGGCGTATTAAAAACTAACGTATGCTGACAGAAAGAGCATCCCCAAGTCTCACTGAAGAAAATATTGATGAAACATTAGTTATGAAAAACAAATTTTTCATAACCCTTACTTCAAAACTTAATCCACAAACGAGCACATGAATAACCTAACTTTTATTGGTTCATAAAAGCGCAGCTCACCTGTTTCTTGTGAAGTTGAAGCTAATGCCGTAGACGTTAACTATCACGATTGCAGTTGTAAAGCAGATATTTGCTAAGATTTATGAAAATGGATCCTTGGTTTTCCATATTCCTTCTGAAGTCATAGAGAATATAAATATATTCAGTAATAAAAATAAATTCAGTTCAGGTTCATATAAGATATAAATAAATTCAGTACTTGAATATTTTTATTTTACTTTCTACAGCTGATATAAAGCTGTAGTCAAATAAACATGTGTTAACAAACCAGACTAGATCTTTTGAAATTTCTTAACCGTTTCATTTTATCAAAGGAAAGTTGTCAACGCAAGAACGTTAGTGACTAAACCATACAGTCATGTTTAATAATAGTGTTATGAATAATTTGGTTTCTGTTTCAATTATGTAACAAAGAAACTGCTTATCACACAACGTTTTTATTATTATAAGAGATAATTAATTTGACAAGCTTTCGATAAATCTAACCACTTATTGTGTCAAATTTTGTGACTGTATTTTATTCACAATAAATTATTAAAAATTATTAAATTTCACGATCGAAATAAGCAATAAGAATGAAAAAGTAATATTATATATTTACAAAATATGATCCACTTCTGTGCTATTTGATACATAAAAACCATTAAAACCGAAATGAAAAAACATATACCTTTTAAAAATTTTGGATAAGTAAAAAAGAGAGTAATTAAAATGTGTCCATTTCAGGCCGTCAGTCTGTCAAGAACAAAGTGGATTTATCCGCTTAAAAACATAATTGATTTTCCAAGTACTCGTAAGCTCCATGTTGTCACAAATAAAGGTACATGAGTGCAATATGAGCAGAATTATCGAAGCAAGAAAACGAGTGGTTGAAGAGACCGTTCTGGCTCGCTAGTTCATATTCAAATGGAAACCGGTCAGCTGTGCGGCTCACAATGCTCACTTTACTCGCATCGCGTACGTTATACGTTTTGCGCTGTCTGGGTGTTGGAGAAATTTTCATGTATGGTTTTACCCCATTGATACTAGTATATTCAAATTCAAATGAAATTAATGTATGATAACTAACTCAGCTACGTCATGATATACACATAACACCTTAAGAAGCAGCATTGAATCTTTACGGTAAACATATATAGGGTTAAAATATTGGAAAAAATTACATGGTTATTTGAAGAATGAAATAAATTTTGTTTCAAAATTTATTTTTATTAGCACTGGTAGAACATATTTTTAATATTGTCAATAATACTTGCTAAAAATATTGGCCTTCGAAAAATCCGAGCTAAGACCTTATAGGCGCTCTCGATTTCCTTGACTTCTAAAACTAAACCAAATATATCGAACCCGGAGGCAGATACGATAAAATGATTTCATGCTACACTCTTTTACAAGTTTGCATTGTTTTACAATTTTTTAATGGAGTCGCAATTTACCTAACGAAAAAATCATGTAAATTTTTAAATCATATAATGGAAAAAAGCCTTTTAACTGATAACTGAGTTTTAAAGTAATAGCCAGATATAAGATAAGTACCTCGTACAATTTATCTAATTATCAACTTCTATCATATGATAATTTAAAAGTTTCTGTTCACGACTTTCATAATTATGAAGCGTCAATATTGTGAGTGATGATATTCGTTGCAGGCGATAACGTTAAGCATAGCCGAGTATTTATACATTCTAGTTTTACAATAATTAAGTATTTTTATACCATAATTTTGATCAGGGAGGAGATATTAACATTCTTGTCCTTGAATAATGACTAAAGATTTTGTACTGGGCATATATTGAGCTCTCAGCAATAAAACCTCTTAGCAATAAGGTCATTAAGCTTTAGCAAAAAAATATATCGAATATAGCATGTTTCATTTTGAAATCTTAATAAGCTTCTGAAAAACTTTACACTGAAGTCTAGAAGTAGTAGTTTGTTTGAAGTACTAACCCTAAAACTCAAATATAAAGTTATCGGATTTAGCTATTTACCCCAAACCATGGAAAGGTTCATTTGTTAATAGCACGATTAATGCATTGATCCTCCATTAGTTACTTTTACGGGGACTTAATTCATTAGCTAATTTTTCAACACCTAACTACTGGAGGTAAATTCGATGTAACATCCATTGTTTGTTTTCATACTGAAAAGGCGGCTTTTTTTAACTGGAACAACTACGCTATTACATATAAACCATTTAGATTCGGCGCCGATCTTAAGGAGGTTATATTTATAATAGTGACTATTAAAATTGTAATTAATACTTCTGGAGGAGATACCTACATTTAAAAGGCCTACAGCCTTTTAAATGTAATAACGATGTTCTTTTACTGATTTGATTAAATTCCAATAGGCGATTAACTATTCAGCCTCCGGTCGTAATTCATGATCCAAAACTTTACTTGGTTCTTTGTTCTCTTATTTTCACTGATCGGCCTATAAAAATTTGAAGTACACAAGTAAAGGTCATAATGCGCCATTTGATATAGTTCAATCGCTGAGAGTAGGGACTTCAAATCTAAATGGAATGTAGAATTCTCTACAGGTAGGCGTTATCCTAAAGAAGTATATATATATATATATATATATATATATATATATATATATATATATAAATACCTAATTATAAATAATTCACGAAGTGCATAAAACTTCATGAATTACAGTATATAATCGGAGACTCATTTTCATGCAAATTTTTACCAGGCTCATGGCTGTTAACATGGCTTTAGTTGAAGATGCTTCACTATTGCGAATTTTAAATTATGTCTTACCTCTGGATCTACAAAGTTGGATCTAGAATAGTGATTAAATATACGTGTTCATGCGAATTTAATTTTTTTTTTAATAAGTTATGATATCCATTGCGGTACCACAAAATAAATTTCAAGAAAAAAGCAACATCAACAAATTGTTCCCTTTATTAACAAAATATTTATTGCGTTTATACTGATTATATTTACATATATATATATATATATATATATATATATATATATATATATATATATATATATATATATATATATATATATATATATATATACATATATATATATATATATATATATATATATATATATACATATATATATATATATATATATATACTTCAACAAATTTCATAACTTGATATGCATTGATGTTTCGTTTAATGCTTAGGTTTGCAGTAACATGAATGCAATCTCGCCTATTGCAATGGCCACATCATTTTCCTTTTATGATTATTTTGGGAATAATATAGAAAATAATTCCAAAAAAAAATGAAGGAATTTGAAAGAAAGTTGAAAGAAAGAGAAGAAAGTTAAAATTTTAATTAGTGACATTGAAAATCCATTTAAACAAATAGTCGCAAAATTTATTTTGCTTATTCCAATCTAAGTTGACCCCATATGTTTTATATACTACATATATGTCTCGATATCTGTTTAGAAAATATAATATTTTGCATTCTAACTTGGCTTAATTAAATATTTTAGAGTATTATGTATTTCGTCGCATTTTGCTATACAATTAACGCTGTATTTTGTTGATTCACACTTTTCGGACTTAATTACATTTCCAACCTTTTTTGGTCTCTACACTAATTTCAGTTTGGATTTGTTTCACCTTAAAATGACATCCGTCCTCTACGTGCAGAATTATTAATAGATATTGGAGGGCATCATATGAATCATCGTCTATCTGATTTACATTAGAACGACGTTCGTGTTCTCCAAGTGGTCTCTTATCGGCTGGAATTATAACTTTATAGTCATCAGAAATTATTCAGTCTATTTTGAATATGGGAATACGTTGATTGTATTTGTATAAGTTTCCGTACATTTTGAATTATTTCTCGTCTCAATCCGCTGATGTTTATACATCGTACATCAATTTCTATTTCTTCATTTCCGATGAAATATACTTGCAGAAATATATAATTATATTTGCATAGTGATAGTAATAATAAATTTTTTTGATAGATTTATCCTTGGATAAAAAAATATAATCGATTTCATCTCTGTTAGTGTTGATCGAAGTGACACCGAAAGAAGTCATTTGGAAGCAGGTGTTGTACGCTTGTATATTTTGAAGAAAGTGTTTTGATTCTGGAGTTTCCTCGGTCATATAATGTAGAAGTTCCTGCGGAGATGCTTCCATTAGTGGTAATCGAATGTTTTCATTCATTCAACAGATTCCTGGTGCTTCTCTACTGAATATTTTGCGTTGCAAAATTGGCAGATGTTACCCATTTCACCAATTATAACGTGTTTGCATCCTTGTCCGCACTTCTCGTAAGGTGATATTTTCAAGCGTGACTTGCGTTCGCAGTCTTTTATTATAACACTTTCTCGCAATTCTATATTCTTCAATTAGTTCATTTCGTTGTTCTTTGGTTTCTCTGCTTCTCACGGTGCTTATTATCGTCCGTTGGGAATGTAAACTTTCTTCGCGCTCGTGGACTATTTGGTTTTTTCACTGTTCTTTTTGTTTTTGCCGTTTTGCTTCAGAATTGGCAAGATCTCCTCTACATTTATTTTTGGGTATTGTATTAAATATAAATCAAATCGACTTTTCATTGAGAAAGACACTAAGAACAATTTAAACTCTTTTAACACTTCATTCTTGATTTATATTCTGTCATCGTATCACTACTCACACTTCACTGTTTGTTTTTATTCTCTCACTGCACTTCACTGATAAGAAACTGATGCTTGAAACCATGAAGGTTCTTGCATTACCCCTACCAGTGGGTAGCCCCACCCATACAAAAATGGTTAACAATGTTCCAAAACATTACACGATATTTGAGAGTGTTTTGGAATGTTCCACAATGATGGTGGATGTTCCGGGATGTTGTTTAACGTTCCAGACTTTTCTTAAACATTCTACAATATTCCAAAATAATACGAAATTTTCTGAAATGTCGTGGAATGCTCTAGAATACTCTGGAATTTTCTGGACTTTTCCAAAGATTTCTAGATGGTTAAAATTCAAGTCTTTAAGTACGCCCTTCAGGTAGAAGCGGTAACCTTCGTCATGGAAGGGGATAGAGGTCTACCACATCATATAACTCCCGTGATAGTACCGGAACTCGATTCTATTTCTTTTTAATTTTAGCAGCACGCTCATTGTACACTTACTTTTATAATATATATATTAAGATTGATTACTTTTTACTCGCAAGTTTATGTATATATATATATATATAGATATATATGTATATATATATAAATATATATATATATATATATATATATATATATATATATATATATATATATATATATGTGTGTGTGTGTGTGTATCATTCACTTTTCATACATTTTCAAGAGGAAAACTTGCAGTAATTGTTTCAAATAGAGGTGAAAATAAATTAATTTTTTAATTCTTGAAATTTGTGTAACAAAAAATTACTAATGCATCGAAATTTCGGGAAATCAAAAAAAAGATAAGTTTGTCAAATTAAATTTTCCCTTGATTGTATAGAGAATTTTTGTTTTTATTCCATTTTTTTCTTGTGTGTTTTTAACCAAATCAATAATATTTTGGTGTAATTGACAGTTTTTGTTTTTTTGTTAATTATCATATAACATCAAGGTTGGGTACTTTGCAAAGCCGAGGTGCAGTTTTGACCGCTCTGTCGATAACATAAATAATTGTATAAGCCCTAACATCAAAACTATGGATATCTTTGGAACAAAAAATTAAATCCATTTCAAATATGATCATGTAAATATTTAATTATCTACTTTTTAAAAAAACAGTCCTTATTGGTTGTGAATTTAGAAATACATGTTTGCAATTAAATCAATTTTCACATTCTAGTAATAAAATATTTTTCGAAACATGATGGAAATCGAACCTAAGTTTTCTTATTAAACATAATTACTACAAATAAATTTAATTAGTATGTATTTCACCAAAAAAATGTACTAAAAACAGGGCTAAGTGTCCATTGGTAACTATTGGGGCCCACACCCTCATACTACACCAAGAATTTTCGAAAAATCACAATTCAAATGTCAACGAGTTAATAAACTTAACACTGTTATTAATTGTTATGCAAATACTAGAATAACTACATATTACTTCATTTCCCAAAATATTTGTATATTTATCTCTGATTTCTTCGAAATTGCACAACCAATGGGAATAAACATTTTGCGATTTTACATTGTTAATCACATAAGTTAGGATGGATGTGTGTGCGTGCGTGCGTGCGTGTGTGCGTGCGTGCGTACATGCTTGTGTGTATGTTTTAAATGTTATTTTAAATACCTTTAGTAATTACTTTTCCTAAATCATATATACTGATTGATTTATAAACAATAAATTGTAATATTTAAAATTCTGCCAAAAAAAGATAAAAAAGAAGAGATAAACCATATAAAGAATCGTAGATTATTGCCAATATCGAGTCATACTAATGCTCTTTTCTTATATAGGCACGAATACAGGTTGTATGGAAGTCATCCCTATAGGATGTGTGGAAGACATCTCATGCAATTTAAGGTCCAAAATTTAATTTTTTTGTTAGTATCAGCTCGCCATCAGTAAAATTGTTTTTATCCAAATTCTTTTATTCATTTCGGTATAATTTATTAATTAATAGTTACTTTTGTCGTTACTATATTTTCTCGTGCGATTTTTTAAGACTTTTTTTAAACTTATGTAGCTTTGGATGATTGAGAGAAATATTTGAAGTGATTATTAATTGGTTAATTTAAAGTTAAGTATATTCTTAAGGTAAGTATAACGTAAAATTAAAATATACATTTTAAAATAAGAAAAGCTACTGAACCGTTAGATATAATTGTGGATCTAATAAAGAAATATAATATGTTTGTAGATTTATTGGTATAAATTATACATTTTCGGTTATTTAATGTACCCGGTCAATACTTAATGATCATCGTGTAAACATGTGCATTGAGTTAATGAAAATAATATTATTGGTATAAATTATGCATTTTCGGTTTTTCAATGTAGCCGGTCAATACTTAATGGGCATCGTGTAAATATATGTGCATTGAGTTAATGAAAATAATATATGGAAAAAACAGTAAATTATTTCGTTACTTTATACACGGTTTAGTAGAAAACAAGCGGATTTTCAAAATTAATGTCACTGAAAAATTATTATTTTGATCTGATTTTCTTTTTCCTTTTTATTTTATTGATATTTCTACACATTATTTGGGCACCAGTATACCTGAGACCAAAACTATATGATTAATTTCAATATAACATTCCTTTTAAAGAAAATACTCTCATAAAACACAGACCTTGGAACTACGAACTTTTGCTAAATTTACTCAAACCTAAACTATAAATTATATTTCGGTGAAAATCTTTCGCACTTTTGTACTTTTTTGATTTGTTTACTAATATTATTTTCTACTTTTCCTATACTGATGTTTATTTTGTATTTTAATTTCTGTCAAGTAAATAGCTAAGTATAGTAACTTGGATAACTGACTGTGAGTGCTCTGACGTTTGTTTGTTTTTGTACACAATAGCGGAGCACATTGGAAACTTCGGTTGTTTCTTCTTATACTTTCAATACTAAAGATTTAAAAACTTTGAAATGTTCATTAGGAAAATCGAAAAATATTATTTTCTTTGACATTTTTTTTCAACATTTTCTCAGCATTCAGAAAACATATTTAATTCAACATGGGCTTTTTTCGGCACATTCCCTTTTTAAAACACTACATTATATTAATACGTAGCATCGTAATACATTCCACTTGATAAATCTGTCTTCAAGTTAAATAAGTTAAAAAAGTTTTCTTTTAAATCAATGCCTTTGTTCAATTAGCATATTACATACTTCTTATTTTATGTTTTAAGTGAACATAAATTTAAACAAGGATTCACAGAGGAATTTGATAATTTTTTTTCTTGCATATGTGTCGCTAAACTATGTATGAGTAAATGTTTTTTAAAGTAATTTAATCAAATATGATTTACAGGCAATTAAAACAAGAAAACTAAAAATAAATAAGAAGTGACAGTCATCTTTTCTCAGAAATGTCATGACCTAGAATTCGGAAAATTAGCGAAGTAGTAAATTAAATTAACCCACATGTGATTATTTTATTAGATACTACTAAAAAATATAAACAGGAAAATTACAAAGTGAAAAAAAATATTCTCCAAAAAAATGTAATTCCCTTTATATTGTGTGATAAAGCTTGAAAAAGCTTGATATCAGGGTATAAAAAAGCTTCTTTCACCTTTTATTGTGGACTTTTCATGTGTGCAATCAAACACATTTAAATATTTTTTATAGTGGGTTAGAAAATTTAAGACGTAAATAATTCTGATCACTTTAAATGTTGAAAACAGAGAAGAGAAATACAAATGTTTGTGTTTTAAAGAACGTCTTTCAAAAGCGTACGAGAAAATTTAAAAAATATTTTGAAATATGTTAAGGACAACGACTCGTATTTAACTTTTAGGTCCATAGATTGTGGGAAAAATCTCTTATTGTAAGCAAAGCATATTTAAGGAAAATATTGATAACGATTTTCTAAAATTAAGTTTGTTTTTTACAAGGGAATAGTGGTAATAAACTCACTTATTCTTATAGTCCACAATTTTCTTAAGTCTATTAAAATAAATATTTATTACAAATATGTATAAAATATAAAACTGCATGTGGACCAAATCTAATATTCTTCACGTGTGTAAATTCTGAAAAAAATTATTGTAGACCTTAAAATAATTTTCAATCGAAATTGGTTTAACTTATTCGATTAGTGTGTATTTTTTTAAGATATAGAATATTTTCTGTATCGACTGCAGCGATAACGTTGTTTTCCAAAGTGTCACTGAGGAATAAAAATTTATAAGTTTAACTCGATTTGAGGTTACGTAACCCCTCGTGCGCGAGTCCGACTCGTACTTGGCCGGTATCTTTTTTTTAAATATATCGTTCAGTATTTCTCTACACTACTTGATATGTGACGTCATTTTGTTTAACCAAAATCAGTCGCATTCATCTTTTTTAATGTCAAAACCAAAAAGTTTTAAATTATGTATCGGCAGCAATTATCTTTCACAGTAACCGCAGCACCAACCTTGTTCCCAAATATATATGGATCATTTCTTCTCTCGGCTCAGAATTTCCACCAAACTATTTTTTTCTGGAATAGTCTGTCTTTTTTGAGATATTTCTGCAGTTCCTAGTTAGAAAGCTATCGATCTAAAAATGGGTTTCATTGGTAGAGTATTTTCTTTCAGAAATAGCAGTCGATTTGAGGTTGTCTGTAGACCAATCCCTACTTTCAAATCTGGGAATGGCTATTAATCTGTAGTACCTATATAAGCTTAATTTTGTACTAGCGAATGACACGGTCACTGCAAAATCTGCCAAGTTAAAACTCCGAAAGAAAGCCGACATACTTGGAACTTCGTTGAATTGCCGAATTCAGTGTTTCTCTCACACTACAGCTACTGTTTCTGCTACCTCCGTAATTTTGGGGTGTACCACCTTTTTATGATAGATAAGAGGTGGATGCACCTGTCCCTAGCTTGCAGTTTAAAATGTGTCCACCATGAGTAAAATACGGTCTCCTTGGGACATTACCAATGTCAAACATGAGTGATGTGTTTCTGGTATTCCACGGAATGTTTAACGTACTGATTTTTTATTTTCGTGAGAAATTTCGCTAATTCCAATGCACGACTCAATTATACAAGTACCAATTTATTCCAATTGGTTATGTAATATGTAGTTATTTTAGTATTTGGATAAACATTTCAGAAATTCTTGGTAAAATACACGGGTGTGGGTCCCAATAGTTACTACGTAAATTGACCCTTTGCTTTGTTTTCAGTACTTCATTTCGTGTGAAATACAAATTAGTTAAACTTATTCTTTATAATTACGGTAAATAAGAAAACTTAGGTAACAGTTTCATTATTTTTCAAAAAATATTTTATTACGAGAATATGCAAATTAATTTAATTGTATACATTTATTTCAAAATTCATAAGCAATAAAGACAGATTTAGTATTGCGTATATAATGAAATATTTGAATGCTCATATTTGAAAACGATTTAATTTCTTGTTTCAAAGTTAATCATTGCTTTGTTGTTAGGGCTTTTACAATTATTCATGCTATCGGCAGAGCATTGAAAAACCGCATCCTGGCTTTGCCAAGTATGTGATAATTAATAAAATGGCAGTCAATTACATTAAAATGTCGTTGATAAGGTTAGAAAAAGTAACCAAAATTCGATACATTTTTTTAACTCTCAAATATAAAATTTTCAGAATTATAACTTATAGGTATATATACATATATATATATATATATATATATATATATATATATATATATATATATACACATGTAAATGTATATATATGTATATGTTGAAATGACATGCCACATAATTTCCCCTTTATGCTTATTTTGAAAATAATACATAAAATCGCTCCAAAATGAAATTGAAGAACTGCGAAAGTTCCCACGTTTATTATATATCTTAATTATTTATATTCAAAATCCATTTAAGCAAATAGTCGCAAAATTTATGTTGCTTTTTCCAATCTGACTTGACACCATAAATGCTATGTATTACATATTTGTTTTGATATCACTTTCCAAAACATTTTGCGTTATTACTTGGCTTAAGTAAACATTTTGAGACATTATGCATTTCATCACATTTTGCTATACAATTAATACTACATTTGGTAGATTCATAATTTATTACACTTTTCGGACTTAATTATATTTTCAACCATTGAATTTGTCTTGATCCTGTATTAAATATTTTTGGATAATATATAAAAGTTTTGGGACAACGTTTTAAAATTATAATTAGTTCTTACTCACACTTTTATGAATGTATATATATATATATATATATATATATATATATATATAAGTATATTAAATTAATATACACTAATTGTACTCTTAATAAGATATTAATTAAATAAGCGAACATGTCTAGCCAATTAACTCAACAACGCTACTTAAAGATTAATTGAGATCTTTTTGTTTTAATTAATCTACATATTTAATAATTACTATGCAACCATTACCGATCACCAATTTACAATAGAAGTATCTATTACTGCATTTGTTCTTATTTCTTGGTCCCACTTATTTTAACAAAAGTCAATACCAATTTCATTACCTGTTAAAGAGTGCCGTTGGAGACCTCAAACTTTATCACCTGTTGACGTCAGATTTGATTCGTCATCGGAAAAGTCATTGCTCAGGAATTCTAATAAATTTATTCTGTCATATATATTTAATGGTTACCATTATAAAGTATCATTATTGATATTAAACTAAATCATCATTCTAAACTTGCACATACGCGAAATCATAGCTCATCACTCTTATTAAATCAGTGAAGACATTTGAATCATTTACGATAAAAAAATTATGTTTGATATTTTTAGAATACTCCACCTGATTTTAATGGAATTTTGGTGGTACTAGTATGATATTATACCATTTAAAATGAACGTATAGAAATTATGAAATCAACACCATCATTAACAACATAAGAATTCTGAATTTTGCTGATTTTAGTATAGAAAATATCTTTGATATTGAGAGCGATTGCCGAATATAAAAAATAAATTGTAGGTCATTTTCTTTTAAATGTTTACTAAGATGAAGAGTGCCATTTTAAACAAAAATATTGATGCTTTTAAAACCCAGATAGGCTATATGTAATCACTATTCTAGATCTTACTTTTTTTTATGCATGGGTACGTAATAATTTAAAATTCGTAATAATGAAGCATCTTCAATTAAAGACATATCAACAGCCGTGGGCTTGGTTTAAATTTGCATGAAAGTGTGTCTCCGAATATATAACGTATTCCAAAACAAAGTTTCAGTAAGTAAACTAAGGATAAGTGAAAAAATCTTCATACAATTATATCATATTCAACAAAGGCACTTAATAAAACGGAGTTATTTCGGATTCAACTTGGTTTTTGTGTAGAAATAAGAGCAAGTTCAATATATATTTTACCCAAATATATTTTACCACTCGAAACAAGCTAGCAGATTACCACTTATTATGTATGGTGCCTTTACAGCTATGGAATGCTTTATATACTTGGTAATTTTGAAAAAAATTTTTAGAGAGTAATTTATATGATAGGTCCCTGTGATGCCGCCTAAAAATGATATTTTCCTAATTTACATACATATGTCTTTACGATATCGAGTTTTCTAAAATCTTCCGAAAATAGTATGCTGGTTATCTAATAGAAAGAAAGCACCCATATTCTTGCTTCATCGGTGAATAAAATAGCTTTGGTAAAATCTTAACTCCAATATATACTTAAAGTATCTACTTAAGTGTATATAGGAGTTTAGACGTGTTTCAACACGTGTTATAATTCACTCACGAAGCGAGATGACTTCATTAGGGTTAGGTTGTCTTTTGATCGATTATGATTTGTTTTTTTTTTCAGTAGTACTTTTATCACTTTTATCTGTAAAATTTGTTTATATATTATGTGTGATTTTCAGAAAAAAGAATAGTTTTTGGCATATTATATTTTTCTAATGCATTGATTATCCAAAGTAATCCTACATTTTTGCAAACTGTATGTTTACTCTCATTGTATTAAATAATATTTTAATTAGCAACTAAATTTAAAGGTTAATCAATGGTAAATAAGTAGTATTCTTTTTAATAGTTTGGACCTCCATTATTCATGATTCCATTATAATTAGTCAATATACGGTAGATATATAACATACATTATATCAATTTAATCATAAAACGTCACGGATTACGACCTGAGGCTAAATAATTTATCGCCTATTGGAATTAATTTTATTTGAACAACTCGGCAAAGAGAACATCGTTGTCATATTTAGCAGGCCTACGTATATATTCTCCAGAAGTGTTGATTACAATTTGAATAGTGACTATAATAAATATAGTCATTGCGATCGGTGCCGAATCTATATTGTTTATCTGTCATAGAATTCTTTTACCAATTAGAAAAGTCGCTTTTACCAATATAAAACTATCAATGCCTGTTATATTGAATTTGCCGCGTATAGTTTCAAAATTTGCTAATAAATTAAATATCTGTGAAAGTGAATAAGAGAGGATCAACGTATTAACCATACAATCAACAAATGAACCTTTCCATGATTTGATGTAAAAAGCTAAATTCAGTGACTTTACAGTTGGGTTTTAGGGTAAGTTGTTCAAACAAACTACCACTTTATTTTAGTATAGTTTATCTGAAGCTAACTAAGATATACAAACTTCAAAATGAAGCATGCTATATTTGTTATAATTTTTTTTTGCTTATCATATTGCTAAGAGCCAAATAGCTCAAATCTATGCCCAGTACAAGATCTTTCGTCATGATGCTAAGACTAAGATGCCAATCTTTACTGTTTCATCAAAATTATGCTATAAAAATACTTACTTAATTATAATTACTCAGCTATGCTTTACGTTGTTGCCAGCGACGAATATCATCGCTCACGATATTGGCAAATCATAATTAGGAAAGTCGTGTACAGAAACTTTCAAATGATATTATCATACGATAGAAGTTGATAATAAAATAAAATGTACGAGCTATGAACTTCATACTCTGCTATTACTTTATAACTAGATTAATACTTAAGAGGCTTTTGAGTCTGATCAAGAAAAGTGAAATTCAGTTTTATCTTAGATGCCTATTTGTAGCAAGATTCAGAAGTAATTACTTTTTTCCATTTTATGATTTATAAAAACTAATATGATTTTATCTGGGTAAATTGCGACGTTTTGAAAAATGTGATACAAAATAAGAAAAACATTCTCCGTCATTTAATTATAGCCGGGTTAAAAATTTTAAAAAGAATAAAAATTTGTAAAAGAATGAAGAAAAATAAAATCAAAAGAGCCTACGAGATTTGAGCCCTGATTTTTCGAAGGTAGATTCTTTTTAGCAGCTATTATGCACAATATTAAAAAAAATATGATATCCCAAGTGCTAATAAATATGAATTTAAAAAAAATTACTTTATTCTTCAATTAATTTTATAATTTTTTGCCATATTTTAACTGTATATATGTTTACACTCTTTTCTCTTCTCTCTTAACTCTTCTTTTATAAACATAAACGGCTATAAACTTTTAAGAAGTCTAGTCTGCTTCATTAGCTTGTACTTAATGGGTTCCAGTTTACTTGTATGTCAATTGCAGAATGTAAAAAAATATTCTAGTACTAAATTTATTTACATCTATGTATTAAATATTACAGTAATTATCACGGCTAATAGTAGAGGCTTCACGAGAAATATAGATAAATAAGGATCCATTTTATCGACAGATTTTATCAAATATCTGCTTGATAACTGGGTTCGCAATAGTTAACGTCCACTGAATCAGCTTAAACTTCACAAGAGACAGGTGAGCTGACTTTTACAAAGTTAAAAATACCGCTCGAAAAGTGAATGTCATGTAGTTCTTTATTACATATTTTATTAAAGATAAAATAATAAGAAACGAAAGAGAATAAGTCACAAAAGTTTTGCATTTACGATATGTTATCCAAAATCTACTTATATATGAGCACTTTGACTGACGAAAAAATATCGTAAAATATACACAAAAGTAAAATACGATTCCATCTATTATATCGATTATTTCAATTAATCTTCTAGTAGAAAATTGATGACGAGATTTCTCATTCAAAGAGACATTGGGTATTTTTTTACATTTATGAATATATTCTATGTAAAATAATCTAAAAATATGAGACTTGATTATACCTATTTTAAAATTCTTCTTTATAATGCAAAATTTAAAGTTTTTTCTAGGAATTTTAACTTATTAAAGATTTTGATATTTACATTTAAAAACCACGTAATCAAAATTTTATAATTTACATACTGGCTACCCCGAGAATCACTCTAAACCAAAGTACGAGTTATCTTCTTTTCTGAAACCTAGCGTATTAAACAATTAGTCGATTAGAGAAATTTTTTATAAAACTTTTAATTTAGTAAAACATTTACTAAATTAAAAGAATTTAGTTTTTAAATTATGTAATTTTTTTAAATTTTATTTATTAATCTTTTTATTTCATTTTCTATAATATTTCATAAATCATTAAACATTTTATCGCCTTTTATGGAGCTATTTCTTATTTTTACAATTTATTTCTATTAAACAAAATATTAGAGAGGACAATCTTATAAAAATTTACGTTACTTTAAAGAAGGGAATATCCACCATTTTGTGATGGAATACGAAATTAATAATTGATTAATTGAAATAATCGATAGAATACATTTTTACAAATAAAATTATTGTCAGTTTTATTATGAAATATTATAGTGAAAACTCGGAAAATTTTGTAAAAATGTATGTTGGTATAGATAATAGAGGGAATATCCCCTACATTTGACAATTATGATCGAATATGAACACAATAAGCGACTGATTGAAATGATCATAGGCAAATTTATTCACATCTTTGAATAGAAAATTAATATAAATTTTAAACAAATGAAAGTGATTAATATGAGTTCGTACATTTATTTGATGGATGAAGTTTATTTTCCAATAATAGACGAACCATTTTATATTGTTTTGCCAAAATAACTCACTGTCTCTTTGCCATTTAACAGTCAAAATGTGTAAGAACTTTTATAAGACTAATATTCATTGTATTGAACTTTCTCATTAATTGCTTCCTCGTTATTCTTCTAACTTAAAACATATCTCTTTGAAGTAATATCCTAAAACGATATAAGTTTTATAAAATGTTTACTATTATCAAAAATAAATACGTTTTTTTAAAAAAATTAGTTATAAATCCACCATTCACAAAAATAGTTTTGCTTTCAGTGCGTTTTCTTCAATCATTTATATTTTTTAAATTTAGATATGTGAACAGACTAATAGAGATGAATTAATGCACGCATCGATGAATTTCAAGCGAATCCCGAATTAATAAAACGCCGAAACATTAATGCAAGTCCTGCCGCATACGAAAAATCGATGACTCCTTTTCAACAGTACTACGGCCTCCAGTTGTTCGAGCGGACCGATACAAACAGGCTAATAATGTATTATATTGTATCCGAGGAAGAGTAAGACAAATAGATGTGCTGGGATTGTTAGATTCCGTAGATATCGCATACGTAGAGGATGTGCACATAATACGTTGGACGTGATTCCGCTCGATACATGATGTATTCATGTTGATATTTAAATGTAACATGTGCATTGGTAACCAAGCGATATATTGTCCTTTGCGACATGATTTTTTTTTAGTTTTGTGTTCATAATAAATACGCTACGGAAAGTTAGAATTTATTGAAAAATGTGAGGGAAAGATTTATCACATCTTAACTTGTGTCATTTAATACAGTTTTTAGTGTAATGCAAAAAGAAGGAAATTAATTAGAAGTAATAATAGGCTGGATTAGTATATTTAAATATGTACGAAACAAGAACTACCAAAGAAATATTGTATTATCTTTACATATAAATGAAACCAAAAATATGCACTTTTCATCCATAATCTTTTTCTTCTTAAAATAAGCTATGTATATATATATATATATATATATATATATATATATATATATATATATATATTACATAGTGTATCTTTAAAAGAATGTCTACAAATTACTACGTTACAGTTAAAATTTAAAAAAACATAAAAGATGAATAAGAGGAAATAACAGGTATAAATTTGCATATATAAATAAAAAAAGCAATTAAATTTTTGTCTAAAATTATTTCCAACAATGGTAAGTTTATGTTAATAAATTCCGATGAAAAGTTGGACTAACAATTATAAAGGTTATAACAATTATATAAAATATAACAATTATAAAGTTATATAAAGATTTACAGTTATATTAATATCAGAAAAAGTGAAAGCTTTTTTGATTGTTTATAGAATTTTCGCTCAAAAATTATTATTTGAAAAAAGAAATTATTTTTCTAAGTCGTATAACATCTATATTATATAACTAATTCAAAACAAGCCTAAGGGCCAATAATGCAAATGAATGTCATGAAAACATTTTAAATCAGTTGGCAAAATTTTTGAAGATAGACGAGTACTAAAATGTACGAAATAATTACAATACCTGATCTAAAATTAATACATTTTTATTACATTGGCTAATTAATATATGTTACTAATTCAAGAATATTTTTTTAATAAATTGCTAGAAAAATTATTTATTTTTCAAAAATCTAAAAACAATTTCTTGGGTTTATATTGGAATTAGATGATTATAAAGTACTTGCAATACAACATAACTGTTGATGGTTGGTCCCTTGCTAATTCGTATGAATTACTTTTTTTATGAAAATTTTTCTTGTAACTATTATGGCAAAAATTTTCATGATTTTTTTAAAAACTTTTGAATTTTTTGTCATGAGAACTTTTCTTGCAACTGTTTGGTATTATAAAAACGTTTCTCATTCTCTAAATAAATAAATGTCTTAATTGCTTCACCTTATCATAAGTGATAATTTAAACAAAGATGGGTAAATAAATTTCAAGGAAAATTCAATTTACTCGGAAAAATAATTTCCCAATCAGTAGTACCACAAAATTTATAAAATTTTGAAACTTTAATTTTTTGCTGGTAAAAATATGTAGTTATGCGACAGACAGACTGGTAGATGTGTTAGGAAATTGATTAAATTTCATTTAAATTTTGAAAACTAGAGTTGAAAGACGCAAACATTCTTAATTTTATATATTCAAATTTATGAAATGGTACGTACACACATGTGTAAATATCTTTTAAATACGCTAATATTTACAACATTCTAATCTCAAAGCGAGAAGTTTGTATCTAAAATAACATGCGAACGACAACACCAACGCCTCATTGTGACGTAGTGTCACAGACTAATCGAGAAGTGGAAAGCTGAGGACTTGTATAGATGTGGCGCAGCGGCGGTTGCATCTGTCTCTATCACGTGACAGACGAGATGCACGTACATCGTCAATTTGACGATGGGCCACATGTATTCCGGTTTTTGGTCCAAATAGAGAAAGATCTGCCTCAAACGAGTGATTAGATGGAGAATGCACCCTGATGTCGTCATTTGTAACGACAGATTTGTTCACGCTGCTTCTACGCCAATGATTCGGTTGTGTGTCATAAAAAAAAGAACGGACCCACGGTTTCATGTGCTTTAGAAGCAGAATTTCTATAGAGCTATTCCCATGCAACTTGTTGTTAGTAATTTGTCATTTTTAGAATCAGTTTATCTAATTTCTCACGTTATATTTCTCCTTAAAAAGTGTAAATAGTGTCTTCTTTTTATTGATACACTTATACACATTTAATTGTCTGTGAGTATAACATTAATGGACTTTCTCTTTATTTCAAATATCTTACTATTTTTTTAAGTATCTGAAAACATTTTTGTGTTCTTGAAAGAATATGTGCAAAAAGTAACAATATGTATTTCCCAATATCCATATGCTTGTATGCATATATGTAATATGTTAATATATTTATGACATAATATTATATTCAAAACAATAATTTCAGTTAACACTCCGTTGTCAATGAGTTCATAATTTCTAAATAATTTAACGTTAGGTAAATGGTAAATAAATTACATCCAAAGGTGAACCACTAATTATAAGAAAATATTCCCACATTACATACATATCATGAGCGAAACAAAAATGCCAAATACCAAGAAAAAGTCTTCATACAACTGAAGAGGCCTTCTATGCAAGGAAAAGTATGAGGAAAACTTTTATTTCTTTTTGTTATTTTTCATGTTTGTAAGACTTTTGTATTTGCGTCTTTTAAATAAGAATGCTAAGTGATTAAAATTCATCTTTGCCTTACATTCCTCCATTGAGTCGGATTTTCTGTCACATTCATCTATTTACCGTCTCTTGAACGTCTGCTCGTTTATTTTTCTGTAGGTTCATACCATTTCAAACAAAGATTTTTGCGAATGCTTCCTCCCAACTCTTAGAATTATATCCGTTGCAACTCGTCAAATTGCGAAGCAGTTTTTACTGAAATGGAATTTTTGTTAAGCAAAAAAGCCATTAAGATAATAAATATGTTCATTACTAAACTATAACTACTCATAATTTTGATACTTACTTCGTGCTTGTTAAATATAAAGTTTAAAATAAAATGTTATTAATATATCTAAATTAAATATACGCATACAGGTAAAGTATTTCAAGGTAAACAATTATAAATAAAAGCAGAGAAGGAATAAACTCAGCGATAATTGTAACTATGTATGTGGTAGAAAGAAAAACACCAGGGATAATGGAAGATCACTTTAATGAAGGTAACCACATTTTATGCATACTTTTTAATTGAAAATGAAGTTCCATTAATTTTTTTGCATTTTTGAAGGAATGTTCTAAATTTGTTAAACAGACCCATTTCTTTTTTAAATTTACTTTTTCAATAATAGTTTGAAAAATATTTTTGGACGATTAATTCATTTTATTTTCTGGAATTTGGATGAACAATCTGAAGAAATTCGTAAATAATAACAACGGCAAAAAATATTAGGCTTATTATGACATGAAATTGCGCTAGTTTTATTTGATGTTATATGTACATATATATATATATATATATATATATATATATATATATATATATATACATATGTATATTTTACCGGTTTTCCCCTTGTTGTCACTATTTAATTGGCTTAATAAACGCAACCTAAAAATTGCTTTTAGAAGGAGTCTTCCTTGTTGAAAATTAATTCGATTCGATTTATGTTAAATCGGTACTAGTTGTTACCTTTACACGTAATTTAGAATTTCTTTTTGTTTTCTATTCATACCTTGAATAATAGGTCAAATGATTATTCACTTAATTAAATATCCACCAATTTGGTTGTAACATTTTATAGACTAATTCTTACGATTTAAAGTGTTCATATTTCATTATATGATTTTTAACTTAAAACTTTCAGTAAGACCTTACGATAACATTAGCTATCACTGTGAATCCTGTTATTACATTGCCATTTTTTCTAATACTTTTTAAAGAGTTTATCCACTAGATAATCAACTTTTTTATGTGCTGTGATGCTCTTAAAAATGAGAATCAGTGTAATGTTTTGAAGAGCTTCTTCTGATCTTGTATTGCATATCATAATTTTACACGTATGAATTTCAGGAAAGTTTGAAGTTAACGTAAACCACTTCTTTCAGTCCAGTAATATGGTAATGATTCGAGGAAAAGGAACTCTCGAGGAATTACAAAAATTATACTTCAATTTAATTAACAAGAAGTCCTTTCTGCACGTTCACGGATATCCAAGAATAATTATTTTTTGTCCTTTTCGATCTCTTTATGTTCTCTATAAATATCCTTAAATTTATTTCGTAAAGGATATTTATTTTTTAATAATAGCCCGGTAAAATTGCTGACTGGTATTCTTAGAATATTTTATGTTCCTAATAAAACCTTCAGTTTATTTGATAAATAAAAATCGGACTGCTGCAGACATTCCTGAGACTAGCATCTATTACAGATTTAATATGTTATAAACGGAACATGCAAATAGTTATTTCCTTTGTATTAGATATATTCTAAGAGTTTTGTTCTGCTTTCACTTCTAGCAAGACGATACAAAAAGGATCAGTTTTCACAAATCCAAAATTATTCTAAAAAATATATTCTTATCGAAAGAAAAATACAACGCGTAACTCTTTCCAGTGTTATATAAAAGCTGCAATTATAAAGAGTATGTTGACTTCTTAAGTTTCTTCTTAGATACAAAAGAAATCAGAGTACATTTTTTTACAACAAACGTTACACTTTTGACAAAGTACTAATTTTTTAAAAATTTAATTACAAACCGAAGTAATCAGGTCATTTCAATGATTGATTACTAGCATTTTTGGCCAAATTAAAACTGGTGAAGTATGTTTATTGAATGTTTTGGAAAATAAGAGTAAAATTAAAAACAATGATCCTCATTCTCATCAATGGAATATTTCCCATCATATGCTCCCGACTACTTATCTGACTTTAATGGGGTAATCGTTTTGGTTTCATTGTCTAAGGCTATAGCTGCTTAATTACTTATCAATTCTCTATTCTTCGGAATGTAAAAATTATATCAGAAGATAAAATTATTTGGTTTTTACTACTTTATATTTATTATTTATTATTACATTTATCGCAAAGACATCGTCTATTAAAGACCTGTCGCACTGAAAGAGTGTATTTATTTCTGTCAGCTTGTCACTAAGAAATGGTTTAAATCGAACCACAGGAAGATTTTGCCTGATCCTGTTTGGAGTTTTCTTTTTATAGTCATTTTTGTCACTACGCTGGAAAGCACCGGCAAATTATAATTCTTTGGTGGACATAAATTGAACCACAAGAATATAATTTTATTTTTATATAATTTTTCTAAGCTTCACTTTTTAGGTACATTTTATCTTGTATGAGAAGATGACATTATTGAAATAAATATCATGGCGTTGGTTTAATTTATTTTATTTAATATTTCATGGATTGTTATTAGATAAGTAAGATTATACTTAATACGTTAAAGATTTTAGAAAATTACATAAGTTGGATTAAAAAACCACAGCCCTAATGTAAATAGAAATGTTTACAAGTTATTTTCATTTGGCATTATAATTATCATATAGTTCGATATAATTCATCTATCTAGTTTCTAAAACAATGATATCATTTGTAATTTTATTTTTTACTGAAACCTCTTAAAACTTGAGTGTTTTTTTAGATTACAGCAGCGACTTCTTTATTCGATGTAAATTTTTGTTCACGTGAATATATTTCTTAAATTTCAGATGGAAACTATAAGGTACCAGGATAGGTTAATTAGGTAGCGTGGCAATAATTTCAAACCACAATTGTGAAATTTAGTCATGGTTCTAAAGAATATGCTTTAAAATAAAACACTATTTTTAACATTATTTTTAAAGAGAAAACGGCGGGGAATGTTATAATGCAACTCTGAAAAGTCACAGAAGTAAGTGAAGTATATGATGGTACTTTTTGGTAAGTAATTAATTATAATGACTCCCTTGCAGTCCCAAAAAACCAAAAGTATTTGTAAATTCACGTGAGTCAGGGTCAAATAATTCGTGTGTCGATTGCGTTTTTGTTCAGCTGAAAGAAGCTTCGGTGTTAATCTCTTGGGTACCTTAGAACATCTCAGTTCATTTTGAACATTGTTATAAATTCGCTCATAAGAGACATTCTTACACATGTAAATACACATACGAACATGCACACCTCCACAAGCACATATATGCACTTTCGCATACACAAACCTTCAGACATACACACATGGGTATGGGACATTAATAAATGGGATATTTTAATACGCTCAACGAATGTTAGAATATCTACATTCAATTTAAAAAAAATAACTAATTTATTCTGAAACAAGTCTGAATAAAGCTTCTTAATTATGTTTAAAACATTTACGCAAAAATGATTATGAACAAATACAGCTTGCACCATACTTTTCCAACTTAGTGACAAAAAGGACTATAAAAAGGAAACTCCAAACAGGAAAATCTTTTTGTGGTTCGATTTACGCCTATAAAAGAAAGCGTAGCTCTCAAATATAAGCTTTTGTTTCGAGAATACCATTGGAGAAGTGAGGGAATCAGCTAAAACAAGGAAAACCGAGCTTTAATCACTTGATATTTTTATTTTTATGTAGCTGCTATATCTTTATGAAATTCACAAATGGGAAGGTTTTTTTTAATTGAGACTATTTTGTAAATAATTGCCTTCTTCAATTACTTGAATGGAAAATTATCTTCGTGGTTTTGATATGTGAATTTCAAATTTATAATTTATTGAATTTTCTTTCTTATTGGCTCTAACACTCGTAAACCTGTTTTTGTTGTTCGCTTTAAATAATTTTGGGTAATTGTTTAATGGTAATAATTTTTTTTATTTATGAGCACTCAAGTTATCGGCGAAGACGTAAGTACCTTTATATTTAATTGTTTTTTTTTGTTTGAAATGACATGAAAAATTATTTGCAGTTCCTATTTATCAAAGTGAATAACAATCCTTTAATAATATATTTAAATCGTATTATTATATATAATTATGGCTTCTATAATACGAATTTTATGAGAAGTGGGAAAAATAAACAATTTGTATATTTATCTAATTAACAATAAGTTCCCTTAAATTCAGACACTTAAATTGTACTCCTTGGTTTTATCCTTTCCTCACCCGAAAAGTAGTAATTTAGAATTATTTAAAATTTGTATATTAACTAAATCAAATCTGTTATTAAAACGAGTTAAAGTGGTAAGAAGCTAGTTAATATTTCTTATTGATTTACTATCAGATTGAAATAAAATAGCAAAAAAACTAACCAAGTGAAACACATAAGTTAAACAGTAAGTTTAGTTTCGTAATTGTCTTCTTTTTAAATAGTTATTAAAAATAAACCGAAGTTAATTTCATTTCAAATTCCTAATCAAATTAACTCTAATTTTTAAATCCATGGTTAAAAATTCGGTACGTGAGACACATTGTACGACTATTCATAGTAACCTAGTTAGTTTACTTGGAATAAATACAGAAAATTCCGATAAATTCTTTCACATAGCTTTAACCTTGTAATTCCAAAACAAAAATAAATGTTAAGAGATTGATACACATCTCTATCTCACCTTCGTCTTTTTTCTCATTCCTTTTGCATTCAAAAGTAGGATGAATGCAGCGAAAGGAATGAGAAAAAAGATTTTTACCTTCTCTTTCTTGTTTCTACGTCTACATCTCTCTAGGTTCATGTTAAGTTTAACAAAGCTATTCCCACATATTTCTTTTCAGTCTTCGGTTCGTAATATAATATTCGTTGCTATGTTTTAAACGGCAAAGCGGATGTAATGAAGGCAGTCCTTGTCCGTATGTGGAGAACTGCGAACTGCATAAAATATTATTTGATACCTCGAGTCCCATTTTGACGCAAGAAGGGCATTTAAAACTTAATGCATTTTTAGAGCGAATGTTAGTGTTATGACATGTTGCATAGATTATATTATGTTGCAAACAGGTACTGTTTATTTTGAAGTATATACGTCTTCAAGCATTTAATTTATTTCATATATTATAAACTAACTGTCACTTCTTTTCTTATTCTTATGACTGTGTTATAATTTAAAGACTACTTTATAATGCATACAAGGTAATTTTCTAATTCGTTTAATATTTTTGCTGCGTTTGAAACAAATGTGAAAAATTTTACAAAAATAAATTACCAGAAGGTTTCAAAGTCCTGTGAAGAACATTGGGAGAAACAACGGATTTGAGTGCAAAAATTTTAAAAATAGTGTTTATATTTAAAGAAATTAAACCATTAAGGATGGTCTATCCTTTTATGTATAAATTAAGCTATGATTGAAAGGCTTCTTATGAAGTATAGACATTTCCAACAACAAATAAATTAGGTGATACAAAACGTACTCCCTTTCCAAAATTAATTGACATACCAATATTTGAATAGACTTGAGAAATTATAATTAAAAATAATGAAGAATTTATTAGGAGTGATGCAGACTGTATATAACTATCTTTAGAAAAAGAACGAATTCAAAACATTTATGGTACTTCTCGAGGGTCAACTTACTGACAGGTTACAAGTTTTTGATAAAAATTTACGAGGACGGGAAAATTACTAGTATATGTACAAAACATGACGCTGTTACTTTAGGACAATCCATTATTGTTTTCAGGATATTGTTGTTTAAAATCTTATGAAAATAACAATACCTTCCTGTTAGATGAAATGATATGTGACCATATGTCGATTCCGGAAATATCATAAACGTATATTTGTTCAAACGATAAAACACCGGTTAACTCATAAAACTTGGCGAGCAAGGTTTCGTAGATATTTCGGTACTCAAAAAAAGGGCTAAAATTAACATTTGTAGTAGTCTGTCACATGATATAGAATTATATAGAAACTGCACTTTCCTTTTATTATTTAAATCATTGAGAAAATTTGAAACTATCTACACCTCGATCATAGGGTTTTTTCAACAATAGCCCCTTTCCTATCGCAAAAGGGAAACATAATTTTCTTTTTAGAAATTCTTTATTTGAGAATTAAAAATACACCTAATGAAGCTGGTACAGATGACAAACTTTTATTATCTACTGTTAGGCCATCGACTTAGAAATATAACAAGGTTTTCTATTTATGTACAGCTTATGTTTCTTACCTCGTATACCATTTTTTTATATCATACACAGGGTAACAAAGAAAATAAATATTTATGGAAAGGTGCAAGTAATGTTTTTTGTTTGTTTTAAGGGAATAAAATAAAGATGTGTTTTAGGAGATTCATTATGTTTAAGAATAGCTATTTAGCAATTTTTGGAACACCGGTTTTTGGAATATTTGATTCCATCTTGGTACAATTTTCTTCATTAATATGACAGGTAAAATTTCAAAGTTTTATGAAAGTTAGTTTTTTTCAAATACACATATCTAGTAATCACTGGACGACCCACGTTTTTGCAACCTCGCTAACTATACGCATATATGTACATTATTTTTGAAAAATCAAATGTGTTAGTTGCATATAGGTCACAGTCACGAACGCATTATGTGACAATATGCTAAATTGTACAATTAATTGGTGCACAAATCTTAATGGATATCAAATTAAGAAATAGGTGGCATACCATTTCATTTGTAAGTATGTACCATTTATATTATTTATTTTATTCAGAAGTTTTTCGTCCACGTAAAGTATAACAAGTATCTTGTTTAACATTTTTCGTGGTCAAAAGGGTACTCCTTTTGACCACGAAAACCATATTTATCAGTGCTCGACAGTCGTGGCAATCTTAATGCAGAAGACGATCTCACTAAATAATAAAGGATTACATATTATATGAAGCCATTTTGATTGTCATCGAATATCAACAATTTATTTAATTAAATTATGGCATAAGCCGTTGAATGGTGATTCAATCGAGATCAAAAATTTTAATTTGATTACGGTTTGTGATATACACACTTAATACTGAGATATATAGAGTTTTAGTGGTCACTTAGGCGTTTAAAAAAAGACAATCACATTCGGGGAGGTGCCATTATTTATATTTATTTCAGGGCTTCCAGCATCTAAGAAAGTTTAAAACATTAGTTTTCATGCTTTAAATCGACCATTATTGAATAATTTTTGTAAATTAGTGAACGACTTTGATAGTTGGACGCGTTAGAAAGTAAGTTGAACGTTTGTTTCGAAGCCTCTGGAATTTTATTTTGCCCTTAAATACATCCATTAGTAGGAATAAAAAAATATTTCAATCAATTTTTATATATTTCTCTAATATTACCTCAAGACTTTTACGACGTGTTTTGTAAATGAAGTGGGATTGTTCTATTAAAAACTGTTAAAAAATGTGTAAGGATCTTTTATTTACTCCCTTTATATGTATGACAAACATGCAATAAATTATTTATTTATATTAAATAATAATCATGTACGAGAGTGTCAATTTGGTTTAAATATATGTTTGCTGCTTGCTCGAATAGAAATATAACTATTTTCCTGAGCAGAAAACCATAAAAAATACACAGAAAGTGGTTAACCTTATTTATAAATATTGTTAAATGACATTCCCCATCCAAACGAAACATATTAATTAATATTTTCCTTAATTAAGTACTTGACACTTCAATAAATAATGTAGATATTCAAGTTCACATATGCTTTTACGTGAACGAGTATCTTTGAACGATTAACTGGACATTATAGCGTCATTTACATAGTTGGATTTCCTTTCGTCCGTGCCTTACTTTATTATATGTCAATAACGTCTTTATGTTGCGAACTCTAATCCTTCATTATTGAAAGATGTTTTTAATTTGATCGTAGCAAAAACATATAATTTCTTTTTTAACTGTCTATTAATTTTGAATGCATGTTGTACTACTGTACCCCTCATTTTTATTATTTATTTAAAAGTATCTTATCGTTTTCCATATGTACCCGCTAAAAATTATTATTATTTTGACGATTGTGCTTTATCTTATTCCAGGTGTAACATGAACTTCTTTTTAACTGATCTTCTGAAAAGAACTTTTATAAATCTGAATTTCGTATTATATTTGTCACATTTAGTCACAGTTTAAATCCTGATAATAATTAATGTTATAAAAGCAACAGCTAATTAGTTTTTTTCTTTCTCTCACTTTCACGCCTCAATTACTCAATTGACCCAATTGAGTAAAATTTTGCTTACGTGTGGCCTTAGTCCTAGAGATTAACACAGCATTCTTTTAACCTATGTGTAGAATTTCATTTTGATAACTAAAAATGGACATATTTCTATGATATATTATCACCTACATAAGCATGTGAATAATCATTCGTCGCAATAACGCGTAAACGTCTGATTTCTGCAGGGCACAGAATTCCATTTTTTAACCTTTTTTTGTTCAATTTTCTGCCCTTTAAACTGATTATAGATTCCCATTTCTGAGGTTTAATATTTTTACAACAAAACTATTTTCAAATGGCTTTACCATCGTTTTCCATTTCCAACGCAAGTGAAACCACAGATCAAAACTGAAACTTTTTCATGAAAATATTTTTCTATTGACTTGAATATTTTGTCAAAATCAGAATTAGAAACAGAACCATACGAATTTTTAGATAATGACAAACTTTTGGGTTGTAACTATTTGGTTGTATTATAAATACATCTGACAAAACGAGGGAATAAAAAGACAAGACTACAAAATTATTCCATAGTTACATCATAAACTCTTACTAATTCAGTACAAATTATCTAGCTGAGTCGATTTTCTAAAGAATTTGAGCACAAAAATTAAAATCAAATAGATTTATAAAACAAAATTCTACGTATGCAAAACCAGCGCTGCGAAATATCAAACATATTGTGAGTACACACGTGTATTCAAGACCCACAACTACATAAGTCCACAAGTGTGTTCAGTTTGCTGATTCGTTGAAGTCTACTTTAGGAATTTTCGGAAATCCTCAGCTGGGTATATTGCACAAGTGCCGGCCGCAGTAGACACAATGGAAGTAGGAAGCATATTAGCTCAAATTAATGTATAATTGTTATGTTTAATAAAAGATGTACAAAATAATGTGAACGAATTATTATGCGTTTTAAGTATCTTTAATGCAAAAGTCTGCAAAATTAGATAATTTTAAATAATTATTTTAAAAAAAACAGACAGATTTCGTATAATGTAGGCAAGCAAATAATTATTATTGAAGTTGAAGCGTCAATATCTGAAGAAATTATTTTTTTTTCATTATATGAATTAATCAAATAATATTCTTTTGACACTTGCAAATTTTTATACTAAGGATACTCTAGTTAGAGAAGACACCCCATTTTTGAAAATACTTTCTCTTGATGTAATATAACATTGATTAGAAATACAAACCGTTAATTTTCAAACAGTTTGACATGAGCTTTACGTTACCAAAGCTAAGTTTACATTCTCTTCATTTAGTAATATTTATGACCAGCTCATGTATGACCAGCCATTCCATGCGATAAGTCTTAATGTAAGAATAATTTGATTAAATTACAACTGTACCATTCCTTCATTCGTGTAATTTTATTAATTTCTTCTGCTACGCACAAAATGGGAACTACTTTCATTATAATCAACGGTCGCTCTTTTGTATGTTTATATATATTTCGATCTCATATTCCGGTCTTAAAAATAATAGTTATATTGTCATAGATATTTTTTAAATTTAAAAATTGAAATGACAATAGAAAATCTCAACAGATATAAGAACTTGAAAATAACAAATTTATTTTCACTTTTTTATATAAAATTAATTTTTTTTCCTTTAAAACTTATTGTTAGGTGCCATAATCGATAAAATTATATATTTTTAGAACCACATCAAATTAGAGTTATTGAATAGTTGACACTAACCAACGAATTTAAAAAAATTACTATATAGAAGATCATTCATCTTACAAACAGTTAAAAAAATATGAATCTTTCATACATAATTTATGTGTTAATTTCAATATTGTAATTATTATATTTGCGACACAGAGAATATATGCCCAATATAAAAAAACTTTTACAATAATTGCTTAATTTTAATTATTAAAAAAATGCTAATTTATAAAGAGTTGAAAACGATTATATCATTAATGTATAAACGTTTTGTCAATCGCCAATGTAGAACTATCATATCAAACAGGACTAAACTCGTCAAGTAGTTTTTAAAGGGTTTGTTCACAAAATTAAAGGTACTAACTTAAAAACCCACATTAAGCGATTCAAAACTACCAGAAAAATTACGAAATGGAAATAGTTCATACGTTGAAACCGTTTGCATGAGATATATATTCACGAGTACATAGTAAATATTGTTTTCTGTAACGTGACCAAAATTTACCATAATTAATCAAATTGGCAAGCATCGAAAACCCTGTTCACGTTTCTTTCGATAGGGTTAATTACAAGTAAGACTTTTCTGTAATATCGTACTTGTACTAATTAAATAAAGTCGCCGTTTCGTATTTGAACGCAACCTACGCATGTAGTTATTTCGAATTTCTCTAAACCTAGTTTTGTGTAAAAAATCAGCTTGTAAATTAAGTCTTCTTGAAAGTAAACAGGTCAAAAGAGAGAAACAAGATATTAACCATAAAAACAGCGAAAGATTTTTCTCCTTTTGCCGCAAAGAACTAAATTCACTAACTTCAAAGTCGATTTTAAGGGTACTACTTCAATAAAATTCTCAATTTTTATTTTTAAGTGCATACTTGTTTTGAAGCTAACTAAGGTACAAAATTTAAATAAAGTGTACGCTTTTTGCTTTTAATTGTTTCCTTGTGTTTATTCTTAAGAGCTATTAGCCTACGTTTAAGATGTGAGTCTTTACCGATTTATTGGATTAGACCATAAAAACAATTGGCGATACCGCAAAATATAATAAAATAATAGTGCTGCCGGTGAGAACCGCGCATAACTATTCGGTCATGTTTTAAATAATAACTAGCTGCCGATGTCTTCGTTAAATATTATTAAGAATCTCATAATTAGGGAGCTGGCTGCAGAGTTTATAATTATATGGTCGTGAAACAGAGATTAGTAATCGTTAATCCTGTCTAATTTAAACAGCACGAACTACCTCTGTTATTACATTATCACCACGTTATTAGTTAACAGCCATTCAAATCTGTTAAAAAAAAGGTAAAATTGTTTATTAGTAGTGTCTGTTTTTTGGTTCCTACGGTTAAGGACAATTAATTTTTCTGATGATCATAATGTATAAAGAATTTTATGATTTTATTTCCAGACAGATCGCCATAATTTTAAAAACTTTGCTATAAAAAAAACACAATATATGTGACGTAGCCAATTGTAACATTACAAACTTGGACAAAATTGATTATAAAACCATTTCGTTGGGTCTGCCTCTATTCGGCCAGAGTTCTTTTACTTTTAAAAATCACAAAAATCGAGAAGACCGACCAGGTTCTGGCGCTTATTTTTCGAAAGCTCATTTTTGCTATGCAATATTAAACATATTCCTAGTAATGGTAGTGATGTAAATTTTATTTTATTTCCCAATTAGTAATATGCTTTTCATATATAATATTATAGTCGCATATATTTATCATATACATTCAATGCCGCGTTTTCCATTACTTCAATGCAGGCTTGGTCTGGATGGGACTAATGGAATCAACTGGTATAATTAAATTAGGTAGAGTTATAAACTATATTATATATCAATATCAACTAAACAAAATCATACATCAAAATTTCCTCATTACCATACCTATCCACAGAGAGAACGCAAAACGTACAATATTGTACGTGACGTGAGTAAAGTGGGCGTTGTGAGATACACGGCTGACCAGTTATCGTTTGAGGATGCTGCAGTATAGTGAAGCTTGGCTTCAACTGCTCGTCACCTCGCTTGGGTAATTCGACTCGTATTGCATTCATACAGTAAATTTACGACAACAGGTAGTTTATATGTATTCGATAAAATTGGGCAATTTTTTTTAAATATACGACAGTTTTAAATATTCGACAGTAATTTTTGTATTTCTCTAAGATTTTTGAACCGTGTATGAACATCTTAACTTTATTTGAAACAAGGAACAGAATTAAGAATATGTAAATCTTTACGAGTAATGAGTTGTCTCATTTATAAAAAAGTTCCTAAAATATTGGTCATGAAATTTATTATGATTGGCATAATGTAATCAGCACAACGAGACATTCTTTTTTTTAATTTTAACTTATATTTCATTCACATAATCGTTTAATTTTATTTCATATTTTTTAAGAATTTATCTTTCTTAGCGCACTTCGTAAATGAATTATTGTATCTTATTATATTTATGTCAAGTAACTAATGAGCGTAAAAATGACGACTTAACCTTTTTTAATTTGAAGTTACACTAACGTGGTAAATTTATAATTTAATGAGTATTTTTTACATAATTTTATATTTTTATTGACAAAATATTCAGTTTTCAATGTCGTGTGTGTGTGTGTGTATACGAGCACAATTGTGTATATGTGGGTGCTTGTGCTTGTACGACTCCGTGCGCTTGCGCGCGTGCAAATGCAAATATGTGTACGTGTGAGCCTCCGCATATAAGTGCGCATGCGTTTATGCGTAGATCTGGTGCAGTAGCTCCTTAATAAATGGTATCTTAATGAAATTTCCTATTTGACACTTTCTTTTCATATTTCTGGCTACTATATAAAATCTTTTAAAGTTATAAATTGATGGTACTTTGCATAGAAGATAATTTAGAAACTCGTATTTATTAGGAATTATTACATTAATTCCACACAAAGTTTACATTGTTGGTAATTTGTAAGCTAAATAATTTACCTTAAATATATGCGAATCTAATTTGGCTATCGCTTATATAAAAAAACTTGGATACTTCTGCGATTTCGTACAAAAAGATAAAGCGTGTCGCGGAATTTACGGTGTTACTATGGTTAGCGATTCGTGGTTACAAATATTTTATAAAAATATAGATATAAATTTTATTATGACATCATAAAAGAATTAAAATAAATGTGATTCGAGAGAAAATATGTGGTTTGACTTATAAAATGACAATTCAGTTAGTTACGTAAGCCTATTTTGACCATTTTTTATTTATAGTTAATCAATTTTGACATTTATATCTGGTAAGATGTATTATGGTTTATTAAGTTAAATTTATAAGCCAAAGGTTTATTTACGGATTTCGAACGGCAATAAAAAAATTATTTTTTTACAAATTCATATTTTGCATTTTAATTTTATAACGAAAGTAAAAAATGTTGTCACAATGTAACACTGTCCATGGAAAATATTTTCTGATTTCAGTAAGATTTTAAAATTTTGCAATCTTGATTACTGTTGAAGTTTTAAAGCGGCAGGCGGCAGAAACTTCAAGAAAACTATAGGCGAGGAAGAATTAATTTACTTTTGATTTTGGCAGCATCTAATTAAAAATGTATCCTTGAAGGGAAATTTATATTGAAGCAGCTTTGACGTTAACATACTCGATAACTGAAGTAGGCATTCAGGAAGCTGAGAAAGTTAGTGATTCATATTTTCAATTAAACTTAGTTGCATTTATAGTAATCTGTTTGTTTTACTTTCTATATATTTTGATTATTTAATGAAGCAAAATGCAATATATTCATATGCGATATACTGTCTTCAATCGACTTTTCTTTAATACGAGTTTCTCAATCTGATACTGAGATAAATAATTTTCTACCAAAGCAAATATCTGACAAAATCTTGACAACTAAATCAAATTCCACCGGACTCAAGCTTTAATTTGATTTAGCTTACTAAATTTACTGAGACTTGAAAATATCATTTTTTCATCGTATTAACTACCTTCACCTATGACCTTTATTTGTATCGTGAAAAGAGTTTTCTCGCATCGCAGTTTTTTATTGACGTAAATTGGATTTGGAAAAATTTCTGGGCCGATGAAAAGAATAATATTTGTAATACAAGTAAATTTATTTATTTACTCTATGATATCTTGGCCTGAAGACACTGTTGAACATGTTTTCAGTGCTTTTTAATGTGATAATCTTACACTATATTTAATAGGATATTCCTACATCCGTATTATAATTTTTTTCATTTGTCTTTAACAGATTTTCATTAGTTATTTAAATTGTGTCAAAAAAAAATCGGAAAAATATTTTTAATTTTATTAAGCCTTTCATGATGTCTTAAAATTTGCTGCTGAAATTTAAGTTATTTTTAACAAAAAACTCAATTAAGCTCGTAACCATTACAGATATAACTGATATATTTTTGTTATTATTACAAGATATGTGTTTATTTCAATCCTTACATTAGCTGGTAGATATAAATTTGTTTGAGCGTACCTTTAATCTTACAATATAATCAGATTATCTATTTTTCTTAAATTCAAATTTCTAAAAGTAATCTTAAAATGTTTAAATATATTCTGAGTTACATTTATTAAAATACTAATATGATGGTTTTTATAACTTTAATATATTTTTTTGCATAAGTATTCAACTCTATAAGGGTATCATTAATTTTAAATATTGTTAAAAAAGTCTGTTATTCAAAAGACCTATGTTATTGCTAGTATAAATTAAGTGAGTAAATGTCCATCGTGAGAGCTAAATAAGAGAGGAGGAAAATAAATAATTAAGCAGAACATTAGGTCTAAAGGGGTTTATTTTTTGCTTACCTAATTCAACGGGGTATAAGATGACTTTTACCTATATAGAATATATTATTGGTAATAAAATAAAATGAAACCGCTTTCATCGCGAAACCGAAAAAAATTGAGAATTATAACTTTTCTTTTTAAATTTAGGAAATATTTTTAAAGAAAAATTTAATTCCAATCGGTTTAATTTGGAAAGACATCATAAACTTCAACTTCAATATAGATCAGGTGAATTTATTGCTATATGAGCATTCTTTTTCAGTCAGTCATAACATAGTCTGTCCACGAAAATTCAAAACGTAATAGATAATTGCAAAGCATTTGAATGTATAATGCACAATTTGTTGATAGATTTAGCAATTTTAAAGTACAGTACATATAGGGGACTTATTAAAGCAGCCATCTAGTCCAATCAAGTATTGTTTTAAAAAATTGGTTAAGTTTTAAAAAATGTATAATCTGGTAGATGGCAAGAGAAGTTACATCATAAGCAAAGTACTTGAATAATTAAGAATACAAACACTGACAAAAGTTAAAATACATGAAGTAAAGAATAAAAGGGCAGGATTTTAAAAAGTTCCTTAAATTATTATGACGAATTGAATTACGATTTAATTTTCAACATCAAAATATTATTAAATTTGTAAAAAAGGTGGTGATCATTTTAGTTTAAAAAGAAAAGTAATATTCAAATTTATTTGACAATTTTATCTTAATAATATTATTCTGTATAAAAAATATTTTAACCTTAGAAAATAACGTAATTCAACGAATGAAAAATAGATTAACGATAAATTTCTAACGAAATCTATCTACATACGTTTGGCTGCGTTCAATAATACGCATTTCAGTAAAACTTTCAAATTATTACTATGTGTTGAACAACTTTTTTTTCATGAATAGTTACGGCTCATCGACAACTTACAGAAATCGAATTATTTTGTCTTTTCTCCGTTTGAGGGAAGGTAATAATCAAAAACAGGTTATTAATCTTTGAAATAAGAGATGATTCACTGAACTGAGTTTATATTTGGTTTAATAGACAAAAATGTTCATGGGAAAAAGGAGTAAGATCTAAGACAAGAGACAACCTTGGCCATTGGTCGAAGAAAATAATGTTATCGCACAATTTTGCAATTTGAACCGACAAGCTATCAATTCACAATCAGCAAAACTAAACAACATTGATTAAGGAAAATTAACTTCTTACCAAATTACAAAACTAAACTTAACAAATCTATGAATGAATATTTTGTGTCTAGTATTGTAATGGGTAACACTATCATCTGAAACATAATAAGCCACTCGTCTGCTTAACTGATAGATTTATCATTCAGTGCTGAACGGAAAATTATCAGGGTCAGAAATCTACGATTTTTTGGAAAACCGCTGGTACTTCTTCCATGTTGTGAATAAATTGTTACTCATGGCATAGACAAAATTCTATGTCCCATATAATTTGTTTTTTCTATCAGTTAATCAGAATTTTTTTTATTCCGATATACGATAAAACACGTTCTAACATTGTAGCTCATATAATATGAAAACGTAGAAAAAATTGCTGAAGCGCAAAAATTAAACAATTAATCTATCGTGATGAGATTAGTTAAAAAAACCTAAGAACATTTGAATTTGATTTATAGTTTGAGGGAACTTATTTATTTTCAAACCTTGCAAGTGTACACAATTTCGTAAATGTTATACGAACGGTGACGTGTTTGACAATAAAGTTAAAATTTTAGTTTTTTTTTAAAATTTAAAAAAGTTAAAGCTCTCAGAAGGCCAATTTTGAATAAATTGTATTTAGCTTTCAAAATTGCTCTTTAAATACCCATCGTTTATTTTTAAAGGGTTATAAGCATTGAAATAATGAAATGAATATATCAATCATAAACATTAAAACTGTAAATTCCACCGATTTTCCAGTGTTCTTTCATTTGTCAATTAGTACATAAAACCAGTAAAAATTTATACTAATTAAAAAAAAAAATTAAATAAAATTTTGAAGTTGCAATTTAATATTCAAAAACTAGAAAATTTAATCTTTAAGATGTTTTTCTTAGATAATTTTACAAAAATGTTAAATTGAATAAAGCAATTTCAAAACTTTAACCAAAAAGCTATATTAGAAAATGTTAAACCTTTATTCTGTTTCCTTAATTTTGTTACGTAATCTGTAAAGACCAAGACATTTCTGCATTAGTGTATGTATAATCAACATATAAGAAAGGGTAAACCAATTGTATCTGACCATTTTTCCTTGCATATTGTTATTTAGATTAATTCTAAAGTAAATTATTGACGATGAACATTTATTTCATTGCTCCCACAAAATTAATATTTATTTAAACATGATTAAAGGTTTCAAGTTTTGAGAAATATTTTCACATGCACTGCGTGTATTTGTGTGCTTTTTAGTTGTTTATATTAACTACTGATAACGGAAGGACATGTGGAATAGCAAACCGTAGCAACAGAAATTTTTTGAAGAGTTGAATATATCCTATTTTTCTTAATATTTAAGTTGATTTATTTTATTTACTTATTTACAGGCAGGTTATCCTTTTCGCACCATATATATACATATATATATATATATATATATATATATATATATATATATATATATATATATATATAAGATACTACCATTAAACGGATGGCGCGATGACATCCTCATTGATTATGTCGTATTAGTGATATGTCCGGAATAGTTTTAATATCTTAAAATTCGTCTGATTGAAATGTAATAGCAATTTAAATAAGGTCTAATCTAATTAGTCAATAGTTTTTGACTTGTCTGTTTTTGATTAGTCAAAAACCTGATTTCTATTAGTTTTGTTATCATTTTAAGGGTTACTTGACACTTTTACATTTTTAAATTCATATTGTCTTATAAATAACCATTATTTTGTGCAGTTTACATTTGTAAGAAAATTAGTTACAAAATAAATCATGCAAAACCGAAAAATTTCCTTTAAACAGATATTTTCCAACCATATGTTTTTAGTACCCTTATCCAATTTTCCTTGCTTAGTAATCCTTACAGTTTCCCATAACTATCTGTAAATCACAGCAATTTCACTCATATTACTATTAGTGCCATAAAGTTTGGTATAGTTAAATATATTTATAACACCTAAAATGTTAGTAAAAAAAATATTTTAAAACAATTTACAGATTACCTTCACTATATGTAAAGTCGGGTTAATGTTTTTTCTTGTATAAACAATTAGATTAATGTTGCATAGTTGTGTGGAAAATTTAGAGGTGTATGTTAAATACTTTTTCGATACAGAGATCCGTTTACGAAATATCGAGCTTTAAAATAGTCATTTTTGTCAGTTAAGTGTCCAATCTCTATGAACGAAATGGCTAATTTTTAACATCGATATGTGTTTACAAAAGTTTTATATATAAGGAAGTTAAAAGGAAAATTATTAAAACTAAACTCCACTAGTTTGCGAGTAATAACCTGCCAAATTACATATAGTTGGGTTTGTAAAAAGTATGTCGAAACTCACAAATTACAGAAATAAACTACAATAATTACTTTGTATTTGAAAGTATATATTGCTGATGATTTGCTAAGTAACATATTTATATATATTTACATAGTGAAGTGAAACATTATTTAAATATGCATGACGTTATTACGCCTGTGAATGATACAGTAGGTATTTCCTTCATTAAAAATTGTTATTTGTCAATGTACATATAAGTTCATTTCAACCAAGTCTCGAATTAATAAAACGCCGAAACAAAAATTCAATTCTTTCGCATACGAAAAATCGATAACATTCGTCTTCAACAGTACTATAGCCTTAAGTAATTCGAGCGGACAGACACAAGCCACCTAACGATGTAGCACATTGTATCCGAGAAGAAGTAAGACGAATGGACGCGCTGGGATTGTTAGGCGTCGTAGATGCCGTACACTACGTGAACGCCAAACGTAGCGAACGTACACGTAGGACGAGAGACGTGACTCCGCTCGATACTGTTCACGTTAATATTTAAATTTAACACGTGCATCGGTGGCAATGCATTCTGTGGGAATATTTTGTGATTTGCGTCGTAAAGTTAATTTAGTTTCTATTATTTCATATTTATGGTAAATTTATTAAAATACTCAAACGAAAATTAGGCTAAATAAGAAAATTCGTTTGGAAGATTTGTCATATTTTCACTTATGTTTTTTAATGCAAATTCGAGTAATGCGAATACAGGAAAGTCAAATAGAAATAATAAGAACTTGTGTTAGTATTTTTAAAAATACGCGACATGAAATTCATATAAATACATTGTGTGATTTTCAAGATAGAATAGATAGATAATACGCCCTTTTCGTCATAAATTATTTTTTTTTATTTAAAACGGAGCTATGCGCAGAAAATATTACATAATGCGTATTTAAATGGAATATATACGAACTGTTACGTTGCAATAAAGGAAAGTTGAAAGAAATATAGGAAATGAATTATGGAAAACAAAAATAATGTACTTGAATTTGTTATATAAAAACGACTGAATTTTTTTTACATTATATTACCCGAGTTCAAATAATGTATGCTATAATACTACATCCAAATAAAAAAAACAATAAATTTTAATTACGGTAACGTTATGTCTACAAATTTGGGCTGAAATTTTTAATAAAGGATAAATAGGCCAAAGTAAGAAAGATAACAATTCTTTTAATGGTTTAAAAAGTTCTCATTTAAGAACAAACTACTAAAATATACTTAGTCGTACAAATTACATATCATTAATTTAACTACGGCTAAGAAGTAATAATGCAAATGGGTGGTATGGAGACAATAATGCTTGTGGATGGTATGGAAACATTATCCGTTTACCTTGACAAAATTTACTATGGCTAAGAAGCAATATTGCAAGTAGATGGTATGGAAACATTCTCGGTTTACCTTGGTAAAGTTTACTATGGCTAAGAAGCAATAATGCAAATGGATGATATGGAAACATTTAAAGTTTACTGTTTTTGAAAATATGTTAAATATATATGAAAGAATTACAAGTAAATCCTAACCGAAATGTTTAGTAAAAAAGTACTAACAATTTTACCACCGATGATTACCGCTACAAAACCAAAGTTACATTAATTATGTTAGTTACATTTATCTTATAACTATTTTCAAACAGCAAGTTTTCCCTCATATTTTTAAGCAATGTCAATGATTAAATTGTTTTTCTTATTTGAAAGTACAATGACATTAAACAAAATCCATACTAATAATCTTCTCGTCTCATTACATCCATATTCAGTGGCTCGAAAAGTAGCCTCTAATTTACTGTACAAGAAAATAATATAAGTAAGCCGTATATTTAGGCCACATATAAAGCCAGATATAACAAGTCAGGTATGTAACACTCGATTAAACATAATCTAACTGTAATGTATGATACCGTATTTGTATTGCTCATATAGTGGTTTACTATCTTTGAATGTCAACGTGGATATAAAGCAAAGGATATAAATTCAATATTTCATGTTTGCAACAACACCTTTTCTTAAACATATTTTATTCAATACTATAAATATATAAATGGAATAAAGAGTAATAGACGGTAATATATTAATTTATTTAATTAGATAATATATTAATTTTATTAGACAATAAAATTAATATATTATCAATTGTTAACTTGGATGTATTTTGAGATTTAAAACACAGAAGATATCAAGATTAGATGGGGAAAATTTAATTTTGTGAACTCACGACAGTACGAGATTAATAACACTTTTGTATTACAAACTGTAATTGGAATATTTTAGTAAATTTAAGACCATCTTTTTAATTGTAAATAATTTCTAATTTTGTGAAAATTTAAAATTTAGTGGGTTCGTATCGGAATTACATATTTGTATATTCGGTATAAGGAGTAGACAAAATGTTTCAAAACTGTATATAATACACCAAGGTTCTCATGTGAATGTAGAGCCTATCCTGATTTTAAAAAGGCATTCGACTGAGTCGATAATGATGTTATACAAGTCAAATTGTTGGAGGTAGGAATGTCTTTTGCCCCCTTGTGCATAGTAGGAATGTTTTTTGCCACTCTTGTGTATTAGTTTGGCAAAATTACCCTCGAAAGAGTTTCATGTGTGCAGAATATTGGTGTGATTATGTATAAGCATCTCACATTTCACCGTCAGGTCATCGAAACCTTTCAGAAGTCCTATAAGGTACTAGGATTTTTTATACGACATTCTCATAATTTTCCTGATGTCAAATTTTTCGCTGTTTTGTTTAGCTCTTTGGTCCGTAATGCTTTTGAAACTAATGCAGTAGTTCTTATATCCTGGTGTTGGAATAAAATATGAATAATTAATTCTATAGGTGTTTGTAATACAAACCGTATGGTCATTACCCTTATTTATTTCCTTCTAAATTTATAACGGGCATGATCGAATGTAATCCATTCAATTCGGATGAGAAATGCATCATCAGATTTTTTTTAATTACTAAATTATAACATTGATTATCCTTTGATGTTAAATCTGGTAACATTTAATAATCCCAATTGATATCTGAGAGGAGAATAGAACACGCATGACTATTCTGCAACGTTCACTTGTTTTTCGCATACTCACTTTCTTAAATGTGGAATTCTGAGATGAACTTAGTAATAAAGTTATAGAATTGCTTGGTATTTTACGATTGGTCATTCATAAGAATAATATTTATTCTAATTGTTATGTGCTCTTGTTTTCTTTGTTATTGTTGCAGCTTTTGTATGCTATTGTTTTTTGTTCATTTGTTGAACAATTTTTTGTTATATCCTTTCATATACTCAACGCTTTGAACAAACCTGAAAGTTTAATCTGGAATTTTTAAGAAATAAAAAAAAATAAAAATGGGTTTTAAAACAATATAGCTGTCAACAGCAAATCGAAGGAACTAACTTATTTCGGTCGAAATGAATTTTATAAAACGAATTTTTTTCGTCATTATTTGTTATTGAAAAAACATTTAATAAATTCAATTTCTTGTCGAAATAAATTTGTCTTGAATTATTTGATTACCTGTAAGTTTACACAGATTACAAAGATCAACAAATTTTTTTTTTGTGTCTGTTATTTAGTAAATATTTTCTGTTTGTATACATCGAAAATGAAGCAGAAACTCCATAAATAATAAATTAAGTTCGCTTTTGTACCTTTATATAATGAAAAATAAATATACGCTGTTTTGGCAGATTTTTTGAGGAGCCGTTGCATTTACGATGCAAATGAGAGGGGTAAGGGAGGACTGTGGGTGTGAAGCGGGAAGTAGCAGACTTACACGGTAGTGTGCGCATGAGCATTGCAAAGGAATAACGTATTTTATGTGTTGCGAGGCCTAAAAATGTCTTCTAAAAAGTGTAAAAATGACGTGGACTCTTTTTGCTATATTTGCGTCGAATTCATAAAAGTGAAAGCCAAAAAATTTTGTTTGACATCAAATATAAACTTTGTCACGCCTACGAAGTTTATTTTACTCGTACGAAGTCAAGATAAAATATGGGCACCTCATTTCTCATGTAATAACTACAAAAACACTTTAGAAGGTAAGAAAACACATCATATTTTTAAGGAAAACATACCTATATATATTTTTAACACATTCATTAAATGTGTCATTCGTTAATGAATTATTTTCATTTTTTTTCAGCCTGGTACCTGCTCCAGTACCCCAAAGTAAAAATTTTGTCTTCTAGTCCAAAGCTGAAGGAACAAGAGCAGCCACTACCGCTATCACAAATATCTGGTAAAAGCAAAGGCAGCGATTTTGTGATCACATCAACGTTTGTTGAACCACATCTCATTAATTCAGAAGAGTTTAATGACTTAGTAAGAGATTTAAACCTAACTTAATTTGAAGAAGAAATATTAGCTTCACGGCTAAAATAGTGGAATTTGCTTAAGTACGATGTTAAAATAATTGACCAAAGAAAGGGACATGAATACAAAAAAATACCAAAACTATTAATTTTTACATTTTGTTTGTATACTTTTTTGTATTTTTGTGTTTTATATATGCTGTCTTTTATAATTAAAGTTAATAAAAATATATATTTCAAAATTTGTTTGCTTTTAAATATAATTTGAATTAAAAAATAGAGCTTTTTCATGAAATTTGAAATATCGTTCTGTTAAGTAAAAAAGCAAACTTTATTAGATAAAAATATTTTTTCTTTTTTTAGTTAGGCATAAGTAATCAAAATCGGAAGTACAGAACTCAGACTCAAAATTCATGTTGACCTGTTTAATTTATCGCTTAAATTATTACGTTAGAAAAACCACCCACAGAAAAAAAATTTTCCAGGCGAAATTGGATATCGAATAATATACAATCTATTAACTTTTTTTCTCTTTTTAATCCTTACATTCTTAGCAGAATGGTCGTGGTCATAGCGATAAATGTGTTGCTGATAAGGCTTGTTATATATTGTACAAAATCTGCCTTATATTGAATCGTTGAATATATCATGATGCTTCAAGCATTTTTCTTCAACGGAACATTTTTTGGCCGTCTATATATTACTCTCCCTTTTGTGTAGTAACCATACCTCTGCGGCTTAGAGGAAAATGGGGAAAATATATAATGCTGCTGTTCTTCCATATCTTTCTAGTTTTTCCATAACAGATCTAGTAACCTTAATAGACCTTTTAATTTCATCATTGCGGCTGCCATCATTAGGAATTAGTGCCCACACACAGACCTATGATAAAATCAGGTCGCAATTTGCTAGTTGTTGACTTTGGCCGAATAATCGTCAGTACGGTTAATAGTAATTAGCTTCATCTTATTTTAATTAATTTCTAATCCTTATTCTGGGCTAATGCTTTCCATTATTTGAAATAGACTTTTGATGTAACGTACATAAGTTTCAAATTAAGCGGTGCCATCTGAATTCTAAAAAATATGTTCAAATATCGAGACTTTTGCTTTATGAAAAAATATTGATAACTATGATATGCAAATTCTCCTAAAAACTACTGTGCGTAATATTTTATAAATATGTAACATTTTAAAAAATTTGCATGGGAACATGTCTAAAATTATGATTTTTATATAATCAAAAAAATTAAAAACAATATTATTTCTTTTTTTCCTTGATCTTTAACGCCGGTTCCAGCGAAACAAAATAGTGTTTTTACATTAGAAGAATGGAGTGTAATAATCTACTTAAATTTAAAAAGTTTTTAATGGTATCTTGAATTGGCGTTTTGGATTTATTAGAATAATACCTGATAATAACAGTAAACCAATTTCAAATTACAGGAATAACAGGAAATAACTGAAAAATCATTTAAAAGAAATGTGATAAAATTATGAAAAGTAGCATGGTATAATCATGCTATTATTCATAATTTTACTTGTTCTAGTTTACGTTGTGTACACTTTTAGGTTGTTTACGTTATAGAAAGAACCATCAGTCTATAATTCATTTATATTCTATCGTTCATTGATTGAGTTCACTTCGCAGTTACTACCTTAACTTTTTACGCTTTCACTAACTTAAATTATTCTCATAGTTTATTATTTCACGATTTACGCATTTTTATGCTTTTGACTTTTATTACCAGACTTGTTTTTTTTTCTAATTTGAATCAACGACTTAGCATCTAAAAAGCATTTGGACTATTGAACGTACCATGATACAAAACTTGAAAAAAGTTACATATTTGCTGCCTGTGTACATCGCTATTAATGCAGTTTTGTAATGGTCAGGAAGCTGTTAGACTGCCTAGTAACTAAGTCAATAATTTTCTGACTATCTGCTTTTTTATTTGGGTGTGCCACCATTTTCTGGTAATCTTGCCTTTATCAGATAATATTTATTATATTTCATTGCTGGCTGTCTGCATTTGCATTTAAAATTGAAATAATATTTTTGGAAAAATTATCGTGCTAAAAACAACACTATATTGAACAATTATGTTATTGTGAAAGTTTTTGGAAATTTTTTTAAAAAGAAAGTATTTTGTAGGAGATGTTACATAATGCAAAGTCAAGATAGAAATACTTTTTGAAGATAGAAGTTTATCCAAAAAATTTATTCTATATTTCAAGACTATGTACATTAATATTTTCTATGAAAAAATAAAATGTTGCTCTTTTTAATTATGTAAAACATTATATATTTTTAGGATTTGATTTCTTAAATTTTTGGATTGAATTACGAGTAACATATATGAATTAGTAGGGTATCTAAATAACGTAAAATATGTTTCTAATAATACAAAAAATGTCTCGAAATTTTGTTTTTTTGACGGAAAATTGAGAGAATTTAAAAGGCATTTGCGTAATTCCTCAATTTGTATATTGCTGCTTAAAAATAAGGGAAGTTTGAAGTAACTGTAAAAGGAAAATGTGTTAAAGAAAATTTTGCGTAAACTTTCCTTTAGCTCTACGCAATTGGGGTCATTGATGAATGAGTAGATTTTCAAAATAAAGATAGCAATTCATCTTGAGGACATGCCTGAAAGGAATTCTACCTGCGCTCGAAGAAAAAGACAAACCGAACTTCAATATTTAACATTTTTTTATATAATCATCACGCTTTCGAAGTAAGCTTATTGCGTAATTAGCTGAATTTACCCAGAGGTTACTAAATTAAGTAGCAAAGAAAAATTCTCCTTGGTGGATATGATAATTTCAAACTTTGGTTAATTATTTTTTTTCATTGTTTGTTTTCAATAGTTATCAAAATAAGGGAATTAAATTAAACGATGTTTCTTTTCAATACTTATAAAAATAAGAGAATTAAATTAAAATTAACGTTTTCTTTCACCTTATTCCCTAGCAATAAAAATAACGGATGAACACATTACAATTGGTAACTTAAACAATTCTGCAGCCGGTAGCAAATACAAAGAATGTTGCGTAGACGAAGAAATGAGAGAGAATCCTCGTAATGCACCCGTGCATCTCTTCTGTTATCCCGCACCTTACTATATCCCTGCACCCTATTGCTTACACTTACTTTAACTTATTAGACTGTATCGGCCTGTATCCTGGACTAACTGTGCAGGCACATATCGCTTTGCATATGAAACAAAATGTCATCTATCGATTGCGATTATACCTGGCTAAGATCAGTACAATAATCACGAGTACTATGATGTAGTATGTTGGTACATCTTAAGTGGTGATAGCTTATGTGGTATGCAGAGATTATACAATAGCAACACCAACCAACAACCAACCCCACAATTCCGCAATTTTAGTCACAAATCAGGTTATGCTATATTACCATCACATCTAAGTATTCGATAAGACAATATAACAATTAGTGTAGATACTGAAAAAAAACAGTTCTCTAATATTTTGAGCGTCGAGCATCGACGATGCAGCTTAATGTTTCCATGTGAGTCAGTTTTATGTATGGAAACTGTGAAATTCGTTCGGGTTACACCAATATTATTTTCAATGTATGCAAGCCGGTACTAAAATTTTTACAAAAATTACAATGCCCGGATTTTTTTTTCGTGTCTGTTTTTAGAAACTGTGTAAAAAATGTGAAAATGCAAATAGTACCATGCGTATTATTGATATGGTTGCAAAATAATATAATTCTATATAATAATTTCTGAAGACCCTGATAGGGTTTTCTATTTAAAATTAAATTGAAATATTACTTTGGGTCCCCCTGTGCTTTTCAAAAAACTCCATCATAATTAAGTCAGTAGTTTATGCGTTTTCAAACAAATTAACAATCGGGCAGATAATTATTTAATAAAAATTTTTTTTTTATTTTAATACTTTTATTAAATCCCCATAAATGATTTTTCGCACATATCTTAATTATACAGGCAGCCTCATTTTGAAATATGTTACAAATGTATATATAAATTTGAAGAAATTGCTATAAATTTCCATATACCTTTTAAACTAAAATTGTGTTGTAAAAATTTAAATGCGTATTAACTGGCTTGTATTTTAAGAGTAAACACGCAAAAATATTATTATAGAACTTTTTAAGGAGACAAATAAAGTATTTTAGAAAACAATTGTTAATTCTTTAGAACATCAACAGAAAAATCAAAAACTGTTTCTTAGAATTCTACACTAGATAATTCCAGAAATATTATGGCGAATGTCTATAATGATGTCTTAGTCTTATATCTCTGAAAGTGCTAAAAAACTAATCAACTGGGAATTTACCTTAATTTAATACTGAAACCTATTGGTAATTCTTAATTTTTATTATATCTACTATTATTTTATGCCCGCGAATAATATACTGGACAATTTACTCAAATGGTGATAAATGTTGATATTATTTTTAAATAGTTTACAAATATTATTAACATTATCAACATTCGATAAATGTTAATAATATTTATAAACAATTAAATAGAAATACTATTTACTTTTAAATATTTGTATATTCTTAAACGCGCACGTAATACTCGTAGCGCGAATACTCTTACTTAACATATTTCTTCATTAATTTATTTTATCTGTTATTCTATCTTCCTTAACTCTGTATTAAGTAATACGTTTATTCACGTGACAGCTACTCAAAAAAATAAGCCAATTATTCTGAAAGGTGTGGTCATGAGGAAACCTACAGCAATTTTATTTCCAAAATATATGGCAACATAGAAGCCTTTTACCCCAGGTAGTCTTGAAAACTTTATGTGTTAACGACATTTTTTTACTAACTATTCGAGCTCTTCATACTATCTATATTATAAATTGCAATAAACAATAAATAATTTATTTTGGTTTTAAAAGAATGCTTAGCATATTCCCAAATTCAAGAAACTATGTCTACTTTCATGTATCAAATACAAAAGGTCATCTGAATTTTTTTAATACTAAAATATTAAGTATAAACTGATTAAGTATAAACTAATAATAAATGATTAAGTATAAACTAAATCCGCTAAAATGTTTCATATTTAAAAATGGTAATTTATTAATTGAGGTATTTCAAATTTTTATCGACGAATCTTTGTTCATTATATATACTTTAAAAGTGCATTTATAAAACTAGGTTCTACTATATTCTAAATATAATAAACTATATTCTCTGAGGTGTGCAATTTATCATTAACTAGCTGTGTCTGCGACTTTTTTCGCATTTAAAAAATATTAATTTAACGGTAAGATTAATACAAGTAAAGGCGTTTACTGAAATATCCATGAAATTATTTTTTTATAAACGTGCACCGTATAATAAAACCTCAAGTAGCCATACCTCCTTTTTTACTGATCCACTGCGAAAAAACATAATGTATTTATTACCCAGGCAGAAGCCATCAGTAAACATTTCATCGAAATCAATTTCGCTGTTTTTGCGTGACGGGCGAACTAACAAACAGACTCACAAAAAACGAACAAACATTTCGAAAATAATATTTTTACATTCTATTACTATCATGACGTAGCTCCAAATGTTGTCTTTTTAAATACCTTTTTTATTCTTTTGTAAATATTTTAATAATACTTTAGCTTTACTGTTATATGCATAGATATTCAACATTATTAACAAACAAATTTTCACAGCCAAATGCATACGTACTAGAGTAATTAATTTAGAATTATTGACAATTATTATTTGAAACCACTTGAAGGAACAGAGAAAGCTTATAACAAATAAATACATCATAAAAATAATTTATGTCTGGAATATTAGTACCATTGATGTCTGTATGTTCTGGTGGTAAAGACCATTGCGTGATTTAAAATATACAGTTCACATCACTATACATTTCTGTAAACATTACGCATTGAGTTGCTAGGCACTTTGTTGTTATTGCACTTATGCAATGAAAATGAAATTTGGAAAATATGGTGACGTGATTCACTTTATCTTGAGCTGTGAAGAAGAAAACCCGCGTTTTTGTCTCCAAAAATAAATCCACATAAACGTTTGCATCGTCGATAAAAATTTCTATGGAATATATATTTGTCTACCTTGTCTTATAAGATATTTTATACTATGTTTTAGTTTCTTGAAAAGCTGTTTAAAATAAATTGTGCTTGTTGGTTCTATCTAATCTTAAATTTCAAAGCGCTCACCACTAGCAGCATTAAGATAAACCTTAATGAAACTGCAAGTTTATTGAAGAAACAATATAGAACGTCTAAACAGAACCCTACATTTTAAGAAATTCGATATAAAATCGAATTTGTTTAATTCAGAATAGTAAACTATGTTTCTTTAATATCTACTTACACTTGTCAACAACTTTCAATGGTATATATTCTAATAAGCCACGTAGTATAACAAACGATTAAATATAAACTAAATACGCCGCGTATGTGGATTTACCACATACTTAGCGTTCAAACATAATACAATTACTGGAAACTATCATTTTGGTTTCGTCACGTTCGCGGAAATAAGAAGAAACATGATATTGTTAGTAATAACACGGTTTTACCTTCAAGTTCTTCTGTTGCACCCGTATCGTATTTTGTGTCATGTGTGTTTTGTTCTTTTTAAAAAATAAGGATAAACTTTTTAAAATAGAAGCCATATGATCGCAGTAACGTAGATAATTCAAGTGTCGGATGTATGCCGACAAGTTATAATATTATCACAATAGTACCAGCAATTGTCTAACACCATATAGCGATAGTTTAATTTTCCCAACTTATTCGAAGGTATTACAATTACTGGATACATCCACGTGAAAACTATAGGAAAAATATCATTGATAAACAAAGTTTTAAACTCATAAAGCCATGAATATATCTGATTTTTAAAGAATGTTACCGGTTAGCATTAGTTTTGACTGTAGTTCTGTCATGACACAATAAAGACTTTTTAAAGAAACGAAAGTGAAACATTCCTTACTTTCGGAATAAAAACACAAAAAAATATTGGAATAAGAGAAAATAAAATAAAAAGGAAGCAAAGTTTCTGAAATATTTAGGCCAGAGTAAAAATTACAGTTGGATTTCACATATAATGACATAGCCAAATATATTTTTTTTGAACATTATTTTGTCAACCCAACCCTAGTAAACTTGTGACTAATATTGCATTATCCTGTATTAAATATGTAAAAATATTGATTCTGAAACGGTAAGATTGTAAGGTAAAAAATTAAATTTAAACCGAGTTTGTATTTTGTTACTAAGCTAATTATTTTGTTTCGCAAAATTTATAAATTTTGATGGCGGCAATTTTTATTTCCCAGGAAAATTTATTTATAAATTTTGAAACTTTCTACCCTGTAGTTGAAGGTTTTAACTAAATATGTAGAAAGTGTTTTGCGAATTTGCAGTTGTGGACTACAAAACTCTTCAATCTTGTGAATTCTTAAGTTTAATATAGACGGTGAATGATAATCTTTATGAACTTAAAAGATTTTATATAAACTATTACGATATTATAATATTATGGACTGGCTCAATCAATACTAAATTATTATATAATAACTTGGTAAGCAGTAGCTAAAACATTAATTTAACTCCTCTTCAAAGCTCAAAAAGCTTGAATCAAAATTATCAATAAAAATCTATATTGCTATCCCACTGACTTATTACTGATGGACTTTCAGGTACTTGACATTCGAAAATTATTTATTAGATCCTTGCTAATAATACACGTTTACAAAAATAAAGTCTACAGTAAACCGGTTCATCATACCTATAGAACTCGAGCGTAACTCCATAGCGACGTGTTGCTAACGAGTACAAGGACTATTTATAGACATAGGCATTATGTATTTCTTGCACCTAAAATTTACAATATACGCACTTGTGATCTCCTGGAAATTAATAATTCTACATATTACTTATTTAAAATATGGGTCACCCGCTGGCTCTTTGACAAATACAGATCGTTTACAGGAAGGATTGTATCATCACCATACCTAGTAAAGGATATTGTTTTATATACAATTTTGTTTTTATCTATGGCAATATTTTACTCCAAGATAACGGTTTAGTATGCCGAACGTAAAAATAGAAGTGTGTGTGTATGTATGCATATGTATATATTCCTGTATATGCATTTATAATTACGTAGTAATGTGTATATATATATTTTAGTATATGGATGTATTATAAAATATATATAATAATTACTATAATGAAAGATGACGGCAATTAATTACATTAGTTCAATAATACGGACATCCTGGAACACGCCTTAGGGCTAGTTGGATGGCAATGTCCAAATAAATCCCTGTTGGCCTGTTAGCAGCCTTACATAACTTATAAGTATTAAATAATTAATTGATTTGATTTCAAATAAATAAATAGATATATACTGAATTAGTTAGAGAAGCCATTTTTGGGTATTGACCCATCCTATGTTTAAAAAATAGAACAACAAAATTTTTAAATTGATAATGACATGTGAAAGTCCTTTCAACTGTAAATATGCACAAAATATTATCTACTTAAATGATTTATAGTGGTACAGATATTACTGAAAGTGAAAAATAACTGTAACTATTAAAGTAAGGCTGTTAGGGCTAATCGCATTCATAAGATGTAGACAAACATCGTTTCTTTTTGACTCTTAAATATATAACAAAGGGTAAACGTTTAACATATTCAGATAAGTTTAGATTCTGTTAATAATTAGTAAGTGCTAACAAGTCTACACAAACATTTAAGCGTCAGCTTATTTTTACTAGGTGGCCATCCCATAATTTGGCCGAAACTTAAAAATACCGTCGCATTGATTCGTGTCTATAAATATCAGATAAATTTGACGAAGGCAACTTTAATACTGTTTACTGCATCTATTCACGTAACGAAAGCTGAATATACTATTACGAAACCGAAATTATGAGCTAGGTTTCCCAGTAAGTATTTTTCTTTTGAAAAATTGTCTACAAAGAAAATAAAAGCAAAGTGCTGATTGGACGTTTTACTCTACATTTATTGATTTGTAAAATAAGAAAACCCAGACAATGCCCTCTTACTAAAATCATTGTGCATCACGACGACGTTTGTGCACACACAATCAGATAAAAGACTGAATATTTGAATACATCAAAGGTAGCGATGTGTTCGCACCATGTAATTTCCATTTATTCTCAAGGGTTAAAATAAATTATGAGGAAAACGATTCCCGGACTCTGAAGATGCAGCGCCTGCCTCCAAAAAGGTATCGTGGACACCGTCTAAGAATAAATTGGCCGACTCTATTTCTCTGTATTTCCATCGAATAAAACGATGCATAGGATGCCACTGAGAGTATTTTTGAAGACTTTAAATAAATACCTAACTTTTTAGTTAATTCCATTTTCTGATATTGCAAACCTTTTTTGTTATCTCTAGTAGATCACAATATTAAAAAATGCAGGAAATAAAGACGAAAAAAACATAACATCAAAGTTTTGCTTCGATTTAGGAACTTAAATAATTTTAATTCGTCTTTCACTAACCACAGGGGAAGATGGTAGTAAGTATTCATAACGCGTCGTTTAAACTACGTGTTGTTTTTCTAAGTATAGTACAATTAAAGAAGTAGGTAATCAAGAACTTGGAATTTTTGGTGAGAATTATTCATAAAATTATTCATATGTACGTTAATAAAATGAAGATTTTACCCCTAAATTTTTAGGTAATCCCGGCATAATTAAAAAAAATTAATTTTTTAGAATCATATAGTTTATAGACTTTGGTCTTGCCCTATCATATTCATTATTAAACTGAAACCGATTAAAATGTATGTGGAATATTTCGGTTATTAATAATTTTAAAGAATTTATTTTAAAAAGATAATATCTTGAATATCTTTATTAAATTTATATATTTAAAAGTATTTGATTATATGTATTCAAATATATTTACATTCGTATACATTATTTCCCTTTATGTATTTCTTATATACCCGAAATCAGACATATTAGAGGGGTGGATTGCGCTATACACAATTTATTTCAAATCACGGTTTCGCAACAAAAAAGAGACAAAATACGTTTAAAAGCTTAGATTGAAGGAAATGCCTTTGGATCGTCGTCACAATATATGGGTATATAGGCAATCAATGCAAATGGTTTGGTTCCTATTTTTTGTATTTAATATTGACATTATAAGCTGATTCAAAGTATGAGAATAAAAAATATAATATTGAATATATTTGGCGTTAATTTTGTAGAAATTCATTATTAAAAATTAAATGAAACTACGTGATGTAGTATTATTTCTATTTTCTTTAATTTCTTTACCACGACCTAGGTTTCGTTGTATTACAACATATATTTGCTTTTATCCCACGTGAAGATGTTGTAATACAACGAAACCTAGGTCGTGGTAAAGAAATTAAAGAAAGTAGAAATAATACTACATCACGTAGTTTCATTTAATTTTAAAGAATATAATGTTTCGATCAGAAATTTTCTCTTAATTTAGTCCCGACCTAAACTAATAAATATCATCATACAAAAATGGTTATATATTTAAAGGAGATTGTAATAATTTAAAAATACTGTGATACATTCGGGACTAAAAATTAAATGGATACCCGGAAGGCATCATTCCTGGTTAAACTTGTATACCAACTGAGCAATTTTATGATCAGAAAAATATAAAAAATATTATTAAATTTGCGTATATGTAACCAGAATAGTTGTATTTGGTTTAGGGGTAAATGAAATATCTATAAATATATATATATCTATATATATAATAATAATAAATGAAATATCTGAGACAATGTACCCAATAAAAGGACCACAATTCAGTTAGGAAGACGAAAAACACGAAGGTATCTTGTATAATTTTCAAATATTTTTATCAAAATATATGAAGTATAAAGAATGAAGTAATAGAAAAATGTTAGCCGATATACACTTCCTTAAACTACTTGACAAAATGTGTATTCATTTTAGCTTTTAATTTTATCACGTCATTTTTTTCTGTAGATCAGATAACTGAATCATATTTTCGACAAAAAAAACAATGGCAGCCTTTGATCCAAAAAGTGAATTTTATATGGGTGTCATCTAGCAGAATTATAATTTTAAGTTTAACTTTATTTTACGTTGTCTTTGTACATATTATGTATAGATGGTGTATCTAGAAGGGGGCGATACCTGAATACAAAAGAGACAGATGATACAAGACAAAATAATTAATATTTTTCGTTCTTGGTTAAGGTTTATCAGCGACTGGAATAAGAAACATGCAAAATTTACAAACCAAATAGAGTTTAATATTTTTATGGATTAGAAATATCTCTAATATAAAACAGAAAAAATTAATTGTATAATATGGAAAAAATACATTTTTTGTTTAACAATGCTAACGATTAGCTAATATTTTTCTTTTACTAATTAGATCCTAAGCAATTTTCTAATGAATAAATGTGAATTCAATATATTTACTTTCTTCTCTCGCTCACCCTCCAATAAAAATCTCAAATAATGAAATTTATTTATTGCCGGCGTTGATTCGTTTAAATTAAGTAATAAATAATTTAATGTTGTTCTGAATTCCAACCGCGTAAGACCATCAAATTTAGGTAATTTAATTTCAGGTAAATCAGTACTAGTTTCTAAATTTTTTGAACATTGGATTTCAAGAGACATGTTATAAATTTTTGCAATAACACAGGAAGACATTTTAATAATTTTTTGAGGGACGGATAATATCGAAAATCATCGAATTATCAAAAATTGTTTCAATAAAATCTTGTTGCGAAACTTGTTCGTCAATATTAGACTTCAAGGTATCAATCTGAGATCGAACTGAATTAAATTCTCAATTCTATGGTAGTAATTTTTTTCTCAATTTTACAAAATTGCAAATCCGATAACGCTTGAGGTGATATATTTTGTATATATCACCTCAAGCATTATCGGATTTGCAATAGAAATATATTCTTTAAATTCAGATAATCGACCCTTTATATTATCGCGTATTCTAATTAAATCTCTTAATAGCCTTTTCTCTTCTTCATTTAATGAGACTTAGTCTAATTATTTCGTATTTACTGTTAAAATTGGATAAATAATGATAAATATAAGATCGAACCCAATTCCTCGGTGAGCAATCAACTAGGCCGCTCGAAGTAGAAACCGCAATTTAAATTCAATTAGCGCGCAGGTGGGTAGATCGACACATCTTACCTTAGAATAATTCGGCGGTATAACAAATAGCAAAGATTGAAAATAATAATTTTATGTTCCAAGCTACAAATAATAATTACTATTAAACGAATTAAAAGTAAATTTAAGATTATAATTTAATTGAATAATCCAAAGTAATACAAAGTAATCATTCAATTGCTTAGTAAAAAAACTTTAGTACATATTAAATTAATGAAGTATAATTAATTAATATATATTAATGCCCTTAGTAATTTAATTGTCCTTAAAGAACAAATTTACAAAGAAATTATTTCTTTCAAATATGTAATGAATTTAAAGAGAGCTACTCTCTTTTATAAGACTCTGTTTCGTTGATGAAATCAGCCTCCTTATTCCGCAAGTGTGGATTTGTGTTCATCAAATAGGGTTTGCGCGAACATAAAGAAACTCAGTATTGTATGCAATAGATAATTATGAAATGCAAGATATAATTGTCTTAAAACTGTAATATTTAAAAGAAAACCAGTTGGACAAAAAGGCACCCACCATGTGTTAAAAAACCTTAGCATTATTTAATGATAAAAAAATGTTAACGTACTCAAAAATAACCATTTGAATCATTATTTAGCATTGATACTTTAAACATGAATATTATAGAAGCCTTTGTTTTCTTGTCGGTCATATTACAAAAAAATTACGCTCTTTAAATTTGCTGGGTCAATCTACGGACCAGTGGGATACATTAATAATATACGTGGTTTCAATTAAATTAGATACTGTAACGCTTTCCTAGTGGGAAGAAGTTAAATATAACACGAAGGTATGTATTTCCTTGAATGATTTCAAAATTTTCTTACGTAATCGCACAGACATTCTTGAATCGTTTTACTTCAGTAAAAATAATAGCGCTGACGACAATTCTAAAATTAATAAAAATATTATTCGAGCAAAATAAATCTATAAAATGTTTTGCAATATCATCAAGTGACAATAAATTCCCTCGCAACAAACCTGTTTGTCGATATTGGAAGGAAGGTTATAACATTTTTGATTGTTCTAAATTTAAAGCTTTGAACCTTGAGAAAAGAAATATTGATATATCTAAATTAAATATATATTTGAATTGTCTTCGAAATTAATACAAGTCGTCACAATATCGTGTCCTCAAATCTTGTCAAATATGTGAATATAGACGTAACACATAATTCCATTTAAACAATGCTAAGCATGAGACGTCGGATAATACAACGTAGCAGTACATTATTTTTCTGATAGACCTTCAATTTGCAAAAAGCAAGTACTTCTTGGTACAGTATTACTTGAAATACACGATAATTTAAATAAGCCTTCCATTGCTCGGGACTTACTTAATGCAGGTATTCAGTCATCCTACATAACGGAAAACTTAAACAAACTGGGCTTTATTCCACTTGATACAAAACCAGTTTGTAATACATACAATGCACAAACGATTTTAAATTTAACATTTCAGAAAGCGTTGATATTATGAAATATGACAATTATTGTTTCAATGTTTTTTTGTCACTTATTAGAAAAAAGCAAATAGCCCCAAATTTATTAGAACTTAAGCTTCATGATATTTATTTATCTTCACACAAAGTTGTGTCATTTGGATAAAAATTACTTCAGGAATATTACATTTCTTCTATGTTTCAGTATAATATTTTGTAAGTCATCTCTCATTAATAATATTTTGTAAGTCATCGAAATTAGATAATCTATATTACGTGGATAATTATCCACGTAATATATATTAACGTACAAAAAAGGCGTCCTACAAAGACAACTTTTATAACGTTTTGATAGAAAATTGCTGTGGGTAATTTACATAATAAAAAAAAATTAAATAAAAAAAAAAATTTGAATATTTATTCCATATAATATATATATATATATATATATATATATATATATATATATATATGTATATATATATATATATTCATTTTAACGTTAAATATTTGTAGTTCCCAAAATAACAGGCCACTTGCCAAATTCTTTAGTTGAATCTTCATCACTGCTAAAACAAAATTCGATGAAACTAGCGTATTCTGAATTTTTTAAGCCGTTTGACATTCGCATTATGTTAGGAGCTGATTTATTTTACAAACTTATTAGTCCTAAAAAAAACTATTAGGACTAAATTCGAATAACTTTACGAAATTCGGTTCGTAGTCGGTTGGTAGTTGGACCAGTGGACGGCGGTACCAATTCAAATAATATTTAGAGTAATTTTAATAAAGAAATATGTAAAATTATTCCAAAAATTCCTAGCACAACTAATTATGAAACAGATGAATAAAAATTCATTAATTGCGAAAGTAACCACTTTAATGATGATGTCCAGTTCGTGTACCGCTGCCTGAATCATCCAAAACATTAAGTAATTCATACCGTAATTCTAAATTTAGATTTCCGAATTTAGAGACCAATTTCAGTAAAACCATGAACACAAAACCTGAGTATAAACTTTTCAGAAAGAAAGGGGAAAGTAACAATTTATTGAATTAAAATAATCATAAAAATAATCTAATTTTTATTATATAAAAACCCATTCCAGTGTATGTAAATATATTAAATTCATTTCTTACGTAAATACTCATTAGTTAATAATTTTAGACACATATATGTTAATAATAAACTAAGGGAAGAGACTAAGGGAAAGATGCATCAGTTTGAGATAGGAATAGTACCGAATAAGTTAACTTAAATGGAGAATGGAACGGGCCGTCAAGGTATTTCTCAGCTAGGACGATCTTTGCAGAGTGGCTGATTTCAAGACTAGTAGCGGCTTCGAGCGAAGTGCCCTCGATCGGGTCTGCCTTGTTCCTACTGCGCTGCTAAGGGCGGAGTATATCTGCGCCACTGTGAAAAGGCCGTTGTACGCAGGGACAGACAACGATTAAACCAGCCAATCGAAGCACAGTACGGTTTCACCGTGTTGAATTTCTTCGATACCTACGAACTGCACTTTCGGCTCTGGACGAGGCAACATCAGCGCGGGCGCGCCTCCACACTTTCATACTTTGAATTTAAATTTATACTGACGATTATACCTTACACTTCATAATTATACATTACATATGAAGTTTTACATTGAGTTTCTTTATGTTCGCCTCAACCCTATTTGGTGCGAACAATAGACATATGTGACTTTTAATATTTGCACCGTTCCTCTGTTATTTATATATCAATGGAGAAAATGTATAATTTCTAAATTATGAATTTTGTCGCATTTCGAACGACGAATAAAACAACGTCATATTGCTAAAATTAGGACCTTTTTTAAGGTTATAATGTTATTTCTATAATTTTTACGCTGTAGTCCAGATGCGGGCTTGGAAATCTACAAATCAACTACTTTTAGATTTAACAAGAATTCTTTCTTAAAATTAAGTACTCAAATTTTATAAATTATCTGAATATTTTTAAACATATTTCACACTTCGTAAAATTTTTTTTTAATAGAAAAAATTATTTAAAATTTTTATAATTTTCCAACTATTAATTTTGGCATAGAAATATTTTTGTATTAATTTGAATTTATAGTTATGTACCTAACAGCTGTTAAAAAAATATGATTGTTTTAGTGTTACACAATTACCAAATTATTTATTCTTATAAAAAATCGAGGAGTGTAAAAAGAAACATTTATATTAATAATTTATATAATTTATATTCAGAACCTAATTAAATTATGTGATGTAGTATTATTTCTACTTTATTTAAATTCTTTACCACCACCTAGATTTCGTTGTATGACAACATCTTCAGATGGCAATTTGTGATTGTCCACCTGAAAATGTTGTCATAAAACGAAACGTAGGTGGTGGTAAAGAATTTAAATAAAGTAGATATAATTCGACATCACGTAATTTCATTTAGTTGCGAATAAAACTTAAATCACAAGAAATATTTAAAAAGGAACTTGTACAGGTGACAAAGTTTTATTCCAAATAGTTTTAATACCAAATTAGAAATTTAAGCACTTTGTGTGATCAAATATATAATGACTATCGGCAAAAAGAAATAAAATTAACGCAACATAAGCAGCAAAGCCTAAAAAAAGTCTACGCAGCAAGATGCATCAGTTTTCATTAGAATTACTCAAAAAGAGAAATTTTGTTTTGAAATTTTTAAGGAGGATTATTAGGAAGGATTATTGGAGGATATATTTTCATTCCATTATAAACAATTTATTGTAAATTATTAAAGATATCTCAAAAATATGACAAAAAATAAAAATAGAAAGTGTAGCACAAATTTTATACAGGAATTTTAAATTAATATAATACAGATTAAATATTATAATATATTACCTTGCCTTTGGACTTTCATTATGAAACGACTTAAACAATTTCCGATAAAAAGAAAACATGGCTTTACTATCCCATAGATAACAAAATAAAATTATCCCAATGCATTACTTTAAATGTCGGTTAGATGAAATTTGCCTCTTATAGGTCTAATATCTATTAATAGTAGCAATAATTAGATCGGTACTATTTTTAAAAACCATTGTTGTAACTGTTGTCATTTTAAGTATAAAAGCTTAACCATAAGTCGTAAGTGTTTTTAGTGTTGTTGTTTATTATTGTTCGTCAAAAAAGTGCAATTAAATCTTCTCTACAATAATGAAGAGAGCTTTTCATGTAAGGCAAATTATGAGACGAACTTTTCATTCCTTTCCTCACTTAATGTTTACAATGCAGCTTTGTTTTCACTACTCTTAGATAAGAAAGTAAAATAATTAAAACACGGCTTTGTCTTACCTTAGTAATTTCATCACTATTTCTACTACTTTTAAAAACCAGTCTATTTACTTCTAGTCGCTGGATGCTCGTTTATTTTTCTTTAGAGCCGTATCAGTTCAAACAAAGCCTTTTGAGAATATTTCCTCCTAGCTTTTAGTCTTTTAAAATCACTTTCATTAGTGCACATCAAACGGTGGAACGGCCGTGCTGAAAACAGTCGTTATGCAAAAATATTAAACCACTAATTGTGAACTATATTTTTTTTATTCTGATTTAGGGAAATTAAGACATTTTCATAACAAAAGTTTGTACAATGAAGAGAATTCATCGCTTATACATAATTTTAGTCTGAGTTCGTGTGGACATGAATGCTCTAATGAATGTTCTGTTAGCGAATACTATCAGTAAAAAGTTTGCTTGCAATTTTTTTATAAAAAAATTATTTGACAATAATATTTATGCCCTCAATTTATGAAGTTGCAAAATATAGCTCAATAGTCACTGCGTAACCTCAATCAGCCGAGGCAAGCAAATGTAGACTTCGAAATTTAATTCGAAGTTGAAGGTACAATATCGCCAATTAGCCAAATCGGCTGTTTTCAAATACATTGGCGATTCAAATACATTGGCGGCTACATTGGCGATATTGTACCGTCGACCCCGAATTAAATTTAGGAAGACGATACAAAGAATTTGGTTCAACAAAACGTGCATAAAGTGTAATCTTACACCGAGTCACGTGAACATCAAGACTAGTAGAACAACTTGAACAGCCCACAAAGCAAACAAAACGAAACCTAGGTCGTGGTAAAGAACTTAAAGAAAGTATAAATAATACTACATCACGTAGTTTCATTTAATTGTAAATAATGAATTTCAAAATTGTATTGCAAAAATCCCACCAAATACGTTACATGCTAGTATACAGATAGAATTTATTATTTTCATTTTGGAGCTACAAACGTAATAACTGCATTTGAATTAAGAACGATCAAGGACAGGCAAAGGGAAAAACAACATATAACTTATATTTTTGAGCCAAGGAATAGTGTTTATAAATATCTGAAAAATAATAAGAATTGTAATTAGAAAAACATCCCACTTTATCGATAATGACGATATATGATAACTCGTTATAAACACACATTTTGCTAAATTCAAAATAAAACATTGCTATTTGATTAGCACTAATTACTGGTTTAAACGACAAATTTTCCAATGTTCTATTGTTTTTATTAACTTCATTTTGATTAATTGAAAGGAGTCACGGTCTTGTTTAGCCGATTTAACACTGCTTTGGAATGACAATGGCAGTAGAAATTTTCAATTTTAGTCTAAATACCTCTAAAAATGTAAAAGAAATAAACAGCTGTTAGAAATCCTTGTGAAAGTTAAGGTATGTTGGAACTGTAAGGCAATATAATAATTTTCATGTAATATATACATAATTTTCATATCGAATCGGAGACTCGTATATGTTTCAAATATAAATTTCGGTGCTATTTTTTACTGATGCTTGTGAAAAAGATTTAGGGATATTATTTATTTTAAATATAATTGGAATGAAAATAATCGTTACGAATTTAAATAACTACAGCCAAGGAAAGAAGCATTTCATTTTAATGGGGGAGATTTTTCATCTTCAACGAAGTGTATAAAATAGTGAAATATCATAAAATGGCACAAATTTTATTTTTGAATGAATATTTAAATTCTAATTTTTAGAATAACCTAGGTAACTTCATAGAAACGTGTCAAAATATTAAGGATGCCAACGTTTTTGAAAAAATAAATAAAAAAATAGTTGGGTGAAAAGTACAGGTCATGAAATTTAAAAATATTATTGATTGTAGACGACTTGATAAACTAATATTAATATTTAATGTTATAATCTGAAAACTGCTGGAAAAAGTTGTAATACAATTTAATTTTTTAAAAAGCGGATAGTTTGGATGAGCTATTTAAATGACGCCCTATTGTCGTGTTTTTGGAAAGAAAAGGTAAAAATTATAATTTAACATCAAAGTTGGAGTAGAGGAGCCAAATACCTCTATTTTGGGATTTATTCAAGTGCGGCAGATTAACATTTGGCGGATACCTTGCACCCTATGAAGTACCTCCATATATCTGCGCCCGCGCCGCGCGTGTAATTAAGATATTATGTCTAAATTATATCCTAAAAAGTGTACAATAATCTGACGACTTGAGCATGACGTATAGGAGTGAGAAGGTTACAAATTTCCAAAATAAGCATCACCTCCACATTCTCGGTCGAATCTTTTTTTATTCGGAAGGAAGTAATTTAAGAATAACCGGAAATATGTAATCTCTTGCTTTCGACAATAAAGTTTAGCGCGTGCAGCTACAGTAAAGCATATTTTCCTCTTTCACTCTTTCTCTATCTCTCGCTCTCTCACACCGTCCCCACACTATGCTCTCGTCCGAAGTGGAAGGAAACAATCACAGGGCGTCATCACAGTTGACCACAGCTATCGTGGTATTATATGTACAACGCTCGTGCTTGTTTGTTTGTATTTTAAGTTTCATAAATTAAATTTTGTGAATTTAATATCTGCTGCGACGACGAATGACAAAATTATTAAGTGAGTGCTTTGTGGACTAAATACCATAACATTAAAAATTTTGTCATTGTAAACCGCCAACATATAAAGATTTTGTAATTGTAGATGGCTTCTTTTTTTTCAATACTTTCAAAAGAATGCAGCGCATTTTTGGATATGTGTCAAAGAAGATTTTGAAAGGTCTTGTTAATAACGTAGAAAATCGACTAGACATTGTATTTGTTCACTACTTCATACCTTCGATTAAAAATTATGAGTCCATTTTTATGGTAGTCTAAATGACAAGGATATTCATATCTCCGGCCCTCAACAAACGAGAAGAATATGTTTTGTCAATGATTTGAAAAACATCAAATTCAAAAGAGTTCTTGTCAAGTTTTTTATCAATAACTGATTGGCTGTGAATACCAATTAGTTACCAAAAATAAAGTAACGCCAACCATCGGTAATGAACTGTTATGTTCTGATCACGAAGAAGCGGATACGAAAACAGTATTTCTTTCATGTCAGCTAAAAAAAGATTCCACTATTACAATCAGAACCTCTATACAGATAGTTTTATTGTCATGGTGGCCAATATGGAACATCTTCAAGGATCGGTAAAAATATGGATGGATTTTGGAGCAGGTAATGCACGCCGATATATCGAAGTTTTCGCTCTTTCTGTTAAACTAGGCCCAATACTTTTTCTAGCGTTATAAGCTTTTCATGCGTTAATAGAATGCGATTTCAACCTGGTACTTTATAGACTAGGCAAGAAAAGACCTCTAAAAAATTTCATGGAGGTGGAAATTTTTCTGAAAGAATTAGCAGATCTGAAATGAAATTACTGTAATATAGATCAAAGTTTTAACATCATGCAATCTTATTCTTAATCTATATTTTAAAAAATAGATGATGTCAACCAAACTAGAATAGAAAGCTTCAGGTGCCAGATTCATTACAGCCCTTCTGTTTGAGCGTACATAAGTACGATGCTTGTAACTTGCCACCATGCCCATCGGAGCTACTGTAACACTTACTAAGAACGAGATATATTGCATGCTTGTGGAAGAATGCACACAAATCAAATATTATCGACATGTCAAGGACAAATTATGGATAGACAAACGTAAATGCAAAATTGCAAGCTTGGTACTTGGTACGTTGGTGATCAATTACCAAAATGTCCATGTGTAGTCATAATACCAGGTATCCTACGAGATACTCAAGATTCAGGTATATTTACTTTTTAATACTTTAATAACACGTTTTTCACGAAATTAAAAAAGAATACTGTCAAGTTTCATAACGATTTCTTGTTAAATATATTCAAGCTGTATAATGGATGAAGATGTACTTTAAAAATTTTTTTTTTAATATGTTTGTTTTATTTTAATAATTTTTTTTTCAATTTGGTAAAGTTTTTACCCATCAATAATGTGTAATGTTTTTACCCATCAAATATGTATTATAATCAAAATAAATATAGTTATGTGTGCATAAAATACAATAATAAAACTTTTTTTACAAATTATAACAAAATTTATTATTTTTTAATTTGCATGCTATTTCCCGTACATTTTATTTGTCACATTCAATAATTTAAAAAAGTTGAAAAAAATGTTATTTCAAATTATCAGATTAAGAAAATCCCTCCAAGTAATCGTCAGATAATGAATCAGCACAACCAGGATATCGAGCTGAACCGTCTGTATAAAAATTTGACGCTTTCGATTATTACGGCGATTTTTTTTTGTATTTTTAAAAAGCCACCGCGAGCTTGCGTCACGTCCGAATCGTCAGTTTTTTGAATGAGAGTTTTGTTCGGGTTCACTCATCGTCCTCTATGAATATCTTATACGCCCGAGTAATTTTTTTTTCATTTTTAACCCTTTTGTACTGCAGCCCCTACCTGCAAGCCGGCAAATTAACATATTTCTGTCATCAGAGACACATGGGACATACACACTATCAGTATCTGACATGCACAAGTATTGCCATGCGATTATTTGTTTACATTTTCTAGAGTCTGTAGTTTAAAATATTTTTTTTATATTCCTACAATCTAATTTGCAAAATCCAGTAGGTCCCTACGACACTTATTTAGCATCATCCGCTCTACTACTATTACATAGCACTTTGCAGCCAATTGACCCTATGCTCACGTAATAAAAACTAAGTTTATCAACAAGGTATATTGATTTATTGTTAAATGTAGTCCATATTTCTCGAAAACATCAGTTTGTTATTCGTTTTAAATTTATTTGCTGAAATTTGTAATTAAACTTTATTTACCTTAATGACGAAAGGAAGGAAATTTAAAAAAAAACACATGCAATTAAAAGTATGTCTAAACTTTCTCATTAAAGTAAAATTTTAAAGTCTTTATTTTTTCAAAATTATCATGAAGTCCAGAAAATATTTGCTATTTTTTTAATTTATAATACTAAAATACTGGCATTGTTTTGCCTTTTAATAGGAAAAACTGTGTAAAATGTGTTCAGTGTTCTCTTTAAAGATATTATTTGATTGGGGTTATTCTAGAAAACCTATTGGGCCCAGTTGGGTTATGGGATAATGCCTGTCACTTAGCTATTTTTCATTTACGGGAGGGAATTTATGATTTTAGATGAAGTATTTCAGACAGATCTTCTGAAACTGCGTTGAAAATAGATGCTTTAGAGTTTTAAGGGTTTAGTTAAGCTGATATATATATATATATATATATATATATATATATATATATATATATATATATACATATAGCTTCCCGCATTTTTTTTCAATTATTCTGGTAATCTCTGAATAATTATTTGACACTAGGTGTTCTCATTCGCCTTTTATATTCAATATTTTGTGTTTTACTTTGTGCGGTTTGTTTTCAACACTTTCGTATTTTTCTTTCTCTATATTGTATCTAAATATTACTGTTTTAGTGAGCTAGTAAATCTTATCTTATGATTTCGTTTATTGTCATATTAATAGCATTATATTCTTCATCATCTCTATTGATTTTTCTTCCTGTTCTAATTTATTTTACCGTTTTTAGTGGTAATTTAGTTTCTTTGACTTCTTATCTGGCTGCAGATTTTTTTAAGTGTATTTCTATAGCTTGTGTTATTTTGTGATTTGTTTCCTCTCTTTCTTATTCCGAAATTCTGTCAAAGGATTAAATTTTTGTGAAAGTTCCTTCTAGTACGTTTTCTTTCCAAGAGATACTTTTATTTTTGTGTAAGTATGTACTTTTCTCTTAATTCTTATCCACTGGCATTAAAATCCATAATTAATATGTGTTATCAAGTTCTATAATAAGATATTTTAGTGTATCTATGTCTTACATATACTGCTTGTGTACGTAGTGAATTGCTTCGCCCGGTTTTTACTGTAAGAATATTCTCATTTCTATTCGTGAATGTGAAAAACACAAGGTAAAATTCTCTATTCATTCAAAGAAAGACTCTTATTTTATCTTTTATTATATATATCCGGTAACTTAAAGTATTTATTACACTCCAATAAAGTTTTCGCTTCTATGATAGAATAAAAACGTATCTTGTAGAATACTTAAATACTTACCAAAAAATTCATTTTCATTTTTAAGGTTGTATGTTCTCTCTTGCATACAATATTGGAAATTATATACGTAATATAAATCTAGTTTTAATACATTTTTAAGATTGTTTGATTTACCATTTTTAAATGACACATATGAATTATAACATAAATCCAAGCCCTAATTATTATTATAAATGTGGAAGTGAGTATTTTTATTTTTAAAGCTAATGTTTTCTTAAATAGTGAGTGTGATTCTCCCAGTGATTTAGTAAGAATTTTGTCAAGTTTTAATTTTAAAATCTATTCATCAGAGTGCTTGTAATTTATATGCATACATCGCAGGAAACAAAATAAAAAGATAAAATAAAAAAAAGTTCTGTATGCAATTAGAGATGAATTTTACGCCTCAAAAGCTACATTTACATTGTTTTATTCGCTGTTATTTATACATCCAATATGAGAGGCCAATTACTTATCATCGGTCAGCCTCTTTCTAGTTTATGTATGTTTAGCTATTTTAGATAATAGTTATTTTTAGGTTTAAGTTTTTTCAAAAATTTCTCAAGGAAGTGATCGAAAACAACCAAAGTACGAACCAGGACTTGAAAATAAGTCGTTTTTGTTCACTTTCATACACTAAAGTTAAGATTCCTTCATAAAACGTTGTATAAGGTGCACCAATCACTACACATTTTTGCAACAAAACCAAGTTAGGGTTGTTGAACACCCGACGTTTACCAATGAATATAATCAAAATATCTGCTGTTTGATGATCGTATATTGTTAAGAAAAAATCACAATATAGTTGTGATTTTTTCTTAAAAGATTTTCATTGAGAATTTTCATACTGCAATCAATATTGAAAATGTTTTAAATATATATCTAAATATATTTAGGTCAGTTGTCGAACATTAGAACAAACAAATTGGAGTTTTGTTCATAAGGTTAATTGAGAAGATAAATATTATTACACCCATAACGATGAAATAATAAAAAAATAAAGATTTGGCTATTACTTTAGCCAATAACAAAAAAAACCTAACAATAAAACACCTCGAACCAAAAGAAATGTGGACAGTCTTGGTATCTGGGTCTAATTTACTTGAAAATATTACTTCAGCATCTTTTAAGACAATCAGGATGACCACAAGTTTATAAATAGATAAATTAGACTAAGAAACGCCACTGTGCACAAATGTAACACGTCAAATATTTACTGAAATTACGGTACATCCGAATATGTACCGTAATTTCAGTGAATATGCTAACGGTTTCAATCTATATATTTATTTATATACACACACACACACACACACACATATATATATATATATATATATGTGTGTGTGTGTGTGTGTGTGTGAGAGTATATAAATATATATATATATATATATATATATATATATATATATATATATATATGTACGTACTTGAAACAATCTAACAAACCACCCCCAGAAGTACTCGGTATGTTCACGACACATTTTAACCCTTCATTCTTTTTCTAATACATTCCAAAGCACGCCGATAAGAGGGAAGAAAGGACGCATGCGTGTGATTGCCATGTCGATGAATAATAGCATAGATGGAGTCCACTGAACTATAACATGCACTTTGTGTAACTAAATTTATATTTTTTTATTCGATTAAATTTTACTGTCATCAGATAGCAAATTTTGTTCTATTCAATGGATAATAAAATAATCCTCCATTTGTTTATAGTATATTGACCGCCACAAATTATTTCTTAAATCACTTAAGTCCCTTTATGAAAATCTGTAGACAAATATCTGACAAAGTTACATAATAAATCCGAAATAGAGAGTTTAACGTAATCAACCGTGCATTTTATGAAATGTTATTCCAATGTGTAACCTTAATGTCACAGCTATCGTATAAAAACCATTATTGAGATTTTAAATGTTTTTTTTTAAATTTTAAAAGACATTGCAAACCCACTCAGTTAATCGGCTCTTTATAGGAATATCTGTGAGAATTATCTGGTGCTCGAATAACACCATAAAATATTTTAAATTAATATCAGATTTATTCCTTTCAAATAATAAGGAAGGCATTATACTATCGTGACGTGAACTGAATTTTTAAACCTTTAATAAATCTAACATTAAACTCAACATGATATTGATTACGATAAGCAAAGTCTACCAACTTTTTAGGCTTGGAATGTAGTCGAGAGAATATTTTTAAATATTGTAAAGCTCAGTGAAATTTATATTGAATCTTATACTGGTCACATTAATTTATATTCTGAAGTATAAAAAACGGATCAAAAAACTGAAATATATATTAAAATTTACATTTTCTTATACCTTAATACTCCCATCAGATTACCACAAACACATGTTCCGAATACCACTTAATTTTTTTTCTATGCTAATTTAAATAAAAATTTACAGATTTTATCGCCAAGCAGATAATTTTAAAGATTACTTCACAAAAACGAGAAAAACCACATATTGTTTAAAGGTATTGCTGAATTAAGAATTGCAAAATTGTATATGCATACTAATTATAATAATAATATTATATTAATTATTATTAGACTGATGACTATAGTCATTTTTGTCGTTTATATAATCATTAATATTATAATACGCTTTTTTGAGTAAATGAGTTTTAACAACTTGTTTAAAATATTTAAAAACTTACACTTGATTCCTTATGCTTAATTTTTTTAACGATAATAATACATATGAGGAAATTTATAGAAAAATGAACATAGCTACGTAGGGTCATTAGTTTAAGTGCAATTATTCGACCAACTTAAGTCATGTAGATGGGTTTCTGAAGTATCATAGAAACTACATAAAAGTAATTTAAATGCCCTTCAAATATAGTTTTGTCTTTTAAAATGTGTTATATCTTTGAAAATAATACTAGATAATACGTATATAGTTAATTTAATGATGAGTAATAATATTACGTAAATCTGTGCCCTGCTTTTATATCTGTAAAAACAGTGGTAGGGAATATATTTGAATTGCATAAAAATTATATTTTTAAATAATTTAATAGAATTATATTTTTCCTTAAAGTTTTACAAGTTTATAATTTTAAAAAACTCTCATAGTGCAAGTTCTTCTCTTAGTTAACAGGTTTTTTAAACTTTATATCGGACGGTATTACAGATAGTTCAGCAGTCAAATTTTCAAAGACAATTATTGCTATATTTTAATTTATTACTATATTTTTCAATTAATCAAGTAATTTTTATGAAATATTTTAACCATATATACGTGACGCACTATTTAGTACACGTACAGGTGCAGTACGCATCGATTCAGAAGTTTCACACCTACACTCACAGGTTCAGTACGCAGAGATTCAGTTTCTTTAATCCAGACCAAGCTTGATTAAACTTTGCAATTAATTCAGTTTAATTGACATATTTAGTTAGTTAAAGTAAATCAAATTTTATTGAAGTTTAATCTATGTTTAACAATGGAATTGTTTCATATAAAAATTAATAAATATTAAAAATGATGTTTTACTAATATTAATAAATGATACTCCCCGAACTGCAGATCGTCATTTTCCTTCATAATTTTTTTAATACAACCCTAGAGATAAACGCTTAAATGATTTATCAAAATAGTTTTTTTTAAATTTTAATCATCCATGAGCATTTCTGTGGTCTATCCATTTCATTTAACTAGAAGCTGATATGAAAAAAAATATTTATGGTCATTTTGTTGCAATCTTGAAATTCGTTTTAACAAAAAAAAATCAGAACCAAATTTGCCAAGGCCTAAAATTCCAGATAAAAACTACATTAAATATCGGTATCAACGACCATAAAATCATATACCAATATTTCCAGCAGCTGCCTAATTATCAGAGGAGAGAACGTGGAACAATACTGAACATATCGTGAGTAAAACGGACGGTGCGAACAGTACAGTTGATCGGTTATTACTTGAGTATGCTCTAGCAAGCGAGAAGCGCTGCTTCAAACGCTCGTCTCTTGGCTTGAGCAATTCGGCTCGTGTTACACTCGTGCCGTGTATTTGCGGCGACAGCCGTTAGCCCACGAATATTCAGCAAAAATATGTCCTTAATTTAAGGCGACAGCTCCATTCGTATTTTTTTTCATTCCAATATCAATAATAAATTAATATTTAAACTTGAAATATGTTTATTTTCGTAACTAAATTTTATAGTTTTCTAAAACATTTGAATTCTGATTTTTTTGTGTTTTTCAAATTAATTTTTTTACTTCAAATTTTATTAATGCGGATAAAATTTTGCGGATCTGTGATATTAACGACCTATTTTATTTATATAATGTATTTTACAGACAATCGGACATGTCGATTAATATTTTTTTACTAATCCCTTGTCAATAGCGATATTACAAAATTTAAGGCAAAAAGAAATATTATTTTAGAATATATTATTTATTAATAACATAAATTTTGTCCATTAAACAGTTTCTCATATAATCAATTTAGTTCGAAACCACGTTATTATTCCAAAATGTAAAAAATTTTATTACGAAATAATTATAATAGTTGTCCAAGACAATTTTTTCTATATTTTTGCAGTTTTTTTGACAAATTCTTTGATATTTGGTAAAAGAATCGCATTTCTCATATATTATATAAGAAATGCGATTCTTATATTGCGAGTGAATTATATTTTATTAGTTGATTTGGAATTGATATGAATTTACGTTAGGTAAAATAGAAAGCTAAGTATGAAGGATATTTTAAAAAATATAATAATTTCATTGACAAAATGTACAGTACATTTTGTAGGGTACTGTGTATGTGAGCCTGCGTTAAGTGTACGCGCACCTGGCAAATGTGTACGCTTGTCTTGTGAAAACATATATGGCCATGTAAGATCGTGCGTACGTCCAAGCTTGCGTAGGCGCAAACGTGCGCACATATGTGCTCGCACATAGGAATAAGCTAGTATTTGTGTAATGATGGTCTGTGGTGGATATGATGGTTCAGCATCTAAATAGATGGACAAATCATGATGAAATGTCGTTATTTCTTTTGTAAATTTTCCAATTAAAAATATTGGATACTTTACATAGAAAATAATTAAAAAGTCAAGTTTACTTAAAAAACAGGCTAATAAATTATGTGTTATTTACATTTTATAAGCTTAATAACATTCCATAGCTTCTAACAAAAAATTAAATAATTTACCGTTTATACAAAAGTTGAACATATTTTGGGCATTCATGTAAAAAATTATAGGAATGCAATGATTAGCGCAAACAATCGCAACAAAGTGATTATTCTGCCAGAACATAAAATATGAAATTGTAGCATGATATTACCAAAAAAATAAAGAAAAGAGACATGTAGTGTCGTGGAATACTCGAGAGAAGCTAAGGTCTTTAAAAATTGCATATATAATTCAATTTTTAGTTAATAATTATTGTAATAGAATATCGAAATTTTTGCAATCATGTTCGAATTATCCATCACAAAACAAAAAACATCTAAAAAAATAGAAGTACGTAAACAGGTTAAGTATACCAAATAAAAGTCCATGTGAGTGAATGATATCTTTTTTTCCACCAAGTGCGCATGAGTGTATTCCAAACCACGTACATTCTCTCGTACAAACAACTAAACACACACATATATACACACACACGCCCGCATGTTCGCACACATACACAAACACACACACACATACAAACGCACGCAAACAACTTTTGTCTAGATTTAAAGAAAACGGAGTTGGGACCGAAGCTATTCCCGCCATTTCCACCCGGATTGTCCCAAGGCCCCCGGGTGGAAATAGCGGGAATAGAACCCATAACATCACACCTCAGCGCTTCCACCCAACAGAGTTAGAGACTGTCCCTTCTCATTCATTGTAATCTCCCTCGTTTCAAGTTCAAGAACGGACTTTCTCAACCAAGTCTCTGTGTCTGAAAATACCACATTCTAAAGCTCCACGTGATTCAATCTGATGTTAACACCTATGTTCTCTAAAAAAACTCTATGCACATCATCGAGCTTACTGCAGTGGAACAAAATGTTATTCATGTCTTGGGTCTCGAAACCGCAGGACGCGCTGGGTTGCCTCCAAAGGCGAATCTATAAAACTGCAAAGTATAAAAATAACCTGGTCATTTCCACCTTTGTTTCCAGAGAAAACCATTTAGACTTCCAATGAGCATCGATGATCGATGATCATTTTAAGACAGAAGTTGTTGCATTTTGTTACCTTTTACTCCATCTTACTTACTCGTATGGGCGACAATATACACTGCTCAACCAATGAGAAGCGTTTCGTCACCGCATTCATAACGTTTCACTTTTTCTTAATTAAATCTTATGGGAAATGACCATCAGGGATCTCCGCTTTAAAAATTAATTTCCGAAAAAATATGTGGACGGCTACCGTTTCGTTTAATAACTGAAGTACGCTCATGCTAACAGTTATTATTTGACGCTAAATTAATTTCAAACATTATAATATTTCAAGAGACCATACATTACATTTAAAAGACCATAGTTTTTTGAGGGCTACGAACAGAAATACAAACTTTATTCTAGTGGTAAATACATTTATTCAGATAATATAACTTTCAAATTAAATATTTTTATGACGATCAGCCTCTCTCTCTCTCCTTCTCTGTCCCTTTTTCTTTCTCTACCTTAAACCGACCATTTTATATTTTACTCTTTGCTTTTAAGGATATTCATGCCAAAAACGCCCATTCCCAGAATTTAGTTGTAGTCCTCTTGAACCCCAGACCATTTCTCCTGCTTTCCTTTCCTCTGTCTGTAAATGCTGCTATATTACTACTTCATCCTAGATTATCTCTCTCGCCCTCCCTTCCCCTTGTACGATTGCTGTTTTAGTTTTCCTCCACATCAAATCATTTTTCTTATAGTTCTCTTCTCCGCAAGTTGATATATCAAATTTCAGTAAAATATAGCGCTAGCAGGAGCAAAAAGGAAAGGGGAATGGGACGGAGATGGGAAAGAAGAAGTTCGTTATTTTAAGCGGAATAATTTTTGAAAGGCAATTTGGCTTTATGTACGTTTTTCCTTCTTTTCTCAATTTACCTTCGCGTAACTTGCCAATAAATATATGCATTCTATTAGGATTGTAAACTATTCCCATTCTGTCTATAACTGAATAGGGTAAAATGCTTAAAGCGGTTTTAATTTTGTGATTCCTTCTTTTGCCTTACTTTGGATTAAACTAAAAAAATAATGATCTCACACAAAAATTTATTTGTAATAAAATTAATATACACTATATTATAAAGTTGAGTGGCAATCAGCCTCAATAGAGTTCATTATGGTTGATCACAGATAAGAGAACTTTGTCAATTACCTAGAAAGGCATTTGATCCACCGATAATATCGGATTTAATGCAAATATTCACGCAAGTTATTTGGCAATTATTTCACGAAAGTGGTCGATTTTATCATAGCTCACCTTTTCAAAGACTTTTTGATGTAGAAATTGATGATAAATCTCATTAGCCTGAATATACATAGAAGGTGATACATATAAACAATCATATTGAAATTTGAGAGAGGCAAACGAAGAATTCGATTTTATGTATCGTGTGCAGTATAAATTGAAGAAGCTGTCAAAAATAAAGTAAATATTTTAAAACAATATACTGGAAACACTATATAACATTTATGTGTTTATATAGATTTAAGTATACACTCAAATCTATACAATATCAAAATATAAAATTTCTTACTGCGTGGAATTGCTGCGTTTTTTTTGCTAAATCTGGCGCAATATGAAAAATTATATCCAAAATTTAAAAAGTAACTATGACTGTAGCATAAATGAACTCCTCTATTACATAAAATGAATTTTCCTTAAAATAATGTTACGTATTTTAGAAGTCAAAATGAAAACAGTCGAAATTTAAATTGGTAATAAAATGTACGGAATTAATAAAGTTAAATGTATATATTAAGTAATATTTTTTTAAAATATCTGCAGGAAATCGGTGGAGTAATCTACTTTTTTGAATAAATATCACAATAAAATTAAAATTTTGTTAATGCTTTTTTAAATCAATTAAAATAGAAGAAAGAAGGGTATCTGAATTACACCGTAAGTACGGCGTAATTCGGATACTCCTTTTAGATTAAAAGCTTTACAACAAATCACTATATCCTTTGGTTCTTTTTCTTCGTCACCTGACTGCAACTTCGTTTATTGTAGGTTAGTTGTATCTTGCTTTATATTGATGTGGAGTGCGGTCGGTGTGAATTATTAATTTTAAGCTGTCTGATGAAAAGTTATTCTCTAATTTGAAACTGCGATCTAAGTTGTATTTGAACTGGATAAAATGCATACAATGTCCACACAAAAAGTCTTCCTGATAGAATTTTTGAAATTCAATGAGTAGTTTCGGAAATTACCTCCTACATCCAAAATTCTAAATTTTCCTCTTTGCAATATTAATATTAGAATCATAGATTACCTTCGCGATTTAAGTGGACAAACGTTAATAAAACATTATTTCAGTTAAATAACCTTTCGTTCTTAATAGAAACCTGAACGAAAATAGTGGCAGTATATTCCGTTCACTTTGAGTTAATTTAAATATTTTAAGTCACCACCTGTGTTTCAATATTAGCAAAGCCAAATAATGAAATGTTTATTCATGTCACATATACCTTTTAGTCGGTTGCTATTGAATATGAGTTTTACGAGCTAATACAAAGATAAATAATTTCGCAAGGAGTGAACATCAGAATATATTATAATAAACTTATAACTGAATCAAATTTCAACGCACTCGAACTATAATTATATTTTGCTTAGAAAATTTATCGAGGCTTCAAAATATCCTCCTTTTATATTTTATCTTCAGCTATTATCTTTATCTTTGTTGTGAAAAGAGCTTTTCGTATCATAACTCTTTGTTGATATAAATTTGATGTGGAGAAATTTTGAGGCAGTTGAGAAAAACTAAGTTTATTACACGATTATTTAACTTATTTACCATAACACATCACATTTTGCTCAGAAAATTCTTAATTTTATTATTGTAAATTTTTACTGTGATAATTTTACATTCATATTCATTTTAAATTTGTATATCTTCTTTTATAACTTTCATACATTTACCTGTAATATATTTCTATTAGTTATTTAAATTAAGTTTAAATCGTATTAAAAATTATTCAGAATTTTATTAAATTCGTCACTAGATCTCTGTTACTTACAATAAGAAATTAACTTGATTTAACTGATTTCAAATGCCAAAATTAATTTTGTTCCAAAGTTTAGCACAAGAAGAAGCACTTATAAAATTGTTATTACGTCTAGTAATGAGGACAGGAGGAAAATTCAGAATACATCCCAAGGCAACTAGCAGGTAAGGTTTTAAATCTTGAATTATGTTGAAATAAAGTGCTAGAATTATTAAATGTTGAAAAGAAAGCACATAATACATAAATTTTGCTGTCCACGTATTTTCATCTAGCTGAGACGTGATCTAGATACATAAATGTAGTCATATTTTTCTGGGGCGAAATATAAAATTAAAACATAGACTGCGAGGCATTCTAATTTAATCTTTATTTAGTGAAGCCAGAAAAATATATGTCTTTATAAGAAAATATTAGTAATAATAAATATAGTTTCATTGTAGTTTTATTCGAAAGAAAATACATATCTGAAGACGTTTAAAAGAAAATATTTTGCTGAATTTTTAGCCGTGACATTATTATGTTGAGTAAGGATTAATCACTTAATAGGCCTAGGTTTTATCAGTTGACAAAAGGATCGGTTATCGACGATGGGAATGATTAAAAAGGTCTTACAAATTAAATAAAAATGTCATTTATATTTTGCCATTTTAAATTCCATTTGGGAAATACAAGGACTTTCAACATTTTAGGATTTCTAACATTTGATTAAAATTTTTAAATAGGATTAATTTGCATTTATAATTGAAAATCTTATAAACAATTATAAAACCACAGTTTATGTTTTTTACGCCACACATTTGATCGAGGTTTAGATGGGAACCATGAAGGGAACTCCGAATTAAACTTTAAAATAATTCGTGAAATTTATGAACAAATTAAATATATGTTTTATTTAAAGATTAAAAATTATTAATTTCGTCGAAAAAACGTCGACAAAAATTCGAACGAAATTGATATTATTTGTAAAGTTTTTCTTTTAACATAACAAAATTTGAAAATCTTATTTAAAAATTTTCTAATAAACTGAAGAATTATTTGATGAAAAATTTAATTTTCCCGAAGAAAAATTTACATATTCCTGTGGGGAAATACTAAGGGATATATGTACGTATAATAATTGTAATAGAGCAAATTCTGTACAAGGAAAATATTTGAAAATAATGAATTTGAAAATTTGGCGCATGGAATGCTAAAAGAAGCCAGAAAACCTTTATTTTAAAATTATTTTTCTCTGTCCATATGTTACTTTGTGCGTCAATCACATAGAATCTATAGGACGTATTTAGATGAAATTTGGTGTAGTAATAGTTTATAGCTAAAAAGCAACAAATCAGAAAGAAAAAATGTTATTCCGAATTTCACGCGAGTGAAATCGTGGGGCACAGCTAGTTCTTACCTATGTTTGCCCGTTTGCTTGGCATTACATACTGTAATATATAAACCTTTTAAATTAGTGGTGTGCTTTTAACAAAGGGATTTTTATAAGTGTTATGACCCGTCATCATCATCATCAGTGCGTGTGTGCGCGCGTGCGTGCTTGCGTGCGTGCGTGCTTGCATGCGTGCGTGCGTGCGTGCATCCATGCGAGCGTACATGCGAGATTGTCTGGTTGCGCGCATGGATATTGTTCACCTCCCTTAATATTTTCGCCGACATGACTTCAATTGTTCCATTTTTTTAGAAATACACCGCGGTAATTTAAAATTAGTTAAATAATAAATTGAGCAACGGAAAACGTTTCCCCATATATAAACGGATGCAAGTGAATTACTTTGTTATGTAGATTCAAATGACAAAACATAACAGACATTAAACTTAGACTATTTTCATTCCCCGATTTCAGCAAACAGATGTTTCAGTTAAAAATACATAAAGGCCTCGACGGCGCTTAACAATTCTGTTGTGCCCTTAAGTCTTACTAACAAGATTCAATGTACTATGTTATCGTAGTGATGTAGTTTAACTTGTAACATGTAGGTACATATCATTTAACCATTCAAATGGGAAGGACGTTTTATTTGATTACGTCATATTAACCAATAAGTCATGTAAGTGGTTAAATTGTAGTGTTCAAATTATCTCTTTGTATAACTAAAGACAAATAATTAATATAAAATAAACTCCACTTTGGTTCTAATTCCAGAAGTAGATTAATATTTTCATGTTTCTTAATTATGCTTTTCGAACACTTTTAAATCCTTAGACTTAAAATATGAAGTTGATATTCACGTATAAAACCTGTGTTATCAAAATATTATAATTCAAACATTGGTTAACCCTTGTGTTACACAGTAAGTCAATCTGAAGTATTATGACCCAAACGTGTTTCACAGTCAGTCAATCTGAGATGTTATAATATGTATATTAAAATTTGAATTTTATCAATATTCATATCTTGTAAATTTAATTTATAGGTAATTTCATTTCCTATAATTTCATGTCAGTTCTTAAACTTCAACGTAGCTTATGTAATTTATTCCAATTTTTTCCCTTCCTTTCTTTTAATCAAAAAATATCGTAAGGAAAAATCATGCAAAATTGGTGTTAAAATCGAACAAAAAAGACCCGCTCGCCATCGTTTGTTAACTGTAATCGATAACAAACACATTAGGAAATAAAAAAAAATGTAATCAATTTATATTTTTATGGACAAATTTTGTAATCTATTTTTGTATTGAAATAGAAAAAATATTACCCATCCGTGTGTAGATATTTTTCTGGAATGACTATTAGTAATTTTGTAAGCCCTAGTCCATATTTTTAGCAACTTGATGTATCGTGTCTCCGCCGCGTAGCACCAACATTTATCACGATTGCTAGTTTGACCTCAAAATGATACGCGATCATGTGATACGCCTTTGTGATACTGTATCTAATACGTCTCGACCCGCACTATACTTTATATTGCCACCGGTCGGATAAATGTATCTGATGGATAGTATGGATGTATTTTGATACTGTATCACGATACGAGATTGTAATGTGATACTTGACATACCACATCTCTATTCACGTTTACTCTGATCATCAAAGAGGATGCTACCCTATCTTTGTAGGTTTGGATGTTAATATGTTTAATACGTTATAATTACCTACGTTCCGCCCACTGTCATATATTATCATCCAGCCAAACACACCAGAGGTTGTTATGAGTGAACTATGAGTTGGGATAACGAAAGGGTTTTAAAACTGATTTATGCGTACAAAACAAAAAGTTTTGTGGAACCCCCGTAACCGAGACTACTATAACAAATTATTAAAAAAAGATACTTGGGATGAACCGGAAATTGAACCCCTATATCCCTTGGAAGATTTAATAAAAATATTAATTGTTTATTTGCGAACCTTTGGCGAGAAGAAAAGGAGAAGTTTAAATTAAAACTAGTGGACAAAGTTGGTTATTTAATTTAATATTTTTTCATAGTCCTGCATATACCCGCGCAACCATGAAGGGAAGTAAATATGTCAAAATTCATTCACCCGCGCAACCATGAAGGGAAGTAAATATGTCAAAATTCATTCACCCGCGCAACCATGAAGGCAAGTAAATATGTCAAAATTTCCCAAATTTTGACGCGATTAAAGCTTTAACCCACTTGTGCGGCTTCTACATCTGTCACTAAAGTCATTGACGTGCGCAGGATTTTAGGCCGGGATAGGCAATTTAAAAAAATCTCGAAAAAGGATAGCGGAAGCACTTACCGGGTTTGGGTATAAAATGTATTAAAAAAGGTAAAAGTAAAAGTAAAGGGTAAAAAACAAGGGCTTTTTCTTGCAGATGCGGTTGGATTCAAGTAAAGTGAGTTGAGTCAACTTAAGTATCTAATTAGATTATTTAGTTTACTGCTATTATATTGTGACCGAATGAATTAATAGTGATAGTGTTTTCCTTATGTCCTGTGTCGGCGAGACAAATATGCCTCTTGGCGTGTATTTTTTTACAGAATTTGGGCTCTTCTGTAGACAATTATGAAGATGGCATATAATCAATTATGAAGATGGCGTATGGTCATCGGTTTTCTTAAAATACTAAAGACACCGGACAAATTACTAAAAACATTTTTGACAGCCCACCGAGCACTTGATAGCTAATATTTTAATGTACCTATTATCAATTCTTTGTCATGTTGGCCTAATTTTTATGATGTGTTTCCTTTAAACAACCATGATGAAAGGAAATACACTATCAGCCATAAAATTACGTCGAATACTATGATTTGTTACATATAGTGTTAAGTCAATTTTGAGTTAAGATTTGCAATTGATAAGGTCGTCAACAAAGGCTATAACTTCTGTCCCCATTTATACTTTTTTGTCTTCTATCGTCACATCCAAGCATTATTAAATGTACGCCTATTATTTGGTATCCAATATAAAACTTACGAGGAAAGAGCCTTCCTTACCTTTGAAAAACCAAATTCATAACAAGTATATTGTACCGCTAATGGAAAGTAGAAGTGAACACTTGTGACTCCTCTGCCAATCCATAATTTTGGAAATTCTGAACATCTGGTATTAACGGAGCTCTTTCAATCGTAATACAGTCATACGCCAACGCCTGAGTATCCATCGTCAAATCAGATTGTAGCGAATTCTATGCATCTAACATTATCGGTGGTTTATGACACAAACTCAACGTATACTGATGATTTTAGGGAATTAATACGGTTTCAGTTGCAATTTTTGAATGCAAAACAACAAACAAATTATTTGTTACATTTTGTGAGCAACATAAAAGCTGTGAAACTTTTTCATATTTAATGTTTAACTTTTTCACATTTATGAACTATTCAGGTTAAGACAGTTTTTAAGTCTTGTAATAATATGTAAAACATATCTTACATTCATCTTGTCTTTTAAACCATCGAAAATAGCTTGAAAGAGTCTGGAACCATTTGAATGATTGCGTTCTTTGACACTTAGAATGTGTATTGTAAACTTGTGAAGCAATCCCCGTTGGCTAAAATTCAGAGTGATACAAAGTTTATTTTTTAATGGGATTTCCTTTCTAAATCTAGTAACAGCCTTTCAAATCATTGGACAAGTCCCGTTTAATAAATAATTGAAATTAATTGGCGACATGCAAATGAAGTTTTGCGTATCCTCTGATATGTTCAAATTGTAAATCTCGCGGCAATTATTTTTCACCATATTAGTTACTATTTCTAAACGTTTGTAGTTCCCACCAATGTCATTTATATCTGTTTTTATTATTTTTAAAAGAATACTAATCAAGATAAAACAGGCACATTTCACCATTAAATTCTGAGCAATCACAAAGTATGACATAGCTGAACCAAATGAGATGTGACATTGTACTGAAATACAGGCTTAACGTGAGAACTGAAGTAAAAGATACGAAGGTTGGAGGAAATTTTGTAGTCTCCCCATTAAATAACTTTGTGCCGGTACGCTGATATGACATGATAATGGTTAAGTATGGATATGTTTTTGACACTATACAGTTAGTTATACGACATGGGCAAAAATGGGCGTCCATGCTTAGGATAAAATACTCAATACAATATGCCTAACCAAGATATATCAAGATGTTAGAAATGTGCATCTGGCTTTATTGGTCCAAATATAGTTTTGCTTTTTTATAGGGGCGTGCAATATAAGTGGTATTTTTGTTAATTGAATTGTATATTATTAGGTGAAACTCTAAAGAGCTATTCCAGAGGGTAACGATAAATTAAAGCGTAATGTTGATGATATTTAACAGTCAAATCATGAAAGTTTTTATATTACTACCTACAACATTTGTGCTATAGAGCAGTGACGGGGCTCTTAATTGCTTTTAATAGTCAAAAATATTTAACTTCTTTTTAAATACAAGAATTTTCTTGTATAAGTGATATCGTGTTATATTTTTCATATTTATTATATTACATAGAGCTTTCAGCAATATGTTTGTAATAAAGTTATTTATTAATAAAACCTTCACAAAAAACTTTCATTCCTTACGCATTTTTTCTAACCGTAAGTTTTCTTTTAAGTTAGATATGTATTTAAATTAATAAATACGTGTTATGAGCATATAGATAAATTTAAAACGAATATCGAGTTAATAAAACCCCAAAATACAAAGGAGATTCCAACCGTATACGGAAAATCGATAACAATCGTCATCAACAATACCTCTACTTTGGTAATTTGAACGGGATGATACAAGCCGCCTAAGGACGTAGCATATAGTATCAAAGAAGGAGTAAGGCGAATGGATGCCCTGGGATCGTTAGGCGCCGTAGATATCGCATACTACGTAAACGTCAAACATAGCGAAAATTCCCGTAGAACGCGCTACGTGACTACGTTCGATACTTAGCCCGTTGACGTTAATATTTAAATTTAACACGTGCACTGGTAACAACGTCTTCGACAAGGCTATGCCGTGAATTGTGACAGGAATTTGATTTAGGTTGTATTATTTTACGTGTATGTTGAATTTTAAAATATTTTTTATTCTTATTAAACAGTAATCTTTGTAAATACATAACCTAAAACTAAGCAATATTGCAAAGTGGATATAAAAGATATGTCACACTTTAACTTATATTACCTAATGCAGTTTTGAATGTAATGCAAATAAAGCGAAATTGAATTGTGTGTTAGTATATTTAAATATCTGTGCATGAGATAAAAACGGAACCGTAAATAGAAAATATCGAACAGTGTATGTTCAAAGGGATATGTAGGAACTGCTATCTTAGAATTAAATTTTAATAGAAAAAAACGCATTACAGGAAATAATAGTTAAGCATATGAATATATTACTAAAAGACTTAGCACGCATGAGTATAATTTTCGTTACGAGGTTTCCATGGACATTTAGGCATTTACAAATATTTATATATAGTATTTCTATTAAGCTATTTATAAATATTAATTATTCACAAAACTCAAATTTGCGTTCCAAATTGTTTACAGGCATAAATAGACGATGCGTGTTAAAAAAATACAAAATCTAGCATAATCGCTATGATTCTTCTACAATTCATTCCTAGACTTCTAAAAATTAACTTTTTTTTAAAACAAGATTGAGCAGTTTCAGAAAACAGCGAGAGAAGAGATATAGTCCTTTGCTTATTTTTCAATATATCTCCGAATTTGTACTTTAATTAAGAAAAGAATATTTTGTTAACCACAATTAAATGAAACTACGTGATGTAGTATTATTTCTACTTTCTTAAATTTCTTTACCACGACCTAGGTTTCGTTGTAATACAACATCTTCATTAGCAAAGATTCTAGTTTCATTTAATTGTGAATAATGAATTTCTACAAAATTAACGCCAAATATATTCAATATTTGGTTGAAATTATTGTTAACTCTTTAAAACAATAACCCATAGTTTGTATAGAATTAAAGAAAATTCGATTAATTAATGTGGGTCCTTAAATTTTTTTACGTTTTTAGTATCAGTTATGTGCAAGTTAATATGTATTACTATTACGCCAAATTGAGAGTTTCTGCGGCAAGCGGTTTCTAAGAAAAACGGCTGTGACAGATGGACAAACAGGGTTCTAAGACATCGTGTAACGGTTTTGTTTTCTCTTCCCAATGAAACTAAAAACAAGAATAAAAATTATGATATGATGTATTTTTTCCGTTCACATAACATGGTCAATTATTTTCTTATATCTTAATTCTTATAATAGGAATTTTATGTCTATGATTTTCAAATAAATTTGTGATAAAGCATACGATTATGCAGATTTTAGGAAACGTGTTAAAAGATCTTGCTTAAAATTAAACATTAAATTAATTTTGTTATCTTACTTAGTAAATTTTCCTTATCCACATAACTTATATTTTAGGGCATTAATTCAATATAAGTATTCAAAAGGATGATTTGGAAATATTTTTGAATTAAGTTAACAAAGTGTTGAAGATTTATTAAAATATACGGAATATTTAGAAGTAATATAATTTAAAGTTTATCCTTTAATATAGTATGCGATATTTAAAAGGAGTTAAATAATTAAAAATTGCCTTTTTAACCATCCCCCGAAAAATTATTTTGAAGTAATTTCAAACTAATCAATCGGATTCATTATGAAAAATACATATTTTCAATATCGAGTGTGAATAAAATCATTCTTTACATGTACTATCAACTACTTAAAACAACGTAAATATCGATGTTTGATCCCCCGCTAATTTGTTTTTATTACGAAAAATTTTCTTGTAACTGTGTGTCATTAAAAAACTTTTCATGAAATAATCTCTCTTTTCAGATAAATCTGCTTTAAATTTCTCCATCTTTTTATAAGTTATAATTTAAGTAATAACGTAAAATAAACTTCGAGGAAAATAATTTGTATGGAACAATTTTTGCCGACTGGAGAATGATATATAAAATTTTGCAGCTCTAATTTTTTTTTTCATGGTAAATATGTAGCTTTACGATACACAGACGGATGTCTGCATGTAAAAAATTAATTCTGTTTATTTAAATCTTGGAAAACTAAATTCTAAAAACACAAGACACTTACTATTTTATAATATTATAATATCAAATTACATACATATGTTTTATGTGAAAGAAATTTGTAACTAAAAGACCTTATACGAACAGCGACATATACATACCACTGCTACGGATCGAGTAGCAAACTGATCGAGAAGTGAAAAGCTGAGGACGTGAATTGATGTATCGCAGCGGCGATTGAATCTGCCTCTATCACCTTATACACGAGATGCATGTAGTATGTTTGTTTGTCAGTAAACCACATGCATTCTATTGTCTCGTTCGAATAGAGAAAGATTCACCTCAAACGATTTATTGGATGTCGAACGGAGTGTGACGTCTACGTTAATGATTCGATGGTGTATTTCGAAAAAAAACTACTGACCCAACCTCTGGTGTTTTTAGGTAAATTTTTTAATATAAAGCCATTGCCACGCGACGTTTATTTATATTCATACTAGCGACCCGCCCTGGTTTCGCATAAGTGCAATTTAGGTACTAATGCGGTGTAATTGTGAAGCGAATAAAAATATTACTGTCATTCACGCGCCACCGTCGCCCGCCGCCGCTGCCCGCCGCTGCAGCCGTCCGTGCACGGCTTCGGCATCGCGAATACTGATTTTTGGCAATTTTAGATCTGTGATATCTTCTAAAATATTAATGATAACCAACGAAACCGACTTATTTAATTAAATAAAGATTAATATAATATTGATCAAAATAATTTCGGAAAAGGAACCTAAAAATTATAAAAATGGTCACAGTGGGTTATCTGTAGGTTATAGATATATGCCCTCGTAGAATATTTGTAGATGTTTTGAAAATACACAATTTGATAGTACAACATTTTGATATACTCGTAAAGTTTAGTAAAAGTTATCAATTAAAGCGTCCAAAATTCTACTTGTCTACGAAATACCGACTTTTTTTGTATTTCCTTTAAACATAACATGCGTGTATTATATCTTGCGGAAGAAATTATCTGAATGATAGTGAAAAGCGCACCAAAATCCGTTACAAAGTTTAAAAGATCTAAGCTTACAGATGGACAGACAGATGTGGTAAGTGACTTTGTTTTATGCTATGTAAGGGTGATAAAGATATGGAGAGATTTTGTTTTATTTTGTTTATTTTTAAGATGTAAATTCGAAAACGCTTCACTTATTCCATAAATCTATTATGTGTGTATTTACTCCATAAGCCTTATGAGTTCATAATGAATGAGTCACTGATCGCAGGCTATATTGTTATAAATAGATATATAGTAGGTTTTATTTTCAAAGATAATCAAAGATATTTTCAAAGTCAAAACGACTAAATTTAGTGTCTTGTTGGCTTACTCTGAGTGAACCTTTTCAAAAAAAAATTTAAAGACGAATTTTGTATCTCAATCAGGTGTGCAAAAGATTAGAATATCATATCTATATATTTAATGGAAATCGCATAATATTTGTACTTACGATAAAAAAATAATGAAACTAACTCGGTTCTTTTTCGTCATTACAAAATGTATCTTTGCAAAAATAAGCTAAACACACATCAGCAGTATTTTGTGTACATAAAAATTGTTTGCACTGTATGTCATTTAAAAAAGTATCCCTTATAGCAACACTTTGTTGTCCGTCTCTCTATCTGTCTGTCTGTTAAGACACTTTTTCTCAGGAATGCGTAGAGATATCAAGTCGATCAACATAGTCTACAGTCCCTTATAGCTGTAAAAATCCAGCTTTTAAGTAAACACAATACATATAAACCTTAAAAATATAGCTATTTATGCTTCGTTTTTTGACACTCGTGAATAAATAAAACGTACTTTCCGTTGAGCTGTAATCATACAAATTTGAAATAACACGTAACAGACAAAATCTAAAAATCGTTAATTTCTAGTTTTATCGGATAAAAAAATATTGTTTTAATAATGTGCCTGTGAAAGATTTAACAGCAATATATTTTAGATCTAGAAATTAAAATGGTGTAAAGAGCTTAGTATTATGTATCTTTAAATGTTTATAAATGCTTAAATATATATTGGAGTGGGAGTCCCTCTTAGTGCAAGTTCCACTCGTACTTGACAGGTTTTTTTTATTTGTAAATAATTCGCATAAGCAAAAGTGGGCCAGGTAGGTTTTAAATATAATTAGCATACCAAAACTTAAAAAGCGACAGAATTATGAAGATTAAGCCACCAAAAAGAAAGGGGAATAAATGATACTACGGCAAAAACAAAGATAATGTTTACCTTTGAGCCAGTATTAAATGCACATATTAAAGCAGAAACAAGAAAAAAAGGATTTGGGATAAAATAATATGAAAGTTGGATGACACCGCTTATTAAAAAAAATCAAGCTGCTTCGTAACAGTATTTCAATTCATCGTATAAACATTAAAATTATGTTTTAGTATGTGATTTTGTATGTCGAAATTAGTAAAAGATTAAATAACATGAGATTAAAAATTAAAATTGTTTGATTAGGTTTGCTCTTAATAGATGAACTACCCGAAAAATTTTCGTCAGTTTTCATGGTGATTTTTAGTTTGTTTTAGCGATTAAGCCGAATTTAGGTATCATCTACATGTAAAAGGGGCATTTTTATTAATGTCTTAGGTAAGATGATACATATGAAAATACCAGTACGATTAATATGCATTAATACTAATAGGTACATATATTAATAGTAATAGGTACAGAAAGGATCATTGAGAGCATGCTATAAAACAATTACAATTGGTAATTTTTTGAAAATATGATCCCAAACAAAGTACTAATTAAAGCTACATTTGTGCCCTAGAATAACTGGCACTATAAATATTTCAGTTAAATTATATTTTGATTATATCTTTGTTTTTCAACAGATAGTAAATATAAAAGTAACAAGTTAAAAGAAAATTCGTCATCAATATCTACAATTACATGTTTAGGCTGTGCAAAATGATATTTACGTACCATTCAAAGTGTGTATTTACACACACATATATATGTATATATATATATATATATATATATATATATATATATATATATATAATACAAAAATATATTGTAGTCTTAAAGAAATTTTCTAAAATAAAATGTAAGTTATAGGACAGGTCAATCGAAGCAAAATTAAATATTGCTACACATGAGGTGAACGACAAGAAAATTCAGTCATTAATTAGCGGTGTTTTGTACTTGGAATTTATACCGTTCGAATCAATTTAACTAAATTCCCAAATAATATTTCCCCTTAGACAAATAGTGACGATAATAAACAATGTATTTTTCTCTGATACATCTTAGATATTTGCCTTTCGTCTCTTTTTTAGAGTTTAAAGTTGTTTTTGTATATAAAATATGTAATCACGTATAAATCTGTCATATTGAATATCTCTATTTATCCCAGTGCGTTATTATATTTTAAATTTAAACAATATATTGACTACCTTCTTATACCCAGTTCAATGGTACAGAATAGCACCCCATCATCGTCGACTACGAAGCTTTGAAGTCATATAAGCTTCGAGATACAAATAAATAAGTTTTATTGCAGAATGACAAACGAACAGGAAACTAGGAAAAATAAGTATAGTATATACATCGCAAGCGAAACACATTACCAAGTACGAACGAACGACATTTTTATGCAATTAAAAAGAACTTTTATACAATAAAAATTAGGAGGAAAACATTTGTCTTTCCTTTTTATTGTTCTGTATATTCGAAACAATTTTTTCTCCGCGACTATTATACGAGAATGTTAAGTGATTGAAATATGCCTTTGTTTCACCTTCATCCATTCAGTCAATTCTTCCGTCATATTCAAAATTCAGGATATTAACCTTATCTTTCCTTTGTCCCTACAGGTTTATGTCAGTTTAAACAAAGATTTTCACATATTCTTGTTCTTAGTTTTCAATTCCTAATAATATATCCGTTGCTGTTCATCAAGCTTGGAAGCAGTTTTCATCGGGACGGACTTTTTTGCAGCAGAAAAGTTACTTAGTTTGTAAAGTATATTACTGAATTTTAAATACCTTTTGAATTTTAAGTACCTATTTTCCTTTAAAATTGAGTTTTTCTTGAAGTTAAATTTTACACAATTGCTTAAATTATAACTTATAATAAGATGGAGCCATTTAAAGCAGATTATCTAAACAGAGAGAATATTTCATTAAAAGTTTGTCAATAACAGTTACAAGAAAATTTTTTGCAGAAAAATTACTTAATACATACCAGCAGGAGACCAAATATCGATAGTATAGTTGTCTTAAATACTTGTTAGTAGTTGTATATACAAAAAGAGTATTTTGTCTAAACTCTGAGATTGAACTTAATAAACAAAAACCAATAACCACGTCCCTTTTGGTTTCCTTGCTATACATCTTTCATGCCACATGATGTGAGAAAAGTGAAGAATATCTCAATGAATTTCAAAAGGTAGACCCAACGTAGTTTTTAAATCTATTCTACCCCATGCCCTTGTATATCGCGTTGATTATAGATGTCAAAATTATTGTCTCAAAAGGCAATGTTTCTGTTTTATTTCAATTTGTTCTCTTGAGATACATGCGTAATATATGTAATAAACATGTTGCTACTTCTATTGTCATGTTGTTGTTATGAATGTTTATTTTTGAGTGAAAATCGTAAGTTTTTCTGAAGATATTATCAGTTTTTGTACTAAAATAATTATGTATGTTAACACGACTCCAAAGGTATGTTTATGTAAATTTCATAAATATCTGTCTATCCATTCAAACATGATTGACAAACATTTTGAATGCACATATTTTATGGTTTCGGTACCCAATACGAGTAAAGCGAATTATGGTACAAAATTACAAAAACAGTACAAATTTTTTATAAAATTAGTTGATCGATTGCGGAATAATCAAGTACCACAAAAAATTGACAAATTATTAAACTTTTTGATTTAAATTATTAGTAGATCTGCACCATGGCTCCATGTGTACAGAATTGTTTTAGTTATGCTACTTCCTCTCTTCCTCTACCCTGCTGGCGAAAAAGGACTCCATTTCGTTCGCCAAATGACATCGCTCGTAAAAAAACTTTGGTAGTAAGGGTGACCAAAATATTAAATCATTAAGGTTAGAGAAGGTAATCTTTTAGACTATACCCGGAACACAATTGTAACAATGCTTTTTAAAGGTATGAGGTATTTTTTCTCGTGTTTTTCCTAGTCAATTACAAAATTTGTAAAATTATTAGGAATAAGTTTATAAAATAAGCCAATTTTGTTAAACAATTGATTTAGAATTAATATTCTGACTTATATAAGGGAAAAGTGATAGAACGAATACTCAATAATTTAATAAAAATTAAAGCCCGGGGCTCACGCAAATCAAATTTAAAATTTGCTACATTATTAAATTTATGCTGAACCGACAAACTCGGTTTATTCGTATTTAATCTTTAGCTGTTCTGTGAATTAATTATACATCACAAATTAAAATGACGAATTTGGTATGGATTTCTTTACATGTATACACAGAATATAAAATTCTATGCTCTAAGGTATATTATAAATATATTTCAAGCACGTGCGAGCTTAATTGGGAGTATTTGAATTTGGTTTCTATAGAATCGAATCGAAGAGTTTTCATCATTTAAAATATCTTCAACTTTTTTCGCTTCTTATAATATATATTAATATAAAAGCTGAAAAGTTTGCTCATTTACTTTGAATATTTATCTACAAGTATTTGATTTCAAAAATTGTTTGCGTTGAAAAGCCCGTACTATAAGTAAGATAATATGTTACAATTCATAGGCACAGATTAATGAAAGTTCGGGGAATACTGTTTAAAGAGAGCAAATGTAGAGAATTCGTGGAACAGGGCTTAAAAACCACAAAAGTAGATAAATTACATCTTATTCGTTTACTGATCTTCCAGAGTATTCGAACCCATATACACCCGAATTCGATGGCTTATATCGTTTGGCGAAAAGAGTGGAGGCGTTTAGTGAAAGCGTTGCGGGGGAAGGACTGACGCAGTATAATTAAGATAATTCTGTACAGATAAAACCGTGGAGTCGAGCTAGTAATATCATTAATTAAAAGGTAAATTATTCGTCAGTTTTTTACTTACCGGATAACTCCACAATCGAGCAACTAATTCATAAACGTGTACTTTGTATAACAAAGTATATAAAAGACAGGTCGTCCCTTGTGGTTTCACTCACATGGAATTCCAAAACAAGAAAAGATGTGTTTGAATGTTTGTTTCTAAATTACACCTGAATGGCTATACAAATTTTTTACGAAATTGGCAGAAAAATAATTTATGATTCGTGTTAATATTTTAAATTTAAAACATATTTTATAATCTGTGGAAAAAACTCACCATTTTTTACTAATTAATAATATTAATTATTACTAAAACATTACAATAGATTTTGCAGTGAATTTATTACATTTATTACGCATCTCTCTCAAAAATACAGAATCCAAATATAAATGCATTTTTTTGAGGCAAAAATTTTCACATTGGCAATCAAAGCGGTATACAAGTGCATAGGTTGAGCAGATTTAAAAGGTATACTTGATCTACCCTTAAAATTTCACTGATATATTCTTCAGTTCTTATACATCATATGGTGTGAAAGGAGTTTATAAAGGAAACCAAAGGCGGCATGATTGATATGATAAATTAATTTAGGATATGTATGAGGCTGGTGCTACTCAAATTAAATTGCTCCTGTTATTTTTTTAATCTAATATAAAAATGCAAGACACCAATTATCGAGAAAAATAATTATTCATGATAGTTTTGTTAAACAACACTTGCATATAGCATATATCTCAATAAATTATTTATAATATTATTCATTAGGAAAATATGTTTATAAAAAGAAAAATTATAAAGAAATAGGCAATAATTAAATTTACAACAAATGAGGATTGCCTTTATTTGTAATACGTTCGATCAATACTTACGTACATTAGCCCAAAACTTTTCATGGCATAAGATCTAGAAAATACTACGTATAAAAAACGATTATGAACAAAATAAATAACAATCCGATAATTGGCGTTGGATGCCATGAGTATATTAAAATTCCCGAAACGAAGTTGTTGCCTCTGTTACTGCACAGAAGTATCAACGTGGCATTGATTGTAATAAATCTAGTAACTGCTAAACTGCTTCATCTTCAGGATCTTCCGTGCAAGTCGTATGTTTTGTCCTTTTGCCAAAATGTCAGGATCAACTTGAGACATGAACCACATTATTATACTATGGTAAATAATACAATTGATTTGACGACTTACGAGCACAATTGTTTCTAATTTTGCAATAGCTTTAATGTAGTAATATAATTTTTCTTACATTATTAATAAGTGTATGTTCACGTGTACAAGCTGTTATAAATTATTATCTTTGACCCAAGATACAAACTAAGTTGTATTCAAACCAAAATGATAAATTACTTTGGGATATGTATAAGGCTTGTGCTACTCAAATTAAATTGCGCCTGTTATTTTTTTAATCTAATATAAAAATGCAAGGCACCAATTATCGAGAAAAACATATATTCATGATAGTTTTTTTTAAACAACCACTTTCATATAGCATATATCTCAATAAATCATTCTCAACGAACTGTTGTAATGTATTAATTTGTAAGCTAATGGGAGAAGCTTAAAATTGTAGCCATAACTAAATATTTTAAATATTATGTTGTTTTCTTCTTAAATTGTATGAAATCAAATTTCACGTACGACAATAATAAATACACGTTTGTTTTAGAAACCAAATATATTTAAATGGCATAAAGTTTTAAAGCATTAAAAAAATATTTGTGGATTATCTGTATTTATAAAATCTTCCATTTGATATGAGAAATGAAGAAAAAAAATAAAAAGATACTTATGATGATGATTCTTGTCGGATGCAGAAATTTAAATTTGTTTAATACACATTGAGTTAATTATTTAAAAGGATATGCATGTAATTTCCGCTACGATATTTTTCACGTTATATCTAATCACTTGTATATTAATACCAAGTACCCACTAATATATTAATCGATATTTGAGTTTTAGTAAGAAAATATTCAACTAACTTTTAATTAATTTTAAATCCGTATTTATTTTAAATCCAAGAAAGATATTTTTTTTATTCTTAATGGCCTTCAATTGATTCCGAGTTTCTAAAATTATTCTAAATATATACATTTTGGAATTAAATCCAAATTTAATAACAGTTGTTAAGCAAAATCCAATACATGAAATTGAAAATGTGATTGGATTTGCTTAATACCTTTACTAAGCTCAGAGAATATATTTTCAATTACATTCACCAATTATGTAAATGTTAGATCCATACCGAAAAGAAAATTTACCGCCTCACAGTTTTGGTTAACGTAGATTGAAACTAAGGCTACAGTATTTTATTGCCATAGAACAAAATGTTTCTTGTACAAATATCTCATTCTACAAAGGCAGCTAGCGTTCATTAATATAGCCTAACTTGAAACTCGCTTCGTTTAGCATTTTAATTCTACTTCGTTTGCTAATTTCGTTTCCCTCATTAATCCGCGTAAAAGCTCACATGTTAAAAACAGTTTAAATTTTAGACATCAATAATATCTAGGCACAAAAATCCCGCAGATATATTCAGGTTTTTTTGCAGTATTATGTATTTCATTCGTATCAGAATCGATCAAAAACATTTTCATTCTCTTTACTAGTGGAACAAAAGGCTTCCTTTTACTGCAGTTCCGGAAGACTTATATATTTTAATATTAACTCACTGAGTTATGTTATTATTTTTTAAGAATTCTGAAAAAAAAGTTGGATTTTTTTCCTAGGTTTCTTTTACTATTTTATTTGGCTTTGAAGTACAAAAAATTTAAGGTAAAAATGAAAATTTTTCAATGTGAATTTATATATATATATATATATATCCCCTTAAAACCATAATAAACAAGTAACAATTTGGGAAGAAACTACTTTGAAAATAAGACAATTTTTCTTTTAAATTGTTATTTATGTAAACAATATTAATAAACAGAAATTCCATAAAACCTTTTGACCGGAATTTGCCTACTGCTCTAATTACATATCTAATAAACACAAGTTGTTAGAATCCGCAATCCATTCTTCATAGCAGAGACAGAATATTTTTTAAAACTTAATTAACCTCTTGTTAAAAAAGAATATTTATTCCTTAGGTGAATATTTCGGTGCAACTTATGAAGATTACTTTCCATATGTAAAAATCTTCAATAGTATTTGACCATCCAGTTAAGGTGTAAAATAACATATTTATATAACCTATTTGTTATTCTCCTTAGTCATGTTTTTAGTAAAGCTGGTTAGGCTTAGGTTTACTTTTAATTTTTTATGCTACCATGTCAAAAGTTAAAAAAGATTGGGGCTTTTGTAGAAATTACGATAACTATCATGATTAAAAAGTTAAAGAGGAGAGTTTACAATATTGCACACCAGCTTGAAGCTTTAACAAATGGGGTTTAACATTATAATTCTATAACATTTCGGGAGAATATTGACTGAATCTGAAGCATCTACTCGCAAAATGTCATGCGTATAAGTCTTATATTTAAAACTATTAGGCCTGTGGAAAACGTATTGAAGTTAGGGAAAATGTAGAAGATATGCATTATTTCACTACCGAAATTTAAAACTTAACTTTTCACTGCCAATTTTGAAATAAGTTATTCTATATAAGTTTTTGTAATTAAAATATATTGCCGGGTGGAAAAAGGTCACTTAACTAAATTAACATTATTGACAGATGAAAATAATAATCAATTTTTTTTTTCAATATAAGTCCTAAGATTGATCACATTAAAAATGTATTGTACAGAAAAAAAATAAAATGGAACGGTAAATGAAAACAGAAAGAACATGTTCTAAATAATGTCAGACAAATTAAATTTTTAATGATTATTTTGTTAATAATTTTAAGACATAGTAACCAAAATGTCGTGAAAATTGAAACAACGATCGATTGAATTAAAGGTTAAACTTGAAATTACTCTTTGTTTATTATGATTCACACGTAAGTTTAAATCTAAAGGTGGAGAAATATGTACATAGGCCAATAACGATTTTTGACTTATTATGCAGTATAATATTTAAGAAAATACGACCCACGTTTTTCCAAATACTATAATGATATATCCCCCTTTTTTAACAATATACCTTAAAAAAATATAATATTAATTATTTAGATCTACACCACCAAAACAATATCCCACAGTATATAAGGCAGGACGGATACAGGGAATTCTTGGCATTGTAGACTGCAAGCTCCGCAGCCGTTGAACATAACAAGCGTACATGTAACACGCATAATGTGACACCGTTCAATACTTGATTGGTTCACATTAAAATTTGAATTTACCAAGTTCTTGTGTAAGAGTGAATATTGAGGAAATACTGATATATTTTATTATTGACATACATTTGACTTAGTCTTAGTTAAACTCGTTAATTAGTTAAAATTTTCATTTTGCTTAACCATAATTATCAGTGTTTGTTTTGAAAGATAATGAGGGCGAGATTTATTTGTATATAAAATATTTATTTCTATTATGAAATGTAAGTTTGCATAATATAATAAAATATTGAATGTTCCTGAGAATGAATCGTATATAATTAAATTGATATGAAGTTGCTAAAAAGAGACTTACATCGAATCAATTGTAAATCAATTATATTTTCAGAGTAAAGTTTCCATTCCTTTGGTTTATAAAGAGTAAACTTAGATGAATAAACGTATATTTATATTTACCTATTCTTGTTTATTACCTAATAATTTTGCAACCAAGCCACAAATTGCTGCTAAATATAGCATCCGTATAATTCACTTGATTTATGTACCCAAGTGTAACAAGGGGATTACTCTGTCACGTATGATACTGAAGGAAAAGTATCTTAAGGTTTAATTTTTTTTAGTTATTTTTTAATGACTTGAACAATTTTCGTTTCACGTGCATGCGCACGCACACGCATGCATGCGCTCACGGACGCGAGTACTCACTTCCTGTTGAATGAATAAATTTTTCAGCATGTTAATTAGGGATCAAAATTACCTGTATTAATTTTTCGTAAGTTAATTAGTTTGATTGTTTCCTAGTCCCATTTATTAAAAATTCTTTTTATTTCTTGAAAAGGAATTATAGAAACATAAGATTCAAAATATTTGGTGTGTTCCGTGTGTAAATGACTATGATGCAGAACGGGACGGCTTTGCGTGCGAAACCTTTGTGACCTTTGTGGTTAGTATTATAAACCATTTCTTTTTGCGTAACGGTAGAAGAATTAAAACGTTTTATTGTACATCGACACTTGGAGTTTAATCCACGTTATTTTGATCATATCTGATCTATATGATCTATAAAAAAGAAAATAGGTCAAGGATTTTCTATTATTTCCGTCTTTAATTATATTTACCATCAAATTTGAAATGTTAATATTTTGTGATAATCTAAAAAAGTCCACCTTGAGTATTATTATATTGCTTTAAATTTATGACCTATATTTCCTCCATTCTTCTCCAGATTTCTATATTACAAGTCGAGCATATAAAATAATAGAAAAATCTGGTCTAAAAATAAAATCGTCAAACATTACGATTTTCTAAGCGTCTCTTTTGACTTCTTTCTTTAATTTTCATCCTCGGCAAGCTAGCTGTCTTATCTGGGAAAGAAAATCCTGCGTAACTTTTTAATATTTTACAATTATTTTTCAATTAGTTGCACATGTCAGAATACGCCTGAGCATTTCAATATCACAATTTGTTTCTGTTGGTTTTTAATTCAGAAACTAATAGCGGAGTAAGGTCCTTTTAGAATACATACTTATAACCAAGTTACTACTTGGCAATGTCTAGTTAATTGAAATAAAGTTTTAATCAAACGCTAGTTTTTTTTTTCAAATTACCAATAGTAATTATTACAGCAGAACCCAAAAATTAGTGTGGGAGAATATCGAAAGAGTGGGAAAATATTTTAAATCAGTTTGAAGCTTAATAATCTGCTAACGAAGGTAAAAATAAAAAAAAAATAGTAAACACAATATAACTATAAAAAATAAAATATTACTTTATTCTGCAAGACATAGAAACGACATTTATCTTCACTCAAAATACGTGAGTGGGGAGGTTCTCCGAACATATTTTTATATTCTTCTTTATATTAATCAAGATCTACATAAACGACACGCTTGCAAAATGTTGTGGGCATAGGTGAAGAAATCTGTAAAAATTGTAGAATTGTGACATGCAGGTGATCGTATGAACATGACAACATTATAAGGATTCCTCGCTTCACTAAGGAGACCTAAAATGAATGATTTGCTTGTCATATGTGTAAAAAGTATTTCAAATTATTTACAAGTAAAAAACTCACTAATTATTTACACTTAAAAATTAGCTTTTAATTGGTATTCACTATTAAACAACGGTTTTTAATTATTGCAATATTGTCTAATACTCATTATGTCTAAACTTCTTTTGTTCATGTTGAATAATTACATTAAATATTTTTGAAACAACATTGTGTCATCACCAACCATACTGTAATTTTAAATTCATGAAAAAGTACGTTTTTAAAGTACGTTGAAAAGGTACGTTTTTCTGATTTTGTTTTTAAGTATATTTTGCTTTAAAATATTAAAAGCGATATTTCAAAATGTTAGATGGAAAAGAAAAAGTAAAATTTTGACCATCAAAATTTGTTTTCCTTATTGCACCATCATATTGCCTCAATGTGCCACCATCGCTGGATGAGGTTGTGGAAGGAATTACAAAATTGAAAAAAGCACAAAGCCTCTGGCTCACACACAATTCCGTTGGAATTTTATAAAATATTCAGGAATAGAACAATAGCTAAGGAAGTGATCCACCACTTAATTATGTCAGTGTAGATCTCTGGGACATTTCCCCAAGATAGAAAGCTCAATGTAGTCGGTCCCGTATATAAAAAAAGGAGGAGAGAAGAGAATCAATCTTCTGTGTACCACGTATATAATAATTTCAAACATACTCTTCAATAGACTTTCTTCTTATGATGAAAAAAATATTGCTGATTATCAGTGCGGATTCAGAAGAGATAGATGAAATTCTTATAACTTTCGGCATATTTAGAGAAAACAAGAGCATTCCTTATTAATACATTTCACCTTTTTATCGATTTAAAAACGGCCTGTGACTGTATCAAGAGACAACGCTTAATCGAGGCTCTGAATGAATTGTACATTCTTGATAAACTGGTTAAGTTGATTTCCCTCACTCTAACTGATACAAACGTTAGAGTTAAAATTCAAGGAAGCCTCTCTGAATCAGTCGAAGTAACAAACGATGTTAGACGAGGCATTAGCGTATATTCTTTTCAACATTGCACTTGAGAAGATTATTAGGGATTAAAAAATCGGAACAAGAGGCACGTTTTTCCTCAATATGTACAAAATATTGCGTACGCGGATGATATTGACTCAAAACAGGCATCTCGAATATATGCAATGTTTGACATATTTATGTATTTATATATATATATATATATATATATGTATATATATATATATGTGCATATATACATATCCATATCTATAGTTTTATTTTGTGATATGATTACTTTCTAGCAAAAGAATGTACTTAAATTCTAACATATTCAATATAATGTTGAATGACTTTCAGTTACACAAATGAAATGTTATAGTATATACAATCGCAATACCACAAAGTGGCATCCCGCAATATCTTGCACCAGACTATGAGGGATCTGCACGGCTTCACAAACTCGTAAAATAGCGGGAAAATACCTTTTTGCTTAAAATTGTTTCGTTACTCCTTTTTTTGACTCGCGTCAAAACAAGCGTTCTTCTTTCCTTAGTCTGTCCCGTAAGTAAATAAATTAACTTTTATTTTGGTATACATTTTTAGTTCATTTTCGTTTTATGCATATTATATTTAATACAATTTAAATTAGTATGTAGTTCAGAACCAAAGAAAAGTAACTCGAAAGATTTTTTTGTTACTAAGATTACAATAATGGATCTAGTAACAAAACCTAACCGAATATATTTTTTTATTACTAACTACGTTGTTAAATTACATTGCAAGTAAGAACCAGTCAAATGTGTCTCTTTCATTAATACATCATAATCACGGAAATGTCTTTAACAATTATGATAAAATATATTTAAATTATGATATTAATTCAAAAAATTGTCATAGTGACAAACACGCAATGGTCGTCGTCTCCCAATTTGTTGAAAATTGGTCAACGTCCTATTAAAAATCTTCAAAATGCTTTAAATATGAAGCAATGCAATGACAAAAATTTCGAAAACAACGAGTTAGGACGTTTTAATAAAGCTCTGATTTTGGCATCAACATCAAAACGCAGTTTAATTTTTTATGAGGAAGAATGTGTTCAGATGAAAGTTAAGAGTATTACTAGCAATCTGTTAAAGAAAATTTGACGAAAAAGATGATTTTTAGAATTATTTATCGAGATTGTTGTAAAGTCAATTCATTTCATTCATCTTTAGATTCCAGAAATATGTTTTCTAAAATTCTAAATCAACTGATAAATTAATAGATGAATTTATTATTTGATATTGGTTGTACATATATATATATATATATATATATATATATATATATATATATATATATATATATATATATGTATATGTATATATATATATATATATATATATATATATATATATATATATATATATGTATATATATATGTATATGTATATATATATACATATACATATATATATTTATATATTTATATGTATATATATGTATAGCAGACCCTAAAATAAAAATTATTATTTATTATTGGGCATTTTGTTACAATTTCCAAATTCGTTTTACCAAAAGAATCAGAACCAGATTTGGTCAGGCCTCCAATTTCAGATATGAACTACATTATATATCAGTATCAACGACCATAAAATCATTTACCAAAATTTCCAGCAGCTGCCTAATTATCAGAGGAGAAAAAGTGGAACAATACTGTACATGACGTGAGCAAAGCGGACGGTGTGAACAGTACAGCTGATCGGTTATCATTTGGGTGTGCTCTAGCAAGCCAGAACCGCTGCTTCGAAGGCCCGTCTCCTTGCTTGAGCAATTAGGCTCGTGTTACACTCATGCTGTGTATTTGTGACGAAAGCCGTTAGCCCATGAATATTCGGCAAAATTATGTTATTAATTTAAGGTGACAGCTCCACCCTTAATTATCAACATTCCAATATCAAAAATTAATTAATAATTAAACTTGAAATATACTCATTTTCATAACGTAATTTTGCAGTTTTCTTTAAAATTGGAAATGTGATTTTTGTTGTTTTTTAAATTTTATTTAGTTCAAATTATATTAATTCCTATAACATTTTTTTAATCTATGATATTAATGACATATTTTATTTATAAATATACATATTTTATTTGCAAAATTTGGATATATTCAGAAAATAGTTATTTTAGAAAACATTATGTATTATTATTACTAAAAAGACATATTATTATTAAAAAATAGAAAACATTGGTTATAAAAAATAAGAATGGATTATTAATCCTCATTTAGTTGGTTGTTCAAAATGGTTTTTGTATATATTTTTGCACTTTTTTTGACACACTCTTTGACGTTTGGTAAAGGAACCTCATTTCGTAACACTTTATATTGAGACTGATTTATATTTTATCTGTTGAATTGCAGGTGATATGTGTTTATGTTAGGTAAAATATAAATCTAAGTATGAAGGATATTTAAAGAAATATAATGATCTTATTGCAAAATGTACTGTTTAATTACTGTGTATGCGAGCCCGCTTATATATATGTGCCGCAAAAATAAAAGGACAGAAACAGGTTAAGTATGCCAAATAAAAGTTCATGCGAAAGAATGATTTCTTTTTTCCAGTATAGTCCAAAGTATGTACATTCTCTCGTCAGGACAACTACACAGAAATACATATACACACACACATGCATTCAAGCATACACACTACACAAACGCACACATACTCTTATGTCTAGATTCAAAGAAAACGGAGTTGGGACAGAAGGTATTCCCGATTTTTCCACCAGGATTGCCTCAGGGTCCCTCCTAGAACCCGTAACATCACACCTCATACAAAACAGGAGACCTTAGATGGTGCCTTAATAGTGTGTGGTATCTATGCTCTCAGCGCTTCCACCCAACAGGGTTAGAAACTGTCGCTTCTAATTGAATCATTCAGGACTTCCATCTTTCCAAGAACGCTCTTTGTGAACGCTGTAAATGACTCAAAGGTGGGTCCATCCTCGATCAAGTCTCGTGGTCTGAAGATACCACGTTCTAAAACTCCGCGTGATTCAGATCTAATGTTAAGACGAAGGCTCTCTAATAAAAACCTTATGCACATCATCGAGCTCACTGCAATGGAACAAAACGTGATTCATGTCCTGGGTCTCGAAATCGCAGATACACGCCTGGTTGTGTCCAAGAGCGAATCTATACAAACTGACACAAAATGCACCAAGTCACGTTAAAAACTGCTAAGTATAAAAATAACCTGGTCGTTTCCACCTTTAAATCAGGAGAAAACCATCCAAACTGCAAATGAGCATTGACTATCGATGACTATTTCAAGAAAGAAATTGTTGCATTTTCTTTCCTTTACTCCCACTTCACTTTACAGTCACTTACTCGTACGGGCGACAGTATACGTTGTTCGACCTATGAGGAGCATTTCGTTGACGCGTTCGTAACGTTTCACTATTTCTTAGTGAAATTCTATAGTAAATGGTCATCAAGGAGCTCCGCTTCAAAAATTTGTTTCCGAAAAAATACGTGTTTATAAATTTAGTAACTCCCGTACGCTCATGCTGACAGTTATTCTTTGGTGCCAAATTAATTGATTATAATATTTCAAGAGATTTGTTAATTTTTTAAGACAAATTTAAAAGACTATAGTTTGTTTGAGGGCTATGAACAGAAATACAAACTTCATTCTAGTGATGAGTAAATTTATATCTGATAATATAACGTTTAAATTAAATACTTTTATGACGTACAACGTCTCTTTCTCCCTCTCTCTCTCTCTCTCTATCTACCTTAAACCGACAATTTTATATTTTACTCTTTGCTTTTAAGGATATTCACGCCAAAAATGTTCGTTTCCAGAGTTTAGTCGTAGTCCTCCTGCACTTCTCTTGCTCTATTTTACCCTCTCTGCAAATGCTGCTGTAGTCCTATTCCACCTTAGATCATTTCTCTCGCTCCCCTAGCTATGACTGCTGTTTTATATTTCCTCCATACCAGAATATTTTTTTATGTTTCTGATGTACCAAATTTCAGCAAAATATAGATATATATAATTCGGATTAAATTAAATAGTACTGTTCTTGCACGAAAAATATTTCAATTAAAATTAATATACACTATTTTATATTCAATATAGCCAATCTCAGATAAAAGAACTTTTCACTTACCTATGAAGCCATTTGATCGGACGATAATGTCGAATTTCATGCATGTATTCACGCAAGTTATTTGGCAATTATTTCACGTAAATTTTAGATTTTATCATAGCTCACCTTTTCAAAGACTCTTTGATGAAGAAATTGATGGTTAATCTTATTAGCCTGAATATATATAAAAGGTGACACACATAAACATTCATATTGAAATTTTAGAAAGGGAAACGAATAATTTGTTTTTATGTATCGTGTGCAGTATCAATTGAAGAAGCTATCAAAAATATTATTAATATTTTAAACCAACGTAATGGAAACCCAATATACCATTTACGTGTTTATATAGACCTAAGTATACACTCAAACCTAAAGACCTCAAGATATTGGTTAATATAAAATTTCTTAGTGCGTTAAATTGCTGCGTTTTTTTCTTTCTTAAATCTCGCGCAATATTAAAAATTATATCTAATATTTTAAAGGAAATTATGGCTGTGGCAAACACTAAATTAAACTAAACTCTTTTATTACTTAAAATGAATTTTATTTAAAATAATGTTACGTGTTTTACAAGTCAAGATAAAGCAGCCGAAATTGAAAAAAAATATACGGAGTGAATAAAGTTAAATGTATATATTAAGTATTCAATTCGGTGGAGTAATTTCCCCTTTTCAAATTAATAAGACTATAAAACTCAAATTTTTTAATGTCTTTTAGAAATTTAAACAAAAGAAATAAGGGTATCTGAATTACACCGTAGGCACGGTGTAATACAGGTACCCTTTTTAGATGACGATCGTTACAATGAATGACTTTTTCTTCGTTAACTAATACGACTGCTACTTCGTTTAATGTAAGTGAATTGTATCTTAATTTATATTGGCGTTGTGGGGTATGGTCGGTGTGGATTACTAATTTTAAGTTGTCCGATGAAAAGTAATGCTCTAAGTTGTATCAGAAACTGCAACCTTAGTTGTATTTGAACTGGATAATATACGTCCTAGGTCCACACAAAAACCCCATTCTAAATATTCGTGAGATAATTCTTGAAATTGAATATGTATTTTTGGAGAATACCTCCTACATACAAACTTATAAACTTTTCCTCTTTTTATTATTAATGTTAGAATAATAGATCACCTCCGATAAGTGGATAAAAATTAATAAAATATAAGTTAAGTTAAGTTTCCTTTCGTTCATAATAGAGACCGGAATAAAAAGAGGTGCCCCTCTTTTCATTCCGGTCATTTTAAGATAATTTTATCTTTTAAATTACCACATGTGTTTCGATATTGGCCAAATCAAATAGCGAAGTGTTTATTTAAATCATATACTTTTTAGTCTTTCGCTATTGAATACGAATTTTACAAGCTAATTCAAACACTAATTATTTGGTATCCAGTAAACATCAGTACATATTATGATAACTTCAAATAATTCCACCACACTCAAACTATGATTAGATTTTGCTTAGAAATTTATTAAGACTTGAAAATATCCTCCTTAGATTTATTTACCTTCTTCTATAATCTTTACCTCTGTCCAAAAAGAGTTTCTCGCTTGATACCTCTTTATTGACGTAAATTTAATCTAGAGAAATTTCATTGAAGTTGAGAAAAACTAAATTTGTTAAGTGAGTAAATTTATTTATTTCGAATCACGTTTGGCTTAGAACGTTCGTAATTTTATTATTGTAATTTCTTACATTAATATTCATTTTAAATTTATATATCCTTTTAATAATTTTCATATAATTGCCTATAATATATTTATATTCCTTATTTAAATTACGTTCAAATCGTATTAAAAAATTATTCTAAATTTTAATAAATTCGCCACTGGATCTCTGTCACATTCAATAAAAAACTGACTTCCATACGTAATCGTTTCCAACACAACGCTTTGTTCTAATTCTTAAATTATATAGTAAAAAAACAAAGACTGTAGTGTAATCAGTTTGTTTTTCTCTCTCTCTTTCTTTTTCCCTCACAAGTTTTTATTTCGAATAAATTATCTTAAAATTATTAACCTTTATTCAGGTTTATTGAAATATCGGTTAGTGAATATTTTCATAATTTTATTTGATTTCGTCTTGTAAAGTTTGGTTACGTTGTAGCTTTAATAAATTTTGAATTCTGTTATAAAAGTTTATTATTAAAATTATTTGTCTTTGTCGGCAAAACTTTAATGAATAAATTTTTATAGTAAAGACTCATTTTAGAAAAGCAATAATTAGCAAGAAAAACGGCTAAATACAATTTATATATTTCTTATTTTACTCATATACTGTGAGGTAAAAGTAGATTCATATTGATGTAGAAATTTCACAGTAAATGAAAGAAAATTAATGAGATAAACGGAAAATACACAAATATTTAAGAAAAATTTTAATTTTTGGTTATTCAACTGTAAAAAGTATTTTATTCATTGTAAACTTCAGCATTTATGTATATATATATATATATATATATATATATATATATATGTACATACATATACATATATATAGATACATATATATATATATATATATATATATATAAGTAGACGCGATGAACTTAATGCCACATGAGAATTCTGTTGCAATTAATCAAAACGTTCTGCATATAGATAATTAAGCATTGTGGAGAAATGGAATAGTTAGCCCAAGAAAATTTTAAATCAATGGATTATCCCAGTACGTTCAATTTAGAAACAAAATTTATTTATTTAGTCAGCAACTTTATCGTGAAGTACATATAACGGACTTATTGCTAGAGGAGCTATCTCTTCCAGGTACCGTAAAAAAAGTTTTCAAAGATTGGTTCTCTGGCAGGATGTAATGGAAGTAACAATATAAACATGGTATGCGTAAAAATAGGAACACAAATATTGAAATGAATTATAATAGGAGAATTAACGAATAATTAAGCGGAAGAAATGAGATTTAAGGGATTTAGGGTATTTTTAGGAAATCTTTGAAAATGTTTAAAGAAGATATTTTCCTGATGCCACAGGATAGAGTTGATTCAAAGTTTTGCTTCTTGGAAAGGAAAAATTTGTAAGAAGTGGAATCCCATTCAGGATTAAATAGATTGCGTAAGTGTTTACAGCCTAACTCAAATCTGTGGACGCAGAAGTCTTTAAATCTGCGAACGAGGCAATTCATACTTTGAAAATTTTGTAATATGTTATAGAGAAGCCTCAGTGTATGAAGTTGGCATCCATCGTAGATCATCCACAATCTGTGATCAGAAATATGATCATGTTTATTAAAACCGAAGGTATACACAATACATGACGTTTAAAAGCGTTTTCATTCATTTAAATATTATTCATTAAAATCGGTGCAGTACATATCTCCCGAGTTAATTAGTAGATAGTTCCTGAATTTATATTTTATGTTCTAACGTTATATCGCAACTTAGGTGATAAAGTCAGACGTAGGATAAAACAAGATAAAAAGATTAGAGAGGATAGTAATGGGAAATCAAGATAGTAAGAACTTTTTCCGACCGCTTTTAAAAACGTAAATTGATTTCAATTGCCACAATTAAGTTGTTCCAGAGTTTGGCAGTATGTACCAAGAAGAAGCACTTATAAAATTATTACTACATCTAGTAGTGAGGAGAACAAGAAAATTTAGAATATATCCCAAGGCAACGAGCACGAAAGGTTTTATCTTGAATTATGTTGAAACAGAGTGCTGGGATTATTAAATGTTGAAGAGAAAGCACATAATACATAAATTTCGCCGTCACGTATTTTCATCTAGCTGAGACGTGATCTAGATATTTAAATATAGTTATATTTTTCTGGGGCAAAATATAAAATTAAAATATAGACTGCGAGGCGTTCTAATTTAATGTATATTTATTGAAGCCAGAAAAATATGTCTCCATAACAAACTAATGGTAATAATACCTAAAGTTCCATTTCAGTTTTAATGGGAATAAATACATATTTGAAGATATTTTAAAGAAAATATTTTGCTGAATTTTAAGCTGTTGAAATTATTCTCTTGAGTAAGGATTAATCAGTTATTGGACCTAGGTTTTCACCATGGAATTTTGGAAAAAGTTTTGAAATTTATGAAAAAATTAAAAATATGTTTTGTTTATAGACTATTTTTACGTCGACAAAAATTCGAACCAAATCGTCATTATTTGTTAAAGTTTTTTTCTTAACATAAAAAATTTAATTTGAAAATTTTCTAATGAACTGAACGTTCTGAGAAAAAGTGATTTGATGAAAAATTTAATTTCCACCAATTAAAAATTTACATATTCCTATGTCGAAGTCCTAACGAAATGCTTCTACGTATAATAAACGTAACAGAGTAAATTCTGTACATCGAAAATATTTTAAAAACAATGATTGAGTTAGAACAAAAGTCTGAAAACTTTTATTTTAAGAATTTTTTTTTTCTATCCATATGCTATTTTATGCGTCAATCACGTAAAGTTTACTAAACGCATTTAGATAAAATTTGGTTTAGTGATAATTTATAACCAAGAGCATACTATGAGGGAGAAAAAAAATTGGTATTCCCAATTTCACGCCAGTGAAATCGTGGGGCACAGCTCGTACTTACATATGTTTACCCATCAGCTTGGCGCAACATACTGTAATTATATAAACCTTATAAATTTGTAGTACGCTTTTAACAAAAGGTTTTTGATAACTAAATTTTTATGACCCGTCTTCATCATCAGTACGTGTGTGCGCGCGTGGGTGTGTGCGTGCGTGAGTACGTACCCGTGTGCGTATGTGCGTGCGTGCGTGCATGCAAGCGTATATGCGAAGGTGCGTGCGTGCACGTGTAAATATTGTTCTTCTCCCTTGATATTTCCACCGATGTGACTTGAATAGTTCCATTTTTTTTAGAAATAGACCGCGGTAATTTAAAATTAGTTAAATAATAAATCGACCGACTAAACCGACTCAACTGAATTAATTTTTTATCTATATTCAAATGACAAAATATAACAGACATTAAAGTCAGATATTATTTTCATGCCCAATTTCAACAAACGGATGTTTCAATTAATAATACATAAAGACTTCTACGGCGCTTAACAATCCTAATGGGCCCTTAAGTCTCACTAACAAGATTTGATGTACTACGTTATCGTGGTGACATCATTTAACTCGTTACATGTAGGTACATATCATTTCCCCATTCAATTGGGAACGACGTTTTCATTGATTATATCATATTAATGAATACGTCAGGTAAGTGGTTAAGTTGTAATGTCTTCAAACTTTCTCTTTGATTAACAAAAGACAAGTAATTAACATAAAATAGGCTTCACCTTTTCTTCTAATTCAAGGAGTAAATTGATATTTACATGGTTCGTAATTATGCTTTTGGAAAACTTTTAAATCCTTAGATTTGAAGTATGAAGTTGGTATTTATATTTAAAATCGCTGTTATCAAAATATTATAACAATTTTGTTATACAGTCAGTCAATCTGAGGTGTTACACCCCCAACGTGTTTCACAGTAAGTCAATCGGAGGTGTTATAACATTTTAAAATTAATTTTATTTATCGTTAATTTGATTTCCTTAAATTTCATATATCAGTTCAAAAATGTCAACGTAGGTTATGTAATTTATTCCAATTTTTTCACTCCTTTTCTGTTAACCAAAACATCATAGAGAAAAATTATGCAAAATTAGTTTTAAAATCGAGCAAAGAAGACCTTCTCACTAACGTTTGTTAACTGTAATCGGTAACATATACAATACCAAAATAGAAAAAAATTGTGACCCATTCATAGTTTTACATGTGAATTTGAATTGAAATAGAAAATAATATTACCCGTGCGTGCGTAGATATAATGTTATAAAATTAAAAAAATGCATGGTTTATTTTTCAGGAATGACCATTGGTATTATTGTAAGTCCTATTCCATATTTTTAGAATATTGATATATCGCGTCTACCCCGCGTAGCACCAACTTGTATCACGATTGTTAGTTTGACAGCAAAATTATACGCGATCACGTGATACTATATCTGATTCCTTTCCAAACGAAAAACACCATATATGTGATACGCCTCCGATTGTATAAATATATCTTATGGATGTATTTTGATACGGTATCACGATACGAGATTGTAATATAATACTTGACATATCACGTCTCATCTCTATTCACTTTTACCTTGATCATCAAAGGGGATGCTAGACGATCTTAATAAGTTTGGACGTGAATTTACTTATTACGTGATCATTACCTACGCTCCGCCCACTGTCATATATTTATCATCCAGCAAAACGCTATAGGGGTTGTTATGAGTAAACGACGATTTGGGATAACGAAAGAGTTTTAAAACTAATTTATGCGTACGAAACAGATAGTTTTGTGGAATCTCAGTAACCGGGACTACTACAATAAATTATTAAAAAAAGTTCCTAGGATGAATTAAAAATTGAAACCCTATATCCCTTGGAAAATTACACAAAAATAAATTATTGTTTACTTGCGGACCTTTGGCGAGAAAAAATTAGATTTCAAAATCAAAAACATTGGTAAAGGTTGGTTATTTCATTTAATTTAATATTTTTTCCTAGTCTTACTCCAATCCGTGCAACCACAAAATAAAGCAAATAATGGGCAATTTTGACACAATTGAAGCTTTAACTCACTTGTTCCGCTTCCGCTTTTTTCAATGAAATAAATAGCGTAGCGTAGGATTTTAGGTTAGGGTAGGCAATTTAAAAAAAGTCTCGAATAAGAATATCAAAAGAACTTACCGGGTTTACGTAGAAAAACAGTATATTTATTAGTAGTAAGTGTCTTGTCACAATACATGTTTAGCCGTTTTAAGTATCTAGCTAGATTATTTATTTTAGTACTGTAATATTGTAACCGAATGAATAAATAGTAGTATTGTTGTTCATATCTCCTGTGTCGGCGAGGAAAATATACCTCTTGGCGTATATTTACTTACAGAATTTTAGTTCTTCCGTAGACAAGTATAAAGATGACATACGATCATCATTGTCAATTATAGATTTTTGAGTTCTAAAATCATCGAATTCCTTAAAATACTAAACACACGAGGCAGAATACTAAAAGTATTTTTGACAGCCCACCTTCATCAATTCTTTGCCATCTTGGCCTAAGTTTTTTGATGTTTTCCCCTTAAACATCCACGGTAAAAGGAAATGCACTATCAGCTATAAAATCACGTCGAATAATATGATTTATTGCATCTAGTGTTAAGTCAATTTTGAATTAAGGTTTGCAATTGATGAGGTTGTCAACAAAGACTACAAATTCTCTCATCACTTATAGTTTTTTGTCTTTAACTGCCACATCCGACCATTATTAAATTTACGGAAATTATTTAGCGTACAGATTTCAAACTTAAAAGCAAAAAGCCCTCCTTATCTTTGAAAAATCAAATTAATAACATGTATAGTGCACTGATGATGGAAAGTAGGAGCGAAATAGAGAATATCAATCAGATTATAGTCATACAGTGATACTCTATCAATCATAATACAGTCATACACCAACGCCTGAGTGTCCATGGTCAAATCTGATTGTAGCGAGTTCTAGACATCTAGCAATCTTTGAATTCTTACTTACAATTTACTATTTGTTATCTTTTGTCAATAGCAAAATAAAAGCTGTGAAAACTTTTTCAAACTTAATATTTGATTAATTTTCATTTTAAAGGTATTTTAGATACAGCTACTTTTTTAAGTCTAGAAATAAAAATGTAAAACATATCTTACGTTCATTTAGTCTATTATTCTATCGAAAATATCTTGAAAGGAGTCTGGAGTTATTAGACTTATCGCTTGCTTTGTTACTCAGAATGTGTATCGCAAGCATGTGATGCAATCCCCGCTTGCTAAAATTCAGAAAGATAAAAAGTTTATTTTTTACTGAGATATACTTCATAAATCTTTCATCAGACTTTTAAATTATTGGACCACTTTTCTTTAACCCGCCACAGGTGACGTATATGTCAGTGGCACCGTGCGGTGCCATAAAGTCGAATAAAGCTTTCATCTGGCATCGATTAATGTTGTGATTTAGAATAGCTGCGTTATTGCGCGCCCCTCACCGTTAATTCTTGCGATCCGGGTACTCGTTCCAGAGTTGTGGCGTCAACCCGGTGCGTGAGACCCGTGTCACAAACTTTTGTTTTTTTTGTTTTACTGTTTAATAAGACTTAGTTAGTTTTTATTATTACTCAGAAATTATTTTTATTGTGTTATTTTATTACTGTGATTTATTAGTGTTTTACATGTGTATATTGATATTTAACTAAAAATATTTATATTTGTTTTTAATTTATCTATTTATTTGGTTTCAGAACATCTTATGAAAGTCAACATCATCATTTTATTTGGGAAGGGACAGATCTACAAAATAGAGTGAAGATCCCTGTCGCCATTCTGTTCGTATTAGAAGTTTTAATATTATAATTCAGTTACCAGGATCTAAACGGGCTATTTCAGGTGGACAGGAACCTCTTGGAATTTGGAGGATGCCTCTATAATTGATATTATCGTCAAGTATATCAACCAATATATTAACACCACCAAAAATAGTTTTAGCAGAGAAACGTATGCGAGACCAACTAACCTCAACGAGATACATTGCTTGATGAATTTTATACTATTAGCAGGAGTGAAAAAATCTAATCATCTGAATGCTGATGAGCTTTTTTGAACGAATGGTGTTGCGGTAGACATATTTTCTCTTTTTATCCCTGTCCAGATGTTTCAATTTCTGCTTCGAGTTTTAAGATTCGATGATGGTAACACAAAGACGGAGATAGCAAAAAAATCGTATCACAGAAATCTTTGAGAAATTTGTCCAAAATTGCAAAGATAATTGTACCATATCGGCTTTTATGACTATTGATGAATAATTGGAATGATTGTGATGATAAAGCCGATGCCGAAACTCAAAAATACGATATAGTTTTGAACTACAATACCGCTAAGAGCAGATTCGATGTCGCAGATCATTTATGTGCTAATTACAATTTTGCACGAGGAACAAGAATTTGGCCTATGGTAATATTTTACGCTACGCCGAATTTTAGTACTATAAACAGTCAGGTGATGCATACAGTTAATAATCGAAATACAAGACTTCCACGCCGTCATTCATTGAGAATTTAGCCCTGGGACTAATTGAACCTCATACAAGAGAACGGGAGACACAGTTGAACTTGACTCAATCCTCAAGACAAAGACTTACAGGAATTTTGAATATCGATGTCGTCACCGAGCCTACTGAGTCTTCTATAAATGGTCGGTGCTATGAGTGTGGTTAAAAAAAAAGAAAAACCAAGTACACGTGCCATAAATGCAAGAAATATTTTTGTCTTGAGCATGTAGTGGCTTATTGCGCAAACTGTTTGGTTCTTGTAGAAGAGTGATTTTAGAGGTATATTATTTGTTTTTTTGTTAGAAGGATAATCATTTTTGTTTATTTTTTAAGAGTTCTTAATATCATAAAACTGGCAAAAGCTGATCTAATTACAAAATTATAAGATTGTTGTACTTTTTTAAATTTCTATATAGGTTTGTTGAAAACCAAGTTAACTTCAGCGCTTTATGTACAATTGTGTAATTTTTAATAAACAATCTGTATTTTATGAAACCCTTATGTTTTTTTTTCAAAAAACTTGTACTTCTACAACTTATTAAAAAAATACCATGTATAGTTAATTAATGCAAAATTGTCAGCTTAAAAACCCCGGTGTGTGGGAGCGGCGTCACTAGTTACTTAAGTTAAATTGACGTCACCAGTGGCGGGTTAATAAATACTCCAAAATAATTGACAATATCTGAATGAAGTTTTGCATTGTATGTTCAAATTGGAAAAATGTTGACAATTATTTTCTACCATATTGGTTACTGTTTCTAAATAATAGTATTTCCCACCAACGTCGTTTTCATCTGTTTTTATTATTTTTAAAAGAATATTAATAAAGCTATAATATGCACACATCACCATTAAATTCTGGGTAATCACGACGGATGATATGGCTGAAATAAATAAGATGTGATATTGTACTGAACGACACGCTTACATTGAGAACTGAAGCAATATATACGAAGATAGTTGGGCTAGTTTTATTTGATGTTATATGTATATATATATATATATATATATATATATATATATATATATATATGTATATATATATATATATATATATATATGCAAGTTTGCTAGCGTTACGCAAACTGTGATTTTTTGATTACTTTGTAATTTCATTTCGTTCTTGAACAATTTTGTAAATAATTATTTTGTTCAATACATTAAATATTCTACGTTTAAAGTGAATAAAATTGTAAATCATTTCAAAGTTCATATTTTGTGAATTTGAAGTTTTACTTCAGTCGTGTAGTCTAAAGCACACTCGTTTCTGTTGATTCGATTGTGTATTATTATATGAAACACTAAAGTGCTATTCCAGAGTGTAACGCCAAATAGAAGTCTTATGTTGAAGATATATAACAGCCAAGTCGTGAAAGTTTTCATAATACTACCAACAATATTAATTACGTTTATGTTGACGTATATGCTGCACAGCATTAATGGCACTCTTCGTTAATTTTAAAAGTCAAAAATATTATTAAAACTAACTTTAGGAACCGCTAATTTTTAAACTTGTTTTTAAAAACAATAATTTTATGTAAAAATTATATCGTATCATATTTTTAATATTCATTATTTTATATAGAGCTTACAGCAAATATATTTGTAACAAAATTAACAATTAATGAAACTTTTACAAAAAACTTTCACTCTTTACTTTTTTTCTAACCGTAAGTTTTTTTTTTAAATTAGATATATATTTAAATTAATAAATACTTGTCTATAAGCGTTTATATGAATTTAAAATTAATGTTGAATTAATAAAACCCCTAAATACAAAAAACATTCTACCGTATACGGAAAATTGATAACACTCATCACCAACAATACTACTACTTTGGTAATTCGAACGGGACGATACAAGCCGCCTAAAGACGTAGCATGTTGTAACAAAGAAGGAGGGAGGCGAATGGACGCCCTGGGATTGTTAGGCGCCGTAGATACCGCATACTACGTCATACCGCATAAACGTCAAGCGTAGTGAATGTTCACGTAGAACGCGGGACGTGACTACGTTCGATACTTAGCCCGTTCACGTTAATATTTAAATTTAACACGTGCATTGGTGACAACGTCTTCGGCAGGACTATGTCGTGAATTGTGACAGGAATTTGATTTAGCTTATATTATTTTACGTATATGTTGAATTTTAAAATATACTTTATACTTAATAAATAGAAGTCTTTGTAAATACGCAAATGAAAATTAAGCTACATTTTTATTAAATTAAATATAAGAGAATGTCACCCTTAACTTATGTTACAAAATGCAGTTTTGAATCTAATGCAAATAAAAGAAAATTGAATTGTGTGATACTATATTTAAATATGTGTGAATGAGACGAAAACTATTTAATTTAGTTATTTTCACACACTTTATCTTTTTTTAACTTAAAATGGAGCTGTATAAAGGAAATATTTTACAGTGTATGTTCAAAGGATACGAACTGCTGCTTTAGACTTAAATTTTTGAAGAAAGAAAAAAGACGCATTACAGGAAATAATAATCAAGTATATGAATAAATTGTTAAAAATACCTAGCATACACGAGTATAATTGTCATTATGAGGGTGCGATACATATTTAGGCACCTACAAATATTTGAGGGTACATAGTATATCTATTAAGGCTATTTATCCTTACTATTAAATTTTTAAAGAAAGGAAAAAGACGCATTGCGTTAAGTAATAGTATGCACGAGGGTTCCATACAAATTTCTACAGAGTATTTCTATTGAACTATTCGTAAATATTAATTTTTCACAAAGTATAAATTAATTTTTCAATCCATACAAATTTAGGCATCTACAAATATTTAAGGGCATATAGTATTTCTATTAAGCCATTTGTAATTATAAATTTTTCACAAAGCTAATATTTGATTTCAAATTTTTCACATACGTAAAAAATATATAAAATCTAGGATAATCGCTACAATTCTTCTATAATCCATTCGTAAACTTCTAAAAATATATTTTTTTATGATTCAAGATTGAGCACTTTCAAAAAAAAAAGCGGGAGAAGAGACTTAGTTTTTTGCATATTTTTCAAAATATCTTCGCATTTGTGCTTCCAAAAATTATGAAAAAAAAATTTTAAGGCCCTTATTGTTTTCCCTTTCATACAATACCCTACACTGTATATGGAATTAAATAAAATTTGATTAACTAATTTGCACCCCTAAATTTTTTTTTGTTTTTGGGTATCAATTATACACAGGATTTATTATTATACCAAATTTCGAGTTTCTACGTCATGCGGTTTCTCAGAAAAACGACTGTGATAGAGGTTCCGTTTTTCCTTTCGCAAAACTAAAAACAATAATATCAATTATGTCATGTTTAGTTTTTTCCGTTCAAATAACACGGTCAATTATTTTCTTAAATCTTAGTATTTTTAATAGTCATTTTTGTCTATGATTTTTAAATAAACATTGTGATAAAGGATACAATTATAGTGATTTTAAGAAAAGTAGGAATATATCTCGCTTAAAATTACATATTAAATTAAAAAATATTTCACTCATTTTACTCAATAAAATTTCCTTATGCGTATAACTTATATAGAAGGTCATTAATTCAATATAAGCATTCAAAAGGATGGTTTCGAAATATTTTTTGAATTAAGTTGACCAAGTGTTTGAAGATATATTAAAATATATAGAATATTTAAAAATAAGACATAATTTAAAGTTTGTCCTTTTGTATAGTATTCGACAATTAAAATAGATGTATTAATTGTATATTACCTTTTTAACAATCATTCCTAAAATTATTTTCAGATAATTTCCAATTCATTTAACAGACATTATGGAATATATATAACTATATTTTGAATATCGAGGGTAAACAAAATTATACTCTGCTATGTGCAATTACTACAATCTACTGTTGTTCTACAACAGTAGTTGTTTTACAAGATAATTATTGTTGTTTGACCGTTTGCTAATATTTATGGGATGACTTCTTTCTTATGAAAAATTTTCTTTTAATTATGTGTCAATGAAAAACTTTTTATGTAGTATTGTCCCTATTTAGACAAATCTGTTTTTATTTAATTCCTCACCCCCCAATCGTATCATCACGGTCTTCGTGGATGATACGATTGCATATTTAAAAAAACACACCCATTATCACTTTTGTTTAAAAGGTGAATTTTCCAAGATAGAACCATTGCTGTGCAACTCTTATTTATGCTAATATAATGAAGAGACAGCTAGATTTTCTTTTATTTTGTTTATTTGTAAGATGTAAACTCAAAAACGCTTGGGTAATTCCATAAGTCTTTTGCGTGTGGCCTCACTGATCCTAGGCTAAATTGTTGTAGATATATATATAAATATATATATATATATATATATATATATATATACTTGGTTTTATTTTCAAAGACGTAGGGGTTTTTGAAAAATCTAGCAATAAATGTAACTCAAACCGGAACAAAACGACTAAATTTAGTGACTTGTTTGCTTACACTGAGTAAACCGTTTCAAAAAAAAATTTGCATATTAAATTCAACAAACATCGACAGTGACGTTGCATTAAGTACTTGTTAGTAATTATATACAGTAAAGAATCATATTGTCTACACTCAGAGATTGAACTTTAATAAACAACGGACTAAAACCATGTCCCTTTTGGTTTCCTTGCGACACCCCTAAAATATTTAACACCAAAAATTTGTAAAAAAATTTATAAAATTTATAAGTAATTTTTTCTCATATATTTAGTAATAAATTACCAACTTTGTACAATAAATAAACATCGTTATAACATCCACAAACTGTATAAAATAAGCACTTTTTTAAGTAATTTAGTTAAAATTAATTTTCTTGCTTACATCAGGGAAAAGTGATAGAACGAAAATTAAATACTATAATTAAAATTGAGGCCCGGGGCTCACACAAATCAAGTTCAAAATATCCTACCTTATTAAATTTATATGAACTAGCAAACTCGGTTTATTTGTAATTTACCTTAGCTGTTCTGTAAATTAATTATTCTTTGCAAATTGAAATAACATATTTGGTGTATATTTCTTTACGTGTATATACAGAATATAACTAATAAGCTCTAAAGTATAAAATATATATATTTACAGCACGTGCGAGCTTAATTGGGAATATTTGAATTTTGTTCCCTTAGGGATCATTGAAGATTTTTCGTGATTTAACAATTCTTCAAACTATTTCGCCCCTAATAATACATATTAATATATAAGGAGACAAATTTTCTTATTTGCAGAAGATAAAGATTAGATATTTGGTGATAACGATTAGAAAATCTTCATCACCGATTTCAAAAATTGTTTGTATTGCAAAGCCCGTACTATGAATAAGATAATATATAACAATTTCTAGGCTCAGATCAATAATAGTTTGGGGAATACTACTTAAAAGAGAAAATATAGATAATTCGGGGAAAACTGATTGAAAACCGCAAAACTAGAGAAAATCCAGCTTATTTATTTACTGATTTTCCAGAGTATACGAGCCAATATACACCCGGATTCGATCGCTGATATCGTTTCGCGAAAGGAGTGGAGTCGTTTAGTAAAAACGTTGCAGGAGAAGGATGAAGGCAGCATAATTATAATAATTCTTTGCAGATGGAACCGTAGAGCCGAGCTAATGATATTATTAATCTAAAAGTAAAACTGTTCGTCAGCTTATTAGTTAATTAATAACTCCGCAATCGAATAACTAATTAATAAGTGTATACTTCGTGTGGCAAAGTATACAACATACATATCAACACTTGTGGCTTCACTAGTATTAGATATCGAAAAAATAAAAGGTGTGTTTGAATGTTTGTTACTGAATTACATTTGAATGACTACAAATTTTTACGAAATTGACAGAAACATAACTTATGACATATCTTAATATCCATGGAAAAAAACTCGCCATTTTTACTCCGTAATAATATTAATTAATAGTTATTACTAGAACATGACAATAGATGTTGCAGTGAGTATATTACATCTATTTTGAAAGTTTCTTCAAAGTACAGAATTGAAAAAGAAAAGCATTTAATTTGAGGTAAAAATTTTCACATTAGCGATCAAAGCAGTGTACAAGTGCATAGGATAGAGCAAATTGAAAAGGTATGTTGGATCTACCCTTATAAATTAACTGATATATTCTTCACATCTCATACTGCATATGGTGTGAAAGGTTTTACGAGAGAAACCAAAAGCGGCAAAGTTCAGTTCATATATGATTTCCAAAAAGGCAACACTCAAATTTACTCAAAAATAAATACACATAAACGTTTTCAATAAACATGTCGCGAGATATCATACTTCTCTGCTTGAAATTATAATTTACTTTGGGATATGTATAAGGTTTGTGCCACTCATATTAAATTGCGCCTGTTATTTTTTAATCTAATATAAATATTCAGAAAAACTATTTTTCAGAAAAACAAATATTCATTGATTTTTTTTATACATCACATCACATTAATTTATAAAAAAGTGAAGCAATTTTGGGTACATTATCAACCACTTCCATGTAGCATACATCTCAATAAATCATTTACAATATTATTCTCTTAGGAATAGGTATTTATAAAAAAAAAATGGACTAATTTAATTGAAACAATTGAGCAAGTCTTCATTTGTAATATTTGATCAATACTTGCTTCCATTTGCCCAAACCTTTTCACGGAATAAGATGTAGAAAATACTAAGTACATATAAAATAACAAACGATTATGTATTAACTAAATAACAATCCAGACAATTGGCTTTGGAAGCCATGAGTATATTAAAATTTTCGAAAGGATAATGTTGGCTTTGTTACTATACAGAACATTGAAATTGAATTGCTTAATCTTCAGAATCTCTGACATTGATGATGAATTGCCTCATCTTTAGGATCTTCCATGGCAATCGTATGTTTTATTCTTTTGCAAGAATATCAGGATAGAGGCACACGCCTTGGTCGAATTTCTGATGATCTCTAGGTATTTGGTGCCCCTTTTAAATAATGCTTTTTTTGACTCGGGATCATCAAAAAGAATTATCCCGTCATAATTCTAAATGTTCTTTATAGGTACAACTTTCAATTCTTTGTGCATATGGTCAAAACAATTATGTATAACCTCTTCGTTTTTCGCACCACGAGCGTTTTTATATTTTTTGCAAACCTTTGTGATAAAACTGATTTGTGTTGGTCAATAAAACCTCATACCCAATCAGGACCGAATAAGTTATCTTTGAATTGCGTAAATCGTTTTCCCATCTTGTTCAGGTATGAGCGTATAATGCATCTCAAATGTAGAGGAGTAATTGAAAAAGTATAACTGGACACAGAAATGACATAACTGACTGACAAAACATTTTCTTCGGCTTCACAAAAAACCGTTTGACGTCCTAGAATAAGTGGGTTATTCTCTTTGAAATTGTTAAGCAGAGCGTTACAATGTATGTTATACTTTTCGGTTGCTACACGAAACGTTAGTTGCTTAATTCGAATATCTTCTACAGTGCGCGCTAATGTTTCAGCTGTGTAATTCTGGTACGTACGAGACCAATATTTAAAAAATGGTTATCGTGTTATTTTTTCAGTCACAAGGTGACCTAAAAAGTATTTCCATTTACTTTATTTTGTGTCATTATAAAAAATTCTATCAAACCGAATGGTAACCATGTGTATACTATTCTTGAATCATCATATATGTTCACAATTTTTGCTTGGACAATACTTAGTATATATTGAGCCAAAGATAATATTTTTTTACACACCTTGTTCACAGATATATAAATTAGCACGTACTATTAATAGGAAAAAATTACATCACTACATTATAGCTATTGAAAGAGTAGCAAGAGTTGTCCCCGTAAGTCGTCCAATCTATTGTGTTATTTATTGCAGTGTAATAATATGGGTTCATGTCTCAAGTTGATTCTAATATTTTTGCAAAAAAACAAAACATACGACTGGTATTACCTGAAGATAAAGAAGTTTTATTATTATCAATGTCACGTTGATTCTTCTTTACAGTAACAGAGCCAACATTATCGTTTCGGAAATTTTAATATACTCATGGCCACCAACGCCAATTTTCTGAATTGTAATTTAGTTTGTACATAATCGTTTGTTATACGTAGTGTTATTTATTATGTATGAAATAGGTGGAAGAATTGTTTAAGATGAAAAATTTTTCATACACTTCAATTAAGCTTACATGTGCTTTAAATATATTTATATTATATCTTAGAGCTTATTAGTTTTATTCTGTGTATACGTCTAAACAAATCCGTACCAAATTTTATATTTAAATTTGCGATATATAATTAATTCACAGAACAGCTAAAGATAAAATACGAATAAACCGAGTTTGTCGGTTCAGTATAAATTTAATAATGTAGGATATTTTAAATTTGATCTGCGTGAGGCCCGGGCCTCAATTTTAATAAGAGTATTTCATTTTCGTTCTGTTACTTTTCCCTTAAATAAGTCAGAATATTAATTCTAACCAAATTGATTAAAAGATTTACTAATTTAATACGTTTACACCCGTTTATTGTACAAAATTTGTAATTGGCTAGCAATTATATGAGAAAAAATACCTTATGAATTTTATAAAATATTTTTACATTTGTGTTCCGACTATAGTCTACAAGATTGCCTCGTCTAGCCTTAATGATTTAATATTTATTTCGCCAATTACTACCAAAGCTTTCTTTACAACCGACATCGTTTGACGAACAAAATGGAAACGTTTAGTGACAAAGGGGTGGAGAGAGAGCGGGAGTAGGATAAATAAGGTAATTCTGCGCAATTCAAATTGCAGGGCGGAGCTAGTAATATTTCAAATGAAAAAGTTTGATGGTTTGTCCATTTTTGTTAGCTAATAATTCCGCAGCATATGTTATCCATGTACTTCGTGTATAGTGCATAATAAACAGACCACCATTCGCGGCTGTACTTGCATTGGATATCGAAATTATAAAATGTGTGAATTCAAAATGTATGTATTAAGTGATTTTTCCTACGAAAAATTCTCTCGTAACTATTATTGAAAAACTTTCTATGAAATATTCTATCTGTTTAGATAAATCTGCTTTAAATTGTCCCGTCTTATTATAAGTTGCAATTTGAGCAATAATGTAAAATTAAACTTCAAGGATACTACATTTTGGATAAAACAAATTTACCGACTGAGGAATAGTGCACAATATATCAATAGTTAATAGCCCTAATTATAAACATTTAATAAATAAAAAAGCGCTTCTCGTACATGTAGGGAAATCATATATACGTAGGGAAATTATTCAAATAATATAACTGTTTATAAACCCCACGCACGCACATACACACGCCTGCACGCACGCGCGCATGCAGGCCCGCACGCACCCCCGCATGCACTCACGCAAGCAAGCACGCACACACACGCACACGAGATCGCGCTCGCGCTCGCACAGAGGCACAGACAAACACACACACACACTAATCTACTACTATCTAATAATTCTTATACATATATTGGAAAATTTAGTTTCTCTTTTTAAATGTTTTGGAAACTTGTTTTGACAGACCATGCTTACAATATCTCTCACCGTTCAATTTCCACCGACTTTAAATGAAAATTAATTATCACTATGATGTTTAATTATCTACGTACATAACATATACTAAGGTTCAGCCAGCAGCAAAATTTTTGTGACATTGGACGTTTTTGTATTCGACGGTAATGGCCTTCGGACAATATATAAGAAAATGTATAAAATCGTTTTTACATTGGACGCCGCGGGCGTGGCATGGTGCTAGCAGCCTGTGGGATTGCCATGACAAATGTGTACATGTATTATGTGAATACAAGAATTAGATGTGTGTGTCGGTGATTCAGTGTGCGCGCGTGACTGTCGTATAAGGTTTGTTAATATTTAAAAAAAAATTAAAATAAGCACTCTTTCTAAATTTAAAAGAAGTTCATTTTTTACACACACACACACACAGACAGCAAAGGCTAAGCAAAGGCCCACACGCTCACATGCACGCACGTACGCACGTACGCACATATGCACTCAACGAAATGGACATGGGTTGAATATTTGTAATATTTTATATTTTTTTCTTTTGACTGTGTAGTGAGATGACGTTTATAAGTTGTTTATATTTCTTAAACAAAACTCAAACTATTTTTATATATGACCCGTTACTACCGAGATAAACATAGCCGAGCATCTGACTTCTTAAAAAGTAGTGGATCTGAACATATTTGTTAACCTATTAAAGTGGTATTTGCGAAGTTATTAATATTTAGTATAAATTTGCAGCTAAGTTGTATAAAAAGTGAGGTAGATTGGACTTTTGTTTCCAAAAATTAGTCCCATGATTTCATATATTTTTCTTTATTCTTCATCCTATAAGGAAATACCATCAGCTGTATTTGTTCATGTACTGATGCTAATGCTATTTGCTCTACTCACGCTTTGCTAGTTTCTGTTATTTCAATTTTCCGATCGAGCTTGGGTAGAAACTCCAGTCACGATTCCATCTCTAGTAAGGGGATAGAGTAGGACTAGATGATTACACTTTAAGAGTTCCATCATATTGACATATTAAGCATACATTTACGACATAAGAATTTAATGATGTAGCTGATATAAAATGGAAGATACCCCGACCATTCCATTCCGATGCTTTTAAATTTTTGTATGCTGGGGTACATTTAAAATACATGAATGGAAAACTGCGTTTTAAAATTTTAATTACCTCAATCGGTTTTCAGGAAAATTTACAACGGAAATAGTTGACTTCGGCAAGAATTGATTGAAAAATGGGAGCTTTATCTTAAAATCTGCTTTCAAAACTAACCTAAAGTTAGCAAACTTAGCTTATTCTATTAAAATATCAACAAGCCGAATGTCGATGACTCTTCGCTAATTCATAAGTAATAGACCACCCGTAATGTATAATATACTTGCACAACAAATAGTATTCGGCGATCAACTTATTTTGCGCTACTAAAATATTCGGTGGCTGGTCCACTGTTGTCTATTATAATCGCAAAACGTGTGTTTTTAAAAATTTCTCATGAGAATTGTCTGTATGCTTTATTTTTCCCTTTTTGTGCTTGCAATTAAAATGATTTCTTGTTATCCGACTACACTTGTTTGATACGAAATACCAGTTCTTTGACATTTGTATGTATTTTGCATCTTATTCGCTCTATAATTCAATTGAATATTTGACGTGAATTACTACACTCGGACAGTACAAATGTATGTATGTATACTAATTTACACACATAAGTGTGTATGTATATATATATATATATATATACATATATATACATATATATATATATATATATATATATATATATATATATATGTACACACACACACATATATACTATTAAATTGCGGTCAGTTAGAATATGTACTTAATATGCAGAAAGCCTTAAGGATAGATTCATACTATTTTTAAAAACTAGTGTTCGCCAAGTCGTCGAAATTTGACCGTAATTATTATTGAAAATTTAAAAAAAATACATCAATTTTCCATTTTTTTTACTGACAACACTAAAGCTCGTCAATACCAAACAAAAAGAGAAAATCGATTGACGGACAGATAAGTACATATATAATGTCATTATTGAAAATTTGAGGGAAAGATATATGAACTTTCTGGAATCTTTTTTGTGATAACACTAAAGTTCGTCAATAGCTACCAAACAAAAAGAAATAAAAGAAAATCGGTTGACAAACACAGAAGAAAATGGTACTTAAATATTTTTTCTTCGCCTTTTTATAATGATATTACGTTCCCCTCTTCGTTGTACCATTTAAATATCACTTTTGAATATTTTATACTCATCTAGTGCCATTTAAAATGAAAATTTGGAACATAGTACATGAAATAAATATACAAATTTATTCATTACTTTTTTAATTTTGATGTTTAAAATTTAATTCACCACTTTTCGATCTGTAAAATGAAAAGTGGGGATTATTGGTATAAATATCTGACTTGGCTTAACCGGCAGATAATGTCTTCATTAAAGTTTCTTTTAGAACGAAGTATTATAACGAGCAATTGCATAATGTTTGACTTGGTTTAAAACAAAGCAATTAGGATGCACACGACATCCTTATATAAAATCGTTATTAAGTACAGGTCTTTTAGAATCACGTAAAGCTTCCTTTACAAACTTACTCAAACTGAGTCACTGTTGATTGGCGTGAAAATATCTCAAACTAGCGTTTTTAAAAAATTATTTTGGTGGTAACGTAGGTAAGGTAGCAGCTAGCATAAAAAGTGCCTGATTGGGCTCGATATTGGGTTTATACTTAGATATACCAAAAATAACTTTTTCATCCAGGTCTATTTCCATTGAATCAAATACAAACATATACATATTTCTTTTCCTTACACAAAACAGAGTTTAATTTATGTATGTTTTATTTAAAAAATCGGTCTTACATTTGAGCAACTGGTAGTATTTTCAACTAATACTAAAGTGTCTGATATTGTAACATCCAGGTGTATTTTCATTCAAATTTAGACTCAACTGCAAGGTGATAACACATTTTTTATTCATCATCGGCCGCTGTTCTTATCTTTATAATATTTGTAGATCATGTAAATATTGAGATGGGCCAGGAAAAACAGATAAACCTGTCCTACCTAAATTGAAAATAAATTTTGCACATTTTGAATTTTCTTTAATTTCTTTTCATTTCTTGTTTAATCAAATTGAAGAGAACGTCCTTCAAATTCCCTTTAGCTTTGTGTGAAAAACTTTTCATCTAAAAAGCAATTTTTTTCAGTAGGAAAGTTTTAGTTATTATTACTAATTATGACATGAGATAATCAGGCTAGTTATTTAGGAGACACTGTCTTAGATCTGAGGAGTGGTGGTGGTGAGTGGTGGTAGTAGTGGGAATAACTAAGTTTTAGTCAGTGTCATTTACATTCGATCCCTTTTTTTTCTTTACGGTTCCAAATATTTTCAATTATCGACATTCTAAAATATGCCTGAATAATGCTTTTAAAATATTGAACAACTTAACTCATACTCGGCTGTGGTTCGTTTCCTCATTTCATGATTAGTAAACGCTAAAATGATTGTGAAAGTTTTGGGTAATACTAAAATTAAAAAACAATTTATTCCATAAACTTATTTCATTCATAAGGTAGACAAACATTTTTTTTAAACATCTTTATTTTATATATATGGTAAAATCTTAATATACAATTAATTAATTATCATTGAGAAATTATACTCCCGATTTTATTTCCAAGTAAGTCGTGTGCTAGTTTTTTATACCAACGTTCAGCTCCCCGATAATTTAAGTGTATTCATGGCGTTAATTCATGAAATATAATACATGGCAGCCTTCTTAATTTGCGAATAGACATGATATGTGATGCGTGTAATATACTACAAAGGTAATGTGACTCGTAGAGGTGATGCAACATTACGCATTACGCGAGGGTTTCATCCATCACACATCACCTATTACTTGGATTTGGCAAAGTTAGGCGAGTATCGCTTTGTTACAGGCAATGAGGTTATGCGCGGCTAGAGACGTAATATGGTACGGTCGAGCTGGCCGGCCGTGTGTATTGAACTATAGCGAGAGTACTAAGAAGTTAGAACATTAAAAATGCACGAAATAGGTTCGTATTCGGTGGTAACATACGTTCATTTTTTTTCTACACATCTCACTAGTATTGTGTATAGTGTATGGTATATAGCGCAAACAAGGTTAAATAAGCGAAAAAATATATATCAATTAGTTTGATTTGTTCCCACAATGAAGTAACACGTCTCGAGTGTTTGAGTAAATTATTGCGTGCTATCTTTGTTTAGTTACATTAATTTAGTTATGACCATATATTACAAATAGGCAATTGTACATAGATATTTTCAATAATTTAAATTAGGTGTTTTGAAGAACTGTTTTAAAAACAAATTTGAATTGTCGAAATTTATTATCTATCCGTAATAGGGTCTAAGTTTAAAGAATTAAGTTTGAAGAACATTAAAGTATTACGTCAGATTTTTTAACTCGTACGAGGTATACATTACGACAGCATTACGCTAAACTTTACTCGATAAAATACCTTCAATCGTGTGCCAAATATTCATTTAAAAGCAATGCATTTCATCAACAATCTCGGATAACATTTATTGAAAACAATATTTCGTATAAAGTGACACAAATATGGAAACGTCTCGAGTAATGTTGAGGGTGATAAATGACATTATGAAGTTATATTACTTTTTCATAAGTGAAGAGTAATGTTGTATTACAATTTGATTTAATGTATTGTCCATAATTTCGTGTTTAATAACTAAAAGCCGAATGAATAGCTTCTGTATTGACATGGTTAATTAATCGTTTTCCATGTTTAACCCTTAATTTATTAGGTACAAAGATTAACGTAAATTACTACCTTGATCTCATATTTTAAATTATTACCTGGGTCCCATGGACCCATATTTCTTTGGTTAATTTTGAAAGGAAACACTATATTATTTAGGAATTTTTTTATTAATATTGTAGTCTGGAACGTAATAAACACAGATAATATACTACCTATGTAATTTCAGAAACGATCATGTATCCTAATTATTAGGCCATGCCCTAAAACATGACACAAAAAAGTAAATCTCTAGAAAAACTTCAAAGTTATATTCTTTACCTCGAATATTCGTAAATGAAAAAACAAATAAAATATAACACTCGTCTTCTTTAAAAACAAAAACGTGCAGTGGTTCATATTACATAATTTTGCATAACTCCTGCTTAGGCACTGTCCCTTCGAAAAATAATATAGCAAGAAACGAATACCTAGAAACGACTTCGAACATATGTTCTATACTAATAAAATATAACATCCTTCTGTATAAAATAATAAAAATGTGCAGTGGTTCAAATTACTCCATTTTTGCATAACATCTGCTTACGCAAATATCCCATAATTCAACATAAAATAATACTAACAACTATTTTAAAGAGTCATTCCACATCCTATTACCCTGATACTATATTAAATAGATAAAAAAAGTGCAAGAGTTCTAATCACGCCATCTTTACATAACACTGCTTCAATTCTTTCTTGGGCATAATAAATATATCGACATGATGCAACTACTATCTATGTACGCAGTCTTTGATCTCTTTTTATAAGGAAAAGCATAGCAATTCTTTCTCTCACTTTTAGGAAGCTTACCCTCATTTTCACAAGAAGCTTAAGGCATATCAAGTTTTGTGACATTTGCTAAGTTGACTGAAAGCTGAGTTGACTGAAGCTCTTTTGGTAAAAGTTCGTTGTGCAGACGTATTCTCAAATTGTCATCATTTAGCATTTCAGCGAGTGTTCTTAGAAAGTTCAGTCTTGGAAGCCTATGTACATCATTTTTATCTTTATACATGACCTGTGCATTATTAGCAGTCATATCTATAATCTTAAAAAACATCGCCAACGAAAAAGTAAGGCGAAAGCAGGAGAAGACATAGCACTTCTGGTCCTTTACATCTACACCACCCTTTGTGACATTAGAGTACTCAATAGTTTCAGGTTTATTAGTCGAATTTACTTCGTTATCGTGATGCATCGAAGAATACAAGACACCAGCTTTATTTATTTTTGGTACGTAGCTGACAAGTGACATCTTTGGTGAAGCCAAATATTGAAGACTCTGTTGGTCTATCTTTATTGGGAAGGAATACTTTAGGTATATCTCGCTTATTTTTCTTCAGAGTGCCAACAGTATTCAGACCTCTTTTCTTCAGCTCATCAAGCAGTTCAAAAGATGAATACCATTTGTCTGTGGTTATATTTATATTGGTGTCGATAATTAGTTCGGTCAAGCGTAAAGCAGCTTGAGTTGGAACGGACTTTTTTTTTTCTTTTTCACTGAGACCAAAGTCATCAGAGTCTTTTTCAGAGCCTATTGAGAGTATTTACACAGGTATTTGAGTACATAATAGGTTTTTGAATCCACCATATACTGTAATTTTTCACCATGTGTCTCTGGTCTACTAAGCATGAACATTTTATGTTTTACCGCCCTTTATTTTCGACAAACGTTTCATCTACCTTTGTATTAGCAGCAATCAAGTAATTATTTTGGCTGTTTTGAACAAACAAACCTAGAATTTAAGATATGTGGTAGGCAGGATCGGACATTTTATGAATATCTCGATCAGCAAAATCGTCCAAACGAAGAGTCAGAAGTAGAACCATGAATCTATTTCCGGACATTGAGGCTATATTTCGAGCCTCTTCCTGCACCATCTGTGACTAATAGAAAAAGAACAATTTTTCCATTTGATTTATATTAGCAGCGCCAAAAAGCCTTTAATTTCTATTTGATTGGTATCTCTCAATGTGGAATCATTAGGGTATTTTTGCGGATAATAGCCAGTTGTTAGTTTGTCCATTTTGTCACTGTTGCAAGCATGTTATTGTCAAATATAAGCTGGAATGTTTGTAAAGGATTTGGTAAACTTTCTTAATCATTTGCAATCCTTATTCTGGGCAATCCTAGGACGTTATGTGATGGAGTGACAACATTTCTCGCCGGTGGGTTTTTGGACCACTTGCAGCGGTTATTCCCATAATAATAATTTTGTTCAGGAGGCACCTCTTCTTCTGAGTGCTGGTCATCATTGGAGCACGTTGCAGAAAACTTGAATTAGTGTTATGATCACTAGAAATATACTCACTGGCTTCACTTCCAGAGTCGAATTCTAGAAGCACTCATCTTTCTTGCCCCTGCCTGTCATGCCCATCTTGCCCGTCTTGCCCTATGTGCCTGTCGAGATGTAGAAGGTAATATTGACGTATTTGTCGGTACATCGAACTCGTTTTTCGTCTCACTATTGTCTTCCCTTAGCCATTGAACGATTTGCTTTAAGGTTTAGGTCCAGGTTTATGTTAGGTCCAGGTTTAATTTGATCCATATTTAATAATCTATTACAAAAAAGTGACCAAAGGTAAAACATTAAATAAAAAAACTTAAATAAATTAATACTTGGGTCCCATAGACCCATATAATTACGATTACTCAACGTTCGGAGAGGCGCACGTACACGTCCTACCGGTAGCGCGTTTGGTGTGTCAATCGAGGAAGGTGATGGAACCTGCCAAAGTTTTCACGTGCAAATAAAAACGCGACACGTGTTTAAATTTTTGGTATGGGTCTATGAAACCCCGGTATCCAGGAACCTGTATCAAGGGTTAATGGCATATTTTTTTAATCCTTGATATATGCAGTTCTAATCAAACACAAGAAATTGTTTTGGCTTCATAAGAGTGCATAAACATTTACTTGCTTAGCACATTCCCAAAGCTGAATATCACACATCCAAATCGGCTAGTTGTTAGAAAGGTAAATATACTACTAGCAGTAGATTAGGTTGAGCTTGGAATAATGTCTAATAAACAAAAATATTTTTCATTTTTCAGGATGATTTGCACAGTTTTTCTTAAATATGTTATTTCATGCCACGCCTATTATCCAGATAAGGTCCAAGGTATTTCACTGAATCTTTTTGTGGGACTTGAATTCCTCATTAATTTTGTCAAATGTTTGTTTAAAATGAAACCGTGAAAGTTTTTTTTTGTTGTGAAAATATATACGCTATACAGTAGATAAAGAAGAGGTCCCTAGACATTTCCTTGCGATGCCCAGATCGGATAGAATCATGAATAGTTTTCTATCTACTTAGGGCATATATAATTAGAAAACATACGCTAGTAGTTGTTTTATCATTAAAAAAGAGATCGTCGAGCCAAACTCTGTCAAAAACTTGTGATATATTCAATAACAATACAGAGCAATATTTTCCTTGAATACCTTCTTAATTATGATTATGACATATTAAATAAGTACGTTATCATAATTTCATAAATAGACCATGATAGGTTTCATGAATGCCAAGTCCTTTTTGAGGTTTATATTTGTCTATCTCTCGTGCCACTTCTATTGCTGATTTGATTGCTATTATTGACTGACAAACCGGAATTTGACCAATACTAGTTATCATGGGGTTGGGATACTAATGCCAGATTTTGAGTAAAAATTTAGCTTCCTCTTAATTTCTTCTTATTAAACATCTTTGTCTACTTTGGATAGATGGCACTTGAATAATGGGTCATTTAAACACGTGAGTGACTTTCCATAAATAACATCGACGAAATTCGATATATAATCATTATTAATCTGTTAATATGATTACCCGTCTGATTGTAAATCCTTTTTGCTCAACGAGCTTTCTAGATTTATGCTCGACATTTCACACCTTTTGTGAGTATTCAATGAATTTCTATAACTATTACGCCACATTATCAAATATGCTGAAACTTACTTTTAAATCTATCAGCCTTTCAAGGTAAAGGTAACATAAATATTTCTGAATAGCTCCCAATTAATATACCCATTATTGAGATTTTATTTTCTTTTTTCTTTTCTTCCTTATCATTATAGGGAACGTCAAAAGGACAGAAGTATGTTCAGAGATTAGATGTTCCACTCCTTCTATATCGATGTAATTGGATACAATCCCGCATGAGATGAAGAAGTCTACCAGGTTAAAGAGTTTTCGAATTTTGTTTCATTAATTAGGGATTCGAATTTTGTGTCATTAATGGCAGCTAATATTTTATTGTCTTTGCCAAGAGTGATGAATTGAAACCCCAGACGGTATGTTTAATATTAAAATCGCTTCTAATAAATAAACTTTAGATGAAGTTTTCTGAATATATTGAAATACTAACTTTTTGAAATATAGTGACGTGATTAGCAACAGGCAACACCAGTGCTTATATAATCCCCATTATATTGATTAATAATGACGGTGGCTTGAATGCATGGTTCTTTTATGTCTTCTTTCCGGAAACGTTGCATACTTTCTTCTATAAATAAATCTTTTCTCCCCAGAAGAATTTTCGTTGGAATAAGTAGTCCGGTAGGCGTCATATCCTTTTATTTTAATGTTTTTTTTTCAAATGATTTTTGAAATATTAGTACGATATCTATTTTATTGCTTTTCAGGAATACTTCCAGTACTTGAGCTCGTTGGTAGAGTTCGTTTTTATTCTGTGTTATAATGCGTAGGGTTAATTATCTTATTTTACCGTTGGTTTTTCTTTAAAATGATTTTTTTTAATATTAGGACGATATCTATTTTATTGATTTTCGGGAATAATTCTAGTCCTTTAGCTCGTTGGAAGAGCGCATTTTTATTCCATCTTCATTTTTTTTTTCTAAATGGATTAAAAAGGAGCTCTTCAAAAAATTTTTATTAATTTGAACAAATAATATTAATTTGTCACAAGTATATATTATTTTTAACAGGTGTTGAATATATTAGCAGATAAAAAAAAATGTATGATATATGTAGATAAAAAATTATAAAAATATATGTGCAGATAAAAAATGTTGTATGGTATATATTCTTTGAGGTTTGTTTTTATTTACAATCTTGATTGTGCCTTTTGTTAGACACTAGGGTAGATACGATATCAGTTACACATTTCAATAATGATATTAAAAATAATTGTAAAAAAATTTAAAACACTATTCTAAAGTAACAAGCCAATTAAAAAAACAATATCCATAATGTAAACTTTAAATACCTATATATGCATAGAAAAGAAAACAATAAACCGAGACGAAAAATGTGGGGCGCAAGTGCACCTAATGTCACTAACAATTTTATGTAACACAAATTATATGACCTGTTGTGTGATTTTGTCGTGAAACGTTTTTCGTTTTAAATCTCACAAGTATTTTCATAGATATCAAATATTCACAATCAAAATTTGAAACGCAATATGTATGGTGTCAAATATTTGTATCGGGTTATAAAGTTTTACGGTGCAAGGAGAAAGTATTTCATATTTTTAGCCAATTTTAAAGACGTGGTAAATTAAAAAAACTTATATAAATAATTATTCCGTCATTAATTTCATTCATAGAGTTTATTTTACATAATGTGGGATGAATTTTAGATGTTTATCAGAAGGAGATATATGTTAAGAGATGTATTGGTTCGCTGTAAGAGATTTTTCTCGTAGTAATAAGTCCGCCTTATGTATGTACATTATAGTAGGAAATAAATTAATAAGGTAATAACTTCTCGACAGAATTCATTTGAGAATATTAGACGTCATCGTCATAAAATATATTTTTCTAAAACAGAAAGCAGTACAAAATACTTTTTTCTTATTATTAAATTTGCACATAGAAGTTCAATCACATAATTTGAGGTAAGTTATAATAATCAAAATGAGAATTTTTGAAATTTATCAATTGAAATAAATGTATTTATATATTTATCAATTGATTTAAATATCATCGATACGACTGGTGGGTTTTACAATTATTTTCTCATTATCTATAAGGATATATGATATATTTATCAAGATTTAGTATCATTAGATATGACCTTTGCGTAACAAACCATTTGCTGTGTGCACTAATTAAATATATTATGTATAATTTGTAAACCAATAGGAGAAGCTTAAAATTGTAGATATAACGAAATATTTTAACTATAATGTTATTTCCTTCTTAAATTGCACGAATTTAAATCTCACGTAAGATAACAAAAAGACACGTGTCTTTTAGAAAACAGTTTTAATTAAATGAAATAAATTTTTTTAATATTAAAAATATTAAATGTTAGAAAGTTTTAGAATATAAAAAAATTTATTCCTTTTTAGTGAATTATCTGTATTTATAAAATCATCTATTCGATAAAAGAAATCGCGCAAAAGCAATAAGAAGATAGTTATGACGACAAACTTTATTGGGCGTAGGAATTTAAATTTATTTAATATTCGGAGAGTGTATATTTTAAATGATATGCTTCTAATTTCCGCTACAACGTTTATCACGTAATGTCTGAGAAAACGGAAGTAAACTTGATGTAGAATATTTCTTCTCCCAAAAATAATAAGTTTGTTCGTTAAAATTTAACTCGCATATTTACACCTATTATCCACTAATATATTAATCGATATTTGCATTTTAGCGAGAAAATATTCAACTAACTTTGAGTTAATTTCACTCTTTTGTTCATTTATTTTAAATCGGAGCAGAGATATTTTCCTTATTCTTAATAGCCTTCAATTGAATTCGAGTTTCTTAAATTGTCCTAAATATATACAACTTTGTATTAAATCAAGATTTAAGGACAATTGTGATAGCAAAATACAATTTATGAAATTCAAAATATGATTGGATTTACGTAAAAAATTTGCTGAGCTCAGAGAATATATTTTCAATTACATTCACCAATTGTAAATGTTATATCCATACCGACAAGAAACTTTTCCGCCTCAGAGTTTTGGTTAACGTAAATTGAAACTAAGGCAGTATTTTGTTGTCATAGAATAAAATATTTATTCTACAAATTGAGTTATTTATATCTCATTCTATAGAGGCAGTTAGCGTTTAGTAATTTAGTCTAATTTGAAACTCGCTTCATTTAGCATGTTAATTCTACTTCGTTTGCTAATTTCGTTTCCCTAATTAATCCCTACAAAAGCTCACATGTTAAAAACAGTTTAAATTTAGACATCCGTTGTAGATCTTGCAAACTTCGTGACCGCTGAACCTAGCAAGCGTACATGTAAGACTCATAACGCGACACCGTTCAGTATTTAGTTGGTCCACATTAAAATTTGAATTTAGACATTTCTTGTGTGATAGCGAATATTAATGAAATACTCATATCTTGCGTTATTGACATAAATATGACTTAGTCTCAGATAATGTGTTTATTATGAACTCATTGAAAGTTTCCATTTGCTTAATCGTAGTTAAGGGTGTTTGGTTTGAAAGATAATAGGGGCAAGATTTATTTGGATATAAAATTTCTCTTTTTCTTCTACTATGAAACTTAAGTCTATTAATATATAATCAAATATTGAGCATTTCCAAAAATAAGTCACGTTAAATAAAATTTATTTTACTCGCAAAAAATAGACTTACACCGAGTCAATAGTAAATCAATTATATTTTCCGAGTAAAGTTTACTTTTACTTGGTTTTGCAGAGAGTAAACTTAAATGAATAAACTTATAAATTTCTATTTGCCTATTATTGTTTACTACTTAATAATTTTGTAACCAAGTCACAAATCCCAACTAAATATAGCAACCGTATTATTCACTTGACAGAGTAACGCAAGTGTTACAATTGGTTTTATGTAACCAAGCGTAACATATAAGTTACTCTGTCACGTGTAATACTAAAGGAAAAGTTTCTTTGGGTTTATGTTTTTAGTTACTTTCAAATGGTTAGAGAAATTTTCATAAAGTTTGGCACAAATATAACTCAAGCTTCGAAATATTTTTCATGAAATCAGAATGAAGAGTTTTTTGAGTGAATTGAAGAATCATTAACGGTAAAATGGTTTGGGCTATTAATATAGATAGATTAATTTCATAATAGACTTTTTTGTCTTAATAGAAAGAGCAGTGAATAATTGATATTGTAGCAAACTTCGTCTTACATTTCAATGTCCAGAGCCTTTAGTATGTCTCAGGATATTTTATTACCAGTATGATTAATTACAAGGTTTTCTGCATCACTTAACAAAACACGTAATCGTTAATGTAAAATCAGTATAAATGAAGACGGATTTTGGAATTTAAATAATATACAGGTACAAGAAATAATATTGTTTTATAAAGCCCAGGTAATATATTATTTGCTAGATGTACATTAGGGAGTTTGAATTAGAAAAGTGTCTATTGCGTAATGAAAATAGATGATACCATAAATGTTTGTACAAATATAGGTGGTTACTTTCCTTATGTTAATTTGCAATTAATTATACTCGTTGTCAGAACCCATTTACTCAACTGACAACTGTGAGCGTAATAATTTCCGCTTAGCACCACGTTCACATCACATGAGTAAACACTGATAGACCTATGTTATCATAAACTATTGGGCGAGAGTTACGCGTCAAGGCTTTAGTAAATAGAGTTTAACAGATAATGAAGGTATCTTATTTATAACTAAAAACGGTATGATGACAATGTTTAGCTGAGTTTACGAAGATGTCAATGAAACTGCTATTTAGAAAAATATTTTAACAAAAAATTTAACCGACTGAAAATAATCAATGAATAAAGTTTAAAGATAATTGTCTTTAATGGAAAATATTATTATTTCCGAAAAGAAAATAAAAAACACGGAAAGGCGCAATTCGTGAAAACATCGGAATAGTCATGACTAATGTTTCGTATTAATATATTTAATTAGTACTCATAATATTCAAATTACCTAGAATGTCACACCGTATTATTTGATATCGAGACACATTTTTCTGAAGTTTTATTAATATGACATCTAAATACCTATATAGAAACACACACGCACAAATATTCTGCTAAGGAGGCTAAAAATTTAAAAAAAATTAAACAGAATATAATTATACAAATTTATCAAATGTTATTTTATTCGACGAGACATGCAAAGGACATTTTTCGTCACTCAAATTACGTGCGTGGGGAGATTCTCCAAACAAATTTTAATATTTTACTTAATGTTTATCAAGATTCATACAATGGATAGGCTTGTAAAATGTTATGGGCATGGGTGAAAAAAAACTTGAAAAAAAATCTAGGATCGGATGGATATGATGACATTATAAGGACTCCTTGTTTCACTAAAGACACCTAAAAATGAATAATTTTGTCACGTGTGAAAAAGTTTTTCAAAATATTTATAAGTAAAATTGTTTGATTGACACTTGACAATTAGCTTTGAATTTTAAAAGAAATATGAATACTATGAAACAACGGCTTTTAATTATGGCATTATTACCTATTACTCGTTATGTCTAAATTTGTTTTGTTCGTATATGAATAATAATCTTATATATTTTTGAAATAGATTGGTTCTTCATCAATGTTATCGCATTTTAAATTCATACACACATATCGTTATTATTATTTCATAAATAACTAAGTTGAAAAGGTACGTTTTTCGGATTCTGTTTTTTTTAGTATATTTTGCTTTTAAAATATTGAAAGTAATAATTCAAAACGTTAGGTGAAAAAATAAAAGTAAATTTTGGCCACTAAATTTTTTTTTTCAGTTATTTGTTATATTATTGGTAATATTTCAAATTATAACCTAATCTACTAAAAACCGTGTTTTAAATCCGAAATATTAAATATTAGTTTAGCGTTTGGAAACAAATTTTATTAAGACATAAAACATGTAGACATTCATATGTTTAGTCGGTTTATGTACCTGTTTTTATTATATTTTAAATACTTTTATGATGGGCAGTAATTTTTTTTTTACTTCATTTTAATATGCATGTATTGATTTCTGCGATCGGCAATAAGTACGCTCATAAACAAAAATATTATATAAGTTACAAATTTACTTAAGGGATGAAACAAATTTGTGACAAACCATGAAAAAAATAAATATTTAAATTTATACTGTGATTAGAATTATTAAATTTCTTTCATGATTTTCAACGGATATTGTATGGCACCTATGTAGTTTCAACTCCAATATTTAACTTATTCGAAGATATGAAAGTAAATACATGTAAGTTTTGCAGACATTTCAATTTAGGAGGTTGGTTCAATAGCATGTACATTTTTCAACATAGTTTCAATCATCGTATGTTTTAATTAAATGTGCGAGATGGCTATAATTATTATTATTTGAAAGCATCACAGCTGTACCTCCATCTACACACATTGTTTACATCTTTTTAATCTTTAATAAAATGCAAGTATGTAACATAATAAAATGTAGTCGATCTTCAAAGACAAGCCACAGGAAATCCGGACGAACATCAAAGTGGGTAGTTTAATCAATTGGCCTTATTAATTTTGATCACGCCGCCCGCCGTGTATCATGATTACATTTAACCACTTATACGACTTTCATTTCTAAACACTTTTTATCCTGCATCAACTCATAAACACTTTGGTTGGAGAATAGTGGCCTGTTTATTTAAATGTTCTGATTATAATGTAGTAATATCATAATTTCTCAGAAATATAGTTTTTATAGCAACAGATTATGAAAAACTTTTCACTACTTGTTTTATATACAATATAGAAATTACTCTATTTGAAATACAAATACAAAGTAAAAATGCAACAAAGTTATGAAGATATTAAACAAATTATTTTAAAAAATAAGAAGGATTTAAGGCATTATTTAATTTTCACTTTAATAGTGAAATCAAATTTTAATTCGTTTTTTGTTTTAATTCTGGTTGTCAATATTTGTCATACATATGATAATATTTGTCAATAGAATTTTATATTCAAGGTTTGTACCTTGAATATTTGTCAAAATATATTTAAAATATGGTCGATTTTTTTTCTAATCCCTCGAGTGTTCTTGTTATTTATATGTAACATCGTGCGCTAAACAATGCTCGCACCATGTTTGTAAAATTATATGTAACACAGAAGTATTGATTATATTGTAATGACTTTTCTATGTGTAAAGAGAAAAATATAGTTATAAAATATTTACTGGAGACTTAATTATGTGTGCAAGAAATTGTCAAAAAATATTTTCAAAAAAGTTTACAAAGGAAAAGAATTTATAAAGTGTATTTTTTTTCATTCATATAAAATAGGATAAATAATATTAAAACGTAAACCTACATAAAATAATAACATATCCTAATAAATAATTATCTTATAGTTTTGGTTAGAAAAATAAAGTCCCAACAAATCACATGTTGTCATTCAGTTAAAAGAATCACCTATTTTAATAAAAAAATATGTAATCGTCAAGTTTTTGGTGGGCATCTTAATTTTATCCGCAAAATATATCAAATTTAAACAACAAAGGAAATTGGCTATGTTAAACAATTACATTATTAAAAGGAGTGGAATTCTTTTCAAACATTTCTGTGTCTTCATGCCATTAGAAATTATTATAAATAATGCATTTAAAATACATTTAAAAAGTTTCATAAAAAAGTTAAAAAAATTAAGGCTGTGAAATCAGATATTTTGCTTATTCACGAATGAAAATTAGTCTCGGACATCATTTTAAAAAAATCTTAGATACCTTTCTCTGTAGAGTATTCAACCTCAAACTGGCAAATCTAATTTGGATTATTTTATTTTGGATAATTCCGCTGGCAATGAATATTTATAGCGACGGCAAATGAATATTTAAAATTGTAAGGAATTACCGTCTCAGATACTATAAAAATTAATTTCCTATCTTTACGATGAAAATTTGTTATTCCAATATGCACAATTCAAAGCTATTACTAATATTTTTTTAAAAAGGGACTTTTTGCCCTCTCGTTATATACTGTCTCCATTCTAGAAAAAAAATAAAATTTATCACCAAAATAAAAAAATAAATGCAAAATAGATATTGAAGCAATAATTAATACACATCCGTAATCACAAACACAAAATTAAAACAAACACAATTTTTCAAAAATTGGAAAAAAAATTTACGCCATATCACAGCGGCAAAAACTATTTTACACTAGAACCCACTATATGATCTTTCTATTAATTACTCCGTTTTCGTTCCTGCGATACAACTGTCCACATTTTTATTTCATTTTAACCTGACCATTTATTTTTTTTATATTTTTTATTATATTTTTATATTTTATTTTTATTTTTTAAATTTTTATAGGACTAGTCACCATCAAGGTACCCGTCACATGTGTATAACAGGGACAATAGAGGGTTAACATGCGAGTATTATTTAAGTTTTTGAGCTTACAAAATATGCTGGACGTCATTATATGTAAAATTTGAAATATCACTTCATCGTTTTGATGTATAAGCAAGTTTTGTTTAAAATACCTGAATATAGTTTTACTTTATGGTTAATATTTTACTTATCAGAAATAAGGAAAGGAAACTATTTAGAGTACTTTCGAGTAAAAGGATATACTTAAATTCTCACATATTCAATACTATGTTGGATGACTTCCAGTTACTCAGATTAAACTGCATGGTAAGCATTATCGCAATACCACAAAGTGACATCTTGCATTATATTGCACCCAACTGTGCGGGATCCACATGACTTCACAAATTCGTAAAAATACCACGAAAATACCTTTTAGCGCAAGAATTAGCGCGTCATCGCGCGACCTTCCTGTTATATAGCTGCTCCTTTTTTCTACCCACATTTTGAATTGCGTCAAAAAGTGCGTCTTCCTCTCCTTGGTCTGTCCCGTAAGAAAATAAATTAACTTTTATTTCGTTACAAAATTCCAATTCGTTTTCATTTTATGCACATTATATTCAAGAAAATTTAAATAATTATTCATTGCAATACCAAAAAAAATAATTCATAAAAGATAAATACATTACAAGTCAAATATGTCTCTTTTATAAGTACATCGAAAATGTATAAATCATGGGAAAATATAATTAAATTAAGATGTTATTTCAGAATATTCTTCAAAGTGACGAGACGTAATGGTCGTCGTCTCCCAATTAGTAGAAAATTGGTTAATGTTCTATCAAAAACTTCAAAATGCTATAAAAATTAAGCATTGCAATGACGAAAATTCCGGAAACAACCAGTTAAGATATTTTAACAAAGCTTTAGTTTTGGCATCAACATCAAAAGACAGTTTAATTTTATGAGGTAGAATGTATCCAAATGAAAGTTACAAGTGTCGGTAGCAATACATCAAGGAAAATATGATGGAAAAGATGATTTTTGGAATGATTTATCGAGATTGCTTTAAAGTCAATTCATTTCATTCACCTTTAGATTTGAAAAATTTGTTTTCTAAAATTCAATATCAACTGATAAATTAAAAAGAGAATTTATATATGCATATATATATATATATATATATATATATATATATATATGTATATATATAATAAATATATATATATATACATATAGATATATATATATATATATATATATATATATATATATATATATATATATGTATATATATAATAAATATATATATATATACATATAGATATATATATATATATATATATATATATATATATATATATATATATTTATTGAAATTTAGTGCAGACTTGGATGTACAGAGTGGAATAATTTAAAGCTTAAATATGATTAACACAGATAAATAAAGATATTAAAAATTAAACATATTCAATGGTATATAATGGTATTGCTAAGTAGATTCTGTAAAAAAAATTAAGGCATGCAGAATTCGACCAACTTTCATTTAGTTATGAAAAATTAAACGGAAATGAATTTTTACAAAATTAACGCTAAATATGTTCTATATTAATTAAGATATTTTTAAAATAATGTCATTAATAATATAATTTTTGAGTTTTATCTAATCGTCGTATTCAAGTGGGGTACCACATTGGCACCGTGCTTAGAGTTTATGATGTTCGATTGTCTATAGTTGAACGTCGTATGCTTAAAGATTTGATATACTTACTATTGTTGTATATTTATTTGTCTAGTATCATAAATAGCAAAGGAAATACACCAGTTCTATTCACGTTACGCGGTATATATATATATATATATATATATATATATATATATATATATATATATATATATATATACACATATATATATATATATATATATGTATATATATATATATATATATATATTTTATATATATACCGCGTAACGTGAATAGAACTGGTGTATTTCCTTACCAGTACATTTAAACGGTTTTAATTTTTTTAAATAATTTTTCTAATCCTAAATTACACTTATTGTTTTGATTATTTAATGGAATGGAAACAATTTATTGAAAAAGAAGCTAGTTCTGATCAGTACATTTTTCATAGTACATACTGTCAAAATTGAGTGACAAAAACTATAATACGAAATCACAAAAAGTGCATTTTAATGTTCCTAGAAAGAATTGCAATAGTTGTCATAAAACAATGAAATGAATTTCACATTACTGAGCTTTATTTAGCAATGATAAATTAAAAATCAGTCTTTATTTGGGGACGTGGTACTGTAAATATCACCACAGATTAGTGATATTCTCTTATTTTGCTCGGTTATGCAAAATCTCAAAAAACAAGAGATAAGACACTCTCTATGCAAGTAAATTTTTAAATGTAAATTATTTAAATTAACAATCAAAACAATCAAGGTAGTATATAAGGAATACCATTTCAGCTTTTGAAAAATGGCATTAATGAACAAAGAGTTACAATTATTTTCTAGACTTTTTCTCGCACGTATTTGTGTGTGTGTGTGTGTTTACATATATATATATATATATATATATATACCTGTGACCATAAGACCTATGGTTACATTTTTTCAATTTCCGTAAGACCTAGCATGACCAGTGGTTTGATTATTTCAAGAAAGAAGAACAAATATATTCCCTAAGTTTCTATGAATGGAAACCTGAAATCACAGATCAAAATGTTTGAACGTAAATATACCGATGTTTGAACGTAAATATACAATGCAATCGCGTGACCACAAAGAACATGCACACTATTCATTCGCTGCGTAATATTATATAAGTTTGGTCAAAGAATATCTGAGGAAGTTTGGTTTTATCTTTTTACCGATATCATAGACATAACAAATAATGATGCAAACGTCATGATAAAAGTTAGGAAATTTGTGTCAATAATTGTGCTTCGCAAACGATGTAAAATTGATGTATATGTAATGATTTAATATTCAGTTTGCCCCCATTTAAACTGAATGCCGAAGCATTATGAAGAAAACAGTCATAACTGCTGGTAGAGACATAACTTTTAAATTAATCCTAGAAAAGTGGGACGACCAAGACAGTGATAAGCTCTGAATTATCAGAGGAAATTCGTGTACAGTAAAAAAATTGACAACAACTGAAATAATTGGATTACTATTTTACTTATCGAGAGAATAAGACCAACGTTTTAAAGAAGCGGATCCTACATTTCCTATGTTGACAAAGAATATGTTGTACAAAAGAAATAAAAAAAATATTAGACATTATTATTTTTAACGATACCAAAGATAATAATGTCGTTTTTCATGATATTGTGTATGGCAACTGGAGAAGAGAGACTAGAAGTCCAAATTCTTTGGAGAATAATTTATCGTTACTAGTGAAACTAAAAATGCAGATACAGCAACAAAAAGGTGACAACAAAAACTTAAAAAAGATATGACACGTGCGAGAAAAAGTCTTGAAAATAATTGTAACTCTTTGTTAATTAATGCCATTTTTCAAAAGCAGAAATGGTATTCCTTATATAGTACTTTAATTGTTAATTTGAATAATTTACATTTAAAAATTTACTTGTAAAAAAGATATGAAATATTGAAAAATTTACATTTAAAAATTTACTTTTAAAAAAGATATGAAACGTGCGAGAAAGTCTTGAAAATAATTGTAACTCTTTGTTCATTAATGCCATTTATCAAGAGCGGAAATGGTATTCCTTATACAGTACTTTGATTGTTAATTTAAATAATTTACATTTAAAAATTTCCTTGTAAAAAAGATATGAAACATTGAAAAATTTACATTTAAAAATTTACTTTTAAAAAAGATATGAAACGTGCGAGAAAGTCTTGAAAATAATTGTAACTCTTTGTTCATTAATACCATTTATCAAGAGCAGAAATGGTATTCCTTATACAGTACTTTGATTGTTAATTTAAATAATTTACATTTAAAAATTTACTTGTAAAAAAGATATGAAACACTCAAAAATTTACATTTAAGAATTTACTTTTAAAAAAGATATGAAACGTGCGAGAAAGTCTTGAAAATAATTGTAACTCTTTGTTCATTAATGCCATTTATCAAAAGCAGAAATGGTATTCCTTATACAGTACTTTGATTGTTAATTTAAATAATTTACATTTAAAAATTTACTTGTAAAAAAGATATGAAACATTCAAAAATTTACATTTAAGAATTTACTTTTAAAAAAGATATGAAACGTGCGAGAAAGTCTTGAGAATAATTGTAACTCTTTGTTCATTAATGCCATTTATCAAAAGCAGAAATGGTATTCCTTATACAGTACTTTGATTGTTAATTTAAATAATTTACATTTAAAAATTTACTTGTAAAAAAGATATGAAACATTCAAAAATTTACATTTAAGAATTTACTTTTAAAAAAATATGAAACGTGCGAGAAAGTCTTGAAAATAATTGTAACTCTTTGTTCATTAATGCCACTTTTCAAAAGCAGAAATGGTATTCCTTATATACTACTTTGATTGTTTTGATTGTTAATTTAAATAATTCACATTTAAAAATTTACTTGCGTAGAGAGTGTCTGATCTCTTGTTTTTTGAGATATTGCCTAACCGAGCAAAATAAGAGAATATCACTAATCTGTGGTGATATTTATAGTGCCACGTCCCCAAATAAAGAATGATTTTTAATTTATCATTGCTAAATAAAGGTCAGTAATGTGAAATTCGTGTTCATTTAATTGTTTTACGACTACTATTGCAATTATTTCTAGGAACATTAAAATGCACTTTTTGTGATTTCGTATTATGGTTTTTATCACTCAATTTTGACTGTATGTACTGTAAAAAACGTACTGATCAGAACTAGCATCTTTTTCAATAATCTGTTTCCATTCCATTAAATAATCAAAACAGTAAGTGTAATTAAAGATTAGAAAAATTAAACAATTGCTTCAAAAAATAAAATATACACAAATGTGCATTAAATATATATATATATATATATATATATATATATATATATATATATACACACATAATGTTCGAGTGTATTTCACGTGTAGCGGTGTATGTATATATACACCGCGTCACAAGAATAGGATCGGTGTATTTTCCTTTGCTATTTATCATACGAGACAAATAAATATACAACAATAGTAAGATACTATAGACAATCCAACATTATAAACTCTAAGCGCAGTGAAAATGTGGTGCCCCACTTGAATATCACAATTAAATAAAACTCAAAAATTATATCATTAATGACATTATTTTAAAAATGCATTAATTATTATGGAACATATTTAGCGTTAATTTCGTAGAAATTCATTTTAATTTTAATTTTTGGTAACTAAATGAAACTTGTTCGAATTCTGAATGCCTTACATTTTTCTTATATGATCTACTTAATTATACTCTTATATACCGTTGAATATGTTTCATTTTTAATATCTTAATTTCCATGTTAATCATGTTTAAGCTGTTGATGTTTAAATTATTCAACTTTGCACTAAATTTCAGTAAGTAGTTAATTGGCTGAAACTCTAATCCTAATATGAGGATCTGGATGTTATTTTAAATTCCTGAATTTTTTTATTTGCAATTAGCATAATGTTATGAAATATTGTCAATATCTTTAGGCATATCGGATAGATTCACGTAAGGCTGTTCGATTGTAATATATTAAGCGCTTTTCATTAATTTCATTTTGTATATCGATGTAAATTAAATTTCCTTAATGTAAAACGTTCATTACTAGATATTCCATGTTCCATATTTCTGTTAAACTATTCCATTTAGTAACTTATTTTAGTGAATAGAAAGACTATGGAATATATAATATACATTTGATAAAATAGGCATATTATCTTAAATCTTTTTTTCAAACTATGTTTTTATAACCTTCTTTAAAGTTCCATGGTGATAGCAGAAACTTTTAATTAAAATGTAGTAAAATAACAATTTGTGTTTACGTCCCAAATTTTATTTTCATTTTCGGTACATCACTCTACGAAATGCGAAAGAAAATTCGTCTCCATTATACATAAGTACATATGTATAAATTGCAGACCCATATTATTTACGCTTATTTGATTAAGTAGTCTAGATAAGTATGTCTATTATATTTTAAGTGAGTCTTTTGAAGTTTGATTCAATTTGTTTTGACGTTATTAATCTTTCCGCACAATTTACGAAACTTTAAATTGTGTGCAATATAGGTTTTAATCCTCCTTTTTAAATTTACCGTGGATCAAAAAAAATTCTACGTACTAGTGTTTGACTAGAAATTTAAGTGAAAGTTATTTCTATTAACTGACGTCAACAGTTACAGGACACATTATTTAAGCGTGTCCCAACGGGAAGTTGGCTGGTTGTTATTATTTAGAAGTGGTCTTCGGCTCACATAATTAGAACAAACAGGTACAAACCGCGAAATGATGTACCAGATTGTGTGAAACAGCAACCCTACGTACAGAAACGAGGTAAACCCTTAAATCCGTAGGTAACGACGGGGCAAAAATTACTTAGGAAGACAAACCTAACTCCACCGATTACACTTTAATGTTTACATTTGATATTCAGTTTAAGCTAATTGTGCATTTAGCGAAGGATATTCGTAAATTTACATCGAAGTAGACTAAAACAAGAATATTACAATTTTGTAAATAACTATTATTAATAACTATTATATAATAATATAAATCATATATTCTGAGTTGTATAATTATACATAAAATAGAATGTCAAAAGATTATGATAATATTTATCCTTACATTTACCTTCATTATTAAATAAATTTTCTGTCGATTTTGGATTTCAACAAGCATAAAATAAAAATTTATAAGTTTAGTAGTCTAACCATTTTTTAGAATAATAAAAACTGGAAATTTTGAACACCATTATAACTAATACAAATATCGAGTCGTATGGCATTAAGCATTTACACAATTTATGGATCCGATAATTAAATACAACTCATTTAGAATTAACACAAAATTTATGATTTTCGATAGTTGCCCGGTTGCAGTTAAAAGCCCTTTATACAAAGTTGATCTAATACACGCCGCTTTCATATATTTAAATATCAATTCTTTTATGTTCTTAATACGATCAAAATCTTAAGTGGCAACTTCTAGTACATACTATTAGTCACAATATTTTACAACAAATTATACTTCGGGAAGTGATCAAAACGCTCTACTAAATGAAATCTGAAAAGGTTTCATCTCTGTCAAATTCTTTTTATTTTGCCAATTAATTTAATAAATTAAAACGGTTTAAATCTACTGGTAAGCAAAAAAATTATGTCACCCTCAAACTTCACCACAAATTTGTGTATATGAATCATAGCTACTCAAACAAATATTAATATGATTTATTGCGAAATAAATTAATTGTGTTTTACATTTATTATTAGAATTTAAATAAAAACTTCTCTCTGTACTCATCGTACTCAGTATATTAAGTCCATGTTTATAATTAAATATATTTTATATTTTGGCAAATGTTTTTCATTTATTGTGTAGTTTATTCTTTAAGCAATTATAAAACTTTTCATCATAAATCTTACATACACGATTAACTTGCCCTATTGTCTTGGTTGCCAAATTTTCACTTCTGTTGTGTGGACAACCAAAGCAAGTTTTCTTAGTTTAAAATTTTATATAACAAGTAATTAGGTAGATATATTTATGATGTAGCAGTTTTAATCTATTGGTAATAATCTGAATTTTTATAATACTAATATCATTTCCACCGCAAATTATTCAATGCTTCATAATTTAAATTGGATAAATTATACTTCTGTTCACTTTATTCAGCTTATAAGTCTCTAAATACCATGTTAGTAACGGAAAATTATTATAAAGGAAAATAAATCGCAAATAATAAAATAGGTATTAATATTGAGTGAGGTTTGTTTTATAAGCCGGGCTGCTGAAAATACAAGCTACCATCATAGTGAATAGCTTAGGCGATTAGCCTAATTGATCTTGAAAGCGCTACCTGTTCGAAAATTGACAAGATAGTATTATTTATATAATCATAATTTTGGGCAATTGAACAACTTAATGGGCAAATTTTACAGTTTACGAACTATATACTCATAATAATTTGTAATAAAGATTTACGTGTCAATTCTAAATTTCGTTGAAAGATATATGAAATCGGTTTTAATAGCGAATTAGATAAATTCAACATTCATCAGCAATATGATATCCCAAACAAAAATTTTATAAAACTTTAATTTAAAATGTTTCAAAAATATACTTCTTTTTCAGTCATATAACGAAGACGATCTTATCGATATGTTTTATCTATTCTTATAATGGCAGAATATAAGTTATCCAAATGTGGTTCCACAACTAGTCCATGAAATCCGATATTTTTTTATTGTTTTTTATTCTTAAATATTTTATTATGAACTAGATTATTTTATTTATTTTTTTTATTGACGTGATAGATTTTCTCCGAAAGATGGAAATAGAAAAATCCATTATATTTGGAACAAGAAAATAAAAAAGATGTCTTCGGAAAAGAGAAAAACAAAATAAGAATACAAGCAATTCGAAACAATGTTTCTTAATATTTCTTAGTTCGCTGAGGATTGTATTCTGGGAATATTTTAGAGCGAGGCCGAATTTATCTAATATTGTAATTTCATAACACATATTCAAATTATAAATTAGCATTACAGATATACATTAAAATATTGAATAGAAGTGTGAGAAATAACATGCGATAAAATTAATGAACTTTACTGACAAGGACGGAAGTATAAACAACTTCATCTAAAGTCTGTAAGTGTATATCTGTAATGCTAATTTGTAGGATAGGATACCAAGAAATTATATTTACTGTATAAATTTATATGTATGTAGCTTTGAATATGTGTTATGAATTTACATTAATTCCCATTCATAACCATTCATTAAAATATCGAATAAAAGTGTGAGAAATAACATGCGATAAATTAATAAACTTCACTGACAAGGACGGAAGTATAAACAACTTCATCTAAAGTCTGTAGGTGTATATCTGTAATGTTAATTTGTAGGATAGGATACCAAAAAATTATATTTACTGTATCAATTTATATGTATGTAGCTTTGAATATTTGTTATGAATTTACATTCATTCTCATTCATAACCATTCATTAAAATATCGAATAGAAGTGTGAGAAATAACATGCGATAAAATTAATGAACTTTACTGACAAGGACGGAAGTATAAACAACTTCATCTAAAGTCTTAAGTGTATATCTGTAATGCTAATTTGTAGGATAGGATACCAAAAAATTATATTTACTGTATAAATTTATATGTAGGTAGCTTTGAATATGTGTTATGAATTTAAACCGGATGGCTTGGTGGCTAAGTTCTATTCGCCTGTATTTTGTTAGTAACAATTTTGATCATGATGGAGAGTAATGAAAAGGGACAAATTTAGACAAAATGAGTGTTACTTTTCGGATTTCAGACTCATTATCTATAATTTTAATTACGTACTTTGAATGGTATGTGATGTTTATTTCATTTTGTTAATGGACAAATATTTTATATATCCGCACATAATTTATGAAATTTTGGTAAAAGTGATAAATATTTAGATCAAATTAAAAATATTTATCAGAATTGAATTTGTTTACCCTGTTGCATGTGCTTGACTTATATTTTAATCCTATTTTGTTCATGAACTAAATTTATTATATATCTATATATAATTTATATAATTTTGGTTAAAGTAATAAATACTTAGATGAAATTAAACATATTTATCAGAATTGAGTTTGTTTACCGTGTAGTTGCACGTTTTAATCCAATTGGTGCCTGTTAAAAATTATTATATCTATAAACTGAATTTTTACCTTTGCCTTATTCATTATATGTGTAAAGCTTGCACTGGCGCTTTGGCATTCCTCGTATCTTGCCAGTACCATAGTGTTGCTGTCCTGTATAAAAACGGCCATTAGTACACACAAATAATTTAATTAAATTTTTATTGACGGCTAACAAATGGAGGCAAGTGGACATTGATAAGCTGGATGTAAGTTTTTTTAAAACTTTCACCGTTCCATAAATATTTATTTAGGAAATCTGTAATATAATGTCAACTGCGAATCGAGGTGAATTTTGTTTTTATCAGTTTAAAAGTTTACTTTAAGATTATATTATTTTTACTGGTTTTTAAAATATAGAAAACCACAAAGATAAATTGAATTTAAAATTCCCTCTGCGGTTTTCGAATTAGCCACTTTCGGATACTTTTGATATTTTACCTGTATATCCCTCGATTTTTCTGCACGAATGGATTTCATTCAAAGACGGCAGAAACTATTGACGTGAATTTTTAAAAAAAAATGGATATTAATCCTGAGTCCAATTCAGTTTTATTTCATATTAATATCGCAAACAGTTTCGAATTTATTATGATAAAAATTTACGTAGCAAATTCAACGAAATCTCCGCCAAGTGAAAGGCGGACAGCAGTGGGCTATAAGAACCAGAATGAGTGGGCAGATGAAAGTGGGAAGGAAGCATAAGTCGGTCCGCGTGGGATTTAAATTATTTACTTTTACTACTTGCTTTTACAATATTAAATACAATTCATTTTAAAACTATTTATTTCGTAAATCAAAATAATAAAACGTGCACACATGAAGATCACTAAAATCTTAAACTAAAAGGGCAATTGTAATTAAAGGGTTTTGTTTTACATTTCAGTAAATACTTTACTGATGAACCGAATATTTATCCACTTGAAAATGTTTAGCAATTATATAATTCGCTAATTATTTATCAGTCTTTGAATCTATGACATTATTTCAAAGTATTTTTAGAGGAATGAATCGTAACATTATAAATTAAGCTAGATTTTCACTTCTCATCGTAATTCGTGTTACACTTGTTATATTCTTTATTTTTCAGAGGTAAATAAATTTGTGTCTCTGGATAATTGTATTTTGATATTATATGTATAAAATTACTTCTATTGTTTTAAATAGAATGAGTGTTCAAATACATTAGTAAGTTATTTTTAGTTTCAAAATTAACTTATTATATATCAATACTAAGGTAAACAAAACAGAGAGATCAAAGTGTTCTTAGCAAAGTATCATCAAACCTTGAAATGTCAGCGTTAAAACTAACACGAATAATCAATTATCTTACTATTTTAATTTTAATATAAGTAAACCTGTCTTACAGCAAAGTTGACAACATTCGGAATACGTTGTATAAAAATACAATAGATGCTACTTTTGGTTGCATAAAGTGGTTGCATTCGTTATGACGCAACCAGTCTCCTTATACACAACAAACATTTCAGTTACACCTCGGGAACATCTCAGTTATATTCTCTCACTCGTATTATTCGATCTATTCCGTCATGGAATATGTCGAATAGAATAAAATAGAGCGCTACCGCATCCTTTGATAAGAATTAGTCACCCATGCAATGTTCAACCAAGCGTTCATCTTAAGTATGGCCTCACGACCACACTGGACTCTTTATGATTTCAGCGATATAATAGATAACATTTCGCAACAATTTTGCTATCTTACTGATTTGAAACGGAAAATATCGTTAGCCATTTTACTCCAATGCTATTTATTATCATATTAGAATATACGTAGCATATTTCACATTAGACCATACCTCGCATAGAAAATCTAAGCATAGAAAAAAAAAACTTTGCTTCAATCCCACCATCTAAATATATTTTCAAGAAAATTTATGACTAAAATAGTTTACTCTAGAGACATCAATTTAATAGTGGGAATTTTGTGCTAAAATTTGCCAAGTAAGCTAACTAATAGTTAGCAAACTTAACGTATTCTAGAATATTCAGAAAGAGAGCTGCGTATTAATCTTGGTGAATTCACAGGTAATAGAGTAGTGGTAACGTGTGGTATATTGGTATTCGGTATATCGCTGTATCATTACTCGGTGTCTAATTCACTATAGTAAATGAAATAGCAAAACGTGTAGTCGTGTATTTGGCTAATGTCAATTTGATAATCTAACTTTTGTTTTTCTCGTGATCCATCATTTTTAGACGATACAGAAAAATATTAGTTACTTTTAAATGTCATCACTATCATTAACTTCACTATATGTATATAATGTATTTCGGTAGGGAATTCTTTTAAATACGTTACATATATTACTGTAATCGAACTATATAAACTGCGTATGTGTGTGTGTGTGTGTGTGTGTGTGCGTGTGTGTAAATACATATGCACTCTTCGATCGTATTAAAAAAGGGTATTTATCTGATATGGAGAAAGTCGTAAGCGTAGATTCATACCAGACTTGTTGGATCTACAGTCAGTTAAAGCAGTGACGTTTGCTTCCAGAACTGAAAACTATTTTTGGGACATTTTCACGTATGTGTTATAAAATTTAAAGAGGTGGGACGAATTAAAGCAAATTAAAAATAGATATTTCCTTATTTTGCGTTTTATGATTTTAATTATAATCTCCCTTTCTTAAACTATTAACGGAAAAGTTCAAACTATCGGCATAAATATCTGACTTGGTGTAACCGTTGGGTAATTACTTTATCAAAGTCTTTTAAAACAAAATCACTTTTGAAACGAAATCGCAACTGCAACTGTATAATATTAAGTTTGTTGTAAAATAAGCTCATTTTCAACTTTAAATCCATCTCACAAAATTTTCAAGGGTGTTCTAATCGTATGTGAAATGGTAGTTCCCTGGACTGTGATTCATGATCCAATTGCTTAGTAAATAATAAAGCAGACCAAATTCAAAGAAATCAACTGGTAGTTTTATCTACATGTACCAACATATCTGACATTGTATTGCGAAAATGTATTTACATGCACATTTGGACCCAAATCGCTATTTGCTACCATAGTTTTTACTGAAAGTTCCCCACAACTCAAGAACATGTACAATATAAAACTGTATGTGATGATCCGTACACAGGACCCTGGTCTGATTATGAAAAACTGTCTCACATAGCATAATGATATTTCTGATTATTATATAGTCTTAGCAATGGAAAAATATGCTTATAATACTGTGGAATGCCAAAAGAACAAACAAGTATATTCTCGAGCAGCTAAACTTCAAAAGTAGATTTGGGCTATCGATTATCTAAGTATTCTCAATTTCTCTCGTTACATTACCCGCCGGCTATTAGTTAACCTCGACAAGTTAGTTGTATTGGACAACATGGAAGGAAAGAGAGTGCTTGGTTAATCAACCAGTCGTTGGTGTGACAAAGTAACTGCTATCACATTTTTTAAAACAAGAAACTGAAAAATCTCCATTGGAAAAGATCTTAAAAATGTCTTATGTACTTTATTTAAAATAGAATTGGATATTACTCAAAGATGTGATTAACCATAACTCTCGGTTTATGAATCAAAGACGTTCATATGAAAAAAGTATAATTTCGGTATTTTGATAACATTTTTTTGCATATTTTTTGAAGTTTATTGCATATTTTTTCTTCTGAATATTTATATACTATTGAAATTTTTCACTATTTCATGAAATGTATAAACAATTTGAATACGAATTACGACTTTAAAGTACTTGAACATTTTATGGCCGAGTCACAATATACTTGTTTCACTGTTCTTCGTTTTAATTTACTATAGGCTTTGCATTAAATCTTTGTTTATTCTCCAATAATTCGGTCGATTGATTCATTGCAACTGGGAACCACAAACATATTTTATTTAAAAATTAATAAAAATATGCAAATAAATATTGAATCAACTTAAAATTGTTTAACTCGCTTCGTTTCTGCTGAAGCAATAGAATTTATTTGTAAATCGCAAAGAACATTGATGAGAACGGAGAATTTTGCACCAATTCCGGCTAATGGTGGACGTTTCTATTTCATGCAATCTACTTAAAGTGTAGCGTCACAAAAATGAAACACGCGGATATAATCTAGTAATAGCCCATTTATTTCGAAGATTATTACGGTAAGGTTTCAATTGAGCTTTAGCGCACTGTGCTCATTCAGCTCTTGTATCTGACCTATTGGATTGTATAAACTGTAATATCCTATGTTTGTTATATATTTCACATATATGTTACTTGATTACCTTACAAATAAGCTGTAGCAAATGTGGACAAATATTTTTTAATTACTGTTTGATATATATTTAACTATCAACGGGATTTTATAGAATACACTAGGATAATACTTTCAAAATATCAAACAAATCGTTAAACTCTGGACCGTTTATCCAATTGGGGAAAAACAAAATTTCAATTTATTGTAATTAATGTAAGGAATATTTACCTGAAAAATTTATACCAATACCAATAATATGTATTATAACTATATTTTATTCAGAAATGCAAAAACCATATGACATATTTTTATATATGCTACATTCAATACTTATCTCATATCATTGTTTTTTTTATAACCTTGAAAGTATCCGTACTTTAGACTATACATATGTGTGGAATTCACACAAAAGCGACTACACTTTTTACTACTTCAATCAAACGAAAACACAATACTAAAGCAACCAAATTATTATAAGAACTATCGAAACGTGTAACTCCACTGAAACAAAAACGACAGTAACTATATTTTGCTACGCGACTCTTTTACTAACGCTACTTTATTCATTGGGCGATTTTTTTAAGTCATTAAAAGCGTCCACGAACTTAATCCATATAACATGGGACAAGTTATAATATGTAAAAATATGACTTTTGATATTCATTAGAAAGTGGTATTGTTTAAAAATAATCGTGACCACTAATGTAATTGCACCAACGTAATTTCATACAATTTTTGGATAACAACGTGTTTCTATATGGTAATTAAATTTGTGATATGTAATTAGTAAGACAAATACAAAATATTTCAGTCACAATTGAATATTTAGACTACTACGTAATTTTTTTTTGAAAAGATATGAATTTACTGTTGTCAGCTACGCTAATAAATAAAGCGATGTATTCTATTTGAAAACAGTTTTAATTATTGGAGTAAATTTTTAAAATATAAAAAAATTCTTACATGAATTTTCTATTTTCTTAAAACTTTCATTAGATTAACGAAATCAAGCATCAGCGATAAGAAATTTCGTTCTCGATACACACGCGGTCGGAAATAAATTCCTTTTCAAAACAAATTTTATTTGGCGCAAGTATATTTAGGCGCAGTATATTTTCATTTTGTTTTTTTTAGTACTCAGGGAGTGAATTGCTTTAAATACTGTCAAAAAATCTGCCCTCATTTGTGAAAATGTGGGCAGATTTTTTGTAAAACATTTTATATAAAATAAACTAATGAAATATTGTACTCTTATATTTATACACTTCACCTAATAACGTATTAATGAATGCTTATCTTTCAGTTACAAAATATTCATCTAACCTTGAGTTAATTTCACTCTATTAGATTTCAAATAAACAGGTATTTATTTGACATTCAAATGAAGATATTTTCTTAATTCTCCTTCAATTAAAGAGTTTCACAAATTGTTTTAAATATTTACAATTTCGTTTCCACTCAAAAGTTATATATAGCTATGTTAGCAGAATTAAATTTATGAAAGCAAAACTATAATTGGATTTGTTTAATAAATTCACTGAGCTCAAAAATATATTTTTTATAATTGAATTGGCTTAATAAATTAATTTAGCTCAAGAATTCATCTCGTAACCAAAATGGTTATAAAAACTTTAAAAATATGACAATTATTGTTTCAATGTTTTTTGTCACTTATTAGAAAGAAGCAAATAGCCCCAATTTTATTCGAACTTAAGCTCCATGATATTTATTTATCTTCGCAGAAAGTCATGTTATTTAATGAAAAAATTATTTCAGGAATTTTATATCTCATCTACATTTATTGGTCTCATTAATAATGTTTGGTCATCGAAACTAGATGATAAATATTATATGGATCGTTATCCACATAATATATATTATCATACAAGAAAAGGCATCGTGCAAGAAAACTTTTATAGAAGATTACTGTGTTTAATTTGTATAATAAAATAATGTTTAAATTTAAAAAAAATATGCATATATATATATATATACACATATATATTTCAATTTACACTGGTAGTTAATCAAATCTCTTCAAAGTATCAATTCAAAGGCAGGTCTTTTGATAAATTAAAACAAAATACATCAACAATTTTTTTAAGATTTAAAACCTTTTGGTCATAATGAAAACAGAATCTGCTTTTAACTTTACGTATCTTACACAACACTTTAAAGAACATTTTCGTTATTACTGGGATTGAGTAAACCCATTATCTGCGTAATAGTTTCTACGCCAATGTACATGCGAGTACGAAATATTTTATTTATAACCTCTTTATATTTATTAAAATTCTTAATTATACACCCACCCAGAGAGTGTATATAATACACTCTCTGGGTGGGTGTATAATTAAGAGACAGCAAAATTATATTAAAAAGGAAAATAAAATAGATTCTAGTGAAAATAAACTGAATGAAAAATATCATAAAATTTAAAGGCAATCATTAATAAAGGAACGTACTCATAATTAGTTAGGTAGAACAGACTTTGATAGCAATCTTTGTAGATAATGTGAAACAATTTTCTGTAACAAATTTATCTGGGAAAAAATTAAATAATAATTAAGCTTATTAAATATTTTTTTGACGATTATTTTTTGCAGATGCCAAGTAATTTATTTATTTTTTTATACGAAGGTTAATTACAACCAAAACGACGCTCCCCGTAAAGTTTGACCTTTTAAATAAAGAATTTAAATATTCTACATCTAACATGATTTCACTGACATAGTGATACCCAAATTATTTAATTATACATAAATTCGATAAACTGTATACAATATATAATTTACTACAAAATAATTATTGGTACTTATGTTGTGACATTTAATTTTGTATTACATCTCATGTTATTTAAGTTAACCTCAATCAACAACAGAGTAAACTCAATATCAACTGCATATTTATTATGTCTTACGGCTACATTTAAGCCTAACTTGAATACAATACCGAATATATTTTTCCCTCTGTAAAACAAAATAAGTGAGAAAAGCCACTTTTCCTGCAACCAAAAATTCCACATTTTCTTTCTTTTAAAATACATAAAGAAACAAAAGATATTAATCAAATAAATCTACATACGTCACCTAAAGCTATAGCACATTATACGAGGGCAGGACGTGCACAGGGGTTACTAGGCATCGTATGAGTATGTCTCGCTAGATCCCCTAGTCGCCGAACGTAGCGAGCGTGCTTGCAAGATGCAAAGCACGACATTGCTAGTTCACATTAATATTTGAATTTAACAGTGGCGGCGGTGATAGTTATTATGATGGAATATATTTTATATATTAGTTTCTTAAGAAATATGACTTAGTTAAAATTAATGCGTCTATTGTGAATTTGTCAAAAGCTTAAAGTTATTCAATCGCTGTGAGCAATGTTTTGTTCGGGAGATATAACTTCTTTGTGTATAGGCATTTCTATTTTATTTCTGTTACGAAACATAAGTCTATTTAATATAGTTATTCATTTAATGCGACTGAGAATTGATTTTTTCTAAACAAAATCGTTATTTGCTGACAACAAATAGAGTTATATTGAGTCAATCGTAATTAATTTATATTTAGAGAATGAGGTTCCCACTTCTTTTTTTTTTAAGAGAAAAAACCTAAATGAATAAATCTGTATTTATCGTTACTATTATTTATTGCTTAATTGGTAATATGGTAAGGACTTGTTGCAACTAAGAAACGAGTCGTTACTATACTTGGCATACATATAATTCACGTAAGTAACGAATGTATTACTCGCATGGAATACTAATAACGCTATAACAATGATTTGTTTTGTGTTAGTCAATTACACCTAAATAACTGAGTACATTTTAATGAAATTTTACATAAACAGACATATAGAAAAAATATTTTTTCAAAGAAATATTTGAAATCACTTTTAGAATAATTTGGTTTAACTTATAGTTAATAAGCGCTTGTGGTTAAATAGATTTCTTTCTTTACGAAGATAACCCAATTGAGGATATTGAATATATTTGTCTTTAATTTTGCAGAAACTCATTATTCACAATTAAATGAAACTACGTGATGTAGTATTATTTCTACTTCCTTTAAGTTCTTTACCACGATCTTTGCTAATAGTCCACCTAAAGATATTGTAATACAACGAAACCTAGGACGTGGTAAAGAACTTAAAGGAAGTAGAAATAATACTACATCACGTAGTTTCATTTAATTGTGGCCAATTGAGGATATTTATATCTTATTACAAATTTAAGAACTTATGATGCTGCAACTTTTTGTTCACTTATCGATGCTCATAGCCTTTAGTATAACCCAGGCATTACCAGCATATGCAAGGAAAATTTTCAGTATTCTGTATTAAATATCATAATGCATAACCAGAAATGTATAATAACTCGAACGAAGAGATATATTAGAATTTAAAAACTACACATTTTTATTTACCTGCAACTAGAGCAATCACGAGACGATATAATGCTTTTAAAAGTACTGGGTAATAGTTTTTATGATAGATGCACGTTAGGACATTACAACTGGAAATGTACCAATTTGCCAAGGAAAATAGGTTATATCATACATTATACATTTACTTAAATTATAATTCATTACGGCCATTGTAAAAACTCATTTATTCAACTGACACAATCGCACGCGTAATAATTCTGGCTTAGCACTTCGTACACCTAACATGAGTAAACACTGATAACGCTATGTTGTTATAAACTACTGCGTGAGAGTTACAGGTTAAAGCTTTAGTAAATAAACATAAGGTTTAATAGATAGTGGAGGTCTGTTATTTATAGCTGAAAATGGTAAAATAACAATATTGGGTTTACGAATATAATAATAAATTAAAATGGAATTAATGGATTATGTTCATAATTTTTTTATATTTTAAACCCCTTTTGTGAAATATTCAGCATCAAAATGACGTTTGTATGAATGTGCCTTCTACTCTATGTTTTCTGTCATGTATTTAAAAAATTTTAAAAATTCCATATTTGGATATAGAATTTTCATTTCAGAACGTTCATTAGAACTTTCAATTAATTTTATTTCGGTTTATTAAAGAGCATTCTAAACACTGATGTTTAATTAGAATTTTTAATTAAAAATAATACAACCATTCTAAGATAGCTAGGTTACCTTATTTTATTCGTGTATCTTATGAAATTTGGCATGCTAAGTGCTTGCCAGATTGTTGTAGAAAATTAATTTGGGGAATTTTTCAAAATTAGTGAATTGAAAACTTTGGATATTTGATATGTAGTGCTTTTATTTGATAAACGCATTTGACGAATATATCATCTTAATTTTTCACAAATAAAACCTAGGTCGTGGTAAAGAACTTAAAGAAAGTAGAAATAATACTATATCACGTAGTTTCATTTAATTGTCAATAATGAATTTCTACAAAATTAACGCCAAATATATTCAATATCTTAATTTTTGTTCATGTGTTTAAATTATCCTTCCACTGAATATACATATATATATATATATATATATATATATATATATGTATATATATATGTATATATATATATATATATATATATATATATATATATATATATATATACACATTACCTTCCTTTCAAACTGTCAAAAAATATCACGAAAATTTCACGTAAAACAATAAGAAAGTTGCATCCAATTAGAAATGAATGGTTATGGTATATAATTTAAAAAATGTATCATTTGAAATATGTTGGTTTTTAAAAAAGTATTTTTTACAACTAGGCACGTATGTGTATGCGTCTAAAAGGGCGTGCGATTGTGCGTACGTGCGTGCTAGCGTGTGTCCGTGTATGGATTTGCACGTGTAACTTTATTAGAAACTGCATTTCAATTAATTTAAAAAAAAAAAATAATTGCTTAAATAAAAAATAACTAATTTGCGCTCCCTTCAAATTTGTACAAAGTTATGTAAAAAAAATCGCATAGGAAATCAATATAATTAATGAGAATATTTTTTAAGAATAATAACAAACTAATCATAGATAATACTCGCTTGATGCGAATCGACACGTCTGATTCCACAAACAAAACTATCAAAGCCTATATCTGAACCAACAGTTCTTTCTCAAACGCTATGTATCTATCACTAATAATTAACCAACTTCGAAGTGAATAGTTTTAGCAATTCTACTAATAATTTTCGGACAAATTACCAACCTCATTACAGAATGTAATGGATATTCGTGCAAAGTATACGGCTTTTATTTATAATATTATTTACAATTTCTCTCAGCATAATGGTAAAGTATAAATATTTAATTTTATTTCAGTGATCTAATAAATGGAGATACATCAACGCTTGGCTTTTAATGAAACATGTCATCGTCGTGGTTGAGCAGTCTAAAATACGGAAAAAGTAACATATTTTTTTATTATTTCAACCTTTTGTTGCTTATATTATTAAATAGGATTTTAATATGAATATTGTATAATGTTCTAAAGCAAAGATCAGTTTGAGTAACGTTATATCGCATTAAATTTATCATTTTAATATGTACCCACTATCTTAAGAAACTAATTGGTTTTACAAAATAATAGAGGCTAATTTTTAGTATGAAAATATGACCATGAAATATTATGACTTATCTTTTTTAAATATTTATCCCTATAGGTCAACTTGCTGATCAAGGAAATGAAATCCTGCATAAGTTTTCCATTTTGACGCTCTATTAAGTTACGTATGAATATTTTTTACATATCAACATTTTTTAATGTTTATTTAATTTTAAAAGATAAAATCTTGTCAAATCCTTTTAGAATACGTACTGTTTTGACAACTTTTAATATCAAGTTAATCGAAATAAAGTTTTAATTAAATGCCAATCTTTTTCAAAATATATTTAGCAAGTGAGACTTAAAAGCGGAAAGTGGTGAACAAAACTTGAAATTAACTTTAAACGATTTATCTGACAGTATTCTATTCAGCGAGATAGGGAATATTATTTTTATCCTCACATTTCATATATGAGAAAGTTGTCCACATCTTTTTGAATGTTTTGCTTCTTGTTAATTAATATATGTATATATATATATATATATATATATATATATATATATATATATATATATATATGTGTGTGTATATATATATAAATTATGTCTTTGCAAAATATTATATGAATAGGTCTAAATCTACAGCAACTGGGACTTAGTAACAGACATCTTTCACTTCGGAATAACGAAAGTGAAGAATTTTGTTGGTCAAGTTTTGTTTACATATTTAAAATTGTTTAAAAGTATTACATGTACTTAATGATTAATTTTAGAGTTCAATAGGAATTATATTACAATTGTACAACATTTTTCAAGTTATTTCCTGATATGTACCATTCAATATTTTAAAACTTATTTTTACGTAAATAATTATATCTATTTATGTAAATATTTTCCGTAGCATATTGTCTTCGACCATTAATTTTATTAATATGGAGTGTCGAAATTAGTATTTTTTCTTTTTCTATTTTTATAGCATATTTTCAATTAAATATTTATGCACGTATTTCAATGTGTTAATGCGAGAAATTATTATAGACATTTGAACGATTAAATATTTTATTTAATTTCAAGTTAATAATTGACATTATCTTACGTTATAATTTTTTTAAAAGGAATATTTTATATATCGGGATATAAGTAACTCTTTTATTAAATTATTTATATCACAAGTATTAACCATCAATATAAAATTCGGAAACAAAATTCAATAATATATTGAACTTTTAATTTTTATTTTGCTTAGTATATTTTTTGTTGTATCTGAGTTATACAGTTTAACCATACATTGTAAATTTTTTTCACAAGATTTTTATGCGATAATATTGATTTTATTCGATGTTATTGAAATCATTGGCAATGATTTACGCTCACAGACAAACATATTTATATCACTTATAATATATTAAAGTGTAAAACCCTGGAAAATATAAATATTTCAATTTATATTGCAATTAGAATTATTCAGTATATTCCATTGCCTCCAGAAGGATCATACGTATAAACTTACGCTTTTTAAAACATCTGTAATATGATATTTCAGATGTTAAATTGTTCCAATATCGTGTGCATTTTTCAACAACATAATATCATTGTAGATTTTAATGAAATGTACAAATAAAATTATATGTATTATTATTTGCGGAAATCAATAGGTTAATCGCCATCTACACACATTGCTTACATTTAGGTCTGCAAATAAATGCAAACATGAAACAAAGCAAAACCGCTGACCTATAAAACAAGTATTCAAAGCAAACAATCGAATTAACTTTTTCTCATTACAAACAAGCCGCAGCAAATCCGGACGAACATCAAAGTGTGTAGTTTAACCAATTTGCCTTATTAATTTTGGACACGCCGCCCGCCCTAAAGGCCTAAAAGGTATGACCACTTACACGACTTTAATTTCTGATCGCCCTACCAATTTTGTCTCTAGGAACTTGTCGAAGCTTCGTATGAATTACAGATGCTAATTTATTGAGAAAATTGATAGACTATAATATAAAAATATTAAAATTTCGCAAAAATTTATTTCTTAAGTAAAAAATCTTAAAAAGTTTACGATTAACATGCATAAAATATTAATAAGTAGATTGAAGAGCTGTGGGTGAAATTTTTAATAATTGAAAAATTAAATGTATTTCTAAAAACATCATCCCTTCTCAATATGTAACAGTATTTTATATTTAGAATACATATAATATTATAAATGATTCCCAATATCTTAACATAAATTGGTATAATAAACAGATTCAGGAAAACCTGTCGATGAAAATTTTTATTGTAAAATAAAAAAGGCGCTCGGTTTATTTATTTTTTTTGTATCGACTGATTTCGTATACATTTTACACAACTCTCTTCAATCGCATATACTCATGTGAAACGATTTTCCACGATATACAATATCTGTTTCCAGTTACCATTTGTTCTACATTTTCTTCAATAGAAAAACATAAGCTTAAATCTCTTTTTACACATTATTTAATTTTAACTTTCTTTAGGTTTTTTTGAAACTAGAAACACTTATAATTTTGTCTCTTATCGAAAGTCATTATTCCTTTATTCTATACTCCAATTAACCGTTTCGGGAAAAAATTGGGAAATTATATAAATTCTGTATTTCGTATATAGAATTTTTTTCCATTTTTCCGATTCGCATAAAATATTTAATTAAAAAACATGAATTAAAATGATTTTGGGTAACTGGCATAAATAATTTCAAAAGGTATGTACAATTACGAAATCCTATTTTAGGCTTATTCCAACGACACACTTGTTTGATTTTTATAATTCAAATTTAATATTTTATTTCATATTACCATTTTCTATGTATCAGCTGGTGTGCGAAACGATAAATGCGTTTGTGTAGGTTCATGACAGACCGAAAATAGAGAAATTCTGATATTTCTTGTATTGAACAGAGATTTGGCCTACGTAATTTGAACGGACTGCAACAACACGAAGACAAGCGAGGTACCATAAAAGCTTTGAATTCGTACAGGTTTACGCAGAAAATGCACAGATAGAATTATGCAAATGTAATTCCGCCAAATACTGCCTGTTAAGGTTGATTTTGAAATTCAACACTCAACTTAGCTTAAGTCAATTGTGAATTAAACGAAAGATATTTAGAAATTAGTATATCTATAAAGTAATAACATAAAAAAAATATATGTATATATGTACATATTATATATATATATATATATATATATATATATATATATATATATATATATATATATATTTATTTATTTATATATATATATATATATATATATATATATATATTTATTATATATATATATATATATATATATATATATATATATGACAGCCATTCCTATATTTATATTTTTATTAAATAAATGTCGTTTTAAAGTTATTTTAGATTTTTGTAAATAATATGCTGTACATCTACAAAGACGATTTTCTGTTCTCTCACTCCAGTAGCGTATTAGTATAACGAACTTTGGCCCTTTAGTTACGTAACTAAAATTAAGATTCTACCATTTATTTTTAGGATAGCTCAATGCTTATTTCGGTATAAAGATCTTCAAAATTTATGCATCTAATACACATTTTTTTCAAGAAATGCAGTCATATTTTCACGACACCAGATACGACTCGGCTAGATGCAAATTTCTCTTCTTTCTTCTAATCGACACTGTCTTCATAAATGCTCTTCAATAGTAGAATACCAATGCATCTTTTAATTAAACTGTAAAGAAATATTCTAAATAATTACTTTCTCCAATTTCATCCAGACGTTTTTGTTAGTTGTTAGATATTTATCTGGGTTTTTCAATTGCTTACTAATCTATGCTATTAATATCAACTAGCGTGACCCGTGCGAAGTCTTCGCATTATTTATTCCATTATGAAGCTCAGATGACAGATCAAACAAATATTTTACTAAAATTGACATATAGAGGCGCAAGTATCAAAAGCATTGAGCTAAAGCGCCACTTTATTTAAACCTGAGTGGATTTGAAATTAAACAAAAATTTTACCGACCGTCAATCATATTGACGTTGAGCCGTTAGATGGCAGCATTGCTGTTTTGTGTATATAATTTTAATATTTAATTAATTTGCAAAAACAATAGCAATAATATTTTTTTAGTTGTGGATGCCGGTAGAGCAAGCAATTATCTATAAAGTGATACATAATTTATGTGGATTAGTTGTGAGGTTTTTTCTAAAAAGGGAGAGTAACATCTTAACCTTAGCGTATTAATATATATGATGATGATGATGATTTTTGAAGGTCCGTATCTGAAGCAAATAATATAATGCAATAGTTCATAACTGAAATAATAATAAATTTTAACTTTACAAAATTTCTTTAAATACTTATAAATTATACACTTTATAAATTTAGTAAATCTAAAAGTGCCAAATATTGGAACATAATCTATGTATGCGTTAAAAACATATCTAATTTACGTTTTATGCAATATATTTCTCAAACATTTAAATAAAAACAATTCAATGTTCAGAATCATAAATGTAAACTCTGAAAATATACCTTTAGTTTTTAATTCTTTTTTTTTTGAAGCAGAATCGTTTCATAATGGAGTAGATTTATCATCATCATCAAGATGTTACTCTCCCTTTTTAGAAAAAACCTCACAACTAATCCACATAAATTATATATCATTTTATAGATAATTGCTTGCTCTACCGGCATCCACAACTAAAAAATTTATTATTGCTATTGTTTTTGCAAATTAATTAATTATTAAAATTATATACACAAAACAGCAATGCTGCCATCTAACGGCTCAACGTCAATATGATTGACGGTCGGTAAAATTTTTGTTTAATTTCAAATCCACTCACGTATAAATAAAGTGGCGCTTTAGCTCAATGCTTTTGATACTTGCGCCTCTATATGTCAATTTTAGTAAAATATTTGTTTGATCTGTCATCTGAGCTTCATAATGGAATAAAAACGTAATAAGCAGTGTGCAAAATTAGAAATGAATTGAATACCTGCAATCAATTTTGATTTATTAAATTGAGTTGAATAATTTATAATGCGAAGACTTCGCACGGGTCACGCTAGTATTGATTTATAAGTGGTGCAATAAAAACGTCAACTGAGGTCACACTCTTTTGGAGGCATCTAATGTAGCTAATACATTTGTATAATTTTACTTGCGCCATGAATTCGATATATAGGGATATTTGTAGCTAAATTATATAAAGAGTATGCTATAAGAATATAAGTTACTCTAATAGAAAGCATATAACGTTGGATCGAGCAGTCAGACTTACTTAATGTTTCAAAATGACCTTTTCTATAACTTTGCCGATTCCATTAATTCTATTAAGAAAGAACGACAAATTTTTCACTAGTTAATCGATTAGTAAAGAACGGGCAAATGCCAATCCAGGAACAGTTTATCTTGAAAATTTTTCTGAGATTTATTTTTGAAAAGCTTTTGGCGTCCTGTCAAACCGATATAGAGTATGATCGTTTATACAGGACTTAAGAAAATATTGAATTTTACTTCTACTTGAATACATGGGTTCATTTAATTTCAATTTATATTAGCTTCTGACGAATTAATTTGAGTGGCATGCCGTTATCCATTACTTAAATGAAAATGAAAATATTAAATTATTTTAAAAAGGTTAAAAAAATGTATAAAACCTAATATTTATTTACGTGTCGTTTATGCTAATGGTTATAGATTATTACCATTTGATAACATTTTTTCACTTTTTATCATATATTTTGTATATATTCCTTGGTGAGTATTTGTATAAATTCAAATAAAGATTTTGAAGTTTTATGAAATTAGTTGTCGTAAATTATAAAACACGACGGTTTAATTTAGACATGAATATGATGTAAATTGCACATATAGAATACATATTCAATTTGAATGTGGGCACCTACATATTCAATTTGAATATATTCACCTACCAGTTGCTCGCATAAGACTTTCACAATACGCATCACTCGATCAATTTATAAAATTTGGTCGATCCTGATTGAGTTGTAATCATATGAACTTGGTCAAGATGGCATTTGAATGTTAAGATAATACTTTTGGTATTTAAATATATTTTAACATAGGAAATATCTAGTCATATAAAATAAATATTAGGTATTAACAAATATCAGATTAAGAGAAAAGTACTCAAAATTTAATATACTATGTATTAAATTGTTATTAATTGTTAACGCATTGCCGATCAGACATTTAATTGCTAACCATACTCATTGGGCATATATTTTTAAAGTACTTGCGATATATTAACGTATAAATGTTAAATTTTATAACTTGTCACTACATTATGAGCACTTTTCACTAATAATTGAGAAAAAACGGGAGATAAGAAGTGAACGGCTCCTGACTGCACCATATAAAATTTGAAATGTTGTGTCATCTATCCGTAATGTGTTAAAGGTATATAGTATCCTGGTAAATAATTTTAAAATATTAACAACTAGAAGTTCCCACGGAATTTATATGACATGGTATTTTATACAACTTGAAATACATTATTTTATATTATCTGTAAGTGCTTTCCCTGCAGTACCTAGTGTAAGTCAAGGAAACATTAAATGGGGCTGTTTTTTCCAGTTTAAAAATATAAACTCCTGAGAATAAAATACATCTTATATAATGTAACTATGTTATAGAGAAAGAATTTTCAGAATCGGTTCTGTGGTTATTATGACCAACGAAGTCAACTATTACTCTCCCTTTATAATATTAATATAGATATTGCTTACTGCATAAAAAACTGCCTTAAAATTATTTACAAAGATCAGGTCATTGGAACTTTCTTTGAGACTATGTAACAGTGGATAAAAGCCACAATTTTTTTAGGACCTCTGACTAAATTTTTATAAATCCTATGATTTTAGCAATTTCATGCTTACTAGTCTCGTCAAAAGGGGAATTAATTTTTTATAAGTTTTTCAACGTATATCTTGGATGATTTATTTTAAATTATGAAAAATTTTTTGAAATCACTATAACCAGCTTTTTTATATAATATCCTACATAATACGTGAAATTAAAAAAAAATAGGTATACTTACTTCATTTCCTCTAAAAATTTTCGTGTAAACATTTTTCAGTGTTGCTATTGAAATATTTGCCAATAATTATACATTACCTTGGTACCAATTTTAAAACTAATCTGATTGATCAGGCAAACATGTCAATGAACTCACAAGCTTCCAGTTTCTTTTTTTTTCATTATACTGAACTTCAAATATCTTGATGTTCTTAACAACCTCTATTGAATAAAGTGAAAAAATCTATAAATAGCCCTTTACTAAGGTAGTAACATTAAGGGCTCTGATAATATATTGGATTTTATTAAAAGCTAGACTTTTCGAAGTGAAGTGTCTCGTGAAGTAAATTATGCTATATTTCATAGCATATTTTACTTAACGCACCTTCATCTTATTATTAAAAATAATTATTTATTTGCATATATCCTTTTAATGAATTCATAAATTTGAAAGTAACTTTTCTGATGTTCGGAGAGACTCTTGTATATATTTTCTTATGGTGTCATCATGTAATTCTACGAAGGGCAAGGGTCGGCCGTAATAGGTGAAATGGCCGACAACAACTTAATAAAGGTTATCCTTATCAAATATCTTGGTGAGGTCTAATTATTTTACATCAACTAATTTACAATAAAAGAGGAAACAAAGAGAGAATGTTTTAGTTTTTGAAAATAAAACGATTCGCAAAAATGTAGACTTAGCACGGAATAGTAAACAATTTCTAACTTTCTTAAACTTTTTGTATACACAATTTTTTTTAAATCAACAGGCAAGGAATTTACAGTAGTTATATAATTTTATAGTTTCTATAAATGAGTAGGTATTTATTGTACAATTTTATAAATTTATGTTAAATTTGGAGAAGTTATAGCTGTTAATACTATTTTCAATCCGTCCACCCGAGGAAAATCCGGAAACCCGTCCATCAGGGCCCCTCCTGGGACCCGTAACGACCCATCTCATACAAAAGAGGAGACCTTCGAAAGTCCCCTAATAGTGTACCCTATCTACAGTCTCAGCGCTTCCACGCAACATGGATAAAGTCTGCCCCTACTCAATGTATCATTTAGGATCTCCATCTTGTCAAGGACGCGTTTAGTGAACACTCTAAATGACTCAAAGATCAGTCCATTCTCAACCAGGTCTCGGTGACTAAAGATACCACGTTCTAAGTTTCCACCTGATTTTCGCGTTACTAATAATATTCAGACGTATGTTCCCTAACAAAACTCTTACTGTAATGAATTCAGATTTAGTATTTTTAATGTTTTTTTCGTTTATATCGCCAATATAGAAATAAGAAAAAATAATCTCCATTAGTGCCACAATAATCTTATATTATAAATGAAATTTAAAATTAATTTAGTTCCTAAAGTTGAAATGTTATTTCGGTATTGGTTTGGAAGTAGTTATTGGTTCATATGTATAAATATTTTGGGATTATAATTAGGTATGCTTCAACTTTTATACTACCATTTGCAATACCAAAATATTCCTAAAAATTTGTATATAGTATGAATGCAATAAATCTTGGGCCATACTTTTAATATTTTTCTTCAATTACAGTACCTGGCCTCAAAATCGATACTGATAGTCATGTTTTTTTGATGGTTCTGTACTATTTTTCGATATATGTAAATTGTACATCTTTCACATACTTAACTCACTCACGTACGTCACTTGAGTGGTAGCCGTAAACGTCTTAACAATGTAACATATTCCGACAAAATTAAGATAAATTAACGCACCGGGATTTTTGGGTGCAGCAGAGAGCACGAACCACGTAGAAACCAAACGTAACAAGCGTACAAGGCAACGCCACTCAATATTTGACCTGCATAGATTGATGTATAAAAAATGTGTTTTGGTGACTTTAAATTGCAGTGGAATATACCGTAACTTATAATGCTGACTTCATAATGCAAATTATTTTAAATGTAAATATAAACAATAAATTAACATCTATTATACCTCATGTTTGCTAACGTAGTACCATAATAGTAGAGAATGATACGGAGGCCGATGATATTATTCATGGTATCGCTCGAACTAATTTCGCATTCAATAGGAAAATCAACACAGAGAAGACTAAAATTCATAACAAATGGATCACGAGTCATTATCCACCTTGATCACGAGTCATTATCGAACTCAAGTGAATGTGGGCACTTTGTACCTCGGGTCGCTGATCCAAGAGATGAAAATTGTATCATCTACCAAACACAGGCAACGATTACGATATATAATAACTGTGGAAGAAAAACTACATTACACTGCGGAGATTCACCTCTCTCGCTCATTAACAAACATCAATACTACTTTACGGATGCGCAACCTTGACTTTCCTTAAATCAGATCTCAGCAAGTTTAAAGCATTCCAAACAAGACGGCTACGATAATTCTTGGAGGTATCGATTCGAGACCTCCGATAATTATCGAGTATCGAGTTGTTGTTTAATATTTTATCTGTATTCGTATACAGATTCATCTATTTCTTTTATTATGAAGAGTTGACAAAATAACTGATAATTGAGGAAGTGACTAAATAATATTTAGTAAATACAAAAAGTTTTGTATGAAAAATTTTCTTAAAATTACTATGTACCTTTATCCCACAAACACATCCAAGAAATAATGCTCTTATTACGGTGGATCACATATCTACTATAGATATGATCTGCTAGCACCTATTTTGGCACCGATTAATTGTTTATTTTTTAACTATATGACAATTTTATATATTTTTCAAGGTTCTGCAGTCAAATATCAAAAACACAACCATTATAATGTGCTTATATCCATTCGTCTGTCTGTGCATCCTTGTCTGCCACACCTTTGTATTTTTTACATTTATAGAGCTATGCAACTGCAGTTTTACACTATGTATGGAGATTCCATTCTATATATGGAGATTTTAGTTAATGGAAGCAGAGTAAAAGAAATTTATTTATGTGCATAACATAATTAGATAAGCCTTTTATAATGAACATGGGATTTTCTTTATAATTTTTTTTATTTTAAGTTTTTTGCAAAATATTAAGGTTCAAATGGAAGTGAAATATTGCCTACAACCACTCATTTAATATTTAAAGCCAAGGTTAACCAATCGAAGAAAATTTGCCTTGATAAAATTGTGACTTAATTAAAGGTTTACAATTAAATTATTTTTTAGAGGTTTATAATTAAATTATTTTTATCGAGTTTCTTGATGCTTCCCGACTAATCACTAGTTAGAGTGATGTTTATTTGAATTGTTCTACGTTTCTGTCTTTTTCGCTATTGTTTGTATTACATTTCATAGCAAATTGTTCTTATTATACTTCCACATGTCCTACCCTGTGCGTGAGTCTGTATGTAGGGCTTGGGGTCTTCAAAAAATAAATTTATTACTTAATTAACTACGTAACCTACTCTATGCGTGCGTCGAATTGCACTTGAGCATTTTATTCTATAAGGAGACTTATTTGATATTTTCAATAATTTAATATTTTTTGGATTAGACATATTTATAAAAAAAAATACATATTATTTTAAATTGATGTTTTTATTTTATGAAGCAATGTGAAGAAGTAAAATCATTAAGTAAAAGAATAGCTTTTGCATTTAAAAATTAGCCATTTTATTTTTATAAATTAGACTTAAAAATAGATTGTCTGACAAAAAACAGATCTATACAAGACAATTTATGTTCTTATCGACATGAAGTTGGTTATAATTTATTGTTGCAAATAATGAAAATAAATCGTGAAAAAACATTAAAAAAATCTTTTACCTAAAAAAATCCATCCCTCTATAACTCTCGAAAACATTTAAATTTTTAAAGATATCATTTTAGTATTTTATCTCATTGGGATTAAATAAAATTATATTTCTGTTTAAAGTATAATTAAATTATTTTTTATAAAATTCGAAAAACCTACATAACATTTTATGAATGTGAAACGCTTATGTTAAATTGTTATTTTTGAATATAAGATTTTTAGTATTTTATATAATATTTGACTATTAGTAAAATATTTGTACTTATTTCCCATTAATCCAAACACAAGAAAACAGACAAAGGTTCAACTCTACCTATTTATTTTTAAAGGGTAGAATATTAGGTAAAGACTTATAGATAATAAGTATAAAAAAATATTCATGGACATGAAAAAATTATTGAAAGTTTAAATATAAAATAAGCGGCAGATGGAAGAATGTATTAAAATTGCATTTGTTTTAAGAAGTATTAAATGGGCTCTTTGAAAAGATATATAAATAAGGAAAGATCGCGAGGTATTAATTGGTATTAAAATGAAACAAGCCTTTACTGAGGAGCGTATTATCATTATAATTATTTATTCCACCGCAGTGAAAAATGAAAGTATATAAATAAAATGTATTTGTTTTTATATTTTTACGGATACTGTTAAAATCTATATAACGATAAAAGTGTAAATTTATTGCGAGTTTGAATATAAAAAAACTTTAGATTTTTAAAAAAAAATTAAAAAAACAGAAAGAAAATATTTTTTTTTTGCAAGGTAAGCATTTCGTGAATGATATAATTGTGAGAACTTGAATTTATATATATGTATATATATATATATATATATATATATACCAAACAAATAAAGTAAAACTTCTATTACACAGTAGATCACATGACAAAAAAACAAACATCCTATGGTAATTTGCAATCTACAATTAGTTTAATTCCGGAAACGCGCCAAAATTAAGCAACAGAAAACATATTTGTGCAAAATAAATTCCTAAAAATGTTAACTTAAATTTTATTTAATTTCATAATTTAGTAATCATAACCACCAATTGGAAAAAGAAAATTATAAGTTATTGAGTAATTTTGCTTATGTACACAATTTAACTTCATTTTTACATCAATATATATAAAAACGAACGTTGAAACGGTCTCCATGGACCTAGTTTTTTAATAAATCTCATAATGAATCTCTCTAGAGACAAATTACAAGGAAAATACGTTACACGCATTTTAGTTATTATAAAAATAATATAAGATTTCCATGAAAAATGGTAAATGGTAAACAAAGTACAAAACGTATTTAGTTATCGTGAATTATGTCGCTGTACGTATAGAGGTTAATAAATAATATATTTTATAAATTCGTATCCTTTTCTAACGAAATTTAAAACTGTTAAATTTTATGAAACCTATGTGGAAAGTAAATTTTACGGAATCCTAATTTAATTGTTATTAGCTCAGAATAAATAGAAAAATAATTCTATGAAATTTATAAATAAAAAAACATGTATTTTTTTACTCACGACGGAACGGAGGAGGTATATGCGTTTAGGGTGAGAGTTTGTTTGTTTGTTTGTGTGTGTAATCCAATGTTCCCATTTATCTCCAAAACGGTTTGACCGATTTAGATACGGTTTTCTGTAAAATGTTTGTGATTCATGGGCATTAGTTTTTAGATAGTTCTTACGGTGATTAGTTACCAGGGGAACGCCGCAATAAACATTTTATTGCAAACGAATATTCCCATATATCTCCCAAACGGTTTGACCGATTTAGATATGGTTTTCTCCAAAATATTTGAGACTAATCGGTCAAATTTTTTAGATAGTTGTTAAGGTAATTACTCACTAGGAGGCGCCGCAATAAACATTTTGTTGCAAATGAATGTATTATCCCATTTATCTCCAAAATGGTTTGATCGATTTAGACTCGGTTTTCTGCAAAACATTTGGGAATAATCAGTGATGGTTTTTAGTTAGGTATTAAGATGTAAGTTTGCCAAGGGGCGCTGTAACATTTTGTTGCAAACGAATGTTCCCATTTTTCTATAAAACCCTTTGACCGATTTAGATACGGTTTTTCGTAAAAAGTTTCTGATTTAACGGCGAAGGTTATCAGTCAAGTCTTAGGCTGTTAACTCGTCAGGGGGCGTTGCAATAAGCATTTTTAGTTGATATAGGTTATGAGTGTGTGGAAGTTCTTACCTTCTTTTAGCCGAGGGGGTTTTCAAAAAACAATATTTAATCATTTTTTAATTACAACGACAACACCCGTCGAGGGTTTTTTAAAAAAATTTAATTATATCTTTTTATTTTATTTTCTCGTCACGTTATAATAACAGAAACAAGATTTTAAAAAGTGAAGAACAAAAAGTAAAACATTGTTTTATTAATTAATATAAATAAAGGCAACCGTTCTTACAAGGATAAATAATTACAAGAATATTTGAAAAATAACAAAAATTTTAAAATATTTAACCTCTAACAAAAAGAAACTAATTTTTATATCACTCTGTATGGGAATCATATACGTTGTGCGTAAAATAGTACTGCGTATTCAATTAACCATAAATTTTTAGATCATAAATCGTCTTATTAACCATTTTGAATGTCAGAGCTAAGATCTGTAGTACAATATTGCAATATATATATGTTATACAGCGTGGTATTTTTTTTTGGTTTCTCACACACATATACGCACACACACTCGCAAAGTTACACACGCTCACACACATGTACATACGTTTATAAAATTGGCAACTAATAAATCTGCAACATTTTCTAGCGATTTCTGGAATACATAAACTTTTCGCAAACAACTTTAGCGGACGAACAACGAACGAATGCAATAAAGGCCTTTGTTGAGAAGTGGACCGGGAAAGATAATGAATTTTACCGACTTTTTCAAGATTTCCGGAAAATTTCTCGAATATCTTTGATGAGGTATAAAAAGAGCCCTATATTTAATTTTATACACACATATACATACACCTATATGTAAATATATGTTCTTATATATATATATATATATATGTATATATATATATATATATATATATATATATAAGTATATATATATATATACATATATATATATATATATATATATATACATTCATAACCACGAACATTCTTGTAGTTATTCTGCATCTCTAAATTGTAACTTTAAAAAAATATTTTAGCTAACTGTAACGGAAGAATATTTAGAGATTGAAATCGAATTAAATATAACTCCTCACGAGAGTCGTAATAGCTATGAAGAAATATCAAAACGAATATTTTAGTTAATTTAACACACTAATATTAGATGTCCCGCTTGTACTTTAGCCCGGTACGGCCTAACCTTTTATATAACTAAATTAATATATAACTAAATTAGTGATAGTAGCGATTAAAAGCAACGTTAAGGCTGTATATGCAAAGTTTAACTTAGGATATACTTGAATACTATGGCAGAACTTCAGAAAAATTGGTTATAAATTTATTTTTCAGTTTTGTCACACTATAACTAAATTTAAAAAAAAAGTTTTCAGAAATTGTTAAAAATATCTTTATTTAATTTAATTTCTTCTGATAATTCTTTTGTGCGTCTGAAATTAAACGATTAGAGGAATTTTTAATAATACGTGAATTAAACATTAAAATCTAAATGACTTTTTCAAATTACGAAAAGCTTTTCTTTTTATAAGTTGAAAAAGTAATTTAGCTCCAACGACATTGATTGCAAAATATACGTTTTCAAATTAATTTTATTTCTCATTTCCAGAAAATATTACCAAATATCCATGTATTACTGATTCATTAATAGGAACGAAAAAATGTACTTTATTCAGTCATATAAACAAGTCATAAATTCCAATATGTACCATTGAAATTTAAAGAAAAACATGGAAGAAAAAGATTTTTTTTCGGATGTAAGTAAAATACAGGAAAAAACATTAGTAACTTTTCAGGAAAAAAATTGCAGCAACGAAGATAAAGGAAATATTAAGCCCGTGCCATGCATAAAGACAATTGTCTTCATTCTGGGTACTATGAATATTTTCATTAACTATATTTTCGTTATTTTTTTCTTTCGGATAAAATTATCATAGCGTTATAGTTATGTTTAAGTGGTTTTAAATAAAATGATTGAAAACTGTATGACAACTAAATATCAATCATGCGTACTCTGGCTAAATATGTATACATTATTATTTTGTAAGTATGGGAAAATTACCGTTTAAGAAAATCATTTTCTGGTTAAGTTCAAAATTTACTTAAAGTAAAAAAATTTAAATATTAATTTTTTTGATTCTATCTAGCATCTGTAATCAACTTTATTCAGTGGGGAAACAAACTACTTAATTACGAGGGTATTAGGTATGTAACCTAATAATATCAAAGTTTCCTATAAAAGATAACCAATTTATCTTTCATATCATAGGTAAAGACAAAATTAAATAACATATCTACTAACATTTTCTGCCACTCACTGCACATTTTCTGCCGCTCATTTCATTTCGAACGAAGCGAATGGCAAAAGTTCATGAGTTTTAATATTTTACAGAAATTACAAAGGTTTTATATCAAGGTGTCAGTATAAAAGTTACATTTCTTCGTATGCAGCTCTGAGCACTTTTTTAGGGTTTCATATCTCAAAAAAAAAGAACCTTATAGGATCACTTCGTTTTCCGTTGGTGTGTCAAGATACTTTCTCTCAAGAACACGTGTAGGTATCAAGTTGAAATGAATATCAATGAACATCAATTTACAGTCCTTCGGAGCTGTAAAAAATCAAGCTTCTGAATCAACGTCTCACAGCACAAGCAGAGAAAAAATTAAGAAAATCTATTTTAAAAGTGAAAGCTATAGTAGACAATATACGTTCGTGCTAAAATTTATAAATGTGTAAATACGAATATTTTTTACCATTAAATGTTTATAAATACTTAAATGTGTACGAAACTCTCGGCTGCAAGTTCTACACAACTCGTGTTTGACAAGTATTTATTGTTCTCTAGTTTTGTTACGGACGACGGAACGGAGAAGGAATATGCGTTTAGGGTGAGAGCTTGTTTGTTTGTTTGTTTGTATGTTTATTTGTTGTATGCGATCCAATGTTCCCATTTATCTCCAAAGTAGTTTGACTGATTTGGATACGATTTCATGGATAATATTTTTCATTCATGGGCAATGATTATTTAATAAGTGTTATTGTGATTACCCACCAGGAGGCGCCGTAATATATATTGTGTTCCAAATGAATGTTCCCATTTATCTCCAAAATGGTTTGACCGATTAAAAAAATCGTTTTCTGCAAAATATTTGGGACTAATCGGCGATAGCTCTTAGATAGGTTTTATTTAACGACCATACTCTACTAAAAGCCACAGATAAGTATTGATGTTTTCAATTTAATTTTTTATAATTTTTTTTCAATTTCAATAATATGCTGTAAAATATCTTTGATATTATCTTTTCATAATTATTGAGTTTATTAAATTTATTCTATCAGTGCCCGTTAATGTCAATGTCTTTGATAACATCTTTTAAAAACTTATTTAAGCGCACTGCAGTGCATCTGGTAAATTCTGAAATAAAACTAGCGGCGTATGCCGTGTATTATTTATACAAATTATTTTGACCCATTTGCCTTTAATCACTCTATATAATTAAATGATAATCGTAATTCGGAGTTAATATATATACACATATTTTAATTATATACCCTTAATATATTTACCTCCCACACGTACGTCACTTGAGTGGTCGCTACAAAGTCTTAACAATGCAACATATAACGTCACAATTAAGATAAATGAACGCACCGGGATTGCTAGGCGCCGTAGATTCGTAGAGGGTACGAACTTTGTAGAAGCCAAACTTGGCAAGCGTGCAAAGTAACACTGCTCAATACTTGACCTGTTCAGGTTAGTGTTTAAAAACTTCTGTGTTGGTGGCTATGGCTTTACGTAAATTGTTTTGAATGCAATGTGCTTAATTTAATTTTAATTTAATACAATTTTAGGTAGTCACGTATTTCAAAATATTACTGGTCCTGTTCATTAATTTCCAATCGGTGTTCCAAATACATTTTTTAGTTTCACATGGCTTCTGTAAAGATATTCTCTTTTCAAATTTAAATAATAATTTTACCTCTGAAACTTATATTTATATTATAGCTCAAGGGGAAATTTGTGACATGTAATTTTTAAAAATAAATCTACGTCCTAAACTTTGCAGATATAGACAATATTAATTTGGGCTATTGTTTTCGACTTTAATTGAAAAAAGCAGAGATAAATTTAAATGCAAAATATTTCAATATTATTATCCGTAAACTGTAAATATTCCAATTTAATCATCGTTACAGCTTATTAATTTATCGCCGTATACATATCCGTAGTAGTATAATAAATTTGTAATATATTAACGTAAAATTCAATCATGTTTACAATTTCATAACTAGTTTATGTTGAGAATTTTAACATGAAATAATATTTTTTGTTTATAAAAATAAAATGGATGAAAATTAACAATCCTCATGAATAATAACTCAACCGCAAAGTTTAACTACATACCAGAGTTTATGTAAAATCTTGGTAACATAACTGAAATTCAGGCAATTATAATAATTGAATTGTTGCTAAAATATATACAGTGGTATAAGAAGTACAGCGAAGGATTTTATAAACTTCGAAAACTTCGTCTGTCCGTAAAGCAGAATGTTTTTCATCATACTACTTTATTTATATGTATCACTAAAATATAAAAGGTCTTCCAGGATGAAAGCGGAGGGTAGTTAATAAAAACTATCACCCACTAAACTTCATATTCTCTGACGTAGTGATAATAGCACAGGTGATACAGAAACTAGTGATATTCTCCATGATATAACCCGAATGTATTCGACATCGATACATTCTGAAAATCAACACAGAGAAGACTTAATTGCTGATAACAAATGAATCACTAGTCATTATTCACCTAGACGGAATCCAACTAGAGCGGGTGTACATCGAATCGCTGGTCCAAGAGAAAAACAATTGATTCTTCTGCAAAGACATCATTAGAGAAAAACTATATTATACTCCAAAAATTTGCCTAATTTGGGTATTAATCGAACCGATACTACTCTATGAATGCGCAACCTGGACTTTCTCCGTGTAACGATTCGGACCACATCATCAACGATATCATTTAATCATGATTCCAGAATCGATCAAACGTCGTAAGGACGATTCAGCAACGATACATTAGATGATTTGGAAGCATACACCGCACAGGCTATACTAAAATACCTCGCCAGTGAATGCTTAATGCAAAGACAAACATGTAAACCAAATTAAAGAAGACCCGAGGAACCAAAGGTTCAATCTGTTTAAGTTCTAGCAGCACCCATAGCAATATGCTGGCTTCCCATGGATATGTTCATCAAAATCCTGGCAGGATATATTCAATCAAATGCATGCTGGTTTACTACACATCCTCAACCAAAAGCCAGGAATCAAGGAAGAAGATAACTTTTACTAGCCGTTTTATACCTTCGTATCTATAAATTATAGAGCAAACTATTGTGACGTATTAGAATTCTCAACGTAAACTATTTATGAATTGCATTCATGAAGATAATCTGCTAATCATATGAACGGGAATTTGCGCCTTTATTTGAAGAAAATTTATAGAATATTGAAATAAACCCAGAAAAATTAAAAATAATATCATAGTGATTGAAATTGGCAGTAAGACTCTATGAGGAATATTTTAAATATTAGGCAAAAAGCAGCGAATAAAATTAAGGTACTTGGTTTTTATTCCACCAAATTATTTGATCTGGAATGTCTTATTGTTATTTAATGTTTTATCTGTGTTTACATACCGATTTCCCCGTTTCTTTTATGATGAAGGAGTGATAAGATAACTAATTTGTAGAAAAGTGATTAAAGAATATCGGTTTCAGTACTAAAACTTTCATATGAATAAATTTCCTAAAACTACTGTGTACCTTCAGTCCCACAAACAAATGTAACGAATCATGCCTTTATTACGGTGATGCACCAGTTTATTTATTTATTTTCTATTTATATAGTTTAATGTATCTAATGGGTACATATGGTGGACTTATTGCTACGAGAGTAATCTCTTACAGCCAACCATAACACCAGTCCAGCCACTTTCGACGAACGGACTGGAATCGATCCCGTTTCCCCGCGGCGCGCCGCATCGTCAAACGCCATAGGCCTTGTGATCAACCCAACACACCACGGCGATGACTTACTGTTTACTGAAAAAAAGACTCATGTGTACTGTAAAACTATGACCTTTTGCACCTATTTTGGCACTCATATCGTTGATACCTTTTTAATTTTCTTTTATTACTAAGTCAAAAATATAATATCTTTTTCAGGATTCATCATAGTGTACTTATATCCACTCATCTGTCTGTGCATCTCTGTCACATACTTGTATTTTCTATAATTTTAGAGTCTTGTTACTGAAGTTTTACACCATGTATGGAGATTTCATATATTATACGGAAATTTCAATTAATAAAAGTAGAATAAAAGAAATTTATTTACTTGCCTAATATAATTAGACAGGCCTTTTAATTTCGACATGAGCTTTTCTTTAGAATTTTTTTTATTTCAAGTTTTTTTGCAAAATATTAAGCTTCAAACGGAACTGTAATATTATCCATCCCCTCTCATTTCATTTTTAAAAACTAGTGGGAATAATCTAAAAACATTAAACACTGCTTTACTTCAACGGCACTTTGAGACAACTGTAACTGAATTAGAAGTTTACAATTAATGTATACCCATTAACTCGCATTAACAATTGTAAGAGATATGTAAGACCACGAGTATGTTATTTCCCTTGAATGTAATTCGTTTTGACTGTGCATTTTTTGAGTTATAAAATAATTATATCGATTATTTCTGGATAATGAATTTAAAAGATCTATATACTCCTGGCTTCTACGTGAGAGGAAGATGTCATAGTTTATTTTATTTGTATAGAGCCAGTGCGAATACCCATTTTACATGTATAGAGAATATCCTGCAGCATTAACTTTTCTTTTTGTCTTTTGGGCATTCACATCATTCAATACAATATTGTGAGATGTGCTTAGATATAACATTCAACGCTTTAAGTGAAGCTGTAATTTGGGCATGGGGTATTCAAGAAATAAGTAAATAAATAAACCTTAATTTATCCGTGCTTCGAAATGCACTTGAACGCTTTTTTTATTAGAACACTAATTTGATATGTTCAATAATTTAATATACTCCGGATTAAAAATATTAAGTAGTTCATGTGGTATATTTAATTGATTATTTATTTTATATAACAATATGATTTATGAAGAATAATTAAAATAATAACTATTCATTTAAAAAAAACCCTTTCATTCCTATAATTCATTATAAAATTAAATCGTTAGAAAAAAAGACCGACCGATATACCATAGTTTATCGTTTTGTCTACATGTTTTGTAGCTGAATATAAATAACAAGAGTAAATTACAAAGATATATTAAAAGTCTTTTATCTAAAAAACTTTTATATAACAAATCCATTTCTTTGTAATTATCGAGCTATATTAAGTAGGAGTTCAGCTTATTTCTAGAGATCTATTAAAACAATTTGTATTCCAAGTTATTGGGATTAAGTTTAATTATATTTTTCTGTTTAAATAAATATTTTCATGAAATTTGGAGGAACTATGAACAATTTTGGGAAAATTGAACGCTTTTTTTGTGTTCATTTTTAAATATGAGGTTAGTGGTAATTCATGTAATATTTTGCTTGTGGTAATTTACCTGTAAAAGTTCTCAATTAAATCAAACACAAGAAAATGGATTAAGATAAAAATCCATCTATTTATTTTGAGGGGTCGATTCTCAAAAGGAAAATTTTATTTACTAATTACAAAGATAAGAAATATTCATGGACATTAGTCATTGTCCGAAAGTACAAAATAAACGGCAGATGAAAGAATTTATTAAAAATTGCTTTCGTCTTAAAAGTGTTAAGTGAGTTCTTATAAAGAATATACACATAAGAAAACATCACTAATAATTGGTGTTAAAATTAAGTATGTCTTTACTAAGCAGAATATTAATAATATCAATATTTATTCCAACTCATTGAAAAGTAAAGTACTATCTGACTATAGTAAGTATATCATCTTTTTTAGTATTTCTTATCGAAATTGATAAAATATATGTTTTGAAATCTGTGTAAATTTACTATAAGTTTCAAGAATGAAAACTTTTTTTTTAAACTTGAAGATAGAAAAAGAGAATATTTATTCCTCATTGTAAGTATTGCGTGAAGGATGTGAATTATATGACCTTAAACTAATAATTAGTAAACAGATAGAAAATAATTTCAGTTACAAAATGGATGATATGATGTAAAATTTCCAACCTATGATAATTTGGAACCTACAGAAATTAGTCTGATTCCCGAAAAGCGCCATAGATTAAACAAGGAGACGAAATTTTGCTAAATAAATTACTGAAAATTTGTACTTCATATTTACGTCATTTTGTAAAAAAGACATCACAATTATAAGTTCGAAAAAGAAAATTTAAGTTATTTCGTAAAACTAAACTTACGTATAAAATTTCTATTCATTTTCATGCCAATATCTACACAAATGAACGTTGAAATAGTAGCGACACATCTCTATAGACCTAGTTCTTTTACAAATCTTATATTAAATCTCTCTAGAGACACAATGAAAGGAAAATACGTTACACGCATTAGGATTTCCGATAAAGGTAAATAAAAGATTTCCTTGAATGTTAAACAAAGTGCAAAACGTATTTGGGTATCAACCTTTACGCCGCTGTACGTATTGAGGCTAATAAATAATGTATTTTGTTAATTTTTACGCTTTTCTAAAGAAAATCGGTACTACGATAAAATTTTCATATTACGCTCAATATTTCAATAGAAATCTGCTTTTCTACCTTTCAACTGTTAAGTTTTATGAAATCTGCGTGAAAAGTATACTTTATGGAATGCAAATCTAATTTATAATACCTAAAAATAAGAGGGAAAAATATATTTATGACCTTTATAAGTAAGAGAGAAATGTATTTTTACGTTTCCTCATCACGTAGTAATAAATATAATAACATCGTAAAAAGTAAAATAGTCTTTTTATCTAATTTGAGTGTCAAGGCTAATATTTGTAATACACTACTTCCTTCACTAAGAATAGAATAGAAAGTAATATATGTAATGAAACTATTTCATCTTATATATTATACTGCTTTCGTACTTCCTTCTTTTTCCCCACTGATATATATTTTCATATTTCCATGTGTGAATTTTATTTGGAATTTTAGAGACTACATTCTCAAGCGCTATTCTTCAAAATATCTAAGCTACTATGAAACAATAGAATCGAGTTACTAAGATATTTTTAGATAAAAGAGGAGGAGTAGAACATATTATCAAATAATTTCTTCTCTGCTTTCGAAGTTGGTTTGTGTGCTTATACCCTCAAATATTCAAATCGTGTCAATTTTGATGGTATGAAGCTGTAGCAAATAATTCGCTATAGATACACAAACATAAGTACGCACGCATGCACGTAAGCACGCAAGCATGCACACGCGCACGCACGTACGCAAACACCCAAGCAAACATGCACATAATCTCACACGCTCACGCGCGCGCACGCACATATGCCCCCACACACGGGCTCGCACACGCACTCGCACATGCACACAAACACGCACATACGTTTATAAAATTGGCAACTAATAAATCCTCCACTTTTTCCAGCGATTTCTGGAATGTTATTGATACTTCGCGAACATAAGTTGACATACGAGTGTGTTCAACGTCTATGTCTAAAAGTGAACTGAGAAAGATGAAATGATTTTTTAGATTTGTAAGTAATAAACGCGCCACGTTTTCCTGATTTAATCCGATGATTTCAATAAAACTTCTTGAATATAACTGATAAGGTATATAAAGAACGCAATCTTTTAGCTTCTTTTCAGGCAACAAATGACTTTCAGCGAGTAAAGAACGAGCAGGATAAAAAAATCTGAATAAAATATGGAATGCTCATGTTTTATGAATTCCACCAATGTGAATGTTTTGGTCAATTCATCTCACTAACATTGGATACGCCGCATGTAATGAAGCCCGAAATGGGCTCACCTTTTTTGTAACTTATTTCGCATGCAAAAGTTGTGATTCGAAGTAACATTAACGCTATATATCCAAAGTTTATCTTAGGATATGCACAAAGATTTTGATAGTATTTCAGGTATCAGGCCTTGTCAATATCTTTAAAAACAAATGCACTCTGATGCGCGAAATTAAACTGGTTACAAAATTATATTTTAATGTCGTCACACATCAAAAGGAATTCTAAAAGAAGAATTTTTCCAAATTTCAAAAATATTTTATTTCTTTCTTATGATTCTAAATAAACTTAATAATTAAATGAAACCATTATTATAAATAGACGATATTAGAAGCAAAGTAACTTACTTTTTCAAATTATAAAGAGAAAAGAACTAAGGATGCTGATGATGAAATATACGTTTGCAAATTATTTTTATTTCTTCCTTTCCAGGTAACAAAACCAAAAAAAATCTATTTATTGCTGACTCATTATGAAAAACAAAGAAATATTCATTATTGAATAAAAATCTCATAAATTCGAACACTTGAAAATTAAAGAAAAAAAATTACAGATATAAGTAGAATACCGGAAGAAACAATAATGACCATTACTGGGCAAGTTGTTTGTCTTCATTATTTCTGTTTATTTTCGTTATTTCTTTATTTCTGGTACAAGGAAAGCGTTTTGAATAAAAGTATGTTGCTAAGTGTTTACAAGTAATAAATTATAAAAAAATATGCTGTAGTAAAATATGCTTTAAATAATTATTTTATGAGTGCAGGAAAATTACCATTTAACAAAATAATTTTCTATAAATATTTAAATTCAAAATTTACTTCACGAGTCATAAAAATTTAATTTTGTCATACCATTTAATGCATCATAAATTAATTTATATTACGGAATATTCACTACTTAATTACGAGGTTATTAAGAATAACAATGTCAGAGTTTTCTTTAAAAAGATAATACGTTTATTTTTTACCGATCATTTCTTTTGTATATTTTCGGTTGCTTAGTGCAGTTGAATCCGAACAAAGCGAATGACAAAAGTTTACTTGAGTTTTAAAATTATACAGAAATTACAATAGTTTTAAGCCAAGTCTTTGACGTGAAAAGCACATTCTTTTTATGCTACTCTGACCATTTTTTTAAATCCACGGGTGATGTATCAAAAACGAGATAATAATGAATAAATATTATTATCTCGTTTTTATCCATCTCGCCTATCTTTATTGAAAATAAAAATTCAAGAAGTCACTTTATTTCTTAATACTTTTATATATAAAAAGAGTACAAATTAAACAATTATTTTATATGTTTTCCTTATCCTCGTTATAGAAATTATTAATTACTTTTCGTGCATTTTAAAATAAAAGAATTTCTTTGAGAGTCAAACTTATTAATTCGTTTAAAAATTTATCTAAGCGCACTGCAGTTCATCCGAAAAATTTTCAAAAAACTGGCAGCGTACGCCGTATATTATTTAAAGAAATAATTTGTTTGAGCCACTTTCATATGATCATTCTGTATAATCTTAATAATAATAAAGAAAATATCACATCTTAATTTGTTTGAGCCACTTTCATGTGATCATTCTGTATAATCTTAATAATAATAAAGAAAATATCACATCTTAATTTGTTTGAGCCATTTTCATGTGATCTTTCTGTATAATCTTAATAAGAATAAAGAAAATATCACATCTTAATTTGTTTGAGCCATTTTCATGTGATCATTCTGTATAATCTTAATAATAATAAAGAAAATACCACATCTTAATAATAATAAAGAAAATATCAGCTAATATTTTTGATTTCCATGTATGGACCACGAAAAATGGTTGATTTTGGCATACACTGACTTTATTCCAATTTACTTTATTCCAATTTGCATAAAATCTTAAAATGGGGAACATAGATGGTGTTATGTATGTAATTAAAATTAAAACTAAGAAAATGGTTAAGCTAAATATCTGAAGACCTGGAATTTAGGAACAAACCTATGTTTGTGGTTACTCTTCTTGAATTAGTACAGCAGTGTACTGAATTGATAACTTTTCTTATTTGTGATGAACTGACTAGGAGTACACTGCTATAAGAGTTCTAATCATTATATATCCATGTCTAGTGACAAGACTTGTTACAAACTACGCATTCAAGAGAATTCTGGCGCAAACTTTCTGCATCCAGCATCAAAATCTAGACACTAACTAAGTTGTAACGACATTAAATTGTAATCGTACAAGAAATGTAAATAAAACTTAGTAGCAAAATTTTTGATTCATTGGCTTTTTCATGTAATAATTTTAGCTCAAACTTAAAGACTTACGTTATAGGATAACTTGGGAAATATGAAGTTAAGTTGCTATGCAATAAAAAATATTTTTGGGAATTATATATATTTGTCTTTATCGTCCCTTTTACGAATATTTTATTTTCGTGATCCTTATGGAATTTTTAAATTTGATTTTTCTATTATTTTAGTCTAAGAAATAACAATATGTTCCCATTTGATTTAATTTAGAAATATCAGTTAGATTATATTGTAATATATGATGCGTAACTTCTAAATTTTAATTAAAAGTTGAAATAAAATTGGCCATGGATAATTTTTAAATGTTTCAATTTCCACTGAAGTTATATTGTAGTCATGATGGAATTCTCATAATGCTATAAATGGTATTCACATTAAGAAGTTTCAAATTAAAATATGACTAAATAAACATACAGCTAATTTTCATTAAGAAGAAAATATTTAACGGTAAGCCATATTTATTTTCAATATATTGTTCACCGATTTCGATCGTAGAAAAAAACATTACAAGCATCGAAATATTCATACAATATATTTGCAAGATATTTAATTACTTAGTTTTATTAATATTGATATTATTTTCACATAACAAGTACGAACATTGGAAAATATCGAGTTAGTAACAACACCTTTTTCATCACCGTCCTTACGTAACAAAACTACAGGTTTCTATTTATACCCCTGAAATGTTTCGTCGTTTATAATACTGGCACATTGCTCGCTCGCGTCCCCATATTATGTCAAAACGACATTTTTATTCACGGGTCACAATATAAAATATTGAGATAGGAAAACGCATATTCCACTAGCGTGACGGTTTGCTGTTTTTAGCATAGCGCAGCATAAAGAGAGCGCTGCCTTTGAACTCTCTGGCGGCATTTTTTTTTGTCGCGCCTGATAACGGCCATTCCGCTCCGGTGTAATGTCGGCTATTGTTAATTTAATGTCTAACTTGACGTGTTATCTAGTACACTGAGATAACTAGCTGACGACGTCAGCTGCTTGAGGAGATGGTATGAAGGAAAGATACGTAAATTAAAGATGGAGCACTACTAAAAATGGAGCCTACGATAAGTAAAACATCTACGTAATGTATATGTGTTATTTGAATGTTTTTTAAATATATATATTTTTTATTTTAACATTTTCCTAACTATGTAACAATATTCTAAAATCTCACGACTTCAGCTGCTTGAGGAGATAATATGAAGGAAAGATACCTAAATTAAAGATGGAGCACTACTAAAAATGGAGCCTACGATAAATAAAACATCTACGTAATGTATATGTATTGTTTGATTGTTTTTTAAATATATATATTTTTAATTTTAATATTTTTTTGGCTATGTAACAACATTCTAAAATCTCACAACTTCAGCTGCTTGAGGAGATGGTATGAAGGAAAGATACGTAAATTAAAGATGGAACACTACTAAAAATGGAGCCTACGATAAATAAAACATCTACGTATTGTACATGTGTTATTTGATTGTTTTTTAAATGTATATATTTATTACTTAATACGAAATATAAATGATATCACTTACGTTATATAAATGATATCAATATATACTGATATCAATTATATAAGATTTTAGAATATTGTTACATAGTAAGAAACAATTATACAATATGATGAAATACGTAAAATGTTATGATAATAATTTATGGTTACCTAGATTTGCATGTTTGGTGACAGAAAACAAACTTGTCAAGTATGAGTAGGACTTTCATAACGAAGATTTTGTATATATTTAGGCACGTATAAACATTTAAAGGTACATGATGTTTCTGATTAAACTATTTAAAAACTGATATTTAATATATTTGGAGTTAATTTTGTAGAGATTCATCATCACTAAATTTTTATTCACAATTAAATGAAACTATGTTATATCATGTATATTTTATTTCAATTAATTAACACAAGCTAGGTTTCGTTGCAGGACAGCTCATTCAGATGGGCAATTTGAAAAGATTAACTCCTAGTAACTTCTAACAGTATTTAAATATTACACATAACAATAGCAGAAGTTGGGTTTTAATGGATTTTCCCAATTTTTACGTTTATAGTTTTTATTACATTTTCGTCAGTTATATAATGAATAAGTACTTTAGTGTGGGTAATAACCTAAATTGTTGTTATTCTATGAATTAAAGTATTATGTTGTTTGTAATAAATTAAATGGATGTTGTTCTTATCAATATATTTATTCAATCGCACGAGCATCTAATGGTTAGAATAAGGTTATATAACTAATTGTGTGTGTGTGTATATATACATATGTATTTATATATATGTATATATATATATATATATATATATATATATATATATATATGTATGTATATATCTTCGGCTTCAAAATATCTTAAATATAAACTTTAGACAAACTGCCAATAATGCAGTTTTTCATAATTTTTTCTTTTACCAATGTAGATATATTTTTAGGAAACAAAACTAGGTATTTTATCCTTTTTCAATAAAAAAATGAGAAATTTTGAGTATTTCATTTCTCTCCGTACCATTCCTGTGTAAATATTACTTTTTGATATTAAATTTAGCAATATATTTGCATCAACGTGCTACATTATAAATCGTCGTTGCAAGTTTCCATATCAAACGTATGTAATATCTCTTCAAATTGCCCACTTGAAGATGTTGTCATGCAGCGAAACCTAGGTTGTGGTATTTAATTTAAAAAAGTACATATGATACTGCATCACGTAGTTTCATTTAATTGTGAATACAAATTAAGTAATAATGAATTTTTAGAAAATTAACGCCAAATATATTCAATATCAGTTTTTAAATAGTTTAATCAGAAACACCATTTATCATGTGGCATGTAATTATTTAACACCGTGTAAACATTAAATGTTTAATTTGCATCCTGAAAAATTAAAGTATATTTTACATCGTGAGAATTAATATTAATATTGGTTTTTAGTTTAGTAGAAATACTTTGTATTCTCAAAAGCTTGCACGTAAATACACTTGCATGTATATCCCGTAATGCGAATTCTGCTCGTGTCTAACAGGTGTATATAAATACATGGATGAATAAAAAAGGGGGCAGAGGAAGAGCCTAAATAGTATGTAATTTTGAATTATTTCGAAAAATAAACTTAAAAGGCAAGTAAATTATTACGATTTTGTACCGTACGAATTAAAATATCCCTATCAAGCGACTACTTGCAAAATTTCATGTACAAGTAAATAAAATATTAGGTTGTGATAGACGACTAGATAGATAGACCTAATCTGTACTTTCATGGTGTAATCACCTTTTTGTTTTGCTATGGAACTTAAAATCTGCAAATATGTTAATATTTTATCTATCTCTGTTAACTGAAAGCTATTCAAATGCCTTTAATAAATTTTTGCATTATTATTTTATTTTAGAATACAAAATTTGGTTACTAAAACATATTTATCTTAAAATTATTTGAAATTTAAATCCTATTTAAACAAGTTATTATTTAGTTCTATGTATATCGATTTTATGCTTGTTTCTTGGAGTATTGTAAATTTGAACTAAACATTATTGAGTTAAATTATATTAATATGTTAACATACTTGTCTCGTAAGTGGTAAACAAAACTTTAGATATTTTCTACTTCTAAATATGTTTAAATTTATACTAGCGATATATTATATTTGCATATATAAAAAGTACAAGATTTTGTGATATCTATGTCATTTATTAAAAAAAAGAGCAAGGAATTGGAGAAAAGTGTTTTGATAAATTGCATTCAAGAGATACAAGTTACATGTTTTTTGATGGATTCATATTATTTTTACAGCTATTATAAGGTTTTAAGCAATCCGGGTAGTTTAAGCAAATTAAATATGAGTATTTAAAACGCTGTCAATTTTAAAATCAAATAACTTCTCTAACATTTTAATAAAATACAAATTTATTTATTAAGTTATATTGTTAACCGTTTTAAATAAAAATTTCGACGAAACAACTATTCATTTAAATATGGAAGTTATTAACCATCCATTACCAATACATAAATGTTGACTTTGAAATAGTAAGTATAATAGCAAAGTGCTAATATCTTTTAGAAGTTATTTTCGATAACATAACTAAGAATAAAATCAATAAAAACATTGAAATAGTTAGTTCAGCAAAGCGCTAATATCATTTAGAGGTAATTTTTTCGAAGAATAAAATCGACTAGCGAAAAGCAAATTTCCACCAAAATACCAGTATAACTTTCAAGCCAATATTTGTTTTTCAATTCACATATGCATCATTCATATATAATATTAACGTGTTCCATAATATAAACTTAATATCTCTAGGGTAACATATTTCAAAGAAAATTCAAACCACTATCTTCTGATAGTCTGAAGTCTTGATCCCAAAGGGAGAATACGTTGATATTATACATAATGCTTTTATATATTCTTTCTCAAGCATCGCAACGTGTTGATTAAAATTTAAATATTTTCGAAATGCCATGAAAGATAATTTAACTGGTATTATCACATAACGATACCGAAAAGTAAATGATTTCAGTTTCGATGCGTAAATGATATTACGAAAATAAGACAAAAAGCACAATCAAACATTAAATTTATAAAGAAAAGTTAACTGCTCTATCATGCCTTTATTTTACATTATAACTATTATTCAGAAGTAAACTTATTTTTTTGAGCAAGTTTATTTAATAATCCAATTAAGATATGTATAATATATATTTAAACTCTATACTAATAAACTATGGCAGATAAACGTCATTTAGTTTACCCAGTTTAGATGGGTAATAACCATAAAATTAAGGTCTAGTACACATTTGCTAAAAGGTATATGAAAAAAATTTGTTTTTAACCTTTTTTAGTAAAACAGACACTTTTACTTCACCTACAAACTTCTATCTATAGATTCTATTTGATTAAATTTTACTATCGTATTGTTATGTCTAGTTTCAAGAGACAGCGCTGTTCTAAGAAGAAATAAGTTTAACGGAAAATCATTCAATTAATTTTAATATAATAAAGACGCAATAAATACTAGTTATTGCATCTTTATTATAAATTTAGTTGAATTTTCTACATTGTGTATTTTTTGTAATGTAATTTTTGTAAATACTTTTTCCTTTGCATAACAAAGTGAAGAAATCAAGTAATGTACACAAAATAAAATTTATTTCAGTAACCAAAATTATGTCGATGTCCATAAATATATTTTTATTTCATGCGACGCAATTTACAATTTAACTACAAAACTATAATTTTAAATTTCCTCTTTTTAATGAAATTTAAAATACGTAAATGGTAATACATTTTTAATTAGATCCAAATTTTAGGTTTGTAAATATTTAAAATATACTCTATTAAAAGTAATAATAATTTATTTTTATTTACACTGTAATTGAGAACATAAACTTTAACACCATTTATTTAAATTTAACTTTTAAATACTAATTTTCAATTAATTATTTGCCATAAAATCAATAAATAACAAATAATTTTTAACTGATCATAATAATACGTTAAGAAAAGAGAAAAACACGGAAAACAGTAAAACAATCAATGAAAACCTTTTCAAAGCGTCTATAATTAACGAAACAAAAACGAAAACCTACAACGCAGCCCTCCGATATACCCGAAAGATATCAACGCCAAAGCGAATTGTTACATAAAAATGTACAATTTTATGCCAGAAATAAATGTAAGTAATGAAATGTCCCGTTACACCGGCGTAATATTCGTATGTTATTACACACGCAGGTTTAAACCTAATTAATTCCATGCCTGACCACTCTACGGAACATAAATTTGTGACCACAAAGCCCATAACGATTCAATATTGTGACCCCACGCCCTGCATGCTCTGTAAAACCTGATTCACACTATGACTACCTGTAACATTATTTTACGTGCTTACGTCGAGTGCGTGTGTTGAGAATCCACGTTTATGCGAGAAAATTAAACACGGTCTATTTAGAACATTTAAAAATTACATAGTTTTTGCTTCTTTTGGGAAAAAATTTAATGGAAATCGATTTATAATTCTGGAAATAAAGTTTCTGTCAAACCATTTATTTATTGGAGATGGAAGACAAACCTTCGATATTATTTTGTTTTAAAAATCCAAAAGATGGTCTGTCTTATCTTTGCTCTTTATCAGGACTTTGGTATCAATAAATTTACCAGACAATGAATAGTAATTTGAAATTAATAAACCTATATTTTTAAATATTTTGACTATGATAGATGATTTTTTAACTTAATGTTTAATTCTTTCTGCTAACTTAATTATAATAAAAGTAATCGGATAGCAAATACTATGAAAGAAGTTATTATACTTTACTTATGGTCGGTGAATAGTTATAATTATATGTTACAGTATGTCGTAGAAAACTTAATATTTCTGAAACACAATTTATAACTTGTCGTTGTGAGAATAATCCCTTAGAGCCACCATGATAAAGCTTTGGTACATTATTGGCTTATACAAGAAAGGCATTTATTAAAAATATTTATACACCTAATTACAAACTCAGATACTGTATCAGAGACATTCTATTTCAACAAGCTAAAAAAATAAGAGTGGGATGTTTTGTCTATTAGAATTAGTAAACAGACAAAAGTTAGGAAGGAATGAGAATACGAAGATTTTTTACTAGAAAGTTTTGGAAAACGTTGCGATTTAACATAACTTTTAAATTAACTGAGCACAGGTTTATTCTAATCAAGTTATATGTATGATGTAACATGGTTAGGTAATCACTAAAAAAATTATTACAAAATATCATGCGCATAATAAAACGGTATAGAAGCGATTAAATTTTATAAATGTATAGCCGCTATCATAGACCGGGGTGTTTCCTCTGAGAATTACATTCGAAATAAATTTTTCGATGCCCAGTTTCTCGTTCTTCATACATTAATCCCTTAGGAAGTATGGACTATAATAAAGGCCTATATTCTGCCAAATTTATGCTATACCTTTTATTCTTATCGGATCCTTTTCTCTCCTTGTATTTTTATCTCAACCATTATGTTTTTCGGAGCTCTGAGCTTTCTGGACTTAGTTATTCCTTATAAATACCTCCCTAAATCTTGACAGTTATCACAACCGCTTTTTCTAAACAAGTAACCCGTCTCACTGCAATATTTTCTATTTCTACTTTTTACGTCTAACTTATAGAATTTTCCTTAGCGTACTTTATTGGACTACAAGACTTCAACTATGAATATTTCATGCAGTTGGTTAAATATTTTTCTTACAAATTTTTATTTATTTTTATTATATTTATATTGCTCCCGTAGGATAACGCAGTACAAAAGGAACACTTCGTCATGTCCATTGTTTTGCTTGCCCCCATCTATCAAAATTTTTACAAATTTATATTAATACATGTGCATAAAATTACGCATATAGATGATTCAGATGAAATTGTTAGTTAATATAAAGCAATAATTTAAAAGAAAATTATTTTTCTCATCATATATCCCAAAATGAACTAGAGTTTTATACACGCCATTTCGTTATACATTATCATTATTGAGCACCTCATTTATTGGCACATCGTTAAAGGAAACTTTTAAAGTGAAATTTAGGTTTATTTAAAATCTTTACAAAATATTAAATTCCAAAACGATGTGCCATGCTTTTACCTTCGTTTCCCAATTTATTTTCAAGTGTACTTTAAAATAATGAGAGGAAAATCTAGTTATTAGTATTAAAGTTACAGTTTTCACCTAAAATTATTCTAGATAACTTGCTGTAACAGTTTCAAAATTAGATAATCTCGTAACTCTATTCTGAGTGTTTCACTAAGTACTTGACTATTTTTTTACTTAAAAACTAAAATATTTATAATTTCTGTAAATTATTTTCATGAAATATAAAATATTATCAATTTTTATAAGTTTAATTAATTATAAATTTGAAATAAGTAAGACATTATTCCAGCAGGTATGTTGTACAATTGCACGATTTATGTTCAGGTTAAAAATGTAGGCACTTTGTCGTAATACTTCTAGTATTATTTCTTCTAGTATTACTTCTAGTATTATTACAAAAATTGTAGTAATCAGATAAAAATTATAATCGTGTAGTAAATATAACAATAAAAATATTAAGAATAAAAATTTATTCATCCCATGACCTATTTTGATAACATTGACTCCGGCTTTGATACTCCAAAAAGTAAAAGGTATAAATATATTCAGAAATCGACGCATGTTTCATTTAAATTTATTAATTGGCTATAAAAAAGTTCAACTTTTCAAGTTCAACGTTCAAATTTTTCACGACGTTTTCAACAAATGAAATATATTATTTCACTAAATTGTGTTAAAAGCAGTATCTCGTATTTCTTTCAAAGAAATACTGAGTCATCTTATAACAATGTAAACCACTTTCAAAACAAAGCCAAGTGCCGTGGGCGTATAAACAAAAGTGAAAAATTCGACGACTAACTGCGCCATCTATACATACTGAGTACCCGCAATATTCAGAAAGAATGAACATAACATTATTCAAATTTCCAACCTACAGTGTGACCTAAACTTAAAACATTTTCTTTTTTCCATTAATATGCTAATACCATAATATAAAGCCAACGAATGTGCCAATGAAGTCGCACCCACAAAACAACATTTCTTTTGAGAAAAACGTCGATAATAAGAAGGAGATTGCATTCGTAATTTATTTTAAGGAAATGTTTCTATTTGATGTAAGCACGCTACGCATAATTTGTTCTAAGTGTTGTTTTATACATCGGTAAGTTCATTGGTGGGTCGGTCGTGTAGTGTGGACGTGTGGAGCCATGCAATGTTCGTGGAATGGAAAATGTACAGTGAACGACTCAACTTTCGGCTTATTTTCTAGACAAATCTTTTACTGAAACACAGTGGAAGTTAAATGATTGGCCAACACATAGGATGTAACTTAAGAAAACTAGCACATTGTTATTTATATGCTATATTAAATGTTTAACGTAAATGCCTGTATATGAATGGGATGATAATAATGTATTAAGGTAAGTTCTCTCGTAAAGTAAATATGAATTATTTCATGACTAATCGTCATCACAAAATGAGAAAAGATTTATAATTTTGCACAGGTGAAAAGCAATATTTTGTATGTTTTGAAAATTTAAACATACTAGTTACACTAAAAAGACAAATTACGCAATTACAAAAAAAAACTATAATTTTATAATTTTTTTTAAACATTATAATTTTTCTTAATTCGCCCTTTTGTGTCAGGATAAAACAAAATTTAATGCGGATATCCTAAATCCAAGCTTTATGTAGCAGAGGTTAACACAGTCTATTAACAAGTTGCATTCCTATCTGGCTACCATTAGTGGAACAGTGTGAGAGTCCTTTTAATTATCGACTGATTTAACATTATTGTATATTCGTAATAAAGTACTTATTTCAGTATGGATATTCATTAGATCAAGTTACACTTACGTAAATAACAAAGATTATATAAATTTACGATCCATATGGTACGAAGTTAGGCTACTCGATTTTAGATTTCAAGCCTAAAAATAAATGTGCATTTTCACATAGTTATTAATAATTATGAAAAATGTTACAGAGGTGAAGATATTTTTTTTTACTTTAAAACCGGAACTAAAGGACAAATTGCTTATAAATATTGTACGTATATAATCCATATGACTGAATGACATAAGTTGGTACGAACTTCCTCACTTTCGTGCAATTATATTATTACTAGGAAAAGAGTGTTTGAATATCAGGTTCAGTCAAATGTTCGTGACACTTGGTATAGAAACAGTCTATCATCTATATTAACATATAGGATATAAGAAATGAATAGCGTAATATGAAAATCGATGTGTTTATTTAAAATTTAATTTAGTAAGTCTATAATAGTGTATTATAACATGTCGATAGATGACGTACCATAAAGATTAAATTTATTTCCTATAATAAAAAATGCGTGCAAGCAAAAGGAGAAAGAGATATTATTAACTATAATAGAAAAATGTTGTTATTAAATACCGGTTTAAATATATTTCCATGAATTTTTTTCTCGCAATATTTTCTAAACCTATCATCAATATTAAATAAAAACTCCAAAGTTTCAAATGTAATATATTAATTTACAAAGTATTCTTAATCATTATTCCAGTTGTTAATAATAAACTCGAGAGAAAAATAATTCGTTTTGCGCCAGCATGAAATACAAATATTGTTTTCGAATGAGAAATGGCTAAAATTATTTTAATTTCCATTTCCCTTATTTGGACTCAATATACACAGTTTCTGACTGTCCACTCTGTATATACATCGACATACGTTGCTTCATTTTATAACAGCAAAAATGAAATCGGAAACAACCCCTTCAGTAATAACGGATAATGTAATAGTGAACGTTGCACCATATTCCTAAGTTCCTTGCGTGAATTACGAACTTACCACTCCTTCGTAATAGTAAACAATTTTCTCTAATCCGCTGCTATATTTTCATTACTATTTTCCTTTTTTAGTGCTGTGAAATTAAGTTGCTTCCATGAGGATATTTCAAGACGTGCAAAATAATAAAGAAAGTTACAGAGAAGTGTAAACCTATTTTATTATTACCATAATTCATATCGAAATTTTCTAGAATTTTGATCGTTCATGTTTTATTTCTATAATTACCAGGATTTATTGAAAAGAATATAGTATGTTTGAATTTGAATAAATGCAGTCCAAATATTGAAAATATTTGGCGTTAATTTTGTAGAAATTCATTATTCATAATTAAATTAAACTATGTGATGTAATATTATTTCTACTTTTTTAAGTTCTTTACCACGACCTAAATTTCGTTGTATTACAACACCTTCAGGTAGTAGTATTGGCAAAAACTTTTCAGCAAGGAATCTTTGAAGGAATCGGCCCGACGCTTTGTCAGGCGTCATGTTTATTACTAATAACCCACCTGAAGATGTTGTAATACAACGAAACCTAGGTCGTGGTAAAGATCTTAAAGAAAGTAGAAATAATACTACATCACGTAGTTTCATTTATTTGTAAAGCCAGTTCAGTTTTAAATAAATTAAATAAATCACAAGGGATAACATGCAATTACGATAAATGTGCCCATTATATTCTGAAATCCAACTATTAGCTGATAAATTTATTACATTCCACTTATTAAGAATAATTATTAAAGATATAAAAAATTTAAGTATAGACAGCAAAGTATAATAATTGACCGCAATAAATGATTGCTGTGGAAGTAATTCCCTGTTGTTTATAAACAGAGTTGGAAAATTTATTTTGATTTATTAATTATAAATATTTAATAATATATCATTTAAAATGCAAAGACATATCGAATGAAGCCGGTCTACCTAACTTAAAAATACTAAATTAAAATGGTGGACTACTTACTTGCCAAAGAAACTATCTAAATATATGATTAGTGAGCAACTTCGCGGCGTCGATATTTTACTGCATTGTGCTAACTTCATCTTGTATGTTTGAAATTTAACTCACATAATTTTTTCATAACGCGCCAAAAGAAGTATAATTTCAATGAATTTTTAATAAAGGTATAAGTAAGAACTTGTCCTGAAAATGTAAAAAAACTAATTAATTAGAGATACTTTAAAAAAGGTAAAGCAAACACACACGGAAATTTCTTTCATACTGGGAAATAAATAATTTTCGTTGTGGAGTGTTATAAAGTGACGCATTTATATCTTTTGAGGACAGTTTCATGAGATGCAAATGCATTCTTTTGAGAAAAAGTCTCACAGATAATAGAATTTAGTGAGATGCAAACAAATAAAAAAATGGCTACGCAAAAGAAAGGAATAACGGAGTTTTCGATGATAAAGTTCGGCAAATCATTTATATAAACTTATGCTGGACATTTTTTGCTTTTGATTACAACGTTGCGAGGAATAAAATTTTTTATTACGTCTCATTAATGACTCCGAATCTATCAAACGTAGAGTTTTATTGCATTTTCCAAGGATATATTAATTCAACTTCCATTTAGCAAGGATATGTTAATTGACTGCATTAAAGTCAGAACAGAAAAAAAATCTCTAAGCATACAAAACGACATGGACATCATGTTATAAAACATGATTCAAACTGAAATGTTGATTGAACAAATTTTCGTTAGAACGTATCGTGTACATATTAAAAAATACGAAAGATTCTAACGTCATCAAACAATAGCACATTCCTGTGGATCAGAGCCCTTTTATCGTTTATTGTTACTCACAAATGTTATGCTTTTGTATTCCGTCGGCCCTTCCTTGAATTACATTTGTTGAAGGAATCTGCCCGACGCTTTGTCAGGCGTCATGTTTATTGTGTGCCATTTTGTGTTTCGTGTCGTGTAATATTTTTATGTTGGGAAATATTTTCGATTGAATTCAGCTGTGATATTAAATTTGGCCACGTGGAATGTAATTTTAGTACAGCACGTATTGCTCGTATAATAAATTTTTAGGTACGAATTTTTATGATAGTTTGATTAATTCGAAATATGAAATGTATATTTAATCAAATTTTATAAATCTCAACACCAAATGTGATCATCTTTTTGAGACTCTTATGTAACTTTTTTGTTATCTGCTTATGTTTAAAGTTATTGTTTCATTTCTCAATATTATTTAACTTTTATTTGCACGTGCAAACCAAGTGCGTAGTGACAATGCCGACAATTAAGTTTTGAGAATAAAGCACATCTGGTTTCCTATTTAAATAAAACTTTGAAGACATCCATTTGAGTTCGCCCATCACAATTTTTCCCATTATACATATGCATGCCTGCATACACGCACGCACGCTCGCACCTACGCACACCTACATGCACGCATGCACGCACGCACGAACGCACGCACGCACGCACGCACACACGCTAGCAAGCCTGCACGTACGTACACATGTATGCAAGAACGCACGCAAATACGCACGCACGCCCGCACATACGCACAGACGCACGCACCCACACTCACAAAACAAACACACATAGATAATAAACATTTTGTAAGAAATAAAATTAGAGGCCAAACCAAGTAACCATATGGTTACATTGCTCACATTTTAGTCAATTGCCCAAAAATAATAATCAATACGAAAAGATAGGCTCTACCTCTTTGTTTTTTTTTTAATTTCTAATGGAAAATCTAAAAAAAGACAATGGAACTGAATAAATAAACAAACAGCTATAAACACAGTTAAGTCTATCTACTTATTTATTTTGGTAAACAATTTCTTTTTTAAATCGTTATCAATCCGACCAAAATTCTGGTAATAAAGAAAGATTTTTATTTCACCTATGTATTATCATTATAGAGGAAACAATAAGTAATTTCTGAGTAAATTATTTTATTTTAGTGATAATGAAGTCTAAATATAAATCTTTGCCATATTTAAAAACTATTTTAGATTCTAAACTAGAAGTACTATTTAGCAATAACCATTTGTTTTATAATTTATGGAATAATACATTGATTGATTTTGCATTGAATCTCGTCTATTTTATTACGCTATACAAAATAAACGATCTAATCTTATTTATTGTTCTACTCGTACTAAAATATTCATCTTCCACTGAAATCTAGTTACACGATATGTGTAATATATCAGATCACTAAGTTAAACAGCTGTAAGAAAAAAAAGAACGAAAAGATTTTGGTATAAATATTGCAAAATATAAGTTAACCATTGCCTCTCGTAAATTCGTACAAAAATAGCCAGCATTAAACGCAGGTATCAAAATTTGTTTCATAAGTCACTTCTTGTGAAAGTTAAATTTTGTGTCCTTGTGTGCCATAATTGTATGTGTCATTTTCCTGTTCCTCACCTAAGTATAATTTAATTACATTAAACATAATACAGGATCCGCAAGAATACAGGGCGTCGTCGTCAAGCGGCTGCGAAACACAATAATTTCAAACATACATCATGCAGGCGACCTAAGACTCGACAGTGTCTGCAGACGAAGCGAGATAACAAAATGTGGGTAACGTATAGACCGGCCTATTTGGAAATTTGAAAGAAATCGTCATTATTGAATGTATTTGTCGTTAATTCTGTCGAAATTCATTATCACTTAATATTTATTCACAACTAAATGAAACTACGTGATGTATTATTTCTAATTTGTTTCAATTCTTAACCATGAACTAGGTTTCATTGTATGACAACATCTTCAGGTGGGCAATTTGTAGTGCTTAGTTCTGAATAAAAATTAAGTGAAGTCAAATTTATTTGGGGCTGAAATTATTAATGGTGGAACAGTTATTATCGAGGGTTAGATTAAAAAAAAGAAGCGGGAAAAGAAATGGCCTGGCTATCTATGATTTATAAATTAGCATAGCTTGTTCAATATTTTTAAAGATAAAAAGTAAAATTAAAAGTGTTGAAACAACCTATGACGGATACAGTGGTCGTAATTAAAAATAAAAGGGTTAAATAATTTTTTTGGAAACCCCCGACTAAAAGAAAGTAAGAACCTATTAACGCAATTACAAACCCAAGAAAATCCGTTGGAGCTGCCATTGCCATTTCCGTTCCCAATATCAATTACATTGTATCAGCATATAAAAGCTATTTGCCCACCTAACAGAATTTCAATTAGTCACGAGCTGATAAAGTTGCAAAATTTTAGCATACGCCGGATTTTCTTGTTGGTGTAGTTATATTATTAGGTTCCTACTTCCTTTTATATGGGGGATTTAAAAAAAAATATTTAATCGATTTTCAATTATAACAACTACATCGCTCATGGGGATTTTAATTTTACTTTTTATTAATAACTAAGCTTCTAAAAAAACATGCGCCAAAGGGCAAGCTTCTGTGGGTATTAGTAGAGTACCGCCGAAGTCGAAGAAAGGCCACAATGTAGCTAATCTAGATCAACAAAAAATGTTTATTGCAGCGCCCCGTGTTAACATAACACCTGACACCTGACTAATAACCTTCGTCTTGAAATCACAAACTGTTTTTATCAAAAACTGTATCTAAATCGATCAGAGAGTTTTGCAGCATTCGTTTGCAACAAAATGGTGCAATGTTCCCTGACGAGCTGACACCGTAACACATATCTAAGAATATATCGATCAAACCACTTTGGAGATAAATGAGAACATCATTTGCGACAAAATGTTGCACCGCCCCCTGGTGAGCTAATATTATAACACCTGCTTGAGAACAATCGCCGATTAGTCTCAAAAATTTTAGGGAAAATCATATCTATATGAATCAAATCATTTTGGAGATAAATGCGAACATTCAATTGCAACAATTTTTTTATTACGGCGCCCCCTAGTGAGTAATCCTCGTAAAAGTATCTAAGAGCCATTGCCAGTGGTTCACAAATATTTTACAGAAAACCGTGACTAAATTGGTTAGACCGTTTTGGAGATAAATGGGAACGTTGGATTGCACACACAAATAAATAAACAACCTTTCAGCCTAAACGCCCTCCTCCGTTCCGTCCTAGGTGAAAATTTAATTCTATCTTTCCAAATAAGTTTTGTAAAAGAACCAAAAATTAATACGTAAAAAATTGAAAAAAATTAATGATACTTATGATCGACATAGTTGTATATTTAAAAACATAAATCACAGAAAATGTAAAAGAAAAATTAAATTCGGTTTTGATTTATTTTCTGGTTAAAAGTACAGAAGCGTGAGTTTAAAAGAAATCAAAGGACACTTGCATAAATATTTCAAAACTATGTTTCTGACATTAAGTAACAACTGATGTGTCGTCACCATGATGTGTCGGGTTGATTGCAAGGCATACGGCCAAATACGGAAAATATATTTATGAAATAAAATTGTCCTTATATGTATTAGTAAATAAACAAATAAAATAAATAATTACATTGTTAATTAACTAAAGAATCGATAAAGGTTTTTAAATTCTTCGTGAAATAAACTTTTGAATATCACATGTTCATAATTTATTATTGTGTAGTATGAGCAATACGGGTTTTAGTGACTAGACAAAAAGATTTTTGAAAAACTTTCTATGCATCACATATAAGGAGACTTATGACCTTTAGAAATTAAAAAGCGTGCTTTTTTGGTTTGTTTGCTATAAAAACATTTACGTCAACAATTAGTCAATCAATATTCAATCTTTATTTTTATTTTTCTTGTAAAGAAATTATTATACTGGAGGAATAAAGTGAATTGTTTTGCTCTTCTATATGCAATAGCATGTAATTTTTAATGAAAAGAAGTCCAAATTTTAAAAATATACTTAATAATAAGAGGTAATAATACTTTGTTAAGTTTCGTGAAAGGTTCCTTTCTCCATAGCCGATGAACTTTATGTCTCATACACACTCATCACATCGCCTTACATCCCATTAAAACTTTTAATAGTACTATTATTCTTACGGCTTTATATTGAAAAAGAAATGTTTTTATTTTCCTTTTAAAAATTAAAAGTTATACAGGCGATAATTTACAAGTGATAATTAGTATGAACATAGAAATTCTCTTATGATTTCAAGAAAAAGGGGAACAAATTTCATTGTAAATTATAACAAATTATATTATTAAATTTTAAATAAAAATTTTTTTAGAATTATACGAAATTAAAGTGAATAACTTATATGGTGTGACCGTACCTATAAAGTGAAACAGCAATAGCCTTCCGCAGCACCCGTCCTGCTCGCCGGTCAAGAATCGTCTGTTGCGGCGGAGCTAGCGGATATTAAAATTCCAGACATCTCGCGACAATTTTCCCTTTGAAAATGGGTCGCGGCAGATAGAGCTGCGGCTTGCTGTGGCGAAATGAAGAGTGATTGACGTTTAATTACCGTCTTACCGGATTATAATGACAATTTTGCCTTCATCCCTTAGTTGTCGAGATGCGTGAGGCGTTCGTTGCGATCTGTTTTCTGTGTTGATAATGTAAGATGTTTGTATTTCGATAATATTCTGTGATGTGACGTGAATGAGTCGAATTGAGTTATACGTAAAAATGTTGATACATTTCAAGTACATTACGTATTACACGGTCCTGTTTATATTATTGTATAAACATCAAGCTTCGGATAGATCTGCAATATTAAAAAGAATTCTGAGGGGTAAATAAATTTAATGGAACTAGTTTATTTGAAAAATATATTTAATGTCTGTTTGGGACCGTTACCTGTACTCATAGGCAAAAACAAAATCAGCAGGAGGTAAAATTATAAACCAACAAACACTTAATATTTCCAAACATAATAGCGACTTCATTTTCTATGTGTACAATGGTATATAGAAGTACGTTTTGGATAAATTAAAATATGTATACAAGTTAAGTGGAATCATTACGAATCTCACTTACATTGCTAGAATTCTCAATTAGTATCCTAATTTATGGTACTCTGATTGAAATATGTAGAAGTAATCATGAATGTAAAGTTTGAGAATTTGAAATGTTTTAAAAATGTTGGGATAATTTAGAAAAATTTAAAGATATATCATATCTCAATTAAAGCAAAGTAAAAGAACACACGAAAAAGAAAGAGGATGAGAAGACACGAACACGAATTAGAACGAAATATGTTTGGGAAAAGCAAATATATATTAAGTAGAGGAGCTTTACATTAAGGTATTTTAAATTCAATACGAGAACATTGAACATAGATCTATGGATTTAAATAGTTCATTTCATTTTGTTATCAATTAATTTCCAATTGAATCTTTAATTTTACTTCATCATCAATTCAGACGCTGATTAAATGAAATGAACGATATTCTAGGACAAACCTGTATTGATTTTAATTACGTGACTTAGGACGAATAGAAGATATAAAATGTATTTGAATAAAGTATAAATATTATATTAATAAATAATAAATCCAGTAATAAATCTGTTTTATGTTCAACTGTAAACCGAATATGCGATTTCCTAAAAAGATAAAGTGGTGTGACGAAAAGAAAATGGTATGTTTAAACAACTAGAGAACAAGGTAAAATAAGAATCATAAAAACTTTTCTTCATTTGTATGCAGTGTTCACATGTATACCTTTATTTGTTTACACATGTGTAAAAACAATGCTCACACGCATTCCAGCATACATAAGTACAAGAGAATACGATTCCGTGTATATGTGTGCGTGTGCGTGTATGTTTGCTGCCGTACGTGAGTATACGACTACATTTGTTGGTGCGTGCGACACATGTACTTGCGCTTGTATGTGTGCGTGCGTTCCTACTTGCGTACGTGCTAACGCGCTTACGTGCATGGGAGTGTCGAGCGTGGTTTCGGGTGTGAGTGTTTGTATGATACCTACGTGTGCGCGTGATACCTACCTGTATGTGTGTGTGTGTATTTGTGCAGGTACATGTGTGTATATAGCTGTGTGTATGTGGGCATTTTCCTTTGACTATGTGAATATGCATGTATGAACGTGTCCGTGCGTACATCATATGCGCATTCGTCCGTCCATCCTTGTACATGTACGATTAGTGCAAGTAGTTACCGAAGATGTGCGGTGCGTGTATGCGTGTGGTGCATGGTGCAGGAATACATATTTGTAAGCACACACACGTACGAGTATGCGTGGGCTAATGCAAATATACATTCGTGCTTGCATGCAATGGCGTATGTATACGTGTTCACGCATATACATATTCATGGGAAACTGTGACTGAAAGTGTGCTTGTATATGCCTATGTATATGTGTGTTTTCTAAAATTGTCTGAGGTCTAAAAAAATTCATTTTTTCCGTAGTTTTAGTCATAAATTGGACAACGATCTGGAATGCGTTCATTGAGCACAAAATAAGGGTAAAAGTCTACAGCGTTAGGGTTAAGCTTATGCCATTATATCTATTTAAATGAAAAAAGACGTTGGCAACATTTCAAATTTGGTACTAATAATAACATAATATGAAACTACAAAATGGGCGGCAGTAGCTTGCTTTAGTTGCGGTCTAAAATTTTGTCTAAAGTCAAAAGAAACTAATTTTTTCCGTTGGTTCAGACATGATATAAAAAGTTAGGTCCTTGAATGCGTTCATTAAACTCGATATAAGGGTAAAAGTCTGCAACGTTAGGGTTAATCTAGTGCCATTACATCTATTTAAATTAAAGTGGAGTAATAAGACTTTGGCAACATTTCACTTTTAGTACTAAAAATTAACATAATGTGAAACTACAAAATGGGTGGCAACAGCCTGCTTTAGTCGCGACAGTTATAACAAATGAAAATAAAAATTTAACACTGCTCGTAGATAAAATCTTATTACACAGACAAAACTTTATTCTAGCTTAAAAAGGTTGGTATTTAAATATCTGTATAAAACGAATGGTATTTATTATTGATTTTTTATTCGTCTGTTATAATTTATTTAAATAATATTATTAAGTTTTGTATAAAATAATTAAATATGTCGTTGTTGATAATAGTGACTTTTTACAATGATATGGTTCTAAGTATATATTACGAATACTTTTTGTTTTGCTTTCCTTAATTTTATAAACAAGAAATATTTTTATATTTATATGACATGTTTTTTTCTTCATACTCGCACAGATTTGTTAAGAATGAGTATAATAATCATTACTAGTGCATGATGCATGATATTCTTTTTTTGTAAGAGGACAGTAATAACTGAACTTTGTTATTGTTTTAAAAAAATGATTTTCCACCTATATCTAACAAGTTTTATATATACCTCTGTAATACATTTTCCTTGAAATTTTCTTGTCTCAGCCTTTGGTAATGGTATAGAAGCAAATTAAATTTTGTTTTTTTTTCTTAATTACATATGGGTGGGATATCGTTCATATGTGTGGGATATAGTGTGAGATATCGTTCAAAGGGGTAATGATAAGAGCTTCAAATATAATATTTTACTTATTTAAATATTCAGAATATTTTGAAAAATGTGCCAAATGAATATGTATTCACCTCTCATATTTCCAAAACTGAAGCCGACATTATGAAAACAATTGGGTTTTTAAAAGCCAACTTAAAATATTAAAAAAACCATAGTAAATATCCTAGATCATTTAATTTTTTAAATATCAATCACGCTTTTATGCCTATCAAAAATGAAATGTTTAAAATTTTTACATTGCGAAAAATCAATATTTTTAAATAGTTTAATATGCATACTACGTACACTTATATATAATTACCTAAATTTGCTTACCTAGATAAACCTCTGAGTATCTGGGTAACCCTTGTGGTGAAAATTTTATTCGTGCTTAAGAAGTTATTTAATTTGGCAAGGATATTAGTTTCAATTTTTTCCTTTATGATTAATGATTGAATACTCATTTATTTGTAGATATTTTGAGGCTATCAGTATAAATAAAATGTTATTTTCTTTATGTAATTCATTACTGGTGAATATTTTGTTAAACTAATTTTTATTGACCTAATATCTGATATGAAGAAAGTTACTGCATAAAAAATTTAACAAAAGTCAATGAAAATTGGAATAAACATCGTAAGTAAATTTTTAAAAATATTGTAATATTATTAAATTACTAGGCTTCAAATTTACAACTTTTTTTACCGACTTTTTACAAAATTTTGGAACGAATTACATTTATTTTTTCAAGTTATATTTGACTCTGTTTATGAATTAGATACCAAACTAGATGTATATAATCAATGCAAATGTATAATTCGCTTTTGGCCCTTATTTTTTTTAAGAACTTGTTAAAAATATTTAACATTGAAAACGCATTGCTAACGATTTTCTTTTACAAAAATTTGCTTCTGCTTAGTATTATTCTTAGTTTTCTTAGTATCTTTCTAAAAAATTGACAAATAAATGTGAGTCTGTCAGAAAAGGAAATACGTACATACATTCTTCTTGACAATGTTTTTTCTAATTTTTGAACGACTTCGAAAGATGGTCACATAAATCGCTAAATACGTTTGTCAGTGGCGATAAATGGCAATGATGATTAAATTACATACACTCGTGTAACTCTGAGGTGACGATGTATTCTACGAAGTACGCCAGTAAATTGACGATGTATTCTACGACCTACGCCAGTAAATTGACGATGTATTCTACAACCTACGCCAGTAAATTGACGATGTATTCTACGAAGTACGCCAGTAAATTGACGATGTATTCTACGAAGTACGCCAGTAAATTGACGATGTATTCTACAACCTACGCCAGTAAATTGATGATGTATTCTACGACCTACACCAGTAAATTGAAGATGTATTCTACGATACTACGACCTACTAAATTTACGCTACCTAGCTACATTAATATATCTAACTCTACAATACCAGATTTTATTAAAAAGTAATTGTATTTAAATATATTTGTTTTGCAGCAGGTACCAATATTTATCGATTGTTATACAGTTAAGAATTGTAATTAATTAGTAATAATTTTTTTACCTAGCAATATTTTGTGGCGAGAGACAAGGATTATCATGTGGAAAATTAACTCTATAAGTGTAACAGATCTTAATTACTGCATTATAAATAAGAAAACCATTAAGACAATTTTTGATGAAAAAACAGTGATTTTGTTTTATATACTATGTATTTGTGTGTGTGTGTGTGTGTGTGTGTGTGTGTATATATATATACATACATATTCATAAACAAACTTGTGTAACTAAATAAACGCATAGACTACAGTGTAGTAAAACTATAGAACCAAAATGCTATAAGTGTATAATATCTGCATCCTAACAAACTCTAAATAATTGACAACTTAATAAAAGATGTTTAAAAAATATAGCTACAGAATGTAACTAAAAATATAAACAGCAAATTTGAAATAACAATATATATCGTACGCATATATATCAAAGCGAGGAATGGTTATTACGTCTTTTTACATATTAATGTAGACGAAGGATTTTTTACGAAAATACTCTAAAAATCAAAGCCCTCACACTAATATAACACATTATTTCCTTACAATGCATTTTAGAATTTATTCAATGGCCTTGTTCAAGATAATGTGAAAACGTAATACGTAATAATTATTAAATATACATTATGCCAGGAACTTTTATTTTTGTAACTAATAATAAAAAAAAAAATTACCTTTCTGCAAACATCATTTACGTTGACATATCTGATTGTTTGATGGTTATGTATTTTAAATATATATTTTTGGCTTTCTAAATTAAGACTATTTCTGTTATTGTCATAAATCTTTATTATGTACTCAAAACTCATCACTACACATCAAACATTTTAAATGTCAAGATATTATAACAGCAGTTCAGATAATTGGAAATTGTGTAGTGGTTTCTCGTAGTATAGACGATTTCTTAAAGTTGATCACTGTCGAAAAAGGGAATATGGATAAAACTTATTCTAAGGTTTAGACGACATATGACGTCTCGAATAAATCCCTGTAAATATAGCATACGGTAATGTATTTATTTTTTTTGTTACCTGTTTTGTTTATCTATACGAAACTTTATCATTAGATGTGATAACTTGCAAATGCCAACTTATTATATATTAAAAGCAATACATAGAAATAGAAATTACTTAGGGGTTTCTCGCAGCTACTAATAAGTTCAAAATGTTGATCTCTGTCGAATATGAGGAACGTAAGCCAAAAGGCCGACAGAAATAGGTTAAGATTTATGTAACAAATAGGAACTCGGTATGAGTTTTTTAAACAGATTAAATAGATTTCTGAATTGTTCGCTTTTAGGTTAAATACAATATTTTTATATTAAGAAAATCATAATAATGGTTCTTTCGTTATATTATGTAATTTTAACAATTAATAATATTTAAGCTATGAACCATATAATGAAACAAAAATTTAGTCCTTAATTTTATGGTTTACAATAAAACACTAACAATATTTTTGTGCTTGCTGTAAAGATTATTTATTAAATCACAGTTAAATATCAAAATATTTATTTTCAAAAAAAGTAAAGAGACAGATCCGATGGTTTGAAATAATAATCTCAAAACAGATACATTTAGGAAAATAATCAAGATACATCGCAGTATTTAACGACTCGTTAATTAAACACTTTATAATTCCAAAACTCTCTTAAACCACTTCTGAAGTCCGAGTAACTTTAAACCTTTTAACATCAAACAAAACCCGAGGTGCTTTTGTAAAAAAGATAAACATTAAATAACGTACTTTTTCATAGGATTCATTAGAGTGAAACGCCCCTTGCCTTTCTTAAATATCGCCAAACATTAAGCATAACACCGCTATGTGAGTTTACATTAACGTTCCTTTACGTTTATTAAACGTAACAAATACGGGCCAAGAAATAAGAATTACTGTAATGACCTTATTTATAAGGGCCTTACCTCAATAAACTTTTTGAATAATATCGTCGAATATATCAAGTACAGTACGATGTGGCCCGGGAAAATTGCGTTCTCCCGTGCCGGGTGAATGTTTATGTTTTTCTTATATTTTTGTCAAAACAATCTTCGTAGTTAATGTGTTTAAGTTGGCGATTAATAATTTCGAAAAAGAAAATAGAGTAATATAGTTAGACGATGTGGAGTAAAAGAAAATATTAATAGAATAATTGACTTTTGGTTTAAATATACTAGTCAATGGTACTGACATTGATAAAGATATGGTTTTGAAATAATTTTTTTTCGGTAAATATAGTGGATAATGTAATTAATGTAATTTTCAAAATAACTGTATTCAGGGACTTCAAAATTGGCACGTTACTTATTTATTTTTCGCTAGCTAACTTTTCTAAATAACCATGTAAGAATTGAAAAGAAGGTATATAAAAATATTAAAAAAAATAATTTTCTACGTCATGTTCAGGTTTATATAATTTTTATATTATATAAAAGTCTTATTTTGAAGGCAATATAAATATTCATAAATTTAAATTGCATATCTAAAAAGATGTAACAAAAATTATATTGATCTCTCTCCTCTGATTTCCAAAACGACTGAACCAAATATCGTGGAAAAAACACAGTTAGTAAAACCGGACTAGAAAATTATACGAAAACTATAGCGGTTATATTATGCGTTATACAAATAATTGCGTTACACAAATTAATATTTTTAAGACATTTTTAAAGTACTATGTACCCTCAAATCTTTATGATCGTCTAAATGTGTACGGTACCTGGTCAGTTAAGTTCTGCTCGGGTTTGATAGTTTTTCAGTTGTCACAACGTCTGCGATAAAATTTAAATCTACGTATTTATTGAATATGTTTACCCTCATAGTTCATTCTGATATTCATCTAGCTAAATTACATGTATAAAATATTATAAGTCAAAGAAACTAATTAAACACGGTTTTGTAGCAAAATGAATTAAAAAATAAAAAAATTATCTTTAAATATAGAGATTTTTGTTCAAAATGAACTGATGTCTCAACAGTCTGTATAAGTAAATTTTTTTCTACTAAATTTGTAATAAGAATGAAGAGATTTCTTTCATTTAGAAAATTACTGTAAAATTAACTTTAAAAAAGGGGACAACAAGCGCATTACGTTATTTATATATTAAAGTTATTTTTGTCAATAACTTTATCCTTATTTCAGGTACGTTAAAAAAATTAAGGTATGCCCAGTATATTTAAAGCTTATTTTTTAGCACATATTACTACAAGGCATGTTTCTATTTAGTTTTATTCAAATTATAATCATGTTTTCTAAATGTTTAGTTATGAAATGTTTGTATTATCATTGGTTCTTGATACGTGTGTCGACTTTCAACTAACTAGGAATTTCTGCAGGTGGGTGAAAATATAATTGAAATATTCCGTTATGTACATACGCGTATATAAATGCAAGTGAAACTAATCTGAAGGGTGTAAACATAGGGAATATTTTTTTTCGTTTTTTTTTTAATAGTAAATATAAAATGTATTTAAATAGAGCATAAATTTTATATTAATAAATAATAAATCTGTTTTATGTTCTAATGTAAACTGAACATGCGATTTCCTAAAAATCATAAAGGGATGGGACGAAAAGACAATGGTATATTTATGCAACTAGAGAACAAGGTAAAATAAAAATCTTTTTAAAACTTTTCTTCATTTGCATGGAGTGTTCACATGTATTCCTTAAGTTCTTTACACATGTGTAACAACAATGCTCACGCGCGTTCCAGCATGCATAAGTACAAGAGAATACGATTCCGTCTATATGTATGTGTGTGTGTGAGTGAATGCCTGCAGGCTTGTGTAGGCGTGTGCGTGTATGTTTGTGACCGTACGAGAGTTTGTGATATACCTATGTGTGTGCGTGATACCTGTCTTTATATGTGTGGGTTTTTGCAGGTACATGTGTGTATATAGCTGTGTGCATGTGCACATTTTCCTTTGACTATGTGAATATGCGTGTATGAACATGTCCGTGCGTACATGAATGTGCGCATTCATCCGGCCATCCTTTTACATGTACGAGTAGTGCAAGTGGTTCCGAAGGTGCGCGGTGCGTGTATGCGTGTGATGCATGATGCAGATATACGTATTTGTTAGCGCACACATGTATGGGTATGCGTGGGCTAATGCAAATATACATTCGTGCATGCATGCATTGGCGTGTGCATACGTATTCACGCATGTTTGTACACGTCTATGTATATGTGTGTGTTTTAAAAAAATTCTCTAAGTTCTAAAGAAATTAATTTTTTTCCTAGGTTTAGTCATGAAATGAAAAAAATAAAGTTCTGAAATGCGTTCATTGAACGCAATATAAGGGTAAAAGTCTGCAGCGTTACGGTTAAGCTTACGCCATTATATCTATTTAAATGAAAGTGGAGTAAAAAGACTTTGACAAAATTTCAGTTTTGGTACTAATAATTAACATAATGCAAAACTACAAAATTGGCGGTACCAGCTTCCTTTAGTTGCGGTCTTAGGTGTTGTCTAAGGTCTAAAGAAACTAATTTTTTCCGTTGGTTTAGACATGATGTAAAAAGTTAAGTTTTAGAATGCGTTCATTGAACTCCATATAAGTGTAAAAGTCTGCAGCGTTAGATTTAAACTAGTGCCATTATATCTATTTAAATGAAAGTGGAGTAATAAGACTTTGGCGACATTTCACTGTTAGTACTAAAAATTAACATAATGTGAAACTACAAAATGGGTGGCAACAGCTTGCTTTAGTCGCCACAGTTATAACAAATGAAAATAAGAATTGTACCCTGCTCGTAGATAAAATCTTATTACACAGACAAAACTTTATTCTTCCTTAAAAAAGGTCTGTAATTAAATCTCTGCATAAAGCGAATAGTGTTTATTATTGACTTTTTATTCGGCTGGAATAATATTATTAAGTTTTATATAAAATAAATAAAAATTTCGTAATCGATAATAGTGACATTTTACAATGATATGGTTCTAAGTATCTATTATGAATATTTTTGTATTGCTTTCCTTAATATTATAAAAATAAAATATTTATATATTTTTGTAATACGTTTTTTCTTCATACTCGCACAGATTTGTTTAGAATGAGTATAATTATCATTTCTAGTGTGCGATGCATAATATTCTTTTTTTTGTAAGGGGACAAGAATTTTCGCCTCGAAGATATTTTTTTATTAATTTAAATATTCAGAAATATTAGAAATATTGTGAAAAACATATTCAGAAATATTTTTAAAAACATGCCAAACGAATATGTCTCTCCTCTCATTTCTAAAACTTAAGCTGTAATTATAAAAACAATAAGGTTTTCAAAATCGTACGCAAAAGTAATTAAATAACTATAGTGAATATTCTGGACCTTTTAATTTTTGAAATATAAATCATGCTTTTATGCCCGTGAAAAATGAAAAGTTTTAAATTTTTACTTTGCGAAAAATCAATATTTTTAAATAGTTTAATATACATACTACTTACACTTATATAAAATTACCTAAATATAGTTATCTAGATAAACCTCTAAGTATCTGGGTAACCTTTGTGGTGAACATTTTTTTCATGCATAAGAAGTTATTTAATTTGGAAGGGATATTAGTTCTAATTTTTAAATTTTTTATTAATGATTGAACGCATATTTATTTGTAGACATTTTGAGGATATCAGTATAAATAGAATGTTATTTTCCTTATTATGTAATTAATCGCTGGTGAATATTTTGTTAAAATAAATCTTATTGACCTAATATCTGATATGAAAGAAGTTACTGCATAAAAAAATTAACAAAAGTCAAGGAAAATTGGAATAAATGTCGTGATTGATTCCTACATATATGAGGCAATTTTTATTATGGGTATCGTATTTAAGTTATACAATTCCAAAAATGAAAAATAAATCGATGCCAAGTTCGAAATATTTTTCAATGCAAAACTCGACATGTGATATTACTTTGCAAATACGTACAAAAATTGTAGGTATTAAATTTCTAGGCTTTGAATTTACAACTTTTTATATCGGTTTTTTACAAAATTTTGGAATGAATTACATTTCTTTTTTTTATTTTTTCAAGTTATATTTGACTCTGTTTCTGAATTAGATATTTGACTTTATTTATAAATTAGATACCAAACTAGATGTATATAATCAATGCAAATGTATACTTTGCTTATGGCCTTTATTTTTTGAAGAAATTGTTAAAAAATGTAACGTTGAAAACGCATTGGTAAACAATTGTTTCTGCTTAGTATTGTTCTTAGTTTTCTTACAATCTTTCTAAAAAAATAGCCAAATAAATGTGAGTCTGTCTCTCAGAAAAGGCAATACATACACACACTCTTTTTGACCATTTTTTTCAAATTTTTTAACGACTTCGAAAGATGGTAACATAATTCGCTAAAGACGTTTGTCAATGGCGATGAATGGCAATGATGACTAAATTACATACACTCGTGTGGCTCTTTGTGTAAAAAATAAATTTAATTATTTGTAATAAAGTAATTCCAAAAGCTTATTTCTTGTCTGCATCCGAAACAAGGTCTTCTGTGGTTTAGAAGATGAAGGTGTTTATTACTTTATGTATTGCAGTTAATTAATATTTATTACGAACGAAAAGTAAATTACATTCAAAGAAATCGTAATATTCATGCTCAGGAAACTATTAGTCATATTCACAGGAGTGATACTAAAGTTACGTTAACACAGCTTTGAAGTAATTTGTTCGTCTAATTGAGGCTGTGGACATACGTACGCCTACGCCAGTAAATTGACGATATATTAGTAAAATAGACGCAAATTTCTGCAAATAAGCGAGTGCCACGACCTATTTACGCAACCTAGCTATATTAATATGCTGAACTCTACAATAGAAGATGTTATTAATAAGTAGTTGTATATAAACATATTTGTTTAGCAGCAGATACCAGAGTTAAGAATTGTAATTAAATTGTAATAATATTTTTAACTAGCATTGATTTTGCGAGGGACAAGAATTATCATGTTGAAAATTAACTCTAAAGTGTAACAGATTTTAATCTCTGAATAACCCATTATAAAAGGAAAACCATTAAGACAATTTTTGATAAAATAACAGTTGCGAAAACAGCGATTTTTATTTTATGTAATATATGTTTTTTGTGTGTGTCTATAATTGTTATTACAACAGGAACAGGTTAAGATTTATACATATATATATATATATATATATATATATATATATATATATATATATATATATGTATATATATATATATATATATATATATATATACAAACTTGTGTAACTAGATAACCGCATATAATACAGTGCATTAAAACCATAGAACCAAAATGCTACTAGTATATAATATCTGCATCCTAACCAACTCTAAATAATTGACAAATTACTAGAAGATGCATAAAAAATATAACTACAAAATATAACTAAGAATATGAGTAAAAATATAAACAGCAAAATATAAATAAAAATACATTACGTACGTATGTATATCGAAGTGAGGGATGGTTATTACGTCTTTTTACGTGTTAATGTAGACGAAGGTATACTCTGAAAATCTCTAAAGTTCAAAGCCCTAACACTAATGTAACTTTTTTTTTTCCTTATTACGCATTTTAGAATTTACTCAATGGCCTTGTTCAAGATAATGTGAAAACGTAAGATATAATATTTATTAAAATACAATATGCTAGGAACTTTTAATTTTTGTGACTAATAATAATATTATTTTAAATATATATCTTTGACTTTCTACCTTAAGACTGTCTCTGTTATCGTCATAAATGTTAATTATGTACTCAACATTTATCACTACACGTCAAAAATTAACAGCAGTTCAGGTGACATCAGTTCAGATACAAGGAAATTGCGTAGTGCTTTCTCGCAGTACCGACGATTTCTTAAAGTTAATCATTGTCGAATGCATGATAAAACTTGAAATAGATTTTAAGGTTTACACGAAAAATGACGTCTCGAATAAATCCCCGTAAATATAGCTTATGGTAATGTATTTGATTTCTTTGTTACCTGTTTTTTTTAAATATACGAAACTTAATCATCAGATGTCATTACTTGCAAATGCCAAATTATTATATATTAAAAACAATACAGACAAATAAACATTTCTATATTGCTTTTAATATATAATAATTTGGCAAAAAAGGGGTTTCTTGCTGCTACTAATGAATTCAAAAAGTTAATCACTCTCCAATATGAGGAACATGAGTCAAAACGCCAACTGGAATAAGTTAAGTTTTATGTAACAATCGGGGTGAGTTTTTTAATCAGATTAAATTGATTTCCGAATTGTTAGTTTTAGGCTGAATATAATATTTAAATATTGTGAATATCACAATAATGGGTACATTTGTTATATTATGTGATTTTAACAGTAATAAAATAACACGTTCCATATAATGAAACAAAGGTTCTTTCTACTGGTTCTTCTTTATCTGTTGATTTATACCTTAGAATTTTATAGCTTAGCGTAAAAAATTAAGTAAGATCTACATGCTTGATGTAAGGAGTATTTATTAAATCACTTTTAAACATGTAAATATTCCTTTCCAAAAAATGAAAAGAGAAAGATCCGATAGTTTGAAATAATTATCTCGAACACATACCTTTAAGAACATAATCAAGTGACATCGCAATACTTAACGACTCATTAATTAAACACTTTATACTTCTAAAACTCTCTAAAACGACTTCTAAAGTTCGCGTAACTTTAAACCTTTTAACACCAAACAACAGCCGAGGTGCTACTGTAAAAAAGATAAACATTAAAGAACGTACTTTTTCATAGGATTCATTAGCATGAAACGCCCCTTGCCTTTCTTAAATATCGCCAAACATTAAGTAAAACACCGCTATGTGAGTTTACATTAACGTTCCTCTACGTTTAGGCAACGTAACAAATACGGGCCAAGAAATAAGAATTACTGTAATGACCTTATTTATAAGGGCCTTGCCTCAATAAACTTTTTGAATAATGTCGTCGAATATATCAAGTACAGTACGATGTGGCCCGGGAAAATTGCGTTCGCCCGTGCCGGGTGAATGTTTATGTTTTTCTTATATTTTTGTCAAAACAATCTTCATAGTTAATGTGCTTAAGTTGGCGATGAATAATTTAAGAAAAGAAAAATAGCGTAATCCAGTTGTAAATGTTAATAGAATAATTGACTTTTTGTTTAAATATGCACGTCAACGGTACTGACATTGATAAAGATATTATTTTGAAATAATTTTTTTTCAGAAAATATAGTGAATAATATAATCACGTTTATCTTTATTCCTCGAAGATTTTTTTCAAAATAATGGTATTCAGAGACTTAAAAATTGGCACGTTACTTACTTATTTTTTGCTAGCTAACTTTTCCAAATAACCAGGTAACAATTAAAAAGAAGTAGTTAAAAAAATAAATTTTTATCTCATGTCCAGGTTTATATAATCTTTATATCATATAAAAGTCTTGTTTTGAAGACTATATAAATATTCATAAATTTAAATTGCATATCTAAAAAGATGTACCATCAATTTTATTGATCCCCTCTCTCCCCTGATTTCCAAAACGACTAAACCAAAAATCGTGGAAAAAACACAGTTGGTAAAACCGGACTAGAAAATTATACGAAAATTATAGCGGTTATCCTAGGTCTTATAAATTGAAATATCTGCATTATACAAATTAATATTTTTAAAACATTTTTGAAGTACTATGTACCCTTAAATGTATATGACCGTCTGGATATGAATGGTACCTGGTAATGTAAATTTTGCTCGGGTTTGACAGTTTTTCAGTGGTCACAGCGTCTACCATAAAATTTAAATCTACTTATATATTGAATATGTTAACCCTCATAGTTCATTCTAAAATTCACCTAGCTAAATTACACGTATATAAAATTATAGGTCAAAGAAACTAATTAAACACGGTTTTTTAGCAACATGAACCAAAAAATTAAAAAGTATTCTTTAAATATAGAGATTTTTGTTAAAAATGAACTGATGTCTCAACAATCTGTGTAAATAAATTTTTTTTACTAAATTTATAATAAGAATGAAGAGATTTCTTTAATTTAGAAAATTACTTTAAAATTAATTTTAAAAAAGGGGTAACAAGCGCTCCACGTTATTCATATATTAAAGTTTGTTTATTGAAGTTATTTTAGTTAGTTTAGTAAACGCAGGGAATAATTTTTTTTTGAATGGTATGTATAAAATGTATTTAAATAGATCGTAAATATTATATTAATAAATAATAATTCCAGTAATAAATCTGTTTTATGTTATAATGTACTACTATTAGTTATACTAACTATTAGTCATTTTCACAGGAGTGATATTAAAGTTACATTAACACAGCTTTGAAGCAATTTGTTCGTCTAACACAGGCTGTGGAAGGTACGCGTACGCCAGTAAATTGACAGTGTATTGTACGACCTACGCCAGTCAATTGACGATCTATTCTATGACCTACGCCAGTAAATTGATGATGTATTCTACGACCTACGCCAGTCAATTGACGATGTATTCTATGACCTACGCCAGTAAATTGACAATGTATTCTAAATCATAACAAACACTAAATTATTGACCAATTAATAGAAGATTTAGAAGAAATGTAACTACAAAATATAACTAAAAATATTACAAAAAAAATATAAACAGCAAAATTGAAATCAAAATATATTACGTATGTATATCAAAGAGAGGGGTGGTTATTACGTCTTTTTACGTGTCAATGTAGACGAAGGATTTTTTATGCAAATACTCTAAAAATCAAAGCCCTAGCACTAATGTAACTCATTATTTCCTTATTACGCATTTTAGAATTTACTCAATGGTCTTGTTCAAGAAGATGTGAAAAGGTTAGATATAATAATTATTAAAATACAATATGGCAGGAACTTTTAATTTTTGTAACTAATAATAACATAAAATTTTACGTTCTGTAAATATCATTAACATGTTTGATTTTTTTATACTTATGTTAATTAAATACATATTTTTGACATTTTACTTTAAGACAATCTCTGTTATCTTTCTTGTAACTTTGTAATAGCTGAAAACTTTATCATTGTATGTCAAAAATGTTAAGTGTCAAGATATTATAACAGCAGTTCAGGTGAATGGAAATTGCGTGGTGGTTTCTCGCAGTAAAAATGATTTCTTAAAGTTAATCACTGTCGAATATGAAAACATGGATAAAACTTGAAATAGATTCGAGGGTTTACGTGACGAACGATGCCTCGAATAAATTCCCGTAAAAATCGCTTACGGTAATTTATTTGATTTTTTTGTTACCTGTTTTGTTTACCTATACGAAACTTTATCATCAGATGTCATAACTCGCAAATGCCAACTTATTATTTATTAAAAGCAATAAAGACACATAGAAATTACTTAGGGGTTTCTTGCAGCTACTAATGAATTCAAAAGTTAATCGTTGTCGAATATGAGGAAAATGAGTTTTAGACAGATTAAATAGATTTCTGAATTGTTCGCTTTTAGGCTGAATACAATATTTTCATATTAAGGAAAATCATAATAATGAGTTCTTTTGTTATATTATGTAATTTTAACAATTGACAATGTTTAGGCTATGTACCATATTATAAAACAAAAATATTTTCTACTCATTCTTTTTTATCTGTTGATTTAGTCACTAATTTTATGGCTTACCATTAAACACTAAGTAATATTTACATGCTTGCTGTAAAGAGTATTTATTAAACCACAGTCAAATATCAAAACATTTGTTTTCAAAAAAAGTAAAGAAAGAGATCCGATAGTGTGAAGTAATATACTCACAACATATACATTTATGAAAATAATCAATATACATTGCAGTACTTAACGACTCGTTAATTAAACACATTGTAATTCCAAAACTCTCTTAAACCACTTTTGAAGTTCGAGTAACTTTAAACCTTTTAACATCAAACAAAACCCGAGGTGCTTTTGTAAAAAAGATAAACATTAAAGAACGTACTTTTTCATAGGATTCATTAGCGTGAAACGCCCCTTGCCTTTCTTAAATATCGCCAAACATTAAGTGTAACACCGCTATGTGAGTTTACTTTAACGTTCCTTTACGTTAACGAAATGTAACAAATACGGGCCAAGAAATAAGAATTACTGTAATGACCTTACTTATAAAGGCCTTGCCTCAATAAACTTTTGAATAATGTCGTCGAATATATCAAGTGCAGTACGATGTGGCCCGGGAAAATTGCGTTCGCCCGTGCCGGGAGAATGTTTATGTTTTTCTTATATTTTTGTCAAAACAATCTTCGTAGTTAATGTGCTTAAGTTGGCGATGAATAATTTAGAAAAAGAAAATAGAGTAATATAGTTAGATGATGTGGAGTAAAAGAAAATATTAATAGAATAATTAACTTTTGGTTTAAATATACACGTCAACGGTACTGTCATTTATAAAGATATGGTTTTGAAATAATTTTTTTTTCAGTAAATATAGTGGATAATGTAATTCAAAATTGGCACGTTACTTATTTATTTTTCGCTAGCTAACTTTTTCAAATAATGTAAGAATTGAAAAGAAGGTATATAAAAATATTAAAAAAAATAATTTTTTACGTCATGTTCAGGTTTATATAATTTTTATATTATATAAAAGTCTTATTTTGAAGAGTATATAAATATTCATAATTTTAAATTCCATATCTAAAAAGATGTAACAAAAATTATGTTGATCTCTCTCCTCTGATTTCCAAAACGACTGAACCAAATATCGTTGAAAAAACACAGTTAATAAAACCGGACTTGAAAATTATACGAAAACTATAGCGGTTATATTATGCGTTATACAAATATTTGCGTTACACAAATTAATATTATTCAGACATTTTTGAAGTACTATGTACTCTCAAATGTTTATGATCGTCTAAATGTGTACGGTACCTGGTCAGTTAAGTTCTGCTCGGGTTTGATAGTTTTTTCAGTTGTCACAACGACTGCGATAAAATTTAAATCTACGTATTTATTGAATATGTTTACCCTCATAGATTATTTTAATTTTCACCTAGCTAAATTAGATGTATATAAAATATAGGTCAAAGAAAATAATTAAACACGGTTTTGTAACAACACGAACTATAAAATAATAAAAATTCTTTAAATGTAGAGATTTTTGTTCAAAATGAACTGATGTCTCAACACTCTGTATAAGTAAATTTGTTTTTCTAAATTTATAATAAGAATGAAGAGATTTCGTTCATTTAGAAAATTTATTTAAAATTAATTTTAAAAAAGGGGACAACAAGCACCCCACGTTAAGAAACTAATTTTTTCCGTTGGTTCAGACATGATATAAAAAGTTAGGTTCTGGAATGCGTTCATTGAACTCGATATAAGGGTAAAAGTCTGCAGCGTTAGGGTTAAGCTAATGCCATGCCATGTATTTAAATGAAAGTGGAGTAATAAGACTTTGGCAACATTTCACTTTTAGTACTAAAAATTAACATAATGCGAAACTACAAAATGGGTGGCAACAGCTTGCTTTAGTCGCGACAGTTATAACAAATGAAAATAAAAATTTTGCACTGCTCGTAGATAAAATCTTATTACACAGAAAAAACTTTATTCTAGCTTAAAAAGGTTGGTTTTTAAATCTCTGCATAAAACTAATGGTATTTATTATTGATTTTTTATTCGACTGGAATAATATTATTAAGTTTTGTATAAAATAATTAATATGTCCTAGTTGATAATAGTGACTTATTACAATGATATGGTTCTAAGTAACTATTACGAATCCTTTTTATATTGATTTCCATTATATTATAAATATAAAATATTTTTATATTTATGTAATATGTTTTTTCTTCATACTCGCACAGATTTATTTAGAATGAGTAAATTATCATTACGGTAACAGTGAGGGGACAGTAATTACCAAACATTCTTATTCTTTTGAAAAAATGATTTTGCACCCTTATCTCGCAACTTTTTTTACGTACTTCTATAACGCATTTTTCTTGAAATTTTCTTATCTCAGCCTTAGGTAATGTTATAGGAGAAAATCAAAGTTTCCAATTTTTTTTCTTATTACAGATATGTGGGATATCGTTCATATGCGTGGGATATAGTGTGAGATATCTTTCAAAGTGGTATTGATAAGAGCTTCAAAGATATTATTATACTAATATAAATATTGAGAAATATTTTGAAAAACATATTCAGAAATATTTTGAAAAACATGCCAAAAGAATATGATTAACGTCTCTTATTTCCAAAACTAAAGCTGACATTATGAAAACAATTGGGTTTTCAAAAGCCAATGTAAAAATAAAAAAAACCGTAGTAACTATCCTAAATCATTTAATGTTTTAAATATAAATCACCCTTTTATGCCTGTGGAAGATGAAATATTTAATATTTTTACATTGCGGAACATGAATATTTTTAAATAGTTTATTATACGTACTACGTACATTTATATGTAATTACCTAAATTTGGTTATCTAAATAAACCTCTTAGTATATGGGTAACCTTTGTGTTGGAAATTTTATTCATGATTAAGAAGTTATTTAATTTAGTTCCAAATTTTTTCTTTTTGATTAATGATTGAATACATATTTATTTGTAGATATTTTGAGGATATCAGTATAAATAAAATGTAATTTTTCTTATTATGTAATTAATCGCTGGTGATCATTTTGTGAAAATTATTGTTATTGACCTAATATCTGATACGGAGGAAGTTACTGCATCAAAAAATTTACAAAAACAAGGAAAATTGGAATAAATATCGTGATTGATTCCTATATATATGAGGCAATTTTTATTATGGGTATCATATTTAAGTTATAAAATTATAAAAATGACATATAAATCGATGCCAAGTTCGAAACATTTTTCAATGCAAAACTCTCCATGTTATATTACTTAGCAAATCCGTACAAAAATTGAAGTTATTAAATTCTGGACTTTAAATTCACAAATTTTTATACCTGTTTTTACAAAATTTTGCAACGAATTACATTTCTTTTTTTTTATTTTTTCAAGTTATATTTGACTCTGTTTCTGAATTAGATACCAAACTAGATGTATATAATCAATGCAAATGTATACTTTGCTTATGGCCTTTATTTTTTGAAGAAATTGTTAAAAAATGTAACGTTGAAAACGCATTGGTAAACAATTGTTTCTGCTTAGTATTGTTCTTAGTTTTCTTACAATCTTTCTAAAAAAATAGCCAAATAAATGTGAGTCTGTCTCTCAGAAAAGGCAATACATACACACACTCTTTTTGACCATTTTTTTCAAATTTTTTAACGACTTCGAAAGATGGTAACATAATTCGCTAAAGACGTTTGTCAATGGCGATGAATGGCAATGATGACTAAATTACATACACTCGTGTGGCTCTTTGTGTAAAAAATAAATTTAATTATTTGTAATAAAGTAATTCCAAAAGCTTATTTCTTGTCTGCATCCGAAACTACGTCTTCTGAGGTTTAGAAGATGAAGGTGTTTATTACTTTATGTATTGCAGTTAATTAACATTTATTACGCGCGAAAAGTAAATTACATTCAAAGAAATCGTAATATTCACGCTCAGGAAACTATTAGTCATATTCACAGGAGTGATATTACGTTAACACAGCTTTGAAGCAATTTGTTCGTCTAATTGAGGCTGTGGACCTACGTACGCCTACGCCAGTAAATTGTCGATGTATTCGTAAAATAGACGCAAATTTCTACATATAAACGAGTGCCACGACCTATTTACGCTACCTAGCTATATCAATATGCTGAACTCTTCAATAGAAGATGTTATTAATAAGTAGTTGAATATAAATATATTTGTTTAGCAGTATCTATCGATCGATTTAGAGTTAAGAATTGTAATTAAATTGTAATAATATTTTTGACTAGCATTGTTTTTTTGCGAGGGAAATAAATTATCATGTTGAAAATTAACTCTAAAGTGTAACAGATTTTAATCTCTGAATAACCCATTATAAGAGGAAAACCATTAAGACAATTTTTGATAAAATAACAGTTTTGAAAACAGCGATTTCTATTTTATGTAAAATATGTTTTTATGTGTGTCTATAATTGTTATTACAACAGGAACAGGTTAAGATTTATACATACATATATATATATATATATATATATATATATACATATATATATATATATATATATATATATATATATATATATATGTATATATATATATATATATATATATACAAACTTGTGTAACTAGATAACCGCATATAATACAGTGTAGTAAAACCATAGAACCAAAATGCTACAAGTATATAATATCTGCATCCTAACAAACTCTAAATAATTGACAAATTACTAGAAGATGCATAAAAAATATAACTACAAAATATAACTAAAAATGTGAGTAAAAATATAAACAGCAAAATTTAAATAAAAATACATTACGTACGTATGTATATCGAAGTGAGGGATTGTTATTACGTCTTTTTACGTGTTAATGTAGACGAAGGTATACTCTAAAAATCTCTAAAGTTCAAAGCCCTAACTCTAATGTAACTCTTTTTTTTCCTTATTACGCATTTTAGAATTTACTCAATGGCCTTGTTCAAGTTAATGTGAAAACGTAAGATATAATATTTATTAAAATACAATATGGCAGGAACTTTTAATTTTTGTGACTAATAATAATATTATTTTAAATATATGTCTTTGAGTTTCTACCTTAAGACTGTCTCTGTTATCGTCATAAATGTTAATTATGTACTCAAAATTTATTACTACACGTCAAAAATTAACAGCAGTTCAGGTGACATCAGTTCAGATACAAGGAAATTGCGTAGTGCTTTCTCGCAGTACCGACGATTTCTTAAAGTTAATCATTGTCGAATGCATGATAAAACTTGAAATAGATTTTAAGGTTTACACGACAAATGACGTCTCGAATAAATCCCCGTAAATATAGCTTATGGTAATGTATTTGATTTTTTTGTTACCTGTTTTTTTTAAATATACGAAACTTAATCATCAGATGTCATAACTTGCAAATGCCAAATTATTATATTTTAAAAGCAATACAGACAAATAAACATTTCTGTATTGCTTATAAATATTTAATAATTTGGCAAAAAAGGGATTTCTTGCTGCTACTAATGAATTCAAAAAGTTAATCACTCTCCAATATGAGGAACATGAGTCAAAACGCCAACTGGAATAAGTTAAGGTTTATGTAACAATCGGGGTGAGTTTTTTAATCAGATTAAATAGATTTCTGAATTGTTAGTTTTAGGCCGAATATAATATTTATATATTGTGAATATCACAATAATGGGTACATTTGTTATATTATGTGATTTTAACAATAATAAAAGGACACGTACCATATAATGAAACAAAGGTTCTTTCTACTGGTTCTTCTTTATCTGTTGCTTTATGCCTTAGAATTGTATAGCTTAGCGTTTAGCGTAAGTAATATCTACATGCTTGATGTAAGGAGTATTTATTAAATCACAGTTAAACATGTAAATATTCCTTTTCAAAAAAGGTAAAGAGACAGATCCGATAGTTTGAAATAATTATCTCGAACACATACCTTTAAGAACATAATCAAGAGACATCGCAATAATTAACGACTCATTAATTAAACACTTTATACTTCTAAAACTCTCTAAAACCACTTCTAAAGTTCGCGTAACTTTAAACCTTTTAACACCAAACAACACCCGAGGAGCTTTTGTAAAAAAGATAAACATTAAAGAACGTACTTTTTCATAGGATTCATTAGCGTGAAACGGCCCTTGCCTTTCTTAAATATTGCCAAACATTAAGTAAAACACCGCTATTTGAGTTTACATTAACGTTCCTCTACGTTTACGCAACGTAACAAATACGGGCGAAGAAATAAAAATTACTGTAATGACCTTATTTATAAGGGCCTTGCCTCAATAAACTTTTTGAATAATGTCGTCGAATATATCAAGTACGATATGGCCCGAGAAAATTGCGTTCGCCCGTGCCGGGTGAATGTTTATGTTTTTCTTATATTTTTGTCAAAACAATCTTCGTAGTTAATGGGCTTAAGTTGGCAATGAATAATTTAGAAAAAGAAAAATTGCGTAATATAGTTGTAAATGTTAATAGAATAATTGACTGTTTGTTTAAATATGCACGTCAACGGTACTGACATTGATAAAGATATTATTTTGAAATATTTTTTTTCAGAAGATATATTGGATAATATAATCATGTGTATCTTTATTCCTCGAAGATTTTTTTCGAAATAATGGTATTCAGAGACTTAAAAATTGGCACGTTACTTACTTATTTTTTGCTAGCTAACTTTTCCAAATAACCAGGTAAGAATTAAAAAGAAGTAGTTAAAAAAATAAATTTTTATCTCATGTCCAGGTTTATATAATCTTTATATCATATAAAAGTTTGTTTTGAAGACGATATAAATATTCATAAATTTAAATTGCATATCTAAAAAGATGTACCATCAATTTTATTGATCCCCTCTCTCCTCTGATTTCCAAAACGACTAAACCAAAAATCGTGGAAAAAACACAGTTGGTAAAACCGGACTAGAAAATTATACGAAAATTATAGCGGTTATCCTAGGTCTTATAAATTGAAATATCTGCATTATACAAATTAATATTTTTAAAACATTTTTGAAGTACTATGTACCCATAACTGTTTATGACCGTCTAAATATGTATGGTACCTGGTAATGTAAATTTTGCTCGGGTTTGACAGTTTTTCAGTGGTCACAGCGTCTACCATAAAATTTAAATCTACTTATATAATGAATTTGTTTACCCTCATAGCTCATTCTAATATTCACCTAGCTAAATTACATGTATATAAAATTATAGGTCAAAGAAACTAATTAAACACGGTTTTGTAGCAACATGAACCAAAAAATTAAAAAGTATTCTTTAAATATAGAGATTTTTGTTAAAAATGAACTGATGTCTCAACATTCTGTATGAGTAAATTTTTTTACTAAATTTATAATAAGAATGAAGAGATTTCTTTCATTTAGAAAATTACTTTAAAATTAATTTTAAAAAACACGTTATTTATATATTAAAGTATATTTATTAAAGTTATTTTTGTCAGTAATTTTATTCTTACTTCAGGTACTTTAAAAAAATTAAGGTATGCCCATATTACTACAAGGCATGTTTCTATTTAGTTTTTTTAAATTATAATAATATTTTCTAAATTTTTAGTTATGAAATGATCGTATTATCATCGGCTTTTGATATGTGTGTTGAATTTCTACTAACTAGAATTTCTGGAGGTGGGTGAAAATTTAATTGAAATGTTCCGTTATCTACATACGCGTATATAAATGCGAGTGAAACTAATCTGAAGGGTGTAAACACAGGGAATTTTTTTTTTGAATAGTATGTATAAAATGTATTTAAATAGAGCATAAATATTATATTAATAAATAATAATTCCAGTAATAAATCTGTTTTATGTTCTAATGTAAATTGAACATGCGATTTCATAAAAATGATAAAGTGATGGGACGAAAAGACAATGGTATCTTTATGCAACTAGAGAACAAGGTAAAATAAAAATCTTTTAAAAACTTTTCTTCATTTGCATGGAGTGTTCACATGTATACCTTAATTTTTTTACACATGTATAACAACAATGCTCACGCGCGTTCGAGCATACATAAGTACAAGAGAATACGATTTCGTGTATATGTATGTGTGTGTGTGAGTGCATGCGTGCAGGCTTGTGTAGGCGTGTACGTGTATGTTTGTGACCGTACGTGAGTATACGAGTACATTTGTCGGTGCGTGCGAGCATGTGTACTTACATGCTTGTGTGTGTGCGTGCTTTCTTACTCGCGTGCTTGCTAACACGCTTACATGCATGGGAGCGTTCAAGCGTGATTGCGGGTGTGAGTGTTTGTGTGATACCTATGTGTGTGCGTGATACCTACCTTTATATGTGTGTGTGCGTTTGTGCAGGAACATGTGTGTATATAGCTGTGTGTATGTGCACATTTTCCTCTGACTATGTGAATATGCGTGTATGAACGTGTCCGTGCGTACATGAACGTATCCGTGTGTGCATGAATGTGCGCATTCATCCGTCCATCCTTGTACATGTACAAGTAGTGTAAGTGGTTACCGAAGGTGCGCGGTGCGTGTGATGCATGGTGCAGGGATACATATTTGTTAGCGCACACATGTACGGGTATGCGTGGGCTAATGCAAATATACATTCTTGCATACATGCATTGGCGTGTGAATACGTATTCACGCACATACATATTCAGGGGAAAATGCAGGTGAAAATGTGTTTGTATACGTCTATGGTATATGTGTGTGTTTTCAAAAAATTGTCTACGTTCTAAAGAAATTAATTTTTTCCTTGGGTTTAGTCATGAAATGAAAAAAAACAAGGTTCTGAAATGCGTTCATTGAACGCAATATAAAGGCAAAGGTCTGCAGCGTTAGGGTTTAGCTTATGCCATTATATCTATTTAAATGAAAGTGGAGTAAAAATACATTGGCAACATTTCAGTTTTAGTACTAACAATTAACATAATGCAAAACTACAAAATGGGCTGCAGCAGCTTGCTTTATTCGCGGTCTAAAATTTTGTCTAAGGTCTAAACAAACTAATTTTTTTCGTTCGTTTGGACGTGATATAAAAAGTTAGCTTCCGGAATGCGTTCATTGAACTCGATATAAGGGTAAAAGTCTGCAACGTTAGGGTTAAGCTAATGAGATTACATCTATTTAAATGAAAGTGGAGTAATAAGACTTTGGCAACATTTCACTTTTAGTACTAAAAATTAACATAATGTGAAACTACAAAATGGGTGGCAACAGCTTGCTTTAGTCGCCACAGTTATTACAAATGAAAATAAAAATTTTGCACTGCTCGTAGATAAAATCTTATTACACAGACAAAACTTTATTCTAGCTTAAAAAGGTTGGTTTTTAAATCTCTGTATAAAACTAATGGTATTTATTATTTATTTTTTATTCATCTGGAATAATATTATCAAGTTTTGTATAAAATAATTAAAAATGTCGTAATTGATAATAGTGACTTTTTACAATGATATGGTTCTAAGTATCTATTACGAATATTTTTGTATTGTTTCCTTAATATTATAAATATACAATATTTATATATTTATATAATATGTTTTTTCTTCATACTCGTATAGATTTGTTTAGAATGAGTATAATTGTCATTACTAGTGTGCGATGCATAGTATTCTTTTTTTTGTAAGAGGACAGTAATTACCAAACATTTTTATTGTTCTGAAAAAATTATTTTGCACCCATATCTAACAACTTTTTTATCTACCTCTATAATGCTTCTTCTTGAAATTTTCTTGTTTCAGCCTTTGATAATGGTATAGAAGGAAATTAAACTTCCGAATTTTTTTTCTTCTTTACATATGTGTGGGATACTGTTCATACGTGTGGTAGTATTGTAAAATATCTTTCAGAGGAGTAATGATAAAAGCCCTAAAATTATTTTTTTACTAATTAAAATATTCAGAAATTTTTTAAATTTTTCGGAAAACATATTCAGAATTGTTTCGAAAAACATATTCAGAAACATTTTGAAAAACATTATAAAAGAATATGTACCCACTTCTCTTATTTCTAAAACTCAAGCTGTATTCATAAAAACAATAGGGTTTTCAAAATCCTACGCAAAAGTAAAAAAAAAACTATAGTTAATATCCTAGATCTTTTAATTTTTGAAATTTAAATCACGCTTTTATTACCGTGAAAAATGAAATGTTTTAAATTTTTACTTTGCGAAAAATTAATATTTTTAAATAATTATATAAAATTACCTAAATTTGGTTATGTAGATAAACCTCTGAGTATCTGGGTAACCTTTGTGGTGAACATTTTTTTCATGCTTCTTAGGCATTTAATTTGGAAGGGATATTAGTTCTAAATTTTTTATTTTTTATTAATGATTGAACACATATTTATTTGTAGACATTTTGAGGCTATCAGTAAATTTAAAATGTTATTTTCCTTATTATATAATTCATCACTGGTGAATATTTTGTTAATATAACTGTTATTGACCTAATATCTGATATGAAGGAAGGTACTGCTAATAAAAATGAACAGAAGTCAAGGAAAATTGGAATAAATATCGTGATTGATTCCCACATATATGAGGCAATTTTTATTATGGGTATCGTATTTAAGTTATAAGATTATAAAATTGAAATATAAATCGATGCCAAGTTCGAAACATTTTTCAATGCAAAACTCTCCATGTGATATTATTTAGCAAATCCGTACAAAAATTGCAGTTATTAATTTCCAGGCTTTAAATTTATAACTTTTATACCTGTTTTTTACAAAATTTTGGAACGAATTACATTTATTTTTTTTATTTTTTCAAGTTATATTTGACTTTGTTTCTGAATTAGATAACTAACAAACTAGATGTATATAATCAATGCAAATTTATACTTCGCTTATGGCCTTTATTTTTTGAAGAAATTGTTAAAAAAATTTAAAGTTGAAAACGCATTGGTAACGATTTTCTTTTACAACAATTTGATTCTGCTTAATATTATTCTTAGTTTTCTTAGTGTCTTTCTAAAAATAGCCAAATAAATGTGAGTCTGTCTCTCAGAAAAGGCTGTACATACACATACTCTTTCAGACAAATTTTTTTGTAATTTTTCAATGACTTTGAAAGGTGGTCACATAATTGGGTAAATACGTTTGTAGGTGGCGCTAAACGGTTATGATGATTAAATTACAGATACACGTGTGGCTCTTTATATAAAAGATAAATTTAATTATTTATTATAAAATAATTCCGTAAGTTTATTTGTTGTTTACATCCGAAACAAGGTTTTCTGCGGTTTAGAAGATGATGGCGTTTATTACTTTACGTATTGCAGTTAATTAATATTTATTTCGCATGAAAATTAAATTATATTAAAAGAAATTGTAATATTCACGGTCTGGAAACTATTAGTCATATTCACAGGAGTGATATTAAAGTTACATTAACACAGCTTTGAAGCAATTTGTTCGTCTAATTGAGGCTGATTATGCAACGAATTACATTTCTTTTTTTTATTTTTTCTAGTTATATTTGACTCTGTTTCTGAATTAGATACCAAACTAGATGTATATAATCAATGCAAATGTATACTTTGCTTATGGCCTTTATTTTTTGAAGAAATTGTTAAAAAATTTAACGTTGAAAACGCATTGGCAAACAATTGTTTCTGCTTAGTATTGTTTTTAGTTTTCTTACAGTCCTTCTAAAAAAATAGCCAAATAAATGTGAGTCTGTCTATCAGAAAAGGCAGTACGTACACACATTCTTTTTGACAATTTTTTTCTAATTTTTTAACGACTTCGAAAGATGGTAACATAATTCGCTAAAGACTTTTGTCAGTGGCGATAAACGGTAATGATGATTAAATTACATTCACTCATATGGCTCTTTACATAAAAGATAAATTTCATTATTTGTAATAAAATAATTCCGTAAGCTTAATTCTTGTCTGCATCCGAAACTACGTCATCTGCGGTTTAGAAGATGAAGGTGTTTATTACTTTATGTATTGCAGGTAATTAACATTTATTACGCACGAAAAGTAAATTACATTCAAAGAAATCATAATATTCACGCTCAGGAAACTATTAGTCATATTCACAGGAGTGATATTAAAGTTACGTTAACACAGCTTTGAAGCAATTTGTTCGTCTAATTGAGGCTGTGGACCTACGTACGCCTACGCCAGTAAATTGACGATGTATTCGTAAAATAGACGCAAATTTCTACATATAAGCGAGTGCCACGACCTATTTACGCTACCTAGCTATATCAATATGCTGAACTCTACAATAGAAGATGTTAATAATAAGTAGTTGTATATAAATATATTTGTTTAACAGCAGATACCAATATCTATCGATTGTTTTAGAGTTAAGAATTGTAATTAAATTGTAATAATATTTTTAACTAGCATTGTTTTTTTGCGAGGGACAAGAATTATCATGTTGAAAATTAACTCTAAAGTGTAACAGATTTTAATCTCTGAATAACCCATTATAAAAGGAAAACCATTAAGACAATTTTTGATAAAATAACAGTTGTGAAAACAGCGATTTCCATTTTATGTAATACATGTTTTTTGTGTGTGTCTATAATTGTTATTACAACAGGAACAGGTTAAGATTTATACATACATATATATATTTATATATATATATATATATATATATATATATATATATATACATATATATATATATATATATATATTTTTATATATATATATATTTTTATATATATATATATACAAACTTGTGTCACTAGATAACCGCATATAATACAGTATAGTAAAACCATAGAACCAAAATGCTACAAGTATATAATATCTGCATCCTAACAAACTAAATAATTGACAAATTACTAGAAGATGCATAGAAAATATAACTACAAAATATAACTAAAAATGTGAGTAAAAATATAAACAGCAAAATTTAAATAAAAATACATTACGTACGTATGTATATCGAAGTGAGGGATTGTTATTACGTCTTTTTACGTGTTAATGTAGACGAAGGTATACTCTAAAAATCTCTAAAGTTCAAAGCCCTAACTCTAATGTAACTCTTTTTTTTCCTTATTACGCATTTTAGAATTTACTCAATGGCCTTGTTCAAGTTAATGTGAAAACGTAAGATATAATATTTATTAAAATACAATATGGCAGGAACTTTTAATTTTTGTGACTAATAATAATATTATTTTAAATATATGTCTTTGAGTTTCTACCTTAAGACTGTCTCTGTTATCGTCATAAATGTTAATTATGTACTCAAAATTTATTACTACACGTCAAAAATTAACAGCAGTTCAGGTGACATCAGTTCAGATACAAGGAAATTGCGTAGTGCTTTCTCGCAGTACCGACGATTTCTTAAAGTTAATCATTGTCGAATGCATGATAAAACTTGAAATAGATTTTAAGGTTTACACGACAAATGACGTCTCGAATAAATCACCGTCAATATAGCTTATGGGAATGTATTTGATTTTTTTGTTACCTGTTTTTTTTAAATATACGAAACTTAATCATCAGATGTCATAACTTGCAAATGCCAAATTATTATATTTTAAAAGCAATACAGACAAATATACATTTCTGTATTGCTTTTAATATATAATAATTTGGCAAAAAAGGGGCTTCTTGCTGCTACTAATGAATTCAAAAAGTTAATCACTCTCCAATATGAGGAACATGAGTCAAAACGCCAACTGGAATAAGTTAAGTTTTATGTAACAATCGGGGTGAGTTTTTAAATCAGATTAAATTGATTTCTGAATTGTTAGTTTTAAGCCGAATATAATATTTATATATTGTGAATATCACAATAATGGGTACATTTGTTATATTATGTGATTTTAACAGTAATAAAAGGACACGTACGATATAATGAAACAAAGGTTCTTTCTACTGGTTCTTCTTTATCTGTTGATTTATACCTTAGAATTTTATAGCTTATCTTAAAAAATTAAGTAATATGTATATGCTTGATGTAAGGAGTGTTTATTAAATCACAGTTAAACGTAAATATTCCTTTTCAAAAAAGGAAAAGAGAAAGATCCGATAGTTTGAAATAATTATCTCGAACACATACCTTTAAGAACATAATCAAGAGACATCGCAATAATTAACCACTCATTAATTAAACACTTTATACTTCTAAAACTCTCTAAAACTACTTCTAAAGTTCGCATAACCTTAAACCTTTTAACACCAAATTACACCCGAGGTGCTACTGTAAAAAAGATAAACATTAAAGAACGTACTTTTTCATAGGATTCATTAGCGTGAAACGCCCCTTGCCTTTCTTAAATATCGCCAAACATTAAGTAAAACACCGCTATGTGAGTTTACATTAACGTTCCTCTACGTTTACGCAACGTAACAAATACGGGCCAAGAAATAAGAATTACTGTAATGACCTTATTTATAAGGGCCTTGCCTCAATAAACTTTTTGAATAATGTCGTCGAATATATCAAGTACAGTACGATGTGGCCCGGGAAAATTGCGTTCGCCCGTGCCGGGTGAATGTTTATGTTTTGCTTATATTTTTGTCAAAACAATCTTCATAGTTAATGTGCTTAAGTTGGCGATGAATATTTTAAAAAAGGAAAAATAGCGTAATCTAGTTGTAAATGTTAATAGAATAATTGACTTTTTGTTTAAATATGCACGTCAACGGTACTGACATTGATAAAGATATTATTTTGAAATAATTTTTTTCAGAAGATATACTGGATAATATAATCACGTTTATCTTTATTCCTCGAATATTTTTTCAAAATAGTGATATTCAGGACTTCAAAATTGGCACGTTACTTACTTATTTTTCGCTAGCTAACTTTTCCAAATAACCAGGTTATTTGGAAAAGTTAGCTTAATTAAAAAGAAGGTAAAGAGAAGTATTTAAAAAAATAAATTTCTATCTCATGTCCAGGTTTATATAATCTTTATATTATATAAAAGTCTTGTTTTGAAGACTATATAAATATTCATAAATTTAAATTGCATATCTAAAAAGATGTACCATCAATTTTATTGATCCCCTCTCTCCTCTGATTTCCAAAACGACTGAACCAAAAATCGTGGAAAAAACGCAGTTGGTAAAACCGGACTAGAAAATTATACGAAAATTATAGCGGTTATCCTAGGTCTTATAAATTGAAATATTTGCATTATACAAATTAATATTTTTAAAACATTTTTGAAGTACTATGTACCCTTAACTGTTTATGACCGTCTAAATATGTATGGTACCTGGTAATGTAAATTTTGCTCGGGTTTGACAGTTTTTCAGTGGTCACAGCGTCTACCATAAAATTTAAATCTACTTATATTTAGAATTTGTTTACCCTCATAGCTCATTCTAATATTCACCTAGCTAAATTACATGTATATAAAATTATAGGTCAAAGAAACTAATTAAACACGGTTTTGTAGCAACATGAACTAAAAAATTAAAAAGTATTCTTTAAATATAGAGATTTTTGTTAAAAATGAACTGATGTCTCAACATTCTGTATAAGTAAATTTTTTTACTAAATTTATAATAAGAATGAAAAGATTTCTTTCATTTAGAAAATTACTTTAAAAGTAATTTTAAAAAACACGTTATTTATATATTAAAGTATATTTATTAAAGTTATTTTTGTCAGTAATTTTATTCTTATTTCAGGTACGTTAAAAAAATTAAGGTATGCCCATAATACTACAAGGCATATTTCTATTTAGTTTTTTCAAATTATAATATTTTCTAAATTTTTAGTTATAAAATGATCGTATTATCGTCGGTTTTTGATATGTGTGTTGAATTTCTACTAACTAGAATTTCTGGAGGTGGGTGAAAATTTAATTGAAATGTTCCGTTATCTACATACGCGTATATAAATGCGAGTGAAACTAATCTGAAGGGTGTAAACACAGGGAATTTTTTTTTTGAATAGTATGTATAAAATGTATTTAAATAGAGCATAAATATTATATTAATAAATAATAATTCCAGTAATAAATCTGTTTTATGTTCTAATGTAAATTGAACATGCGATTTCATAAAAATGATAAAGTGATGGGACGAAAAGACAATGGTATCTTTATGCAACTAGAGAACAAGGTAAAATAAAAATCTTTTAAAAACTTTTCTTCATTTGCATGGAGTGTTCACATGTATACCTTAATTTTTTTACACATGTATAACAACAATGCTCACGCGCGTTCGAGCATACATAAGTACAAGAGAATACGATTTCGTGTATATGTATGTGTGTGTGTGAGTGCATGCGTGCAGGCTTGTGTAGGCGTGTACGTGTATGTTTGTGACCGTACGTGAGTATACGAGTACATTTGTCGGTGCGTGCGAGCATGTGTACTTACATGCTTGTGTGTGTGCGTGCTTTCTTACTCGCGTGCTTGCTGACACGCTTACATGCATGGGAGCGTTCAAGCGTGATTGCGGGTGTGAGTGTTTGTGTGATACCTATGTGTGTGCGTGATACCTACCTTTATATGTGTGTGTGTGTTTGTGCAGGAACATGTGTGTATATAGCTGTGTGTATGTGCACACTTTCCTTTGACTATGTGAATAGGCGTGTATGAACGTGTCCGTGCGTACATGAACGTATCAGTGTGTGCATGAATGTGCGCATTCATCCGTCCATTCTTGTACATGTACAAGTAGTGTAAGTGGTTACCGAAGGTGCGCGGTGCGTGTATGCGTGTGATGCATGGTGCAGGGATACATATTTGTTAGCGCACACATGTACGGGTATGCGTGGGCTAATGCAAAAATACATTCTTGCATACATGCATTGGCGTGTGAATACGTATTCACGCACATACATATTCAGGGGAAAATGCAGGTGAAAATGTATTTGTATACGTCTATGGTATATGTGTTTGTTTTCAAAAAATTGTCTACATTCTAAAGAAATTAATTTTTTCCTTGGGTTTAATCATGAAATGATAAAAACAAGGTTCTGAAATGCGTTCATTGAACGCAATATAAGGGCAAAGGTCTGCAGCGTTAGGGTTTAGCTTATGCCATTATATCTATTTAAATTAAAGTGGAGTAAAAATACTTTGGCAACATTTCAGTTTTAGTACTAACAATTAACATAATGTAAAATTATAAAATGGGCGGCAGCAGCTTGCTTTATTCGCGGTCTAAAATTTTGTCTAAGGTCTAAAGAAACTAATTTTTTTCGTTCGTTTAGACATGATATCAAAAGTTAGCTTCCGGAATGCGTTCATTGAACTTGATATAGGGGTAAAAGTCTGCAGCGTTAGGGTTAAGCTAATGCCATTACATCTATTTAAATGAAAGTGGAGTAACAAGACTTTGGCAACATTTCACTTTTAGTACCAAAAATTAACATAATGTGAAACTACAAAATGGGTGGCAACAGCTTGCTTTAGTCGCCACAGTTATAACAAATGAAAATAAAAATGTTGCACTGCTCGTAGATAAAATCTTATTACACAGAGAAAACTTTATTCTAGCTTAAAAAGGTTGGTTTTTAAATCTCTGTATGAAACTAATAGTATTTATTATTGATTTTTTATTCGTCTGGAATAATATTATCAAGTTGTGTATAAAATAATTAAAAATGTCGTAATTGATAATAGTGACTTTTTACAATGATATGGTTCTAAGTATCTATTACGAATATTTTTGTATTGTTTCCTTAATATTATAAATATATAATATTTATATATTTATATAATATGTTTTTTCTCCATACTCGCATAGATTTGTTTAGAATGAGTATAATTGTCATTACTAGTGTGCGAATCATAAAATTCTTTTTTTTGTAAGAGGACAGTAATTACCAAACATTTTCATTGTTCTGAAAAAAATATTTTGCACCCATATCTAACAACTTTTTTATGTACCTCTATAATGCTTTTTCGTGAAATTTTCTTGTTTCAGCCTTTGGTAATAGTATAGAAGCAAATTAAACTTCCGAATTTTTTTTCTTAATTACATATGTGTGGGATACCGTTCATACGTGTGGTAGTATTGTAAAATATCTTTCAGAGGGGTAATGATAAAAGCTCCAAAATTATTTTTTTACTAATTAAAATATTCAGAAATTTTGAAAATTGTTCGGAAAACATATTCTGAATTGTTTCGAAAAACATATTCAGAAACATTTTGAAAAACATCATAAAAGAATATGTACCCACTCCTCTTATTTCTAAAACTCAAGCTGTATTCATAAAAACAATAGGGTTTTCAAAATCCTACGCAAAAGTAAAAAAAAAACTATAGTTAATATCCTAGATCTTTTAATTTTTGAAATTTAAATCACGCTTTTATTCCCGTGAAAAATGAAATGTTTTAAATTTCTACTTTGCGAAAAATTAATATTTTTAAATAATTATATAAAATTACCTAAATTTGGTTATGTAGATAAACCTCTGAGTATCTGGGTAACCTTTGTGGTGAACATTTTTTTCATGCTTCTTAGGCATTTAATTTGGAAGGGATATTAGTTCTAAATTTTTTATTTTTTATTAATGATTGAACACATATTTATTTATAGACATTTTGAGGCTATCAGTAAATATAAAATGTTATTTTCCTTATTATATAATTCATCACTGGTGAATATTTTGTTAATATAACTGTTATTGACCTAATATCTGATATGAAGGAAGTTACTGCTAATAAAAATGAACAAAAGTCAAGGAAAATTGGAATAAATGTCGTGATTGATTCCCACATATATGAGGCAATTTTTATTATGGGTATCGTATTTAAGTTATAAGATTATAAAAATGAAATATAAATCGATGCCAAGTTCGAAACATTTTTCAATGCAAAACTCTCCATGTGATGTTATTTAGCAAATCCGTACAAAAATTGTAGTTATTAATTTCTATTCAAAAAAATTTTGGAACGAATTACATTTCTTTTTTTTATTTTTTCAAGTTATATTTGACTCTGTTTCTGAATTAGATAAATAACAAACTAGATGTATATAATCAAAGCAAATGTATACTTCGCTTATGGCCTTTATGTTTTGAAGAAATTGTTAAACAAATTTAACGTTGAAAACGCATTGGTAACGATTTTCTTTTACAACAATTTGATTCTGCTTAATATTATTCTTAGTTTTCTTAGTGTCTTTCTAAAAAATAGCCTAATAAATGTGAGTCTGTCACTCAGAAAAGGCTGTACATACACATACTCTTTTAGACAAATTTTTTTCTAATTTTTCAATGACTTCTAAAGGTGGTCACATAATTCGCAAAATACGTTTGTAGGTGGCGATAAACGGTAATGATGATTAAATTACAGACACTCGTATGGCTCTTTATATAAAAGATAAGTTTAATTATTTATAATAAAATAATTCCGTAAGTTTGATGGTTGTTTACATCCGAAACAAGGTTTTCTGCGGTTTAGAAGATAAAGGCGTTTATTACTTTACGTATTGCAGTTAATTAACATTTATTACGCATGAAAATTAAATTATATTAAAAGAAATTATAATATTCGCGGTCTGGAAACTATTAGTCATATTCACAGGAGTGATATTATAGTTACATTAACACAGCTTTGAAGCAATTTGTTCGTCTAATTGAGGCTGTGGAAGGTACGCGTACGCCAGTAAATTGACGATGTATTTTACGACCTACGCCAGTAAATTGACGATATATTCTACGACCTACGCCAGTAAATTGACAATGTATTCTGCAGCATAATAAACACTAAATTATTGACCAATTAATAGAAGATTTAGAAGAAATGTAAATACAAAATATAACTAAAAATATGACACAAAAAATATAAACAGCAAAATTGAAATGAAAATATATTACGTACGTATGTATATCAAAGAGAGGGGTGGTTATTACGTCTTTTTAGGTGTCAATGTAGACGAAGAATTTTTTACGAAAATACTCTAAAAATCAAAGCCCTAACACTAATGTAACTCATTATTTCCTTATTACGCATTTTAGAATTTACTCAATGGTCTTGTTCAAGAAAATGTGAAATGGTTAGATATAATAATTATTAAAATACAATATGGCAGGAACTTTTAATTTTTGTAACTAATAATAACAGAAAATTTTGCGTTCTGTAAATATAATTTACGTTAACATGTTTGATTTTTTATAGTCAGGTTTATTATATACATATTTTTGACATTTTACTTTAAGACAATCTCTGTTATCTTTGTTGTAACTTTGTAATAACTGAAAACTTTATCATTGTACGTCAAAAATTTTAAATGTCAAGATATTATAACAGCAGTTCAAATGAACGGAAATTGCGTGGTGGTTTCTCGCAGTACCAATGATTTCTTAAAATTAATCACTGTCGAATATGGAAACATGGATAAGACTTGAAATAGATTCGAGGGTTTACGTGACGAACGATGCCTTGAATAAATTCCCATAAAAATCGCTTACAGTAGTTTATTTCATTTTTTTGTTACCTATTTTGTTTAAATATACGACATTTTATCATCAGATGTCATAACTTGCAAATGCCAACTTATTATAAATTAAAAGCTATACAGACACATAGAAATTACGTAGGAGTTTCTTGCAGCTACTAATGAATTGAAAAGTTAATCGTTGTCGAATATGAGGAAAGTGAGTCAAAAAGCCAACAGGAATAGGTTAAGATTTATATAAGAAATAGGAAATCGATATGAGTTTTTTAAACAGATTAAATAGATTTCTGAATTGTTCGTTTTTAGGCTGAATACAATATTTTCATATTAAGAGAAGTCCTAATAATGAGTTATTTTGTTATATTATGTAATTTTAACAATTGATAATGTTTAGGCTATGTACCATGTTATAAAACAAAAATATTTTCTACTCGTTCTTCTTTATCTGTTAATTTAGTCACTAATTTTATGGCTTACCATTAAACACTAAGTAATATTCACATGCTTGCTGTAAAGAGTATTTATTAAACCACAGTCAAATATCAAAATATTCCTTTTCAAAAAAAGTAAAGAAAGAGATCCGATAGTGTGAAATAATATACTCACAACACATACATTTATGAAAATAATCAAGATACATTGCAGTACTTAACGACTCGTTGATTAAACACTTTGTAATTCCAAAACTCTCTTAAACCACTTCTGAAGTTCGAGTAACTTTAAACCTTTTAACATCAAACAAAACCCGAGGTGCTTTTGTAAAAAAGATAAACATTAAAGAACATACTTTTTCATAGGATTCATTAGCGTGAAACGCCCCTTGCCTTTCTTAAATATCGCCAAACATTAAGTATAACACCGCTATGTGAGTTTACATTAACGTTCCTTTACGTTAACGAAACGTAACAAATACGGGCCAAGAAATAAGAATTACTGTAATGACCTTATTTATAAGGGCCTTGCCTCAATAAACTTTTTGAATAATGTCGTCGAATATATCAAGTACAGTACGATGTGGCCCGGGAAAATTGCGTTCGCCCGTGCTGGGTGAATGTTTATGTTTTTCTTATATTTTTGTCAAAAGAATCTTCGTAGTTATTGTGCTTAAGTTGGCGATGAATAATTTAGAAAAAAGAGAAATATAGCTAGACGATGTAGACTATAAGAAAATGTTAATAGAATAATTGACTTTGTGTTTAAATATACACGTCAACGGTACTGTCATTGGTAAAGACATTGTTTTGAAATAATTTTTTTTTCAGTAAATATAGTGGATAATATAATAACGTTTATCTTTATTCCTCGAAGATTTTTTTCAAAATAATGTGATTCAGAAACTTCAAAATTGGCACGTTACCTACTTATTTTCCGCTAGCTAACTTTACCAGGTAAGAATTAAAAAGAAGGTAAATAGAAGTATTAAAAAATAATTTTCCATGTCATATTCAGGTTTATATAATTTGTATGTCTTATAAAAGTCTTATTTCGAAGACTATATAAATATTCATAAAATTAAATTGCATATCGAAAAAGATGTTCTAAAAATTTTATTCATTCCTCTCTCCTCTGATTTCCGAAACGATTGACCCAATAATCGTGGAAAAAACACAGTTGGTAAAACCGGACTTGAAAATTATACAAAAACTATAACGGTTATCCTATTGAAAATTAAAATATTTGCATTATACAAATTAATATTTTTAAAACATTTTTGAAGTACTATGTACCCTTAAGTGTTTATGATCGTCTAAATGTTTATGGTACCTGGTAATGTAAGTTTTGCTCAGGTTTGACAGTTTTTAAGTTGTCACAACGTCTGCAATAAAATTTAAATCTACGTATTTATTGAATATGTTCACCCTCATAGTTCATTCTGATATTCACCTAGCTAAATTACAAGTATATAAAATTATTGGTTAAAGAAACTAATTAAACACGGTTTTGTAGCAATATGAACTAAACAATTAAAAAAATAATCTTTAAATATAGAGATTTTTGTTAAAACTGAACTGATGTTTCAACATTTTGTATAAGTAAATTTTTTTTTACTAAATTTATAACAAGAATGAAGAGATAACTTTCATTTAGAAAATAACTTTAATATTAATTTTTAAAAAGGGGACAACAAGCGCCCCACGTTATTCATATATTAAAGTTATTTTTATCAATAACTTTTTTTTAATTAAAAACAAAAAAATTAATGTATACCCAATATATTTAAAGCCTATTTTTTGATTTTTTAGTATATATTAATAATATGTGATAATAAAAATACAAGGCGTGTTTCTATTTAGTTTTTTCAAATTGTGATCATATTTTCTAAATTTTTAGTTATGAAATTATCGTATCACTATCGGTTCTTGATATGTGTGTAGAATTTCAACTAACTAGGAATTTGTGGAAGTGGGTGAAAATTTAATTGAAATATTTCGTTACGTACATACTGGCACATAAATGCGAGTGAAACTAATCTAAAACATATAAACGTAGGAATTTTTTTTTTATTTTCATGTATTTCTGCTTTCTGTTTTCACGAAAACCAATTTTAGAAATATATTAAACGAGATTTTTTTATAAATTTTCTTGAGATATTTATTATTTTTTCTAATCAAATTGTTTTCAATCTGAGAAAATTCATTTCTCCAACATTAAATTGCGATATTTCTATTTGACGCAAACTCATATTACGTTTGTAAATATATTTATGGAATATTATGTCAAACTTAGTTTTTCTATTGATGTGACAGTGTATGAGATTGTGTGTGTGTGTGTGTGTGTGAATGTGTGTATATATGCGTATGTGTGTGTGCGGGCATGTGACAGTACGTGCGTGTGCGCGTGTGCCCGTGTGCGCGTATGCGCGTGAACGCGTATGCGCGAGAGCGTGTGTGCGCGTGAGCGTGTGTGCGCGTGTGGGTGTGCGAGTGTGAGTGTGCGCGTATGTGTGCGTGGGTGTGCGTGTGTGTATGTGCGTGCATATGCGTGTGCGTGTGTGTGTATACATAAAGGTATATATACAACAAAAAAAAAATTTTACTAATGTATCTTAGTGCTTTCAAAATTATTCAAAACGTTATATGATTTACTTTTAAATGACATATTCTTATGAACTACAATAGTTCAATATTTTTAAAATTAAACATTAACATGTATACAAATTATTAAAATTTTCTAGAGATATTTATTATTTTTCTTAATAAATTTTTGCAAATAATAATTTAGAAAATTAATTATTACAAAATTTTAAAATAGCACGCATTACGATACTAAATTTGTGCTTCAATTACATTTCGTTGCAGGAAATTTATTCTCTCCAAAAATAAATTTGACAAATGGAACAAGTTCTCTTCTAGATTAGCATTAGCTGAAAAAAAGATTTAAATCAAAATAAACATTAATTTCCAAGTAGTTTCTTTCTAGGGAATTAGAATAAATCTTAAATTCAATATTGATGTGCACATAAATTTTTTATTAGGTATTTAAAATGACATATATTATAACATTAATGCACACATTAATTTTTTATAAAGTATTTAACATGACATATTTGAACTCAGCAAGTATCATGTCGCAGTATAATCACAAAAGTCATGTTCCAAAAACAATAGGCATTGTGACGTTTATCCTCCTTGCGTGTGTGAACTTTAAACCTGGAGTAACAAATAGGTATCGAGTTAGAGTAACGTCAAGAATAGTTCGATACGGCTCGTGTTACTATGATGTGGTGAGAATACGAAGAAAAAAATTTACAAGCATTTAAATAAGAAATAAATATGATGATTTGTAAATATTTTGCAAAAATCATATCTAGATTTAGATTTCAACTGTAACTCAGTAATATATAAACGATCCACATTGCAATATAATATAGCAGAAAAATATAATAAGATCTGCTCAGAACATTCGATAGGCGCTAAACAAATCCCATACATCTTTCACAACGAGAAACTTTCCTATTTGCGGTCAGATAATTTTATCTGTTCCAATATTTACAAACGGACCATGCAATGGTATAAATCAAAACCCCTATTTGGATGTGCGCAGAATTTTCAATGAGTTACGTTTGACAGTGCGGGTCACGTGATATGTGTGGTGGCATGTACGTAAGTGAAAAGGAAAAATGAAAAATAACTTTCCCAAAAACGTATAGGAAATATTCCGTTTAACATTTACTTAGTAGGCATATTTCCTAGGGAGAAGCCTGTCAAATTATTTAATATTTCACGTAAGTGCTCTCTGAGGTATCGTCATAAAGTAAAAGAAGATAAATTTGAACCTAAAATAGTTATAAGATCCATAAGAGGAAAGTAGAAAGATATTTTTATATGAACGTATTTTAGCCTTTAAAAAATGTATTCTTTCACCTAAAGGTAATCCAGAATGAAATAGTGCTAAAATAACAGAATCTAATATTATGTCTACGAACATATATTTTATAGAGAAGGTGTGTTAGGCTGTATTCTAAAAATAGGGGAAAAGCGGTGAAGCCGAGTTCAACTCGCATATTAAATAATGTATGTGTAAACATGTATACATATACACAAACTAACACACACATACACATGTAACAGTACCAAATGTAACCAATCTGTTAGTGTATGAACCAAAAAACACAATTATTCTAATTTTTTCCTAAATTGGTCAATTACTCTTCAAGTTATTCTGCTTTAACACTATTATATGGATGGTTTATGATGTATTTGTCAGTTTCATTTTCAATTGTTTTAGATTCTTCCACATTTTCCATATAATTTCATTAATAACGCCAACGTATTATTTGCTTAATTTTGGTAAAAAAATTTGAGTTTATCAACTCAAATTTTCATTGCACTTAACATTTTGTTGCATAAAAGTTGGTATCGCGTAAAAATATTGAACGTGAAAGACTACAGTACCATCAAAAAAAAAAAAATATGACAAAACGATTAAAACTGTAAAGCTGTCCAATTATTTCGCTTAGGTCCATAGTAACTTGATAAATAACGCCAATAATTACTTGTATAATTCTGGTAGTAAAAGTGTGAGTTCATAATGGTGCGATTAATAATTCGCTTTGGGTATAAAATTTAGCGACGTGACAACTTACTAAACGTGGGTAATTATAATGCCCTTAGATATAGGAGAAAAATGACAAGGATGAAACGTTTTACTTTATACATTCTACAACATTGAATAACTTAGACGAGTCAACTCATGTAAACAAGGCCAAAAAATTTTAATTAGAATTCGCAATATTTCGTTTTAAATACTGTCTCTGCTTTATTCGTGAACAAGAATATATAGGAGAAAGTGTTCTTATCTTAACTATTCTTTCTTATTTCGGGACGGCATTTACTATGTCTTGCAATCTTTATCAACACATATTTTATTATTTCCTTCTTAGGTTGAGTAGAAATGTTTGCTTCTAAAACAAGTCTGGCCTATGTATTTGTACTTTTAAGACACCACATAAATAAAGGCAGAAACTTTATTAATGTTTTAAAGGTTCTGTTTTTCCTTTTGAAGTAAGGGACACTAAAAAGTAAAAGAGAAAAATAATTAGGGGAATTTTACGATTCATTATTGTCATTCACGCTATCTTATGAGAGACTACGTGATGTTTTCACGGTATCTTTGACATAGAGATAGACATAGAGATAGATTATATATATATATATATATATATATATATGTGTGTGTGTGTGTGTATGTATTGATTTTGAGTAATGCATCGACCATGCACCAAATTATATAACCAGCACTTTCCGAAGCATGAAAACCCATGAACACCTGCCAGAACCGCTACATTGAAATTAATTATGAAGATATCCTATGGTTGATACAATTTTATTATATTGCAATTTTTTTTTCAAGCAGGAATATGTAAAACGAAAAATTCATCAGCGTTCTACTAAATGCGTATGTACTTATTAATGATAAATATATGAAATGAAAAAAAGTTCAATAAAAAACTAAATGTATACCATATTACATATTAGTGTAAAGTATCGATTCAAACAATACGATTAGATGACATAAAAGTAGAAGTTTAATGGAAGAGATATAAAATAAACGAAAAAAAAAAATAAGGCCACTATCTGGGATTAATAATCAACAAACTAATAAAGACCAATGTACGAGAGAAGTAAGTAAATTGTTGCCATATGATGAACTATTTAATGGAAAATGACCTGTTTTTCGATAAAACTAAAAATAAAGATATACCATTTTGTTTGATGTAGATAATATCAGTAGACAAATTTTCGCTACAAAAGTTTAGTTAACCGAAAACAACATCTATATTTAACTCATAAATAAATGCCATAAATATATACAAACCACGACACATATTAATTTACATAAAACTACTAATTAGCTATCATATCAGAAGAAAAAATCAAAGCAAAATAAAGGGACAGCTTAAACGGCTGCTACAAAAGGCACGGTAGGAAGCGCTCAGCAAAGATCTCGTTAGATATACGCCGATGCTGAAACCTGGTTCCGTCTAGGGCGGGCGGGGCCCTGTTATTTATGTTTGCCAGATTTTAAGATAAAAAAAGTAAATGTCTGTTTGGGCCAACATTGAATTACTTGTAAGGAAATATTTCCACTCGGCAAAGGCAAAGACGAATGTGAGCGGATGTCCTGATTGTGTATCGTTATCAACAATCCTTATTTCCTTTTTTCCGTCCTAGCCCCTTTGAAGTATTAAGTTTTGGGAAAAGTTTAAATGGGTTTGGGTATCTCGTTTTGATTACAGGGACGTATTGAAAAAGCATAAGTGGCAGGTTGAATGGTATATTTTTGTATGATTTTATAAATGTTTTCATGGTAAACTAATGACGAAAACGTGCTATCGTTTCCAGCGACAAGTTTAGACTGATTAATCTTACCTGAAACCGCGTGTATAATATATTACAAGAAACAACTAGTACAATAAATTAAATTATGGCTCTAAACTATCGACAGAGTTTTGCCACCTTCTTAACGTCAACAGCATAGAAACGTGGAGAACGAAATATGATAAAATCGCAAAAAGCGGTACTTACAGTTTGTTGGGTATCCAATATTTTCCTTCCAAAGAGATCAAAGGCATGGAAAAAACTTGCCTTATTTTGATTCTTACTTTAACAATGACTTATTTTCCCAGTAAAAAAAATAATATATAAAATGAAATTTCAGGGGTATCTGGCATCCGACTTGGCATTCGAGGTCGTCTAATTTTTCACAGCTTAATAATATAACGCACACGTGGATATATGTGTGTGTGTATGTGTGCATGCGTGCGTGCGTGCATGCGTGTGTGTGTGTGCATGCGTGCGTGCGTGCATGCGTGTGTGTGTGTGTGTGTGAGTGTATGTGTGTGTATGTCTGTGTATGTGTAAATATTCATTGTCCGAATAATTTGGGTTGTTACTTTATATTAAACAATTATTTCATTTTGAAATAACGAAAAGTTAACGATAAGTTTTCTTATTTTGAACAATATTAAATAAGTAAAAATCATTGCTGTTTCGAAACCTTTAGACTTCTCATTTCGCTAATTTTCATTCCATATTCTATATTATAGACCTTTTTTCACTACATTATCGCTTAAATAAAAATGAAGTAATTTTTATTTTATTATGAGTTTGAATATATTGTTGACTGTTACGTAAGTAAAAGTAAGTAAATTACACTTAAAAATATTTCAATAATATTTTTAAGTGTAATTTATATATATAACAAACAAACACTTAAAAATATAATAACAAACACTTAAAAATATTTCAATAATATATCTCTTTTTTACAACAACAAATATATTTTTCTAACAATATTTTTTCATAATCGTATTCGAGTACTTATTTCAAACGACAACAATTATTTTAAAGGTACTTTTCATGCAGTATTTATTTTCAAAAACTTTTAAGCTATTTAGGAATACTGATCAATAAATTTAATATCCAGTAAGTTAACTGAAATATATGCATTTTAAAAAGAATTATATATCCAGAGAAACAAATCATACAAACAACACGACACAAATGAAGTAATTATATAAAAAAGAAGAATTAAAGAAAATCTATAGCGAAAGTAGTGTTACTTTGCGATAGTATTTCTGCACATAAACTATTTAGATTCGAGTTGAATTCAAAATAGGTCAGCACTTGCGAAAAGTGTATCCAAATTCGAAATAGCCGTAATTGAAGCATTTCGACCACAATTTTCTATCCCACTTTTATTGCAATCCGCATGTCAAAAGTTTTGCTGCTACTTTTTAATTTACATTTTGCAATATGCAAGCTAAAGGTTTAATGAAATTAAATCAACGTTTACAATATTTATATGTAATATAATTGTTTATAAATGCAATCATGGATAATAGTGATATTACGTATAGTCTGGATACGTGATTGAAACGAGCAATAGGATATATGACACTTTTTTTACTTCATAACTCATAATCGGACAAAAAAAGGGTTGGAAATTCTTAAAAATACATTTATTTATAAAAAAAAAAAATTGTGGCGATATTTTTGACAATAACTTTCGCATTCTGTGAGAGTGGATGAGACAGAGAGATATCCTCACCGTTTAGTTTAGAAGCTGATAATTGGTTCATAACGATTATTTGCTAATTAGTTCTTTCTCTATTGATTTTTTAATACTATATTTTTTCATGAAATTTTCTAAAATGACCAATTTAAGAACAGCCAATTTTCCTATAGCGATACAAAACAGAAAATATATGCATTTAGTGTGGGCTACGTGTTTCAATATTATTCTTTCTCAGTATATTTTATTATAGAGAAGACGATTTTTTTTTGTTTTGTTATTCGAATAATATAAAATATTTTTATTGTGTTTGTTAATAGTATCATGAAAGATATAACGTATATAAATGTTTTTAAGTTCATCGGTAATAAGGAATAAGAACATACGCGATTTAAGTAAAGGAGCCTACATATAACATATTGTATTCAAACTTTATATCATATTGAAATTATATTTCTAAAGATTCCAAAAATACAAAAAAAATCCGAGTTGCGTAAGAACACGTAAGAATATATTAAAAATTGTTTATCATAAAACATTTTATGTTATGAAAGAAGATTATACAGTTATATACTGAAGCAAAGCATAGAATAAATCATTTAATTGCCAAAAATATCGTTCATAACTAAACGATACGTTACGAATAAATAAATTATCAAATTACAAAAAGCATTCAGAAATAATTTTAGTCATAGATGGTATTTTTCGTAGGGCCGCATGGGGTTTTTATTACCATCAAGGAAGTAGTTAATTGATTGAATAAAATTAGTTTTATAAAATTTTAAATTTTTAGGATCCGTACCTCGAAAGGAAAAACGGAACGGCATAACAAAGTACTCACGCCTCTATTTGCTTTTCACCGAAGTTTTTTTTCAGAAATCACTTGATACAGAAACTTAAAATTTAATTCATTCAAGTTTCTATAACAAGTTGTTAATAAAATATATTAAGCCGCACATATCTTAATAACTAAGACTGAAAAAATATTTATTTCGAAATTTTATTTTTCCAAACCATATTCCGAAACTATATTTTTCCCCGTGTGAAAGATATTTACGCTGTAGAAAATTATTCACGTTCGGAAAAATTCATATTTATAAATACTAATAAAAATAGTAAAAGCACTTAAATATTTTGAAGTGCCTTAATATGTAACAATTCCTTAGTGATGGGAGTATCAGTTTCATCTTTATTTTTTAAGGAACTAGCATATAGCTAATTCAATTATTATATCAAATGTAACCATTCAAACCAACATCTAATTTAATATTTATAATCGAAGTTGACATTTTAGGTAAGATATAATATGACTTGAACAACCTATTACACCCCCGGCGTAAAAGCCTTCATTTACCGTTCATACATAATATACACACGGTGTGTAACGATGTAGCTACCGCGCCGTAGCGGCATAGGAGCTCATTCGTAGAGCCCGCCGTAGCGAGTGTGCACCATAGAACTTATACGTAGAATCAAGTATGGCGATACACGTAGACAAACGTAAACCACTTAACGGGCAGAGGGATCGTTGTGGTTTGTCGTGTTCCGTGCGACACGCCGTCGTTTGTAGAAGCCTTTCACACTGCTGTCGCGGAGCTGTTCTCTCTAGCGGCCCTTGTGATGGTTAATTATAATTTGTGTTCGATGGTTTCTAAAACTGTTTAAGATTTTATCAAGTTTTATTGAACAAAATTGAACTTTCATAATTATGTGTAAATGTAGCAAACGTGGAAAAAAGGGAGTTTTTAATATTTATTGGTCAAATAATTAAAAGTGTTTTGTAAATGTGGTCCTCTTATATTGAAACGAAACTAATATCAAAGAACATAAGATTCATCATTTAATATCATTAACAGTCTGTCCCAGATCTTTGGAAATAGGTCTGTCTAAAGCGTGTATCCTTGAAATTAATGCCCATAATTACCACGCTGAGTAAACGAGTTCTCGCACCAGAAATACTGCTGGTCAATTTGCGATATTTAGTTACATGATTATTAGAGACCGGATTATATGCATTTGCACATTTGCATATGCATTTGCATATTTAAGCCATTTTCAGGGCCAATAGCATAATTTTCCTAAGATCCACATATATGATGATGCATATTATCGCTATAATTTAGTATTTTTCAGTATTTTTACAGTATTTTTTGAGCACAGCGCACTCAGCAGCCGCCCGTCTTTTGTTTTGGTACGATAATAAAATGAAAGAGACAAATGATCGTCGCGCTCGCTTCCCGCACTACTCCTTCCTCCCACCTATTACGCATGTTATTGCTTGCATTGTTGACGCGCGTGTTCATTGATCTGCAGTTAAAATTTTTTGTGTGAAATTGTACGATGTCTCCCGAAATAAAAAGTGTGTCTTCGTGGATAAGTGACTTCCCTGGAACATTTACTTACGACGGAAATATTTTATATTGTCGAGTTTGCGAGAAAAATATTTCTAGCATTAAAAAGTTTCAAATAAACCAACATGTCAAGACAAGTGTTTACGTCGCAGGATTGCAGAAAAAAGGTCCACGACAACTTATAACCGCGTCTACCTCTAGCTCTAAATGTAAAAAAAAACAACCAGTTTAGCATGAATTTATGTGAAGCATTGCTTGCAAGTAACATTCCTCTCCATAAACTAAAAATCCTACCCTCAAACATTTTCTGTAAAAATATTACTTAAATCAAAATATACCAGACGAATCAACATTGCGTAAAAATTATATACCAACAATTTATTAAAATGTTATGGAAGAAATACGTAATGAACTCAAGGAGAACCTTATTTGGATTTCAGCTGACGGAACTACCGACATTTGTGGTCGTTATATAGCGAATTTAATTGTCGGTACATTGAAACTAGAACCTTCTACTTCCTATTTGGTGGCCTGCAAAGAATTAGAAAAAACTAATCATTCTACGATCGCTAGATTTGTGAATGAGGGTATTAAAAAAATATTTCCTGAATCATCTGCAGAAGAAAGAATATTTATATTTCTTACAGATGCTGCTCCCTATATGATCAAAGCAGCCAAGGCCCTCCAATTATTTTATCCCAATTTGTACATCAAAAAAAGTGTATCTTGAGGCACCTGCTCGTAATAAAGCCTACAAAGAAATAATAACAAATGTTCCTCTCCATCCCGAACCAGTTGTAACCCGATGGGGGACATGAATAGAAGCTGTACTGGTTTACAATGAACATTTTGAGGCCATCAAAGGTGTAGTAAATGACTTTGACAGTGCGAGCAATTTGTGAGTCAAAGACAGCATTTAACGATTCTACCGTAAAATAAACATAGCTGTAATTTGCACCAATTTTTCTCACATACCTGAAAGTATTCAAAAGCTTGAAACTCACGGTTTAGCATTGAGTGAATCCATTCAAACAATGAATAAAATCCGCCAAATTAACTCCACGTTGCCAAGTACGTTGCCGCATAAACTTAAAGAAAAGTTTGAAAACATTTTGAACAATAATCCAGGCTTTGAACATCTGTGTCAAATTGATAGCTTTATTAATGGGCCGGCGGAAGTTTTGCCAGAAAATTTAAGCGCTAACATAGCACCCAAGTTCAAATTCTGCCCAGTTACCTCAGTAGATGTGGAGCGATCATTTTCGAGCTATAAAAATATTTTGAATGATCGAAGACATAATCTTACCACTGAACATTACTTGATTGTTAACGTTTACAAAATATTAAATAATATTACATGTTACTGTATCGATTATCGTCTATCAATGGATAGTTTACTAAATGTATGCTGATTTTGTAATAATACAAAATCTAAAACTTAATTGTTTTTTATTTTATTAAAAAACAATAAATTATAAAGATAAATACTTAATAAAGTAAAACCTAAAACAAGTATTTACTAACAATAAACTTAAATCTAAAGGAATAATATTTACAAAACAAACAAAAAAATTAGTCATTTAATATTGCATATTCTGTCAATTTTCGTGCATATTTCAAGCATTTTTCATGCATATTTCAAGCTTTTTATGTTGCATATAATCCGGTCTCTAGTGATTATAAACACCGTTCTAGCTCTACTCGTTAAGCATCCGTACACAGGTCTCCATCGTGCACTGCATTATCAAAAGCCCAAAGTTTTTTTATTATGAATACAAAATTACAGTGGCGACAAAGGAACTTAAAATAATTTTAAATAAAATATGACTTTATACTATTCCAAAATGCAAGAAGTAAAAATTAAACCTAAAAAAGCATTCTGAATTGAATCGTTTACCAAATAGTCTGATTTATTTGGCAAATACCTATTTATTATAAAAAAATAAGATTCTTTATCATTATTTAGCGTTATAAATGTAGATTTCCAAAAGTATCAAAAGCTTATCTTTACGCGTAATGGGTTCTAAAAATGTTAATGAAAAGCATTCTTGCTGGAAAAAAAACTTATTCGCTCTGTATTTCCATTTCTCATGTCTACCTAGGTTATCCGTACCAATACTTTGAGACAACATGTAGCGGTGTGAACGGGATCGACCCGCTTGCCGACTGTCGCAGTAATTGCTCGTAATTTACTTGACATGCAGTAAAGCGGAATGACGTCGCCACTTCGAGTCGAGCGTTGTTTATTAAAATTTTGTGCATATTTTGCAGGTACATGACGTCTATATGTGTGATGTTTGCCTAGTTTAAGCTTAAGTGAATATGTATATTACAAACGAGTAGTACTAATTTTCTTATACTTGAGTCTGAGAAGAGTGGTTCAATACATTTGTGCTATTTATGAAGAGTTTTAGAGGCATTAAATTATATGTTTGTTAGGTATCGCAAAACGAGCTGTAATTCAAAATTTGTAATAACGTATGAGGCTGACGCGAACTTAGTGGGCAATAAATCACATGTAGCACTGATAGTAATTTGTTGGTTATCGGCAGAACTCGACAACTTTGGAACATACGAAATTGTTGAGTTCTGTTATTACGTAATGAACCCAACAACTTTGGAAGTTACAAAACGTGAACCATATTTGAAAAAAAAATTACTGAAAATATTACTTCCATATAATAATGTTAAATATTAGTTAAATTCTTACCTATTGAATATATTTGACGTTAATTATGTAGAAATTGACTATTCACACTTAAATGAAACTACGTGATGTAGTATAAATTCTACTTTCTTTAAGTTATTTACCACGAGCAAAGATTTTTGCTAACAGCCCACCTGAAGATGTAATACAACGAAACCTAGGTCGTGGTAAAGAACTTAAAGCAAGTAGAAATTATACTACATCACGTAGTTTCATTTAATTGTGTACTTCTCTCTTTAAACTTTTGCTTTGGTCTAGAGCATTTGTAGAGTAACCATTTACATTAATTTTGATTCAAAAATAGTTCGACTTAAATTCAATAATCCAAGTACCCAAGTAAACGTACTTACTAAAATATAATCAACAATATTCTGTCCAATCAATAAAGTAACAAGTAAACGTACTTATTACTTTATTGATTGGACAGAATATTGTTGATTATATTTTAGGCATACACTTACAAACACATTGAATCGTAATAGGAGCAAATTATATATCATATCTATTATTTTATATTTAGGTATTAAAATTCAATATATGGTTTATCTATCATCGCTCGTTGTGATTGTCTTTGCTTATACGCTTTCCTCAAGAGGGAGCTTAAAAATATGAAGTTATTACGTTCTAGTATTTATCTTTTTTCTTTATCCTATTTTCGGATTAATTCGTTGGTTCCATTTTTCTTACATGCATTTAATTAAGAGCAGTACTATCAATTAACACTAAGTGCTTTAACTGAAAAACAATAATTGTTATTCTAGCAAGTGTATTCATTAAAATAACACATGATAACTTTCCTAATTACACGTATATTACAGTAAATAATGAAATATGATGCATGTATGTTTATTTCTATTTCCTCAATTCTTATATGAGGTCATTAAATAAAACCCTACATATTTTTAAATACGTCTAATTAAATATAACATCACTGAAACATTTCGAAAAAAAGTGTTTTGTATTGATGGTGCATTGATCACTATGATTTAAATATTTAACTGTACGGTCAAAAACGATAGACACTACTGATAAAAGGAAGTCATTGGCAAAAAAGTAGTCCCATTTTATTGTCTGAATAATCGTATTTTTTTACACTATTGATCAATAAGAAATGCCAGTGAATTTGTTCTGGAATATTTTGTAATTTTTTGCCTCTTTTTAATTTTTTTTGTTGATGAATATTAGTTCACATGAGAATTAATATTTATACTATACCATAATATTTATACCATAAGGTAAAGCGAAGTTTATTTTATGCCTATTCTTGTTTTATGAGTTATGAAACAAAGGATGAAGGGAAACGTCAAATAGCAAAATAATTTAAACTATTACTTCCTTTTCGGTCTTCCTACAAAGCATCGCCTTGCGTGTAGAATAATAATTTCCACTTTTCCAACATAGCAGATGGATAAATTATAAACAAGACAGGTGATGGAGTAGTGCTGTCGCATAGTTGACGATCCTAGTTTGTAATAGAGCGGCGACGAATGACAAAATATTTCAGGGAAGATTATGTAATTCACTTTTGCGAATCAGCCCCAATTTGACATTTTTCTTCAGTGCTTTATTGATCAGTAAAGTTACTAATAATGCCATTGAAGTAAGTGGTAGCTTCAAAGCTCTGTGGTAAAACAGTATCAGTGGTAAAACGTTGAGTTTTACATAACATATTCTTGTTTTCTTTGGATATTTATATATTATATGTTTATTCGTTTAACAAAAACTGCCCTTTAAAAAAGTTTAAGAGAAGGATTAATTTATTCAGAATAATTAGAAGTTTATCAATAAATAGGAATCTAAATTACATTTAGTACTCAGAAAGTATCAATCGAAAGAACTTGATCAATTTACTTGGTTCACATTTCACTTTTTGTTTGAAAGAAAAAAGAGCATATACATATGTATATATATATATATATATATATATATATATATATATACTATTACTATATCAAATTTTATTAAAATCCGTTTAGCAGATTTCACGTGATTAACGAATAAATTAAAGTACAGAGAAACAGACAAAAATTCTAAAAACTTATTCCCTGATTTCTTTTATCATTATTTAAGGTAAATCAATCACTCTTTTTGTATTATTTTCCATGCACAGAATTCTCTCTGTCATAATTTTACTAACCGTATAGATGAGTAAAATAACAAGTGAACAAAGAATAATAATGTGAGATAAAGGTAAGCAATATAAAAATCAATATATACTAATAATACCTACCTGCATTGCACAAAGTCTTTACAAAACAATCTGACCAGTTATGAAGCTGCTTTCGCAGACCGAGATAAAGGGAATGACTAGCTTGTCCACGGTTATTTGTGACAAGACTAAAATATATTTTTTGTCCTGCTTCAATATCTATAATTGTTTAATGGTAGGCAAATAAAAGTATATAATGTTAATGTTATATTTTTATTTAATTTATGTGATGCAGATGTATTATATAAATATTATGTAGAAGTGAACAATTTTGTACATGATTGAGAAACAATTGCGCATATAGCGCAATCTTAAATTGTCATTCCAAACTGAGGCGAAATACTAGTTCTTCGTTAATTAAAAATAGTTATACCTTTATTAAACCGCAACTTAACTTTTTTAACTATATCTTTTCTCACTTTTCTTTTAACTTATATCTACCATGGAAACAAAAGCTTTTGCCACTGTCTTTGACCTCATTTTGAAGCTGTCCGTGTGTCTTGCACATAATCTCAGCCTCCTAACAACTGACTTCTTCTAAGTTTCTCGGAATCTATTTTAATTTCACCGACCCTGAGGATTCCACTCTTGTGCACATTCTATATAGCATGATCTCTTTTTTCTTGATGTATACTCAAAAAATTTCATTTGCATGATAATATAAATTTTCCTTTTGGTATTAGATCACAGCTTATCGTTGGTAGTGACCACCGGTCATTTAATAATAAATGACCACAAGCACATATCGAAGAATTATTTTACCCGGTCAACTTGCTGCACATTTAGCTTCATATGTTCAGAGTTAAAAATTTTTAGCTTGTTAGAAGATAGAAGGATATCCTTGGTTTTGTAGGAATTCTTTTCCAGTTCTACTTTTTGTTACATTGTGTTTTTTAAAGCTTCTCCGTCACGTAAAAGTATCTAAGATAATTAAAATCATCAGCATAAATGAGTTCCAAAGTTATTCTATCGCATAAGTCCTAATCAAAGTCTTTCTTCTTTTAGACAATCTTCCGCAAGATTTCATCAATTGAACAATACAAATGTTTGATGGCGATGCGCACGGGGTCTTTGCGACGCCAGTTGGTTTTTAATTGGAATTTTCCTTTTAGTTATTTACGCTAGCATGCCGAACTTTCTACTAGCTTCCTAACGCGTTAGACCCTCGCACCACAGTGTCGCTCGCACAGCGGAAGTGGTTAGACGTATTGTATAATAGTGCCTGGGGTCATCGCGACCCCGAGCAACTAATAGTGTAGTTCAAATTTAGGTAAGCAATGTTCGAAAAGTTTTAGTTTTTTGTTTCATTATGTTGACTTCAAAAGAACATAATAGTTTACCAAGTTTGAACAGTTGTATATTTCTAATATAATAAATATAGACTTAATTTCTTGTTTTGATATGGTGAGCTGATGCAATTATATTCTTTTGATTTTTTATGGTTATAAGCTATATATTTGTTATTTTATTTTATTGAAATTTATTCTGCTGTGACATTTGTCTTATTAGGTATATTTATCTTTTGTAGAAACACTTCATCGTGGCTTAAAATAGGTGGAGTTTTTGACTTCAACAAATGAGTGAGATTCTAGAAGATGAAAAAGTTTTTGAAAAGTCTAATGAAGAATTAAGTTCAGAAAAAACCTACTGTGGTTACGGAGCCAGACCATGATTCAAACTCAGAATTAAGTATCGTTGAAGAATGAACAACATCTGCCAACCCCCAACAAACGTCCAATGACCAATGTTCGCCTACCTACTTTTTGGGAAAGATCAAAGTACTAAATGGAACAAAGTTATTCCAAGACAAAGAGCAAGGCAAAGATCCCATAATATAGTTACTCATTTGCCAGGCACAAGGGAACCAACAAGAAATGCTAAAATTAAAACTGATTGCCTTTCGCTATTTTTTTATAAAATATTATAGAATTGATAATGAAACATACAAGTGAGTATATATCTCGTATTCGTGAAAAATTTTAAAGGGGACGTGATACTAAAGAATTAACTTATGAAGAAATGTTGTCCTTTTTACTGGTAATATTTAGAGTTTTACGATCATCACATTTTAATTTTTGTCGATCTCTGGGAAAATTATAAAACTGGAATAGTATTTTTCTCGGAAACTTTGTCAGCAAAACGTTTTTTGTTCATCTTCATGATGCTAACTTTTGATAATCTAAACTAACTGAAGACAAACTGGCTTCGATTTAGTTGCCTGGGTTTAAAGAAAGATTTACAGGTTTGATATATATGCCAAGTAAGTCTAAGAAATATGAAATAAAACATTATGCAATGTTCGATGCTAAGACTACCTACCTTCAGAATTTTAAAGTTTAGATAGGCAAACAGTCAGATGGTTCATACAATATCCCCAAACGACATCAAAATTTGGTCAAGCGATTGACTGAGCCAATCAACTATATAGGATGTAATGTAAATATGAAAAAATATTTTACAATTGTTGATTTAGCCAAAAAAATCACAAACGACAACCTAACAATAATGGGTAATCTGGAAAAAAATTTAAAAATGTATCACAAACTTTTTTGCCTTACAGGTATTATGAATTATATTCAAAGTTATTTGGTTTTCACGAAGAACTGACTATGTGTTCCTATGTCTCAAAAAAAATTAAAGCTATTGTAGTGTTATCTTTTGTGCATCACGATGACGTGAATGAAGAGGAAGAAAAGAAGGAGCCGGAGATGATATTTTTTCTTAATAAAACAAGGAGTGGCGTAGGCACTAACGACAAGTTTTACTTAATATATAATATGACTGAGCAGATGAAAAGATGGCTTATATTTATCTTTTTTCATTTATTTAATTTGTATGCCATAATGAAACTACAAAAAAAAACAGAATCATTTTGATAAATTTGTCAACAGAACAGGTAAAAGCATATAATTTAGCGCGAATAGAAATTCCATCTCTGCCTAGTACTTTGAAAAAGCGTTTATGGAATCGTGAAGTTCTAGGTTTTTCAACATCTAGCAGTGACTTACAATTGATAAAATGAGAAAGATGCATCATCTGTGGTGACCACACGAATAAAAACTAACTAAATTTTTACTTACGAAAAACATAACATTTTTTAGTTTCTTTTCTAGTACTTTTATCATTTTTTGCTATTTTAAAAAATTTTAATATTTCATTAGTAAATAAAAAATAAAAAAATTTGATTATTGCATAACATATTTTTTTAATCTAAACCCATTATTTTGGGGTAACTGACGACCTCGCGCAACTGATGATATAACTTTTTTGGCGTGCCAAATTAAAGGTTACACATTAGTTGTGTAATCAAATATTAATATCTAAATAAACAAAAAAATTATAAAAATTAATCTATACCCATTATTTTGGGGTAACCTATACCCATTATTTTGGGATAACTGACGACCTCGCGCAACTGATGATATAACTTTTTTGGCGTGCCTAATTAAAGGTTACACATTAGTTGTGTAATAAAGTATTAATATCTAAATAAACAAAAAAATTATAAAAAAAATTTAACCGACTTGAAACAACCAGCGAAGAAATACACAATAATGAATATACCAGCACCTGGTTGGAACTTTTGCCGGAACAGCATATCGTTTCCGAACATAAATAAATTTGTTAAATACTATCAAAAGTAAACGGTAAAACACCGTCACTATTTTGTGATTTTCTTCCTTACATCAAGACCAGTGAACATAGTTCAAACTTCATGAAATAACTCCTCATCAGCCTACTACCAACTTTGGCTCATCAATATACTCTGATTTTATTAAAGGGTAGTTTTATATCACCTTAACTCATATCAACATTTTTGGAGATTTAATTGTAAAATTATCGTTAGACCTATGTCATACAAATTCAATCAGGGTACCGGTGCTATTTATTGTTGAGGAACTCTGATGTACCTTCAATTTCCGTGGTCAAATTCCAAAAAATATTAATGATACTTCACTTGTGGTATAACGTTCGAAAGGACGAAGAATTATCCAAATTGGTTGATTGATTCCGGAAATATGAGTTAACATACACAAAATAATATAGATAAAAAACTTTTATTTAAATAAATGGCTTTATTGTATTTGTGATGATGCATTAAAAGTTTTAAAAGTTTATTTTTGATTATTTAACGTATCCTCGACCGCATGACAAAACTGTTTAATGTGGAAAAGTTTCTTGTTTTCATTTGCTCAGCTCGATTTTATCATTTTGGTTGTTTATCTGGATAATTTATCACGGCCCTCTTTACCAATCTCAAGCCAGAAGTATTAGGAAGCGATTTAGGCAGCCGTATCGGTGCAAAATCAGGCTGAGAAATTAAAATCCGTAAATCAATGTCAAGGCATCTGTTTTAGACTCATAATACTAACTTAAAAAATAGCAGATCCTCAAATTCCATTATTTTAGCGGACAGTACTCCCGCTTTACCAAACTGAGAAGCAAGAATCTAGAGTTTATGCACCTTCAATGACAGAGAATCTATTTGAATCTCAACAATAATTTAAAACAACATTTTGTCAAGTTTCACGGTTAGGTAGGCAGTACTCCTGCAATATCAGGATTAAGGATTTGAATCCCAAAATTTAATGTTTTAGACCCACAATACTAATTTTAGAGAACAGATTCTAAAGTCTGAAGGTTTACGTAAGCAGTAACTAAGCAAAATAAAACTAAGGAGTTGGAACCAGAAGTTTAATAACAGTCTCTAGTTGAGACCCATAATACTGATTTGAAAACGGCATATCTTTAGGTCTCATGAATAAGGCAGGCAAAACATTTGCAGTTTTATGATTTTTGGCTTGAAATTATTATAATTTTTATTATTTTAATGGAGACTGAATACGCGTGAGAAGTTCACGATAATTAGTTAAGTAAAAATAATCAATAGCAAAACGACATGATCAAGAACGACGTATAGAACGTAAAGCTAAACAAAATCGTTTTAAAAACTTATTGCCCCTATATACCTATCTACCTATTTACTTTGTTATTTTTTTGCTTACGTGAAGACAAATCAAAATAATTAAAACTCACTTAGTTTACTACTCGTCGCTAGAGAAATTCTATTATTGTTTTTTGGCACCATTATTGAATCTAAATTTTACCAAAGGGCAATTTTATATTGTCCTTATTCGTGCCTTTTAGATTATCATTAGACCTTTATCAATCAAACTTGATCACCATACTTATACTGTTCAGTATTGTAGAATTCATTGGAGTTTGTTCAGTTGTCCTTATCAGATTATAACCATTTTTTTGTGGAGCTATACTGAGAGTATATAAAAAAGAATCATCCCAATTGGTGAAAAAATATCGGTATAAGGTAACATACATAAAAAAGGTACAGTTGATTTTAGAACTGCCTCCTTTTTTTAAGTCGATTCGAACAGGAAAATTATTTCTCCGCCAAAATAGGGTGAGATAAAAAAATAATATCAAAAATAAAGACTGACTTTTCCTTTCACATAAATAATATTTTCTTCCTAAAAAAATTATTGACTCCAAAAGGAATTTATTCTCAATTTTTCAGCGCAGGTATTGTTCTTATCATCGTTATTTCTAGACTGAAATAAAGTTTTTTTTTAGTTTTTTTTAATATGATTTTATTTTTTTCTAACAATTGTATTTACATAAGTTTATGATACGTTTGTATTGATACGTGGGCAATATTAAATCATTCTGATCTCTGAAAATAGGTGAAAAATTTATTGAAAAATTCTGTAAATTCATACGTACATACATATATACATTGAACCTCATAAAAGCATGTTGAAATAAGATTACCTAAATTTGTTATTTTCGCATATAACCAGCTTCGGAATATACCATTTCTGGAATATCTTATCAATTTATTGGTCTACATTGCAAATATTCTGTAGTTTTGGACCAATGTTTTATTAATATATCACACCCGAATAAAACTGAACACTCAATAAAAACTAAAAACTGAATACAAACATGATTTTTATGTTTCATCCTCAGGTTCTAAGAACAATACACAATTCTTTTTGTTTTCATTTGCTTAATTTGCTTATATTAGTATCACTGAAAAATCGCGTAAATCTGATATCGAGTACTGAATTATATAAAATAAATGAACCGCGAGACATAAATACCCAAATCAAGATTGACAGTTTGGGATATGGTGATATTATCATATTTTTCTACCATCGTCACGAGAAAATTTAACGCACCACTTAAATTAATCATATTCGCCTATAAATATTCGCCTTTTTCGTTAAAAAATAAAAGATAATATATTGTATTTATTTTCCGTGTTTATGAGCTAGAAACATGTGTGATAAGCAAGGTTAAAATAGATTTAATTAGAGTGAATTTTTTTAGAGTGAAAACTTCTTCTCGAATTTTTTTAGAGTGAAGACTTCTTTAAAGATACCTGCGTATTTTTTCTTAGAAGTCAATGAGACTAAGCCACCACGCTCAGGTCAGTGACGCATTACGCTAAGCACCACATTACAAAGAAGTACAAGTATGGAAGATTATGTAAGTAATACTTTGTCATCTGTTCATAAATAAAGAAATATATAATTTCAAATTGACGATAAATTGATATTAATGTTAGCATGCTTGCCTAACGAGTATATAGTCAATGATTATATAAATTGACAGTCTCTGGGAGTAAAAAAAATTTTTGAATATATGGACCTAAAAATATATTTTTTTATTTTCCTGCAGCGTATTTCAATAAATTATAATTATATTATAAGTTATCCATAACTTCCATTGGATTATATTTTACCAGCTGGTTTAAATAAGCAAGCAATAAGCTATTTTGTCGGGTTGGTGTTGACAATTTTTGGGGAAACTCCCAAAGTTTTATGATTGGAGGAATAATTAAGCATTGATAATTTAATAATAAAAGTATTTATTTGCGAAACATTGGAAGTCATATTTTAATTTTGATTGTTCAATTTTTCTCAGAATAAAAAAGTGGTATTTACCAACATTCTTTAGCTAATGTTGGTAAAGACCACTTTTTCACTTTAACTACTGATTGATAATTTCATTTTCTTACCAACAATATTATCTATCAATTTATTTTAAAGTTTCCAGATTTCATGGAGCTAAATAATAAGGTGTAGGACGTAAAATTTACATTTTCACCATTTCACGATTGTCATGCCAACAAATGTAACACAATTTGTACGGCGAAATGTTTCTGTTGCATAATTGATCTTTCTAGTTGAGAAAAGATTAGCGATGGCTGGCGTAGTGGTTTTATATTTTTTTTCCTGGTCAGCTTTACGTCTTTACTAAATGTATTATATACTGGGTTAGCATTATAATCATTTTGAGTTGAAATAAAACCTAAAGAATCTCAAAAAATAGGAATATTTTTGAAAAATTAAGTTTTTGTAGTCTTCACACGCTCAGAATTTATAGAAAATTTAATTTATACATTTTATCTGGAAAATTTCTTTTTTAATAATCAATACTAGAAAAATTAATTTATGTGAGAGATAAATAATTACATTTTACATATACATATGGGTATGATGGTTTTCTTTTAAGGTATTAGAGCTGTGGGATTACCTAATTTTTACTAATTAAAGAGTCTATTTTTGCAACTTATGTTTAGATATATAATATTTGAGCACATCGTCACCTCTTGCTCGGGTTTTTTTACCCTAAAAGGAATTCTAAAAGCATGATACTCTAAGTTTTCTTCCTGAAATTTTCATAGTTTTTTTACTTATTTACTTGCCGAAGCAAAGGATTCACTGGAAAAACTAACATATTTATTAGAACTAACATATTATTCATATACACAGGCATGAGAATTCTTAAAGGCAAGCGCATTTACATTCATGCATGTAAAAATGTTTTAAGAAATAAATTAAAATATTACATTTATATATTAAAAAAAGATATGCTAACTTTAGAAAAAAGAATGTAAGTCTTCAATTTTAAAGGGATTGACATGAAAAACCACCTCTCACACTGAATTTTATTCAATTAAATATTTCTTACCGGAATCTTACGTAACTTTAATTTTCTTCGCGTTCGCCATAATTTATTACAAGAGAAATATTTCGAGTCATTCACCGAATAATGGGATATTTTGCGTATTCTTGTTTTGATCGTTTCAATAATTTTACAAAAATTGCTAAACACGTATGAATTTTCAGTAGTAAAATTTATTGTAATTTTTCTTTAACTAAGTGTTTTAAACTATCATAATGTCGTAAGTCTCAAATTCTCCTGTTTCCATAGTTTGTGGAGATTATTTTATGTTTCCATTAATAATTAAAGTTCCTTACCTCATTCTAATTATTACAATAATTCCTTATATTATGTCTTACATATACAAGCATTTAAGGTTAGTCATTATTACTAAAACTATATATATTACTAAATCTATCAATTTGACATCATATATATTTATATATATATAAATATATATATATATATATGTATATATATATATATATATATATATATACATATACATATACATATATTTATGATGTCAAATTGATAGACATCTGAAACTAACCATCTGGTTAATCAAAGCGTTACTAAATACTTATCCGTAAATTAGTATTTAAACCAGCATGCTATTAGTCAAATGAAATCTGTTTTGAATTCGAATCTGCAACTACGTGATAACAATACTAAATCACAACAATTATTTATGATTTATCTACCTGCCAGCGCTGAGACAATGGAAGTGATCACGCGATGTTACTTCCCGTTCTGTTGAAACTCTAGACACCTAGAATGAAATTCATAAGCGGCAGACAAATTCATTTCGTTGCCAATTTATTTAAAATAAATATTAATTAATCCAACTAACGGATTATAAAATATTAATTAGGAACCAAAGCATTAATGCAATATTGAATGGCATTTCACACTTTTATAACATATTTCAGAATAGTTCGATGTATTGTATAGTTCGTCGTATTTGTATATAGCATATAATTAAACCAAACGAAATATTAAAAAAAGAAAAGTTTTTATTGTGAACGAATGTCACTCTTTTGCTTGATCAGGTATATTGTTTAAATATGAAGTCTTAGTAATGACTATTAATGAAAAATTAGTTTTTTTCAAGAGAAGGAAAAAACAAGCACGCCAATTATTCTCTAGGGTCTTTTACGGGAAATCTAAGTATACTTTTTTCATTCCCATTATTATTTGAAGAATCAATTTAAAAACCAAGTGATTAAATTTTATTCAATATTTCTTTCTTCTTTTTATTGACTAATTTATACAAGTTTTCATAAAGTAATTGCCATAAGGATCGCGTCTTACCATTGACCCAAAAAAAAAATGTTTGTGTTTTTCTACTCTTTTTACCATATTGTTATATTATTTAATTAAAAATATAATTATAGAGTTTTTTACTTATTTATCATCAACCGGAACCGGAAAATACAATTGAAACATTTTTTCTTCATCTCCTGAACTACCAAACGGAACTTAACCATGACAAAGTTTGTACGTAATAACACGTAATTCCTCTTTACACTGGCTTTTGATTTCTCTAAAACATCAGCTTGAAGATTAGGAAATGTTAACGTTATGGCATGTGTAACGAAATTATAAGGCGTCGTATTTAAAAATAATTGCATCATAAATATGGTTTACTTTGCCGGACGTTTAAAAGGAAAAATATTAACAAACTAAAGCCCTCGGCAAGCTAGGCTACGGTAATAATAAGAAACTTATATAATTTCATTCAATTTTTCATTTCATTAAACATTTATTTTTCTCTACGCCTGATGTGACCTACGAGTAATCGTAGGTTACATCAAGCGTAGACTCTTTTGAGGAAAATATTATTACATTTTATTTTCCTCAAAACAATAATAAATATTTGGCTTTATTTGAAGGAAAAACATGGGATCATTAATAAGTATAAAACTTAAAATTTAACTATAATTTTTGTAGTATGTAGTCGCTTAATCATACTAGTTAGAACAATATAGCTTATTAAGGAAATTAAAATAAGGGATAAATAAATTATTGCTCTCCCTTTAAAGTACGCAAAGTCCTTTTAAACACAAATCACATTTAATTTTCTGTTAATATTTAATAACTTCATTAATTTTTTTAACTTGCAGGCAAACACCAGTTAGTTTGACAAGTAAAAATACTAGTGACGTAAAATAACGAAAGATTTTGAGAGTATTAAACATTAACTTTTTGGCGAAATACACGATGATTTCTGTAAAATGAGTTATGAGTATCAGTTTCTATATTCTAATTTTTATATTTACTTTTTATATTTTTTGTTATGTTCTGTCTGTTTGGCAGATATTTTTTGTAATTAAAATGTAAAAAGAAAAAGTAACATTTTCTAGATCAATAATTTTAGTGCCAATATTTAAATTAATTAATAGTAACAAAACTTTCCATGCGAGTTATAAAGTTTTCAATATTTACTTAAAAATTTAGAATGAAAGCAAAAATAAATAATTTGCTATAGACTATCATCTAAAGCTTTTTTCCCTAAATTATAATAAAAGTTTATACAAATTTGACTTTTGTGTTAAATATTATATTCATAACACTAATTGCAAAAAAAAATTAAAAATGGAACAAGCACCATTTTACTCAGTCAAATAATTACAAAACGTTTTCTTTAAAGTAATACAACTAATATTTCCTAATACTATTCTTTATATTTTACGTAAAAATTTGAAGCTTCAGTTCAAATTATTAGTTTCAGATTTGTTATAACATAAAGCTTATTTTCTTAAAACTTTATTAAAATTTTATTGATGTTATAATCAAAACATTGAATTAAAATTTCAGAAAGAAGTAAAGTACAGGAAGTGGTTAAAGTGAATAAAGAAGTACTATTGGAAAAATGCAATAAATATCAAATTGAGCTCTAACACGATACAATACGAACCGCCCATTGCCATAGCCGTAGGCAGCAGGGGCGCTTTTCTTTTATTGAATGATAATTAATTGTATTCGAAGCGTCGCAGTTTCAGGTCCCTGATCATATTAATCCAGGAATTAATATAAATACGGTTGCCCTATTGCTTCCTTTGGGGATCATTTTGTGAATGGTTTTGAGAAAGTGAGATTATATATATATATATATATATATATATATATATATATATATATATATACACATATACATATATATGGCGTACAGGTAAATTAAATATCATCTTTCAATAAAACTAAGATAGTTTTATATTATTACTTGAGCCTAGCATACCGAGGGGTTTAGTTATTTATTGTTTTTCCTTTTAACCGTCCGGCAACCTAAGAAAAATTTATAATGAAATTATTTTTAAAATGTCTTATTAAATAGGAACCCTTGTAATTTCGTTACACATGCCATAATTTTAATATCCATTAATCGTCAAACTGATGTTTTAGGGACGTCAACAGCCAATGTGAAAAGAAATTATGTGTTATTACGTACAAATTTTGTCACAGTTAAGTTCCGTTTGATAGTTCAGGAGATGGAAAAAAATACGGGATCCTTAAATATGTATATCACATAATAATAATATTTATATATTTGTGGATAGAAAATACGATAGGTAAAATAATAGGTACATGCAGAAATTTTCTTGGAACCGTGATGGATCACCAACACGGCGTGTTTACAACTAGCATCGGTTGATATATATATATATATATATATATATATATATATATATATATATATGTACATGTATGTATATATATATATATATATATATATATATATATATATATACAATAGATAATAATTTTAATAATATTTTCTAATGCAGGTATTGTATAAAGGCATGTAGTTACATGTATATACACCTTATTACCTAAAGAGGAGACATAGCACAAGGAAAAGAAGTAAAAAAATTCAAAAAGCAAGAGAAAAAAGAAGAAAGAAATATTAAATATAATTTAAACCACTTAGTTTTTAAATTAATTCGTCAAATGTTAATGGGAATAGAAAAAGAATCCCTAGATTTCTCCCAAAAGACCCTAAAAAGAAAGCAAAAGAGTGATATTCGTACATACTACAAAGACTACTTTTTTGATTTTTTTATTTAATTTCATTTAGTTTAATTATACAAAAAGGCGTCGAAGTATACAATATATGGAACTAGTCTGAAATATCGGTTAAAAGTGTGAAATGCTATTAAATATTGCATCAATGCTTTGGTTCCTAATTAATATTTTATAATCCGTTGGTTAGATTATGTCAAACTAAACAAAATTATGTCAATTTATTTACGTTAAATAAATTGACATAAATTTGTCTGCCGCCTATGAATTTCATTCTAGGTGTCTAAAGTTTTGACAGAACTGAAAATAATATCGCGTGATCACTTCCATTGTCTCAGCGCTGGCAGGAAGATAAATCATAAATAATTGTTGTGATTTAGTATTGTTGTCACGTAGTTGGAGATTCCAATTCGTAACAGAATTCATTTGACAAATGGCATGCTAGTTTAGACACTAATTTACGGATAAGTATTTAGTAACCCTTTGGATAACCAGATGGTTAGTTTCAGATCAATTTCTCATCATATATATATATATATATATATATATATATATATATATATATATATATATATGTATGTATGTATGTATATGTATATATATATGTATATATATACATATATATATGTATATATATATATATATATATATATATATATATATACATATATACATACGCAATAGATAATAATGTTAACTATTATTTTATAACACAGGTATTATATAAAAACATATAACTATAAATACGTTTTTACCTAAGGAGAACACATATTACAAATAAAATGAGTACAAACCAATATTCGAAAATTAAGGGAATAAATAAGAAAGGAATATTAAATATAATTTAAATCACTTGGTTTATTAATGAATTCTTTAAATATTAATTGGAGTAGATTAAGAATCCCTAGATTTCCCCTAAAACATCCTTAGATTAAAGAAAATAGTTATCTCGAATAAAAAAGACATTTATTCATAGTTATTATTAAGATTTCGTATTTAAACAACATAATCGATCAAGCAAAAGAGTGATATTAGAACACATTATAAAAACTGTTCTCTTTTATTTTTTTTTTAATATTTAATTTAGTTCAATTATATATAAAGACGACGAATTATACAATACATTGAATCAATGTGTAATGTCTGTTAAAAGTGTCAAATTCTATTAAATATTGCATTAATGCTTTGTTTCCTAATTAGTATTCTATCATCCGTTGGTTGGATTAATATTATTTACTTTAAATAAATTGGCAATGAAATGAATTTGAATGCCGCCCACGAATTTCATTCCAGGTGTCTAAAGTTTTGACAGAACGGGAAATACTATCGCGTGTAAAGTGATCATTTCCATTGTCTCAGCGCTGGCAGGTAGATTAATCATGAATAACTGTTGTGATTTAGTATAGCTGTACCGTAGTTTGGACTCCACTTTGTAACAGAATTCATTTGACTAATAGCATGCTGATTTTGATACTAATTTACGTATAAGTATTTAGTAACGATCGAAATAACCACATGTTAATTTCAAATGTTCATAAACTTGACATTATGTATATATGTATATATATATATATATATATATATATATATATATATATATATATATATACCCACAAACACACACATATTTTTTGGATATAATTTTTTAGGTATACCTAGCAAATGACGAATTTGAACACAAGAGTTTTTTTCTTATTATGCCTTTATTTTTTAACTTTTCATTTACGGAATCTAATAAGACTACTTAAACGGTTTAAGTTTTTCAAATATTTTACTTTTTTCATAAAGTTATTTTTTTAATAAAATATTACCGAATATAACGTATTTTTTTTATTTGTTAAATATGGAAATTTACTTTTGCAAATACATCAGCATATTTATAACTCATTCATCTATTATTTTATTAAATTATATGAGAGTAACTAGTATAATTCCTTACCCATATCACTAGTGTACGTTGCTTAGTTATAATTACATCAGTTTCCAATCACTAGTCACAGTTCGTAATGTTCAATTACTAACAACATACACTGTTAAAACAATCTACATTATATATTGTACAACTTTCTTTCTTTATTCTGTGGATCAATTAGCAGCATTTCTTTGCAATCGATTAGTGGTTAACGTTTTTATATCGATTAGGAAGATCCTTTTTTAGAGCGCTTAGTATTATATTTTTGATATACATTAGTAATGTTCCATTTAAAGTCGCTTAGTAGTTATATAGATAACTAATGTACTTTTTTATATCGGTTATTAGTGCACATTCTTGTATCAATTAGCAGTGTTTATTGTTATAATCATTACCATAATGTACTATTTATATCGCATGTAATTACCATAATGTACTATTTTATATCCCTTGTAATTACCATAATGTACTATTTTATATCGCTTATAATGTTCGTTTCTATATCGCTTGTTTATATACATATTTATACTTGCACATTATACGTCAATACTTCTTATGAATGTCAAATAATTATGATACATTACGTATAATAATTATTGTCAAATCATTTAAAAGCTAGTTATATGACCTCGTTTTTAATTAATTACGGAAATTGATAATTGCATGGAACTTTATTTATTTCCACTACTACCCAGATAATTTACATAAACACACAGTAATTAAACTAATACTTAACAATATATTAAGCTCTTATTTTTGTTGTAAATATCGAAGCACGGATTAAAGAACATTGTTTGTCAATTGACCATTTTAGTCATTCGACTACAGTAATTAACATATCGCAAAACAATATATTAAAGAAAAAATCGTTCCCTAATCAATCTCTGATATCTCTGTTTATATTTTGATAAGCATTGTTTAAAAATCTTGCAATTAATATTTTTTTTATAATAATGTGGTAATATGTGCCAAAAAATGGTGAAAAAGAAATTACTTCAAAACTGAGTCGACTGCAAATAAGGAATTATCGAGTACGGAGTTGGAAGTTTTGCCATAAAATGTCGCTTCCGAACGATGATAAACTTATATAATACTGTTACTGGTAGACATTTTTGAAAATCGGTACCAAGCTGACCCATACACAGAGGAATGCAACATTTCAGGCTGAGGAATTGAAATAAGTATTTCAATATACAGAGTCTCTGCTTGATCCTCACAAAATTAATTCAAAAATGGCAGATCCCCAATTTTAGCGACTTAAAAAGACCCATATTTCTGCAATATCAGCCTGAGGAATTAGAATTGACGAATAGCCCATTCAAAAACAGAGTCTCCTCTTAAGAGTAATTAGTAATAGCGGGCTCTACTTTAATATTAGCGGGTCCTCGATACTCACGATTTAAGCAGGCAGTACCTCCGGCTGCACCAGGACTGAAGTGTTTGAAGCCGGAGTTCAATGACAGAATTTCTACTTAACGGTACTAACTTAAAAACAAAGACATTCAAATCTCATGATTTAAGCAGGCACTACCACAAATTGTCAAATTGTATCCTATAATTATATTGTTATCAAAGTCCTCGCTCAAGAGACAAAATATTTTAAAGAAGTCCCTGAATTTTCATAGTTAAATGTGGCAATATTTCTACAGTATCAGGATTGGAGAATTGGAAATTAATGATAGAATATTTAAGTAAGAACCAAAAAACTAATTTAGAATGAGCAGGTCTTTTAATTAATACGATGTACCTGCAGTATCAAGACAATGAGCTGGAACCCGTAGTTCATTGGTAGAACCTTTTTCTGATATCCACAATTCAAATTAAAAACAGCAGAAGTTCAGGACTCATGATTTAGGCAAGTAGCATATCTGCAATATTATGTTGTATACTGAATACGTTGGCGAAAATTTATAATAATCTGTTAAGTAGAAATAATTGAAAAATCGATAGTAAAATTTCAATCAACAAGAACAAACCGAAAGTGAAATTTTGCTACCTTCATATGTGCTTATATATAGTTATCTACCCATATACTTTGCTTAAAATCCTTGCTACATTAAGGCAAGTGAAACATGTTCATACTCGATGACATTATACCTCACTAATGAAGAATACATTTTATTTTAGGCTGTTTGTACTAAACATCAAATTTATTATATATCGACCTTATTCGTGTCTTGTTTGAGTGGATTATCACTTAACTTATATCATCCGCATTTTGTCACGGCATTTGTACTGTCTAGTGTTAAAGAAATTTATGTTGTACTTTCAATTTCCATAGACAGATTCATAGTAAGTTTTCACGTACCATACTTCTAGTATACGCTTTAAAATAAAAAAGAATTATCTAAATTGGTTGACAAATAATAGATCTATAAGGCAGAATAAAAACAAATAATTAAAAATGCTGCCGAATTGAGGAGCGTTCCCTTTTAAGAAGTTGAATAGAAAGGAATAATTTTAAAATAATTTAATAAAATTTAGTTAACCTTTAAACGTATCCACATCAAAGAACGTCTTTGCGCCCTTTCGAAAACAGTTTGCTGCAACCGCCATCTCTACTCTTGTGAAATGTTCATTTTCTTGTGCTTTAAAATATTATAAGAGTTAAAAGGAATTCTCCTTGTCATTCGTTGAATAGCTCTCAAAGTTTAAGATGAGGACAGGGAATTTTATCTGATTATCGTTGCTTTTTCAGTCTGTTTATTAATTTTACAAATATTGTGAGACACACGTTTGGAAACATAAATGAAGTTATTATATTACTTTTGAATCATCAAATACAAAATATGTGTATTGTTTTTATTAACAATGCGTAAAAAGCGAACAACGATTTATCAATTTTTGAATTTTTTTTACAATGGGGTTTTTACGTATCAAGTTTCTATTTGAATACAATTTGATGAATTACAAAAACGTTATTATTTGTAATGGGAACTTCATAAAATTATCTCTATCTACCGCAAATGCTCTTCTCTTTACCATTATGCTTAACGAATGACTATTGAAAGTAATCAGCTTTATGTTTAGTTTCCTCTAATAAAAAAATTCTTGCTCTCACAACAACAAGGCGGGTCATAAAGAGGAAACAGAGAAAGAAATAGCGTGGCCAATAAACAAGTTTCAAACAAATTATCCACGAACAATTATCTTGCAATCTGAAATAAAAACAATAAATTTGGTAATTCGGTTCGAATATTTTATTTCCAAATATTAAGTTATTTATAAAAAGAGCCTAATTTTAAGATTAAAATATTTCATTTTGTTGAACAAAAGTATAAAATGAGGTCTTTTTTGAAAGCTTGTCCGAATTTAAAATTTTAAGGGTTATGTCTAACGTGACGTAAGTGAAAGCTATAATTTCATTTTATTATTGTTTTGTTACATATACCATAATCCGGTTAAATAAAATTACAAATGATGTAATTTTTGTGTAAACATTTTCCTAACCATTTGTTCTGGGTTTGGTGTTTTAGTTTTTATATGAACAAAAATCTAACAATAAAACCCAAAACAATGACAAAAAATATATTCCCTAATTTTTTCATTGTAATTAATAAAAACATCCAAAGTGTTAATAATTTTAAATATCTTTCACATTTGAAATAAGATGATGGGCTTTCAAAATAATTTATTGGAATGCACACTTTAAGTGTACAGTATCCGCATTTCCGTTTTCGAATTCTAACGCAATTAAAAACAATAACACAAAATGTATAACTACACCTCTTAATTAAAAATAAACACTTTTTCCAAATGCGGCAATATTTGAAAACATTTACAAAAATAAAAGAAAAAATTACTTAACGTATGCAGCGACAATAAACTTTCACAATGATTGCATCTACATAGAATAAACTAATTTACTTTATACGATTATACGTCTTAGGTTCACTTCTGTAAACCTTATTACACAGGCGAGAATGAAAATAGCACTGATAATACGGTAATAATAAGATTCAAGAACTATTCAATGAAAAACATGGAAAACTTATTTAAAGGTAACATTCAAATCTTCATAATATGAGATTACTAAAAATCCGGATGGCATATCTCTGCTCAACACTCCGCTAAATTAGTTTCATAAGGGTGATAAACACGCTTTTTAATGTGCAAACCATAAAAGTTGAAGGCAAATAGTCTTGTATTTCCAATTTACTTTTTTCCAAGATTTCGGTCTCTGAAAATTTGATTTAAGTCTCGTAATATGCCGCTTGGGTATATTTGTACCACAAGTTTACATAATATTTTATCAACTTAGTTATTCACCGGCGTTATTATTTTTATGTTTTTAAAGACAATAGCGTACAAATAGAATACCCAATTATGGATAATTACATTTCGTTTTTATTTATAAGATCGAATATTTTCCATCCAGAATTTCTCACAGATTTAAATTGTGCTTAAAATATTACCTCAATTTACATTTTTTCCTCCTAGACATAAATACAACTTACATAGGGCATAAGGTAAAACATTCGCTCTAATCTCTAATTAAAAAGGCTAAAAATTTCGTATATGGTAATAGTTTTTCAAAAACTGCATTCAGTTTCAGGATCAGTCGACTTGATTAAAACATTTCTTACTAGCTTAATGCATTTAGTCCAAAATTACTATGAAAAATTTTTGACTGAACAGACCTTTGAGTGATTTAAATCAGGTTATTTTTGTATTTATACATTTTTAAAAAAGTTTAGTGGGCTAAATGCTTTAAAAGTGAAACCAGTTTGATTCAAATAAAGCACAATTTTACAATTAGTGTAAATTTATCCAAGTCTGGATTTAGAATTTATTATCCTTATCCCAATCATCATATAAACACTTTATTACTTAGTTTAAAAATCAATTCCTTTTCACTCTGAAAACCAATATCCATGGACAGAATAATAGATAGAACCTATTATCCATTGTAGAAAATGGTGGAAAACATATATAAGGGTCATATCCAGTTAAGTGACACATTTCAAGCTCTGAAAGCACCCCGCTTTGTTAAACTGGAAATTTTTCAATATTTTTTTTATTAGCAATGCAATACTACATTTATATACGCATTCTTATAATTGCAAAAATGGAACGGACACTGATAATTTTTTTGGAAAAATGATGAATGAATGTACTAACCATATTCAACGGGTACAAAAACGACAATTTTTGAAATTTATGTCTGTATGTGAATTTTCTGATCATATATTTGTTTATTAGTATACACATTTATCCATATATTATAGGTAACGTACTGGTAATGGGAAAAAATCAAAAGTTATTCTTTTGGATTAGATCTGAATGCAATTATATTTCTTGTATTAAATAATCTCACTGGAATTTTCATTACATCTTCTAGACTACCTATTCACTACTAATTATTATACTTCTCTTAAAGAGCCGACTTATAAAATGAAAACTTTTAGAGTTTTACAAGTGCTGAATCAATAATATCGTGATATATTCACAATGCGTGAAATTATGTAGCTGGTATTCTGTAAATAATAAATCATCACCAATTTAGTCTGCAAAAACATGTTTTAATAATATAGTTTCCCATAATTTTTGAAATGTAAGTTCAGAAGAAAGTAATGCAATTAACTTATCAAGATATCGAAAATATTTTGAAGTAATCATTAATTTAGATGTTATTTTTCGAGGATTATTTCTACCTCCCTGGAATATGAGATAATTTAAAAGTAATGATTAATTTTGATGTTATGATTCAAGTATTACTTAAAATTGCCCAAAACATATAATTGTTAATATTTTAGTAAATAGTAAGCAATTAAAGTGACCCATTTATTATTTTAGTATAATTTATTACAATTCAAATAGTTTCAACCAACTCGTTATTTCAATTTGTTTTACGACCATCGCGAATCAATAAACAATAAATTTCCGCTTTATATTTTTCTGTTAAAAGGAATTACAATTTCAGACACAAGAAAACAGTTAACGTCTTGTTTTAAAATTCGCTACAATCTAACACAATTATTTATAACCAGTTTTTTAGGGTCCGTTGAATATATTTCAATAAAAAGAATCAATAACACAAACTGTTTACATATTAGAGTTAGTGATTCATATTTAACTAACACATATTATATATTTGTGTATATATAGTTATATCAAAAATAGCAAGACTAATCTGATAAATTATACAATAACTTACGAATTTTAGGACATTATCTTTAATAAGGATGACACCCTAAATGAAATTAAACTGAAATTTAATGAAACAGCGATCCTATGACTGAGCAGTGAAAAATTCCGATGTAAATCGATTTGAGATGTTGATAGTGCAAAAATAAAATAACTATGCAAGTGCAAGAAGGCATAGTGTACAAAAATAGGTTTAATAACAAAATAAGTGTACGAACATATTGTATTTAGCTAATATCGAATATATTTGGGGTTAATTTTATAGAAATTCATTATTCACAATTAAATGAAACTACGTGATGCAGTATCATTTCTTTAAGTTCTTTACCACGACCTAGGTTTCGTTGTATTTCAACATCTTCAGGTGGGCTATTAGCAAAAAATCTTTTATTACGCAGTTTCGTTTAATTGTGGATATTTAGCTAACAAAATATAATTTTTTTAAGCGTATTATTGTCCTCAAAATACAAATTAAAGAGAGGTATTTTGAAATAAAAGTAGTCTGGTCTAAATATTGAAAATAACCATAACTCTTACAAATTCAGATAAAAATGCTTTTTCTACATGCTCGACCATCAGACTCTGCATGGTCTCGTATGGACTCTAAACAATGGAAATAGTTTCTAACTCACTAACTCTATAGATATGTGTGCCAAATAATTTGAGCAATACCCTAAATACGATATTCCATCGCTCACTTTTAAAATTGGTATAAATACTAACTTCAAAAGTGCCAAAATGTTTGTAAAACAAAATAAATGGTCAAGCTAATTTGTAACGAGCTTAAGTTGTTCCGTTTCCAAAATATTATTCTAAAGCTTTGAAGGCGCTAGCTTTTCCTGCCTTAAAATTTGTATTGGTCTCAACTGGGACGATTAACAGATAAATGCAGTTGTGGCAGTACTAACTTACCTGCATTTAAGGACATAACTCACAAATATTAATATAGATCTGTAACCTTGCCTAGGTTACAGTTCTACACTAATATATCATACATGAAAACTATCGTGGATAAATACTTTCTTTCTTATCCGTTTAGTAGAACTTAGGTTTCAAGCGAATAGCGAGAAAGGAAGACAAATAACGTTGCGTTTTACGTACATGTACAGGTGGCCCACTCACAGTGGCCCAAAAATGTTTAATAAGTAGAGAACCTCTTGATAAGTCATTTAATATCCACATTAACACGGTGAAAATAAATATTTTAGAATATATGATTGTTTTTGTATTTTTTCGGAAAATCTTTACTCCGATCACACAAATTGTTTTTATTCGAAAACCGTCCCGCTATATTACATTATTTTTTGTATGAAAATAGATTAGTTCTGTAGCAAGCATATTATGAGCGACTTAGGTATTTATGTTCAACTTTTGCTATTATTTAAAGCTTTAGGTTTATTTTTTCGGTTCTTAAAAAATCACTGTCGTAAAATTTGTACAACTAGAGATTTGCTTATCATCTTAAAAACTAGCTTGGGATATGGTAATATTCTAAACCAAACATCTTAATGATATAATTATTGCAACACCTTCAACAATTTCGTCACTAGATAGAAAATTGCTGCCATGAACCCAATTTTAACAAAACTAAGTGTGTTTCTTTAAGCAAGCATTAACATAGCTCAGATTTACCTAAATTATTGGTAAATCAATATTTATTAACCCCTATTAATCAATATTTATAAACAAAATGCATTCCTGTTGAATAACTTTGCTAGAAAGAGCGCTTTTATGTTGTGCATATATGAGAAATAGAGCGACACACCCTATTGTTATTATTTAGAACACGTTTGACTACTCGCCGGTCGGTGGTCACTTGAAACAACAACGGCAATCAACAGTTATTGTTTGTATCGGATTAGCTTACTACGTCTATTCCACAATATTAGAAATTTTTTTACCGATTTTGGCTTTGTGAACTGATTATTGCTCGCCTGACTATTCGGCTTGTCTGACATGGACTTTTTAATGTGCTTAACGATTGGGATATTGTTTTGTAGTACCAATGTCTAAAATTGACGTGAAATTCGCACGCACTATATATCCCATGAATTTGCGCGCCCTGTAGACCACGTGAAAACGATACTGAGTTTTTACGAGACTACATATTTTGTTGATTGAGAGAGTGGTTTCTGGCTTCTGTGGTTAAGAAACAGAACGATTTGACCGTGGCTGTCCTCTTACAAGAAATACGTCGTGATCCTACCATTAGTCAAAGATGCATGGCAAGTTTTCCTGGTATTCCTAGATTGTCAACTCAAAGAATTATTTGCGCTAACGATCTACATGATTATCATAATAATAAGGTGTGATGCTCTCTTTTTGATACGTATATAAAATAAAACTGCTCCGTAAAGCAGGATAATTCTACCTGAGCCCATTTTGTGTACGTTGAGGCTAATAAATATTTATACGGCAAACATTTATGTAAATCTGAGTTAAGTTAATGTTTTTTTTAAAAGAAACTCAATTTCTTTGCTTATATTTTGATTATGGCAACAGCTTTACATTTCGTGACGTAATGATATAGTGTTGGTTTCTAAACACGTTGCGGTAGTTGCAACACTATGATTTTATTCTAGGCTATCACCATATCCTATGGTGATATCCTAGAATAAGATATTAAAATTGTTTCTTAGCATAAATTTAAAAAAGATTTTAATTTTGAAATGAATCTGTATTTTTTTAAATATAAGTAGTAAATACTTTATAGATTAGCTTTCAACGTAAGTATGTATTTATTTCAATTACATATACATGTTTATATTTATACCTATTCGTCAGGTGTTGAGAGAAATAATTTTACTTACAATAAATATGACCGCCCACTGTAGCTATAGATATAATAATGATTGGTTTGTTGGTAATTTTACAAGAACATTTCATAAAAATAATGACAGACAGAACTGATTAATATGAAGCAAGTCTTTCTCTTGGCCAAGTCAATCAGTTCTATTAACTATTTAATTTTTTATTGTTTTTAATTTTTCTGTACATCAAAAAGAAACAACCGAACCCTCATTATGTATTTGTATATCTGCCTATGTGTTAATGTAACATTTCTGAGAAACTGTCTAATTTAAAAACTTGACATGATTTGCATAACTATAAAGCATACTAATGTGCACATATTTTAATGGCTTTCATTATTTGAAAACCATTAAATTAATTGTAGGTACTCAGCGTCGTTTAGATTGTATTAGAAAGACAGGAAAAAATTCTGATGGTACATCAATTATTCGTATACCTTTACTAAGTATACAAAACAATATTGATGAGAATAAATAAAATTCAACAAATAGCTAATTATTAGGACACGAAAACTTGACATAATTATAAAGCATATTAACGCGCAGATATATGAATGACTTCCAAATAAATATTATGATTTTATTTAATATGTAGATTAAAAAGTTTGTTAAATGTAAGAATTTGCACTTATATCAATAAGTCCGCTATGTGTATCAATTAGATTCATTAAAGTAGAAAAATAAATAAATAAAAAGACAATTTTCAATAGTACACCAAATAATCATACACTATCTCTTAATTTTTAAACAAAATGAATGAGAAAATTATAAAATAAAGGAGAAAGCTAAAGAATATATAAACGTCATAAAAACTAACTTAAAAATTAGAGAAAATTACACAGAGTTACTCACTTTATTATTTAAAAATGTCAACCAAGGTCCTTGATATGTATTTGTAAAAACAGGGCAATGCGAAAATAGTTATATGAGCCCTAAATTGGCCAAGGCACATAATTCTACAAACCAAAAAAAATTAAGGGCGCAATTTTAACTCTCTACTTAACTTCCTTCTTTGACTTTCAATTTTACGCTTCATGGAAGTCATTTTGTTTACCAGAATTATAGATTCCTTCTTTCTAAATACAAAATTAAATGGCAATACCCACCGTCCACATATAACACCTACATGAATACTGCCGGCCAAATTCTAACCACCACCAATTAATTACTTCTGTTTGTACAGAGTGATTTAATATATATTTTTTATTACATAAATCGCACTTTGAAGCTTTGAAGGTATAAAGTGACTAAATACAAAATGTTACATTTTTATTCACAAAATTTAAAAATTGCCTTGTTATAAAATACACCTTTACAGTATACACCAACAAAAAGCTTAAACTGAACGTTTAGACAAGGACGTTGAATGCTGTATTGCTGAATTGTGATATTATTTAGGGTTCCGTACCCAAACTAGGAACTTTCATAAATTCGCCATGTCCATCTGTCAGTCGGCGTATTGGGTGCAATCCTGTAAGAGTTTGAGAAGCATGGAGCTGCTCGCATTGTCTACCGATACATAATATGCCCTCACCTAAAGGGAAGAAGTCAAAGATTTAGTACAATATACCAAAAATATAGATATAATCTGGTATTTTGTCGAAAAAAATGTTAATGATGGTAATAGCAACAACCACAATGATAATATTACCTCTTTTTCTATTATATACCAAAATCACTTCAAAAAACTTCCTATTATGCCTTAAAAATCACCGTTGGATAAATCAATCTTCATAAGGCTCCAAAAATAAGAGTATTGATCACATGATACATCGCATCCTCAATTGTTCCTGTCAACATATAAAATAGAAGGGAATCGAAGACTTAGCAAACGCCCGCCATCCATTTCATGAAATGTGGGCCAGACAAGTTGAGCGAAAATGACCATTATCGGTCATGAAAATAGTAATAAAAATAATTTTTGAAAACAAGTCTGTTCAAAGTTATGTGCAAGTGAAAAGTGGCATTCGTGTAAATGGCAGTAAATGATTTTCCAACGATATTCTGTGAGGTTTTATTTCCAATATTTTTTGGAAAATACTGAAGTAATCTCATTTCCTCAATTTTATGCTTAAAGCAATATTATATCGATGTTCATTTCGCGATAAAACAGATGCGTGTAAACAATTTGTTAAAATTACATTTTAATGGTAAACACCAGAGCGGTAGCATATAAACCATTAACACATTATGACCATAAAGAAAATTGTAAGATCACCGATAAGTTATTTGAAAAGATTTCACTCTATATTTAAGTCAAATTTATTACTCATTGCTTCGCTCATTTACATACGAAAACACTTCAATATCCTTTACCCAATTTACCAAGAATTGAAGGTCGAACGAACGGGTATTAGTATACCTGCTTTTTTCTTGTTTTCTTTCTGTTCAATATTTTGTATTAAAATCACAAAGTAGACGTTGAACATTTTTTGTTAACGATATAATATAAACTACTTTTATTACATCCAGGATATTGATATATGGAGTTTAGTTTTGTATTAATTAAATAACGAATCGGAGTTATTTATACTTCATGTTAAATAGAGTGATGAACTTGTTCCCGAACTCTAAATATTAATCTTTTTACATTGTCTGAATTTAATATTTATAGTATTTGAATTTTTTTGAAATTTTTTCTTAAGCGTACAATTGTACGTCGTTATCACTTTTAACCAGTTTATTTAAAGTACAATTATTACTTATTCACGATAATAAATTGAATTATATTAACAGAATCGGTACAGTTATGGTAATGTTGATGACAGGATCGGTACATTTTCAAATATTCAGAATTTTGAAAATGTCACTTTCTTTTGGCTATATCGTTAAGGGGAAATTATCGTCAACTGATCTATTAGAGAAATTAAGCCACTGTGGAAACTATTTGATTTATTTTGAAACCCTATCAGAATAATTTTGTTTCGAGAAAACGTATACATTATGTAGAAACTTGTTATTTAATGAATTATTCTTTTTATTGTTAGTATACGAAGTTACCGTTTTTTTAATTATATTTTGTTAATTTCATAATATCCATAATAAATAAAAATGTGTTTCCGGTGCTTTAACTTGAATAGAATTTTGTTTGTTTCGCCAATTTTAAATGCACCCTTTATATTATAAATATATTGGATTCAAAATCGTATACTTTTGTCAATAGGGAAATAAAAATATTATTAATGGTCTTTTAGAAAGGGTTCATAAACAGGTTCTATTTAATATTATTTAATTGTGTATACGTGAAATTTAAGAACTCCCCAAATTAATTGAATTTTAAAACAATTTCTCTCTTTCCTTAATTTTTATTTATCAGATTATGTGTTATTAACCAACTTAATTCCACATGAAAACCTCAATAAATTTTAAAAACGTATGTCAAAGAACTCAAAACATTCATACGAATACTTTTACTTAACAGCATGCAGATGAGATTAAATTAACAGCCACTGTTCAAACATTTTGTTAAATATAACCCACAAAGATTAAAATTTGTATGAATAATCGTTATTTTGGAAACATTACTGTAAATAATACAGCTGGATTTGAAAACGAAACAATGTGGTTCTTTAGTTCTTTTTTATCATAATTTACGTTCATCCTCCGGTTCCAGGACTAATATCATCAGCGAGCTCCGGCAGTAACTCTAAATACAATTATGAAGCTATGGATAAAGCATAAACGCCCGCTATAATATTATACCATTATAGACACCATCTGGGCTACCAGAGCTCAGATGCTCAGACCAGTAGCTCAGATGATATTATTCATTATTCGATTTGCTATTTATTATTTTATTTCTTAACTATATAATTTTTTTCTTGCTAAATTCAAATATCATTTAAATTTATTAAATTTATATAAGCAATGACTCATAACAATGAACTATTTTTGTATATTTATTTCAATTATATATATATATATACATATATATATATATATATATATATATATATATTTATATATATTTGTGTTATTTAGAGAATTAATTTCATCATTTCCTTAATTCCGGCTGCTTTAAATAATGTGTTAAAAAATGGTTTAATTAGAGTAAAAAACTAAAATATTATATAAAGTATTTTATCTCTAATTATTCCATAGTTAAATGTTTTCAATTCATTATTATTTTGGCTTTCAAGAAATATATTGACAATACATATCTTCGTTAGAGAATGTATTAATTTACATAAGTTTGTTATCGTTGCCAGATTATTAATTGTTTTTTTTTCGTATCTTGTTCATCTCATGACAATAATAATAATAAAATAATTGCAAAGTAAGAAATAGAAGAAATATCATTAAAAAGCCGATGAACTTTTTAAATAATTTTAAAACTGTTTCTTTGTCTGTTAGATAAACCCAATTTTCATCAAACGATTTCTTCACAACTTAATTTTTTCAGTCTATAAGGCTAAATTTACAGAGATTGATTACCTTTAGTTTTATTACATGGATATTAAGTGTCACAAATATCCCCTTTAATCTCTGCACAGGTTTAAAAAGCCTATGAATGTAGGAAAGAAATAAGCACCAATAATATGATTTGGTAATTTAAACCACAATGTTTAAAACCCTTAAGTATACATATATATATATATATATATATATATATATATATATATATATATATATGTATATATATATATATATATATATATATATATATATATATATTACCGCAATACTTTCTACGATAAGGTCTTACAGTATACAAAACCCGCCTCCTCACTGTCTGTTCAGACTGAAAGGTTGATGTATAGTACACTTGTAAAGTCTTAGGAATACGAATAGTAAACCATACATGTGCCTTTAACTATCTCTAGGACCTATCCAAGTTACTTTATTTGTTTTCTTATGTCAGTCCATAATATGAAGTGCGGAATATCATTCAAAACTAAGTACCTTGCCTAGATCATTCTAATCGCAACAGAGATAAGCTCTCCTTTCCTACCGAAAATTTTGGAATTAAATTATACGACCTATTAGAGTGGAATATTGAAATATGCTGAAATAATATTTATTGCAGCGATATACTCAAAATACAATTCTCGTTCTGTATACATTTCTTCTGTTGCAATTTTAAACGAAGTGCCATACATAATTGAACATAAATATTTTATTATGTTATGGCTATCCAATTATGTTTGTATATTTTTATTCCACGGAGCATTAACGAATCAAAGGTTTTATTTTTTACGTCTTTTTCAATCATTTTTTTTAAACGTAATAGAGGAATCGTTTTCCATCCTATACAACAATTTAAATACTTTGAAATACCACCTTATGAGTATGTTCTTTATGTTTTGCGTGAAAATGTAAAAAAAAAACAAAAATTTATTTCGTCTAATCTAGGTCCCTCATCAAGTGTAATAAAAATGACAGCATCTGACACTGTCATAATTATTTTTATGAAAATGTCAAACATAAACAACAAAATTATTAGCCGTACCATATTTATGCCCGTCAGATGCTACCTGAGTTTCCCGAACTCGCTTAATTTGGCTTAGTCGCGGAACTACTGCTGTTGATTTAGGGGTTGGACCCATCGTCTTTTACACTCAGAACTGATCATGGTTTATAATACATACACTATTCTTTAAGAAGGAATTCGATAAGCATGTGTATTCTTTCCGCTCCTATTTAAAATTTATATCAAGCTTATAGCGAGAATTGCCTTGAATTATGATTGGTAGCTAAAAAATTTCAAATCTTTGATATGCGGATGATACCACCTTGTCCACAACTAGTATTCGTTATATAGAAAGTCTACCACAAAGAATGGAACAGATCAGTCTTGAAGTTGGACTCAAATTTAATCGGAATAAGACAATGATGCGATTTCTAACTGTGCTAACAATTACTCGCCCGAAATTATCAGACGAGTAACTGTTAGCGTCTATTTTGGGGCATTCACCTTTAATAATGGCGAATATACTCCCGAAATTCAAAAGGCATATGACGATTGTTAGGTCTGCTACGGGCAAGTTGAGGAGGATATCGAAGAATAGTAACATTGCAAATGAAGGAAAGCTCGACTCGTTCGAGCATTCATTTTCTCCACTTTCCTAATTTTCGCAAAGACTTGGATGCCAAGCGAAAGCGAGAGAAAAAAGATAGACGCCATGGAAATGTCGTGTAGGAGAAAAATTCTTAGGGTATTTTGAACTGAATTCCATACTAATGCATCTTTACTCCAAGAATTCCAAGAACTTCCAACTTTCAATTTATTCAATATTTTACAAATTCGTATATTACTATTCTTCCAACATGTGTCACGGAGTAACGACTATTATATTGAACGCCTCGTGATACAAAGCAAAATAAAAGGTGACAGGCCACGTAGAAGAGAACTGATGAGATGAATAGATAAGGTTAAGACAGTCATGGACGTTTCGCGACACGAGTGCACTAGGAGAACAGCTGATGGAGAGGAATGGAGAGATATCTAATGGCATATCATTTATCTATAAGACAATTGACATGATGATTACGACCACTCTACCTGGAGTGTAACGACTGAGAAGAAGAATTCTTTAAAATGTCACTTATAATCCGGTCAAAATAGACATTGAAGGTTACATTAATTCGCACCTTGCTAAAAATTGGCATGAATGTTGGGAACCCTATTATACACAATTTGTCAATTATCCACATCAATCCGAAGCGTGGAAAAAAAGTTATTCAAGGTCAAATGTTGCAAAAATCACTCAAATTGGATATTTATATTAGGTCACCCAGATTGGATTATTAGTCTCTGAGATATGATTCAGTTTATTAACACTTGTCGAATTCGTTAAGTTAAGTTGACGTTATCCGGTGGCTAAATTATCAAAAGTGGATTTTGCGTCCATTGCTTTTAATCGACTCCAAGGTGGTAGCGCCATATAATTTTTTATAAAGTAATTTATAAAAAATACTTTATAAAAATTGCCGTTATGTAAGTGCGATTGTCTCCTTACGCACGCCAAAGGTATTAAAGAGGTTTTAACATTAAAAAAAAAATGTATGTATTTGACATGCAAAACAAATATGGAATGGTGACGTATAACAATTTTTTTTTTCACAATTGCTTTCTAGACATCCTGTTAACCTTGTCGAGTTTTTTTTCTCCTAAGTGGCAAAACATATTTTCCTGAAATTTAACTAACTCATTTCGGCCAATAGTGTAACCATTCTTGGTTAGTGTGAATTTTCTTTGACCGCGGCGCTGCAACTCGAGAAAAATTAAATTGATGTAGTTTTCAATTGTACTTAATCTGTATTATTCTATTATATGCATATACAGTTTTATACAATTATAAAACTTTCAGACAGGACTGTTTGCATATTAAAAATATTTTTGACAAATTATTTGAAGGTAATATATAGGTAAACATTTATGCCTTTGAAAAATTACCTACATGATCCTTTGTCTCCCTATTTGTTTTGTTTATACCTTTGGGTAAGTTTAATCGAAAATATAATTACACAAATTTGAGTTAAATACTCGCAGAACTTTGTGCTCAAAAACTTCAATAAATTACGTATTAATATTTTAGGGAAAAATAACATCCATTTTTGGGGTTTTGTAACAAACAACGAAAACAAAACACTTATAGTTCTTTTACGACATTCATTGGCCTTCAGTAGATGCATTAAAATATGGAACCATATATTATTCATATTTCTACAAACATTTTAACAATTTTCTTTTTGTTCTACTCTATTATTGCTTCTACTCTATTTGCGTTAATATTACGTAAAAACTAGTAATAAAATTTATGTAAAGGAAGATTTTTTTATTGTATCATAACCCTGGAGAAAAAAAAATCCGTAATATTTTTCCTATGATCTATTTTTGTAACATTAAAAACTTAAAATATACGAAAATTGTCCAGTGACAACCATATTATACTTAAGCTTAAACGTCATTTTTGTAAGTGTAACTAGCTTACTGTTAAGGTTCCCAATGACATTCCCGAGAGCAATTTTTTAAAACTATACATTCTGGTTACTTCGCTTTGCTGCGATTTTATTGTATGTTAGTTAAGTGCTTGAGATTGCATGTTCACATGCGGTAGAGTTTTTATTGCTAACAATAACTTATGAAACAACTTCCGCTTCAATAAAGCGTAATAATAAAAGAGTCTGGAGTATGTCGCCAATTTGGATTAGGCAATTTAAAAATAATACGCAGTACCGATTTATACTCAGACTTATAAATAATACGAGGTTTTATTCTAATATTTCATTTGAACATGTCATATATGTAATTTCCAAGTTATATTTATAAAATTACAATACGTAGAGAAAGATTTAATGTTTTTAATATGATAAATTTTCGGTAAATTTAATTTAATTTTAAACTTATTTTAATTTGTTATAGGATTTATTTATGACTAAAGGAGTCATTATTATATTATATCATTATCTGCCGTTAATATAGAGATCAGGTCTAAAACGTATTTCTAGAATATATATTGCTGGCCTAAGTCACATACTGAAAAAAAAACGAGCTAGCAGTGATTTATTTCATTTACAATTACCATGTACTAGAAGCACTCACATTAAACTCTATAGTATTTAGCAGTGGGCAACTTACTACGATCAGTTATCTCATAAATAAACAACACTAATTTGCAGTACCGAGACAAGCATTGAAAACAATGAGTAGGCAGACTTCTGGCCACTATTTACGTTATAATAGTTGCACAAGGTGTTTTATATCGGTCGAAATAACATTAATCTATTCTCCACCTTCAAAAAGTTCCGACAATTGCATTCTAGTTTCATCATGAGCCTCCGGATATTATTTCGGACTCCGGCTACTCGTTAAGATAAGTCATACAAGCTCAAACTAGACGATTTGTGTCACTACATTCCAGACCCGTCATCAAACCCCAACTGATCATTATCTATGATTAAAGAACTTATAAATACATGTCAAAAAAATTCAAACTCTGTCTCAAGTATATCAAAGTGGTACTGAATTCTTATCCGCTGAGCAGTCCTTCATCGGAATGTCCAATATTGTCAGTGGTTTGCCTTTTCAGTCGCGGTATAATATGGGAAGCTCACTATTAATTTTTTTTCGACCAATAAAATATTTTCAAAAGAATATGAAAAAGTCCCATATAGGAATCTAGATAAATATGTTTTGTTAGGAAATGCCTCGAATTTATTTAAAAAATATTAGAAAATTATACAATGTTCCATATTTATTACTGTTTACATATTTTTTAAAACATTAAATAGGTTATATAAATAACATTACCACAACGATTTACTTTATAAGTTCTGACACATACATTCTCCATTCTTAAACTTAGAGTTGTTTTACAATAGCTAAAAATAAAGTTTTTGAGATCTTTCAAAATTATGTTATTGATTATTATTGACAGTACGTACATATTAAAAAATTACAATATTTACATTTCAATTTTACTAAATACCTACTATCAATAGCCATGCTCGAAATCGGTTAATAAAGAACATTAAATATATTTATGATGTGAATTTGTAAAAAGTAATTAAATTTATTTTTCATAATGTTCAAAATTCCTCATACTAATTTCTTACTGTCTTCTGCGCTTAAATACCTAAGAGTTTTTAATATAATAAAATTGCAATAGCGAAATCTTCTATTGAATGCTAATACTTTGAATGTTTTTAATCGATAAAACGCGATTTATGTTAAACCAATAAAAGTTTCTTCTTCTCCAATTGCTATAACAACTTTATCTAAGGTTAAATGTCGAGATTCGTGAATTGTCATTGCATAAATTAGTTCTAATGGAAATTATTGACTCGAATAAGTAGTATTTCCGTTTATTTAAAATTTAGGTGTGGATATTTTTTTAAAAACACTCTTTACCTCGAATCAGGTAGACTTTTGATTTATTCCTTAATTTTAAATCCATTATAAACCAAAACTTCATTGACTAATTCTTACTTGACTCGTAAATTGAAACATATAATAATTTAGACCAATTGATCAAATAATTATAAATGGTTCAAGTTAACTTACCATTTTTGCACTTACTGATTTCCTTTTAGAACAATTGAGAATAGTTGGAAGATAAAATAGTTAATTAAATATTTTTTTATGACTAAACTCTTTTACATATTTATTTGTTTGTAAATAATCTAATGATATCGTTGAAAAAATTATGTTGCTGTGTTGAAAAATCTGTGTATTCCGAGTCATTAAAATTGTTATAATTGTTCTGCCACTGTACATTCACAGTTACTTATGCGATAGAATTTATCTGACAATATTTGTTGAGATTGATTTTGTCCCAATGATGACAAATTAAAGATGAAAACATTACGAAACTTGATGTAAATAAAAATGTTCCCTCTAAATGTAATTAATTTCCTTCAATTTTATCATTGAATATTAGCCTGTCATTAATAGGTGGTAACTGATTTATTTCTCCAAAAATATATAAAAATGTTAGCGAAAATATTTTGTTTTATCATAATGGGAAACTTCTGCATAGTCACATATTTCTCAAAACATTACATTCAGTCTTATTCATTTCATCAACAAATGTATATATATATATATATATATATATATATATATATACATATATACACACACATATATATATATATATATATATATATATATATATATTTCTTTTTTTTTTTTTACTCTTTAAATTAATAATGTGAATGTAAGCGGAGGTCTTTATTTATTTTATTCACTTATAAATAAAATTTAGAAAATCGGCTTCCCTTGAATGACTTATTGTAAACGTAGATTACTAATTTGTTTTGCAAATATATTATTCAGTTCTTTATTTTCACAGCAAAAAAACAATACCTGGCATGTTATACTGAACATAAACAAGATCATTTCCTTGATGTTATATAACTTTTTCAATTTTAATAACTTTTCCTATTAAATTCAGAAGGCTTGCATTAAAAATATATTTATTTATTTATTTACCAGCTGGGGTATTTGGCTTTGCTCAGGGAATTGACATGATATTATGTCGTAGTTGGTATAAAAGGATAAACTTCAAAATATAAGAGGTAAAAGTTTTTTATTGAAAAGAAATTATTTGCAATACTTTTTGTAAACAACATTTTTCATTTTATTATCCGTGTTATAAATATACAAATTTTTAAAATTTCCTACTCGAGAGTAAGCTACGTATAGTTGACCGTGATAAAAAGAGAATTCTTTGAGGTTCATGTCGCAATGTTTTAAAGTTTGTCCTTGCGCTTTGTTAATTTTAAAACCATAGGCTAATTTAATTGGAAATGGTAGACTTTTTAATTGGAATGGCAGTTCCGTAGTAGACAGTGGTATTCTGGGGATAGATACTATATGTCCTTTCCCGTCACAATTTCGTCTTCGTTGTTGTAATTCGACAGCTGTTTGATGCTCATTATTGTTGAGTTTTCTGGCTAGTATGATCAGAGATCCAATTTTCAGTTGAAGGTAATATAATATCATTTCTGGTACTCGCAAAAAGTATAAAAATTCTGTGGGGAAGTTGCCACTTTCTTCAACGTTAACGATCCGGTCGATCGATTTTTATATTATCTCTTCACTGGGAATTTTCTTTTGAATATTAAAGTGGATATATTTATTATTATTTATTACAATATTATTTTTCATTGCCAAAATTGCCCTCTAAACTAGCCACTCCGGATTAATATAGTTGTGAACAATTTTTCAATAAATTTGGTCGATGGTGCGTTCTCACTAATGGTTATGTCGCAGAAATCACTGTTGAGCTAAATAAGACGGGTTGTCTTGTCAGTGGGATAAGTGTCTTTGCCTGTTTGTAAAAGTTTTTGAGCAAATTGGCTGTTGTTTCGCCTTTAGATAGTTCAACTCTCATATTTTTTGTTTGTCGCAGTATTTGTATATGTGGCCAGAAATGTGTTTTTTGAAGCATGCATTGATTTCATCTGCTGGTGTTGACTTGGAAACTACTAAAAGTAGAAAACCAACTGGAAGTATTTGTCAAAAATCTCCTGAGAGCATGAGTAGAGCTCCACCCATCACTTCAGAGTTTCCTTGCAAGTCTTGTAATGTTCTGCCCATGGCTTCGAGTGATTTTTATGTGCCATTTGCATTCGTCCCAGAAGAAAATTTTACCTTGGTTTAGAAGTTTGCACCATCCAGGTGCTCTTGAGATTTTACAAACTGAGAATTATCCTACGGCTTTATTCAACATAAGTTGTAGTGCGGAATGAGCAGTTCATCCTCCTTCCATAAGTACGGCGGCGGTGCCAGGTGATGCCAATGCAAGTGTGAAGTGTGGTTTAGCACATATTTCTGCCAGCAATAGATTTATTAGAAACGTTTTCCCATTGCAGCCGGTGCGTCCAAGCAAATAATTCCGCCAATGTTTATGTTGATTCGGTCCGTTGTGAATTTTTTTTATTGTCATTGAGGAGTGGTTTGTAGTGAGTAATGTATTGAAGTAGTTTGTTGATATTGTAGCTTTTTACTTTGGAATTTCAAAGTTTAACACATTGAAAGCATCTTGTTGTGGTGCTGGCATCCCAAGTTGTACTAAGGTCTGGTTTTTTATTGCTATATATTCATCTCCTAGGTGAATGAGTGTTTCATTGAAGATATCGTAGTTGAACTTGATGGCCAGTTCTGGAAGAGCTGGTCGGATTTGATACGGTACAGAGTTTCAGAATTATTTTGGATTCGATGGGTTACTTGTTGTTAGTATTATGGTGAATAAGTCCCTGATTTATTCAGCTGAGGCTGTGAGTGAGGTTTCTTGTAGTGTTAATACCCACTGCTTGTCATTTTCCAGTAGTCCTAAGCATTGACATGTTTCTCTGTACACCTGGAATAGATAACGGTCAACAGTCTTGCAACCTGTGAAACTTTTTGTTCCGCATATTTCGTATAGCAACATCCGGAGATGAAAATTCATGGCGTTGTTCGGATGTACGGTGCATACTCGGACTAGTACGTTAGTTATCATGTTTTCTAAATTATAGTGTCTTTTATGAAATAAACTTTATTATCCATTCTCTAAATATACTGTGGCACATCACTCGAGAGTGTTCTTAAATATGGTACAATAATTTGGGATGTTACGGGATTTTTCTGAATATTCCAGACCATTTTGCAACACTCCAGAACGCTCCGAGTTATTATGGAATATTCCGAGATATTCTGGAATGTTGTGGAATGCGAATTTCGATTGTTCTGTGTTGTTCTAGAGATTTATAAGTAGTTTAATTTCCAGCCATTAAACTAGCTCTTCAGGTAAAAAGGAGAACCTTCTTCATGGATAGGGGACAGAGAGCTACCACACCATATAACTACCTTGGTCGTACCAGGACTCGTTTCTGAGTTTTAGCAGCAGGCACATTGAACACTAACTTTTATAATATATATTGATTTATCTACTTTTAAGCATATCACATATGGCTGACTTTTTGCTACATGAGCAATCTCTTCCAGTCAACCATAACAATTGGTATGGAAATTTATTGGAAACTTATTAAAAGGATATTTAAGTTAAAAGGATATTAGCATATGTGGTAGATAAACGTGATGTGATTTTCATCTTACAATATTATACATTGAAAGTTGTTCCAAAGCTACTTAAATTTGGTAAATATAATGTAGGAAGTCTCTTTATAAGAATATTATGAGACAGATCAAAATATAATTCGTCTTGTTCTTGGTACTAATATTTGGATATGTCAGAGGTGAGCACATTTTCACCTCTTGTTCAGCTCGATTTTCATCCTAAACGGAGCTCATGAAGGGAGACACTCTGTGTTCACTAAGTAAAATTTCTATATTTTTTTTTACTTACTTGCCAAAACACTGAAAAAACTGATGAATTTATTAGTACTAGTATTTATACATATACACATGATTATCAGCAAGCGGAAGCGCGTCTACATGCACACATAAGTATATTTTAAGAAATAAATTGAAATATTGTATTTATATATAAACAAAGTTATGGTAATTATGATGGAAAAAAGAATACCAGTCTCCAACTTTAAATACATTTACGTAAAGAACCATCTCTCACAATGAATTTAATTTAATTTAAAAATGCTTCAGCGAAACTTTACTTAACTCTAATTTTCTCAGCAGTCGACATGATTTCTTTCAAAAGAAATATATATAGTCATTTTTAATCAGTCACAAGCAATGAGCAACTCACTTTGAATATTTTTTTAATTATTGTTTTCATTATTTTAATAATTTTAAACAGATACCCAGAGACCTATGACTTTTTAGAGCAGTAATTATGCTGTTGTAATTAATTTCTTATCTTACATATACGACCATTTAAAGTAAGCCCTTATATAAACAATTTATATGTGTATATATATATATATATATATATATATATATATATATATATGCATATGTAATACCCCTTCCCCAAATCAATTTACAAAATGAGCTCTAAAGGAAGCAATAGAACTCTCTTTGATATTCATTTCATTCTTCCGATAGTTTTTTTTTATTCTCTTCATCTAGTTTCTATCTTTGATATTTTTTTCGGAAAGGGTTTTCTAATGTGCTGATTATAACAAAAATAAAAATTTAATAAATTTTTAATGTTATTTTCGAGAAAATTGCATCATAGCAAATCCTCACTAATAATTTGTACTTTCATTTTAAAATTTTAAGTAAAATAAAACAAAGTGTGTAAATATAAGTTTTAAAAATCAATTTGAAGGGAATATTTAAACATTATTTAAAATTATAGATCACTTCACTAAAATGCTGCTTGTTGTCTTTTTAATTTTATTTCTAATTAGATATTTGAATTTTAATTTTATTTTGTAATTAGATATTATTATTACGAAAATCAAATTCGTGTCACATTTTAACATAATTTACGAGAAAATAGGCTTCAGAAATTAGCCAATATTAATTGTTTATTTCGCTTCTTTGTCTTAATTTAATTAAAAACTGAAAATTATTTAACTTGCCGGGAAAGTTTTGCAACTATTAATTTAAATGACCGGGCTAAAATTACTCACCTATAGAAAATAATTTTTCTTGTTACGTTTTAATCCCAAAAAATATCTTCTTAATAGACAGAACACAAAATAAATGTATAAAAAGTGAATATAAAAATTAGAATATAGAAAATATTGTTCGTAATTCACTTCACAGAATCAAAAGTTATTGTGAATTTAATCAAAAAGCAAATCACTGGTTACATTTTTTGATTAGCAAATGTACCATTATTATTAGTTACACAGAATGTTCTGTAAATGGACGTAACAGAACATTTTCTAATTGTTTGATGCTCTCAAAATCTATTTTTACTCATCAAACTAACTAGCATTTGTCTGCTAGTTAAGTAAGTTGAAGAATTTCTTAAATGTTTTGTGATATGTGTTTAGAAGAATTTTGCGTACTTCAAAGGGAACGGTTACTTATTTATCCCTTATTATAAATACCTTAGTAAACTGCTTTGTTTCATTAAAATCATTACGCGACGAAAGCAAACATAATACAATAGCAGTTGAACTTTGAGTTATATATACCTCTTAATGATGCGATATTTCATAAATCAATATTAATTATTATTACTTTTTTGAGAAAAAAATGTGTTCACTTTATATCTTCTTAGGTTATGTTAACGGTACAGGTATATTAAATATCATCTATTAATGAAACTAAGATAGTTTAATAATAGTACTGTAGCTTAGTTTGTCGAGAACTTTAGTGTGTTAATATTTTTGCTTTTAATAGTCCGGTAACATCAACAAATTTTATATCCCGACCGTTTTTTAAATTTCTTAGTAAATTGGCGCTCTTAAATAATTTTGTCATACACACCATAACCTTGCAATGTCTCAACCTTCAATCTGATATTTGAGAGAAGTTAAAAGCCAACTTGAAGAGAAATTAGTTGTTATTATATACAAACTTTTTCACGGTTAAGTTTACAGGTTCGGGATACACAAAAAATGTCCCTTAGTTTATCAATATGAAAAAAATAATTAAAAACTGTAATTATAATATGGATTAAACAATATAATTATATAATAAAAAAGTAGAAAAAGGCAAACAAAAGTTATTTATTCGATCAGTGGTAAGACGCGATCCTTAAGGTAGACGCGATCGTTATACATACTTTCGTTAATTAGTCATTATCGTGCCCTGTGGAAATTATTAAATATTAAGTATACGGGATTCTTAATGTATACCTCATATACACTTGGATTTTAAATGAATTATTTTCAATTTTATTGGGAGTAGGAAAAGAATCCCTTGATTTCAAATGCTTTCTTATCTAAAATAGATAATATGTTGGCCTGCTTGACTTCGCCTTCTCTCGGACAAAAAAGATATTTCTTCATCATTATTATTAAAATTTCATATTTTAACAATATAACTGATCAAGCAAAAGATTTACATTCACACACACTATAATTATTTTTTTTAACATTAGTTTAATTATGCGAGTACGTAAAGTCAACGAATTATATAATACCTTAAACCATTTTGGAATATCTTAAAAGTGTCAAATGCCACTACATATTGGATCAATGCTTTGGTCCTTAATTAATATTTTATAATCTTTTGGTTGGATCAACTAATGTATACTTTGAATAAATTGGCAATAAAATGAATTTGTCTGCTACCTATGAATTTAATTCTAGGTGTCTAAAGTTTTTAAAGAACGGGAAATAAAATCGCGTGTAAAGTTATCATTTCCATTGTCTCAGGGCTGGCAGGTAGATAAATCATAAATAATTGTTATGATTGAGTATAGCTGTCACGTAGTTGGGGATTCCAATTCGTAACAGAATTCATTTAACTAATAGCATGCTGGTTTAAATACTAATTTACGGATAAGTATTTAGTAACGCTCTGAATGACCACATGGTTAGTTTCAGATGTTCATCAACTTAACATATATGTGTGCGTATGTACGTGCCTGCCTGTATGCCTGCGTGCGTGCGTGTGAGCGCGCGCCTGCATGCTTGCGTCCGTGCGTGCGCAAGTAACTGCATACATGCGAGAATGCATTCGTTCGTACGTGCGTGCATGCGTGCGTGCGTGTACGCGTGCGCGCGTCTCGTGCTTGCATACGTGAGTTCGTGTACCCGTGCGAGTGCGTGCGTTCATGTGTGTATGTGTGTGTGTGATTGGGTGTGTCTATTGCAGATGTGTATATGTGTGTGCGTGTGTGTTTGTGTATGTATATGTGTATGTATGTGACATTTTTGGGATATAATTTTTATTACATTTACCAGGTGACGAATTTTCATAGAAAAGTTTTTTCCTTGTAACACTCTTAATTTTTTTATTTTATTGATTTACTGGGTCTAAAAAGGTGAATTTAACGGTTTACATTTTTCAAATATTTACTTATTTCATAAAGCTATTAGTTTTATAAAATATTACTTAATATAATCTTATTTTTCATTTATTAATTATTGAAGTTTTTTGCAGCTATGTCAGCATATTTATAATCGCTTCTTCCAGTGTCTTATTAACAATTAAAATTATTAACACTATTTTGTTGGGAAAAGCTAATTTATGTAGGGAAAAGGCGGCCTTAAACTTTATGAATATTTATTTAAATTCCATAATCATAACTAGTCCAAATCGTTTGCTTACGCATATCATTAATGTTTTGCCTAGGTGCTAATTACTTCAGTTTCCAGTCGCCAGTCAAAGTTCGTAGTGTTAATTAATAACAGCATACACTGTTAAAAAAATACCTTTCTTTCTTCAGTATGTGGATCGCTTAGCAGCATTTGTTTTGAAATTGATTTGTTGTTAACCTTTTTATATCGATTAGTAAGGTACATTTTCATAGCGATTAGTAGTATACGTTTTGATAAGTAATGTCACGTTTATTATCGTTTAATAGTATGTAGATTGCTAATGTACTTTCTTATATCGATTAATAACTTTTTGTATTTATAACGGTTATTAATGTATGCTCTTAAATCAATCGGTAGTGTTCATTGTGATAACGATGAATATGTATTGTTTTATATCGCTAAATATTTAATTTTTCACAGTTTTGTGTACTTTTATATCGCTTGGTGGTGTTCGTTTCTACATAGCTTACTAATGTAGGTTTTTATACTTGTATATACAGGTCAACACCTCTTATGAATGAAGATTAATTATAATATATTGTATGTAATAATTACTGTCGAAATATTTAGAGTATAGTTGGATGACCTTTTTTAATTAATTACGGTAGTTAATAATTACTTTTAACTGATTTATTTCTACTGCCTCCTAAATTAAGAATACTATCATTCAATAACTATAATATTATATTAATAAATAATATATTAAGCTTTTATTTTTACCGTAAATGTCGAAACACTAGCTAAAGAGTTATTATTTTTTTTTCAAATGACAATTTTTATCATTTGACTGTGGCCATTAAAATATCTGAAAACAATTTAAATTATGACTATAGCTAGTACAACAAAAATACGATTAAATTATGTTTGCTAATATTGCAGATAAAATGAAAAGTTTCTTAATTAATCTCTATTATCTCTTTGTAAATTTTGATAAGCATTATTAACAATCGTTCCCATGATGTTATCGAGAATGTTAAAAATTTACTAAAAATTGTTTATCAATAATATTTCATTTATGAAAATAAAACAGACGTTTGCAATGTATAATGCATCTAAATATATACATATATGTATGTATGCGAATACACACATATCGATATATATGTACGAACTTATAAATCATATTCCCTCCATTGGCTTAACGGTAGTCAATGCTTCAAGCCTGTACATATTAGTCTATCTACGTACGTAATAATATTTAATTACTTCATGCAATTCTTTCATACCCGTGCTTTTCATTTTTGAGGGATTCTTTGATGTTCTTTTAATTTTTGTTTATATTCTAATAATTTTTGTGATATGAGGGAACCATTCAAATATAAAAACACCCAAATTGGATAATGAGTACCGAAAATATGAGTTAACATGCACAAAATGGGCAAAAAATATTTTTTTTTAAATTAAGCGGTTATAATGTATAATCCATTATATACTAAAAGGTCGAAAATAATTATTTGTCAATAATATGAAACTTTAATAAAAATGAAATAAAATCGCTTAGACATTTAGTAGAACCTTTAGTTTTGCAGGAGTTTGAAAATTACATCTGGCTCCATAATATTATTCGTTATAACGTAACAAACGAGTCATCACTTAAAATTGTTTAATTAGCTTCTCCTCATAATCTAATTTTAGTCTGATCAAAGTTCCAGACTGCCGAACCATAAGTATTGTCGAGCTTTTAGTACAACATCAACTGTGTTGGTGTAATTGCTCTGATTTTACTACATTTAATCAATGAGAAGATCGTTAACTCTCGTGATTTAAAGCTCTATTACTGCAGCATCAGACTGGGGAATTGAAATCCTGATTTCAATGACAGAGTTTGTGCTATGCCCACAAAATTAGTATAGAATAAATATATAAAAATAGATCCTTAATTATTACGATTCAAAAAGACCCTATTACTACAGAATCAGGTTGAGGAATTATAATTCCTAGTTCTTTAACAGAGTATATGCTTGACACCCAAATTACTAATTTAAAAACAGCAAATTCTCGAATCTCACGATTTGAGTTGACAGTATCTGTGCTTGAGAGTTACGATACTAACTTAAAAGTAACAGACACTCAAATTTTATTCAAATTTAAGCAGGCGGCACCACAAATTGTCAAATTTTATGCTATACATATTTTGTTTTCTATACATGCTCGTTTTAGACCCTAAATATTAACTTAAAGAAAGAAATAGCTAAAGCTTCATAGATACTGCAGGCAGTATACTTGCAGCGTCAGGGTTAGGCAGTTGGAACGTAATGAGGGTGTCTTTAATTAAGAACCATAAAAGTAATTTAAAAACAGCAGATCTTTGCATCTCGCTGTTTAGTCAGACGGTGCACTTGCAGCATCAGGACAAACAGCCGGAACCCGCAATTCACTGATAGAATCTTTCTCTAATAACCACAATTCAAATTGGAAAACAGCAGAATGTTAAGTATCATGTTTTATATGGGTAGCACACTTGCACCATAATGTCGTATACTGAATATATATGTGAAGTTTTATGAGAATCGGTCGATGTTTAAGAAGTAGAAGCAGTTGAAAAATTAGTTAAAAGATTACAATCAACAAAAAGAAGCCGAATAAGAAGTTAAATTTTGCTGCCTTTATAGCGCATGTATATACTTATCTACCCTATACTTTGTTACATTTTTGCAACATCAAGGCAAGTTAAACGTGTTTAAACTTAATAAATTCACTCTTCATTAATGAAAGTCCGTATAGTTGTACCCAGATTTTGCTAAATAGCAAATTGATATCGTCCTTAGTCGTGTTTTATTAGATTATCATTGGACCTACGCCATCCATATCTTGTCACGGCATTCATGCTGTCCAGTGTCGAGGAAATATATATTGTACATTCAATTTACGTAGTCAGATTCTCACTATGTTTTTACGGATCATACTTTCAGTACACGTATCCAAATAAAAAGAAGAAAAATAAAGAGAATTGTCTAAATTATTTGACAAATAATATGTATACTAGGTAAATTAAAAAAAAAATTAAAATGCACTTGAATTAAAAATCGCTTGCTTTTAAAAAATTTAATCGAAGAGGAAATATGTTGAAAATGTGTTTATGTCCATACACACACACACACACACATTTTATATATATATATATATATATATATACATATATATATATATATTTATCTAGCATATTAAATTTTCAAGAAGGTTTTATTATAAATAATGCATATGTAGTGACAATTCATTATTTGTTTTAATGTTTTGTACAATGGGGTTGTAAACTTAACAAGAAAGTCATAAAATAAACCCTAAATTTTTTGCACATACACATTCTTAAATTTCTCGTCTAAAGTAAGTTTTCGTTTGAATCAATTCAAAGATAAAATGTAATTACGAAAAATGTTATTCTAAATATCGGAGTACTCGCACAAAAATAATAACACATTTTCTCTAAAGAAAACTGTTAGACCATTGACAAAGAGTTTGAGAAGATTTTGTTCTGTAATCAAATTGTTTTATTAACCATTATTTGTTTCATTTACATAGAAAAACCTTTAATACCCTTTAGCCATTTGACCAAAAATAACCTTTTTAGGGCATCTGAAATAAAGAGCGCTCGTTTCATATCGGCCAATCATTTGTTTTCTTTTATGAATTTTTAGAGTCAAAGCGACCTTTCAGTTTTTTCTTTTCTTTTTTTCTTTATTAGAACATAGCCATTTAATGCTGTTTATGGGTAAGTACATTCAATATCTAAAGTTGGCTTCATTTAGCTAAAAATATTTTCTTACATCAATATTATAAATAAAACACCGTTGCTTTTCTTACTCAGAATTTTAAAACCGGTTTTCGAGTAATTTACAAAAAATATTGTATGATGCTTGCATGATTTTTTTCATTGTTTCGAAGCTATCTTCCTTCTAGTTAAAGAAAGAACACCAATGATATAAAATTACGATTTATTAGCGGCATACATGATGATTAGATTATAATCGTGACCGATAAGGAACATATGGTGAATTATCATTACAGGGATTAATTTCTGCAATGCATTTCCCTCAATTAATTCTTCATATGTTACTTGATATAAATTTTCGTAAAGTTCGTAAACTTTCTGAAATATTGATAATACATTATTGTCTATAGTATGAAAAATTATTGCTTCTACTAAAATATTCTTAATAAGCAACATGTGAATTTTACTCTCTCCTTTATTTCAAAGTCTTAGCTATCTTAAATCGTAAAGAAAAAAAAATTCTGCAAGCATTATACTTAAGAATAAAAGGAAAAAATTTGTTTATCCGTTGAAAATGCATATAATTTCATTAAATAATCGTCCTAAATAAAGTTTTCACCTGCATTATACCTCAATATATAAAAAAAATTCCTTTTTTTAGTTACATTTTAAGCAAATTTAAATTTTACTGTTTAAAGTGTACTTCCCTTTATTGTGTATATTATTACATTATTTTCACAAAGTTTTGTTTAACTACGTCGTTCGTAATTTGGTCAGTCGTGACAGTCGCTTCGTGACATTTAGAGTTCTGAGTCTGAAAAGATATGAAAAGAGCGGAACCCTTACGAAATAGTGTCCTTCCGTCTATTTGTCCTTCACAACACAGTTTTCATCATAAATTATTTGACATGAAGTTTGAAATTTTACATAGTGATATAACATATTAACTCGCTTATATTTTTATTAATAACAATTAAAATGTTTTATATGAAAATTTTCAAGGTGGCAAATAGAGATAATATTCTATTTTATAATCACATATTCTCTGGGGTATTATTTGAAAGAGAAACTTTTATGAAACAATTTTTTTCAGAATTTTATAAAAAGTGGATCTACAGATATCATTGAAAATATCCGCAATAAATATGTCCCATCTCCATCTCTATTTGGTAAAATCAAAATTATGAAGAAGTGTGCACTATAAGGATACTAGGAAAATATAAAAAATATTTAAAATCTTAGTCTATAAAATTTACAATATCCTTTCGCTTGTGAAAGGTATGTTAGGCAATACATTGACATTGTGAAAATTAATAATATTAGTATGTATACTTAAATGATAACCCGGCGAGAATGAGGTAAAAAATAATTACACCACTTATGAGATGGGTATGACGTACCCATATATTACAATACAGATTTAGTCTATCAAAATAACTTTACAATATTATTCATTTTTGTTATGCATTTATTACCTTATGGATAATATTTAACATAATGAAATCACCGATATTAATGTTGAAAGTGTTTATTTTTTAATAATTTTTTTTTAACTTTTACTAAAAATCTAAGAATTACGAATACTAAGATCAATAACGCGCATGAACACACATAATAAATCATATAATAAACTGAAAGTATGTCGAGGTCCATACTTTACACATAGAAATAAAATAAAATCAATATTAAACACTTTTAGAAACAACACTGAAATCTGCTAATTTTGTTTGCAATTTTGAATTTGAAAATAACACGCTTCATCATATTGGTTTTTCACGTGTAGTGCAGCTATACCTCGTCTTTCGATCTTTGAAGTCACGTTGACGAAGATACTCAAAAATGCTTGCCTTTTTGGCATTTCCATGAAATGCCATCGTTGGTCTGCTGAATGTTATAAGTAACCAAAGATTAGACTAATTTACAAATGAGATCATGTCGATTGATTTTCCGTTTTTTATTCTCACGATAAATGATAACAGCAATTATGGCTGCCATATTGAGCAGACCTTAGAAAATTGACAAACCAACGTTTGTTATTGCGTGAAACATTGTACATAGAAATCAATTCATCAGTGATGTGAACGTCAGCTTTTGTTCTATTATAAAATATGAAAATTTAAATTTTTTTTTAAATTTAATTTAAATTTTTTTTTTACCTATACTGATGTGGATTGTTTTATTATGATGCCGAATTGACTTAAACAACACTACTATTATTGGCTATGTATGAGTGCAATGTTATATCACCTTGCAATCCAAATTGTAAACTGTTTACTTGTCTGCCTTTTTTGAAACCTTCTGATACTTGCGGTTTATTCTTGTGGACTGTACCAAAAAAAGTAATGATTCAACCAGTTTTTTTATGGGTTGCACTGAATGGTGTATAACGTCAAATGTTTTATTACTGAGTTAGAATTGTCAGGTATGTTGTTTCCAGCATATATTTCTATTTTGGTAATTTAAAATGTACAATGTAAATGTGTAAATCAACAATTGTATATTTTTTTAAGCCGCTTTTTATTGAAAATAAATCCATCCTGGGAAATAAATCCACGTACCTCATTCGTCTTACTCAAAACTGATTCTTCGTCTGTTGTATTTTCAGCTGGGATTTCGGTATCATTTTTTCAAATGACTTTCACAACTACTTTGAGAGCAGTAATCAATTTCCTCATTACTTCCTGATTCATCACTATGGTCAGTGGGACATGCTTCCAAAAGGGCAGTAAACTGTCGTTGATTTTTCTCATTAGACACTTTTATGTTTATATCTCTAAAAATAAATAAATACAAATATTATAAACATTAAATAAAAAAAATTTACGACAAGAAGCAGGTACCCTGACTACGAGGTAGAGTAATAACGTAACCGCTGTACGTTTACGCACTTATGTCTCCTATCGGGTTCAAAGCAGCACTTTTTCAACGCTTAAAATCCCTTCCCGTCCAGCTACCGAGTAAAATCCCCTCCCGTACCTTTCCCTCCAGCTACCGGGTGCACTGGGTCCAGGTATTACGCAGTCAACGGACATTGTTTGTAATTGTAAATTGTTGGTTAAAAGATACCCGACCTCACTCACGCCGGACACAAGTATGTAATTAGGTACGAAACTCTTATAGTAATGGTTCTGCTCGTAATTAGTGGTTTGTTTTTCAGTTGTCTAATACTGGCACTTAAATAACGTGTTAAATATGTCTGAGAAAGTGTTATGAAAAGAAGTTCTTAGACACAATATACCGAAACAGGAAGTACTCATACGAAAATATTAAAAATTGTACAAATTTCGTCGCCGATATACCCTCTTTTTAGGGTCCGAAAGTTTAATTTTCTTTATTCATCTTTCTTAATTTTATTCCTTTTAACGTGTTTTAGGTGTTTTTTGATAATTTTTTCTTGCATAATGCCTATTTAATGATCTCGCTGGTATTCTATACCGACAGAGCACTTTGTTTAAGGCTAGTTGGCTATTAACCATATCCTCCATGGTTTTTATCAATGCTTCATGGGTGCATTCAGCATGTAGTGGAGTATATCTTTTCCGTGTGTACTTACGTAGCATTGTCTACCACAGAAAAGTTAAACAAAAAACATTTATATTTAAGTAAAGGCGTTTACCTCTGACAGGGGGATAGACATTTAAGGAGCGCCTAAGGACTTTTATACCCGCGGAAATCGAGGCATCTGTCTTTTTGCTAGGGATAGATGCTCTTTGCTTTAGAAAAAAGAACAATAATTTTACTCAGAAAAAGTAATACACATTTAATATTTTAGTAAGTAGATAAATAAAATAAAATATTCACTTTACTCGACTCGCAAAATAAAAAGTTGCAAGCCGGATAAAATCACGACGATCTGTAATACGTGATCGACATTATTTTGGACGCTAGCTAGTGACACGTCTTGCCTGTCTGTTGGATCAGTTGCACCGAGGTGTGGGGACTATTACGTTTCTAATGTAGTATTAAACTCATCAATGCGTGTTTCTAAACAAATCGGGTTTCTATTGGGGCATCTATATTCCTACGGCAACTATCCCATTTTTATCCTATATATTTATATATATATATATATATATATATACATATATATATAAATATACGTGTGACATTAGTACCAAAAACATTTAGCGCTTCTTTGAAGAAGTGGTGATATAGGTTTTCTTTACCGTTAATAGAAAATTATTACCAATAATGTTTTGCTCGTTATCGTGTTCCAAAAAAGAGAAAGTTCTCAAGTCGGCTGTGCTATTTTCTATATGTTTCCTCATACTTTCGTCATTTTCCATTTAAGATTGATGTTACTTTTTATTTGGAATTTATAATCTCCTGAAAATTGGACTCTTTTTTTTTCATTTGGATGGATATACTCCCAGTGTGGTCTTGTCAAAATTGATTTAGAATCTGACAATGGAAAGTGAAGACTAACCATAAAATTCACGTGTACTGATCAAGTTTTTATTTATACATTAACTCATACACATCTATCGATATATTGTATGTAACCTATTCATAATGATAAGAAATTAATTATTTAACAAAGGTTAATCTTCTAAACTAAACATGAAGAGAGAAGTCTGCAATGACTACAAATGACAATACCGACAAAATCCGATAAATTTACATTCACTCATCATAAATAAATGACACGTTCGTGCGACCACGATCAGGCGATTAAACAGTTGAATACCGTGGTAAACTATTTCCAAAATAATTGTTTTCTAGAGGCTGGTATAGCAAAAACATGACGATTGCTTGAGCGTTTACTCAATAGTACAGGGCTCTGGATAATTCTCATAAGCGCAACTTCTCTATTTAGTTGCAAAGAATGAAGAACTAGCATATTCAAGAAGAAATTAGAAGAAAATAGAGAGAGGAAAGAACCATACTGTCTCATATGTAGATATCGGGGGAACGTCTTTTGCAAACGTCTTTATTCAATCATCAAATTTACTTCGCTTTGTGGGGTTTCTAAATGATGGAACTAGGTTCTATTCGGATAGTACTAAGGCGGGGTATAGCAAGAGAATTTATAACACGTATTGGAAATTTCTTGAATTATGCAACACAAATATATGTTTCAGAAACAATTTTTTGCTACATCGGCCATATGCCCGGAAAACGTTAATCAAGAATTAAAAATAACTTCCAAATCATTGATCTTATCCAAAAAATGTGTTGGAATTCCATTGACCGTACATTCGTATTTAAAAGGAACTTTTACTCGGCAGTAAGTCACCTTTGAATATTTGTTTACATTAAAGCATAAGCCGCTTTGCTGGGCTTCACTCAACTCTGGCGCTCGGCATCCGTTCACTTTCTGCTGCATCATTGACACCTGTAAAAATTTCACGTCGTCCGCGTATAAAAACAACGCGCAGTTTTTACCACCAAACTAATATCGTTTACCAGAATAATGGAAAGAAGAAGCCCGAAATTTAAACCCTGGTTCACTCGCGATCGTGTGAAATAAGTCTCGGATAAATTGATGATAAAGGTCCAATGATAATCTAATAAGACAAAGGTAACATAATTTTTGTCTTCATAAAAACCAGGGTGCAATAATGAAGCCGGAAGGTGGTGATAGGAGCTTTTCAGTGATGTGGAATAAACTCATTCTGTGGAGTCTTTTGACTTGTCTTGGCGTAGCAAAAAACTAATAAAATACAAACCATCTTATTTCAAACTCTGACACATAAATGCTGGCGCTGCAGGTAAACTACCTAAGCGGTGATACTTGAAAATCTACTGATTTTAAATTAATATTTTGACTTCCAAGCAGAATCTTTACTGCTAAGCTTCGGGTTTCATCTCCCCAGTCTTGATACTGCGGGGATCCCAAGCACAGGCGGTTTCATTGAGCTTTGGGTTCCAACTCCTCTTACTTAAATTTCAATGTATATAAAAGCACTTTCACCCATACCGTTTCAAGGGTGCATGTCCTGAATTTTATATGTCTCTTACAGCATTAATGTTAAATGATTAATTATACCATAGCAAGAAAATAAATTAATAAATCGTTTTTCGGTCATTGCGTAAAGATACTAACACTTTAAAAAGAATCTGAACTATCATGAAGTAGTTATGTGTAAAGGCTTGATCACGTATTTAAATTAATTTTAAATATTAGTTAGATGTTGCTTCATTAATTTATATAAAAAAAAGTGTTTTAATATTATATAACTTTAATCAACGAACACAGCAAATCAATTTGTCGAACTTTGTTTTATGTAGTACTTACTTATGAATATTGTTTCTCTTTCTGCGTTCTATTAATGGTTTAATTGTGATAATAAGAAGATTTTGTGGTTTAATTTGAAAGTACTTATTTGTTTTATATATGTTGGTTTCATTTGAAAGTATTATCAACAAGCGAATGCAGTTAAAAACTTTATTATTACTGAGACATTTTTTCATTTTGCTAAAAACATCATGAAAATTCTATGACTAAAAATTAAGAGGAAACCCAGAACAAATTATTATTAATTAAAAATGGATAACTATTATCTAAATTGCGAAACATAAAGACAATTTATAAAGTATTTTAATGTCTGTAGTCTGGTACGAAATTATATTTATTAATATATCACAAAAAAAATAACATTACGATTCCATTGGTTTTAAATATTTACAAATGTATTTTGTTATTTAAGCAATTTTGAAAAAAATCAAAATATAGAATTTATAGATCCTTATTGATTATTTGTTTATTGTATTTGTGAAACATGCAAATTTAACCCATGTTTCCCATTATGGAAGGATATTGATAGCACACGTGGTAAAAAGGGTGGTATAAATATTTCAGGGATACAAGCAATGATATTTTCTCAATATTATCTATTATTCACTGCCTGCAATCCACTTTTTGTTACAATTTGCTTATTGTTAGCAAGGATCAAATGTAATTGTATCTTTCATAAAATTTATAAAGGTTTTGATGACCAATCTCTATAATATATTGTAATCCATATATAATAATTTGGCAACTTAAAACTGGTCACCCAATTATTTTTAAAGTTCCGCACCTCAAAAAGAAAAACCAAATCTTTATAAAATTACTCACATGTCTGTTTGCAAAACGTTTTTTTTTTCAGAAATAGCTTAAAATTAAAACTTAAATTTGTCCTTGTAATAAAATATAATGAAAGTAAACAAAATTATTTACGTGAAAATTTTATGGGTGAGAGACATAACTCCATATATAATGTGAAGCATTGTTTGAAAAGATAAGAGGAGATAAGATTTAAGGTCTTCAAAATAATGAAAAAAGTCATAATTTTAAGTAGCGTACTTTCAGAGATATAATGAAAAATGTTGAAAAAAATATATTTTAGAATCCTACGCAATATTTCCGGAAAATTATATCGATTATTATAGATCTTATAATTTTTTATAAGATCTATAATAATCACACGCAACACTCAGAAAGAAAAAGAATTTCTAATTTGACGCACATATTTCCGATCATTTCTCTTGGGCCTTATAGTGTTTATTCCATTTGTCATCTCAATGAAACCTTCCGAAATATTGATAGTTTGATAGTCGGTATATATATATATATATATATATATATATATATGTGTGTGTGTGTGCGTTTGTGTATGTGTAAAAGAGTGCGCGCGTGCGCGTGGGCATGCATGCATGTGTGTGTGTGTGTGCGTGTGTGTGTTGGAGCATCTATTTAACGTTGCTTTTTTAACTCATTAATTTTTATACACTTCTCTCATTTCACAGATTAGCCACCGTTTTGTTATCTTGGCTTTTCGGAAGGAGACAAAACATTAAGATACACTTAATCTTAATATGCGTTAAAATTTAAATATCGAAGGTTCAATCAACATATATTTATCTGTGTCACATAAAAATGACAACTTGTACCAAGACGTACTTCACAAACTTATCTTCTAACCTTATTAATAGGCTATAAGACAAGCTTTGTATGACTGAGATGACTTATTATTAAATTTTCGTTAACAAAATTAAGTTGAATGTAAACTGAACACGAATTCCAGTTTGAAGAATTTGTATATAACTACGATTGAATTGAATCTGAAGAAAAATTCTGTCACATAAGTGGTATTTTACGTAGTTTCAACTCATGATTTTTAATTTGTATCACCTTTGAACTATACAGTTGGAAATGTCCATTTCGTGAGTCGTTGCCTGTGCTTTCTCTTTTTAATTGTTGAATAATAAGCAAATATTTATGTGAAGATAATTTCGAAAAGATATGGAAAATAGTCGTAAGTAAATATACATGTATGTTTATTCCAATAAATACATAACATTACTTCAGGTAAAATCGTTTTCTTTGTGAAATGTCTTGAATTTTAATTAGGTATAGCAAATAAATATTACACTATAGTTGAGGTGTTAGTTTTATATATTTACGTTACACATATAAATATCGTTAATGCTTTGATTTGTTTTATAAGTCTGACTATAATTTTCAGTCGAATACTTGCAGACATTTCAAATGACTTTAAGTGATTGGTATAGCATACTGATTTTAAATGCATAAATATCATTCCAATAAGTCTTTTTGACGTGAATACGTCTTTAAATTTGCTACCATACGGGGGCAATTCAAAAAACCTAATGATAACCAAATCGGGGGATACAGTTTGGCGTTGCAGTTTCGAATCTATCTTCTACATCAGTAATTATACCACTGGATAGCTAAAGGATCAAAGAATTCATTACGATGAACGAGAACAGTGACGCATCGCGCGCGGCGGAGGGGGAAGCGCTGCCATTTTGAGGTTATTTTGCTGCGTATCGAGATTTGCAATTAGTATAACTTTTGATTCGGAAAAGTTACGATGTTCGTTTAAGTTGTAATCGTCAGCTGTTGTCAAAATATATTGATTGTATATAAAATATTAGTTTAAACTAGTGACAGTAAAGTAGTGGCAGTGAATATAATAAGGTGTTAGAATAAAAAAATATTATCAAAAATATATAATGTCGGCCTATACACGTCGAAAAGCCAAAACCAAATGCATAGATCATATACGGCTGGAAAGGGCTTTTCAAGAACAATCAAATATAATAAAACACAATACGACCGAGTCAAGCAGTGCCGGGAACGTAAAAGAATGAATGCGGCCGAGCGGATCAACTACGGTGCCAGTATATCTGCAGCTGGGGCGGTTGAAAATATGCAAGTGGATGATGAAATTGCTAAAGATATTTTATTTAAAAAATATAACCCGTTACATAGACGTATTCACGTACAACATACGGCCGTGTCCATGACACAGCCACACCCTATTTTTTTATTATTTACAATTGTCTCATATAATATTAATGTATGTTGATGTAACAAGTTCACGTATTTTTCATTAAATTTAATTTCAGTTGTACATTTTTCCTTTAACTTTGCTCTCCGTCAATAAATTTATGAATAATTGGGTACTAAGTCTCTACTAAATAAAAAAGAAATAATTCAAGCATAAATATTTTTTTCATGAAGACCCAATAAATGCTAGGTTTACATAACTGTAAATTGTTCGCAGAAAGATTTGATTATTTTTCTACCTTGTATGTTATTTCAAAATATTCTTACGGCACTGCATCGATTTTTGAACACATTATGAGCAATGTTTCCTGATACTACACATATATTTTCGTCACTCATTTCTCTAAAGATATGGATTAACTTTTCATATACTTTAGCTTTCCTTAATTAATGACTTACAGAGATGCTTATATAATATATACTAGAAAAATTTAATCAAATTTATTATTATTATATACAATAATATCAAATTAAGAAAGTAATCCTCAAAAACATGAATAGATATACCCATATAGATACTTAAGCAGACGGAAAAATATATAAGAATATCTGTAACATTACTGCCAATTGTGTGATGGTAAGCATACTTTTTTTCATTAATTACAGTTTCATGTTAATAGCCTCGATTATCTTCCATATAATCAAATATTCACCATATGAAAATGATGATAAACTTAATATAATATCTAAGGTAAAACGATGTGTTAAACATAAACATGAGTGCTCATGTTTATGTGACTCTTGTTTATTTCTGCCATAATAAAAATTTGCCCTCCTGTTTCAGATTTAATATCAGTAGTAACCTGCGACCAAGACTGAATATAATTAAGGATCTTTGAATAAAACATAAGATAAGAAGGTGGGGTCTCAGCTTTGATGATAGTCGATATTCGTTGGAAGCTGTTGCTTCATTTCTTGTATTATATACGAGTTCGCTTTTCTAATGTAGGTTATAAATATATATGTAATTATGGTCACATTTTATCTTGGAATATTTCACTTAGAAATGTAATATTTTAAATTTGTTTAAGGTATTGTTTCGTTATAAAGAGGTAAAATTGCAGATATTGGAAAAAATATCTTTAAATATTTGCACATTTTTAATTATTGATAATGAGGTAAAAATATTAATATCATAGACTGGGTGAAGCGGTCTTTTTATTCAATCATGCATAGCTCAATAATAAGCTATTTTCGTTACTATATTTATATCAGTACATGTACGATTTTTCATCCCTATATGTACCACTTCAGTTTATTTTCAGATCCTTATTTGGAGCCCTAAAAGGACAATTTGAATGACTTTTTGCCTTCCTTTTTTAATACGACGATCCGTGCTTTCAACCCAAAACTTCAAAATTATACTAATTAAAAGTAACCTCTCAAGAACAAGTGGCACTGACTCTATGAGGGTTCCGTAAACATTTAGGCATTTATTAATATTTAATGGTACATAATATTCCTATTAAACTATTCGAACATTTGAATTTTAGGACGGAATTTTTCAAAGGCGCATAATTAAAAAAATATATTTTTTAAATTATATATCTATAAATTAACAATTTTTGGATCATTTTCTTCACTTTTCCTGCAAGATTTTATTTCTTGCTCAATTTCACGAGTCTAGTTCAATAGGAAGTACACTATAGGTTTTGATTTATTTGCGAGTGCAAAAATATGCTGCCTAAATAGCCGTATAAGGGTTCTTCTTGATTGCGTTGACTTAGAAGATTTTTTTTTTAGGACTTAGAAGACCTGAGTATTTGATATTAATTTCAACTTTATACCTCTATGCGTTCCGTTCGTGAAAAAGGGTCTTGACCGACTGACAGACGGAAAGCAAAGTGATTCTATAAGACTTACTTTTTTCTTTTTGAGGTACGGAACCCAAAAATAGAAAATAATAATAAGTAGATAGAAATCTAACTTAAATATCAGTAATTATTAATTGAGAGTGTGTAGAAACTTCTTAGTATTTTTAAGCAATTAAAACACTTGTTTTTGTTTACGGGTAAGTAATTTCTTTCAAATATAACCAAGTAAAACTAATAATCCTTTTGGTGCACAAATGCCAAAATTGTCCACAAAATTGTTGTTTTAATAGAAACATAAAATGTATATCAAGTTTCTAAATATTAAAAGTATGTTGCTTTAATTCAGAAACGTAAAATCGTATGCCCGTGCTAATATTGTTTCATTACACGTGTTACACATGTGAATAATTATCTAAGTTTTTGTAGATCTTTTCTTTTTAAACGCCTTACAAAGAAATTTTATGATAAATTGTTTATTGACTTGCTTGTTTTATTTTTTCATAAAAACGAGCGTTTTACCTTAACTTTTAGTGTTGTGTGCAAAAAAATGTATGTCTTCACAATCTATTTTTTGCCGTGAAACCATTTAAAACTAAAATGCTTAAATCTAAAGGGATAAAATCTAAAATGTAACAGGTAAAATAAAAAAAATACATTTTCTTCATCAAAAGTTGTTTTATGAAATCGAAGGAAAACTTAATATTTTTTAATAAATTAAAACTTATAAAATTTGAGCGTAAGTTATTTCGAAACAATAATTACCATCTTCAAGCTTCTAAAATATTTTTTCAATTTATCTTAAAAATCACTACCTTTCTTCATGATCTCAATAAGTATCAATAAAAAAACAATCTTATCTAATCTGATCCTTGTATTACTAAAGAAATGAAAACAAAAACATTATGAACATAGTCACTGAAGGATATTTTCTACAAAAACTATCAGCAAATTATTTCATTGATACCATCCGTCCTTATACCATTTTTCCTGCGGTAGAATTTGTGATGTCCGCAATTTGCACGATTGGTTGACAAAATCCAATATTTCTTTGATGAAATAATTTCTTTCTAGTATCGCTACCGTTCTCGCATTACTCGCTTACGTACATTAAAGACATAATACACAATTCACAAATAGTATTATAATCCTGTAACCTGCTTATCTGCACTAACGTTTTATAGATGCAAACCTGCCTATATAAATACTCTCCATAATAGTGAAAGCTGCATCAAAATTTGTTTAGTAGAACTCAGGCTTCAAACGAGTAGAGGGAGAGACAGACTAACAGCCAGTTGTTAAGTTTTATACAGATATATATTAAAGTACTTTACCGTATAAATATAAGAGATAATATCATTAAGAATATTTCTATGAACGGATTTAAAAAAAAATTAATTGTCATCTTAAAATTAATCTATAAATGTCTAGTAGTCCAAGTTCAGACCAGTTCAATTTTAATTTCAACTAATCTTCTATATATTTCACGTTTGCACTAAAATGTGACAAGATAAGAAATGTAATGAGATTTCATAAAAAAACTATTCCTTTATAAATATTAAAAAAAAACATATATATATATATGTATATATATATATATATATAAACATATATATACATATATATATATATATATATATATATATATATATATTTGTGTGTGTGTGTGTGTGTGTCACTATTCGTTGGATAAATCAATGTAAGTAAAGCTCAAAAAATTAATTACACACTTACCTAAGCATGCGACGTACTATACGACGCATCCTCAATTGCTCCTCTCGGGTCCTCTTAGGTCGTGTTAAAGAATTTTAATAAAGTACAAATAATGCTACATCACTTAGTTTTATTTAATTTAATTGTTTTTAAAAATTATTATTATTTTTCTTATTATTTGTTTCTTATCGTATTTTTCATAAAATGTGCTTGCATATATTTCACGAAATCGATGACGGGCATTACCTACCCCTTGATTCCCTCATACTTTATATGTTGAGAGGAGCAATTGAGGATTCGTCAAATAGCACTTTACGACGCATCCTCAACTGCCCCTCTCTGGTCTTCTTAGGTCGTGTTAAAGAATTTTAATAAATTAGATATAATACTACATCATGTAGTTTCATTTAATTTAATTGATTTTAAAAAATGTTATTTTTCTTACTATTATTATTATCGTATTTTTCATCAAATGCGCTAGCATATATTTCACGAAATTGATGAGGGGCATTACCGACTTTAACTGAGGATGCATCGTATATGGAGACATCGCGTCCTTAAGTAAGCGTGTAATTAATTTTTGGAACTTTAAGTAGATTGATTTATCCTACAAATAGCGATATTTCTGTATGAATATTTATAAAGGAATAGTATTTTATGAAATCTCATTATATTTCTTAAAATTTTGCAGTACTAATCACATAGGAGCTATACTGTGATGAAAGCATAAAAAGTTGGCAGAAGCTGCATACAAAATTAATTATTAATTTTACTGATCTGCCTGGCCTAGGACACTTTGTTTTCATTGACACATGTAATTGCAAATATGAAATATATAAAAGATTATTTGAAACTAAAGTTGAACTGGTCTGAATTGAAACTACTAGAAATTTGTAGGTTAATTTTACGATAAGAATTAAATTTTTTTTGGTATCCGTTCATAGAAATATTCTTAATAATATTATCTATTATATTTACATGGGATAGTACTTTAATATATATATGTATAAAACTTAACAACTGGCTGTTAGTCTCTCTCCCTCTACTCGTTTGAAGCCTTAGTTCTAATAAACGAATGTTGATACGGATTTCACTATTATGTAGAGTATTTATATAGGCAGGTTTGTATTTGTAAAACGTTAGTGCCGATACGCAGATTGCAGGATTATAATACTATTTGTGAGGTGTGTATTGTTCATTTATTGCGCGTAAGCGAGTAGCGCGATGACGGCAGCGACACTAGAAAGAAATTATTTACATACATACGCTAGCATATGTTTCCCGAAATCGATGACGGACATTACCTACCCCTTGATTACCTCCTACTTTATATGTTGAGAGGAGCAATTGAGGATGCGTCGTATAGTATGCCGCGTCCTCAAATAAGTGTGCAAATTGCTGACATCATATTTCTACAGCAGGAAAAATCTAGTGCCTTCAAAGCACTAAAAATATTTTCGAGACGGAACGAAATAATTTTGATTAATTGTTTTATTTCACTAAAATTTTTAAATTGAACGATCAATTTATTGTTCACTTTTTAATAACAGTTTCAAAAGGAAGCTTTCGCTATCACGTATAGGATATTATTCAATTAATTTACCATGTGAAAGACATGTGTCTTTCACACAGTAATTAACCACGCATAGCCCTAAATATACGGTTTTAAATAATTACATCAAACTATAGTGAATTTCTAAACAAGACTTTACTCTTTTTCTAATATTTAAAGGTGTATTTTGTTTAACGTTCAGCAGAAAAAATCGAGCTTAAATTAAATACTCATTGAATGATAATGGGCGCAAAATATATTGCATTAATGTGTTCCTTGAAATAATTTGAAGTTTAATAAATACTAAAATTGTAAATGACTCGCCTTCATTACCCATTATTTTCCGAAATATATTCAACGACCTATTTTGTGGTTTTGTAAGGAGGTAGAAGTGATATTTGAATGATAACATTTAAATTAGTCATAACTTGGAAAATAAGAAATGCGAATAATAGGCACGAACACTGTAAACTTTAAATGTACGTTCCAATAAATTATTTTGAAAGCCCGACATCATATTTAAAATCTGAAAAATATTTTAAATTATCAAAAATAATCTTCTCAAGGCAACTACGTTAGTAAAAATAAAAAGAAATAGTGAATATTAAAGTCAATTAAAGTCAATATTTTGCTTTTTTTTATTGGATTTTTCTTGAAGTAAAAGTATGACTTCAAACCCAGAATTAAGAGTTGGGAAAGTGTTTACACAAAGACTGTACAGGTTGTAATTGAATTTAACCAGGTTATGGTACAAGTAATAAAAATATTCTAAAAGCTTATAGCTTTCACTTACTCACAATTCTAAATGTGATGCGTAGAATTTTAAACTTTGAAAATACTCATTTTTGTCAAGAAAATTGGCAATAAGACCATGTTTATCATTTACGCCAAATAAAATGAATAAACATTTTATAACTAAATCCTTTTTTGGATATAACTAAGGATTTCTGAGTACAATATTCGAGACAAATTATCAAATTCATTGCTTTCATTTCAGACTGCATAGTCATAGTTTGTAGTTATTGTATTTGAAGCTGATTTATTTATATTTTTTTTTCTCTCACTCGCGCCCAATTAAATGAACAAAAAAAATTATTTTGTAAAAATATATTATTTACAAACTGATTATTTTCGATGGCCCCAAGTTCATAATACTAGTGGATGTTAGTGGTCTTTAGAAACGGAATTTATATCGTGTTCGAAATTGAATATAAACTGCGATATTATTCAATTTAATCATGCCCGTATCGAAAAAGTAGAGGCATCCAATGGGTCGAATTTTGAAAAAAAAAATAACTTGAGGACCTGCCACCTTTGGCCCGTTGTTTCGTTTCCAAATATTTTTGGTTCAATTAGCAATATTTCCCTAAATACAAAAGGATTTAACAGGCACAGTGGATTACTATCTATTGACTCATTTTATTACATAATTATCTATTAAAAAATACTTGATTGCTCTGTGCGAATTATTCTGTTTGTCGGGTTCAAAAGTTATCCATATATAAATTTACCACTCGAAATTTTTGCATTCATAATTTAAAAGTGTTTTGTTATTTTGTCTCAGAATTATTAAATGAAAATAAAATCTAGCATATTTTTTAGTATTATTTCTACTTTATTAAATTTCTTTACCGCGACCTAGGTTTCATTGTATTACAACATCTTCAGATGGACAATGAGCGAAGATTCCCACTTGAAGATGTTGTAATATAAAAAAACCTAGGTCGTGGTACAGAATTTTAATAAAGTGGAGGTAATACTATATCACGTAGTTTCATTTCATTCCGAATAACGAATTTCTACAAAATTAACGTTAAACAAATTCAATATTAAATTTTTAAAAACAAAGTTGTTTAAAATAATATACAAATGAAAGATGATTCGCTCTCAGAGGCGGTATATCGTTAGGATAAGTTTCTTGAAAATGGTGGTGAATGGTTTTCTAACTTCATTCTGATAAGCTTTAATTTTATTGAGTATACTAAAATGACAGTATTTTGAATATACAAATATAATTTCATTTCCTCAATTCTCCGCGTGAAACAATATTACATCGACGTTCATTTCGGGATAAAACGGACGCACGTAAACAACTTGTGCAAATTACCTTTTAATGGTAAACTCCAGAGCGGTAGCGTGGAAACCATTATCACATTATGACCACGAAGAAAATTATAAGATCACCGATAACTTATTTGACAATATTTTACTCTATATTTAAATCTAATTTATTAGTAATTGTTTCGCTCATTTACATAAGAAAACACTGTAATATCATTTGCCCATTTTCCGAAGAATTATTGATTAAAGGTGGACCGCCTTGCGCTCGGGAGTATATCAGTTTACATGTTTTTTTTTCATTTCTTTCTATTTTAATGATTCGTGAAATAATTTTTAATTGAAATAATAAGTTATGCGTTGAATTTTCTTTGCTGACGATATAAAACAAACGACCTTCATTATATCCAGGACATAGACATACATTCTCTATTTTTGCATTAATTAAATTCACATTATTTAATCTATTTTCAAATATCAGGTTAAATAGAGTAAGACAGAAACTCAAAATTATTAATCATTTATATATTACATTTATTTAGTGTTCATAACATTTTTAGTTTTTTCTCAAACAGTCAAAACTTACGGTAATGTACGTAACATTGCGTATTCAAAACAGTAAAGTGAAATAAAATTAACGTAATCAGTCCAATGATGGATATATTTTCAAATATTCACAATTTCAAAATCTTGCTTTTCTTTGGCTATATCATCTGTGATCTAGTCTCCGAAATTTTAACCTTTGGGTAGCAGAGCGGATAAAATACTCTTCGTAGACCAAAAACAGTAGCCAACCTTTTTAAGACAATGGCATATGTGAATTCATAAATAGTTTATTGGATAATTTTGATGATAGAAATACCGTGTCTGGGGCAGCCGATGCGTGTAAATTTGCAGTCGAGACATAGATAATAAACGTTTTACAAGGACAACTTTTAATTACAAGTACTTCAATTTAATATTAATGGCACACACAAACCATCGTCAATTACAGTGCCTGATATCAGTGAAATACATACACATTGCCTGTCTACAGGAAACTAAACTTAATACATTTCTGAAATTTGAAATTATAGATTTTAGGTAGAATTTAAGATGGATTATAAGTATAAAGGCAATTTCTACAAATCTGGCGGGGGACTAGCTTTCCTCGTTAAAAATAACATTAAGTGTAAATCAATTGCTGTAACTAAAAATGATGATCCACTTTACAACACAGAGGTCCAAGCCTTAAAGTGTACTTTCCCGGTTACAAATAAAGTAGATGCGTGTATATCATCCAGATAACTCCAATTTAAATACACTCATGCCTGATTCTGTAAATCTCATCTCAAAATAACTCCGACCCAGTTTCTGTGCCGGGCGTTTTCAATGCAAAGAGTCCTATTTGGGGCTCTCCGTATTTGTATGAAAAGGAAAAATAAATCGAGAATTTATAGCAACATCAGTAGCAATCAACCCATCATCTTTATTTCTTATAAATAACATTAAATAATAGCCAACCTATCGTTCCAGGACAACATGGAATCTGCACCAGCACTGACAGCGGTAATCTATCAGATCTATTACCATTGCAGTTGGAGCACCATAAAGAAGGCCATAAGTGATCATCGACCAATAATTACCGATTTAAAAGAACAACCCAAAGCTGAAGAGTAAACAAAAGGATCGTGGAACTTTCGAAAATCAAACTGGAACAATTTTACCCTTCTTTTAGATGAGCTGTGCAAATCTATAACTGGAGTAAGCCTATCTTATACATATATCTATAGAAATATATCTATAAACCTAAGTCCTGCATCGGACAGCAAGCTTCAGGGCTTAAAATAAAAATATTTCTGTAGCCGCTATGAAAAACAGTCCAAGAAGTAAAAGATAAAAATGACACAAAAAAAACACAGCAAATTTTTCCAAGCAATGACTTAATTGTAGGAGAAATGGTTAAGCACATCAGTAAGACAGCTAGAGATTGTTTCCTAGATACAATAAATTATTCATGGTCGAAAGAAAAACTACCCAAAATGAAGAAAACCTCAATCAAAGCTCCTATTAAATCCCGGTAAATCTGCTGAGGAATGCATGAACTTCGGACCTGTTGCTTGAACTAGCATTTTATGTAAATTAATGGAGTAAATTGTAAATAATAGGGTTATGACAAAACTTTTCAATAAAAGGTAAATCAACTTCTATCAGAAAATTAAAAGAAAAAACACTCAACTAAAGATCAACTGTTTTACCTTCGCTAGACCATTATTAATGGCTAACAAGATTGATCACATAAAAAGACTACAGTGGTCTTCCTCTATACGACTTCAGTTGTTGATACCCTCTGGAAAAGAAAACTTATGCAAATAGCTCATGAAATGGGATTCCAATGGCCTTTGTTTGGATAGCAAACTTCCTAAGACACAAAAAAATAAAGAACCTTTTAATGGTGTCTACTCATGAGAAAAAAAGACTTGGGTTATTATATTACAAGTGCTAGTTCTCAGTTCACTGTTGTTTCTTATATATGTTAATAATGTCCAGCCACATTTTTACGAAGACACAAAAGTTGCCTGTTATGCAGATGACATTTGTATTTGACACTCTGATATTTATCCGTTATCTGAAATCAATCCAAAAAATCGCTTAACCACCCATTGAAGTGACTTTTAGAACGATCGAAGTCTCTAAAGCTGAAAATTAATCAACTTAAAATATTGTTCATCATCTTTTCTACGGAGAGAAAACATTATTCAATAAATCTAATTCTGAATTATCAACCAATAATAAAGACAAAAAATCCGGTCTATTTAGGATTCATCTTAAATGCAGAACTTTATTTCACTGAACGTGTAAAAATGTACCAATAAAAGGTTATAAAAGTAAAAAATCTTGAAAACTCCATGCGGCACGAACTGGGAAGCAAGCCCCCGAACCATAAAAACTACTTATCCTATTTTAATTTGTCCTACCATGGAATATGCTTCACTGATTTTGTCTCACGCTTCAAAATTGTCACTAGATAAGATCGATAACATACAGGCTAGAGCCGAAAAAATAATTACTGGTGCAATTTCCTCCACAAATAACATTAATTTACAACAATGTGTGGGCTACAGCTTCTTTAAAATAGGAAAAATCTGCAACTGGATTATAAGTTGTGAAAGTATCATAATGACACAAGAATCTTTTAAAAAGAGTGAAAATTAAAGAGGTAAAAGATTCTCCACATTATAGTAAGAAAACAGATTAGCCTTGAACACCCGTAATAAGACCCAACAATGATATAATAGATTAATCTTGAACATCACACACGTGTGATCCCAGAGAGCCTTCTCTACTTCCAAAAATAACAAAATGTTGACTGATTTTTTTGGACCATGGTCCAAGAAATAATTAGTTTTAACACCAAAGCTAAAGGACTAAGAACCATTAAGTCATATTCAGGCGAGTGATTCGTTTGTGCTTATACTGATGGATCTACGGACGAGACTAGAAAATAGAGGCTGGTAATATTTTTTTCCAGACAACAGTATAAAACAAATTAAATTTGATACAGGTAAAATAACATCAAACTACAGCTATGAACTTCTAGTTATCCAAAAGGGTATAAATTGATATATTGGTTTTCAAAAGATGGAGAGAGTTGAAGAATTAATAGTCTTGTGATTCTAAGGCTGCCTTTCAAACTATTAAAAAGAGATATTCAGGGCAAATATTTAATATATACCGGATCCCGAGCAAAATATTTACATGGACAAACAAAGTGTATGTTGGTGTTGATAGAAATGTGCATCCCGTTGCATGTTGGTGTTGATGGAAATGAGGCTGCGGATACATTGACCACAGAAGCAATTGTTAAGTAATTTCTTAACAATGAATTAATTCCTCAAGTCACTCTCAGTGATATAAACTCATTAAAAATGTAATGTATGTTTTATTGCTTTAATTAGAGTAAAGTGTTATTGGTTTTGATAGTATTGAATACGCCATTTCTACCATAAATATGCGGGATTCAAAAACATATGTTTTTATCAAAATGGAAATAAAGAATAGTATTAATGACCTTTTAAAAGGGATTCATTGACAAGTTTTTTTTTAATATCACCTAATTGTTATACGTAACATTTAAGTAACTACCCAAATGAATTTAATTTTAAAATATTAGTTTTCTTTCTCTTTATTTTTCTCATTTAGATTACGTGTCATTAGTTAATTTAGCACCCTTTTGAGAACTTTAATATATATAAAACAATTATATTTAAGAATGCAAAGTACCCTCAGAAATGCTTTAATTTTATAGCACGCAGTTGAGGTTAAATTAATAGTCATGATTAAATTATTTTGGTACATGAAACCAGTCAGTGATACAAGTTGTATGAATAATCTTTATATTGAAAACATTATTGTAAATAATACAACTGGATCTGTAAACGAAACGATGTGGTTCTTATGCTTCCTTTTATCATAATTTACAGTCATCTTCCGGCTCAGGATTAATATCATCAGCGACCTGCGGCCGCGACTCTGAATACAATTAAGAAGTTATGAATAAAACATAAACGCTTGCGATAAAGGCTAAACACCGCGACACAATAATAACACTGTAAATACCATTTGGGCTACCGCAGCAGCCCAGACGGTATTTTATTATTCCGATTGCTATTTAATAATTTCTATTGAAACGTTGCTATTTTTTGTTGTTGCTAGTATCAATTCGAATGTTATTTATATTTATTAGATTTATATACGCAATGACTGATGACAACGAAACATTTTTGTCATATTTTAAGGAAAATTGTGATTTGAAAAATGTTACTTTATCGTTTTTCATTTCAAAATAATTTATATTGTATAGAGAATTCCTATGATCATCTCCTAGGATACATTTTTGTATTTTATATTCCAATGAATTATTGTTTCTGGGTTAATTAGTTCCAAGTTGGTTTTATTAATTTCTGCATGTTTTAACTAATACATCATAGTAATATTTTAATTAGCGTTTTACTTAATATATTATAGTAATGTTTTAATTAGCGTAAGGAACTAAAACCGTTTTTAAAGTATTTTATCCCTAATTATTCCACAGTTATGGGTTCTCAATTCGTTTTCATTTATCTGTCAAGAAATCTGCTGAAAAAGTTGACCTCAATGCAAATTACATTATTTTACATACGTATATTATCATTGACAGGTTATTAAATGGGTTTATGTCATATCTTTTTCATAATAAAATACCTACTTGGACCTTAGTATCTATACCACTTGCAAAGAATCGCGAAAATTTATATTGATTTAAAGACCTCTACAAAGTCAAATATGAGAGCCATAACTATTCAAAGATAAAATATTCCATTTGAATATTTTACAAGGTTTACGAAATCGACATGTTTTGTTAGCATTTCAAAAATGTTTTCGAAATGTTTCAAACCAAAGAAAATACTTATATTTCTGATGACTTCTAAGGATACATACTTCTTAATTTATTAAAATCTTATTGAAAATTAATGTTTATGTTAATATATTGCTTAATAATGCTAAAACAAACACTAGGTGAGCGGGATATGTTATAAAAAAAACATAACTTTTTTTAATTTCTTTATTTATTTACGTATATTTTCGGAAATATCACAGTTCTATCACTATTGCATCAATCAGGATAACAGGACAACTAATTAAATTCATTGTCATTACAACACATAACTGTGACAATTTCAACAATAGTTGCGTTTTGCTCTTACAATATTTTATCTTTACCAGGTGATGAAACAATACAATAATTACAGCTCAAGTAATGTTGAAAATGATATCAAAAACCCGGTGAACTTTTAATTATTTTAGTAAAACTCCATATTTGGTTGTTGGACGATCTCAATTTTTTTATAAAGACTTCTTGACAGCTTAATATATTAAGTTATGATAACACTAAATTTACGGCAAATTGTTACCTTTACGTTGGTATTGAATATCTATATTGCGATAAAAAACTGATGAATCTAGTAAAGAAATAAGCACTAATAATAAGAGGTGGTAATTTAAACTTCAATATGTAAAACAAGATAAAATATGTATACATAATACACGATATATATATATATATATATATATATATATACGATTATACGATATCGTCTTACACAATACAAGCCTACCTCCTCGTTGTCATCGATCAGACTGAAAGTTTGATGTATGTATGATATGGAGATATCTTGTCTAGCATATCTCAACGAACCATTTCAGTTATTTTGCTTGATTAATTCTACGAGTTCATAATATGAAGTTCGGTATATCAGTCAAAACTAAGTGCCTCGTCTAAGTTATTCTAATTGGTATATAGGCATGCTCTAAGGTTCTATTGAAAATGTTGTATTGAATTTTATTTTATTTTTAAGTACGACATCTACGTTCATTAGAATAATATATTCAAAATAAAATATTTGTCCGTAAACATTTCTTTTGCTTTATATTTAAGTGCTTATTATATACGGTTGATCGATAATATTTGTGCACTTTTATTCTACAACGCATAAACAAAGCAAGGTTTATTTTTTTCACGCATTAGTATTTCGGAGTATTAATGTTTCGGATTAGTATTCACTGATGCATAAACATTTGAATGGTTTTTGATTTATGAGATATCGTTAATAACGTAGAAAAATAAATAAAGCCGTTAGAGATAATTTTTTTATGGGACTGAGAGAGTAATGAATGGACCAAGGAGGGTATTGCTTTATACAGACTGCTGTATGGATAAAATTATATTAATGTGTTTATACTTTATTCTCTAATGCTAGATCGGAGAAATTATTCCTACAAGTGGAATATCTTAATATCGTTAGAAATATATTATACCTTCCGAATGTCCCTAGGTAGGTAAAGTTACGGTCCATGGAATATGGTGACTGAAAGTTGTCATTTTATTAATTTGGAAATAATAAAAATTAAGAAAAGCCAATAAGCAAGAATAATAATCATATGAAAAGTATACTCCTTGCGTCATCAAGCATATGAAATAAGTTATTGAAAATTGTCTAAAAATTTGTCAAAGAACATTGTTTAAAAATAAGCTTCGGATTATTTGGCAATGTTCGAAATACCAACATGATTTCGACTTTGCTAGAGTCAATAACAAATTTCAAGAAATACGAGAATCTTTTTTCCATCCATGTTCTTTTGTAAAACGTTAATAGCTTTGAATGACCACCTCAAGATCATGCATTTTATATTTTGTGTAAAAATGTCAAAAAAACTGAAAATTTAAATGAAATAATCTAGATTCATGAAATAGGGCATAAAAAAGAATAGCAGTTTCGGACACTGCCATAATTCGTTCGCCATAGGCTCGTTTTTGCGAAAAAGTTATAATACCCGTTTCCGGGTTTCCGTAATAAAATGATAGAAACGAAATCTTTATAGTTCCGTCAATAATTGGCATTAAGTAGATAAATACCAATACAGAGCCCTATGCATGTTCTGGGACACATTTTAACTAGTTTCTGTTTATTAGTACTAGTTATACCCAAAAATTACCAAATACTTGTTAGTATTTGTTAATACAATTTTTACAAAGGAATCATTTTTTTTGTACATATATAGTGTGGGGGAAAATTAAGTAAAGTGCTATCGATGATATATTTTTACAAAGCAAGAAATTTAAAATATAAAAAAATAGTCTAGTGACTTAAACATTATTGTTAAGCATTTATGGTAAGCGTTACTGTTCATAGACACAAAATTTACTAGAGTAAATTTCGTTCAATCCTCTCGTCACTAATTTTTTGTTGGAAACTCTAGTATATTTAAAAAGTGCGACCTTTCTCATTTACGTGAAAAAGTTCTTTAATGTCTTCAGACACCAACTCAAATAAAAAGAAAGTCAACAAAAAAATAACTCAATACATATCAACTTCACTAGTTGTTTCCGTTTATTTAAGTTTTGAATTTACACGATTTGGAATTGTTTGCTTTGAAATAAACATTCTACATCTGGGTTTTCTATTATTGGAATTAGTGTTTGTCTTAGTTAAGTCTTATTTGTCGTTAATGTAAAGGCATCCCATTATGGCACTTATAACACTTTTCATGTTAGATTATCACACGGGTTATTCTGACATAAATATTTGCTTGTGTTCACTTTATAAAAACAAATTCTACTATTCCGGTCGACAGTAAGTTTTTAAGCCTGAAGATACAATCTCAATAAAAGAAGCTTAGTCATGACTTTAATAAGAGGTTTAAATTAAAATAGTTGCAAAAGAAATCCGTCAATCATCATTTCTCGAATAAATTCAATGGCTGAACATTTCTAAATACTTTATTGCCAGAATAATAATATTTTATTCATATAATTTAATTAGTTACTGTCGAGAGATGTACACACGCAATGTATTTCAACGTCAGCTTTAGCTTGCAAATTATACGGGGTTAGTTTCAGGATTTGACAAAATTAAATTTGTATATACCTTCTTTCTAAAGAAAATATTAAAAAAGCAACTGTGGAAGTTTTTGTCTGTTAGAAATTTATAAAAATATGTATACCGTTAGACAACCACATCTTCTGAAAACTATTGTTTCATCATCAGTTTCCTTCAGGCAGCACAGATCATTTTCTTAAAACATTCACTACGGTTTCCCAGTTTTGTTACCATTTTATTATATGCTAGTTAACTGTTTAAGATTGCATGATTACGTGCAGTAGAGTTGTTATTGCTAGCAGTAGCTTATGAAATAACTTCCGTTTTAATAAAGGGTAATACTTAAAAACGCTGGATTTGGTCGCCGATTTGGATTAGGTCATTTTAAAGAATTACGTACTTCTTGTTTGTTCACAGGTTATGAACAGAACAAGGTTTCACTCTGATTTTGTATTTAAGCATGAAATTTCAATGTCGTGTGTTTAATTGAGGAAACATTTAATATTTAAAATATGACCAATTTACACTAAATATAATTAAATATTAGGCATATTTTAATTTGTGTTAAGATATATTGATGACTAACGCATTTACCAAATAATATATTAGCAAAGATCTCTTTTATATAGATATTAGAAATCTTTGCTAATATCCCACCTGAAGATGTTGTAATACAACGAAACCTAGGGCGTGGTAAAGAAATTAAAGATAGTAGAAATAATACTACATCACGTAATTGCATTTAATTGTGAATAATGAATTTCTGCAAAATTAACGCCAAATATATTCAATTAATTTTAGTTAATTCGATAAAATATAGTCAAGAGTTTTCCATGTACGTTTCCAGAATCTTGTTAGAAGCAATCTAAAAAACAAGTTAAATTGTGTTTTATAGATTTCTTTGAAACATATTACTGCAATAAAAATAATTGTTTAATTTCACAAAAGTTTTGCATTTCTTAGATTATATTAGAAAAAACATTTTATATTTTTCGGCGATAACCTGATGTTTATTACTTACTATGAATATGCAAAACATAATAGTAGCACAACAAACTATTATTTCATTATCTGAAGTATAAACTTCATAGATAGAAATCAATACTAAGCGTATTTCTGGGATATATATTGCTGGCCTAGATCAGGTACCGAAAAAAATCTGGACGAGCACTGATTTATTTCATCGATGTCTGCCACGATACTCGCAAGCATTCAAGTTTACTGTTTTTAGCACTAAAAGCTTGGTACGCTCAGCTTACTCGTAAATCACATCACCAATGTTCAGTGCCGAGAATAAAAGTTGAAAACAATGAGTGGGTAGAGTATCTGTCTGATCTTCGGTGTGGGGTAAGATAATGCTTCTTTACCTTTCATTCTGTTCTTGATTATTTTATGGAAAAACTAGGCTTTTCATCAGTGGCTTACATTATTTTCGATAAAAATCATCTTTATGCATTTTCCAATGGAAACACTAATCATGAAATTTGTGAAGTCAAGAAATTATGTTGAAGGGAAGAATTCGAAACGAATAGACGTATTTACCAGGTATTCTATTCAACGAGGTTTAGTAATTTAGTATATTAAAATCACTTAACACAAACATGTTTTTTATTTCGAAAAACACTACCTCCTTTAAGGATTTTGCTTTTACTTTTCATTGCCCAAAACTATATGGACTATACCAGTATATTGATCTCACAATTTTTTTTTCAAATTATACATTCAAATGTTGTTTCATAATATAAAACCTCTACTAATATATTTTATGTTATCAATGTTTAACCCTCCAGTCTCATCCAATATTCTGTATTCTTAATCTTTGGTTTTTTTCCTTCTGTTTACATATTTCAAATATTTATTTTTAGTTGCAAAATTTCTGAAAAAACAATTATTAAAATTTTCATTATGTGTTCACTCATAACAATCAAAACGTTTTTGGCTCTTAATGAAAAGTGTAGCTTTTAAGGTTTACTTGTTTTAAAGGTAAATACTTTCCCTCATTTTCGAAATAAAATTATCCATTTTTTAATATCCAGTTTGGTTGATATTAAATTAGATTTTAGTGGATTTTATAGGGTTAGTTTAGATTGTGTTAGGTACGTTTTGTTGGATCTTGTATGCACACATAAATATGTTAATTAACAAAGATCTGGTTGCTGAAAATCTATATACATATATATATATATATATATATATATATGTATATATATATATATATGTGTGTGTGTGTGCGTGTGTGAGCGCGTGTGTGTGTATGTATACGTACGAATATATATACAAATAGAAATTAGTTTTTAAATTTAAATGACACCTAGAAATCCAACTATGTATAAATTATTTTCATCTCGCGAACCTTTGCAGTGACGAAATGGATTCAAAAATATTGACAAGTTTTTGTGAATCTTTCCCATACTGAAAAATATTAAATTCTTTAAAATATTGTTTAGAGCCCTAAACTACCAATTATATGGTGCAATATTGAGTAAACAAGTGGGATACATAAGCTGAATGCAGACAAAATATTGTTGTCTTCTTGTATAAATTTTACTGTGTGTTTTTAATTATCCCCTTGAGAAAAAAGCTCAGTTTTGTTGAAAAATGAATTTGTTAAATAATATAACTAATCTTGGCAACAAATTTCTTCATTTGAGTAGGTTCTTGTGGACATTATCCCCGATTTAACAGTTTTTGATTTTCTGCCAGCATTTCAGAATCACCTTCCTAATGTAAAGGTCAAGTTTGAGTAGTAAAACTCCCGTTTGTCCTGCTCTAACACTGGGTTATCGTATGTTTTATGTGAAGTTCTTTTAAATCTATTGTATCATATCAAGGATCGATAGGCAATTGAGATTTACAGTGAGATGCACAGATAGATTTTCGAAAAAGGCCTGATGATCGACCATGGCGACATAAAAGCTATTCGGATTAACTAAGAGATCCATTTATGAGTTGGCCAATGGAAGCGATAAGCAATGGCAATTGATTAGATTAGTATAGAAATAAGAGTACATAGTTTTATATATAATTTAGTTCTTAATTTCGTTTTAGTCCTAATTTAGTGGTACAATACCGGGCCAAAATATTCACGTCTCTCTCTCTCTCTCTCTCTCTCACGTATATGTACACTCCTACCCATACCTCCACATTGAAAAATCTCTAAAAGTGGCAGTACTTTGTTACTTTTAAAATTTATTTAAATTTGAAAACGATTATGTGCCGTAAAAGCTGCAACTAATTAGATGCTCGCATTTATAATATTTTACACTTTTAAAGAGGTTTAATATCCATTAACTGTGCTTATAACTTCCTTTTTCTTTCTTACCCAAAATATCGAGAAATGGTGGAGAATTCAATAAACACCCATTAGTGAAACCGAAACAATAATTTGCGGCCTTTAAATAACATGAATACAAACATACATATGCAGCAAAACATTGAGCGTCTTTTAACCTCTTTCTATCTGGTACTTCCCCCATTTATATCTATTTGTGACTGCTATATGCCTTCTTAACTAAAATTCTAATTATTCTATGCATTTTAGATAATTGTTTTGTTTTTGTCTACTAATATTCTAGTTCTTCAATGGATTTTTTGTGTATGTATATATTTACCTATCTAAATATCTACTTTAGTTGCTTCATGCCTTCGTTTGAAGATGTATATAAGTATTTTCCTGATTATTTTATTGACTTATTGTGCATGTTAAGATGTATCAAACGATTCTAAACTTAACAAGTATATTTCTTAACACAGATGAGTTCTTATCGCCATATTTCGGCTCTAAAGCTAGGTTTGTGATAAAATTATTTGTCAAGACATGCTAAATAATCCCAAATATGATTCATTTGCCTATATTTTCAGGTAATTTCTTACTATTATGAAATTATTCATAAAAAAAGCAACTCAAAAATTAAATGGTTAATTTTTATTAAACTGATTTCCTTCACTTCACGTTCCGTATATAAAATTAAGTGCCTTTATTGTTGTGCTATTATATATTATAATGACGTTGGATTAGATGTGTGGCATATGATACAGCAAACGATTTCACTACACTGTCAAGGAGTCACGATATGATTTCAAAGCTCGAACAAAGTAAAGTGTCCTGCGAAAGACGACACACTATTTTATTTCCATCTTATCAAAGCCTGATATTACAGACCTTAAATTATTTTTGTTCTCATCATCAATTGCATAATAAAACCACTTATCTAATATGTTTATTACTTCCATTTCACTTTAAAATAAGTTCCAATTCCTCTAAAACAATGTATATACTTAAGAATGAAATGTAAAATACACTGATGAACAGGAGATATTATAACTAATTAGAATATTATATGTTTTTGGTAAGATAAATTAGGATGGTGAAAATATGTTACAATTCATTACCTCTACAATTAAATATAAGTGAAACTGTATAATAGTTTCAATTTTTATAACAAATTGTTTCAAAAGTGTTTCAATCGATTTTCAATAATATCTGATATTAAGCTCTGAATTTGCGATGTAGGAGCAATTGACGTATTTCAGCTTTTCTGTAAATACATACCTATTAAACTGGCTAAAATGGTCTTAAGACTTTTAGGGGACTGTCAATACGTATACATTTGATATCGGCAGACAGAAACCTACAAACAAAGGGAAGCCTTTGTTTGTTATAGAATCGAATTGCTATATCGATTATTCCGTTGTAAATATTAATTTATTTGCAGTTTGAAATTAAGTAATTTTTTTTTCACTGACATAAAGTAATCGATTTCTTGTAGCTAAAATTTATTAATTTTCTCTTTATTTTCATGCTTTCAACATTTCGTTGAAACTTGTTAGGATCGTTGTCAATGTTTTTGTTTGTAAATCTGCTGTAAATTACTTTTAAATAAAAATGTTGATATTTTAAAACTGATAGTTGACTTTCACGTCGTATCCATTTTTTCATGCATGATCAGTTGATTTCTAGATGTGCTTATATGTCCTCATTCGTTGCAATTTTCTTTATCTAAGCTCTTTCCTTAGAAGCTAGCCTTAAGTATAGAAACCCTTGCATTCAAGTTCCAAATCCTTTTACTTTATCATCCTTTCCGCTTAACTCATTTTGAAGTATCATTCTTTATTACATTTAATTAAAGGTTGTATGTAAATTAACATTTAATACATCAACTGAAATACAATAAATATTATTTTGGCTAATGTCTTCTTTTTAAGTATGTGCAATATTTTTCCTGATTACATGTATATATACCATAGTAAATAAAAAATGTGTGAAAAATGGAGTTCAAACAGATGTTTGACTTACATCTAAATAGAAATGCCATATTTTAAACAAATTTTTACTAAGGTAATATTTACGCATTGATAATAAAAGGACTACGAAGGGTTTTTTACCCAATTATTCGCCCGAAAACGATAAACACCACTTGATACAGGAAAGTGAATGATCATATAGACACGGTGTTGCCATTATTATTGGAATAATCTTGTTTTTAATACAATTAGGCGCCAGAAAACATCACTTCACTTTTTTTTGCTAATGAAAGATTATTTACAAGACAGGCCAATTGAATTAAAAGTGGTTCTATTTCAAGGAATTTTAATTAATATCATAGGAGTAAGAGAGAATAAATTCAGTATTTCAAAGGATTTATGAGGCATTGCCAAATGCAGCGTAGCTGTTACGGTTTTGTAAAAGTAAAATAATTGAAAACATAAAAAGCGGTATGGGATTTTGTCGGGGACGGGACCTTGTATTTTATATGAATAAGTCTTAGTTGGAGGGCAATATTTTTTTCAGAAGTACGAACTTTCTCATCTTCTCTTTAATTCAAATTTAATTACATAATATTACATTTTAATTTACTTACTTAAAAATTAATCTATAAAGAAAGTAGAATAGAGACGGCATATACCATAACTTGCGTTCCATCCGATGTCTCTTCTGTAGATGTTTTCACACCGTCGTTGACGCATTCGGATGCCACGTATTTCTTATGTTTACATCATCGGTTCACTTGATCATATGGAGTTTAATGAATACTAATTGTATTTTGTTGAACATTTTTTTCCAACTGTAGATGATTGTCGTATCTCGACTTAGCCTTTAGACGAGTATAGACCGAAACATTACTTCACAATGACTACTTTAATATTTTATATTGTAATCGATATATTTTGACGAAAACTGTCAATTAACTTAAACGAGTAATATAGCCTCGTCAAGTAAAATTTTCTAGCGCGTTGAACTTTCTAAATAATGAAAAGGAATCCAAAATATTGGTGGTCTGTAAATAATTCTTTGATGCGTTGACTCTCGAGTAGTGCATTTGGATTTTAGATATAAACGTAACAATACTGCAATGTGAGAACCAATATTCCAATGCTGTTATCTTTGCCAATGGTAGCAAATTTAAAAAGAAAATCGCCAGTTTTTGGGTTTACTCTCAATAGTTTTACCCATAGTTTTATTTATCAATATTTTCAGCCACTTTGCTCAAAAATATGCATTCACATTATAAAATTTTGACACAGCAAATCTTACATATAGAAAATATAGTAAAAACAGTCATTGTCCTACCATATACAATAATAGAAGAAGTGAGAAAAGCTGTTGCAAGAATTGTTATCGGTGTGTATCAATTTGTTCATAATCTATGGATCAATTTGTTCTTCAATCACGCAAAATCTACTTCACAGAATAATAAAATTTGTTATAGTAATATTTTATACTATACTCAAGCAACATGTAACATACTTTTTATCTGGACGTAACAGATATAAAAAAACAGCCCGACTTGCTGAATATTATAATGCTGGTACTGCCAATGCCATCTATTAACATTTTCAGTACATTTTATGCTCATAGATATATTACGATATAGTACTATGTAGTAGATATAGCCATTTATTAGTGTTGTTTTTTCTAAACATTATGCTAATAGAGTTCTAAAAAAAAAGATTAAAAAACATAAAAAAAGCCTAATAATTTATACCAACATCATTCTACGTGATGAAAGTCGCGTCAATACAGCTAGTTTTATATATTTATGAATTTCTATTGGAGTATAATTTTGGTGTCAGTGATTTAAAATTATAATTAAATCATCATTACATTTATATAATCATCATTACATTTATACGATAAAGACAGCGAAAATAAGTATTTTATATTCCACCAAATAGCAAAATAATTCAAAGCCTCACTTCTAAATTTGTCTCTCCCAATGAAACGTCTCCTTGCGTATAAAATAAACTTTAAACAAGACAGTTGATGAAGTAGTGCTGTTGCATAGTTCACGATACCAGTTTGTAATGGAAATAGAGCTGTGGCGAATGACAACATGCTTGTGGCGGTGATTTACGTAATTCGCTTTTGCAGTCTGCGTAATTTTGATACTTCTAAACAGTACTTTATTGATTTGTAAAATTAATTATATTGGAATAAAGTGAAAACTCCAAAACGTAATTTTTCAATTATGTTATTTTTTCTTTTTGATCTAGCTGAAATTTTAAAATGTGTCACCTTTATTTTATGTCGAATAACTTGTACTCCGTCGAACAGAAAAATGATTAGTCTCTGTATGGTAATGTCCCAATTAATGTTTTTTTAGTAATTAAATTAGAACAGTAACTTAATTATAAAAACGTCATCCAAAATTATTTAATTTAACTTACTTTATATAAATTATATCATATATGAAACTAATTATAACTTTTCACTAGAATATACAGTATATAAATGAAGGAAATTTTGCCGCTTCTATCCGTAAAAATATATTAAGGGTAGATTGCAATACACCTATTTATTTTTAAAATCATACCATTTTTTTTATATTTCAAAATAGTCACAAATCATTGATATAGAAATGTATCAACCTGTATCTTATAATTCGATAAACGTAAGGAATATGGAAATATTGCATGATTACCTCTCTTAGTGATCGATGGTGAAAATGCCTTGTCTCACTATACCTTTCATTTGCACAGTTTTATAAAAAAAGGTTAAAAAATTAAAAGTGTAACAACACTAAATTTCAAGGTCAAGTTTGTTCACATTTTGTAAATCAAAATTATTGCCATTTCAAAAATTTTAATATCCGTTCATTATATTTAAGATTATAAAAAAAATATTATCGATTTATAAAACAGTAATCGAAATAAATAATAAAATGATATTTTTTCATTGTTCATTTAGATTATTGGCTTTTATTTATGTTATTAAATTTTTATTGCTATTTCAAAGTAAATCTTTATGGCTTTTTTATTATTGAATATGGCAAAACTGACCAATTTCTGCAACCAATCGCCCGTTAGAATGTTTGAAAACAAGTTACTAGTTGACTGGTTCAATGTGCGTTTATTGATTTTTATTAAATAAATTATAATATCGACTGAGTACGATAGGAATAAATCGTTTTTAGTGCTAATGAATTGTGGAATTTTTGTATATGCCGAATAACATTATAATACTAGCAAAGTCCTCAGAATTACGACAAACCCTTTCCGAAACGGCGACAACCGAGTAAGTCCAGTTATTACCAATGCAATTACGAGTCTACGCCAAGAAAATAGACCCATAATTCCAATGATGTAAGGTGGTACTTCTCCAATGATATAGATAAATATGGAAGAAAACGTACTAATTCATTTTAGAACATTCAAATATCAGACTCTGTGGTAGATACCTTAAATCAAAATAATTGTCGTCGGTCGCCAAAATGTAATAGTCCTCAACGTACAAGGAAGACACTTTGAACATAAGATTTAGGTAAGTATAAATACATTCCAAAACAATATAAGTTCTATTTTGTTTATTATCTAGGAGTGTTTTCTATTTTTTTCAAACCGATAAATGATATTTCATTTTGAAACTTGATAGTTTACGATAGGCCTGCAACGTTGCCAAACTGATATTTAATATTTTTGTTTACAGGCTGTTATACTTACACATAAATATGATTTTATACAAAGTATAACTTCAAATATTTAATAAGCTAGGCCATTAATTTAAAAAAAAAATAACATTTTGTGGGATTACTTACGATTAATGCGACAAGTGGTTAAATTGGCAAAGTTTCCTTCATATACATACTGCATTTTAATATTATGAAACAAATGGTGATCTTCCATTCCGATTTACCAAGGCATTATTAAGTCCGGCCTAGTAAATGTTGGAAGTTGGATATAAAAACAATCTGATATTGGAGATATGGTGAGCATTTAATACGAACACTTTGTTTTATGTATATCTATGCTCCATTCAATTTCAAAAAGAAAATGTTAGTAAACAAACTAAGCTACCTGTCAAGTAAAATATATATGATAAATATATTTATATATATGTATATATATATGTGTATATATATATATATATATATATATATATATATATATATCCAGTAAATCAATGACTATTTAAAAACCTAATTTTATAATATTAACAATATTTATTATTAAATCCAGATTATAATATAAATAGCGAAATTACACCGTTATTTTATAAATAATAATTGTTAACTTTAGGGTTGTAGAAGGGATAACTCTTGCTGTCGATGACACAGAAATATAAAATATTTTGCAAGTATATTAAATTTTCCGATTTCCATATATCCTAATATTATTTTCAACACAAATTATTTACTTTATAATTTCTTGAAGTGAAATAGTTGCTAAAAGTCAGTTTCAGTTTGATACAGATAATATTCAATTGTTTTCCTAGCGTGGCGCTTAAATGAGAAATAAGGTAAAAATAAGACAGAACATTGATAGTTAAATACATGGATATATGATCTATGCCATAAAGATGGTTCAAAAACATTGTGACTGTATAGTATAAACGAATTAAATTTGGAATGAAATTTTTATGTTCATGTTCGCTTTTAATAATAAATACTTCAATATTATATATATTAGCACAGTGGATAAAACGTTAGCACGTTAAACGTTAAACGGGCCCAGGTTCAATTCCCGGCAGGATATAGGAACATTCATAAATTGTTTATCTAATTGTTAACGATTTATTACACTACGTCAAAAAAATTAGAAATCAAAACTAACAAAAAAATTTCATTTCAAATATAGATAATATAGATTTTTTTTGATAATATTGATAATATTATCAAAAAAAATCTATATTATATTATCAAGAAAACCGATAAAATTGAAACAAGAAAAACGTTTGTAATAATTTAACGGTTAATGTTCTTCGTTTACAAATATTATCTTTTGGAATGAAATGAATTGTAATATTCTACAGACAAAATATTGGTTGGACGGCCAATTTAGCAACCCCTGCTAGCGCATTATGTAATTTAATAGGCGTAATCAATGTTATGCCTGTTACAATACATAATGCGCTTAATATTATGTACCGTATTAATATTATGTACTGTAACAGACATAACACTATTCATTATCAAAACGATAAGCGTTTGTATATCGATAGATACGAGTAATATTTCGCGGAAAATAAATAAACTCGACTAGTAATTCAATGTCTTTCCTATTTTTATCTAATTTCTGCTTACTATAAAAAAAACTTTTAAATGTAATTAAGAAAGAATTTTTCGCAAAATAAAAAAAAATACTTTATCATTTAAAATGAAAGATTTCTCCGTAAGTAATTAAGGACCAACGCAAAAAGCATTACAGATTATTTCCGCTTCATTTTCTTGAGGGGAACTCGCAAAGAAATCATTGTCGTACCAATTAACCGGCAGCTCATTCATTACTTGTTTTTAGAAATTACCTAATAAGATAATGAAATGTTTAGTAAAAAAGAACTTCATGATAAATTTTATAAGAAAAATGCAAAATATTTTTATCCAGTCAGTCCAGTGTTTTCCAATAATTATTTTCTTAAAGAATACTATATTTCTTATGCAAAGATAACATTAGTTAAACTTATTACTTTCATATTTATACACCTCACCGCTTTTCGGTTTATCTCTTGTTTCTTTCGCGTGGTTTTGTAAAGAGGAAAATATTATAATTTACACTGGAAATAAGCTATGGTATAATTAAATACGGGCAACGTTTTCTATTATCTTACGTTCCTTAAAAATTAAATATTTCACAAATGCAATTTGTATATTTTCGTCTCGAATTTTGAGAGTAATATACAATTTTCTACATTTTAGTATCATGTAAAACTTTTCCAAATCTGATGTTAAGTACAGAATGATGTAAAATTAATGTGCCGTGATCCTAAAGTACCCAAATCACAAATTTGTCAGCTGTCAATTACTTGACAGTTACAAACATACTACTTCAATGGATTACTATTGCACAGTCTTGTAGGTAGCCAGAACTTTGTACTTTTAAGACACCTGTCACTAAATAAAAACTAATGGGAGATATCTATATTTATTCCGAATTCAAATGGTAAAGAATTATAGAAAATATATCACTGGATTAAGGAATTCTTAAAAAAACGAGATGATGATATCATAGGGGTGATGGTGATAGTTAGTGATGTCATTATAGATTTTAACTGATGACTTAAATAATCAGATTTATCTGCTCGTACTGTGGACTCCCGTTAATTAATTAATTATAACGATTTGGGCGGCCAAGTAAACCAGTATCATAAAACGAAGCGCGTAATGGCGGCAAATACAAAATTAAACAATAATTAATTCTAATATTTTCAGCTCTACCGTTCTACTACATTTCCTTAATTTCAAATTCTTTGCATATTTAAAAACACTTCATCGGTCATTAGCTTCGTATCATCGGTTATTTCTTTCTCCTTTTCCGTTCTTTAGTGCTCTTTACGTCTAAACCCAATTATTTTATTTAATATATGGTCAATAACCTTTGGCAAATATTTAGTTCTTGTTCATAAATTCAGCTTATCGAACTTATATCACGTTTTTAATTCCCACTCGTAAGTTTGCATTGAAAAGCGCGGGCGAATCATAACAACGGACCCGACATGCCGGAGTTTTTTTCTTACGTATATATATATATATATATATACACTCCCGGGAATCTATTTTTTTCCAGAATTTGCAAATTTATACAATTTAACCCGATATTCTTCACCAGAATAGTTTAAGCACACAATACCTATTTTTTTACGTCTGACCGTGATAATATTTAATTTCTTGATTTGATTGTGTACAAGTTTGCAAAGTTTATCACAGTATGAAGGCAGTATTTTTATCCAGCTTTTCTATCATTCTCTTTCTTTTCTTCACTGTCACTTTAGCTTTCATCGTCAATAAGATAAATGTTATTGGATTATATATATTTTAGGAACGGTTACGTGAAAATGGATCTGCAACGACCAACAGATGACTACCTTTTAGAAAAGCTGACCGCACACTAACGAGCGTTATTGTAATTCAATGTAAGCTCATCAGATAAGAAGGTGGTCAAGGTCGAGTATTCAATAAATGAACAGTAACAAAAACATTGCAAATTGAATGCATAATCTGGATGGTGTATTAAGTATTGTATAAATTAATAATGAATAAAATAAAATAATAAATTGATGATATACGAAGAAAACTTAACCTATATTATGTTTTTATTACTTTTCAATTTTATTCTACCTACATATAATATATAAGTAGTTTTGATCAATTAAAACATCGGTTACGATTTTATTTCAGATTCTAACCGTGTGACAGTCAGGTATACGGTTACCTGAATTTACATTTGTCCTCTGACTTTCGAATTCATATCACCAGCGCCCTGTGCCTGCGGTTCTTTGAGTACATTTAAAAATCTTTGATTTCAACATAAGCACCCATACTGGCACTAGCGTCGTTGATAGCCGGTTCAATATTCAGCTATTATTCGACTTGCCACTTTTTCCATTCATTTCTGACTTCTCAAATTCTCGTAGAAATAAGTTTGTAGAACGTATATGAACCGATATCAATTATATCTAAAAATATGGCAAATTAATATAATTTTAACATTAATTTGAGCTAGATTTTGACTAAATGTTAATCAAGTGGTGATAATAGTAGCTTTCTTAATAAAAGAAATAAACCTATTTTGGATGTAAGGTAAATTATATTTGTAAATGTTACGTTTCAATTTTTTTTCATATCGGTGAGGAGTAAACAAATATTTTTCAAATTATGTTTACATGGAATATTCACACACCTTTGGTGTGTGGACATTATTTACAAGCGCACCTCGAGTTTTTACGATGGAAGTAATTATAACACAGGTAATTTGAAAAGTAATCAACTTTTAATATAGTTTTATGGAAAGAAACACCTATTTAATAAAATTGTATGATTTCTAATTTTACAAAATATTTATTATGAACTAAATTTGGCTTTGAATAATTATATGCGTCTCTCTCCCTTGGTCTTTAAATAGACATGTACGTATGTGTGAAAACACGGTACTTATTGTAGTTCTTGAATAATTTTGGTGATTCTTTTTTCTTTTTTAATTGTGAGAATAGGAGCTCATCGATATATATGATGATATGTCAAATAGTTATGTGCGTAATAATTTTTATAAATAATTTCCTATTAAAACTTACTTTTTCGTACCCCTTAAGTGTTTACGGCCTCCGTTTTATGCAGATTTTCTTATTCTACATACTCCCAGCGGTTTTAACTTATTGTTGCAATTATTTATTGAGTAGACAACAAAAATATGATGCCAACAATTTTCTTTATTATTGGGTTTCCTTAATTGTTGACTTGTATTTTTTTCTTGCACAGAAATAGTAAATTATATTAGTGTAAAGTAATTATCAAAATGGTGTTAACTGAAGATTCTGTAGATATTTTTTTTTTAAAGAATTAGGCAGTTTATACTTCGTAATAAAGTTAAACCGCGTAAATTGATCAAGTATTTGAGACAAATTACACTCGTAATTATCTATTGTGATATTCTGTAAAGTCTTATAATTTGAATAATTTAGTTTTTTTCACATTTATAATTTATGAATGCAAGTTGACCAAAATAATCTAACCTTAAAAAATTAATTTGATTTCTTATCAACCAAACATCGTTTTCTGATTTTTCTAGTTTCGGTGCTGTCGGTTAAAAATTGCAAGCATTATGGAGTATATTAAGCACTGATTTGGAGAAATATATCTTGTAAAGAAGATGCTGGAGTAGAAAACATTGCTAGATAATTCTTGTTGCATCAGAAAAGACCTCTTCGATAACACTGCAGTCGATGTAATGGTAGAGAGACAAATAAATCCTCTCCAACTTCAATGTAAAAGGAGATACTTAGAGAAAAGATTGGAAAATATTTTTTTAAATTTTTATATCTTCCCATAAAAAAGCTAAGTTTTTGAAAACTTTTGATAATATGGCCTACGAAAACAGAGACTAAAACCAAGAAATTTAGAACGGTTCCTTTTTGAAGTTTCGTTCAAAAAATTATGTACATTGTACTAAAACTATAGTCCCTATAAAGATAAATTCCAAACTGCATTGAAAACACAGTTTATATTTTTCTAAAATTTTAATACGAAAGCTAGTAAATCCTGAAACCAAACATTTTTTTATATTTTTACTTTGTTCCCTAAAAAATTATTTATTCCAAAAAAACCATTCAGATATATACGGAAATATGAATTTAGATACATAATGTGTATTAATATTTCGAAGTAACTTTATACGGAATTAATTATTTAAACTAATTGAAAATTTAGTTGAAAAATTCGAATTCGCATCTAACTCGCCAGCTTTTTAGTAGCTTTCAATTGTCTCAAAAATAAAATAATTTCATATGCAAACTTCGATTTCCTAAAATTGTTTCAAGGAATAAAACTACAATTTTCTTTTTTTGATATTTTATAAGAGGATGTGTATAACTGAGTCACCAAAAAATCAATTTACGTATTGTAAGCTGATATGATTGAAAATACTATGTAAAATAATCGGTACTGTCGAAGAACGTTTTACGTTTGGCAAATTTTTAGAATCACAAAATTTATAATCAATATAAATAACCAGACATTGTTAAATTTGTCAAGTCAAACCGAATAAAGTAGCTTAGACTCTTATTTAGAGATATCTATCAGAGGATAACAACCCGACCAAGCTACTAACTCTTAACAAGCCAGATGTTACCAGGAAACGGAGAAGACCTGCACTCAAATGGGTTGTTGATGTCGAGAATGACTTAAAATATTAAAGGTTACCAACTGGAAAGATAAAGTATCTGATACAATCCCATGGATAACATTCTTTTAAACGGCCCTAGCCTGCTCTGGGCTGTAGTACCAAGAAGAAGTTTGATAAAGGAAATACAATTTTTTTATATGTGAAAGAAGAACAAGCAAAAAGAATCGCTCAACAGAAAGTTGAAATTACTTTTATCATCCCCTGATACTCTATAATAATCGAAAATATTTGGGAAAAACGTTTCAAATATATTATTGCACAAAAATTGTGAGAAAATCCTTACTGACCTTAAAATATGCGCTAAGTATTTGCCACACACAAAATAATTATTTAAACTAAAAATCTTTCAATTTCAAAAGCTAGTAGTTGATGAAAATTAATATTTGTAAAATTAATATTCTAGAAAAATTTCCATAGCTTGTCATGTTTTATCTATTTATGAAGTAAACATCAAACAGCTAATCCAAACCTAAAAATTGTAGCAGACCTAAAAATTGTGACTCGATTCATACGTTTTTACAAAAGACCTTTGAATACATTAAGAGTATAAATGCTCTTCAAATCAAGTCTTAAAATTTTTTAACTACGCCTGAAACAAGCTGTAGTTCGAAAACTTCTCTATATTTAACAATGTCCCATGTTATGTATACGTTTTATAACAAAAACGAAATAAAAAAATGCCAGTATCGTCAGAGGATAACAACGAGAAGAATGTCCAGCTATGACAATAGCTCGTTAGTGTTGTAACGTGCTAGAAATAAATTTGATATTTATTTTATTCCTCCAATAGGATTTATTTTCAGCCAGTTTTATATTTATTTTTTTTGAGATTGCTTTTCAATGTGTTAAATAACAGAAAAATAAATTTTAATAAAATTTACGAGAAAAAAGTTTAATATTATAGCAAATCCTGAACTTCGAATTTAAATTTTTTTTAAATTTTAAATAAAATGTAAAGAAATATAACTGTAAATATTATTTTTAAGTAATAACTTCAGGAGAACATTTTATAATTATTCGATTGTGTGGAATTCGGAGTAAGAAAAATCATTAAAATTCTTTTTCTCTCAGAACTCTACGAGCCTAAAGTTTGCTAATAACATTAATAAATACCATTGGCAGCTAAGTCGGTTCCACTGGTTCTTTTAATAGCCTGCACAATAAACCCAGACTAGATTTAATTGACTATATAGATAACGATTAACTTATATTTTTATTTATGAACCAATTGAAATGAAACCAAACCTAAATATTAGACCATGCTAATCTAAATACATAGCTGAAAATCGCATTCAAATCAATTCAGCCGTTGCTCAAATTAGCGTGCGCAACGAATGTGTGGACAGATAAAGATACAAAGTTCTAAAAATTGGTGTTTTAGACTTCTTAGCATGTTTTAGTAAGTTGCACTTAGTTTAACTTAAAAGTATTGAGTTTACGGACTTAGTTTTTTCACGGTTTTATTATATGCGTAAATTACATTACCTTACCATAAACACAATTATGGAATTTACTATAAAATGCTATACATTTTATTTATATATTTATATATATATATATATATATATATATATATATATATATATATATATATATAGATAGATATATGTATATATACACACACACATATATATATATATATATATATATATATATAACCGGTTTTGATATTATCATGCATAATGAACATAAAATAAAGACAGACGTATCTTATGTGGTATGCGCAATGAACTAGGTGAACGATTGTTACAGTTCTACGCTTGTTAGAAAACAAACTTATAGTAGCTAACTATTATTTTCAGCACCATCCGCGAAGATTTTATTCCTGTAAATCTGCAGATGGCAACTACCTTACCCAGACAGACTACATTTTATTAGGTCCCGCTGGAGAACGTCCATCCAAGATGTCAACACACTACTTAGTGTAGATCGTGGCTCTGACCACCATCTACTAATTTCCAAAGGCAAGTTAAGATTACGAGTAGCCAGAAGCATGACAAGTACAAGAAAATGTCAATATAAAATAACTCGAAGTTTTAGAAACACTCGAACGAAATTGGACAGATTATTCGAAATTGGACAGATTAGACTGGGTCGCCTGACATACTTGGCAAACAAACAAAGAATTTTATCGAGACTGGGGTCATAAACTACAGACCGCCAATGACTGAAAAAAATATGCAACAACATTAAGTAACTGAAGACACAGTTGCACTGGTTGACGAAAGACGTAGGATGAATACGGAAAACGTGGATGTTAAAGACGTTGGTCTTAAATCGGCACAAATACTGACGGCATGTAAGCGAGACCGCTACACCTATTTTCACAAGATATGTTAAGAAACCAAAGCGCATGTCGCCAAATAGGTGCCCAGGGATATTTATCATAAGTTCCGATTCAATACCAAAACACTGTGATTCAAAATATGGGCTATAGAAAATAGTCGTAGTGAAGTAGTAACAGACCTAAACCGGATTGCTGAGATGTGGGAAAGTTACTGTCAGTCCCTCTTCGAAGACTCGCCGTCGAAAAATTTTCCGGGAAAAAAGGGTTTGGGGATGAAGAAATGCAACCGAACATTCTTAAGTTGTAAATGGGAGCTTCAATTAAGCGTCTCAAAAATGGAAAAACGGTTGATAAAAACGCAATTTCTATAGAAACCATAATGGTTGTGGGAGAGCAAGGATTTAATATCTTTCACACCATATGCATCAGAATATTGCAGATAGGAAAGTGACCAAAAATAGGTTCATACGGTATGTCTGCCCTGAAATAAAAAGGACTCAGCCAAGAAGTGCAACAACTACCGATTTATTGCCCTTATCTCACACTCAAGCAAAATCATATTACATGTCTTGAGTGTACGACTGAAGATTTACTTTTCAAGGAAAATCGCTCCAGAACAGGCAAGTATCGTCAGAGGAAAGGTTCGTGAACAGATCCTTGTAGTTTGTGACATTATGAAGAAAGCATGAGAATTCAATAAACCAATCTATATCGATTTTGAAAACTTTTTCAAGATTTTTGATTTAGTAAAATGGTCAAAACAGAAAAAGGAACACTGCTTGAAAAGGAGTGCCAAATATCTCGTACTCCTTCTGAAACAACTTTTTGAAGAAGGAATAGCATCAGTATGGAAAAATGAAATCTTAACAAAAATATTTTCATCCTAATTCTGGCTTTTATCAAGGATATATAATACCTCTACTACTGTCCAACCTTTACACCGAGCTCATATGAGAATTACTCTCGAGAACTGGACGGACGGCGTTGGCATTGGTGGTTATAAAATATCAAACTTACGTTACACAGATGTTACCACCTTGCTTGCTTCTGAAGCACACCACATATCTGACTTACTTCTCAAGATGGAGCGCGGAAGCTTCGAAACAAAAATAGCAGCAAAACAAAAATAATGATTATTAACCGTGCTAACAACAACTCCCCCGAAATCACTGAAACAGCGAACTGCGAAGTAGTTCAGTCATATGTATACCTCGGAGCGTTGATCTCTAATAACGGTGGAAGAACTCAAAATCTTTTCTTATTTTACATCACTATTATATTTTTTTATTCAACTAACTGGCATCTGCCTGCAAATAAATATAAACGTGTTGAAAAAGCTATTAAATTTTGTTTGATTAAATCTTCAAGTAGAAGTTTTGGAGAACGTAAAAGCCACCGTGAAGAGAAATTATATGAAAAGGTTTTTGATGTACTCTCCCTATGCTTCCTAGTCGAGTAGTGTACCGTTGGAAAACATTTTAAAAAGTCAGTATGTTGTTGTATTCATAATTTTTTTTACTTAAGTTATTTTGATATTTAATAGAATAATAATAATAATTTAATAGAATAAGATAATTTTAGATAAAATATACAAAATAAAAACTGAGCCTATAATTTTCAGTGAAATTATAAATTTTACTGGATACTACTACCATAGGGATCGTATTTACTAGTGAGTAGGACACGATCCCTATGGCAGTTAACTTTAGAAAAGCTTGGTTTATTAGTTAGTATTTTTCCTCAAATGGATACAATTCCAACATCTTAAATCGTTAACTACTGTGTATCTCATTTACACATGGTTTTCAAAGTAGTTTTTACAATATTCCCGGGAGTAGAAAAAGAATCCGTAGATTTCAAACGCTTAGCCATTTAAAATATATAAAAATCAGCATGCTTGTTTCTTTTCTTCCGTTGGAAAAAAAAGATATTCATTTTTAATTATCATTAATATATCAGATTTAAATACTATAAGCAATCAAGCAAAATATTAATATACGTACACACTTTAAAAACTTTTCTTTTCCATCTAATTTTTTTTTAAAAATTAAATTTAGTTTAATTAATACACAAAGCCGAAAAATTTGCATACAATTTTAAATGTCATTAAATTTTGAATCAATGATTTAGCCTTAAATTTATATTTTATCATCCGTTAGTCGAAATAACTAATGTTTACTTTGAATAACTTTGAATAAATAGGAATTGAAATGAAATGAATGAATATATTTAAATCTAAGTGTCTAAAATTTTAACAGAAAGGAAAATAATATTGCTGGTAAAGTGATCATTTCCACTATCACAGCGCTGGCAGGTAGATAAATCATAAATAATGGTTGTGATTTAGTATAGCTGTCACGTAGTTTGGTATTCCAAGTCGATACAGAATTCGTTTGACTAATAGTATGCTGGTTTAGACAATATTTTAGTAATAAATATTTAGTAACGCATATTATATTTAGAAGTAATCAACTTTTATCAGAGCTTTATGGAGAGCTTTAAAAACTTTATAATTTCTAAATTTTTAAATACCTACTTATTATGAACTGAATTTGTAATTGAAATATTACATACGTCTCTGTCAGTCGGTCTTTGTATAGGCACATATATAATGAAGTATGAAGACACATTACAGATTGCTGTTCTTGAATTATTTTGGTGGTACTTTTTTCTATACTTTGATTATTTTTAAACTTTTCACGGCCTCCGTTTTGTACGGATATTCTTGTTCCATCTAATCTAAAATATAAAAAAATATTTAATGAATAGACAACAAAAACTTTATGGCTTAGTGTTTAGCCTGTAATATATATATATATATATATATATATATATATATATATATATATATATATCATTATTTATTTTATTTTCTTATACATGTACGTCAGTACCTTTTATGAATGTCAATTACTTATGTTGCATAAAAGAATCGCTATCCAAATACTGAAAATATACATAGATGATTTATTTTTAAATAATTATAGAAATTGATAATTACCGCCCATTAATTTTAGAGAGTTATTAATATTTTATTAGGGCCAATTAAATATTTTAAAAAATTTTAATTATAGCTTATAACAAGTACAACCAAAGTGTGATTATTAATTTAGCATAAAAAAGAAAGAGCGTTTCGAAATTAATCTAAAGTAACTAATAATATTGGATCAGCATTATTTAAAAATCATGTAATTAATATTTTGTTAATAATCGTATGATAGTATATACAAAAATGAGGGGAAGAAACTATTCAGTCAAAAATTGAGTCGACTTCAAATAATTATCGAATAACTATTGAGTATATAGTTGGAACTTTTTCGAAAAATCTCTTCCCAACGTCGATCAATTTGTATAACACTGTTACAAGTAGAGATTTTTGGAATCGGTACCAAGTCGATTCTTCCACGAAAGGTTAATACATTTCACTTGGCATCGAATCCAAAAATCTGTAGCAGAAGCAATGTTTTGCATATTGGTTTATATACAATTTTTTTAAAACAATTTTTTTGGGCAGAATTTCATAATAAGGGCTCGTAGTTTCATTATGTCATACTCTTTAACGCACTCCATATTTAGCTGTTATTTAAAATCGGTTCCTTTTATCTTAACAAAAATATTTTTCCATGTTTTATTCCTGTATTAGTCCATGTTTCATAGAATGTTACAAATTTACTAAAAGTTTCTTATCAAGAATATCTCATTCATCGGAATCGAACAGACATTTGCAGTATTTAATGAACCTAAGTATGTACATATATGTATGCTTATATTGATGTGTTCACACATATATACATATATATGTACGGATATATAAATCGAATTCCTTCTGTTGACTTCATCGTAGTCAGTGTTACAAGCCTGTATATATCCGTATATACCGATATTAGCCCACGTATGTACGTACTAATGTTTAGTTAGTTTATGCATTTGTTTATACCTGCCATTTTATTTTTTATAGATTGCATGATATGTCCTAAATAATTGACAAACTCTAATCGTTTTTATGATATAACGGAACCATACAAGTAAAAAAAATCTTCCAAATTTGTTGATTGATACAGGAAGTGTTAGTTAGCCTGCGCAAAACTGATATATAGATAAAAAATCCCATTTTAAATTAAATACTGTTAATGTATAATCCATTATGTACTAAAAGGTCGAAAATAATTATTTTTAACCAATATGAGGCATTAATTAGACTAAAATAAAATCGTAGGGGAATTTAGTAGAATTTCTTTTTTCGCTGGAGCTTGGAATTTATACCTATCTTCTTAATATGTCAGTCTAATTGTACATTATAACATAAGAAACAAGCAATCACTTGAAAGTATATAATTTTCGGCCACTCATAATTTAATTTTTGTTTGATCAAATTTCCAGATTGATAATCCATAACAATTGTAAATTTTTAGTACATCGTCCATTATATAATGAAGGAATTTAGTGTAAAAAATAACTTTTATATCTTTATTTTATTTTTAAATTTTACTTAGTTATTCAAAGAGAGAATTAATTTCTTTTGGTCTATTTTATCAATTTCAAGCCATTAGATCAACAGACCTTGGGATTTAGACAAGCAAGTGTCCTGCAGCATTAGGCATGAAGAATTGAAATTTGGATTTAAATGACATAATCTCTACTTAAGACCCACAAAATTAATTTAAAAATAGCCAATCCTTAAGTTTCACGATTTAAAAAGACCATAGTACTGCAGAGTTAGTCTGTGGAATTAGATTTTTGAGCTCAATGATAGAGTGTCTGCTTGTAACCTACAATAACAATTTAAAAACAGCAAATTCTCAAATCTCACAATTTAAGCAGAGCATACCCCAGCAACATCAGGACTGAAGTGTTTGAAACCGAAGTTCAATGACTAAATCTCTACTTGCCACTTATGACACTAAGTTAAAAACAAAAGATCCTCAAGTTTCATGATTTAAGCAAGCACTACCACAAATTGTCAAATTTTATCTTATAATTATATGATTTTCAAAGTCCTCTCTTGAATACTACTTTCAAGAAATAAGTTCCTCAAGTCTCGTAATTAAGGGAGATGATATTACGACAGTATCAGGATGAAGGAGTTGGAATTTAATTACAGAGAATTTAATCGAAAACCGTGGAGTTTATTGAAAAAAAAACAGACCCTCCGGTTAGATCTTTGATCCTTTAACTTCGATTGAGGAGTTAGAACTTAGTAACAAAGTCTTTAATTGAGAATCATAAAACTAATTCAAAAATAGCAAATCCTCTATTTTTGCGTTTTAGTAAGACGGCAAACTTGTAGCATAAGGACAAAGAAATCGACACCCGTAGTTTAATGATAGAACGATTTTCTGATATTCAGTATACAATTTTTAAAATAGTTGAATTGTAGGTTTCATGGTTTAGGCAGGAAGCATACCTGAACCATAATATAGTATACTAAATATGTATGCAAAGACTCATCAAAATCTTTAAGTAGAAATAATAAAAAAATCGATAGCAAGATTCCAGTCAACAAAAATAAACGGCATGTGTCAGGCCGGCAACTGATAGACTCACCATTTCTGTACACAAATTTTAAATTTTGTATATGTAGTCATTAAATCGTTTATTATATAAGTATCGTATGTATTTAACACTTGTCACCAACATGTAAACAGAGCTAAAGTTCCGTCCTTGCAATTCCGTCCTTCCGTCATTTTTGGGCCTTTGACTGAAAAACCGGTGAAGTTCGATTTTGATATGACTTTCTCCTTTAAATTTTTTAGAACGTAAATTATTAGACAAAGAGTAAATTATTAGACAAAGAGTAAAATATATGACAGTTAGCAATCTGGGGATCGAGATCTGGAGAGTACGATGGGTGAAGTAGCATGCTCCACATCAAAGTGAAAATAGTTTTTCACGCGTTACTTTGGCTACATGGCGTCGAGCACTGTCATGTAAAAAATACACTTTACTTTGTTATTTATATCAACGGTTCACAATAAATATTGGCTGTAATAAATGTTATAATGCAATAAATGTTAGCTTAAAATGAATGTTAGCTTATAATAAATGTAGCTGCAATAAATGTTAGCTTAAAAGAGTTCCCAATGAATAACGTAACATGTACACCACCAAGTACTTAAAAGTATATTTTGTTCAATATTATATTTTGGTCTAGGTATATCTTTTTCTTCAGCTATTAACTCCTGGCGTTTACGCGAACAACTCACATAAGCTAGCCACTTGACGCAGGAGATATCTCCTGTAACCAGATGCTTTAGTCTCTCGTTGGTACTATAGAAACTCAGTAGCTTCCAGCATACATTAGCTCTCTCCTGAAGTTGAAAGGGTGTTATGGTAGCTCTTATGCTAGCCAAAGGAAATATTTCCACTTCTTTTTCAAAGCATGAAGTAGTATTTCCATTGAAATGAAAGGGAATGAAAATAGCTTTGCCAAAGTATGCGAACTTAACGTAGAATCAGCTTCAATAAGACTTTTAAATTTTTCTAAATCAATTGTAGGAGGTCTCTTTGGGAGATATTTATGGGACAGGTCAAAATTCCCTTCTCTGAATCTTTGGAACCAGCGCTTGGCTCTGTCGTAAACCTTTACCCATCGTGGTGTATACATTGCGCGATGCCTCGCTGATTTTTCTTTCTAAATTAGATTCGGGAAAAAGAGTCTTCTAAATTCACTTCGAAATACTTCCATTTTTAATTAATTTTTTACTTGCCGATTACTCAATTGCAAATTGAACAGAATTTCGAATGCGGCACTGTTAATATATCTTACCACAAATATTCAGAAGCTTATAGCTTCTATAAAACTCCAGAAATCGGTCGAAAAAAGTGATGGGTTTATAAGTTGTCAACCTATCTACTCATAAATTTTGGTAGGTCATATATGTTCAAACTCAATTAATTTATTTCTCACTACTTAAAACTCGATATTGTTGTACCTGATTTTGCTAAAGAACAGGTTGAAATTGGCCTTAGCAATACTTTATTAGATTATTATTAGACCTATTTTATCATCATTCACATTTTGTCACGGCATTGGTGTTGGGGAAATCTATGTAGTAACTTCAATTACCATGACCTTATTTTTACTGTTTTTACTACCATATTCCCTGCACACGCTTCCAAATAAAAAAAATATCTAAATTGGTTAAAAAATGACAAGAACTTGTAGCAACATTAAAATAAACTAAAAATGCAATAAAATTTTTTATCGCCTATATAGTCACCTAAAAAGGAAAAAAAATGTAGGGAATATATACTTTATTTATTTATTTATCACCTACGAGGAAAAACATATACAAGTCATAGTGAGATGCAAAAAGTGAGTTTTTCAAGTATTAGACCAACTTATATCCTAACATTCCCACATCAAAATAATATTCTACGTACATATATCCTCAGTTTTATATAAATATTAGTATAATATATTAAATATTTAGAAATTTTATAATACATTAAATAAAATTATAAAATATTTAATATTGGTAAACAAACAATAAATATTGAGATTATTGAAATCAGCCTTTCATTCAAAATTCGCTATAATAGTTATCAGTAATTGAATTAATAGTAATAATCATCATGTTTATAATAATATAAATTTGAGAAAGAACAAAGAAAAGGACATATATACATAAATATGTGTGTATATATATATATATATATATTTATATACACTTATATATTTACATATATATATGTACATATATGTTTATATGGTTAAAGCTGAAATCGAAAGAAAATTTAACTGAGCCTTTGAACGCGTCGACATCAAAGAGCGTCTTTGCGCCCTTTGGAAAACACTTTGCTGCAACCGCCACCTCGATTTAATCTTCTGGAATGTTCATTTTCTTGCGCTTTAAAATATTCAAAGGTTTAGAAGGAATTTTCCTTGTCATTCGTTGAATAGCTCGCAAAGGCCAAGACTGAGGGATTTTATCTTATTATCAATGTTTCTCAATCCATTTATATACTAATTTTACAAATATTAATAATATAAGTAATATTGAATACATTTGGCGTTAATTTTGTAGAAATTCATTATTCGCAATTAAATGAAACTACGTGATGTAGTATTATTTCTACTTTTGAAATTTTTTTTACAGCAAAGATCTTTGCTAATATCCCACCTGAAGATGTTGCAATACAACGAAACCTAGGTCATGGTAAAGAAATTTAAAAAAAGTAGAAATAATACTTCATCACGTAGTTTCATTTAATTCTGAATATAAGTAATATTTAAGGGATGTACAAAAGGTAATTAAAGGTTCCGTTTGTAAATATTTACAAATTGTTTATATTACTTTTAAATATTCAAATGTATAATGTGCTTATTTTTTAAATTTTCAGTAAGGTTTTTGTAAATAATGCGTAACAAGCGATAAAATGTATTATTTTCTGAACTTTTTCAAACAGTTGCACTGTTACATATTATGTTTCTACTTAAAAATCAGTTTTAGCAAAGGTGTGTTTGCTTCGATCGAAGACCATAATTTGATGAATTACAAAAATGTTATTATTTTTAATTTGAACTTAATAAGAAAGTGATAAAATCCTTCCTATATGCATATACACATTCTTAAATTCTCATCTAAAGTGAATTTTTCTCAAAAATAATTATTTCAAGGACAAAATGTAATTAAGAAAAATGCCTTTTTCCTTGTAAATATCGGGGTACTGGCCAAAAAATATTAATACATTTTGCCTAAAAATATAACATTATTAATATATTGTTTGGGAATATCTTATTCTATAATTAAATGGTTTTATTAGCTATTGTTCCCCTTATTTACATAGAAAAGCCTTTAATACCCTTTACCGATTTAACGAAAAAGAACCTTTTTATGACGTCCCAAATAAATAGCGCTCGTTTCATATGTGCCGATCGAAGCGTTTTTTCAGTTTTTCTTTGTCTTTCCCTTCTTAACTAAAACATAGACATTAAATGTTGCTTATTATTAATTTATAATCAATACCTAAAGTTAGCTTGGTTTAGCTAAAAATGTTTTTTATATAAATATTATGAATAAAATACCGTTGTCTTCCTTATACAGGTTTTTAGTACTAAATAATTATAATTAACGTGGAACATATTTTTTATAATATCCAACAGGTTTTCGAGTAATTTAAAAAAAAAATTGCAGGACGCTTGCGTGATTGTTTTATTTTTATGAAAAGGCATATTCAAAATTATTTCAATAAGCATAAATTTGTTAGGACTTGATGTGTTGTCTTCCTTCTATAAATACAAAATAAAATTGCAATGTATTAGGTGCGTACATAATGATCAAATGAGGAAAATATGGTGAATTGTGATTAAGTTCTACAAAACATTGTCACCGATTCATTCATTACGTGTTACTTAATATTAATTTCCATAAATTACGTAAACTTTCGTAAATATATTAGTTATACATTATTATAGTTATATACACAAGATTATTATAGTTATATACACAAGATTATCGAAAATTATTGATTCTACTTAAATATTCTTAATACGAAATATGTGGATTTTATTGACCTCGTTATATCAAAGTTGTAGCTGCATCCCATCGAAGAGGAAAAGTCCAAGTGAGTGAAAACATTTTTTTATTCATCGTAATTCACATAATTTTATTAAATAACCGTCTTAATAATTTTTTAATCAGTTTTATTTTTTATGATTGAAATTTCTTTCTTTAGTTGCATTTTAAGAAAATTTAAATTTTATTGTTTAACTTGTACTTTCCTTTAATTTATGTAGTTCTATGATTTTCGCAGCTTTATTTGACTAATTTAAAAGTAGTTTCGTTATATTTAGATTTCCAAGTCTGAAAACGTACGAAAAAAACGGTTCCCCTATTACGAAATAGTTCGAGTGTCCATCCGTCTATCTGTCTTTCACAGTACTTCATTTAAAATTTAATACGGTGATATAATATTTTAACTCGCATATATTTTAATAGTTAACAGTCAACATTTTTTAAATAAAACTTTTATGAGCAGCAAATGAGGTTATGTTCCGTTTTATATTTCTATATTCTATAGGGTACTACACAAAAGAGCAAGTTTTATGAAAAAAAAAATTTCAGAATTTTATAAAAGATAGATGTACAAATGTTATTGAAAATATCCACAAAATATTTGTTTCGTCTTTATAACTAAAACTGCTAAAAAGAGAATTATGAAGAAGAGAACACTGGAAAAGTATAGCAAATATTCAAAATCTGAGTCTTAAAAGTTTTCGATTTTTTACACCTTTGGAATGTATGTAAGGAGATATATTTACAAAATGAAAAATAATTACAATATTACACACACACACACACACACATATATATATATATATATATATATATATATATATATATATATATATAGATATATATATATACATATACATAAACATATTTTTATATAAGTGTCTAAGGGTGTACGAAATTCTCATAGAACTAGTTTTGTAGCAATTAGCAGGTTTTCTTTAAATTTCTACGGCAGTGACAAGTAAAGATCGTGTCCAATATGTCCGAAAAAGTGTTAAAGAAAAGTATCTAAGATGAATGTGTCCGAAAATTTAAAACAGATTTCATCGCCTACATACTCTCGTTATAGGGTTTTAAAACTCAATTTTCTTTATTCATTTATCTCTGTTAACATTTTTCTTCATCAGAAAATTTCATACCAGCTCGTTACCAAAACTAAAACGCTCGCACCCAAAAAAGCTGATTAATTATTTTTTTGAAGGGAATCATAAAATTATATCGTCGATGACGTATTATCACAATTTATCATAGTTTACTGTCAATTACATTTACAACAGTTTCCAGTGGTTTTGTGTGACCCCTTTTTATTCGAAGTATTGAATATACAGTTCCTGTGTATCGCGTTTAATAGCACAAAGTAAACAACACCATTACCTGTAGGCATTAAATTAAATACCAAATAAAGATTTCAATGAAAAATTTATTCTCCTATAAATGTTTGAAATGTATTTATTTAATTGACCAAATAAGTCCACAGGGGATGTTGTTTAAAATCTAATGATATTTGAAAGGGAACCTTTTCATACGATGAAATGAAATAATAAAATATATTATTTCCTATGAAATGAAAAAATTTCTGATGATTAACTATATTTACAGACAATAATTTATCTCACTAACACCGTTTCAATCTCTAAGCTTGCTGTGTAATTTCTAAGCTTGTTAATTAAAACATGGCGTACATTAATAATACAATATCAATAATTCAATTTCCAGTGCAATAGATTATAATTAAATAATTTTTTAAACTTATTTCTGCTGATAACTAAGGATAAAATATCCCCATAAAATCAAAAATAAAGAAACATTTTTATAAAATAAAACTTTCACTTTTGTATAATTCATTTGGGTAATTTTAAAGAGAAAAAAGTTAGTAAACTATAAAAGATTAAAGTTATTGAGATGAATATGTTTATATTAAAATTTATTAAAATTAATTTATTACACATTTCCTAGTAAATAAATTCAAGCCCATATAGAAAAATTAGCCTGAAGTAACAATAGATTTATTTTAGTAAATAGAGAACCTTGGAAGAAAAACTGAAATTATTATTTTACACCGCTTTTGTACAAGACAATAAAGCAATTTTACATTACGATGACAACATAAACGTAAAACGCGAAAACTTTGTAAAAACTTTGTTTTAAATGTTGTCAATGTTATCAAGAGGTGAATATTAAATGGACTAAAATCTTTTTATTGGATCGGCCAGAAAATTGCTTATTTATTTGTATTTATGACATCAAATATTAACAACACAATAAATATTTATACATAATACATTTAAAAACTCGGTATTACTGTACCAAGACTTTGGATATCTGCAATTAATTAAATATTTCGCAAGCACTTTGGTAATTCAAAATTAAAAACAAAAAAAAATTTAATGTTTACCAACTGCAGGTATTTTTTTAATGAAACGATTCAAAATGGTGTCATTCGTTGTGACTAACGTCATGGTCATTTATTTTATACAGGTGTAAGGTACCTAAGAGTGGTATACCAAAAACTAGGCAAAACATTTATAAAGCCCGACAATTTGGTTTTGTGAATTTAAAATCTTACATATAGTTCGATATTAATTTTTGTATGAATCAATTTTAATAATACTGCAAAAATAAAAATATTGACAGTTTGGTTGCGGAATTTCTAATAAAAATTGAGTTCTTGTAGGACTCCGTAGGATATCGTAGGTTTCCTGTCGGCACACAATTGCAATGTGTAATTTCAACATCTCTACCGATTCCATACAAAAGTAAACAGAATAAAGAAATTGGCAGGTACCCATGTAGATGTGGCTACATTAAAAATTATTATTTTATAAAAACGAAGTGAATAAAGTATGAAATAGAAAATCCGGCAATGACTGTGAAAAATAATTACAAGAATTTTTAGCAAACGTATTTCTTTAATAAATTAATCTGAAAAATAGCCATCAAAATTGAAATCTCATATATGATTATTAATTAAACTCAAAGGAAATGGAAAAATAACAGCACTGAAAAAAGTTGTTAAAAACTATAAAAAGTTTTATTTTCCATGCTAGAATTAGGAATAATTTCGTAGAAAAATAGTAATATTGTTATGTTATAATCGGCACCATGATTTCTGTTATGAATAATTTGCTTTACTATTATCCGTTATGGAAATTGTATTTATCGAAAAACTATTCTACGTGCGCAACATCTAGCATTAGCAGCATTGGCAGCTACAATAAAATGGGTACATAAAAGGAATAGAATAAAACGTAGCTTTAAGACAGCGCATATATTTAATATTCTATGATATTGCATCTACTGAAATTATTTATATGTACCAATCCTATAAACGTCGTGAATGCAATTTGCTTCTCATCAAAAATGATCATATAATGTATCTGAATATAGGAAAATCAACATTTTTTGCGTTTTTAAATTAAACTATTTAAAAATAAAAAATTTTAAAAAGAAACCCGTCGTAACAAGATTTTTCTTTATTCTTTCATTATAATGATGATTTTTAAGACGATAACTGTGTTTGAAAGAGTTCTGCATCATGTCAAGCCTTCGAAATCGAAAAAATATTTTGCAGCGACACGGTTGTATTTTGAATTCTAAAGGGAGATTATTGAGAAACAATGCAATACGCTGCGTAAATACTCCTTTTACTTAATCGGATCCAATTAAAATTGTTGATTTAATTCTTTTGTGATTTCGAGATTGAGTTTTGCAGCCTAGTACTCTTAAAAAAATTTGGAAGCTTCAAACTTCTAATCAACAGCATAAGTATACCCACACAAAGCATAGGCCTTTAGTAGGGAGACCAGGTGGATTTAGAATATTTAAAAATTCCACTTACCACTAGTTGGCACTAAAGCCAACTGCCCAACTTTTTAATAAAAATTACAATTTTAAAATGATAAATGTTAGGTAAATGATTTCAAAGATCATTTGTACAATCGTCCTGGATATTTGAAATGGTAAATAGAAAAGCAAGTATTTTTTCGATTTACTTAAGAAAAAAATATAATTTCTTAAGCCCCTAAGAAAAAGGATATTTCCTTACAGTGTGGGATATTTGCCGATTTGCAATTTATGTGTTGAGGTTAATTGCTCTTTTAAAATAAAACGACGTTAGGGATAAATTTCTTAAGAATGTTTCCTTGCAAACACTTTCTTAATATTCTTATTGGTATTCCATACCTACGGGCTACTTTGTTTTAATTCGACATAATCCATGTTTTTTATCAATCTTTCTTGACGATAGCAAAGGCTCAACATGCCATGGAATATTCTTTTTCATCATGTACTTATGTGGCATTGTCTATTACAAAAAATATAAGCAGACACTTATTTTTAAGTAAAACACATTTATTTCTAACAGGGGAATAGACACCTTATGAAGACCCTAAGCCTTTTTTGACTAGATGCTCTTTGTATTTAAAAAAAATACAATAAATTATTCTGAAAAAAGTATTACAGATTGAGTAATTTAGTAACTAGACAACTAAAACAAAACACATTCATGCTTTTTTCCTTTTGCTAATCGCCCACTTGAAGATGTTGTAATACAACAAAACCTAGGTCGTGATAAAAAATTTAAATAAAGCAGTAGTAATAATACTGATATAGTTTCATTGAATTGTGAAAGCATTCATTTTACTCACCTCGTAAAACGAAAATTTGCCAGCTGGATAAAATAGCGACGATCCATGATACGCAATGGACGTCCTTTTTGAACCGTTGACTCGCCCACACCGAGGCATGGGGGACTATCACTTTCATAATGTAGTATTAAACTTCTCAAAGAGTGTTTCTAAGCAAGTCGTGGTACAACAGGCATCTATACTATCCTATTTATACCCTATATATATATATATATATATATATACATATATATATATATATATATATATATGTATGTATACATATATTCATTATCTTTTATATTTATTATCCATAAGATTTTGCTCGTTATTAACAGACTTCCAAGAAAGAGATGGTCTTCAATTTCACTGTATAATTTCCTTATTGATTATGAAAATTGAACGTATATCATAGAGTTCCCCAATACTGGGATTTAGGTCCAATCAGTTTCGTTGACTTTTTTTATTTAAAAGCGAATACTCTCATTAATATCTCGTGAAAATTTATTTAGATTCTGGCCATGGAAACTGAAGATATACCATACAATTTCTCAACATAAACGGAAGGGCACACGTATCAAGGTGAAGTTTTTATTTTTTTATAAACATTTATCGACACATTATAGTTAACCTATTTGTAATGATATGAAACTAATGGCTTCAACTTTTATATAAAATATGAAGACAAAATTATCCATAAGATAACGACGAAATTTTTCAAAAAATTCAGATTTACTCCTTACAAACAAATCACATTCTGGTGGTTGAACAATTGAATACCGTGAAAAACTGAGGAGTTCCAGTGTAATTTATTTCTAGAAGGTTATGCAGCCAAAACGAAATGACTGCGTAAGTGTTTATCTAAATATACAGAGTATAGGATTCTTCATTTTAATAGCTGAAACATAAATTTCATAAGTGCAACTTCACTTCTGAGTTGCTAGAAACACAATCTTAGCATAATTTTGGGGAATTTGATAGAAAATAGAAAGGGAACATAACCATACTGTCTCACATATAGATATTGCAGAAACGTCTTTTATACACGTTCGATCATCCATCTGTACTTCACTTCGTGGGGATCTTCAAATAATGGAGCCAGATTCAACAACGACAACGGTAAAAAGTTTCATGTCGTCCGCATATAACAAACAATGCGCAGTTTTCACCACCTAACCAATATCGTTTACCAGAGTAGTGAAAAGAAGAGGCCGATGATACAAACCCTGGTTCCGTCCTAATCGCGTAAACTAAGTCTCGTATAAATTGATGATTAAAATGTAAATATAATTTAATAAGACACGACTAAGGGTAACTAGTAAGATACGACTAAAGGTAATATAAAATTACTCTTCATAAAAATCTGGGTACAATGATGAGGCCAGAAGGTGGCGACAGGGACTCTTCACTGATAACAGTTTAATCGAACGTTGCCTTATATAGAACTTTTGAGTTTATAACGAGCTTTCCTCTTACTGCATTCTGCTAATTGTTTAATTTTTTTATTACTAAGTTTTCATGGTTTAATTTGAATGCATTTATATCAAATTTATTATTGACAAAATATTTGTGTTTAAAATTCTGTTAATAATGAGATATTATTTTTAATGTTGGTAAAAACATAAGAAAAGATCGATGTCTAAAAAATTATTAAGAAAAATATGAACAATATTATAATTAATTAACAATAGGTCCCATAATGTAAATTTCGTGACATAAATAAAATTTTAAAAAGTATTTATTATGTTTATGATCTATTTTAAAATTACAATTCCTTTAGTTTTTATACATCACAGAAAAATAACGCTAAAATTCCATTTGTATTAAATGTTTACGTAAGTATTTAGTATATATTTGTTTTCTAAACAATTTAAAAAAAAATTTAAATGTAAAATTCAGGGATCCCTATTGAATATTTGTATTATTGTATTTGTGAAATATCTAACTTCAATCTTTCGTGAAGTTATATTGGTAGCAAGCGTGGTAGAATCAAGGGTGCACAGATATTTCAGAGATAAAAGCAATAATATTTTCTCACTATTTTGAATTATACACTGCCTGCAATTCCATTATTTGTTAATAATTGCTTATGGTTAATAATGATCTGATATTATTTTACCGTTCATTTTTAGGTTGCGTAACTCAAAACGAAAAATGGAACCTATATAAAATCACTCATATATCTGTTTGTCTTGACGTAGTTTCCCAGAAATCGCTTAAAGTAAAAATTTTAAATTTTGACATAGTAATAAAACATAATGAAAGTAAATAAAAACATTTATGTGGAAATGTTACGAGGGAGGGACAAATTAAATACTCTAAATTATTATTCAATTCCATACATAATATGAAGTATTGTTTGAAAAGGCTTATAACAAAGGCTTCAAAATCTTTTTTCACAATTTTAGGTAGTATGTTTTCAGAGATTTAGTGAACCTTGTTAAAAAACTAAAATTTTAGAATCCTATGCAAATGCTGTAAAAAAATTATATCGATTATTCTAGACCTTATAATTTTTTAACTATACACCATATTTTAATGATCATGAACATGCAATCTACTTAAGTTCGAAAATTATAGTAGATTGCATGTTCACGTAGGGAAACATGAATATTTATTATTAATTTAATATATCCACTATGCCCCCTTAAATATTTAGAAGTATCTAAATGTGTACGGAACCCTCGTAGACCTCACTTTCCTTCCTTCCAAGAAATGATGGGGTTTTAAATTAAAATGAAGTTATGTTCCTACATTCACAAAGAAAAAAATATTCTTCCTTTTACGCATACGTTTTTGATCGTTTCTCTTGGGGGTTGATACCTCTCTAATTCATTTGTCATGTAAGTGAAACCTTCCGAAATATTAATAGTCTATGTATATTGGGATGTAACACCTTCGTATGGAGAATTTTTTTTTCCAATTTAGAATTTGAGTACCAGCGAAAAGTTGCCTTATAAAAGCATGAATTGCTGCTTGAGCCCCCGCCGGAGACTTAAATTTTTTTTTAAATTTTTATAGACATTTTTAATAGTACATCCTTTAAACAAAATAATAGGTTTTGACTGTAATAACTAAAATCAATTTATAAAATTAATAAAAGTATTTATTTTGAAAATTTTATAGGTTGATGAAGTTACAACAGTAGAGAAGACGTTATTTTTAAATGAAAAATCCTTTTTCATCACAAATTTTGGCACGAATTTCCGAGATATTAATTTAGATTTACCAAATCTTCACTTCTATTCTTGCCGCGTGCACTTAGAGCTGTTTCGGTAACTACTTTTACAGATCATTTCACTGCCTGGGTGTGGCAAGGCCATCTCGTAAATTCTAAAACAGCCACTCTTCCATTTTCTACTAGATCTTGCAACTGCTCATTGAAAATATTCATGAACATTGGGGGTTCGTATACATTTTGTAGCCAGTTAATAATCTCTATGTAAGAATTTGCATATAAATTCACTTTCGGTACTTCAAATATTGCCATTGTATGACATTATTGAACCAAACTGGCGCTTATGCCTTTACGGCAATTTTTGCTAAGGTCACACGTCTTTTGTTGTGGGTTTTCCAAAAAAATATACAAACGCAATTTGCGATTAGCTCTAGTTAGCCATCTGGCATGGAATATCTTATCTGAGCTTTTGTGTATTATATCGGGAGGGTAGAATTGGTTCATGACAACAGTAATAATTTCTAGTAAATATTTTTGGTCTGTATTGAGATCTGTTTATATTGGCGGTGGTAGTTCATCTTCTATTTTCTGAAATTAGACCAACGGCAGCGTCTCGCATGTCTCTAATGTTTTTTCTATTCAACCTGCTCTATTTTCCAATAAACGAATCACGCCTCCTACTTTTTCCGTATTTGTGTTTGTGTCAGTACAGCCAACAGCCGCTAAACCTTCTAAAGATAACTTTTGAGTCGTTAAAAAACTGCAGATGGCTCTTTCAATTTCTTGCAGTGCCAGATACTGGAACCACATACCCGACATAAATAAACCCTGATTCTTTTATAATTGACACATGTTCCGATTGTAAAATTGTTCTAAACGTCTTTAATCCTTTTAAAATAATTTTAGGTATTTTATTATTCGTTCCATCAAAATAATAAGGAAATAATTTATATTATCGATTCTTATGTTAAAATTTGATCCCACACGTTTTGTCTTTTTTTTTTAGTTTTATCCTATCTACGATGTTAGTTGACTGCGCCTCAGAGTTGGTATCAGAAGCAGAACACAGCACAGATGATACAATAGCTACCGCAGCCCGGTCTGATACTCCGTATCTATCACATTCAGTTGTATAATTATGGGGACTGGCATAATTATTTATAGGTTTATCAGAGACTTTGTCAGCAGTGTCAAGTCCATAAGCTGCCAACGAGCAGGAAGGAAGATCCATATCATAATAACCGATAGAAAGTAGAGGGAATTTCTTCAAGTGGTTTGGTTGAATTATCTCTAGTTTCTTCTTTGAGAGTACGTAATTTTCTTTTCTGCATCTTTTTACTCTGGATGAGATTTATTCTTCCTATGACCATCAATCTGTTTATACGCTGGTCTTCTTAAAATATTTGTTCCTCTTTTGCCACTTTTTTTCACTTAAACAAGTACAGCTCTGAAATTCTTCATATTCTCAAGCGGCCATATCAAAAAGCTTTCTACTCCGTAATGTGAATTCTTCTAACTTTTCTTCCTTGATTTTCATTAAAAACTTTTATAGACTGAAATATTTTAAGTGATAACTTTTTAATAACGTAAAACTCGTTTGTGAGTGAAAATCGGAATAGAAGATTTTAAGCATAATTCTTTAATTTTTGTTGTGACTATTTCGGCAAATTAATTACCATAACCTAATTTTAAGGCTTATTGTATCCATTCATAGAATTGCATCACGTTTTCATACTTGGTACGACATTTTCTTTCAACTATGCACTTTAACTAAATATAGCATATTTTACTTTTTGTCTCCAAGAAGTCATGTAAAAAAACGTAAATCGATAAGAACTCGTCAAAATAACTGCTCGAGACGTTTCACATTGAAATAATTAGTTTGATGCAAGACGCCCTCTTCGTCACACATTTAGTTTCTCTGGCATATCGCCAAAGTATGATAAAATAATGAAATGTTTGGTTGCAATATCTAACAATATACTAAACTATGTAGTGATATGTTGTTTGATAAAGAAAGCAATTTTAACATTTTTTTTTATTTTGTAGGCCGCGAAAGTAGCTAAGTCGATTTTTTTAAAAAATATTATTTTCTCGGTGAGAGCACTTACCAATGTCTGATATTTATTATATATATGTATATATATATATATATATATATATACTTTAATGTAATTGATACATATGGCGGACTTATTGCTACGAGAGCAATCTCATAACATAATCAGTTAACCATAACACCAGTCCACCCCGTTCAACGAACGACCGGGAATCGAACCCGTAGAATCGAACACTGGGTCGATACCTCGTGATCGACCCAGCACACAACTGCGATGGCACCTGTAACTTTGCTCTCCGTCAATAATTTTATCAATAATTTTGTTTTAAATCTCTATTAAGTAAATAAGAAGTAATTTTAGTTTAAATATTACTTTAAGAAATTGCCAATGAATGCTAGATTTACATAATTGTAAATTGTTGGCAGAAATTTTTATTTTATGTCTATCCTGTATGTTATTTCAAAATATTCTTACGGTACTGCATTCATTTTTGTACACGTTATAAGAAATGTTCTTCAATACAGCACATATCGTCACTCATTTCTCTAAAAATGTGGACTAACTTTAGCTTTCATTAAATAATTATTTATACAGAGGCCAATATGTTAAATACGGGAAAAATTACATGTGACTTTTTAAAGTAGTTTTTAAAAATATGAATACTTCAACCTCTATAGATAGGAAAGTAGACTAAAAAATATATAGGAATATATGTAATATTATTTCCATTTTTACAATGAAAAAGTTACTTTTTTCAATAATTACTGGCGCAAGTTGATAGTTGATAGTCTGGTCTCTCCTCCACATAATCAAAATATTCATCTTACACTAGCAACTCAATTTTCATGGAAAACCTTGTTACATAAAAATAATGATAAACACAATATAATATCTAAGGTAAAACGATGTGTTAAATACATATTTGAGTGGGCATATTTAGGTGACTCTTGTTTACATCTGCCACAATATAAATTTGTCCTCCTATTTCAGGTTTAATATCACCAGTAACCTGGGAAGAAGACTGAATACAATTAAGGGCCTTTGAATAAAACATGAGTTAAGCATCCGTAAGGCCGCAGCTTTGATTACTGCCTAGTCGATATTCGTTGGAAGCTGTTGCTTTAGGTACCTAATGCAAGGTGCATCAGCTACGATTTTGCTGGTGTAATGTAGATTATTTATATTGTCAACTCATGGCAACTCTAAGATCACGTTTTTGTTTTTGTATTTTCTGATATAACTTTTTCTCGTCTTATTTGTCTCGTCTCAGTTCTAGTCTTTTTTTTTTATCTTTATCGTTGATATTTAGTAAAAGTGGAATATTACTTCAAATATTGATATTTTGTGTGAATTAATATACTACAACTTAGTATTACAATATTTCAAAGAGAATGTAAAATTTTAAATTTGTGTTAACGTATGTTTTTGTTAAAAAACATAGTAATATAATAGAAATTGGAAATACTTTTTAGTTTTGCGCAGATCTCCATTTGTTGATGATGTGGTGTAAACATTAATATCGTAGGGCCAGTGAAGTGTATGGCACAATAAGAAAATGTTTTCCTTATTGATTCCATATCAGTACATTTTCAGTTCCTTATTTCCCCTTAAGGAAGCAATTTGTATTTTTCCTTCCATTGTCAAGACGACGATTTCTGGGTTAAAACTAAAACTGTCAAATTATACTAGTTAAAAAAATGTTTTGCCTTTTATTTCAAAATTTTATAAATAATAAGAAAAAGATAGAAAGTTAATTTAAATCTCAATAATGAATGAACATGAGAAGAAATATACTAATATTTTTTTTAATTAACCAAAAATATGTCTTGCTTTTCATTTTAATTACATGAGTATCATATTTCTTTCACACGTAACTCAGTAAAAATAATTTCTCTTTAATTTTTACAACACGTTAGTACAGTCATTCTTTGCTATCGTCAATGTGCATTTCGAATAAATAATCGCGATCCAAGATAGTAAATGTTTTTGTGCACAAATGGAGAATTGCTTCCAGCTTTTATGGAAATATAAAGAAGAAATCAAGTTTCTGAAATTTTAGTTGGTTGCTTTGATTCAGAAACGTGAAATTGTATGGTTGTGCTTACTCTGTTTGATAACAAGAGTTATACGTGCGATCTATAGTTCGATTTTCTAGATCATTTTCTCTTTGAAACGTCTTTTGTCACTGGAAAGAAATTTTATGCTAACATTGTTATTGATTGGTAATTGCTTTGCTTGTTTCATTTTTAAAGAAAAAAGAAGCATTTTTCCTTAAGTTTTAGTGTTCGTGGCAAAGAATTGTAATTTTTTGCAACCTTTTTTCCGTGAAACCATTTAAGGAATAACGCCACTCTGGAGTCAGCAAAGATCAGATTATGTTTTTAGCATACCGTAAAAGATAATGAGTTTATTTTTTCAGAGTTTATTAAACACATATTGTATGTAAATTTAATTGCGTAAATTTGTAAATTTTTAATTGCGTTTTCTATACAAAATTGCGGCGACAGAGCCAGTCTTTTTGAGATCTCCATGGGCGGACGTATTACTCTCAAAGTATAAGAGCTAGAACAAAAAAAAAATTTTTGCAAAAATGGCAGAAGTTTAGAAAATTTTTAATTTTTTGGTAAAAAAATTTGCATTAAACCGTTTTTAAAAAAAATTTGGATTCAATCAAACGGCTACGTACTTATTTAGATAATGTGATTGTGAAGCTACGCTCAAAATTTCAAAGTAATCCTTCGAATTATTTTTGAGCAGCATTTCGGCGCAGATTGAAGAAAAGTTATTTTAAGAAAAACACGTCTAAGAGAGTAAGAAAACACACATTTCAAAATTTAGTTTTAACTCTAATTTTATGCCTGCACCATAAATATGACCATAAATATATTGATGCTGTCTTTTTCTTACTCTTTCTTGTACGATTTTAATGACAATCAAGCTTTTTGCCGCATCGGTGAGCAATTGCATGGAAAATTTCATGCGGCGTTCGTCGGCCTCTATGCAGAAGTTGTAGCAATTAAGTTCAATTTTCATCCCCAAATTTTGGATAAAGTGCATACTTGATATTATAGATACCCCCTGCAATCATATTGCAGTATCAAGTACATGTTTGCCACTGCTGGCGGATTTTGGAGCCACGGATCGCAAGGTTGCATGAAAGCTTTTGTTTGCATATAGAGTGGAATCCACCTAGAAAACGAGTGACAAGTTCGTCACTGTTTAATTATTCATAAATAGAAAAAACTTACTTTAAAATTTCTTCAGATAAACATGCCTTGTTGGGCAAATCTCCATCTCCAGTAGCCTGCACCTTCTGCCACAAACACCATGAGTTTCCTCCGAGCGGGCACTTATCTTGGTTTGGTTTTGCGTTGCATAAATATCATTACGCATATTTTCAACAGAGTTTGGATTTCTGCGTATTGCTAAACCATCATATATAGATAAATCGTCAATCAGTTCTTCAGTAAATCTTTCTTTTCCTCCAAGGACTTTTGTTTGCCTTTCAAATTGCAAAGACGAGTGTCCATCCGTTTCTGCACGTGGTCGATACATTCCGTTTCTTCCTCCTTAACATTCTTTTCTAACTGCGCATTGAGAGGCTCTTGTCCGTTTTGGAATCCCCATCTCCCACATAAATCAGTTATAACACATCGTGTAAAGTTTCCGATGGTTGGAACGTTTCGATGACAACATTCACTTCCATATTCCCTGCTGTGCCCATACGATTAGCACGATATTCGGTTTCATGAGTTTCAGGCCATTCTTTGTGTTTATCAGTGTCAGATTTTTTCCAAAATTTGCAAGCCTTACAGAAGTACTCATTTTTCAAAACATGTATCACATTACCACAAAATCATGCGATAAGCGGTATAAAACCAAAGAGCGATAAAAAACCGCACTTTTCCCACGAACTATCAAAAGCTATTGTAATATTATTTTTCTGTCTTTTCTCTTCATTTTTTTTTCTTGAGTTGCTGTTTTATATTTCTTTGGCAAACTTCTTCTACTCCAATTGCGATTCTGTTTATAAATGTGTCGTAAAACGATTGAACTGTTGTACGAAACAAATCCATGAATGCACAAAACTTTATTATGCCATTCAATCCTCTACCCAAAAGTCGCATATAACGAAAAATTTAAGAATTCTATCGTATACTTTTTCAATAAATGGGGAGCTAGGAATAGAAACACTGTCACAATTTTTACATAAAACTATAATTTTGGAACACAAGCATCGCATTCCAAATTCTGCAAACGTTACGTCAGTCATACACTTTTTACACAATACGACTTAGGATAACGCGGAACACACTCCTAAAAAGTTTACGATTTTTTGGCTAAAATATTTGTCAACTCAAAATTCATAGGGATTAATAGGTAATAATGTTTGCCAATGTTTCAGGTATTGAAAAGTTTTGATAGAAAAAAGAAACATTGAGAAGCTTGTTTTCTCCGACGAGTAAAAGTTTAATTGAGGAGGACGATGTAAAAAACTCCGTCCTCTCAAATTGGCATTACTTCCCTGTCCGAATTTTTTTTGCAATACAGTCTGGATTTTATCACTTATTTTGATTAATATAATATGAATAATACATATTTTCAAGGTATTAAATTTTGTTCCTCATTTATGAAATATTAAATTTTAATATTACTTACGATATCCTCACCACCATCCAAATTAAACTTTATTTATTTCCTTTATGTTACACACCTATTTTACAAAAAATGTGCAATATAACTAAACTGTTTTTTTTAATGCTTATGAGGTTCGGGTTTTAATCGAAAGCACTAAAAACCAATTATATATATTAAAAAGGTAATATTGAAAACAATATTTAAATCAGTATGTGACAAAACCATTTGAGATCTAGATTCAACTTAGATTGGACTTAAAACAAATTATAGTGTATACTGTATAGTAAGTAAAAATACTATTCAGTGGCTGGTCGTAACATTGGGATATGGTTTTATTACGATTTATGTTAGCTTATATATGTGTGAATAAGAAAAATTAATACCCAAGGCAAAAATCAAATTAAAACTTACAAAACTACCCTTAAATTTTATTATCGTTGCTCTCTCAAATATATTGTATTAAATGGATTACGTAGTCAACTTAAATATTAGAGAAAGACATCTACACTTCTATACTTTTAATAATTGTGATAATAATATTAGGTTGGTTAGGAAAAGAATCTATTACATAATGGTATTATCGTTTTTCTTCACTGTCGCTTTCAAAAAAAAAGGTCCTTGGTTCCCGTGACTCAATAACATGATCGGGTTGTATTAAAGAATAATAAACGAAAATAAAAATTTCAAAAAAATTATTCGATCCTTGTCCTGGTTTTAAGGAATGGGTGCACTCAAAGATATCTGTATATGTTAGAATTTCTTTATTTATAATGCTTAAAATTGCTTTATTTATAGTTCTATTTAGCATTGCTTATTTATTAATATTTGGAAATTTCTAAGTGCTCTCTGTATTGGAAAATCGACGGAAGAGACATTTTGCCAGTCGGATATAAACTTGTTAAATTTCTACTTAGCCACACCACCGACGGTCTTTGGTCAAACTGATATGATGACGACTATGAACAATATTGTCCCCGTAGTGATAAGTAGAGGTAAATTTTTAATTTATAGAACATATGAACCAGAAGTCAAAGCAAATATCCTTTCAAAAAATGTGGCTGGAAACGATGGTATAACAATTTTCCGATTTATAATAAGACATTTTAGGTCCCACCATAAAAATATATTTAATATATCAAATTAAAAAAAAACTAATATTATTCCATTGCCCAAAATTTCTTCGCTTCAAAATTTATGTCCCTCATCTTCTATAGGGGCAAAAACTTTATGCCCAAAAACTTTGGTCAAATATCCACTTTACCATTTTTATCTAATATTTTGAAACGTACAATACATGGCTAATTAGAGAATGTTTTTAATGAGCATAAGCTGCTTAATCCTTTTCACTCCAGTTTCAATCAAGTCACAGCAATCCAGTACCATAGCATATTTTTGATTATGCGGCATATAATATTTCTGAAAGAAATAGAAGTGAAAAACACTCATCATTCTTAATCTCTTTGATTTCAGTAGCCCATTTCATTCTGTGGAATACATTTAACTGTTGTTTTACTAGCTGGTTTGAATTCATTTAACATATCACAACCTTCTTTATAATAGTTTACATGGTATTTAAATGGCCGTAAGTAAGATGCCAAAATAACGATTATCTGTTTTGAGTGGATTGATTAGATAATGAGCGCGCCGCAAGTCTGCGGGCTTTTCCTTTTCTCTTTTTAAATTTTTGTTAACAGTGTAGTCGAAATTCCCCATAGCAATTATCACTTGTATAAAAATGCATATTTATAAGTATCACCCAATCTGCAAATTATAAGAACAAAAATTTTAATTGCTTTCATGCTGCGATTCCCTAAACATAGATAGATATTCAAGTGATCCGTTTCCTTCTTGTGTTCCTTCATTGTTTCATAATATTTCAACAATCCACACAGGCCTTCACACATCGGTGGTAGATTCATAAAATTATCTATCCATACTCTTTGAAACTTATGTATTCTTTATATTCCTGAACAATGCTCGCCTATTTATAAAAGTTTCGTTGTTATTTATGCTATTAAGTTATAAAATCTAACTGAAATCTCGATTAGGAACGTTGATGGCAAGTTGTATCCAAATCAATTAAGGATCAAAATAAGAATATATATGATTATTTTTAAAATATTCAAAGGTTATTGAGGTTTTGAAGAAACTTAATAAAATTACTTTGAAGAAACTTAAAAAAATGGCCTAGAGAAGCCTTTGTAAACATTAGTTAGAACGTCGAACTATTTAAACCATAGAAGTATCAGACGATTTTCGATCAAAAATATACATGTTACATCACCTAAGATAATATTGTAATTTTGTGTAACTAAAAATAAACTTAGTAAACAAATGCGCTGCTGAAGCCAGGAAGCACTTTTATGCCGTGTATCTAATTTATTTATAAAAGTACATATGACATAAATGTAGATAACAGCCTAAAACGAATTTGAAAAGAAAAAAGAAAATTACTATAAACCAGCGGCCCGTCCCGGCTTCGCACGGGTGGAAATTTATTTTTTAAACATTTTGGAATAAACGTAGAGTAAATGCAGGACATACCTAAATAATATGTATTTAGTAATAGGGTCTCTCTGGCTCCCTTTGAGTACGGGACTTGACGGAAAAAATTGATTCTAGGTCAACGAAAAGTAAAGTTGATTGCCTAGACAGACAGACAGAAGAACAGTAAAATGATCCTATAATAGTTCAGTTTTTCCTTCCAGGTACAGAACCCTAAAAATAAAGTCGTACTTAAAAAAATATTATTCACAAAATCAAATTGGTAACCAGTTAATGTCTTCTAGATGAAGGTTTTTGAAACAGAACAAAAGAACAAAAGCAATGAGACAAAAAGGACAAAAGACACGAACGGGATATTTTTAAAAACATTTCCCTTAAATATTTTTTGATAAAGATGTTATGATTTATGTTTTTTTGTTTTATGTATTTTATTCTTATTTGTGTTTCATTTCTTTATTTACACCTTTTATTTTAAGGATTTTTAATTTTATAAGTTCACTACAACATAAACAAATTTTTAGGAACAAATATTTACGTCCCCTTGAACGCCTTGCAATAACAAGCAATATTACATATCAAATGATATTTACATATCAAATGATATTTACATATAAAAATATTCAACTAAAAGAAATTATTCATTGTTTTAAATATAGTTCTATAAACAATAACAGAACTAATCTGACAATTTCTACAACAAATGAATTTTAGGGCAATACAATTTTTAGGGATGACACCCTTAATGAAATTTAATTCCCATCCCTTGAACCAAATTACATAAATCCACAATAAAATTAATTTAGCAAAACTTAAGTTTGAAGAAAATAAAGGAAAACATTTCTATGAATAAATGTAAAAAAAATTAATCCGACCTTAAAATTAATCTGTAAAACAATCTATAACTTATTAAAACTCATGATAACTAGCCGCAAGTATAAAGCATATTAATGTGCACATATTATATTGGCTCCTAAATAATTATTGAATACCACATTTTAAAATTTTTTTGACTGCAGGAGATTGCGTTTGTTTGCAATAAGTCCACCATATCTATAATTACATACATAACAGTATATAAATAAATAAATGAAAAGAAAGGAAGTATTTTCAGTCATATACCAATTAAATGTAAACTTTCACAAAATATTTAACACAAGATAAATAAGGGTATAAACTGGAAGAAATAGTTAATTATTATATGAACGTTACAAAAAACCAGCTATAATAATTAAATAAAATTACACTTACATAGTCATTCACTTTATTATATAAAAATATCAATAAAGGTGCTTGATATACAAATGTGAAAACGGTATAATGTGAATATCCTTAAATTCCACTAATTCGCTCAATGTATATAAGTTTACTAGCTTATAGTATAAAAGACGGAATATAAATCACAATTTTAAACTTAATAGAAGCCATTTTGATTATCACAGTAACAGGCTTCTTTGTGGTAACTAGAGCTTTAAAAATAAATATACACCGTCTACATATGGTAACTACATGGATACTGCCAGCTAAATGGAAGCCACAGGCAATTAATTAGTTATATTTGAATATAGTGTTTTATTATTTATTTCTTCATAAATACAAGCTGACGGGATAAAAGATCTTGAATTTTTTTTAGCAATTCTTGAAAACTGATAAGTTATAAAGTACATCCTTACACCTTCAAAAAGCTTAAACTGAATGTTTGGAAAAGGGTCAAATTGTTGAATTATGATATTATTTTTAGACTTCTGCAGCCAAACCAGGAGCCCTCAGAGTTTTGTCCTGTCTGTTTGTCGGCACATTGGGTGCGATAAGAAAAGAGTTTGGGAAGCACAGATCTGTCTGCTTTATCTGACAGTATATAATTATCCCCTCACCTCTGAGGAACAAGTTAAAAATCTAGTACGATATACCAATAATATAGATATCATCTGGTGTTTTTTAAATGCAGCACCTACATAAATACTGCCAGCCAGATGGTAGCTACAGGCAATTAATTAGTTATGTTGGCATAGAGTGTTTTATGGAATATTTATTTCTTCATAAATCGTAATTTCACAATGCGAACTGAGAAGATAAAAGCTTCTAAATTTTTTTTAACAATTCATGAAAACCAACCAAGTTATAAAGTACACTTTTATAGTTTAAACCTTCAAAAAGCTTAAACTGAACGTTCGGAAGAGGACGGAAATGTTGAATTATGATATTTATTTATAGGGTTCTGTAGCCAATCCAGGCGCCCTCAGAATTTTGCCACGTCTGACTGTTTGTCGGCATATTGGGTGCTATAATAAATAGGTTAGGAAACATGAATCTGTCCGCTTCATCTATCGATACATGATTATACCTTCAGCTCTGGGGAAGAAGTTAAAAATTTAGTACCATATATCAATACTAAAAAATATCATCTTGTAGTGCGTGATCAATAGTAATGATCACGCACTATACAGTACGTTGCATCCTCAATTGTTTCTGTCAACATATAAAATAGAAGGAAATGGAAGACTGGGCAAAGCTCGCCATCGATTTCATAAAATATAGGTCAGCAAAGTTGAGGGAAAATATAATAATAATAATGAAAATATGAATAAAAATAATTTTTAAAAACGAGTTTGTTCAAAGTAATGTGCAAGTGAATGAACAGAATTTCGTCTTCGGAGGCAATATTTCACATAGTGTAGTTAACATCACATTCGTGAAAATGCGGTAAATGATTTTCCATCGTTATTCTGATAAGTCTTCAATTTCGTTATTTATTGAAAAATACTAAAATAATTTTATTTATTCAATTCTCCACTTAAAACAATATTAAGTCGATATTCATTTTGCGATAAAACAGTGGCGTGTAAAGAATTTGAGAAAATTATGTTTTGATGGTGAACACCAGTGCAGCAGCGTATAAACCATTAACACATTATGACCATAAAGAAAATTGTAAGATCAGCGATAAGTTATTTGAAAATATTTTACTCTGTATTTAAGTGTAATTTATTAGTTATTGTTTCATTTGTATCATTTTACGTTGTCTTAATTTATTCCTCATAAAGTTCTTAATTTTTTTCTTAAGCAATTGTACGTCGCGATCACGTAATTTTAACCCATTCACTTAAAGTATGATACGCACAAAAATAAAGTGAATTAATGGAATCGGGTTTAATAACAGGATCAGCATATTTTAAAATATTTATAATTTTTAAAATCTCACTTTTTTGGCTATATCAATAGGAAAAGATGAATGTTAACTGGTCTAATAAAAAAAAAATAATAGAAGGACTAATATTTACGTTATCGTTTTTATTTATATTTTACCAACTTCATAATACACATAATAATTATATGTGTCTTTTTGGTGCTTTAATTTGAATAGAATATTGTTTTTTTAGCCAGTCTTAAATACGCCCTTTCTATTATAAATATGTTTGATTCAAAACAATATGCAATTATCAAGAGGGATATAAAAAATATTATTAATGACTTTTTAGAAACGATTCATAAACAAATTCTATTTAATATACTTTAATTGTGTACATATGAAATTTAAGAACTACCAAAATTAATTGAATCTTAAAATATTTTTTTCTTTTCCTTTATTTTTATCATTCAAGTTATGTATTATTAACCAAATTAATACCCTATTAAAACTTTAATAAATATTAAACAATTATGTCATAGAACACGAAGTATTCTTACAAATGCTTTTATTTAACAGCATGCAAATGAGTTTAAATTAACAGCCATTGTTAAATAAATTTGTTGTATATAACCAATTAAGGGTAAAATTTGTATGAATAATCTTTATTTTAGTAACATAACTGTAAATAAAACAACTGGATTTGGAAAGGAAACAATGTAGTTCTTATGCTCCCTTTTATCATAATTTACATTCACCCTCCGTTTCCAGGATTAATATCATCAGCGACCTGCGACCGCAGCCCTGAATACAATTAAGAAGCTGTGAATAAAACATAAACGCCCGCGACGGAGGATAAACGCCCGCGACACCATAATACCACTATAATCACCATCTGGGCTTCCGCTGTTGCCCAGATGGTTTTTCTTATTCGATTTGCTATTTATTGTTTTCTTTTTAAATAATACAATTTTATTTTTTTTTTGCTAGCTTAAATTCGACTATTATTTATATTCATTAGATTTAGATGAGGAATGACTGATAACAATGAAATATTTTTGTCACATTTCGAGAGAAATTATGAAGAGTGAAATGAAAATTCATCGGTATTTTAAATCAAATCTAATTGATTTTGTTTAGAGAATTAATTTGGTCATTTTTAGGATATATTTTGTGTATTTAGGATACATTTTGTGTATTCTATTTGAGTAAATTATGCACGTAACCAGCTTTATTAATTTCCGCTTGCTTTACATTATGAGTTAAATAATGTTTTGATTAGCGTAAAGAACAAAAATATTACTTAAAAATATTGATCGCAAATTATTCCATAGTTATGAGTTTAAAATTCGTTTTTTATTTTGACTTTTAAGAGTTAGGGAATTTATTATTTTACATAAGTAGGTTATCGTCGTTACGTTCTTAATTTTTTTTCCATATCTTGTTCATTTCATGAGTTTCTATTCTCATTTATCTGAATATGCATTTCGTGATCTTTAAAAATTCTTATATTATTTAATAAATTTGTAACCCACTTTTCACTAAAAACCTGTTTCAATCGTTAGTGTCTTTACCACATACAAAGAATCATGAAAATTTACATTGATTAAAAAAAAACTGTAATATAAAATTCGCACGCCATAGTTATTCAAAAATAAAATATGTGGAATATTTTATTCAATATTTTATAAAGTTTGAAAATTATAGGAAACTGACTTATTTTAAAAAAAATTCAAAAGTGAGCTTAAAATGTTTCAAATACAAGGAAATACTAAGATTTTTGGTGACTACTTATGGCATAGACTTCTCAATATAATACAATTTTATACGGAAATGAATGTGTTTATGGTAATATACTTCAAAGGATACGTCAACCCGTCACACGTAAGGATACGTCAATAGTAGCAGAGCAGGATATGTTCGAAAAAAACCATACAATTATTTATTATACATACACATTTATTATTATTACATACAGTTTTAATACTTTATTATAACAATTTTAACACTTGAATTTCAATAACGATAACAGGAGAAATAATTAAACTCAGTATTATTACAATCCATAACGGTGAAAAGTTCAACAAGTTAATTGTTGCGTTTTACTTTAAATTTTTTTTAGTTTAATCGGTGACAAACAATAGAATAGTTTCAACTCAAGAAATAATTAAAATGACACGAAAAACTCGGCGAACTTTTCAAATAATTTTACAATTGTCTCTTTGTCTGGTGGATGAATTCAATGTGAAACTATTCCTTCAAATCCTGATATTTTCAATCTATGAGGCTAAATTTGAAGCAATTTATTACACTTACATTGGTACTAAATGTCACAAAACCTTCCCCTCCCTCATCCCTATTTAATCTCTATACGGTTACTAAATCTAGGCAAGGAATAAACAACAATGATATTACTAAAACCATAGTATTTTACTATAATACATTAATATATATGTATATATATATATATATATATATATATATTACCATAATTCTCTCTAATATAGGTTCTTACACGATGCAAATATACCTCCCCGTTGTCTCCGTTCAACCTTTCAAGTGGATATATAGACTACTAGAGACATACAAGAGACCCTACATGTGCTTTTAACTAATCCCACGAATCATCGGAGTTACTTAAGTTGTTTACTTATATGAGCCCTTAATATGAAGTGGAGGATATCAAACAAAACTAAATACCTTACCTAGATCATTCTAATTGCTACAGAGATAAGTTCTCGGTTTCTACCGAAAATTTTGGAATCATATAATACACTCTGTTTCAGTAGAATACTAAACTAACATTTAATACAGTAATATACTCAAAACACAATACTCGTCTTGGAAGATTATATTTTTCAGATTCTTCCATGAGGAAACACAAATTTGACGTTTTTTTCTAGATTACGGCATTCAAAAGAGTAATTGTTTTCCATCAAGGCTCCTATACAATAATTTGAAGACTTTGAAAGACCACCTCAAGACTATGTATTTTACAAAAAAGCAAAAAATTATATATATATATATATATATATATATATATATATATGTGTGTGTGTGTGTGTATAATAGCAATATCGGATACTATCATAATTATTTTCGTGACAATGTCAAACATAAGGCACGAAATTCATATCTGTTCCTTACCTAAGTTCGTTAGATGCCACCTGAGTTTTCCGTGCTAGCGTAATTTGTCTTTATAGCGGAACTACTGCGGTTGATTTAGGGGTTGGGCCCTTTGATTAAGGAGATGAACACATTTTACATTCAGAATTGATCATGGTTTATAATACATACAATATTCTTTAAGGATGAATGCGCCAAGGATGTATAGTCTTGCCGCTGATATTTAACATTTATACCGAGCTTATAATGAGAATTTATCTTTATAACCGAATGGATGTAATTACGATTGGTTGCTCTAAAATATTCAATCTTGGATATGCGGGTGACACCACATTATTTACAACTACTATTCGTTGTATGGAAAATCTGCTACTGAGGATGGAAACATCGGTATTGAATTCGGATTGAAAATTAGTCCCAATAAGACGAAGATGATTATTGTTAACCATTCTACCGACCACTCCCCAAAATTACCTTATTCATATTCCCATACACATTTTGCTAATTTCTGTCTTACGCAAATATAGTACATGTATTACGCAAAAACTACCAATTAAATTTATATAAAGCAAGCTTTTTATTATATATATAGCCCTGGAGAAAAAATTCAACAATGTTTTTTCTACTTTAAAAACTTAAAATATGAAAAAAATAATCTAGTAACTAGGATATTATGTTTAAGCTCAACTGTCTTTGTTTGTGAGCATAAGCAGTTTGTTTATGATTAAGCTCATAAAGCCAGACATTCCCGAGAGTAGCCTCGTACAAACCTCTCGTCATTAATAATTTGTTTGAGAGTCTTGTATAATAAATAATTTTTTTAGCTGTAATTTAGCTCATTTACATGAGACAATGTCTTTAAAATAAAAAAAAATCTTATTAATTTTAAACATAATTAAAATTAAACACAAAAGCTCATTATATAACAACTTTAACAGTTGGTTTTATTTACTCAAGTTTTGACTTGAAACGATTTGTTCATCTTTTGGTTTGAATGAACAGTTTTATAACAAGGCTTTCTATTATTGCATTTTGCGTTTAATTGCCTTAGTTAAATGATATTTTTCAATATTTTTACGATAAGGCATTGTAGTTATGATACTTTTATTTAAGGTTATTCATTTCGACAGGAGAATTTTAATTCTGAATATAAATTAAATCTCAATAAGTAAATCGTAATCCTAATGTCATTAAAATAATAGAAATTAAATAATCGTAAGAAGTAATCGAGCAATTATTGTTTCTCGAAATACATTCCATGATTTAACATTTTTAAGTAGTTTATTGACATGATAAATCTTCACTCGTGTAACTTAATTAGTTACTAACAATGGATGATTTCAGAGTCCAAGTTTTATTTCAACGTCTCTTTTTCTTGGTAATTTCACTGGATTGGTTTCGGAATCTGAAAAAAGTTAATTTTGCAGATGTCTTTTTTCTATAAATAATAGTCAAAAAGCAACTGTGGAAGTTGTTGCGTGTTAGAAATTTAAAAAAATAGGTATACAGTCACGTCTTCAGAAAACTCTTGTTTTACCATCAGTTTGCTTTAGGCAACACAAATCACTTTTTTAAAACTATTCACTCTGGTTACCTAGTTTTGCTGCGATTTTATTATATGTTAGTTAATAACCTGAGATCGCATGTTCATGTGTAGTAGAGTTTTTATTGCTACCTATAACTTATGAAACAACTTCCGCTTCAATAGAGCGTAATATTAAAAATGGTTGTAGTTTGTCGCCGACTTGGATCAAGTCATTTTAAAAAATTAAATAGTTCTTATAAATAATACGAGGTTTTGTTCTGATGTTTTATTTGAGCGTTTCATATGTAGAATTTTGCAGTAATATATGCGAAATGGTGGGGAAAAGTATACTGTTTCGAAAATGATAAACTCACCGGAAATGTAATTTAATATTAAACCTATTTTAATAAATTATTTGCTTTATTGATAACTAAACCAGTCGTTACTACATTATATAATTTTCTGACGTTGATATAGAAATTAGGTCAAAACGTATTTCTAGAATATATATTGCTGATGCAGGTCGCCTACGGAAAAAAATTACTTGTAGTGATTTATTTCATTAATAACTGCTCCAGTATCCGGAGCACTTACATTTAAATTTACAATAGTTAGCAACGAGCACCTTACTATGTTCATTTTACCCATAAATACCATTACAAATTTTCAGTATCAAGTACGAACATTGAAAACAGTCAGAATATAAAGTATTTGTCTAATCCAGGGCGTGAGGCAAGATGAACCGATTTTAATTTCCAATCTGTCCTTGATTCTGTTATGGAAAAAGCAGGCTTTTCATAAGTGGCTTATGTTACTTTTGTTAAAAAAGATCATTTTGGATTTTTCGATTCCGGAAAAATTCGAAACGAAGAGACGTAATTTTTTCAAAAATATTAAAATCATATTTTTCTGGCCGTCAACAAAGGTGTTTCGTAGTTATTCGGAATGGACCGATTTGGCAGTTGTTCCTTAAAATGTCGAACTTTTTATACTTTGTTAAATCGTTATTGATAATATTATCAAAACCTCCATTGGAAATATAAATTGTACGCAAATTGTCCACAGATTAGCATATACGTTGCCCGTAATTTTATTTCCACTGCTTCTTACTTCATAAATACGAATTAATTCTAATCTATCAATGGATACGATATATGAGTTTTCAGGCAATTAACTAACTTGAAGGTCGTCATTATTGGTACATTTATAGACTCATCTTACTTTATAAATTGGACTAATTTATAGCAGTTATCCTTAAATTTCGTCCATTTACATGGTAGAACCTTCAAATTTGTTAACGTAGCAATAGTACCTCTTGGCAAACGATGTCAGTCATTAAATCTTCCGACAGAATTCTCAGTATATCTTCGAAACTTTACAGCTTTTAAACGAAAAGTCCATTTCTCTCAAACATCCATAGTACCTTTATTCTATTGTAGAGAAATATACTATTTTGAATTCAATGGATTGGAGCTAGATAAGATGAAACGCCTTCTAACTTTATTAGTTTACCAGTTTGACTGTCGAAAATATGGTCATATTTCTGAACAAATATGTTCATATCCTGAATGGGTTCAATTAATATAATAATGGATAATATTTATCCTTTAACTATTTTTTTAAATATGATAAATCATCTTTCTTTTGTACTTCTACATTCATGACTCTTTTTACTCAAAGCCAAAGTCTATGCTTAAAAAACTATACATACTTCTTATTTCGAGGCACATCGAGGCATAACGCCTCTGCTAATGCAATTTATACTCTCCGTGTTTACCTCTTCCTTCTCATTCATTCTACTGTCCGGATTTTTAATCATTTACTTCTTCTGGTTACATATTAAATGTTTAATATTAGTTGCATATTTTCTGAAAAATTTAATAATAAATTTTCCATAATTTTCTCGCTGACAACAATCAGAACGTTTTCGTAACCTAATAGAAAGTGTAGGTTTTAAGGTTAATATGTTTCAAAGGTAATTCCTCTTCTTCATTTTTTAAAAACAATTTTCGTTTTTTATAAATAATTTTTGTGCCCATCATATATTTCTATCCAACTTTAACAGATATATCACCAATAAAATTTTAACCAATTATTCAATAAGTAAATTAAAATATAGCTGTATGTTACTTACATAACACATTTTGTATTATTTACTTGTTTACTCGCTTTCATTTCCGATTCTAGCGACAATGAAACAGCTCTTAGTTCCGGAAATATATTATGCTCTAACTCGGAAAAATTAACGTAAAATAGATGGTATAATCCTCAACAAACCCACATCGCGCTTTTTATATTTATAAATGTTTTCCTTTACATAAACCTTAATAGCTGCGCAGTTTTTTTCAATACCTCATATCATTTTATGAAATACTAAATTTTACTCTCTTTACTTCCATTTTATTTAGGAAATTACTACAAATAGGACATAAAATTCTATACTTTAGGCTATTTTCTAAGGAAAGAAAATTACAACGGATGAGGATAGATAAGCATATCTTGAATTAAACAGCTCATGCTTAAAAAAAAAGGATATGACATGAAAGTTGATCTTTGCTTGTAACCGATACATCCAAAACCATCAGTTTTAAAATTTGAAAAATTTTATAACGAGAAGGACAATTTTTGATACAAAACCATTGACAACCCTAACTAGTTTCAACAAAGAATTGAAAAAATAAAAATAAAAAGAGTAGTAATAATTCCTAGCTACGACTACTACGTTTTATTCTCTGTTTGTGTGGGTGAATAAAACAAGAAATTATTTTATTCGAAACTGTAAAAAACTTTTTATTTTCAAAGGAATAATAGATATATAAATTCAATTTTACTTCAAAGGGCTTTAGGGACACCTTTGTTTGTTGGTTTCTATCTATCAAATCTATATGTATTGACAGTCCCATAAATGTCTAGACTAAACCCATTTTAAGAAAGAAAAGCTGAAAGACGTCCATTGCTCGTTCACCGAAAATTCAGAACTTGATATCAAATATTATGGAAAAACAATCCAAACATTTTTAATTAAATTGTGAATTGCAGTAATCATCTGTTTGGAACTAGTCGTAGAGTAAATAAATGGAAGATTTCTTATAATAAATTAGAAGTTACACATACAAATTGTATTTAATTATAAAGGTAACCAATTATAGCATATTTTCTCTATTTATTTTGCCTTTTCAAAAACATATTATATTGTAAATAATTCTTTTATCTCCGGTTCAGGAATATATTTGCATTTCTTAAGTATATGCATTGCTATAGTAAAAATTGCAAAAATTTATTCTTGAAATAATGGGGAAGTAACAAAAAAATAAGAAATCAGTGATTGGCACAAAAATAATTTTTGGGTCAAAAATTCAGAAATTAATCTGATTAAAAAAGTATGTATTTGGCAGGTAACTTTGTTTTGTTGGGTCTTTGAAATCAAATCGGGGCTCCTTGATAGTGTTGTTAAATCGTTAATATACATATAACAAACCTGTCATACGATGTTGGTACTAACAACGCCATCTATTAGCGTTTTTAGTACACTTCTTGTTCATAGATATATAACGACATAGTACTGCCAAAGCCATCTCTTAGTGTTTTAGTAAACTTTATGCTAACAAGTTTCTAAGAGAATAAAGAAAATTAAAATATATGAAAAATCCTAATAACTTATACCGAATTCTACGCGAATGAAGTCGCGTCAACATAGCCAATTTTGTTTACTTATTACTTTCTATTGGAGTGTAATTTTGGTTTTAGTGACTTAAAATTATAAGGGAATCAACATTTATACAATAAAACATGTGGAAAGATGTATTTCATATTTTTTCTTACTTCATAAATATCTCTTAACTATATTACAATACAATAAAATACCAAATAGCAAAATAATTTAAAGCCTCACTTCTAACTTTGTGTCTTCCTATAGAACATCGCCTTGCGTGTAGAATAAACTCTAAACAATACAGTTGATGAAGTAGTGCTGTCGCATAGTTCACGATACCAATTTGTAAAAGAAATAGAGCTGTGGTGACTGGCAAAATGCTGGTGGCGGTGAATTACGTAATTTACTTTTGCAGTCTGCATAATTTTGATACCACTCAACAGTACTTTGATTCAGATAGTGGAATAAAGTGAAAACTCCAAAATGTAATCTTTCAAATACTTTGTTTTTACTCTTTTTGGATATTTATTAATTCTGTATGTATTTGTTAAACCAAATGTGACTACAATTGTTCAAGAAAATAAATTGGTTGTAGTAAATACTAGAATGTCTCATTTAATGATTTTTATTCAAAATTGTTAAACATAACTTTCATTGTTTATATAAATTATATTACATTTAAAACTTATCATTATTTTTATTTATAATTCATTTTTCCTTTTAGGAAAAAAATTATAACCTTCCATTCAGATTTCCGACTGCGACATTAAGTCCGGCATATTAAATGTTAAAAATATGTGGAAATTTCACAAACTGGAGATAATGATACTTTGAAATTGGAGATACGGTGGGTACCATAGCGATACCAATATATACAACTCGTGTCTTTAACCTGATTTGTGTACAGCTATGCTCTATTCAATTTCAAAATAGAATGTTTGTGGACACGCCAATTTAACATGAGGTTGGCAAAAATAGATATACAGTGAGATAACAACTATTTACATAACTCACCATATTATGCCAAAAATATTATTAACTGACATAATGTAACCACCATACTCATTTAATAAGATGTTGACGTAAATAAAAATATAAATATCAAGATCACAACTTTAATATGAAGAATATGAACTTTTAACTTTTGGGGCGTAACATGGACAACCCTTGCTGTAAATCCCACAAAACTAACACCGGTATTCGTAAACCAAGCTATGCGCGCGTATAGTGTCGGTAGTCGCAATGTGTTGTATTCTTAATTAATAAACAACGCATAACCGCTATCGTTTCACTGCGTGCATTACGTGGCTACTTAGAAACGTCAAAACATAAAATAGCCTGCGGTGCTATTTTAGTGATAGTATTGAGTGAACGGCATAGCATTAAAAATATGTCAACATACAAAAGCGAAGAGCAATTATATAGATATGTGGGAGAATATTTTAATCACGAACGTCGATGGCTATTTCGTCGAGATATACGAGACTTTGATAACTCTCTAGAAATATATTGTGATGTCGAATTTAGAAAAAGATACCGATTTTGCAAAGATACACTTCTTGAAGTGCTACTGGCAATTGTCTGCGATCAACTTTTAACGGATCATTATCGAGGCCTGCCTGTGCCTCCACTTTTCAACTAATTGTAGCCTAGAGATATTATGCTGCAAGTAGCTTTTATTATTTGAAATTTATATTATTTTAATTAAAACTACTTTTTTATTTTTATGCTCTAATTGATCTATCTCAATTTAATTCAGTTTTCTTTGAACTCGAACGCTTACTTTCCTTAGAGGGGAGCAACTTCTTCAAAACAACACTTTTTGTAAAATTATTTCTATTTTTATTCGTAAAGTGTGTAATTCCTCCTCATATTTCATATTTTATAAAATTCTTTTCAGTATGCTCTTGAGATACGCTGGTGGCTTTAGTTTACTGGTATCTAGAAAAAAAAAGAATTTTAAAATAATAGTAAAATTTTAAAATTGAGGAGTGCTTGAAATAATAATGTAATGTACATTCATTTTACTTAAATGGTAGAATTGTATACGTAATATAATTTTAAAACATGGAATGTACTTTTATTCAATGAGTATATTACAATTTTGTGTATATTGTATGCTAAGTTGATTTTTTGATAATTTTTTTATTGTTATTATTTTGCTGATGTATTTTTTATTTTAATTTAACTTACACTTTGAGATGTACATCTCAATTAGTTAAATCAAACAAATTTGTATTTTTTTGTCAAAATATAGTTTTGCAGTATAGTTTTTAAATCAATGGAATATATGAAGGCTGGCCATGATTTTATAAATGTAATAGTTATTAAATAGTACGGCATATTAATATACCTGAAAAATTATTAATATATTATATTGTTTAGGTAAAAATACTTTTACCAAGTAGCAACTTCGAGTCATTCATCGATATTATTTAATATCAATAAATATAAAATGATGCAAATTATTGCGGTGTTCATTACATAGTTATAACTTTACAGCGAAAACTTTTTAGATTCTATTTCTATAATGAGGGAGGTTATTTGTCACAAGGTTCAAAGGATATAGTTTTATGTAAGTTCGATTTTCTAATAAGTAAAACTTTTAGGCGAATGAAGCCGTGGGCAAAATGGATTATCAAATAAAATTATAAGTTACTTTTATGCTATTTAAACTGACCTATATTTTTTGGCTGGTACAGTAGAAATTGATTTTTCGAAGTTCAGCATCTCACAGTCTATTTTTTAATGGTTCAGCATCGGGTGTTTCAGCTATTGCTATGGTCGTTAGTCCAGCTACCTCCAAGGTAGATATTGCTGAATTAATATCCGTTTTGACACATACTAAGGCGTCTGTAAAAATTCAACTTCATTTTGATAACTTTTTCTTTGAGATATCGAACCCATATGATCATGTCACCTTGTCATCTGGTGTATAAAGAACTAACATATAATTTTAATTTTAATGAATTTATTGAATTGTAAATAAATTTAAGACTGTACATATATTTTTTCTAGATATATCACTTATATAACTCATGGAATAACGAAAGTATTCTTTTTTTTTATGTTAACCAACCCGTAGATAAAACGCAAGAATCTTATGTAAGGCCTTCGGTTTTGGTATGATTAATTAATTAGTTATTTAATTGTGAATCGTTTTATTTATGCTATCGATATTGAGGCATTTAGTTCATGAAGTCTTTAAACCTACCACATTGAGTCTTAAATAAACTACGTCGGTAATGATCATTGTTTGCTGGTTATCCTAAGAAGCCAGAGTAGCCTAGAGAGCCATAAGTGTATAAATAAAAATATTAACATATTTAGATGAGAACACTAATGATTGTCGACTTAACTAGTCTGATCATCTTATTTATTATCACCATGAGGAATATCGATCAAAACATTTTACAATTTCCCTACCTTCTGCATTTGAATCGATTGCTCCTGGTACTGAAAGATCCAATATAAGGGCAGACAGTGCATTAACATTAACAAATGGCGACAAGAGTGGTGGCCAACCACCAATTTTCACATGGCTTGCACGCTCAACGGCTAGCTCCTTTTTTCATATTCTTTTCATGTCCTCCCAACATCTCTTCAGCTGAAAATCAAATCTGGAGGTTCTGAAACTTTAAGAGTTGAATGTAATGGCTAAAGCAGCTTACGCCTTTTTATTTTTGATTATGTTGTGGGAATTCGTCACCATGTTCTCAATAATTTAATATTTTCCTATTAATTTCACAACTAGCACTTTCTCGGCCGAGGCGAATGGAATTCGTTTTGTCTGGAAAATTAGTGTTTATAAAATGACATTTATTAATAGCTGTAACACCAAATTTCAAAATGACAATGCTTATGTACCTTACCATTAGCTTCATTGTTATAATTTGTCATCGTTGTTTGACAAAAGTATCAAACAAGTTTTCACAAGAGTTTCTATTATGTGAGCCTTCTTTTATTGCGCTATTACTTTTGATGTCTCAAATGACACTACTAATGTTTTTTTGGAAGTCGTAAATCTCATACTACTAGGCCCGAATTTACCAATTTTTTTAAATTCTCTAATTTTTCTTGAAGGAACTCTGGTGGTCGGTCAGAAAAAAATTGATGGATCGTTATAAGGTGGCATTTTTATTACGCCGCTTCAAGGCATCGTTCTCGAGAACTGTTGCGCATATAAGGTACAGTAGTTTTATTTCTCCATTACTTTGGATCGAAGTAAACCCAAATATAATGTAACTATTGTCATATTTTCTCTTCGGTGGCATTTTCCTAAGATAAAAGAGAAAAGCACTTGCACAGAAACAGAACAATTAAAAGCGTATATTAATCTTCATAACTCGTAAACATTAATAACATACATTAAGAATATTTTTTTTGATGTTATTGTTTCGGTGAAAAGTAACAAAACACTTTTGTTTTTTATTTTTTTACGCAAATTTTTATTTTGTTGTATTAATGAAACCAAGGAGGTAAGCGACTTATACTTTAATAAAAATAATCATCATAAATATACCTAAAAATTAATAATTTTAAATATAAAACACATCATCATAATGCATGATAATATGTATAATTCGTTTGCTTTCACTTTTTCTTAAAAGAGTAACAAAACAAATAATTTATTTTCTTTAAAACAGTATACTAACTTCATGTGATCGAACAAAAAATATCGTTAGTTCAATATGACGAAAATAATATTTACAACCTAAAATCTAACTTGATATGGGTCATATGCACACGCCAGTAACCAACTCTGCTTGCAAATACAATTGATCTCCGGAGCATATATTTTCTTCCAGAATTAGCAAATCTATAGAATTTGACTCTATCTTTTTTATGGATACAAATTAAATATGCAATTGCTGTTTTTTGTTGTCTAGCCTAAATCATATTTAATTTTTTGATTTTTATATGTAAAACTTTGCAAAGTTTATCAGTTTTCCGGGCAACGTTTTACCCGGTTTTTCCAACATTCTCGTCGTTGTCGTCACTATAATTTTAGCTTCCATTGTCAATGAGGTAATTTTTTTGGATCAAATTTATAATAGAAACGGTTACGTAGAGACAATGGATGCCCCGACGATACAAGCACATATCCACTTTTTAGAAACGCTAACCGGTGTTTTGTAATACACTGTTCCCTCATAATTTATGAAGGTGGTCAAGGATATTCACCCATTAACAGTAACAAAAGCATTACAAATTTACCTATGAATAAGTACTGTATAAATGAATAATGTATCTTTTACATTTAGACAAATATTTTGAACAAAGAGTAGGGATTTATTAAATGTACATGAAAAAGTATAAACCTTAATTATGTTTTGGTGACTATTCAATGATATTTTATCTACACATATTGTCTAAGTCATTTTGATTGTCTAATTTTGATGAGTCTAACGGTGTGACAATCATGTTTCTGTGTAACTGAATTTACATTTATCCTCCGACTTCCGAATTCATATCATCAGCGACCTGTTACTGCGGCCCTTTGAATAAAATTAGTAATCTTTGAATAATACATAAGCATTCATACCGCCTCCAGTGTCGTTGTTAGCCGGTTCAATGTTATGCTATTACTCGAATTGCTACTTTTTCCACTCTGTCGTAACTTCTTTATTAATTATTATGGAAATTAATTTGTATGACGTATATCGCTCAATATGAATACTGACTAACGAAAGGACATATTTTAGTAAATTTTATTATTAATTCGAGGTAGATATTGATCAAGTGTTAATTACGTGATGGTAATAATACCTCGCTTAATAAAAATAAACAATAAATAAAAACTGCAAATAAACTAATTTTGGGTATACAACCATAAATCGATCATAAATTTTACGTTAAAATTTTTATTTATGTGATTAAGAAATGAGCACAAATTTTTACACTCTGCAGATGTTTGCACATTATTTTCAAATACGCCTCGGGTTTTGAATATAGAAGTAATTATAATACGGGTAATTTTTACAGTAATCGAATTTTAATATAGGTTTATGGAAAAAAAACTTCCTTATATTATGGTATGATTTCTAATTTTGTGACATATTTACTGTGAGTTAAATTTGGCTTTGAAAAATGATAATTGTCTCACTCTGTTGGTCTTATATACCGGACATATGTACGTATGGTGACATGGTATACATTGCAGTTCTTGAATAATTTTAGATTCTTTTTTCTAGCGATTGTTAGAATAGAAATATGGTATAATTTTTAAAATAAAAGTTCGTGGATATTTAAAATAATTTGTCAGTTAGGAACCTGATAATTTTTTGAATAATTTTTTAGTCTCCTCGGTCTGTGTTTTGTGCGGATATTCTTGTTCTATTTATTTTGTGCCGTTTTAAAATTATTTTCACACATGTTTGTTGTATAGACAACAAAGAAGCAATGAGTTTGCCGACAGCTATTCTTTTTAATATTGGATTTTCTTAATAGTTCGCATGTAATTTCAAGTTTTATATAAAATAGGTACTATTAAATATATTTGTATACAGTAAGTATTGAAATAATACTCTTAAGATTCTGTAGCCATGTATTTTAAAAGAAATATTGGAATATATATCGTGTGAAAGTGAAGCGGCATGAACTAATTAAGTTATTTGCGACAAAGTCATTTTCAAAGTCATCTCCTAAGGAGACGACTTCCCCTAAATCTTTTAAAATACATGGCTACAGAATCTTAAGTAAATATTAGTTCGATATTTACTGTACACAAGTATAGTTTGAAGGTAAATATTTTTTATAACATTTTTTCTTTCAACTTGACCGAAATAATTTAAAGTTAAACTGAGTTTGTTATCAACTAAACACTGCTGTCTGTCTTTTTATTTCTTTGAAGTTGGCGGCTAAACATTGGGAAAAATTTGGTGGATACTAAGCACTGATTCGAAGAATCATATCTTGAGAAAAAATTGCCGGAATAGAAAACAAACATTACTAGATAGTTCTTATTGCATTTTAAAAGACATATTTAATAGTTTCTCACCCAATACCATCCAATATGTTAGAGGAACAAACAAATAATTTCCAATTTTGATGTGTAGAGAGATATTTGTAAACAATTTTGCAAAATATTTTTTTTTAAATCAAAATAAAGGTCTGATTCTTAATAACTACAATTTAAATATGTCTTAAAAATTAAATAATGGCACGTGTGAGATTGAATGACCGTAAAACTATTTCAAGTAACAAAATAAACATTTTCTGTGTATTAGGTTTAAGATAAGAAGAGTGTGTCAATAAGTCACCTAAAATCATTTTTGAGCCCGGCTAGTAATTTTATTAATTATTTTAAAAAATGCATCTTCTACATGTGAAATAAAAACAAGCTAAATATCCCTTAACAAAACTTTAAAAAATACGAAAATTGCTTGTATCTGCCTTTATCTTTTATAGTATTAATTTAAAAATTAGGTGACTTTAAAAAGGTTGGTGACTTTAAATCATTCCTTACGTACTTGTCATATGCAAAAATATTACCAAAATTTAAATTACTCCCAAATGAGAAATATTAATGGGTGATATAAGTGTGAAATCAAAATTTTAAAAAAAATTTGACTCTTTTTTCATGTTTTATTTATTTATCAAGCAAACATAAAACAGCTTATACAAATGCTGTAGACCCAAAAGTTGCAACTTGCATCACACATAAGTGATACGCTAATCGCGTATGCATACAGGTTTCCTATTAAATAACACCTTGTATCGTTAATGCATATTTTAGTACGGAATACTCATCGCACGAGGTTCCACTGACTTTTCCATCATCTTTCTACTTTGTTTTGTTCTATTTCGTAAGGTAAATTATTTTCCGAAGATCTTTGAATACGTTAACACTATACACACTCTTCAAATCAGGTACTAAAATTTGACGGCTACACCTGTAACAAAGTTATGCTTCGAAGGCTTCTCAGAATTTAACGATATCTTATGCTGAGTATACACATTTTAACGAATATGAAGTAGTCAGCATATGGTAATTGGAAAAGCAAGAAGAAGCAAGTCCAGTCGATCCGACAGAGATTTTAGTTGCGATAAACAACGTACACTGATATTAAAAATTTTATGTTCGGGTAATGTTAACATCCATAATAAAATATTCCATATTCTATCTTTATATATACAGTAGAAACAAATAAAAGTACAAAAGTAAAAAAAAATTTTATTATTATAAAATATATTATTATAAAACAATGTATTTTTTACCTGAATCGGTTTTTTAAAAAAATCTGTTTTCTTCTTTGAATTATATTTTTGACATTATATAAATTGAGATCTAAATTTATAAGCGCTGAGTGCTAATAATATTATCTGTTTTTAATTTAGTAAAAATGTAAAAAATTTATGCGTATTTTGAAGTACATGATTGTTTTCCGAAATTGTTTTTGGTGTAAAACTAAAAATTAAAACAAATAAACGAAATACGAAATTACACAAATTTTACGAGCAAATTTAAATATCGAAGCAATAAGCTGTATTGTCGTGTTATTTGCAAAAATCATCAAACGTTACGTAAAAAAAATTTTCAGTTGAAATTTTCCATTTTTTAATAATATTTTGGGGCAATATAAAGCATTATGGTAAGGGAGTAATAAAAATTTATATTCATAAAGCTTAAAAATCCCTAATCTACCTTGATTTTTATTATTTTAATATTTAATTAGTCTACCTAAAATTTTATGAATACTGGCAGGTACCATTTTGTTCTTTTTTACTGCTGATATAATCTATTTAACTACATTACTTATTCATTTAGTGCAATGTTTTCAGCTTTAATTACCCAAAATATGGTTTTGCGTGAAAGTCTTAATTTCCTTATCTTTTTAACAAATATAACACCAAGTGTATGATGAAATATTTCTATTAATCGATGATGCCCGTGTGTAAAAGGTCGATTATGATTATATAAAAACTTACTCTTTTTCTGATAAGCATAGTACTTTTATGCAGTGAATTGATTTGTATACTAAATTTTTGGAATAATCATTTCGTTGTTGACGTGAAACGGGTTGCAACTTCCTAACCCGAAAAAATGTGAATGTTATTGACAAAACCTGTGTAACATTTCAGAATTTTCAGAAAAATTTTATTAATCGATTTTATTTGCTGGGCATTTCCTTCGTGCTCAATCTTAAAAAAATTAATTTATGTAATACTGTACTCCTCTAATATGAAACCAATTTTAGATTATTTTTTGAAATTAAAACAATATAAATAATTATATAAACATCATCATTATCTGTCATTTGACGCTAACGAGAATAAATTTATTTCTTGTGGAATTCTGGTGAAAGATTGAAGAAGATCAACTTTAATATAGGATGTATTTCTAAATTAATTGGCAGATATATAATTAGACAGTGAGCGGAACAAATATAAGTTGGAGAGTGAATGTGACTCTGCTTTGTAATTCACAGTAAATATTGACGGTAATTTCTCTATGAGGTCTTAGCAAATAATTTTATTTACATCCCATCACATTATCAAAAAACTTTTTTGGCTTTTATCGAATTTTGATCTAGGCACGTCCATTTATCCATATTTTCTTTATACCTAAATTATTTGGTATGTAATTAGATCATTAGCGGAACAGACGAAAGTAGGAGGGCGAATGCGACTCTGATTTTTGGTTCACACTAAATATTGACTGTAATTTCGCTTTTAGCTGAAAGGAGTTCTTACCAAATAATTTTATTCACAATCCATCACCTAATCTAAAAACCTTTCTGCTTTTATCTCATTTTGATCTAGGCACGTACATTTATCCAAATTTTCTTTATCCAATCCTCCCTACGATATAAATTTAGTATCTCCATGCACATATGGGCTCTCCTCTTAAGTTGCAGGGATAACAGCTTATTTTGAAACCAAATACAATATCTACACTTCTGCCCCAAATATTGATATTGTTTTTTCCTTTGAGTAAAACTTTTTCAAACTCGAGAATAGTTCTGATTCATGTCGAGAACTTAACCTAGAATCTGTATCAAAAAGCTATTAATTTTTATAGATTCAATGTAAATTAAAAAAATGCGTTGCCTTATATCAAGATTATTAGAGATCAGAATTTCGTTCTATGGATTTTGCAACCAAAACTTGGATGGGTCATAAGATTTTGGATCTGGAGTTATGTCATAGGATATTGGATGTGCATAATTCAATGTATTGCTACGGTCGATTTTTATTAGTTATTTACTCAGCAAAACTCAGGACGCATTAGAAAAAGTGGTGTTTTATTGGTTGAATATATTATACTCATGCGCACGCATGAGAATAAATACGTTCACGTACACTCGAAAGCATATATTTACAAAGTTATGGTGATCTCAGATCAAAACAAAAAGGAAATTAGCCTCCAGTTTTAAAGGGAGTAACGTGAATAACAACCTCTATTGAATTAAATTTAACTTCTTTTTGCGGTTAAAGCAGATGGAAAATTATTTTAAAGGAAATTGTCACACGCAAGATACGATTGGGGTGCTTTAATTTATGGTATTTTTCCCTTCATTATTGTTTTGTATTCCTGAGGGCGTAATTCTCAAATTCTCCTAATTCTGTACTTCGCGCTGAAACATTTTCATTATTATTAATGTAAATATTCCAAAAATCTCGGTACAGAATATGTTTTTTTTTAAATCTAGTAATGAATCTTTATGAGATATGTAGAATCTTAGTTCTTCAAAACAATACTTATTACTACATGTTCTCAAAAGGAAGCAATATGGTACTCGTATTTACATTTAACGAAATACCCTTGCCCTCCAGCTCCAAGATTAATATTATCAGCAACCTGCGGCTCTGGATCTTTGAATACTGTTAAATATCTTTGAATAAAACATAAGCGTGTAGAGTGCCTCCAGCTATGGCGATTGCCACTTCATATTATATTACGCTATATCTCAACTTGATAATAATTACATTCGTCCGGCAGTGTTTTGTTATTTTCTTCAGCCAGTTATTGTTTTTAATTTTTTTTTAATTGTTTTCAAATACGCTGATTATATAAATGAAAATAAAAAAAAAATATTTTTGTAATAATCAGCATAATAAAAAATAATGTTATTTAAAATAAAATAGGCTTTAGATTTAAAAAAATCCTAAACTGTTAATTTGGAATTTAATTTTAAAAATTTTAAATAAAACGTAAATGAATGCATCTCTAAATACAAGTTGTAAATATCAACTTAAAGTGAACGTTTTATAGTTATTTGATATTACAGTTCACTTCCGTGAAATATTGGTTGGTTTTTTATTTTTGTAATAATCAGCATGATGAAAAATAATGTTAATTAAAATAAAATAGCCTTTAGATTTTAAAAAACCCTAAACTATTAACTTGGAATTTAATTTCAAAAATGTTAAATAAAACATAAATGGATGCATCTCTAAATACAACTTACAGTGAACGTTTTATAGTTATTTGATATTACAGTTCACTTCCATGAAATGTTGCTTGGTCTTGGAACATCTTTAGTTATTCTAATCACGTAAAAAAATTCTTGAAACGTGTTGTATTATTTTTTATTATTGTCACATCGTTCCTAATGACACGTTATTAAATTAAATGGCTACCACCTATAACCTAAGTAATCTGACACCAGCTACTAAATGTTCATACAAGAGGGGATTTAAAGTGTTTAGAAATTCAATGAGGCTGCAGTGATTTATTTATCCAGTATGTAGTAAGTAACTTAATGTGCTGATTTCTTTTAACTGGGATAATTAAAATCTAAAGCAAGCGTGATGTAAAATGGTACAGTTGAAATTTAGTGCTGTATTTAATTATGTTGCGATATCTATTTTCAAGTTAATTTTCATTAACACTGTTTTACGAAGAAAAGAAATATGACCTATTTGAACAGTCTATGTTATATCTGCATTATATTAAATAAGAAAATTGGGTTAATTCGATATTAGCATCGTAGCATAATTAATTAACATTGCAAGTAATTAAAATTGGTAATATTATTCCATTTCAAACCATGACCACTTTTAATTTCGTCATATATGCAACGTACTTTAAACTTTTCAATTACTGAATCTTATGTGATGAAATTTTGAAGGTTGACATGGTTTTTGAGGTACAATTGTTTAAAGTGGATTAAACTAGTAAAATTGATACACTTACATCAGTACAATTGATTATGCAACAAAATTACCATTGTACGCACCACAAAACTTACATTCAGTTATTTAATTTGTTTAAACGTTTGAATTATTTTAATTAGGTTTAAATTACAAAATCGTATATCATCTATAACCATTCACGAATATCTGCGAAAAATTTCAGGTGACATTAAATTGAAGATTAATTCTTTAGTTGTGTATTAATATCTGTCCATGCTCTGGTTGAACTGAGTTACGTTTACTGTGGATACATAGACATTGAAATAAAATTGCCTGTAACCTATATTTTCAGCACAATGTGTTTGAAATGTTAATAGAATGGGGAAAATATCGCTCATAAAATAATAATTCTTACATTCTCAGCTCTAGCAGGTGATTTTGATTTAGTATTGCTGTCACGTAGATCGAAATTGTAGTTAGCAATACAATTCATTTCACAAATAGCATGCTAATGTAGATACTAATTTATGTATCAGTATTTTAGGGATGCTTAGAATAACCAGATGGTTAGTTTCTAAGTTATTTTATCTTAATATTATATACTTGTATGCATGTATATAGACACTCACACACATGTGCACACATATCTTCATATAATTGTTTTTTTAAAATTCCAAACATCGTAATATTTTAAACATTGAATATATTTGGCGTTAATTTTGTAGAAATTCATTATTCACAATTAAATGAAACTACGTGATGTAGCATTATTTCTACTTTCTTTAATTTCTTTACCACGACCTAGGTTTCGTTGTATTACAACATCTTCAGGTGGGATATTAGCAAAGATTCTATCTTTTCTATATATCTTTGCTATCTATCTTTGATATATTTGCTAAGATCCCACCTGAAGATGTTGTAATACAACGAAACCTAGGTCGTGGTAAAGAAATTAAAGAAAGTAGAAATAATACTACATCACGTAGTTACAAAGTTTCCTTGGAAGAAAGCATTCAGTCGAATGTTATATATTAGTATTAAAGCTTAAAACTTTGAGATATAAGTATAATGAAAGCTCATCGACAAATATGTGGAGTATATTAACGCTTTTAAATTTTATGAATATTTTTTTATATGATAACCTATTGAACTATTTGTACTCATCTTGTTCATTGTACTACTTTAAAATTTTATTTAAGTTGATTTTAAAATTTAATTGCTTATAACTTCAACTGAAAAATTACGCCCTGGGCAGCCTGAGACCAAAACCTGAAGAAAATAAACACTTTGGCAATGAACCGTAATCCTTTATTAATTAAATTTAAGTAAATCAACAACTTAGCACGGTGATGTTGCGTAGCAGAGAGAAAAGCATAATCGTAAAAAACAAAAAACTACGATGTGGAGAAACGACACATTGCCTGTACGTTTTACTAGGTGCTGTTTGTGTTGTACTTATTTTCTACCAATAACTAATGCAATTAATTTGCACTTGCATATTACTAACTCATATTGCTTAATTGCAGTTCACACCAGTATATCAATTCCCATCTGCGTGACAGCAATACTGAATCAACAAATGATAATAAATTATTTGCTATGTAAATGAGTGAAATAAAGGCTAATTGAACAACATAATTATAGGTTGAAATCTCCTTACAAAAATTATCATCAATCTAAATATTTTATTTGGGAATATATTTTAAATATTTTTGCATAATTGCCCCGACATTTACAACGGCGTATTTAGGAACTAGATTGTGTATTTGAAATAATTATATTAAACGAAAACTCACTGTCAACGTAGGATTAAAAAACATATTTATTTAAAAAATATAGTAGTAATTTGGTCACATATTAGTTACCCATTTCATGTCATAACATTTCACATATTGCTCTATTTAAAGGAAAAATTACATTTGACTAAAATTACTTTAAATTAAAGAGTAATAATTCTGTCTTTAAATATACTAAAATTGAAGAAAAATAATGAATTATTTATAACTGTATATTCATTTGATTTGAAAATACTAACTGAAAACTTAGAAAATAATATAAATACCATTTGTACATAGGAGGGATTTCCTTTAGGCTGAATTATTAGTACATTATACGAGACATTGCAAAAAAAAATTTTATTATAATCTGCAATGTATAATAAAAAAGCGAAATAATACATATAATTATTGAAAAAAGGAATATTATATTCCCAAATGTGGATTTTGTAAGTACTCTTAATATTACCTCCATATATTTACTATCAACACACGTTGGTACGAAGTTACATTTAATTCGCTAAATAATATTTATGATGAATATATCATTTTACTAAATTTATATAACGTCCACATCTTAGCTTCTTTTATTTTAGTTAATACTTATGCACTTATTCCATATACAATATTAAATAAAGCATGGAAGAAAAAAAATCCGTATTTTTTTATCTCAACTGAACTAAAGATTAAATATTTAATTGAACCATAATTTGTAGGCAAAACATATTCACTTATTTGATATATTTCCATATTTATTTTGATTATATCGCTAATTATGAGTTCTAGCGTCTTCGCGTTTTTTTTTTAAATATTAAATCCAGTTATTCTTCATAAAAAAATTTTTATTTTCTTAAAGACAAGAATAATTGACCCTTAGAGGGTCAATTATTTCCAATTTTGTTAAAATTTGCTCTAAAATACAGTAATGATAATTTTATGAAGAAACGTGTTTTGTCTTTTGGCACACAAACATTTTCTTTAAATCTAATGTAACCGATTTCATAATAGTATTCTCATGCAAAAGACAATGGATCAACCGTCATCGATATATACCATTGTTTACTTACGTGAAAATTATATTGGACAAATATTTCTGCTATATACTAATAAAGTAGGAACGAGGAAAGTATAACAAAGTACATATAATGAATGGATCTATGTTTTTTTAAGCATATGTTAAATGATTTTATAAATATTTTAAATAGTCAAAGTAGAATTCATGCCTGCAATCAAAATCAATAACTCACTACGTAAGACTTATTTTTGATTTTCCAAAAAATGTTTTTTACGAAAAATTTATAAGAGAAAAATAATTAAAAGCGTTAAACAAATACACTATATATCGTGTAATGTTTTGCTTTGTTCTGTGGATGACTAAAACTTAATAATTTGTTAATGTAGGTAATCACAGCATTATTCGATACTAACAAAATATAATTAAATTAAAGCATTTAAAATGTACAACTAAACCTGGGTTAAGTAGCGTTTTTTTAAATTTAGTAAGTAAGATAAAACCGTTTCCAGTGTAATAGAAAATATCTCATAATACTATATATTTATATAAAAATATATATATATATATATATATATATATATATATATATATATGTATATATATATATATATATATATATATATATATATATATATATATATATATGTGTGTATATAATTACTTCAAACTGAGATGGAAAGAAAATTAAACCCGCTTTTCAACAAAGAGCGTCTATGCGCCCTTTCGAAAGCGGTTTGCTGCAAGTAGTATTCTGGAATGTTGATTTTCTTGCTCTTTAAAATATTCAAGGGGTTAAAATATTTACAAGATCCCTTTGACTTGTGCTTGAATTATTATTTTAAATATTTTATAAATTTGAAAAAAAAATGAACCTTATATATAAATACATTTGTGTCTTATTTTCTTTCTTTAAGCATGTATTATTATTACTTTGCAACGGACCTCTATATTAAACCGTTTTATTGAATGTAGGATGCTTTGATATTAATAGTGACTGATGGGACACACGTAGTAAATTGTAGTTAACAAAGAAAGTTTTCTTCAGTGTGTTGTCATGGATTCATTTGTTGTTTTGTATTAGTTTTCATTAGTTGACATTAATTTATGGAAACATTTTCCTTTAAAGCACGGAAATTTTCTAATTCAATAATTTTTAATGATCGTATTTGAAACGTTAATTTTAAATTATCGTGAAGAGTATGGAAAACTACAGTTACGATTTTAATATGTAAATTGAGGAATTTAATTTTACTCACTTGCACTTATTTATTCAGATTAATTCGTGCATTTGATAGGTTGTAGCTCTCCTAAATCAGACTTGCAATAATTTTCCTTGTGAACGAAAAAAAAATATATTTATACATTTTGCTTGCGTATTTTTTATAAATACATTTTTGGTAAATGTTATTGTAAAATATTTATATGAATACATTTTTGGTAAATGTTATTGTAAAATACATTTTTTTCTACATTTAAACCTAGTCCGTTTACATGTTTGGATTTCAAAAGAACGAAACTTTCTTAAAGCGAACCTAGTTTTTATTACTTCAATTATGCTTATTTTAATTCTGTTATTACATTATTTTAAAAAAATTTTGTTGGTTTGGTTTATTTTTGACTAATTTATAGGTCGTTTTGTTTTTTTTTGCGTTCCGTATATCAAAAGACGGAAAACGACTTAAAATATTACTCGGGGGTTCATCCGTCGGTTCGTCTTTCACATCCGTTTTCTGGAGAAATGTTTGATGTTGAAATTAAAAATTTGGTAGAGCGTCTGTCTATCATTCATTAAAAGAAAATGTTTTGTGAAACAATTTTTTATTTCTTTTTATAAAAAATAGATATGCAAATATTGTTGAGAATTTCCACAAAAAACACATCACAATTCCATTTCCAAAGTTGTTTAAGTCAAAATAATAAATAAAATTGTACTACAAGAATACCAGGAAAAGATAATAAAAAGTCCAAGTCTCAAAGTGGGTGAAAAAGGTTTGATATTCTTACGACTGTGAAATATAAGCTAAGCTGTGAATAACGATAGTAATATGTACAAATTGTTTAAGTAAAATATTATGCACACATCATTTTCTATAATTGTGTATGGAACCCTCATAAAGCTAGTTCTGTTCGTAACCAGAAATTAGACTGGAAAGTAAATAGAGTGTTCAATGTATCTGAAAAAGTGTCATCAGAAGAAAAAGTGTTTAGACTCAATGCGTCCTAAAAGAGAGAGCTCATACGAAAACATTAAAAACCAGTTCAAATGTCATCGACCACAAAACGTTATGATGGGGGTAAAAATGATTAATTTTGTTTTTTAGTTATTTCTTCATTTAATACTGCTGAAATATTTCATATCAGAAAATCACCCAAACTATTCAGATCACTGTAATGGAGTTTCTCGCCCATGGAATTTATTCCGTTCTCCACAATTAAAATGCCAAAAGAAACGACAAAAACTTGAGATATTGAAGTAATAACATATTTTTAAAATTCAATGTATTTTTATAGCAATAAAGAAACAAGCTTTCAGATCTCTCTAATGAAGTTTCTTGCCGATGGAATTGATTCCAATTTCCAAAGTTTTCATATGATCTCCTCTTTATTGGACACATTATTTACGCGGTTTTGGTCTGTTGTTTAGTAGTACATAATAAAGATCATAAATTACAATAAACCTGGTGGTTAATTTGCAATATGAGCATTTATAAGCGTTGAACTAAACGTAAAGAAATAAATGAAGCATTTGTTTCCAAAAAAGATCTTTATAATGTGATTATGATCAATTTAAACTATGGCGAATAAGGTATGTTAAATGTGCCTTAAATACGATGAAATAACACCACTGGCTGGAAACTTTGAAATGTTGCCTACGTTTGTAAATAACATTTTAACTCAATTTCACCTACCATTTCTCTTTTATAGTTTTTCTTGGGTGTGAATTTATTTATATCAATTTGAAATATCAAGCATGATATGAATTTCTCGAAGCGTTGTTTTAGGCTTACACGGTTTGTTAAATAGGTAATCTTATATATTTGTTTTAATAAAATATTCCCATAAAATGAAAGTTAATAAAAAATACTAGAAATTTAAAAAGGTGATGGGAAAATAGGAACTATGAAAAATTAGAACCGATCAATAGAAGGATAAATTGGTATGTTACCTATTATAATGTATTATAGTTGAATTCTTATCCAATTGTTTGTAAATAAATGTAAGCTAATGTAGATCAACTTGCCCGTAGTGTCTGTACTGTAATAATTTAAATATTATAAACTAGCACAAGCGTGTGAGTTAAATATTTTAGTTAATTTGAATTAAGGATTAAAGCACAAATGCACCCAAATATGCACGGGAATTTCAGAAATAAAGTTAATTAGAGGAAATTGCAATTACAGAAAATTTAGGGCCACCAACCATAACATTTTGAATACAATCATTGAAAATGGTGGCAAATATTGCCGCTAACGTCACTTTCATTGATTTTGTAAAGAAGTAAGTGAGATACTGGAACCAAGTTGATGAAATTAACTAAGCAAGGCAACTTATTTATTTAAATGTAACTATTTACAAATATTTGACGTGTAAATTATGTAGCGGAAAAGCATTACTCCATTTATCAAAAAGTAAAGTCTTTGGGAACTTCTTTATTCCGATTATCCCATTTGGGAAAAAGTCGAGTTCTTGGTGTTTTTGAAGTGTTTGAGTCAGTACATAATTGCAATATTTTAATTCAAAATCCAATTTGAAATGAAACAAAATAAAGAAATAAAAAGAAATGTGGATAAAGTTACTCAAAATTTATCGCTTTATAAAAATAGAGCGAATAAAGAAAAACGAAAATCAAAAATTCATATCATTTGAAAAATGGTGAGAATAAAAATAACAAAACGAACTTACACGCAATTAAAACTATGATTGAATGCTAATGTATCAAAATAATTCACCGGGTGTGTAATAAGATGATATGAATATGATTAGGACACGAAGCCGAAATAGAAGATAATCTGAGGAGCATCGCAATGCATAAATCATATTTGTGTACACGCACTGACCATGTTTAAAGTGAATAGGAAAAATGAATGAAGGGTCATGTTTTCAAGTTTCTAGAGTGATCTTAACTGAAAATATTAGGCATTATAAAGTAAAGACAAATAATTATAAATCAAAGTTACTTTAATAACAAACAAAATGAAGAAACCTATTGACATGAATGACAATCTGTTTAGTCAAATACGTGTTATGTCATAAAAATCGAACAAGCGCATTTTTCTATATAGAAGAATAATCGCTTTATATGATACTCTGGCTAGTGATAACTCGAGGTTGAAATAAAAAAAAGGTTTTGATAAAATTTACTCAGATAAAATTGGCTCAGTTATTTATTTAAATTTTTGTTAGAAATTTTCAAATCAAATTTTATTTTCATTTGCTATTTCGGATTTTTTATCGTTATACAAAATATTATAAAAATTAAAAATATTAATCATGGACATTTTATTAGACTTAATTAAGAAATTACCTAAATAACAGTAGGTATGCGAGTTTGATAGCGTTACGCGAACGGTGATTTTTTGATTATTTTGTAATTTCTATAAATTATTATTTTGTTCAATACAACATTCTACGTTTAAAGTGAATAAAATTGTAAATTCATTTTAAAATTCACATTTTGTGAATTTGAAGTTTTACTTCAGTCGTGTAGTCTAAAGCACACTCGTTTTTTTTAAGTATAATGTCGCTTAAAAGTATATTATCGTCTATCATCCACTTAAAATATCTTAATGATACAATAATCAACCAATAATGCGAAGGTTTTATGTAAAAAAGTAAAAAGTTGCATCCGAATTAGAATACTCGTTGAAACATGAACGTATGCATGAGTACTAAAAACTTATCATAAGACATAACAATTTAAAGGAAAATAATTTCAAATGTCTAATCGATGTACATACCTACATGTAAGATGAATTTATAAGCACAGAATTGGAAAAGTTCTCATATTTTCCGAAGTTGCTTAAGAATTATAAATTAATTAAATACAGCGTTAGCCTTATTTATATTACATATAATTATACACACGAACGTTAAATAAGGTTTTGCCTCGAATAAAACTTCAGTTGTTGACTATGGCTGTTCACATTTGACGCAAAACGGAAAGTATCTAAATTTATCCAACAAAGAATGAAATGCACAGTGAGGAACCACTGTAGAAAGATAAGCATCAAGCAAATAATATTCAAAAAAATTATTATATCTTAATCATATTCTCTTAAATGATCTTATTTGTGTTTGGGAATAATAGTTTTAAGGTAACCGATTATCATGGTGAAATATTGACGGTATTTTGTTGGCTCTCTAGAGAAGGTAATAAGAACAAGTAATTTTCATTAACACAAACTATTTCGTGGAGAAAATGATCATTTGATTCAATTGAAAGAAACCAACGTATCATGATTTTTTTTCATTAAATTATTCAAAAGAAAATGGTTTCGAAAACATCGGCATTTGAAACAATCGTAAATCAAGTCATTTGAAACACACTTTGCGGGAAATTACAATCTCTTGAATTTAAAAGAGATTCCATTGAAAATCAATAGATTACTCAGCATAGATACTGTTTCTTATTGACTAAACCTAGTTAAAATTGTAACTCCGTCTGCGTTGCACTTCAGCGATTTATACTTGCAACTTTGCACTTTTATAAAGTTTTAACATCTTCAACTTTCTGAGCTTGGTGTGTTAACAAGTTGTTGACTTGTTATGTTACCAAGTGTAGATACCATATAAGAAAAATAGTATGGGACACCAGGAAGATTTATAATTCCTTTTCGAGGTTTTGTTTAATTTTTTAAAATTTATCCCGAGCTGCTATCTACATTATGTAAGGAATATTCCTTTCAAATTAATAGAATGTTTATTAAATTTATTACAAAACCTTTTGTTTTATTATTGATTTTCTTTGAACACTCACGATATTTCTAATTAATAGGACCATTTTCACGTTTTCTCCGTAAAAATGTTGAACTCTTATATCATAAACTGAATTTTGAAAAATTCCTGCTTAGTTATTATTACATAAGAAATATTGTGTCCATGTTCATAGAATGTATATAGTCTTTATTATGTCAATATCCAATTATTTTAAAGGTTTTCCTTTCTTTTAAAAAAAAAATTAAACGCAAATATACATCCATATTTATAATATTTACTAGGATTTAATCATTTGTCGAACGGTGTTCATAAAAGAAAGAATATATATTTATGAGACCTGAAGGCTGCATAAAATCAAATATCATTTTTACCTGTGACAGCAAAATTCAATTATTTCTTTAAAGTAGCCGTCGTGGTACTTTTATGTAGTCCTGGAGTGATAGCGTGGATCCACACGTATTAAATCGAAAATTTCTCAAAAACCGCCAAAGTAAATTACGAGCGTTTCTAGGTATTTTAAGTTAAATAATTGAAGAATGCGTTCAGTGCTGCGCGAGCGTCGGTTACGTGTGGCTGTATCGCAGGTGGCCCGTAAAATCTGTGGATTACACCTGCATGCCACGCGACCAATTACGTAAGTATTTTGAACATATTATTTTCTTTTATGGTTGATTCTACGTTATAAATATCGTAGTTTGACTACCGGTGTTTGTTAAAATAATTAGACACTTGAAGTTAAAATATATTTTTAAAATAACCGTGGATACACGGCGTCAAGCTCATATTGAGACGTGGCTAGCTAAAGATGACCAGAATGAAATTTACGAAGATAGTTCGAGTTCATATGCCGAAGATCACCTTTACGAACAGGAACATCTATCAGAGTCCGCACAAGCGAAGAACTTCCAGGTGAGGCAAACATATTTGAATCAGAAAATGTTGAGTCACCTCAGCGAAACCGACGAGTTGACTTTTATTCTGGTGTAGATAATATTATATGGTCAGAAACTGGCCTTTCAAATAGGGGAAAAACTCGACAACATAATATTGTCTTTGTTGCCCATGATCCTAAAGGAATTGCCAAGCAAGAAACTACTCCGCAAGACTGCTTTTCCCTATTTTTGGACGACAATATAATTGATCTCCTTATCAAATAGGCAAATATAAAAATATACCACATAAGGAATAAATACAGAAGAGAAAAAGACGCTAAACAAACAGACGCAATGGAAATGAGAGGCTACATGGAAATTTTACTGATAGCTCGTAGTGATGGAAATAAGCCGATTGAGCATTACCCGAATATTTGAGCATGCAAAGCATGCTATATATTTGACTATGTCTGAACAAAGATTTAAATTTTTGACAAGGTCTTTTCGCTTTGATGAAATTGGAGATCGCCAAGGTCGTGCTTGTAATGATAACCTGGCTCCAATAAGAGAATTTTTTGATTCGTTTCACGTGAACTTTCAGAAATATTTTGTTCCAAGTGCTGAAATAACGTTGGATGAACAGGTCTTGGCTTTTAGAAGACGCTGTTTTATCAAGCAAGCCCGCGTAACATGGAGTGAAAGTCTTTGCTCTCGTGGACGTTCATTACTCGTATACGTTCAACTTAGAAATTTATGCGGGTCAACAATCTGAAGGACCATTTTGATTAAGCAATAAGAGACACGATGTGGATATGAGGATATCACGTTCAGTGCTAGGTGAAAACATAAATATTACTATGGATATCGTGTTTCCTTCTCTTTGTATAATAAAAGAACTATTTGAAAATGGACCACTATGGTTGCTAGAGTACGTAAGGTTAAAAGAGAAGTACCACGAGAACGTACAGAGAGAACTGCGTTGCAAGAGGAAATCCATTATGCTCTTCGAAATTGGCTTCCATCAGCCATGCAGGCTAGTTTCTTATGTATCTAAGCCTACCAAATTTGTGATTTTGATGTCAACAATGCACAATGACTCTGCAATTGGTGCTGATACAGGAGACCGTTGCGAGCCAGAAATAATAACTTATTATAATCGAACAAAACGGCGTTGACCCGGTAGACAAGAGGGGCAAACCTCTATGTCGTGGGCAGAAATTCAAAAAGGTGGCCTCTAACCGTCTTTTTTGACTTGGTCAATCTCAGCGCACTAAACGCCTTATGCATTTATACCACAAATAAAAATTATGATGACTACTCATTGACCTGTCTCTGACTTGGATGAAACCTCTGGCTCGTCGAAGATGGGATAATAATAAATTACCAAGAAGTCTAGTATTTAAAATAAAAAACTTTCTTGGCATTATGCGAATGTAAAACCCGGCAACAAATTCAACCGCACCGATTAGTACATTAGTAATTTGGCACCGAGTAGTTCAATTGGTCGCTGCTATGACTGCGGAAGAAAACGCAACAAAAGCACTCGAAAACTGTGCATTACTTGCAAGAAGTATGCTTGTGGCGAACATGCAAAGATTTTCTATCGATCTTATTTAAAAAACACCGATTACAATTGATTAGTTTTTTTATAATCTCAATTATAACAAAAAATGTGAAAATCATACCAAAAAATGTTTAGTGCCAAAAAGAGATTTTGTTCCATTTCATTGTTTTTTATAAACACTGAGGTTGTGATTTGTTTCTATTGACTACTTTTTTGTAAAGAAAATTATAATTATTAGACTTAAAAAGAATAAAAAATAACTAAGGCATATTATATGTTTTTATTTCAATTTATAAATAGCATACACATGTACTCCATGCGACTACTCAGGTAAGGTTTAAGTACGCGGCCGCTGTAGGATTAATTATAATTTATGTACCATATTTAATATGAAAAATAAAAAATATGAAAATTTCAGATTTGTTTTTATTAAAGTTTTAGGAAATAGAAAGTTAAATTAGAAATATTTTGATAGCAATAAATTTTGGTGAAAACACTTTTGTCCTATAATTTTTTGAAATAATTTTTATATTTTCTTAAATTAATGAAACAAATAAAACATATGTCTTACATTATAAAAAAACTATAATAAGTGAACACAAAAACTAATAGGTTGAAATATAAATTTACACATCATCATTATTCACGTCAAAAAATACAATTTGTTTGTTTTTACTCTTTTTTTAAAAGGTAATTAAATGCATTATTTTTTTTTCTTCAAAATACTAACTAGCTTTGGGTGATAAGAAAATAACATTAGTTCAATATGAATAAAATATTGCTCATAACTTAAAATTAAAATTGATAAGATTCAGTTGCATATGTTACCAATTAATATTGGTTATATATAATTTTGACCTCCCGAGGAAATATATTTCTTCCAGAATTTGCAAATCTGTACAATTTTACCCGATCTTCATTATAAGGAGAGTGTAAGTATACAATACCTATTTTTTTATATCTCGCCTTATTCATATTTAATTTCTTGCTATGTTTGTGTAAAACGTTGCAAAGTTAACCACAGCTCTCGTGATAGTGTTTTTTCAGCGCTTTTTCACAATTCTCGTTTTATTCACAAATATTTTAACTTCCATTAATATAGAAGTAAATTTTATAGAATTATATTCCCGAAAACTATCAAACGTTCGCTTTTTAAAATTGAAATGCTATGTGTCCTTACAATTTGTGAAGATAGTCAAAATGTATTTAGTAAATCAACAATATCGAAAGCATTGCAAATTTAACTTAATTCGGATAAATATTACATAAAAAAAGTAATTTATAAGTAATGAAATCTTTAATATTAAATAATTTATAAATAAAAAAAATCTAAAGCAGTTAAGGAGTAAACTACATTTAATCAAAAGATTACATTTTTATAAAATTTCTATATGAAAAAAATATACCTAAAACTAAATGTATTTCATATTATTACATCAATCCGTCAACAATCATTTACTCTCAAATCAACTCAGATTTATAGGAAAATATGGAAATTTAAAGATAACAATAAATCGGTCTAAATTAGAACAGATCTTTACTAAAGTAAGATTAAAACCTAAATTGCGCATTAATATTTTAAAGTAAGATTTTACGGAAGTAGTTATAATAACTGATCGATAAAGTTACTTGGAAAATTGGAATTCGAGCTCGATTTTCTATTTTTTTTTTTAATAAATATAACTTATATTTGTATTAAAACGGAAATAATTGATTAAGAAAAATTTGGAAAAATATTGCCAGTGTATTACGGCGTAAAACTCGTAAAAAAATTCTATATGACCTGAGAATGTGCGCTAAACATTTATATATAAAAATTAATGGTAAGGAAATTCTGTGACATATAATTATTTAAATTAAAATTGCACCCCAATGCAAAAAATTAATGGTAAGGTAATTCTGTGACATATAATTATTTAAATTAAAATTGCACCCCAATGCAAAAAATTAATGGTAAGGTTATTCTGTGAAATTCTATATGACCTGAGAATGTGCGCTAAGCATTTGTCATACGCAATATAATTATTTAAATTAAAATTGCACCCCAATGCAAAAACTTAATGGTAAGGTAATTCTGTAACATTAAAATTCTTAAATAAGTTTCCACCTTTATTAATGTTTATCTATTTATCAAGTAAACATTAAACAGTTTATTTAAATGCTACAGACTCAAAATTTACACGTGCACCACACTTGAATGATACGCACATCGCGTGTGAGTAAACGTTTCCTATTGAATAACACGGAGTTCTAGTAATGCATACTTTAGTACGGGTTAGTCACCGCACGAGGTTCTACTCGCATTTCTACGATATTTCTACTCTGTTTTTCTTTTCTTTTTCTAAATGAAATGTTTTTCACAAAATATCTTTGAATACATTAAATGGAGAAATGCTCTTCCTATCAAGTCTTTAAAGTTTAGGGCTACGCTTGTAATAAAGATATAATTCGGAGGCTTCTCCATATTTAACGATGTCTACTGCTACATTTTATGATGAATATGAAGTAATAAAATGCTAGTTTCGTCAGCAGATAGTAATTGGAATAGCAAGAAGATTGATGTTCAGTCTATTTGAAAATATTGCATGAAAGTAATATCGCACACCGATACTAAACATTTTATGTTCTAACTTCATACATAGAGTTGAAGCAAATAAAAGTGACAAGTAGAAATGAAGATAAATTTAAATTTAATTTTTTGAAAATAAACAACTACTGCTCCTATTATACGAACAAGTGCCGATAAAATGTAAAATTACTGTCTACTACTAAAAATATACATTGAAACTAACAGCGACATTTAAGTTTAAAATTATTATATAAAAACATTATGTATATTATAAAAACATTTTTGGACGTATTTAATTAATTATTATTCAGTCATTTAAATAAAGGGAATTTGAATCCAATTATTTTTACACTGGTTTTCAATGTTTTTCTACAATGTGGTTTATCATATCATTTGCATTTTACTGTAATACTGTCAAATTCTACAGAAGTACAAGCTGTTGTGTTATTAATGTTTAATATTTAATGCAAATTTTTATGGAGATTAGAGAGAATTTGTAAAACTTATGTTAAATTACATTAAGGTTATAAATAACATATTTAATCTGTATTTCTATTATTAAGTTCGGTTAATTATAAAGGAATATGGTTAAATTTTTCAAAACACATTTCTTTTTTGAAAAATATTTATAGTTAAAACCTCACAATATTTTAATTTTTTCACTATAATCCATGTTTATTAAATTGACATAAATAACGATATAAAAATAAAAGTCCAATGAAATTTGATTTTAAAATATAATAAAAAATGGAAAAAAAACATAGATGAAGTATGTTTTATATGTCAGCAGAAAGAAAGATTTATTTTTAAACTTGTAAATAATTATAAAATAAAAATGTGTACCTTTTGTAGATAAATACAGTTCAACTACGTTCATATTTCAAAGTTAAAAATAAATTTTCCTTTAAGTAATCATTTCACATCGCAGCACATGATACTTAAATAATATTTAAAAATAATGTAAAAGGAACTTTCCTCTCCCACATTCTTGATATTTAGTCGATATAACATATGCTGCTGTAAAATTGAAAAAGGTGTTTTGAAAAGGAAACGGGATACAATCTCCAAACCATAAAAAATATGAATATTTTTGACAAAGCCATTATATGCAAATATTGTTCAAACACTTCAAAATTAAAAAAAAGGTTTATTAATTTATTTAGCTTGCAGAATATTTTCTTTGCAATACTCAATTATAACAAAATATTAAGTTTTTGTAAAACTGAACTCGCCTGATATGAATAGATTTTAAGATTTTTTTCAGAGATTACATATATTTCAGAAATTATTACATTTGAACTAAATATACGAGTGTGGCTTTGTGCATGCACATATACATGTACATACACACACAGCATACACACACAGGTATATATGCATACGAGTATATAACGTCAAGATGAAACATTTAAAAACTAACCATTTAGTTATCGTAAGCATCACTAAAATACTGTTACATAAATTAGTATCCAAACCAGCACTCTATTAGTCAAATGACTTACGTTGCAAAGCGGAATCCCCATCTACATGACAGCGACACTAATTCCTTTGTAAGTTTAATAAAATTTAATAGTTCCGTGCATACGTCGGCTCTCTCCTGAAGTTGAAGGGAAATCAGCTTATATGAAAGCCTCCTCAAAGTATGATAAGGTTTTCCTATTGGAGTAACACTCCCTCGAACTTGAAAGTAATTCTGCCAGATAATGAGAACTTAACCTGTAATCCGTTTGGATGTGTCATAAGATATTGGATCTGGGACTGTGTCATAGGATATTGCATGTATATGCATTAATATATTGCTGCTATCGATTTACACTCTAAACGGAATTCACGCAGAAATTCTAACAGTTTTTTTTGGAAAATTTTTGTATTTCGTTAGTTATTCATTCGGAACGACTTACGAAATATTGTAAAAAGTGGTTTCTTTTTGGGTTGTCAACCAATGAAAAATATATTATACTTATGCACACGCATCAATAAGAAGAGAACGAGCAATGGAAAAAGTGACGTCTTTATCGGTTGTCAACCAATAAAAAATATGTTATACTCACACAACCACGAACAATAAGATATTGAGCGAGAGAAAAAGTGACATCTTTATTGGTTGTCAACCAATAAAATGTATTTTATACTCATGCGCACGAATATACGCATGTCCATGCGCACTCGTACGTATATAGGTACAAAATTATTTTTAAAAATCTTTTGTATCAGAAATAGAGCAAAGTTATGCTAACCTTAGATAAACATATTAAGACAATTAGCCTTCAACTTTTAAGGATTGAAGTGAAAAAGCTCTCACACTATATTTAATTAAATTTTTTTTTGTAGTTACAGCAAGTGAAACTTACTTTACGAAAATTGTTATAGCTACTCAGCGGATAATAAATTAATTTTTATTGAACTATGCTTGACACGCTTAGGGTGCTGTTAATTTTTCTTCGATATTATTTTGGTGAATCGTGAGTAGCTTCCAAATAATCCTTTTCTATGCTTCGCGCTGAGTATTTTACATTATGATTACATGTAAATGTTCGGATAACCTCAAAGGAGATTTTTTTTTCAAATCTTATGATGATCTATCATGTTACATTTTATATGTAAAAATGCTTATTTTTTAATTGAAACATAACTTTTTACGTAATTTTCTCATAACAAAGCAATATGGCAATCGTATTTACATTTATCGATATTTCCACTTGCCTGCATCCTGCTCATAGCTTAATATCATTAGAAACTTTTTGAATACAAATAAATATCTTTGAATGAAACCGAAGTACGCACAGTGTCTCTAGACTTGGCGAATAATGTATTATGTTATACCTGAACTTGATATTAATTGCATTCTTCCGGTAGTATTTTGTTATTTTCTTCAGCCAGTTATTGTTTTTGTTTTTTTTTAGAAATCGATTTTTTAATATGCTGATTACAATAAAAACTTCATTTTAATAACTTTTTAGTATGACTTGCGAGAAAATAGACTATAGGTTGTGTTATAGGAAATCCTAAATTTTTAGTTTGGACTTAAGTTATAAAATTTTAAGTAAAGTATATGAAAATGAATCTGTAGATATTAGCTGGTAATATTAACTTGCAGGAAACTTTTTATTTTCCATACAATACATATTACTTGGTCCACATACTATTAGTTTTTCTAATCACATAAAAAACTTCCTGACTCATATTGTCGTATTTTTTATTATTATTACCTCATTCCTTATGTCAGCTCATTAAATTAATTGGCCATTGCCTGCAATCTAAGTAATATAACACAAAGTACTAAACGTTCATACGATTGGGGTTAAAAGTGTTTGGAACTTCTCAAATATGGCAGTAATTTATTTGTCCAATTCTAGTAAATAATTTGATGAGCTACTTTATCTTAACCAGAGAAACTAAAAACTAAAAAAAGCATGCTATATAAAAGTACAATTGATTTTCGTGTTTACATTTAATTACGTTACGATTTCTCTTTTCAGGCCACGTTTAATTATCACTGTTTTAGGAAAAAAAATTATTATCTATTCGATCAGTGTTTTGCTACATCAGCTCCATATTTACATTAAAGAATGAAATTGTGCTAATCCGATATTAGCATCGTATCATAATTAATTAATATTTTAAGTAATTATAAGTTTGGTAATATTATTTAATTTTAAACCGGAAACATTTTTACATTTTTTTGCCAACTATTAACTACGACCACATATAGTTATCACGTAGGTATATGTGACAGGCTTGTGACCTTACCGTACCTTTGTGACCTTACCGTTTTTTGATACTATTTAGCAGATAGGGATGATATGTAATCAAGACGGTACTCCTACATTTGTTTAAAGTGGGATGGTGCAATTTTTTTCCGTGCCTCCAATTGAGTGGTGTATCGTCTGATAAACCTAGGAAAGTTCAATACGTTATAAAATATATGTTTTACTCCTTTACATTATTCTTAACATATTAATCGAATTATTTGAATGTTGAGTTAAAATAATTGCAAATAGTAATACTGTCAGTAAAATTTGGTACGAAGTCACATTTTTCAACTTGGAATATAAAAAAGCTGTTTAAAATTTGTTATCCTGTATTTCGTTATCCTTTATCGACACAAGGTGAATAAAAACTGTGATGAGGTTTTAAACAAAGTAAGATAATATGGTAAACATTTACATAGAGATCTAATACAATTTTATGTGTTTCCTTGCTATAATTACATGAGAATAAAATGCATTATTTGGGTATCGTCATCCCATATGTGTACGATTCCGAACTTCAACTGCTACGGAACTTTTGCTCAATGCGTATCTGATACTTGTTTTTTAAATTAATATTTTGACAATTTCACAGGTAGTAGCAAGAGAATCCACAGATTCCAAGCCTTAACTTAACTAAAATGGATTATAAATTGGTATATTTGTTTTTCTCTTGCTTTTGAATAATACGTTTTTCTTGGCAGTTGATAATGTATAACTTTGCGTCTTGGTTTTTATCACTTTATTTGAATTCGAAGAAGAAATTATAGGTATAATTAAAATATCAATAGATTAAACAAATTACCTTTTAATTTATTATATAACTTGCCTTTGTTCAATTAATTGTTTTACCATTTCAATTATTTTAATTACATTTAAATTAAATAAATCATACGTTATTAATCACCATTCGAAATTATCTGCAAAAAACGTTGAATGCCATTAAATCGAGGATATTTGTTCATGTGTTAGTTGAATAAAATACCTTATACTGCGAATACATAGACAATTAAATGAAATTGCTTGCCACCCCTCTATTCAGTTTTGGGTGTCCTAAAATTTCATAGAATGGGAAATAATTTCTCGCACAAAGTGATCATTCTGTCTCATTGCTGGCAGGTGGATAAATCGTAAATAATGGATGTGATTTAGTATCGCTGTCACGTAGACGTGGATTTCTATTTGCAACATAACTAATTTGACTAATAGCATACTGGTTTAGGTACTAATTTATATATCAGTATTTTAGAGATGCTTAGAATAACCATATAGCAACTTCCTAAAACCTTCCGACTTAACATATACGTGTATGCATATATATGGACACTCACATATATTCAGGCATATCCCAATATAATTATTGTTTATTATATTCCTGACATAATGTTCTTTTAGATTTACTTGATGGGTAACGTAATTCAAATAGAAGCCTTCTCCATTGTTTCTTTTGTTGGTTGATACAAGTGGTTTTTTAAATGGTATCCAGAAAAATGTGTAGTTATATTTATTAATTTATCGGTACTAACATGACGTATTTAAAACCATTAAAATTGTTTCTGTGATCTACTTCCTTCATAAAGCTATTTTTTTATTAAACTGGATCTGGTGTAACTTTAGCTACAATTGATTAATAATGGAAATTTAGTTTAACAAATTTACCCGCATGTGTACACCGCTTCGCCTAGCGTTTGATCTATAATCAAAATTAAATACAAAGTTTCCTTACAAAATAGATATCGGTTGCATTACAAAGCTTGGTTTTAAAATTTAATCCTTTAAAATTTATGTATGTGGCTAATCCATCAAGAAATAGGTGGAGAGAATTAATGCTTTAAAATTTAATGATTTTTTTTATATAACATCCGTAACTACTGCACTTTGTTTAAGCGCATTATATATGTGCAGTTCACTACAGTTTTTAGTCACCACAAATAGCGTTGTACATAAATAGGTTAGCCAATAAAATAAAAAGTTTTATTAGACATAATGAAAATGCTACATAATATACGTTATTTCTCCACAAAGGAAATATTATGTTCTAAAAAGTGTATTTTATAAGAACAACTTATATTATCTCTGTATAATTCAGTAAAGTTAAAAAATATTATTGATGCAATTATACCATATATCATATTAAAGAAAATATTGACTTAAAAGAGAAAATCAGTTTTCCTTTATCTCTACCAAACTAAATATATTATATTTATTCGGATTATATTTTTTGGCGATTTATGTGCTCTCATTCTACACTTTTTCATTTGCCGTTTTCGGAATATCGCAAATTTTTCTATCTATAAGTTTCGAATTTTCGTTAAATAATCAGAAAAAATAAGTCATTTGGTATAGAAAAGAAAAACTATTTCTTTTTACTAATGCCTTTAAGGACATTTATTTCCATTTTTGTTCAAAATTGCGTTAAACGTCAAAAATGATAATTTTGTGAAAATACGCATTTTGTCTTTCTGTATACATACATTTACCTTTAAACCTAATGCAGCCGATATCATAAAATATTGTAATTTTGATTTTTGAAATATTGATTGATCTCTTAAGAAGGATAATGGATCGACCGTCATCTTAAATGCCATTACTCATTTAGACGAAAGTTTTGTTCATATTTTATTAATATATATCTCCGATATATATTAATAAAATATGAATGTGGATAGTATAACAAATCTAATGCAGGAATATTTGTCTTTTTAAGTACATATGGAAATAATTTTAAATTATTTAAAAAGTTTGAAAGAAATGATAAATGCCTGCAGGAATCGAAATCACTAAACTTATTTCAGGAGCGTCGCTGCTGGTAGCCAAAACCCTGCGTATGATTTATTTTGATTTTCAAAATTATAATGTCAATATTTTTTGGACACAAAAATTAATAACGTCACACACTGTTAAAAAATATAGACTTTTTTGTGGAACTTCATTATTCACAAATAAATGAAACTATGTTATGTATTATTTTTTCTACTTTCTTTATATATATTTATATATATATATATATATATATTCATATATATATATATATATGTACATATATATATATATATATATATATATATATATGTATATATATACGTATTTAATTGCTGTAAGCTGAGTTCGAAGGAAAATTGAACGCCGCCTTTCAACACGTCGACATCAAAGGGCGTCTTTGCGCCCTTTCGAAAACAGTTTACTGCAACCGCCATCTCGGTTTAGTCTTATGGAATGTTCATTTTCTTGCACTTTGAAATTTTCAAAAGGGTTAAAAGGAATTTTCCTTTTAATTGGTTGTTGAATAGCTTTCATAGGTCGAGACTGAGGGGTTTTATCTTGTTGCCCGCGCTTTATAAGTTCATCTATTTAATATTTTACAAATGTAAGGAGATCTAAACAAAACTCATGGGTAGAATGCGTATTTGCAGATATTTACAAAGACCCTTCTATTTATGTTTGAATAATTTTCTTAAATGTTACAAATTTGCTTCTGATATAATTGACAGATAACCTTATGCTAGAGCCAACTAATTTATTTATGTGCCGAGGTCAATTTGTACTATCTTTCAGTTGTAACTTTTGGCGTTAAAATCAAATCATTTGGGATTTTATTCGTAATAGACCACTAACATATTACACTTGGATCTTCAAGTAAACCTTCTTCCAAGTTGTTTCCTAATTTTTAACTAAGGTTTTTATTAACAAATAAATAAAGAGTGAAAAACTGTTTATCATATTTTAACTTTAATATTTTTTTACATGACAGAATTTTTACTTTTCAATTTAAAGTAGTTTTAATCGAATGCTATTTCGTCGTTTAAATAGACAAATGTTATGACATATAATGGGTAATTAATAAGTGATAAACAAAAACAATAATTTTAGTTAAGCATGTTTTTCAATTTGCGTTCATAATAAGTTTTCATCTCTGTCTAAATATTTCAAGATATAAATGTGGCGTTTTTATTGTCAACTTAGTCCCCACGTTGACCATAAAAACAAGGTATTTCACGGGGACCTTTCGGGAAGGTATTTAAATATGCAAAAATATTTAAATATTTTTAAATTTTCAGATCTTCTGATAAATTGTTTAAAAAGATTTTTATTAATTACATAGTTTTATGAGACAGTGTTTTGCTCATTTACATTAGAAAGCCTTTAATACCCTTTACACATTTGACCAAAAACAATATTATCATGCCGTTTCAAATAATAAGTGCTCCCTTCGTATCGGCTTGATCGCTTATTTTCTTTCATGAAACTTAACTTATGGGAAACCCGTAGTGAATTATAGTTGACAAAGAAGGTTTTCCTCATTGTGTTGTCTTTTTATCAGTTTCGTTTCAAAAGAACGAAACTTCCTTTTTTTAAAGCGAAACTAATTCTCATATTTAAATTATGCTTACTTTTACTTACGTCATTGTATTATTCCAACAATTTTTTATTGGTTTCATTTATGTTTGACTAATCTATAGGCCGTTTTATAATTTTTTCGGCCCGTTTCTTAAAAGACAAGAAAGAGACGTTTAAAAAGTACTCGAGTCCATCCGACCTTTTTATGTAGAAGTTTGAAATTTAGCGGAGTGGTATAACATATTAACCCCCTTTTACATTACTAGTTGACATTAAGAAATTATTTTAGAAGTGGCTAATGAAATAATCAATTTTTATTTTGATATTTTATAAATCTGTCATTCATTAAAATGTTTTTAAAACGTTTGGTGAAAGTATTTTTTTTATAATTTTATAAAAGATAGATATACAAATATTACTAAGAATATTATGTCCTACCTCTATCTCCGAAATTGATAGTAAAAATAATGAAGAAAAATTTACTGAAAAAATACCGGAATATATAAGAAAACACTCTAAATTTTAGTGTGTGAACAACATTTCATATTCTTATGACCATGAAAGATATGCTAGGCCATAAAAAAGAACAATAATATTACAAATGGTTTAAGAGAAATATTATGCACAAATAAATTTTTGTAAGTGTGTAAGAAACTCTCATAGTGCTAATTCTGTTCGTATTCACAAAGTGGCAAGTAAGTAGGGTGCCGAAAAATTGTAATAAAAAAAAACTACTTACACTCAATGTGTTCGAAAAAGAAGTACTCGTACGAAAATATTAAAAGCTAAGGCAAAAAAATCTCGTTATAGGGGCCTAAACCCTTAATTTTTTAAATTTATTTTATCTAATTTTATTACAGCATAAATGTGACATCACAATATCACCCACAGGTGGTTAAGAAAGTTGAAATTCCAAAAAAATTTCAAAAAATATTGGTTATTTTTTTAAATTAAAATATATTCTCAAAAATAAACTTATTTTTGAAAGCAATACAAAACCAAGCTTTTCGGTTCCGTGCAATGGGCTTTCTAGCTGATGAAATTTATCCCAGTTTCCAATGTTTTCATATGAGCCTTCCTTATTCGGACACATTTTGTATATAATTTTGATCTATTATGTTTAGTTGACAAAATAAGTATCATTAAGTACAATAGACCTGGTGGTCAGTTGATAACATGAGCATTTATGGGCGTTGAGTTAAACGCAAAATAAAGAAATAAATTAAAATTTTATTATCTCGGAAATCTATCAAATGTACTTATATTCGATTAAACCTGTGGTGTATTGTAAATATTAAATATATCTTATTTATATATAATTTAGAATAATTACAAAATTAGTGTAATTTCATACTATCACCATTACTTATAATATCAATATATAGTACCATTTACTTATAATATCAATACCGTGATATATTAAATAATATGAAAACGCTATAAGATAAATAACTGACATCTTATTGTGCGTTACTTGCGTACAACACTCTATACAATTATATAACAGAAACAATTATATAAGAGAATGATAACACTGACGTAACACTTGATAATTCTTAGGTATTATGTACAAAATACATAAATTAATTTTATTTAAATCATTCATTTACCACCATTTCAAATTGTGTCGATTGTCACAATAAAAAATATATTTACAAACTTCTGAAATAATTTATGACGTAGTATATATTATTCATTATTAAAGTTTGTGGTATATATTATGGTATACATTAACTCAATGCATCATGGATTAACGGATTAACCTTTAACTACTGACGTGATATTTTTTTACATAAATTCTGACGTGGGGGTCTGAGCAGCTCGTGCCTTTAATCGTGGATGTAAACGATAAATGAAGATTTTAAGGTTCAAATAATTACTGACTATCTAATATAAGTATATTTAAATAAAACAAGTGTATTTTTAAAATTAATTTTTATTTTCAAGTGACATATTTATATTAAATTAAAAATTAGGTAACATTTTTTGACAAAATTTACTTGATATCAGAAAACAGTCTGTATTTCTTAAAAAACTTAACAAAGTTAATAACATTATTTGTACTTTTAATCTTCGATAATATCTCTAATAAACTATATATAATCAACCGTAGCTATTACATAGAAAATATTAAATTGCAAGGCACAAAATCTTACAAACTAGGCACAATCTGGGCAAACTTTCTTAGCGCACTGAAGGCATACGTGTTATTTACACAAATAACATGTATGTGTGGACTTTCTCTGAAGCTTCAGTGGACATGTGTGACACCTTCTTCTTATCTTAAGTCCTTCTTTTTCAATTTCTGGAAGTTCTGGATGTCCAGAAGAAGGCATTTCAGGTCCCAACACTCGTGTCAAACTCAAGCGTAGTTCACGAGGCAGTTTTTCATTATGTACTCTGCGTTTTAAGTGTGGCAACACCAAATGACGGGCCAACTCTTTTATGAAAATACCTCTTTCTGTCATTTTTTCTTGTCGTATATCATACAAGATATGGCTATTGACAGAGCTGCAATCTAAAATACAATAAAATATTACCATCGGCCAACGTCGTGTCCTGCGGCTACATGTATATATAGCACACTTTTATCTATTTCGTCCACTCCTCCTTTGGTTGTATTATAGAAGTGGATTATTTCAGGCTTTCTAGTAGTTTCATCAGTACCTTCATAATGGTGCATAGATGATAAAATAATGACTGCCTTATTTTTTTTTGGGGCATGCGAAACAAGTTTATTTTGACCGGCAATACCATAAAGTGTAGACTTCTCTTTTTTTGTCGGTAGGAATTCTTTCGGTATCTCACGTTTGTTTTTTTTTCAACTTGCCAACACATATTACACCCCTTTTCTTCAAATCATCGACAAGTTCAAGTGAATTGAACCAGTTATCACAAGTAATATTTCTGTTACTCCCGTATAATGGCTTTGCGAGACGAATAACTGCGTTGGTACCAGGAAATTTTTTTCATCATCTGTCAAACCTGCACCATCTGATCCACGTCCTGTATATATATAACAGTTATACAAATAACCATCTTTTGCGTCACACAAGCACATTAGCTTCAATCCGTATTTTGCTGGTTTCATTGGCATGTAAATCATTAGGTGTGTAGGTCCGCGAAAAGGGACTAACATTTCGTCAACTGTGGCATACTCGCTGACGTTATAAACCTTTTGACAATTTTCCACAAATTGAGTAAACATTTTTTAAATTGCTGCTATTTTGTCAGTCTTCCGTCGTTCTTCGCGATCAACAGGGTTGTTAAATCGAATGCAGTGCAAGATATTGAAGAATCCAATTTTTGACATAACACACCTGAATATCTCTCGACCCGTACCCTCTGTGGTGAGTATATAATCTACGTTTTTGTGATTTGATTTGAATACGGCCGTATAAAAAAGTAGACTAATAAATGCATGAAGTTCAATGATATCTAAATTTTTTAATACTCGCCTTTTTTTTGATCGCCTTTTGAAAATTTGGCTCTGTATTGATTTATCTTTTCATTAGTCCACTTGAGTATCTCTTGTAACATGTCATTGTCCATAAACTTATTCCATATTGAATAGGGGTCTTTTGAATCATTTTCTGTTAGGTTTGAAGAGTTGGTCCGTCTTATAATGTTGTGTTGAGGCGTCCTGACTGCTCTTGATGGAGATTGCCGTGATAACACCGTAATGACGATAGTGGAAGTTCGTCTTCGGAAAAATCTTGTTCCGATTCCTCTTCAGACTCTGAGTTACGCTGAGAATCTTCATTATGCCTTTGTTGCTCTGGAACAAGTGTATCACCGAGGTCTTCTGTCTCTGAACCTCTAGACTCTTCATAATTCACCCAAGATAAGAGAACTGATTCAAAATCCGGGTGTCTGGTCGCAACCGACTTCCTAATTATAGAATGACGGGTATTATCTTCGTCATTAATAGTCCGTTTTCGCCCCGATGATGTACTTGGTTCCATTTTATATTACTTGTCCAACTATTGAAAGAAAAAGTTAATATTAGTAACATAAGTGATTTTAAAAAAAGTTACGTAAATGCTGACGATGGGTCACAGAGGCCCGAAAAAAAACTTCGAAATGAATTTACTTACCAAAATTGCGAGTGCCGACACGTGAACTACCACTCACAGCCGCGGCGTTACTAAACTCAAAGCTACAGGAAGCCGCGTGTGCGCTGGGTGCGAGGGAGGGGAGTTAATCGATATTATTACTGTTGCTAGGCCGGAGCGGCACCCACGTCAGTAGTTAAAGGTTAAGATCAAATTAGCGGGCCGCCCGACAAATTATATATTCAGGTGTCACAAAGACATACAAAAATAATACAATATATTTAAAAAAAAACATCATTTATTGGATATGCATGATACAATATTAATATATAATTGATTAATTATCATTGATAAAATGCACTTGATTTTATTTTCAAGTGAGTTATGTGCGGGTTTACTGGACTACAGTTCAGCTTCCAGATAAGTTAAATTTATTAATGAAGGTAATTCGTGAGATTTAATACATTTTAGCCTTCTCAGTTCAAGGGTAATATCAAAAAGTTGAATTATATCTGCGTTGGTATAATTGCGTTAGTTTATTTGATAGAATATTCTTCGAAAACTTCATTATTCCATTTTATGTTTAAGTCGTGGTGAATTTCTTGATCGGTTACATAGCGATATGCAGTATGATTATACGCAAGAACTTGTTTTGGCTTCGTTAGATTACACTTTCACTACTTGTTGCATCCCCAAAGCTGGATATCGTACATATCAAAGCAATTTGACGAAAGAAAGGTAAATTAGTCGCTTATAGAAGAGGTAAAGCTTGGAGTAACCAACCACAACAATTGTCGTTGTTTCAACCTGATTTGCTCAGCTTCTATATTGACGTGCTGTTTCCAATTAATCCAGATGGAGTCCAAAACATTTTACTCTATCTACTTGTGTGATTACCGTTAAGACAAGTGTGTAGATTGCTGTTTGTTCATCGCAATTCACATATAACGTGAATGGATTTATACTCGTTGAGTTTTGTTTTGCAACCAACGGTCCATGTGTTTATTTTGTAAAGTACTTCTTGTAAATTTTTGGTGGCTTGATATTGCGTTTTTATTACTACCGTTATATCAGTAAAGGTACCTGTAAAGTTTGATCCTGTAGTGAAAATATTAGCGGTATACGGAAGACAGAGAAGGGCTCCTACGAAATTTTCTTGCAGTACATCTGCCGGGTAATATAAAACCTCAATGCGCCTCCTAATGCGATACTCTGGACCTTCTATCAGATAGATAGGACTTAAGTAATTAACAACAGTTTTTTGGTAGCAATTTGCTCATTTCATGGATAAGACCTTCGTGCCACACTTTGCGAAAAGCCTGTGTCGTAACAAAGTGCTCTGCTCCTCGACGTATCCAGGAGCACTGCAGGGCAATATCTTTTCCCTCAAATGCCTTTTCGGTTATGGTTGTCACTCTTCGAACTTGATCGATGGTTGAACGTTTATTTCTAAATACAAACTGGAAATCCAGATATTCACGATTAGTTTAAGTCGTTTTAGCAATAATTTAACAAACAATTTGGATGTGGGGGAAGAGTGATATTAGTTTGTACGATGTCATTCGTTCCGTTTGTTTACCAAGTTTTTTTAACATGATTGTTGCGCTGTTTTCGAAGCATTTCGGAAAATATTTTAACCAAAAAAAAAAGTTATATTCATGAGTCATAATTATTGAAATAGACTGGGAGATATTTCATCAATGTCAGGTGCTTTTGGGGTTTAGATTTCTTTCTATTGCTTATGCTACTCTCATTGAAATTAGTGGTTTGATTGTTATTACTGACTGATACATTGGAGTTGGCACAATATTGGTTCAAAAATCATTGGGTTGAAATACTAATGCTAGGTGTTGAGCAAATATTTCAGCTTTCTCTTCATTTTTACTTATCCATTGACCATGTGCATTTTTTATAGGTGGCACTTGAACAAGGGGTCGTTTGAATCTGCGAGTTATTTTTCACAGTAAATAGTCTTTGTTTGTGTCAGGACTCAGTCCGCTCAGGTAGATGTCGATGCAATTCTGCTTATGATTTTTAATTAACACGTTACCACCTTGACTCACCTGATAAAAATCCTTCTGTAGGCCGGATTACAGGATCTATGTCATACACGTCTTGCTTTTCGCCTGTCCTTTATTAGATCTCTAATATAGATAGATTAACTTATTTATTACTCCCACCCTAAAAGATAAATCAGAACAAAAAATACATTAATATAACATTAACATAATAAATATATGCACGTAATTCGACCATACAATTTTCAGACTTACTTTAACTTCTGCAACGAGCATGTATTCATTCTAACCTGAGTATGTACGTATGCATGGCGCTAGCCGCTCCTTTACTTATAATTAACTCGCGTGCACAATGGGTTAAACATATTTTTGTTTATTGAAACTAAGGATTAAACCACAAATTCACACAAGCATGAAAGAAAACTTGTCAGAAATAATATTATTGGAGGAAATAGCATCAAAATTGGAATAATACAAGCAATTCTTTTTAATGGAATATTACAAGCAATTCTTTTTAATGGAATACTACAAGCAATTCTTTTTAATGCCACAATTGAAAAGGGGAGCTTTTGTCATGGTCGTTAATTTTGTAATGAAGTAAATGAGATACTGCAAATTGATTACATTTACAAACCATGGCAACTAAATATTATAAATTCACTTTTTTTTGAATGGTTATTGTATAAATGTGTAGTGGAAAAGCATTATCCCATTTCTTAAAAAGTCGAGTCCATGTGGGCTTATTTATTCCATTCCAGACTTTTTCCATTATTTCATTTCTAAGAAAGCGAATCTTAGAGGGTTTTAACGGGACTTTGTCATTACGAAATTGCAACATTTTCTTTTAGAAACCCACTTCAAAAAAAAGTAAATAAATGGATAGAAATCTGTATATTGTCACATTTGTTGATACAACTAAAGCCATTAGAAAGAAATTATCATAATTTTTCCTCTCACAAAAAATGGATAGAAATGCTTTTAGAAAGTTTTTTTTATTTAATATAAAAATGGCCGTCAAAATTAAAACACCATAAGGGTTTAGAATCCCCAGAGGCGTAATAACAGCCAAAACTGCGCAAAATAAAATAATTTGAAGTGAAAATGATATTTTATTGAATCTATGGTTATGGTGTGAATATAACTAGGACATGTAACCAAAACAGAAAATAATTTAATACAATAATACGTGTGGAGTACTGCGGTGTATATATACAAGCACAGAATATGTTTAAATATTTAAGAAAGGTGGATGGAATAGGCATGTTTTAAAATTTTCCCAATGTCAATCATAGAACCTGCATCTAAATCTAACTGAAAATATTAGGAATATAAATAGCGATAATGATAAATAAAATGTACTTTATTTACGAACATAAAAAAGAAAACTATTGGCCCTATTAACAAATTATTTGGTGAAATATCTGTTGATGTGTTGTAGAAATCGATCAACCCTTATTTCTGATTATGGATTAATAATAAAAGTACATAATACTGCGCCAGGTAAAAATTATTCGAGGTTAAAATTAAATAAAAGTTCTGGAGGAAAAGTTAATTTAGGTATTTCTTTTTCATTTAGCAACATATTGTAAGTTGACTAGGCATTAAATTAAGAAAATATTGAAGTGACAAATAATGGATGAATACATTTGAAGAGTATCGCCGATCGCTTTTAATACAAAAATTGAAGTGTCTTAATTCATCCAATATAAGATGACGATACCTTCCAGTTCGATACCATTATAAGAAGATGCTTGCGAATAATAATTATTCCTTATTCAGATCTTCATAAATAATTTAAACGGTATTTGGGAATATTCGTTTTGCACTAACTGATTCTCGTCATGAAATATTATTTGTATTTTCTTCGCTCTTTCAAGACGGGTAGTACAGGTCACTGCCATTAATTTCATAAATATAAGCTATTTTCTAGCTAAACTAATAATTCCTTTAAATTATATAATGGGAAAAATGCCTGATTATAACTATTCAAAATAAAAAGTTTTTTTAAACGGAAACACAAAACCTACATCAAGTTTCTGAGCTTAAAAAAGCATTGCTTTAATTCAGTAAGGTAAAATCCTATGCTAGAGCAGATGCGAATGTTTAATTAAACGTGTTAGATGTGCAACGAATTACGTAATTTTTCGCATATCATTTTCTTTCTCAAATGCTTTCGGTTATAACAAAAAATTCTGTATTCAATCTTGATTTTCTTGTCATTGCTTCGGGTGTTATTTTTTATTATCAAAATATGTATTTCTGCAACCATTATCCTCATTATACTATTGATATATTCTATACAGCAAATAAATTCATACCATTTAATTTAAAGTCAAAAGAAAAAAAATAAGTTTCAAAGTTCGAATCATATTTAAAAAACGCAAGTACAGGATTGATTCCTCAAAATTTAGTTTTTTGAAATTAGGACAGGATTGATTCCTCAAAATTTAGTTTTTTGAAAATAATATAGAGATTTTTTATAGTAACATAAAAAAGACAAATATAAAACCCTTTCATCATCGTGTATAAGAATGATTGCTTTTATAACGCACAACATCACACCAAGAACGAAAACATTTTGCAATCGAAATAAAACCTTTTTGTATTTGATATATCAAGAACTTCTCGATGAACTTCATTAATTAATTTTCAAATATTTTTTAGAAAAAATTGTAATTCGTAATAAGGATTATCGTTCAAATAATTAATATTGCTAAAAATATTAACACAGAGGTACACCTTATTTGAAATTGGCAGCTTCGATTGACGTATTTATTTACCACCTATGATACCTTTCAAATTACAAGTTTGTCTTGTGCAGGTTATTCTTTAAACATAAAAATCCCATCATTTAAGACACAAGTTTCGAATGATGCAATGTTTCCAATTTTTTGTATTTATATTTATAACACGGTTAAAGATCTATATTATCAGATCTGTTACTACCTTTTATATTAAAAGGTCGAAAAATAAAACATGGATTTTGGGCGGTAGCTCATGTCATACTCTTATTCAAAAAAGATTATCAAACCTCAATTGACAAGTGGTGAATTTTTCAATATTTTTACAAGTAACGTTTATGCGTGTGAGCAGAAAATTTTACCAGGTATTGATAGTCAAACTTGATACGCGAAATGAGCTTACTGGTGGTCTTATACTAAATATTAAAATTTGTAACGAAAAAAGAATAACAACTGACTATTAATACAAACAATGGGGCTACCCCTTATTTCAACACATTATATTCTAATGCACATAGTTGAGTACTAAATAATAATATTTTAATTGTCTCGTGTAATATGACACAGTTAACAAAAAATGTCTTCTCTCGGTTAAGTTCTCTGAACTTGTAAAAAAATTTTAACGAAATTTTCGAATGAAAAACGTTCCACATACAGCGTGATATGATTTCATCTCGTAATTTAATAATATCCATAACCGTGAGTTATTTATATGAGAAAAAATATTTCAACATCATTTACACATATTGACAATAGGGTTTCTTAAATATAAAACAGCAGGTGCTGGACACATGTAGACATTGACAAAGATGAAATTTTTTTTTTTCAAAATGCAAAAAAAAAACAACAAAAAAACACTTTACGTTATCAGTTTCTTGTAATTTAATTTAGACCAATTTAATTTATCTTTTATTTCATGTCAAACTTCATGAAAATCATATATTTTAATTATCATGGTCTGTAACCTCACGGTTATAAGAAAGCTGTATAATAAATTTTATTCTCAAACTACTTCGTCATTACATAGAGAAATAATTCGAAACATTTCAAACAAGGTGCAAAACAAAACTTATTCTATCTTTTATCTGAAAATATTTATAGATTTACTTTGTGCCCTTTCGAAGAAAATTTTCTTTCATAGCTTGCTCCATTGCATAGTTGAAAATGTTCATATATATTTGATTCAAATTTTATATGAAGTTCCCTTTTGCTAACTGAATAAAAAAAAATGAATTCTATTCCTTGGCTAGCGATTATTAATACACTTTTATATTTATACCTAGCTATACCGACGAGACTTCATTCGCGTGGAATTCGGTATGAGAAAAGCTATTAGAATTTTTTTTGTATTTTTTCAAATTTTTTTTTCTTGCAGAACACTACCAGCATAAAGCTTACTAAAACGCTAATAGATGGCGTTGGTAACACCAATATTGTAATAACCAAACCATATTTAACAAGATGTTTTTGTTCGAAGGTATGAACTATTGCCATATTATATTTCAGTAGCATTTTCCGTGTAATAGTAATTTCTGTCTAGTATACTACGCGCAAATAGAGAGAAAACAGGTTTTCTGGCTCCTTCTATAATTCTTTACTACCTTTAAAATATTTTCCTTATAATGAATTCATTCTTGCAATTCTATTATACGTATAGATTTTATTACTTAATTAATAATTATTTGGGCTGTTGTTAAAAGTTTTCTTCCTAAAATATTGTCCACGTTTTTGACAGATTTATAAATATATGAATTATGGTGGCTTTCAAAACTCATGCAACTGATGCTAAATACGTATCGTTTCAAATTCAACAGTTTGTGCATTAAAAAATATTTGGACCCAAGGTAGATATAATAAAATGATTAAACACTTTATTTTCATAAATTAGTCAAAACTTTGTTTTTCATAAATTAGAAAAAGTCATAAATAATAAGTCATAAATAGTATATATTTCCTCCGTTCATTTTTAGCGTTGACATATTTTATTTCACAAAACAAAAAAAAACAGATACGACAAAATTTTATTGTTACTTTATTTTAAACAGGTTTGAAGAGCAGTTATTGGACAACGTAATGGTAACGTGATGAAAAACATAGTCCGTACTGTTTATCTTAGTTAGAACTTTACTATTAATAAATACTATAATCTTTACCGCACGATGATTAAAAATCAGTGCCATCAGTTTCCTGATTATACGTTATTATAAGACGACAAATTATCATATAAAGGTATTTAAAATACGCCCCGACTAGGATAGTCTGTGATTGGAAAAGCAGGCTCTGCATTTTCATATGTTCATTTTAATGTTACTTGTTAAATATATATTGATAAACGTGTAAAAGTTAGTCATGTGATTGTAAAGATAAAATAGTGATCTCTCGGTCTCGGTTGGAAATATAATATTAGTAAAAAATGGTGCACACACTAATAAACATCGGAAAAAGAATATTGTAGTAAATAATGTACATGTGCTTATTAGAATGCTTACGTAAAGAAAATTGTCGTTTTTAACATCATTTATGAAATTTTCAATATTTTTTTTAGTAACGAAAAGGTGCCTTTGCTATACAACCTGACAGGCTAGACTACTCAGACTGACAAGATAAGAAACGAACACCTTAAAACACTTAAGATAATATTAGTATATATATTTCATCTCAACTAATCAAAAACAAATCTAAAAATTAAATATGTTACCGAAGTTAAGAAGCAATTATATGATATACAGCTGAATTTTTCATACATTAAGGGAACATCACGTGGGCTATAACGGATTTGAAAAGAGATGAAAATATTTTTGAACTGATGAAATCGGATAACTTTAATTATAGAGAAGTTATGCCTCTTAACAGAAAAAATCGACTAAAGTAACAAAAAAATTAAGAAAGCAAATTCCTAACAAAATTTTTCCACTTTTCATAATTCGACATATATTTCTCCATATTTTATAGAGCTTTTTAAAACTGTTTTCTTTTGAGTTCTCTTCTTTGGTATCCTTCATGATGGATTAATTTAAATGTTTGCTTTTATGCTATATATTATTTAAAACTGTATTTTCCAGTTGTGAACGCAGGCCTTAGTGGAATCAGGCAATTAGTAGAATAACCCATTCTCATATATATATTTGAGTACGTACACTTATGAACAAAATACCCTTATTAGCTTGTCGTGGTTGGGTAATGATCACTCATTTACTTAGAATATAAGTAGTGAAGTACAAATGGATCAGAAGCTTTTACACTTTTCCGACGGTATAGGTTTAGTTTAGAGAATAATACGTGCTTTCTTGTATCCTAAAGAAAAATGAAAGGAAATTATGAAAAACTGTTGAATATTTTAACTGGAATCAAATATTTAGATAGAAATTTTATTTGTACGGTAACTGACCAAGTTTAACTACAATTGAAATATATTGACTAGTTAAATTTGTTATTCAGTTAACAGCAGAATATACAACTATACGTATTGAATATTTTATCTCTAAACTTTTAATAGTATAATTTGTCCTTAAAATCTTCTTCATTATCGCTTACCATTTTTTCAATTAACATTCGTCTTCTCGGATTTTACACATTAGTCACATATAAATAGCACAACCGCGGTAAATTATTTTAAAAATTTACAATTCAGATACAAATAATAGCTATATGGTGCCAATTCATACTGTATTAATTAACACTCTTAGGAGGAAAATATTTAATATTAAGGGAGTCGGTGTCACTAAACGTATCTTGTTCCATCGTCGTTGAGAGTAACATATAATGTAGTTTACTACATGGATTAGAAAGATGAGAATGATACTAAGGAAGTTCTGATTTTTTTCTTATTCTAATTATTCTTTTATGTTATATTATCGTATCCATCTTTCATTTATTTTATTAGTCACTGTATAGACACCACATTCACCGGAGGCAGACGTTTATATGGCTGCATTTTTTTATAATATTAATTAATGATATGCAAGTAATTATAGATATGCAAAAAAATACTCCATGAAACCATTCCGTTGTCTTTTGTCTAGATTTTTTTATCTTCAAAAGAGATTATAGAACAGCAAAGAAAAAGAGGTAGATATGTAAATCTCTGATTTTTTAAAATTTAAAAAACATATTATTTTTTTATTATATTGTCATACCTGCTCTTCATTTCCTATATTAAATTGTGAAATATATGGAAGTCAGACGAATTTTTTCAACTAAAAAACTCATGACGCGCCAAAACACAATAGGGTTCTCCCAGTTATCCGATCACGTACTGAAAGAATATCGGCCATCAAAAATTCAGCATTTAAATGGTCTATTTTTTCTATTTCCATGTTCTTTTTTATTATTACTCGAACTATTCAGCTTAAAGGGATGGAAATTTTTTACACCATTTTTATTTCATTTATTTATAAAATTGCAGTTTTTAATGCCGCTATATATTTGTGGCAGAAGTAACTTTTCAACCTTTTTATGGAATAATTTAAAAATTTAAGGCAATCTGTCTAACCATGAATATATCATTATAATTATAAAAAAAATACAAATTTACTCATACGCAACAGCATAAATGTTTGCCACATGCACTAACCTTGTCTTGAACCTCACGCGATATCATTTCATAGATTAAAATTGAGAAAAAGCGATATTATTATCAACAGCACTTGCCTTTTTTAAATAATTTATTCACATGCTCATTAAATATGGTAGCAACAAATGAGAGGCAGAAATTGCTGTTATCATTTATTTTACTTAGTTCTTTATTTACATTAACCTCCGCCAAACAATGTAATTATATCAAAATTGTTGCTATCTGCTCCCTAAATATAATTATGCGCTACATACTAGTATTTAATTTTCAACGACTAATGCAATAACGATTTCTTGGATATTGGCTTGTTTGCTTGTTACAGTTTTTGATTCAGTCTTCTTTATTTGACCTCAAAACCGATAGATTTGTCTGATTTATTTTACAGGGTTTATTTTAGTAGTGTGATTCTACCAATAAGTTTTTATGCATTTTTGGTACAATTATTGAATATTTTATAGACATAGTGACACAATAAAATGTACTTCTTTGTACTTATTTTCTTCGTGCGCATTTTTAACACACGAGTTTGAGAGTTGTATAATTAAACACATTAAATTTAATCTCCTCTGATCTAAATTCGACAGATTGATTGCGTGTCTATTGTCCTTAACCAACAATTCTGGAACAAAAAATTTCATGGAATTCATGAAAATTTATATAGAGATAAGGTTTGAAGCCTTGAAATGACATCATTTGCTTAAAATGAAAATGAAAATAATGTAAGTAATAATTTTATTTGTGTGTTAAAACATGTCAATGCATAGCACAAAGATCGAATTGAATGAGTTACTCGTGTGTCTTCAGAGACTAATTTCCACATGCAAGCCCCTCTACACAATTCGAAAATCTGCGTCAATAAAACCAAGGGTAAAAGCTGTAATGTGCCCGCAAGCTATTCTTTACTTAAATTGAAGATTTAATTCATTACAGCTTTTTATTTTCTCGATGTAGGTATAATTAAATACAATCTGCAGTCGAATATGTACGAGGTTTCTGTTGAATTTCGCAAGATATGCGCATATAAATACAAGCTTTAAAACACAATAGACCTATTACAAATGCGCTTAAATTCAATGTTATATTAAATGAAGAGCTATCTAAAATAATATAATTAGAGCAATAATTATATTGCTCGTTAATGATCGCCAACTCCGTCTGCAAAAAATTGTTTACGAAAATATCATTACCCCAAAATCTAGGAGAGCAAAGTCTAGGAGAAACTAATATAATTGATTTATTTTGATATCGTAAATCTTCTCAATTCATGATTATTTTACATATTATGATTCGAGCCTTATTTCTACCTCGTTGCGAAGCCTAAAATGAATCCGCAAATATATTTGAGGAAAAAGCAGGCGATAAAATTAGGTCATTCACTATTTTAGTGCTATAACAATTCAAATAAGGTCAAGGAACTCATTATTTCAATTTGTTTTGCCCACTTAAACTTTCAGTAAATATTTGATTTCCATTTGAAGCTTTGCTTGCTTAACGTTAAAGAAAGTTATAATTTAATAAGTGAAATTGGAAGGAAAGTAATATTTTATTTAAAAATCTGCTAGTATCAAATACAGTCGTTCAGTTCCTTAAAATGAAAATTATTTTCGTTATATCCTTTTTACGTATCACATTTATTAAATAATAATATATATACACAATTTATTTGTTTATTTCTAAATAGTCACATTAGTAATAACTGGACTATTCTGTTGACTTACAAAATCAATAAATTTCATGTCTTAATTTATTTTCACTCATTACAAATAAAATACACTCTGCCGCTACCATGATCGAGTGACTGAGCTGTTAAATACTTTGAGAAAGTAGGATATTGCGACATAAATTAGTTCTAGATGCTAATATTGCAAAAATATATTGATTACCCGAGCTCAAGGGGCAACAAACCATATTTTTAACAAAAAAGCTTAAATTATTCCATTTAATAAAACAAAAATAAATTTCTTAAATGGAATATCTCCTTTGAACTTGAAAGAAAAGAAACTTACTTCAGAAAAAATCTAAGAGGTAATAAAAGTTAAAATACAACCTCACGTGTAAATACGTAAGAAATATATTTCCATAAATACAAAATCGTCAGGTTGTACATAATCTCATATTGATGGTAAATAATTAAACTAGCTTTTAACTTGCATAGCACAGAAGACGCGTGAAGTAAATTGAGTAATGTTCTTCATATGATAGTAAAACACCACTTGTTTTGAAACCGAATAATAGATTAATCGTCCAATATCAAAATTTGTGATGTACACAATTTGCACGATTGACGGATGCATTTGAACATATTTCTGATATAATTACTTCACCCCCAGAGATATGGCAATGTCGTACCGTCCATAGCTATGAGCCGATTCAATGACACGTCTAACAAATATTGGTATTTATTTGTAACCTGAATATTTACACTTAGGGTTTATAGATAAAAACATACCTAGAGAAACATTCTCAATAACTTCAAACGTGCATGAAAATAATTATAGTCAAATTTATGTTACAACAGAACTATGGACAGATAGCCCGTCTTTGCGTTCTCCATACGTAGACATTTTTCTATACTAATGAAATAATAAAAATATTTTTCCAAAAAAATTTCAATAAAGTTAAATTGCCATCTTTAAATCAAACTATGAATTTTTGGACGTTGTACGTTATGAGTTTCTATGGTATTTAATTTAAAAAAACATTGATATATTTTAGGTTTTAAACTACTTAAAATAATGTTGGTTTATATATTTCATTTCAATAATTAAAAACTAGTCCAATGGATTGAACACACTACCGAAGTTAAGAAACACTTATATGGTGTAAATTTAAGTTATTAATAAATTAAGAAAACATCACATAAATATGTAATGTTTATCAGGAATAATATTTAAAATTTTTTTTTAATTAACCTAGTTTCAATTTAGCTCCGTATTTAGCTCACGAAATGTCCATTACAAAAGTAAATAGATTTATGTTATGTAAAAATTATGTATATTTCATTAAATAACTTTTGAAATCCAGTCTATTAATGATGTAGTCAGAAAATTTCACTTTTTATTGCGTTCATTAATAATAAAACAATGTGTTAGGAAAATTTTAAATATCGCTCAGTAGAAGGTCCTTAAAATTTCTTAATAATTGAGAATAAATTTGGCCTTAACAAGGATTAATATTTACACTCACATAAATATTATTTACACTCGCATAAATAGTTATTACACTAAATAAATTAACAAAGATACTTGATATTAAAATGTCAAAAAAGAGTACTGCGCATATTTTCATATTTCACCTAAATTGCTAAACGTACATAATTCTACGAACACATAATATAGAAAACGAAATACAAATCGCCACTGCATATCACGCAGTCGCCATTTTAATTACCAATGTAAAATTATTCTTCGTTCTAACTAGTGCATTAAAAGTATATAGGTACAGTCTAAAAATAATACTTATATGAACATTGTCTTTCAAATTATAGTTACGCATATTTAATCACTTCTCTTTGTATATTGAAATTTATTTATAAATATATCCTCGTTTGCAAAAAAAAGCGGGCACTTATAGGAATAAACCATATCAGAGTTATTTTATCATTATTTTATGCATTTTATATGGCGTAATGATGAGAATATTGTTATTTATTATTGAGATATCGTTTTTATATGCTTCAGTCATTAAAAATGCGAATAAATAAAAAAAACTATGTAAAGTCTACAGACGAGCGTTTTCATACTGGTACATTAAAAATGCTAAAGTTTCTTTTTGAATATTTTTTATTAATTTAATATAAAATGTGAAAATTTGGTAACGAGTATGGCCTTCTCTAACTAAAATCAATGCGCTTAAACTGCTAAGCATGCTTTCGACTACATTTTATATCATTTCCTGAGGAATACGTTCCCATTCAGCGACGATCATATTTTTAAGGGCCTGAATATTTTCTGGAGCTGGTTTTATGGCTATGACGCATCGTTTGAGATTATCCCATATGTGTTCTATTGGATTGAGGTTGGGACTTCTAGCTGGCCAGTCTAACTGACGAATTCCAGCCTCCTGCATATACGCTTCAACGTCTCTAGACAGGTGGGCGCGAGCGTTGTCGTCCATAAAAATGGACTCGTCTCCAACTGCTGTTAATGCGGGTTGGGCATGAAGAATAAGAACCTCTGTTATGTACCTTTGTGCATTAAGTGTGCCATTTTCAAAAAAAACTAACTCGGTACGATCATCTGAGTTACTACCAACCCAAAACATTACGGAGCCTCCACCGTAAGGGGTGATTTCCTCAAATCACATTTCTGCTTAACATTCTCCAGGTCTTCGTAAGACTGGCCGACGTCGATCCTCACCACTAATCGATATACGAGCTTCATCGGAGAATAAAACACTATTCCAGTCTTGTTGAGTCCATGACGAAAAAATTTGAGCAAATTTCAATCTGGCAACTCGATGCTCGATATGACTCGATGCTCGTATGAGATGGACGATAGCTACGTATATTGACTGCCTTAAGTTTCCTTCTGACTGTCCATATGCTTACTCGTGTACCTCTGACGTCCTCGAAGTTCTGTTTTTGAAAGCCACGTACGTAACTTGACGATTTTGTAGCGCTTAACTGACTATGAAACGGTCGTCCCGTGGCTCAGTGCACCGTTTTCTTCTAGAACTGGGCCTTCTACTGACGGAGCCTTGTGATGAAGTTTCTTGGTATCGTTGCCAGGTCTTTTAGACGGTAAAATTATTGCGCTGCTTGAAGAAGGCTGTAGCCAGTGTTATGTGTCTCGCTCTCTCCCTCTCTCTCTTCGGCTGTTTTTTGGTGTTTTTTCGTCTTTCAGCCTTTTTACCCTCACTTACTGTTTAAACTATACAATTCGAGGTTTAAATTGACAAAGATGTTTCACTTCTATCACGTGTCGCAAGCGATTGATTATTTTTTCATCCCTTCTTTTTTCTTATCTTATGTTTTCATGACATTTGTCTAAAAATTAAAAAAATAATTATTGTTTCAGCCGTCATTACATATTACCTTAAAATTAGTGTACCGTATTATGGGTATAGCCGAATTTTAAAAAAATGGTGGCTTTATTTACCGTTACCTAGATAGTCATAAAAGTGCGGGTATTGTACAAAGATAAGACATGCATGGTTTAATATTCCATAACTTATATACACGTGTATTATGTATCCATTCCATTTATCGTATTCTTATATAAGAAAAAAGACTTACTATAAATATATATATATATATATATATATATATATATATATATATATATATATATACATATATACATATGCTTTCCTGGTTGATGCAAAAGATATTATTTATAATATCTTTTGCATCAAGTGTAATTAATTAGTCGTCTAGTCTTTCTTAATAACTATCTTTTTAATAACTCTAAAAAATGGTATTTGAAATGTTTTCCGATTCATGGATTTTGACACATTAAGACGTATAATTAGTGTCAATAAAGAAAGATTCTTTAACAATAATAATTTTTCAAATCTTTTAAAAGAATCAGTTGTCATTGACAATTTTTCGACAGTCTGATTGTCTTTATTAATAAAATAACGTAATTTGATTACATCCTCGCTTCTTGAGAAGCAGGATAAATATAAAGGCTATAACATACAGATAGATGGATAGATGGACACATGATAAATATCTTAAAGGTTCTGTTTTCTCTATTTAAATACTTGTTTTCCTGTTACGTCCTCCTGTTTCTTAATACTACCTGTAGGTGTAGAGACTTGAGTAACAATAAGGATATCAACACTAACAATAATAATGATACCTGTTATTTTATCATCTATCGTAATAAGTCCAAAAAAAATTATATGACGCTTTAAGGGAGTAATCTTTTGAAAATTGACCTTCATGTAACTCCGAAAATCAAGAGTATTGGACGCGTGCACCGTTATATGTTGTATCCTCAATTCCTCCTCTCAGTAGCAGGAAACCAAAGAATTAACGACGTCCGTTGTAGATTCTTTGAAATATCAATCCGCGTACCTAAGTTATAGGGCAATAATAATAATAATAATAGTATTAAGAACTGTTTTTATTATCATTAATAAGATTGTATAAAATAATATACTAGAGTAAGATACATCGCATTCTAAGAGAATGTTCCATATAGTCACATTCTTAAAAATGGCGGTAAATGGATTTCCCACTTTATTTTGGTAAATTCTCAAATCCAATTCCAACATTGTCAGGTTTATATTAAAATGATCTCGATTCGTGTATTCACCGCTTAATATGTAATAAAATGTTATGTCGACATACAATTCACAATGAAACGATGCACGTAAAGAATTTGTGAAGTTACATTTTAATTAAAAATATTAGATGGGTGTATCCAGGGAATATAAAGGAAATCGTCAGATTTTCGACATTTTATTTAAAAACACTTTATTCTTTGCCATTGTTTCGCTCATTTATTTAAGACACTTTTATATTCTTAACCAATCAACTAAAAATACCTTTTAGGTGTTGTACAACGGCGTTCACTGTATATATGTTTGCTAATATTTTGTTCTTTTCTTTCTTTTCAAAGGTTAGTGAAAATTTTCCTATTTGAGGTGACGAGGTCTAACTTATCATCTCAAATGGGAAAAAAATATTTTTCTTTGACGATATCATAAAAACCAGTTGATTAACAAATCTAGATTAAATACGGTACTCCAATGTGTAAGGTGCAGAAAGTTGAAGTATTATTTTATTTGGCATTGCTAACATTTGGTCGTTAAAATGTTTTTAATTATTCCTCAAACAATTGCCCATGACCATGTATTATAGAAAATTTACTTAAAGTAAAATGTGATATCGCGAATAAAAACTATTGGATTGGTAATTGGAAAGTACTGAACGTTTTAATCGCAAATATTTTTTTTAAAAATCATAGTCAATGGCTAGATATTGCCAGCGGGTGTAGAAACTTCAGTACTACGATTCAAAAAACTTATGGGAATCTGACAAACCTGCTTTGTTATCTAATGATTAATACTAAATATGATTAATTAAAGGCCGAAATAAATAAAAATCTCTTGGAGCTAAATCAGCAGAATCGGATAAATACATTAGAATTTCTTAACAAAAATCCAAGAAAAATCCTTCTGGCAGACGATAATAGCTACATGTGGCCCGGCATTACTTTGAGGAAAATATACTCTTGAACGTTCTATATGTTTGTTTTGTATTACCGTGTGAAGTCTGTTAAGTTGATTGCAGTATGTTATTAAATCTACTATGACATTTTCTAATAGTAAGTAGCTCCTAATACAAAATTCCTCTTTCATTTCACAAAACAGATAACAAAATTTATCTTGGTGAAGTTTAATTTTTGGAGTCGGTATCGGTTTTCGTATGAGATTAGCCGTTGGCGCTTTTGAATATGGTTTACGTACAGAATTCACTTTTAATCCCTGGTTACGAAGGGTAAGAACATTCGTACATAATTGGTCTAGCAGGTGTTGAGTTCCTCTAGGGGAGAAAATATTCATGCATATATTGGCATGTTGATCTAAATGAGAGGCGGTCAGGGTGTGTGGTGTGTCCACACTTTTTCCGGTGGATGCAAGTATTCCAACACTTGTTATATGACGGCAATTGAGTTTTGCTTCAAAGCAACGTGAAGTAAGTCGGAAATCCGTTTCGGTTAATTCTTTTAAAATGTCTATGTTAAAGGCCACTGACCGTCCGCTACGGGAAAAATTTTTAAATAAAAATTCCCATTTCTGAACCTCTAAACCACATGTCTTGTAGTTGTGTCAGAGACCACATCTTCACCTGATGTCAAAGAAAAACGAACAAAACACGATGCAAATGCTCTCTTTTTTGAAACTGTAAATATTGAAACGGTCCGCAGCAGTTGTCACATATTTATAGAGTTTACAACCCCCAGGCCCCGTCCGCCCTATTTTACATTTTTGCAATCTAGATAGCTCTATCACTTTTTAGAAAAAAAGAAACTTAAAAAAAACTCATTGCCTTCCTACCAACCTAATACATGATACAAGTGATCCAACTGTACCATCGACATCTTTGGAAGTATTAAAGTTCTTTTTTATATAATTAATTTAAAATTTTCATATCATTAAATTAATATTTCGCTCACCGAGTTAAAAAAATATGCCATTATGAATCTGTTCGGTCGTCATTATAAGGCTTTACATAATGAATATTTTTCTTTAATTGTAATGTATGCAGATACGTACACAACGTAACACAAGGCTATTGTGTTTTGATTTTTTTCTACTTCGTGATACACATTATAACTAAATTTTTAGAGCTACTAATTAATTATAATATTATCAATCTCGGTAAATATTGAACACGTCAGTTAGATAATAAATGCTTCTGACTTGAAATCGTACTTTTTTATCAATATAGAAATCAGGAATATATTAATTGTTCTTTTATAAATTTGTTATTAGGTTTCATTTTATTAGCATTTCATTTATATGAAATTTTGTACCCAAAGGGACAAAATATTATAAAAACATTTTCTCCACCCTTGTATTCCTTAATAATGATGCAAGTTATTGATCATGTTAAAATGTCTTCAACAACTTTATTATATATTAATTATTTTGGGCAAAGAATATGAGGATTTCAACTTTTATTTTATTTCCCAGCTTAAAGATAAGATCAAAGTACAGCTATGTTTAAATTAATATGCTATAAGAAAGTATAAAAACTTGAGAGTACATTCTGTTGAAATGATATTTATCATAAAAATATTAATGTAAATAATGCAGTAGGATTTTAAAACTAGACGATATGGTACTCATGCCTCCATTTATTGTAATTAGAATCCAGGGTTATTATCACCTGACCTGAGCAGTCTGAATACAATTAGGAAGCTGTGAATGAAATACTCGTTGTATTATATTACGCAGGGATAAAAGCCCTGCGAAGTATAATATCGCCGCAATCTGGACTGACTGTATCCTATTATAATTCGACTTCCTATTTATGACTTTCTTGCTGAACTTTTTCATTCCTTCATGTACCATATTCTACATTATTTTTATTTTACAGATCTATATCTACAATAACTGAAGGTATAAAATATTTCTGCATTATTTAAAGACAATTATGATTGCATGAACTGTCGATTTTTTTAAAATTATATCGATATTTTAGTGATCACGACTTAGTTTTAATTCCAACAAATTTTTGTTGATAATTAGATTGAAAATGACATTATTTCCAAAAAAATTAAATACAAACATTAATGCTTATAATGACCTAGCTGAAGTTAAATGATAAAAAAGAAGCATTTGTGAAAGATCGTTATTTCGAGTTATTACTAGAGAAATAAATAAAATTTACTCTATAAAATTTCTCATTGAAAACTTACATAATTTTAAAAATGTCTATTTATAGGATGAGCTCAATTTATGCAAATGTTTCTATCATTGCATGAAATGTTCAGTAGATAACATTAATCTACTTGAATATCAATTCTCAATGATATTCTACCCAAGGTACTTGAACCAGCTGTTAAGTCTGCAACTATGAACGGTATATCGTCTTCATTTGTTTCTAGTGAACATCAATTTACGCTAAGGTATACCTGTGAATGCAAAGTTGAATCAAAACTTCTTGCGATAAAATCCAAATCAATGGGAATTGATGGCTAAAATATTAGTGTTTTTAAACCTATAATAGATATCGTGTTTCCGGTCATTGCTGATATTTTTAATACCTCTTTGGCAACTGCTGTCTTCCTTTTGGAATCGAAAACAGCCTATTTTGCGATACCTAAAATTTTATTACTTACGCAACCGAAGGATTTTCGGCCCATACATATCCTACCACTTCTATCTAAAGTCTTTAAACATATTGTTCATGGTCAACTCGTTACTTTTTTCAATACTCATAAGTCTCTAAATCCACTTCAATCTGACTTTAAAGCTGGCTACAGTATCACAACTGCCCTTGTTAAGATTACTGTTGATATATGCTTGGCTATGGATAATACACAAGACGCTGTCCTTATGCTTCTTGATTTTAGCATTACATTCAACTCTGTTGACTTCGATATTCTTCTTGCCTGCTTGAAATATCCTAATATATCCCAACATTTACTTGAATGATTTAGTTCATATCTCCATGGTCACAGGCAATGTGTTAAGTTGTCAGATACGTATCCTGAGTGGACTTATCTTACAGTTGGAGTACCTCAAGGTGGAGTTCTATCTCCTCTTCTCTTCTCAGTATTTATTAATGATGTAGTCGTGCTTTTCTAGCGATTATCATCTCTATGCTGATGATCTACAAATCTATGTGCATTCGAACATCCATTCCTTACCAAAAACCATTGACATCCCTAATCGAGGTCTCGCTTCAATTGGTAAGTCGCCTCATGAAATGGGCCTTTTGGTTAAACCATATAGGTCAAAAGCTATAATTACTGGTAGTCAAAGACTGACTTCTAAAGTAAACCTTCCTAGTTTACCGAAATTAGTGCTGAATGGTATAATAATATCATACACGTCAACTATTAATAACCTGGGCCTACTGTTCGACCAAAATCTTAATTGGCGGCCTCAAGTAAATAATGTAAGTCGTCGTGTTTTCAAGAGGATACACACTTTGAAACGTCTTCAAAATTTTTTACCGACTAAAATAAAAATCTATTTTTTTCAAACACTTTTATTACCATTAATTGATTATGGAGATGTGTGCTATCCAGATCTTAATGAAGACTATTTGTGCAAGTTGGAACGTCTTCAAAATTTATGCATCCGGTATATCCTCGGCCTCAGAAAATTTGATTATATTTCTAAATACAGGTCACTTCTCAAACGGCTAAAGATCCGTGATCGACGCCAATTTCGCATATTTACACTTCATTTTAATATATTAAAAAATCCTCACAGTCCAAATTATCTTAGTGGCAAATTTAAAGATTTGTCTGCTCACGGCCTTGGCATACGACCTGAAACTTTACTCACCCTACTTATTCCTAAACATACCTCTACCACTTACGAAAAATCCTTTACTGTCCAAGCAGCAAAAATTTGGAATCACCTGGATCCTGACATCAGGAAAATCACGTCTTTAAATATCTTCAAAGATCTAGTGAAAAAGTCCTGCGTCTCCTGAAACATTTTCCTTTGCGTCCTTGTCCTTTCCTGTCTTTACCATGCTAAATCATGTCAATAGTTTTTTTTTAAATTTTTTTCATCTGATGTGAGTTAAGTAACCATAATCCATCAGCAAAATAATAACATCCGATTGATAACGGCGAACTACTAAGAACCAACTCAATATACACATAAAATAAATTAAGTTACAAGAATGCTAAGTTAACTCACAACATCCGATGGATAGGAGTAAAATACTAGGAAGCTACTCAGCATAAATGTATAATAAATTAATCTTCAATAACGCTTTTTTTTCAATTAATCTTCAAAAAAGTTAGGACGAGCACAATATTTCACGACCCTTGATTTGGCTTTCGGTTACCATCAAGTGGAGATGAACTAATCTGATATAGAGAAAACCGCATTTTCCACAAACAGAGGACATTACGAGTTCCTTAGAATGCCATTCGGCCTTAAGAACGCCCTCAGCACGTTTCAACGACTAATGAACACGATCTTAAGAGGTCTGCAACCTGGGTACCTTGATGACATAATAGTTCACTCAACATCACTGCAAGAACACATAACAAAACTGGAACACGTATTTGATAGACTCAGACAATGTAACTTCCAAATACAATTAGATAAATTGGAATTTCTTCGTAAGGAAGTAGACTTCCTCATACATACTTTAACAGATAACGGTTTATGCCCTAATCAAGATAAGATAAAATCTGTTATTAATTTCTCTATTCCAGAAACTCAAAAACAGATTAAATCATTTTTAAGTTTAGTAGGATATTATAGAAAATTTCTAAAAGACTTTGCCAAACTAACTAAACCGATGACTGGTTGTTTAAAAAAGAACGCTAAAATTATCCACACTCCCTATTTCATAGACTCTTTTGAAAAATGTAAACAACTCTTAACGAACGCACCCCTATTATAACACCCTTATTATGACAAACCATTTATCCTTACAACAGACGCTTCGGATTTTGCACTCGGCGCGGTATTATCACAAGGAATAGTCGGATCCGATAAACCGGTCGCGTAAGCTTCTCGAACGCTATCCGACACAGAAGTGAAGCTTTCAGTAATAGAAAAGGAACTACTCGCAATCGTATGGGCTACGAAACACTTTAGACCGTATTTGTATGGTCAAAAATTCACTATTTACACCGACCACAGACCACTAACATGGCTTATGACATTAAAATATCCAAATTCAAAATTACATCGTTGGAGGCTTAGATTAGCAGAATATAATTATGACATAATATACAAAAAGGGTAAACAAAACACAAATGCAGACGCTTTATCTAGAATTAAACTTTTTCACAATAGCATAGATTCATTACACGTAAACACAGACGACGAACAAATCATAGGTGAAATTTTAGAATTAGAAATCCAGACAATAACTCAACCGGATACAAATGGAACAAATACTCAAAATCAAAACCAGAATCGTGATCAAATTTTAAACGAATCAACAGACTTAGTGGAAACCACGCATACACAGCCCGATAACGAGACGATAGGTATACCAATAACGACAGACGCTATAGATAGGCGACGAATACAATTTCAAATTAGAAAAACTCCAGGAACAAATTACAGAGTAGAAGATAGGTCGACTAATTCACAAACGATGATAAAAGACGTCTTCATACCGGTAAAAAATACAGAAAAACAAACCATTCAGTTTTTGATAGAGCATACAATTGCCGATAGAATTTTCTATTGCTATTTTTACGACGAAGAACTGTATCATATATTGTCTAAAGTTTATACCACAATATTTAATAATCGTGGGCCAAAATTAATAAAATGTGCATCACGTATTACAGTAGTCGAAACTAGAGCCGAACAGAATGAGCTTATAAAACAATACCACGAAGGAAAAACAGTACCCATGTCATGCTCAAGTTACGTCAAGAGGAAAATGCGCATGCTTAACGAATCTGAACAACCGCGATACATGAACGTAGGAGTGAGAACACTCCAGGAATCGAGATGGCTCGATCCCATCTAAGGGATGAAGGAGTTAAGTAACCATAATCCATCAGCAAAATAACAACATCCGATTGATAACGGCGAACTACTAAGAACCAACTCAACACAAACATAAAATAAATTAAGTTACAAGAATGCTAAGCTAACTCACAACATCCGATGGATAGGAGTAAAATACTAGGAAGCTACTCTGTATAAATGTCTAATAAATTAATCTTCAATAACGCTGCGAAGCCAACAACATCCGATGGACATTATATTACTGAGAAGCAAGTCTGCTGACTTTTCTTCAAAAACATTAAATAAAACCAAGTTTCTCAAAACGCAAGCGTCAGCAGAGGAGACCTATAAAATAGAGTCCGAGCAACTGACAGGGAGAGTCTACCAGCCAACGTCTTAGAGTTAACGTTGTTCAAAATTGTTAATTTTAATAATTATTATTGAAAATGTTAAATAAATAAAGTATATTTATAATCAGTAATAGTTAAATATATATTTTTGAGTATCCGCTGAACGCGATACGTAACTTGTGCCATAAAGAAATTTCATTGCAAAATCTCTTAGAGTATACCAACTAAATTTCAATACAAATTGTTATGGTTGGCTGGAAGAGATTACTGATATAGCAATAAGTCCGCCATATGCACTATACATAGACGTTTATAAATAAAATAAATAAATCAATAATATTAGTACAAAATTTTAAAATAGCCAATTCAAGTTTTTAAAAATCTATATCAAGGATAAAAAATAACGAAACTAACAAAGAAACAGATATAATCAGTGCGTAGCGATAATTTAAACTTTAACTTATAAAACAAAAATAGGTGTATATATAAAGATTGTTTCGTAAAGTTGTGCATATTTATTTTACTATAATATAATAAATCCCTCTTTATTACCATAATATAGTGTACGATAACATCTTATAAATTACAAACGTAAATTCGTGCTATCTTAGTTCTATCTGAAAGTTTCTTGAATAGTGTTCTAGATGTCCTAGAGGTACGAACAATAAAATACTACAAGTGCTTATTCCTGTCGTAATAAATCATCCGAATTACTGTACTTGTACATTTCTACGAAATATGAAGTGCGAGATATCAATCAAAATTAAGTACCATATCTAGGTCATTTTAATTACTATAGAGGTAAGCTGTCAGATTCTAACTGGAAACTTTGAATGAAATAATGTATTCCAAACGAATATGGAACCAACGTTTATTCTAGTCATACATTCAAAATGTAGTGTCTGTCGGTACACACCTTTTCATTTTATTTTTAAAGAGGTATTTAATATATACAGCTATTAGATTATATTTGCGCCTTTTATTCGACTCCGTGGAAGCAAAGGGAGCGTAATATTTCTTTGTAAATTATGCTCGTTTGTATTTATTAATTAAGGATTTTTTATTCCCTCGTAGATCCATTTAATAAAGAAGGACCTTAATAATAATTGATTCGACGCATGAGATGTCATTAGATTTGTCTTGATCTGCGTATGATATAATAATATATGACTCCTAAAAAAGGAATCGTTGCATACAGATGTGATGCTAGTACTGGAACGGATAATCTTATTTGGATAAATGATATATCGTTGTGTCTAAATATTACTTCTAGTGCCGAAACGGACAATACTATTCAAATAATGAAGTATTATTGTGTCCACATGTTTATTCTCTAGTATTAAAATGGATAAATCTATTAAGATGAATGAGGTATTGTTGTATTCAGATATTACTCTCTGGTACCGAAAAGGATGCTCCTGTTTAGATTTTTCTTTCTTAATTTCGCTTTTCGAAGATTTATAAAATTATATAACCGGTCGTTATAAAATTATATAACCGGAGTTCAACGTAAAAAATAAATAATTTTCAAAGCAATCAATATGAATATCAAATCAAAAGTTATATTCAGCAGATTCCGAAAATATATCATTTGTTTTACAAATAGATAGGATATTTAATAAAAAGTGTTTAAAAACTTTGGTTTGTTAAACTTAGAACTTGACTTCGTGCTACTCTGTAAAATTTTAACTAATAATATCTTTCTAGCTCCTTAATCGTTTGAAATAAAATCGAAAAAAATTTTGCTTCACAGAGGCCAAAAATGTTTGATTCTAAAAGGCTTTGAAATACCCAAAATTGTTAAATTATATAGTCTTGTATAAAAATGACTAAAAACAAATTTAAAAAAGAACTAAAAAAATAGATTTATAAATCATGCAAGAAAAAGTTACAAATATAGGACAGATGACAAAGTTTGAATTTGGTTTGTCAACTTTTATATCATAGTTACGTTATTTTCTATTACAAGTCATAGTTTTACATGCCAGTACTGTAAACATTTTTGATAAGCATAAGCCAGAAAATTCTGATACCCGGACCGTTATAACTTGAGGAAAATTAATTTAAAAGTTCTAATATTGTTTAAAATATGCTATAATAAAACTGTAACAAAGAAATATTGATCATTGAAATCATTTACCACATTTTTATTAGTTCGTTTTCTTGTCTTATTACTTATTTGTTTGTCCGGATCAAATTTGGCAAACGGCTTTAAATTAACTTAGCCTTAAGTTAGAGACTTGAAACATTAAACGCTGCTCAGAACAAGACAGTGATGCAATATTAACTTACTTCCTTCTCTGTCTTTTTGTTTGTCTATTGGATACAGAAATTAACAAAATTTAATGACTTTTAAGCGTTTTTTTTATAAATGCTATTAACGCCAGTGAAATAAGTATTTAGTTTACTGACAATACAAAGACGGTTAATTTATATAACGTAATATGTTTGAAATAAAGAACGTATTACCTAGATATTTAAAATCGATTGCAATTTTTCATACACACAATACTTAAAAGCAGATAATAATTATTTATGTAATTTTTAAATTGTGATAACAATTTTAAAATAATTTCCCCTGCCCCACAAAGACTAATAGACAGATACAAATTTGTAACCACATACATTTTGTGCTGGAAATTTGTCATTATAGATGTTTAATAGCTGTGAAAATACTTATATAATCTAAAATGAAAAATATGGGGCACAAGCCCACCTAAGTCGATTATTTTATTCATCGGCATTACGTAAATAACTAAAATAAAGGTATCCCTTGTAGCCACAACTTCAAGTCTTGGGCAACCAATTAAATAGTAATTTATTTATAATATTGCGACGTTAAAAAAATAAAATATCGAGAGTATTGTCTAATATATCTAATAATATGGCTAAGCATGGAGTGTAGTCGTAAAAAAAGTACGCGATAGCAATGACGCGTTCAAAAATCAAATATTTATTGAACGGTTTAAAATAATTTTATATGTAAATAAGTATATTTATTTATTCATGCTTTAACTTACATAGAATACATACATGTGGCCGATTTAATTCTACATGAACAATCTCTCTCAGTCAACAACATTTATTAAATATAAGCATTTTGTGGTGTGGATGACTTTAAAAGACATAAAAAAAAGAAAACGAAACTTAGTATATAACAATTAACGAGAAATATCATAATAAATTAATAAGCATAACTAAGCTATATGTGAATAACACAAAACAAAAAAAAGTTTGTTATAAATCTTGACATGGTTGGGAATATGGGAAACAGAGTGGAATTAGAGACGGTAGGACAGGGGGATTCTGAATGCAGGGACTTTTCAGGCATTCATTGAATACCTTTCAGAATCTAGTCACTTCCAAAATCTTATAGCTTGGATCGCGAAGGACTTTTCATGAAAGGTGGTCGTTTATTTTGAAAAAAGGAGAATGGGCTGATTTTCAGAGCCCAGCACTATACTATGTACAGACGAATAAGTAAATCTGCTTCTAAGATAAGTAGCATTATTCAAAACGTTTATTAGGTGTAATTTAGCATGTTACAGTTTAAAAATACCAGAAATAGCTTTTAAAATGTCAAACAGACAGATTTCATTGCAAATCAGCATGATCACTTGCTTTTTTTTGTTTGTTGTTTAACCCTCGATTACTAACGTGCATTAATTTTCTTTAACTCTTATGTTACGTCCTGTAGTAGTTTAAAAAACGTACCTTATTTTTTAAAATTATTTATTAGTGATTTTGTTTATTATCTTACTTTTTTTTGTATTTAGGTCTATAGTATAGTTGTTTTACGTATAATAAATAAAAAACAGACATAATTTGCTAAAGCATTTATTGAAGAACTGGAAGTAAAATAAAAAAAACTAACAATTATAAAAGTAGCCTCTTTGCTTTGGTTTTAAAACTGAAGCATTACTATCAACATTTTAAGTCAGATAACAGTACCTAGTTTAAAAAATAGACACTTTCCAAGGGAATGCATTACAAGCCGACTTAGAATTCTATAAACATAAGGGTTTTAAGCAGTCATGAAGTTTTTGAATGATTTTGTTTGAAACATAACAGTTTTTACGGGTTTGATGTCCAATAATTTCGGGTGCAATTTCAACAATTGAAAGAACTGCTTGGCCAAGAATAGCTGCTTAAGGTCTAAAAGCGGTTTATCATTTTATAATATTAATGCGTTTTAAGTAGCTATTTCGATGATTCCATAAAACATTACTATCTACTATCATCTTGAATGTCCAGAACACGTATGGTCGGTATTACAGTGTTATTTTTTTACATACAATAAGGTAACAAAGTTTTGGCTTTTTGCAATTTCTTCTTTGTCTGACTCATGTGACGATTTCTTTATTATAGACTCATTCAGTATCTCTGTTATTGCCGTCAGATAAAGAGTCGTGACCTGACTGCAAAAACTGATTTTCACAAGTTAATGAATCTTCCAACTCTGAATAATTGAGATTATCAATCAAAATGTTCTCAATATTTTCACTTCTGTCGTTAATCTGAAATTGCCTAAGCGATCTCGAGTCGCGATTTTGAAGTCGAAGGGGGTTTATGAGCGATCATTTTATCCGTATAACAAAAAAAAATACTTCATAATAAAACTTACATTAACTCCGATGCTAAGTTTCACAGACGTCAAGGCGTTAATATTCACCTGCTTGAACTGCACTCTATCCCCAACCACCACCACTGCGTTTGCATCATTGAATTCCAAGAAGGTACTGAGCAGCGCAAGTTTATACGCTCCAAAGCCGACAAGTTATTTAGTTTTTAAATATGCATTGACGTCTCTGAGATTTATGTCAGTAGTTAAGGTATAAGTTCCAACTTACTACAACTTGTGAAATGTTTGTTTTTATATAACAATTTTACAACTGAGACCTCTATTATTGTATTTGAAGTTTTATAGTCTTATTTAAATATGATTTATTAACAATGAATGGTATGTAAACGCATTGCACTGTATAATAATACTTTTTACTTTAGAGTATTCTGTGAATTTTTGGGTAACAAAATTGTTTCGTGTCCATTTTATAAAAAAAAATTCTACCGTTCCAGTCGAAAAGCAAAATTTAAATTTGTAGATGGTTAATTGACACAACACTTCAATTGATATAATGAGTTTCATCAAAATTGAGAGCGTAAAATCATTTTTTCTTGAATAAATTATATGAATTAATATTTTCAGATATTTATACTTTAATTAAGTACTGAGAGCCGATATATGTATATATATATATATATATATATATATATATATATAAATTTATTTCATCATCAGCCTTTGTTCGTTACTTTGCTCCTATCAAAATTTAACACAATTATTTTACGAGTGTTTCCTTTTTATATCTATTAACCAAAGAATGGAGGTGTAAGATTTTGTAAGTTAGGAATAAAAAAACATGTGCAGATAAACAACCAAATATTTAAAAAAATCGTCTTGTAGTTAATTTACGGTAGGTAACAAAAACACATTCACAGTTACTGTAGGTAACAAAAAGAATATTTGCTAGTTGCCCACCTGAAGATATTGTAGTGCAACGAAACCGTGGTATAGAATTTTAAAAAAGTAGAAATAATACTACATCACGGAGTTTCATTTAATTGTGAATAATGAGTTTCTACCAAATTAACGTCAAATATATTTAAAAAGCACTTTTCTAAAAAATATTGCTTCCACGCTAAACCTATATGTTATGCTATAATTTTATTATATGCCAGCTGTCAATTGCTTGTAATTGCATTTTCAAGTTTTGTATTTTTTCCTCAACCAATCTCCTCTTTCAGAAAATGCTGTATTTAAAGTTTGTCGTCAGTTCAGGTTAGATTATTCTTGAGATTTAAATAGTTTTTGTTTGTTTTAAAGCCTACTGGTTCCATTAATTGTCTGTAGAGATATGGTTTGTTTTGGGTATAAAAAATTTACCCAAAACACATTTTCATATTAAACTAAAGTTATTTAAGATGGGATTTATTGATAAATACGTGTAATAATAGTCTTTAATAATGAAAATACGTTTCATCAGTCCCACTTGCAAATATTGATGAACAAAAAAGAAAAGCTATAATGAGTATACAAAGCACACTTTAAACTATGAATACTTCGATAACAGTTTAGATGTGGGATAAAAATATTTTTTAAAAATAAAATCACAAATTACTAGAGTGCACGTCCGTAAAAAATGTAAAATTCAATACGTAAAAATAAACATTGCTTATCAGATTTAGATAAGATTATTATTTAAAAAAAAAAAGCCTTATTTCAAGTGAAGCCTTATTTAAAAAACAAATGTATTTATATCGATAAAAATCAAGGAACAGTAAATACTTTTTCAAGTTTTTTTAGAAAAATTTCATTTGAAAATATTTCCAGTTGTCATATTAACAAGATTAGTGATTTATTTGAAAATAATGTATTTCAAACATATCACTAATATTATTAATATGACCAAAAATAAACATTCCTTTTGGTATGTAAATTAGTTCTCTCCGCTCTGGTGTAAATAGCGGTACTATTTTCACTAGTGTCCATTTAATACAGTATTGGTAATTATCATAAGCATTATTTATTATCCATTCATTTTATTTTTACGCGCAAATATAACTTTTTATTTAAATTATTCCCTCACACAAAAATGATCTCCGAAATATAATATTTAAAAACAATCAAAATGCCTAATACATCGGTCCTGTACATAGAGAATGTTATATGTATATTATTTCATCTTTGAGGATAATGATAAGAAATTTTATGAAATTAGTTCGAGTGTTTTTCTATATAAAATAACAAAGCAATGACTTAGAACTTATACATTAATACCAAACTTGCGAAAAAAAAGTTGCTAGTTTATAAATAGTTTCGGCTTATATTGTTTCATAATATTTATCAGGTAAAATTAAGAAACTTAAAAATTATTTTATGTGGGAGGCCGATAAATGTAATAGCAAATATAATATTCAGAGCTTAGTTCGCACCTCAGCTCATGTCTTTCAACGTATCTAAAATTTGATAATGTCACATGGAACTAAATATTATTCTCTGATGTCGATATGGATTTCAAGTCTAAGTGTATTTCTAGGATATTTGTTGCTGAGCCATTTCTGGAAAGAAAATACTGGACGAACATCAATTTACTACAATGATATCTGTTCCGATACGCAAAGCACACACATTAGATTTCACAATATTCGACAACAAGAACACCTCTCAGCTTATTCCTGCTCTACCTGCGATTGTGAGTGATTGATATCCCAAATTTTTTTCCTGTTTTTGATTGATATCCTAAATTCGCTATTCACTCATAGCAAAGGTCAACGCACAAAGAAATTAAATATGCTTATTTTTGCGAAACACATTACTAGTTTGCTGAATACTCGTTTACTGTTTTTACTGCCCAATCATTATATGGACTAGACATCGATGTCAGAAATGTTTATCAAATTACCTCTCCGCCATACCGTATACGGGAACGTTAGTCTACTGAAAGATACAGTGAAAGAGATAGATAGATTTTTGGAAAAAACTTAATGATTAACAATGGTAAAATTGCACTTTTTTGAGTAAACTGTAATAACAAATCCAGTTTACAATTCGGCAAATTGTAACAAGATGCCAATCACGAGTGTGGATGATGGGCGATGAAGGAAAAAAGATGTGATAAAGATAAATTTCGATTTCGAATAAATATCGTCAATATTAAGCTGATTTTTCTCAATAATGACATGAATAAATAATAATAATATAAAAATTAAAACTTTAAAACAAAAAGAAAATATTCTACTTCCCATAACTACAAAATAACAAACGCAAAAAAGTATTAACTATTAAAAATACGAGTTCAGAAATGGTTACTTTGCGACACAAAATTCGTGAAAAGAATTGGCTTCTCTCTTCCAAATTCATGTACACTCTTACGTTTACTATATAAGCGACACATTCGAGTAGATACCGACTTCAAACAATTTAACTGTAGCAATATTTTGAAAATTTACTCAAGACCGGAAACGATATTGCACAGCAAAATTCCGAGTAAATACTTGTATTTTTTTTATTTCATACCTTCTATTGCGTTTACTATTCCATGGTTATTGAAATTAAGTGTTTTTTTTGTCCACAAAACTACGTGATGTAGTATTATTTCTACTATCTTTAAGTTCTTTACCACGACCTAAGTTTCGTTGCATTACAACATCTTCAGGTGAGCTATTAGCATAGATTAGAATCTTTGTGACGGAATTAATGAATTGCACGAATAGAATTACGTGATGGTCTGCGCAGCCCAAGTAATATGCCCGACTGTCGGTTCACTCGCTTGTAATGTGTCGTAGCGTCTTCGTTCACTCCGACGTGTTCTTGACCTAGTCAAATTCTTAAATAATATCTATTTGCTCGAGCTCTTTTCCTCTCTCCTTGATGCATTTTATTTTCCTAGTGGGGTTTTATTTTTCAATTTACATCGATTTTTGATAATTTTTAATCTTCCAAGGCTTTCGAACTGAAAATTTTCAATTTTTTGTACTCAAAACACTGCGAGGTTTGACAACTTTTTTTCACAATATTAGATAATTTTCCTTTAATATTAGAAAACTTTGAGTGAGATAATAAGATAATTCCGTAGTAAGATTATAATGCATGATTTGAATTTAATTCGTGGGTAATAACAAGAATGAAAAAAAAATAACATGAATATTTCATGCTCTTTAAATGCAGTAAAACCATACTTCACTAAATATACATACATACATACATGCTTACGTATGTATATATATATATAAATATATATAAACATATATATATATATATATATATATACATATATATATATATATATATATATATATGTGTGTGTGTGTGTGTGTGTGTGAGTATGCATATACCGATGTATCAAATAAATATATTATTATTTTTGGAAAAATTCGAATGGTAATGGTAATTTAATCAACGTTTAATAGTTATCATGAATTAAGTTATTCTGGTCATATTAATTGTCGATATTTTTTGTAAAACTGTTTAAAAACTGTAGACTACTGATGTCGATATTTTTTGTAAAACTGTTTAAAAACTGTAGACTAGGTTTAAGAATACCTTGGGATGAAAAAAAAGGATACACATAACAAATAATTAATCAAAACTTCTAAATAGGAAAAGTATTAATTTTTTTCCTTAAACGGGAAAAGTTATTATAAACTTAGTTTCCACAGAAAAAAATGAGAAAATTATAATAAGCAATAAATAAATTAAACACAATATTTAACGAGATACTAAAGATATTTAATAAACTCCCTTATAATAAATGCTAAATACGGGCAAGTGACGTCATAACTCAGTTGTGTTTTTTATGGGCCGTTTTCGCGCAAATTTTAGTTTCTCAGTTTTAAAGTCGTTATAACTTTATAATCGAAAGTCCTAGACACGTTATATTTATTTTAACCATTTATAATGTTATTACTTATTATATTTTAGTAATAAAAAAATTAGTGCAATACTCTATTACTATTGTAACTAAAATTTTAAGAGTTGTGCGTTAATGTAATTACTGTGTTATTTAATCATTCCCTGAATTTATAGATTAGGTAGATCATTTTAAAACTCTTCATATAAAGTTATATTTTTATAACTACAATTAAATATGTTATGTAATAAATTATAAAACTACTATTGATGCTAACTCAATAAGTATTGATATTTCGATTTGTGAATACTTGCTGAACTTTTCTATTATTTCTCGTGACTGATATGGGTTAATGTACGCTTTTTAGAAAGATGAATACGGATTATACTTTTCTTTTTATAACCAAAGAAATGATTTTTTTTTAATTTTGTTTTCTGATGGTTTTAGTAATATGAAAAAGGTTTTTGTTAATTATGCTGGATTGTTGTTTAATTGTAACACATCCTTGACATATTTTTATTAGCTGAGATTCCGTAAAGAAACAGATATATTAATAATTAAAAAAATGTAATTTAGTTTTATGAAAATTGTTTCGGGTACTGTCTCTATTTTACCTGTATTGAGTCTAAAATAACTCTTACTGCAACAAAATATAATTATTAGAAATGAACCGAAATAAATAACCAAAGGGAATAAATAATGCAGTGGCACTGGCAGAAAATTTTTCCTTGATATATTCGTAGTTTTTTTTTCCTTGATATATTCGTAGATATAAAATTGTCGATATTTCTTATTCACCAAAAAGAAAGTTTAATGGTCATATATAACTGGCACCCTCTGCAACTCGATCTGATTGCGTGTTGTCTTTTGTAGAACTTCTGACTTCGGAATAACATATCGTTTTTCTTCGTTCTATTAATAGTTTAACGGTATTACTATTAAGTTTTCGTGATGTCATTTAGATGTGGATATCTAAGAGTTTTCGATAAACGAAAGCACGAAGGAGTTTTAGAAACTCTGGTAATATTGTGGGTTTGTTTTAATTTTTCTGAATGTGAAATAAAAGATCTAGGTCTGAAAAAAAAAGCATAATGTCCAGGTATATAGAATGTATTTATTTAATGTTACACACAGAAAAACTAATATTTGAAATAAATGATATTTGTTTTTTTTTCTCAATTTCATAGTATAGACATTATATAAAAACAATATGTAATGTCCGTAGTCTTTTACGGATTTGTAGTTTTGACCAACTGAACAAAACAAAAAAACAATTAAACTTCCATTGGATTTTAACGTTTACATGTATACAATATCCAACTTTTAACCAAGTTGTCCCATTGTGCAAAAATATTGGTATCAAAAATTGTAAAAGCAACGCCGCTGAGTCATTGCGATTAATATAAAGAATATGGACTTTTCAATATTTTTCTATAATGCAGTGCTTGGAATCTCATTTTGTTTTAATGTTGACGTATTATTAGTGGCGATGGAATATAACTGTACCGTTAAATTTTAGTACACATTTAAATATGTGTCAAAACCAAAATTATTTGTTCAAAAACAATCCATTCTACTCAGACAAAGCTTTCCTAAAATAATATAATCATAACATTTGAATGTATTTATATGCATTGCCATTTTTGAATTTTCGCATCACACAAGATAGCGTTTTGACGTGTTCGTCTGAAGTAAAAGATAGTCATATCAATGAATTATGAGAAAACCTTCCGTTCCAGGGAATAAATTAAAAATAATTGCCATCGTTAATGACTAATCTCCCAGCGTAATGCCACACCTTTCTATTATAATTGAATTTTATTTTGAATTATTACTGACATATTTTTAGTACAATAACATTGTATTTACCTTTTATAATTGCTTTTTCCTATTAAATTGAGTTGAAAATGACTTTAGGTAAATCTTAAGTAATTTAGTCATTCCTATACCAATTTACAGAAAATTGCTTTTTTTTATTTGGTTAAAAGTGTAATAAAACAGGACACCGTTAAATTTAATTAAACAACCCCGTTAAACAGCCCCGTTATATATATATATATATATATATATATATAATATATATATATGTACATATATATATATATATATATACATATATATATATATATATATATATATATATATATGTGTGAGCAGCCTTTTAACAGGTCGACATCAATGAGCGTCTTTGCGCCCTTTCGAAAACCATTTGCTGCAACCGCCATCTCGGTTTATAATTGACAGATAACTTGTTGCTACAGCCAAGTGGTTTAAATATGTGACGAGATGAATATGGACTAGCTAACAGTTTTAATTTTTGGCGTTAAAATCGTGAAATAGTGGATTCTGTAAGAATTCCCTTAAATATTACTTTTAATCGCCAAGTAAACTTTGTGTAAGTAAACTTAGGTTTTAATAAAGAACAGACGTTAATACGGTAACAAACAATTAATGTTTCACACAAATTAAGTTTTTTTTACACGATGGAATTAATATTTTTTAATTTAAAGTAGGTTTAATAAAATACAATTTCATCGCTTATACACACGTTTAATATGGCATATAATGGGTAATTAATAAGTGAAAAGTGATTACCACTATTCCTTACATAACATATTTTCCATCTCACGTTCAAATTGAGTTTTCGTTTAATATAATTATTTTAAGTACAAAATGTGATTACCAAAAATGCCGTTTTTTATTATTAATATCTGAAAAATTGAGGAAAAATATTCAAACTTTTTCCCAAAAGAATTTTTTAGAGCTTTAATCAATTGTTTGAGAAGATTTTATCCTATAATTAAATTGTTTTATTAGACAGCGTTTTACTCATTTACACAGCAAAGCCTTTAATACCCTTTACCCATTCAACTAAAAATAACCTTTTTATGGCGTTTCAAATAACTAGCGCTCGCTTCATATCGGCTTGATCGCTTGTTTTCTTTTATGAAACTTTTAACTATGAAGCGATCTTTTAATTTTTCTTTTTTCTTTTCTTTCTTTATTAGAAAATGGTCGTTAATGTTGTTTATAGATGATTATATTTTATACAAATGTTGGTTTGTTTCGCTAAAAGTATTTACTTGCCTTCATTTTACGAATAAAATATCGCCGATTCTGGTATTAAATTGTTTGATAGTAAAATGAGAGATTTGGACTATTTATTATATTTGCCTGTAATCTTTTAAAACATTTTTCTTCATTATTATGACTTTCTCCTTTTCGGAGATGGAGGTGGGATATGTTTTTTGTTTGAAATTCTTAGTAATATTTGTAGAGCTACCTTTTATGAAATTCAAAAAAATATTTCACAAAACCTACTTTTTAATGAATTAGAGATTTACAAAATATGAAAATAAAAAATGAATGTTTGATTTGCCATTTCTTAAATAGATAAATGTTTTTTATATTAATTATTGAAATATGTGCTGGTTAATATGTTATACCAATCTGCCAAATATAAAATTTTTACGTCAAAATGGTTCTCAATAAAAGGGCAGTGAGAAAAAAACAGACAGATGGTTACCCGAGAATTTTTTGGAAGCCCCTTTTTTGTTTGACATACGGTACGCAAAAATCACAAAATTATTTATAGATTAATCAAATATAAACAAAACTTTGTTCAAAAAATATGACGTCATAAGTTAAAAAAAGCTTAATTTAAGTAATAAGAAATAGGTTCTCTTTAAAGAAGAACTTTTCTTCGTTTGAAATTAATCCGATAAGAAAGAAATATTTTAAAATAGAAAAGAATTCTATTTAAAAAATTTATTCAAATATTAAAATTTTATAAAAAATATTCAAGTGGAAGGCGTAAACAGATTTCACACAGATTTCCTTTTGTTCATCGAGAAAATTATGGCAAGGCTTTTATTTAGGAGAGATACAACCTTTAAAATGAACAAATTAATCAAAATAAGTCACTATAAGTGAATTAGATTTTAGTCTTTCTTAATTAAAATATTTAAATCGTAACCATAATTTTCCACGCTCTTTACCATAATGTAAAATATACATTTCAAATACGGTAATACAAAACGAATTTATGATCAAATTTCCATACTTTAGGGGAAAACGATTTCATAATATGATGTTGGTCTTAGGTAAAAAAACCCTAAACACTTAACAAATTAATCCATGAAAACCCACGAAGGAAAACTTCGTTATTAACGAGTATTCACCATGCGTTTCCCATCAGTAACTGTAAATATCATATCATGCTTATATATATATATATATATATAACGTCTCATTAGAAAGTAGAAAAACAAAGATAAGAAGTCAACATAACTACATATAGGATAAATAAATATTTTCAAATTTACTTTTTGATTGTGATAAAATTAAAGTAGTCATGTGAGTGCAATGTAGTCGTGCACATTACTAAAAGAGCACTTTAGAAATTTAAAAAAATATTTTCGTATGAATTTTTAATTTGTCATTAAATTGTTATTAATAAATTCGGCGTTGTTTTATTCGTAAAATTAATGTAAGTGAAGATTTTTAGCCAAATCATGCCAACTATAGAACTAAATATACTCAGCGATAAAGAATAATGAATTACTATGTTCTATTAAAAAAAACGAAAAGGTCGCTTCCAAGTTAAAAGTTTCATAAACGAAATAAAGCGATCGACCCGATGTAAAGCGAGTGCTCGTAATTTGAGACGCCATAAAAACGTTATTTTTGGTTAAATGGGTAAAATGTATTAAAGTCTTTCCTATGCAAATGAGCAAAACACTATCGAATAAAACAATGTAATTATAGGATAAAATCTTTTCAAAAATTTATTCAAGAACAAACAATATAATTTATTAGAGTCCGCGGTGTTTTATTCGTAAAATTAATGTAAGTGAAGATTTTTAGCCAAATCAAGCCAACTATTGAACTAAATATACTCAGCGATAAAGAATATTGAATTACTATGTTCTAATAAAGAAAAACGAAAAGGTCGCTTCCAAGTTAAAAGTTTCATAAACGAAATAAAGCGATCGAGCCTATATAAAGCAAATGCTCGTAATTTGAGACGCCATAAAAACGTTATTTTTGGTTAAATGGGTAAAATGTATTAAAGACTTTCCTATGCAAATGAGCAAAACACTGTCGAATAAAACAATGTAATTATAGGATAAAATCTTCTCAAATAATTTATTCAATAACTAACAATTTTATTTATGAAAATTTTTAAATATTTTTGCACAAATCTTCCGATAATAATCGTAAAAAAAGTCATTTTTAGTAATTAGATTTTGCAATTGGAATAATTCTATTAAACGAAAACTCAGTTTGAACGTATGATTGAAAAACATGTTAAGTAAGGAATATATTGATTATCATTTTCCACTTATTAAATACCCATTATACGTCATAACAAACATCTATATAAGCGACGAAATTATATTTGATTAAAATTACTTTAATAATTATAGAAATCCCGACATGAATTTTTAATAATTCTAACATGTAAAAAATTATTTAAATTTAAAAAAATTATGATTTTTTTATTGTTGTATTACTGTTTGTTCTTTATTAAAATCTTAGTTAGAACTGAGAAAACTAATTGACATAAGGTTTACTTGAAGATTAAAAAGTAATATTTTAGAGATCTCTTATGGACGTAAATATCTGCAAACAAACACTCATTCAACGAGTTTTGTATATATATTTTAAAATTACTGAGAGACTGAAAAAGAACCGATAATTAGTTGGAATCCTATAGTGTTGGCTTTTGAAAATTATTCTAAAAATGACAAGAAAAATTCTTTTTAACCCTTTGAATATTTGAAAGCTCAAGTAAATTAACATTCCAGAAGACTAAACCAAGATGGCGGTTGCAGCAAACGGTTTTCGAAGGGGCGCAGACGCTCTATGATGTCGACGTGTTGAAAGGCTGCTTACGAACTCAAATTCTAACAAAAATAAAAATATTTATTTTACACATTTTTATTTCAAAGAAGACGCCAGACGAAGCAGTGATAGCAACAGGAAAATTTGTGTAACTAAACGTCTATAATTTATAAACGATAATTAAAACATTATATCGGACTCGATTTTGTTAAAAGAATATATTTATGAAGAATGTAATTATTGAAAAAAATTAAAGGAAGAATTAAAAAAAATCATCATCATCAAAAAATCATCATTGCAACCAGTAAAAGAAGAAATATAACATTTATTTTTTATCCAAACAATGAAACAACTTATACTAACCCACAAAATATACAATTGATTTATATTCAAATTACTTTACCCTCCAGGTATTCCTAGAAAACATTACAATGTCAGGAATATTAAAAAAAAACAATTATATATTAATTCGCGTGAATATGTTAGTGAGTGTCCATATATATGCGTACGCATATGTAATATTACGATGAAATACTTGAGAAACTAACCATCTGGTTATTCTGGGAGTCACTAAAATACTGATACATAAATTAGTATCTCAAGCTGCATGCTATTAGTTAAAAGGGTGGTGTTACTAATTGGAATCCCCTTATACTTGACAGCAATAATAAATCATATCCATTATTTAAGATACATCCACCTGCTAGCGCCGAAAATTAAAAATGGTCGTTCTGTGACCGATATTATTCACCATTCTATTAAAATTTTAAACACCTAGAAATTAAAACATAAGTGGTAGGCAATTTCATTTAATTGTCTATGTATTTACGGTAAATGTTACTCAACTGAACCAACACATGATCAAATATTAATCGACAACTAAAAAACTGGTCCTCAATTTAATGGCATTTACTATTTTTCACGGATATTTGCGAATGGTTGTAGATATAGAGAGTGTATGATTTGTTTAACTAAAATATAATTAAAGTAAATCAATAGGTGAAAAAAATTAAATAAACAAAAGCAAGTTTTCTATTGCATGAAAAGATATTTTTTTATTTCAATCCATTGTACTGATGTATGTCTGATATTTTATTAATGATTATGATTTTAAATACGAATTTCATCACAGTGATACAAAGAAAGACGTAATTTAAATATAATCAATTGTCGATAGAATTGTATTATTCCAGAGAAAGGGAAAATTAAACATATTAATTTATTATCAATTTTAATCCAGATAGTGTCTGGAATCTACAGATTTGCTTCCTACTATCTGTAACATTGTTAAAATATTAATTTAATAATCAAGTATCACATACATAAGATATAAAGATTCTATAGCAGATGAAATTTGGAACGGTCCAAATATGAGATGATGAAACACCTAAAAACTAATTGTATTTATTTACAATTTTTTATGACAATATCATCTTACTATTTTAATTAGAACCTAATTACAATTTTTATTAGCCTTGTATCGAAAAGCTAATCAAGAAACAGAATATCAAATTTGAAAATATGTTTGTACCTCCTAAATTAATAAATATAACAATTAAATGAAACTACGTGATGTAGTATTATTTTTAGAGCTATTAGCAAAGATCTTAGAAGATACCTTTGCTACTAGCCCACCTGAAGATGTTGTAATACAACGAAACCTAGGTGGTGGTAAAGAACTTATAGAACTATAATACTACATCACGTAGTTTCATTTAATTGTGAATAATAAATTTTTACAAAATTAACGCCAAATATATTTAATAAAAAATATAATTTTGTGCCAACGGCCATTGATAGTATTGCTGAACATTATGACATAATTTTTTATTTATTTTATGAACGCAACATCAATATGCTTTGGATACTTATATCTAATGAATAATGTGACTAAGCGACATAATTTTTTGAATTTTTAAAGATGAATACTCTGATACACCACTCAATAGGCGCACGAAAAAATATCATACCATTCCATTTTAAACTAATGTAGGAATATCTCAGAAACCCTGTCTTTTCTACTTGCAAATTTGTATCCCAAAATATTAAGTAATTGAAAAGTTTCAAGCCCATAATATACACGACAGAATTATAAGTGGTCATAATTCGTAGTGAAAAGAAATTTAAAAATAGTTCCAGTTGGAAATTAGGTTATATTACTAAACTTAATTACCTAAAATGTGAACTAGTTATGCTACGATGGTAATACCAAATTAACTCAGTTTTATTATTCAATGTAAATGTAGAGCTCACATAACATAACAGTGTTCAAATAGGTCATATATTTAGTTTCTTAAAATTGTGATAATTAAATTTGATCTAAGAAGAGAAATCGCAACATAATTAAATATAGAATTCAAAGTTTAATTGTACTTTTTTGTATTAGGCATGCTTTAATTTTTAGTTATTGTGGTTAAAATAAAGCAGCTCATTAATTTACTTACTAGAATTTAATAAATAAATCACTGCAGCCCAACTGGATTTCTGAACTTTTTAAAACCCCATGCCTATGAACATCTGATTACTTATATTATAAGCAGTGGCCAATTTATAAGGAAAGAAGTGAGAATAATAAAAAAACGAGAACACGAATCAAGAATTTTTCTACACAATTAGAATAACTAAGACCGTTACGAAGTCTATACCTCGACCAAGCAGCATTTCAGAACATGGACCTGTATATAACGTTTCCTGCAAGTTAGTATTTAAAATCAATATTAAGAAATAATCCTTAAAAAATATCTTTAGGGTTTACTAAAACTTATGCCCTATTTTCTTGTAATTATAACAAAAATCATAGTTATTACAATTTAATTTTTGTTATGATCAGTCCATTGAAAAACATTTTACAAAAAAAAATAAAAAATAACAATTGGCTGAAGAAAATAACAAATATATAGCAATACAATATGAAGTGGCAATTGCCATAGCTGGAGGCACTGAGCACGCTTATGTTTTATTCAAAGATATTTAATTGTATTCATAGAGTCGAAATCGTAAGTCGCTAATAATATTAATATAGGAGCTGGAGGGCAAGTGAGAATTCGTTAAATATAAATACTAGTGTCCTCTTGTTCCTTTTGAGATCATGTTGTAAATAGTATTGTTTCAGTGATCTCACGTTATTGATATAATAGCCAGTCTTAAATACTCATATATTTAAGACATAATATGAAGAATCATTACACGATTCGAAAATATAACATATTCTGCATTGAGGTCTTCGTAATATTTACATTAAAAATAAAGAAAAATATTCAGCGCGAAGCATAGAATAAGGAGAATTTTAGAGCTACGACTCACGATGGACTAAAATAATAATGAAAAAATTATCATAAGTGACAGCACCCCCAACATATTTGGTGTAATATGTTATAATTAATTTATTGTCTGGTGAGTAGCTACAATTTCTTTTAAACCAAATTTTCAGCTGTTTTGACTGCAAAATTAAATTAAATTAATTCGGAGTGAGAGGTGGCTTTTCACTTCAATCCCTTTAAAGTTGGAGGCTAATAGTCTTTTTCTTTTGATATAGTAATAATAAAACTTTGCTGATATATAGTCCTGATATTTTTGGTTCTTAAAAAAATGTTTGTATATGTGTTGTGCAAGGGCGTGTGATCATGCATATGCTCATGCTTGTGCATGAGTATGATATATTAGGTTGATTAGCAGTAAAAATATCATTTTTTCCAAGCTTCCTGACTTTCACCGAGCAAATAACTTACAAAACACGAAAATTTTACGAAAAAAAGTGTGAGTGACATAATTTGCATTCGAGGTACATGAATCCATTGAATAACATTATTTTAAGTATGCGCATTTTACCAAGTACATTAGTGTTATTAAGTCTTATATTGACGTTATGATTCAGTTACGAAATTTTTTACAGTATTGCACGAAAACATTGCAAAACAATATGTCAATTTATTTATCTTCTAGCTCCATTTTATTGTTTAATTGAGTACAATATTCACACTTTAGGCAAATATTTTTGTATTAGCATATACTATACTAGGAATTGGATATCGATTCAGTTATAACAAATTATGTTATATAATATACAATTCCTAAAATATTGTCCACTCCAATGACCTAATTCAATTTCATGAAAATTGAAGATTTCATATTATGCCAATATTTTTATTTTCCATTTTATGGGAATATTTTAGAAACAGAACCAGCCAAATGTACTCATCTAACAAATCGTGTAAGTGCAACACAACGCACTAGGAAATTAATTTTGTTGTTACTGTAATATCCACGTACAACCAAAAATAACAGGTTTATGTTGTTTTTTTTTGGGAAAAATGTGGCGTAATTTTAATGTTCTATGATAAAAATTAAAGTCAAAAAATTTACACCCAAAAAAAATGATAAAGAGGAACAGAAATGGTAAGTGAACGTGATAGGAAATGTTTATAAATATATGCAATACTTCAAAAGTTTCAGCCAGTGGAGTAATTTTATCTTATATAAGGGCATATTAAATACTCATAACACCGCATAGGTTAAATCGATCACAATTACATTTTAAAGATTTCCAAGTGAACAAAAATTTTACCTTATTACTTCATTTCGTATTTAGTTTAACAATTATAAATCCCCATTTGTCAAATGACCACCAGGTCTATTGCACTTAGTGACACTTATTTTGTACCAATAAACATAACGGACAAGAACTTCCTACACAATGTGTTAAGAAAAGAAGAACTCGTATGAAGACAGTAGAAACTGGGATAAATTCCATCGGTGAAAAACTCTATAATTGGGATGAGAAAAGCTTGGTTTTCGTAAACCATTTTAAAATAATTACATTTATCTATGACATCTGTTAGACCTCCCTTGGATCCATGGCTACAGTAGTCTCGGTTAGAAAAAGTTGTCTTACCCTGGATAATTTAAATGCTTGGTCTATTTAGATGGGCCATGATGAGTTACACAGCGATAATAGAACATGATCTCTATATACTGGCTACTAATGGAACGTGGATTGCATGCGGTTTGAACACGTACATCCTCGCCGTGCCCGGCTACTCGCTTACGCACCGCGATCGCACCATCGGCCATGAAGGAGGTGTAGCTTTTTTTATACGCCAAGGCATACGATACTGCAAGATAATCATCCCGAATACAGATCTTGGGTATCTTTGGATTCGCTTAGAGATGGGTCGCGTCAGCGTGATTGTAGGTACTGCATTCCGACCACTAAATATATCTCTAAATTTAGCGCTCAATTGCCTGAGCGAGCCTTAACTGCACCACTGAATCTATTTTTTCACAGGTAACCTTAATGTAGATTTACCGAATCAGGCTGATTCAAGCACCTACAAGATCATTAAGTGGCTGGAGTTGTTTGGTTTCAAACTACTCGCGACTGAGGCGATCAGGATAACTGGAACACTCGGAAACTTTAGTTGAGTTATTGTGTTGTAGTTAGTGCGTTTTCAGATTAAGACATTCTGTCGAAGATTGTGTATCCTTTAAACTCCCAAGCTGTCAGTGATGAGGGTATCTCTGCATGGGTGCACTAACACTACCGTACACCCTTACCGTGATTACTAAAATTGTAAATCCGTCGCTCACCTTTTCTATCAATCCGGAGATATGGAAAAATAAGTTGTCATCCCTATAGGCACTCTTGCCTATAGGGATGACACAACTTGATGATGTTAGCGTTCAGTCATTAAGCGATCTTCGCCTTCTAAGCATTCTACCGGCAATATCTAAAATCATGGAAAAACTATTTCTAATCAGTTTAAAAGTGTTTAAAAATCTATTAAAGCGCTTCCTCTTACAGAATCAGGTTTCTGTTGGAAACACAGAACATCTCGAGTAATTTAGAGCACGTTTAAAATCATTTTTACGCTGACGATACGCAGCTGTACAAATCCTTTCGTGTTGGAGATAAAGACCGAGTGAGCTAAAAGATTAATGAAGATATCATACAAGTCTGTAATTGCTCGTGCAAACATGCCACCCTTCCAAATCTAGTTTTTTTCTTACGGGAGGTTCTTTTGGCAAAAAGTTTAAATGTTTTTCCACAATTTTCATCATAAAAAATTGAATTTTTCGTAACTACATTTCGTACTTGAAATAATTCTATTAAACTCTTTTTAAACGTACGATTGAAAAACACATTTATCTAAGGAATATAGTGGTTACTACTTATCACTTATAAATTACCCATCATGTGTCATTATATTTGTCTATATAAACGACGAAATTGCTTTTGATTAAAACTACATTAAATTGGAAAGTAACAATTTTGTACGTAAAAAAATATTAAATTTAAAAAATAATGAATTGTTATGCACTGGTATTTGTTTATTAAAACTTTACCGAAAACTTAGAAAACTAATTGATACAAGGTTTACTTGAAGATACAACAGTAACATTTTAGTGATATGTTACAAAGTCCACTACTCTTATGTGACTCCATGATTTTAACGCCAAAAATGACAGCTGAAAGAAAGAATATATTCACCTCGTCACATAATTAATCTACTTGGCTGTAATAATAAGTTATCTGTCAATCGTATCGGAATCAAATTTATTATATTTAAGAAAATTATTCAAGCACAAATGAAACGGACTTTGTAAATATCTGCAAACACGCACTCAGGAGCTTTGTATATATCTCCTTATATGTTGTAAAATTACTAAATTGATACACTGAAAAAGTACCGGTAACAAAATAATACCCTCGGCACTAGCCTTTAAGAGTTATTCAAAGAATTGCATGGACAATTCCTATTACCGTTTGAATACTTTTGAATATTTTAAATAGCAAGAAAATGAAAATTCCATAAGACTAAACCGAGATGGCTGTTGCAACAAATTGTTTTCAAAAGGATGAAAAGACGCTCTTTGATGTCGACGTGTTAAAAGACTGAGTTCAATTTTCTTTTGCATTCTAAAAATATATATATATATATATATATATATATATATATATATATATATATATATATATATATATATATATATATATATATATATATATATGTATATATTTGTATTTATAAATATATATATATATATATATATACAAAATATGCGTATATGTATTAGTACAGAGGCCTTTTCACCTTTTTAATTTTTTTTCTTATACGTTATCATATTATTAAAAAACATAGTATGAATAACACGACTTAAAAAACATATATCGAATGATAAAATGAGATAGCGATTATTAATTTATTAACGATTGTTTTGTGTCGCTGCCAATTTAAAAAAAAAAACATCACTTAACTGTACTGTGTTGTACTTCCAAAAAATTAATTTAATTTTTTTCATGTTTGATCTATATATGGCAGTGCTATGATATTTACAAAAAAACCCAATATAGATAATTTATTAAATTTTATTTTTATTTATCGTGTGATAATCGGGAAAAGATAGTAGAAATAAAATTATTGCAAGTGGTTTTTAATCTGAAAATTAATTAATTAAAGACTCTCGTATACACTGTAAAAGATGGTAGCATAACACATTATATCCAACATATTTTATTATTTGCCATTTATTCAAGACATCGATGTATGTATATAATTATAAAAACCTACATTATTAACTTACACAAAAAAGTTCAAAATCATTCGGAATGAAAACGGATACCATTAATGGATCAAAAGTAAAAGAATAATATTTTTTATAGTTATACAATATATACGTAAATTTCTTTAAACAATGTACTTATAACGTTATTAATTATTCATGTATAAAATTATCGCCATAAACATTTTTAAAATCAAAGTAAATCATTTACAGGGTTTTGGATACAAGCAGCGGTGCCCCTAAAAAAATTTTAGTGATTTTGATTGCAGGTATTCATGAATTCTTTCAGATTTCTCAAATAATTTGGAATTAGTTTGACATGGGCTTATGAAACACATTAACCTCCTCATTTATAAGTTATTAATATATGCCAGATATATTTGTTCAGCAAAACTTTCGTTTAAGTGAACAATGGTTAATATATATCGATAACGGTGCATTGCATGAAACCTATAATGTTTGAAAAACCAAAATTACAATATTTTATAACAATTACTGTTATGAAATCGGTTGCATTAAGTTTAAAGTTAAATGTTTGTTTCCCGAAAGACAAATTAGGTATTTTCATAAACTTATCCTTACTATATTTGAGAGCCAATAATAATAAAATATAAAGTAAGTGAGCCTTATAGCCACTAGTAAAAAAGGTAATTTTTCTTTTTTATACTAAGTAACTAGATTTGTCTAATTACTTGAGAAAAATCCGACAATTATAAGATAAAAAACTAATGATATTACGAAAATAGAAATAAAAAAGTGGCAAATAATTGAATATGAATAAACTACAAATTATCGTTCAGTTAAATATATAATCCTTATTTCGAGTTAAAAACGTGTATTACTTCGCATTTTCATTCTGTATTACAGATTATAATAAAAGTATTTTCTTTTTAATTGGTGACTCATTTCATATAAAACTATGAAGTTTTTGTAACGCGCACTGTCTCGTGTGGTCAAATGATATCTCAGTAGAAAATAAATTTTCACTGCTTGCAGTTGGGGGCTAAAAACTGTAGTGAATTGCACATAAGTAGTTTTAGTAATGTACATAGGCAAACGAATTGCAGAAGTTATGGCTGTTATAAAAAAAATATTCAAAACATTTAAAAGTATTAATTAGCTTCACATGTCTGTCAATGTGTTATCCATAAACGTGTATTTCAAAGAACTAAATTTTAAAGCAAGGTTTTAAAATTCGACTGAGTATCTTTTTGGAAAAAAATTTTCTATTTAATTTTTATTACAAATAAGACGCCAGACGCAGATAGTGGCAAGAAAACTTGTGTGACTAAACGTTCATAATTTATAAACAATAATTAAATTCAAAAATTCGTCATATTTGTGTCAATAAATGGGAAATATAACTGCTATTTTTTATGAATAAAAAATAATGAAAAAAATTGTATCAACCGACAAAAGAAACAACATACTTATATCCAATTTTCGTTACCCATCAGGTATAATATAAAAACCTTACACAATGACAAGAATGTAAAATAGCAATTGTATATAGATATGCTTGAATATGTTTGTGAGTGTCCATATATATGCGCACACTATGTAATCTTAAGATAAAAGACTAGAAACTAACCATCTGGTTATTCTTAGCGTCACTAAAATACTGACACATAAATTAGTATCTCAAGTAGCATGCTATTAGTCAAATAAGTTGTGTTACTAATTCGAATCCCAGTATACTTGACAGCATAATAAATCACGTCCATTGTTTATGATACATCCACCTGCCAGCACTGAGAAACTGAAAACGATCGCTCTATGAGCGATATTATTTCCTGTATTATTAAAATTTAAAACACTTAATTGAATTGAATGAATTTAAAAAATAGGTGGCAGGCAATTTCATTTAATTTTCCATATATACGGTAAAATTGTCTATATATTGTCTACATTTAATTGTCTATATATACGGTTTAATTATCTATATATACGGTTTAATTGTCTGTATATACGGTCAAAGTTACCGAACTGAACCAACACATGATCAAATATTAATCCACAACTAAAAAACTGGTACTCAATTTAATGGAATTTACTAGTTTTCACAGATATTTGCGAATGGTTGTAGACATAAACAATTTACGATTTGTTTTGCTAACACATAATTAAAATAAATCAATAGTTCAAAAAAATTAAATGAACAAAAGCAAGTTTTGTATTGCATGAAAATGTAATTTATTTTTCTAATCTATTATACTGATGTAAATACTGATTTAACCACAGTGATATAAAGAAAGACGTAACCTTATACGTAATCATCTGCCGCTAGAACTGTATAATTCCAGAGAAGATGAAAATCAGACATAATAATTTATTATCCATTTTAGTCAAGTTAGCGTCTGGAATCTACAGATTCTGTTCCTACTGTCTGTAACATTTTCAAAATACTAATTTAAAAGTCAAGTATCAGATATGCAAGGTATAAAGGTTTTATAGCAGACGAAATTTGGAATACTGATATCTGATAATGCATGCTATTGTAACCTAATTATTGTAAAGAAACATTTGAAAACAAGTTGGTTTTCTTTACAAGTTTTTTAACTAAACCAACTTACTATTTTAATTATAACCTAATCACAATTTTTATTATCCATGTATCAAAAAACATATCAAGAAACACAACATTAAATTAGAAAAAAAAATGTATCTCTCAAATTAACAAATATGACTTTGTACCAATGTCTATTGATAGTATTGCTTAATATTATGATATCAATTTTTTGTATATTTACTGAACGCAAAATTAAAATATTTTGGAGATTTATATTTAATGATTTATGTAACTTAGAGACATAATTTTTTGAATTTTGAAAGATTTATACTCCGATGCATCACTTAATAAGGGCACGAAAAAAATATCATGCCATTTCATTTTAAACAAATGTAGAAGTATCTCAGAAACCCTCTCTTCTCTACCTGCAAATTTGTATCGCAAAGTATTAAGTAATTGAAAAGCTTCAAGCCCATGATATACACGAGAGAATTGTAAGTGGCCATAGTTCATAGTTGCTAAGATATTTTTAAAATATTTCCGCTTGGAAATTGACTAATATTACTAACCTTAATAACTTAAATACTAATTTGTTATACTACGATGGTAATGTCGATTTGAATCAGTTATATTACTCAATGTAAAAGTAGAGCGGATATAACATAAATATTTTCAAATAGATCAAATATTTTGTTTCTTAAAATTGTGACAATGAAATTTGAAATGAAAACTGATATCCCAACACGATTAAATATAAAACTCAAAGTTTTATTTTACTGTTTAATATTACGCACTTCTCGGTTTTTAATTATTCTGAATAAAATAAAGCAGCTCATTATGTTACTTACTAGAATTTAATAAATAAATCACTGCAGCCCCATTGGATTTCTAAACTCTTTAAAATCAAAATCCTATGAACATTTAGTAATTGGTTTCATATTACTTAGATTATAAGCGGTGGCCAATTGATAATGAATGATGTAAGAATTATAAAAAAAGGAGTCAAGAATTTTTTCACACAATTAAAATAACTATCGATGTATAGACCAAGCAGAAATTCAGAGCAGGGACCTGCTAAAGCATTTCCTGCAAGTTCGTTACAAGCAATAATTAAAAAAAATTATATTTTACCTGAAACTTTAAAACAAAATTCCAAATTAACCGTTTACAATTTACTATAATCTGAAGCCTATTTTCTCGTAATGAAAATTCAAAATTAATTTTAATTTAATTTTATTATAATCAGCAAATTAAAAAACAAGTTAGAAAAAACAAAAATAATAATTGGCTGAAGAAAGTACCAAAATGCTACCCGAAGAATGCAATTAATATCAAGTTAATACAATTAGAAATGGCAATCGCCATAACTGGTGGGACTGTGCACGCTTATGTTTTATTCAAAGATATTTAATTGTAATAAAAAATTCGGAGCCATGGATCGCTGATAATATTAATCTAGGGCAAGTGGAAATTCCGTTACATATAAATAGGAGTGCCCTATTGCTTCCTTTTCAGAATATGTTTTAAATATTATTTTTTCGGTGAGTTCAGGTTCCAAATATAATAGCTAAAGTTCAATACTCATATATTTAAAACTTAATATGAAGAATTTTTATACAATTTGGAAAAATATAAATATTCTGTATTAAAGTCATTGTAATGTTTAAATTAATGTTAATCACAATTAAATGAAACTACGTGATGTAGTATTATTTTTCTTTATGTTCTTTACCACGACCTAAGTTTCGTTGTATTACAACATCTTGAGATGGGCTATTAGCAAAGATCTTTGCTTTGATCAGTTGACAAAAACCTCAACATTCCCTAAAATATCTCTAGGCATTCATTAGTTTGGATATAGTCTTCATTGCCTTCTTTATATTTGATGAAAGCATTTGGTTCGAGAGGAAGAGCCGCTATAACACTCACTTGCTGCAAACATCTTTTTCGACATGGTTTTACGGCAATGTATATATGTAAAAAATGTAGTATTTACCACTGTCTCTAACTGGGAACTTCCCCAATCGCGGAATATTTGTCCACTGTCCCCAATTGGAGACTTTGATATAAATAATATTTTCATATCACACAGAACCCTATATTTTATTCTGCAATAAAAGCACTTACGTTTTCGTATCAATGACGATTCATCAATTCACTAAACTTCAGCCACAAAAGTATAACAGTGGGTTATGATTTACAATTTAGCTGCAATGACAATATACATTATTAAAATTTGCGATTTAGTTTTAGTATACTAGTTAATCATTATAAGGGTAGGTTTTAAAATGCCCTCGTTTGGACATGGTGGAAGTATATGGGTTAAGCTACATTTGAATTTTTTAATGTTTCGTTTAGCGATGTTTTGTTTCTTCTCGTTTCACATATGAAAAAATAAATTTTTTTTAACTTTTTAAAAACCGGACTGACAATAGTCAGAAGATAGGGGTGTAATAGAATATATAATATTACCTAGTCAGAGATAGAGATAAAGATATAAAATATATGAAACTACCACGCATATTGCACAAAAATATTAAAATCGGAGTAACTCTAGCTGGTTTTTGCTGATACGAACATTATGTATTAAAACGCGCTGGCGGATATAACGCGGATGAATACGATTGAATATAGGCTAACAAAAACGCAACCATTAAATGTACGGTGCGCATGTTTTAAGTTGGCGTTAATATTTAGCTCCCCTATGATATTTCACTCTATTAAAAGTAAGAAGAAAATAGCTTGCTCCACAACTGTTGAGTTGATTTCAGACTAATTTTAAATCATTTTGAAGTTTTAAATCATTTTATTTCAATGAGACGGTGGAGTCAAATGTTCCATATGTTGTTACTACATTCCATAAAAAACAATTATTAAAAATTCACATCAAAAAAAAAATTCTCATATTGTTATATATAAGACAATGTGAGAATCAAAAAACAAAATAAATTTGCTCAGTTTGACCAAGTCTTCAGAAAAATAACAATCGCTCCTCTTACACCAATTTTCAAATCATAACATCTGGATCAATATGTCCAAAGACGTACATATATGATAATGATAGACAACAATAACATCAGAATTGGGATAATAGGAAATTTACCATTTTGCATATTTTGATACACACGACTTCTGTATTTCTAACGGGTACGAACGGAACCCATTCTTTGTGACGACACTATCCGTCGATCAGAGGATTCTAGCCTGCAAAGAGAATATTTTTAACAAGACGAGTGAAGTTTAATTGAAACAAGCTCTTAGAATAGAGTGGAAATTAGTTTTTCCCGTAATCTTAAGTTAACATCAGTCCGGCGCTAACTTAGTTGTTTCTATATAAGATATATCTAAACTAAATGAATACAGTCAGTAGTGCATATTTTATATCTAAGCACAATTTGCGCGCCAACAAATTAAAGAACCCGATAATAAAAGGAAAAATCGAAAGAGCATTCATACTGTTTTATTGTGAATAAACGTATTCTAAGGGAAACTTAAAAACAGAAAAATCAGGGACTAGAGAGATAGGTAGAGAGAGAGTGAGAAAATCCTCATAAAATGGATGCGAGGAATAACCTCTGAGAAAGATAAAAGAGAGTTTTTGTAAAAATTGCTCATTAAAATTAAACAGTTTAACAAATGATAGCCAGATTCAAGAAGTTTTCATTTTACATGAAAGTTAACAAATTAATAGAAAAAATATTATCGAAATCGGTAAGAATTGCGAGCTGTGGCGTATTCTCATAGGCAAACACACGTACAGAGGCGCTTGCCATTTTATTCAAGGGAAAATTTAGATCATTATAACGATTGAACATATTTGGCGTTAATTTTGTAGAAATTCATTATTAAGAATCGAGTGAAAGTACGTGATGTAGTATTATTTCTACTTTCTTTAACTTTTTTACCACGGCCTAGGTTTGCAAAGATTTTTGCTAATAGCCCACCCAGAGGATGTAATACAACGAAACCTAAGTCGTGGTAAAGAACTTAAAGAAAGTAGAAATAATACTACATCACGTAGTTTTATTTAATTGTGGATTATTATAACTATCACAAAAAATTAAATAACATTAACAAATAATAATAAATAGTAATATGAAAACAATAATACGATTATTAACATTGTTAATATAATAATATTATTAAATTTATCTTAGTTTTCAATATTTTCGTATGAGTACTTCCTTGATGAGTACGACACATTGTGTCTCAGTTTTTCTTTTGGTGATACTTCTTTGTATGTATTGAACTCGCCATTTACTTACGAATCTTAATAAATTAAATAAAATAAAACCTGCTAGTTACAAATAGGACAAACTCTATGAAGATTCCGTATACACTTGGACAATTATTAACATTTAAATATACGTAACATTATTATTGTTTTTCATCATATAAATGTATTGCCCATCTTCTCATTCACAGACGCACAATACTCAAACTTTTTCGATTACTGCTACATTTAGAAACTTTAATATATTTTTAGGGTTAAAAATAATAACGGAACTCTTATAAAATTATTCTCGTATCGGAAAAAATTACTGTGATGGTCCACATGACCATCACAGCGTTTTTTCCTTAAACTAGCTTTACGTAGAAATTTGGAATCTGGCACAGTAATTCGTTTGGAAATTTGAGGAAGAACCAATTAATTACTTAAAAAAATTGTTTTCAATTCCTTATATAATACGGGTGTCGTCTAAAAGGGCTAATTACAAAGATCATAAAAGTATTTTTATTCAGATTTTAAGATATTATATTTTAAGAGACGTACTGAAAAATAAGCGATAAAATATGTTACTCTTCCTTATTTTCAAAATTACTTAAAAAAATCATGACAAAAATAGAAGTTCTTTGTAGCCGACGCAAAATTCCCAGGAAAACTACAGCAATAGCTTGAGGTGTAAGATTTTTTTTTTCAATATTCCTTTTACTTTTGCGCCTTTAAAGCCAATTTTCTCAGAAACATAAATTTAAAAGAATACATTTTACATAGTACTGGTGAAATAAATTTTATTACCCCACATATTTTGTTCATGTTTTAAACCATACATTTTTTTTTATATTTGTATGACAATAAAAGAGGGGTAAATAAAGGACCTAATTCTTTTTTCTCATTTTAATATCATATTTAAGTTACATAAGTTAAAATATATAATCATACATAAGATAATATAATATTTAAGTTACATAAGTTAATATATATAGTCATACATAAGATAATATCATATTTAAGCAAAACTTTAAGATTAGTTTTGCTGTACGTAATGAATGACGACAATACAACAGAGAAATTATTCTTTGTTAACCATAATTGACTATATCGTATAGGTCGTCTATAGAGATTAGTAGTAGATAGTAATAAAGAAGCTAACAAGCAAACAGACCCATGCAATTGATTAAAACAATATTTTCGAAACTGCACTTATAATTCGAATAAAAATAAGATAATCATCGAGTGCATTGCAGACATGGTACATCAAAAACATGAAAAATAATTGCATTGAAATTTCTAATTTTATACAAAAATTCTATCCGTTAAGATCTGGATCTCTTTCTGGTTGTTTATTGGTAAAATTAGTGTAAATATTTTTATCTAAAGCGAGGCAAATTTAAAACTAAATGTCAAACGATTGTATTCAATAAACAACATTAAATGACTATGTTCCAGTACTGAAGGCAAAAAAACGGAAAGGTCGCTTCGAAGTTAAGAGTTTTATAAAAGAAAATAAGAGATCGAGCTGATATGAAACGAACGCTGGTTATTTGCGACGCTATAAAGAGGTTATTTTAGTCAAATGGGTAAAGGGGTATTAAAGGCTTTCCTATGTAAATGAGCGAAACAATGGCTAATAAAACAATATAATTATAGGACAAAATCTTTCCAAACAATTTATCAATAATCTAACATTTTTCTTTGGAAAAATGTCTAAATAACTTTTTTGCGAGTGCTTTGATATTTATCACAATAGAGGCATTATTTGTAATTATATTTTGTTTTTGAAGTAATTATTTTAAATGTAAATTAACTTAAAGGATGAAATGACAAATACGTTCTTCTTAAATAATATGGTGAATATTTTACAACATTCTTTTTAACTGATCTTAAAAATAACATTTTTAAATGACTCGATATACGACGTTCGTAATAAAGCATTGACCACTTCTTGATTTAGCAACTATAAAGAGAAACGTAATAATAATACTATGTAAAAAATAATGAAGTTATAAAAATGTTAAGCCGTTTGTAATTTCTTATTTATTTCATTACAAAAACTGTATAGAAAATTTACAAAGCTAAGCACATGTGGTGCATTTGCACACTCAAAAGTAAACTATAAGAAATTGATTACAGTATCTATTACTCACGATATTTATGTCAAAATAACAACAGAAAAATAACATATCTCTACATATAAATTCAGCAATGGTTGGATTAAGTGATATCTGGAAATCATCTTAGACTTAATTATATGATAAATAAGAAAATTGATTAAACGCAAATGAAAATGACTTTGGAAATATATACAAACATGCATTCGTTTCATCAGTTTTATACATATATGTCCAATTTTTATAAAATTACTGAATAAACCGACTGAAAATAAGATTAGATCCCTCAGTCTTGGCCTTTGAGAGCTATTCAACGATTTTTTCTTTTAATTTCAATTGGAACTGGAAATATTTGTTTGTATATGTATATAAATGTGTTTGTATATATATATATATATATATATATATATATGTATGTTTGTGCGTGTGTGGTGTGTATATTTATATACGTATGTAAATTGCATATATTAAAATCGCGCTCATTTGGTAAGTAATTTTTATACCCGCTTTTCTAACGTATTGGATGAAATTCTTTCCCTTTTTAACACGCATTTATTCGCTTCACGTTTATGCATGTGTATATATCTGTATATAACTGCTTCACTTTTATGTAAAACTTGGGAAATATTTTAAAAGTTATGATACCTAGAATCATGGCTATAGTTTTTCTACAACTTAATTTTCATTCACAACTACATTAAACTACTTGATATAGCATTATATTTACTTTATTTTAATTATTAACCACGATCTAAGTTTCATTGTACGATAACATTTTCAGGTGCGGAATTTGAAAAGATAATTATGTAAATACTACTATATGATATACTACTACGTCACGTATTTTTATTTATTTGAAAACCAGAATGAAGTGATAATGAATTTCTACAAAATTAACGCTTAATATATTCAATATTTTCGTACAAATTTTGCGTTGGCTACAAATAACTCTTAATTTTTTCATAATTTTTCTGGAGAAATTATGAAAATAATTAAGGATTAATATATTTTTTGCTTATTTTCCAATATATTTCTGAAGATATGATTTCTTAAATTAGGAATAAAAATATTTGTGAGACCCTTACATCTAGTCATTTCAAAGGACAGCCGTATTATTAACGGAATTAAAAACAATTTTTTAATAATTAATTTGCCATTCTTCAAACTTCTGTGCGAATATTTTTACGTTTTTGCTACTGCAATATATGCATATTAATATGTTTTATGACTGTGCCATTTCTCAAGTTTCTAGGCGAAGCAATTTAAGGGAAAACGGCTGTGAGGATTTATGGAGAGATACGTGAATATTCTTATTAGATTTCAGTCATGTAAGCTTAAAAATACAGTAAAGTTTCTAAATCTAGACGTCATCAAATAAGTTAGAATATTCTTGTGACAGTGAATGATTATGATAAACAATGATTATGTTAGGTAAATTCAAGTGTTAATATTTGTCCAAACCTTTATAGTATATGTTCTACTCGTAATAAGCAGGTTTTAATTTCTTTGGTTTCTTAAGTTTCTTGAGTATATAGCGTATCCCATATGTACGAAAAAGTATCGCGAAAATAAGTGCTGACCAGAATATCTTTGAAATGAAAGTACTCATACGAAAATATTGAAAATGAAGATAAATTACAACGTCTCCAAATTCCCAATACGGCCATCCAGTTGGAAATATTTTCATTTTAGTTTTAGGTTACATTTAAATATAATAACAACAATTTTTGAAGGAAATATAGTATTTTATTTATCTATATAAGGATATCTCCTTTAAACCCAATGCAATCGATTTAATATCATTATATATCACAATACATCGCAATTTTAATTTTTTGGGACATCGTATAAGCGACTGACGATGGATCAGCCCTCACCGCCATAACTAAAATTAGTTATTTTATTTCGGCTGTATGCGTCCATGAATTCTTTCACGATCGTTGGAAATTCATTTACTATCGAAAAATTTCTCAAATCCCCGGTTATGTGTAATTTTTACAATATTTGGTGAGTGTGATAAACTTTCCTCCTTCTAAATTGAGTTCATATATCATTTTCATTTATTATATAAAGAATATTATTATGTATCGTAAATATTTGATAGGTAAAGTTTTCTCGTAAATATAAGTAACTATGTATAGCAATTACAATATATATATATATATATATATATATATATATATATATATATATATATATTCACGTATCTCCCCGTACGTCCTCACAGCCAATTTTCCTTAAATTGTTTGGCGTAGTAACTTGAGAAATTGCGCAGTAATAAAACGTATTTAATACGAATATGTGGCAGTAGCTCGCTATCGCTTAGAAATTTGAAGAGCGACAAATTAATTACTTAAAGAAATTGCTTTTAATTCCATATATAATACGGGTGTCGTTTGAAAGGACTAGATGTAAGGATGTCAAAAATATTTTTGTTCATAATTTAAGATACCTTGTCTTCAGAAATATACTAGAAAATAAGTAAAAAATATATTAATCCTTACTAATTTCCAAAATTGCTCAAGAAAAATTATGAAAAAATAAGAGCTTATTGTAGCCGACGCAGTTTGTAGGAAAATGTTGAATACATTTAGAGTTCATTTTATAAAAATTCATTATCACTTCATTCTGATTTACAACTAAATTAAACTACGTAATGTAGTAGTATATCTACCATTAAATAAATATCTTTTCAAACTTCCCACCTGAAAATGTTGTCGTTAAATGAAACCTAGGTCGTGGTTAATAATTTAAATTAAGCAAATATAATGCTGTATCATGTAGCTTAATTTAGTATTGAAAATTAGTAATGAAAATTAAGTTTTAGAAAAACTGTAGCGATGATTCTAAGTTTTATATTTATTTAAATATTCCCTATGCTTTTACGCCTTTAAAGACCATTTTGTCAGAAACCATGGAATTTGGAAATTTAAAATTGGCATCATAATACCTTTTATTACCCCACATATTTTGCTCATATTTCACACCGTGAATATTTTCTAAATACTTGTATGACCATAGAAGAGGAGGTAAACAGAAGTCTTAAATTTTTTTTGTTATATTTTACATAAATTGCTGTCAGATTTAAGTAAAGCTTATCTTAAGCACTTAGTGAATAATGACAATTCAAAGGAGAAATATAGCCTTATTGGCCATTTTTCTTCATCAGTCAATGTCCATATTTGGATGTCAATTAGATCGCCAATAGAACGTGATGATAATTTATTCTTAAAGAAAGAAGATAACAAGCCAATATTCTAATGTAAATGATTAATATCATATATTTTCGAAACTATGTTTTTTATTGGAGAAAAAATAAGGCAATCATGAAGGTTAATTACAGACATTGTATGAAATTATCTTAAACACAAAACATAAGTTCGTTAAAAATTCCAATTTCGTCTTAAAATTATGTTTATTAAGATCGGCCAAGTGCATTATTAAAATTAATGTAAATAATTTTAAGCCATATATTCTCAATATTAAACGACTGTGTATAAAGAAGGAAAAAATATGGGAAAGGTCAAAAAATAAGGAAAATAAGGGATCGAGCCGGTATGAAACAATCGCTGGTTATTTAAAACGCCATAAAGAGGTTACATCATTAAATGGGTTAAGGGTATTGAAGGATTTACTATGTAAATGAGCAAAACAATGGGTAATAAAACGATACAATTAGAGAATAAAATCTTTCCCATCAATTTATCAATGGTCTAACAATTTTTTTAGGGAAATGCGTTTATATTATTTCGCAAGACCTCCATGTTTACCGTAAGAAAGGCATATTTGGTAATTAAATTTCGTTTTGAAATAATTATTTTGGAAATTTTAAAGTTAAATTAACAATTTAACTTTAGAAGTAAAATGATGAATATGTTCTTATTACAGTTATTATTTTAACACTTTCTTATCAAATGACATTACAATAATCAAAGTTTCATAATGAATGGATACAAGATCATGCCTTGAAAGTGCAATAGAAAATTTAAAAAGCTTTTTTAGATAATTTACCACACAAGTAGTGTATTTGAAAGTTCAAAAGTAAACTGTTAGAAATTTGTTACAGGATCAAATATTTGCTCAAAAAAAATTCCAAAATAACAATGGAAGAATATTATACCCCTCCATATAAATTCACCAACTGGTTAGACTAAGTGATGTCTGTAAATCAACTTAGAATAAATTATAAAATATATAAAGACTGATGAAAATTACTTTTTAAATATATACAAGCATGCTCTCCTTCAACTAGTTTTATATATATCCCCAATATTTCCATAATTACTAAATAAAGAGATCGAAAAAGCGATAATACGATGAGATCCCTCAGTTTCGGGCTTTGAGAGCTATTCATTGAATGACATGGAAAATTCGTTTTAACCTTTTGAATATTTGAAATCACAAGGAAATGAAAATTCCCGCAGTGTAAACCGAGATGACGGTGGCAGGAAACTGTTTTCGAAAGGGTACTAAAACGCTCTTTGATGTCGACGTGTTGAAAGGGTGAGCTAAACTTTTTTTAAAGTCAGCTTTATCTAGTAATATGTGTATGTCTTTGTATATGTTTATATATACAAATTTACACATATATATATATATATATATATATATATATATATATATATATATATATACAAAAATACAAAAATTTAAAAAAAAAATTAAATTGTAGTGAAAAAAGACATGAATTTTTCAGACTCATGTTTTTTTAAAACAAGTTTTATACTTTAAAAAACATGTTTTTGAAATAACATGAACTAAAAATTCAAAATCTTCAAATATTAATATTTTGATCAAGAGTGAAAAGATGTCTTAGAACTCGATGTAACTTAATTTTTTGATCATGCTTAAGATAAGAATAAGTGATTGACACAACATAAAGTTTAATTTAAAGATGGATGTGCTTGAAATAGGTCGCCATATTTTTTTATTGCTAGCTATTTGTGAAATTTGAGACATTGAAAAATGTAAATCTAAATAACAAATTAAAATGAGACACTGAGACTCGTTTGAAAAAGGTTTTTCTCCTTATATGTGCTAAATTGGCTAATACAATTTAACCGTATTTTTGTCATATTTGCTAAAAGCTAGAAATTAAACGTGTAGTAGAAGTAATGTCCAATCGCATGCTAAAAAAGGCCTTTTGATATAAAATGTAAAGAGCTCTTCATTTTGTATTTCGATATTTATCACGAAATAGAAATTTTATTACGTAAAAAAATAGTTCATGTAATCATCTAATATGCGTAGTAATCATTAAACACTATCTATTAATAAGTAATTATTCTGTAATGAATTAAAATTTAAACTTAACAAAAAATATATATTTTTAAAAATATTTCGATTTATGTCGATAAGCTTAAAAACATACATTGCTAATCAATAAAAATATACTATAGTAACCATATAACAACGAACACTATTAAACGATTTAAAAACAAACACTACAAATCGATATAAAAAATTATAAACTGACGTCGAAAACAATACATATCGTTTCGTGTTTGGGATTAATATATTGATATAAATAGACATTTGTGTGTGAATTATAAGATCGACAGGGGCAAGTAAAACTCATTTGACTTTCTTTTGTTTGAAATAGTAAAAAATAGGCGTATTTTTAATTTAAAAAGCGTGTATCTATATATTTTTTAATATTTATAGATAATGGATCCGGTGACCAAAAAATATAAAAAGGCTTTGAAGATGTCAGAATTTGCAGACTATTTTCAAGATACCAAAGATTCTAGTGATGAAGATTTGAATGATGTCGAAGTTGCCGTATTGTCTCTAGACGAAGTGGATGAAATTATTGATTAAATGGTTGATCAAGTGTAATTTTCGTGTATGATTAGTACCATTGATTAAGATCATCTTGTTAAATCCACATCTCTATCAAGCAAGACTATTATTTGGCATTAGTGTAACCCAGTTTATTCTTAAATACAAAGCGAATCTAATACTGCTAACCAATGTTTGAAAAATGATATTACGGAATTGGAAGGAAAGTGAGTGGCAAAGATATTTAAAAATTTGTTATGTGACGAGATCATACAACGCATTACGCATAAAACCGCTACGCCAAAAATTATAAAAATGATTTGAATTTAAATCTAACCAAAGAGGAGTTGAAAGTTTTTATTGGAATTATGTTTTTCTCTTCCTTTCATTACTAGCCTCATAGAAAAATTTATTGGTGTAGAGATGATGATGTACATAGCACATTTGTCGATAAAGTAATATCAAGAAATGGTTTTAAACAAATAAAATCCTATTTGCATTTCAATGACAACTCGAGAATTTATAGTATTGCTAAAGCTTTCAAAATTTGCCAATTTTTTGATAAAGTTAATGAATCATTTCAAAAGTTTGAGATATTTGAATCCAATTTAGCTGTTGTCGAAATGGTTGTTAAATATTTCGGTCATCATGGTATCAAAAAATTTATAAAAGGTAAATTAATGAGATTTGGATGTAATTTTTTGGGCTCTATATGCAGTCAGCAGTTATTGTTTGAATTGTTTACTATACATAACCTCTGATGGCAATGGCTTTAGTTCAAGAGTATGCAGTTTTTGATTTAAAATCTCGAGGGTTCAGAGCTACGGGCACAATAAAAGACAATGGGACTAAGAAATGTCTCATTATGAAAAAACAAGAAATGAAAAAGGAAGAACGAGCTTATTTCGATCACCGTTTTAAGAAAATTATGAAATTTTATGCCTAAAATAGCATGATAACAATGTAGAATGTCTTTTGACTAATTTCAATACTGTTGAATCTTTTGTGAAAACTGAAAGGTATTCTAAGACAGAGAGGGCTAAAGTGGCATTAAATGAGCCAAGTCTTATTCATAAATATAATTAAAATATTGGAAGTGTAGATAAATATGACTGGTTGACCCCTCTAAATATCCAATCCATTTCAGAGATAAGAAAATGGCCTCTAGATATTACAGTTTTAGCATATGTCCCCAGTAAATGCATGGATTATTTATAACCAGATAAATGGAAATAAAACCATCCCTTTTCTGTATATTAAACGAAGGGATTGTTTTTCTTGGAAGAAAAATTGAGAAGGCAGGGCAAGTAAACCTACTCCGGGGCCTTCCGAAGTTCTTTAACAACTTGTCAAATTTGATAATAAGATGAAAAGAGACAAACAAAAGCGTTGCCAAAAACAAGGATATAAAAACATCTTTAACTTTTTGTAAAAAATGTGAAAATACACTGAACAGTAATTGTTTGTTACCTTATCACAGAAAATAAGCTTTTATGATTAAAGTTTTAAAAAGTTTGTGATTATACTTTGAAATTTTTTTTTTCTTACAATTGTGATCTTGCTTAATTTCTCGTCATTTATCCCTTTTGTCATATTTATTGAACGGGCTGTAACAACAACCATGGATATATTTTTGAAATTTTATTTTATGTTGCCTTTTTTTAATGTATTTATACACTAATTTAATGATTTTAAGAAATCCAATTTTTTCGATGCTTGGGAAGCAATTGATTAATAATATCAAAATATCATCAGGTTATTAAACTTATTAAACTTACAGGTTATATAACTTATACTTCACTAGATATAAAAAAAATCATGGATTTTTTCCTTTGTTGCAAATTCTTTGTTTAATGTACTTATAAAAATCATATTTTAGAATTCAGTAATTTTTTTGTAAAAAATAACTTGCAATAATCATATTTTGAATATTAATAACACACAACAAAGATATTTTCATTAGTGACGTAGAACGTGAAAACACTGCAACACGTACTGTTCTATAGTCTTCTGACACCTCAGCCTCAACCAAAGCCTCATTACAAGTGAGGACTACAAACTGAAGTGAAATCACGTACGCCACGCGCTTTAGTAATGTGTATATATGTATTTATATATTTATATATATATATATATATATATATATATATATATATAAATTAAAAAACGCCAAAACTTACCACCTATATTATTCTGAGCGTCTCTGATATACTGATATATAAATTAGTATCTAAACCAGCATACAATTAGTCCAATGATTTCAGTTGTCAACTGGAACCCTGGCCATTATTTACGATTTATCTATCTGCCAGGGCTGAGACAATGGAAATGATCATTTAACATGCGATATTATTTCCGGTTTTGTTAAGATTTAAGACGACTAAAACTTAATAATAGACTGCAGGACATTTCATTTCATTGCCTGTACTTTCATAGTAAATATTAGTTAATCAAACCAATATAAGATCAAATATAAATCCACTATTAAAAAATTGATGAAAGTTTTAATGGCATTTAACTTTTCAAAAATGTTCAAGTATGTGTCTTATACGATACATTTGTAATGTGCTATGTTTATAGTAATTATAGTTTCAGTTACGGATTCGATTATAGTGGCCAAAAATAAGACGTATATTTATTCATGATCACTACTGAGCGATTGTTATTGCCAAGAGAGGAAAGGAACTGACATACCAAATAATTATCCGTTTCAACTAAGTAGCATTTCAAATTAAAGGTATTCTTTCATTCTTTCGTTCGAAGCTATTCTAGCGTAGGGATCGAATTATACCATTGAAACTATAAATGACTTTTCTTATTTTTCTGCCTCTTTAGTTTTCTTATGTTATCTTGTACGCACAAAAATTTACACAGCTTTTAATTTTTAAAAAAATTTAAAATGTCTAACAATAAACTTAAGAAATTTTGGATTTTTTTCGACGCCACTTAAAATGTCATTGTTGATTCTGACGAATGATATAACTGGGGATATAACTGATGATATAACTGATATAACTGATATGTTGTAAGATACAGTAAATGGAATTGTGAAATACTTATCTAATTTTATACAACTCGATAGGGAATACGAACAAAGATGTCACGTCATATCAATTTAAATACATGAAAATAAACGTCTACAATTTTTAGCCTATTCTTTGGTACTTGTGTCTACTTCATTATACATCCGTAAAATTGCGTCAAAAATATTAAAAAATAGTAAAGATATCACATATATGACGAAGTTCTGTGCGTTTTTAGTCACCAACAAATTCGAACAAGGGTCATGTTTTAAAATTAGATAACTCGGCAAGCTGCGCGAGAATACTAATTTGTAAATATGTTAGTTTGATTAAATGGCGATATTTATTGCATGTAAATTGCTGATGTATTCAGAGTATTCAATTTGTCATACGTTTTATTTCTCGAGAGTGTGATAATTTGGTTTGACCTGAAAACTAATACACTCAAATATAAAACCCAAAGTAGGATTTTACTTTTTATATTATGCTTATTTTAATTATTACACTTATTATTAGAATATTATGTTCTCTTTAAAATAAAGCAATTTGCCAATATTATAAGTTATTAGGGTAGAGTGAATAAATTACTTTTTTCTCTTTCACTTGTATATACTCTTTAAAACATAAATCGTTTATTTGTCGTTCAAATATTTAATATAATTTTTATGTTCATGGAGCTTAGAGGGTGATGCAAGTTTCTCTAAAAGTTAACGAAATGTAAATATAAAATAAATTTATGAATATATCTGGAACAGAATATTCCATTTAACTAAGGTATTCAGATATTTAATAATAAAGAAAAGGTTTTTGGTTACACGACTTGAATTACGGCTATCAGCTTCTTTCATATTCACTGTTGATTTGTTTGGTGTTCTATCTGTTAAGGAGATATTTTCTGTGATTATAACGAAATCAAAACAAATAATAATTAGTCAATTAAATATTCATTTTATTGAAGTCACCGAAAATATTTGAAAAATTAAAGAAATTTTCACTGCAAATTACAAAATTTTTTCACTTAAGAAAGCCGTAAGTTCTAAAGAAAAGTCTTATAAAATAAATGTCAAATATCCTATATATAAGCCTTTCTCACTACGCTATTTTTTAAACCCTATTTTCTAATAAATAATGTCAAAATTTTACTTATCTCAATTTTATTTTATGTAACAATCAGATATTAAAAAAACTAGTCCTAAAAAGACGGATATAAAAAATAACAAAATTCTACCATCGCCATATCTGGAGGCACCGCGTGATCTTATATTTTATTCAAAAACATTTAATTGTATTCAAAGAGTTGCAGTCACATATCGCTGGTGATATCAATCTAGAAGCTGGAGGGTAAATATAAATTGGTTAAAGAAGGTACATCAGCCCTATGGCATTTTTGGATAACATTTTGTGAATAAATTGTTACAGTGAACTAAATTTCTATGTAAATTATATTATTTATTAAATTAATTTACTACTTTATGACAAACGTTGGTATATTTAAGATATAACATGAAGAATTATTTTAAGGAAAAAAATTCCACAATGAGAAGATCGAAACAGTTATCATTAAGGAAACCCAGTTATTAGTATGGAATCAGAAACGCTTATTAAATATCAGTACAATTACCGCTCATATTTAATATAAAGCATGGAGCAAAGAAGCCACTGCACACTGTGCAAATCAAAGCGAAGGGCAAATTTTACATGTTATTGTTCGACCCCTTAGCAAAAAGAGGATAAATGCTTCCACTGAAATGGAATATACTTGCATTTTCAGTCTAAAGAATTTTTTCGATATTATTTTTTTATAATTTTTCGGAATCCACAAAAAGCAAATATTCTATGTTCATACCTGCCAGCGACAAGCAGTACATAGCAATAGCGTTTATATTATTGAATGAGCAATCAAAGTACATTATTAAAATGTTTCTAAAAATTCTGTAGAAACTTATGAAGAGATGTATAATGCTTTACTCGATAAATTCATATATTGGGTGATACATCCCGGTCTAAATCAATAACAAAATTGTTATTCTTACAACGTAATTTATAATTCACTCACTAATGACAAAAACATTACCAGAAGCAGCAATTATTTTCCCAAAACAAATATTCGACACATCACTATTATATAATATTGAATTAAAGTTGGCCTATACATTGTTGACTTGACAACCGCGAAATGGTAGAAATGAAAGCTTTCACGCAAAAATTGTCATTTTAATTACATTTAAATATTATAAATTTGAGCTTCAGTTATACTATGATGGATTGAAAAGTTTGCGGCCTAGATATGTAACTAAATACAAATGTTTTTATAATTATTTTCCTTTTTCATCGCAACTATTACTATGCTTGATGTTTTTCTTTCATCTAATTTCTAAAACCTTTTCAAAATAACTTTTAAAGAATATTTCCTTAATAGTTTCAACACACTCTTTGGCTGCAGTTTAGGTTTCTATATTTAATGTAAAGTTTTATTCACGTAGTGTTATTTTTTTTATTTTGGAAGATATTAAAGGCAAAGTAGTCTAAAGAAATAAGTGAAAAATAAATCGTAATTAAATGAGACTACGTGATGTAGTATTATTTCTACTTTCTTTAATTTCTTTACCACGACCTAGGTTTCATTGTATTACATCTTCAGGTAGGATATTAGCAAAGAATCTTTGCTAATATCCTACCTGAAGATGTAATACAATGAAACCTAGGTCGTGGTAAAGAAATTAAAGAAAGTAGAAATAATACTACATCACGTAGTTTCATTTAATTATGAATAATGAATTTCTACTAAATGAACGCCAAATATATTCAATATTTGAAAAATAAATATATAATAAATGGCAGTAATTCAAACTCACATATAAACTAGATGAATAAATATTAAATAAGTGAAGAATAGATTCAAAATAAATGCCAGTAATTTAAATTCAAACATGAATTTCAGTCATGGTTTCTAATGATATGTAAGCGCGCGCTTTTTCTCGATACCGTCGCGATACCGACATATGAGGGTACAATAGTAATATGAGTTTGTAGTGGTATCCTGTGGTAAGTAATCTATCATATTGGCTACCTTATCGCTCCAGAAAACTGATTTCATTATTTTGTTTACCGACCAAAATCACTTTGGATTTATTTGAGGCTGGTGAATCGAATTCTTTTTGTTCGTTTAACTAGTATTTTAACTCTGAAATACAATGGTGAACTCAAGTTTAGTACCTAGTCATAAAATTTTATCGAATTATCTTCCAACAACTTCGAACCTTACCCAATTCCCTGACAAAATATACCACGGCCGAATTTAACATTTGTTTAACGTTTTCTTTAATGGTCACAATGAATATCCGTTCAGTCTAAGGGTCATCTTAAATTATTTGTCGATAATCCTTAAATTCAATTAGCCACTATATAATAATTTTAGGCGGTGGAGCAGATTCTTCTAACATCCTCATCGTGTCTTTGTGGATGGGCTCCGTTGTAAAACCTTTCCTCAATATATACATAATAACTGAGTCATGTTCATTTCTAATTATATTTAAGAAACCTATTGATAGACAAAAATAATAAGTAGCGTAACTAGGAAGAATATATAATAAAACAATGAAACTTCGAATACGGACTTCTGAAGAATTGGTGAATGCAATGAGAGTAGTACGACTATAGTGCTACAATTATTTCTTGTGCGAGACCATATAATTTTGGATTCACCTTCTTATATAACACAATGATTAAAAAATCGTAAAATAGCCTTATTATACAAACCTACTTAAAGATTATTCATATAAAAGAATAAGTAACAGGTTATTCTATATAAAATTGAATTAAAGTTGGTCTTCAATTTCACTTATCACTTGTTAAAAAGTTTTAGTAATAGTAACCGTAATTTTAAATTAACGTCAGTCGGACACTCACTATGCTGATTCCATTTAGGATAAATCCAAACTATTTAAACACCGTTTAACAGTACACATTTTATGTCTGAGCATGAATTGCACGCCAATAACTTAAAAAAACCCAATAACAAAACGAAAAATACTGGACGAAGCCGAAAGTGCTCCCATCGAGTTTTATTGTAAATAAACATATTCTAAGAAAAACTTAAATAAAGAAAATTAGGAACTAGAGAGATAGAGAGAGGGGGAGAGAGAGAATGAGAGAGTGAGAGTAAGAAGATCTTCACAAAATGTTGTCCAAGAATATTCGCCGAAAAAGATGAAAGAGGGTTTTTGTAGCAAATTGCTGATAAAATTTAAAACATTAAACAAATTATTGCCAGAATCAATAAGTTTCTATTCTGTATGAAAGTTAACTAATAGACAGAAACAATTTTGTCGAAATTGGTTAGAATTGCGAACAGTAGCGTATCCTTATAAGCATTTATGGTAACGTACAGAGGCACTTGACAGTTTCAAAGGAAAATTTAGATTATTATTAATATTAAAAAAATTAAAAAATTTTGTAATTTTGAGAAGAAGATCAATACACTTTCATTCCAAAAAATTAAAGTAAAATTTTAGTTTCATGGTACTTACTGGTTAAAATTATTTCTGTCATTAAATTTAAAAAATCGTTATATACATTTGTTCATATTAAATCGAATGCCGAGCATTCCTTTGAATTTTTAAAATAATTAAATTTATTTTTAAAACTAATTTTAACTTTAATGATTATTTTAAAAAGAAATTGAATAGAGATTTAAAAAACGTAATAGAAAGTAGTATAAAAATAATAATTACGACCCTATTATTAATAAAATATTTCTTTTTTTCTTTTCATCTCATTTTCTTAAATTACCTAACGACAATATTTGTAAGTCTAGCTAAAAAGATAAAATGTTTACTACTCTGTATGAGAAAATAAATTTTAAATTTAATTATTCGATTGCATTTTGGTTTTACCAACCGTATATATAATCACATTCCAGTCCTTTTATTATTTTATTTCTATTATTTATTGTGGGCTAAATACAATTATTTTTGTATTATACCAAAGAAGCACACCTTGTTATGCGCGTACATAAATGCACACACTTTTTTTGTATTTAGTTTAATGCCTTAGTATTTTCAATTACCCACCAGGTCTGTTATACTTGGTTTTATTTATTTTATAATAATAATTGTGATACAAAAAACCGTATATCTAGTAAGAAGTGGAAACCAAAGGAGAATCAAATGGAAACATTGGAAACTGAGGTAAATTACATCTACGAGAACCTTACTGTAGGGATCTTAAAGTTGATTTCATACCTGGTTTTGAAAAAATGTTTTTAAATTTAAGGGTAATTTTATAACCTGAAGTTAAAAAAAATAATCACTTTTCTATTGCATACTATATTTTATTAGGAAGCTATAGGTGATTATCTGATAACGAATTTTTTTATAAATAACTTTAAAAAAGTGAAGAAAGAAAATTAAGCTTTTCAGTCGCCATTTAGCACCGATAAAATTTATCCTAATTTTTAATATTTGGGTATCAGCACTTTCTTTTTCGAGACATTGTGCCACGCTATATACTTACGAATCTTAAGACATTAAAGAAAACATGTAGAACTAATACTGTAATAGTTCTGTATACATTTGGACCAATTATTGACATATAAATATACGTAACATTATTATTGTTTTCCGTCATATAAATGTATTACCCATCATCTCATTCACAGGCGCAAGAATACTCAAACATTTCCGATGACTAGTAGATTTAGAACCTTTACTTTATTCGTTGGGTTAAAATGAATAACGGAACTTTTATAAGATTAATAACCCATCTGACCAGGTATATCTGTCAACAATGATGTCAGAATTATATAAATATGTTGGTCAGAGACGTTTATCCAATAAACTGATGTAGAACCTTGAAATATAGCACTTGCAATAGCTAAACCTTATAAATATCTATTTGTAAATTTGAGGAATGATAAACAGAACACAAGCGATCGAGCTGATATGAATCGAGCATTGGTTGGCTGAGACGCCATAAAAAGGTTATTTTTAGTCGATTGGGTAAAGGATATTAAAGGCCTATATAAATTCACGAAATAATGGCTAATAAGACAATATAATTATAGCATAAAATTAAACAATTTATCAATAGACTAACAATTTTCTTATGGAAAATGTGTTAATAATTTTACGCAAGTGCCTCGATATTCATCACAAGCAAGGCATTTACCGTAATTACATTTTGTTTTTGGAAATAAATATTTTGAGTGTGAATTAAGTTTGGGGTGAATTGATAAATATATAAATATATAACCTATAGAAAAGAACGGTAATACTGTGTTGTGAGGTCATTTTTAATATTGCACATTATATTCTACGAGAGGAAAAGAGACAGGTATATATCCAACTCTATACGTATCTTCAATTTGTTTTATCTCCTAAATGAAGAAACTAAACTTAAACGTATCAATGTTTTATAATATTTTTATCTTAATATTATGATCGCAAATTGTACGTAGATTTTTTCGACACCACATAAAACGTCATTGCTGATTCTGACTAATAATGCAAGTCAGTCAAAAACGTTGTATAACCAATTTTTGGGATCTTTAAAGAATTATCCAACTACATACCACTCGGTGGGAGACACGAAAAGTCATGAAATCAAGAAATGTGAAGTCATACCACTTTAAATACAGGAAAACTTGCACCAAAAACCTTTTTACTCAGCATTCCCTTATTTTGGTCTTTGCAATCACTTAATTATTTACCTATAAAATTGTGTTATAAAAGATTAAGAAATGGTAAATATATCACGTATATAACGAAGTTCTGTGATTGGTAAAAAATTTATAAGAGGGTTAAGTTTAAAAGTTAGATAACTCGGCAGGCTGCGCTACAGTAGTGATGTGAAAATATGTTAGTGTTATTTAGAGATGATGTTTAATGCAAATACATATAATCTAAAAGCATTCAAGTTTATCACAAATACTTTTTTTTCAAACGAGTGATAATTAAACTTGACCTGAAAATAAATATCACAATATAATTTAATATAAAACCACGAGTACAATTGCCCTAATTAATACTATGCTTATTTTAATTACATAAATGTTCTTTATAAAATAAAGCTGTTTCCCAAATTTTAAGTCATTCGTACAGAATATATAAATTACTCTTGTCCCTTTGTATTACATAAAATCTTTAAAACATCAATCTCATATATTGTCGTATGAATATTTAATACCTCGTTCATATTGATTAGCTTATATGAAAATAAAAATGTGTTTAACAAGAAACGTAAGTAGTTATATAAAAATAATAGATAATTATATAAATATCTGGAACAATATGTTTCATTTAACCAACATGTTCATGTATTTACTAATAAAACAATGTTTTTTGGTAGTACGACGTGAATTACGGCTATTAGTTTTGTTTTACGTTCATTGTTTTTTTTTTATTTATTTTGTGTTATTTCTCTTAGTAGATAATTTCTGTGATTACAACATAAAGAGAATAAATATTAATTTATCAATGACATAGTGAATGTAAAGAACACCTAAAACATTTAACGATTAAAAAGCTTTCATTGTGAGGAATTCTTCACTTTACAATCTAAACTAAAATGAGAGCTGAAACTTCAGAAGAAAAGTGCTATAAAATAAAAGCCAAAATTCATAGAAGAAAGTATATTTTCTCTAGCTTATTTTCTCGCTACGCTATTATTGAAACCGTATTTTTTCATAATTTATATAAAATTTTTGCCTGTATCAAATTTATTTTTGTATTAAAAAGATATGGAAAAAAGGAGTCTAAATAAATATTTTATAATTTGATAATAAAAATTGTTTTAAAAAATTACAAAATATTACCAGGGGAATGAAATAGATATCAAGTTGAACAGTAGCATCATACAATACAAACGGACCGTCGCATATCTGGATGCACCGAGGGCGTTTATGTTTTATACAAAGATATTTAATTATAATCAAAAGTCGAGTCGCAGGTCGCTGATGATATTAATCTAGGAGCTTGAGGGCAAATAAAAATTGCGTTGAAGGTAAATATAAATGCACTATGGCTGTTTTGAGGAATTTTCTTTGAAACTCGTCTCAATAAATTGAGCTTCTATTTATGCTTTTAATAAATATTGATTCTTCATGTTAGATCCAGAGGTTAGCAGCTGGAAAAATGGCATAAATATTCCGAAATTAGGTCCTACCCAAAATATTTTTCAAGTGTATAACGGGATGAAAATGGAAATATTTACTAAAACTCCTTTTAAATTATTATTTAGTGTAAATCATGGGGAGCAATGTAGTCACTAAACACCCACAAATCAAATCAAGGTACATGATTTTCATGTCACTGTTCGACCTCGTAACAAAAAAGGATTAGTAATTTCAGTGGAATAGCCTAATCTTGCTCACTCTACTTTCATGACTTCTTGCCTTCCGACTCTAATTTGTTTCACTCTTTACATAATTACATAAATATTCCTGATCTGTAATGTTGACTCCAAGTTTAATTAGTAGTCACAAATCTGTCTAAAATTTGTATTTAATTCTCTTCTATCAACTTCTAACAATACTTCTTCTTCTTCTTTCTTCTTCGTTGTGAATAATGTATGAGTTGGCGCATAAGAGATTTTGATTTGCGATGACCCACGACCAAACTTCAGAGTTTTATAACATGTTCTTCAGTAGTCAAAAAGCATGGCGGTTCAGTACGTGTGTCATTTTCAATTTTTTTACCTACCACACTCAAATTTCACTATCCGCTATTTAACAATTTCATACAACGGAGCAGGTTCTTCTGGCATTCTCTTGATAATACCATATTATTTGATCGTAGACCTGCTTCGGTGTTTACTGTTTACTCAATAAGTACCTGATATAAGAGAGATTTTTATTTCTAACTATTTTCAAGGAACTCGTCAATTGAAAAAAAATTAAATTAGCAATATCTCGGAAACAAGTAATAAAGCAACGAAACGTTGAATAGCGTCAATTGAAGAAGTGTTAAATACAATGAATACAATGTTATGATTATTCTTGCAAGAGACCGTGTAATTTTAGATCCACCTTCTCATATAACACAATGACACAAAAAAACAGTCAGAATATTATAAAATTGGCTTAAGTAAAAAAGCTTTAAAAGTATTTATTAGTATGACGTTTATTCATTTAATAGAAGAAGCAGCATTAAATTGGTCTTCATTTCCTGTTGTTACTTGCCTTACTGCTTATGTAGGAAGTTTGAATGTAAAACATTTTAATACTAACAATGACATTGTCAGAACATCATTTTTTAATGTCGGTTGATCGGTGTACGATTTTGAATACTGAAATATTGAATATTGATTGGGTTGAATGTTGAAATTATTATGTCCAATAAAATGGGGGTAATTTTTATTTGCCGACCATACTCCAATTCCAATAACCACTACTTAACAATTATTACTAACTTGAAAATTATACGTTATCACTTAGTATTATTTGTACCACGTAAGTTCAACACGAGGTGAATTAAATATTGAGCGAGCTCTCAATTTATCACTTTGCTATAAACGTGGTTCATAATATACTTGACCAGCGTTTATAACCTCAATGCTTACAAAAATTACTTGTTAAATAATTTTGCTTTAAAATATAGACAGACTAAATTATAAGTTTAAATTTGAGCAAGAACAAATCAAACCTTGCGTGACGACAATAACGTAAAAAAATATGCATTAAACTGCATAATACTTACAAGGAAACTTTTGTGAACACGAGACATGCATGTCACTCACATCTATTGCAAGTGCAACTTTTAGGTCTGTAATATTCTATTCAGCAGTTTTATGTTAACTTAATAAATAGTTTAATATGAAAATATAGGTTGAAATGTTTTGTATGAATTTTTAATTGGCAGATTTATATACTTTTTAAATTATTTGCTCTTAGATGTAATTGTAATTTATATAACAAATTTGTTTCGAATAAAAATTCTCTTTCAATTTTGATATTATAGTATACTAACAGTAGTCTTTTCGTGTTTTTGTGTTTCATATCAAAAATGATAAGGGGATGATTTAAACAATATTTTTATTTTTGAAGGTTTCGTTAAGGGTTGTTTTGCTTCTTTTCCCTTCACATATGAAAAAAATAACATTTCACAAACTGGACTGACAATAATAAGAAAATATAGGTATAATAAAACATATAATATTACAGCGCACAACACACAAAAACTTGTCCTACTGACTGGTTGGAAAATCTGACTGGTTCTCGTCGATCCGAACATATCGAACACACAAGTGCTAGCAAGCACACACGCGCTAGTAACAACATAACGCGCTAGCGCATATACGAGTAATGCAGATAAATACGACTAAATACAAGCTAAGGAATACATACATATAAAGAGTGCGGTGCGCGTTACATATCGGATAAAAACTGGTATTGGTACTGGTAAATCTTAACGTACCAGTTAAAAACTGGTACGTTAATAGTTTCCTCTTCTATAATATTCCAACCGATGGAAGGCAAAAAAAAATAGTTTGCTGTACATGTGTTGAGTTGTTTTCACACTAATTTTAACCCAATTTAAAGTTTCATTGGAAATAAAACCACAGAGTTAAATGTGTTTTATGTTATAAGACGGAAGATAATGTGAGAATGATAAGAAAAAATGAATCTGCCCAAGTTTAACCAGGTCTTTAGAAAAATAACAATCGCCGCTCTTACACCAATGTTTGAACCATTTGAAAAAACCTAAGTATATTTTGGATAGTGACATTTGGATAGACAATTTCCATAGATGGCGATAACGAGAGAAAACCGTGATATAATGATAGCCAAAAATGTCATCAGAATTGCAGCAACTACAAAACTTATCATTTTGCCCATTTTGACACACATGACTTCTGTACCTCCAAAGAGTGCAAACGGAACCCATTTGTTGTGACAACACTATCCGTCGATCAGAATATTCTAGTTGGCAAAGAGAATGGTCTTTATTAGACGAGTGAAACACATTCTGTGAATAGAGTGAAAATTAGTGTGTACCCTAATCTTAAGTTAAGATAAGTCGGGCACTAACTTTTCTGTTTCTATTTAGGATATATCTTAACTACATGAATACAATTTAGTAGTACATATTTTATATCTAAGCATAAAGTAGTCCAAAAAACTTAAAAAATTATTTAACTCATTTTAAGAAAAACTTAAAAATAGAAACTAGAGAGACAGTAAGGAGACCTTCAAAAAATGGAAGTAAGGAATAGTCATTGAGAGAGACAGAAGATAATTTTAGTAGAAAATTGATCATGAAAATTTATTTATTTCAAGACATTATTGCCAGAATCAATAAGTTTCCATTCTGTATGAAAATTAACCAATAAATAGAGAAAATATTATAAAAATCGGTAAGAATTGGGAGTTGTGGCATATTCTCGTAGTCATTTACATACGTGTTGACCAACGTACGAGGCGCTTGCCATTTTTCAAATGAAAATTTAGATCATTATTGCTACTAAAAAAAAATTAAAAATTATTTTTGTTAATATAATAATTATAAATTTATCTTATTTTTCAATAGTTTTGTACGAGCACTTTTCCAACCTTTTCCGACACGTTGTGTCCAAGTTTTTTTTAAATACTTTTTTATACTTATTGAACACACCATTTACTTACGAATCTTAATAAATTAAAGAAAATAAAACCTGCCAGTTACAAGTAGAACAAGCACTACGAAGGTTCCGCACACACTTAGACAAATATTAACATTTAAATTTATGTAACATTGTTATTGCTTTTCATCATATAAATGATTTGCCCATCATCTCAGGCACAAGTATACCCAAACTTTTTCGATGACTAGTACATTTAAAAAATTTATTATATTTTAAGTTTTAATTTATTATATTTTAAGAGTTATAAATAATAACGGAACTCTTATAAAATTATTTACATATATGTCCACACGACCGTCACAACCGTCTTTCGCTTAAACTGGCATTAAGTAGAAACTTGAAATATGAAGTAGTAATTCGTTTGTAAATTTAAAGAAGGACCAATTAATCACTTAAAAAAATTGTTTTTAATTCCATTTATAAAAAAGGTGTCGTTTGAAAGGGTTAATTATAAGGGTCACAAAAGTATTTTTAGTCAGATGTTAAGATATTATATCTTCAGAGATATAATAAAAAATAAGCAAAACAATATGTTACCCTCCCTTATTTTTAAAATTCCTTAAAAAAATCATGAGAAAAATATGAGTTCTTTGTAGCCAACGCAAAGTTTCTGGAAAAACTATAACGTTCGCTCTAGGTGTTATAATTTTTTATAAATATTGCTTTTGCTTTTGCGCTTTTAAAGCCGATTTTCTCAGAAACTATGCAACATATGCATTTAAAACTGGCAATATATTGCAGCACCAATTTTTTTAAATTTATGGCACCATCAATTTTTTTTAAATATTTGTACGACAATTAAAAGGACTTAAATAAAGGACATAATTTATTTTTCTTATCTTACGTAAGTTACTATCAGATTTAAACAAAACTAATCTTAAGTGTGTAATGAATCATGACAAGACAACGGAGAAATATTTCCTTGTTAACTATAATTCATTATATTTTACCCCATCTGTCACTCTGGATATCTGGACATCAACCAGGTTTTCAATAGAGATTAATGGTAATAATTAATGGTAATAATCCTTAAATAAAGAAGCTAACAAGCCAACATACCCTTGTAAATGATTAATATAATATTTTTGAAACCGCCCTTAAGACTCAAGTAAAAATAAGATAACCATGGAGACGAAAATAAGATAAGCATTGGAGTTACTATACATCAAAAAGTGAAAAGTAATTTCGTTGAAAATTCTAATTTTGCAATTTTGTTTCTTAACATCGACAATGTTCATTAATAAAGTGAATGTAAATGTTTTTGCTAAACCGAGGCCAGTGTAAAGCTAAACTGTGTTAGGAATATACGATTGTATTCAATGAACAGCATTAAGCGACTGTGTTCTAATGCTGAAGGGAAAAAATGGAAAAATCGCTTTGATATTAACTTTTATAAACGAAAACAAGCGATTGAGCTGATACGAAGCAAACGCTAGTTATTTGAGGCGCTATAAAGTGGTTATTTTGGTCAAATGCGTAAAGAGCATTAAAGGTTTTTCTATGTAAATGAACAAAACAATGACTAATAAAATAAGATTATTATAGGATAAAGTTTATCCAAATAATTTATCAATGATCTAACAATTTTCTTTGAGAAAATGTGTTAACATTTTTTCGGAAGTGCCTTGATATTTACCATAAGAAAGTTATTTTCCGTAATGATATTTTGTTTTTGAAATAACTTTTTCAAATTTAAATTAAATTTAGGAGTCAAATGATAAATATGTCATCTTTACATAATATACGGATTATTGTACCACTTTCTTATTAATTGACATTACAAATAATTAACATTTTAAAACGAATTGTGTACGACATTCATAGTTAAACAACCACGCCTTGATTGAGCAACTTTTTTTTTAAATAGAAAGCTAATAATAATACTGGGTAAAAAATAATGAAGTTATCATAATATTAAACTCTTTGTCACTTCTCATTTATTGGTTTATAAAAAACGGTAGAGAACATTTACGAAGCTAAGTACACAGTTGGTGCGCTTGTATGTTAAAAAGTAAACTATTAAAAATATATTACAGGATCAACTGCTCTCACGATTTTTATGCTACAATAACCAAAGAAGACTACATATAAATTCGCCAACCGGTTATATTTAGTGATATTTGTTAATTAACTTAGAATAAATTATAAAATATTTAAGAAAGTTATTTAGAAGTAAATGAAAATAAATACAAATATGCACTAGTTTCATCAGTTTTATATATATATATATATATATATATATATATATATATATATACATATATATATATATATATATATATATATATATATATATCTAATATTTGTATCCCTCAGTCTTTTCATTTGAGAGCTATTCAAAGAAAGATAAGGAAAATTCCTTTCAACACTGACAATGAAAATTGCGGAAGACTAAACCGAGATGATGGTTGCAGTAAACTGTTTTCGAAAGGGTTCTTTGATGTCGACTTGTTTAAAGGCTGAATTAAATTTTCTTTAAATTTCAGCTTCAGTTAGTAATATATGTGCGTATGTGTGTGTGTGTATGAATGTTTTGTGTGTTTGTATGTGTGTATATATATATATATATATATATATATATATATATATATATATACATATATCGGATGATTGTTGTTACATTTTTTGACAAGCTTATCTTTTGTGTATGAGTGTATGTATGTAATGTATGTTTAAATTTAATTATATTAAAATTTGCACACGTATTAAGAATCGATGACTATACAATAATTAAAAAACATATTCTCATATTTACCACGAAATGGAAATTTCAATATTTTATTAACCATATTTTTATTTTCACGCATAATCATTTGATACACGGAGTAAGTATTAATTATTACCTAATAATAACAAAGTGTTCTATAATTAACTAATAATTAAAGCTTTTAAAAATAAATTAATAAAAGACGTAAATTTTAAAACGATACCCATATATGTATATAACTTAAAAAAAATATTACGAATACATATAAAGAGATGCACCATAGTTAGTGCATCTTTTTATATTCCATAGAGCTACGAAAAATATTAAGCGATATTGAATATATTTGGCGTTAATTTTGTAGAAATTCATTATTCACAATTAAATGAAACTACGTGATGTAGTATTATTTCTACTTAAAGTTTTTTACCACGACCTAGGTTTCGTTGTATTACAATAACTTCAGGTGGATTATTAGCAAAGATTGATTCTTTGCTAGTAACCCACCTGATAATGTAATACAACGAAACCTAGGTCGTGGTAAAGAACTTAAAGAAAGTAGAAATAATACTACCACGTAGTTTCATTTAATTGTGTATTAAGCGATATAAAAACATATACTACTGATATGAACATATTTATTTATATCCAGTATAAAAATTTACACTACTAATCAATATGAAAATATTTACTACTAAATGACGTAAAAGCAAGCCACGGAGTAAAGAACAACTTTATATAGAATCATAATATTTATATTAATTTACTATGGAAAAAAACATAAATCCAGGAGTTTCCTCTTTCGTTCTTGTCTTACTTTCCTCTTTCAAAAATGAGTTGTTATAATTTTTTGCCTTTATGATGATAAGCATAATAATATATATCGCAAATACTCTTCCGATAAAGTTTTCATGTAAATATGAGCAATTATTTATAGCAATTACAAGTATAAGTAGTTACGTAACCAGTTATATTCAGCGGTTAGGACTGATGCATCGTCAGCCGTGGGAGACTAATTTGTACCAAAAATAAAAATAGCAAGGTATTATTATATAAACTAATGTCAAATTGATTGCATTGGGTTTAAAAGTAAATGTTTGTATATTGATGGATAAAATACGTATTTTGTTGAAAATTGTCACCATTAAGTTTGAATGTAACCTCAAACAAAAATTAAAATATTTTTACCTTGATGACCACTAAAACATTAGGAATTTTTTTTACACAAAATAATCATTTTTTTTACAATTACTTATGCAAAAAAAAAATAAAACACTTAGCTGCATGGCAATAAAGATAAATAAATAAAAATAAAACACTTAGCTGCATGGCAATAAAGATAAAGAAGGAAATATCAAATAAGTGTACCCAAATTGATTGCAAAAACACTTAGCTGCATGGCAATAAAGATAAATAAATAAAAATAAAACACTTAGCTGCATGGCAATAAAGATAAAGAAGGAAATATCAAATAAGTGTACCCAAATTGATTGCAAAAACACTTAGCTGCATGGCAATAAAGATAAATAAATAAAAATAAAACACTTAGCTGCATGGCAATAAAGATAAAGAGGGAAATATCAAATAAGTGTACCCAAATTGATTGCAAAAACACTTAGCTGCATGGCAATAAAGATAAATAAATAAAAATAAAACACTTAGCTGCATGGCAATAAAGATAAAGAGGGAAATATCAAATAAGTGTACCCAAATTGATTGCAAAAACACTTAGCTGCATGGCAATAAAGATAAATAAATAAAAATAAAACACTTAGCTGCATGGCAATAAAGATAAAGAGGGAAATATCAAATAAGTGTACCCAAATTGATTGCAAAAACACTTAGCTGCATGGCAATAAAGATAAATAAATAAAAATAAAACACTTAGCTGCATGGCAATAAAGATAAAGAGGGAAATATCAAATAAGTGTACCCAAATTGATTGCAAAAACACTTAGCTGCATGGCAATAAAGATAAATAAATAAAAATAAAACACTTAGCTGCCTGGCAATAAAGATAAAGAAGGAAATATCAAATAAGTGTACCCAAATTGATTGCAAATTAGAAAGATTAATAATGCCAATTCACTACAAAACGTGGTACCTATAAACTGAAGTGAGACGCATGTACGCTACGGGCTTTAGTAATGTGAGTAGGCAAACAAATTAGAGTAACTTTGATTATGTCATTTAAAAAAATATTCATAAATTTTAAAAGATCGCGAATTTATAGACGGGTTACTCATATAGGTACGTTTCAAAAAAATATATTATAAAGTCTTTCCAAAACGATTGAGCATCTTTTTCAAAGGAAACTTTATGAAAAATTTTAATTATAAATAAAACGCTGGACGAAGCGTTGATAAATATGTGGGTGGATTTATAAAATCAAAATTCCATGAATAATAAATGAAAACGAAAACCATATTATTCTAGATATTAAAAAAAAATATCTTTATTAAGTAAGTAAAATATGTAAGAAATTTAGAAAAAAATTAAATCGTAAAATTCGCCTAGTCAGAAATAGTATCCAAAAAAGTAAAAAAATTTTGTGGGATGTCAAATCAAGAATAAAATTATGTATAATAAAAATGGTAGTCGAGAGTGTATAGATAACAATACATTATATACACGTACACATACGGGCGTGTGTGCGAATATATATATATATATATATATATATATATATATATATATATATATATATATATATATAACGCCAATTAAAATTCAAAAACTGATCGATTATGAAATACTGATACAGAAATTAGTATCTAAACCAGCATGCTAGTCAAATATATTCCGTTCCAAACTGGGATTCAAAGAACGTGTTACGCGATACTAAATCACAACAATTATTTATGATTTCTCTACCTGCCAGCGCTGAGATACTAGAAATGATCACTTTACCAGCAATATTATTTCTCTTTCTGTTAAAATTGAAGACGCCTTAAGTTTAATAGTCAGACAATTTCATTTTAATGCCAGTGTATTCATAATAAACATTAGTTAAAATCCAACCAACTTACCGTTGAAATAATTTATTACTTTTTTTATTTTGATATGAAATATCTATAGGCGCAGGTATAAAACGGATCGTTGGCGTGGCGACGGGTCGCCACGCTATACTAAGGTATATATATATAGTCTATATGTAGTAGAGTGTACGGTATGGCGACGTGAAGCCATGTGCAACCGACTACGCGACCCCCTCCTCACTCAGTTCGACGCTGTTGTTTACTACGGTACACATAACCTGTGCTTTATTATTTTTGTATTAATTGTAAATAAATGTTTATTAAATAAAGTCTCCATTTTCTGTAAGAAATTCGTAATACTTTATTTTTTCATTATGCTATATTTAGTTCCTGTAATAATCTTGTCTTTTATGCCTATTACTTGTAAGAACCCGATGTTTCACATCTACCAGGCGTCCCGTAATGGCTCACTGTTTTTTTCTGTCTTTTTTGTTTTGTCATATCATTACGTCCTTTCACCTGAATATAATTACACAGCTTTTATTTTTTTTTAATATTGAAAATTTAACAATAAATTTGAATAAATTTTTTGTAGCTCTTAAATTAATAAACATGCCTTATTTTGGCAAACATCAAATAAAACCACTGTAAATACATGAAAATAAACAGAAAGTTTTTAATTTTTTTTCTCGTTACTTTGGCCTTTGGATTCACTAGATTATAAACCTGCAAAACTGTGCTATAAAAGGTTAAGAAACTGTAAATTTATCACATCTATAAGGAACCTCTGAGGGTTCATGGTTGCTAACTAACTTGAATAAGGTTCCCGTTTTAAAATTAGATAGCTCGGCAGGCTGCACTACAATAGTAATATCGAAATATGTTTTGGACTACTTTTAAGTGTTAACATGTTATGATATTTAATGCAAGTATATTACTGATATAACCTAAGAGTATTCAAATAGATCATATTTTTTTACTCAAAAAAATAATAAATAACCTTGACCTGAAAAGAAATATCGCAATATAAATAAATAAAAAACCCAAAGTACAATTGTACTATTTATATTGTGCTTGTTATAAATATTTATTTTTTAAAAATGTAGGCAATCAAGAATTTAAATCAATGGAATAGAATAAATAAATTAATATTGTGTCTTTGAATAACATGCACTATTTAAAACATCAATTGTAAATATGTCGTATGAATATTAAATATCTTATACACATTATTTAGCTTATATATAAAATACAATTATTATAACTAGTAAACGTAAGTAGTGAAGTAAAAAAGTCTGAAAATAACTGAAAGATAATGTTCCGTTTAAGTAACACATTTGTGCATTTACTAACAAGGATTTTTTATTAATTATGCGACCTGAATTAACAGAATAAATAATTAGTTATATAATGATTGTATTTAAGTCTCTTGAACTCTAGAAATTAAAAGACTTTCACTGTAAGTTTAAACATTGTTCAGTTTTCACTTGAAACTAAAATGAAAGTCGAAATTCCTAAAGAAAACTCTTATAAAGAGAAAGCCAAAATACTATTTTCTATGATTAGTTTCTTTGCTGCGGTATTGTATAAACCATTTGTTTTCTATAATTATATCAAAACTTTACAATAATTTTATATTCGAAACAACCAAAAATGGAACAAAGTGGATCCTAAACGTTTTTTAAATTGTAATAACAAAAACTGCTTTAAAAAATTATAAAATACTACCAGAGAAATAAAATAGAAATAGATATCAAAATGAATTGTAGCATAATACAACACGAACTAGCCGTCGGCATGTCTGGTGGCATTACGGGCGCTTATGTTTTATTCAAATATATTTAATTACATTCAAACAGTCGCAGTCGCAGGTCGTTGATGATATTAATCTAGGAGCTGGTGGGCAAATAAAATTTGCGTTGAATAGATATACAAGTGTGCCAGGGCTTTCTTTGGAGATTATTTCGCAAGCAATTGTTTTCATGAACTAAGGCTTTACATCTTTTACTTTATCTTAAACATTGATATATTAAAGATCCAGTGATATGCATGGAACCAATGTTAGAGAATTTATTAAAATTATAATAAAAACGTAATAAACTCAAAAAGAGAGTTGCTTATTTTCGCTGAATGACTATAAAATTTCACTTCAAAATTATTTGCTGCTTTTTTGGTCAATAGAAAAATTAATTTTTAGAGAAGATAAAGGGTGGATATATTAATTTTTTTTGTAAGCTCTAGACAGTAAGAACCAGAAAAAAAGGGCATAACTACTTCAAAATCGGTTAATACTCAAAATATTTTTGAAGAGTGTGATGAGATAATAATGGAATTATTTGCTAGGAAATCCTTTTAAATAGCAATACAATTACGCTCCATATTTATTATAAATCATAAAGTAAAGTAACCACTAAAAATCTTGCAAATCCAATCAAGGTGCACATTTAACATGTCACTGTTCGATCACATAGGAAAAAGAGGATCAGTATATCCACTGGAATAAATTACACTTGCTCATCCTACTTTTAGGATTTGTTACCTTCTGATTCTAATATGTTTGACTCTGTACAATTTTATAAATCAATCAAAATGCGGACTACTTTTAAGTGTTAACATGTCCATGTTTTTTTGTCAAAAGCCAAAATTTCACAAGCAGTCGATATTATTTGCCTAGCGACAAGCGATAGATTACAACGGTGTTTATATTATGGAATATGCGTGCGTGCGTAAGAACGTGCGTGTGTGCATGTTACGTGCGTGCAAGCGTGCGGTGTACATGCCTGATGGCTTCCTCAACAAATTCATATATCGAATGTTGCATCCCGCTTCAAATGAAAACGAATTATTATTATTCCCAAAACCTAATATAAAATTCACTAACTAAAGATATAAACTTCCCAGGAACAACAGTTATTTTCACAGAACCATTACTCAATCCATTACAATTTTTTTGTAAAATAGTATCGTCAATTAAAAATTTGTGGCATGAAGAATTGGAAATTCCACGAGCTGGATATAAATTTAAATATATATGTTATTAAAATTATTTCTATTTCTCAATATAGCTATTACCTAGCTTTATGCTCTTCTTTTATCTGATTTCTAAAACCATTTCAAAACCAGTTTTAAAGAATATTTTGGTCAAAGGTGCAAAATACACTTCAACGACAGTTTGGTTTCTTCAGTTGTTGTTAATTTGAGTTCATTTAATTGTTTTTTTTATTTCATAGAAATAGTTATTACTTCTAATCGTTTATCCCATCATTCAACCAAGCAAATAATGTGCAATAGTAATCAACCATAATGACTACCTTCGAGTCTGAGCAAACTGATGCTATTTACCGACAAAATCATTTTAGGTTAATTTGGTACTGGTGACTCCAACCCTATTTGTTCTTTTGGTTAGTTTTATGACCCTGCGCCATAATGGAGAACTTAACTTTCATAAGTAGTTACAAATATGTCTTAAATTTGCACAGTGTTACTCAAGAATTTCGAAGATTAGCGAAAAATCGTGTATTTAATGTTATACATTTCACAGACACTTTAAAATATCCTGGTTCGTTGTGAATAACGTATGAGTTCGCGCGTATTCTTCTTAAATATTTCTTTATTTTTCGATCTACCATGACCCACGACCATACTTTAGATTATAGTCACGACAGACGGCCGTTCAATACGAGTACCATCTTAAATTCTTTGCCGACTACAGTTAAATTCAACTAGCCACTATATGATAATTTGGTACAGTGGAGCATATTCTTCTGGCTTCCTCATCATAATATCATTTGATTGTGGATCTCTTTCGGTATTAACCGGTTTCTCAATAGAAGCTGTAAATGTTTATTCATGTAATAGAAGAAGCAGTAGTTTGGTCATAAAAAAGAAACTAAAGATGGTCTTCATTTTCACTTGTCACTTTTCTTACTATTTATGGAAAATGTTTGAATATAACATATTTTAGTATCGTTAATGACATTTAGTACTGAGTACATACTTTAGTAGAGGGTTGCTACTCCTCTATGACACTGATAGGGGATAGATCTACTTCAAGGATGTGGCCTTGCCCACGCAAGTTTTGATTTCTTCCTAACTCCTGTAAAAAGGAACAGATCATATCCCAACCTTGAGTACTATCAACGTCTACTTATTCTTTCCCTGTATCATTAGATCGATGGATCAATGGCGTTATAACCATTCATCTGATAGGGCAGCCGGAAATGTCTCGTACAGAAGGCCACGACACTATTCATCTCAAGAATGTTATCATGAAAGTACAAAATAAGGAATCCAAACAGCCATGCAATCCGTCTGGCAATCGTTTACGTACTGTGTCCAGGGCAATGTGAGAATCAACGGTCAGTCGATTAGAAGATTCTAATCCCAAACTGAATGATTCTTTTAGAAAGAAGAGTGAGGTTTAATTGAAACAAGCTCTTTGACTATAGTGGAAATTAGTTTTTACTGTACCCCTAAGTTAATGTCAATCGGACATTCATTTTGCTAGTTCTATTTAGAATATATCTAAAGGACATGAATATAGTTTAACTCTACATATTTTATCTCTAAGCATGAACCTCTAAGCACGCCAATAAATTGAAAGCACATTAATAAAACGAAAAATACTTGACAAAACCAAAGTTCACCTATCGAGTTTTATTTTAAAAAGAAGAGATTCATAAGAAAAACTTAAATGACATTAAGGAAAAATAAAAAAAAAATCAGGGTTCAGAGAGTGAGAGTGTAAGAATATCCGCACAAAATGGAATTTCAGAATAGTCACTGAGAACGATAAAAAGGAGTTTATGTAGAAAATTGCTCACAACAATGAATACCATTTAGAAAATTATTATCAGAATCAACAAATTTCCTTATATCATATAGTATCAAAATAACCAAAGGAGAGAAAGAAATTAATACCAAAATTGATTAAAATTACAAGCTGTAGCGTATTCTCACAGCCCTTTGCATACTCGCTGACTAATGTACAGAAGCGCTGGTTATTTTTCAAGGGAAAATTTTACTCTAAAAAATATTAAGAAGATCAAAATCTCCTCTTTTCACAAAACGAAATTAAACATTTCCTTTCATAGAACTTATCAATTATTATTATTTCTGTCGTTAAAATTATAAGGTGGCGCGCTGGCGTGGGGGTTTGTAACTCTAGTGGGTTGTTTGAATAAATAAAGCAAACGAAACAGAAAAAGAAGTTTATGCATGGTTAATGCAAATGAAAGTTCCAAAAATTATTGTTATCTTCTTAATTACTTGTTAAAACTTTTAATATTTCCGATTACAATTTAACATGTACATAAATTTGGTTTATTACCTTCATCACCAGAACTATTTTTACTTTAAGTCATAATTGAAATCCAGCAATTTACATTATACAATTACTCTTACTTCAACTAGAAATGTGTGAAAATATCCATACCGAATCAAAAAAAAATAGTAAGTCAAGTAATAGCAGAACAAGGACTCGGATATTAACGACGCCGCGGCGTTATGGATGCTTATGTTTTATTCAGAGACACTTTATTATATCCAAATAGCCGCAGCCACAGGTCGCTGGCGATATGAATTCACAAGTCTGAGGTCAATTTGAAATTCATTTAAATATAAACACGACTGTCACAACGGACTCGGAAATAAAAATGATAAACATGTTTTGAACTTAACAGGATTATTTTGGCAAATGATAGATTCATGAGTGTATATTCATGAGTGCATCGTAGTAGTAGATTCATGAGTGCATCGTAGTTAAAACCATAATATTGATAAGAAATTGCGTTATAAATAGATGACCGCGTTAAAAATATTGTTAAAAATGAGGACATATTGAATTTCCATAGCGTTTTTCAATCCACGCTCAACGTTCCTAAAGAGTATTAATTTTTTGGCCGCCAGAATATCCAACCCATCCATTTTATAAATTAAATCAAGATTATTTTGTTACACAATAAATATAATATGATTTTAATGAAAAATTAATCGATGGCGAAGAGGATGATGAGAATGCTAGAAGAGCATGTTAAAATAGCTGACTGAGAGCTTTGAAGTACTAGTTTAATTGCAATGTTTTACTTCAAGCTATTAAAAATGGTTAATGTGAGGCTTAACAAAAGTGATACTGCGATTGATATTGTGCATATGATTTGCAAATTCTGGGAGGAAACCATTTGACCAAAATTGATAATGTTTTTTTTTAATTGTTGGCTAATTTGTGCTAGTGATTCGTATAAAATTAGCTTTCGTGTTATTAGTATTTGTTTTTTAATGAATTAATTTTTTTTTTCATAGTATGAAATTAGTGTTAATTCTGAAAGGAGAAAAATTTTTTTTAACTTTTTAAGGAAACGGTAAGAAAAAACTAATTGTATATACCGGTGTGAATGAAATTTAATTTACACGCAATAATTTTTATATTTATTTAGGGCAGGTACAATTTAATTTTTTATAACGTAACAAGATATTTGTCTTGTCTGAATACTTCAAAAAAGGAAAAAATGCTGAAATAATAATATGTTAAGTAACTAGAAATAAAAGAAAAATATGTCCTTAATTATAAATATCGTGTATTACAAGTTCTTAAAAAATAGTTTTAACTTTTACTTTGAAATTATATTATTAGTTACATCAGTTAAATTAAACAAATTCATATCACAGACCCAGCGTCGACAAAATTGTAACGAAATAATCATTTGTTTGTTACCTTACTGATCCCAGTGACAAGATAAAACCTTCGTAACTTTTATCACCAGAATCGAGGAGGAAAACAAAATAAGAAATATTATGAAAATATTAATTTTAAAAAAATACTATTCATTTTCAAATTATTTGGTTTTTACTTTTTAATTGTTTTTACACTTACCCCAAGTGCTATACCTTTTTAATACCATATAAATTGATATCATTTATTTATAAAATTATTGCAAATTGAACCATTCATAATTCTATTTGCTGTATATTATTATGAATGGTTCTTCCATTCATATTTCAAGATAATTTTATTTTATGCAAACTTGATTGAACGAAAAGAATGTTACTTTTATTCTTTACGGCTCGATGTTGTAAAAAGCAAGGCTATTCAATGTGTTCAGTAATATATAATGAAAGTTTGTTTACGAATTGAAAATATTTTTGATAAGATATATCAATTTAAAATTCAGGTTATATTTTATGCCTTTCATAAATTTACAGTGACTTTTTGCCTGCCTATTTGTTTTGTTTATTTGATTGGGTGTTTACTATTGCGCAAAACGTATATACTGATTGGAATTATACTTTCGTCGAGTTTCATGTCCAGAAAATTTATAAATTAGATAATAAATTAATATACCAATTAGGGAAAAGTTGAGAGATAATATCCATTTTTGAATTTCCATAACCGAATGACGGAAACAAAATCGTGAGTGCCTGCAAGCTTGTTTTATATGCAATAAAATGACATAAATACATTCAACCGTAGCGTAAGTTCTTTACAGCTGACCCATAAATTTACGCTTTTCCTTACCAAAATCGTCGATATGCTTTAATAACCCGTTTTAGCCATGAGCGCGATCATATTTCATATTTTAAATAAATCCCTGTTAAAAAAAATTTAACAACACAAAAATTACCTTCTAATTAAATATTCTTTATTATCAAAAAACATATAGTCATTTGAATAAGCAGAGAAAGCCAGTTATTTTTCTTTTTGAGGACTTATTGTAGTAAATTCGATAAAAGATATTCAAATGTTTCAGAATAATCGAAATATCAATATCAAAATTTTGCGATAAATTATCGATCTTTTATAAATTTCTCCAGAATATATGGCAAGCTTATTATTATGGCTGTGTTGCATTTCTTGGTTTATATTGAGGAATATATTTTATGTTGCATGACGGTAAATATAATTGCGAATTAAATAGTTGCTTTGCTTCTCAGTTGATAATTTTCACTTACTATACATATGTAAAACTTGATACCATTACAACAAACTATTACATACTATTCCATTACAATAAACTATTATCTGACATTGTTATAGAAGTCAGATCTACGCGTAAATCTATGATATATTTTGCTGACCTAGATCAAGTGCTAAAAAAACTGCACGAAGAGTGATATATTTCATTGTTATTCTCTTCGATACTCGAAGAACTCACATTTGAGATCACAGTATTTTGGAAATAAAAACCTTAGTATTATCAATAAATACTAAATAACATCACTAATTTGTAGTGTGGCGTTGAAAACAATGAATAGTTAGAGTATTTGTCTGATAAACGGCCCAGGGTAAAATGATACTACTAAGGTCGTATTTTCCAATTTGCCCTGGATTTTATTATGTAAAAACCAGGCTTCTCATCAAAGGCTTATGTTATTTTTGATAAAAAGGATCGTTATGTATTTTACAATAGAAATAATAACCATTTAATTTATAAATGCTGTAGGGGAAAAATTCGAAACGAATAGATTTACTTATAAGGCATTCTTTTTAAAATAATATTAAACCTAAGCATTTTGATTGAATCTAATCGATATTTCGCTTCTTGTTTCAAAACGATTAAAATTATATCTTTCTGTCTATCAACTGGAACAATTCCATAGTTATTTAGAATGTACTGATGTGGTAGTTATTCCATAAATTTGCAAAATTTATTTGAATTAACAGTTGTTTATGTAAATTAGAACTCAAATTTTATCTGATATCCATTAATTTTGTACCTAGATCCACTTTTTAACGAATAATATTTGGTCCAACAACCACATCCACCTAATAACAGTATTGGTATATTTGGATCATTTAACTGTCGCCAGGCAACATGTAATAAAACTTGATGCTTACAAAAATGTCCACTGCCTTTACTACCAGGATCATATTCAAATTTCTACTTATTCAAGAATAAAAGGTGCTTCTCTTGCTGTAATTTGTAAATATTTTATGATTCGAAAAATTTAAAATAGAGACATTTTTTGGGACTGCGATTAATTGATATTAATGGATTTTAATCATCATCTTTATTATTTAAGTTAAATAAAATTTTTTTTTGAACTACCTTAAATATATCATAAAAAAATACGCTTAAATAACTTTAATTACCAATAACTAAATATTTCGCCAACTTGTATCAATAGGTCTAATCCACTTCTGTTGTTCATCTTATATACTAAAAACTTCCTGAAAAGTACAGGACGTGACAACTAGTGACTTCTAGAAACTTTAAGAGTCAACTCAATGATCGTTTTTTTCCGTAACACAATATATATTCTCTCAAATTCCAATAATATCTAATAAATGAGGTTAGTAAAGTATTAAGCATCGATTTTGCATCAATTTTTTATATGCGTTTTTTACTAAAATAATGTTATATGACTTATTTCGATATAACTGTAACTGTATTTATTTATTTTCTAGACATGTCATATTTTTTATGTGGTGTACTATAAAAATGTACCCATCGTTGTAATATATAAGGAGTGACTCCTTTTTTTCACTCTCTGTACATCGGTTGATTCAAAAATATTTAATTTTACAGAAATTAATATGGTATATTAAAATAAATATGGTTAATTGTTAATACTCGTAAAAAATATTTAGATATGTTGATGTAAAAAGTTCGTATATATATTTTTTTCTTTTATTTTAATGTCGGTTTTTGATTTTTGCTGACAACGATGAAAATGACTCTCTTAGTTATTTAAGAAAAAACTCTGTCATAAATCTTTCTATTACCAAAAACCTTATAGTGCTAGTTTTCAGTATTTGTAAATTATTTTGGTTAAATAATTTTAATTTTATTTATGGCTCATTATTCAAAATTTTCTTTTAGTGGCACCGTATTATTTATATATGCAGGAATTTTATCTTATTTAGAACACTATTTTATTTATTGCTAATCTAGATGTATAAATTTAGTAAACAATATACTTTCTTAACCACTGAGCTATAGGGACGCCAATGTGTCAAGAAGAGGAAAAAATTATATCAAATCCAGTAAAATAATCCTTGTGAACATGAATATGTCCACCCATGTAAAATAAATAACAGACGAGAACATATATAATATCTATACCATTACTTCCACTTTTACTCTAAAAATATTTACTATCCATATAATCTACCGGTTACCATATAACACCAGGGCAATTTCTATCAACAATATTGTCATATCAAAACGATAATAAACACAATGTAATATCTAAGCTGAAATAAAATGTTGAATATTAACATTAATGATCATGTTTACGTGACTCTTGTTTATATTTAGCTCAATATTAATTTATCTTCCTACTTCAGGTTTAATATTACCAGTAACCTGCAACCAAGACTGAATACAATTATTGTCCTATGAATAAAACATAAGTTAATCATCCGTAGTGTCGCAGCTTTGATGATGACCTAGCTAATAATCGTTGAAAGCTGCTGGTTTGCACCTTGTATTAAGTAGAAGTTCACTTGCAGATTATTATGTGTTGGTAATTACGATTCCACATAATGCAGTTGTTTTTATATTTGCTGCCATTTTTTAAGCAGTTTACACTTTTTAATAGTTATTGTCGTTTAAACTAACATTTAAAAAATGACATTTAAAAACATTTAAAAACATTTATAAAATGTTGGAAATTATTGAAATACTAAAATTTAGTGGAAACTACTCTATTTTATCTTTGCTGCAGAATATTTTTAACTCAAGTTTAAAATATTAATTATTAATAAAATAATTTATTTTTTACTTCAATATTGGGGAGTATCTATAATAATACTTGTCAATTTCATCTGTATGATTTTTAATCGTTGGTAATGTAAAAAATAATATGGCATACCAATGAATTGTCTTTTTACTGAAATTACATAGCTTGGGAATAAATCGCTTGCATCGTTTTCTGTTATTTCAATGTTTCTTGAGTTTCATAATGCATCCAAGGTAGCAATTTGTCTGACTTTTCTTGAAATACTTAATGAGACGACACGTGCAATAAAATTAAAATTTCAAGATAACCAGACTTAGTTTTTATTTCAGCACTTATTTAATAAAAATAAATAATGGTTATTAGGAGATTATTAGAAATTTAATATAACTGTAAGGAATAAAAAAATGCGGAGAAATTAAGAAAACATTTCTTAATTCCATTGTCATATTGAATTTGATAACTTTTTTCTTTCCTTTTAATTACAAGGATGCTTATTTACACAAAACCCAGAAAACTTAAGGAAATTTTTATTTTTACGTGAGATTAGTACAATTAGTCTTTGCTATTATAAATGCATGCTATTATTAAATATATAACAAGGATGAAAATAATAATTTGTGTATAGAAATGAAAAATGTTTGTGTGCTTTTTTGGAAACTTACAATATACATCAAGTTTCTGAAGCACACAAATGTATTGCTTCAAATCAAAAACTTAAAGTCGTATTGTTGAGCTAATGAGAATGTTTGAATAAATGTATTCTATGTGGGAGGAATATAGTTCCTATAGATTATTTTCATCACTTTGAGTTTTAAATGTCTATTTTCATTGCAAAGAAATTTTAAAATTACATAAATTTATATTAAAAATTCCTGCATTTCTTAATTTTTATCAGTATCACATTACATAAAATAATTTCTTAATATTAAAAAAAATTATTATTTTTGAATAAGTTTGATTTACAGTTTGTAAGTACTTGTGTGAAATTGGTAATAACTACAGCAAAGAACATATATGTCTAATAACCATTATTAAATACAAATCTTGATAATTTTTTTACAAAAACTATCGGACTAGAATCAAGATTTGTTAGAGTTAAATTAATTATATTGTATATTATACTGTTACACTTAATAGCACCGTTAAACGATTTGATTACACTAATAGAGAGACCCGATATGAGTTCAGAGCAACAACAACAAAATGCAGTTTCCTCTTCACAACGCCAGACGATTTTATTTTAGTCTGATTAAATCCCAAGATTTCTCACACAAAATTATTTTCATGCCTTTAATGCATCATCGATTGTGTAATAAACTTTTACAATTTTTTTCGCTCTTCCCATTTTATTTTGAGAAGAGTTTAATATAATTTCACCAAAATTATTTAAAGAATCTTCAAGCAAAACATGCCGATGAACAGGAGATAAATAATAATAATAGTAATAATAGGAGATGTTTTTAAAAGTTTGTCCTTCTACAGGATAAAAAAATAAATTATAATTGATTAACTCTATACTTAAAAATAAATTTTTATAGTTTAAAATTACATGATTGCTGCTATTCAGAATTTATTTAAAAATATATTGATTGTTCTTCAGTAACTTTTGAAATGAAGCTCTAAACTCACGACGAATAAGCGATTGATGTCTTTTAGCCTTCATGTAAAGACATGCTTAGTAAACCGGCTAAATTGGGTTTAAGATATTTATGTTAGGGGATTGTAAATATACACATATTTGATATCGACCATCAAAAAGGCTTCCCATGAGCCTTTGCAATCGTATGACATGCTGTATCGTTTATATTGTTGAGAAAATTTATTTATTTACGGTTTGCAATAAAGTAATTTCTCGTTTTATTCACTGACTACAAAGAAAATTAATTGTTGTAAATAGCAACTATTAATACTCTCTTTATTTTTACACTTTTCAATACTTTGTTGAAATTTATTATGGTTGTTGTCAGTGTTTTTAAAAATGTTTGCAAAAAGTCCATTTTATAAGATAGTATTAAATAGAAATTTAGACGTTATGAAACTGATAATATTCGATTGATTGGTAACAAGAGGTAGATCAACGATCATGTCATATCCTTTTTTTATGTATAAGCAGTTAAATTCAAGATGTGTTTATCTATCGTTGTACGTTTTGTTTTTCTCTAATTATGCTGTTTCTTTAGAAAATAACCTCAAGTATAGAATCAATTGCATTCAGACTTTGTGCCATTTTAGTTTATTCTGAGTTCGGTTTAACTTATTTATAAATGTCATTCTTTGTTAAATCCATTTTATTTTAAGTAGTACCATCAAGTGAAGCCTAATTAATATTTGAAGTAAGTTTAAAAATGCAATAAAAATTAAACAGAAATAAATTCAGTATTCCAAAAAATGTTATGAGATATTAAAAAAGATTGCGTAGCTGTTTATATGACAATGGTGTTTTTCTTGTCCGTGGTATGAAATTTAGAAAGACTAACTTTTGACCTTTTCTCATTTATTTGCTCATATTTTAATTTAGCAATCTATTTGATGACTTTCTTCTTGAATGTTTTGTGTATTTATGAATTTCTACTGCCATATAATTTTAGTGTTAGTAATTTTAAATAATATGTGGATTAACATTTATTAATAAAGTTTGTTAAAAGAAGTATTTTATATTCGTTCTTGCTTTGACGTACCCAAAGTGTTCATTATATTAGAAGAAACAACAAAGAGAAAATTAAAGCGTCATTTCTTCCTGTGTTTCTTGTGATAAAACTTTGCCTTGCGTGTAGTATAATCATTTTTAATTTTCCAACGTAGCAGGTAGAAAAAAAATAAGTAGAGCTATCACATAAAATGAGTAGAGCTATCACAAAGTCGCGATCCCAACCTGTAATAATAGATTGGTGGCAAATGACAAATTGCTTGCGGTGATGATTTACATAAATCTTTTTTGCAGTCTGAATAATTCTAATATTTTCCACCAGAACCATATTGATTAGTTAAATTAATGCTATTGAAATAGAGAGCATACAGATAATAGTGGGGAATACAGGTTATAGTTAAGATCAAAGGTGAAAAATGCTCATTGAGCGAAAAAACCTCAAGGTTTAACGCTCAAATATCATGAGGGTCACAACACGTATTTTTTATTATGTTCTTTTTGAGATATCCATAACGTGTTTTGGCTACTATTATAAGTGCCATAACAGAAATAATGTATTCTGGATGTTTTTAAGAGATCACAACGCGTTGTGGTGCTTTTTTCGCTCAATGACAGCTTTCGTTCTTTGAGCCTAACATACACACAATATGGCACAGTTTTTATTATAATGAAGCTTTTGATCTTATTTCACTGTATATACTATGCATCCTTGTTATAATGTGGATTTAGGCAGCTAAGTAAACTCGCCTCATAAGTTGAAGCGCGTCATAATTGGCGTATAAAATTAAAGAATAAATTTTTAAATTTCTGCTCTGCAGTTACTCTATTTTGTTAATTTTCAATTGTTTGCATAATTTTCAATGTTTTTTTCTTAATTTTTGGTTAGTTAAGTTATGTCTACTTATAAGTTCCCACGTATAGTGAGTTCGAAAGCGCACGCGAACTGAAATAACAAACGTGTTGGATCGGAATTTCTTTAAAAATAGATAATTTTTTCTAAAATCATTGTTCATGTTTAACTAAAAGTAAAGTTAAATTAAGGCAAGCCAGCAACTTTACGTCTCATCATCATTCCTAATTCTATTTGGTCCGCAAAATAAACAAGTTGCTTGTGTTTTTTATTATTTTTTGTAGACTTCATTTCAATAATAATGACAAGATGTGCTTGATGTAAACTTACAAATCGCCATTATTCACGTCAATATGTGAAATCAATTTGTTTTTACTATGTCTCTAAAAGGTAATAAAACAATTGATTTCCTTTCTTCTAAACGCTACAATATTCCGTGAGATAAAAAGAAAAATAACATTGGTTTAATATAAATAAAATAACACTCATAGCTTAAAATCTAATTTGACATGGATCTATATTTTTGTTACTAGGATAACGTAAATATAAAATAACTATTTCCAAAGTTTACCACATCTTTCAAGATTGTGGTTTTACCATGCTTTTCTATTATTTTCGTCGTTTCCTTTACCATCACTAACTGCTATTAACAATGAGGTAAATTTCAATCTATTATATTTCTAATATCTACGGCTGGTTGAAGTCAGTTGAAAGCTAGCACATTTCCGGTATTTAAAACGCTGAGCGCGGAATCATGTGCGTTATTGAAATACAATGTGCTCACATCATTTTACCATGCTTGTCTGCCATTCTCGTCATTTCCTTCACCACCACTAACTATCATTATCAATGAGGTAAGTTTTAATGTATTATTTTTATAATATTGACAGCTGCGAGTCAATTGAAGCCCAACGACTAACAAATCTCCCTATTTAGAACGCTGAGCTGGCGCTGGCGTTATTGAAATACCACGTGTCCACATCATCTGTGAAGGTGGACAATAATGTATCTAGTTAATGAATGGGAAAGAAAACATTCTCAAATATAAATAACAATTTGAACGTCACTTGTTCTTCTAATGACAAAGTAAGTATGGTACAAATTATACTGTTATATTTAAGCAAATACTTTAAACCAAAACCAATGACACATAGAACTCATTCATAACATACAATTTACTATAATTTTGGTTTGCACTACCATAAGCTCATGATTGTGTAAAGAAAATTCTGCCTAAATTATATTTTATTGATTATTCATTTATATTCTACCTAAACAAATCGTATATATAACCTTGATCCATCCAAACATTGTTTTTGATTTGATTTCCGAATCTAACTTTATGACAGTCATGTTTACTTTTAACTGAATTTACATTTGTCGACTGACTTCCGAATTCATATCACCGGCAACCTGTGACTACAGCTCTTTGAATAAAATTAACAATCATTGAATAAAACATAAGCATCCCTACCGCCACCAGCATCGTTTATAGCCGCTTTATGTTCTGCTATTACTCGACTTGCTTTTGTTTTCAATTCGGTAGTGACATTTTTAATAATTATTTTCGAAGTCAGTTTGTATAACGTATATGGCCCAAAATCAATTATGATTTTGATAATGACATATTTTAGTCAATTTCATTTCAAGGGTCTTTTCATTTTCATTAAGGGTAACCCAAGTAAGTCACAAGCTATCATTATCGGTAGTCAAAGACTGACTTCTAAAGTAAACCTACCTAGTTTACCGAAATTAGTGCTAAATAGTACAATAATACCATACACGTCAACTGTTAAAAACCTGGGCCTACTGATCGATCAAAATCTTAATTGGCGGCCTCAAGTAAATAATGTTAGTCGTCGTGTTTTCAACAGGATACACTCTTTGAAACGTCTTCAAAATTGTCTACCGACTAAAACGAAAATCTACTTTTGTCAAACACTTTTATTATCATTAATCGATTATGGAAACGTGTGATATCCTGATCTTAATGAAAAATATTTGTGCAAGTTGGAACGTCTTCAAAATTTATGCATTCGGTATATCTTCGGCCTCATAAAATATGATCACATTTCTGAATACAGGTCACTTCTCAAATGGCTAAAGATCCGTGATCTACGCCAACTTCACATATTTACACTTGTTTCATCAGGAAAAATCACGTCTTTTAATATTTTCAAAGATCGAGGGAAAAGTCATGCAACTCCTGAAACCTTTTCCTTTGTGTCCTCTTCCTTTCCTGTCTTTCCCATCCGAAATCATGTCAATATTTTGTTTTCTTTTTTAATTTACTTTTGTATTTTTTTTGTGTTTAATGTGCTATGAAGAATTTCCATTGTAAAATCTCTTACAGTCTACCAACTAAATTTCAATACAAATTGTTATGGTTGACTGGAAAAGATTGCTCATGTAGCAATAAGTTCGCCATATGTACTGTACATAAAAGTTAATAATAAATAAATAAATTATTTAATTTAGGTAGATTTTGATTCAGTTTAATTTCTTGGTTATAATGACGGCTTTTATTAACAGCTTGCTTATTATAATTGTAAAATTTAAGCTTAAACTTTGGTTTTAGTGGGTAAAAAGTAAACACTCCGCGGGTAAACACTCCAGTTGCCTACTCCGCGGGTATGTACATATTATTCACAAGTGTGAGGATAAAAGTAAAAATCACCACCGGTAATTGTAAAATAGCTTGTGAAAGAACGGGTTTCCTTACAATTGTATTATTTTTAATTTTATGGCATATTTGTAATGAACTAAATTTGGCTTTGTGAAATGGCATGGGTCTCCCTCTGTAGGTTTTATATACTCATATAATATGTACGTATGGAGCCTGGTACACATCATAGATCTTGAATGATGTTCTATCAATTTATTAATTGTCCGAATAGCAGTTCATAGATATTTACAATTATTTGTCATGTCCGTAATAATTTTTATACATTATTTTCTACGAAAATCTAATTTTTGTACTCAAGTTTCTCGGTCTCCGTTTTGTACAGATTTTCTTGTTCTCTGTACTCTCTATTGTTTTTAACTTATAGTTACACATTTTTATTGAGTAGACAAGAAAAATGCGGTAGGTTTGCCAAAATTTTTCTCTTTATTGTTGGGTTTTCTTAATGTTTATTAGTAACTTTTATTTTATATAAAATAGGTAGTATTAAACTATAACCGAATAAAGTAAATGTCGAACTGGTATTAACTTATGATTCTATAGCCATTTGTTATTAGAGAATTTGGCAGTTTGTATTCGTGATAAAGTTAAACCACGTAAACTGATCAACTTATTTCAGACGAAGTTATCTTCATAATCATCTGTTGTCAATTATTTGTGTAACCAAATAGTTTGAATAATTTAGTTAACTATATATTTATAGTCAATTAATGCAAGTTGACCGAAATAATTTTACGCTAAACATTAAACCGAATTCTTTATCAACAAAACACCGCTGTCGATTTTTGGTGTAGGCGTTTCAAAATCGGGGATGTTGTGGACTATACTAAACACCGACTTGTATAATCATATCTTGCAGAGACGACGAAACAGTACACTACTAGATAATTTTGACAGCATTTTAAAAACCTTTTTAATGGCAAACACTCCATGGGTATGGTAATAGTGAAGACATGTATAAGATTACTCCCTAAATGTCGAAAAAATTTGGATAAAAGATGGATAAATTTTCGAAAATATTTTTTTCTATTTTTGTGTCTTTATATAATTATACTACGTTTTTGGAAATAATATGGTAATATGGCCTAAGGTTTGATAGACCGACGTGAAGAAATTCATGATTCCTTTTTGAAGTTTCATTTCAGAATCTCCGTGCACTCTGTAAAAATTAGAGCAGTCATATTGATATATTTCAATCTATATTCAATCAAAAATTTACATATTTCCAAAATTTTAAAATGAAAACTAGTAAATACTACAACTAATGTTTATAATATTATTATATTATTTCGTCGAAAGTTATTTACTCCACAAAACAATTCAGATATATATGAGAATGTGGGAATTATAGAAAAAAAAACGTTGGAAACAAAAAAAATTTTTACATAATTAAGGTAGGTAGGTTACATCTGTTTTACCTATTCTGGTTTTTATAAAAATCTATTTATTTCTTTATATTTTATTCTTCCCTTTACTATAATTGAGACGAAATTTTATATTTGAATGTAAATAAAATTAATAGTTTTTAGTTAAGTAAGGATATACAAAGTTTTTGCATATTTTGATATACATGTTTGTGATAATCAATGTTCTCCAAATTAGTTTTTGTTATTGATACAAAATAAAGCAAATGTTACAAGCTGCTTTAAATACGAAAGCAACCAGTATTGTCGTGTTATTTTTAAAAATTGCTGAGTATAGCTCAAAAAAATACTTATTGGAAATTTTCGAAATTTTATTATAATTTTGCTGAAATAATAAAGAATTATGGCAACACAATAATAAAAATGTGTTTTCATCAATCTTACAACTCTCCACTTCACCTTGATTTTCATTACTATAAAATGTAATTAGTCTGCCTGAAATATTTGAATGCTGGCAAGCACCATTTTGTTCTCTTTTACTACTTACCGACGATTTAATCCGCTTAACTACGTTGCCTGGTCATTTAGTTCAAGGTTTTCAGTTATTATAGAGCAAAATAGGGTTCTGCGTGAAAAATATTCATTTCCACAATTTCACTGCTGTCATTTCGACAGAAATATTATAAGGTGTATGACGAAATATTTATGTTAATTGATGTTGCTAACCAATGTTTTTGTGAAAGTCTGTATACGTTTGTTTCTTAAACACTTCAGAATTTTTAGAAAATTTTCATTTATTTATTTTATATGCAGAACGTTTACCTTGTAAGGCTCAATTTTGATAAAAATAAGTTTATCTAAAATTGAACTCTTCCGATTTAAAAAAAAATTAAAAATATTTCAGAATAAAATAAAAATTTTTAAAATATCTATATGTACATATATGTATATATATATATATATGTATATATATACATTTATATATATATATACATGTAAATATATATATATATATATATATATATATATATACATTTGTGTGTGTGTGCGTGCATGGTTGCGAGCGGGCGTGTGCTAGTATATACATCTGTTTTTAAACAATTTCACTGACAGAGAAAATAAGGTCTTTGAGGTACTCCTACATTTGTTTAAAATCCAATGGCACGATATTTTTTTATATCCTCATTAATATATCAGGGTATAACTCTCTCAAAATTTAATCAATTTCATTATTCAGTTACATTGTTCATGAGATATAAGTTTCCAAATATTTTAATGTTGCATCCAAAACTTATCATCTATTCTTCAATCTGTAAATTCTTTGGTTATGTATTAACATTCGCTGGTTGAATTTAGTAACTTTTCATTTAAATACATGGAGAAATAAAAAATTACCTCCTACTTATCTTTTAAGGTCTAGGTGTTTTAATTTTAATAGAATGGGAATAATGTTGCTCGTAGAGCAAACATTTTCACTGTATCGGTGCTGACAGGTGGATATCACATAAATAATGGATGTCATTTAGTGTCGCTGTCACGTAGATGTAGATCTCACTTTGCAACAAAACTCATTTGAATAATAGCGTGTTGGTATAGATACTAATTTACGTATCAGTATTCTAGTGGCGTTTAGAATAAATAGTTGTAGCCCACCTGAAGAAGTTGTCATACAACGGAAGCTAAGTCGTGATAATGAATTTAAATAAAGTAGAAATCTACATCACGTAATTCATTTAATTACAATATATTTCTACAAAATTAACGCCAAATATAATCAATAACTAGATGGTTAGTTTCTAAAAATTGTTATCTTGATATTATATATGTGTATGCATATATATATATATATATATATATATATATATATATATATATATATATATATATATAATATATATATATATATATATATATATATATATATATAAAGCTATTTTTAATAAATTAAAACTGATCTGAAGTTTGGTTTCTTTATTATTTTCATAATTAAACATTTTAGTCTCCTAAATTTACCGCATGTCTATCACGGCTTCGTCTAGCCTTATTTATAATGAAAATTAATTAGAAAATTTCCTTAGAAAAAGATCCTCAGTTATAAGGCTCGATTTAAAAATTTAATTCTTTGAAAAATACGTATGTGGGCAATCTATTGAAAAGTATGTGGAGCGAATGAATACTTTTAAATTTTTGGAATATTATTTACATAACAACCATAATTGCAGCAATTACTTCGGTGCATTATTTATGTGCAGTTCAGGATGGTTTTCGGTCATCTTTTGTGTGCAGTGAGGATTTCTCTATGGCTGAGATATTAGTTGACCATACAGGGCAGGGTGCGCTCCGAAAAAAGCCACAGTAATTTCCTGAAATAAAGACCAAATAAAAAAAATAATTTTATTCAACAAATAATTTAATTATAAATATTTAACTTCGCTAAATTTATGGAAAGTCTACATCTGCACTTGTTTTATTTTAATTTATATTGATGTAATTATACCGTTTATTTTATAAATGAAGTATGACAAAAGGAAATAGTCGGTATTTTTATCTTAAGCAAAGTAAATATTGAATGTTCAATGTACACAATTTATGCACAGTTATTTGTTATTTTTTTATCTCTGTGATTTTGCTAACGTTGGATTACTTAATTTCCGAATTTTTTTTAAATAATTACAAAAAGTATTTATTTCGTATAAAAAAGAAAAACTTTTTTTACCAATACCTTTTGGTGTCAATTTATTTCATTTTAGTTTCAAGTTACGCTAAAATATAATAACGAAAATTTCATGAAAATATAAATTTTCTCTTTTCGTTAACAAATATTTATATTTAATCCAAATACTACCGATTTCATAATAATGTTTGTCACAAAATATTTTGATTTTGTGTTTTTGGACCTTTAACTTGTCGCACGCAACGGACTATGGATCAACCGGTACCAATATATACCATCGTTCAGTTTCATGAAAGTTTTATGGAAAAAATATCTCTGGTATATATTAATAAAATATGAATGAAGAAATCATAACAAAGCTAATGCACAGATATATGCTTTCATACGCGAATATTAAAGTAATTTAAAATTATTTGAATTGTCTACAAAAATTAATTCATGGATACCTGCAATTGAATTCACAAAAATTATTTCAGTTTAAAACTGTTATGTTGATAGTTTTTGGATACAAAATATTAATAACAATATATTAATAACACTGTTTAAAAAACTATACTGTCCATTGTATAACTTTCAATGACATTTTTCGTTGTCCTGTGGATCGCTTAGTAATATTCATTTTAATGTCAGTTGGTTGTGCACTTTTTATGACATTTAACTTTATATGTTTTCACACATATATTTATATACATAGATCGATGTCTTTTACGAATGCAAAATATTTATAATATGATGAATATAATAATTTGTTGCATATAATAATACGCGTGAATGAGTTTAGTTTTTAACTAACTATAAGAGTTAATAATTACTTGCAAAAAATTTTAATTCTGCTATCTCCTTCGGATAATGACAAAATAAATAAAAACAAAAATCAATGACGTTAATATTTTCTTTTTTGGTAATTATCACATTATTGACATATATTGACAAAACGGGGAAAATGTGAATTGAAATGTTTGGTAAGTGCAACAAAATTACGGTTAAGTGGCGTTTGTTAATTTAACAGTTACAAAAAACAGTTTCTGATTGAATCGCTCGTATCTCATTATACGGTGTAATAATTTTCTTTTAGTCATATAATTTACATTTTGTGTATAATAATATGATAATATATAAAGAAAAAAAATTAATAATTCCCTTGGGTATATTAGAAAAACGGGCTTTATTTGCTTACCATCCTCGTCCAAAAATTCTCCAAAAGACTCTATATTAATATACTGAGATTCTAAATACAGTGTGTGTATATATATAGGATGATTGCCACAGTAATTAGCTATGCGGTAGTAACTAGCCACCAAAAATATAAAAGAAAGGAATAACCTTATGTGAACCGATAAATGACAGAAAGAGTTAAATATATGTTGCATATTTCAGTTTTTTTCACTAAGTTCCTTAAACTAAACCTAGATGGCGAACGATGACTTGTGACTTCGGTTGGGAACAAATGTTGGCAATATCCACATGCGTGTTGTGAAAAAAATTATGTAATTACATGAAATATCCATCATTCTGATTTGTGTATGTTTCTTTCAGAATTTTTTTTAGTGATATGCGTGATCAACAATATTCGTGATATCTTACGATTGCGCTGATTTAATTATATTTAAACAAATTTTAACCTACAAAATTTTGCCGGCTAATAACTGTATCAAATTTAGTAATTGAACAGCTCGGGTCAATAAATTAACTCACCTTATATTAACTATCTCCTGTAGAAACTACAAAGATCTTTACAGTTTTAAAACTGCGGATCAGTAATTAGCGGTATGCACCACCTGTAACGGCCAAAAACTAAAACAGTGACTTACATTCCATTAATATTTCGTTTGTCTTTTCTAGAAAGAATTAAAATGCCTTAAGCACCACAACATTCAAAAGAGCAACTGGACAAAGCTTTACAAGATATTGGTTAAGGAATGGGGGTAATAAATGCAGACAATAAATGGAATACCTAGAACAACCCTACAATTGAAACTAAAAAAAATCAGACAGAAAAAGTGAGTTTGAACCAAAACCATACTTAAGCAGAGAAGAAGAAAAAAACTTAACCGACTAGATATGTTAAATAGGTAAGAGATTTCCCAGAAATGCTGATCATATTTGGGATTCTGTTGAAAAGTTTTAAACAAAAATCCTCAAGAAACTCTTTTAAAGGACCACCGTCCTGGCAAAAGTCGGCTTAAAATATTTTTGAAGTGACATCTTAAGAACTGGAGCGATTTCCAAGAACTGGAAAAAGTGTAACGCAAGCCAGTGCTTCGATTTCAGAGGCTGATGTTAGAAAGTGGTTTACTGAAATTGAAGTTACTATAAATACATATGGATTATTCCACATTCTGAATAATCCGTACTAAATTTTTAATGCCGACGAGAGCGGCTTTAAACTTTTCCTAACACGGACCGAGTCTTTGTTGAAAAGGGCGAGAAAAATGAATATGTGGTTGACAATGGTACAGTAAAAGAGTTCATCATCAACATAACAGTTCTTTTCATAATGCCCGCCAATGGGCAGTTAATATTGCACACGATTTTATATCCTCACAAAAAATTACTTAATATAATAAAACCAAATGTACTTGATGGTTGGACTCCAACCAGGAGTATAGCAACTAATGCCTCAGGTTGGATGAACGCTGACACATTCCAGTACATTATCGAATACATATTGCATCCTTTTTTGATTAAAACAATGTTAAACTACCAATGTTATTGTTTGTACACGGACATAAATCGCACATGACCTATGCGTTAAGCTTTTTAGCTAGCTCAATTAAAATTGAAATGTTTGCGTTATACCAAACGCTACCAGGATTTTTCAACCAGCTGATATGCCACTGTTTCGACCTGTAAAACAATTCTGGAAAGCAGCAGTCCAAGAGTAGCAACAATAAAATTAAGGAAAAGTAGTTACAAAACAAAATTTTGCAATTGTTCTAAAAAAGTAGTTAACAAGATCATTCTCTCCTGTATCGTCAAAGAATTTTACGTCTGTGGCCTCTACCCTTTTAATGCATATGTTGTTGATCATTCAAAATGTATTGCCAAATCAACTTCTGTGCCTAAAAAATACAAGCGTTTTCAAAAATTCAACAAAATATTAGCCCAGAAACAATGAAAAAAATACACAGAAATCGAAATCGTAATATCGTAGCTGCAGAACAATAAACACATTTACCAAATTTTGGTATGGGACTACTATAACGCCAATAACAATTCTGAAAATGATGAAGACACCACAAATCAAAACAGGACTACTTACAGCCCTCATGACATTTATCAAGATATGTAATAACTAAAACTATGGTAAAACTATGGAAAACGAGCTAAAATATAGAAAGTATTAGGAGTGACCTTACCTCTGAACAAGAAAGTAAAGAAAAACGAGATAAAAATAAATCCACCTAATCTTAATTAAAGCGAACCGTCATGTTGAAAGTCGAGCTTAACGGATTTCTTAGAAATACCACCACTTCAAGCTCGTAAAGGAGAAAGAAATCTAAAAAGGCTGACTTATCATAATTGGGTACACGGTACCAAAACATTTTATAAAATAAAATTAACGAAAAAAAAACATTCGAAGAAGAGAAAAAGAAAAGAAAAACTGAAAGAGAACTGAAAAAAGTGGAAAACAAAAGAAGGTTAGAAGAAGTTAGGAAAAGTAAAAATGCAAAGAAAATACGAAAAGATAAAATGTGTCCAACTGTAATGTTTGTAAAAAACTAATAAAAAAGATAAAGCTAAGATGTTGTGAATATAAAAAGTGTTCTATGAAAAATGTATTCCCAGAACGCATACGGAACATATCCCTGAAGAAGAAGGAGATGATTTTATGTGTCCTGTTTTGACATAAAAAATGACAACAATATTAATGAGCATGAAGAAAGTGACAATGACAGCGATGACAACCTGAAAGCACGACAAGAAGAATTGGGATTGAAGTTGATTAAATTTTAATATAAGAATAAATAAATGAAAAGGGTCTGAATTTTGAGGGTTAGTAAACATCTGAATTCTATAACGCAATTATTATATTTTGAGGGTCAATTACTGAATTTAATAGATATAAATATTAAAAAGATTTTTTTTGCAGTAAATTCTTTTCTTTTTCTAGTATTTCCTATAACCTCACAAAGCATGCTTTTATTGGGTACAACTACAATTTAGATCTTTAAATCGTGTTATATTTTGTAGATATTCAAAATAAAAAATCCACTAATGTGACCAAAAGGTATAGCAATAATCCTTTATATATATACATATATATATATATATATATATATATATATATATATATATATATATATATATATATATATATATATATATATATATATATATATGTAATTACTTCACGGTATTATTACGGTATAATTGTCTTCCTGTAGCAGCTATCACGTTGACTGGCCTATTTTCCGTGTTTACTAACTGCAGTAAAATAAAATAATTTATTAATAGATAATCTGTATATTTTATTTAATTACAACAGGTCAAGGGCCCAGACACGTAATAAAGTGTGCCTATTGTAAAAAAGTTTCGTAAGAAAGTACGTCAAGCGAAAATATCGACGTCAGGTTATATTGGTTAATTACATTACTGACAAGGATACTTTTTCTGTTGACTGAACAAGACAAGAGTGAAGTGGAAAGTAATAACAACGCGATTAGGTTGGAAGGCTTCAGTGATTGGAATATATGAAAGTTCCACTGAGAAACCAAGTACTACTGAAAATCCAAGTTTGGCTTGACGTAATTTATCGAAGGTGCCTAAAATCTAAAGAATTGGCCAAATAGGATACTAAAGATACCAAGGTTCGGACACTGTCGCTTACAAGAATGATGGAGAATATGATGTTGCATATAATAAATTGTATATCATTACGGAGATGTGGAGAAAAGTACAAAGTGTATATGAGCAGAAGACGGAGACCAGTATTCATATTTTACAACAACAATTCTTTTAGAATAAATACGAAAAGGGTATTGAGATATTAGTATTCTTTTTCAAGATCCAAGGGATGCAAAACCCATCGAAACTAATGGGTGAAGAAATATCGAATAAGTTTCTCATAACAAAAGTTTTACCGTCCAGATTGCTAGTGGAAGAAAAAAGGTTTAAGGAGAAGAGTGTAGATCGCACACGTAATCGTGTGCTATGATTCTATTAGATATCATCCTCATTCGCTTTCGTGGTGAACGATCAAAAGAATATCAAGTGTTTTAAATGTAATAAATCTAGACATTTTGAACGTGAGTGTAGAAATAAAAATAATAAAAATGAAGAAATAATAAGAGCAACAAAAACGTTTTTACTGTGGTAAAATAGGACATTATAAAGCGCAGTGTAAGTTTTGGAAAAATAAGAAAGTAATTCCTTTTTTATGTAAATTTTTTAGAACAATACAAAAAATTCAATTATTCGGCGGACTCTGGAACCACTGATTACGTGTGCTATGATCGCGCTTTATTTACATCTCTTACCATCGCTAAACAAAGATCTACGATTGTCGGTAATGTGCGATGATTATGGTGTTAGGTTATGGACAGATGGCAGTGGAAGAACATAACGGAAGAAAATTAATGGACACTATATTGGACAATATTCTATTCATTTCGAAATCGCAAACAAGCCCTTTCTCTGTCAATTGCGTTTCGGGTAAAGGTTATGTCATGGTGGTAGACGACAGTTCGTGTAAATTTTATCAAAAGAACAATATTTTTGTGGTGGCAAAACGAAATGGAAGCTCATATTACATGAACTTTCAACACGAATATGAGTTCGTCAGTATTGCAAAAACAGTGAACAATAAGCTTAATGAGTGTCATGAAAACTGTGTCATCAAAAGTTTGATTGCGTTCAAAAATACTTGTGGAAAAAATAGCGACGTAAAACAACAAACTATTCCTAAATGTGAAAGTTGTTTACAAGGGAAGATACATCATTTGTCAGTCAATAACAGTGAAAATACAAGTTCCAAAAAATACTCCTAACTAAGCCATGAGGACACGTGCACCCCAATGGCACAAATGTTAGCTGGATAGTCAATGTATTTTATGGTATTGAAGGCTGACTTCTATAATTATAGATATGTTTACTTCGTCAAAAATAAACATGAACTGAAGGGATGCATAGACGACCTCAAAAGTAAGGTTGAAAATAAAACTGGAAGCAAAACAAAATTTAGAAGGGTTAATGGGTTCGAATTTGTAAACAAAGAAGTAATAGATCTACTTTCGAAACGCTGTTGAAGGCGTTGTGTGCAGAAGTGGTACATACTGCAGCTTTTTTTCTCAATATAACGGTAACAAGTAAGGATAAGGAAAGGAAATCACCATATGAGGTATGGTTAGAGAAAATTTATGATATTCATCCGATGAAACCTCTCGGAACTCCTGTTTATGTTTTTATGTTTGGGAAAGAAAGGAGGAGAAACTGAGTGAGTAAAGGCGAAAAACAATTGATGATTGAGCATGGAGAGGATATAAAAAGATATACCTTTTCATATATTTTCACATATTTTTATATCATATATTTTTCCCAAAAGAAAACTGTACATGTAAAAAAAATATAATCTTATTAGCACCGGAAAAAAATTAGGAGAGTGAAATCACAATTAATCTTGATTTGGAGAAGCAATTGACAGAAAATAAGAAGATGCAAATATGAGTTGTGAACCACAGGATGAACTGAAACTTAACCTGCCTTAATAAGATTGGGATAGAGAGTTGAAGGTTAAATTATTTCATTCAAATTGCATTGATAAATTATATATTTACAACAACCAAATTATTCAGAGTATTATGCTCCTTAGCATATTTAGATACGAATATAGGTAATATAGGTATCTACCTTTCCGAAACCTAACCGTTTTCGCGAGATCTCCTTCGATTTATCACGAAATAGAAAACGTCTTATTACCTAAGAACAAATGGATACAGAATCCTAAGTTAACACTAATTTGACTCTTACTATATCTATGTATATTGTATAAGTACTTGCATTATATATAAGTATGTATGACACGCTAAGAATTAAGAAAACCCAACCGTAAAAAAACATTATTGGCAAAACCCTCCAGGTTTTTATTGTCCATTCAATCCAATTTTTTGGAAAATGAAGTTAAAAATAGCACAGATTAGCCGGGAAATATTGAAAATTCATGAATAGATAGAGAAGGAATCATAAAAATTATTCAAGAAATGTGATCTGTAACGTGTCCTCATACGTATCTATATATGTGCGTATATGAAGGCCAACTGACGAAGGCGCATGTAAAATTTTGAAGGAAAATTTAGTTCGTAATAAATATTTTATAAATATAGAAATGACAAAGTTTTTAAAAGAAGATCCTTCTCACCGTAAAACCATACTAAAGATTGATTATTTCTAAAATTACCCTAGTTACAATTGCTGTTATCATCAAAACTTTAAGTACGCTTGTAAATGACATACACATATCCGGGGGTAAACAAATTACGTGTCAAAAAAATTTGTAAAATTTTTGTTTACATTTTACCCATATAAAAATTATTTTAAACTTAAAAGTTACGATTATAATTTAACTTATACTCAAAATTGGTTCGTTCCTTTTATTCCTATTATTATCATTACGTCATTAACACTTGATAAAAATCTGTCTAACTGAATACTAAAATAGACTAAAATATGTCTTTTCCTAAGTCATAATTGATATCACTTCTACGTTTATTGATTTATCTTTAGCCACGTTAAAGGTTGATTATTTCTAAAATCACCCAAGTTATAGTCGCTGCTAACATCAAAACTTTGAAGTGGGTATGTACACACATATACACATATCTACCGAGTGTGCAAATAAAAACTTATCAAATTTTAGTTTACACCTTACCCATGTAAAAAAAGATTTTAAACATGAAATTTACGATTATAATTTAATGTATACCCAAAATTGGTTTGATTCTTTTATTAACCAAGCTACTATTATCATCACGTCATTAACACTTGATCGAAATCTATCTCACTGAAAATTAACTTTCGATAAGAGTTAATAAAAATTCACGACTAAATTGAAAAAAAAATAGCAAAGCGAGCAATAGCAAAACATCGGACCAGCTATCAAAGACACTTGTATCTATATGGATGCTTATGTTTTGGGCAAAGATTCTTATTAATAAATTATTAAAATTATTTAATTATATACGAAGCTTTTTTTCTTCGTTTTTTTAATTAAATAAAATACAAAATTTACTTAAAGAAAAGAAAAGAACAAAAGTGTTACTTTATTTTTCATAAAAAATATGATAACAGAAAAACATTCCTAATTTAAATTACTATTTAATAAAGCATTTATTAAAACAAATTTCAATTTTTTTTTATTTTTACCATTGAAATAAAATACATAAAATATATTTAAAATAATAAAAATATTATTAAAACTACAAACATCTTCATCTAAGACAATAACGAACCTCGCTGGACCATCAACGCCAGAAAGAAATAATGCAACTAACCGCTCAACCTTGAATTAATATTTATCTGTTATATTTATCCATTATAACTTACGTTTAACCGTTTTATCCGCTCACCTTTATGTTTGTCTAGAAGAGACTTTGAAAACAATAGGAGCAATACTAATTGACGTAGGGATCATTGAATACATTAGCAAAATTTATTGATAAACCATTCACTGAATATGTCAGCAGAGGTATCGATATACGATTCACTTTCCATGTAGGTACTTTCGTTTTAATGTTTCCTTTTTTTTTTATTTTTGAATATTGTCAATTATACCTAATATTTTTTGGCTTGATTTGTTATTATTAAATTGGCAATTGTTTTGTTCATTACAAGATAATTTAAATTGCTTTTTTTTAAAAAAAGATATAGTTAATTCAAAAAATTGACCTGGCATTTTTTAATAAAAACGAAACAAGTTAATTAATTTTACAAGATGAATATTATTATTACGGCATAAATTGGACCGATTTTAATGATTTGCTATAAAATATACTATAGATATTATAAAAATACTCCTATCAAAATTACATAAAAAGTTTCTTGGGTAGACAAAGCTACAGGCAGATTATAATTCATAAAATATCACATATCTGCAATACCAAGAAGAAATATTATTCACATACATACAAAGCTAATCTTCAAAATATGAAATAAATGATTAAAAATGTAATAAAACGCAACTTATTGACCTCAAATATATAAAGATTTGGAGTCATAAGTTGGATAAGTAACAAAAATAATATTAATATTATTAGTAATTTAAATATTTTGCATTCGATATTTCTGCTAAGTGTCTTTGTTTTCGATTCCAAATTATATCTGCCACGATTCTATCTTACGAAATACAGCATATTTCCATTATTCCGCTGTCCAATATACCGCAGGTTCGATATATACCTCGAATTCGACAGTACAGATTGTAAAAATCCCGTCAGTTTTTATTTCACAAATAACCGCTAATATCTTAAATTTGCACCACGTTTTAACAGGAAAGCTCCGTGAAAGGAATCATATCCTATCCTAGTTACTATTTTTGAAGTGGAACCTACAAAAAATTATGTGAAAAATCATAGCCTGTTAGAAGTTTTTAGCGATTCGTACATTTTACGTATTAAATAAAATAATAAATTACAGTAAGACATCCATTGCTTGATTTTCTTATGTTAATCTTACACATAATTAAACTTTCTTTTAAAAACGTATATATAGCGTTTTGTATGTGTGTGTATATATATATATATATATATATATGTATGTATATATATATATATATATATGTATATATATATATATATATATATATATATATATATATATATATACATATGTATTTAAAAAATCCCGACTTGACAAGTCATTTGATTTCGTTGGCGTGCGCTTTCCAATGTAATTTTATGCGTGGCAGCTAACAAAAAGGCATAATTTCGACAGGATGAATTTATCGAGATGAACTAATCATTAGTAGAATATGATGGACAAAATCACAATTAAAACGGTTTAGCGTGGACGTGAAGAGCACGAAGAAATGGACGGCGTTACTAAGCCAAGGATCAAAGACACGTTTTACACAAAATATAGTCGAAAAGACAGAATAGAATTTAATTAAAAATAATTATTGTTTTATTTTTGCACGGTCTTACTCACTCGCTTCAACTTATGAAGCAGATTTACTTGGACTCCCAAATCCACACTCTAACGCAATACTGTAGGTAAAGAAAAATATAATTCTCTAAGTCATCCGTCAAAATTCCTTGCAGGATTTACAGGTTGATACGCAAATATGAAGACATCACTATCACCTAGATTCCTAATAATTTCTTAGTTCAATGATATATTTTCTGTCACTCTTTTTTTTTGTATTTGATATATATCTAGATGTCGCCCATTCGTTTTCATATAGAGAAAAGTTTCATAAAAGTCCAAAGTTTCGATTAGCCGATAACACCGTTCAATAGTACTCTGTTGAAGTAGTAAGTTTGTAAATTTCAATTAATTGACAGCTGACAAATTTGTGATTTGGGTACTTGAGTGTTGCAGGCCATTAATTTTATATCGTTCTGTACTCAACATCACATTTGGGCAAGTTTACGTGACCCTAATACAAGTAAATAAAGTAAATAGAAACAAAAATTATATTATATACTGTCAGACTCCGAGATGTGTGATAAATAACAAGTTTCAGAAATATTGAATTTTTAACAGACGTAAAATAACTATAAACTTGGTCCCGTATTTCCATTCCTAATTTAAATTACTATTTAATAAAGCTTTTATTAAAACAAATTTCAAATTTTTTTTTTTACCAATGAATAAATATTTCAAAAATTATAATATTATTGAATACAAGAAATAAGTGATAAACCGAAAAGCGATGTGGTAAATAAATATGAATTTATTATATATTAGTAATATTATATTCAACTCAAATACGTTGGTATTATTTAAGAAAATAATAACATGAAAAACACTGGGTAGATTGGAAAAAACATTTTTTGCTTTTCTTAAAGACTTCCATGCCAATTCCCTTTTACTAAATATTTAATTAAATTGTTACGTAATTTCTTGAAACAAGTTATAAACAAGCCGCTAGTTAATTACTGAAAACAGAACGTTTTTGAGTTTTCCACAAAAATATAAGACGATAACAATCTGTGATGCTTTTTACATTGGACCTTTACTACGGAAGCATATTTTATTTTTAATGAAAAACTATTTTATTTTGTATTTCGTCACAATTTCTTTCTTGTAATTACATTTCAACGTTTCTTTATCATAAGACAAAATTAGTTAAACATTTGAAAACATTGAATTACAAGTAGGATTTATTTACTTTCTGCGAAACAATACTCGTATATCTCTAAATCGAAAGTCTAACAAAGGGTTCCGCGGTTGCGACGTATTGTTTGGATGATGTTACATAGATCTAGGTATGTTTGTATGGCAGTAATTTTAAACGTTGCTTTAAAGTTAAAGTAATGTGACTCGATAATAAAATGATAAAAGAAAAAAATACGTGGATGCCACTATCTTGTTTTGGAACTGAGGGGTTACTCAGGAATCTCCAGAAGCTAGTTTGCTATAACAGTTTGACAATATTTTGTTTGCAGTTTTCAATATATCCAATAAATACGATCGACAATAGATAATATTTATACAATCACTACACACCGTGCCCATATAAGGGTTACCAATTTACACGTCCGGCCCATATTTTGTCAGTAGCAGATTTTACTCTATTCCTTTCCGAAATATAATATTTCTAAAGAAAGCAAAATATCAGTTCAAGTACTGTAAACATTTTCTTGTTCTCATCCTAATAATATTTAACGAATTTTTTTGATATTTGTGGTTAAAAATGTAATTTTGTTAGTTTTGATTTTTAATTTTTTTATTACAGGGTTTGCACCCTGAATAACCTGACCTAACTCATTAAGAATTGGATAAACGATTTATGATTGTTCGTATATCCTGCCGGGAATAGAATGTCTATACATATACATATATATACATATATATATATATATATATATATATATATATATATATATATATATATATATATATATATAAATATGTATATATATATATATATACATACATACATATATATATATATATATATATATATACACATATATATATATATATATGTAAAATTGAAGTATGTATAAATAAAGGTGAAAAATATGTTTAAGTTTTTTAAACTTATTTTTTTTTAATTGAATATGTATACGATCAAGAATTATCACCGAAAATATATAGTCAAATAAAAATAAAATCTTCGCTACAATAAAAACAATGACATATTGTGTGTATGTTAGGCTCAAAGAACGAAAATACTCATTGAGCTAAAAAAAGCGTTCACACCGCTTTGTAGGCTCTATAAAATATCCAGAACACGTTAATTATTTTATGGTATTTATAATAATAGCCAGAATGCGTTGTGGCTAAATCGTAAAGATCGCAATACAAAATTGACACAGTGGCTCTTATAATTTTTCACCAATAAAAGGGCATTGTGGAAAAAAATTAAAAACAACACATTACTATAAATATTTAAATTAATAAAATTTTACAAGAAAATATAAATTTGTATCAAAAGTTGACCCAAAACTGAAAATTATATCTGAATTGCAATAAATTTACTATTTTGGCATATTAAAAAATAATACAATATTTTGTAAATAAAAAAATTGTGAAAAGTGTGAAGTGAAATTGTGAAGCAAAAAATTTCAAATAATTCTTTCCGTTAGTGATTAATCCAAATATTACAAGAAAAATAAAACGATGCTTCTCATTATTACGGTTTGAGACAAACTAACAAAAACCTTTACAAACAAACATGCGGTCTGAAAAATAAACTTTATTTCTTGTTAACAAATGCGAATTTACGTAAAATAAGTAAAATCACAGTTTACATCAATTATTGTGACAAATTGCGAGCAATTTAAGACTTGCAATTATGTCTAATGATACGGAGCCTTCTGCGCGCTAGCTGAATTTGCACTTGGTCGGATTTTTACTTTTAGGTGCAGAAATAAGACAACATTTTTCAAATAATATATTCATCCAAATTAAAACTGACTTATTGCAACTATTTCACTCCATCAAATTATAAAATAAGTGATGTATACTGAAAAGCGCATACGGGTATGATCGATATTAAGGTTTGTCCATTTTACGCGTCTAAAATTTACAATTCATATTAACCAAATAAAGATCTAATATAGATAAAAAAAAAAAAAAAATATATATGTATATTTATATATATATATATATATATATATATATATATATATATATATATATTCTTTTAATGAATGAGCAGCAATGAGAATTAGCAATGGAATAGAACATAGCTGTATTTAATACAAGTCAATGGCACTAATAGTAAATGGCAGTATCACCATATTCGTGTTAAATGCTATACGTATATCCAATTTTTAATTATTTTTTCTTTTCAGATTATATAATTTTCATAAATTTTCAATAATAAAGAGGACGGATCTATTTCGTCGTCGAAAATTGGAATTCAAAATTATAATTTTTCTATATAAAATTAAAAATTATTGTAATTAAAAATTATAGTAACTGTTCATTTTAATATATTTTATATAAATAAGGAGAGTCAAATTAAAAAGTTTTTAATAATGTTTTGGTAATTAATTTACTACCCTATCTTATACACTAAAAAAATAATAATTCAAAAAATCTACATTGGAAGGTTAATGATTTTTTTACTGTAAAAACACACTCTCTTCAGCTCCAATTATGCGTGTCTCATTTTAAAAATTCAACTTTATTTGTCGGAAGATAATATTTAATTACAAAGTAATAATTAGTCCACATTTGAATAAAAATGTTTATACTCGAAAATGGGCGACAAAGTCGTACTTTTTAAATAAAGTATTTTCATTTTCTTTAACAAATTTCTTTCAGAAATAAGTTTTATTTAACAAATGCGCATAAAATTCATACATAATCAAACATAAAAAGAACAACGTATTTGAAAAATTATACTTTGCAGTTTTTATTTTATTTCAATATCATTAATTTTATGAATCGATTAAATACTTTTGAAAGATGTCATAATTATGCCCACTACAAAACGAATTACGTAAATCATCACCACAAGCATGTATTCATTCGCCACGGCTCTATTTCTATTACAAACTAGGATCGTCAACTACGTCACAGCTGTACTCCGTCACCTGTCTTTTTCGTGATATATCTACCTGCTACGTTAGAAAATTGAAAATTATTATTCAACACGTAAGATCATATTTTAGAGGAAGACACAAAGGAAATTATTTTCTATCCTTCATTTCCTGTATTATAATATAACGAAGACTTACTCGAAAAGCAAGAACACGTATAAAATACTTCTCTTCACGTCCTTTACTGTATAAATGTTGATAATTTAAAATCACTCGCACTAAAATTACATTTCAATACAAAGTCATAATATACAAAACTAGCTGTATTGACGCGACTTTACTCGCGTAGAATTTGCCATGAGCTATCAGGATTTTTTTAATTCTTTCAATTTTTTTCTTTCCGAAATCGGTTAGCATAAAGTTTATTAAAAGAGTAACAAAATTAGTTAAACATTTGCAAACATTGAATTACAAGTAGGATTTATTTACTTTTCTACGAAACAATACTCGTATATCTCTATATCAAAAGTCTAACAAAGGGTTCCGTGGTTGCGACGTCTTGTTTGGATGAAGTTACATAGATCTAGGTATGTTTGTATGGCAGTAACTTTAAATGTTGCTTTAAAGTTAAAGTAATGTGACTCGATAATAAAATGATAAAAGAAAAAAATACGTGGATGCCAATTCTCTTGTTTTGGAACTGAGGGGTTACTCAGGAATCTCCAGAAGCTAGTTTGCTATAACAGTTTGACAACATTTTGTTTGCAGATTTCAAGATATCCAATAAATACGATCGACAATAGATAATATTTATACAATCACTACACACCGTGTCCATATAAGGGTTACCAATTTACACGTCCGGCCCATATTTTGTCAGTAGCAGATTTTACTCTATTCCTTTCCGAAATATAATATTTCTAAAGAAAGCAAAATATCAGTTCAAGTACTGTAAACATTTTCTTGTTCTCATCTTAATAATATTTAACGAATTTTATTGATATTTATGGTTAAAAATGTAATTTTTTTAGTTTTGATTTTTCATTTTTTTATTACAGGGTTTGCACCCTGAATAACCTAATCTAACTCATTAAGAATTGGATAAACGATTTATGATTGTTCGTATACACTGCCGGGAATAGAATGTCTATACATATACATATATACATATATATATGTAAAATTGAAGTATGTATAAATAAAGGTGAAAATTATGTTTAAGTTTTTTAAACTTATTTTTTTTTAATTGAATATGTATACGATCAAGAATTATCACCGAAAATATATAGTCAAATAAAAATAAAATCTTCGCTACAATAAAAACAATGACATATTGTGTGTATGTTAGGCTCAAAGAACGAAAATACTCATTGAGCTAAAAAAAGCGTTCACACCGCTTTGTTGGCTCTGTAAAATATCCAGAACACGTTAATTATGTTATGGTATTTATAATAATAGCCAGAATGCGTTGTGGCTAAATCGAAAAGATCACAGTACAAAACTCATACCGTAGCTCTTATAATTTTTGATCAATAAAAGAGCATTGAGGAAAAAAATTAAAAACAAGACATTACTATAAATATTTAAAATAATAAAAGTTTACAAGAAAATATAAATTTGTATTAAAAGTTGACCCAAAACTGAAAATTATATCTGAATTGCAATAAATTTACTATTTTGGCATATTAAAAAATAATACAATATTTTGTAAATAAAAAAATTGTGAAAAGTGTGAAGTGAAATTGTGAAGCAAAAAATTTCAAATAATTCTTTCCGTTAGTGATTAATCCAAATATTACAAGAAAAATAAAACGATGCTTCTCATTATTACGGTTTGAGACAAACTAACAAAAACCTTTACAAACAAAAATGCGGTCTGAAAAATAAACTTTATTTCTTGTTAACAAATGCGAATTTACGTAAAATAAGTAAAATCACAGTTTACATCAATTATTGTGACAAATTGCGAGCAATTTAAGACTTGCAATTATGTCTAATGATGCGGAGCCTTCTGCGCACTAGCTGAACTTGCACTTGGTCGGATTTTTACTTTTAGGTGCAGAAATAAGACAACATTTTTTCAAATAATATATTCATCCAAATTAAAACTGGCTTATTGCAACTATTTCACTCCATCAAATTATAAAATAAGTGGTGTGTACAGAAAAGCGTATACGGGTATGATCGATATTAAGGTTTGTCCATTTTACGCGTCTAAAATTTACAATTCATATTAACCAAATAAAGATCTAATATAGATAAAAAAAAAAAATATATATATATATATTACATATATATATATATATATATATATATATATATACATATATATATATATATATATATATATATATGTAATATATATATATATATATATATTCTTTTAATGAATGAGCAGAAATGAGAATTAGCAATGGAATAGAACATATCTGTATTTAATACAAGTCAATGGCACTAATAGTAAATGGCAGTATCACCATATTCGTGTTAAATGCTATACGTATATCCAATTTTTAATTATTTTTTCTTTTCAGATTTTATAATTTTCATAAATTTCCAACAATAAAGAGGACGGATCTAATTTCGTCGTCGAAAATTGGAATTCAAAATTATACAATTATAATTTTTCGATATAAAATTAAAAATTATTGTAATTAAAAATTATAGTAACTGTTCATTTTAATATATTTTATATAAATAAGGAGAGTCAAATTAAAAAGTTTTTAATAATGTTTTGGTAATTAATTTACTACCCTATCTTATACACTAAAAAAATAATAATTCAAAAAATCTACATTGGAAGGTTAATGATTTTTTTACTGTAAAAACACACTCTCTTCAGCTTCAATTATGCGTGTCTCATTTTAAAAATTCAACTTTATTTGTCGGAAGATAATATTTAATTACAAAGTAATAATTAGTCCACATTTGAAAAAAAATGTTCATACTCGAAAATGGGCGAAAAAGTCGTACTTTTTAAATAAAGTATTTTCATTTTCTTTAACAAATTTCTTTCAGAAATAAGTTCCAAGCAGAAAAAGAACAACGTACTTGAAAAATTATACTTTGCAGTTTCTATTTTATTTCAATACCATTAATTTTATGAATCGATTAAATACTTTTGAAAGATGTCATAATTATGCCCACTACAAAACGAATTACGTAAATCATCACCACAAGCATGTATTCATTCGCCACGGCTCTATTTCTATTACAAACTAGGATCGTCAACTACGTGACAGCTGTACTCCGTCACCTGTCTTTTTCGTGATATATCTACCTGCTACGTTAGAAAATTGAAAATTATTATTCAACACGTAAGATCATATTTTAGAGGAAGACACAAAGGAAATTATTTTCTATCCTTCATTTCCTGTATTATAATATAACTAAGACATACTCGAAAAGCTAGAACGCGTATAAAATACTTCTTTTCACGTCCTTTACTGTATAAATGTTGATAATTTAAAATCACTCACACTAAAATTACATTTCAATACAAAGTCATAAACATACAAAACTAGCTGTATTGACGCGACTTTACTCGCGCAGAATTTGCTATGAGCTATCAGGAGTTTTTTGTTTCTTTCAATTTTTTTCTTTCCGGTGGGATATTAGCAAAGATTATAATATATTTGCTAATATCCCGCCTGAAGATGTTGTAACACAACGAAACCTAGCTCGTGGTAAAGAAATTAAAGAAAGTAGAAATAATACTACATCACGTAGTTTCATTTAATTGTGAATAATGAATTTCTACAAAATTAACGTCAAATATATTAAATATTACATAAAAACATCTATGTATATATATATATATATATATATATATATATACATACATATATATATATATATATATATATATATACATATATATATATATATATATACATACATATATATATATATATATATATATATATATATATATATATATGTGTGTGTGTGTGTGTGTGTGTGCGTCTGTGTGTGTGTGTGTGTGCGTGTGTGTGTGTGTGAAAAAACATATAAAGTTAAATGTCCCAAAAAGTGCACAACCAAACGAAATGAAAACGAATATATTTAAGTAATCCACAGGACAAAGAAAAATGTAATTTATATTTATGCAATAGAGAGTATAGTTTTTTTTTAAACAGCGTACACTCTGTTATTAATAGCTTGCATCCAAAAAATGTCAACATAAAAACTTCTAAAATCAAATTAAATTATATGCTAGAGCTATAGGTTTTCGATACACACAGCAATGCCCCTGAAATCATTTAAATGATTTTAATTGCAGGTATTTATAAATTATTTTTGTTGACTTTTCAGTTAATTTTAAATTACTTTAATATGTGCTTATAAATGCGCGAATCCGTGCTTTAGCTTAGTTATACTTTTGTCATTCATACTTCATTAATTAGTGATATTTATTCCATAAAACTTTCATGTAACTGAATAAGGGTATTTATCGGTACCGGTTGATTCATAGTCCTTTGCGTGCGACTAGTCAATGTTCCAAGAACGTAAAATTACATTATTTTGTGACAATTATTTGTATAAAACCGGTAGCATTCGGATTAAAGAGAAATGTTTGTGAACTAAAATACAAAATTGGTACTTTCATGAAATTTTCTTTATTTTATATTAGCGTAACTTTATACAAAAATGCAACAAATTGACACTGAGAGTCATCAGCAAAAAAATAAAACATTTTCTTTTTTTTATAAAATATCTAATTCTATATTTTCTAACTAAGAAAAATTCGGAAATTAAGCAATCCAACATTTGCAAAATTACGAAAATAAAAATACCAAGTAACTGTGTATAATTTATAATAATTCTAAATAATATGTAAATTACGAAAATAAAAATTAAAAATACCAAGTAACTGTGTATAATTTATAATAACTCTAAATAATGTGTAAATTACGAAAATAAAAATTAAAAATACCAAGTAACTGTGTATAATTTATAATAACTCTATATATGTAAATTACGAAAATAAAAATTAAAAATACCAAATAACTGTGTATAATTTATAATAACTCTATATAATATGTAAATTACGAAAATAAAAATTTAGCGAAGCTATATATTATATAATAAACGTTGATACGAAATGATGTAAAATTTAGCGTGTTAATTTCAATTTCGTATAAACGTATAGTAACTTCATTGATAGGAATTAGATAAAGATAACGTGAAGAGTTCTCATAAAATCCATACCTTAGAATGTAGTATTTCCTATCGTGAAGAATAACTGGTTTTATTTTGCATTTTCTTTATTCAGTACGGATAATAAGTATTTTTTTTTCTGGTGTTTTTTTTTCTGTGCTTATTTCAGAAATTACTGTGAACTATTTTGTAGTGCACCGTGCCGTGTATGGTCGACAAATATGTCAGCCATAGCGAAATCCTCACTGCGTACAACAGAACACTACCGTGAACTGCATATAAATAATGCGCTTAAGTAATTGCTGCACTTATGATTGTTATGTAAATAATATTCCAAAAATTGAAAAGCATTAATTTTCTGCATATACCAGTCGATGGATTGCCCACATACGTATATTTCAAATAATTGAATTTTTAAACCAAAGCTTTATACTGCTGCTAAGGACCTTTTTCCAAGTAAATTTTGAAAATAATTTTCAATATGAATAAGACGCTAGATGACGTAGTGGCACATACGCGGGTATATTTAAGAAACTGAATTTTCTTATTTAATAAAAAACACAGAAACCAAACTTCATATCAATTTGGATTTGTTAAAAATATAGCTTTGTGAAGCAGGAAAATCACAAAAAAAATGAAAACAACTAAATGGTTAAATTCATTGTACTGATATCAATAAATAAAGAAATATGACTAATCGTTTTTATGCATGGAAAATAAAGGAACAACTTGCCCCAAGCAATAAAAAAGACAATAAGCTTCTGTTAAAGTTATGTTAACCGCAAGAAAACTTAAAATCTCAGAAGTATAAAAAAAACAATCATACGCAGATATGCGTTCGCCATATATATATATATATATATATGTGTGTGTGTGTGTGTGTGTGATCTAAAAATTTTAATTTTCTTAAATATATAGTATATGTGATGCAGTATTATTTCCACTTTATTTAAATTCTTTACCACGACTTAAGTTTCGTTGTATGACAACTTCTTCAGGTGGGCTACATCTAGTTATTCTAAGCGTCACTAAACTACTGATACATGAATTAGTATTCATACTAACACGCTATTATTGAAATGAGTTATGCTGCAAAGTGGGATCTCCATCTACGTGACAGCGGTACCAAATCCCATCCATTATTTATGATTTATCCACCTGCCAGCGATGAGGTAATGAAAATGATCACTTTATATGCGACATTACTTCTCGTTCTACTAAAGTTTAGAACAACTGGAGATGAAAACGTAGATAGAAAATATTTTCATTTAATTGTCTATGTATTTATATAAACGTTACTTAATTCAAGCAGCGAATGAACGAAAATTCATACATACTCGTAACTAATGAATTGGAAACATTAAAATGTTTGAAAACTTATATCTCTTGAATAATGTAACTGAGTAACATAATTTATTACATTTTGAAACATTTATACTGCAATGCAGTAATGGGGGCAGGACAAAAATGTCTTGCCATCCCATTTTAAACAAATGTACTTCGAAATTTATATCATCTCTATCTGTAAAACTGTATCACAAAAGGTTAGTGTATTGAAAAGATTCAAGCCCACGACACGTACGACGGAATTATAAGTGGTTATAGTCCATAGCTGCTTAGAAATTTCAAAAATTGTCTCGGTTTGAAATTAAGTAATATTACCAGACTTAATTGCTTATAATGCTAACTAATAACAGTGATAATTAAACTTAGTCAAAAAAGGAATATCGAAACATGATTAAAGGTCAAACTCAAAGTTGAACTCTTTCATCTCATTCTTCCTTTATTTTTTATTATTCTTCATTAAGTTACTAATTAGAATTGGATAAAGAAATTATTGTAGCCCTATTGAATTTCCATACATTTTAAAACCAAATCGTATGTGTATTTAGTAGCTGGTGTCAGATTACTCAAATTAAAGGCAGTGGCCACTTAGTTTAATAAGCTGGCATAAGTAAAGGTGTAAGAATAATAAAAAATACGACAGCCGGAGTCAAGATTTTTTTATTTCGGTAAACAAACTAATGATGCATAGGCCAAGTAACATTTCATTGAAGCAACGTGTAATATTAAATAATTATAAAATTTAGCCTACCTGTTATTATTTACAAGTATTATTTAGAGATACGTTTTTTTCCATTTTATATAAAACTTTAAAATTCATTTCCAAATTTTCAGTTTTGGATTTTTAGTAATCTAACACCTATTTTCTCGTAAATAATATGAATGTCTTTTTTAAATTATTTTTATTATAAACATCATATTAAAAAAGAATTTATGAAAAACAATAACTGGCTGTATAAAAAATAAAATACTACCGGAAGAATAAAATTAATGTAAAGTTGAGCCACAGGGCAATACAATATGAAATGGCAATCACCATAGCTGGAGGCATTGGGCGCACTCATGTTTTATTCAAAGATATTTAATTGTATTCAGAGAGCCGGAGTCGCAGATCACTGATGATATTAATCTTGGAGCTGGAAAACAAGTGGGAATTTCGTTAAATTTCAATACCAGCACCCTATTGCCTCTTTTTGTGAACATGTTACAAAAAGTATTGTTTCGATCAACTAAAGTTCAAAATATAACAGCCTATTTTAAATACTCGTATTATATATACGCTAACACGATTCTTGTGCTACATTATGATTGAAAAAAAGAACATATTCTGTGTTAACGTTATCGGAATATTTATGATAAAAATTCTGTAAAATATTCGGAGTAAAGCAAAATAAGGATAAATTGTGATAAATTGGGATAAATTGTGACCTACGGTCTCACTATATATCACAACAAGAAGGAAGGAGAAATTATCATAAATTTGAACATTCCGAACAAATTTGGTATCTCTACCTATAAAAATTAGTTTATTGTCCGTGAGTAGATATAACAATTTCTTTCAAGAAAATTTCCACTTGCTTTGACCGCAAACAAATTTTATTTCAATTTAATTCGGGAGGTGGTATTTTACATCAATCCCTTTAAAGTTGAAGGCTTATTACCATTTTCTTTTGATCGAAGATTACCATAAAGTTGCTGATATTTCAGGTTTTTAAAAATTTTTCTGTAAATTAGCGACTACGATTATCCGTGAAAATGTGTATATTCATATCTCTTCATGGGTATAAAATATTATAATATTATGTCAACAGACAATAATGATATCGCTTTTTCTAATGTTTCCTGAATTTTGCTAAGTAAATAACTAACGAAACGCGAAAATCTCACAAAGAAAACTGTGAGTGCTCTCACTCCATGAATTTTGTTTAGAGTAAAAATCTATCACGTTTACACAAGTGCACATCCAAGATCCAAAGACACAATTCCATATACAAGATTATATGATACATTCCAACTTTGGTGGAAAGATTCATAGAATGAAGTATTGACTTCTCTAATAATGTTCATGTAACGTAGGTCGCGTTACTCCTACTAAGTAGTCCTACATTTCATTTATAAAAATTAAAAGCGATTGAATTATACCATAATACCATGATTAGTTAAAGTACATTATTATAGGTGATGAAAAAATAATGGCATATAATAATTATTCCTGCTAAATTCAATGGCTGCGGTTGAATAAATGGGAGTGTCTAATCGAAAGGAGATATAAGCCAAAAGGTTTTTTAAGAATATTATGGGGTATACACAGAATGATTTGCTGGGAACTCTTTTCAACTAATAGCGAAATTACCACCAATATTTGTGAAACACACAGCAGAGTTGCACTCGCCATCCGACTTTCATATATTCTGCTCATTGTCTAATTATGTATCGGCTAAATAGTTAAAGGATGCAGTCTGTATTAAGGTTTATCTGATCTCTTTAATCTTATTCTCAGCCAAAAGCTTAAATTCCACAAACAATGAACTTTTTTCTACAAATGTTCTGGCGACAAGTAATAGAGTAACGATGGTGCTTAAAACGGAATCAAATAAATAAAATGATTATTTGCCAACTTACATATATATGAAAACACAACTACATACACACGTGTGTATATTCCATATAATAGTTTTTATTTTAATCTGAAAATAATCTTAAAATAATCAGAGTAGTTCAGAAAATATATCAGAGTAGTACAATTTTTGATAAACTTATTTTTTTGAAGACTGTTGCAAAGAAAAGGTTCAGCAACTAAAATAAATTAATGAAACTTTTCTAAAAATTCTGAAGTGTTTGAATGACAGAGGTATACAGACTTTCACAAAAATATTCATATTTTTTCAAGTTTTGGAGATAACATCCCGTTGCGCATTAACAAGGAAATTATTATTCCTACACCTTAGTATATAATTGACATAATAAATGTCTTATGCTTATCAAAAGAAAAGCTAATTTTTCATATTACCACTATCCACTGTTATTCCCCCACACAACGACATCACTAATTAACAGAAATATTTCGTCATACACGTTGTCTTATTTTCATCCGTTAAATTGTGGATATGAAAACTTTACACCCAGTACCCTATTTTGCTTTATAATAGCTGAAAACCTTGAACTAAATGACCGGGCAACATAGTTAAATAGATTAAATCGTCGGTAAGTAGTAAAAGAGAACAAAATGATGCCTGTCAGTATTCATAACATATTAGGTAGACTAATGAAATATTATAGTAATAAAAATTAAGATAAACTGTGAACTTTCATGATTTATGAATACACATTTTTATTATTCTGTTGCCTTAATGCTTTATTATTTCCGCAAAATTGTAATAATTTTTTTAAAATTTCTAAGCACTTTTTTGCGCAATACTCGGCAACTTTTAAAAATAATACAACAATACTGGCTGCTTTCGTATTTTAACTTGCTTGTAGAATTTCCTCAATTTTGTGTGTATATCTAAAAGTATTTTGGAGAATATTGATTATCACAATCATGTATTTCAACATATACAAGAACTTTATAAATCCTTACTTAACTAAAAACTAACACTTTTTTTTACATTCAGATATCAAATTTCGTTTCAATTTATGTAAAGTAAAGATGATATAAAAAAAATAAATAGATTTTGATTAAAACCAGGTAAGGTAAAAGAGGCATTATTTTAATCAACGGTAAACGCTTGCGATCATAATAGAAGCCAAGTCAATTTTCCTTATACATTTAAATTTAATTTGATCTTTCGTTCTACTTGCTAGAATATGAAATATTTTAGTATGAATGTTAACATCGTCATAACATAAACTTTTTATTGTCGATGAACGATGTTCAGTGCTATCAAAAATTCCATCAAATAAAGTGAACTTCCTTCTTCACGCTATTCCAGTTACTATAAGCTGACGAAACTAGTAGTAGTAATTTTATTACTTCATGTTCGTTACAAAATGTATACTCGGTATAAGATATCGTTAAATAGAAATAATAAAGCTATTATAAAAATGTTTCGTAAAATTATTTTACGAGAAAACAACAAAATATAAATATTACGGACATACGAGTTGAACGTCGTGTAATTTGTATTCCGTATTAAATTATGCAGTACTGAAACTCTGTTATTCGATATGATACTTGTATGCATAACTAATGTTCTTATCATAAAGGTGTGACGCTCTCATCTTTCGGGTCTGCAGTGTTGGAATAAGCTGTTTTAGGGTTACTCGGTAAATGGATAAAATATGAAAAAAAGGTTGAAATTTTTTTAAGTATTTTAGTTTCACAGATTTACATCACTCATTAAATTTTTGCAATTGGTTGAAATTTCAGGTTTTTCCAAATATGACAGATTACAAGGGGGTGGTATAAGCAATTTTAACGTTCCGTTCGGCGATTTCTTTGTTTGTTCTCCTTTCACATGTAAAAAAATTGCATTTGTTTTATTATCTTACTAGCTGGATATAACAATTTTTTTTGGGTGATTCAGTTATACACTATTATACTTACCTAAAACATCAAAAATAGAAAATCGTAATTTGATTTCGTGAAATAGTTTTAGGTCATCTGATTTGGCACATACAAATATTTAATTTTTAAAAGTTATTTCTTAAAAAACTAGCAAATTTGACTCGTATTCAGATTTTTGAACTAAACTTTTTAACCAATTTTAATAAATAGTTCCATAAAATGTTACTTTCAAATATTAACGCCCTTCGAAGTAAGGTTTAACGAAAATTAATTATTAAAATTTTGGTCCAACCTTACTCTTGTAAAGATCAGTTCAAAATTAACATTTTTGAGGAAACGATGTAATAATAATATAATATAATATAATATAATATATATATATATATATATATATATATATATATATATATATATATATATATATATGTATGTATGTAGGATTTACAAGATTTATTTAAAAAATTTCATATTAAAATTTTAGAAATATTTAAATGTTTGAAAATGGATTGGAATATACTGCTCTAGTTTTAAGGACTGAACGTGTGAGTAACTGCTTTAATTTTTACGAGTGAACGGAGATTCTGCAATAATAGGAACCTTGAATTTCTACATGTGGGTCTGTCAGTCCTTAGGTCATATTAGTATACCTATACGTAGTATAACTATATTAAAACATAAAAATAGAAAAAGATATTCCCGAAACGTTTTTCCAACTTTTGCCCAAAATGTGTTTGATGTAGAGGGAGGAATTTTATACATATCTCTACTATTACCATAACCATGGAATGGATATTGTTGAAAAGGTTTTTTAAATTGCAGTCAAAATTACGCAGTATAATTTTCTATTTCGTCATCTTTTTCGCAAGATATGATTATCCAAGTCGGTATTTAATATCGTTCAAAACATTCTCAATTTTCAACGGCCTACACCATAAATCAGAAAAATCAGACAGTGGTGTTTCGTTGATAACGAATTCAGTTTTATTTCTTAGCGTGAAATTATTTAGGTCAACTTGCGTTAATAAATTATGAATATACAGCCAACCAAATTTTTCAAAGGATTTGTTTCCACAAGAAATTTACAACAAATGATTACGAATATAACTTCGTCCCAAATAAGTTGATCAATTTACGCGGTTTCACTTTATCACGAAATACAAAGTACCAATTCTGTCTACCATATACAAACTGCAAAATGACTATAGAATCAAAAGTTAATACCAGTTCGACATCTACTTTATTCGAATATATTTCCATACTACTTATTTTATATAAAGTAAAAATTACGCAATAAAAATTAAGAAAACCCAAAAACAAAAAGAAACATTTTTAGCAAACCCATCGAATTTTTCTTATCTACTCATTCTACAATTGTAAGAATAAGACATTTGTAAGATTTGACATAATAAAACAGGAGAGAGTATAGAGAACAAGAAAATCCGCACAAAACGGAGGCCGAAAAAATTTACGAATACAAAAACTAGGTTTTCGTGGAAAACCATTTATAAAAATGATTACGGACATGACAAAATAATTGTAAATATCGATGAACTTCTATTTGGACAATTAATAAATCGCTCAAAAATCATTCAAGATCTGTGATGTGTACCGTGCCCTTATACGTACATATTATATGTTCGTGTATAACCATCAGAGGTAAACCCATGCCATTTTTCAAAGCGATATTTAGTTCATTATAAATATGTCATAAAATTAAAAATAACACAATTTTTTTAATGAAACTTTTCTTTCACAAAACTGTTTTAAAATTACCGGTGGTGATTATTACTTTTATCGTCACACTTATAAATAATATGTACATACCCGCGGAGTGAGCAAATCCCATCCAAAAGAGTTTAACAATTATTGTTTACTTTTTACCCACATCAACAAAAGTTTAAAAGTAAAATTTACAATTATAATTAGCAAGCTGTTATTAAAAGCCATTATCATACCTATGTAATTAAGACGTGATCAAAATCTACCTGAATTTAATAATAAAATTTATTAAATATGTCATTATAAAAATCATAATCAATGTTTTGCAATGCATATGGCTCAACATCGATTATGTTACAAAGTTTCTTCGAAAACAGTTATTAAAAATGTCACTACCGAATTGAAAACAAAAACAAGTCGAGTAATAGCAGAACATAAAGCGGCTATAAACGATGCTAGTCGCGAAAGGAATGCTTATGTTTTATTCAATGATTGTTAATTTTATTCAAAGAGCTGTAGTCACAGGTTGCCGGTGATATGAATTCGGAAGTCAGACGACGAATGTAAATTCAGTTAAATGTAAACATGACTGTCATACCGTTGGACTCGAGTATCAAATCGAAAACGATGTTTGGATGGACCAAGATTGTTTATAGGCTTTGTTTAGGTAGAATATAAATGAATAATCAATCAAATATAATTTAAGCAGAATTTTCTTTATATAATCATGAACATATAGCAGTACAAACCAAAACTGTGTACTATGAATAAGTTCCGTGTGTCATTAGTTTTGGTTGAAAATATTGGCTCAAATCTTACAAATAATTATACGATGCTTATTCCGTCGTTGGACGAGCAAGTGACGTGCAAATTGATCTACATTATTTAAATTTTGCAATATTTTCTTTCCCATTAATTAATTAGATTCATTATTGACCATTTTCACATGATATGAACATGTTGTATTTCAATAACTCGGCTCAGCGTTCTAAATAGGGAAATTTGCTGGTCGTTGGGCTTCAATTGACTTCACGTAGCTGTCAATATTATAAATATAATACATTAAAATTTACATCATTGATGATAGTTAGTGATGGTTAAGGAAACGACCAGAATGGCAGACAAGCATGGTAAAATCATAATCTTGAAAGCTATGGTAAACTTTGCGAATAGTTATTGTATGCTCATATTAACCTGGTAAAGAATATCTAGTCAAATTATATAGATTTGCAAGTTCTGAAATAAAAATATGTATCTCTTGAGAACATATTTTCCTTATATATAATATTATTTGTAACCTCTGTTTATTGCTGGCGTACGCAACTGACCCATATCAAATTATATTATTCTCTGGTTGATAAAGTCCAAAAACTCAAAATTTAACAGACTCGCAACAAAACCCTTACCTCGAGCCAACATAAAGTTCACCGCCCTTTCCGCAATCGCAAAGTTGGCAGGCAGGAGACCCACCAAAACCAGCAACGCATCTGCGGAACAAGTTCTGTAAGCCTCGATCAGCCTTAGCACCACCCGTCTAACTTGCTGTACCCCGACGTACCACTAAGCCAACAACGATGGCGCATAGGTCAAAATACCAAGGTATATTGCCGTACACATTATTTTGAGGATAAAGTTATTCAGCCCTCAACTGGCACAGGCAAGCTGGATTATAGCATGGAAAACCACCCTATCCCTCTTTCCGATGTACCGCGCCTGTGGTAAAAAGCGGCACGGTGCATTGAGGACCGTGCCAAGTAGGTGATTTGATCCCGCACGCCGATCCTAGCACCAGCCATAACCACATATGGCTTCATCGCTAGCCTGCCTTTGAAGAGGACAGGCTCGGACTTTTGTGGGGCCAACCAAAGCTTTTTCTTGGTGCCCAAGTTATGTAGCTTGGCGAGGGAGCCCGCCGCCCGGTTCTCTATCTCTCTTCGGTTCACTCATCCGACCAACAGCAGAGTGTCGTCCGCATAAGCGATGGTGTTATATCCCTGAAGGGGTATCGCGAATATACCATCGAACATGACATTCCACGAAATTGGTCCAAGGACCGAACCCTGCGGGCAGCCCCTCGTCAACGTTTTCCTAACTTTTACGTAAGCATCCTGCAAATAGACAATAAGGTGGTAGATAAATTAAATCATTACGGCAAGTATTTTGTCATTCGCCACCACTCTATTCATATTATAAGTTGAAATCGGTATTATGTGACAGCCGTACTCGGTCTTATTTATATTTTTCCACCTGCTACGTTGGAAAATCTAAAATTATCATTCTTCTTGCAAGGCAAAGTTTTATAAGAAGACATAAAGGAAGAAGTGACGCTTTAAATTATTTTGCTATTTGTCATTTCTTATGTCGTAATATAATGAAGACATACCCATAAAGCAAGAACGAGCCTATAATATTACTTTTAACAAATTTTATGATATAAATGTCGATCCTCATATAATTTAAATTGACTTATACCAAAAATTAATTGACTAATTCTAGTAGAAATTCATAAATATACAAAATAATCCAGAGCAAAGTATTATTATATAAAATTAAAATATAATAATACAAAGTTATTGAGAAAAAGGTCAAAAACTGGTCTATCTGAATTTCCCATCGTGGGCAAGAATAACATCATTGTGATATTGGTTCTGATATTGCAGCATCGTTCCGTTCACATCTGAAATCCAATTGCACCACTTGATAGTCAGCGTATTAAATAATTTATTATTAGGAATTCATTATAATTTTCAGGCACGAAAAATTAAAGCCCCTGTAAGCTTTTTTTCTTTTGTTGTCGCAAGATACATTTCATAATACCAACGTTTCTTCTGAGTTTCAAGGAGTGAAAAGCGTTCCCAAGAGAAAATCGATAGAAAATAGAAAGGAGATATAATCATAATCTCTCAAGCATAGATATCTGCAGATTGTCTTTTCCTCAATTTCAATCATCAAGCTATACTTAACTTCGTTTGTGCTCTAGATAATGAAGACAAATTCTAATCGGCTGTGCATTAATGAAGTGTACAGTTTTACTACATCCGCCACATGCCAACGAAATATCAAACGCAAATGAAATCTGACCCCCAAGTCAATGACCTTATACAGATGATGTAATGGAATTCCTCTAACCGTGTATTCCTATTTAATAGGAGTGTGTGCTTGGCTGTAACCCACTATTGAACATTTATTTGAGTTTAGCTGTAAACCGCTTGCTGCGCTCCGATAAACGACGGCGCTGATGTTACGCCGCCACCATCTGCTCCATCCTTGACAACTGTAAAAAGCATCATGTCATCCACGAATAAGAAACAACATGCAGTCTTCGCGTTATTAATATCGTTTACCATATAATCGATTGCAGTATTAGATATTAGGGTTAAGTGGCCATAGTGAAATTTTCTGTCGGTCTGTACTCGTTTAAAGGCAAAGTCAAAATATGTAAATTACATACAGTTGGAATAAAATTCTCAAGAGTATTCAGTTAGTATTCATTACACTTCATGTGTTTCAGTAAAAGGATGATGAAAACACAAGAAATACGTGGCACCCGAATGCGTCAACGACAGCGTGATAACGTCGACAGAAGGAGCAGCCGGGGGGCATGAAAGTTATGGCATATGCCGTTTCTATTCTAATTTTACGAAAATTCCAATAATAAAATTGCAAAAAGTATTAAGTGAGTAAATTAAAATGTAATATTATGTAAATAATCATTTATTATTAAGAAGTTCTTCGGTTTTATAAAAATATTACCTCTTAACTCGGACATATTAAAGTAAAATACATGGTTTAATCCCCAATTAACCCACATCCCGATTTTTATGTTTTTAATTTTTTTTTGACAAGTTTTTTTTTAATATCTCATAAAATTTTATGAGATACTGAATTTTTTTCTGTTTGCTTTCTATTAACAGTTTAACAGCTGCGTAGTTTTTTTTAATATCTCATAAAATTTTATGAGATTCTGAATTTTTTTCTGCTTGATTTCTATTTCATGGTTAAACTTACTTTAAATAGAACCATTCAAATTAAATTTAGATATTTTCAAAATAATAAAAATTTTTAGCAAAAGAAAGTTATAGTCACATTTTATTGGGCCTATTGACAACGAAATTTTTCTAATAGTAAAATGGCAACACCACGACTTTACCTTTATTTACCTATATTCATTTCCTTGTATCAAGTCATGTCTATTGGGCATCTAATTAAATAGAGAACTTTTCGTAATCCTTTTAGAATCCATGAGTGACAATTGTCATAATCAAAATCAGTTTAAGATAGACATTTCTATATTCTTGTTAGATGTAAAAAGATATGAAGTGTTTTAATCAATAACCTTGTATAAGAACTGAGAAGTTTAAGGTAACCTTATACGGATCAATACTTTATTTACTATAAAATGTGCACATGTAGTCGGAGTAGTTACTATACATAATCGTTTAGATGGCCCTAACCGTAATAACAATTATTGTCTTTTTTTAACCCACTAAGCTTCAACTGGATAACAAAGCAGGATTGAGTAAAAAGATACAAGGCCTGAATGCAATAGATTCTATACTTCAGGCTATTTTCTAAGGAAACAGCATGGGTAAAGAAAAAGGAAACGAACGGCGATAGATAAAACATCTTGAATTTAACCGTTTGTACATGAAAATAAGACATGATGTGAAAGTTGATCTAAATCTTGATATCAATCCATCGATTACTCTCAGTTTTATAATGTATAAATTACTATTTAATACCGTCTTATAAGGAGTACTTTTTGCAAAAAAATTTTAAAAATATTGGCAACAGCCCTAACAAATTTTAACAAAGTATTGAAAAATATAAAAATAAAGAGAGTAGTCATAATTACTATTTACAACATTTTTTTGCAAACCGTAAATAAATAAATTTTCTTAACAATATAATCGATATAGCAACTTGATACAATTAAAAACGCTTAAGGGAAGCTCTTGTTTGTAGTCAATAATATATATATATATATATATATATATATATATATATATATATATATATTTACAGTCTCCTAACATAAATATATTAAGCCCCTTTTAGCCGGTTTACTAAGTATGTCTTTACAGGAAGGCTAAACGATATCAATTGCTTATTCATCGTGAGTTCAGAGTTGAATATCAAATGTTGTTAAAAAGCAATCAAAATAGTTTTAAATAAATTCTGAATAACAACAAATAGTCAAAGAGAAATCGAAGATTTCTTATGAGAAATTGGAAACCGTAAAAACTAATTTTTTATAGAAAGACTATAAATTATAATATATTTTTTATCCCGTAGAAGGAGAACCTTCTAAAAACATGTTATATTCTTACCAGTTCTTTTATCTCCTGTTCATGGGCGTGTTTTGCATCTCGATTCGTTACATAATTTTGGTAAAATTGCAATAAATGATTCAACAAGTAAATTTAGTTAAAGTTTAATACGCAATCGGTATGTACTAAACGGATGAAAATAATTTTATGTCAGAAATCTTGGGATTTAGTCAGACTAAAATGAAAACGTGTGGCGTCTTGAGTAGGAAAATTTATTTTTTTGGAGCTGAGAACCATCCTAATAGTGTAAAGCTAAGTTGGTTAAAGATAATTCTTTTTTTACATATTAAGACATGACTTAATGTAATGCGGTACTGATAATTTAGAATAAATGCAAGAATTTTTATTATAAAGTGGTGTAATTTTAAATTTATTTGCAATGACAAAAGGCATATAAAACTCAAAGTCATGAAAATACTATAAATACTCCCACATAAAATGTCTTTAGTCAATCATTCTCTTTAGCTCAAAAATACGAATTTTAATTTCTGATTTGAAGCAATACACTTTCGTTCTTCAGAAACTTGATGTACGTTGCATGTTTCCAAAAAAATCATAACAATTCTCCATTTCTGTACATAAATTATTATTTTCATTCTTGTTATATATTTAATAAAAGTAAGCATTTAAAATTACAAAGACTAGTTATACTAATGTCAGTTAAATATAAAAAAGTCATTAATTTTTCTAGATTATATGTAAAAAAGCATCCTACTGATGTATGAATGAACGGAAAAAGTTGTCAAATTCACCATAACAATAGAAGCAAGAGCATATTTTTTGTTTCTCCGTATTTACGTTTATTCCTTACAGTTGTATTAAAATTCTATTAATCTCTTAATAACTATACTTTTTTTATTAAGCAGGCGTTGAAATATAAGCTCCGTCTGGCTATCTTGTAATATTAATTTTATTGCACATGTCGTCTGTATTTAAAGTAAAGAGACGGTCAAATCGATCCCTTAGGGGTAATATGAAACTCAAAACACACTGAAACAGAACCAAACGATGCAAGCAATTTATTCACGGGCTATGTAATTTCAGTAAAAAGGCAATTCAATGGTATGCTATATTACTATATACGACATTACTGACGATTGAAGATCATACAGATGAAATTGACAAACATTATTATAGTTACTCCCCAATTTTGTAGTAAAAAAAGTCGTCTTTAACATTTTATACTTCTGTTGAAAATATTCTGCAACAAAGCTCTAATAAAATTGTTTCTACAAAGTTTCAACGTTTCAATAATTTCCAATATTCATGAATTTTAAAAAATAATAATTCATGAAAGAAAAACTACCTAGAATAAATTATAGCAGCAAATAAAAAAACAAATTCATTTTGTGGAATAATAAATACCAACGTATAATATTCTACATCACACAAGTGTCCACTGGTTTACATTTTGTATAAGACAAGGTGTAAATCAGCAGCTTTAAACGAACATCATCTACGTCATCAAAACTGTGACACTACGGATGCTTAACTTATGTTTTATTCAAAGAACTTTAGTTTAGTCATTCAAGAAGTTTTAGGTTACTTGTGATATTAAACTTGAAATAGGGGGACAAATTAATATTATGCTACATATAATAAGAGTCAAGTAAACATGTCCATTAATGTTTTTTTTCCATATTCAGTTTAGATGTTATATTGAGTTTACTACCGTTTTGATGTGACAATATCATTTGTAGAAATTGACCTGTTGTTATATGGTAAACGGGTAATTCTTTGAAAGGTAGAGATTTTCATAATAAAAGAGGAAGTAATTGCATATTAATTTCATATGTTCTCGGCAGTTATTTAATTTACATGGGTGAACATAAAGATTACTTTACTGGAATTGATGTAATTTTTTCATGACATATTGACCACCATATAGCTGATTACTTAAGAAAGTTTAAGATTTACTAGATTTATACAATGAGATGAGCAATAAATATAATTAAATAGTAAAAAAGAGAAAAAACTAGTTTTCGCTAATTTACAACGCAAACATTTAAATAACTGTTATCGAATTTACTGTAACAAATCCTCAAAAATGAAAATAACTGGTTTTCTCTGCGACTTTGACAATAAGAAAATATAAAATAAAAAGGTAATTTTTTGGTTATTCAATTTTATTTACAATTTAAAAAAGAGGAATGATCGCGCTTATGGCTAGGACGGGTTATTAAATCATATTGATAACGTAATATTGTAAATATTGTAAAGAACTTACGCCACAATTGAGTAGTATTTATGTCATATATATATATATATATATATATATATATATATATATATATATATATATATATAAAACAATCACGCACGCATGACGCACTCAAGGATTTTGTTTCCGTCATTTGGTCACGAAATTCAAAAAATAGAAAATATATTATTGCTTCATTGCATACATTTTCTAGACATGGAGCGCAACAAAAGTACAATGCAAATAAATATTTAGATTTTGCGCAATATAAACAGTCAAATAAATAGACAAAACAAATGGACAGAAAAAAGTCACTGCAAATTTGTGTAAGGCATAAAATATAACCTGGATTCTAATTTGATATCAATGTGTAAACAAATCTTTACTATATATTAATGAACAAATTGAATAACCTTGCTTTTTACACCATCGAGCAGTAAAAATATAACTTTGCCATTCTTTTCGTTCAATCAAGTTTACATAAAAAAAAAATAACTTTAATTGTGAATAGTTCTGTTTAGGTTAATTTCATCAATATATTGAAAATAAAAGTAAAAATCTAAATATTCAATATTTAATAAGAATTTATGCGGTAGTAAAAAAGTATAGCACTAAGGGTAAGTGAAAAAAAAATAAAAAAGTAAAAACAATTATTTAAAAAGTAGTATTTTTTTTAATTAATATTTTCCTAACATTTCTTATTTCGTCTTCTTCTTCAATTCCAGTGACAAAAGTTACGAAGGTTGTTTCTTGTCTTGGGAATCAGAAAGGAAACCAATAACAAATGATTATTTTATTACAATTTTATCGACGCTAAGTCTGTGATATGAATTGTAGGACACAAACAACCACACGATCACTTATATTCGCAAGTCTCTCCCTTCAGTAATTGTACAAGCACAGTCGTTGACGACTTCACATTCGCGGAAATCTTGTGTTACCAATACGTTTTCCCCCAATCTTGTACTTTTAAGGAAATCACTCAACTGACATTGAGTAGCCCTTTCCAAACGTATAGGATTTCAGTATTTTAACTTGGGTTTTAGGCGAAAATAATCCCTCATTATTTTAAGTTTTATTTATTTTCAAACTAAATACCATACAATCAGAGCCAGATTGAGACTTAAACGAGTGTCACTCGCTAGTGTTTTCACTTAGTATTTTTGCTGAGTGATAATCTACACTGCGCGGAAGTATTCACACGCGCGAATACAAAAGTAAAATAGGGGCGGTCCATAATAAATTCTTTTATCCATTATATTTCGAGTGGTGTAAAAGGATTTAAGATATAAACACTCCAAATATTGAGCTTTCTTTCGATAATTTTGCACACATTCCCATTTAACAAGACCAGTAGTTTTTAATGACATAAATCGGAAATGTTCTATGTGGTTTACACTTTTGGTTAATCCTATCAGTCATAACTTTTATTGAATTTTAATTTTAATATCAATTTTAATTTAAATGAGAATGAACATTTAGACGATAAGGATCGTAAAACGAATTTTTTTAATGTTTGTTCTTGTTTTATAATTATTTCCTCATTTTATTTTGTGCCAATATATGTCAAGGGATGTCATGACGCAAAATAATTTAAAGCATTTTTTTCCCATAAAACATCACCTTGCGTATAGAATAGTTATTACTAATTTAATTTAGCAGGATTTGAAAGCTCTCTGTAACTTCCATGATTTACTTGTACCTAGCAGATTTACATTTATGTTGAAGAGATTTGAGTATCTGCGAAATTCCACCGTTTTTTCAAATATGGTAATGCCAAAAGAAAACGCTGCTTGCTTTCCAAATTCTGAATTTTAGAGAAGATTTGAGTTTAAAAAAAACTATTTTAATACTTCAATTTGCTGCATGTTCAGTTCCAGATATTCTTGTCTGAAAATTTTTGGCTTGCGTCTTTTATCTTATTGAATTTATGTTCAGTTTTATTTCTTGCACCTCAACTTGTAATTTTTTTAGCTCTTTGGTCATCTGTCAAAGTGCTTGTGATCAGTATAAGTGAGGTTAACCTATTGAACCTCTCTCTCATTCAGGGCAAACTTCTTCAAGATCTCATCAGTACCAAGTAGAGTATGTTTAGTGAGAAAATATATCACTATTGAGAAAATATATCACTATTGATCACATTTTAAATAATACGTAAATTATTGACATATATGTAAATAAAAATAGGTAAAATCAATTTATCACAAAGAACAATTTTGAGAGCAAAATTATTTCCTCCTATAAATATTGAAAAAAAAACACAAAATTAAAAATTGGTTTCTTCTTTCATACAAATCATATTTTGTGCTACAAAATTAGACTCACATCAAAGAGAATTAGTTCCAAATTATTTTAATATTAATTGTTCGACGCATATTTATATTGTACATGCGAGGAGTATAAGATAAAATGACAGTACGTGCGTACACATTCGCACCCTACAAACGATTGGAATCTTTAACGAAGTTACATTTTCAACATGTGGAACTGCCATTCTTCTTTTTTTCGTTTATTGTCTTTTTATTAATAATGTAAACGCAGTAGTTAAATTATTTATAATAAAAATTCATCTAAAAAAATTTTTTTCTACGTAATAAACTAATTCTCGCTTAACAATCAAACAACATCTGTTAGTTGACATATTTCAAGAATCTCTATCTGTTCAGTTCACCAAAGTTTAATAAAGCAAATTTTCATTGTGATTCCTACAAAAACTACGAGATTCCGTAGACATTTTGGCATTTGCAAATATTATGTACGTAGCATTTCCTTTAAACTATGCATTATAAATCACAATCTAACAAAATTACCTCCTTTGCCTGTAACAAAATTACCTCCTTTTCAGATCTTCATAACTAGCCCTTACAACGAAATATTCAACACCGTATAAAGTATTTGATATTTTATTTTTCTAATATTTACATTGTCCTCTTTTTCACCTAAAATTTCTATTTGAATATTTATGAGTATTAACTATTGAGATTTGTGCGGGTTAATACATTATATTACGATGCTAAATGGCGGAAAAACGATTGTGGTAGCATATTTTAGTAATTCTTCTACCTGTAATAGCTCCTGTAACTTCAACTACTGAATTAAAACGTTTAATGCTATAAGCATCAACAGGAAGGGTTTTTATAATATTTATCACATTTAAACAAATCGTTTATATAAAGCCAACTTATGCTGTCGTAACAATACTTCTGTTACAAAATAATTTTATATCTATTTCGAAATACAGTTTAGTCTATTCCTTCTCAGGACTCCGTAACTCAAAACTAAAAATTAAACCCTAGTCAAATCAATCACGTGTCACTATTTCCGTCTGTCACAACCGTTTCTCTAAAAAAAGCCCTTAACGCAGAAACTTGGAATTTGTGAAAGTAATACATCACATTACATGCACATATCTTAATACCGAACAGAGAAGTATATCTATAGGAAACTTGTGGGGACAAATTTTAAATTCGAATATTTTCAGTTCCACATTTAACGCGGTGGTTAGAGCTAGCAAAAAAAGTATAAAAAAATTTTCACAGTTTTAGCTAGTAAATCTTCAAAGATATACTGATGATGATAAACTTAAGAAATTTGCAAGGAAATATGTCACCAACACCCCCCCTTCTCCTTCATTTCTGACACTAATGAATCTAAAACTACGGGGAAAACAGAGTTCTCAGAAACCTTTCCCAAATTTGTAAGAAAACCATAACGATGATTTTGCATAACTTAGCCTTTGAGATATTTATGTACTTCTCTAATTAATTATATTAGATATTAATAAATGTTAGTGATGGTTCGTATTAGTGAAGAGTTATAACAAATAAAGTAATTCTCTTTCAAAGAGAACCCCCTATGGACTAGCTAGACATAAACTAACCGGTTTACACATAAGCCGACTCAAGATGAAGTAATAAAATCATAGCTGAGTTATATAAAATAGAGACAATAAAATATTAATTTAAATCTAATAATACAATCAAATTTTGATTACCTGCATAGGTTTGCAGTATCGGCATATGTACAGGTATGAAGCTAATTGAATATGTATATAACTGATTTAACTAATAATTATATTTCAAAGTAAAAGATAAAACTATTTTAAAATAGCTTTTAATAAAGTTTTAAAACATGGTACTTAGAATTAGGAACGTATTTTTTATTTATAGTTGCTTAACATCATTTAATTTAGCATTTTTCCCATTCATTATCATCATTCAGCATTTTTTCCTTTTTTTGAAATATTCAAACAAGGCAAATATCATGTTATGTTATAAAAAATGAAATTGTACTTGCCCTTAATAAACACAAAAATTATGATGTCTAAACAACATAATTCACACAGGTGCATCAAACTAATTTTTCTTACTATTTCCTTGAAAATTTGTAAAATATTTCCTTCCTTAAAAATTAACACTAATCTTATATTATAAAAATGAAAAAAAAAACAAATTAATTCATTATAAAAAAAACTAATAACTCAAAAGCTAATTTGATTCGGACCACTTGCACAAATTATCATACAATAAAAAAACTATAGTCAATTTTGATCACATGTTTTTCTTCCAGAATTTGCAAATCGGATAATATTTCCAATCTCCTTTACCAGGACAACGTAGCTGTACAATATCACTTTTTTAAGTCTCTCACTAACCATTTTGATTATCCTGAAGTTATCGGATAAAATATTGCAATTAAACTAGTACCTCAAAACTCTCAGGCAGCAAGTTTAACATGCTTTTCTAGGATTCTCATCATTCTCTTCACCATCGATAAGTAAATATTTCATAATACAATTTCTTGTCAATATTTTGTTTAGAACTACGATGCACTCATAATTATTTGAAGAAGATTCTATCTAAATTTTAACTTCATGGATATTCATTGATTTTCTACCTATACAATTTGACAAAATAATCTTGTTAAGTTCAAAAATTGTTTATCATTTGATTTCCGAGTCCAACGGTGTGACAGTCATGTTTACATTTAACTGAATTTACATTTGTCCTCAGACTTGCGAATTCATATCGCCAGCGACCTGTGACTGCGGCTCTTTGGATATAATCAAGTTTCTCTGAATAAAACATAAGCATCCATAACGACGCGGTGTCGTTAATATCCCGGTCCATGTTCTGCTACTGCTTGACTTGCTATTTTTTTTTGATTCGGTAAGGACATTTTTATATATTTCTAGTTGAAGGAAGATTGTTTGTATATTATAAATTGCTCAATGTCAATTATGACCTACAAGAAAAAAAATATATCAATTTCTGTATTCAATTCAGAAATAGTTTTATTAAATATTAGTCAGATGGCGAGAAAAATAATTTAGCTGATGAAGGAAATAAATAAAATATTTTTAAATATTAAATTATAATCGGAAATGTTTAAAGTTTTATACACGTGATTAAGAACATAATAATAATTTTTGGAAGTTTCATTTGCATTACCAATACAAAAACTTTTTTTCGAAATTTAGTTTGCCTTATTTATCCAAACACCTCACTAGTGTTCGCTTTATAGTCGCTAGCTGGCGCCAGCTTATAATTTTAACGACAATAATAATTATGATTGATAAGTTCTATGAAATCAAAATTTTACTTTGGTTTTTTGAAAAGAGGAGATTTTGGTCCTCTGAAAATAATATAAATTCTTAATTTTTTTTTCATGTTTGTTATGATCTAAATTTTCCTTTGGAAAATGACGTTTCTGTACGTTAATCAGCGCGTATATAAATGCTTATGAGAATACGCTACAGCTTATAATTCTAACCAATTTTGATATTTATTTTTTTCTCTCCTTTGGTTAATTTTTATACAGAAGAGGAACTTGTTGATTCTGGCAATAATTTGCTAAATAGTATTATTTGTTAAAAACTCCTTTTTATCTTTCTCAGTGACTATTCTCGACTTTCGTTCTATGGAGATATTCTTACGCTCTCTCTCTTGCCCCTGATTTTTTTATTATTTTTTCTCAAAATATATTTATTTCAAATAAAAACTCGGTGGGTGGACTTTCGGTGTTGTCAAGTAATTTTCGTTTTATTGATGGGTTTTTGAGTTATTGGCGTGCAGTTAATGCTTACAGATGACACAGTTGAACTCTATTCATGTCGTTTAGATATTCTAAATATAACCAGCAAAGTGATTGCTCGACTGACAATAACTACCGGTTTATCTAATTGTTTTTTTAATTACATTTTCACTATATTCAAAGAGCTTGTTTCAATTAAACTTAACTCGTCTTTCTAAAAAAATCATTCTCTTTGGAGACTAGAATCTTCTAATCAACGTACCGGTAATTCTCACTTTGCTCAAGGGGCAGTACGGCTACGATTGCTAAGTGAATTGCATGGCTGTTTGGATTCCTTATTTTGTACATTCATGATAACTTTCTTGGGATGAATAGTGCAATGTTTTCCCCTTGCCTTTGGAACAAGATATTTCCGATTGTCTTGTCAGGTGAATGATTATAACGCTATTGATCTGTCAGGTTAATGATACAGGGAAAGTGATGATAGGCCTCAAGTTTGGGATATGACTCCTCCCTTTTCATAGGAATCAGGAAGAAATCAAAGCTCGCCTGGGCAAGGCCACATCCCTGAAGTAGATCAATCTCCCATCGGGTATATAAAAGATTACCAAACCCTCTACTGAAGTATCTACTCACTGCTAAATGTTATTACCGATATTAAAATATTTTATATTCTAATTTTTTCCATAGACAATTGAAAAGTAAAAATGAAGAACATCTTTAGTTTCACTTTTAATACAAAACTGCTGCTTCTTATATTATACGAATAAGCATTTACCATATATATAATTTGTTTTATATGTTTTAGTTAAATCGGTTTTTACAATAAACTCTTTTACATTTTTATGGCATTGTGTTATATATGAAAATGTGAATGAAACATTTCACTGTCTCATACAAGAAAAAATTCAGAGTTTCATTGCGTTATTACTTTCTGTTCCAAGTTACTACTGGTTTAATTTTTGTCAAGCGAGCGGGTTTCTTGAATATATTTAGAACTTAACATCGTTCAATTATCACGTACATATTGAGAGAACGGTTAATACCGAAACAGATCCAAAATCAAATGATATTGTGATGAGAATGCTAAAAGAATATTCTCCATCGTATACAATTGTCATATAGTGGCTAGGTGAATTTAAATGTAGTTGACAAAGAATTGAAGATGGTATCCATATCGAACAGCCATCTGTTGTGACTACTGAAGAAAATGTTGGGAAAATCTGAAGTGTGGTCGTGGGACAACGCAGATCAGAAATTAAAGAGATATCTAAGATAATATTCATCTTTTATGTGCGAATAGTATTCACAACGAACCGTGATATTTTAAAGTGTCTTTGAAATGGGTAAACCAAAAGACACGATTTCTCGCTATTATTTGAAATTTTTGGCTAACTCGGTGCAAATTTTATACAAATTTGTAACAACTTTTTAAAGTTTAGTTCACCAATATAGATGAGAGTCATAAAACTAACCAAAAGAATATATAGAGTCACCAGTATCAAATTAAGCCAAAATTATTTTATCGGTTAATAAACTAATAGCATCAGTTTCGTTGGACTCGAAGGTAGTCATTTTGATGGATTGCTACTGCAAACTATTTAGTTGGCTGAATTATGGGATTAAGAACAGACGGTAAGAGGTAATAACAAAAATATTTATTTTGTTGAGAAAATGTTCGTGCTTATATATCCCTGGAAGACACAACTGAAATCCCTATTTGTGAGTTTAAATTACTGCCCCAACCCATTTATTCATCTTGTCTATTTCGTCTTTAATTTCTTTCATAATTAGAAAAAAAGCAATTAGATGAACACAAATTAACAACGAATGAAGAAACCAAACTGTCGTCCAAGGGTTTCAAACCGTTGAAGAAATATTCTTTAAACGTGATTTTTAAATGGTTTTAGTAATCATTTGAAAGAAGAGCATAGAACTATGTAATAGCTATGTTGAAACAAAAATAAGCTCAAATTTACAATTTTTGTGTATAATGAAAATGACAAATTTCTATGTGGAAAGCTTTCATATCTGCCTTTTTGCAGTTGTTACGTCAACAAATTTTACATAATGATAAAGATAACATATTCCCATTATGTAATTAACGATACTACTCTATAAAAAAGTGATGATTGAGTATTGGTTTCGTGAAAATAACTGCTGTTCCTGAGAGGTTTCTAACTTTATTTAGTTAATTTTATACTAGGTTGTGGAAATAATAATTTCGTTTTAATTTGGTGCGGGATGCAATACCCAATATATGAATTTATTGAGGAAGCCATCACGCACGCACACCGCACGCATACACGCAAGCAACATGCACGCCTTCACGCACGTACCCACGCAGTAGCGGTAGATAACAACGGTGTTTATATTATGGAATATGCGTGAGTACGCATGCACGCACGTACGCACACAGGCATATTCCATGATATGAACATCGTTTTTATCTACCGTTTGCCGCTAGCAGTTATGCAAAAAAAGATCGACGGCTTGTGGAATTTAGGGTTTTTACGAAAAAAAATGGAAATGTTACCATTTAAAGCTACTCCGTGTTTTGATTTATTTATGAAATCGTACGGAGAATAAAACAGATTAGAGTCGAAAGGCAAGAAGTCCTGAAAGTAGGATGAGCAAGTTTAATCCATTCTAGGGATAGGTTGATCCTCTTTTTCCTATGTGGTCGAAAAGTGACGTGTAAAATGTTCACTTAGATTTGATTTGCAGGGTTTTTAGTAACTATTTTGCTCTGATTTATGATAAATATGGGCAGTAATTGTATTGCTATTTAAAAGGATTTCGTAGCAAATAATTCTATTTTATCTTTTGGGTATTAACTGATTTTAAAGTAGTTATGCCCTTTTTCTGTTTCCTAGTCTCTAGAGCTTACGGAAAAAATTAATATATCCATCAACTTTTTTATCTTCTCTACCAATTTAATTTAAAAGTAAGTAAGAACGAGAAAAAAGAAATTAATTTTGAAGTAAAATTGTATAGTCATACAGCGAGAAGTAAGCAAGTCACTTTTTGACTATATTACTTTTTTATTATCATTTTTAATTTCTCAAATGTTTGGTTCCATACTAATCACTGGATCTTTAATATACAAATGTTTAAGAGAAAGTAATAACCATTATTTATGATATTATCTCCAAAGAAAGCCCTGGGACACTTGCATTTACATTCAAAGCAAATTTTATTTGCCCACCAGCTCCTAAATTAATATCATCAATGATCTACGACTGCAAAAGCAATTCAATATCTTCGCCCGTAATGCGATGGCCAGTTCGTATTGTATTTTGCTACAATTCAATTTGATATATATTTTATTTCTCTGATAGTATTTCGTAATTTTTAAACCCGTTTTTGTTATCAAAATTTAGAATACTTTATAGGACCACTTTGTCCATTTTTGGTTGTTTTGAAAACAAAACTAATGTTAAGTATTGACATAATTAGGAAAAAAATTGTTTACACAATGCCGTAGTGAGGAAACAAGACATAGAAAATAGGCTTTCTTTAGGAATTTCGGCTTTCATTTAAGTTTCAAGTGAAAACTGACAAATCTTGTAACTTACAGTGGATTATTTAAAATTGTTAAATAGTTCAAGTGATTTCAATACAATCGCTATACGACTAATTAATTATTACTTATTGTGTTAATTCACGTCGTATAATTAAAAACTTTTTCCTTCTTAGTAAATACACAAATGTGTTAGTTAAACGGAACATTCTCTTTCAAATATTTTCAGATTTCTTTTATATGTTTACTTCACTTAAGTCGTTTACTTGTTAAACTAATAAAGATTTCTATATAAGCTAAATAATATGCACAAGGTAATTAATACTCTTATGACAAATATAAGATTGCTGTTTTAAAGGGTGTAGATAATTCAAAAGAACAACAATAAGTCATTTATTCTATTAAAATAACTCAAAATCTTGATTAGCTCCTTTATTTTAAAAATAAAAATTAAAGATTTAAAACAAGCACAATATAAAAAGTACAATTTTACTTTGGGTTTTCTATTTATTTGTTTTGCGATATTTCTTTTCCGGTCAAACTTCTTTATTATCCTTTTGATTAAAAAATGTGATCAATTTGAACACTCGTTAAATTATATCAGTAATTTTAGTGTATTAAGTACACTGTTTTAATAAAATTAACATATTTATATGATAGTATGGTATAGCAGCCCTCCGATTTGTATAATTTTAAAACGGGAGCCTTATTAAAAAATATTAGCAACTATGAACCCACCGAACTTTCTTTTATATGTGATAACTTTACCGTTTCTTAATCTATTATAACACCGTTTTGCAGGTTTATAATATAATGAATTCAAATGACAAAGTAACAAGAAATAAAGTGAAAAAATCATGTATTTAAAGTGATTTGACAAAATATTGGTTGGGTTAAAGTACGTTTAATAATTTAGGAGTTACAAATAGTTACTTTAAATTTGGTATGAAAAATTGTCAGTATTAAAAAAAATCAATAAAAGCTGCATAATAACGTTCATGTGAAAGGAGAAGATATTATATAAAAAAAAAGGCAGAAAAAACAAGAAAAGTAATTTATGGTGTCAATGGTAGGATTCGATCCCTACGCTAGAATAACTTCCATTATTTAATTATTATCATACCCAATGGGGCAATTTCAACAAATGCAAATTTCAATCGCTACGGAACCTTTAATTAATGCGTATCAAATACAGATTAGGGTTTTTAAATTTATATTTTGACAAAGATACAAGAGTATGAAATAATCCCTAAATTTTAGATATATACTGATGATAAAATGGATAATTACATGTATGACAGTTTTTCCCCTCTTGGCAATAAACATCGCTCAGTAGTTGATCATGAATACATCCTATTTTGGATCACTGTAATCGATTCCGTATTTGAAATCATATTTATTATAAACGTATCATATTTAAATAGGACGTATTATAAACCTATCGTACATGATCAGATACATTCTTAACAATTTTTGTAAAGTTAACCGCCATTAAAATGTTTAGCAATTATTTAATCGTGGATTTATATTTCATCTTATGTAAACTGGATTATAACTAATTTTTACTATGAATTCACAGGCATTAAAATGAAATTGTTCGACTATTAAATTTTAGGCTTCTTAAATCTAACAGAACGGGAAATAATATCGCGTGTAAAATGATAATTTCCATTGTCTCAGTGCTGGCAGGTTGATAAATCATAAATAATGGATGTCATTTAATATCACTATCACGTTGTTGAGGATCCAAGTTTGAAACAGAATACATTTGACTAATAGCATGCTGGTTTGGATACTAATTTATGTATCAGTGTTTCGTGAAAGCTCAGAGTAACCAGGTGGTAAGTTTTGGCGTTTCAATTGACATTATATATATATATATATATATATATATATATATATATATATATATATATATATATATATATATATATATATAATGTCAATTGAAACGCCAAACCATAAACATTTCATATATATGTACGTGTATATGTATATAATTGTTTACTGTATATTCTCGACATCATCATTTTTATTTTACCTAGTTTTATTCTTTATTTGGCGTTCAAAGAAATTTTGTTACGTTTTTTGATTACTATTTCTAATAAGACGAAGTTTACGATTACGTTTTTTTTAAGTTTTTTCCATCGTTTGCTTATTTAATAAAGCTATTTTTTTAATAAAATCTAGAATGACATTGCATTCGTTTTCATTTATTACTTATGGAACTTTAATGTTATAAACCCATAATAATATAATTTATCAGAAATTTTCCTTTGAACAAGATGCTGCATCTTGTTGGAAAGATTTTATAATATATTTTTTTGGAAATGTACGTATATGAGTAACCAATCAATAAATACGTGGTCTTGTAAGATTGATGAATATTTTTTTTAAATAACAATCATAATAACTCTAATTTATTTGCCTACTCATATTACTAAAGCCCGTAGCATATGCACGTTTCACTTCAGTTTATAGTCACACCTGTTCTAAAGAGGATTTGTTTTAGGCTGATGTGTCAATTGACTACACGAAGTGGCATGTGTTGGAGCCATGTCATGATCTTAGTCACCAAAACAAAAAAATCTCTTGTTATAATGTGTTATTTATAATCAAAATATAAATATTAAAATTTATTTTCCACGAAAGGAGTTACCGAATTCTAAGATATGATTTTGATAGGTACGTTATTCTTCTAATATGGTTTTTATTATAAGTACATCTAAATCTGTGAAATACCTGCGTCCTGGTTTCTTTTATTTTCATTAATGTCAATACAATTCTATAGGATGTCATATTAAAGAAATTTTGACGATATAGGAGAAAGCCAATGATTTTTTAGTCTTAGTCGAAATAGAGAATAATAATTTTAATAACTGGATGATATTTTGATATTATTAATCGTTCTAATTTATCTATTGTGTAAAAAAACAATTATTCCTAATTTTTTAGTGGTCATCTAGGTAAAATATTTTTATTTTTATTCTAGGTTGTATTCGAATATAACAGTGATAATTTGCCATGAAATACGTATTTTATCCATCACTATAAAAATATTGACTTTTAACCAATGCAGTCGGTTTCATATTACCATATATCATAATACTTTCCAATTTTGAGTTTTGGGGCATCGAACTCACATGGCTGACGATGGATCTGCCCTAACCGCTATATATAACTAGTTACATGATTGGTTATGCTTGTAATTTCTATATATTATTGCTTACATTTACATGAAAACTTTACCGAACGAATATTTACGGTATATATTAATATGCTATAAGCATAATAAATGAACAAAAATTTAAAAACTGATTTTTTAAAGAGAAGTAAAACAAGAAAGAAAGAGGAAACTCCCGAATATGTGTTCTTTTTCTTTGGTAAATGAATTTAAAACGACTGGAGAAATCTGAAAGAATTTATGAACGTATTCAGCCGAAATCATAAACATTATTTCAGTTGCTGCGGCTATCCAAAACTATTAATTTGATTTATTATGATTTTCAAGTTTTTTGCTCTTAAAAAAATCTAGGATCTAAACTACATAATTCTATATAATGTTTTTCTTTACTCTGTGGCTCGCTTTTATGTCATTTAGTAGTAAATATTTTCAGGTTGATCAGTAATGTACATTTACAGATGAGAAATAAATGTATTATTGATATTGATTTTTGTATTGATTAATAGTTCTTGTTTTGACCTGTTCGTGCATCTTTTCATATCTATCCGTAATGTATATTTTAAGCTTATATACATATATATATATATATATATATATATATATATATATATATACATATATATATATATATATACATATATATATATATATATATATATATATATATATATATATATATATATATATATTCAGATATTTTACGACGATTGCATATGTGTATTTATACAAAAATTACTTTTCATTTGCGTTTAAGTAATTTTCTTCAATATTTTATTATTTATTCTAATTTGATTGGCAGATGTCACTAAACATAACTGATTGGTAAGTTTATGTGCAGCCTTCTATTGTTATTTTGGCATGAAAATCGTGAAAGTAGTAGATCCTGTAATAAATTTCTTAAAGTTTATTTCTGAACATTCAAGTGCACCAACTGTGTACTTAGCTTCGTAAATTTCCTCTGCAGTTTTTAAAAAAAACTTTTGAGAAGTGACAAACAGGTTAATATTTTTAAACCTTCCTTATTTCTTTACACAGTATCTTTAATACCTTTCTACTTATAATTGCTCAGTGAAGGTTTGGTTGCTTAACTGTGACTGTCGTACATCAATTCATTTCAAAATTTTATTTGTTTGTAATATCAATTAATAAGAAAGTGGTAAAATAATCATTATATTGTTTAAAAATTACTTATTTACCATTTCACTCTTAAAGTGAATTTACACTTGAAGTAGTAGAAAAATACCTTTCTTATGATAAATATCAACGCATTTACGAAAACATTTTAACACATTTTCGTAAAGAAAATTGTAAGTTCATTATTAAATTATTTGGAAAGATTTATTTTTATTAGATATTGTTACGTTCATTTATTATTATATTAATTACATCTTCATGATGAAAAACATTAATAATGTTACTTATATTTAAATGAAAATGTTGTTTAAGTGTTTAGGAAACTTTCATAGTATTTGTTCTACTTATAACAAGCAGGTTTCATTTTCTTTAATTTATTAAGATTCCTAAGTAAGTTGCGTGTTCAATACGCTCAAAGAAGTATCGTAAAAAGAAAAACTTAGACACAATTTTTCCGGAAAGGAAGTGCTCATACGAAAATATTGAAAGTTTAGATTTTATTATTATTATATTAACGATAGTAATAATGTTATTATTGATTTTACATTACTATTAATTTTTTTTTAATTTCGTTTTAATTTGTTTGATATTTAGTCTAAATTTTTATTGGAAAAATGGCAAACGCCTCTCTACGTTGCTCAACTCTTATGGAAATGGCAATGAGAATACCTCACAGGTCGCAATTCTTACAGATTTTGATAATATTTTTTCTCTGCCTTGGTGAACTTTCATATAGAATGGAAACTTTGGATTCTGGCAATAATTTGTTAAATAGTTTAATTTTCGTGAACAATTTTCTGCAAAAACCCTTTTATCTTTTTCCTAATTATTATTGGTGTCCATTTTTTAAGGATTTTCTTATTATCTCTCTCTCTCTTTCCCTCCCTCTCTCTCTCTCACTACACTTGTTACAGCAGTTTTGTTTATATATCTCTAATATTTGTAAAATTATTTAATTGGACAAACTGAAAAAAACCTAATAAGACCAGATCCCCGAGTCTTGGCATTTGAGTCTTTAAACTCTTTGAATATTTTAAATCTCAAGAAAATGTGAATTCCAGAAGACTAAACCGAGATGACGGTTGCAGCAATCTGTTTTCGAAAAGACACAATGACGCTCTTTGTTGTCGACATGTTAAAAGGTTGAGCTCAATTTTCTTTAAATTTAAGCATCACGTAGTAATACATGTGCATATATGCATGTAAGTACATATATATATATATATATATATATACGTATATATACGCATACACACACACACACACATATATATTATATATATATATATATATATATATATGTGTGTGTGTGTGTGTATGCGTATATATATCAGATGAACATTTTTTTTTACTTTTTTGACGTATTAATTAGTTTCACTTGTATGTGTGGACATAATTGGATTTTTCAACTAAATTTTCGGCCACTTTCATTTGTCAGAATTATTTTAAAATTTGCACATGTATCAAGAATTGACGACAACACAATAATTAAAAAAATATTCTGATATTTATCACGAAATGGTCATTTCAATATTTTATTAAGTATTTTCACATATAATCATCCAATACACGGAGTAAGTATTAAATACTACCCACTGATAATAAATTATTCTATAGTTAATTATTAATTAAATTTATTAAAAACAAATTCCAAAAAAATGCAAATATTAAAACATGTATGCATATCAGCTTGAAAACATACATTACGAATCGAAATGAAAAGATGCACTATCTAGCCATTTAGCAACAAATAATGTTAAGCGATATAGAAAAGTACACTATAAATTGATATAGAAATGTACGATAATAATCGATATTAAAAAAGGAACTATTAATCAATACAAAAACAAATATCACTAAATGATATAAAAACATTTATATACAGTATAAAAATGTACACTACTAATAAATACGAAACTCTTTACTACTAATTGACATAAAAGCGAACAATAGAATAAAAAGAAAAACATTAAGTAGAATCATGAAGTTTAAACTCTAGATTTTTTAAAAGTATAATGGCTTAAAGTACCAAAGAAAAATCTGGCAAAAAACTCAAAAATAATAATAAATCAAATGCATGGTTTTAGATACCCCAGTAAATAAAATCATTTTTATAATTTTGGCTGCAAGCGTTCATGAATTCTTTAATATTTCTTCAATACTTTGAAATTCATTTACTATGGAAAAGAACCGAATGAGGATTATTAATTTTAATAACTGGATGTTATTTTGGTATTATTAATCTTTCTTATTTGCAATATATTTGGGTACACTCATTTAATATTTCCACCTTAATTTTTTATTCTCATGCAACTGTTTTCATTTTTAATTTTGCATATGTAATTAGAAAAATTGAAATATTTTGTGTAAAAAAATAATTTTTCTAAATTTTTGAATGGCCAAGGTAGAAATATTTTCAATTTTGTTCGAGCTTATATTACGATATAATAGTGATAATTTTCAACGAAATAAGTATTTTATCCATCAAAATACAAATATTTAACTTTAAACCCACTGCAATCAGTTTCATATTAGTATATATAATGATACTTTCCAATTTTTAGTTTTGGTACTTCGATTAGTCTCGCACGTCTGAGGATGAATCAGCCCTAAACTCTAAATATAACTGGTTATATATTTGTATATACTTTGAATTGCTACATATACTAGCTTATATTTACGCGAAAACTGTACTGAACAAATATATACGGTATATTTTTTTCATTTATGATGTAATATGCTTTACATCATAAGTGAAAAAATATAAAAATTCATTTTTGAAAGAGGATAGTATAACAAGAAAGAAATTCCTTGATTTATGTTCTTTTTCCATATTATATGAATTTCAAAATATCCGAGAAATCTGAAAGAATTTACCAACGCTTGCAGCCGAAATTATGGAAATGATTTTGGTTGCTGCGGCTATTCAAAACCATGCATTGGATTTATTATGATTTTCAGTTTTAGACAGATTTTTTTTGGCACTTTAAACTATTATTAGCACATTTTCCTAAAAAATCTGGATTATAAACTTCAGGATTCTATCAAATGTTTTTCTTTACTCTGTGGCTCGCTTTAAGTGAATTAGTGGTAAATAATTTTATATTGATTAGTAGTGTACATTTGTATACCGACTGGAAATAAATATTTTTATATCATTTAGTAACATTGGTTCTTGTATTGATTAATAGTTTCTGTTTTAATATCGATTATTTTTATATTGATTTGTAGAGTACGTTTTTATTATTGCTTAACATTATTTGTTGCTAAATGGCTAGTTAGTGCATCTTTTTATATCTATTCGTAATGTATGTTTTCAAGCTTATATACTTTAATTATAAATTAATTATATAATAATTTATTATAAGTAGGTAGTAATTAATACTTATTTTGTGTATTATATCACATACAATATCACATGTAATCATGTGAAAATATTTAGTAAAATATTGAAATTTCCGTTTCGTGGTAAATATCAGAATATTTTTTTAAGTATTGTGTTGTCATCAATCGATGATGACAATACAATAATTATATTTTATACATGTGCAAATTTTGAAGTAATTCTGACGTCTAGAAGTGGACCAAAATTTCATTAAAAATCCAGTTACATACATACATACATTCATTCATAAAAGTGAAACTAATTAATATGTTAAAATAGTAAAAAAATATTCATCCGATATGTATATACACCTACTTTTTTAGAAAGAAATGAATGAGAAGTGACAAACTGCTTAATATTTTTATAATTTCCTTATTTTTTTATACAGTATTATTATTACCTTTATATTTATAGTATAATATTTACAATTGTCGTATATCGATTAATTTAAACATTTTGATTATTAGCTAGGTCAGTCAATAAGGGTGTGGTAAAATAATCACTGTATTATATTTAAAAAGAACATATTTATAGTCTCTTTTATTAAGTTAATTTACACTTAAAATAATTATTTCAAAAACAAACTCTAATTACGAATAATGCCTTTTTTATAGTAAATATCGAGGCACTCGGGAAAAATTATTAACACAATTTCCCAAAAAAATTGTTAGATCATTGGTAAATTGTTTGGAAAGATTTTATCCTATAATTAAACTGTTTTATTAGCCATTGTTTCGCTCATTTACATAGGAAAGCCTTTAATACTCTTTACCTATTTGACCAAAATAACCTCTTTATGGCGTTTTAAATAACCAGCGCTCGCTTAATATCAGCTCGATCTCTTATTTTCTTTTATAAAACTCTTAACTTCGAAGCGACCTTTCCGTTTTTTTCATTTCAGTATTAGAACAATCGTTTAATGTTGTTTATTGAATACAGTCGTTTCTTCTCGAGAACATTTAGCTTTAAATTTTCTTTGATTTAAAAATATTTACATTAATTTTACCAATAAACATTGTCAATATTAATAAACAGAATTTTAGTGCAAAATTAGAATTTTAAACGAAATTACTATTAATGTTTGATGTATAATATCTACAATGCTTATCTTATTTTTATATGCATGATTATCTTATTTTTACTCGAATCTTCGAGTAAAAATAAGATAATCATGCATATTTGAGTCTTTTACACGGGTATGTTGGCTTGTTAGCTTCTTTATTTAAGGATTTATTACCATTAATCTCTATTGAGAACCTAGTTGTTATCCAGAGACTGACAGTGACAGATGGGGTACCATGTTGTAAATTATGGTTTACAAGGAATTATTTCTCCGTTTTAATGTCATCATTCATTGCGTGCTTAAGATTAGTTTTGTTTAAATCTGATATTAATTTATGTAAAATGAGAACAAAAACTATGTTCTTTCTTTACCTCCTCTTTGTTTGTCGTCTAAAAATTAGTGTTGTAAACTATGAGCAAAATAATTGGGGTAATAGAATTTATTATGATGTCACTTTTTGAACTTATATGTTGCATGGTTTCTGAGAAAACATGGTTTCTGAAATTGGATTTAAAAGCGCAAACGCAAAGTGAATATTTAACAAAAATTATAACATCTAGAGCTATCGCTATAGTTTCTCTACACATTTTGCGTTGGTTACAAAGAATTTATATTTTCGTCATGATTATTTTTTAAAATAATTTTGAAAATAAGGGAGGGTTATGATATTTATTTATCTATTTTGCAGTATATCTCTGAAGATATAGTCATTAAAATTTGAAAAAAATACTTTAGTTACCCTTATAATTAGCCTTTTCAATGACACCCGTATGATAAACGGAATTAAAAACAATTTTTTTAACTAATTAATGAGTCCTTCCTGAAATTTCCAAACAAATTGCTGTGCCATGCTTCAAATTTCTACGTAAAGCCAGTTTAAGAGATAGACAGCTGTGACGGTCGTGTGGACAAATATGTGAATAATCTTAAAGGATTTCCGTTATTATTTTTAACCCTAAAAATATAATAAAGTTTCTAACTGTAGTAGTAATCGAAAAAGTTTGAGAATTCTTGCGCATGTGACCTGTGACTGTTTTTGTGTGTGTGTGAGATGATGGGCAAATCATTTATATGATGAAAAACAATAATAATGTTATGTTTATTTAAATTATAATATTTGTCTAAGTGTGTGCGGAAACTTCATATACTTGTTCTACTTGTAACTAGCAGCTTTTATTTTCTTTAAGTAAATGACATGTTCAATACACACAAAAAAGTATCATAAGAAAAACTTATACACATTGTATGAAAAGGAAGTGCTCATATAAAAATATTAAAAAATATGTCAATTTATTATTATATACAATAATAATTTTCAATTTTAAATTTTCGTTTGAAAAATGGCAAGCGCCTCTCTATGGTAATCAACACATATGTAAATGTCAAGAGAATACGACACAGCTCGCAAGTCTTACCGATGTTGATAATATTGTTTTTATTAATTGGTTAACTTTCATACAGAATGGAATCTTATTGATTCTGGCAATAATTTCTTAAATTGGTTAATTTTCATAAGAAATTTTCCACAAAAACTCTCTTTTATATTTCTCAACGACTATTCCTGGCCTCCATTTTTTGAGGATCTTCTTACTCTGTCTCTCTGTCTCTATTCCTTGATATTTCTATTTTTACGTTTTTCTTAGAATGTGTTTATTAACACTAAAACTCGGTATGTACACATTCGATTGGGTCAAGTAATTTTCGTTTAATTACGGGATTTTTCAGTTCCTGGCGCGCAATTTATGCTTAGATATATAATATGTACCACTAAATTGTATTCATGTAGTTTATATGTATCCTAAACAGAAACAGAAAAGTTAGTGTCCGACTGATCTTAACTTAAAATTACCGTAAAAACTAATTTTAACTCTATGTGTTTAAATTAAACTTCACTCGTCTTTCTAAAAAAATATCATTCTCTTTGCTGACTAGAATCTTCCGATCTACGGATAGTGCCGTCACAACAAATGGGTTCCGTTCGGACCCTTGGGAGTTACAGAAGTCGTGTGTATCAAAATATGCAAAATTGTAAATATTTTAGTTACTCCAATTCTGATGTCATTGTTGTCTATCGTTATCAGACATATCACAGTTTTCGATCGTTATCCACATGTATGAAAATTTCCGATCCAAATATCACTATCTAACATTTTTTTAGATTTTTTTAAATGATTAAAAAATTGGTGTAAGAAAGGCGATTGTTATTTTTCTGAAGACCTGTTCAAACTTGGGCTGAATTATTTTTTCCTATATTCTTACATTGTCGTACATAAGTCGATGTGACAATTTTTTTCATATTAAATAATTTCTCATGGAACTAAATAAAAACAGAAAGGACATTTAACTCTGCGGTTTTATTTCTAATGATTTCGAACTTTAAAAAGGTTGTGATGAAATTAGTGTGAAAACACCTCAACATATGTGAAGCAAACTATTTTCTTCTTGTTTTCCATCGAGAAAAAGTTTTTGAGGAATATCGTAGAAGAGATAAATATTACCGTACCAATTTTAACTGGTAGGTTAGTACATACCAGTAGCACTACCAATTTTTAACTGGTAAATAACGCGCACCACCACTTAATGTATCTTCATAACGTGTATTCAGTTATATTTATCTGCGTTATATCCGGTAGCGCGTTTTAATTCCTTATGTTTGGATCAGCGAGGACCGGCCAGAGTCACTCTGAATTTTATGTGGAACAAATTGTAGTGTGATATGCGCGGAAATGTTATATGTTCTATTATACCCGTAATTTCTTTTTATCGTCAGTCCAGTTTGTGAAATGTTATTTTTTACATACTAAAGCAAAATTATTTAACAAGTAATGTTTGTAAGCATTAAGGTTATAAACGCTGTTCAAATATATTATGAGTCACGCTTAAAGCGAAGTGTTGAATTGAAATCTCGCTCAGTATTTGAAGATAGTTCGTGCTAAACTTAAGTGATATAGGTAATCCATTAAATACAATTTTCCCAGTTGGTAGCAACTGAAGAATTAATAAAAGTAACCTCCATTATATTCGACATAATAATTACCAACATTCAACATCGTACAATGATCACCCAACATTAAAAAATTATGTACAGATAATGTCATTTTTGATATTAAAATGTTTTATATACAAATTTCCTACATAGTAAGGCAAATAACAAGAGGAAATGAAGACCGATTGAAAGTCTGTTCTATTAAATGAATAAACCTTTGCCATACATATAAATACTTTTATATCCTTTTTACTTAAGCCGATTTTATAAAAACCTGACTGTTTTACCCTCTTTTATGTCATTGTGTTATACAAAAGGTGGATCAAAAATTACACGGTCTCACAAGAAATAATTATAGCATTGTAGTCGTACTAATCACGTTATATTTTCCATTTCTTAAATTGGTTCAAGGTTTCATTGTTTTATTACTTATTTTCGAGATACTACTGGTTTAATTTTTCTAACCAGGGGGTTTCTTGAAAATATTTAGAATTGAAAATCGCTCCATGAACCCTATTGAGTAAACGGTTAGAACCGAAGCAGATCCACGATCAAATACTGTTATTATATTATGAAGAGAATGCCAGAAGAACTTGCACCATTGTATAAAGTTGTTATATAGTGGACAGTCCATATGCTTTGACTACTGAACAAAATGTTATAAAACTCTAAAGTTTGGTCGTGAGACATCGCAGATCAAAAATTAAAGATTTGTGAAATAATATTCACCTCGTATGCGCGAATTCATTCATTATTCACAACGAACCGGGATATTCTAAAGTGTCTGTGAAAAGGCTAACGTAAATACACGATTTCTCGCTATGGTTGTTAGAAGTCGATAGAGGACAATTGACAATTTTTTTTCTGAATGAAAAAAATTGACATGTTAACACTTAAAATTAATTGGCGTTTTGAAATATTTATACCCTTTTTACAGCTCCTAGGCTCTGGAACTAACATGAACAATTAATATATATATATATATATTATATATATATATATATATATATATATATGTATATATATATATATATGTATACATATATATATATATATACACACACATATATATATATATATATATATATATATATATATATAGATCCATTCACATTTTCAATAATCATAAATGTTTCGAATTCCTCATTAACGAATTTATTTTCTTCTGACAATTCTTCATATTATGTTTTAAATATACCAACGTTTAAGATAGGTATCACTCTATTTATTGAAACGAGTTATCAAAAAAAATGTCTCCAAAAAGTTATAGTGCATTTATCGCACGCAATTTTTATTTGCCCTCCGGCTCCTTGATTAATATCATCAGAGACCTACGACTGCAAATTTTTGAACATAATTGAATACTTTTGAATAAAACATAAGCTCCCTCGGGGCCTCCAGTCATGGCGATGGCCAGTATTGTATTATGCTATAGCTCAATTTGATATTTATTACATTTCTCATTGGTAGTATTTTGTTATTTATTAAAGCAGTCTTTATTATTTAACTTTAGGACTCGTTTTTTCCCGATTTTATTGTTACAAAAATAAATTTAATATAGATAAAATTTTGATATAATTTATGAGAAAATAGGGTTAGAACAATAGCGTAGCAAGAAAATAAGCTAAATTAAATAGGCTTTTTTGTAAGAATTTTGGCTTTTATTTTATAGGACTTTTCTTTTGATTATCATTTTAGTTTTAATTATAAAGGGAAGAATTACTCACAATGAAAGTTTTCTAATCGTTAAATATTTTAAGTTTCCTTTATATTCAATATGTCGTTGATAAATTCATATTTATTCTAGTTACGTTGCAATCACAGAAAACATCTCCTAACAGAAATAAGACCAAATAAATAAAAAAAAACAATAAACGTAAAATAAAATTAATTGTCATAATTCACGTCGCATAATCAAAAAACATTGTTTTATTAATAAATACATCAACATGTTGGTTAAATGAAATATATTGTTATGGATATTTATATACTTATTTATTATTTTTACATAACTACTTATGTTTCTTGTTAAACACATTTTTATTTACATATAAGCTAATTAATATGGACTAGGTATTAAATATTCATACGACAATATATACGATTGACGTTTTAAAGACTTTATGTAATACAAAGAGATAACAATAATATATTTATTCTATTCCAATAATTTAAAATTTGACAAACGGTCTTCTCTTAAAAAAAACAATTATATAGTTAAAACAAGCATAGTATTAAACTGTGCAATTGTACTTTTGGTCTTATATTAAATTTTACTTCCGTATTTCTTTTCAGGTCAAGCTTAATTATAATTCGTTAGAGAAAAAAATAAATTTGTGATAAATGTTGATACTTTCAGGTTATAACAGCAGTATACTTGCAATAAACATTATCTTTTAATAAAACTAATATATTTTCACATCACTACTCTAGTGCAGCCTGCCGAGTTACATAACATTAAAACGACACCCTCGTACCAATTTGTTAGCAACCATGAACCCACAGAACTTTGTTATATATGTGATACCTTATTGAGTAAAACGGAAAGAAGAAGAGATACATAGTAAAAAGGTTTTTGCTTCTCATTTTTCTGTATTTTAAATGGTATGAGATGACATTTTTGTTTGTATAGCCCACCGAGTGGTATATAGTTGGATAAGTCTTTCAAGTTATAATAAATTTTGTCATACAACATTTTTAACTAAGTTAAATTATTCGCCAGAATCACCAATTACATTTTAAGTGGTTTCGAAAAAATCTACGAACAAATTGTGATCATAATATTACGATAAACATATCACAAAACATTGATACGTTTACGTTACGTTTGTTAATATAGGAGATAAACAAATCGGTTCAAATTTTTTATTTAAAATTTTCTATATTCGTGGTGATAAACAAAAATTTAAAACTGTGTAATTTTATTCGGATAAAACAATGCATATATAAACAAGCTTGCATTATTTAATTATCATCATCCACTGTGGGCACGATTCCAACAGGTAAAAATGTCTACTACATTCTATTACTACTATAAAAGCTTTAATTAATTCACATATACATCATAATTTTAAATTAATATTTTGACAATCATACTAGAGTAAAAATGGATTCCTTACATTTGAAATGTTTGCTTAACTAAAATGAATAATTAATTCTTATGTCTGTTTTTCTCCTTCTCTGGACAATAACAATTGCTCTGTATTTGATATTGGAAAACTATATGTCTTAATTTGTATCACTGTAATCGAATCCATATTCGGAATAATAATTTTTATAGCTATTATATTTAAACTGCACTATCTTTTGATCAGACACTCTCTTAAATATTTTTGAAAATTGTTGAATGCCATTCAATTTTTAATCAATGGTTTAGTCGTGGATTTGTATTTGATCATATGTTGGTTGGATTCACTAATGTTTACTATGAGTAGATAAGCCATAAAACGAACTTGCCTATTGTCTTAAGTTAAGGATGTGTCTCAAATTTTAACAGAACAGGAAATAATAAAAGCGATCATTTTCACTGCCTTAGCGTGGACAGGTGGATAAATCATAAATAATGGTTCTGATTTAGTATCACTATCAAGTAGTTATGGATTCCAGTTCACCACAGAAATTATTTGACTAATAGCATGCTGATTTTGGATACTAAGTTATGTGTTAATGTTTTATACGTTCAGAATAACCAGATTGGAAGTATATGTGTATATATATATATATGTATATATATATATATATATATATATATATATATATATATATGCATATACACTTACGTGTATGTTTATATAATGCTTTTCTCTATATTCTGAACATTAACAACTTTATTATACTTCGTATTTTTATTCATTTGGCATGCAAAAAAAATTTACGATTTGACATTATTTTCCCAATTTTTTCACTTAATTACTTATTTCATAACGAAATTTAAAAAAAAATCTGGAATGATGTAATATTTTGGTGTTCAATCATTCATTATGGAAATTTTATATATCCACCCATGTATTTATCACCGGTTAGTCTATGTCTTATTTATAATTAAAATTATTTACAAAGTTTTTTTTGAAGAAGATGTTAAATCCTCTTATAAAGTTTGACTTTATTATATAATTCTTTAAAATGTACGTATACGAGTTTAATTTTTGTTCGAGGTTACACTCAAACATAATAAAGGAAATTTTCAAGAAAATGCGTATATTGACTATATAAAAACATTTACCTTTAAACCTAATGCAATCGATTTCATATTAGAATAAGCTCAAAATTGCAAGTCCCAAAATTGCAATGTGTTATTATCATAACACATTGCAATTTTGGGACTTGCAATTTTGGAAAATCTTTTGGTTTCTCTCACGCGTCTACGATGAATTAGTCCTCGCCTCTATGTACAATTGGTCGTTGCCATATATATTTACTCGAAAACTTTATGGAAAGAATATTTGTGGTATACATTAATACATCTAAATTATAAATGAAAAAATATAACATCTCATTTTTGAAAGAGGAAAGTGAAACACACTTATGGATTTATGTAATTTTTCTATAGCAAGTGAATTTCGAACGATTTGAGAGGTCTAAAAAAATCATTAATACGCGTAGACGAAATCATAAAAATGTATTTAGTTTTTGCGCGTATTGATATTCTTTCTCTAATTTTTCGGCAATTTTTTTGGATGCAATAAACTATTAATATCTTTTTCCTCTTAAAACGTCTAGACTATAAATTACATAATTCTACCTAATATTTTGCTTTTTTCCGTAGACCGCTTTTAGGTCGATTAGTAGTAAAATTTTCATATCGATTAGTAGTGCACATTTTTGTATCGGTTAGTGATGTTCGTTTTTAAGTTTATACATCTGTACTTTATACATGGATTCCTTCTAAAAATTTACAGTATTTTTAATGACTTTAAATTTTAATTAATTATGGAATAATTACTTACTAGTGAGAGGTTATTAATAATTACTACCTGTGTTAGATGATTACATGATAAATAAAAAATACTTAAATATTAATTTATAAATTCCTTTTCGTGGTAAATATGAGAATACAAACTAAACAGGTATTACCATTTTACATAAAAGGCCTTAATTTCTATTTGACTACAAAATTCCAAAAAAAATAACTTATAGATTTTAGCAAATATGACAATTGTAGAGTTAAATTGCATTAGTTAATTTAGCCCATAAGAAGAAAAACCTTTTCCAGACGAATCCCCATTGTCTCATGTTACTTTTGTTATTTTTTTTAAATCGGTTCTCTCGATTTACATTTTTATATAATCTGCAACTTTCTAATTAGCTAGCATTAAAAAAAATACTGCAGGCTATATCAAGCACATCCCGCTTTAAATTTATCTTAATTTTATTTCAAATATATAGTATAAAAAGAATATAGCAACAAACTTATTCAAAAAATTAAGTTTTACCTATTTATGAGACCAACATCTTTATATTTAAAGATTATTTTTTTATTTTTAAGTCCATATTGTTTCACAACCATGTTTTTTTTTAATTTTTATTACATAAAAAATTGTTTTAATGCTAAAAATTGTTATTCCAAGTTTTTCACTACAATTTTATTTCATTTTAATTGTTACATCGTCATAGGTCCTTGATACAGGTGCGAAAATGTTAAAATAATTCTGACGTCGTGAAGTAAATAAAAATTTATTATGAAAATTCAGTTGCATACATACATACAAACATGTAAGTGTGTGTTAAATGAGGTAATAACTTCATACGGTACTTTAAAACGGGTACATTAGTTAACGACTAAATGAGTGTGATTTTAATAAATGAAAAAAAAACAATATGTATATATATATATATATATATATATATATATATATATATATACACACATATTACTAGCTGAAACTGAAATTGAAAGAAAATTTTACTCAGTCTATAAACACGTCGTCGTCATAGAGCGCCTTCGCACACTTTCGAAAACAGCTTGCTGCAACCACTAACTCGTTTTTGTCTTCTGAAATTCTCATTTCCTTGCGCGTTAAAATGTTCAAAGGGTTAAGGAGAATTTGCCTTGTCATTCGTTGAATAGTTCTCAAAAGCTAAGACCGGGTTATTTTATGTTATTATCGTTTTTCAGTTTCTCTATTTAATAATTTTACAAATATTGGGAGATATACACAAAACTGATGGAACACGTGCATGTTTAAAAAATTTACGAAGTTCTTTCCATTTGCGTTCAAATAATTTTCCTAAGTATGTCATAATTTACTCTAAGTTCATTGAAAAATATAACTTAGTCTAACCAATCATTTATATGTAGGGATGGAAATATATTATTCTACTGTTGTTATTTTGGCATTAAAATCATGAGAATAGCTGATAATGTAATATATTTATAATAGATTACTTTGAATCTTCATGTACACCACCTGTGTTCTTAGCTTTGTAAGTTTACGATACAGTTCTTTTAAATAAATAAATAAGAAGTGACAAATTGCTTGATATTTTTGTAATTCCATTAATTTTTTTATTTCGGTTTCTGTGTATAGGTGGTGAGTAAAGACATGGTTGCTTACTATGAACGTCATATGTTGATTAATTATAAAATTATAATGATTTATAATATCAATTGATTTAAAAGTGAATTTAAAATGAACATTTTACTCAATTCACCCCTGAAGTTAATTCACATTTAAAATAATTATTTCAAAACCAAAATGTAATTACGGTAAATGCCTTTCTTGTGGTGAATATCGAGGCACTTGCGTAAAAATATTAACACATTTTATAAAAGAAAATTGATAGGCCATTGATAAATTGCTTGAAAAGATTTTATCCTATAATTTTATTGTTTTATTAGCCATTGTTTTGGTAATTTACACAGGATGCCTTTACCCAATCGACCAAAAATAACTTTTTTGGCGGGTCAATCAATGAAAGCTCGCTCCATATCGGCTAGATTGCTTGCGGTCTGTTACAAACTATTAATTTCGAAGTGAAATTTATGTTTTTCTTTTCAATTTTTTTCTTTATTAGAAGACAATCTTTTAATATTATTTATTTAATATAGTCGTTAATTTAAAAAAAATAAAATATACATTTGCCTTGGTTGTGGTTAATATAATGTACATTCTTTTTATTAAGAATCATTGCCGATCTTAACACAAAATTTGAATTTTAAGGGAACTCATTTTTCATGTTTGAAATAATTTCAAACAGTGCGCAATGCGCCTGAATGGTTGTCTTAACTTTATTACAATCGTAAAGTAGTTTAGAAAATATTTTATTAATAATTTACATGAGGATGTTGGCTTTTTATCTTCTTTCTTTAAGGATATATTACCATCATGTTATTGTGGCGATCAAGTTGACGTACATATATTCATAGTTTCTGATGGGGTAAAATATAGTAAATGATTAACAAGAAAATGGTTAACAAAAATTTAGTTCTCCCATGTATTGTCATCATTCATTATTTGCTTAACATTAGTTTCGCTTAAATCTGACGTTAATTTACGTAAAATGAGAAAAGCAAATTATGACACTTTTATTAAAATCCTCTTTAATTTTCAAAGAAATGTTTAAAGAAATTGGTGGTGTAAAATGTGAGCAAAATACGAGTACGTGGGATAATAAAATATATTATGCCAATCTTAAATTTCTTGATTGCATAGTCTCTGAGAAATTCGGCTTTAAATGCATAAAAACATAGGGAATATTTATAAAATTATAACGCTTAAAAACATCTCTATAGTTTTCGAACAACCTTTATATCGGCTATAAAGAACCCATATTTTTAAATTTTTTCTTGAGAAATTTTGAAAATAATTTAGGGGTAACATATTTTTTTTTATTATTTTTTAGTATATCTCTGAAAATATGATATTTTGAATTATGAATAAAAATATTTTTGAGATAGTTATGACTAGCCCTTTCAAACGGCACCCTGCATTGTATTTGGAAAAACTCTATTTCGTCGTTTTCGGTGAATATTCTTGGCCAACATTTTGTAAGAGGATCTTCTTACTCTTTCTGCCTCTCTACTTCCTGATTTTTCTTTTGTATAATTTTTCTTAGATTGCAAATGCGGTTTTATCAAGTATTTTTCGTTACATTATTGGGTTTTCTGAGTTATTGACGTGCAATTCATACTTAGGTATAAAATGTGCACCGCTAAACCGTGTTTAAATAGTATGAATATATTCTAAATAGAACCAGCAAAGTGAGTGTTTGACTGATGTTAACTTAAGATTAAGGAAAAATGAATTTCCGTTCGACTCATAACGTAGAAAATATTCTTTAAAGGCGCTTTTGAAATGGTTTTTGAAGTCAGGTGAAAAAAAAAATATCAAGCAAGGTAACAGTTACCATGAAAAAGAAAAACATTTTAACAACATTTGTATATAATTTCATACCCAAGTCACAGAGTTTTCAATCCGTCATAGTATATTTGAAGCTCAAATTCACGATTTTTGAGTGTAATTAAAATGACCAGTTTTTGCGTGGAAAGCTTTCATTTCTACCATTTCGCGATTATCAGGTCCACAACGCAAGGGTAGAAATATTTCTGTTATATAACTGACGATACTATTGTATAAAAAAATGGTAATGGATTGAGTATTGATTTTGGGAAAATAATTGTTTTTCCTGTAATATTTTTACTTTAGTTAGTGAATTATAAATTATATTGTAAAAATAATAGTTTTGTTATTGGTTTAGAGCGGGATGTAACAATCGATATATAAATTTGTCAAGTAAGCCATTGTACATGTCTTCATAATTTCCACAGAATTTTTAGAAACATTTCAATAATGTACTTTGATCGCTTAAAATTAAACGTTCTTCTTAGATGTAGGCATGTCTTACGCACGCGCACACTAATGGTAGCACGCACGCGCGTTCATTCAATAATATAAACACCATTGTTATCTACCGTCTGTCGCCGGCGTGTATGAATATAGAAAACATGGTGTTTTGGACTTTGGGCTTTAGACTGAAGGTGCCATTACATTCCATTTCAATGGAATTATTTATCATCTTTTTGCTAAGGGGTCGAACAGTAACGTAAAATATGCATTTCGCTTTGATTTGCACTATGCGCAAATTTTTTTTATTGCATGCTTTAAAACAATTTTTCATATTATGTCTTAAATATACTAACGTTTATGATAAAATAGTAGAAATATAGTTCACTGAAACAATTATATAGTTTAGAAACACAGAAATATAGTTCACTGAAACAATTTATTCCCAAAATGATACCAAAAAAAGCCCTAGGGCTCTTGTAATGACTTTAGCGGATTTTTATTTGCCCTCGAACTTCCAAATTAATATGAACAGCGATACGCCACTGCAACACCTTGAATACAATTAAATATCTTTGAATAATAATCGCCAGCGGTGCCTCCCGATATGGCGATGGCAAGTTGATATCTATTGCACGCCTCTGGTAGTGTTTTTTTAATTTTTAAATTCGGTCGTTATTATTTTTAGAACTAGTTTTTTTCAAATTTGATTGTTAAATAAAATAAAATTAAGATAGGTAACATTTTAATGTAATTTATTACGAAATGGGGTTTAAATTATAGCGTAGTTCGAAAATACTATAGAAAATATGCTTTTTACAGGAATTTCTTTGGAAATTTTAGCTTTCTTGAGTGAAAAGAGAAACAATTTTACAACATGTGATGACCTTTTTTTCATTTTTCAAATACTTTAGGTGATTTCCATACAATCAATATGTGGTTGGCAAGTTATTATTTATTCTGGTTTCGCTATAATCACCGAAAATATTTTCATAAAGCTATTTTTTATTAAATTCTAAAATTACATTGTTTTTTTGTTTTTTTAAATTATGGAACTTTAATTGCATAAATCCACCCAAATATTTATCATCACTTCTTCTAGTGTTTTATTTATAAATAAAACTTATCACAAAGTTTCATTTCGAGACGATGCACAATTGTGCTGTAAAGATTTTATAACACAATTCTTTGAAATATCGTGTATGTATATTTCAAAGAATTGTATTATAAAATCTTTACAGCAGTTTTTAGTAATCCATCTATAAATATGTTGTCTTTTAAAACTGCTGAATATTTTTTTGAATATTGTAATTATAGTTACTCTAATTTGTTTGCCTACGTCCATTACTAAAATGCGTGGCGTACGTGCGTTTCACTTCAATTTGTAGTCACTTGTCGTAGTGAGGAATCGATTTAGGCTGAGACACAACTGACCAATACGTGTTGCAGTCTTTTCGTGTTCTATGTCACTAAATAAAAAATACTTTTTTATAATCTGTTATTTATAATCAATATATAAATACAACAAGTTATGTTCCACAAAAGGAGTAACCGAATTCCAAGACATGATTTTAATAAGTAAAATGGACGATAAAGGAGGAAATTCACGTTTTTTTTTATATCAACCGAGGTAAATATTAAGATTTTTAATAACGTGATAATATTCTGATATTATTAACTCATTATTTCCAAACATAAATTGAATTTTCTTTTACATGAAAACTTTAATTAACAAATATTTAGAATGTATATTAATATTCTTTATATAATAAATGACATCACAATAGTAAAAAAATAAATGTTATTTTAAGACTATCATCACAAAATTTTAAAACTATAGTTATGAAAGCATATTTGTCCAAATTATCAATCCTGGTAGGTTACGAAAAATTTTGGAAAACCCCGAAGTAGCTTTACTTGTTCTGCCTTCTGATTTTTCTTCCAAGAAAAACAAACGCTTCGTCCAAAATCTAGCAAATGAAAGGTTTAATTTATATTTACCTAGTTGTAAATAATAAGGTATATATATAAACACTAACTACTAGAGGTCAGTACCATTTCTTACCTCTCAAATGAATTGAATATTTAGAGATCAACCCATCATGTTTATCTTCTTTTCTTATGTTATTCTTAAAATTATGAAGTTTTGGTTGATTTACAGCCACTTTGATCTTTTCTGTCTTAGAATACCCTTTAGTTTTCACAAAAGTTTCAACATTGTCGAAATTAGTCAAAAGAAATATTACATTGAAAGTACTATCATGCAATTTTACACATAATATTTCATTATTTTTATCATAACGGTAATCAGGATAAACTCACTCTTTCTTTTTCATATTTCGTCTTGTCATAATAGGATTTTTCTTGGTCCTATTGTTTCTTACTTTGCCAGTAGTTCTGAACCCTTGAAATTTTAAATCAACCAACAACTGGGATCCGTGTACATCTCAAGCAACTATTTTACCACTCTTGAACCCAAACTATCGCCATCAGTGGTTTAAGCGTCCTTACCTATATATAGGGAAAATTATAACAATAACCATTAACTCCACATAAAACCCAAAGCTTGTATCCACACCCCATTGGTTTACCTTTTATAATTTTTTTTATATCATGATGACTGAAGTATTTGATAACCATTCCGTCAACAGCTAAATTGGATTCAAATATCCCAAACTTTTGAAATGATTCATCAACTTTATCGATGAATGGGCGAATTTTGAAAGTTTTCTTTGTCATTGAAACGCAAATACGATTTTATTTTATCAAAACCATTTCTTGACATTGCTTTCTCGACAAATGTAATGGGTACGTCATCATATCTGCAGCAATAAATTTTGCTTTGCAGCAAGGGATGATAGAACGAGAAAAATTAAATTCCTATGAAAACTTTTAACTCCTCTGCGGTTAAATTAAAATTCAAATCATTAATATAATTTTTCGTGTAGGTAAATTTTTCATGCGCAATGTGTTGTACGATCTCGTTACATAAAAAAATTTCAAATATCTCTACTACTGGATTTTCCTTTCAACTCCGTAATCATATTTTCCAAACAGTATTGGGAAAGTATGATTACGGAGTAGAAAGATGGTTTGCAAAATACGATTACGGGTTTAAACTGGATTATACTTAAGCTAAATAATTGTCTTGCTTATTCGAGATACAGATTTAATAGGACGATCAATCGTACATGAAAATTCCTGTTCACCCACGACATACAATACAGGCAAAAATCCCATATCATAGTCAGAACACTTTTCCATGTCAGTCATTTCACCGACTTCGTCTGGAGGCAGTATAGCAACTTCGATATCATTCAAATCCTCATTGCTAGAATCTTCGATAGCTTGAAGATAATGTGAATTTTCGGACACCTCCAAAGCGTTTTTGTATATTTTTTCATTGGATCCATTATCTATAATTAATGAAAAATATATAGATACACGCTTTTTATATTTTATTTATATTTGAAATAAAACAGAGTCAATGAGTTTTACTTTAATCGGTCGATCTTAAAATTGATACACAAGTTTATTTATTACATTAGACACAATTTCGACACGAGATGTATTGTGTTCGACGTTAGTTTATAAATTTTTATATCGATTAATAGTGAACATTTTTGTACCGATAAGTAGTAAATCTTTTATATCGATTAGTATTTTATATTTCTATATGCATTTGTAATGTACGTTTTTAAACCATTTAATCATTTTCATTCCTTTATGGCAAGTTATTGTATATTTTTATATCGATTAGTATTGTATGTTTGTAAACTTAAATACATATATCGAAATATTTTTGAAACTTTACATTTTTTAAACATATTTTTAATAAGTTTATTTTTGATTAATTACCGAACAATTATTTATTAGAAGGTTTAGTATTTAATAATTACTGCTTGTGCTAGATGATAATAAATAATTTTTTTTTTAAATATTAAAATTTCCTATTCGCAGTAAATATAAGAATAAAAACTAAAGAGTCTTATATCAAATGGCCTTTTTTAGAATGTGACTAAAAAATCTGAAAAAAAATTAAATTATAGCTTTTAACATATATGAAAAAAGTACGGTTAAATCGCATTAGTTTACTTAGCGCATATAAGGAGAAAACATTTTTGAATTCCATCCCCATTGTATAATTTTGCTTTTTATATTTCGACTTTCATTTTCATAATGACTCTACCTTTAAAAATAGCTAGCGATAAAAAAATTATGGCAAACTATTACAAGCACATTCAACTTTAAATTAAATTTATAGATTTTTTAATCACTTTATTTTAAGCATTATTTGGCACATCTTTCGCTCTTCACCAAAATTTTAATATTTAAATATTTTTCAATGTTTTAGTTATTTTCCTTAAAAAGTGTGTTTTTTAATTTTTTAATTTCTACAAAAATTGTTTCAAGGCCAAAAAAATTTATATATATATATATATATATATATATATATATATATATATATATATATACTTAAACATACACACATATTACTAGCTAAAGCTGAATTTGAAAAAAGTTTAACTCACCCTTTCAACACGTCGATATCAAAGAGCGTCTTAGTACCCTTTCGAAAACAGTTTCCTGCCACCGTCATCTTGGTTTACACTTCTGGAATTTCATTTCCTTGTAATTTCAAATATTCAAAAGGTTAAAACGAGTTTTTCCTGTCATTCGTTGAATAGCGAGGCTGAGGGATCTCATCGTATTATCGCTTTTCAATCTGTTTATTTAGTAATTATGGAAATATATAAAACTAATGGTAGAAGTGCATGTCTATATATATTTGCAAAGTCTTTTTCAATGGCGTTTAAGTAATTTTCTTATATATTTTATAATTTATTCTAAGTTGATTTACAGATATCACTTATTCTAACCATTTGGTGGAATTATATGTAGGGGTATATTATCCTTCCATCGTTATTTGGGATTTTTTTTTCGTGCAATTAGTTGATCCTGTAACAAATTTCTAATAGTTTACTTTTGAACCTTCAAATACACCACCAGTATACTAAGCTTTGTAAATTTTCTGTTGCTCATTCAAGGCGTGATTTTAAAACAATTCATTATAAAATTTTGATTATTTGTAATGTCATTTAATTGGAAAATGGTAAAATAATCACTGTATTAGTTAATAAAAATATATTTATAACTTCTAAAGTTAAATTATCATTTAAAATAATTATTTCAAAAACAAAATTTTATAACGAAATATGCCCTTCTTTTGGTAAATATCGAGGCACTTGCAAAAAAGTATTAACATATTTCTCTAAAGAAAATTGTTACGTTATTGGTAAATTGTTTGGAAAGATTTTATCCTATAATTATATCGTTTTATTAGCCATTGTTTGGCTCATTTACATAGGAAAGCCTTTAATACCCTTTACCCATTTGACCAAACTAACCTCTTTATGGCGTTTCAAATAACCAGCGCTCGCTTCATATCGGCTCGATCGCTTGTTTTCATTTATAAAACTTTTAACTTCGAGGCACCTTTCCGTTTTTTTTCTTCTCCTTCTTTATTTAAACACAGTCGTTTAGTGATATTTATTGAATACAGTCATTTAATCTTGAGCACATTTAGCTTAGAATTTGCCTCGGTTTAACTAAAAATATTTACATTAATTTTATCAAAAAACTTTGCAAATCTCATTGAAACGTACTTTAGTGACGTAACGTATTTTAGTACGAAATTAGAATTTTAAAAGAACTTATTTTGAATGTTTAAGATAATTTCACAAAATATCTGCAATGAACTCGCATGATTGCTTTAATTTTATCCCAATTAAAAAGGTAGTTTCTAAATTATTATATTTATCTTTTACACCAGGACTTGCTATCTTCTTTCTTTATGGATATATTACCATAACGTTTTATTGGTGATCTAGATGATGTCCGATTATGGACAATGAGTAGTGAGATAAAACGTAGTGAATTATGGTTAACAAGGATTTATTTCTGAGTTGTTATCATTCCCTATCTGTTCCAGATGAGTTTTGCTGAAATCTGATAGTAATTTATATAAAATGAGAAAAAACATTTTAAGACATTTTCTTCACCTCCTCTTTTATTGCCATTGAAATATTTTGAAAAAATTGTGACACCATAATCGTTATAGTTTTTCTAAAACTTAATTTTCATTCACAACTTAATCACAATTATAAATTTACTTCATGTAAATTATTTACCACGATCTAAGTTTCATTGTGCGACAACATTTTTAGGTGGGCAGTTTGAAGACATAATTTAAATATAGTAGGTAGGTATACTACTACATCACATAGTTTAATTTAGTTGTCAATAAGAATGAAGTAGTAGCGTATTTCTAAAAAATTAACACCAAATAAATTCAATATTTTCCCACAAACTTTCCGTCGACTACAAACAACTAATTTTTTTTCATAGTTTTTCTGGAGTAGTTTCGAAAATAGGTGAGTAACATATTTTTTGCTCATTTTCCGGTATATCGCTGAAGATGTGATATCTTACATTAGGAATAAAAATATTTAAGAGACCCTTAGACTAACCCTTTCAAATGACACCCGTATTATATACGGAAATAAAAATAATTGTTTTAAGTAATTAATTTGTCCTTCCTCATAATTCCATGCGAATTTTTACTTTAGCTACTGCGATACATGAGCATTATTATGTTTTATCACTGTGCCTTTTCTCGGGTTTCTACGCCAAGCAATTTAAGATAAAAATGGCTATTACGGACTTACGGAGATACACATTAATATTCTTATAAGATTTTAATGATTTCATATTAATATTCTTATAAGATTCCATAATACATGGGTTTTTTGGGACTTTATATTGTGTCAGGCGACTGACGATGGATCAGCCCTAACTGCTATATATTATTGCTATATTTACATGAAAACTTTACCTAACAAATATTTAGGATATATATATATATATATATATATATATATGAATATTCTTTACATAATAAATGAAAAAATATATATATGAATTCAATTTTGAAAAAGGAAAGTTAATCATGCTCTCGGATTTGTGTAACTTTTCCATAGTAAATGAATTTCAGATGTCTGAAAGAATTCATGAATTGGTATAATAATTGGTTACCAAATAAGCGCGATTTAATAGTACTTTATATGCATATATAAATATGCAAACACCAAACACACACACACACACATAAAGATACACACACACACACGCGCGCACAGGCACGCACGCACGCACGCGCGCACGCACACGCACACGCCACACACACTCAAAAATACAAATGTTCTTTAATGCATCCCCTTATCATATGTGATATTAAACCAGATTCTTGTTAAGATTATTCTTAGTATATCATAATGTCATAATTGAAAGAATTCCCTTCATTAATGGAAACAATATTTTCGTTTAAATAACAATTATTACCAACATCTCGTGTTTATAAATGTCTCTTCAAGTAAGTAAGTAACGCGCAGTTTAATGCATATTTTAGGACATTATAGTCATCACGTAAGGTTTGATTCGTACTTGCTCGAATTTTGATTTACAATTTACTCGGCTAGCCTTAATTTTTCAAGCAAAATTATTTAACAAATAAAATTTGCAAGTATTCACCTTATAAATGTTCTTAAAATGTAGTAGGAGCCAAACTTATAGTGAAGTAATACTGTGCTGAGTGCTCGCTCAATATTTAAAGATAGTTCATGCTATACTTACGTTGTGTAAATAATACGAAGTGATAAAGTACATGTTTCCCTGTTGATAGTAAGTGAAGTATTGATAAAAATGATCTCTATTCCATTCGACAACATAATTTTGAGCATTCAACATAGTACACCGATCAATCGACATTAAAAAATTCCAATCTGACAATTACCGATATTAAAATGTTTTAAATTCAAACTTTCTATATAAGACAAATAACAAGAAAAAGTGAAGAACACTTTAATTTAATTTTTAAGGCAAAACTGATGTTTCTTGTATTATATAAGTAAGCGTTTGCAATACATAATAAGTATTTCATATCTTTTTTTAGTTCTATCGATTTTTATAATGAACCGATTGTTTCACCATTTTCTGTCTCATTATGTTATATAAGAAGATGGATTGAAAACTACACGGTCTCATACAAGAATTAATTATAACATTGTAGTTTTACTATTCCCATTATATTGGCTAATTCTTCAATTGTCACAATTCAAAATTTCATTATTTTGTAACATTTTATTTTGAGTTATTATTGATTTAATTTTTATCACGCGACGGGTTTCGAGAATAAAGTTAGAACTGAACATCGCTCCATTATCAGGCATCTGTTAATAAAACGGTTAGCACTGAAGCAGACCCATGATCAAATGATATTTTGATGAGGATGCTAGAAGAATCTGTTCCATGGTGTACGATTGTTTAATTATAATTTGTTGAATTTAAGCGTAGTCGGCAAAGAATTGAAGATTATATCCGTACTGAACGGACACCCATCGTAACTACTAAAGTAAATGTTGGAAAAATCTAAAGTTTTGTTGTGGTATATCGCGGATCAAATTTAAAGAGATGTGAAATGGGTAACCTAAAGTACTCACGATTTCTCGCTTTGATTTGAAGGGGGACGCAAAACCCAATATATGAATTTGTCGAGGAAGCCTTTATATATATTTTAATAAGTTTCCGTAATTTTTTTCAAAACATTTAATAATGTACCTTGAAACATTTAAATTAATCGTTCTTGTTTTACGCACGCACGCACGTACGCTCGTTCCATCACATAACACTATGGTTATATAAAAATTGTCGCCAGCGGATATGCACATAGACAATGTTCTGATTCTGTAATTTTAGCTTTTGACTAACAACAAATTCAAGTACAGTCCAATCCAGTAGAAGTTCTGATCCTCTTTTTGCTATGGGTTGGGACCGTGATATGTACAGTATGCCCTTCGCTTTGATTTGCAGGGTGTTTAGTGGCTATTTTCTCCATGATTTACAATAGATATGGGTGCTAATTTTCATATTTTAAAGGAGTTCGCAGCACATAATTTCATTTTGTTATTCGGGATATATTTGTACAAATTTTTCGAATTTCCTACTCGAGAGCAAGCTATGTATATATGATGACCGTGAAAATGTAGGATTCTTTGAGGTTGATTACGCAATGTTTTGAAGTTTTGCCTTGCGCTTTGTTAACTGTAGAACCATAGGCTAATTTGATTGGAAATGGCAGTCTTTTTAACTGGAATGGCAGTTCAGTAGAGATATATACTGTATATTCCTTGTCCTTTTCAGGCATAAGTTCGACTTGGATGGTGTTATTCGAGAGATGTTTGACATTCATCCTTGTTTCATTACATAATTTTGGTTAGTTCAGATTTCTGAGTAGTGTGATCGAGGATTCAAATGTCAGTCGAAGGGGGTCCCAGTACTTGCAAAGAATGAAAATTCTGTAGGAAAATTTACACTTTCTCCAACATTTACCATCGGGTTGATCGATTCGTATATTCTCTCTTCATTGGGAATATGCTTTTGAATATTTAAGTTAATATCATCGACAATATTATTTTTTGGTTGCCAAAATTGCCCTCTGAAATAGCCACTCCTGCTTGGTATAAATGAGAATAATGTTTGCATAAATTTAATCTATGAGTTCGTTCTCAGCAGTGGCTATATTGCAGAAATCACTGTTGAGTTCAATGAGGCCGATCGTCAGTAGAATATGTGCCTTGGCCTATTTGTAAAAGTTTTCTCGCAAAATGTGCTGTTGTTTCGTCTTTTGATATTTCAATTCATGGTCATAGTATTTGCATGATGATTATGTGATTTTTTTTCGGAGATATACTTTTTTTAAGCATGCATTGATTTTGTCTACTGGTGTTGACTTGGAGATAACAGAAAATGTTTGTCGAAAATCTCTCGAGAGTTTGAATAGAGCTTCACCCACCACTTCAAAGATTCTTCGCAATCTTGTAATATTCTGTCCATGGCCTTGAGCGATTTTTTTTATGCCATTGTGCGTTCGTCCCAGAAGATAATTTTATCTGGTTTTAGATGTTCACCCCGTGCAGATGCTCTTGAGATTTTCCATACTGGAAATTTTCCTTCGGCTATGTTCAACGGTAGTTGTAGGGCGGAATGGGCAGTTCGTCCTCCTTCCATAAGTGTGGTGGTAATGCCGGGTGATGCCAGTGCAAATTTGATGTGTTATTTACCACATATTTCTTCTAGAAATAGATTACATAGAAACGTTTTCCCGGTACCGCCTGGTGCGTCCAAGTAAATAATTCCACCAGAATTTTTATTGATTGACAACGTCGCAATTTTTTTTTATTGCCATTGCGGAGTGGTTTATTGTGAGCAATGTATTGAACTAGTTCGTTGATATTGTAGCTTAGATTTAGAAGTTTAGCACACTGAAAGCTTCTTGTCGTGGCGCTGGCATCCCAAGTTGTACTAAGGTCTGGTTTTTTATTGCTAAACATTTATCTTCTGGGCTAATGAGTTTTTCATTGAAGATGTCACTGTTGAATTTGATGGCCAGTTCTGTCGGGTTTGGTCCAGTATGTGATCAATCATATTCTCTTCGAAGTTGTCCCAAAGCTGTTTTGGATTCGATGGATTTCATACAATTAGTATTACAGCGAATAAGTCTCTAAATTGTTCAGCTGAGCCTGTGAGTGACGCTTCTTGTAATTACCAGTGTTTGTTGTTTTCCAGTATTCTTTACTGGAAAACGTTGGCACGCTTCTCTGTACGTCTGGCATAGGTAACTATCAACCGTCTTGAGATCTGTGAAACTTGTTGGTCCTCGGATTTCACGTAGCAACATCCGGAAATAGAAACATTCTGCGTTGTTTGGATGTACGGTATAGTCGGCCTAGTGCGTTAATTTTTTGTGATACCTGAGTGATATCACAAAAAATTAACGCACTAGGCTCTACTAGAATTTCGTGCTTTTGTCGTTGAAAGACTTTCCTTGTTGTATTACGCGTATAATAGATAGGTGCGTCGCCATATAGTAATGTTTTTGCGAATAAATCCGTTTAGCACAGTTTGGAAACAATCTGTTATTGTTGTGTTCTTAGGTGGTTCGTTTTGCAAATTTTCTGGCGGTGTCTTTTTTCTGGCGGTGTCTTTTGTATAGTAAACTCTCTGTCCATTTTCTTAATGTACTGCTGTGCAACATGTACAGTTGATTCGAGTTCGTGTATTGGAAAACCGAAAATCCGCCACGCTGTTTCGTTATTGTTGATGTATCTTCGCATTTAGTATATGAAGATCTCGTCGTTTCTGTTTTGTTGTTCGCTATCTTTGGCTATTTGAAATACTGCCATGTCATATGTTTACAGAAGTATTTAATGGATTTAACTGAATTGCAGTATTCTAGGTTTATGTGTCCTTAGAACATTTTTAAAAGTAGTGGGCTATATAGTACTACCCCTTGATTATCTATTTCCAGTTCGTCTCATCCTCGTATTCGTATTTTTGCTAGATCTCTTTGTGGATTGGGAAATTCAGCTTAGATGATGTTGTCGCTACACCTGGGATGAATTTTTTCGTGTAGCCATATGAGATTGTGTGATTGAGGCAATCTACATTTTTGCCATTCGATTGTGTATATTCAGCATCTAACGTTTCTAACGATTTGGTACATTGTGAGGACTTCAATATGCTGTTTTGATTACGTGAACAAGATAAATGTATTTGTGTAAGATCTTCAATCCACTGATGGTTATATATCGTTGATCAATTTCCATTTCTTCATTTCCGATGAAATTTACTTGCAGAAATTCTTAGTGTTCGTTGAGTAGTGGCAGTAATGATCTCATTTTGCGAAAGATTTTTCCTTGGTTAGAAAAAACATAAACGATTTCATCTCTGTTAGTGTTGATCGAAGTGACACTGTAAGAAGTCATTTGAAAGTCATTTGGAATTATATATTTTGAGGAAAGCTTTTTGATTCCGGAGTTTCCTCGGTCATATGATGTAGAAATTCTTGCGGATGTGTCCAGACGTAGTAATCGATTTGGTCCACAATGATCTGGAATATATTACCGAACATTCCAGACTAATCCCAAACATTCTGCAATATTTCAGAATGTTCCGGGATGTTCTGGAATGTTGTGGAATTCTCACGAACACTCTGGAATGTTCTGGACTGTTCCAGAAATTTCTAGAGGGCAAAACTTCCAGCCTTTAAGCAGGTAAAAACGGAAACCTTCTTCACGGATGTGGATTAGAGGGCCACCACACCATATAACTCGTTTCTGAATTTTAACATCACGCACATTGTACACTTACTTTCATTATTTATATATATATATATATATATATATATATATATATATATATATACACATATATATATACATATATGTATATATATATATATATATATATATATATATATTTATATATATATGTATATATATATTTCCATCTTCTCTAATAATTAATTAATATAAATGATCGAGAAAATCATTTTGACTTAACGTTTATGAATAACTATTCAGCGAAAAGTAAGCAAATCTGTTTTTGAGTGTATTACATTTTTTCTTCATAATTTTAATAATTTCTCAGATTTTTCCGGTACGTAAGTACCGGAAAAATCTGGGTTTTTTATATTTTTATAACTGATAAATGTTTCGATCTCCTGATAGATAGAACTTTTTTCGTAAAAATGTTCTTCCTGTAGTGTCTTAAATATATCAACATTTATGTTAGTAGATATGGAAACTTAATTGATTGAAACAAGTTATTCACAAAATGATCTCCAAAAAAGCCATAGGGCTTGTACTAACTTAAACGTAATTTTTATTTGCCCTCCAGCACCTAGATCAATATCACCAGCGATCTGTGACTGCCACTTTTTGAATACAATTAAATATCTTTGAATAAAACATAAGCGCTCGTGGTGCCTCCAGCTATGCCAATTCGTATTGAATTAATCTGCAGCTCAATTTGATATCTGTTGCATTCCTCTGCTAGTGTTTTTTGAAACTCAGTTTTTATTATCGCATTTTAAAATATTTTTAGGAAATTTTTTTTTATATTTGATAGTTATATAAAATCAAATTAATATAGGTAAAATTTTGATATTATTTATTAGGAAACTGGCGATTAAACAATAGCGTAGTGAGAAAAGACTATATAAAATACGTTTTCGTATATTTTATAGAACTATTCTTTAGGTATTTCGGCATCCTTAAGTGAAAAATTAAGAATCTTGTAACAAACAGTGAATTTTTAAAAATTTTAAATAACTTTTATTTTAGGTGACTTCAAAATAATCACTATATAGTTGACAAAGATTTTTTCTGGTTTCATTGTAATCAGAGAAAGATGGAATACGAAATAAATCAACAGTGAATAAAAGAAACTTTTACCGTAATTCACGTCGTATTATTATAAACCATTTCTTTATTAGTAAATGCCTTAATATATTAGTTAAATGGAATGTTCTGTTCCAGATATATTCATGATTTTCTCTTATTTTTACGTTACTTTTAGTTTTTAAACAAAACTAGCATTTTACTTTAAGTTACCTAATATAAAAAAAGTATTAAATATTCATACGATCTATATACGATTGATATTCTAAAGAGTTTATATAACACAAAAAGACAACAGTAAATTATTTATTATTTTCAACTAACTTAAAATGTTGGTAAACATCTTTATTTTAAAACGAACAAATATATAATTAAAACAAGCATAATATTAAAAAGTGCAATTGTATTTTTGGTTTTATATTATATATATTAATATTATTAATATATATATTTTAATATATGTATATATATGTGTATATATATATATATATATATATATATATACATATGTATACACACACACACATACACATATTTAAAATCGTATTACTGACTGAAACAGAAGTGGAAAGAAAATTTAGCTTAGTCTTTACACACGTCGACATCGAAGAGGGCCTTTGCACCCTTACGTAAACAGATTGCTGCAACCGCCACTTTGCTTTAGTATTCTATAATGTCCACATTTATGTATTTTAAAGTATTCAAAGGTTTGACAGGCATTTTCATTGTTATTCATTGAGTAGTTCTAAAAGGCCAAAACTGAGTGATTTTGTCTCATTATCGATGATTGTTCAGTCCCTCTATTTTTTATTTTACAAATAGAAGGATATATACATAAAGCTTATGGAAAGAGCATGTGTTTGCAGATATTTAGAAAAATTGTTATTTTTGTTCAAATAATTTTCTTAATTATTTCATCCATTCTAAATTAATTGACCCATATAGCTTAGTTTAAACAATTCGTATATTTGGATGTAGGGGTGGATGTATGTAATTTTCAGTGGTTATTTTGGTATTAAAATCATTAAAGGTAAACAAATAGTTGATCCTGTAATAGAATCATATTATAATACTTTTTAATATTCAAGTAAACCACTACTTAAATTTTTAAGTTTTCTGTTCAGTTTTCATTACGAATTAATAAGAAGTGACAAATTGCTTACTATTTTTAACACTTCAGTATTTTTTTAAACATTACTTTTCCGTTAATAGTTTCTCAGTCAAAAAGTGGTTGCTTACTATGAACGTCATATATCAATCCATTATAAAATTGTCAATTAATAAAAATGTCAATTAAAAAGAAAGTAGAAAATAATCCCTGTTATATACAGTAAGAGCATATTTACCATTCCACTCTTAAATTTAAATTCCACTTAAAATATTTATCTCAAAAACAAAATGTAATTACAAAATATACCTTTCTTATGGTAAATATCGAGGCATTTGCGAAAAAATATTTCCCTAAAGAAAATTGTTGATCACTGATAAATTGTTTGAAAAGATTTTATCCTATAATTATATCGTTTTATTAGCCATTGTTTCGCTCATTTACATAGGAAAGCCTTTAATACCCTTTACCCGTTTGACCAAAGTAACCTCTTTATGGCCTTTCAAATAACCAGCGCTCGCTTCATATCGGCTCGATCGCTTGTTTTCGTTTACAAAACTTTTAACTTCGAAGCGACCTTTCCATTTTTTTTTGCTTTTCCTTCTAAATTGGAACATAGTCGTTTAATGATATTTATTGAAAACAGTCGTTTAACCGTGAGAATATTTAGTATAAAATTTGCCTCGTTTGAGCTAAAAATACCTTCTTTTTATTAATAAACCTTGCCGATTTTAATGTATGGAATTTTAGTATAAAATTAGAATTTTTAACGGACTTATTTTTTTGTTAATAATAATTTTACACAACGTTCGCATTATTGTCTTAACTTTATCCTGAACAAAAAGGCAGTATCGAAAATATGTTATTAATAATTTAAATGAGGATGTTGGCTTGTTATCTTCTTTCTTTAAGGATATGTTAGCATTGCTTTCTTTTCTTAGCATATCTTAGTATTATATTCTATTTTTTTTCTTTTTTATTTTTTTTTCTTTTTTTTGGGATATGTTAGCATTACTTTCTATTTCTATCTAGTTGAAGTCTAGATATTGACAGGAATTGATTAGGTACAACGTAGTGAATTATGGTTAACGAAGATTTATTTCTCCGTTATATTGTCATTATTAATTATGAGCTTAAGAATAGTTTTGTGCAAATATGACAGCAATTTTTGTAAAATGAAAAAAATGTTAAAATCTCGATTTTCTTCCTCTTTAATTGTCGTACCATTATAAATAAAATTATTGGTGGAATATGTAAGAAAAATATAAAATGTACCATTATAATTTTAGGTTTCTAAGTCACATGGTTTCTGAGAAAATCGACTTTAAAGGCGTAAAAGCATGGGGAATAATTAAAAAATCTAATCACCTAGAATCGTCGTTACAGTTTTTCTACAACCTTTACGTTGTCCACAAAAAACAAATGACATTTTCCTAAATTTTGTGAAGTAATTTTGAAAAAGAGGTGGCGTAATACATTAATGTATTTTTTGTATATTTTGCAATATATCTCTGAAGATATGATATATTAAATTACGAATTAATATATTTTTGAGACCCTAACTAGCCCTTTCAAACAACACCCGTATTTTATACGGAATTAAAAACTATTTCTTAAGTAACTAATTTGTCCTTTCTCAAATTCCCAAACGAATAATTTAAAATTTTAACAATTGCGATATATTTGGATTAATGTTTTATTAGTGTCTCTTATTTCAAGTTTCTACCCCAAGCAGTTTATTAGAAAAACGGCTGTGGCGGACGTACGGAGAGATACGTGAATAATCTTGTGAGAGTTCCGTTTTTACTTTTAAACTTAAAAATATAGTAAAGTTTCTAAATCTAGTACACATCAAAAAAGGAAGAATATTCTTTGTCCTGTGAATGATATGATGGATAATACATTTACATAATGAAAGACAATAATACTAACACTTACATTTATAATATTAATATTGGTCAAGTGTATATGGTCCTTCATATTATGAGTTCTACTTGTAATTTGCAGGTTCTTATTTCTTTGATTAATGCCAAACCACCATTACAGCTATTCAAAAGCTTAATTTTCTTTCTTCACCTTCTTGTTATCCATAAAAAAAATTTCATCAGATAATCACTGAGAGCTTCTTAATAAAATTTAGAATCCAGTAGAAAGCTGGTTAATTTTTTATTTCCATTGAGGTAATAAAGTTACTTTAAAAGACAAAAATATTTTTTTTGAAAACCATAAAAGGAATTAAACTTTTCAGATCCCTTTAATAAAGTTCCTCGTAGATGTAATTTGTCCCACTTTCCAATGTTCGTTTGATTTTTCTTTGATTCCCCCTTCTTACTGGATCTCTTTTTTGTATCATATTTAGTTAGTGGTATAAAGTAAGTAAAACTGAATACAATAGACCTGGTGGGTAATTGATAATATTGAACATTTAAAGGTATTAAACTAATTACAAAAAAAAATTGCGCCGTTTCTTACGCCCAGTCGGAAAGTATATTTCTTTGGCATAATACAAGAATAATTTTATTTAGCATGCAAATAATTATTAGAAATAAAATAATAAAAGGACTGGAGCGTGATTATAAATATCTGCATTGCATCGATATCAAAAAAATAAATTATATACAATCAACCGACATTAAACAAATTATGTTCTGAAAATGTCATTACCAATATTGTCATATTTAACATTCAAACTTTCTACATAAGAAGTAAGGCAAGTAACAAGAGGAAGTGAAGACTACTTTCATTAAATTTTGAAATTTTTAGTAAGCGATTGTCATACATATAAATTCTTTCGCATCTTCTTTACTTAATTCGGTTTTCATAATAAACGGACAGTTCACGATTTTTTATGCCATTGTGTTTTATAAGAAGATGAATCGACAATTTTACTATCTCATACAAGAAATAATGATTATGTTGTAGTCATACTACTCTCATTTATATTCGCCAATTTTCAATTATCAGTATTCAAAGTTTCGTTGTTTTATTATTTTTTTGTTCCGAGTAACTGCTGTTTTCATTTTCGTCAATCGACGGGTCACTTGAATATAGTTTGAACTGAAAATATCTTTAGTATCAGGTATTTATTGAGAAAACTGTTAATATCAAAGCAGATCCAGGATCAAACGATATTATGAGATTCTAGAATAATGTGTTTCACGGTGTACAATTGTCATTTTGTGGCTAGTTGAATTTAAGGGTAGTCGGCATATAATTAAAGATGATACCCTTACTGGACGTGGTCATTTCGCGGTTGACACGTAAACAAATTTTGTATAACATGTAGCATGAAATATTTTTTCGTGAGCACATAAGCGCGCGCGCATGCACGCAAACATGCATATATATGACAACGAAAAAATATTATCGAAATATTCCTGGTTGTAAAGTGTATTTATACCATATATATATATATATATATATATATATATATATATATATATATATAATATATATATATATATATATATATATATAAACATATTTATATATATTTATATATACACGTAAATACGCGTGGTAAAATAGACGAAATATCATTTATTGTCTTGTTAACGCTTAATATTCAAAATCTAATAATTTATATGAAAACTTATATGAGAAGTAAAAGGTTTTGGGAAATAATACTTTAAATGTTGTTTCTCTTTTCAATTAATAATTCTATTTAAAAGTTTTATAAAATAATTTGATTTACGAATAGTGGTTTATAAAAACCTCTCTATTTTCAGAGCAACACAATATCGTTTTATTTCGCCATTTCCGATATTACATAAGGTGCTTACAATAAACACATTATAAAATAACATTTCAGCAGCTGTTATATACTACAATGGAGAAGTTAAAGTCTGAGTTTAAGGTAAAGGCGAGTGAAGACCCAAAAACAAATTTAATTTGTACAACCAATAATTGATGTCAATCAAAATACCTATATAATCCCGGAATAATACCATCCAGTAAGATCGCATGATGCACTTATAACAACTCAAGCATTTCAGGAAGTAAAAAATAAATTACAAAAGAAACATGAGAAAAGACAAGTATGGATTTTAATAACTCCAGAAATAAATAGTGCTTATGTAGTCGAAGATGGAAACATGCAGTTTATGGAATATTTGCTAGAAAACTCAGAAACCCAAAAACAGCACAACATACACCTTCTACAAGTAGTTTAGAAGAAGCTTTAACGAGAATTCTAGAAAAGTTTACTAAAATGAAGAAGGATACATTTAAATATCATAATATCAAATATTTCTCCGAAAAATTGGTAAAAAAATCAGAAATTTATGTCAGTGGATGACTATTTTTAAAACAGAATGTACTCAAATTGGCACAGAAAAAGAACTTACGAAATTTGAAATATTTAAGTTGTATTTGGAAGACTCTGCTCTTGACTGGTATATTTCCATGCTTATAAAACATACAATGAATTCTTAATGGTCAATATGGAAAAAAGGCTTGTGTGAAATATACGCAGACAAAGGATGGTCACCAATCAGGTATGCAATGTTATTCAAATAAAGACAGGGCCCATTAGTAGAAAATGCGTTAAAACAAGAAACACTTTTATTGGAAATAAATGAATCAATGGATAAGTCTTCTCTAATTGATTCTATTCGCTGCGGGTTTATCAAATTTTATAGCCGATAAAAGTGACAGAAACAATATGTAGTATACGGAAGATTTATTTAGTAATATCAGTGGCTTAAAATATTTAGTATATAAGAAGAAAACAAAAGATTTCCAAAACAATATTAAAAAAAAGAATATAAATATTAAACCATGCAGAATTTGTGAAAAAGAAAAAAAAGGAAACCGATATCACGGTGGATCTGCACGTTGATTCAAAAATAAAAGTAGTAAAAGGAGAGCAGATAAGAAATGTCAATAATTTTGAATTAGAAACAAAATTAAATGATTTAAATCCAAAAACTAGCAATTCAACCATAAACAAAATTAATTTATTATTTAACGACACCTTGGAAATTTTGAGGATTTATGACTCAGGATCAAATGTATTCATAATAAATTCAAGATTGTTATCTTTAAAAAATAACAAATAATATAATAGTAATAATACAAACTTAAAAACGATTAATAATGTGAAAAATGTTATTGGAATAACAACTTTATATATAAAGATTTTTGATATTGAAAATAATTTTCTTGTTTTTGTGTTAGATGAAGAGAATTTTGATTATGACCTCATGATTGGATCAGGTTGCACACAAGAATTTCAATTAGTTCAAAATGAAAAATCACAAATTACGTAAAATTTATGTAAAAAGGATGAATATGTGGAGGTCCTAAAAATATTTATAAATGAATTTTAAAATTTCTGTAAATCATTTAGAACTTCAAGGCAGTCAAAAATAGATGAATTAATAAATAAATATAAAAATCTCTTTGCTAGAAGTAAAAATGATATATGCACTGTGAAAGGCTATAAAGCTCATATTGATTTATTAATAGATAAATATTGTATTGAAACACCACATAGGTGCACTATTGCGAATGAAAAAAATTGAACAACAAATATCAAAATTGTTACAGAGAAATTTAATCGAAGAACTACAGCCCTTCTGCAGCTCCAGGAACATTGGATTTTAAGAACGAAGAAGGAAGAAGATGAAGATTATGTATAGATTTTTGTGACATAAATAAGATTGACCTATCATATTAATCGAGGATTTAATAGTAAAAACAAAAAAAAAACTATAAATACTTCTCAACACTAGATATAAACTCAGCAATCTGGTATATACCTTTTGAAAATTGAGGATAGAAAAAAAGCAGTGTTTTATTACCCAAGAAGGACATTTTCAATGGACTTGTTTTTTACCATTCCGTTTAAAAATGTTTCTTGCTGTTTTTCAATGAATATCAAGCAACATTATAAGAAAACATAAACCGTCGGATTTGACTGTGAATTATATAGATGATATTTTCTAAGATATTTGAAGAATACATTGTACATTTATCAGTTATTAGAATCACTCTCAAAGATAGACTTTAGATTAAAATTTTCAAAATGTAATTTTGCACAAAACTGTAAAGTATTTAATTCATGTTATAAAAAACGAATACATTTATTCCGTTGAAGGATAACTTAATTGCTATCAAAAATTTCCCTGTTCCAAAAGCATAAAAAAATATCTGACAGTTTTTAGGAAAGATTAAGTTTTATGGAAAATATGTGCCAACATATGAGTCACCTTGGACCCTATACATATTTTACTACGAAAAGGACAAACATTTATTTGTTCGGAAAAATCCTTTGAAAAAATAAAAAAACTACTTCGTTTAAAACCAATATTAGCAATCTTTGATCCAGATTTACCAGTATATATTTATACAGATGCCAGTATATGAGTGCAGTCTTGAACAAGGGGATAAAGAAGAAAAACCTTGTGCACATTTTTCAAGAAAATTAAATAACAACTAAAAGAAAAGAAAAATCATGTATCTAGAATACTTAGCAATAAAACAAGCAGTGAAATATTGGCAGCACTATAAAAATAAATTCAAAGTATTCTCTAATCATAAATCTCTAGAGAATATGAATATTAAAGCTAAAAAGGATGGAGAACTAGAAGAGCTGACATCTAGTCAGTCGCAATATAATTTTGAAGTAATATATTCACCAGGAAAATACAACTTAGAAGCAGATAGTTTGACCAGAAATCCTGTCGAAATCACGAAGAAAGTTTTAAAATTGTAAATTTAATTAAACTAGAAAATATTCAAAATTTTCAAAAAAGAAATAAAGACAAAAAACAGAACAAAAATGGACTAAAATTAAAAGACAAAATATGCTATAAAAAGGTTGGAAGAAAAAAATATATAATATAAAAAGGTACACAGTAAAAATTTCAACTTAAAACATAAAAAATATTGTGAAAATATCAAAAAAAATCTAGACCAAAATGTAGATTTGGGTTATTTTCACTTAGGTCTTGCTACTTACCCTTTCGAGATTGTATCCATAGATACCGTAGGTGAATTCAGAGGCTCATGTTCTATGAAAACCTATTTCCACTTACTGGCAGACATATGCCTATATTTTGAATCGTAAAATTCAGAATTCAAGGGATTTTATAAACCTAGTTCAAAAAGCAGCGCAGATAAATAAAATTGACATAATTATATCTGATCAATATCCGGGTATAAATTTAAAAGATTTAAACAAAGTTTAGATGGAGAAAACATACTCATTATCTTGACTGCATTTTAAGGCACAATTTTCTAATGGTTTGAACGAGAGATTGAACCAAACAGTAGTTAATAAAATAAGGTGTAAAATAAATGAAACTGAAAATAAAGTAGCATGGGTAACTATTGCTTATGAATGTACCAAAAGATATAATGAAACTAAACATACTATGACGGGATTTTCCCCCAAATACTTATTAAATGGAGAAAATATTAATATTATAACAGATCAAGTGAAACCAGAGATATGATTTAAAACAAGATAGGAAAATTGCACTGGAAAATAGTAAAAAATGATATATAGTGAAAAATGTGAATTAAAAATAGACGACTTTGTGTATGTTGAAAACGGCAATCAGTTAAATAGATAAATAATACATCGATTAAAAATTGGTCCATATAGACTTTTAGAAAAATTGTCAAAAACTCTTTATAGAATAGATATAAGAGATATAAGAAATGTGAATCAAATTTATTCCACATAAAAAAACTTATTCCAGTAATAGAATAATAAAAAATATTTCTTTCAATAAGTGGGGGAAATACAAATGAAGTCTAGCGCATCATTGAAGACATTAGATATTCTCTATGCCCGCGGCCCTGTGGTAGAATAGACGAAAGGTTTTTTTAACGCTTAAAATTCAAAGTAAAATAATTTATATGAAAACTAATATAAGAAGTAAAAGGATTTGTAAAATAATATCTGAAATATTGTTTCTCTTTTCAGGTAATATCTCCATTCAGAAGTGTTATAAAATAATGTGATTTGAGATGATTAATAAAAACCTCTATCTTTTCAGAGCAACATAATATCGTTTTATTTCACCGTTCCCGATATAATATAAGATGTTTATAATAAACGCATTATATACATACACACACACGCACATATACATATACATATATGTATGTATGTATATTTATATATATATATATATATATATATATATACACATGTATAAATATGTGCACACGCGCAGTTACGTGTCAGTGCAGATAATTGTTTTCTGCATATTCTCGACATTATTATTTTTAATGTACCTAGCATTTTATTTTTGTTTGGCACCCAAAAAAATTTAATTATATTTTTTTTATTACTAGTTCTAACACGACGTCTAAACGATTTAATTTTTTACTAAATTTTTCCTCCAATTTACTTATTTCACAAAGTTGTTTTTTTAATAAACTCTAGAATGAAACATTCTTTTGGTTTTAGAATTTTAATTTTATAACTCTACCCGCCTATTTATCAGCGTTTCTTCTATGTCTAATTTATGTTCAAAATTAATCAAAAACTTTTCGTTAAAGAAGATGCTTAATCGCGTTGTAAATTTGGTTTTATTATATGAATTCTTTGAAATGTATTTTTATAAGCGGTGACTATAAACTAAAATGAAATGCAGGTGCGCAATGCGCTTTAGTAATTAATATGTGTAGACCAAAATAATTAGAGCAGCTATGATTACGGTATTTCAAAAAATATATGGAAATTTTAAACGGGCCACAAATTTATCGATGGATTACTCATGGACATATATTTAAAAGAAATAAATTATAAAATAAAATTTTACAACGCGATTGAGCATCTTCTTCAAAGAAAAGTTTGTGATTAATTTTTATTACAAATAAGACATGGACGAAACTGTGATAAATAGGCGGGTGGATTAATAAAATTAAAATTCTTTATAGAAAAAATTAAAACCAAAACATTGTTTCATCCTAGAGATTACTAAAAAAACAACTTTGTGAAATAAATAAATTAAAGGAAAAATTGAGTAAAAAATTATATCTGTAATTCATCTTATTAGAACTAGCAATTAAAAAAATGTAATTAAATTTTTTTTTGATGCCGAATGAAGATAAAATGCTAGGTATAATGAAAATTATAATGTCTAGAATATACGGAAAACAATTCTGTGCACTGACACGTGAGTGTGCGTGGGCACACAGACACACACACACACACACATATATATATATTTATATATATATATATATATATACATATATATATATATATATATATATACATATATATATATATATATATATATATATATATATAATATATATATATATATATATATATACACATACATATTTTAACTTACCATCAGTTTCTTCTAAGCGTCTCTAAAGTACCGATACATTAATTAGTATTTAAAAGAGCGTGCTATTAGTCAAATGAACTTTATTAAAATTGGAATCCCCAACTAGTGATGGCGATACTAAATCACATCCATTATTTATGATTTATCCTCCAGCACTGAGGTAATGGAAATGTTCACTTTACACGCGATATTATTTCTTGATCTATCAATACTTAAGGCACCTAAAACTTAATATATAAACGGCAGGGAACTGCATTTCATTGTATTCATAGGACACATTAAATTCGACACGTTAATAACTATATAATCAAACTTATGGTATAAATGCACTATACAACCAGGAATATTTCGAAATTTTTTTTTAAATCATATGAATGTATACACATTAAAAATTACATATTTGGAGGGAAATTCTGCAGCTGATGGTTACTTATTATAAAATAAAACAATTTGAAAAATTTTGTACTTGACGATAGTTTGCGATAGAACAGATTTTAACCTTTTTTTCCACTTATTTCACTTATTATTTAATCACTTAACACTTATTACACAATTAAAAGGATAATTTGTTATAAATTATTAAGTACTTATGACAAAAATTCATTATCACAATTGAACATCTTTTTTTTACACTACATTTTGCTTAAATGGTGCCAACATACAAGAAACAATAAAGTCCAATTGTAGTATGGCATATATCTGTTTTGGATATTTTATGGCATTCGTTTCACGTTGTAGTTCTAAATTTTAGATATATTTTAAAATGACAAACCATTTTTTTAATTTTTCTCATTTTATTATTAATTTTATTACTAATAAAAAGTTTAATGTTGATAATATTTATTGTTGATTATTTAAATTGAGCCCGGCCTGGGCTGGTATTTTGCTTATTCTTTCGAAATGTTTATAACAAATATTTTTTTTGGAAATATACTTTTTTTATGGAACTTATTTTTTAAACAATTTTTTTAATGCATCAGCCACGGCCGGAAATTATTTTAGTTACGGTTGGGTTGAGTTGGGTTGGGTTAGGTTAGGTCAGTTTGGGTTAGGTTGGGTTGTGTTAGGTTATGTTAGGTTAGGTTAGATTAATTTAGGTTGGGTTAGGTTGGGTTGAGTTAGGTTATGTTTGATTAGTTTCGATTTGGTTGGGTTGGGTTAGGTTAGGTTAGGTTAGGTTGGATTAGTTTGGGTTAGGTTGGGTTGGGTTAGGTTATGTTAGGTTGGGCTAGTTTGGGTTAGGTTGGGTTGGGTTAGGTTAGGTTAGGTTGGGTTAGTTTAGGTTAGGCCAGGTTGGGTTAGGTTAGGTTAAGTTGAGCTTGTTTGGGTTGGGCTAAGTTAGGTTAGGTTAAGTTAGTTTGGGTTAGGTTGGGTTAGTTTTTTCTTTGAGTATAGATTACCAGTTTTTATGTGTAAAGCTTACATTTCTGCCATTTCGCGATTTTCAGGTCAACAAAATTTACGTTAGGTGTTTGAATTATTGTGGTGGTGAATTATTTCTATTGTATAATTGACGATGATACTATATTAAAAATGGTGATGGATTGAGTATTGGTTTTGTGAAAAAAGTTGAGGTTACTAGGTTGTTTTATGCCTTTAGTTAGTGAACTAAATATTACATTATTCGAATAATAATATCGTTATTAATTTTGAGCAGGATGCAACACCCAATATGTAAATTTGTTGAGGAAGCCATCAGGCACGAATGCACGCACTATCGCACGCACGCCAGCACGCACACATGCACGCACTTTTCATAATATAAACACTGTTTTTATTTACCCTTGTCGCCAGCAGGTATGCACAAAGAAAATTGACTGCTTGAGGAATTTATTATTTATTATTAACTTTTATGTACAGTACATATGGCAGACTTATTGCTACATGAGTAATCTCTTCCAGTCAACCATAACAATTTGTATTGAAATTTAGTTGGTAGACTGTAACAGATTTTACAAAGAAAATTCTTCATAGTACATTAAACAAAAAAAATACAAAGTAAATTAAAAAAGAAATCAAAATGTTGACATGATTTGGGATGGGACAGACAGGAAAGGGCAAGGACACAAAGGAAAAGGTTTCAGGAGATGCAGGACTTTTTCACTCGATCTTTCAAAATATTTAGAGACATGATTTTCCTGATGTCCAGGTGATCCAGGTGATTCCAAATTTTTGCTGCTTGGATAGTGAAGGATTTTTCGTAAGTGGTAGAGGTATGTTTAGGAATAAGTAGGGTGTGTGAACTTTCAGATCGCAGCACAAAGCCGTGAGCAGACAAATCTTTAAATTTGCCACTAAGATAATTTGGGCTATGAGGATTTTTTAATATGTTAAAAAGAAGTGTAAGTATGTGAAGTTGGCATCGATCACGGATCTTCAGCCATTTGAGAAGTGACCTGTATTCAGAAATGTGATCATATTTTCTGAGGCCGAAGATATACCGAATGCATAAATTTTGAAGACGTTCCAACTAGCACAAATATTCTTCATTAAGATCGAATAGCACACGTCTCCATAATCGATTAATGGTAATAAAAGTGTTTGACAAAGGTAGATTTTTGTATTAGCCGGTAGACAATTTTGAAGACATTTCAAAGAGTGTATCCTGTTGAAAACACGACGACTAAGATCATTTACTTGAGGCCGCCAATTAAGATTTTGATGGATCAGTAAGCCCAGGTTTTTAACAATTGACGTATATGGTATGATTGTACTATTTAGTAATAATTTCGGTAAATTAGGTAGATTTACTTTAGAAGTCAGTCTTTGACTACCGATGATGATAGCTTGTAACTTACTTGGGTTAACCAAAAGACCCATTTCATGAGCCCACTGACCAATTGAAGCGAGATCTCGATTAAGGATGTCGATCATTTTTGATAAGGAATGGAGGTTCAAGTGCGTATAGATTTGTAGGTCATCAGCATAGAGATGATAATTGCTAGAAATGTTTTTAACAACATCATCAATAAATACTGAGAAGAGGAGAGGAGATAGAACTCCACCTTGAGGTACACCAGCTGTAAGATCAGTCCACTCAGAATACGTATCTGACAACTTAACACATTTCCGTCAGGAAAGGGCAAGAACACAAAGGAAAAGGTTTCAGGAGATGCAGGACTTTTTCACTCGATCTTTGAAAATATTTAGAGACGTGATTTTCCTGATGTCAGGATCCAGGCGATTCCAAATTTTTGCTGCTTGGATAGTGAAGATATGAACTATGATGCGACTGCGTCCATGAAGATATGAACTAAACCACTCAAGTGAATGTTGGGATATATTAAGATATTTCAAGCGGCCAAGAAGAATATCGAAGTCAACAGAGTTGAACGCACTGCTGAAATCAAGAAACACAAGGACAGTGACTTGTGTATTATCCATAGCCAAGCGTATATCATCAGGAACCTTCGGAACAAGGGCAGTTGAGGTACTGTGGCCAGCTTTAAAGCTAGATTGAAGTGGATTTAGAGACTTATGAGCATTGAAGAAAGTAACAAGTTGACCATGAACAATACGTTCAAAGACTTTAGATAGAAGCGGTAGGATAGATATGGGCCGAAAATCCTTGGGTTGCGTAGGTAATAAAATATTAGGTACGGGCACAATATAGGATTTTTTTCCATTCCAAAGGGAAGACAGCAGTTTTCAAAGAGGTATTATAAATATCAGCGATGATCGGAGCCACGATATCTATTATTGGTTTAAGAGCACTAATATTTAAGCCAATTTAGGTTTTTTCATTAAAATCCGAACCGACTTTAGGTTTTTTCATTAAAAAAAATGGACATGTTAACACTTAAAGCGCGGAACACGTTTTGAATCGTTTATGTACAGCGAGTGAAATAGATGAGAATGGGAAGTCAAACAGTTCTGAAAATATGGTGAGCAAGTAGAGTCTGTTCAATTGGAAATACCTACTGATCCTCCTTCGCTATAGGGTGGGTTGAAGAGTTACATTTGACATGTCGCCTCACTTTTATTGCGTATGCACTTCACTTCGATTTTAAGAGTGTTAAGGACCACTTTGAACAGTTATTTATATTAAATATGGGCGGTTAATGTACCACATCACACAATTTAAAAATCTTTTTTGGTAGTATCTGATTTTTAATATTTATGACATTTTTCCAGCACCTAGCCCCTGGAGCTTGCTTGAAAAATGGATATATATACATTTTATATATGTATATATATATATATATATATATATATATATATACAAAAGCACACCCTTAGCTGTATGTGCGTATAATTGTTTTCTGTATATTATGGACATTTTAATTTTATTAAGCTTTTTTCTTCATTTGGCCTATAAAAAAAGTATCACAAATTTATCATACTCATCACCTCTTCGTTCGTATCTTATTTATTATCAAAATTAATCACAGTGTTTTTTTTAAGAAGATGCTCAATAACGTAAACATAGTTACTCTAATTTATTTGCCTACGCATGTTGTTATTAAAGCGCGCTGCCTACGTGCGTTTCATTTTAGTTTATAGTCACCACTTCAGGTAGTTAGAATTTGTTTTTGGATGAGGTTCCCGTTGACCACCCGGGTTTTTTTCATTTTTACCATTTTTATTTTTTCATTATTTAAAAAAAATTTTTGAGACTAAAAATGTTTTTATAATTTTTTTTAACATAATTTTATTTTTTAATTATTGTATTTTTCATTGGTTCTTGAAATGAATAAAAATTTAATTGAAAGATTCAGTTACATGCAAACGTACGCACATACATACAAGTGAAACTAATAAATGGGTGTTAATAAAGGAAACATTTTCATCCGTTATATTGGAAAAGCGAGTATATTAGATATTTAATATACTCGTTTAAAAATCTTCAAACGCACATACGCACACACGCACTCACGCACGGTCGTAGGCCTGCATGCACACACACTCGCACGCTGGCACGCACGCACGCACGCACGCAAGTACGCACCAAAGCAAGAACCCAAGCACGCACAAGCACACGCACGAATCCACGCACCCACGCAAACACGCACACAGATATGCACATATATGCAAACTTATCACTGTGTGAAGCTGAATTTTAAAGAAAATTTAACTCCGCCTTTAAACACGTCGATATAAAAGGGGCATTCGCATCTTCATGAAAACAGTCTGCTGCTCCCGCCACCTCGGTTTAGTCTTCTGGAATGTTCATTTCCTTGCATTCTAGAATATTCAAAAGGTTGAAAGGTATTTTCCTTGTCATCCGTTGAATAGCTCTCAAAGGCCAAGACTGAGGAGTTTTACTTATTACATATTATTTTTAGGTCTGTCTATTTAGTAATTTTACAAATAAAATAGGTATACATAAAGCCGATGGAAAGAACACGTGTTTGCAAATATTACGAAAATACTTTTAATTTGTGTTTAAATAATTTTCTTAAATATTCCATTGATTCTAGTTTAATTGACAGACATAGCTCAGTTTAAGCAATTTGTGTATTGGTTGTAGAGATGGACTTATAATATTCTTCAGTTGTTATTTTGACATTAAAATCGGCTAAAGGTAACCAAATAATGACCTTGTAATGGAATTGTAATAGATTACTTTTGAATTTTCAAGTAAACCAACAGTGTACTTAACATTTTAAGTTTTATGTTTAGTTTGTACAAAGAAATAAATAAGAAGTGACGACCGGCTTTATATTTTTAATTTTGTTAATACAGTATCATTATTACATTTCTGTATATAGTTGTTACGTTCTCAGTGAAGGCATGGTTGCTTATTATGAAAATCATACATCAATTTACTATAACATTTCAATTATTTTTAATGTCAATTAATAAGAAGATGGTGAATTAATCACTAAATTATTTAAAAATTACATATTTATCAATTCACCCCTAAAGCTATTTTACATTTAAAATAAATATTTCCAAAACAAAATATAAATACTACAAACGCCGTTCTTTCGAATGCCGTTCGAGGCACTTACGTAAAAATATTAACACTTTTTCCCAAAGAAAATTGTTAGATCATTGATAAATTGTTCGAAAAGATTTTATCCTATAATTATATTGTTTTATTTGCCATTGTTTTGCTCATTTACATAGGAAAGCCTTTAATACGCTTTACCCATTTACCAAAATAACCAATTCACAGCGTTTCAAATAACTAGCGCTTGCTTCATATGAGCTCGACCACTTGAGTTCTTTGATTAAACTTTTAACTTCGGAGCGACCTTTCTGCTTTTTTTTTCTTTTGCGCCTTTATTTGAACACAGTTTTTTATTTATTATAATCGTTTACTCTTGAGAATATTATTAAAATTTACCTCGTTTTGTGTATAGAAATTTAAATTTATTTTTTATTTTTTAACATTACCGATCTTGATGTACAGAATTTTAGTAAAAATTTAAAACTTTCGCGAATTTATTTTTCATGTTTAGAATAATTTAATACTATGTCTGCGATGTACCCACATTATTGTTTTAATTTTTTTTCAATCAAAAAGGTAATTTTGAATACATTTTAATAATCACTGACGTTGGGATGTTGGTTTACTACCTTCCTTATTTAAGGATTTATTACCGTTATGCTCTATTGACGACCTAGTTGACGTCCAGATATTGACAGTGACTGATTGCTTAAAACGTGGCGAATTATGGTTAAGGAGGATTTAGTTCCCCGTTGCGTTTTCATCATTCATTATGTGCTTGAGTTAAGTTTTCCTTAATTATAACACTTTTTTTTGTAAAATGTGAAAAAGCCCATGCCCTTTATTTTCATCCTCTCTAATTGTCACGGAAGTATTCAGAAAAACTTAGTGCTGTACAATATGAGCAAAAGATATAGTGTGTTAACATATATTTTTATGGTAATTTTATGTTTCTAAGTTAAATGGTTTCTGAGAAAATAGGCTTCAAAGGCATAAAAACATGGGAATAGTTCAAAAAAAATTATAGCAACTAAAATCATCGCTATGGTTTTCCTACAACCTTTACGTCGGATGCAATGAACTCGTATTTTTTTATTATTTTTCTTGGGTAATTTTGAAAACTTGGGTAATTTAATGCTAGTCTAGCTCTTTCAAATGACACATCGCACCATATATGCAAATAATTTTCGTCCAAGTAGTCAGTTTGCCCGGCCTAAAATTTCCAAATGAACCTTTTTAAGTTTTTGCTATTGCGAAATGTGCGGGTTAATATCTTTTAATACTATGCCATTCAAGTTTCTACGTCAAGAAGTTTATTGGGGAAATTGCTGTAATGGACATACAGACAAACACATGAATGATATTATAAGAGAGTCGTTATTACTTTTAACCCTAATAATGTCATAAAGATTCTAAATCTAGTAGTTATCGAAAAAGTTAGAATATTCTTGCACCCGGGAATGATCTGAGGTGTAATCATGATAAAAAACAATAGTAATATTACATATATTTAAAAATAAATATTTGTCTAAGTGTATAGAAAACCCTCATAGTATTACTCTTACGCTTAATTAAAAGGTTCCATTTTTTTAAATTTCTTAAAGATTGGTAAGCGCATAGCATGTCCAATATAAATTAAATAGTGTCGTAAAAAGAAGTGCTAAAATATAATGTGTCCGAAAAAGAAGTTCGCATAAAAAATATTGAAAACTAAGACAAATCACAACGATGTCAAACCCCTATTTTAGCTATGTAAAAACTTAATTTTCGTTATTTACCTTTTTAAATCTTATATATACAAAAGTTTTCTAAGTCAGACAGTCATCTGTTGATTATTAACAACGTTTAAAAGCCAAAAGAGAACTGATATTTTTTTTTAAATTGAAGTAATAAAATTACTCTTAAAGACCTTATAAGTTCCTTATAAAACCAAGTTCTTTGGACCATATATCGGAGTTTCTCAACAATGTATTTTATTCCAGTTTCGAATATTTTCTTTTGACCCCTTCTTTTTTGAACCCACTAGGTATATATTTTTTATCCCATATTTAGTAGTATAAAATTAAAAAAACTAAGCACAATAGACCTGGTGGGTAATTGATAATGTTGGGCATAAATTTAATGCAAAAAAACGTAAATAAATGAAGAACTTGGTTATCTCGGAAACTGTTAAAAAGTAATTATTAATAACCTTTAAAATATTACCTATATTAACAAATTCCTCCCATTTTCCTTTATAATTTTCCTTGGACTCAAATTTATTTACATACAATTTTTTAAAACATAGATTATTTTAATATTGGTTAAATTTGATTATTTATTAATAATACAATTGCGATAAAATAAACGTCACAATGCTATACCTATACTTGCAAGATTTTTAAATAGATACGTACTTCTGTTGATTTTTCGTTGTAAAATACTCCCATTAAATAGAAATTGGGAAATGTTTGTATAAAATAAATTCATCAGTTTTTAATGAATTTGAACTGGGAGTTTTTTAAATGTAATTTCAAAATTATTATAAAATTCTTATTAAATTAATAGAATTCAATAAAGATCAATTGCCTATAGTGTCAATAGAGAAAGTTTAATAATAGGAAAATGTTAGAGGAAAGACAAAGTCGTATTTTTACTTTGCATCAATTTTGCATAAGGCCATAAATCAATTTTATAATAGAAGGACAACGTAAAAATAGAACTCGAAAATATATGTACATAATAATAATAAATCGTTTATTCCCATAATAAGAGCCTACGACTTACGAACATTCCAATTTAATATGCGATAATATGAGACTTCACGTTTCTTATGTATGTATTAGACATGTTTTCATTAAAATAAATATCAAGAAAATATATATTCATATAATTAAACCGTTGGTTTCATAATTATTGAAAAAAAAGACATTTAAACCTCAATGACATCGTAAATATTAGCCAGATAGAAATCCCAATTTAATTCATTACAGCATAAATGGATTAATTCCAATTTATATACATGACATTATTAATTCCAATTTATATAATCATCTACATTTTTAAAATTGGACGGGAATTTAACCATTTTACTTTAAATTAAGGATATTTGTTTAAGACTTCTTCCATCGTCTTTTTGAGTAAAGACCTCCTCCATCGTCTTCTGTCGGTCGATAATTTAATCCAAATCGGTTTTGGGACGGTCTTCGTGTCATCGTTTCAGCAGATGCACGGACGTCCTAGCTGCCTGTTATGTCCGTGTGGCCACCAAGTAACACCTGCTCGCTCCAGCTTCCGTCAACGACGTAGTATTTTTTTAACTGGATAGAAATTTATTTGCCATGATTTCAGATGGTTTTGTCGTCTTAATTAAAGACAAATGCAATGGCAATATCTAAAAGCAAAAATAGTGGACAACAATAAAGTCATAGAAAATTTAAAAGCCTCCAGAGGCTTGACCGGGAAAGAATTCGGCTTATTAAAATCCAAACTTGAAGAAATTGAACAAACCGCTGGTTAATATACTATGGAAAAAAAATAGTTTCTGAGAATAAAAATGAAAACGTAATAATAAGGTATTCATTAATATAAATCTTTTGTTCGGACAGTAAGAGTTGGAGGGAGCGTGTGGTAAGAGAGAGACGCGCGCGTGCCGTCATGAGAATGTCGTCACGCAGGCGCCGCTTAGCCAGTGTAACGCGATGTGCATTGCTTAATTGCTCTAGTGATATGGGCACGTTTGTGCGACCGACAGCAATGTGCTTGCTTAGCAGCAGCCTTAAACGTGAGTTAATTCAAGAGGGATGTATTTTTTCAGACCACTTTTCAAAGCGTATAAAGATTGTGAATTTCTAATTATTAATTTCTAAATATTGTTTTCATTGTTGTTCAATATAAATGACTTTACTTACAAAAGTAAAAATTATTCAATTATTGAATAATACAGTAATAAATTTTATAAAAGAATATAAAAATTTTTATAAACGAATATAAATATTATCGTTTATAAAAATTTCGTTTATAAAAACATTAATTTATAAATCTTTTCTAGCATTACTACATAAATCTTTAATATTGTCCAAAATAAGTGCTAGAGTTGTCTGCTTTCTCAATTTTTTGTGATTTTAAAATTTAAGAAAAAATATAAATCGGATACACGGTAAAATTATTTTATACCTTATTTTGCGCTTATAAGTTTCCAATATTGCAATTTTTTAACATACCGGCAACTGCAAGAATATGTTAAGGATCATAACTAGCTAGATAATAAAAATTTTACAAATTTATAAAATCATATAACTTTAACATATTATAAAACAAAAAAAACTCATTTACTCACAAAACTTCTTCAGCACCATTCTTGCTTTAGCAACATTTTTAGACAGAAATAGTAAAATTAATCATGTTATTTTTTCTTAACAAAACTGGTTTAAGAATTATTAACTAACGATACTCCAATAATGTAATAGATAACGAAAATTAATGAATCTCCGCTGCATGATAATGTCATTTAAAATTTTCTCTCACTAGCCCCCATATATTAACTCATATACTCTAATTATATTTGATCATGCATCCATAATCGTTCAGCAATACGCGTCAGTCTTCGCTAATCTGGAATGGAAATAAAACTGTATATTTATGAGTTTATTTAATGTTACTCAAAATATCAATTTCAGTCGCATTATTATGAGAAAAAAATAAAGAGTCTTTGGTTAGAAATTTTGGGAGCCAATGGTACACGAAGCAAATAAATGTAGTAATAAATATACACATGATTATTTCAGACATTAAAGATAAATATTATTATTAATATTCTCCATAAACTAATCAATAAATTTTAAATATTCAGAAAAAAATTATTTGTCTAAATTATATACAAACAAATTCTTAGAGCTATTAATGATCAATTGATTTTTAGTAATAAGGGAATATAAAATATTGCTTGGGATTAGAAATGTAAGTATTAAAACATCTGAGATGTTATTGGGATAACCATTTTTTCAAAATGTAATGCACTGCTGAAATCAAAAACACTATAAATATATATTATTCAGTAATTAATTTAGGGTTAAATCCAATTTGGAGAAAAAGTAATGGAATAAAATTCTTAATGTCAAAAATATAATGTAAAACATAATGTAGAAACAAATTTTCAAAAATTCAAAAATATAATGTAGAAACAAATTTTGGCACTATCATAATTAGTATTTTATATTTATAGGTAAACCCTTTTTTAGGTTGGTTTTCTAAAAATATTCCTTTGTTCTTTACCTTAATTACAAAAATTAATTTTTTTCATTGAAATTTTTCTTTTTTTACGATATTTTCAGAAAAGACAGTTGTATTTTTGGACTGGTCTTTCAAAGCTTATTTATTTATAGCGGGTTATTGGTTGAATAAACATTTTTTTCCACTACTTTGGGATTTACTACTTTTAATTTTAACTAATCATTGAATATTAAATACCAAATTATTAATTCAAACATTACCAAACAACCCAAAATCAAATTCCAAACAATGATGCTTTGCCAAGTTTTAAATATTTTTGTTATAAAATACCTTATTTATTTATATGACATATTTATTTTTGAATTTAACACATTGACAAAATTAATTTGATGCTTTTAGCTTTATGTTAGTTTGATAAATATCAACAAAATTAATTATTCTCAACCGCCTTATTCCATGGATTGTAACGCCACCCACTTAAGGACGTTAGGGAGATTGATACGATTATAACTATACTTTATTTATTCAAATTTGATCACTTGTTTCTTATCTAAATAGTAATATTTGGATCACTTTAATTATATTGTAAAGTAGAAATGGACCAAAAGCTTTCAGATTTTTCAGATAGCGTAACTTTAAATTAGATAATCAAAGGAGCTTTCTTGCATTGTAACTAAAAGTTAGCAGATAGTAAGAAATTGATGAACATTTGTAACTGAGTTAAGTACATTAATATTCGGATCATTACTAATTTTGAATTTTTTTTAACGAAATTCTGTATTGAATATGTGCTGCAGAAGATAAAACTATTCAAGATTTTCTCTTTAAGTTTTTATTACTATGAATTTTCTTGAAAACTACCTAATTTTAGGATTTAGTACTTCTATAACGAGTTCTTTTTTCCCCTGTAAATGTAACATAGATCATATCCAATTTACATCTGACGACTGTCACAAAGCCATAGGAAAAATTCGTTGCTGGAATTATTTACTCTATAGTAAAATGAAAACATCAAAAACGATCAAAAAAGAACGGTCGACAACCTGTGCAATTTGTTCACTATTATTATATTACAACAATAAAAATGCAAAACTAGTAATACATTACACAAGAAAATAGCAACTCATACCTACATAAACGTTTTAGCAACCAATACTGTATAATGTAAGTTACAATTCTTGCAAAGAAAAACACTATAATAAGTGTTACTCGATTCACTAAAGTATTGTTTAATGGTGAATGATTCGCTCTTCTTTGTTGGTATTTTGTATCAATTGCTAAACTTTATTTTTACCTTTAAAACTTTTGAACTTCTATTATTATTTTTCTTTTACTAAGAAGCAAATGGTTTCACCGATGAATTTTCTATACGTTTTTCTGCGTAGCAACACCAGATAACTGATTTAAATGTATAATTTTTCTATATACGTATTGTTAAAATACTAGTTTGAAATTTGAGTGACTGTAATTAAATTTAGTATTTAAGCTTTATCAATACTTACCTTTTTTACTTAAATTTTATCCCAAACTTTAGGACTTACCTAAAGTTTGGGATAAAATTTGTTTCTTACCTAATATTTCTGAAACCAATAAACAAACAGCTCTGAAATTTGGCGTATATAGAATGCAACTAGCATTTTAATATATAGAATATTTTTACCCGACAAATGACATAACTCTCACTGAATAAAAATGAATTTATTTTAATCAATAATTGAAAATTGAACACTAAAGTAGACAATAGGTAATATAAAGTACATATTGAATGCATGACTTATGTGTTTCGAGAGTCACTGCCTGGATAGAAAATAAACGCAGATGAAACCATGGGGAAGCTAATATACCCGCAAGCGATTCTTTTTCAAAGCTGAGAACTTGTTCCAACGGAGGTCTCTATTTCTTCATAATAAGCATCTCTAAAAACTAACCGCAATGGAATGTTTACGTAGCTTCTATTGAAATGCTACAACAAATACTCCCTTATCTTATGATATAATAAACAAAGGATTATCAAACATATTCAATCAGTAAATAAGTTTCAATCACGAGAATTAAAGGTATTGGTTGGAGCTATTGAATCTGATATCTAGAGAAAGAATATTGAATCTGATAGATAGAAAGCGGAGTATATACCGTTTTCGAATAAAGTAAAGTGAAAAGCAATGTCTGATGAAGACAATAAATTAGGTAATTTGGTTGTATTATTTTATTCAGAAATATAAAATTATTTATATATTAGGGCCTGTCATATGCCAATATGAGTTCCAATAAATATTTCGAACAAAGTAAAGTGATGATCCAATCCCAAATGAAAACGATAAATTTGGTAATTTAGTTGGATTATTTTATTCAGAAGTATTAAATTGTATATATATTAGGGCGTGCTATATGCCAATTTTTCGATATAAATTCCGAAAATTCGGCATTTCAAACAGTATGTTGAACAAAGTAAAATGATGAGGCAATCTCAAATAATAATAATAAATTTGGTTATTTGGTTGGATATTTTTTATTCAGAAATTTAATTACTAATATATTCAACAAAATCATCAATGCATTTTAAATATAAAAAAAAATAACTTGTATTTTAATATAAACAAAAGCATGTCATATGTTCGAAAAAGTCGTGAAATTAATTGTGAAATTGATGGACAAATATTAATTCTGTTAAATGTGAATATTAGATATGATCCTCTATGTGTTTTGGGGCATTAATCAGTTGTGCATCAAATTGCAAAATGTAAAAGTTAGTAAATCTGCACTTTTTTTGCTATTTTTAGGTTATTATTTTGTTACTTATACCACCATACCAATTTCAGACAATTTTCAGAATAAAGAATGAACGTTGCTTATTTTATATATGCTTTGGTTTCATTTACGCAAACATCAACACATAGACGAGAAAGGAAGTAAAACTGTGAACACACTAATATTGAAAATCAAGAGCTGTTCAATGTATAACAAGGAAAAGTTCTTTAAACGGAACCACCGAATACTTTAGAAAGTGAGAAAATCAACATCTGCAAGGATTAACAGAGCTCATCACTCCACCAAATTTGCTTCAAATTTATTTAAGTTTGCCACAAGTTTTTGGGGTAAATCTTGTAATAGGCCGCATAGGCGTAATTGTACCACACATTTATAAAAAGTCTAATCAACGTAAGTTGTGAATTTGTTTTATTATTTGTAATTAAATGAAAATAGTATAAACACAAAGAATTTCACTGGATATAGTTTTAATTTGTTTTTTATCTATTATATGCATATTTACACGAAATTTTGGGAATTGAATTTATGGCATTAGAAATTTGAATTTCTAATGCCATAAATTCAATTCCAAAAGCTGCACTTATTTTTTTTTTAAATATTACATTTGTTATTTATTTTCTTCCTATTTGTTACAAATTAAACTCAAAGAAAACAATTGCAACTTCAAAATATTCATGTAAATATAAGTAAACCAATTTCATTGAAAGATTTACGTAGCTTATTTACTTAATAATCCTCTATATTATTTAGTTGTTATTAACCCTTATACAGCACTGGAAGAGACGAGTTGTACAACATTAAAAACTGTTAAATTTTAGCAAGAATTCAATAGGTAAAGAAATCATATACACTAAATACGCCATAGTTTATAACTAATAGTTTATTATTAAAAAAAGTAATGGCCAATTCGATCTGTAAAAATTTGGTTATGAAAATAACGTAGTTCGAAAAAAGTCTAGAAGAAACTAATGCTTAATTAATAATTACTTAAATTACTTATAAAATTAATAATCACTTTAAAGTAATTATTTATTTATAGGTTACAACTTGATGATTATTTCTATTTCGCTATGACGCCTTAAAATAAATCGTTGAATAAATTTAGGGGAAATTGTAAACTAAGAAACTAGGTTATCTGCTATTTTTGTGCTATTTTAATTCAAGTGGGTTCAAGAAAATCATCACATCAATTTTGTCTTACACTCATATTCATTTAATCAACATTAAAATTTCATTTAAATTTTTTTCGGCTTAAAGTTAAATAAAATACAATTAATTATCCAGGACAAGGTACTTAGGGCCGTTGAATGATTTTACCGTTGAATGATACGACTTGTCTCTCTATCACAGTTGGGAAAAATTATTTAACTAACATTATTTATTTATTGATGTACATGTATTACACGGATGATAGGACAAAGACAATATATACAAGAAATAATAAATTGTATGATACTGCACTAAATAATGATCACATATTTAATATAATTTGGGTATAATTGCAGTTTAGAACCAGGAACTTTTTGATAATTTTTTTGATACCATATGAAAGAAAAAACATTAAAAACGACTTATCTGAAAATAATTGTACAATTGACGATTATTTATTATATAAAAAAAACATTTTAAAAAAGTCGATTTTATTTGCGATATAGGTTTTAACCTTTCTTTTGTCACTTTTCATTTTATCACTAACCACTTGTTATACAATTAAAAGCATAATTTGTTATGAAATATTAAGTATTTTGAAATAAAAATAAGTAATTATCAAAATTGCTCAAACTTGTCAATTTAAACAATTACATTTTGCTAATATGATACCAACATTCAGGAAGAAAAAAGGTCAATTTTTATTATGGCTTATTTTTTTTTGTGTATTTTAAAGCATTTGAAATTGCCTAATTTTTAAATATATTTTAAATTCGCGTAAAATAGTATTTAAATATATTTTAAAGTCTTACATTTTTTTTCATTTTTGTTTTTTTAATATTAATTTAATTAATAATAAAAATTGTAATATTGATCATATTTACTGATGGTCACTTCAATTTACCTTTGGCTGCAGAATTTTTTTTATAATATGTCGTTTTTATGTATATTCTGTGTAATTTAATTTGAAAGAAATTGTCAAAATGTTTCTGGTTCAAAACTGCATTTGTTTAAAAAATTATTTTCACTTATTACAAAGAATTGTCTGGCGTAACAAGGATTGGGTAACTGAGCACACGAATTTAAAATGAGCAATTCAGTTATCTGTAATCGTTTCTAGTGGCTGCAAAACATGATGACTGTACGAGAGCAAGCAGACCAAAGTACGAATAAAAACCATTTTTGTGCAAAAAAGATTTTAGAAAGGTAAATAATTTTTGGCAAAAATACATTTTAGAAAGGAGATAGCCCGTTGAAATGTAAACAGCGATTTCATGTATACATATGGAAAAAATGTTTTTTTCTTTATGTTCAATCATCAGGCTGTATTTAATCTCTTGTCCATACGAGATCTAAATAATTGAACTTGCTCCCAGCTTGCATAGCACTGAAACGTTTATGGAACTCTTACACGTGGAACATTTATTTAAAATTATAATAGTACACTATTAATTTTTTAAATAAAACGAAACAACTGATAAAATAAATTTCACGATCGTTTAAAATTAAATTGTTTGTTTTATTGTTATGTCCATCTAAACTGTTTTGGCATTTTCGTTCACTTAATATTAATTTTAAAATCACTTGTTTTTTGAGAAAAAGCACTCACGCTTTTACATTAAAATGTTACACTAAATAAAAAATAGGTTCGATATTTTTTTTACTTTGTTGAACTATTAATATATTATTTTTAATTTTTTTTAGTTCAAACTAAGTAACCTTTGTTTGAAACTAAATAATTCTTTTAATATTTTATGAAATCATCGTATTGTCATCGGTTCTTGATAGGTATGCATAATTTTAAATAATTCTGACATTTCGAAGTGGGTGAAAATTTTATTTAAAAATTCCCTAATATTTTTAGTCCTGTTTTTGTTTTATTACTAAAAAAAATGTTTTCATTCTATGACATCATTGTATTGTTATCAGACCTATACACAATTTCAAAGTTTCAGGCTGACACACCACTTAAAAAACAAGAAATTTATTTTCGTGTTTTTAGCAACCTAACAAAAGTGTGTTAAAATATAAAGTTTCTGATTCAAACAAGCTCAAGTGGTTTAAGTTATTATCAGCACAAAGGGTGCGATGCTAAAAGAGTTTAGTCACGCTGCTTGAATCTGTCCGTATGATCTGCTTATACATAACTATGCATTCGCTTCTGGGTAAAAGTCAACATATTATGATATGCTAACATAATTACATTGTTCTTAATGTTTATTGGATAATGATAAAAGAGACAAAAAAAATTACAATAACTGTTATCTTATTATTAGCTAGTCAGTTTAAAAAACCCATAAAATGCTTTAACATTATTACCGTCTGGTAAATCAATTTACATAAAGGTCCACAAATTAAAGGTATTTAACACGCGCTCCCAAATAGTTCGCATGGAATCGAAAACTTGGAAATGCAATAAGACCTATAAAATTTATGCCTACATACGTGAGGAAAAATACGATAGTAATAGTATTAATAATAATAATTTTCATTATGAACAATATTTTTTAAAATAAAATATAAGTTTAAAACAAATCGCTCTCGGAGGCTATATTTCAAATTGTATCATCAAGATTATGCTATTACAAATAACATATAACAATAAATTCAAAAATTATTCTGAAAAATTTGCAATTCCAATGTTTGTAGGAATAACCCAAAATAATCTTACTTCATCTAATCGCTGCTTAATATATAATACAATATTATATCGACATTCATTTGGCGATAAAACAGCCGCATGTAAACAATTTGTGAAAATTACCTTTTAATGGTAAGCACTAGAGTGGTGGCGCAAAAACGGTTAACACATTAGGGCCGTAAAGAAAATTGTAAGATCGCCGATAAATTATTTGAAATGATTTTACTCTATATTTAAATCTAATTTATTAGCCATTGTTTTGCTAATTAACATAAGAAAACAATTTAATAGCCTTTACCCAATTTACCAAAAATACCTTATTAAAGGTCGAACTACGTGCGCTGGCGGCGTATTGGTTTGCTTAATTTTTTTGTTTCAAATTTTAGTAAATAAATTCCTAGTTTTATGTGATAAACTAGAGGTTTTATATTTTTTATTGACGATATCATACGAACAAATGTATTGACATGTCCTTTTTACTTTAATTTCATCAGTGATCATAATGTAAACTTCAGGTTAGATGGAGTAATCTGACTTGTTCGGTACAGAAACCCGAAAATAATAATCTTTTTGCATTACCAATTTTGATATTTTTCAAATTTTCTTAGTTATTCCTCAAACATAAATAAGTTCCGATCATGTAATTTTATCAAATTCAGTTATAGTTTAATTAAGTGTTCAAAACAATAAAGTAAATTATAATTAGTCGAAATGACACAATAATTGACATCCTTTTAAATATTAAAAATGTTATGTTGATAATTTAAAATATTATATTACATGGATATATTATTATATAAAAATTATCATCTGCTGAACTAGTTAAAATGATTATACCGTTTTGCATTGTTTGTTCAAATACCCATTTAGCTCAATTTATAAGATTGTAAGAATTTAATATTAATTTTCATTTGCACCATAAGACTCCATACTTAACTTTATCGTGTTTAATAATTTTGTTTAACTGCATAGTGCACGTAATAAGTAAATATATATTTTTAGTACCACAATTCGAGTACAATATTGTTGGTCTCGGTACAATCCTACCTCACTTAGATGATATGTTTAAAGTATATGTATTATTCAAAGTATATGTTTTACAAAGACAAAACTAAAAAAAAATATAATAACTCCTCTTTTGCAACTAACTCATAAACAGTTTATTTTTATGTTTTTTATTTATTTTTAATCTATGTTTACGAAGTTTAAGTAACTACCCAAATGGAATGAATCTTATAATAAATAGTCTATTCCGACATTTATAAAAATAACGTTTGAAATTAAATATATTTCATCACTTACTTCCTTGGTTTTGCATTTTTTATTCCTCTATTTTACTCATTCATATTAGGCATCATTGGCCAGTTCAAAACTCATTCCAAAATTTTCTTAAGCATTAAAGTTTACGTCTAAATATATGAGGAATCCGGACAAACATATTTTGTTTATTACCTTAAAGATGAGGCAAAATTTCAAATGTAAATGTTATAAATGTACATATAACACATATAAACAGTTGAGGACAGAGTTTGTATAAATAATCTTTATTTTGGAAGTGTTAATCTAAGTGATACAAAAGGATTTGAAAACGAAGTGATGTAATATTCATGCTCACATTTATCATAATTTATATTCGGGCTCCATTTTTAGAATTAATATCACTAAAAATTTGCGGCCGCAGCTCTGAATATAATTAAGAAACTGCGAATAAAACATAAATGTCTGCGCCGCAGAATAAACGTCCTATATGCTGTAACAGCAAAACACCGAGGTAACTCGAACTGTGTTTATCGATTTCTCTCAGAACTGTTTAATGTCTTCATGTAACTTATAAAATTTTCCATATTGTTGTTACTTCGTAGATTATTTTTTAAATTATTTTTTTCATATTTTGAAGAAAATTACGATTAAACGAAATAGTTGACCTTTCGATGTTGGTTTTCATGGAATATATATTATTTATTTTTTGTGTTAGATCTGCTATATTTTAGCATATGTTAATTATTTGTGTAGCGTTTGCTAATAGATTAAAAAATATTTTCTTCACAAATTTAAGCTAAATTATTATGTTTTCCAATATACTAGTAACGAATATAAACCATTTCTAAAAAGGTGTGGTTTCAGATATTACTCCAAAAACAAATAAAAAATATGATGTAACATTTGATTCACATTTCATTTTTAGCTAACCTTTGATTTGTCAACAAAGATAGAGTTATACAACGAAGAAATTGATTTAGTGAAAAATTTTAAAAATAAATTTAGAAAAATGGGTATTCTATTCGTCAATTTTCTCTAAAATCAGCATTATTAAATTGAAAAAATCATTATAATTGGAACAAAAATCTATAAGATTTCAATGGTTTACTCGAGGAAACAATTTTGCTGGTTAGTTATGCAGATACCTTAATTTTAAAAAAGTTGCATGCAGCGTTTGGCTTGCGTTACTTTCTTAATTGACTCAATCACATGAAACATACTCATATATTTTATATCATATAGAATACCACCAGAGCAGGCTATGTTAGCAAAAAAGCGACGAAATTATAGTTATTAAATTTTTATTTTATCCGGTGAAGAAAAATAACAATAATTATACCATAAAGAATAGTAATAAGTATACGAGCCGTCTACCGAACGTATATTGTAGTTTTAAATAATTTTAGAAATGTCTCTTGTCCTATAAGATGAGCTCAAGTATTGTAGTAGTGTCGATACGTAATAACATATCAAGGTCACATATCAGCTACAGAAAGGCTAAAACACCGAATGCAAGTTAGCTCTTAGTCACTATGCAGGAATAGGAAATAATGAATCGAACAATAAAATAAACATCAATAGTAGAGAATGGTAATTTGAACTTTAAATCGTAAAACATTAGTAAACGAAGTAAGCCTGTACATATTACAATAACACAGTGTGGGAAAGCGCCTTATAAAATATAAGACCAGCTCCTCGCTTTCTTGGTACAGGCTGACAGGTTGATAAACAGTATACTAAAGATACTCTGGAGATGCGGATAGTAAAATAATATGTATACTCTGCCTATATTAATGAACCATTGGTATTGCTCTGTTTATATTGTTCTATGAGTCCATAATATGAAATTTGGAATATCAATCAAAACTAAGTACCTCACATGGATCATTCTAATTACTATAGAAGCGTTCCGTTACAAAAGGGAATTTTGAATCAAATAACACATTTTACTTGAGTATGTCACGCATGTAAATTATAGCCACATATCTCAAATGTAATACCGGTTTGTAGCTACACCTACTTTTGGTCATTTTAAAAAGTATAGTATTTATACGGCTATTAAATACAATGTGCTTTTTTATTCCCTTGTAGATAAGTAAATTTGGGTTATATTTTTATGTGTACTTCGATGTTAATAGTATAATTTGTGCCTAATTATTTATTCTCTTGTACATTTTAGAAAGTTTAATCGATTTTGATGTGAAACATCTAAAGACGCAGGTATAAACCGGATCGTTGGCGTGGCGATGCTTGCTGTGGCGACGGGACGCCACGCTATACTAAGGTATATATATATAGTCTATATGTAGTAGAGTGTACGGTATGGCGACGTGTTGCCATGCGCAACAGACTACGCGACCCCCTCCTCACTCAGTTCGACGCTGTTGTTTACTATGGTACACATAACCCGTGCTTTATTATTTTTGTATTAATTTTAAATAAATTTTTATTAAATACAGTCACCAATTTCTGTAAAAAATTCGTAATACATTATTTTTTCATTATGCTATATGTAGTTCCTGTAATAATCTTGTCTTTTATGCATATTACTTGTGTGAACACGATGTTTCACATCTGCCAGGCGTCCCGTGACGGCTCACTGTTTTTTTCTTGTATGGGATGTCTTTGGATTTGTGTTAATCTTGCGAAAGACATAAGAATATCTAATTTTAAATAAAATTAAAAACGAAAAAGCTGCTTATTCCGTACTCATAAATTAATTTAAACTATGAAATAAAAGGGAAAAAAAATCTTTAATGTAATTAGGATCCCACCCGGTAGCTAATGTAGTTAGAGTCCCACTCGAGTCCCTAGCTTCTTCCAGAAGTTGCGGTCTATTATAAGAGCCATCCAGTTCTTTGTTCCCGCTCCTTATTCTGCCTCGTTCGCCCAGCGTGTGTGGTTTACCTTGCCTTCTTTTCTTTATTGGTCCTTCCCATAGCGTCACAATTTTTGTCCATTTAACTCTGTGCATCTATGAAAATGCCGGATGGTTTGATTCAATGAAATTATTAACAGTTATTTAGATTTAGACTATTAAAATCTTAAAATATATTTTTTGTGTTAAATGACATCATCGCAGTATTATTAAATTTATCGACAGTGAGAAAATAAAGAAGATTATCATATTATGATAATATTCGAACAATATTTTTCAATAAGCCAAACTTTACAACTTTCCTAACAGAAAAAATTAAAAAATTCTGTTTTATGGTTTAGTGAATAATTCCAAGTAACGTCTGAAAAAGAACAGTTTAATGTAAAATATTGGTTGTCACTGGGGTGATTAATTTTACTAAGAAAAATTACATGCACGGAAACATAATTTGAAGCTGTCAACCCCGATTGACGTTTATACAGGATGTCCAGTGGCAGATTTCAATGTTTGAAAAATTGTAAAAAAAAAACTACACCTCTAATATAAATTAGGTTTATTTTAACTCTATAACAACAAATGCGAATTTAGTTTTTAAAAAACCACTTTTCCCAAATAGCGGCCATCAAGTCTGACACACTCTTCGAGTCTAGCACGCATGTTTTTAAAAACGCGTTTGCGGAGCGACTGGGGTATCCTACTGATTTCGGCTCGAATATTTTCTTTAAGTTGTGTCACAGTGGTCACAATAACGAATTTTAAGTATCCCCATAAGAAAAAGTCACATGGGCTTAAATCCGGTGACATAGGTGGCCACGATACGGTACCGTTTCGTGATACGTTTTTTTCTGGAAATAACTGCCGCACTGTATTCATGGACACATTAGCAGTGTGAACTGTGGCTTCGTCCTGCTGGAACCATGTGTTTTGGTTGAAGGATGGACTATTCTGTAGTTCTACTCTGAAAAAGTCATTTAACATCTGGGCATATCTCTCCGAATTCAGTTACAGTTTGGCCACGTTGATTTTCAAAGAAATAAGGCCCTATGATTGCAGATGCAGATATGGCACACCAGACTGTTACTTTAGGCTTATGTAAAGGCTCTTGATGCATTTGTCTTGGGTTGTGGACATCCCAGTAACAAAAGTTCTGCTTATTCACATATCCTCCAATATGAAAGTGAGCTTCGTCACTAAAGAGTACGTTGCCCATCCGGGTAGCAGTACGAAATCTCAACAACATCACCTCCGCGTAAGTTTTTCTTAATTCAAAGTCAGAATCGTGTAAATCTTGAAGAATTTGAATTTTATATGGATGGAACTTGAGCTTTTTTGCATTATTACCTGTAAAGTTGATTTCGGAATTCCTAATATCGATGAACGTGTACGCAGTGATAAACGGGGATTATCAACGACAGAAACCATAACACGCTCGACATTTTCACCCGTGGCTACCAATGGTGTAGGTCCTGGCCTGGGCCTATTTAATGTTAATCCTGTAGCCCTGAACCCAGCTACCCATGACTGAATGAAGTTAATCGATGGTCCATCACGTAATCGACGAATACTGTAACGATTATTAAATCGACGGCGTGCTACAAACAGCAAAAATCCACTCGAAATGTACGCCTCGACGGCAAAAGCGCGGTGCTCTCCACTCCACTGTTCCATAGCTACTAAAACATCGGCACCGCTTGCGCTTCTAACGACGCCCCCCGCGCCCTTCTTATGTGTTGCGTTCAGAAACTATGTTTCTTCAAACTTTGAAATGTGATAAGTATCACTAAATATTTGTTATCAAATTACAGCTTTGACTTCTGCAGATAATTTTTGTAAACCAAAACTATCATAAAATTTCCATAGAAAACAACAAAGCAAACCATAAATTTATACTTGTAATTAGGTATAGGACCATTGTTATTGGAACTGCTATTTTTCTGTTTCTATATTGAAGTACCATTAAATAAAACATAAGCTTTGTACATATCTACGATAGCTTATGTGATATTCTGTCATGTTTCAACTTTCTTATTTGTTAACTCTGTTTGATTTTGTTATTTTACTTCATGTCGTTATCTTATTGACATGGATTTTTGTGATTTATCGCTTAAAGCTTTAACGGAAAACAATTTTTTTTTTAAATTTAATAAATAAAACAATTTTACCTGCATTTAATATTTATAACAAAGATTTTTCTAAGTTATCATACTAAATTAATTTATGTTTTATTCTCATACTTGGCTTATGAACTAAAATTTCGAACGAAAAACGAATCAACAGGGAGTGTAAATGTAAATAAGACGGAGCTTCCACATGGCTGAAGTTAACTTTTGTTGTATTTATATCGTTTGATGATTAATATAAATTTATTCTTGGTTGTAAAGGTCTTAATTTGTGCAAAAACTTTAATAAAACTTTTGTAATGAATATTTTAGGCCAATTGATGAGTTATATAATAAGAGTTGACCTCAAAGTTCAATAACGTTATTAACTGTGATTTATCTTATTTATTTGGAAAAAATATTTTATTATCCTTCACATAAATCGTTATTGTAACACCTCAAAATTTAAGAACAGGCTCTCACTCCTTAGGGGCTCATTGTATCGTTTTCGTAATCCTTCTGACGTAGATGAGATTTTCCTTTTCTTATTGCTTTACTTTATGGACTTAGGCTCTTATTAATAGTCAAAACATAAAACCAGATTAAATCGCGATTACGTAAATCTAGACTAACATGAATCATCGTATTATATCTCCGATGGTTCAATGGATGTATATTAATCTAGTATTAACTAATACGAGTTTGAAAATCAAAGATCAGCCGATCGGAGATGTATGTTTTGATTCAATACTTCCGCTTTGTACTTACTGTGCATCAATCTATAGCTTATTTCAGGAACACCTTAATTGACACATCAAATTGTTTATTTTATTGACAGTCGTAAGCATTGTTTGTGAATTTAACTAAAAGAATTGCGTTTAACAAAGTAATAAAATTAATACAAGAAAAAGGAACTACATGGAAACTAGAGTCTATTGTTGCAGATCTATCGTCAAAACACATAAACACTCTTACAAATGCTAGTAGTAATATTAGTGAAAAGGGTTATTACAGTAAAATCTTAATAAAACATAATTCAGAATTAATTAATTTGCATGAACGTAATTAATTTTTTTAAATAATGTTCTAAGAAACATACACTTGATTTGTTTCTGTAGGTAACTGGAAGTCAACTGTGCAGACTTTCAAAGAAACAAACTCACAGGTGTTTCTCCATAAAAAGCATATTTCAAATAAATTTTTCATATTGAAATATTTAAGTCCAAGCTCTAATTTTAATTAAATACGTCGTTTTTTATATATAATATTTCACTTAAAACAAAAAAAAATTGGAAATTAACATTTTCTCTAAACCAGACTTCTACTTAGTATTATTTTGAAACTATTTAATATACTAAAAGGGCATTGAACGTTTAATCACTTTTAAAATGATAAATTGTAAAATTTATTTAAGAATCTCTCAGTTCAACATTTGTTTACTTTCTTTCCTTTCTAAAGATATGCAAAAATATGTTGAAATTAAAAATTTTTGAATTTGTCATAAATTAACATGGGACTAATTAGAGTAAATTATTTACAGATCCGTCTAAGCAACGAAGTCTAAGCTAAGAAGTGAAGTTTTCTCTGAAGCCACGGAACCTTCTCCAACATCGTCCAAGCCAACAGAAGATGCTAGTCTACCTAGTAGTAAGGTACAAGAAACCATGTTGGCTGTGGACATGAATGTACTAATACCCAGAAGGCACACTAGCAGCCAGTACTCGGATATGAGCTCACTTTTAGCCAACATCAGTTGCTTCAGACGAAAGAATGGAAAAGAAATTGCATGAGGTAGGAAATGAAGCAAAGACAACATAAAGAAGATGAGCTCCACGAAATCTGCAACTTGCAGAATGGGAAATGAAAAATGAACAAAATACTTTCTAGAATATTAATTTTTTACCGATGCATTTTTCTTTCATTTTTAGTTTATAAATATTGTTACTTTATTTTTGGTTTCAATTTTATATATTTATTGTGCAATTTATAGTACTATTGTTATTTTCATTTTATTTATATAAATTTTTCGGCTCATATTCTGTATTATTTTGCATTTTGGAAATTTTGTAAGAGACAATTAAGTTTTCAATAAAAATTCGTATAGCTATTATTTTTTTTAAATAGAAAGGTAGAACATTAAGCTAAAGGACGTTAATGTTTGTATTTTTGATCTTATCTAAAAATGGTAGGAATTTTTTTATTAATAATTATTGAGGTCGCATTTATATTGGCAAGCTTTGCTAATAAGAGTCTATCAATATACATTACAATCTGGTATGAGATGAGTTAAATGAAATAGTTTTTTTGAAATCTAATATATAATGGGACTAGACTTCTAAATTCAAACTTGAATGAATGGTTTGTATCATCTAGTCCAAAATAATTTAATGCACATTTGTGTTCTAGTTACAGGCAAAGTAAAATGTTGCTACTTACATTGCATTTTAATAACATAATTTTTACTTAAAGTAGCCTAATATCATCATTTTTACTTGAATCAAAATTTAGAATTCAATTTGTCAGAATACGATATGTTTTTGCACGTTCTTGTGAAATTATGCTAGTAGTATTATTAATATGTCAAATATAGAGAATAAATATGTATTGATAGCTTCCTGAGTTAAAGTAGTCACTGGCATATATCATCTGGTTCAAACTAATACATATGTTTTAACACACAAAAATGACATAAGTTTTAACATTCTAATTGTAGTTATAGACTAAGTGAATCATGTTGCTAGACACATTCAGTTTCATTAATAGAATTTTCGTTTCCCAATTAAGGAAACATTTTCTCAAAATATATAAATGTGTTTTTATAATGATTTATTATTTACCAAATGGAAAAAATAAAACATGGAAAATTAAAGCAGTGCTAATGCAATTTATTCTTGATTTCTAATCGGTGTTACATACCTATAGATATAATGGTATGAGGCGTAAATACAATTTTCAAACCTTCTTCTCAATAGATATAAATATCATATAAAGTCAGTAGATAAAGAATTGATATAAATGAAAAAAGACAACATATTTGAGTAATATATTAAATAAATAAAAATTATTTTGTGCAAGTATAAATATTATTAAAAATTAATAAAAGTAGTAAAATAAAAATAATGCTGAATCAGATAAAACATTACAAATAATATTTACCTTTTTAATTGAAAATATATGAAGCAAGCGTAACAATAAACCGAATAAGTACACAGATGAAGTAAGTGTGGAAATTAAAAACATTCTTTAAGCAGATCAAAATGAAGCAAGCGTAACAACAAATAAATGAAGCAAGCGTAACAATAAACCGAATAAGTACACAGATGAAGTAAGTGTGGAAATTAAAAACATTCTTTAAGCAGATCAAAATGAAGCAAGCGTAACAATAAATAAATGAAGCAAGCGTAACAATAAACCGAATAAGTACACAGATGAAGTAAGTGTGGAAATTAAAAACATTCTTTAAGCAGATCAAAATGAAGCAAGCGTAACAATAAATAAATGAAGCAAGCGTAACAATAAACCGAATAAGTACACAGATGAAGTAAGTGTGGAAATTAAAAACATTCTTTAAGCAGATCAAAATAATATTCGTAATTGTTAATGTTTAACAGTATTTACAAATAAAATATGATATTTATATGCTATTGTGAAACTTATAGATTATTTTGAAAAAACCTTAATTAATTGCAAAATATGAATCGATTGAAGCTTTCGTCTTGCAAATCCCGATTCTGTTTCCAAGGGAATTGGAACTTGACGACCTCTTCCAATACCTTCTCATTCTCCTGAGAAGCTGATGATTACATGAAATAACTATGTTATGTAAAATAGCACAGCTAACAATGATATTGACTATGGTAGCCAAATTATTACCCATACCACGGTTTAGACATGGGAATCGCTTCTTCAAAACGCCAAACATTCTTTCCACTATATTCCTTGTTTTATATGAGCATTATTATAATTCTGCTTACTGCATGTTTGAGGATTTACTATCGATGTTAAAAGAAATGGAAGGCATAGGTTGGATACCCATCTCATTATCTCCTAATAAAGTTTCACCCAATATCTGATATGTTAGATTAACAAAGAGAGGTGACATTTGGAATATGCGGCTATTATGCATGCTACCTGCATATCTTGCAATTATGCCGATATATTCTCCACGCAGGTCAGCTGCTGCCTAGAAAAAATTTCACAAATATTGCATGTTAAATATGTCATTATGTTTCGGTATTTTAAATTATTATAAAGCTTAGTTCATTGCAGATATATATTTAAAAAGGTAAAATTAGTAACCTCATCCATACACACTTGAACATTAAATTAAAAATATGATTTTCTATTTTAGAAAGCTTTACTACGCATATGTCCAGGGGTAAATAAAATAAGTACATGAGTACAATTTCTACTACCAACCACACCAGGAATTCCAATAAATTGTCGTGTTTTGCCCATTTCTTAAAATAATATTTGGTTTTCAATGTCGTTTCCGGGGAATTTGATTCAATCTGGAGTCAATGTCGACAGTGCATCCGATACCTTTGTAATAATATTGGAAACAGTACCTTGCGATATTTGATGAAGATCTCCACAAACAGTCTGAACTGGTCTGGATATACTTCCAATTTTAGAAGCAACACATCCTTCACAATTTAATATCCTTTAACAATATGTATAATATAAAGATACAAACCTGGAATGAGGCTGATGCATAGAAACATAAACATAAGAATAGTTGAATGGTCGGCCTAGCTGGTAATCTGCGATTCGAGTACGACGTTGAAGCTGTCTCAATTTTTGGAAAGACGAACGAGAAAACGCAATATTTGAAAAATCGCTATCGTCGTTTAAACTCGTCTTTGGACCAAAATTCAACTGGGTTTGCGGCATCCCTAATTTATCGCTCGATACTCGATACTCGATCGACTCTCTATAGAATCATTTTACTGGTCACATATATAAAATACATTAAAAAAATTTTGTATTCACTCATTCTTCTTTCCAAACGATATGTACAAGTAAAAATAAGTCACAATTACTGGATAGTTATTTTAATACCCACAAAATAACCCGATTTGGCGTTTTGTTGTAACTAATCTAGTATTAAACCGCCAAATTCTCGGTTTACCCAGTTATTGTTTTTGAGCTGTTAATCTGTTATAGATTTTGCATCTATTTATACGTCAGTTCAAAACCTAAACTTAACTTTTGTCTACTGAACCGCAGAATCCATACTTGATTAAATTAATCCATATTATCAAGTACGAGCTAATTAATCTATGTTTAGGACTATTGAAGATTCAATATTGACTATTGAAGAAAAATGACGTTTAATCTGGTTTTAAGTAACAATTTCATATATTCGGTGTCTATTAATACGAGCATTAGAGTCTGTAAAGTTTCAGTCAAACAACAGGCGCTCGCCACACGTATAGACTTTCGACGTTAACTTTTGAGATTTTCATTTTTTTTCTTCTAAAATTTTAGCAGTTGTTCTAATGATCTCTTATAATTTAAGTTAGATAAATTATTGTACATTTCATTTAGTTCAATTATTCGGTAATAAAAATTGATTAGTATATCTTTAAAAGTAATAATATTTGTGGATACCTTCTAATTGGAAAATTTGATAAAAAAAATGACAATACTGAAAATTTCAGATATTGCGAACTTGTAATTAAAACATTGAATTTTTGACTGAAACTGAAATTCGTTGTTGTCTGAATAAAAATACAAGTGTAGGAACTGGTGCCATCTTTTGACTTTGTTACTGATACGCAATGTAGCATACGTCTATGCTGATAAGATAAATTTACGCTTCAGGTGACGTCGCTCTGATTTTGTTGAAAAAATTAGTTTTAAAATTGCAAAAAAACACTTTAATCATTTTATTTCGTCTACGTCTGATGTATTGCTTTAAGTGCATTTCATAAATAAATAAATATAAAAGACTTGAATAAAAATCCTTACAAATTGCCCATCTGAATATATTGTCATACAATGAAACGTTGGTTGTGGTAAAGAATTGAAATAAAGCAAAAATAATACTACATTAAGTAGTTTCATTTAGTTGTAAAAATTCAATTAAATTTTAAAAGTAAAAAACTTTTGATCGCATAGGAAGACAAGATAAAATTATTTGATGTTAGTTTTATAAGTTTTCATTTTTTAACGCAGCAATAACTATATGGCAGTCGTCATTTCTATCATATTTTTATAACCTGATTTTCTACATTGTTTGCATGAAGATAAAATTGTATGGCATTTTCATATCTTAAAACTCTGAAAAAACATCATTATTCGCAAACATAGCAACAAAAACGTCTGCTGTCTGCTATAATTTTTTTTCTTTGATACAAAATTTGGAAACAAATAGGAAGACATCAAAATATTGATTAGGTTACTTTTCTTTAAATAAATTTAAAAGTTTTTTAAATTACAAAACGCGTAATATTAAGTTGACAGGCAATCTAGCGATAATGTATTTTCATCCTTATCAACCTCTGCTCTATGATAATACCATTAAAAATGTTTAACCTCTACCCACTAACTACTTTATTACGTTGTTACAAATTATAACAAAAGAGCATTTTACAATACGTGTTAACCTAGAAATATCTGGTTTTGGAGAAAAAGGTTCTGAATTTTCAAACGATTAACTATTAGCCGAATGATGACAAATGCTGAACATAAATCTTTCCCATAGACTCCCGTAAAAATGTATCCCGTGCCGCCTGCAGTCATTGGTTTTCTTTGACTTTTATTAGATTACCTCTTTTACTTTATATGCCCTGCATTGCCTGCCGATTGCCACTTCAACTTGCCAATTCTACGAGCTATACCAATGACTTCAGTTTTCCTACGAACCTTTTAATTACGTATTATCATATAGAGTGGATCAAGACCAAATATAACCCTTTCCATGACTCGTTGAGTAACTTGGAATTTCATTACGATGCCAGTAATAAGAGACCACGTCTTATTTCCGTAAATCACCAATACCAATAGACAAAGATTGAAAACTTCTGTCTACAAATATTTGGGTGCTTTGGAAAATATAGCGAAGCCTCCCGACTGCTAACTAGCCTAGTTACGTTCGCCGATTGAGTTATTCCTCAAAGTTCGATTTACCTAATTAAATAGTTTGTCTTAGGTATAAAATAATCAAGAAATTTGGCAGTACAATTTTCAATCTGTGCAGGTATATATACTATATATACGTTATATATTTTCCATGTCATTTAAGACCTATCTATTGAAAAACTCTGCTTGGTTCCAATAGGTGCATTGTGCCAAGGTTATCCATACATTTTTTTGTGACTACTCTGTGATTGAGAAATTAAAGATTAGTGATATATTTGCACTTGATATTGATGCAAAATCCGTTTCAATCCATGAATATGAATACATCTAACCACTGCGTGAAGAGTTTCGGAGAGATTAGGTCTCCATTTGTTACAACTTTCTCGAGCTGAATCGTAATCTAGTCTTTTAATAGGAATGACATGATTGCCTAATTACATAAAGACTTCAACGCCTCAGCATAGTGATATTCAATATGTCAAGACAGTAGCGTAAAATAAAGAACTGCATTATTAATAGCTGCAATAAAGAACTCTACTGTAATTTGCTGTGAGATGTGAATATTTTACCAAGTCCGTCCTATACAGATTTCAGAGAGACTTACATAAGGAATTTGAAAAGTAACCTCGTGATAACAGTTTCACGTATTAAACTAGCATTAATTGTTATTAAAATTTTACCTCGTTTTATTTCATTCTTACTTCTAAACACGACGTAATATGAAATATTTGTATTTACCTCTAACTAATCCATACAGAAAATTTTTGTTTATAACGCTACAGGATTTACATATACTAATAATTTCAATGAATATATTTAGTGTCAAGATCTATAAACTTTTGTAAAAAATTTTTTAACATTTTTAAAATCAAATTTTGTTTATATTAATGAATAAATTTAAAATCCTTTCTTTTACGCGATATTTCTAACTTACAAAAATTTTAAAAATGAATTTAAAAAAGATAAACTTAGAAATATCTTCATAATCTTATGAAATACAACGTAGAATTTTTTACTGAAAACAGAAACGTGATTTAAAAATAATTTTTCCCTAAAAAATTGGAAATCAATTTATTTGGAAGCGAATACGAAAAGGCATGAGTAGAATTATAATTCAATGCTAGACAAAAAATTGCGGAAAAAAATATATACGGGTAAAAGTTATATATTTGATTAAGCTTGGTATGGAATCGTGCTGTGCAAAAGATAAAATTGTTTCATCACTATTTTCAATAGTAGAAAGGCTATGCTTAAACACGCAAACTTAAAATTGCCAAACTGGGTCTGTACATTGAGTATTTCTTACAAATTTATTTGCTTTGCTAATCATATCACATATGTATCAACACCATCAGTTTAAAAAATGATTGCCTGATTCGCATGTCAATTAACTAAATAATTACCTAATTTATTATTTATACAGTTTAATGTACGTAATTGATGCATACGTTTAATGTACGTAATTGATGCAGAGTAGTCACGAAAAAATGTATGAGAATAATGACTTCCATCTAACCAAAATTTCAGTTAAACTCTTCTCGACAAGTGGCCCCGAATCGAGTCTGGGACCCCATGGTTCGTTGAGCGGTCAAAGGCTGTAAGCCTGTAATCAACCCTTACACACCACAGCAACTGCGATTATCACGCATATTTATCGATGTGTTTCAGGTAACCTATTAGTAACAGAAAATAATCAATGGCTCAACAAAATTAGAATTTATGGATTAAATGTGGACACAAAATATACTTGCGTTTATAAACTATATAAAATTTATTGTAAGTCTTACATAGCTTGGTCTTCTAGATTATTTACCCAGTAATGATTATCGTACTGCTCTTAAAGATCCAAGTTGTTGTTAACAGGAGTTTAAAAGAAAAAAAGTGACAAATTCATAATATGCAACAATATGTATATAACTGGTGATCCATTATTCATAAATTTTCGTCAGTTTAGTCTGCGAAAATTTGTTTGTAAAAACAATGCCACCCAAATATATAAAGGTTTAGAAGGAACTAATGTAATTAATTAAAGTTGGCATAATAAAAATATTTAAACAATGATTAATTTAAATATTATGATTCGGCCATTATTTTTACTGTGGTATGACACCCTTAAATAAATTGTTGAGTATATTTAGGATGATAATAAATATTGAAAGTGGGTTTTTTATTATTTGAAAACTATTATAATTCAAGTAGGTTCCAGGGACTTACTATTTCAATTTGTTTTATTCCCATTGCTATTCAATATATATACAATTTTTACTAAATTTCTTTTTGGCTCCGAATATGGAAAATTACATTTTTATGGACGGGATGCCTTATTTCCAAATTCAACTCATTTTCACACAATTATTTGGGACGAAACATTTAGGGCGCGCTGAATGTCACCGAATAAAATTAATTTTGATACTTATTTACAAAATATCTTAATTTACTATCAAAATTTAATTATTTATTACAAACAGTTACATAAATGATGACAAGATGAATTTTAAAATCCACACAAAAAAATTACAAATTTTATGACACGGCACTTTACAACTATGGTAAATTTAATGAAATGTATTTTCATATATAACAAATAATTTACACTGCGGTTTAATTACGATAGCGTGACTGAGCAGTTGAACACAGTGAGAAAGTAGATAATTCCTTCATAAATGTTTCTTCCTACACAAATATGATGATTACACCAGTTAAAGTAGGTTTAAGGAGTGAAAATGAAGTAAAAAAAGGACACGAAAACATTAAATTTTTCATCAAAAATTAATTTAATAAGTAAAATATCTCCTCTTAACTGGTAAGTATAAAAACCCACTACTTGAAGAAATGGGTAGTATTTATCTCATTGTCTCATGTGAATTTGAAATTATTGGAATAGATTCTAATTTATTAAAACTAAGTTTATGTATGGTTCATTAATTAAAAAACACCTTAAACTATATAATGAAAAGCTTACTTATCAAACTGTTATTTATAAGCGAAAAATCGATTGGTCGTTCAATAATAATATTTTAACAATACGAAATAACCGATCAAGTTGACGTCAAACAACCTCAAGTAGTTCCAGTTTCAAAATTTTATTTTAATTTACTGAAGATACTTGCTTCTTTTCTGCGGTAGAACTTGTAAAAATTATGATGTTTATAACTTCCACCATTGAAAATTTCGTTGACAAATATCTTCTCCCCAGTGTCGCTGCGGCTGTCGCGTTATATATCACTACGTGTTTGTACATCTCACAAATATCAATATAAATTAAAGTATTATACTGATATATTATGCAATAATCCACCTAGAAGTTAGCTAATAGATGGTCAGAGAGATCTTCCATTTTATATGTGTATATATTGAAGCACTTTCGTATATAAATGAAATAAATAATATTACTAAATCTATTTTTGTAAATGAAAATCAAGAATGATTATTTGCAAACTTGAAATTAGTCTGTGCCATTTTTTTTAGATATTATATATAACTTGCTTTAAAAAATTGTTCTTTGCAGCTAGTAATATATAATATCTAAAAAATATCTCATACGAGTATGTTGCTCTTGATTATAAACTATTGTCATACCAAATTTCATCAAAATCTGTTTAGCAGATTTTAGTTGTTTGACGCACAAAATAAGGTACAGACAAAAATTCCAAAAAAAGTTTTTCCGTCTTCTAATATCATTTTATGAGCTAAATCTTGCATTCTTTTTCAAATGTTTTTCATCAGTTTCTTTGTGAATTAATTTCAACCAAAAGTTTTATATTTTATAGTTTTTGTATCTAAATTAATGTCAAAATAATAAAAAAAATAGTTTCATGAACTTACAAGTTTTAATGAAGAATTTTAAGTCTTACGGTGTTGGAAGATTAACGTAACATTTTTTTTAATCTGATGAGTATTGTAAAGGCCAAGAATGCAGAGTAAGATAAATATTTTTTTTTAAATATCCACTTCAAAAGTACAAACTGTCATGCGAGGAAGTAATTCTAACCTCTGGTGAGATATGATGTAAAAATGATATCATATTTATATTTAACGCCGTTTATCGATTGTTACCTTATTCGTATCTAAAGAAGAGAAAACCGAGTATTAATACGATCATCCATGTATCCGTTCATCTGTCTCTATATGCGGTACAATCGTTTTTCCCAGACAGATTCTAAGGTAGGAACAACATATAATTTGGCATAGAAATAAAGTATATTAACCTCCATATATTTTATTTACTTTGATCCTAATATTGGAAGTCATTATTAAAAAGGGGAGAAATGTATAATTATCATATTAAAATGTTGCTATCTTTTAATAATTAATGATTACATCAATTACTCATATAATATTTGAATTTGAATTGATAAAATAAAAGAGATAGTCTAACATAAAAATTCAAAGTTTTCATTATAAAAGTTGTACTCGCATAGTCATTTTGTTACATAAATTGAGAACTAAGATGCTTAGTACGTAAAAGTCAAAACAGAATAACGCAAATAACCTCATATTTCACCCAAATTGCTCTTCTTTCATAATTCTACGAATTCGAAATATGAGGGACGACACCATTTTATATATCGGAATAGCCATTTTAATTACCACAATATTCTAAGTACGGCACTAAAAGTGAATATATAGAGTATATTGAGAATCTATATGAATTTTATATGGCTGCCTTATAAAATAGTGATCACCAGTAATAAATAACTTCTATTTGTGTAATGATATTTCTTTTCAGGTGATAGATGCGTTTAAGTAGCAAGTTGAAATATTTCAGAAAAAAATTGTTAAAAATACAAAGGTTGACGAGACACGAGCTGTGAAAAAAGTTTCGACAAATCTCGAAAATTGGTCGAGTGATAAAGGTAAACTAAATGATTAGATAAAGATGGAAGCACTGAATCGTGTTGTTGTTTAAACCCTTTTATCCGTAATTAGATTTCACACTACTCTATTATACGTATACCCAACCTTATACAAACTTTGCGTAGTTTATTATGTATAACCTGACAGCATGAAGAGTATTACACAGATAAGACACTTATGATTTAATATTAAATATATTATATAATTATCACGTGTTTTTTTTACTTATCAAAGATGCCAATACTAAATGAAAGCCTAGTAAGGCTTAAGATACCTGCGTTAATATAATCATACAAAGTAAATACTCTTTTGTATTCAATTCAAAAAACATTATTTTAATTCATACAGTGTAGATAGTCGGTTATGTAGTTTTCATGCATACAATCACACATACTCATGCAACTGTGAAAATTATATGTCAATCTGCAACATCACTGAATTTTCAATAATATAATTCTCGTCAACTCTATTGAAGACAATTTATAAAATTACCAATTCAGGCTTATGTTTTTTTACCATTACTCATATTGAATATATTTGGCGTTCATTTTTAACAAATTCATTATTCACAATTAAATGAAACTACGTGATGTAGTATTACTTCTACTTTCTTTAAGTTCTTTACCTCGACCTAGGTTTTGTTGTATTAGAACATCTTTAGGTGGGCTATTAGCAAAGATAGATTATAGCCCACCTGAAGATGTTGTAATACAACGAAACCTAGGTCGCGGTAGAGAACTTAAAGAAAGTAGAAATGATACTACATCACGTAGTTTCATTTAATTGTAGACCATTAGTCATATTAATAATAACATGACCCATTTGAGAATTAGAATTTTCCAAACGATGCAATACTTGCTGCATCGTCATTAATTAAATAAGAGAGATCAGACGACGTGTATTTAATATAATCTGAATCAGACCTACTAATTTTAGTAATAGCTGAGGATATTATGAAAATAATAATGATCATAATAATCAAATGGAAAATTGATAATTAAAATATAAAGGTTCTGACCCAACCTAGCTGCTATGTTTTCAGTGATTATCGGCACTCTGGGTGAGAGCCAAGAAGACCTAAATAAGAACTTAAACAATAAACAAAACTGAAAAGGGACACACTGCTAGAATCTACTTGCAACAAATGCTGATACATATTTATGCCCTTCCCCTGGAATGATGCCAAAAAGTTAAGATATCACATACCAACATATCATCTGATGATATTTTGAACTGGTAATGTTAATAATGATAACAATGACAACAAAAATAATAGCAAAACTAGTCACTCTTTCATATTAGTCATCTTCTATTTTGCATTAAAATATTTACTGTCGGATACATCGAACTGAATAAAACCCCAAAACTCAATAGTATTGAACAAAGTATAAAGCATTACCCAGTAATGATAAAGCTCTCCTCGGAACGTATGCAATATCAGAATGCCGAAGACTTGGCAACGCTCGTCATCTGTTCTGTAAAATATAGGCAAAAACCTAAGCAAAAAGACGACAATAATGATAATCATTATAATAATAATTATTATAGCCAATACTGTCCATTCAGACTTATTTCTTTGTGGAGAAATGCTTCATAAAACTTTGTTTGAATCGCATTCTTGAAAATGGCGTTAAGTGGTTTTCACACTTTTTTCTGAGAAAGGTTTAGTGCCAATATTTTTAGATTCCGCTGTTTAAAATATTACTACATTCGTTTATCCACTGTTTAACATGTATTGCAATATTATTTCATGATTTATATCTCGATATAAAAGATGCACGTGGAAAGTTCTTGAAATTACATTTTAATGGTAAATACCAGTGCAATACCCTAACTTGTACATGCATTGTTATATATCGATATAACAAATGAATATAAAAAGTTTGTGAAATTACATTTTAATGGTAAATACCAGAGCAATATTCTAATTTTTACATGCATTGTTATATCTCGATATAACAAAAGCAACATTTGTAAAATTACATTAACATTTTGTAAAATTACATTTTAATAGTAAACACCAGAGCAATAGCCTAACTTTTATATGCATTGTTATATCTCGATATAACAAATCCATATAATAATTTTGTGAAATTACATTTTAGTGGTAAAAACCAGAGCAATAGTCCAAACGTCATTTACACATTAGGACCAGACAGACAATTTTAAGATCATAAATAAATTATTTCAAAAGATGATAACTTCTTTTAATTATATATTTAAATCTATTTTATTAACCATTTTTTACTCATATACATCTAATTTGCCAGATATACTTTATAAAGGACTAATGACGGACAGTCGCAGACTATTAATTTGTCTGCTTTTCTCTTTTTTTCTTTCTGTTGAAAATTTATTGAATACATATCTCGTTTGAGATGATAAGATAGGGGTTAAAAATGTTTTTTCTTTCTAAGATAAAGATAAACGAAGACCGTGAATATAAATAAAAGGATAACCTATTTACCAGTTTTATTGAGGTACAGACTAATTTAATTTTTATTTTTTTTAAATATTAATTTAAGGGTTAAATTTATTTTACAATGGAAGTTCAATCAAGTAGTTTGACATGTTAGGGGCAGAGACATGACAATATTATTTATTTTTCTTTTTCCAATATTTCTTAGTTTACAAAGTATTCTTAATTATTTCTTGTAAAATTGCTCGTTACGATATATATAATTAATAGAATATTCATGTCGTACACTAAAATATTCGTTGATTTCTTTTGAAACATTCGAGATTTAAAATATTATTAATTAGCATTTTGAATTTTCATCGAATTAAATTTATGATCAATTAATATCATTAAATAATGATGCCATCATGAAAACTCTTTGCTTCAACATCCATATTATTTAATTTTTACGAACTTTCGGAATGAAATTTTTCTGACAAATTTATTTATGTACACATTATATAAACAAATTTAGGTAATGACTATTTCCTTTCATTTGTAATGTAAGAACCAACACAAAATATTATCGCGTTCTGATTATACATTTTCTAATTCGCAATACACGTAATAAATAAATATATGTTTAATGCTATTATTTGAGTAGAACACTCTCGTACTCCTTATAGTTTTGAATATAACAGTTAGGTTATAATCATTTTTATACCAAAATCTATGTTTTTATCAAAATAGCTTTTAAAAATATAATAATTGCTTTTTAGATATTATTCATAAATAAGTCATTTTTATTAGCTGTTAATTTTTATAAACGAATTTTAAATGGAATGAAATTTGCAATAATATTTTGTTCCTTTATTTCCCTCATTCGTTTTATAAATTATTGGCTAATTTAGAAATATTTTAAAAGCTTTATAATATTAAACATTTATAAACAATAAAAATCGCTAAATATTTTTTTTATTTAATAGTGTAAACATGAGGTTGAATTTGCTATGACTGTTAAATCATTATGCTAAAATTATAAATAAAATATCAAGGGTACAGGTTACATAAATTGTCTTTGTCTTGGAAATTCCCAGTAAATAATAAAATAGAGTAGATCGAACGGAAAGATGTGGCACTAATTTTTATATTTATTACAATTTATAAACGTCCTCTGACTCCAGGATTAATATAACTAGCAACCTGTGGCCACAGCTCCGACTAAAATAAAGAAGCTGCGAGTAAAACATAAACGCTGCAGGGTAAATGCCCGCGTATTATAACATCACGGTAGACCACTTGCTTTTTTTCTTCCTACTACTTGCTACTACTTGCTTTTCTTCATGACTTTTTCATTTCTTATTTTAGCTGGTATATTTTTTAATACTATTTGTATTTGGTAGGTCTATGTCGACAATTACTATTGATAATAAAAAAAAATTTCATTTTTTAAACAAAATTGTAATTTAGTGAAAGAGTTATATTGTGGGCTTTTTACGATATTCTTGCTCATATGACGTATTTATAAATGAAATTAATTTTTCTTGACAGATTGAAAAATGTACTATTTTCTAATTTAGTGAAATCATTATTTTTTTATAATAGCTTTAGATGAAATGAAATGGCAAAGAAAACGAATAATTTTCAAAAGATTATGGTTTCAGGTCTTACTCAAAAAATAAACAAAGTATTTCGTATAAAGCTTCTCATATTCGTTGGACTCGGCATGAAATTTTAATTCGTATTTTAAGAACAGAGTGATCTTTTAGAATTTTAGATACAATTTGATTTATTAATATAACATGTATCTAAATCCAATAAGAACATTTTAAATAACAGTTACTTGTTTCTCCTAAAATAAATTCTCTTAAATGGAAGAAATCATTATGATCGTAGTGAATTCTGTAAGATTTTAATGAGACACTTGCCTGAAATATATTACTTATTCATAGACCAGTTGCATAAATACAAAAACGAAAATTTCTTGCAATATTTGGCCTGCATTATTTTCTTACAAAGTACACTCACGTGAAATACACTTGTGAAAGGTAAGATATTAAATATTACCGACGACTACGTGCAACAGACCGCCTAATAATAATTTTCTAAAAATACCTGATTAATTATATGACCCTAAATTGAAATTAACTATTTAGACAATTGCTGCTCGTCTATCTACAATTAAAAAATGAGGTTTTAAAATGGTTATTCGTTTTTTAAACTACTTTTTCTATGACCAAAATCAGTAAAGAATTTAATGCAACACGTAAGAGAAACTAAAATAACTTAAATAGTGCGCGAGTCGCTCTATGAACACGAGTCATATAATGTCCGTAATCACCGATTCCCCCCCTCATATGTAAAAGATGCCCACAGGACTTAGACGCTGTCGAGAATACAAAACGTACATACCATCTTATTGTTTATAGAATTCATTTGATAATTTCATAGGATATAATGATTTTCTGTGTTCACTTATCTGCAAACGTTTTTAATATTTTTAAAAACGTTTTAACTCTTTTAAATAATATTATTATCCCCTTTTCCCCGAAAAGTTATTTTTAGCCTTTCTGTAATTGCCAGATATAAGGAATGATAAAAAGTGGTGTTGAATTGAATTATTACAGTTATGTGCACATTGAATGCTGTAACCTTAGAATCTTTTAAAAATAACAGAATAAACATTCACAATTAAATGAAACTATGTGATGTAGTATTATTTCTACTTTCTTTAAGTTATTTCTAAGGACTTAAAAAAAGTAAAAATAATACTACATCACGTAGTTTCATTTAATTATGAATAATAAATTTCCACAAAATTAACGACAAATATATTTAAGATTAGCTTATTACTAAAACAAACAATTGTATATAAAACAATTGTGTATAGCATGTAAAGGGAAGGGGCCGGAAATATTACTTACACGAGTTCCCAAAATATTTTAAAACTTTTTTTTATGAAGAAACCATTGATGCTGTTTTTATAGAAATCTGCGTTGTTTCTGGAGACAATTTTGATTTTGTTTCTATCTTATGTGTTACTTCAAAATATTCTTACATTGATACAATTTTAACTTTTGTACCTATCAGCAGCAATTTATTATTATATTCTACATTTTTATTCCTTGCTTATATCCTCAAAAATACGGAATAGATTTTTATATTCTTTTATTTCCAAATATGCTTGCAAAACAGTAAGATAAATAAATTTTAAGGTTATGAATACGTCCACCCATATAGAGAGAATTGAAGATGCAAAAATAGATACGAATATCTAACGTTATTTAAAATTTTAAATTTAATTTTAAATTACGAAAAAGTTATTTTTTCAGGAATTTCAGTAGATCCATATTATACTATCTTCCACTAAACTAAATATTCATTATGCACCAAGAGTACAATTTCTGCACAATAGTGTGGTATAAAAATGATAATAAACTCAATAGAAAATATAAGCTAAAATGATGCTTCAACATAAATAGGATGGCTTCTCGTTAAGTGACTCTAATTTATATCTAACACAATATAAATTTGTACTTCTATTTCATGTTTAATAACTTCAGGACCTGCGACCAAGGTTAAATACAATTAAGGATCTTTGAATAAAATATAAGTTACGCACCGAGGAATCGTTGATTTGATGATGGCCTGGTCGATATTCGTTAAAAGCTGTTGCTTTGCTTCTTTATTAAGATAGTATTTTATTTGTAAAAGGTAAATTATTTCTTGGCAATTATAATTCCACTAAATTGAAAATATATTTTTATATTTTTTACTGCATTTTTTCTGAATATTTTAATCTTTATATTGATTGTTACCTTTTTCATTTTATAAATGTTAAAAATTAATTTTTATACGGAAATATGACACATCAAATTTCTAAAGATTTACGGTACATAGCTTTAATTGCGAAATGTAAATTCGTTTGATTGATTTGTTGAAAATGTTTAATTACAAATATTTCATGTGCCAGAAATTATATAAATATTTTTCGTTCATTTTCTCGGTTGAACGAATTTTGGTGTTGAAAACAGTTTTGTTATCACACGTTTACGTGGTTTTCTGTGTTTTATATTTTTCAAATTTTATTTTTGAAATTCATAAGACAAGTTGCCTGCTTTTATCACATTTTTTCATATAAACCATATAATACGCAAAAATGAAACCTGATATACATGCTGGAATTATGGTTACCAACAACTGTAACTATATAAAATGTTACATTTTCAATACGGATTCCGCGGAGGATTTTGGAAATCTAAGAAAGCCACTAAAATTATTTTTGTATTAAATATAACTTATAAGAATTTAAGAATAAGCTACTTCCAATCCAAAAATTATAATTTATTTTTCAAAGTTTTTAATATCTCTTATCGTATAAGTCACTACCTTTCATCGCAATCTCATTAGGAATGAAAAAAGTAAACATTGTCGTTATTCAACCTCATCAATTATTATTCAGTAAAATTAGAAAAAAATCGTCCATGGTAGCTAATTTGAACAAAATTCATTGCTCCATTAGGTGGAATAGTTTGCACAGAAAACATTACATCGGTTAATTTTGCTTCATAATTTGTTAGCACAAATGTGAAATTGGTAATAATTGTCGCCAAAAGTGCTCAGCTATATTTAAGCATTTTTCATAAATTAAGATCTCAATAATTTTATTACAAAAAATCAGAATCTTTTAAAGTATTTTAATAAAAATATTAGGCTTGCATAAATGATTAATATATTTGTATAATCAATGGCACGATTATGATAGACAACATATACAAGACTTTCTCGAATTACACAAAGGTTTATAAAAGGTTTTGTGCTGTTTTTTTTCACCATTTATAAATAAATCTGGTTTATACAATGATGGCTAAAAATATCAGCGCGTAACATATATTCTGTTATGATTTAGAAGCAGGTAATAATTATTTTGTTACCATATAAGAGCGCGTGACAAATATTCTCTTACCCCCCTTCGTTTGTATGAAATACTAATATCACAAAAAGTGTGTTTGGATGTTTGATATTCAATAACGCCTAAAAAGGCTAGACGAAGATTTTTAAACCTTGCTACAGATTCAAATAATGGGTTATGATTCAAATAATGGGTTAACAATTATGGCTAATTAGCACAAGACTTGGAGGAAAATAACGTTACATTTTAAGGACCTCTCATTAGCATTCTAAAAAGGTCATCGGAAGTTAAGATATTTATTTCCAACCTCAATATGACTATCCTTTTTATATACGTACTATCATGACTCAATCTGTTCCATTACAGTTGTCACGTAGCGCTATAAAGAAGTCATAGTTTTTGTTCATTTTATTTAAGTATAAAATTTCTATTAAGTATAACGTCATTAATGAGAAGTTAGTAAGGTTTAATTAATTTCTTAAAGGTTCTTAGCCTTAGATTTTTAATCTATCGTTTTTTATGTCTCTTTAAGTTTATATTAATTTTATTAAATATTATTTCTTCCGCTGGCTTTAGTTTTGAAATTTTTATGGTTAACCAATTTATGTAGAATAACCGAAGTTAAGCAGCAGCAGTTATGATTATGATTTTAGGAGAAATGCATTCTTATTACTTGTGTATTGTATTTGAATAAAAACCCAAGTGTTTTGTAACACAATTTTTTCAAGTTTATGAAATTTTGGTATTTATTAATTTTTGACTTGTATTATTGGCTTTTTCTTTTAAAAATTGTTATTTCTGACTAACAGATATAATGATAAACAGTCATTTATGATTAACTGAAACTGCACAATAGCTCAATGAAAGGAATGGAAGTAATGTTTAGGTGAAATTGGATGATAGAGATCATGGGAAAAATTAAAGTGGATAGTCAATTTAATATTTATGTTACATCTTGATATGAATTTTTAAGTCACTTCTCGCTATGAACGCATTCATGGCAAAAAGTAATTAAAAACAAACGTTCGTTTTTTTTTCAGAAGAATTTGTTGCAATTTTTATAAAAAAACCTACATATTTAAGAAATAGATATGTGAAACTGACGGTTTAACTTCAAATATAAAGCTGTGAGAAATTTCGTTTATTCTTAAAAAGACAAAATTAGACAGACATTCATGATTTATTTAAAAAGTGTTAACTGTTTTTCAAACATATTTGACATATAGCTCTATAATAAAGTTGAATTGGCAATTTATATTTTTAATCTTTCTTTTTTATTTGATACTAACTGACCCTGTAGCCCTATGAAACAAAGCGCAGTCTGTCGGGTCGAGATTTTATGATTTTCTTTTTTGGTGCAACCTGTATATATTAGTTTATTATATCCTTGGGTATTTTTAAAAAAGCAGGCACCATTACTCAAAAAATATTTATTAGTTCTTCGTTAGAAAACCATTTATATACATTAATTAGAGTTTTACTATTTTTGTGATTTTCTTTTTTTGACACTGAATCCATATACATTGATTTATTATATCATGAAGTATTTCGTTAAAAATTAGACACCTTTATCCGGGAAAGTCGCATTAATCGTTTGTTAGAGAACCATTTACATATATTATTTAGAATTTAATTCATTTTTGTTTGGCCTCCTTCTGTCCTATCCATTTTAAAAATCAAGGAGGTATCATCGACAGAAAGACCAATATAGATGAGGAACAAGAAAATATATTACGATGAACAGTAAATAATTAATATAAACGAGAAACAAGAACGGATCCAGTACAGTCCTCGAGGCGCTTCCAATTTCATAATATATTCTTTCGAATTAATGCCATTAATTTCGACTCGTTCATTAGATCGACTGTAACTCCCTTAATACCGCAATGTCTGACCTTATTGCTAAGTGCATTATGATTTACGCAATCAAACACCTTAAAGAAGTCAAAGATAACCTCTAGAGCAAACTGCAAATTATCCTAGTCTCTATAGGTAGATTTAACGAGATGAAATATACTGGATCTTGCGTCCACGCAATTTTACTCTATTTACAGTTCGGATTCATCAGAGGAAGATCTTCCTCTGATGAATCCGAACTGTAAATAGAGTAAAATTCTATGGTAATTCTATGAAAAAGTTAATTTAATATAAGTTTTTTAAAAATTCTATTCGGAGCAGACAACCGGTAATTCCTGGGTTCGCTCCTTCAACCCGCCTTAAAATGGAAACAATTTTACAGTGTTTCATTAAATCGGAAAATTGCCTTTGTCAATAAATATATTAAATAGAAGTGCTGATTATGGAGCAATATATTATAATATCTCTATATGTAACAGAATTAAAATGAAAGTACTACTAGTCAACATTTTGTTTTAAGGGCCAAGAGGTCAGAAGCAAGGTCTCTTATAGATAGAATAGGAATATTCGAAAAACCGTCTTGAACTCACTGGCTAATAATTTTTGAACTGAATCTATTATGTCATTTCGTTTCAATTTCATTGTTTTGTAAATATTTTTTTTGTTAGTTTTAGAATGGATTATTTTCCGTTTAACTTTAGGTTTGCTATTAGACAATTTAATTGTATTACTAATGTTTAAAGATTTTGCTAGAAGACATGAAAATCATCACATACCCGTAACATGTTCATTAACATTTAGTTTACTACAATTATCTTCTAACATAGATGAAAAGAATCTTTTTAGATTATATCATGTGTTTATAGGACGTGATGTAATGTATAAATTCCTTTCTAATATAATCTTTCACACACGTTCGATAGACAATTGCGTGTTATCTTCCTTTTTTTTGAAGTTCAAGTCTTTATAATGTAATATAAATGAGCCTTCTCTTTGACATCACAAGTTATTAAACTTACTAAATACTGCGAAATTATATCAAATTTCATATTATTGACTTTAAGCTATATTTCAGCAAAACGTAATACTTCAGTGTTGTATTTTTCAATAAGTAAATCAATGTATAGATTTTGTCTGAGAGGCGGCTTACTTTTTTTTAAATGAATATGAAATTATTACAATACTTTTCTGTTGTTTTGCTTAGTGGTTTTAGATATTATCAACAGTATTATCCTGCTAAATATTACGTCGTTATCATAAACCTGAATTGTAATATTTATAACTGAATCAGTCCAATAAGTTAGTGATCTAGCAATGTTAACTAGGTAAATATATTTTAGATGTACACATCGTATCATTAGTTCATTTCAAATTACTACCAAAATTATTAATGTAAAAACCCAGAAATATTCTTTATAACATGTTAAGTATACATAATCATGTTCAAATAACACGTGAAAGAGGCCTTTTTCTATTCCATCCGTTTAAATAACAGTGTATATTTTGTCATCTGAAAAACTATCGCATACGGTAATGCTTCAGAGTGAGAGTCAATGCAGTTGGAATAGTCATTACGTTTGTACAAGTGATTTTTAATTATGGACTCAAAGCGCTCCGTATGATAGATAAACAATTCCACTAAATAACTTATAGCCCTAATATGTTCCTTCATCCCTTTTTGAGCGGTGTCATAAATTTACACAAATTTATTTATATGATTTTCGAAATTTGAAATATCTCTGGCTATATTCTTAAAATGTTAGCTTGTAATTTTTCATTTTTTAATTACATGTTTTAAGTTCCTCTAGCAATCCCATTCGTTCTTTTCTTAAGTGAACATTCATATAAAACACCTGGTTCTTAATTATTTTTTGGGTTTTTTAAATATATTTTTAATTTTTTCCCCTCTCTTAAATTTGTAGTTATTAATAAAGGGACACCTGTCCAACATTTTACAGAGGAATATTCAGTTGTTAAGTCTACAGTATAAATGGACTTATTAGATACAAACTCTGAAATGGCAACATGAACAGCTTCTGCCAGTAAAAGTCCAGTAAGTCGACCAAAACGAGCTCAAGGTATGTAGATTAGTGATATTTTAATACATATACACTTGGTATTGACAGTATGCTATATAAAGTTATGGCCATATGAAATTAGCAGTAACAAGTGCGTTATTGTCTTGAGAACCGCTAAAACAGTTCGAATAAAACTAGCAAATTTACCCTGAATAACTGATGTACGTCTTAAGAACAGTAAACTAATTCTTTAAAAAAAAATCAGAACAATTCGTTTAAAGTACAATAAAAAATAAAAACTTTCAAACATTCGAGTCCTATTTCAGAAATACAAAAAACACTAAGTATTATTCAAAATTTGGTTTTATAAAAATACGATCCTAGTTTTGTATATTAAAAAAAGGAACATTAATATTATCAATGGTTCTGCTTCATAGGAGCAGAACCTAAAACCAATGAAGATTTTAAATTAAAATAATAATAAAATAACAAAATATATTTTACAAAGCCTTTTAAAAAAAAGGTTTTTTTTGTATAATATTGCAAATAATTATTGATTTTTGACACTGAACCATTTGTATAGTTCTGTAGACCAAGGGCAAAAACGGAACTCTCATAATTTTGTCATGAACGCTCGTCTATCTGACCATCCTTGTCTATTAAAATCTTTTGGTTTATATACTTTCGAACATTTAGAATATAGAATTATCAAAAAATATCACCTTGGTAATATCACCGTAGGATGTGCAGTTGTGCAAAAATCACGCCTTTAACAAAAAATTAAAAAATGATAATGTGATATTTCATATCTAAATATGTATTCTATTATTAATTTTGATAAATTATATAGTCTTGTGCGGACATCGTCATTTGCAAAAAATATATATTTTTTGCAAATGACGATGTCAACACAAGAAATAGTTGCTTGTATAGGGAATATGTTTTAAAAATAAATAGAATTATAAAATTACGTATTTATGATAAAATTTCGCTAAGTGAATCTTGATGAGCGGGAAAATTTATTATACAACTTAAGAGTTTTTCAATTTTTCACACGGTTTATTTCCAATTTTGTGAGCTCATAATAAGATATCACATGCGAGCATATGATTATTAATTTATTTTCAAAAAGGACGAACGAATTAAAATATATTAAAAAAAAACAAATACCTGTCAAACTCCTATCATCATAACGAATAGATAGTTTTTGCGTCTTAGTTATAATTCGATAAGGTTCCAAATGTCCAAAGGATAAAAAAGAGAAAACTTTTGAATATGGCTTTGCAAAGAAAAAAAAACAATGATTGGTATACCAATGCTAAGACTGTCAAATATTCAAAACATTTTGAAGGAAAGTTAAACCATTCTTATAAAAATTGTAGCTGCTTATTAACAAATTCTACAATTCTGTTACTGTTCTAATTCCAGCTTTACATTTGGATGCAAACCTTGTATCCTAATTTAATAAGAAACATGTTATACTATTAATTTATTATTATACTACTATTACTACTTTTATTAACTATTCCTCTTATATTAAAATATCGTAACCGTAATTATTTATGGGTTAATTTTTCAGCTTGATGAAATTAATGAAAATATGGAAAAAAATTAACAGGAAAAGTAACATGAGTGGCAATTCATTTATTTTATTTCATATCAAGCCATTCGGTAGAAACGCGTAGTCCTATCTCACATTTAGTGGCTTTGCAATGCCGTATTTTATTTTCAACTTTCGAACCACACGAAATAATACAAATAATGTAAACCGTGTAAATTTGGGCACCGAGAAAAGCTAATAATTCGAATATCTAATTAAAAATATCTAAATATATTATTATTGAGGAGGTGAAGGGTGAAAAAATAACTGATATTTCTAATGCAACCACTGACTGAGGATAATATCATTAAAGAATACGATACCGATTTGGAGGAATAAATCGCGAGACAATCGCAAGAATTTTTTAAAGCTAAAGAGATTTACTCATTAGAAAAGATTGAACCGGTACTGGCAGAAAGAAATAAAGCAAATTCCGTTTGCCGGAACAAGCTAGAAAAATGAAAAGCACCTCGGTTCATAAATATGCAAACATGAAAATGGACGAAAATTTAAGACTAAACGTGTTATATATTGACAAAGCTAAATCTGACCCGAAAAGCATTATATAAGTTGCAGTAAACATTAAGGAAAACGATTTTTACCAACTAGATATCAAATGTGGAGTATTGAAGCAGTTTTACACACAAAATTTTGCACAGAAGACTTTATCAAGGTAGAAGAAATTACTAAAGTTAAAAAAGTGAGTCTTTGAGAATTTGTCAGAAAACTGTCATTGACCGAAGGGCAATGATTTGAAAATACAACTGCCTAAAAGTGTTCTACGAAGAAGAACGCTTACTCATCAGGATTACTTGGTAATTCTAAATATAACAATAGCTTGCCCTGTTGTATTGAATGAAATATTTTTTACCAAATGAGAAGAATTGTTGACTGATTAATTTAGCCAACAAATATATTCTAATTTGTAGGAAGATTTTTTTTCATTTTACTATTCATAACGCGGGAAAATATTTTACCTACTAAAATTAAAGTTCTCCTGTTATTATTTTTGCTTACAAAGTCATTAATATACTTGTTTTTTTTACTTGAAACGGCAGTGGTTAATTTTTATTTTTGTTATTATTTGGAGAGCATTGTTAAAGTTCATCTTTAAAAAAAGTGCTATTGCGAATAAATGCAACGTTCAAACCTAATTTTCCCATATTATCATAAATTATTTTGAAAGTGTTTAAAATTATATAGATACTTTACTATTTAATAAATAATCAAAATACTAAATGTTAATAATAATTCAAGAATGATAAGCCTAAAGAATATATATATGATGCTTGCGAGAAGAAAAAAATGTTTATATTTCCTTTACTGTATACTTATCAAGAAATATCTATTTTAAAATGATGTTTTGAAATGAGGTAGATAACTTCATTATAAATAGTAATTCATAACAAATAGTAAGTTCTTAAACAATCAAGTCATTAATTGATCAAATTCAATATCGATATCAGGTCACTTGATAATGCTGTCAATTGATAATGCATCCCTATATCCTTGACAAATGATCATGTGCTGCCTACCACCCCTCCGGCATCCGGTTTCACAAGCACTGCGCAGAATTAAAAGATTTTTTTACATTGGCCCTGTTATGTGTTCTTTATTGGGAAGAGTGGTCGTACCTCTATGTATAAATATATGTATATATAAAATAAATTTTCTCTCATTTACCTTTTATTTTATTTTTGGACCACATTTGCAAAATATTAAGTTTAAATTTACATCTTTTCCCATAATAAAAATTTGGAAAAAATTCAAATAGTAACATTTTATTAGCTTTTTATAATAAAGTAATTTGGGTTAACTTGCATTTACAATTTTATGATGCATAGATACTTATGAACTTTATTTTGAACGTGCCCAAACGCGCATTTGACCATTTTTAGAGTCCCGCAGTCAACTAGGCAAAAACACAAGCCTTATAATTTCGTCCCGTGCTACCCGTCTGTATGTCTATCCGTCGCTCTGTCCGTATATCAGAGCCATTTTATTCGGAGACTGTTGGTACTGTATACATAAAATTTGGATGATTGGAGACTTCTACGAACCGCTATACAATGAAATGTGAAAAAAGAATAATATTAGTGGAATTATGCAGAAAATAATATTTGGGGTGGCAATCCAGACATACAACTGAGGGATGAAAAAAATTCAGTGAACATAGACATGTATCGTATAGTGTCGTTAGATAGGTTTTAAAAAATTATACGAGGTTCGAAAATAAAAATCTTAAAAACCGTATCCCTCTAACATTTAACTAAAGTGTGTAAAATTTTGAAAAAAAAGATAAGGGAGTAGAATTTGGAATAAAGTTTTATAGAAAATTAATTTAAGATATGTTGTGTAGTTTTTGAAATATCAGATATTTTCGGTAGCGACCACAGCAATAAATTTATTTTTCACATATCTTTCAGAAACACAAACTTATTAGTTTTATATTGTTTGCCGCTATCAAGCCCACCTTTTAATAAATAGTCTCTTATTACTTAACCTTCCAATGACTTATAAAAAAAAACATTTAAACTCTCTTCGTCCAATTTTTGTACCACCTATTCTTTTGATTGTTTTTTCCACTTTCAACTGCAAATAAAAGAACACATTATTTAACCAACAACGTACATATATAATATTGTAAATTAATAAATGAATTTTTCGGTTTGTAATAATTCCTTCATCATAACTACATACTACACAGAAAGTATTTTTCTTTAGATTACCTGTAAAATATTATGATAACAATTAAATGTAACTTATTTACATTACTACAAAATTAGTTAATCGATTCACAACGAGAAAACCTTCATCTTGATAAAATCATAAGTAAACTTACTAAATGTTATTTTTATTAATGTTACCCTTTATTAGGAGCCGGGCCGTATGATGGCGATGTTTTTTCCGGTTTCACTAGGTTTGCCATTCTCTACATGCCGTGGCTTCTTCAATCCGATTGTCTAAAAAGAAAATTCAATTATTAGCGACTTCCTTGTTGTTGATTATTAAAACGGGAATGAAATTTTGATGAGTTTTAACAATTTTAACATTAAAACATACAACCGTTTCTCGTAAGTGTAAACTTTCCATGAAATAACGCATAGCTAAAACAATTAGTTTAATAAAAACATGATGGTTCATGCAAAAGCGTCTCTTATTTACATGTAGCAAAACATTAATTTGTTTTTCTGTTTCAACTTTAATATCACCACTAACCTGCGAACAAGGCTGAATACAATTAGGGATCTTTGAATAAAACATAAGTTAAGGGTCCGGGGAGTCACAGTTTCGATGAAAGTCTAGTAGACATTCTTTAGAAGCTATCACTTTACTTTTTGTGTTAGGTAAGTTATTTATTGGTTATTATGATCGCAGTAAGTCGTAGTTACTAGTTCTGTTTTACTTATATAATTGTTTCTAAATGGGTTAGTATTTGCATCGATTATTATTTTTTTTGCCTTATAAAAGTTGAATACCACCGTAAATATTAAAACTTTATAGAAAAAACTTAGTGACAGCTTTATCTTACTATAGAAGTGCAACATAAGCAAATTAAAGGTATTTTTCTTACAAAAATTGGCAATTTATTTAAAAAAACATTTGCCATTTTCATCCGTTTAATCGTTAGTGGTTAATTTCGTATAAACATTAAAATCATTTAACAAGTGAAGTAGCTTTTCTATTGAAATACCCCACAAAATAAATTGTTTCCTTTTTAGTTACCCTTTTAATGTTAAAATTAGAACAAACATTTAATTTTAATATAAGGAGTAAACGAGAATTATATTACTACTTATATTACTACTTAATTATATTACTTTTATTTTTAGTGTTTTGTATTAAATATACTCTGGTTTCGCGGTTCTTTTTTTTCGGGGACCGTCTTATCTAGAAAGTTACAGTCTGACATACCTGTAGAAAATTATGGCACAATCAAAAACGTAAAATAAATAAATATGTTACAATTTATTCATAGAAGGTAGTTGCATTAAACATAAAAATCCTTTGATATATTTTTTGGTATTAAATATTTAGTTATAAAAGTTTAAGTGTAAGTCTTTTTTGTCTTTAAATTTTTTACGATATTTCTCAATTTTATGAAGTATCAATAAAAAATCCTTGCCTCATTCCACAAGTTACTGAATATTAATACGGGAAATCAGAGAAAAAAAAATTATATCTTGTATTACGACTGAAGATTACCAAGAATATTTTTTGGCAAATATTGGCATACAATGTTAAGCATTTATATGAAATTGGTAGTAATACATTTGGTATTTGTACCACAAATAGTACCCATACATGATAACTATTCCTAAATAAAAATCTTTACCATTTTGTTACTAAACATGTACAAAAAAATTAGGAACAATTAGAGTCCAACCAATTACTTTAAATAAAAATTGGGCTTACATAAATGATTAACATGTCAGTGCAAACAATTTTAAATTACATATCAAATACCTTTAATATGAATACAGTAATTACCAAAAATATATAATTTTTTTCAACAATTTTAAATCAGTTTGTTTGAAGTCACACGAATTCATATTTGCATATGATTTAAAGAAAGTCACACTCGTTTGCTGATGTAACTAATATATCTAATACATTTGTCTAAAATTTACGAAATTACAATAATTATTCAATTTAGACCTGCATTTTATGGGTTTTTTTCTGCAATAAAATATTTATTATACAATATTCAAGACAGTTAAATGTTCCATAGGGGCTCAAGGAAGGGAAAAGTGGTAATCGTTTACATGAAAATTATTATTTTTATAATGAATTGTCAGATCATATGGAGGAGCAGATTCGGTATTCAAACACTTATATGCGTACCTGAAACAAAAACAATGGAAAGAAGTACTCGATATAATATGGAAGTGATTCATGGTATAAAGTAGCTAGAAAATAAACTACACTAAAAAAAATTATGGAATTTTCAATGCAAATGACATGTATTTGAGAGATCAGGATATAAAGCTCCATTAGGAATTTCCTTTATTTGTAGTACATAATTGGATAAAATTGGAAAAGTAATCAATTATAATACAATGTACCTGTATTTTGTAATTGATTATTTTCTTATTTAAAAATTAGTTTATATATTTTTAAATTTGCCGTGATAAATCTTCCATCTTCGCAAAAGTGAGGCTCCAATCCATGATTTACTTGAAAATTTCTGACGATATTTAAATAATGTCGATAATAAGCTCTTTAATTACATTGAATAAACAATTCACGTCTTTGAACTTTTCTATGATTATATATCCAGTAAGTCTTGACAAGACATTGACTTAAAATTGACAGCACGCTATAAATAGTTATGGCCATGCAAAATTAGGAAGAACAAATGTGTTATTGTTAATGGTGATATCACGTATTAAAGCAAGTATTATTTAATACGTTATATACTTGTTTAGAATCAGCAAATAAATTCTAAAATTGGTTAATTCTAAAAAATATTTCTATAATCAATGAAAATTGTAACTTTCTAAAATTGTATTACGCAAGGACATGTGTCAGTCTGTCTGTTTGTGTATCCCACCGGATCATAGTTTATGCAGTTTTAGAACTTCGTAAATGGAATTTTGCGCATAGATGTTTTTTATGGAGATCGAAAATATTAAGTAGTAAAATATTGTAAAAAAAACAACGATATTGAATAAAGCAACGGTATGGTAATATGATTATATTAAATGTAATTACCTTATCCCATAGTGAAGTCTAACGGCATTACATTCAAATATTTATTAAAGATGCTTGCTTTTCCCTCCTTAGAAGTTGCATGATTAAAAATCTGTCTGAGAAAATTAATTCTATCCGTGTTCTGTACTGTGTGCTATCATCACGCAATCCATATCGTTACATGCCTATCCACGTTCGAGGATAGGGATCACAAATATCGATACATCTCTGAAATATTGAGCATATACACTAATATTTCATGAATACATCTTTTTGAATAAATGCTATCAGTGGTCCATTTGGTAAAACTGGAGTTATTAGCGGACACGTAGACGACTTAAACCTATGAAATTCTTTCCTTGATTCAAGTATGTTAGATAATAATAAGCCACATGTAATTTTCTAAGCTAAAGTAACATTTAAATGTTACATTGTTAAGGTTTCCTTCAAAAAAATAATAAGTGGTATAATTTGAAAAAGCGACAAAGCTGTCATATACTTTATTGACTTTTGCCTAACAATTTCAGATTTTATATTAAGAAATAAAAGATTTACAATTCACAATTAAATGAAACTACGTGATGTAGTATTATTTCTATTTTCTTTAAGTTCTTTACCACGACCTAGGTTTCGTTGTATTAAAAATTTTAAAAAAGAATGAATAAGTAAATAAATAAACAAATAAATAAATAAATGAAAATATAAAAAAGTAAATATATAAACCGGGGGATATGTATAAATAGTTGGTATAACCTTGTTATGACCATAAGACGCCCTTGCTATTGTATAAATATGTCATAGAAAATAAATAATACCAATTTCATTTTATTATATACACCGCAATATTTGTATAATACAAATATATACAATAACCGCATAGAATAACATAAATTTAATTTATATCGTATATTGTATAACATTCAAAAGTATAATAAAACCTACACCGCTCCCCTGCAATAAACTCACTAACGCAATGAGTGGGAAACCCCACACGAACCAGGCTTTCGCTATTGTCTTTGTAATATATAAATGCTGTTGGATGTTCCTAAAAGTTAATATTTGCTAATAGTCCACCTGAAGATGTTGTAATATAACGAAACCTGGTCGTGGTAAAGAACTTAAAGAAAGTAGAAATAAAACTACATCACGTAGTTTCATTTAATTTTGAATAATGAAATTCTACAAAATTTACGCCAAATATATTCAATATTAGAAAAAAATTATTTTTGTTTTGAATTAAATTTTGATCACCTATAAATAATTTAGCATCACTCCAGAAAAAATATGAGGTAGCATAATTTGGAATAGTGATAAAGCTGGCATATATTTTATTTTGATTTTTAGATCTTATATTAAGGAGAAGGGAAAGATTTCTTTTTGTTTAAATGAAATATTGATCATTTTTAGATTCATCACTCCAGTTAACCACGTAATATTTAAAAGTATGTAAATCAGAATATAATAAAATAGAAGAGATAGTAAAATATTACATGATCATAATAAAAATTAAACGTGGCTAATTAAAAAAATAGACTCATTTACATTATTAATTTTATTATACAAAATATTTACTAAGTAGATTGGTATGCAAATGCACACAGATGATAATGCTCATACCCTTATATTTCCCCCAAATTATTCTACTTAGATAATTTTATGGACCCAAAATATAAGAACCGGAATATAAATCACTATTTCATACCTCATAGAGGCCACTTTAACTACAACACTAATGGGCTTCTTCATTCTAACGAAGGCCACCAAACTGAATATACACATGTCTGCATATAGCGTCTACATGAATATTGAAATAAAATTGTTGCCACAAGCATTTAATTACTTCTCTTTCTATAATAAGATTTCTTTATAAGTGATTTAAGCAAAGATTATGTATATTTCAGAGGAATTTTATTAAATTATAGGGTATATGTATATTTTATTTAATGAATCCTAATTTTAAGAGACAGGCTGATGAGATAAAAAATTGCAAATTTTTTTATAAATCTTGAAATATGACCGAGTTATAAAGTATACCTTTATAATTTAAAGTTCATAAAAATTCAAACTTCACCTTTAGACAAGAAAAAAATGCTGACTTTTGATATTATCACAAGTCATTATATTCGGCGAGAGGAAAAGAGATTGAGATACAACACCACTCTTTCTCTAGCATTAAATTTACAAGACCATAATTCGTTCAATGCAATAAATTATTATTACTCATTTTTTATTAACCTATATTTTCCTTAAATAATATAAAAATCATTTATTTTTTTACATATCTAAAAACCCTCATTTCTGACTTATGGCGCATAAGAAATAATTAATGAAATAGAAACGAACACACATGAATTCAAATTAAACATAAAATTAACTTATTATAAAACGTAAACTACCAAGCAATTAAATCTCGTTATCACATTCCTAAAGCAGTCTATGAAACAGAAAAAATAAGAAGATTATGCGCCACTCGTAATAACTGTTTTATTAAACTAAGTGCGTAAAAAATGGTGAACATTGCGAGATATCCTTGCGATCTCTAGGCAGATGAAATAAACTATGGTTCCTCCTCCCACGTAACAGTCAGGAGCATTAAGCATTAGCAAACCCAAGACCAAAGGCTTATCAATATAATTAATTATTAATTGAAAAAAAAAGTAACAAAGTTACAAAGTAAGGCACTTCCTGTTAGAGTTGAAATGATGTACATCACTATGCCCATTATAAAACGTAAAAAAAACAAATATATAGTAAATTATGGTATAAAAATCTTTTAAATGGTTTTAATACATACTCCAACATAAACATAAAAATAACTTTATGTGGAGAACAGATCACGACATCGGTTTCTTGGATACTATAGACCAAATAATTAAACAAAATTGCAATACATCTTCTGTTGCGAAAATCGTGGGGATGCCACAAAATAAATCCTAACAGGTCCTGCAGGCCTTCTGATAGGATTAAATGATATAACCGTGATATGTTAGATCCATAATTGCACCAAGATCCAGCATAAATGATACTTCGTGTTGGATACTGCCCTTTAAATATAAAAATGCATAGTTTCTAACATTAAATAGCTGTAGTGGTCACAGTGATTATCAGTACACTGGATGGGATTTATAAAGAGTTTTAGGAACACTTAAAAACAGCAAACAAACTTTGCAGAATGGCATAGTGCTCGAATCTTCCCACATAATCTACTAATACATAATTATGTTCATTTATCTGGGGGAATAGTCGACATGTAACATATACATACCACGTACTAACATATTATCTGGCATTCTGTTAAATTAATAATAATAATTATGACACCAACGTCAAAAACAATTTTATAAATTTTCTTAAATTAATTTAAAAAAAAAACAATATTCAAAAACACTTTATAAATCGTTTAAAAAAAATACCATTGTATAAATCTAATCCCATAAAGTTTTGAAAATCGACAGTATTACTGTCGATTTACAAAACTTTTAAAATATGTCTCATCCCCAATGGCGCTTCTCAACATGTAACATTGGAAGAAAACGAAAATTTGGCCATACTCGTCATAGATTTCGTAAAATATTTACCCGTAGACTAGAACGAAAAAACGAAAACAACAATAATGATACTAAAAACTTTTATCGTTCAAAATAATATAGAAACGAAAGACGAATCACCTTCTGAGGTGATGTTTTAATTAATATCGTTAGCATTATTTTCTTGTAAATAGCGGCAAAGGGTTTTTCACCTTTACTCGGAGAAATTTTCAGTTCCAATATTTTTAGCATTATACCCAAATAATCTCATTTCTTCTATTTACTTTTTAATACTATTCAATATTTTTTATTAATTTTAAATACGTAATACAATATTATGTCTATATTAATTTCTCGTTAAAATAGAATGTGAAACAATGTGAAATTATATATTAAATTTATAAATTAATATTAGAGCTACATGGTCCTAACATGTTCAAAGTTTTTGTACTTCATACAACACATTTCGACCATAAATATAATAGTAAGATCACCGATAAGTTTTTTCAAAACGGTTTACTCCATATTTAAAACTAATTCATTAGCCACTGTTTCATCCATTAACATAAAGAAGCATTTTGCTTTGGGTAAGGGGTATTACCCTATTTACTACAAGTATCTTATTAAAGGTCGAACGAGGGCCGCTCGACGAGTATTAGTTTGCCTACTTCAGTCTTTTATTCTTTTTGTTAAGATTTATAGTGATTAAATTTCCCATTTGAGGTGGTAAGGATGGCGTTAAATATTTTGTTGTTGACGATACCATGTAGACTAGTCTTCTTTACTTAGTTTCTGTACTTTCAGTTCTCTACCGTTTACCTGTCAAATGAATCGCCAGGTGAACGTAATTGAAACTTTAGATTAAATGAAGTTTATTTAACTAAAAATTTAGGCACCACATTGGCTGTTAGGTAAATAAAATGAAAAATTATAGCCTTTTTACTTTGCTTGTATTTAGCGTTCACAATGTTCTTAATTAATTCTGAAAAAAATTTACGCTATGGCTACTAATTTAAGTGGATTTACTTAAAGTAAAATTGTATTTTCAAAATAATAAACTAAATTGTTATCAAAAAATTCAATTGTCGACTTATTTTTGAGTGTTCAAGATATAAAATACTGGTTTCCTTGGCTATGTCATTAAAATAAAATTTTCATCAAGTGATATATTTGAAACAATTAAGCCCTTATGAAAACTCTTAGGTTCATTTTGATACACTGTCAGAATTAATACATATTACGTAGAAATTTCTCATTTAAAACTATGCCCTTTTATTTGTTACATGAGGTCCAATACATAATGTTATCATGTTTGATTATTTTTTTTCCCAACTTTATAATACACGTAATAATTAATTTGTGTTTCAGTGGTACAACTTAAGTAGAATATTGTCGGTATCCGTAAAGTCTTGAATATATCAGTTATGTGATAAATAATTTGACAAGGAAATAAGAAATGAGATAGTCGCTTATTAAGAAATTATTCCTAATGTTTTATTTATATTTATTTAAAATTTGTGAATCTATTTACATAAAGTGAAGTTACAGGAAATATTCAAATGGAATGAATTTTATAATAAATTTTCTCTCCGTCCATTACAATAAATACTATTTATACAATTTTATGTAATTAAATGAAAGTACGTGATGTAGTATTATTTCCACTTTCTTTAAGTTCTTTACCTCGACCTAGGTTTCGTTGTATTACAACATCTTCAAGTGGTTTATTAGCAAAGATCTTTGCTAATAGCCCACCTGGTCGTTGTAAAGAACTTAAAGAAAGTAGAAATAATACTACATCACGTAGTTTCGTTTAATTATGAATAACGAATTTCTACAAAATTAACGACAAATATATTCAACAATTTTATATACTTTAGGAGTTATTTCCTTTGTTTTCAATTTTTTTCTCTTTATTTTTGTCATTCAACTTATGTATTGCATATGAGATCAAAACCCTTTTAAGGACCAAACTAAAATTAATTATTTATTTCTATGAACGTAAGGTTCAAAACATTGTTAATTTAATATCATAACGATAAGCTTAATTAACAATCATGGTTAAGTTTGTAACAATTTATGAATAAAATTTGTATAAATAATCTTTATCTTGGAAACCTTTAGTGTTCATAATGCAACAAGGTTTGGAAACAAAATCATGTGGTACTCATGTTTACATTTATCATAATGTACATTCGTCCTCTGGTTCCCGGATTAATATCACCAGCGACTTGCGGCCGTAGCCCTGAATACAATTAAGAAGCTGTGAATAAAACATAAACGCCCACGGTTCGGGATGTAATCCCGCAACACCCTAACAGCAGAACACCATAGGATGTTTTATTATTATTCGATTTCCCATTTATTGCTTTCTTTCGGAACTGTTTCATTTGTTCATAATGTTGAATATTATTTATATTGGATAAATTTATTTTGATTATGACTAATGAAAACTATATAATATTGGTATTTTCTTGAGGAAAATGTAGAATAGTTAAAACGGTTGTTCTGTCGATCTTTGCTTTTCACTACATTTTTAACTAGATCTAATTTATATAGAAATTTTTGATGTATTAAAAAGTATAATATTTAATAGAAATTAAGGTGAAATCATTATACTTTGTAGCGACTTTGGCTGAAATGTGGTGGTAAAGAATATGAAATACTTGCAAATGAATATGTTTTCGGATTTAATATGAGTAAGAAAATATTTTCTTATACAACTTTCCATTTCCCTCTGATTTAACATTGAATTTATTATTTTTGTGAGAATAGTTCGGCCACTTTCAATTTTAGCTAGCGTTTGATTTGTAAACAAGGACAGAATCGCACAACATAGAAATTTATACATACAATTCTATATGCAAAGATAGCTATAAAATCGTGCTTATTTGAACGGCACGTAGTTATTTGTGCATTTCACATAAAATAAGCTTTTTGTAATGTAAAAACAATCCCATTGGAACGAATTTTGAAAAACATTAATGGTATGCTTTTAAAAAAAAAATCATTTATATGCAGATAGATAAATATATAGGTGCGTGTGCTTATATATGTGCGTCAGAATTTGTACTTCTTTGGCATAATACAAGAAAAACTTTATTCAGCATGCAAATAATTAATGAAAATACACTAATATGAGGGCTGGTTCGTGATTATAAATAAGGTCCTTAAAATCTAGATTTGATCAAATATTAAATTTTAAATAATATATAATTTATGACGCAAGTATATATCGAAACATAACATTACTTAGAGAATACCCGTCAAATATATTTTAAAAAGTATATAGTCATTATTTTTATCACAAATATATACAATAAATAAATTTTTTTTTTATTATATGGGACATTATTAAATTTTAATTACTGAACAATATTATTTAAAAGCATAGATATAACTTACATTAGTATGAATATAAAACACGTTTTTTGAATTTACAAATACCTTAATAACCAACATGAACATGCATGTTTGGTGAGCAACTTCATTATGTCGATTTTCGTTGCATCGTGCGCCCGTGTCTTAAAATTTCACTCTCATCATATTTTCATAACATACCTAAAGAAATATAACTTCAAATGGTTTTGTACAATACGGGACTTGTATTATTTTCTTAAAAGGCATAATTTACACTAAACATTCTCGATTATTTTAAGTTTTTAAATACTGTCAATGACTAGACGCCAATAAATTATTTTTTACGTAAACCGATGTGGCGCGCATAGGAATGGGTAAAACAATTTTGCATGGTCAATTTACAAATTAGAGTTCTTAATATATGTCTGAAATTATTTCAAATAGACCATCGCAAAATTAATTAGGAATTGTTATATTTGATACAAAATATTATAGCAAAGATATTTTCCGCCTTAAAATTTGAACAAATTACAAAATACTTTGAAGAAAACTGCCTAGCGCCTGTCGTAATCGATTTACTCGCTCATTTGTGAAAGGCTCACACAGCACTCAGGGGCTGTCCGAATATGATATTTGTCCCGTCTTATTATTTACCGAAATAATTTGATCTATTAATGGCACACGTTTTTGATTATTCTATTGAACTAAATAATTTTATTAACTCACTTTGTCATCAAATTAATAATACCTATTTGTACCTTAATTTGTGCATACAATCAAACATCATTTAAAGTATTTTTTTCCTACTTATTTCGTAGATATTAATTTTTAGAAACTTACTAATTTAACCTTCAAGTAACATGTCGGGAAAACCTGATCATTCCAGAGACTATTTTCAATTACGTTATTTTATCATCGTCGCCATATCATAGACTCGGTTTTTTCATATCATCTTCATCTTATGAGATTCTATATTCACATGCCGCAAACTTCAAATGCGTTTCATCTTTTATTTCTCTAAATAAAATTATTGCCTTATTTTAAAAAAAATAACTTGTGGCTTTCCCGCCCGTATTGCCAAACTAGAAAAAAATCCTGAAACGCGCTCCAAACGTTGGTCCAAAAATTTTTTTATATCAAAAATCGGCGTAAAAGTTATTCAAAAGTGAAATATTCCACTTTAATATTTTATAAAGTTTAAGAAAGGTCATGGAATCAAAATATTTCATAGTTATTTAAAATCATATGGACCATCCGATTTAGTAAAATGTTATGCAGAATGAATAGTGTACTGCGTACAATACATTTAAGTAGTGTATTGCATATAATACGTTTAAGTAGCGTATTGCGGACAATACGTTTAGGCAGTGTATTGCATACAATATGTTTAAGTAGTGTATTGCATACAATACTTTTAAGTAGTGTATTGCGTACAATAGGTTTAGGTAGTGTATTGCACACAATACGTTTAAGTAGTGTATTGCATACAATACGTTTAAGTAGTGTAATACATAAAATACGTTTAAGAATACTAAGAGAGAGAAATATATATTACCAAAGAAAGCACGAAGTTATGGTTGCATCTTGTTCTAAAAATTCTTTATTATTAACCGAATGAAACAATATCTATTAAAACAATACAATAATTACAGCTCAAAAATAAAGAAAACGTCATGACCCACCATGCAAATGCTTCAAAAGACTTTAAAGATATCTTTTTCGCTTTTGGATGACCTTAAATGTTTTGACATATTTTCTCCATTGCTGTTCTTTTCAATAGATAATATATATAACCTTATAGCGTTTTATTACTTATATCAGAGTCTCATCGTAATGACACAGCTATTGAAAAAAGGATGAAATAGCTAATGGAAATAAATAGCCAATTCAAGGATAAGCAATAATGGATCTAACGAAGAAATAGGCGGCAATACATAGGGTCGTTGGTAAAACTTCAGTACGTAAAATGATAGCAAGCATGTTACAACCTACGTTATTAATATTTGTACATTATTAGAATATAGTAAGCTTATATTTATTACCATAGTTTATTTTATGATAGCGTCTTACAAATATAAACCCAGCTCCTCGCTGTCTCGCTTCAGGTTGAAAGGTTGATGTATAGTGTGCTAGATATCCTAGAGATACGAATAGTAAAACCCTACATGTGCTTCGGCCTATCTTAATGAACCATCTGAATTACTCTACTTATACAATTCTATGAGCCCATAATACGAAGTGCGAGATAACAATCAAAACTAAGTACCTCATCTAAGTCATTCTAATTATTATAGTAGTAAGCTTTCCCGTCATAACTAGAGATTAGGTTAAACAATACGTTCTATTGGAGTATCCTTGTATATTACGGTACATGTATATTATGACACCCTTGTATATTACGGTACATTGTACAAATATACGTGTGTTTGCACACATATACGTGTTTATGAGGGGGGAGGAGGGGGGGTAATTTATATCCACGTAGATTTTTAAAAGCTTAATTGATGTTAATGTACGAGATCTCTTTCGATTTAACTTAATCCCGTAAGTGATATATTTAATGTGATGCAAAGAAATAAACACAGCGGTCGTTGGCAGCCATTTTTTATGGAATTCATTTTTTTATCCGACAGCAGGGCAACAAGAAGAATATTGTTTTACCAGTTTTGTATGGATCACATAGGCACATAACCTATATGGGTGTGTCTAGACATGTTTACAACCGGTAGACAGTCCAATGGTCCGGATCCGGATAAAGTAAAAATTTACGCTGTCAGTCCCACCGTCCGGATCCGGACGGCGGGAGTGACAGCTTAAATTTTAAAATAAAAACCAACTTGCACCGGAGTTTTGAACGAGTTTGAAAAAAATACCAACTTTGTAAATATCATACCATTATACAATATTAATATAATATCATACAATATATTAAAAATAATATCATACAATATACCATTTATTAAGGTTTGTAGAAACATTTTATGCTCATAAATATATTACCATATGGAATTTATAATTCTATCTATAAATGTTTTCAATAAAATTTATACTCATAGATAATGCAAAGATAAATAATAAAATATAATTACAGACATTAATAATAATAATAATAATAGTCATAATAGTTTGCAAAGTTTATTGGGATCATCTGTGGTGTAATTAATTGCAGCGTTGGCACTGAACATCCAAGACGTGGATACAATTCCCACCGGCCGATCGACTTTTTGTTTATGTGGTTTATAAGAGTGATTATTACTACACTGATGTTATTTTTAAATTTTAGACTTTTTTGAACTAGTTTTTGATTATATCAAAATAAATTTGAAGCAAACGCCATCTGTTAGCGGCCTTTGTAAGTCTCGCGCACATTGAAAAGAAAGACTGTGTTTATTTTTTAAACATATCTATGTTAAGTCGATATTTATTCATCCATTCTTCATCCCTATTCAATATTCTTATATGACGGTTATTTCAAATAACAATCATCACTGAATTTCACGAGAAAGAAGTCGCAGTCAAAATATGACATACGACGGTTTCTTCTTGAATATAATTATTTTTGAATATAACAGTGTTATTGATGGATAAGAGCAAGAGCAAAATTAAACCTTAGAAGATCACTAGTTTTTTTGCCAGTCTATCAAAAGATGAAAAAAATTTTGACGCAAAAAAATAACATTTATATTAGTTTTGACATATAGAATAAATACACACGATACTGAAAAATGTTATGTGCGGAAAACGATAATTAATGATGTCTGCCCTTATGAGTTTGCCCGCAGTCAGATTCTTACTCAAATACCTATACTTCCCACATCACTCCACAGTTCATCCTTAACCATACCCACTTCGATAATGTATGTACGATTGGAAAATTTATCTCATCTCCGGATTTTTGTGGGTACTATATGCATTTATGTAAATACTGCGTATCGAGTGGCTAGGCCTTTTTTTTGTTGTTTTACTAGAGTTATCAATTAATCTTCAGACTAAAGGAATTTATAGCGACAAATAAAAACTAAACTATTTCAAGTTGGTCCTTTTAAAAAATTCATTGAAAACGGAAGATAAATTTTCCCGAGATGTATGCGAAAACGAGCATGTAAATATACAGAGACAACCATTCCAAAAATATTGTCTTTATGTTTTATTTTTATGTTATATTCGCTAAATAATTCTTTCATAAATATATTTAATGTACCAAAACGCCAATTCCATTTAATTAAATATGCGGAACTAGATCAGTAACATATTTAGAAATTGATATATTTATAAATTTAATATTGAATATTGGTAATTCAGTATTGTTAATAAAAATAAATCACTTTTAATATGTCAAGTACTTGACTCCATACGCATTTAGACAGGTAAAGATTGGAAAAATTTACAAAAACTGATTACACGGTAAATATATTGCCTACTGTGTCTTTCAAAGATGTAAAAATATGATGAATATTTAAAAATAATAACATTTTTCGTAATCGCTTTAAATTTCCTCTAATATATAAGTAAATTTCTTTAAAGGGAATGCGAGGGTTTGCTTTATTTTGGCATATTGTCAAGAACAATTTTTGAAATATGAAAGAAATATTATTAAATTGCTCCTGATAAACTCTTAAAAATACCCTTACCCACAAGAAATATAAAATTTCAAGTTTCTATGCCGCAGAGTTTATAAGAAAATCAGCTGTGACACAAGGATAGATGTCACAGCTGATTTTTTTTTGATCTGCGCACGTGTGAATGTCCTTAAAAGGGTTTCTTTTTTCCTTTTGTGGTACAATCATATAAGAAAATGAACTACAACACAAAGCTATACATATTACATATTGTAAATGGTTTAATCAAAATACCATGTAAAATTATAAAATTTTGTGTGAAAACGCATATACGGATAATTGCTAGTACGAGTTCCAGGAGTACTTAATATTTTTTATGGATATTTATAACAAATATTCTATAAGAAACGTATTAATATCTAAACACATCACGGATATATTTTACATACGTACCAATACTTAATACGATTACTCTCGTATATTTTTCACACTTTTTACCACACGATTTTAAATAGTATATTGTCGGTAAACAATGAGCATACGTTAATAACGTACGCTTATGAAATGTTGTAGGATTTGCTCGATTATGGACTAAAACGTAATGAATTATTATTTAATATTCCTTATTTTTTAATTTTCCGAGCTTTATTAAAGTTTTATTCAGCCATTAGTTTATGCATATTTTTCTACTTTGCGTTGAATTAATGAGCCGTTTTTATCCAAAACTCGCGCTTGTTTTCATGTTTAGAAATTACCCTCAATTTGCATATAATAAAACCTAGCTTTAATTGCAGATATTTTAAGCGCGGTGTTACTTACAGGCTGTTGCGCTGAATGCGGGGTCCGGTAAAGAGTTTATTTCTTCATTGAATTGAATTTTCAAATAAATAAGTTGAAATTATTACAACAAAGGCATTTTCTTTCGTTCATCAATATAAAGTATTCTTTAAAAAGTTATTATGCCTTTTAATTTATTTAGAAAGTGAGAGTACGAGGGCATGAATGCTAAAGATTTTCTTAAATGATGGTAATTATGAATAAAATAACTAAAATATTATGACGCCAATTCTAATTGATTAATAGGAATTTAGTTTTTCTCACCTATCCCATCATTCTGAACTATTACGAAAATTCTTCTCTTTCAAGCATCATGTAGTTTTCTTTTATTTATATGCAGCTTACTCTTAACTAATTTCTACATGAAAAACACATGCAACTACAAAAGCCCTTACAAATAGACATATTGTCAACGATATCTAAGTGTACAACTATCACGTTTTTTTGTTTGGATATAATTAGCTGTATACTCGTATATTTACAAGCATTTCTTCGACAGGTTTGATAGGTAACTTTCAATATATTTTGATGGTTTAATATTAGTTTAATTTTCATATTTCTTTAACTTTGTATTTGTTTTTGTTCCATTAAACTCTTTACCATAAATATTTTTCCAATATTTTTATATATATACCTTTTTTTAACAATCTTCCTGATTAACGTATTTATCAGGAGTATTATTAAAAATAATTTCCTGATTATCATATTACGAATAATTATATTTAGAGGATACGTACTGGAATGGTTCGAAAGAAACTGTATTGTTGTGATGCCTTTGTATGTCCCTCGCTTCATGTACCATATACCTGTATTAGAAACGATATCTCTATTAAAGAACTCTACCTTGCATGAGGATGAAATAAACTAAGGAGTTCAAATTTACAAATAATTTAAACTGGTTTTGTCCAAAACTACTAATAGTTGTTTGAAATTAGAAGTAATCAATTTTGGGGGAATGCTAGATATAAAAAATGGACGAAATAAGTTTTGTATTTAGGAGTGCGGGGGAAATTACCATTTCAAAATTTTTTTAAACCAAAGAAATCTCTCTTCTGATCCCCATTTCTCAAATAGCAATACTTAGATAGCTTCAATTTATCTACTTTTACGTATGTGTGGTTATTATACTATTTAGCATAGCTTGAGGAGAAATATAAAATTCTGACAATTCTTTTCAGTATTTACTTTATAAATAATTTCCTGACGTAAATCTAGAGGACACGGACTAGAGGATAAAGTACGGAACGAGCATATTGGAGGATCTTTCAAGGTCGCACCCATAGTAGATAAGATGGTGGAAAGTCGTTTGCGGTGGTACGGGCAAGTCACGAGACGGGACGAATGTAACGCCGTAAAAACTGCCCTGGCTATCCTGGATACAAAAAAAGGTTAGAGGAAGACCATAGGCCACTTGTTGGACAACCGTTGGCAAAGATCTGGTGCGAGCAAACTTAGATGTAGGGACAACCCAAGATCGTCTGACTTGGCGCCGGAATACGAGAAGGGCCGATCCCAAATAAAGGGAAGAGGCACGGTAGAAGGAGAAGATTTACTTTATAAATAATGGTTATTAGAAGAAATATGTATGTATTTTAGGTCTCTAAAGGATGAATTGCACCTGGTCGATTTTATGAGGAAAAGTAGTATAAATATTTAGACAATTTAACAAAAATACAATTATCCTTATATCTTAAAACTTATGCATGTTTCACAGCGTAAATGGAACCCTTAAAAGAGGGGTTTGGCTCAAAGCCAAAAAATATTTCTGCGCTCATTTTCTATATAAAATAGACTTCTTTATTTATAATGATAATAATAATAATAATACAGGCTTTATCCTGAACTACAAGGTTACAAGATATCTCGCAGTTCAGTGTGCCTTTTGGAATAAACCTCCTCCAGCATCTTCCGTTGTATTCTTTCACGCGCCATCCTTCTCCAGTGGTGTCCAGCCGCAATTTTAAATCATCTTCCCATCTTGACAGCGCCCTCTTTTTTCGAGGGCTTTTTCTAGCTCGTGTAGGCTTTCTTCTGATCTAAAGTTTCTCGTATTTAGTGTTGCAATGTTAATCAATTTGTTTCTTCTTTTTGGAGGGTGATGGTCTAAATCTCTCGCGCGGACCAGCCGTCATGGGAGACGTATTATCGTTATTGCTTCGGGTTGTGGCTATTTGTTGGTGTATTTATAGTTTGTTTCCCGTATTCCGAGGCAAAATTAAGTTAGTAATGGATCGGATCTTGCCCCCTCTACGTAGTTTAGTATGTTAGACCTATTGGTATCATTCACATTAGTTTAGAGTAACGATTGATTTGGGTTATTCAGGGTTTTCTTTGAATTAACTTTCTTCTGTGGTTGTTATGTTCCGGTGTTTCACTATCAATTTATCATAATTTACATAAACAATGGTTTCTTTTCTTTCTTTCTTCTTCTATTTGAGGGTGAAGTGGTTTGCAATATTCTAAAATTTTCTTTGAGTAATCTTCCCTTACGTTGATGCCTGGTGGGAGATTTTGCTTGTCTTAGAGTATAAGATATTTTTTCAGTGGCGTCGTGATAGGAATTACAATTGGACTGTTATTTTCAGTTTATATGCCGATTCTATAAATGTTGCCAATTTCTTGGCCGTCTACATGCACTCCAACATCCACTATGACCCTTTTGATGTAATATACTAGTTTTTTTTCAGACTTATATCTTTATTCCAGTCCGAAGAAAACCAGGTTACTCTTTCGTTTGTCAATTTAAGTTTATGTTCGAGCTCTGATATTTTGCTTCTGAGGTTATTGCTTTGAATATTTAGTCTATTGCTTCCATAACAAATTTGGTTACCGAATGTGTTATAAGTTCGGCTTGTTTCTCTAATTTTTCCTCCAGTTTAAGTGACAATCACTCTATATTTTCATCCAAGGTAAGGGAATAAGTTGTTCTTTTGGCAGATTTTAGGTTTTTCCGTGGTAACACTTTTTACAAGTGTTTGTGTGATTATTATCCTTTGTTTTAGTGATTTTCGGTTTTACGACGAAAAGTTAACATTATTTAATAATATTTTTCTATTTTATTCCACTGGACTTGTTGACGTTTATGTTGACAATTTAGTTGCCGGAACGACTCTCACTTCACAATGTTAATTGTCAGCTAATCTCAAGTAAACTAATGTCAATATGATAAATAGACAAAATTTTGAATGAATATTACCTGCGCATCCCCAGCAAGGCAATATAAAGTTCAGCGAGACACCACACTGCCCAGTTATATACGAGGCCAATTACGACCCCGACAAATTTGCGTTGAATGGGATAGCGGGTCTCCGCTCTTTTAGAGTTTAATGTTGCACTTATCACTTTACTTGTTACTAAAAAATTTAAATATTCCACTTATTAACAAAAACATAACCTTTGTGTGTATATATATATATATATATATATATATATATATGACTAATAGTTGAGAAATAAAATAAAAATGAAAGCTATTTTTCAGGGTTCCGTAGCCAATTTCCAAGAACTAATTTCGCCCTATTAGTCTATCCATCCGTCCGTCTGTTCGTATTTGTGTCCATATGTCAAAGTAATTTTATTACGAGACTATTATTACTATATAGGTGGAATTTGGGCCATAAGAGTGTTATATAAACCGCTATACAATGAAATAGTGCAATTATGAAATAAAGTAATATTTAGGGTGGCACTTCATACATGTCATTGAGGGCCGAAAAAAATCCAGTGCATATAGGTGTGTGTGATATCTCTGGATAAATTTAAAAAATGATAATAGAGGTTCCAAAATAACTTTTTTATTTAAGTGATTAGGGTGGTTGGTTAGTTTGGTGGTTACCCTGCATTGGCGCACCCCTTTCTAGCTTTTCAAATGACGCGAGAAAAATGTGCTAGGTGGTGTCCACTGTTTGCGCTACTAGGGTCCTCCAAAGTATCTGCTCTATTTAAAGTGGCATACACTTTGATGTAATAATTTACTTTTAATTAAATACCATGGTGTTAATGCAGAATTTGCTTAACTGGGTTAAAAATTAAAGAAACTAATAGGCTAGGCAGAAAGATAGACGGAACGATGGATAAATATGATGTTTTTTGTTAAATAAGGAAACTTCAAGAAATCATTAATAATTGCAAATTCAAAATTTTAAAGATTTATATTTACAAATATGAATATAGTACAAAGTATTTACGCAATATTATGTTGTTAAATTAAGGGGTCAAAACCAAAATTCTAATTCACGAAACTTTTTTTTCTGTTTCTACCTTGTAAATTGATAATGTAATTCCAATATCACTCGTTCTAGTAACACAGAAAATCTGTAAAATAATTTTAACATTTGGTCGACATAGCGATAAAACAAATAAATTTTGTTTTTAAGTTTAACTTCGAAAAAAAATTAGATCATTTAAGAAGGTTTTAAATAAGACATTTCTGCAACTTTGATATAAAATTAAGTGGCAAATCGGAATTCAGTGTAGGAAATACATTATAATTAAGTTGACGCCAAATGTCCGAAATTTTCGAAAAAAGTTCTTAAACTTTGAATAACTAAGAAAATACCCTCTACCTCATAAATATAACGACACTGTAATATCAGAAGATTTTAAAAAGAGGAAAGAGGAGAATGTTTAATTAACGTTTGAATGTTATAATTATTATAAGGTTACTGCTGTAGTTTGAGGGGATTAAAGGGTTTTGTTTTTCAAGTTCTAAAATATAACTGAGACACGTTTTTCTATTGAGTTTAAAACTTGATTTTCCAAACTATTAATATTTAATCACAATGTTTAATTTTTGTTAAGCCCCTGATATTATGTTCACACAAAGTTATTCTTATGTTTCATTAAACTATTGCTTACTTTTTGGGTTCCGTATCTCTAAAGGAAAAAAGAAACTCTTACAAAATTACTTAATTGTCCGTCTGTTTCTATATCTGTTTGTCTGTCAAAACCATTCTTCTCAGGAACGCATGAAGGTATCAAGTTGAAAATAATATAAAATACTCCCAAAATAATATAATATGTTCCCTTGGAGCTAAATAATCAAGTATCTAAGTCGATGCAATAAAAAAAAACCCTAAAAACGCAGCCATTAATGCCATATTTTCTTACACTTGCAAGTAAAAAAAAGCTATATAGCGCATTTTTCTTTAAACTAGAATCACAAAATTTGGCAGGAGGTAAGGTCTCACAGCACAAGTAAAAAAAACCGTTAATCTGTAAATATATCATAAAAAATTCTTATTTTAACTACACGTCTGTGAAAGACACAGCAGTTAATACATTGTCCTTCTGGAAAAATAAAATGAAATAAATAGTTCAATAGGAATATCATGTAACATTAATTGTTATATAAATGCCTAAATGTGTACGGAACCTGCCTAGTGCAAGTTCCACTCGTGCTTGACAGGTTTTTTATTATTTTACTTCATATATGTGAAATGTACATAATCAAAATAACTGATTTTCATGCGAAATTGTATCGTCAACACCAATGACGTAACTTCAATTCTTTTTTAACTGAACAGTTCACTTAAATTAAAATGTCAGGGACTAACCGTTATTCAAATTATCTGTATTTTCATTTGTGAATAATAAGTTGCAATTTCGATATGTTTTATTTCATTCAATCAAAGTGGTACATTCCATCTATTAGAGTAAGTGGTACTGCCAGAATTAAATTTATTTTATTGAAAGCATTCTTATATAAAATGTACGTTTCCAGTAAGGCGATTTATATTAATACTTAGAAATTTTATTTTTCATTATTTGCTTAATAAAAAAGTAAGTTTTTAAACCAGTCAATGTGTCAAGGTAGCAAACATGTGGTTCAACGGCAAGTAACAGTTAAAATATGCAATATTTGGTCATATTTTTACATATAGAAATTGAAATACAAAATTAAAAATTATTTATTTTGTTTCAAAATTTATGATATATTTTTGTATTAAGGAAGCTGATAATTTTCACAGATACAAATATTAAGCATTTATAGTAAAATAAATACTTGAATTGTTATCACATAATGGTAATATCATATTCCAAAGCAAGAAATATTTATTTATTTTATTAAGTCGATTAACCAACTTAATCGTTTAATCGGCACAAGTAATTAAATTGTTACTACTTATACAAACCACTGCTTTCCGCGTTTTTATTTCCACAATATATCAGATAGTAGAGGAATATTTATGTTTACATTTATGGTTCATTCATTTGAAAAATAAGACCCATTGAATACCGATTTTTATTATATCTTCCCAGATGTTTGATGCCTTTCTCTTTGCAATAGGTTAAGAGTTCCGTTAAAAATATCTTCCGTGTTATATTCTTATAAATTTTAAGATCACTTTTCATCGCTTTATCGCCATTTTCCGGGTTTTATTCTTACACATACCTAGATTACCGTTAAGGTTAGTCTCCGCCGTGTTCGTGTGTCGTCGAGACCATTTGCGTATAATGTTGGGAAGATAAACTTTTTCCTTCATATGCGGCTTCTGAATTTTCTCGTAGTTTAGGAATATCATTTCCGTCTTCTGAAGTGTCTTCAGTATTTTCCCGTTGTTTCGCTTAGTGTCATATATTTTATATTCAGCGTAATAATGAGAATAAGGATAGACGGAAAGCTGATGTTATATATATATATATATATATATATATATATATATATATATATATATATATATTACAAGATTATAGAGATGAACAGAGAAATGAAAATAATTAAGCCTGCGAAATATCTTTTTTTTCTTTTATTTAATTTTAAATCATTATTTTCGGTTTATGAATATCACCATACGATTTAGTAATTTTTTTTTTTCAATTAATTAAGCGTGCAGGGAAATAAAGTCTTCAACATTAAAAAGTCATGAACATTTGTATAACACTAAATAACATATTTGTGTAACATTTGTATAACAACTATTGTATAACACAAAGTATTTTGAACTTTTTTTTATTTTCATTAAAATATTTATTAACGATTTCATCAATACGAAATTAAAATAATATCGTTAAGTTCCCTTGTAGGTCGGTTATAAGTTTGGTAACAAATATATTATCTTAGCTACGCAACCTACGAGTCCGTTTATCTTCTATCAATTTAAAAAACGCACAAAGGTTTGATACTTATTAGGTCACAGCTCGGAACCAATAGAAAATTTATATTTTTTTCACATTACCGTTGATTTTACAGTATTCTTTACAATATTTTTTGAAGAATTTCTTTATGTATGGTTACTTTGAAAAAAAAAATTCCTTTCTCCTTGGCTAAAGCAGCTTCCCCCAGCAATCCTTAAGATTGACCAAATATTGGTAAAAGACTGGAAAACTATTATACAATTTTAAATAAAAAAACAAGAATGCTATTTGCCGTAAAAAAAATAGAAACCAAGTCGTGGCGATAAAAAAAATCGTCCCGATCACAACTTCCTCTCCCAAAACAAGAAACGATATGTCCAACATATAATTTGCACAGACATTACTACCACATATTATTACACAAATAGACGCTATGAAACAAAATATCTGTTATACAATCTTGATGTGTAATATACACCTTAAAGTCCTTCAATAATTCTTTCTTATAATAACACCCGCAAGAAAACTTAACTTCTATAAATCTTTCAAATTATTTCAAATTCTGTGCAGTAGTTTGATTAATCGTATTTACAAAACCGTAAGCAACTGCTACAACTGCTGATATATATATGTTCTAAATTAATTTATGTATGGTAGTTGTGACAAGCATATCGATGTGCTACATTATTTATTAAAAAAAAACAGTGTAGGCAAATATCTTTGCTAAAATTATACCCACACAGTCCAAAAATTTGCATAAATTCTCTTTATTCATGTGGCATATAATTCGTTAAATTCGAATAACGTATTAAAATTCGATCCCACAAATCGCTTATATTAATATTCAAACTGCAAATAATTCCTTAAATATGAATGGCGATCTGATCGGTTATTGGGTTCCAAAAATTAGTACGTTAGTCATTCTTACCAAGTCACGTGTTATTATTATACTTAGTAAGAGGTGGTTTGCTACTTCAAACATACCTTTTATAGAAACAGTCATTAATAAATAAGTAAAACTTTATAAAATACTTGCTTTTATTGTTCGATGAAAAACCCTTGATGGGTTAAGTATCACAAAAGGAAAGAAACAGGATACAGAATTCTTACAAGATGACTCTGAGTCCGAAACTCTTTCACGTAAATTTAGTTATACTAAAATATTTTGTTCGCAAATTTTAAAGGGGACTGAATAAATACTTGATAATTTCTTTTAAATAATTTTTCAAACTGTATGTGGTACCAACTAACAGAAGTTACGAGAACCTTATGCTACATATTACTGTACTCTTAGTTGACAAATATCAGCGAATTCGTCTTAAGTTATTAATTATGTTGCGACAACAATGTGTTCAAATTAAATTCGGATTGAATTTTATTCGCACCACTATTGTGCGATCTAGATGTGACTGTAAAGTGCAACACAATGTAAAAAAAATTCAATATAATGCATTTACTCCTTTTCTATTGCTCGGTCGCCTACACTGTAGTACATTTCGACTACACCTCATGTGGTGGCCGAATTTCGCCCGCAAACTTGGCAAGTGTTTTTTACTCGGATATGATTAAACACTATCCTTCAAAAAGTGATTACATTTAATTTGTTGTGACAGCTTTACCGGTCACATCATATATTTAATCTATCACTATTTATATTCAACTCAATGAAAAGTGATTTCAATATCAGAAGGTGAAAATAGGTCAGAGGTTTAGGCTTATTGAATATTTATTAAAGAATCTGAAGCAGGAATTAGATCAGGATGAATTAGATGTGACGTATTTAGATTACTAGAAGGTAATTGATCATGTCAATATATTGATATTCTTATAAGTCGGTTTGGAAAAGCAGATATTCTGTGGATATTTTTATTTTTGTTCTGCATGTACTTAATACTGTAACTACCAATTAAACTCAAATATTATATGATTGAAAGTAAACCAGAATCTGAATAAATTATATTCTCTATCTTATTAACAAACCGGGATGCATGTTAAAGAAAGTGTACTGTTTTATGTTTGCGGGTGATCTAAAAGTTCAAACCTAATGTCGTGGGTCAGCGACTATTGGGACATACAGTGTTAAATATGTACTCTTGTTGAATGGAGCAAAGCGAGTTGATTATATCCTAACCCAAACATATGTACTAATAATACAATTTTTATTGCTCGGTATTTTTCAAAATTTCAAGACAGAAAATATTGTTTAAAATGGAGACTTACACAAGAATTAATTTTGGTTGACCCATTAAAGTGTAAACATTATCTGCATACTTAATAAAACTTTTATTGAATAAATTTTATTGAAAAATATTTGGCGTTATATTATTGATTCAGCATGGAAAAAGTGAGGCGTTTCGTTACTAATTATATTTTATGATCTGTGATTAAGCGGACATTGTACATAGCAGAACCACTTACTTTTTATAGGAGAATAAATACGTGCAAATAAAACAGTTGAATTTTTAATAGTATTTATTAGCAAATAATTAAAAAAGGATAATTGAATATATTTTAAATGGACTCCATTACAAGGTAATCCATTAAGAACTTAAAATGAAGGCCCACATCACACTTGAGACATCTATATTTATATTTTTCTTCACATTGATTTGTGCATAAGCATTTGCGGAAACCTGAATAAGGATTCTCTTTCTTTATTGCAACCAATTTTTCAAGCAATGACCAACTATTTACCACCGATACATCAAAATGTATGCAAAAATTGGTTACCACCACTTTCTACTGTGCATTCTTGTACATAGATTTGCAACAACCTAATTACACTTATCTATACCAACCATGTGCGTAGTATAATTCCAGATCAATGACGGCTGGAGGATTGAAACTTTTACTTTTTCTCATCAGACAAGCGAATAGCAGTTGTCATGGTTAGGTTTTTAAAATTGGTTGTCACTGTAATCAAATTACAATCATTCCAGAGACACACAAACATATATTCAGAAATCCTATAATAACTCTTATCATCCTATAATCACACAATATGGAAGATTTTAATTCATTCATTTCACTCCTCTCGTTTGAAAAAATTAAAACCTTTTAAAGGAAAATGTTCTATATTATTAGCCCGTAATGAACTAGTTGAATAATAGTTAAACTCCTTGAGACGTCTCATCAAATTCTAAAATGTAAAGGAATTTCCAGAATATATTTTCATTCCACTTTTAGCGGGAAATTTTCCCAAGTTTATGAGAGTAAGAACAACATCCCTTCCCAGTTCAAAGCTTTTTTATCAAAACTTTTGCCTGTATACAAACTAAAAACCAGTATATAAGCAATGCTGGGACACATAGTCTAATTTTTAAACCAAACTTTAGTGGCTTTCCTCTGTAAAATTTATTATAGTAATGTTTTTCGTAATGTGGAATCATACTTTCATCGGCTAATACTACTTACTACTTACAAGTATTTCTGCTACGTCGTTGTCCCCATAAAAATAAAGTCTTCATTTGGTGACTTGACATAGCCTGATAATATTATGGCACCCGAAAGAAAGTCTATTTTATCTTCAGTAACTATCAAAGACTTGTTTTTCTATCCGGCATAATGATTTGGTTGGTCTACAATTTCTTTTAACAAATATTTTTGGAAAAAAAACCTTGGTTTTACAATCCTGTTTGTATTTTTGACGCTGGCTGTGTGCAGTATCCTGTTCATATAAAGTTTGCTACCTACTTTTTCCACAAGGTAGTCAAACTAGAATCCACTATGTCTTCTTAATAGGGGGAAATTTTTTACATATATCATTCATCGTTACGTTCTATCATATGAGAAAGTGGTTCATTATTTTCATCGTCGACTTCACTGTCGACGATATTTCTTACACTGTTTGAGTTTTTGGTGACCGGAGACCCGAAGATATTGAGTGCATTTCAATATCACTGTTCTTTGGTAAACGTCTTAGTTTACACTAACTTCACGGCAATTTGTAACCTAAGTTATTTAGCTTTGCACCATGCTCTTCGTCCAGAATTGTTACTGTCGTCATCTTTAGCCTGACCACTATATTCAATAGGGGGCTCAACGTTAATAATATTATCTGCGCTCCAAAATCTTCTTTACACTCTAAGATTTCTAAAATCCACCGCTAAGCTGTAAAAAGTAAGCCAACACTACATTTCAGGACCCGCTATGCCTAACGTCCAATATTTCGGACAACACCAAATATACACACTATAGTCAATCTAATAATTTTACAATAAAACAAAGCTTTACTTCTTGGGTTACATATTTTGGCATTAAAAAAAATATATTTTATAAAGTGTTCATTATAAATATAAACAAGAAATAACACAATAATACTTGCATCTTTAGATTACAAAATAGACCTATTTTGAATCACTATTATCAAAAATAACAAATGATATACAATTATATCATTCATTCTGTAAATATTGGGTTGCACGAATAAAAAATATTTCACTTTCGATATAAAATAAAAAGCTATCAAAACAAATATTTCATCGACCAAAAAATTAAAATTATCTTATGTCCCATTACTTATTCATCATTGATAGCCTGTTTCATTTTACTGCTGGACAATAAGCCTCTTTAATATGCCTATCACCTTTTGCCCATAAACGCCACACTTGGTAGAAAGATTGGCGACCACCATGCGTAGATTCTTGCAACAGTAGCTCTGCTGTCTTTAATGGTTTATGGTATTTAAAAACTCGATTATAAACTTCATCATAGCTTCACACTCGAGCCGCCGAAAATGAAGGAATCCGCAGTAGGCTTATTTGTCAAAGCCGTATCAAATATAATTCGTTTATTTTCTACAAAAAAATGCAAAATAACGGTATAAGTTATTCAATAAAGAGACCAAATTATTAAATTTGGAGCTAGTTTATTGCCGTCGAGATTATTATGCAAAGTATTAAGGTAGTTGTATTATGATTTGTTGAAGTTGAAGTGTTTACATTTTTTTTATAATTGTAAATAAGGTGATAACGAAATTAGAAGTAATTTTTAATAACAAATCAAAGATTTTAATCACTAGTATACGAGACCAAAAGGCTCTAGTATTAATACACCTTGAGTCTCAGGAACGAAAAAAAATTATACCTCTGCACTAATTTATCTTTGTCTATATGAATAAAATTGTAACCATTACATTGTAAATTATGTCAACAATAAAAACGTAAACTTTTTATTTTAAATTTTTTCATGGCAAAATTTAGCTCAATCGGAAAATAATTCACGAAAAACTAATCTATATAGTTTATGCTATAAATATAACTATAAAAACTAACTCTTTTTCATATTTTACAACGTTTGAAAATTAAAGCACTATCTTATTTCCAATATTTTAATGAGGAGAATATCATAATTTCTATAACCAAAAGTTTTCAATATCTAGTTGGATTATCTACTGTGCTTCGTTCAAATTAACACACAACAAATTTGCACATAATAAAAGTTTCATAACTTTAGAAGATCCAGGAAGACTAGAAACCATTTTAAGAGTTTGTGAACTGATTCGAAATTTGTATGAGAAAATCTTCATTGAATGTAATTTTAAAAACATTAGCAAAGTTATACCGTATTTATATTTTATATGAGCTGGTCATAAAAGACATTTTCTGCATTACAAGAGTATTTAGAGTTTTCACAATTTGCATTTTGGGCACATTATAGTGATCACACAAATAACATCACAATATGATTGTTTTAAAAACCAAAATGTTAGCCCTTAATATGTATTGTAAGGGGAAAATATTGTTTTTAAACTATCCAGTGAAGTAAGAAATCAAGGTAATATAAAGTGATTTAATTTAAAATATTATATATTAAATTTAATACGAAACTAATAAATACTATCGCATGTTTAATTACATTCCAAATAAAATTAAACTTTAATTGAATATTAAATTTCCTTTCAGTTTTATTTTCGGAATCTTTTTAACGGTAGTGATTATTAGCCGGAGTATTTATGGCACAGGACTAAATTTGTTTACTTAGTCTTTATTTTTAATCACGGAAACTAAAATTTCAAAATAATATTTTTCCTCTCTTGACGGTATCAATTAAATCATATATATTAATACGCTAAGGTTTTAAGATGTTACTCTCCCATTTTAGAAAAAACCTCACAACTAATCCACATCATATATATTAATACGCTAAGATTTAAGATGTTACTCTCCCTTTTTAGAAAAAACCTCACAACTAATCCACATAAATTATATATCATTTTATAGATAATTGCTTGCTCCACCGGCATCCACAACTAAAAAATGTATTATTGCTATTGTTTTTGCAAATTCATTAATTATTAAAATTATATACACAAAACAGCAATGCTGCCATCTAACGGCTCAACGTCAATATGATCGGTCGGTAAAATTTTTGATTAATTTCAAATCCACTCACGTATAAATAAAGTGGCGCTTTAGCTCAATGCTTTTGATACTTGAGCCTCTATATGTCAATTTTAGTAAAATATTTGTTTGATCTGTCATCTGAGCTTCATAATGGAATAAATAATAATGCGAAGACTTCGCACGGGTCACGCTAGTATTAAGTAATTTATAATTTTGGTGCGTTTTTATTAAACGAGGATGGTTACAATGTGGCGATTTCAAATAGACATATATTATAGTGAATGAAGGCAGAATGTAATAGATACTAATCCATGAAAGTATGGTCATATATTATAATTAGAAAAATTCCTGATTAATACTGGTTTTTCGTAACTGAAATTCACTTAAATATAATAAAATAATAAAAAAATTCTTAGATGATGTTCAAACAATTGGAATAGCAGAGTATTGAATATATTTCGCGTTAATTTTATAGGAATTCATTATTCACAATTAAATGGAACTAGGTGATGTAATATTATTACTATTTTATTTAAATTTTTTAACACGACCTAGGATTCGTTGTATTACATCTTCAGGTGGGCAATTAGCAAATATTAGAGTCTTTTATTTTTGAAACCAAAGAAATGAAAACAAAGATTAAAATCTTTGTTAATTGCCCACCTGAAGATATTGTAATACAACGAAACCTACGTCGTGGTAAAGAATAAAGGAGAAATAATACTACATCACATAGCTTCATTTAATTGTGAATATTAGAGTAGTTATTCAAATTAATACGAGTATTATTTCGGTCACAGGTAAGGTCATGACTGTGAAGTCCACGCATTTCGTCATAATATTATAATAGAGGCAAAGCTGATTATAAGTCAATATTTTAAATATTGAATATATTTGGCGTTAATTTTGTAGAAATTCATTATTCACAATTAAATGAAACTACGTGATATAGTATTATTTCTACTTCCTTTAATTTTTTTACTACGACCTAGGTTTCGTTGTATTACATCTTCAGGTGGGATATTAGCAAAGATCTTTGTTAATATCCCACCTGAAGATGTTGTCGCCTAGGTCGTGGTAACGAAATTAAAGAAAGTGGAAATGATACTACATCACGTAGTTTCATTTAATTGTTGTCAATATTTTAATTAACCTTAATTTTTCTGTTAGTAATTCCTATGCAAAGTCATTTTGATACTACGAACATTTGTACATTTTATTACATAATTGATACACAACGACTTTGTGGCCATAATAATTGCGTATTTGCTATTTTATATGTGCTTACAACTCCTTAAATATAAAAACTATATAATTTTGGGCAGAACATACTGATTATACACTTTCGCCTATAGCGATTTAAGAATAGGCAACGTGAATATCGAATGCAATTTCCCAAACGTTACACATCCCAAACAAATTCTTCTATCACCTTGTTTTCGAAGTCCTTTCTGCCTAGCTGAATTATTTAGCCCCGGTAGATATACACGCGAACGACTTCGATGATCATATTATCGACGTTCATCGGGATTGGCATGATTCTGCCAACATAACTGTTGTCTTTTTCTGATTCATATCGAGGCTCACTCGTTTGGAGGAATCATTTAAGCTAATTACCATCTACGCCAACTCTTGCGGCGTGTTTGCTAGAGCTAGGGTATTCCCAGCCAACCACATTTGTAAGATAATCTCGCCATTTATATTGATATTTCAAAAAGAACGTTGAAAAAAAAAAGAAAGACAGACCAACATTTTACAATGGGATTTTTATATTCGATAGTTACAGATATATATTCCAATTTTATTTATATGTATATATTAAAAATTCTCTGTTTGAATGCTTATACAGCAAAACTAAAGCAAACGCGGTGTATACATTTTGTAAATTAATTCTGAAAAATTATTAAGACTGTATTACGCGTTCGTGTTTATAAAGTATATTTAGCTTTTGCGAACATCTGGCAAGTACCGACACGTATATATCGTTATTGCAGGTGCTTATTTGATTTCTGTTGAAATTCCCTTTGCTTCGCTATAATTTTGACTCAGCGTTATTTTTCGTCGTTGACGTAATATTCTTTTTCTTATACTTATGATTAATTCTCTTATATTTACTTACATATTTTTGTATATATGCTAAAATTAAATACAAATGTAAACTAACACTGTGAACTAAAGAGTTGAAATACTTATTACTATTATCATAATAATCAGCCTGTAACTAGCTATTGTTTGGTATACTACATGATCCTCCTTCGCGCTCATACTCTACGACATGGTCCTCCTTGCGCCTTCCGCATCCAACCACTCCCCACCAACTTCTTTGGGTCCATTTGGCTGGGGGGCGTTCCACGCCGCCTTTCTAAGTTTTTGATCTCCACTTGAGACTTAATCTAGGCCATCGGTTGTCAGTTCTTTGGAAAATATGATCTGCCCATTGCCACTTTAGGTCAGAATACTTTCGTTTTCCGCCGAATTTCCTCATTTCAAATCTTATCCTTCAGATATGATTCAAGTATAGCCTTTTCCATGTCTCGTTGCGTGACTTTAGGTTTGGAACAGACCGGCCGTGAGGTGCTTTCAACACCATAAGTCATCTCGGGCAGAACACACAGATTATACACTTTGGCCTTTAGCGATTTAAGAATAAGCAACATGAATATCAAATGCAATTTCCCACACGTTAAACATCCCAAACAAATTCTTCTATCAGCTTGTTTTCGAAGTCCTTTCTACCTAACTGCATTATTTAGCCATACACTCGAACAACTTCGATGATCATATTATCGACGGGCTTGGCATGATTCTGCCAACATAACTGTTGTCTTTTTCTGGTTCGTACTGAGGATCACTCGTCTGGAGGAATGATTTAAGATAATCAAAATCCAAGCCAACTTTTGCGGCGTGTTTGCTAGAACTAGGGTATCGTCAGTCAACCATAGTTGTAAGATAAACTCGCTATTTATATTGATATTTTTATTATAAGGTCTTGAAGACATCTTTTAACGTGCTTGTAAATAACTTCGGAGATACAAAATTGTATATTTCTTTGCGGCGAATTTGAAAAGGTTTTATTTTTTATTTCATATGTGTATGGACATTGCAGATGCATTTTACAGATTTCTCATCATTAATATGTATTGATATTCAATTAGGCAACGTTTTAGGTAGTCGAAAACATCCCAAGATTCAGTGGAGTTATAGGTTTTCTCATAGTCTGAAAAAACAAGACTTGGCGGCTGATTAAACTCTCCATTATTCAGTATAACCCATTGCAGAGTATGTTACTGTATATTATAGCCTTGCCGAAATTCTTTGAAAATTTTGTATTATAATTATTAGTATAGTTAATGTTATTATTTGAACAGTAATTAGTTCTTCAAGATAAGAAAGTAATGATGAGGAATTTAATTAGCCCAAAAAAAGTAGTTAAGATGTTCTCACAAGTTATTCTATAGAACTGAATTATTAGTTTGTGTTTGTTGGAAGAAAAAGAGATTATATATATATATATATATATATATATATATATATATACATATATATATATATATATAAATATATATATATATATATATATATATATATATATATATACATATATATTTATATATATAACTTCTAATTTACTATTTCGGCTTACTTTGTATTATTAGTATTTTTGATTTATATTTTATCCACACAGTGCTATTAAAATATTTCACATTTTTCAGCCTTCCTAGAAATATTTTGAATTAATTTAAAATTATTTTTTAATATTTATTGACAAAAAGAGACTTTTGTAACGTTTTTGTTTTTTTTGTAACAAAAAATCAAATTTGTTTGCAACATATCGTGGAATAAGATTTCTTGATCTTAAAAAATACTTTTAAATATTTGCATAGCTCTGAATATAAAAACTTTTGCGGTAAATTTTGGTCTTGGATAGAATAATGTGTAAAATGACAACTTCGTCGTTAAGGCCACACTTACATAGAATATCTCAACGTCTTTTATAAAATAATTCCTCCAAGAAAATTGAATTAACTTTTATCTTTCACTTGACGCTATGAAATAACAAAAATCAACATTTAAATTTCGCTCCCATTGTTCTGTTACGTAATATCCCAGACCAAGATTTAAAACTAAGAATACGACTTGAATCCATCGACAAGACTGAATCAATTCTAAGAGCAGTTAATTTTTACTGGTTCATTTCTAAAATCAACTCACTCAGTTGCTGTAAGTCCTTGATGGTGAGGCTATAATATTCCATCACATAAATAGTAATGGGGTTTCGTTTCAAGTGGAAATCTATACGAACACTGAATTATGTACATCCTTGATTTTTCTACCAAATTGGACTTGATATTTGAATACGTTTCGTTGTGTGTATTTTTTTATAAGAACAATTTATTAGGATAATGTTTTACGGTAAATTGAAATGAACTTAACTTTCATCTGCCGGCTATATAGAGATATCAATTTAGTTATTAAGGATGCAATTATCTTAAAATATTCTCGTACCAATCTTAAGTATCATCTTTTATTCTTGTAATTATAGTTCATTTAGCAAAATTGTAAAATTCTTGTTTTTGTAACTTCTACATCGATGTGACATATCACATCTAAATTAGAATAGTACCTGGCATACATAAAAATTACTAGAGTTGCTACATAGCTGAAAATGTCAACGAATAAAAGTGAAACAAATAACACTGAAAGTTGTTTCTTCTTATTTCTTACAAATCTAATAAATCAAGCTATGTTATTTAATTTATTTTTACATAAGAAATAAAATACTTACAGAAATTATGAGGTTAGAAATATAATTCTGTAGTTAAAAATAAAAACTTAGTTCAACGGAAACCGCAAAAATGAAATATATTATATATTCCACGGTTATATTCTCTCGTTCGTATTTACCGAAAAAATATTAATGTATATGATTAAAAAATAACATGTGTTAAACCACTTGTTAATTGTATACTAAATTCCTAGATGGTATATTCCAAACTTTACTTTTTTGTAAATTACAAAAAATATTAAAAAGCAAAAACTATTTCAAAATTATGTGCCGTAACGAAAATTCCAAATTGTGTTTTTTTTTATTTAAAAAATCATTTATAATGTTAATTTCTTTTTTAGAAACTAAATGCCCAGTGTAAAGATTGTTCAAATACCTGAAACTCAAATGGTTCAAAGTTTAGTAAAAACATTAATGAAGAATATATAAAAGCCGCCCCACGGAAATGTATACTTTATCGAAAAAAGGGTTTATTTTTAAATTTCTATACTGCACTAGACAAACTACAGCTTGACAATAATAGTATACTCGATAGCACTGGAAATTTGAACAAATTTAGCGCAATAATTTAACTCATCCTAAATCGACGTAACATAATTTATATATAACTTAACGTAATTTGTTATAAACCGACCTAATCCAATATTATCCAATATTTCTTAATATAATCCAACAAACTCCACCCCAAGTGAAACCAACATCCAACACAACCCAAACTAACAGTCCAACATAATGCAATATAACCTATCTTTCACTAACAAAACCCAGCCTCACCCAACCTATGCTTAACTAAACAAATAAAACTTTACTTAATTAACTTAACTTATCCAATATGGCTCAATCTCAATTCAACCTAACCCAACCTAATCTAACTATAAAGGATGGAAAGGATGTATCTGGATATTGACCGATGTGGACATTGGAGTTAACACAGAATCACAGAAATTATTTCTTCAATATTTGTTTTTCTATTAAATAAAATCAGCATTATAGAAATCATCTACGTAATTTTTTTCCTAGTTTAATTTGTTCGGTTCGGATTAAATTAATAATTAATAAGTTTGTTGTGTGCATGCAAAACGAAAATAAGCCCGGCTACCCTACAAAGAACTCATGGAGACTAAAATTTCCATAACACAAGGACAAAGCACATCCCTATAATTGTCTTGATAAAGTTTTAGACATGAAATAAAATATTCAAAGGTATAAGTGGAAAAATTTACTTTATAATTTATTATAAAAACCATCAAATTTGGGTCTTGAAATTTGTTTCGGAATGAATCGATTCATATCTACATATTTACATTTCTCCATTATTTTTTAAGGCTTTCTTTAAAAATAAATATAAAGTATAAACTATATATGTTCGCAGATTTATGGTTATTTTCAATATTAAGTTTGGGTAAACCTGATATTATCGTCACCTAACTTTAGTCATTGGTATATCATTGTTTTGTTAAGGGTGCTAGAAAAAAGAATGAGCTTGGCATTTATGTCGCAATAAACTGCAAAATTTTGTGCAAATATCTAATTTTAACAATGAGTATTAATGAATACATAGAGTTTCTGTCCATAACAATGTTATTTGTGTAGATTCAGTTAAATTGCAAATCAATTGACCCAAAGCTACTAAAACTAAAGAAACGGAAAAAGATTTCTTCAATCTCGCTGGGAAATTCTCAAGCCGAGATTATAAATTGAGAAAATTGTTTATTTTTCTTTTAACCTTAAAAAACTGGCTAAGTTCAAGAACTCACCTTAAAAAATAGCACCAAGTGGGACAATACTTTTTGTAGGAAAATGTATCCCTTTCAACGATGTATGGTTCAAATCATAAAGAATATTTTATTTTTTTAATGAAATAAGGTAATTATTTCAACTTAATTTTGTATACTGAGTTTAGCTGCAGTTATTGAATATTTTTTTATGATTAGGGAAAATCTACTTTTAAAATAATTTTGTGCAAGCATAAAAATAATTTTTTTCTTAAATTGAATTAAGATATACTTTGAATATATTGATTATTTTTTTTTATAAAATCAATAACGAGATATGATAACTATTACATAAAGTAAACATTTCAGTTCTAGTTTTATTTTTTTTATATATTTTAATACTTTGTGCATTACATTTCGGTTATGATTGTAGGTAGATTTAATCATTATAATTATACGATATGACTCAGTCGAAATAAATTGAACCTTTTAGCAAATTTTGTTCTAACGATTTCTTTCCAAAGGAATGGTATAATTTTTTTTGTTATTTTAAATAAAAAAAAACGGAAAACTTTTTTGAATCCGTTTTGTAGCCTCATAACTTGTACCGCATCAGAAAATATTACCAAATATTTCCGATCGCATTTTGATTGACTTCTTTCAAGATGGAGTATGTGAGAAAAAATAAACTACGATTTTGGATACAGTATTTTGTTTCTTTTTGTATGTGTATTCATATACAATTATACTGGAGACGAAAAACATAAATAAATATGGAATAACAATACAAAAGCAAAAAATGTTGCTGATATAACGTAAAAACAAATTTAACAAGTAGCTGCACTTTTAGCGTGCCCCGTTTTTGTAGTGAATACTATTGTGAAAATATTATGCAGAAGCAAACACTGACGACAGGTAGGTAAGCAGCTCACGGTGTATAGCTCAGACAATACATTGCAAACTGAAGGCTCGTCAGTTATTCTACTTTCCTTCAGGAAATTCTCTAGATGTTACAAAACTCAAGAGAAGTAAAAAAGAAAAGCTAAATAGTAATGACAGCTGTATCGGGTTTATAAATATTAATATATTTCCTAATTATTATTAACATAACTTTGGGGCTACGGCTGGATTTGAAAGACGATTTTCAGCATTTCTTTGGAAAATTTTAAAGATATTTTTCTATTAATATATACTTTTCATTCCCACTCTCTAGTTAGGTGTGAAGCCTCCTGACATAGCTAATCCAAAAGTCATGAAAAATGTTGTTGACTGGAATAGTCAAATTAATTTTGAAATCAAAATCTTTGAAAGTATTTTTAAAAATAAGTTAAGAAAATAAATAATTTTTTTCATAAATTGAAAAAAACGAGGACGAGAAACGAGGAGAGATCGAGCGGGTCACCGAATAATGAAATGTGACCTCTACTGGACTAACTTACTTATTAATTTATTGATTTTTTAAATTTATTAATCTTATAGATGGGCATAGTTTTTAATGAGCATAATGATCACTTTCGTATCGTAAAAAAGATCAAACGCGGAGCTGGCATTATTTATATTTGAGTTTGAGTCTTCCAGAATGGTTCAATTCCAAGATTTTAGCAATTTCTTAAAATTGTACAAAATAATTATGTATTTTGAAGTATATTTGCAAAATATTGCCTAGACTATGATTAAGGATGAGTGTTTAATCCATTTACATCATTGGTATAAGGAGGTTAAGTTAGGTTTATCTTGCTCCACAATATACACCAATAAATAAGACAAAACCTTCGAATATTCTGGAGAGACGCTATTTGCGTAAATTGTTTACCTGGTTTCATAACGTGGACCGCAGCATAACGCCAGCCAGAGATAGGTTCACCCATTATACTAAAGCACCTTAAACCGGATTATGGAGCTGTTTCAGATTTGCTGTTATTGCGAGCGCTCAGACCCGAGCATATGTGTATCTATTTATATATTATAATAACACATACAAATTAGAAATCGGCAATGATAATTTTGATTAGATTGCGCAAATCAAACTAGCTAACTTTTTGCGTATAATGAAAGGAATGTTTAATATAGGTAAATAAATTATTTGTAACTGTTATATTCTATTAACTTATTCTTTTATAAATTTTATCTCTTTTGTGGCAAAGTTTTAGATGTAAAAAAATATTAAATGCAAATTATATCTAGGTTTCTCTCTTCACGACCATTTTAATTTGTTCAAGTTCTAGAAACATGTACAAAACCCAATACCTTTTAAAAAATAGAGCTGGATTTTAAAAATTCACCTTTATGTGGTGCAGTATCTTATTTTACATTCTAATTATTAATTAATCTTCACACCGGTATAGCTACCTGATAGGTTCTTAAGTTGTATTCAGTAATCCTTTATAGTATTCAACGAGCCACGAATACAGACCGCTTTGATTTCAATTTCAGGGTTTGGATATAATTGTTTATTGTATTAAATGTGAACAAGAATTCCACATCACTGGTTATTAAATTATTACTACCATTCATTGGAAACCAACCTTGTTTTCTTATTAATTTTTACTTTGCGCGCTTAAATACTTTTAACGTTTTTCTAATAATAGCGTGTAAAATATTATACATTTTTTATTTTCTAAATTGTTTACATTTGGAACTTTAATGTTTGTAAATTTTAAAACGTCTTATTTTAAATTTTCCAAAGAAAATGCCTGTATTTCCTGAAAAAATTACTTCAAGACATTAACTGAATTAATGATAACATTATGCTCTATCGGTCTTATTGATATTGAATATAAAACATAAATTGAATATAATAGTTGCTGCTTGCAACATGATATTGAATATAATAGTTGCTGCTTGGAAACATTTGATCTCGGTTCAAAAAGAAGTGCTTGTAAATCTTCAGTAAAGACAAAAGGCTTATTGATCTTATCCAACTCTTTTTCCGCTCTTGCTTCATTTTTCTTGTCAAAGTGCTCTTTATAATTTTCCTCTGAAACTTGGCCTAATTTGTGTCCGTTGCAAATTTTGCTCAAGTCTTGTTTTTGGTTTGAATAAATAAATTTTGTTTATTGTTAATAGCAACTGTCTATGTTAATGTATATGACGCTTTATTTTCCACCTTCCAGCTCCATACGCTAGTTTTTCCAATACAAAATGCATTTAAAAATAAATTTTGCCAACTCTTCTCATTTGGTCATCCTTCTTTCTTTCACTTTCAGTTTTTATGTGACGTACCATCAAATTTCTTTTTCCCGTAATATTCTTTTCCTCTTCTTTTTAATAATTTCACTTGCCCATTTTTCCCTATTCACTCGACATTGATTTTTCTTTTTGGAAATAGTTTTATATACTCATTATCAAAAATAATGTACTCAACTAATTTGGCTTGAACATCAGATAATAAAAAATCATGTGGTTGAACTACTATTGAGCGTAAGAGCTCTTGTGGCCTATAACATATGTTTGGTGAGCAATCTTCCAAAACATTATTTTGGATGGACTCACTATTATTATTATACAAAGAGTTATACTTTGTTGGGATTAATACATATGGAGAAAAAAAGTTCTAATTTTACGTTCTGATATCTCTTCAAATACAATATTCTCAACTATTTCATATTCTGTCATTATAGTATTTGTATATGCAATAGATGGTTTAGGAGATAAATCAATGCTTGTAATGGAATGAAAGCTTAGACTGGCAATTTGATATTTATTATAAGTGCTTAAAATATACATGTTCATCTTCAATCACACTCTTTTGTTCTTTTTTAATAGAAGTTGTTAAAGGACTAAGGTTGTGCTGTCATGCAGTGAAGTATCATATGATCTAGGGAAACAAGTAAATAACTTAAATAAATAAGTAAATAAGTTGTCTGTAAATAAAAGATCGTCAAGATTTATGATTTCGTCAACATGTGTCAACATCTGTTTCAAGCATATGTAAAATTTGGTAACCGCGAGTATATAAAAATAATATAAAAAGCTGACTCGAAAATAAACTGAAAAGAAAATATAATACCATTTGTATTAAAAAAACTCCTCTGACTCATAGATTACAAGTAGGTTCACATAGACGAATATCTGTCTGTTTGTCTACGACCATTTATTTGACATTATTTTTGAAGTAGGTGCAAAAAAGATTATTTTTAACTTAACGTTTGTTTTGAATAGACGGTGAGAGTGTAAATTATTTTTTGTAATAGCATGTGATGTAAGTAAATGTTTTTCTTAGTAATCCTTTTTTCTTTATTTTGATTTTCATATTGATGCAAATTAAAAGAGATTTTTCGTCAAACTTGTTAATCAACAGTAGCAAAAAATGCAATTCAAAGTACTTTTAATATATTGAAATCAGTGATCAAGTCCAATTTATATATAACTGAAGTTTTTGTATGAATTATAAATAAATACCTTTCCAAACTTAAGAAACTCCGGTCAAAAGTTATATATAATTATATGGTGTAACTTAATATAATTAAACTATTTACCCAACTTCTCTGGATATATATATTAGTTTTCATTTTTAAAGAATTTCCCAATGAAATATAAAAAATGGTTGGTATTCAATATAAGACCATACGGGATTTCAAGAATAGACTCTGATAGAAATAAAAAGAAATACATTGTGAACGTTTAGTTTATTTGACACTCATTTCATAGAGATCCAGAAATAGGGGTTGTATTTTGGGTCACTTCCTGAATCAGTTTTCTTATTTTCTTTTTTCCATATCATGTGTCGTGCAATACAAAAACTCTTAAATGAAAAATAAACAATATATATGTGCATTTTAAAAACAGTCGATGCTAAAATGCGTACTTTTCCAATTACTCTGAATTCTCTGTTAATTCATGTCAGTATATTCTAGGATGTTAATAAAATGAAAGCTTATAATGCAACGCTATCAATATAATGAAAACTAAGTCTTGAAAAACTATATATTTCTTTAATTTATTTTCCAAGTAGGATAGGAAAAAGAATGAGAGGTGTATGCGATGAAAATAATAAAAAATAGAGCGGAATTTTAAAAATTCACCTCTATGTAGTACAGTGTTTTATTTTTAATTCTAATTACTAATTAATCCAGCCACCTCTATTGCTACCTAACAGGTACTTAAGTTGTATTCAGTAATCCTTTATAGTATTCAACGAGCCACGAAAAGAGACCGCTGGTTATATCAATTTCAGGGTTTGGACATAATCGTTAATTGTGTTAAATGTGTACAAAAATGTCACATCATTGGATGTTCAGTTATTAGCCCCATTCGTAGGCTACCAGTCTTGGTTTAAAAATAAGGTTTTTTACTTTGTACGCTTAAAAACTGTATTTATTTTCTTTTTTAAATAAAAGCATATACAAATTATAAATTTTTTGGTTTTCTTAATTTTTCCGTTTTGGAACTTTAGTGTTTGTAAATTTAAAATATTTAATTTTATGTTAAAAGAAAATTGCCTGAAGACAATAGTTGTGTTTATAGTAACATTGCGCTCTCTCGATATTACTGATATTTAATATAAAAAATATTTCCATTGGACAGCAAAAATCAAGATTAATATTATTTAAATATCAACTTATTCTTCAATCCAATTTTTTTACTTCCCGTTTTCAAAGGAAACCATTGAAATATGAGCATAACAATATTGTAGCTACTGAAAACTGATTATGATAAATTGGTAGCAAAGTTAAATTCATTTGTTCGCCAACATTAGGTAATTCATTGAAAGTTTACGTCATTGTATTTTAAAAGCAATTCAACGAATTTTGCATTATTTTTTAGGGTTTTGTATCTCAAAAGGAAAAAAGGGAACCCTTTAAAACCACTTGTTTTGGAAAGCCTCACAAATATTGTAGTAAAACTATAGCGATGATGTAATATGTTTTGAAATATATACCATGTTTTTACACTTTTAATATATATAGTAAATAATATACCTATGTTTTTTTTATTTATTGCCGATTTTTTTAGACACCATGCGTCATCGAAATTTTAAACTGGGCATGGTAATACATCTTATTAATCCACATATTTTGCTAATTTGTTTGATTTCTCATATAATGACACAAGGATTGAAGATGAGGTAAAAAAGGTTTTATATTTTTTTTTAGATTTGATGTGTCATATGTGGTAGTACTTGAAAGGATTTCCCATGAAAGTTCAAAAATATCTAAATGTTTTATAATTTTAAACGGCATATTTAAAAAAAAATTCCAAAAAATATGCGAAAACATAGCATTCCCTCTCCTTATTTTTAAAAACTACTTAGACAAAAGTCATGACAAAAACAAAATTGGGAAAATCTGGCTAAAAAATTGCGGGAAAATAGCAATTCTCCTAAATCTTATTTCCTATGAAAGATATGGTAAGCAATATATTCAATGTTTTGAAAAATTAAAATTTGACGGTTTAATTAGAGATATGTACACTTAAATTATATATATATATATATATATATATATATACATATATATATATATATATATATATATATATATATATATACACATATATATATATATATATATATATATATATATAATTTAAGTGTACATATCTTATATATACATATTTATAAATCGATCCTTAATTCGCAAGTCGGTTAACTGCGTTTCAATAAATTTTACATTAGATACTGGAAACGCAATTATATTAAAGTTATGTCGAATTTCGAAAAAAATTTAATGCATTTTTTAGTTAAAATGTAATGACACGTAACTTACATAGTTTTACAGTTTTATATTTTATTATTGTAGTTAAAAGTCCCATTTTCGGAGTAATGCGTTTTATTTAATGTATAAAACTAAGTTTGAAGTTTTTGCGTGAATTATAAATACCTTTCCAAACTTAATAAACTCTCGTCAAAAAATATTTAACTATATGGTGTAACTTAATGTAATTACACTTTTTACCCAACTTCTTGTCTGGAAATATATCTCAGTTTTTAATTTTAAAGAATTTCCCACTGAAATATGAGAAATGGTTGCTATTAAATATAAGACAATTTTGAATTTAAAGATTGGGCTGTGATGGAAATAAAAGGAAATATTTCGTCAATATTTAGTTTATGTCGAACTCAATTTTAGTCCTTAGAACTCCAATAATATAGATTACCTTTTGTGTCACTTCCTGAATCAGTTTTCTTATTTCCTTTTTCCATATCATATGTCGTGTAATATGAAAACTCCTAAATGAAAAATAAACAATTTAAATGTGTTTTTAAAAACGATCGGTGCTAATATGACTAACAATGTTGGGTATTTTTCTAATTACTATGAACTCTTTGTTAATTCATATCAATATTTGCACGGATATTGATAAAATTCAAGTATATAACGCTGAATCATCAACGTAGTGAAAACTTATTCTTCCAAAACATATATATCCCTTTAATTTATTTTCCAAGCTGCTTGAGAAAAGGGAATGAGAGATGTAGACGACAACAATATTAAAATGCAAAATTTAAAACTAGCGTTGCACAAATCTCGGTAACAAAATATCACATAAATTTTAAATGATGTTTGAATATTATGAACTGTCAAAAATTCATGGTGTTTAAGAATTCAATAATGTTTGCGATATGAAAATCGAAAAAGCCAACGAAGTAAAAAATTTAATAAAAATTTTAACTTTAGTTTAAATGGAAATTTTGCTTTCCTGATACATGACATAATTTTGTTAAATACTTTACATCTGATATGAAGAAAATTCTTGAAAATATAATAAAATGTTAGTGTTAGAAACCATATAACAAACCATCGGAGGCAGTCTATCCACCATTGCAAATAAAGAAGTAACCGTTTTCTCAATACTTTATGAAATTCAGGTTCAGAACCGTGTCGAATAAAATCATTCATTATCGAAACGATATTATACAAATAAATAAAATTCACTCAAACTTTAAATGATAAATTCATAAAACAAAACAATTGAACGTTAACATTTAATGAATTTCCATTTCAACTCCAACGCATTGGTAAACACTTTTAAGCTCTCGAGAACTAATACAACCATTTCAACTATCGCTCGGTTGCTGACGTGACATTTCACATAAAACATTAAATTTACAAAAAAATATGTTGAAAATATACAAATGCCCGTTGCGACGTGATTTTGCATGTTTACAAATATTTTGCATTTTTGTCCATGGCACGCAATGAAATAATTAAATTCGTCACGGACCAGCAATTTCCATACGCGTATTTGGTAGCATTTTAAATTTTTTTGAAAGATACAGCAGGCTATCAAATATTGATTCAGTAATATCACCTGGAGAATAGATAGATGGAGTACATTTCGTTAGGCCGAGGTGTTGTGCTCAGTGTTGCTGATATTTGTTCTGATGCTTGTTTCAAATTATGTTTTTAATCGTGTGTACATTATCGAAATATTTATTTCTATTGATTAAGTATTTATGTTGAAAATTTGGATATACATGTGACATTTGGATTTATTGTTGAAATTTGGAGTAGAGATATTTTGTTCGATTATAAATTATAATCGAACAAAATATCTCTACTCCTTTCAGTATTATTCCGGTCAGTTGCGTGAAATTTCAAATTCTGTATAGAACTAAATATTTTTGAATTTGATGAACCTAGTAAGTTCAAAAATTCCCAAAAACTCACGAATTTACTCCCAAAAAACATTGAAAACTTCGCATGGAATGCTGTTGAGTTTAAAGTTATTAAATATAATAAGAACGTATATATACGTTTTTAAAAACTACGTAGGCACATGCACACTTCTATGAGAGGGGAAGAATAACATAAAGAATGCGGCATATATTTTTGTTACTTGAAAATGAAGTGACAGTGAATTTTGATTTTGAACTTCAACTTGTACTGATATTTAGCAACACGCATTTTAAACGAGTATTTACAAAATATTGGTTTGATAGTAAGGAATACAAGAATGCTACACTTATTTTTTGACACTTATTTAAAACTGATCGTGCATGAGGAAACCTCAGTTGTAACATATATGTACTCCGAAAATCATCCAAATTAAATTTGTTGTCGATTTATATATAACTAAGTACAGAAATGTGATTCTCTAAAATAAAGTCATTTGATGAAATTAGTGAGAAAGTCCAGCTTTCAAAAAGATAGAGAAATTCACTTGAAAGTTTGTTTATGAATGTCAGGCAAAACACAAAATCTAGATTATATACTATCCACAGAGAACATAATCAGAATTGAAGAAGAGCTATTTCCTTCAGTAGTGCCAAGCATTAATTATTTCACAGTTACCTCAATGTATGTCTTCATTTATATACATGTGAAAAAAACATATAACCTTCATAATTTTTTCAATTACAGAAAATAGGGCTCGAGTACAAACCAAATAGTCTGATTAATAATTAATCAGAAACATTTGCAAGATACATTTTTAATAAAGGAATTTCTGTTCTAATGGCAGTAAAGCCGTTTTTAAACGGAAGCAGAGAGCTGATCGATATTTTCTGTAAGAACATTTGAAGCAAGTAATATTTTCGGCAATTTAAAACTACTTCAACAAATCTTTATTGGCGACAAGAGCAAAATTCATAAATAAATTTATAAAATAAGTATAAATTTAAAGTTCTATATGAAATGTATATTACAGAAGCAATGTATTTTGCAGAAGAATTAGCAAATTAGTCTTTAAAATTGCTGTTTATAATGTTAATTTTTGAATGTCAATTATTGAAAAGAAAGATTTAGGAAAGAGTCAAATTATATTCAGAATTAATTGAAATATAAAAATTGTAAAAAAAATTCTAGTTATGAAAAAAACCATCAGATTAATTCAATTAATTGGCTAAGTTTCAATCGGGTAAGGAAAGTTTCGTACATACTTTTTTTAAAATCATATATGGCGTTTTAATGGATATATGTTTTCTTATTTGAAAATCGTGAAATTATGTTCGATACTTATTAGTCAAAGTAATTTAATACAAGATCGTGTCAAATAAAAAAATTATATATTATTTCTTCAAATATAACAAAGACTAGAAATTTCAATAGGCTGTTAGCGAAATGATCAAAGTAGGGCTGGTAAAAGAACGGGTCCGAATAGTTGTTCCTCAACATCGTCACAATGAAGAATTTGTAAATATATTCCACCCAACAAGAACTCGAACAAGCTTTTTTATTACCCCAGGCGCATAGGTAGATTATAATTTTTCCGCTTTCCACTCTCCGCAAATGAATGTACATGTACGTCATTTTACAGGGATGAAGTTATATATTTAATTAAGGAACATATTATAGATTTAGTTCTACTGCTTGCATCATCCTAGGGCCATCGCTAAAAACAAATTTCAAAAGTACAACTGTTTTGGTAAATTTGTATTGAAAATAAAATATCAAAACCCACAAATTATACTCATACTACGATAATCAATGGAACTTGAGCTAAGAATGCGAAAATTTAATTTTGAAACATTTACTCGCAAAAAAACCTTGATGGAGGTTGATATAGTTTCGTCACACAAATGAACCCATTTGGATTCTTTGATTAAGCGACTTCAGATATTCGATTTTTAAATTATTTTCTGAAATTTAATAAAATAGATGAAAATTTTAAACATTTAAAGAAAATCAACGTATTCTTATATCATTCCATTTACGAAAGTTCCGCGATCAGAAAACTTTTTGAGAAACATAAAGTTATATAAACAAACCTTCATCTAACTCTATTTGTTGACTTCCGTAAATATAGTTAAGTGGCCTCTATCCAAAATATTGAAATCCATCTAGAAAATTTGGAATAATAACGTAAAATAAAAATGAAAAAAAAATATCCAAAAGAGTTGCGGTTTCCAAGATTAGTTTTAAAAATAACACGAAATAAATCGTTTCACTTTTTTTTGTGTCATTCTGTTAGTATAATTTAGCGATATTATTAATTCTACTGCGAAAACATAGATGTCAAATTATATCCGCGTTAAAAAATTACGAATATGATCACCCTAAGTGAAATATCCGCGTTATACACATATTTTTTCTAACAAAAGCGATCGTCTTGCTATTCCTGGTTTTATGCCATGTGAATATCAAAATCGAATACCAGATGCAACTAAAAATATGACCGAAAGAAATAAGATACATAACCCTCACTTGTTTTGTGGTAACAAACAACCACTTAAAAATGCCGGGATTAAACCACTATGCGACAGCGATGAACAATGGAATTGGAATCGTTAATTATCCAACTTGCAGTTGTTAGGATGTCAAGAATAAATTCTTATGAAATATGAATAAAATATGAAGATATTTAAACGTTAAACGTGACTTGTCTTGTGACATCGTATCATTCAATCCCATAAACATTTCTAAATTCTATTTCAATTTTCCGAAATGTTTAACTAAATATAATCTAACTAAAATAAATTACATATAACGCAACAACTCACAGTACACTCACATTAACAATGTGAGAGTACCAAGAGTAATAAAGATTTAATTTAATACTAATTTTGTTTTTAAGTATAATTTAAAATTTTACAATTTTCTCAATGTCTTCCCAGATATGCGGAGTAGAAATTTTCAAAATAGTATATTTATAAACACAAAAGCTCCCGCATTCTTTCAAGCAATATAAAATCTAAGAAACTACAATATATTTTTAATATTAAATTCCCATTTACCAAATAATTGTTTTATGATATGATACCATACTATTTATTTTCTCTCACTTTGAAAATGAAAGCTTCTCGAATTCATGAATTTACATCAAGAAAAATTATTTTTCTTTATAAGTCCTTAAGTTCCACTCTCTTTTTATCAAAACTACAAATGGAAAATATAAATCTATTTCATCTTATTCTTTATCACAAATGAATGCTGTTGGCCATTATATTTTTATAAATCTTTCATTTCTCTTATTTCAGATAAACTTCGATCTAATCTACCCTTATTATTACCAAGAGAGGAAGATTTACCGTTTTTCCCTTCTATAATTTGTTAATATCCCAACCCGTGTATTATATGATACTTTTACAGTCGTATGTTTTCTCATATCGTGTACTTTTATTATTTTTAAGAGCTTATCCAATATGAAGGTAAAGCTTTGAACACATTTTAATATATGAATTTTAATATTCTCATGAGAACTTTATAATATAATTCTCATATCGTTGCATTGAATTACATGAAAGGAATATTAAAAGATTAAGCGCAATATCATAAAGAATATTACTTTGATCAGAAATATAAATATTTCGCATGGACAAACAACAAACCTTTTAATTATTTTTGTCGTAATTCACTAATTACAATAATTTATTAAATAATTTTAGAAATAGGAAATAATAACTTCGATAATTAGTTGATATTTTAAGTATTTATTATGCCATTGCTTTTATTTTTGAAATTAAATAATTAAATCTATATTAGAATACATCACAACTTTCTTTTCAAATTTGTTTTGCTTTTCGTTTTGCATTTGTTCTTGTCGATAAATTATTACTTTATAGTTATTTGCACTTGGATAATTCTGCAAACCGGCTTTTGCCAGTTAAGTATACAACTATTATATAAGTACATAACTATTGCACATATAATATTAAGTACATAACTATTGCACATTTTTTACGTAAGATATGCTTGATTGATCAAAATGTTTGAGTATATTTGCTATAATTACATAATTTTGATTTTTAAATGTACTCTATATTCTTTCATGGCAGACAGTGTGTCTGCTGTGAAAGAGAATGGAATCCGTTTAAAAATTCATATTTACTTTTAATTTTCTTTTTCTTTATGCCGTGATTTCAAACATTCCTCAATTTTGTCTATCTGACCTCCTATATTTTATTTCTATACTCAGCCCCATTATTTAATAAATCTTTTTCATATTCAACACGCTTAAATTCCCACTCTGAAAAATCGAATTCCGTTGATTTTTTGTTTTCATCGGACATTTTTCCAAAAATTTTTTTCACAGCTATCCTGTTTTCTCTTTTCTTACAATTTGGAAATTAAAAAGAAAGATCCCTACACGATTATTAACATAAATTTCAGTCTACCTATGTTTTAGACGATTTAATCATCACCTTTTTGACTTGAAAAATTTAAATGTGGCGTAATGATAAATTATATTTTAATAAACTGCGTGTATTTAAAATTTTAGTCAGCAGCTTAAAATATTGATATCGAAAATGTGACCATTAGATACCTACCTGAATCAACCACCTTAGTAGCGGTCGCACCTGAGTTTGATTTATTCATAATGAGTGAAAGTAAATTTGTCGAAATATGTCGTTGTTATCTTCTTTAGTTCTTATGCATTTTATATTCATGCTTAATCTAAAGTTTAAACTTTGTAAAACCATTAATTTTTTATCATTACTAATAGGTTACCTGTAATATATCGATAAATATTTTTATGTAAATAAATAAATTTGCCCAGTGGGCCAATATATAATAGAGAGAGTTATAATGTCTCATTGAATTTTTGAAATATTTTCTTAAAACGTACACGAAAAGCCTGCTCACAATGTAACAATATCTCAAAATTATAGTCGTGTAGCTTTTGAGACATTTTACACTAACTTTTTGTTTTTATGATTTTCCTTCTTTTCAAAGATTTATCCATAAAGTAAATTTATTGCGCAGTATCTAATAGACAATCTATTACCATGACGATTAATATTTACAAATGGTTCAAAACTTATATTTTATACTGTTAAATATTTATATATGCCTAAAGTTGTACAGAATATTTTTATTTCATTCACCTAGGGAAGCACTCGTTAACGTGAGTGTGAGAGATCTCACATAATTTGAAAATATAAAAATCCAAGGGGATTTATTTTCCACTAACAATGTACATTTAATAAATCCAAGTTATACTAATTCGATTATAGTAAAACTGGAGAAGATTATTTAAGCATAGTAAACGCAGTTGTAAATTAAACTTAGTGCACTTAGTACCCGGTATAAAAACCTATTCACAAACTACTTATTGGCAACCGCAAATTGCATACAAACGGCAGCTCCTCGCAGCATATTTATAGCACAGCGTGTAACGCTGTAAGCACTTCATCCCGCGTCGCTCCACCGAGCCGCGGGCGGCGTGCGCTCCCGAATTCGAGAGCAACAAGCGCAATTTTTTTTAAGTATTCGCATTGTTCAAATTAAAAAATCACCACCTCCACCATCTAGCATCTAACATTTAGGATTACATTAATATATGTCATATTGGAATGTGAAGACATCATGCTGCACAACTGATAACGAGCAGCTTGCGAAAGCGTACGGATAATGAAAATACGAAAATATAATCACAAAAAGTGATTACGCTATTAACTTCTGAAATCAAATAGCTTCAAAATTGCAAAAAACGAGTATTTGACTTATATGAAATCACCAAACTTGACCATCAAGCAATAAATAAAGTGCGTAAAAACATGAATGCTCATAACAAAATACCTTCGTAACCAAAACAAATGCATAAATCACCGCCTGTTATGTATCGGATATTGATATTTATTATTCATGTCATCATGCCATATCTCGTAACGATCAGAGTGAGTACAGGATCTAGTTGATAGATATGTTTAAGCGGTAGTAGCTTAAATTATTAGTATCCATCGACGCAATACTTTTATATACATATTTAATTATGAACCGACGAGAATTATTCTGCTTTTGTGATTTGTGCCGAATTGTCTTAAAAATGTTAACGAAATTTCGTACCACCTCACTATCTGTCGCAGAAAATGTACTACATATATTTTAATTATATGATTAATCATAAATGTTTTAAATAATTTTTTTTATACTTCTCTTACTTATGAAGACGTATTCCCATAAAAACTAGTAATGGAAGACAATACGGTCATTTAACACTTTTGTAATTTTCTTTCCATATTGTCCCACACGTTTATATCAGATTGCATTAATAAGGGACATAAACTCGAACATGAACAATCTATAAATCGTGAAAACTACTGAAAGAGCCTCCTCTTTCAGAAGTTTTTCTCATTTAGGGGAGTCATATTTTTAAGTTTAATTTAAATGGTAAATCTTTGGCGAAATATTTAGTGGTGACATAATTTTATGAGACTAGGTATAATCTTATGAAAGTTGTAAATTGTCCCACCCAGATAATCTCGCCGCATCGAGCAAAGTCAGTGTAATCATTGAAAATTACTAATGATTTTGTAACTAATATTATTTATTTTTTCCAGGTTGGTTGATAAATCGTTTACAAATTTTCTAAATAACCAATTAATCATAGCTTTATATTTGATTAAAATGTTTTATAGATCTGAACCAGAATTTATAAAATTTTTTATGTATTTAGTCAAAGTAATCAAATCCTTTATATGAACTATATAATAAACGTCTTTGTTATGTATCCGTAAGTCTATTTACTTATTTTGTTTTATTCTTGGGTAAATTTTCCAATTTTACTTCTATGACAATAATATATTTTCTTATTTTTCTACTTTTATATTATAGAGAGTAATAATAATCTGCATATTTATGTTATGCTCAATAAATAAATCAAAACTCTGATATCAAATATATGATAATGTTTATGTAAATATTTTCTAGAAAATAAAAAAATATTAGGATTCGTATTTAGGTAGCATGATTCATGATGTGAGAGCTAAGCAAAAGTTTCATAGTCGCTACAAGATAAACGAGTAAGAAAACGTGATAACCAAGACATTTTTAAACATCAAGCATCCTCTAAATAAAATGTTCAGTTATTCTGTCATATTGCAGTGGGTGATCGTAGCTCGGAGTTGGTAAAATTATTTTCTGTGCTTCTTTCGTGCAATAATAAAAAAAATGTCCATGGAAAAACCCTGATTGATATAAATCATGATCTTTCAGGTGTATTAATATTTTGCAATTTTGAAAAATACCATATTATTTTATATGGGTAGGACGGTTTTGAGAATGAATACATAATAATAGAAATGATAGAACTTATGTATAATGGTATAATAATAGTCAATTACATTTTCAGCAAGATTCTGAATTGAATAGATTTCATGCTGATAAAAAAAAATTAAAACAAAATATTCACATCACAAGCCGGATTTCTTTTCATGGATCAAAATTTAGTATTGGTGAAGCAAAATCGCAAAACGCAAGACATTATTTAATAAAATAAAAAAGAAAAACATTATTTAACAAAGTTATAACTATTGGAATAAAAAGCATTCTATGCCATTATATTAATACTGTCAAAAATTTAGATCAAGAGAAAATAAGTTACTGTAACTTGATACTTTACTTTAAAAGAGTTACTATAACTTGAAACTTTTTAAACTACACAAAAACATGAATCTTGTGATTGATTTCTCTTTGAGAATAAAATTTAATATTCATGAAACAATATCGCAAAACGTAAATTCGAAAGACATCATTTGCCAAAGTTATTATTTGTATGAAAAGGTAACTTTATGCCATTACAATAATACTGTTAAAAATTGACATCAAGAGAATATAAGATTAAGACATACTTTTACTATTGTTTTTTAAACAGCATAATAAACGAAACATGTCACACGCAAAATATATCTGTGAAATATATTATCTATTAAAATAGTTTTTCATGTTAAAAAGTTAATTCTAAGTCAATTTATTTATCATTTAAAAACTTTATGAGGAAAAAAAATCTAAAAGTGTCTCTCAGCTTGACAATTTTGACACTATTACCATAGCATTTATGATTCAAAGTGATACGTTTTTTTTACTTTCACAGATTGTCTTTTTAGGTACATTTTTAGAAGTCATTGATAGTCTCATACTTTATCTCATAAAAGATTTTTAGTCTAATAATTAAACACGTATTAGATACTGAAAATCTTATTGGCATTGAAAAACTGTTAATTTAAAATAACTTCATAAAATGTTTAATTCTTTTAGTTTAATCTAAATCAAAATGATTTCACACGTATTAATTCATCTTCATGTTCGTAGAAGCCGTTCTTTAATCCGTGTGGAATATTATTCAAAATATCTTCTTATAATTTTGTTTGTACAAAGATTAACTGAAAATATATATATATATATATATATATATATAAATTATTTAATTTAGTGTAAACACAAAGAGAAATGAGTTTTTTTCCGATATGTAAAAATTTAAATAAATTTTTGTTAAATAAATTTTCCCAGCTATGAATTAAAGTGCATTTTACTATCGGTAATATCAACAAAGACTATATATTTTTGGCCTTATAGAGATGAAAACTCGTTAAATTATTTAATTACAATAAAATATATGATTTCAGTATTTAACTTGTATAACCGTCTTATTATGTTTTTCAATGTGTTTTTTATTTTGCTATATGAACAATGTGTTCTCATAGATAACGCTTTTGGGTGACTGAAAGAAATGGTTCTTACAGCAAAACAATAGTGAAATGTATCCAAGCATTAAATGAAATAAATGAGTAAATTCTTGCAGCAAACTAAATTCAAAGTTTATAAAAAAATAATACGTATATTATTAACAAAGTTATTTAAACGGAAAATTGTAAAGCAGTTATTTTTTTCCTCGTCTATAAATATTTTTCCGAGTACATACATTTTGCTCTTTCGGTTGTTGCAGTAATTTAAACATTAATTGGAACTACGCTAGATTTCATAAGGTGTAAAGTAAACATATATTTTGTTTATTTATTTATATTTTAGGGAAACTTACGCTGTTTTAATAGTGAAATAATATACACTCTTTTGCGTAAAAAACGGGTGGTTGTGATTTTGTCATATTGTTAACCAAATCTTATTTATTAAGAGGCTGTATTAATTGTATTTGTTACTGGCAGGTATAGTGTATTCTGGCACATAAAAACAAACGTTATAAATTTGAAAATTATTTGTTTTGAATGAAAAATCTCTTTCAATGACAAAAACGTCTATTTTTGCGGTTAATGAAATCCAACTCTTGTTAAGATCTTTTTCATTTGTTACGTTTTTTATTTTAACGAATAAATTTGAATTAAATTTCTGCTATTTGCTGCATTAATTCACTTCTGTTTGCTCTTCTCAGTATCGTTGAAACGATAAGAGCTGGTAAAAATATTGCGCTGCTTGAAGAAGGCTGTAGCCAATGTTATGTGTCTCAGCAGTATAATGAGAGCCGTTCACCGTCCAAAGAACCTGGCAACGATACTAAGAAACGGGCTCCGTCAGTAGAAGGTCTGGTTCTGGAAAAAAACGGTGCACTGAGCCACGGGATGACCGTTTCATAGTCAGTCAAGCGCTACGAAATCGTCAAGTTACGTACGTGGATATCAAACATAATCTCGAGGACGTCAGATATATACGAGTAAGCCTATGGACAGTCAAAACGAGACTTCAGGCCGTCAATATACGTAGCTATCGCCCAGCTCGGGGCCCTACATTACTCCGTGAGCATCAAGTTGCCAGATTGAGACTCGTTCAAAATTTTTCATCATGGACTCAACAAGACTGGATAGTGTTTCATTTTTCCGATGAAGCTCGTATATCAATTAGTGGTGAGGATCGACGTTGGCGAGTCTTACGAAGACCTGGATAATGCTTCGCAGAAGTGTTTTTGCTGGTATTAACTCAGATGACAGTACCAAGTTAGTTTTTATTGAAAATGGCACATTTAATACGCAAAGGTACATAACATAGGTTTTTATTCCTCATGCCCAATCCGTATTAACAGCAGTTGGAGGCGAGTCCATTTTTTTAGACAACAACGCTTGCGCCAGGCCGAAATTCGTCGGTTAGACTGACCAGCTAGAAGTCCCCACCTCAATCGGATAGAACACATATGGAATAATCTCAAACGATGCGTCAGAGCCGTAAAACCAGCTCCAGAAAACAAATGTGATCGCCGCTGAATGGGAACGTATTCGTCAGGAAATGATAAAAAACGTCCTTAGCTTAAGCGCATTAATTTAAGCTAGAGGAGGCCATACTCGTTACTAAATTTTAAAATTTTATGTTAAATTAATAACAAATATTAAAAAATAACCTTTAGCCATTTTTAATGTAACATTATGAAAACGCTCATCTGTGGACTTCACATCGTTTTTTTATTTATTCGCATTTTTAATGACGGAAGTAGGTGAAAACGATATCTCAATAATAAATAACAATATTTTCATCATATTGCCATATAAAATGAATCAAATAATAATAAAATAACTCTGATATGGTTTATTCCTATAACTTTACTTTTTTTTTGCAAAAGAGTGTATTAAAAATGCATTGCAATTACGTTTTAATGTGTAAAATTAGGTTCCTAGGCATGATTACATGTATGTTGAAAAGTATCTTTGAAGGTGTATTTCTTGAACCTGGTTTGTACAAAATAATTATACTGATTTAAATCCAATTTTTCGACGTACCGAATAAATATTCTTGATATGTATGGTAATAATAATAATTCTTTTATTGAATATAATGTAATGTAATGTAATTCTACAACAAATATTATTTTATGATGAAGTTTAACTCAATTTTCTCTTATTTATAACGTTAAATTTTCTATTATTTTTAGCATTTGGTACCCAAATTTATGACTTAGAATATGAATGGAACCCATATGGTATTTGCCTGTAATTGGGTTATGCATTGTACGTTTACGAGAGGAAGTAAACTTTTTATTTATTATTTACAATGATTATTGGTCATACAACAATTACGTCCATCACAACTCTGACAAGTTAAAAGGGATTTTTGTTTGGTTACATTTTTTACGAATTTCGAGAAATAAAAAAATATTTTGGTAAATGCGTAGGCATTTACAAAAAATATTAGTAAACAAATACAAATAGTTTTGTTTAGTAAATATTTTGTTTAGTAAACAATTTTAAATATTTATGGGAAAAACCATGAAATGAGTTAATTTCGAAATTAATAACAAGAGATTGACAAGCTAGCTCAGGTGACTTTGTATATACGTAGGAGATAGTACACGTAGGAATAGGTTTTTGATGTAGAAACTCCGAAAGAAATGCTAAATTAAGTTTGGTATTCAGTGACTAAGTAAGATAGAAGTAATGAATTTTTCCTCGCTTCTACATGCACTTCTACATACTTCTACATGCATTTTGTCCTCAATAGTTCAAAGATATTCCAAATTTTTGTTTTGTCATGTAGTTATTTTTATTTGAGAACAAAAGCTATGGAACAGCCTTGTCTTCCATTCACTTATATCCTAAGGAAGCATATTTCTTTCAGAATTATATAATAAAATTATTAAATTATAATAATATAAATATTATTTCTTTTATCTCTAATTAAAATTAGAGAATCAGTGGTACTTGAAAGATTCATGTGTTTCTAAAAGAGTTGTAGGAGGATAAAAGCATGGTTTGAAAATATGGAAGTAGAAATTTAGCTATGAATACCAACCAATTTAGGAAAAAACAAACAAATGAAAAAAAATATCGAAAATCACAATATAATTAACTAACAATGATATGATTACTAGATAGGTGAAACTGTACACCTTAATCGTAAGGATCTTCTACTAATAGATATTCAATGATAAACCGTTTCCGTAATAAATATGAATTCAAAAGGAATGGTTGGTAAGAAAGAACGATGTATTCTCAATTGTAAGGCGACTTAACAATGCTTCACAATTTTTTCATCTTAATGTTCTGTTATGTAATAAGGAGAAATCAAAATATAAATAAATATCTGAATTAAGGCATGTTTAAGCACAAATGCACGATTAAACATATATAGTTAAGATATGATTAAACACTTGTTAATAGAGATGTTTTCAAATATGTATGCTCGTAATGGAAAAACTACCGCATGAATTAAATTACATTTCTTTGTTAGAAAAGGTGGTACAATATATTATATATAATATATAATATATTACAAATGGATGAACTGACGAAATGGAAAAGTAAAAGAATTGAGTTAAGAGAAATGTTTCAAAAAATTATCAATTGACGAATAGAACTCGCACTACGGGGGTTCTGTATGTATTTAGGCATATTTAGACATTGAAGTGTATAGAGTATTTCTAGTATATATTCACAAATATTTTTATTTTAACCGTTTTAGTTTACTGCGTACTATATCTTTTATATGCGTATACACACACAATTTCGTAGTATACATGAGTTTCGTTTTTTCCTTCTTACGAGTTATGAAATCTTACGAAAGGATCGAAATTGAATGATGTCATGTATTAAATAAAAAAGTATTTTGGTGTGCTTAAATCGATAGAATAAAAGTGAATATAATGGCATTCGTATTCAACTGATTATATTTTATCCATTTTGACACCAAGTAACATCACAATTTATATGATAAATAAATACATACAAATAGGATCAATTATTTCTAAAAGATGTGAAATTACATAGAAAATATACCATGTGTTAAATAAATATATTTGTCTATAAAGAAACGATGTATGTTTTCATTATGTACTTGGATTTCACTTATGAGTTCACCCCAGACCCGGGAGATAGGGGATATGTCCCATATACTTATCACTCGCTCGTCAACCCTCTCAATCGGGTAAACTTGGCATGCGCTCGAATATACCTGGGATATTTGCAGTTTTTCTCCAAACGTAAACAATAAACCGCAATCGACTATAATAGTTGGCCGATAGACGTTCCTCTTGTTCGGCCGTACTCCGCCTACCGTCGAATATACCCGAGGTGTATCGAACCGCTCGGCTGTACCGTCGGCTAGCAAGTCGCGTGGTGTAAGGGAAACATGCGAATTTTTCCGATTAAAAAAAATTTAAGAAAGTGATCTAAAAAAATGTTTACTTCCAAAACACAAACTGTAATTAAAAACTCATTATACAGTGTCGAAAAAATTCCCAAATTTAGTAGTACATACAATATCTTCATGCAGTTGAATTCAGTTCCATTACTAGAATAGAAAGGCTTTGCTTTTACATATTACAATGTTAATTACAACATAATTAAATAGAAACACGATATTTTATTGACATTGTTTAGCGTAAATTTAATTGTTCAATTAATTATCGTTAATATTAATGGAAATTCAAATCTCTTAAAATACATACTGCTTCATTATCAAAAGTGATTATAGCATTATGTGGTACGAGTACATGGTGACGAATGTATGCCTCTTAATTTATATTTATATATTTTAATCCATGCAACAAATTCAACCCGAGGAACACTACATGGCACTTTAAGTTGACAATAAAACAAGTTTTGTAGATTGCGTCGTCGTTCAAATATAATAGATTGAACGTGGCATACCGTTTAACCAGAATTATATTCAAAGTGTTTACGTTTTGAAAATCCCGTTTGTATAATAATGCCTACATAAACGTTGGCAAATTTTATGTGGAATAACTAACATATGGCTGTAGGTTTGCGAATATTTATAGGCGCTATTAAATGTTTGCGAAATTCCCATCTTGTGAAATGTTTTTGAACTTTGTCAAGGCTTGGTAAACATTGTTTCTGTATGGGCAAAGTTTTTGTTCTGAGGTAGGACAGTAGCGTTTCCTTTTATGTTGTACATTTTATGAATGTTTTTGAGGATTAATTAAAACACGAGAATAAATATAATGAAAGTATGTACTATGTACTAAATTATTACCCTAAAATCAGTAATAATACATTTTAATAAGTAAATATTTTACGAGAGACAATTAAAATTCACAAATATGTAATGTGAGAAAAGTTACCAGTTGCATTTTATTTCTGAAGGGATGGACTAATTTATCTCTTTCTCTAACTTATCAGTGCATAAAAGTATTATATAAACTAATATGAGAGATATTTTATTCAGTTACTTCAAAATAATTTAAAATAAGATTTTAAGTAAGGCCTTGATAATGTATTTGCTAATCAGTTTTTTATATTCAATAAAGAAGGACTAGATCTTATCATTATAGATTTCAATTCAGTTATCATGTTATCAAGAGTAAATTCAGTGAGATTAAAAATTCACGTTTATAACTTATTCATTAAGTTGTTGGAATTTCATTAAATGAGCTATTTTTAGGTTTTTTTAATACATATGACAGCAATACCTGGGAAGTCAAAATAAAGGAAAAAGGGGCTGAACAGAGGAACGACGTAATATTATTACCTATCATTTTTTAATAGTATTTAAAGAAATTTATAAAATTCCTGTAAATGAAAAAAAAATTACACAAGTTAAGTACGTGTTTAAAGGTATAGTCATTAAACTATATCCAAGAAAATAATGGAAATTTAGTATCAAATAGTGACAATTATCACAAGTAATCTTTATAAGATATTTTATTTAAATATCCAGTTGTAGTTAACTGGACATCGTTAGCTGATCCACACAGTTTATTTTTGTTTTTTGTTGAAATGCGGTTATTAAAAAATAAATAAAAATGAGATATGTAGATATTTGTTACATAAATTGCAATTTTGAATCCCTTAGTTAATATAATCTCTCACAAAATAATTATTATGGCTTTAAATTCCTTTCAGGTTTTAAATGAGACGATGAGTGTTTAATACACCTTATTTGAATACATATGTATTCAAATAATTATGCACCTGTTATTATATACAGGTATAACAGGTGCATATATTGATAACATATGCACCTGTTATCCGTATTTATAATTTTTTACTCACTTCTTATGATTAAAAATGTGTAAAATTAAGAGAAATAACCAGAAAAAGCTTAACCTCTCCACTTAGAACTTAAATACGCCTTATTAAACCTACAAATGTGTATAGAATAAGCATTAGTTAAATCACGTATCTTCATTTGCATTTACGCAGACGTTATTACATAGACAAGAATGGAAATAACTGTGGCTATACAATAACTAGTTCGAATAACTGTTCAACTATAAAAGAAGAAAAAAATGTTTAAAGGCAAACCCCGAATACCCACAATGAACCTGAATAAACCTGCACTCCACAAGACATGAGTTCTAATTACTTTCCTAAAGTCGTCTTCTGCGGTCCCTTCTCCGAATTCAGGTTGCATCTTATAAAGTTAACTCAAAACAACTTACCCTTTAGCTTAAATTATACTTTTGTCTCTTGCTTGCACCGATCTAAAAAGAGTATTTTGTTTTAGCTTGAACTTTAAGCAGAATCCTTAATAGTCTCGACAGTTTTTATTGGTTATTTTGAAGTCTGTGTCTATCTCACCTGCGTATTAATTATTGCATTTCAAGTTCCTCAGTGAGTATTTCATAGAAACAGTACTTTATATACATTTATACCGCAAGCCACCTGAGAACAAATGGATAAACAAATGACAAGGAGGCTTAAGATGTTTTAAAAATATCTCAATTTAGATAAAATGTAAAATATCTATTAAATTTTAATTTGAACTCAATTAATAAATTCAGTAAGAATTTTTATTTAAGTTGATTGAGTAACTTTTACATGATACTTAAGTGAATGTGCAGACGGATAAACGAAAATTCTAAAAATGCCTTTTGTGTTCAAAAAAGTCGTTGTCGCATTTTTCACGATTTTTTTTTAAAATATCGTCGACGAAAAAAATTTCCAAAACAATTTTATAATATTATTGATGCGATTACTTAAGTTTACGAGGAAGAAATTAATTAACATATTTTATAAAGTAAAATCATAAAACAAAGATTTACACTTCGTTATTCAACAAGGAAAGCTTTTTATTGCTTCCGCCAAGAGCAAGGATCAAAATCATGTTGCGTTCATGCTCGCTTCTGTCACCTCTTATTTTTTTGTGGCAGATTATTACTATTAAATAAAAGAAATGGTACACCTATTGGAAAAATTGGTAACTGTAAAACGTTTTCCCATCAGTCAACTGTCTTTTATTTAGTTTTCAAAATAATAATTTACAAATCCTAACTTTCATCTTTATTTATATTTTTATTCTAAATTTTTGTATTTATTTTAAAACCTATAAAACATCTATCATACGTTTTTTTATACAAGTAAGTGCTCGAAACTTTCATATAAGCATCATGCTGGCGACATTAATTTTAATATTGACAAAATAAATATAATATCGTTAAAATCGTGACTTTCACTTGTAAATATATTATACATTTCTAGCTTCACATTATAATGTAGAGATTTTTTTTTATTTAAGTGTTGGATTATTTGTATCGATTGCATAAAACCTTAACCCACTGCGATTGACAAGTCCTAGTCTTTACAATTCTTCCAAGTTTGTACACCACTTTAACAGCTTATTGCTTATTATTTCCTTTTAAATATCTAATATAAAGATTATTTTTGACATCAACATGTGCTCTGATATTTGTAATAATAATTATAGGGAATATGAAAACAATGGTAATTTACTAATATTTATTTAGTAGGCTTAAATCGATATTTGACAACTTGAATCTATAAAGAAAACAAAAAAAGCCAACGAAAACTCTTTTTAAAAGAACCTTCAATATTTATCAAAAATAATACTAATGCTAAGCAGACTAAAAAACCAGCAACATTGATTAGTATAGATTTGGGAGTTGCAGGAATAGGAGTTTTACCCAAAAATTCTACATACCGTCATTAAAAATTCTTTTGGCGATTTTCCGTTGTATATATTGTGTTTCTTGATATCTAGCATTAATTCTCTTGCTATACTCAATATGAAGGCTCCTCTTTTCATTTCATCTTCACATTTAATATAATTTAAAACTATTTAAACCTACCATATCTGGAATCCGTTGGAAAATTCCCATATAACAACGACGAATTTTGCAGCTACAGGACTATATCGAGCTCTTCTCATTAATTTTGTCTAATCCTCCGTTAGTAAAATTGTGGTCTACAACCATCATGAGTTCCTTTGTATCTATTCGTTTCTTACTTGTGATGAGTAGAGGAAATAAACGTCTCTGTCTTTTTTTCTGAAAATAGGACAGCAATTTGTTGTCTTACGAGGAATCCTAGAGAGAACTCTTTGTTTCTCTATTTTTGTACGGCGAGGAGCGTGGTAGTGTCTCAGCTTTATTCTTTTTGGGCGTTTCTAAGTAGGTCGGTCCTGTTTTTAGCATTTTTTTGGTAAATAGGGTGCAACTGAACTAATCGTTAGCCATTATGATTGCTACAGAGCTGCTAACGAAGATGCATAAAGCTCATAGTCAATTGTTCTTATCTTCTGACAAATTTTATAAGCATTTATTTTTGTGGAAAAAGCAAAATACGCATAATATTACCAATATAATAAATACTACCTTAATCTGCCGAGTCTAGCATTTTTCAAAATAATGTTTACATGCATATTACGTACACAAAAACAAACAAAATTAAAAGCAGCTGTGTTATAAAAACATGATATTAAAAGTTTCAGTTATCTTTGATGTGATAAATATAACTTGCACGCTAAAATCTTTATTCACTCAGTTTCTCCAAATATCACAAACCTAAATAGGTTTAAAGCGTAGTAAAACAATAATAAGGAAGATCGTGTTAAAATTGCTCTGCGGAAGTGTACAATTTATTTGAAAATGAATCTATTTTTAAGTTTATATCCACTGGAAATTCAAAAATAAAATGCGCTATAAAAATACTATAGTCAATAATAAAATAAACAAAACCTAACGTGATAATCTAACCCATCGTAACTCAACATAATCGAACCTAACCAAGTCTAACCTAACCTAACATAACTTGACTTATTTAAAGCTAATTTAGCATGATTTGACATAACCCACCTTAGTTCAACCTAATCCAATCTTACACAATATAATTCAGTAAAATGCAATCTAACGTAAATCACCATATTCAAACCAACCTAACCTTACTTAACCCAATTTAACTTAATCCAACCAATCCCAACACAATGTAGTAATAACTTAAAATAACTTAATCCAACCAACACATTGTAATCTAACCTAATCCAACCTAACCTAACTCGACTCAACAGAATATCGTCCGGCCTAACCTAACCTAATAAAATATATTTCTATATAAGAAATGGAAATAATATGCCTCACAGGGTGTCATTCTACTATTTTCACTTGCTATTAAGTCCTAAACGTGTCTCAAACCTTAGTAGTGAATACAGAAATTTCAAAATGTATTTTTTCATAAACTTTTTACATCTGTGTAGAGATGGTGCCACCATTGGAAATTAAGAATAATTCTATACTCTCTTTCTACCGTTCTTCCGACGAATTCAGGTAGTATATTTTAAATCCATTCCAACATAACTTATTTCTAAGTAATTTTGAATAACATTGATATTTCTCGTGCCTTGACCAGTATACAAATATCCCACGTCTTAGCTTTGACTATAAGTAAAATCATTGTAATATTCTCCTGAATTTCTATTCATCGTTTGTGACGGTTGCCGGAGTGACGGTTGACGAAGTGCCTGGTCTTACCATCTGAGGGCTAATAATTAACTTTCCAAGTACCTTATTAAATATTTAATCAAACTCTAAGACTTCATATTTATTCTGCACGTTAAGCATTATTTTATTAAAAATTTAGTTGAAATCATTCTACTAGTTTTTACATAACATTAAACTAATTAAAAAAGTTAGAAAAAAAAGAAATAATATCTAGAACGAAATATTAGGATTTGCGAAAGAAACAAAAGGTACACTTAATTTTGAACTGAGTTGCATGAGCTATTTGAATAAAAATTCCATTTCTATCGGTTTAGTAATTTTTGCGCGATACTCTAATAAATGTGCAGATTTAACTAGCATATTCTACTATTTTTTTTGCAGTTTACTCCTTAAGTATCGATCTTCATATATAGCGCCCGGTATGAAGTTTCATGAGGAGTAAAATTAAATGTACAGAGCGTATTAAGTTCAGAGCAATAAATAAAATATAATTGTTAGGTGGCCTCTATGTACAATATTTCTGCGCATCTTTAGAGTGAGATATCAATATTAAATTTGCTTGGCATTTTCTTACGTCGTAATCGCATTGATGGAGTGTGACATACATAATTTACTATCGTTCGCTTATATCAAGATGTAATCATTAAATGTCATTGTTTGTGAATATTTGGTGTCTTCTATCATGCAAAATTAAAAAGTCTCTTTATTTTAACTTCTTAGTCCAACGTTACTAATTTTTTTTAATTTTGTTGCATAAATTTGATCTTGCTCATTTGTACTTACTTGAAATTAATTATATCTTCAACATTTTTTTAATAAAGAATTTTAATGATATTGACATTTACATTTTAATAAAGTGTTACCTATTTTATATATTCCAAGACAATCGTACTTAAGGAGTAAATTCCAATTACGCATAGGAGCTGATATTCACATTTTTTTTTACAACATTTCCAATATACAGACACATTCTTGTTACAGTTTTTGTAATTTACTAATGATAGTAATTAAGGTAATTAGATGGGAATTACATAACTTATTTTATGAACGAGTAATCTAAAATAAATATTTATATTACAATTTAAAGGAACCTATGAATTAATATGTGAACATTTGAAACTTTCATATCTTTTTTAGTATTCATTGTAAAAATAGGGGAATAAAATTTACACAAGTTTAATTTATCTAGGTTTGCTATTTTTACATCTATCGCACTGTACCTTCGAATCAAAAGGTATAGTGACGTAGATGTGCACAAAATCAATCATGTGCTTATGTTGATTTTAAGGCAGGAAATAATGTAAAATAAAATGAATATACACCCACTGTTCTGTATCAATGTTTCCAAGTGGGGCATTTAATATTAAATAAAAAAATTCATTAATTTTTTAATACAGCAATATTTACTTACGTCAAAATTAGTCAACGAAGTCTTCATTCAGTGTACTTATCTGTGGAAACTGATGTCTTTCGCATCCAGCTGACATTTTATCACTTACTGTCGTTTTATCGAGTAGTATCGTGTAGTGACAAAATCCTTTTTAATCCAATAACTTATATCTAGTTCATGTGTAAGTTATAAAACTATTTTATTTATTTTGTTCCTTACAAAATACATTCAATAATTTAGTATATTGAATAAAAGGTGACTTCTTTTTTCGTGGATTTATAGAGGTTATTATTTTGCCACCTTTTGGGTACATTGGCAGTTCCAATGTTGTATATATTCTAGCAATATAGCTTTTTATTTAGGTAATTTATTGAATTTTAGGAGCACGACATATTTATGACAAATTCTGACGTTACAGGAGATGGGCAGTGTTTGAAAGAGATATTTGAAAGTGAAAATTATGAGTGTGACCGCTATCTGATGTTTGTGTAGCTACCACCTTATCTTGACAAGTCGACAGATGAAAAAGATGTCGATGATGAACACAAAATACCAAAAGAGGTTTCTGAAAAAGTTGAAGGTCATTTTGATACGGTGACTGATGAGAATTTGGTTCCTGATTTAGATGAGCCTCTAACAAAACGACCGTGTTCGGAAAATTCTCATTCTAAAGTTATAAAGCTTTACCATCTGGACCTTCACGTGTCGATAAAATTCCACGTTGGATAATTACAGAGGCAATTAACACAAACAAAATTTCCAGTGACACGATGTGAAAACGGAAAAATGTTATAAAACAAAAATTCAAAGAAAAACACTCACATAAAATTTTGACATGTTATATAACGCTCATATGCTTTAATACGTCGTATGAATCTGATGTTTCTACATCAAGTGTTCTGGTTCTACCAGTTTATATAATCAGTATTCTTTGACCTCAAGTATACTGGTAGGCAAGCAAGGAGTATATCTGAAACAATTCAAATATCTAAGCATGTTCTGGAGAGAAACGAGGATAGAAAACAAAAAGTATTTGCTGTGTGCAAAAAAAGCAAGATACCAATGTGGTGGCTGCAAATGAGCCACTTTGTTGACTGTTTACTATAATATCATCAAGCAACTTTGTAAATATTCGTCGTTTATTAATGGTTTCATTTATATGGTAAAGAACCGATGCATTCAATTGGAAACAAAATTTTTAGTTTTTAACCTATGGTTTTTATTTTTTTTAATGTTTTTATTAGAACAAAAATAAACCTTTATAATGTAGGGCTGTATTAAATTAGGTAATAAAAATTGGTGCTAAATAAATGAAATGAAAACATTTTTATCACATCAATGGCTTTATGATTTTAGGTCTTTTGCCTTTCCTGTACGAGAGAACATTATAAAAGTTATGCAAACAATACATTCCATTTCTTTCTTTATTTTTAATTAAGGATTTAAATGTTCATCGAATGTAATTTCAATAAATTTTGAAAATGCTGAATGTGGTTTGACGAATTCACAATGCAGATTTAAAAATGTTATAAAACAAAAACACTAATATAAAGGCATGATAACACTAATCACTAAGTGATTAGTGTTATCAATGGAGAGGTTTTTTGCCGTCATTACCACAATATTTATTTTTTAATGCCGTGTACTAAAGAATCAAATGATCAAACAATAAAAAAATCAAAGAATTATTTCCATAATATTAATAACTACAATTTTCTATGATCAGTTCTGAAGCTAAAATTTTAGAAACAACTTTGCATGGAGTGTATCATTTCAAGGTATACTATATTTTTTATCATAGCGTAACTAATTACTCCAGGAGCAATAAAGAAAATAATGATTAATAGTGAATAATATAAATTAATAGTGAAATTTCTTTTGTATTGGGATACGTGAATCGTTTGCGCGTTGTTTCACTGCAATGGAAGATTATTGTGGAAAAGTTGAAAATGTAAATACAGAAAGTTTTATGCTTATCACATTAAATCAAAATTTAGACTTTGGGCTTTAGGATGACGTAAATCAAACTAACGTTGCCGTTAATTTTAATACAGTAGATTGTGATCCACAAACCGAACAAAGTACGGTTTCTTTTATAGAAACTAGTGGCACAGTCAAACAAATTTCAGTTTTAGATTCATCACTAGATCTATTATCATATCCGTTATTATTTCCTAGTAGGCATGCTAATTTTTTGTATAATAAACCACGCCATCTGTTAGGATAAAGCCCACAAATAAAGTAACTATGTCGCAATAACTACCGGTTTACGATAATTTTAACCTTTATTACAATAATTTTAACCTTTTAAATCATTTACAGAAATTATTCTTGCAAAAAATTGTTAATATGTATGTACAAATTGAAGGTACAAGATTTTTTTCTTCATAAAAAAATGTCAGACTGTTTTTAGGTCAGAAATTTAGAGTAACTGAACTGATCACTTAGAATTAAACCCAAATGAAAAATAAATTAATAACATTTCTTCCAATAAATATTGGAAGAAATCTTATTTCACCATCTTAATTTAATGGTTCTCTAAGAAATATATATCATAATTATATAGACACAATATCCATTACACAACGTCTTGGGAAACCTTATTTATTTTTTAAAGTGACCTGCAATCCTAAAACTCCGAAAATTGTGAACGATATTGATCGAAATAAATCCACAAATTTCCGTCTAGAAATTATTGTGCGGATTTCCAAAGCTAAATAAAAAGGATTATTTCATGCGATACGAATGAAACACATTTAGGAAAAAGTTGAGGCGATCACTTATACAATATAATTTTGAAAAAGGGAGTGGCCGCATATGCACATTTTAATCACTTTGTGTGAAAATGCTGTACTAGTATACAGGAACTCCAGATATTCAAACACACCTTAAGTTATATGTATATATTGCAAACCAATAATATATATTGCAAACCAATTCCCAAATGAGTATATCGAAGTTACACGAGAATCAGTCAATGGATATCCATCGTACAACGTTAATGGATATCATGATGATGGCATCACGGTTCATGGTCTAGGAAAATCACTTGGCATCGTGACATTATATCACACATTCATTATTTACTTACTAAATTTCATTGTCATTTTATTGTTGAAATTTGTACTATAAATGTTTTAAATATATTAATAATTTATTAGTGCATAAATAGTACATTTGCAAAAAGTATAGATTGCGATCGAGACGTTCACATTGAGGAAGGAATCAATTGAAGCCGTATGGCGTAATTATAAATGTCTAATGCAAAAAGTATTATACACTATCATTAAACTTGATACTAATTTACCATGTAGAGAGAACGCTTATTTTCAGTGAAATAAAACGAAATGCAGTTGAAAATATCGAATAAACCAAATTATTATCAATTTTTTCATTAAAAAAAAAATAATACAACGGTTAATATTTATCACGATACTGAAATTCTTTTGCCTGTACTTGGAAAGAGCGTGAAAAAAAATTTACGAAGGCAATGCGTGGTGGTGATAAAATCATTACATGTTTGTATGTTTTATTTATAAATGAAGTAGAGTTTTTCATTTACTTTGGCTATCATTCCATGTTTGTAATCCTAAATCATTTGAAGATTTTAGAAATTATAACAACACAATGAATATTTAAATGAAGCAAAGGATTTCAATCCGCAAAAACAAATGGGCCATTTATATGCAATTATTTGTGCATTGAAGGTTGTAATTGTAGGCTGAGTTTAAAATATTTTTTTGCTTGAATTTAAAAAAATGCCTTAAGGAATGTTAGTGTAGAAATTTATTTTAATACAGAACCAAGTTAGTGCTAAAGTTCCTTTCACTACGACGCCCTACTCCGCCTCGCCACCTTTCACCACGGTACCGCCCCGATAAATGAAATGATATATGTTCTCAACAAATGTGTCTCTCAGTGATACCTTCTCTTGATGTTTTATATCGATATGTATTTCTTTGATTTGAAAACATTGGTTTCAAATCAAATTCGGCATCCTCTTAGTTCAGGCGTCCGATTTTCTGCTTCACATTGTTATGTTTGTGTTCCAGTAGACGGAGGTCGTTTGTAAATTCTAGTTTTTCCAGTCTCTCATACAGGTTCCAAGAAAACTCCCCTTTCTCGCTGCCGATATTTTGTCGCATGTTTTTTATCTGTACAATTAGGAAGATGACGCGCGAGAGTATACAGTCTTGCCAGTGTCGGTTTCCATACGGAGAAGAATTCAGCGAGTGGGGTACATTGAAGTTTTCGTGTAACTCCCTAATGAGACATAGAATATTCTCGGTCAAAAGAGTCTCTACAAGCTACGTCTTTGAATGTGCGATCAAATAATACAATTCTTAAAAATTTCCGAAGACGTTTTCATGAACTAATTTGGAGCTCAAATTTTATGTGGAATAAGTAAACCAATCGTCTTAAAAGTTATTTCTTATATTATAACTTACAAATTATTTCTTCTAAAAAATTTTCTTAGCACTTGAATGTTAACCTTGAGTTTTTTTTTTTCAATTTATCAATATTTACGAATTACTAATGAAGATTTAAAAGTTTTTGCTTTTACATCAGGATACGCAGCTACTTTGATTTATATATATATATATATATATATGTATATATATACACTTGTGTGTGTTTGTGGGTGCGCTTGCCATATACGTCGACATAAACACCTATCTTATGTGCATGTGTTTTCGAAATAAACGGTAATATTGAGATCCATGAAGATTCTCCTCACAAAATTATTCCATTAATATGAGTACATTTGACTGCAGTTGAAATATACTCATATTAATAGCAAATTGCATTGAGTATGGTTCACTGTAAATTAATTTATATAGGGTCTTAGTCGTATTTTTGTAGATAATTAGACGAAGATATGTAGATTTGTGGGAAAAGCATTCGATGATTTGTGTTTCGCGATAATGTGAGCAAACTGACCATATTAACTACAATGAGCATGTCATAGGAGTCACTTACTATAATTTTTGAAACCCTCTGAAGTGTAATAACCTGATTGTATAAGTGTATATACTTGATATATATATATATATATATATATATATACATATATGTAGGTGTACGTGTATATTAAGCAAAACAATATTTTATTAAATCATATAGCAAATACCGTTTTCCCACTTTTTTGGGCTCTTCGGTGAAGTGGATTAAAACCTTAAAAGCAGGAAGGAATGGAGGGGAAGAGAGTGCATTGCTCTTTTAGGAACTCATATTTTTTAACAAAAAAAAAGTTCGAGATAACGAAATAGCTTTGTTTATTTTTTTATATATGTATTCACTGATATTTACGCCGAATATGAAAAATACCAGACTAAGAATAAAAACTCAAAAGTTCTGTAATTAGTCTAATAATATTTAGAGCAAGGTTCAAGACTGATATATTTTTGTTATATTGAAATAGTTAACCATATTTTAAACAAAAAAATACCAATGTAATGTTACAACAAAACGTAAAAACAGCGATACTTGCAATGCGCTCCGTCTATGTAGTGACTATCCTTACAAAAATATTTTGCAAAAGCTTACCCAGAAAATGTTGGAAATACTGTAAATATGAAGCTTGCTAGTTATTTAAATACAGTTCAAGAGAATCTTCTAGGTATTGCAAAAAGTAAAAGAGTAGAGAAGAAGTAAACATAGATCGCTGCTATATTTTGTTAAGCTAATTTTGAAGGTGGGCGGAACAAGTTACTTAAAAATAGTTAAAATTTAAAATATTTAAGTTCAATGTTACATATAATCTGGTCTATTTCTGCAAGGATGTAAATACTACTACATTTCTTTTATTCTCAATCTTTCTTTGATTTCTTGAAATATTAAGTGGCGTAGATAATTTCAGAGTATAAAAAATTCAGTGACATTATTCATAAGAAACCTATTATTTTGTATAATCTTAATATTTTTCTCATTAAATGTAGGCTCTTCGTTCCCATCACTCCCATGTTGGGATATGGAAACTCAGATTTTAAGTAATTTGATTCGATCCTTGAGATAATATTTGTGTTTATCTCGTCTCATAGTTATTTTCTTAATTTTGCAGCACACATTTTATAAAAGTGTCCTGCAAAGTATAAAAGTGTTAGGTCTATTTCTGAATGGCATCATTTAGTATCTAACTTTTCTGTCCTTTGCTTCATATTTCAACAATGACAGTTTTATAGCTTAGGAACTCCATCGTATGTGCGCGCACACACACACACACACACACACGCACACACATACATATATATATATATATATATATATATATATATATCTATATATATATATATATTTATATACATATATATATATATATATATATATATATATATATATATATATATATATATATATATTATTGTCCAAATAATCAAGTGATACAATCATAAGTGTTCTTTTATTTTCCACAAAAATTGTGTAATTACCCATCCGTCTGAAGTATGAGGCAAACTTTTTTCCAGGACTTTGTCCTTTCTACAAAGTTGCGGGCAATTCTTCACAAAGAAATACCCCCTGCACAAAACATATCTTAGTTGGGGGTTCGTAACAGTATATCCAAATTTGTCACATATAACCATGTAGAATGGACCGTCGTAAAATTTTTCTGACATTTCGTGATATCGAAAAACGGGATGGTATTTTCTAGCTTCATTTAAAACTTATGGTATTTATAAAGCACGAACCTTCCTACATCCATAATTCACTCTCTTTTTAGCCTTTATCTAGAACCGCAGAGCATTGATGTTTTTTTTCAGTTTCCATTAATGAAAGACATTCTTTGCACAGATCATCACTGAAATTGTTACGACCATGCTTGATGCCGTTTGCCAATAGGTGTGCGAAATGAGTCTTAGTCATAAAAAGCGCATGGAAATAGTTTGTACGTTTATTGTTAAATGAGGCCATAATGAAATTTTGTTTCAAATTAATTTTGACGTCATATATTCAATTTTCAAATTGCCACCAATTGCATGATTGAAATTAAATTCATGATTCGTCGTTAAATTTATGAATACGTCTAAATCAGAATCCCTTCCTCATTATAAATACCCATCGTCCATAAAACTAACAATGGGTATTTCTTTTTTGAGAACATTTTGGAAAGAAATTTTTAATGAAAATAAGTTTGTTTATTTACAGGATTTCTTTTCTCGAGACTCAAAACTGGACATGAATAACCGTAGTCATCTCATATGTTTACCTCATCCTCAAAAAAAATCAAATGTTTCCGAAATGTCTCAGTCGATCGGATTAAAATTTAAAAAAGTTTTAAACCTTGTATGTTTTCATATATAACGTGTAATAATTAATATTTAGTAACATTTTTAATACTTTCAAGGATAAAAACTTGGATGAAAAGTAATGAATATTTCTTCGTTTCGAAAGTTTGAAAAATATCTGATAATTTATCTCATGTTATACTTCAAAAAATCAGCTCTATGATTTTCCTAATGAGATATGACAAATGGTCAAAATTTATTATATTACAGTACGCAACTTCTAGGATATTTGTTATTTTTTGTTGGATACTAATATCAAATTTTTGTCCATTGAACGGGAGTAATAATTTTTTTTTATTCTACTTCTTGAATTTTTTCTTATAACTATAAATACGGCAATACATTAATATCAGAATGACATTATATAAAGATACTAAACTTAATAGAAATATCACCCAAATCCTAATTTACAACTACATCGAAATTTACATAACCAGGGTTCATAAAGCAAGACAATTGAAATTAAAAAATAACGAATGTGCATTTAAGTTTCACAAAAATAATTTAAAATTTTAAACTGTCGGGAACTCGTACAATTACTTCGACTAACGCTTAGTTGCTGATGTGATGATTTACGTAAAAGATTAAATTTTACAAAGAGTGTAAAAAATAACCGAATGTTGGTCCGGACGTGATTTTGCAGGATAAACAAATATTTTGCATATTTCGCCGTGACGGGTAATGAATTAATTAAATTGGACAATTCGTTTGCGACTAACGGTTTCCACACGCAGGTTTCGCTGCATTTTAATTTTTTAGGAAATATGCAGCAGGCGAATGAATATCGATTTCGCAGTACCATATATTAGTGAACAAATGGATAAAGTACATATAGTTTAGATTAACTTATTGATGAAATTTGTATTGATCGTTACTAATATTTATTTCGATATTTATTTAAAAATAATTGTCTGTAACTGATTAATCGTCTGTCCCAAATTTAGATATTTATTTCTATTGTTTCAGTGTCTATAAAGATAATTAGGCAATAAAATAAGTTAAATTATTCAATATTTATTTCTATTGTTTCAGTGTCTATAAAGATAATTAGGCAATAAAATAAGTTAAATTATTCAATTGTGTTGTTGGAAAAAACTTTTTATTCTTAGTTTTCTTTAAGAGTAATTTAATTAGCTCCAAAATTAATATCATTAATTAATTCTCACAACGAGGAAATTCATTGCAATGACACTTTGGCGTCTCTTTTGGCAGTTTTGATGTTTGTTGTTGATAAGAAATGACGATAAATATTTAATTTTCTCTAATTTTAATTCGAAGTAGAATTGGAATTATTATTTCAAAACAGTCTATAAAGTTCGATATCTTTCAATTTTTTTTTGTTAAATCGGCATACTTTAATTTTGTTACGAAATTTCTAGTTTGAGTTTGTAAATATGTTAATTCGTTCTTCCTCTGTATTCGGAAATAGCAGAACAGTAATTAAAAATCCTTGCTGTCGTTGTACCAGGATAGTCAGTGTAAAACCCGAATCAGCCGTTTTGCAGATTCAACAGATCCTTCAAGTATTTGGGGCTAGCCCCTACTAAATGATACATATGTGTAAAGACAATATAAGTTTAGATTCATCGGCCAGAGCTGTTCTGACGAGCGGGAATATTTTCATCTGGTGCGGAGATTTCCGACTACTTTCTTTAGGTAACCTAATCATCAAGTCAGAATTTCGTGGATATCACGAAATTTATCCGACGTTGAAGACCATCAGGTAAGTAAGTACTATTTGATTCATGTATCTGTTAATATTGCTCTAAAATAACGCATATAAGTAAACTTTACTTGGCCGTATTTAATAACTAAACTTATAGCTCGTTTTTAAATATGATTTTAATGATCGTTATTGTTACATACCTCAAGGCCACTTAACTAAAGCCCTTTGCCGAAAATGGTTGATCATCTACTAATTTTATCGTGTTGATAGACGATGGCGACCTTGCTGCTGAGTTGCGGAAACTATCCATGCTCTCGTAGGAAATACAGTTCTTTTTGTCGTATGCACAAAGACACCTTAGTTTATGTGCCAAACCACGGTATCTGTGGATGAGACGGTGAAAACCGTTGCTAAAATTAACGTGACTAAATGTATCCTTTGTTTAAATACTTTTCTGACATGATATAATCAACCAGCTCTTTAAATACTGAACAATTTTGATGCTCAGGTTTATGGGATTATAACCTGTTGAATTAATATTGACTTGGTGAAATAACGTAGATAATCGATGAAATATTTCATGATGATGATATGGTCAAACAGACAAAGTAAAATAGAGGCAGTGCGGTGACGGATTTATGGGTTGCGTATCATAGAATAAAAGGATTATAAAGGAATCATCTATGAAAAACTATAGTGGAATTAATTGGTTTACTATGCCAATATTTTGTTACCTTCAAAAATATTAAAACAAATATTTATGGCCGTTTCTTTCATTAATAAATATTTAATTTGGATATATAATGGAAATATCTTTAAATACAGATTCTATTGAATGCAGGCAGCATTCAAATTAAAAGTCTTCAGTTTTTCAGTGCACTTTATATCCAAGAAAATATCTAGGTAAAACCAAGTAATTAGTAATTTTTAATATTAATTATAATAATTCTTTAATATGAGACTTGATAAGTCCTTTTTATCGCTCTGACTTAAGCTTCACTATTTAAAAATATTGTCAATTCTTTGCAATTGTAAATATTTTCTACATTATTATTATAGAAGTGAGGTAGAGATTTATATCACCATTATCAATATGCATTTTTTTTCTGCATTTCACACGTTTTTTTCTTGAAAATAACAATCTAATTTAATGCAATATGAAGAAAATTTCAAAAATGCATCAATTAGTTTTGCTAAATTAATAATTATTTTTTTAAAAAGGAGAACATTGTAATCACTACAAATATACTTGGCATGTTGTAGCTCTATTTCATGAGTAATAGAGTTAAAGTGATATTTTTTGGAAGAAGAATTTACAATTTATACACATTTTAAATCTAAAAAAATTAAAACGATTTTACGTGGCGTAATTAAATTATTTTATTCCATATTCTATTAAAACATTTTTAAAAAATAAGGAATTTCCCGCAATTAATCACCATTTTTTTCGTAGTCACTATTTTAGTTGTTGCATAAATCTCAAAGTTATATCTATTAAAATATATCTTATGATGAATTCTGAATTTTTTGTCATCAAGTTTAATTTTATTCATATGAATTCGAGCTTATCAAAAAAGTTAATAAAAGAGCTGAATAAAATTTTTAATTTTATATAAAAAAGAAAATAATTACTGTTCTCGAAATAAAAACAATGTCACTTCGATACCGGTTGAATTTGCTTTAGAAGCAGTTTCAAATTTTGTAATATAAGATAATGGAGAAAAATATATTTTTCAGAGTTTTGAGATCGCTTGCTTGCTATTATACTTACATAACAATACGAGAAGGCAATAACCTATAACATTTTAAATTTAATAGATATTTAATTAAAACAAAAAAAAACTATTGAAACATTATTAAATGTATCAAAAAATGTTTTACAAAATTAATTTTAATGTTAAAAAAACTAATACTATGCTATATATATATAGGATTTAAGGGCATTAATTAAAAGTAATAGGAAAAAAATATATATTTGTCTATATCTCTGTCCATATTGATTTATATTGCAATCGGATAGTGTGTTTAAAAGAATATTAAGAAAAACTAGAATCTGCACATTATTTTTATATACTCATAAAATTTGCGTATCTTCTCATTGATACAAAGCAAACCGATGAGGCGATATGCAAATTTAACGTTTTCAAAAATTTATTTAATTACAATAAGAAATGCTACCCGAAGTATATTATTGACACAAAAATGTGTGTATGTACAACAATAAATAGGGCCACTTAATTTTAAATGATGCAATGAACTTTTCCAATTGGATGTAATTGACGAAATGAGCGTAGCCAAAGGTAAAATGGGCGCAGTCAAAGGCGAAATGTGGAGTGGTACGATAGGAGCATTTGCTTGATTAAGCAAACCGAATGCGGATAAATGCGAGAGGGCAGACATTGTTGCTAGTCGTCTTCCGCAAAAAATATTTGTTAAAAATTTGTTAAAAAGTTTTATCCATTTGTTAAAAATTTAAATTTATTATCGATATTTATAGTTTAATTACATTGACAGGTTTATTATAAGGCAGAATAAATTTGATTGTTACGTACTTAATTGTCTGTACATGTAATAATACTGTGGATTTTGCGTATTTGCACAATAAAAAGTTAAAAAATAAAAAAAACATATATAAAAGAACATAAGAAAAATAATAAAAAAAGTGTTCTTTTCCGATTTTATGTAAGCCTGATTATTTTTTCGCGCATCACGCAAGATCAGCTGAAAGGTGTCAGGCGTAACAGATTGGCTGCATTAAATCGTAATCAACAAATTAACAAGAAAATACGTCAATTTGAAGTTTTAGTATAGGGTATGCTCATTTCAAATAATTTAGTTGTATAATTATTATATTTGGCGTTTTGCGTGTTATGCATATCTGTACAATACAATATAAAAAAATTACTTAGCTTGATAACTTCTGAGCTTACTTAATATAAAACTTGTATTTTCTTCAATTGGAGAAAAAAGAAATCTTCTGCCGCACCAGAGAATCTCATTTACTCTTTTGTCCCTTTCAGTAAAATCTTCGAGAATGTAGGTTTTCTTTAACTTTTAAAAAATCTTTTTTTAAAAGATATTTTTAAAATTTGTTAAAAACCTCACGATTGTTATTCTCATCGTATGTTAGTAGCTTTCCCATTAATCTTATTACAGACTCCAAATTTTCTATTTGTTATCGATAAGCTTATTGACAGTAAATAATTTTTAATATAAAACAATTCTTTTAAAATTACAAGATTTTTGGTATTTTTCAGTTCAATATAAACGAAATTATTTCACATTTTTGCCTTATTTCCTTTTTATGTACGTAGAACGCGTTGATTTTTGAAAATATTTATAACATTTTCATGTGATTTCTTTGAGCAGCGAAAACTAAAGAAAATTATTTATAGTAGATTGTAAAGTTTCATATATGTTTTGTAAGTATGAAGATACATCAGTTCACTAGTTGTAAATGTTAATAATAAATTAAAAGTAAAGTACAAAATGTCATCTTGATTCAGTTTTATATTGTAACATCCAGTAAATATATAAATTACATTAAAGTTTTATGATGCGAATACTTAAATTATGTAAGAGCCATTAAAATGTAAAATCAAAATGCTCTCATAGACACAACACGTCGTTAAAATATAAATTCAAAATCTGGTTTTTCCTTTCCAAACTCTACTTCTGGTTTCTATTTTTTCCTTTATTATTTAAATAAAGTAATAATAATAGCTTATCATTGCTTTAATTACTAATAATCGTTAATAATCGTTTCTTTGTTCTGCGTTTCGTCTTCTACAATTTGAAACATGTCCTCACACAATGTATTTTGCCTGACTGGAAAGAATTGTTCTAGTACCAAAAAAGTAACAAAAAGCATTTCGACTTCAAAACCAAAGCTTGTGAACAAAATATATAAATTTAAAATTTATTATTTACGACAATTTCATAAAATTGTCGTTTTGTTTTTTTTACTAGTAATTAATTTTTTTCGAGCACATAAATTGTATTGTATTTTATTTACAGTGTATTAAATATATAATAGCCCCAATTTTTTGGCAATACGCTAAATAACAGTAGAATTAAATTAAATATATAATTGATTTAACTCTATTCAACAGAAATTTTACTTCACTTCATATGTAAAATAATACTATATTATTATTTTGCTTATTATTTTCGATGATTTTTGCATATTAAGTGACGTTTAGGTCACTTTGCAATACAGATGTAGTGTATATAATTATTTTCGTGGTCTATTGTATAAATGGAGATGAGTGTTTTTAAAGACGTATTTTCATTCATATAGATATATATATATATATATATATATATATATATATATATATATTAAAGCAATTGAATTTTATGTGTCATCTTTCAACGTACTATTTACAATGCATATAGTGTCGTCCGTTGAACAGTTCTATTTACAGAATCATCATCAGAAATTGGCCCAGTTGGCGCTGTAGTTGCGTTTTTCATAAAAACTTGCATAATCAATTATGTTTTCCGTCACAGAAAACTTCTTATCGATATCAGTAAAAATCCGTTTTCCAATTCTGAATTGTGTCATCAGATCTGGATTAAATTCATATAGGACTACCTCTAAATTGTATATACTCTTCTGAAGAAAAAAAAACAACCATTTAAATCGGTTCATAAATAACAGAACTCAACATTTATATGCGAAAAGCAACGTGTTCCTATCCATTAGATTTAAGAAAGTCATCCTTTCTTAACTCAGTTGGAAAGGTTTTTGTGGAAATTTCAGTTATCCATATCCGTATTGCATTACCTGTCTGAAACCGATTAAATGTGGAAGCCTCATATATATTTTATGCTTTTGTCTGGGAGAGAGTAGTTATTTTGGTAATACATTTTACAAATTAATTTAGGAAAATCTGCTAATAAGAAATTTAGGACCAGATTTATTACTAAATACTTTTTTTCTACATCTTTACTCTTATTTTATTTTTTTACTACCAGTAAACCTAATATTTTTACTATCAGTTAACAGTCTATCTAATATACTTATGGACACGCTAATTTCATATAGTATAACCGTAACGGTTATGTGAAATTAGAAAGTCCTCCTCTTTGTATGAAATTATCGTGTCCATGAGTGTGTAATAAACAATACCCTGTAAAATATGATCTTCACATGACACAAAACTCTACTTTTTATATTTCAAACAATTTATTTATGCCTCTTTCCTTTTTAGGTCCTAATATTATTAGCGATTCCTAGTAGTGAATTTTTAATTACAATTAAAATTGCAGAATAAAATATTAGTATCCGAGTTACCACAGTAGGAACTGGATCATTTGATATAAATTGTATTTTGTTTTTTCATATTTAGGATATATACAGTATTTATTAAATACATTTCATTCCAATATAATACCGTAGCATATGTTTTCATTAATTGTAACCAAAATAATTAAATATTTTTAATCAGGTTCATTCTCCTGTTCCTTTTCAAAACATGTAAAAACCTTAAATTTATTTTAAAAAATATGGCCCCTGAATCTCACGTGGACTCTGTAAATTTCAGATATTGATTTTAATGTCTAGTTATCTGATTTTTACTTTCAATATCAGGACATAAGCCGTGATATTTATATCCTATTATATTTTGGAAGAAAAACAATTATCATTTTAATTTAAAAGTTAAAATTAAAATAATTAAAATTGTTGTAACTCTATAACACTTTGGCATGAAAAACTACCTAATTTGCATTAATTTAAACTTATAACAAAGCAAGGTTGCCTTTTTCAATGTCAGCATAATTGCGCACTATTCATCAGTCTGAGTCATGAGCCGTGTAATTAAAAATGAAGATATTAAGAAAAGAAAGTTTCTAGTTTTTTCTCTAGACAGTTATAATTACCACTTTCATTTATTTCGAAGCACAAAATGAATATTTTTTAAAATATTTTTTTACTTTTAATATATTTAGATAAACTGGTGTAGTAATTATGGACTCTATTTTAACGGAAGTTTTTATTATTTCACATTCAATTTCAATAATAACATGGATAGTAATGAATGCCCTTTAAATGTCCATAATAAGAAACAAAATATTTTTGTCCACTTACAAGGAGAACAATACGCCATGGAAAATATTAAATAGTGGTACTGATTCCCACTATACTAATAAGATTCATTCCCATAAGTTCAATACGTATAATGGACCACATAAAGTACCTGCCGTAAAATAAAAGCATTGTAACAGTGTTATGAATTAATTTCCCATGGCTAATTAATAATAACTTCTAGGTTAACATTGAAAATTATGTAAGGTTTCTCAAAATAAAAAAAAATTACAACGGATTTGGGTTAGGATAAATGTATAATTACGTTAAATTTTAAAATGTTGCCAGGATTTCGTACCAAATGTAATGAACGGGAATCTAAGTGAAGTGTACAGCGTATTAGTGCTCTCAGTTATAGTGTATTTAATGAAAAAGTATAGGGATTATCAAGGTATATGGATTTCATAAATTTTATATATGTGCATGAAAGTTAAAAAGATTGTAAACAATTACTTGTTTGTTGATTTTCTACACAAATTTCTGGAAATAAAACAAATACTTGTATGAATATGATTTTCGTAATAATTATTGTTAATTTTCTTAGAGACAGATTGAATAAATTTCGAAATATTTATAGGGAAAAAGCAAGAAAACACAAGAATAAATTTTTTAACAAAAAAGTGACAATTGTTAAATTAGCTCACATGACCGTGGTATTGAAAGAACATTCTCCAAGATCAAAAATACGAAAGAAAAGCTAAATTAAATTTTACACACAATGTAACCACTCACAATAAGATAGGAATAATAACTTTTATTGCATTTCTACATTTTTGGATGCATTTGTTCCAGAGTGCAATAATCTCTGAGCAATATAAGATCGATTTAGCTTTATATTTTTCTTTGGTTTTGCTTTTCTTATTTATATATTTGCAGTTGTGTTCTTAAACTATAAACCAGCTTTCTCTTAGTTTTCATACATTTTAAAGAAACAGGTTTGTCGTGGAAATATTTTGTAAAGTCATTTAATGCTTTTGTTTTTCATTTATGATTTGCAAATAAGAGATTGAGTACTATATAATAGGATTGTAATAGTAAAATTATAATGAAAATTTACGCCGGATAAACATGAAGATATGGGTCTTTGAAATGTGGTGTGGATTTTATTATAAAATTTTAAGACCACAGTGAAAAAATGTAGATTCAGAACTTAGGCCATGAAAGAACGTACATTTAGGAGGTCAAATATTTAATAAATCGAAAATCGCAATATGTTTAAACGACAACGGCATCAATACCAGGAATTATGCAACTTTTAAACAAGTTTTAATGATAAGGACACTCCTAATAGATATTCGATGGTGAACGGTTTGTAAGGAAGCATATTTCACAGGTCATTATCGGTTATAGACAGAGATACATTATAAAATATAAGGCTTCTCTGGGGGGGGGGGGGGGGCTTGCAACACCATCTTTACGTCTTAATTTTTGGTCGTGCAATAATGCATAATGTCAAAATAAATACTCCAAGGTCATGTGGAAGTTATGTGTAAGGTCATGTGGAAGTTGTGTGTATGTTAAAAAGCTCGGTTAAATATTGATTTTCGTTTGAACAGAAAAGTTTTCAAATATACACAAGCAAAGTATAGATATAGACCGAATAGTAAAAGAATAACGTGCATAAATACGTGACAAAATTTAACTCTCTTTCTATGTAAATAATTTCATAATTCCGCACTTAATGTAGGTCGGCTGGACAATTTCATAGCGCGATTTAAACTATAAGTTGCACCATTTATTGGCAGGATCTCTATTAATAGGACCATTTATTGACTGTGCTTTGGGTAGCTAGGCACTTAGTTGTTGTTTTTGTACTAACGCAATATATTAGAATTATTTAAAATATTAAATTTACATGTCTCGTTGTGAATTAAATTAATTGCAATGAAAATTAAGTTAAAAATTATTTATAGTTGATTCTGTATTCTTCTGAAAATACCATGCGAATTAGTTTAGTAATTTTTACCTGATGTGGCAATCAAGCATACAAAAATTACAAAACCATTTTTGTGCACTTGTACGTTTTTTACATTTCGATAATTTTTTTTTCTCAAATAGTTTTAATATAGTATCTGATTGATTTTATCTTATCCTAAACTACCAATATTTACCTATAATTTTATTTTATGTAAACTACCAAATTAAAGTAATTCAAATATTGACAACATATTCATATTTTAAAGAAATCGAGAAAAAGTAAGCTTATTTCGATTACACGTATTATCAAGAAACAATAACGTCTGCCCTCACACGTCTGTTCGCAGTCAGATTACTTACTTAATACTTGGTCCTCCGGCAACAATTATCACTTAATTTGTGACACGTCTCTTTCGCCAGTAGTAAGATTTTATTGCGAGATTGAAATTACATGTAGCGCCATATTTTGATGTACGTAGATACACCTTACCTTTGCTAGTTACATAGATCAATATACGTATGCTTTGACTCGTTTTTCTATTAATGCAATATAAATTAATTTTTTAAAATATTAAATTTGCATATATTAAAATTGAGTCCACATATTTTGATGAAATAAAATCTAAATATTACTTCAAGTTATCCCATTATTTTTTTAAAAACTCGAGCTTAATTTTATTAACAAGTTTTACGGGATGCATGTTCAAACAGACAAAACTTCTACAAACAGCGTATTTTTTATTACTTTTAAGGACTAACTGCTACTTATTCTATTGGAATAACTTTTAATTTGTAAATATGCCAATTCTATAGATTTATTAAATGGCTGTATATGTAATTATAATTATTAAATAATGCCATTTGTCAATAGGTCCAAGAAACAATCTCACAAAATGTATAATCTAAACAGAATATTCTTCTGTTTTTTAATACCCTAAGCATAAAGACAGGAATGCCTCTGTAGCTCACATATAATGACTGATAATGGCGTTAATTACAACATGAATTCAATAGATTTACCATATTGGATATAATATGCCTTACATTTACTTACTGAATTTTCTGTCGATGACACTAAATGTAAATCTTTTAAAGTACCCGGTACTCCGTTACCCAATTCAATTAAAAGTTTATATACGATGAGTACGTTTGTTTTGCAAGGTATTTTATCCTTCATCAACAATACTAGAGTTGATGATTTCATCAATTTTAGATAGCAATCAATTTCATTTGTAACAAAATTTATAGCTAGAAATTCATCCAGTCACATTTTAAAATTCTTTGGCGAAAATCTTTACTATATGCAACTGTTTGACCATAGACTATTTCGTGTTTGAAATTGACAGTATAAACGTAAACAATGAATGTTTTTACGTATGTGTAATATAAACTTTAGTACATTAGTAACACACATTATATGTAAATTTTTGATTTCTGCACTCCTTCTCAATATAAACTTTAACTATGTCAAATCTCAAACCCAATCAAGTGCGTAGTATGGTTAAAATATGGAAAATTGAGGATAATTTCAAGAATTCCAAAAATTTACTCACATCATGCATTTTCTTACATTTTCTTCATTACCTTTTTAATAGTCTATTAAATAAAATTTTCCAAATTTTCAATTGTAACAAATATAGGTTTAAATATGAGAAAATACATATAGACAAAAAAAATAGCGCAAGAAATCCAGCGCTAGCTAGAAAGGCCGACAAGAGAAAATAGAACCTCTCCAGGCAAACCATATAATGGAATTATCCAACATTTTATATAACGTCAAGTTTTCAAGTAAACGATAAAATTAAACAATAACACTGTACATTTCGTAAACAATTTAGAAGCATACAGAAATTTTAAATAAACTAAACCACTAAAGTGAATACGTAATGGTAAAAGGAGTAAAAATTAAATAAATAATAGTAGGAGAAAAACATTAATTAAATTGAGTCAAAGTTTTTTAAAACCGTTTCAGCCAGTTTCGGTGCTTCGTTGCTATAAAAGATTTCTTGCGGCAGATCACTCAGTGGAGACATTCCCACTTTTAGGATGTTTGCTACGAAAGCTGGGCACTCAAAGATGTGCTTGATGGAGAACTAGACTTCGGGACAGTTCATGCAATGAATATAAGTTCAGGAATTATCTACGTGAATCTTCATGCCTTTAAGGTGATTAGTTCTTACTCGGGCTATTGTAGATGTGATATGTCTAGGGCAGTTGAGATCAGTAATGAGAAGTTTCTTAAAGGTGTGGGTCAAAATTCTGCATCTTGCCGCTGCGTGAGCATCTGCAAGAGTAATGGTCTAACGTAAATATGGTGGTGGATAGAGGTCCCTGGCTTCTTTGGCTAGAGTATCAGTGCACTCGTTTTCGTCTATATTGACGTGTGCAGGGATCCATTTTAATCGTACACGATTTTTTTTGCAATGCAGCTGTTGGAGAAGAGCATTGCGGAAGAGATGTTTGTTGCTCCGTGTTTAAGAGCTTCCAAGGCAGATTTGGAATCCAATAGGATAAGTAATCTCTCTGTGAAATTCACGGCTTGCAATGCAAACAAGCATGCAATGAAAATCTTGTACCTCTATCTTGTACCTATAACAAACACGGGGCTTTGGTGTAAAATATATTCATACATGATGTAGTATATTATATTACGTGTACAGAAATGTGGTCGATAATATTATATCCACAAGGTTTATTAAAAGAACAGCAAAAAAACATAAAACGCCAAATAAATATATTTTATTCAAAACACTTCCCTTAAGTATTTCAAAAAAATTTAGGCTGGAAATTAATTAGAGAATTGTGACAAACCAAAAGCAAAAACCCATGAAAATGTTGAATGCTCGAATTTTAAAGAACTTTTTACGACATCAGCAAAATTAATTTTTTTGAGTTGCATAAAATAAGTAAAACTGAAAAAAATTATTTTTTAATAAAGTGATCACGCGGAGTTACACGCGGAGTTCATTTTTTAAGTTTTATAAATTAAGTAAAAATCTCATTATTTATATTTAAACTGTTAGCAAATATAAGTTCTGATTAAATAACACAGCCATTTTGAACTATATCTACATAATTACTGAGTTATTCAGAACGGAAATATTTATATATTTAAAAATGTACATAAACTTTCGTTCCTATTTCCTTTTTTTTGTTTTTGGTAGATTTATAAATACCGTCTAAATTTGAAAACGTTTTTAAAAAAAAAATAATGTAACACATCTTTCGCTTTTAAAAAATTAGAATTCAAAAGAGAAATTGACAAAATAGGAGCCAAAGAAACGAGTGTTTGCCAAAGTAAAAGACGAACAGCTGGAACTAATAATTGCTAGGAAGATACACAATAGCTAATACATATATATAATTTAAATAAATATCAAATATTCAAATGATGAACAATTAAAAAATATAAAAGCTATTTCGGATATTAATATCACTAAACTTCCCTTATTACCTCTAACAATATTAGGTATGCCAATACAAAATCTAATGTCTAAGATAACAAAACTAAATCACGTAAACAACTTATTAAAATTACTCTTTTCACTGTAAACATAACGTTAGTTTCGTCGTGCAAAAACCATTAACATATTAGGACCGTAAAGAAAATTGTAAGATCGCCGATAAGTTACTCGACTAGCCTGCACCGCATATGTAAATCGTTTTATTAGCCACTGTTTTACTCATTTACATGGTAAAGCACTTTAATATCCTCTACTCTATTCACAAGGGGTATTCGAAAGGTCGAACGACTAGCACTCACTGTGCGTATCAGTTCGATCAGTTGTTTTCTTTAAGGGAATTTATATCTACAGAGGTAATTTTACTTTGTTTTATGTTTATTAAAGAGTAAATGGATTCACTGCAATATTTTCATAAACACATATGCTCTTCCAAATTTTACGTTTACGTTTTCCAAATTTTCCGAAAAAAAATTAAACAATTTCACTCAATTTGTGAACATTAAATGTTAGGACATTTGTATGAAAACATTGCTTATTCTTTGTGTACTATGGCTTCATTAATATATATACAGCTAATATCATGTAAATAAGAAAAGCGCTGATAATTCGCTAAAAATAAGATTCAAGAGCTATTCAACGGAAAAGGAAAATTTCTTTGAACGTTTTCCCCTACCGTGTACTTCAAAACTTAAGAAATTCAACGTTCCGCAAGGTTTAGCCGAGCTCCCCTCTTCGCCAACTTAGGTTAGGTTATTAAAGGCGGTATTTGGTGTATGAACGTTCGTAGTTCGAAAAGAATGATCTTGCATATTCACTTAAATTTGCCACAAGTTATTGTTTATTGATGTAAAATTTACATTATTTTACAATAGAAGTAATGTAACTTATAAGTTATCCATTATGCGTAATTTACATTAAAAATTTTTGAAAAGAGGAAAAATAGAGCTCATCTTTTGAAATATTCGGACATTCAAAACTACAAGATGAATTTCTGTATGATGTATGATATTCTATACAATATGATATTCTGAATAAATATTTTTTGAAAGCGATAATTAGAATCAAATTCAAAATTTATTTTTATTTAATACACTTAAACGTATAGAACCCTTGTGTAAGTATTAATATTATTTTGCTCCTACTAAAGACACATATTACAGACTTTAGCCAATCACAATTGAAAGATTAAATATTATAATAAAATATGTATGTGATGGCGTACTTACAACAAATAAGAAAATGCAAGTAAAAAATAAAAGAATATAATTAATGGAGCAAGCAACATTCAATACTTGAATACAAATCACCGAGTGATTGGTATCTTACAGGAAAAGTAAATCATTTGCTAATAAAAAATGTGTTTCATAGCATACTGTAGTTTAATTTCTGGACATGAAATCTTGCACTATCATGGTAGAAGAAGTTTGACAACAACAATTTTTCACGCACGAGTGAAACAGGTACTACAAGAGTTCCGTTTATATTTAGGCACATATTTTTATATTAAATATTACGTATTTTAAATGTTTATAAGTGCCTATTTCAAAATATTAATTTTTCTCAACTTAAGTATGTCACCTGTTATATTTTACACAAAAAAAAGTAAAATTGTGGAGCATATTTAAAAAATTAAGGCATCCCCGGATGCACGTAATTGCTATATTTTTTTACAACCTTTGCATAAGTTTTTAAATACATTGTATTTTTCATATAAATACGTACAGTAGTCTCCAAAATAAGTGGGGAAATCTCAAGCAGTTTTGCAAATTTCTAAAGTAACTTGTTACTAATTTTGCAACCTTTTTTCCAAATTTATTGATAAACATAGTTTATTATTGAAAGTAATTAAAACTAATTATTAACAGACAGTCTACTATAAATGATAGATATGATTTTGTACTGTAAATTGCGGGTTTACGCGCTGAGAAAAATATCCATTCTATTTTTAAACAACCACATATATATATGTAGGTGAATCAATATTGTTCACTAGAAAATTATTAAATAGTTAAAATATAGTCTGAAAGAAAGTGGTAATAAATGTTTTTTTGCTTTTAATGGATTTCATTATTATGAAAATATTAATGATTGTTCCGTTACCTTCGAGTTTGGTACAAGTAATAGTTAAATTTGTAGTTAATAATTAATTGTCTTAGAACGATGACGAGTATTCATTGGTAATCGACCCAGCTAGCTCTCTCCTGACTGTGTAGTCAACAGTTAGTAGGTCTGGTGAAGGTCGAATCCTTCAGTCAAGCAACAGGCAAGTGCGGGGCTCAGATTACCGCCTATCTTCCCGGACAATGATGCTGAAACATTAAATTATTTAAGTTATAAAGACTAAAATTTATATCTCTACGATCAAATTCAAATTCAAGTAAAGTATGTCTATATTCTTAAACAAATTATGGATATTATAGCCATTGCTTATATATTCTAGACATTTATTTCATTTTTGAAATTTATTTTGAAGAAGGAATTGAGAGTTTTTTTTCACAAACCAATATGGCAATATTGGTTATTGGTAGTCATCTGTACGATCTAAAATCTTTCATTTCATTTTCATTTTTCTTAGCCCATTTCAATATTCTTTGGTTTTTTAATGATGATTGAACTGGGCTTAACAAATTGTTAAATACCTTTTGTTCCAATTTTTAAATAGATTTCAGTACCAAACTTATTGAAATTTAGAAATTCAGAAAGAACCGATCCACAAATCCAAAATCGCAAAATGTTCCAAGCAAAGTCAAGTTTAAGTATCCCCAAAGTTATTTCTAGAGTAAGCAAGATTTTATTACTTTCTTTTAAAAAACCGATTTCTTAAGGTTCAAAAACTATAATGGTAAAAAAAATTAATGTCATCCAATATTATAACAAAAAAAACAGGATATTGAGATTGCGTTTTCCTAGTGCAAATTGTTTCGAATCTTTAAACATTGAACAGCGCTACTTGCTGAATTTTTAAATATAATAATATTTGGAAGTAAATTTTTCCAATTTTTTAAAAATTTTTGATGAACTTTGATAGAACCTGTATATCATACCATTTTTTACAAAATTTGGACTTAAAAACCTTGTTAAAATATCTATTGTCGTTCTTAAGTGACACGAGAACAAACAAATATGTACGTAGTCAACCAGAGACTTAAAAATCCAGTAACAATATTTTTGTATTCTTTTACATTTTTATGCCCTCTATATCATATTTTCCGCAAAAATTTAATATAATTTAACTATATGGTTTTCTTGTGTTACGTATACATAAAGATAGTGTTATGATTTATTCACATCGCCTTTCTCCGTTACGCTGACGCTCTGGCAAATTTTACCCATCCTCACGTTTATTCAGAATTTACCAGTAAATTTAAATTTAATATAACCATTACATCAGTATTTATCCACAAATAAATGAAACTACGTGATATAGTATTATTTCTTTTCATTTAAATTCTTTACCACGTTCTAGGTTTCGTTGTATTACACCTTTAGGTAGGTAATTAGCAAAGATTATTTGCTTAATTGCTCAACTGAGGATGTTGTAGTACAACGAAACCTAAAACGTGGTAAACAAAGAGTTTAAAAAAATACTACATCACATAGTTTCATTTAATTATCAATAATAAATTTCTACAAAATTAACGCCAATATATTAAATATCACCATTAATGCTACTCTAAAGATATCCATAAAGAAATGTTAAAGGTCTTGCGGTTAGTAAGTGAGGTTCCTTTACTAAACGGAATAACTTTAATATTCTAATAATTTATTGAAGGAATCCAATTAACATGTTAATATATGTACCAATAGTCAATTTTTAAAGGAACGAAAATGTATTTCTAAATTAATTTAAAATAATTATTGGCAAGGTATGTTCTGGGAAAAGAAACGGACAAAAAACTGACATCATTTAGAATTATTTAAAAAGGACTAAACAAAACAATTCGGGCAAACTTAACTTAACAATTACAACTTTCAAGATATTTTTAAACTAAAGTAAATTATTCAGTTATATGTGCGTATAAACATCCTCGCTTACATATCTACAAGTTGCTAAGACTGTTCGTGTATGGCTACATAATTCAAGTATTACTATGTATCCAAGCATTGGAGAAGAGCTGGTAATATAGTAAAAAAAACAGTTTAAGAGCTATTCAACAAAGAACCAGGAAATTGATTTACAGGAAACTTTATGGTTTCGTTACGTAAGAAAATCAACTTGACACGATGACTAACAGACACAATGACTAACTGGTGCCCTAAATTTATTTCATGGAATTTAAGATGTCCCATTAGCTTAAATAATGTGATAATTTAAATATAAATTACTTTACTTTTTCGATTTTGACTGACCAATATACCTAGTTTATATTCAAACCGCACTTAGGAAAAGATATGTATGTATATGTATGTGTATGTATATATATATATATATATATATATATATATATATATACACACACACACACACACACACACACATATATATATATACATATATATATTATTTACATTGTATTTAATACCGGGTCGTACCAATTTAAGCCTGATATTATTACTAGAAATCTTTTTATAAATATTGTTTAAATTGATCTGAAATATTATTTAATTTATTTTTTTTTTAAATTCTTTCACAATTGCGTGTGTTATAAATTTTGTAAATTCAATTATTTTGGAAATCGACATGATATCGCGGATAAATTACGATTTAATAAATATTTATCAGTAAATTTATTTTTTTTATTTATTTTATTATTTTCGTTATATTAGACATTGATATAGAAATAATATTAAATCGACATAATTTTATTTTCATTTCTAAAATGGGGACGAGTTTTCGATATTGACAGCTTTCCCGAGAAATTTCCACATTAAACATGTGTGACACTATTAGCATAGTAAACAATATTAAACATATAAATAATATATTACGTATTTTCTGAAACGGTATAAGAATTGAAGAAAATTCTTTAATGAAGACAAAACAACGTAAAATTACCTCTAGAGATATAAATTCCCTTAAAGAAAACAACTGATCGCACTGATAGGGAGTGAGCGCTAGTCCTTCGACCTTTCGAATACCCCTTGCTGTGGAGGATATTAAAGTGCTTTACCATGTAAATGAATAAAACAGTGGCTAATAAAACGATTTACATATGCGGTGCAGGCTAGTCGAGTAACTTATCGGCGATCTTACAATTTTCTTTATGGCCCTAATATGTTAATGGTTTTGGCGTGACTAAACTAACATTATGTTTAAAATAAAGAAGTAATTTCAATAAGTTGTTTACGTAAATTCGTTTTGTTATTTAACACTTTTGATTTTCTTTTACCAATTCTAATATTTTCAGAGGTAATGAGGAGAGCTCGCAGAACGTGAAATTTCTTTTATTTTTTTAAAATTTTTTATCAGTTGAATATTGGATATTTATTTCAAATAACTCGTATAAAAATATAAATACATATTAGCTACTACGTAATCTTTTTTCTTTCCTAATAAAAATTTACTCGGTAATGCTGTAACTCGCTTACATTTGCACAAAATTTATTTCTTTAATTTCCTAAAATATTCTCTAATGTTTGAGCTTTCAAAATTTGAACTGAATTTTCATGCGTGTTCAGTTTTCGTTTGCCGCAGTTTTCTAATTAATTTCCAACCTAGATTTTTATTAAATATTTAAGGAAAATGTTTCGAAATCGAATATGTTTTTTTGAATTAATTTTACTGATTTTTACGATAAACCTCGCTGATTTAATAGTAACAGACACATTTTACAAACATGCAACAAAATTTAAACAAAACCATTTCGGTACATGGAATATATTCTAAAAAGAATTATTTATTTAGCGTGCATACTCGTAGTAGAAACTAGAAAACCTGTTTTAGAATTTTTGTCCGTCGGTCTGTATGTCTGTTAATTTGTTTTTTCATCACGCAAAATCTACCACATACGTTTAAATGAAATTTGGTATGGTAACAGTGTAAACTCTCGAGAAACATATGAAATTTTTGTCCGTATATTACAGATATTTTTTATACCAAATTCCACTTAAACGAAGTCACGTTGGCACAGTTAATAATATAATAATATCAATTTAAAACTAGGGGGGGGGAAGTTGTGTCAGTTACATATTTCATTTAATTTTAAATTTTCAGTTTGATATTTTAGCACATTTAAATTGCTTTTACTTAATTTACAATATTATTGTTATTGATTATCTTTAACTTTTACTTGAAATCTTTTGATTATCTTACAAAATGTTGGATAATTATCTTACATGTTATATCTGGAGAAATACCATTTTCTCATATCGTCTTTTATAGCCAGTGTTGTATTTCTGACTCTACTTTTGGGTCTATATATATTTAAATGTATCATATTTCCTAAGACGTTTAATAAAATACAATACTTGTTTTTGATTTTATTATTTGTTTGTATTTAAAAACATTTGAAAAGTATATTTTACAGAGTATCAACAATTTATTGAATATGTAAAAAAATCAAGATGTGAAAAAATTTTTGAACTATCTGAAATTCTTCCCAATTCCTCTGTATATAAGAACTTGCCGTTCACTGAACATAAATAAACTGATCAAAAATCATTGAGTTAATAAAAATATTTTCTTATAACTTAAATGTAATCAATTAGTGAAATTTCATGATTGATTACTACGAAAGTAAGGAAGAAAATTTCTTGATAATTTTTTTTTTCAGTAGAGCAGATTAGCCGTTCCTTAACAAAATCAATAAAACTAGTAAATTTTCTCAAATAACATTTTTGGTAACTTTTGTGTTTCTCATAAAATTGTAACTTAGAAAATTTACTGTTGCTTCCGTGGCAGAATTTAATATCTTTTATTAACTTTGATCACCTTTGTACATATATTTTAATTACTGCTAAAACATTAATAAATTGTACAACGTAAAATATATTAACAAACAGCGCTTCTGACCCACTTCTCGACAAAAACTTTGCTCATACAGAAACAATATTTACCAAGCTTTGACAAAGTACGAAACATTTCACAAGAAGGGAATTTCGCAAGTACTTAGCACCAGCCTATACTGTGGTATGTATACTATCATATGTTGCTTATTCTATATAAGATTTGCCATCAAATATATGGGTATTATTTCACAAAAGGAAATTGGAAAACAAACGATTTCGAATACAATATTATTTACTTGATTTAATTTATATAGTATACCACAAATAACTTATTATATCTGGGCAATTATATAACTTACAAAACTTATTTAATAATCTATTGACAGTGTTACCTAGAGTTGATGCGGTCAATTTTCGTTGCATGGATTAAAATATATAAAATATATTAAATAAAAGTGGTTTCTCACCATGTACTCATCGAATATAATGTTTTAATTAAATAGGGAAAAGGAGTGGTGTGTATATTAAAAGATCTGATTTTGTAATATCGAGAGCAATTTAGTAGGTAAATGCATGGCATATTTTTTCAATAAAATATGAAAATATAATTAACGCCATAATCACCAATGATATGTTATTTATATACGCGTTCCTATGTTACCGGTGGGACTACATTCATTAAGTAAAGAATATTCTGTTTAGAGCATACATTTTGTAGTGTTTTTTCTTGGATTTAGTGGGCAGGATTATTTCTTTACTACTATTATTCCTGTTTAATAAAACTGTAGAATTGGCGTTTTTATAAATTAAAAATACTTAAGAAAAAATTATTAAAAGTTAAATAACAAAAGTAATGAAACACAAAACACAGTTTATACAATTGTTCGATATTAGCTTACTTTTTTCTCAATTTATTTAAAATGGAAATTTATTGTCAACATTTTTATATAAATTCATTTGCTAGTTTAAATAGAATGAAATTATGGAATTGACACGATACTTTATTAAAGGCATTTAAGGAAAACAATATTGCAATTTTTGTCTGCTTTTCTGTTTACCTGTTTATTTGTACACGAATAAAATAAAATATATCTACACAAATTTGCATAGCATTTTCAAGAAGATATAATCGGTTAGAAGTTATGTTTAGTTTTTTTCATCACAACTGATTATATTCGTCAGAAGATATGCAAAATTAATATTAAAAAAAAATTAGATTACATTGTGTCAGTACAATGAAAATAGTGAAATTCCTAGCAACCCGATGAAAAGATGGCACACTTATATTGTAAATTACGCTATGAAATTTTTCAGTCGCACCTATGTTATTGAAACGAGCGTGGTTGGATGAGAAGTATGGAAAGATGAAGGGGGGTACGTGTTTGAGTAAACAACTCGAATGCTGGTAGATACATTTGGACAGACATCGTTATCAGTCATCTTCCGTGCCTGAATTTTTTCGCAACTGTATGTTTTCGTCCTGAGCTGACCATATTGCCTAAATTTTTTTAAAATTTTGGCATTCAGCTTTAGAAAATTTATCACTCATACTGAACAAATAGGCATTAACGTATTTACTTATTTTATTTCTGTGAAAGATAAACTGGACAATATATTTCCACGTTACGATATATATATTTATATATATATATATATATATATATATATATATATATGTATATATATATATATATACATGTATATATATATATATATATATATATATATATAAATATATATTTATATATATATATACATATATATACATATATATATGAATATATATGTGTGTGTGTGTGTGTAAAAGCGCGCGCGTCTCCGTGCTTGCGAGCGCTCGTGCGTGCGTGCGTGCATGCGTGAGTGCAAGCGCGGATGCACATTCGCCCGTGCGTGCGCGCGTGCGTGCGAACGCGCTTACGTTCGTGCGTGTGAGCACGCGTGGGTGCATGCGCGAGTACGGGCACTCGTTCGTGCGTGCGTGAATGCGCGCGCGCGCGTGCTTGTACGGATGTGCGTGTGCGTGCGCGTGTGCGTGTGCGTATGCGTGTGTGTGTGTGAGTGTGTGTGTGAAAATGCTAAAAAAAATATATTTTTTTGTGAAAAACCTTACGTAATTTTCGATGTGAATCTAAAAATTTATTGAAAATTGTTGGGAAATTTTTATTGGATTTATTCTGCTTTTAAAGAACTAGGTTGAAGATTCAAATTCAAATCATCTGATGAAAATTAATTAATGTCACCGTTAAAATACTTTTATTTTATGGGTAGATACTTTATATCGTCAATTACAAGTATTGAACTTATGGTAATGTATCTTATTAGTATAGTGGAGATCAGTATCATTATTTTAGGATATTCATAAAAAAAATTTCTCCTCGTAAGTGCCCAAAAAGTAATTTATATGTTATTGTCGTATTTGACTTTATTTATTACTATTCATGTAAGAATAAATTAAAACTTCCATTTAATTAGAGGCTACCATTGCCACAGTAATTTAGCTGAATATTTAAAGGTAAAAATAAATTATTAAACAAATATTTATATTATGCTTCGAAACTAATCAAAATTGTAATTGTAGCTGTCTAAAGAAAGAACTAGAAACTTACGTTTTGTGTGATGTCTTCATTTTTAATTATACAGCTCGTTAATCAGTCTGATGAATATTTCGCCATTGTGCTGACACTGAAATGTACAACCTTGATTTGCAACAAGTTTAAATTAATACAAATAAGGCAATTTTTCCTTCCAAGGTCTTAGAGTTCAAAAACTTTCTATTATTTTAATTTATGTTTTAAATAAAAATGTTTTTAAATAGAAATTACCATTACTGGAAAAATTAAAGGAAAATAATAGGATATAAATGACACCTTTTTGTCATGTGATATTAAAAACAAAAATCGGATATTGAAACCAAATGAATATTACTAAAATCGACAGATAGGTATATGAGATTCAGAGACTTTGTTTAAAAATAATTATGTTCTATATGCTTTGAAAAGTAACACGAGAATGAACCTAATTAAAAACACTTAATTCTTTTCAATTTCAATTAATGGCGACATGTGAACCTGTATTAGGTTGGCATGAAATATATTTAATAATTTCTACATTTGTCCTAAATCTGAACGAACAAATTACAATTTACTGTCATGGCAAATAGCACTCTTACAGATTTTATCTCTGAAGTCTTCTTACATACAACAACGAAATCGGGAACAGTTGTCATATGTATATATATATATATATATATAAGTATATAATATATATCAAGTCAAAGAACATCAAATGGTCCAGTACTGATGCTTAGGTACCTCGGATACTAATACATATTTTGTTCTGCAGTTTTATATGGAAAGGATGGATTTTAATGCTCAAAAACAAAAAGGGATAAACAAATTATTTGAAATATGACGACGAGTTTTCTTTCATTTGTTGATCATATTGTACAAGGTATGGTTTCTTTAACAGTTATACTATGTGAATTAGCGTGTCAGTATATAATGATTAGTATATTAGATAGACTGTTAATTCAACGTTACTTTTACCGATAGTAAAAAAAAAATAGAAGTAAAAAGGTAAAAAAGAAGTATTTAAAAGAAGTATCTGGGCCAAGTTCTGATGATAATGTATAGATTTCTGCAAATAAGGCTCCTCAATAGACATAAAGTTTTAAATGAAATAAAATATATAAATATATATATATATATATATATATATATATATATATATATATATATAAAACTTTTCAATGTTTCATCTAAAGATTTGTTTTTTAAATCGTTTTGTGGATTTTTTAGAAACTTAAGACACATTAAACTGGCAAGTGGCCAGAAAATCATTGCGGAGGTTTTCATTAGAAATTAACCAAGAGAAGCTTAAACAGATATTACATAGCAAGTAAAGGGTAAAAAAGGAGAGAGATGAAAGGTTTATTAAATAGTTTTCAAATAAACTTCATGACTTTAATATTGGAATCGTATAAAGTGATATGATACATAGAATACGCTTTCAAAATTCAGCTTTCGTAATTCTTGTCAATTAATTAAGTAATAAGATGATAATGAGTTAGCGACAAGCTACATTAATACTCAAATAAAAATTTTAAAAAAAAATTTTTTTCGACCCAGTTTCTAGCCTAATAAATTGCTTCTTAGTAATTAACGTGAAATATAAACTATAACAGCAGTTAATTTCACTTAAATATTATGAGCAAATTTGGCATATTTTCCGCTCAGGAAAGTAGACGTACAGGCTGACAGATAGGCAATAATTTTAATAATCTTCGTTTTGACTTCTGTTAGTCTAAACTAAATTCAATCAAAACTATTTTACTAAATATTTTCAATATGGGTCTCGGCTATCTTTGTATTTTGATCAAAGGTATATATAATAATATTCATTGTAATAACCACTAATTCGCCACAAATATTTAATTATTAGGATCTATTCTCTACACGTGTACTTTATAGCCTTAAAATTTAACAACAAAATAATTTAGAATTCATTTAAATAATTCACAATGTAAGGTACATGTAAGGTACATTGTGAAATGTAAGGTACATGCTTTCATAATGTACATTTAATAAGAGAGATATTACCAGTACCAAATGTTTCCTAAATAGTTAAACAGTATGTTGAAAAGTTAGACTTAAACTACAATTACTTTTGTAAACAAATTAATTTAAATAGTCGTAAAACTTAGAACCATTATATATTTTAAATATTGCAACTAAAATAACATCAATTTCCATGTTCAAAAATTTACTAGTAACGTGAAAATGACAAGTGACTACTCAATAATTTGCCACAAACTGCTTAGTCGTGAAACTTCCAAATAATATGTTTTCATCAATAATATATATTTATTTACTTATTTTTAGGTATAAATTATGTAAATATTTAGTCGATACACCTCACGCGTATAATTTCGCGTATAACTTTCATACTTAAAATATACATATGTAAGAAACTTTGTAATTACTTTGATTACTCCAAAACATTTTTTAAATCTCCCCATTCCAATAAAGTACACGAAGACATTTGACGATGTTGAAGACATTTTGAAAACAAACACCTCTATGGACGTAAAAAAAGGGGGGAAAATATGGCCTTTGTTAACATTGAACTCAAAACTATTAAGAATTTTCTGATTTAAAAATAATTTATTTAAACTAACAATTCTTTTCTTCCAATAAGATTGTTGGTGTCAAAAATGGGTTAAAAATACAAACGATTTACAATAGGAACGACCTTAGTCAGCTGTTTAAGAACTTGTGAACAAATCCCTTAAAAATAAAAATTTTAAAATTAAAAGAAAACTTGTATTCACGAATATACCTGAAAAGGTTGAAAGAGAAAATTAGACTCTTTGGTGCCGGTAGAAGCTTTCTTTTGTCTTTGATATAAAAAATAGTACGTTTAATTTTAATCAACTTCAGAAGTTATAAAGCTAAGGTAAATTTTATATATTGTATCGTTCGCATATAGCATTTCAATATTACTAAAACACAAGTTATATCCAAGACTTCTTTGTTGTATGAATATGCCTAATAGACGTAATGCCTTTTATTACGACAATTATACAAGTATATTTTTAACCGAGTACACTCAATAAAATAAAATACGTAACATTCAAATTTATTCAGATTTATACTAAACTTATAAACGTAATTATACTATTAATATCTACAAAAAAATCAAAATAAAATTACGCGCACAAAACAACCAGCAACAATTTCTGCCATCTTACATTTACCCGCATTCGGCGACAGCTTTCTCTTTTTTTACTAGTAATAAATTTGTCTCGAGCATGTAAATTGTATTGTATTTTATTTACAGTATTTTAAATATATAGTAGCTCCATTTTTTGGTTATAAACTAAATAACAGAAAGTTTAAAAAAAACAAATAATTTATTTAACTCTATTGAATAGAATTTTTACGCGACTTTGTATGCAAAATAATACATTTTAATGTATTATTTTGCATATTATTTTGGATAATATAGATGTAGTGTATAAAATTATTTTTGTAGTCTATTGTATGCATAAAGATATGTGTTTTTAAAGACTTATTTACTTCTTATATATGTATATATATATATATATATATATATGTATATATACATATATATGTATATATACATATAATTAATGAAAATCCATTTATTGAAAATTTCAGGACTCTATGGTTCCTGACAATTTATTGAGTAATACCTCTTTTTTTCTTTGATGATAGTAGTTTTATTAATTGTATCGTGCATTAGTTGAAGTATTTTAAATTGTTAATGGTTCTTACTTTTATCACTATTCAAATCGGATTTGAATGATTTACAGTGATTTTAATTTATTTTCCTTTAAAATTACAAAGTTTTTAAGGTATTAGAGAATAGTTCCGAATAGCTACATTTTTGTGGCACATTAATGGCCATTGCGGTGAATTTAAGTATGTAATATCTAAAATAAAATCAAAGAGACAGTCGAGTACATACAACAAAATATTTAATAAAAAAATTTTGAACCTTTTCACCGGCGTTAATTTAGACTAATAGATGTCAAAACAAAGATTATTATAATTATTGCTTGCCTGTCATGTTGTAATTATATTTTACTGCGCATTTAACATCCAGAAACGACTTGTAAAATTTAATTGAAATTTAGTGCAGTTATACTTTTGATTTCACGTCAATATTTATACAATTTATTATGCCACGTCATCTAAATACTGGGCAGAAAAATTCTCAAGCTGGTACAGAAAATAGCGAACCAATTTCTACTTCATTTATTCCGTTATATAGTTGAGCGTCCTAGGAAAAACTTAGCCTTTTTTCAGTTTACAATTTTCATTATTTAGCAGATAGAAATTCGACCAAAAATGTGGCATGTCGATGATAAATTAATGAACTAAAATATGATTACTTAACTACTTGACAACGATTATTTAATTGTATTTTCGAAGATTATTTTGTGTATCATATCCCCTTTACCTTATTAGCCTCTAGTGCGATTTCAATATTTATGCCATGAAGTCTCTTTGAAAATTATTCAATAAATATTTTAGCTTTGTCTTTTTACAATTTTGCTAATAATTTATATTGCTGAAATATATAGTTTAGAATATAAGCTTTTCTTCGTTATTTCTTATGAATACTTCCCTATTAAAAATCAATGACAAGAGTTGTAAAGTACTCCAAACTTAAAAAAAATAAAAATAATGGCTCCAAAAAAATTTTCTACCTGAAATTTAAAAAAATAAAATAATTTATTTTTAGCTTTGAAAATGGATATCATCGGTTGAGTAGTTCTATTTACCGAAACCTCTATATCATCATCAGAAATTAACCCAGTTGGTACTGTAGTGGTTTTTCAGTAAAAACGTGCGTAATAAAATTATATTTTCCATCACAGATAACTCATTAGCAATGTCGAAAAAATCTATTTTCCAAGTTTGAAGTGCATCATCTGATCTTGACTAATGTCGAATGGGCCTACCTCTGAATTATATATACCCTCCTGAACAAAAACAACCATTCAAATCAGATAATAAATATCAGACATCTACATTTATATTATGGAAAATTTGACGCACAGTGCAACTACTCACAATGAGACAGGAATAATGACCTTTTTTGTATTTCTACATTTTTGTATACATTTGTTCCTTAATAGTGCAATGACCTCTGAGCGATATAAAAAGGATTTAGCTTTATATTTTTCTCTGGTTTTGTTTTGTTATTTATTACATTTGCATACGTGTTCTTAACAGTTTTAGTACCATTGTTTTTTACTCATATATACTTAAAAATGCCAAATTAATCTTTTGTTTTTCATATCATTTAACCGTCTCGAAAAAAAACTGTATCTCTTCCAAAAATTATTAAATTTTATTAATTTTTTCAGCGTTGTCTTAATAAAAACTTATACAAGGAGAATAAAATACACAGAAAATTATGGATATATATATATATATATATATATATAAATATATATATATATATATATATATATATATAAATATATATATATATATATATATATATATATATATATATATATATATATATATATAATAAACTGAAATCAAGGTCACATCGTCATTTTCGCAGTCCGGTACATCCTCCGTATCAGCAAAATAATTGTTATCGTCACTATTATCACTATCACACAAAATTTGCATTACGCCAAATTGTGAGGGCACCACAATGTCATTCCCACTATTAATTTCTTCACAACTTGAAAAACGATCATTTTCACCAGCATTATTTTCGTATTCCGACAACATGGGTTAAACAGTTTCTTTTCCGGGATCCTTTTTTATATTGTAATTACTAATAATATTATAATTTGAATTTTACGTAACACGTAGAAAGATAAAAAATTAGCGACGCGTGCGAGCGACCGCGCTCTAAACAGCAACTGATTTCGCTAACGCCATCGCGCTCGTGGCACATTTAGTTAGTACGCGCAAAAGAGCCATGACGCTCGTCGGCACTCAAACGGTTAAACTATAAACCAGCTTTCTCTTAGCTTTCATACATTTTAAAGAAAGAGGTTTATCGTGAAAATATTTTCAAAAGTCACTTAATGCTTTTGTTTTTTTTTCATTTATGATTTGTAAATAAGAGATTGAGTACTATATATAAGGAATGGAATATTAAAATTATAATGAAAATTTACACCGGATAAAAATAAAGATATAGTTTTTTGAAATGTGCGGATCTAATTATAAAATTTAAAGAGCAGTGAGAAAATATAAGTTCAGAACTTAGGCCATGAAAGAAGGTAAATTTAGGAGGTCAAATACTTGATAGATCGAAAATCGCAATATGTTTAAACGACAACGGCGTGAATACCAGGAATGATGCAACTTGGAAACAAGTTCTAATGATAAGGACACTCCTACTAACATATATTCGACGGTGAACGGTTTCTATAAGGAAGCATATTTCACAGGTCATTATCGGTTATATACAAAGATACATTATAAAATATAAGGTTTTTCTTAGGCGGGTTGCGGTGAAAGGTTGTTTGCTTGTGTGTACAATCCAATGTGCCCATTTATATTCAAGACTGTTTAGCCGATTTGCGTACGATTTTCGGTAAAATGTTTATGAATAAATCAATGGTTGTTAGATTACTCACCAGGGGCGCCGCAATAAACATTTTGTTGTAAACGTATATCCTCCTTTATCCTCTAAACAATTTAATCAATTTAGATATGGTTTTCTGCAAAATATTTGGGATTAATCACTATTGGTTCTTAGATAGATGCTACGATTATTACTCACCAGAGGGCGCAGCAAAAACATTTTATTGCAAACGAATGTTCCCATTTATCTCCAAAAAGTATAAAATAAAAAGCAAAATTAGAAATTTTAAAAAAACTCACTGCAGATATAGTCGTTGTAATTGAAAAACAATGAAGTGTTTTTTATAAATCACGGCTACTAAAAGAAAATAAGAACCTACTAATATAATTACAAACTTAAGAAAATCCATCGGGGCTGCCATGTACTGCATATGCTAAAATTTTGTAGTTTTCTCAGTTCATGGCTAATTCAAATTCTCTATGCTTCTACAATTGTTTTATATAAATATAAAATATAAAAAGAAGCTTTTCTATTCTGCTATAATCTAATCGATATTGGGAACGGAAATGGCGATGGCAGCCCCGACGGAGTTTTTTGGATTTGTAATTATATTAATAGCTATGAAAAACGAGCATTTTGGCAAAATAGGATACAAAATTATTCCATGTAATTAAGAAAAATGAATTTCATAAGTGGAATATCGTCTATAAACAGAAATCTACTTCTAGATAAGACTATTAGGAGACACGAGATGAAAATACTATGTAGTCTCATATCCAAGATATTTAGTGAATGTCTTATCAACATGATTCATTTTCAGGTTTTACTTGATCTCGTATGGACTCCAAATAATTCAATTGTTTTCTAATTCACATATCGCTAAAAACCTATATGTTAAATTAATCGACTAATGCCCTAAACGCTATGTAGCCAAAAGCTGAATCGCAGATGTCATTTAAAAGAACTTTAGACTGTCTCGTCCAAAATCAAAATTTTAGAAAACGGGAACACCTGATTAAGCTGATGTGCAAAGCTTTTCTAGTCCAAGTTGTACTGTATTCAAAATATTATTTTAAGTTATTAAGATTAGCTTATTTACGAGACTCCGCTCTCATGGAAATAGTGATATTCAAAAGTTCCAAGATTTACGATTGAATTTGAAAATCTCTACAAGTTCGTCGCTTGATCTTGATATAGCTTTGCCATCATGTCACTTACTTCGGTGCGTATTTATCCACTTTCAATGTTGTGCCAGTCAAATCAATGAACATGTGATTGTACCTAAATTTTTGTTGCTGATTTAGCGTCCGACATAACTATTGTTTTCTCTTCAAATAAAGACGTATCCGATTGCAATTATTACAAAAGTATAACAAAATTTCTTTTGGATTCTGCTCATCACTAATGAGATCAATATAGTAAAAAAAACTAATATTTGACTTAAATCGGCCGTTTATTTGAATCGGCCTTCCCATTTTAGCTGACTAAAAATATGCTCTAACGATGAGATAAATAGTTTTACGATAAACGGTCTTCCAACCTTACTCCTATGTTTTTAGGGAACTTGAAGAAATTTTAATTTTGCAATGGATTTGACATTTCGTTATCCATGCCAGAAAGAACTCAGAAACGTGATCAGATCGTCGGAGTAGAGGTGACTCTAATTTGAGCATGGTAGATAGATAGGTGATCTAATTGCCTTTGTTTTTATGATTTCTCTCTGTATTTTTTTAGTACGTTTACTCAAATTTACACATGTTTGTATATATATGTACATATATATATATATATATATATATATATATATATATGTGTGTTTGTGTGTGGGTGGGTGTATATATATATATATATATATATATATATATATATATATATAGATTTTTTAAATCAGAATTTTAGTACGTCAATCTGATTAATTATTTCTAAACCTTAACATAATTCGATCCAACTGTGTATAATTATATGGTATATAATAATTTACTTAAACTTTTATTGAATTTTATGAATCAATGAATCACTTAAAAAAAATTTATGAATCACTTAAAGTGATCTCCCAGTGGATAATCAAAAAGTGATTGGTATCCATTAAGAGACCGAACATGATTTGAAATATAGTTTCAGATCATGGTTTTCACTCGTGGGCACTTGAATGATAATGTTAAATTCCCATATTATTCGTTTATTTAGCACCACATCAAATTCAAGTGATGTGTATTTTGAAAACATACTGGAGTCAAAATTATTTACAACCTTCTGTAGATTTCCACTCACTCTCATTTCTCTGCGACCTGACATTAATTAAAAGAGCGCGCAGCTTAGTGCTAAATTCTTTCAAAAGAACTGAACATTAAAGTACACAAAAAGCGATATAATTTTAATATAATTCTGCAAGAAGGAATTACCTAAAGTAGGTATAAGCGGTATGTGAAAGTTATGAAATTCAATAAATCTGGTTAACAAATCCATGATGTTTAAAATTCAATAGTGTTTGCCATTTGGTATTTTAGAAAGCAGCCATATTATATCAAATAGAAATTCGGCATATCGCTCGATTTTTCTTTCTACGATAACGATTGTTTAAATATTTCTTGAAAACGATGTTAAATTACGCTAATAATTTTATTTATTTTGCTTTCTAATGCTTTAGAAAACTAAAATGAACCACTTGAAACAATCAATCCTTCCATTGAAAATGGCGAAAGACATATTAAAATCTACTTAGTAGTTACAGGAGAAACACTTTTTTATTGCTTTTAAACTTTAATTCTTGTAATGATTTTGCTGAAACCTTTATACAATTTAGTCTAGGAACAAAGTAGAAAAATTCTTCATCAATGAAACCATATTGTGTCAATACATCGAAATTTACGTAAATATTTTTCAAACCCTAATTTACTAATGCGTCCAAATTCATTCAAACTCCTACCGCTACATTTACAAAGCTAAATAAATTAAAACAGGAAATATATGTGAACCTAAGACTTTTTTCAAATAACATCTTTCAAGCTCTCGAGGATTCATAACACCATTTCAACTAATGCTCAATTGCTGATTTGATAATTTACGTAAAAGATTTCATTTTGTAAAAAAATTATGAAATGTCGGTGGTGATGTGATTTTGCATGTCACACAAAAATTTAGCATATTTGGCCACAACTCGTAATGAAATAATTAAATTATCCACTTCGCTCCGGACCTGCAGTTTCCACGTTTGGCTGAATTTAACATTTTTGAAAAAATGCAGCAGGCGGATGAATATTTATTCGTTCAGCAACGTCAACTGGAGAAAAAGTAAATAAATACAAATAGTTTGGGCGGAGTCCTTAATGAAATTCGTGTTCACTGTTGCTGACATTTATTCCGATGCTTTTTGTGTTACTATAGTTCGTCATTTGTTCCAAATGGGTACATATGTATATATTCCTATTGCATCAGTGCCTGTAATAAAAATTCAGATCGACTTAGTAAGTATCATTCGCAAGAAATATATATATATATATATATATATATATATATATATATATATATATATATGTATATATATGTATATATATATATATATATATATATATGTATATATGTGTATATATATATATATATATATATATATATATATGTATGTATATATGTATTTATTTTCTTTTTTTTTTCGTCGTCCTTTTCATCTGCAAAAATTCGAAGGTCACGAAATGTTCCAACTTTACTTTGAAAATTATTTTAAAGTTATATTTGTATCTCAAGGGTTTTGATTATACTGATGTGTGCCTAAAACAGGAAAGGATATTTATTACACAATATCAATACCTACTCTGCACGTCATATCACGTACCAGCAGGATAAGGTCAGACTCAATTCGATAGAAAATTTTAAGGGCTTTGGCTTGTGTATGCAAGATCCATTGATGCAATAAATTTACGTACATTATTTAATTGACCAGATAGCATTTATTATAACTCTGCTATTTATACCGACCGTAAATAATCCTAACGTCTCATTACGTGTGTGCGGGAAAAGCAGTAGCAAAAGTTAAAAAATCAACTAGGTGATTCAAATTATAATAACTAAAAAGGATTAATCGGCGCAACTTAAAGTTCTCAAGCAGTAATTCCCAATCTTTTCGCTTATACAATAAAATTGTATTAACAGTATATTTGTACCCACGTGCAACCGAATGAATTATTGAGCGAATTTAATACTTCAAATATATTTTTCTTCAGAATATCCGAACACATTTGGTCCACTTATCTTCACGCTCCCTTGAATCCTTAATAAAAAGACTGAAAACAAATGCATGAAAGAACGAACATGCTCATATATATCCCATTTCTCGTAATAAATATATATTTATATATGTATATATATATATATATATATATATATATATATACATATATATATGTAATATATTTATTCGTTAGATTAATTATTAAGTTACATATACACATACATTAAATTGTAGATTATCATGTCTATAGACTGAAGATTTTTAGGGAAAATAATTCAGGGGAACATAATAAAACAATAGACAATAAAAAAATTTTTTTTTCAATTGTTGCCTTTGAAATTAAAAATAACTTTTAATCCAGGCTCCTATGACAAAAAATTGTTATCAATTCGACGTTGACGGAGGCACTCTTTCTGAATCGAACACTTCCTGACAATGAAAGTTTCACACACCTGTTAAGCTTACATGGTGGGCCTAAGTTTACATGGACCATTTTTATTTCGACTTAAGTAAATTTTCAGACATTATGTATTTTAAGTAATACTAGACATCTATTAACATAATCATACTACATTACTAATCTCTTCCACTTGGAGAACATTGACAGTTGCGAGTTTAGATATCACATGCTTGTCCAAAATTACCTTTCTGCAGTGACTTCTATTCTACATTTACAAAAGTTTGCATCTAATTACCTCAGCGTAGGTTTTAAAGGCACATTTTACATTTTACACTTCATACTTTACAGGAAAATTGCACAAGAAGCTTTTATTTATGTTTACATAGATAATTTTTTGATTTTACATGGGTTCTTAATATTTACGTACCTTATTGTACTAATTTCCAATAAAATGGAGTTATACGCTATCTCTTATCTTATCGCTAACACACATATATCGAATTTCATCAAATCCATCCAGTAGATTTCGATTGATTGATGAACAAATTAATATAGAGACTGACAGAAAAAAATGTTAAAAAAGGTTTTCTGGCTTCATCATTCTTTACGCTAAATTTATCACTCTTTTTTAAATATTTTCATATACAGAATTTATACCATCAAATTTATATATTGAAATCATTATTTCTTCTTTCGAATCACGCAGTAAAATATAAAACCCAAAATTAATATACTTAAGCTTCATTTAAATTCATAACAAATAAAAAAACAATGACTTACCGCATTTTTGATTGGTTAAATTAAACACTTTCTAAACATTTCACAATGGTAGTGAAGTCTTAGCATCAAAGTTACTGCTGACATATGCCTATAAGTTATTGTGGGATCAGAAGACCTGCTAATATTTACAAGTTAGAATTTTGTTTGTGGTTAACAATATAATTGACGAAAGACTTAAACACAGTTTGAATGGTGACAGCCACTTATCATTAATCTAGCAATTACTACATTTAGGAGACTGGTAAAATATAATCAATTGTATTTAACTTTTGTTTGGCATTTTAATACTTTGATTGTCTACATATACTACATATTCATTATTTTCGACCACACTTATAGCCCGTCTGTTTGATCTAAATACACAGCCTTTTTATTAAGCTTACATACGTTACATAGCAACTGTTTCTTGTGATTGTATTGAAGTACAATTTAGAAAAATTATGGACTCTTCATTCTCATATTTGGTGAATGTCAGCTGACTTGACTAAGACTCATTAAAAAATTGTGTCTTCCTTGACTTTCAGACCCATCGTCTTTAGCCTTGTCTTTCGACTCTAAAGTATTTCGGAAGCTTTCCGAATTGCAAGATATACCTGATTCGCATTTTGACTCCGTGAGATTTACTGAAACAAGAATTCTTCTATCGGTAAATTCCAAGAACAATGCGTCTCTATTTTTTTATTGTTTTTGAAATGGGTATTTTAAAGTTAATTTTGAATAAAAAATAATAAACGAAGCCACTAGTACTTTTTAGGACGGACACGACCTTCAGAAAAGAAGAATGCGACATTGATATTATATAACCGTTATCTTTTGTATCTTAACAATATGTAACAAAGTATTCCTTCCGTTGGGATCCCGTTTTCTCACTTTTATTTCGGGAAATGAATGATCGCTTCATATCCGATTACTCTCAGATGACTGATTCTAGTTACTTTCCTCGACAACACCTCTTCTGATAGTGAGAAAGGTTATATTAATGAGCCGCATATATCACTTTTGCCCAATACTCCTTTGGTAGATTAACGTCAAAAAACAAGGACTTTGATTTTTACCAGTGCTCGGTTTATTTATTCCATTACTCCATTTTGGTGGTGGTTTAATGTATGATCACAGAATTTGTACCAACTCGGGTATTCTTTATTTACGTACTCTATCTTGTTGTTTACGGGGAGATATTCGATATTGCTATTTATACGGTTTTCAAATTGATTCTTAAATTCTTTTAATTTCTCAAGGTCTTCCGATATACTTTGCAGGAAATAAGCAGTCTAGGAATAATAGGAAGTGTCTTGCTCCACCGAGCGACGTAGTTTCTATCCAATCACACATATTCGAGTGTACTAATTTCAGTACTTTTGATTTTTAAACATTGTTATTTAAGAGATAATCACTATGGTTTACCTTGTAAATATATCAAACTTATTAACATGTTATATTTCTTAGATAATTGCACGTAGTCTATTTTTTTAATTGTTCTAGATCGTTGAAATTCAGATGACACGTGATCTTGTGCCACAGAAAAATATTTGATTTCCTATATGAATTAAACCTTATTATACGTATTAAATCGATATATATTTTTAACCGTATTGTCAGTAGCAATAATTTCATTGTTTCCCTTTGCTATAGAGAAACGTATATTGGTAAACTTTACTTAGTTTCTAATTACTGTAGCAATGGTGGCCAATACTTAAACGGAAGTTTTAAGTTATTCTTACATGAATAGTAATAAATAAAATCAAATACCGACAATGACATATAAATTACTTTTTGGCCACTTGCAAGGAAAACGTTTTCTACGGGTAACGTAAAATAATGATACTGATCTCCACTATATTATAAGATATATTACCATAAGTTCAATACGTGTAATTGACGATATAAAGTAAATACCCATAAAATAAAAGTATTTTAACTGTAATATGAATTAATTTTCAATAGCTGATTTAAATATAAAAAAGTCTTCAATCTAGTTTTTTAAAAGCAGAATAAAACCAAGAAAAATTTACAATAAAATTTCTATTAATTCTTACATTTACATTGAAAATTATGTAAGGTTTTTCACAATAAAAAATGATACGACAGATTTTTTAGGATAAATTCATAATTACGTTAAATTTCCAAATATTTTAGAATTTCGTATCAAATACAACGAGCCGGTATCTTAGTGGGATGTACAGAGTACTATTATTTTAATTACAGTGTGTTTAACACAAACAGTTAAAATGTGGTACATTATTCGCAGAGCGTATGATTTTCGTATGATTTATGTGTATATATATATGTACATATATGTATATATATATATATATACATAAAGAAAGGTTAAAATAAGAAAATATTTGTTAGTTATATTGACAAATTTTCGGAAATGAAACTAATACTTGCATGATATTTATCCACGAATAATATTTTAATATTATTTATCGATAATTTTCTTATGAAGATGACAATAAATTAAAGATGAATTGAATAAATTTCGAAATATTTATAGAGAGGAAAAAAAAAGAAGAAAAATTGTTTAAATGAAAAAGTTAGATTTGTGAAATTAACTCACGTTACCGTGGATATAGGAAGGAAATTATCCGAATCAAAACAAAATTTTAAATAAACTAGTCAAGTACAAGGGACATTTTCACTAAGAGTTTTTCGGAGGCACTATCCCACACACACACACACACACACTCACTCACGCACACGCGCACGCCCGCATTCACGAGTGCCCGCACTGGCACACGCGCGCTCACTTACACACACAAATGTGTATATATATATATATATATATATATATATATATATATGTATGTATATATATATATATATATATATATATATGTATATATATATATATATATATATATATACACACATTTACATACATAATGATGGGTATTATTTCTAATAAATTATTTACAAATAAAAATATGTCGTAACGTGTAAATATATTTTCTAGTTTATCTTTCACAGAAATAAAATAAGTAAATACGTTAATGTCAATGCCTACTTGTCCTGTATGAGCAATCAAATTTATAAAAGCTGAATGCTAAAATTTTAAATAAATTTAGGAATAATGGTCAGCTCATAACGAAAACATACAGTTTCGAAAAAACTCATGATACGGAAGATGACTAATAACAATGTCTGTCCACATGTATCTACGAGCATTCGGGTTGCTTACTCAAACACGTACGCTCACCCGCCTTTATCTTTACATACTTCATACTTTTTATATATTCTTCTGAAAATACTATGCAAATTTGTGTAGTGATATTTTATTTAATGCGTGTACAAACAAACAGGTAAACTGACAAGCAGACAAAAAATGGAATATTTTTTTTTCTTAAATACCTTTAATAAAGTATCTCGTCAACTTCATAATTCCATTCTATTTAAAATAGCAAATAAATAATTAAAAATGTTGACAAGAAATTTCCATTTTAAATAAATTGAGAAAAAAGAAAGCTAATAACGAATACACATCAAAAAACCACGACGCCTACTCTCACACGTCTGTTCTCATTCAGACTGCTTACTTAAAATAACTACTCCTCCGATACCAATTTTCGCTTCATTTCTGGCCACGTCTAAATCATCAGTATATATAAGGAAGGAAAATTTTATTGCACGATGGAAATTACACGGAGCGTCATATCTTGATATGCATAGATATACTATTCGTTTGTTGTTACTTACATCTTTATTGTATTAGTATAATTTAAATATATTTTCCAAAATATTAAATTTGTATATATTCCAATCGAGTGCACATATTCCGGTGAAAAAAAAGTTAAATATCAGTTCAAGTTTTCCATTTAATAACTTGAAAACTCGAGTTTAATTTCTAGCTTTTACGTGATGCATATTCAAATAGCCAGACAACAATTCTATAAACTGTGTTTTGTGTTTTATTTCTATTATTATTAACTTTTAATAATTTTTTCTTAAGTATTTTTGATTTACAAATACGCCAATTCTACAAATTTATTAAACATACATAAAAGTAGTAAAGAAATAATCGTGATCACTAAGTCCAAGAAACATCACTACAAAATGTATGCTCTAATCAGAATATTCTTTATTCTATGCATGTAGCCTCACCAGTAACATAGGAACGCGTATATAACTTACATATCATTGCTGATTATGGCATTAATTATAAAACCATATTTTATTGATATAATAAACCATGCATTTACCTACTAAACTGCTCTCGATATTACAAAATTAGATCTTTTAATATACACATCACTCCTTTTTCCTATTGAATTAAAGCATTATATTTAATGAGTACATGATGACGAACCACTTTCATTTAATATATTTTATATATTTTAATCCAAGCAACGAAAATTTATCCCATCAACTCTAGCTAACACTGCCAATCGATTATTAAATAAGTTTTGTAAGTTATGTCAATGACCAGATATAATAAGTTACTTGTGGCATACCATATAACTTAAATCAAGTAAATAATATTGTATTCGAAATCGTTTGTTTTCCAATTTCCTTTTGTAAAATAATACCCATATATTTGATGGCAAATCTTATATGGAATAAGCAACATATGATAGTATACATACCACTGTATAAGCTGGTGCTAAGTACTTGCGAAATTCCCTTCTTGTGAAATGTTTCGTACTTTGTCAAAGCTTGGTAAATATTGTTTCTGTATGAGCAAAGTTTTTGTCGTGAAGTGGGTCAGAAGCGCTGCTTGTTGGTACCTTTTAAGTTGTACATTTTATTAATGGTTTTGAGCAGTAATTAAAATATATGTACAAAGGTGATTAAAGTAAATAAAAGATATTAAATTCAGCCAAGGAAGCAACAGTAAATTTTCTAAGAACAATTTTATGAGAAACACAAAAGTTACAAAAAATGTTATTTGAGATAATTTACTAATTTTATTGATTTTGTTAAGGAACGGCTGATCTGCTCTACTGAAAAAAAAAATTGTCAAGAAATTTTCTTCCTTACTTTCGTAGTAATCAAGAATGAAATTTCACTAATTGATTACATTTAAGATATAAGAGAATATTTACTATTAACGCAATGGTTTTTAATCAGTTTATTTATGTTCAGTGAAAGGCAAGTTTTTACATACAGAGGAATTGGGGATAATTTAAGATAGTTTTAAAATTCATTCACATCACACTTTTTTAAATATTCAATAAATTATTGATACTCTATAAAATATACTTTCCAAATTTTTATTAATACTAGCAACTAATAAAATCAAAAATAAGTAATGTATTTTATTAAACGTCTTAGGAAATATGATACGTTTAAATATATATGGACCAAAAAGTAGTGTCAGAAATACAACACTGGCTATAAAAGACGATATGAGAAAATGGTATTTCTCCAGATATAACATATAAGATTATAATTATCCAACATTTTGTAAGATAATCAAAAGATTTCAAGAAAAAATTAAAGATAATCAATAACAATAATATTGTACACAATTAAATGAAACTACGTGATGTAGTATTATTTCTACTTTCTTTAATTTCTTTACCACGACCTAGGTTTCGTTGTATTACAACATCTTCAGGTGGGATATTAGCAAAGATCTTTGCTAATATTGGCATATGCCTGAAGATGTTGTAATACAACGAAACCTAGGTCGTGGTAAAGAAATTAAAGAAAGTAGAAATAATACTACATCACGTAGTTTCATTTAATTGTGAATAATGAATTTCCACAAAAAGAACGCCAAATATATTCAGTAATAATATTGTAAATTAATTAAAAATTTATAAGCAATTTAAATGTGCTAAAACATTAAATTAAAAATTTAAATTAAATAATTATTAACTGTGCCAACGCGAATTCGTTTAAGTGGAATTTGGTTTAAAAAATATCTGTAATATACGGACCACAATTTCATATGTTTCTCGAGAGTTTAAACTGTTACTATACGAAATTTCATTAAAACGCGTGTGGTAGATTTTGCGTGATGAAAGAACAAATTAACAGGCAGACAGACCGACGGTCAAAAATTCTAAAAACAGATTTTCTAGCTTCTATTATTAGCACGCTAAATAAATAACTACTCTTAGAGTATATTCTATGTACCGAAATGGTTTTGTTTAAATTTTGTTGCATGTTTGTAAAATGTGTCTGTTACTATTAAATCAACGAGGTTTATAGAAAAAAATCAGTAAAATTAATTCAAGCAAACATATTCGATTTCGAAACATTTTCCTCAAACATTTAAGAAAAATCTAGGTTGGAAATTAATTAGAAAACTGCGGCAAACGAAAACTGAACACGCATGAAAATTCACTTAAAATTTTGAAAGCTCAAATATTAAAGAATATTTTAGGTAATTAAAGAAATAAATTTTGTGCAAATGTAAACGAGTTACAGCATTACCGAGTTAATTTTTTTTAGGAAAGAAAAAAGATTACATAGTAGCTAATATATATTTATATTTTTATATGAGTTATATGAAATAAATATCCAATATTTAACTGATAAACAATTTTAAGAAAAGTAAAAGAAATTTCACGTATTAGCATCTGCGAGCTCTCCTTATTACCTCTGAGAATATTAGAATTGGTAAAAGAAAATCAAATGTGTCAAATAACAAAACTAATTCACGTAAACAACTTATTGAAATTACTTTTTTATTGTAAACATAATGTTAGTTTAGTCACGCCAAAACTATTAACATATTAGGGCCATAAACAAAATTGTAAGATCGTCGATAAGTTACTCGACTAGCCTGCACCGCATATGTAAATCGTTTTATTAGCCACTGTTTTATTCATTTACATGGTAAAGCACTTTAATATCCTCCACAGCAAGGGGTATTCGAAAGGTCGAAGGACTAGCGCTCACTGCCTATCAGTGCGATCAGTTGTTTTCTTTAAGGGAATTTATATCTTTAGAGGTAATTTTACATTGTTTTGTCTTCATTAAAGAATTTTCTTCAATTCTTATACAGTTTCAGAAAATACGTAATATATTATTTATATGTTTAATATTGTTTACTATGCTAATAGTGTCGCTAGGTGTACATCAACGGGTTAGCGGAAACAAATAATTTTTAAATGTGGAAATATCTCGGGGAAGCTGTTAATAGCGAAAACTCGTCCCCATTTTAGAAATGAAATTAAAATTATGTCGATTTAATATAATTTCTGTATCGTGGTCTAATATAACGAAAATAAATAAAAAAACTTAAATTTACTGATAAATATTTATGAATTCGTAATTTATCCGCAATATCATGTCGATTTCCAAAATAATTGAATTTACAAAATTTATTACACACAAAATTGTGAAATAATTTTTCAAAAATTAAATAAAATTAATATTTCAGAGCAATTTAAATTATATTTATAAAAAGATTTCTAGTAGTAATATCAGTCTAAAATTGAGTACGACCCGGTATTAAATACTATGTAAATACTATGTAAATATATATATATATATATATATATATATATATATATATATATATACACATACATATACATACATATCTTTTCCTAAGTGCGGTTTGAATATAAACTAGGTATATTGGTCAGTCAAAATCGAAAAAGTAAAGTAATTTATATTTAAATTAGCACGTTATTCAAGTTAATGGGACATCTTAAACTCCATGAAATAAATTTAGGGCAGCAGTTAGTCATCGTGTTTGTTAGTCATCGTGTCAAGTTGATTTTCTTATGTAACGAAACCAGTAAGGTTCCTCTAAATAAATTTCCTGGTTCTTTGTTGAATAGCTCTTAAACTGTTTTTTTTACTATATTACCAGCTCTTCTCCAATGCTTGGCTACATAGTAATACTTGCATTATGTAGCCATACACGAAGAGCCTTAGCAATTTGTAAATATGTACGCGAGGATGTAAATACGCACATATAACTGAATAATTTACTTTAGTTTAAAAAACATTTTGAAAGTTGTAATTATTAAATTTGCCCAGAATTGTTTTGTTTAGTAATTTTTAAATAATTCTAAATGATGTCAGTTTTTTGTCCGTTTCTTTTACCAGAAACTATTTTATGTAATGGAACATACCTTGCCAATAATTAGTTTAAATTAATTTAGAAATACATTTTCGTTCTTTTAAAAACTAACTATTGGTACTTATTTTAACATATTAATTGGATTCCTTAAATAAATTATTAGAATGTTAAAGTTCTTCCGTTTAGTGAAGGACTTACGACTTCCTAACCGCAAGACCTTTAACATTCCTTTTTGCATATCTTTGGAGTAGCATTAATGGTGATATTTATTATATTGGCGTTAATTTTGTAGAAGTTCGTTATTGATAATTAAATGAAACTATGTGATATATTTTTACAACTTTTTCTTTACCACGTTTTACATTTCGTTGTATTACAACATCCTCAGGAGTGCAATTAGCAAATAATCTTTGCTAATTACCCACCTGAAGGTATAATACCACGAAACCTAGAACGTGGTAAAGAACTTAAATAAAAAGAAATAATACTACATAACGTAGTTTAATTTATTTGTGGATAAATACTGATGTAATGGTTATATTAAATTTAAATTTACTGGTAAATTATGAATAAACGTAAGAATGGGTAAAAATTGGCAGAGCGTCAGCGTAACGGAAAAAGGGGATGTAAATAAATCATAACACTATCTATATGTATACGTAACACAAGAAAACCATATAGTTAAATTGTATATGATTTTTGCAGAAAATATGATATAGAGGGCATAAGAACGTAAAAGAATACAAAAATATTGTTTCTGGATTTTTAAGTCTCTGGTTGACTACGTACATGTTTGTTTGTTCTCGTGTCACTTAAGAACGATAATAGATATTTTAACAAAGTTTTTAAGTCTAAATTTAGTAAAAAATGGTATGATATACAGGTTCTATCAAAGTTCATCAAAAAATTTTAAAAAATTGGAAAAATTTACTTCCAAATATTATTATATTTAAAAATTCAGCAAGTAGCGCTGTTCAATGTTTAAAGATTAAAAAAAAATTGCACTAGGAAAGCGCAATCTCAATATAATGTTTTTTCTATTATAATATTGGATGACATTAATTTTTTTACCATTTTAGTTTTTGAACCTTAAGAAATCGTTTTTTTTAAATAAAATAACAAAATCTTGGTTACCCTAAAAATAACTTTGGGGATACTTAATGCGGACTTTGCTTGGAACATTTTGCAATTTTGGATTGGTTGATCGGTTCATTTTGAATTTTTAAATTTCAATAAGTTTGGTACTGAAATCTATTTAAAAATTGGAACAAAAGGTATTTAATAATTTTTTAAGCCAAGTTTATTCATCAGTAAAAGACCAAAGAATATTGAAATGAGATAAGTAAAATGAAAATTGGATGTAATGTTTTTAGATCGTACAGATGACTACCAATAACCAACATGGCAATATTGGTTAGTGGAAAAAAACTCTCAATTCCTTGTTCAAAATAAATTTTTAATATGAAATAAAAGTCTAGAATATATATGCGATGGCTATAATATTCATAATTTGTTTAAGAATATCGACATACTTTCCTTGAATTGGCATTTGATCGTAGAGATATAAATTTCAGTATTTTATTTAAAAATAAATAACTTAAATAATATAATGTCTCAGCATTGTCCGGGAAGATAGGCAGTAATCAGGGCCCCGCACTTGCCTGTTTCTTGACTGAAGGATTCGACCTTCACCACACCTACGTAACTGTTGACTATGCAGTCAGGAGAAAGCTAGCTAGGTCGATTACCATTGAATACTCGTCATCATTGTAAGACAATTCATTTATTAACTGCAAATTTAACTATTACTTGTACCAAACTCGTAATGGAACAAGCATTAATATTTTCATAATAATGAAATCCATCAAAAGCAGAAAAACCTTTATTACCACTTTTTTTCAGACTATATTTTAACTATTTAATCATTTTCTACCTGCAATTTACAGTATACAATCGTATCTATCGTTTATAGTCGACTGTCTGTTAATAATTAGTTTTAATTACTTTCAATAATAAACTATGTTTATCAATAAATTTGGAAAAAAGTGTGCAAAATTAATAATAAGTTACTTGAGAATTTGGCGAAACTGCTTGAGATCTCCCCACTTATTTTGGAGACTACTAAACCTATAATTATTAAAAATACAATGTATTTAAAAACTTATGCCTTATAAAGATTGTCAAAAAAATATAGCAATTACGTGCATCCGGGGATGCCTTAATTTTTTAAATATGCTCCACAATTTTACTTCTGTTTTGTGAAAAATGTAACAGGTGACATACTTGAGTTTAGAAAAATTAATATTTTGAAATAGGCACTTATAAACATTTAAAATACGTAATATTTAATAGCAGAAAAATAATATTAATACTTACACAAGGGTTGTATACGTTTAAATGTATTAAATAAAAATAAATTATGAATTTTATTTTAATTATCGCTTTTAAAAAATATTTATTCAGAATATCATAATGTATAGAAAATTATACATCATACAGAAATTCATCTTGTAGTTTTGAATGTCCGAATATTTCAAAAGATGAGCTCTATTTTTCCTCTTTTCAAAAATTTTGTATGTAAATTACACATAATGGATAAGTTATAAGTTACATTACTTCTATTGTAAAATAATATAAATTTTACATCAATAAACAATAACTTGTGGCAAATATAAGTGAATATGCAAGATCATTCGTTTCGAACTACGAACGTTCATACACCAAATACCGCCTTTAATAACCTAACCCAAGTTGGCGAAGAGGGGAGCTCGGCTAAACCTTGCGGAACGTTGAATTTCTTAAGTTTTGAAGTACACGGTAGGGAAAAACGTTCAAAGAAATTTTCCTTTTCCGTTGAATAGCTCTTGAATCTTATTTTTATCGTATTATCACCGCTTTTATTACTTACATGATATTAGCTGCATATATATAAATGAAGCTATAGCACACAAGGAATAAGCAATGTGTTCATACAAATGTCCTAACATTTAATGCTTATATACATATTAAAAAAAAAAGTTTAATTTTTGAAAACGTGAACGTGAAAATTTGGAAAACGTGAACGTAAAATTTGGAAGAGCATATGTGTTTATGAAAATATTGCAGTGAATCCATTTACTCTTTAATAAACATAAAACAAAGTAAAATTACCTCTGTAGATATAAATTCCCTTAAAGAAAACAACTGATCGAACTGATACGCACAGTGAGTGCTAGTCGTTCGACCTTTCGAATACCCCTTGTGAATAGAGTAGAGGATATTAAAGTGCTTTACCATGTAAATGAGTAAAACAGTGGCTAATAAAACGATTTACATATGCGGTGCAGGCTAGTCGTGTAACTTATCGGCGATCTTACAATTTTCTTTACGGTCCTAATATGTTAATGGTTTTTGCACGACGAAACTAACTTTATGTTTACAGTGAAAAGAATAATTTTAATAAGTTGTTTACGTGATTTAGTTTTGTTATTTTACACATTAGATTTTGTGTTGGCATACCTAATATTGTTAGAGGTAATAAGGGAAGTTTAGTGATATTAATATCCGAAATAGCCTTTATATTTTATAATTGTTCATCATTTGAATATTTGATACTTATTTAAATTATATATATGTATTAGCTACTGTGTATCTTCCTAGCAATTATTAGTTCCAGCTGTTCGTTTTTTACTTTGGCAAATACTCGTTTCTTTGGCTCCTATTTTGTCAATTTCTCTTTTAAATTTTAATTTTTTAAAAGCGAAAGATGTGTTACATTATTAATTTTTTTTAAAAAACGTTTTGAAATGTAGACAGTATATATAAATAGACGAAAAAGAAAAAAAAAGGAAATAGGAACGAAAGTTTATGTACATTTTTAAATATTCAAATATTTCCGTTATGAATAACTCAGTAATTATGTAGATATAGTTCCAAATGGCTTTGTTAATTAATCAGAACTTATATTCGCTTACTTTTTAAATATAAATATTGAGATATATTTATTTAATTTATAAAACTTAAAAAAAATAACTCCCCGTGTAACGTGTAACGTGATCACTATAGTAAAAAATTTAATTTTTTCAATTTTACTTATTTTATGCAACTCAAAAAAAATAATTTTGCTGATGTCGTAAAAAATTCTTTGAAATTCGAGCATTCAACATTTTCAGAGAATTTCCATGCCTTTTTGCTTTTGGTTTGTCACAATTCTCTAATTAATTTCCAGCCTAAATTTTCTTGAAATACGTAAGGAAAGTGTTTTGAATACAACATATTTATATGATGTTATATGTTTTTTTGTTGTTCTTTTAATAAACCTTGTCGATATAATATTAACAACCACATTTAGATACACGTAATATAATATATTACATCATGTATGAATATATTTTACATCAAAGTCCCGTGTTTGTTATAGGTACAAGTTAGAGGTACAAGTTTTTCATTGCATGCTTGTTTGCATTGCAAGCCGTGAATTCCACAGAGGGATTACTTAACCTATTGGATTCCAAATCTGCCTTGGAAGCTATTAAACACGGAGCAACAAACATCTCTTCCGCAATGCTCTTCTCCAACAGCTACATTGCAAAAAATAATCAAAAAACACGTCAATATAAAGGGAAACGAGTGCACTGATGCTCTAGCCAAAGAAACCAGGGACCTCTATCCACCACCATATTTATGTTAGACCATTATTCTTGCAGATGCTGACGCAGTGGCAAGATGCAGAATTTTGACCCACACCTTAAAGAAACTCCTCATTACTGATCTCAATTGCCCTAGACATATCACATCTACAACAGCCCGAGTAAGACCTAATCACCTTAAAGGCATAAAGATCCACCTAAATAATTCCCGAACTTATATTCGTTGCATGAACTGTCCCGAACTCTAGTTCTCCGTCAAGCACATCTTTGAGTGCCCAGCTTTCGTAGCAAACATCCTAAAAGTGGGAATGTCTCCACTGAGTGATCTGCCGCAAGAAATCTTTTATAGCAACGAAGCACCGAAACTGGCACAAACGGTTTTAAAAAACTGACTCAATTTAATTTATTTGTTTCTCCTTCTACTATTATTTATTTAATTTTTACTCCTTTTACCATTACGTATTCACTTTAGTGGTTTAGTATATTTAAAATTTTTGTATGCTTCTAAATTGTTTACGAAATGTACAGTGTTATTGTTTAATTTTAACGTTTACTTGAAAACTTGACGTTATATAAAATGTTGGATAATTCCATTATATGGTTTGCCTGGAGAGGTTCTATTTTCTCTTGTCGGCCTTTCTAGCTAGCGATGGATTTCTTGCGCTATTTTTTTTGTCTATTTTCTCATATTTAAACCTATATTTGTTTCGATTTTTGGAATTTTTTTTTAATAGGGTATTAAAAATTTTATTTAATAGAGTATTAAAAAGGTAATGAAGAAAATGTAAGAAAATGCGTGATATGAGTAAATTGTTGAACTACCTGAAATTATTCTCAATTTTCCTTATTTGAAGCATACTACGCACATGATTGGGTTTGAGATTTGACATAGTTTATATTGAGAAGGAGTGCAGAAATCAAAAATTTACATATAATGTGTGTTACTAATGTACTAAAGTTTATATTACACATACGTAAAAACATTCATTGTTTACGTTCATACTGTCAATTTCAAACACGTAATAGTCTATGGTCAAACAGTTGCATATAGTAAAGATTTTCGCCAAAGAATTTTAAAATGTGACTTAATGAATTTCGAGCTGTGAATTTTTTTACAAATAAAATTGATTACTATCTAAAATTGATGAAATCATCAACTCTAGTATTGTTGATGAAGGATAAAATACATTGCAAAACAAACGTACTCATCGTATATAAACTTTTAATTGAATTGGGTAACGGAGTAGCGGGTACTTTAAAAGATTTACATTTAGTGTCGTCGACAGTAAATTCAGTAAGTAAATGTAAGGCATATTATGTCCAATATGGTAAATCTATTTAATTCACGTTGTAATTAACACAATTATCAGTCATAATATGTGTGTTACAAACGTGTTCCTGCGTTAATGCTTAGGGCGAATTAAGAAACAAAAGAATATTCTGTTTAGATCTCACATTTTGTGAGATTATTTCTTGGACCTATTGACAAATAGCATTATTTAATAATTATAATTCTGTATACATTCAATTAATAAACCTGTAGAATTTTCATATTTACAAATTAAAAATATATCCAATGGAATAATTAAGAGTTAGGCCATAAAAGTAATAAATAAAACGCGGTTTGTAGAAATTTTGTCTGTTAGAATATGCATCCCGTAAAACCTATTAATAAAATTAAGGTCGAATTTTTAAAAGATTAATGGGTTAACTTGAAGTAATATTTAGATTTTATTTCATCAAAATATGTGCACTCGATTTTAATATATGCAAATTTAATATTTTCAAAAATTAATTTACATTGCATTAATAGAAGAACCAATAAATACCTAGCTAGTCAAAGGAAACGTATATTGTATCTATGTAACTAACAAAGGTAAGGTGTATCTACGTATATCAAAATATGGCGCTATATGTAATTTCTATCGCACAATGAAATCTTACTACTGTCGAAAGAGGCGTGGTCACAAATTAAGTTATAATTGTTGCTGGAGGACCAAGTGTTAAATAAGCAGTCTGACTTCGGACACACGTGTGAAGGCAGACGTTATTGTTTCTTGATAATATGTGTATTCAAAATAAGCTTACTTCTTCTCAATTTGTTTAAAATATGAATATGTTGTCCATATTTGAATTAAATTAATTTGGTAGTTTACATAGAATAAAATTATGGAATTAATCAAATACTCTATTAAAACTATTTGAGGAAAAAAAAATTATCGAAGTTTATAAAACGTTCTAGTTTATATGGTTTTGTAATTTTTGTGTGCTTGGCTGCCACATCAGGTAAAAATTACAAAACTAATTCGCATAGTATTTTCAAAAGAATACAGAATCAACTATAAATAATTTTTAACTTAATATTCATCGCAATTAATTGAATTCACCACGAGACATGTAAATTTAATATTTTAAAAAATTCGAATATATTGCGTTAGTACAAAAACAACAATTAAGTGCCTAGCTACCTGAAGCACAGCCAATAAATGGTCCTATCAATAGAGACCCTTCCAATAAATGACCCAACTTATAGTTTAAATCGCGCTATGCAATTGTCCATCCGACCTATATTAAGTGCGGAATTATGAAATTATTTACATAGAAAGGGAGTTAAATTTTGTCACGTATTTATGCAAGTTATTCTTTTACTATTCACTCTATATCTATACTTAGATTGTGTATATTTGAAAACTTTTCTGTTCAAACGAAAATCAATATTTAACCGAGCTTTTTAGCATTTTACACATAACTTCCACATGACCTTGGAGTATTTATTTTGAGATTATTCATTATTGCATGACCAAAAATTAAGACGTAAACATGGTGTTGCAACCCCCCCCCCCCTAAAGAAGCCTTATATTTTATAATGTATCTCTGTCTATAACCGATAATAACCTGTGAAATATGCTTCCTTACAAACCGTTCACCATTAGTAGGAGTGTCGTTATCATTAGAACTTGTTTCGTTTTCATTAGAACTTATTTCCAAGTTGCATAATTCCTGGTATTGATGCCGTTGCCATAAAATATTGCGATTTTCAATTTATTAAGTATTTGACTTCCTAAATGTACGTTCTTCCATGGCCTAAGTTCTGAATATATATTTTCTCACTGTGGTCTTAAAATTTTATAATGAAATCTACATATTTCAAAGAACCATATTCATATCTTTATCCGGCGTAAATTTTCATTATAATTTTACTATTCCAATCCTATTATATAGTACTCAATCTCTTATTTGCAAATCATAAATGAAAAACAAAAGCATTAAATGACTTTACAAAATATTTCCGCGACAAACCTGTTTCTTTAAAATATATGAAAGCTAAGAGAAAGCTGGTTTATAGTTTAAGAACACGACTGCAAATATATAAATAAAGAAAGCAAAACCAAAGAAAAATATAAAGCTAAAACGGTTTTATATTGCTCAGAGATTATTGCACTAAGGAGCAAATGCATCCAAAAATGTAGAAATGCAATAAAGGTTATTATTCCTATCTCATTGTCAGTGGTTACATTGTGTGTAAAATTTAATTTAGCTTTTCTTTCATATTTTTAATTTCGGAGAATGTTCTTCCAATACTACGGTCATGTGAGCTAATTTAACAATTCTCACTTTTTTGTTAAACAATTTACTTTTATGTTTTCTTGCTTTTTCCCTATAAATATTTCGAAATTTATTCAATCTGTCTCTAAGAAAATTAACAATAATTATTATGAAAATAATGTTCGTACAAGTATTTGTTTTATTTTCAGAAATTTGTGTAGATAATCAACAAACAAGTAATTGTTTAAAATCTTTTTAACTTTCATGCACATATATAAATTTTATGAAATCCATATACCTTGATAATCCCTATACTTTTTCATTAAATACACTATAACTGAGAGCACTAATACTCTGTACATTTCACTAAGATTCTCGTTCATTATATTTGGTACGATATCCTGGTAACATTTTAAAATTTAACGTAATTATACATTTATCCTAACCAAAATCCGTTGTAATTTTTTTTATTTTAAGAAACCTTACATAATTTTCAATGTTAACCTAGAAATTATTATTAATTAGCCATGGGAAATTAATTCACAACACAGTAAGTAGACAAAAAATATTTTGTTTCTTATTGTGGACATTTAAAGGGCATTCATTACTATCCATGTTATTATTGAAATTGAATGTGAATTAATAAAAACTTCCGTTAAAATAGAGTCCATAATTACTACACCAGTTTATGTAAATACATTAAAATTAAAAGAAATTTAAAAAAATATTCATTTTGTGCTTTGAAATAAATGTAAGTGGTAATTATAACTGTCTAGAGAAAAAACTAGAAACTTACTTTTTTTAATATCTTCATATTTAAATACACGGCTCGTTACTCAGACTGATGAATAGTGCGCAATTATGTTGACATTGAAATAGGCAATCTTGCTTTGTTATAAATTTAAATTAATGCAAATTATGTAGTTTTTCATTCCAAAGTGTTAAATAGTTAGAACAATTTTTATTATTTTAATTTTAACTTTTAAATTAACATGATAATTTTTTTCTTCCGAAATATAATAGGATATAAATATCACGGCTTATGTCTTGATATTGAAAGCAAAAATTTGATAACTAGACATTAAAATCAATAATACTGAAATTCACAGATTCCACGTGAGATTCAGAGGCCATATTTTTTAACACAAATTTGAGGTTTTTACATGTTTTGAAAAGTAACAGGAGAATGAATCTGATTAAAAATATTTAATTATTTTGGTTACAATTAATGAAAACATATGCTACTGTATTACATTGGAATGAAATGTATTTAATAAATACTGTATATATCATAAATATGAAAAAACAAAATACAATTTATATCAAATAATCCAGTTCCTACTGTGGTAAGTCGGATACTAATATTTTATTCTGCAATTTTAATTGTAATTAAAAATTCACCACTAGGAATCGCTAATAATATTAGGACCTAAAAAGGAAAGAGGGATAAAAAGAGGAATAAATTGTTTGAAATATAAAAAGAAGAGTTTTGTTTCATGTGAAGATCATATTTTACAGGATATTGTTTATTACATACTTCATGGACACGCTAATTTCACATAAAGAGGAGGACTTTCTAATTTCACATAACCGTTACGGTTATACTATGTGAAATTAGCATGTCCATAAGTATATTAGATAGATTGTTAACTGATAGTAAAAATATTAGGTTTAACGGTAGTAAAAAAATAAAATAAGAGTAAATATGTAGAAAAAAGTATTTAGTAATAAATCTGGTCCTAAATTTATTATTAGCAGATTTTCCTAAATTAATTTGTAAAATGTATTACCAAAATAACTACTCTCTCCCAGACAAAAGCATAAAATATATATGAGGCTTCCACATTTAATCGCTTTTAGACAGGTAATGCAAACGGATATGGATAACTGAAATTTCCACTAAAACCTTTCCAACTGAGTTTATATAGGAGGACTTTCTTAAATCTAATGGATATGAACACGTTGCTTTTCGCATATAAATGTTGAGTTCTGTTATTTATGAACCGATTTAAATGGTTGTTTTTTTTTGTTCAGAAGAGTATATATAATTTAGAGGTAGTCCTACATGAATTTAATCAAGATCTGATGACACACTTCAAAATTGGAAAACGGATTTTTACTGATATTGATAATAAGTTTTCTGTGATACATAATTGTTTATGCAAGTTTTATGCAATTTCTGATGATGATTCTGTAAATAGAACTGTTCAACGGACGACACTATATGCATTGTAAATAGTTGACCTGTACGTTGAAAGATGACACTTAAAATTCAATTGCTTTTGTAAACAAATCCGATTTTAATGGTGATAAAAATTAGAACCATTAAATATTATACTGCGACTAAAATAACATATGATTAAAAAACACTAGTATATATATATATATATATATATATATACGTATATATGTATATATATATATATATATATATATATATATATATATATGTATATCTATATGAATGAAAATACGTCTTTAAAAACACTCATCTCCATTTATACAATAGACCACCAAAAGAATTATATACACTACATCTGTATTGCAAAGTCACCTAAACGTCACTTAATATGCAAAAATCATCGAAAATAATATGCAAAATAATACATTAAAATGTATTATTTTACATATTAAGTGAAGTAAAATTCCTGTTAAATAGAGTTAAATCAATTATATGTTTAATATAATCCTACTGTTATTTAGCGTATTGCCAAAAAAATGGAGCTATTATATATTTAATATACTGTAAATAAAATACAATACAATTTATGTGCTCGAAAAACATAATTAGTAGTAAAAAAAACAAAGCGACAATTTTATGAAATTGTCGTAAATAACAAATTTTTGATTTGTATATTTTGTTCACAAGCTTTGGTTTTGAAGTCGAAATGCATTTTGTTACTTTTTTGCTACTAGAACAATTCTTTCCAGTCAGCCAAAGTACATTGTGTGAGAACATGTTGCAAATTGTAGAAGACGAAACGCAGAACAAAGAAACCAAAGGACGAAAACTAGAATTATTAAACAATAATAAACTATTATTATTACTATATTTTAATAATAAAGGAGAAAATGGAAACCAGAAGTAGAGTTTGAAAAGGAAAAACCAGATTTTGAATCTATATTTTAACGACGTGTTGTGTCTATAAGAGCTTTTTGATTTAACATTTTAATGGGTCTTACATAATTTAAGTATTTGCATCATAAAACTTTAGTGTAATTTATATATTTACTGGATGTTACAATATAAAACTGAATCAAGATAACATTTTGTACTTTAGTTTTAATTTATTAGTAACATTTACAACTAGTGAAATGATGTATCTTCATACTTACAAAACATATATGAAACTTTACAATCAACTTGATTATTTCGAAATAATTTTCTTTAGTTTTCGCTGCTCAAAGAAATCACATGAAAATGTTGAAAATATTTTCAAAAACCAACGCGTTCTACGTACCTAAAAAGGAAATAAGGCAAAAATGTGAAATCATTTCGTTTATATTGAACTGAAAAATATCAAGGATCTTGTAATTTTGAAAGAATTGTTTTATATTAAAAATTATTTACTGTCAATAGGATTATCGATAACAAACATGGATTTATTTAATTAATTTGGAGTCTGTAATAAGATTAAAGAGAAATCTACTAACATACGATGAGAATAACAATCGTAAGGTTTTTAACAAATTTTAAAAATATCTTTTAAAAGATTTTTTAAAAGTTAAAGAAAACCTACATTCACAATTAAATTAAACTACGTGATGTAGTATTATTTCTACTATCTTTAATTTCTTTACCACGACCTAGGTTTCGTTGTATTACAACATCTTCAGGTGGGATATAAGCAAAGATCTTTGCATTCTCGAAAATTTTACTGAAAATGACAATAGAGTAAATGAGATTCTCTGGTGCTGGCAGAAGATTTCTTTTGTCTCGAATTGAAGAAAATAACAAGTTTTATATTAAGTAAGTTCAGAAGTTAAGTAAAATTTATAGCTAAGTAAAATTTTTATACAGATATGCATAACACGCGAAATGCCAAATATTATAATAATTATACAACTAAATTATTTGAAATGAGCAAACCCTATACTAAAACTTCAAATTGAAGTATTTTATTGTTAGTTTGTTGATTACGATTTAATGCAGCCAATCTGTTACGCCTGACACCTTTCAGCTGATCTTGCGTGAGGCGCGAAAAAATAATCATGCTTACATAAAATCGGAAAAGAACAGTTTTTTTTCATTATTTTTCTTATGTTCCTTTAAATATATTTTTTTATTTTTTAACTTTTATTGTACAAATACGCTAAGTCCACAGTATTATTACATGTACAGACAATTAAGTACGTAACAATCAAATGTATTCTGCCTTATACTAAACCTGTCAATGTAATTAAACTATAAATATCGATAATAAATTAAAATTTTTAACAAATGGATAAAACACAGTGTTACAACGAATACGAATAATATAAAAAAAATATTTTTTGTGGAAGACGACTAGCAACGATGTCTGCCCTCTCGCATTTATCCGCATTCGGTTTGCTTACTCAAGCAAATGCTCCCATCGTACCACTCCACATTTCGCCTTTCACTGCATCCATTTTACCTTTGGCTACGCTTATTTTGTCAATTATATCCAATTTGAAAAGTTCATTGCATCATTTAAAATTAAGTGGCCCTATTTATTGTTGTACATACACACATTTTTGTGTCAATAATATACTTCGGGTAGCATTTCTTATTTTTGTACTTAAATAAATTTTTGAAAACATTAAATTTGCATATCGTCTCATCGGTTTGCTTTGCATCAATGAAAAGATACGCAAATTTAATGAGTATATAAAAATAATGTGCGGATTCTAGTTTTTCTTAATATTCTTTAAACACACTATCCGATTGCAATATAAACCAATATGGACAGAGAAATAGACAAATATGTTTTTGTTTTCTATTACTTTTAATTAATGCCCTTAAATCCTCGTTTCTTGGATATTTTCAGTTTAAAGACTAGCCAACTCAATGGCTTTATTACATATGCAGATTAGCATAGTATTAGTTTTTTCAACATTAAAATTTTATTCAGTAAATAATTTTTTGATACATTTAATAATGTTTCAATAGTTTTTTTTTTGTTTTAATTAAATATCTATTAAATGTAAAATGTTATAGGTTATTGCCTTCTCGTATCGTTATGTAAGTATAATAGCAAGCAAGTGGTCTCAAAGCTCTGTAAAATATATTTTTCTCCACTATCTTATATTACACAATTTGAAACTGTTTCTAAAGCAAATTCAACCGGTATCGAAGTGACATTATTTTTTTTTTTAAAACAGTGATTATTTTCTTTTTTATATAAAATTAAAAATTTAATTCAGCTTTTTTATTAACCTTTTTGATAAGCTCAAATTCATTTGAATAAAATTAAACTTGGTGACCAAAAATTCAGTTCTTCTTATAAGATATATTTTAATAAATTTGAGATTTATGTAACAACTAAAATAGTGACTAAGAAAAAGATGGTGATTAATTTCGGGAAATTACTTATTTTTTAAAAATGTTTAAATAGGATATGGAATAAAATCATTTAATTATGCCACGTAAAATCGTTTTAATTTTTTCAGATTTAAAATGTGTATAAATTGTAAATTCTTCTTCCAAAAAATGTCATTGAAACTCTATTACTCATGAAATAGAGCTACAATGTGCTAAGTATATTTGTAGTGATTACAATGGTCTCCTTATTAAAAAAAATTATTATTAATTTAGTAAAACTAATTGATGCATTTTTGAAATTTTCTTCATATTTCATTAAATTAGATTGTTATTATCAAGAAAAAAAAGTGTGAAATGCAGAAAAAAAATGCATATTGATAATGGTGACATAAATCTCTAACTCACTTCTATAATAATAATGTTGAAAATATTGACAATTGCAAAGAATTGACAATATATTTAAATAGTGAAGCTTAAGTCAGAGCGATAAAAAGGACTTATCAAGTTAAATAATTATTCTAATTAATATTAAAAATTACTAATTACTTGGTTTTACCTAGATATTTTCTTGGATATAAAGTGCACTGAAAAACTGAAGACTTTTAATTTTAATAGGCAGCATTCACTAGAATCTGTATTTAAAGATATTTCCATTATATTTCCAAATGAAATATTTATTAATGAAAGAAACGGCCATAAATCTTCATTTTAATATTTCTGAAGGTAACAAAATATTGACATAGTAGACCAATTAATTCCACTCTAATTTTTCATAGATGATTCCTTTATAATCCATTTATTCTATGATGCGCAACCCATAACTCCGTCACCGCACTGCCTCTATTTTACTTTTTCTGTTTGACCATATCATCATCATGAAATATTTCATTGATTGTCTACGTTATTTCACCAACTTAATATTAATTCAACAGGTTATAATCCCATAAACCTAAGCATCGAAATTGTTCAGTATTTAAAAAGCTGGTTGGTTATATAATGTCAGAAAAGTATTTAAACAAAGGATAAATTTAGTCACGTTAATTTTAGCAACGGTTTTCAATCTTTCGGTTTTCGTCACAATCACGGATACCGTGGTTTGGCACAGAAACTAAGGTGCCTTTGTGCATACGACAAAAAAGAACTGTATTTCCTACGAGAGTATGAATAGTCTCCGCAACTCAGCAGCAGGGTTGCCATCGTCTATCAACACGATAAAATTAGTAGATGACCAACCATTTTCGGCAAAGAGCTTTAGTTAAGTGGCCTTGAGGTATGTAACAATAACGATCATTAAAATCATATTTAAAAGCGAGCTATAACTTTAGTTATTAAATACGGTCAAGTAAAGTTTACTAATATGCGTTATTTTATAGCAATGTTAACAGATACATGAATCAAATAGTATTTATTTACCTGATGGTCTTTAACGTCAGATAAATTTCGTGATATCCAAGATATTCTGACTTGATGATTAGGTTAACTAAAAAAAGTAGTTGGAAATCTCCGCCCCAGAAGAAAATATTCCCGCTCATCAGAGCTGCTCTGGCCGATGAATCTATACTTATATTGTCTTTACATATATGTATTATTTAGTAGGGGAAAGCCCCAAATACTTGAAGGATCTGTTGAATTCTGCAAAACTAACGGCTGATTCGAAGTGAATATGTTATTTTCAAAGTTCTTGAGATGATGAGCTCTTGAAATAAAACTTTTTACTAATTCTAAGTTCTCAATTTCGGGTTTTACATTGACTATCCTGGTACAATGACAGCAAGGATTTTTAATTACTATTCTGCTATTTCCGAATACAGAGGAAGAACGAATTAACATATTTAAAAACTCAAACTAGGAATTTCGTTTGGCTTGATTTTGTAAAACATATAATTAAATTTAGTACAAAATTAAAGTATGCGGATTTAACAAAAAAAAATGAAAAGGTATCGAACTTTCTAGACTGTTTTGAAATAATAATTCCAATTCTACTTCGAATTAAAATTAGAGAAAATTAAATATTTATCGTCATTTCTTATCAACAACAAACACAAAAAATTCCAAAAGAGACGCCAACCTGTCATTGCAATGAATTTCCTCGTTGTGAGAATTAATTAATGGTGTTAATTTTGGAGCTAATTAAATTACTCTTAAAGAAAACTGGGAATAAAAATGTTTTTTCCAAAAAACATTTGAATTATTTAACTTATTTTATTGCCTAATTATCTTTATAGACACTGAAACAATAGAAATAAATATCTAAATTTAGGACAGACGATTAATCAGAATAATTTTAAATAAATATCCAAATAAATATTATCAACACTGAATGCAAATTTCATTAATAATTTGATCTAAACTATATGTACTTTACCCATTTGTTCACTAACATATGGTACTGCGAAATCGATATTCATTCGCCTGCTGCATATTTCCTAAAAAATGAAAATGCGGCGAAACCCGCGTGTGGAAACCGTTAGTCACAAACGAATTGGCCAATTTAATTACTTCATTACCCGTCACGGCGAAATATGCAAAATATTTGTTTATCCTGCAAAATCACGTCCGGACCAACATTCGGTTATTTTTTACACTCTTTGTAAAATTTAACCTTTTACATAAATCATCACATCACCAACTAAGCATTAGTCGAAGTAATTGTACGAGTTCCCGACAGTTTAAAATTTTAAATTGTTTTTGTGAAACTTAAATGCACATTCGTTATTTTTTAATTTCAATTGCCTTGCTTTATGAACCCTGGTCATGTAAATTGTATTGATGTCGATGTAGTTGTAAATTAAAATTTGGGTGATATTTCTATGAAGTTTAGTATCTTTATATAGTGTCATTCTGATATTAATATATTGCCGTATTTGCAGCTATAAGAAAAAATTCAAGAAGTAGAATAAAAAAAAGTTATTACTTCAGTTTAATGGACAAAATTTTGATATCAATATCCTAGAAATTACAAATATCCTAGAAATTGCGTACTGCATTATAATAAATGTTGACCATTTATCATATCTCATTAGGAAATTCATAGAGCTGAATTTTTGAAGTATAACATGAGATAAATTACCAGGTATTTTTCAAACAAACTTTCGAAACGAAGAAATATTCATTACTTTTCATCCAAGTTTTTATCCTTGAAAGTATTAAAAATGTTACTAAATATTAATTATTACATGTTATATATGAAAACATACAAGGTTTAAAACTGTTTTAAATTTTAATCCGATCGACTGAGACATTTCCAAAACATTTGATTGTTTTCGAGGATGAGGTAAACATATGAGATGACTACGGTTATTCATGTCCAGTTTTGAGTCTCGAGAAAAGAAATCCTGTAAATAAACAAACTTATTTTCATTAAAAATTTCTTTCAAAAATTTTCTCAAATAATAAATACCCATTGTCCGTTTTATTTAAAATCGTTGATTTTTGAAACAACCAAAAAACTTATTCCTAAACGAATGCTTTGGACTTCTTTTTTAACACAGCGCACTGAATAACCAAAAAGCTATTATTAATAAAATAACGAAACATAGTTCCCATCAGTTTAGCTTTGGAGACAATTTAAAAAACTTGTTTGAGTTTCTAAACCAGAATCTAATTAAATAAATTTCCCTGCATGGTTTCATTGTATATCTACTCAAAATATCAAAGATAAATGGTGAAAAAATTTCAATAATTTTAACTGGATCTTTAATACTGTGCCATGATAAAAGTTTCTTCTTGTTTTTATTTAAAATTATTGGTGTTTATCTGGTTGATTTATTAGCTAAAAATTAGCACTATTACTTCGAATTTATTACCCTCATAGATCGATCATTAACTGTAAGAACTACAAATAGAAAATGATACCAGTTAAGTAGAGTAGATATCTCGCTACGAAAATTTATTTAAAATATTAGGTATATAAAACATTAATTTAAGCAAATAATAATATTATTATTCTCCTAGAATTTATGTACAATATTTAGTATGTCTTTCAGAGGCACACAAATTTTCAAATATTTATAAAATAAGGGAGCGAGGGGAACCTGCTTTTCTAACAGTGTCTTTAATATCTATAAAATTGTCTTATATAAAATTTAAAATAAAAATGGTTTTAAAATCAATATAAATTTTTAACGATACACAATATTTAAAAAATTTACTGCTTAACAAAAACACTTTAAAAAAATCCATATAAATATTTTTGGAAAAAAATTTAAAACGTATATTCCTTCCGTATTTATTTGGGTTAATAAATTTAATCACTACCAAATTTAAAATCTCTACGTCACGCGATTTTGAAGAGAATACATTTTGATAGATAAATAAATAAAGGAATGCGCCAAATACCTTAAAATGGTTACGTTTCTTTTTGTTTTGAGTTGCGGTACACAAAAAACAAATATACATTTTGATAACAATATAATTTTTGGGTTTGCAAGAAAGTATTTGCGTTTCCCGAGTGATTATTTTAATATTTTACTTTTACTTATTAAATACAAATAAAATTGTGAACAATATGGACACCGCATCAAAAAATTCTGGTTCTGTACAATCTTTGGGGCTTTTAATTGAAAATACTCGTGAGATCTTTCCGTATCCTTTTCTTCAGAAATTTTTCTTTTAAAAATAATTAAACCAGTTATAATTAGTTAGAACCAATGCTCTAGCATACGGTGGCAAACCAAAACCCAACCCAAATCATTATTTTTTAATGAATCAGTTTAAAAATATGAGGTCTAGCGATATCAAGTAGAATATAGACTTACTTTTTGTTTAATTTTTTCTGCGACAAAATCAAGTTGTTTAAAGCAAAAATTAATTGTGATGGTAGTTCTTTTGAAAAGTAATTTTAAAAATATAATTTTTTAAAAAGGGATATTAATATATTAGTATTATTTTTCAAAGGAACCACATAAATTTTCTTCTATGTGATTCTGATTTAGACGTAATCATCTCTTTATTCCAAATCCGAATAATTAGATTTTACGATTGAAGTTAGCAAAGTTTCTTCATAATTAAGATCTTTCATTGTTTCATTTTCAAGTTAGTAATTCTATCTTATGTCGTTCCTGAGCTAAAGCTCAGATTACTGTAGTAATGAGAAAATCACTTTTTACTTTTTAAGTGGTTTTCTATTGCAGTTTGGGAGTATTTCAGACACTCTATAAAACAAACGAAGAAATAAAATACAATCATGAATTTCATTTCAATCATGAAATTGGTGGTAATTTGAAAATTAATAGTGAGTGTAGTTCTCTTGAAAAGTAATTTTCAAAATATTATTTTTTAAAAAAGTATATTAATACATTAGTATTATTTTTCAAAGGAACCACATACATTTTTTTCGATTTGATTCTGATTTAGACGTATACATAAATTTAACGACGAATCATGAATTTAATTTCAATCATGCAATTGGTGGCAATTTGAAAATTGAATATGTGACGTCAAAATTCATTTCAAACAAAATTTCATTATGGCCTCATTTAATAATAAACGTACAAACTATTTCCATGGGCTTTTTATGGCTAAGACTCATTTTGCGCACCTGTTGGCAAACGGGATCAAGCATGGTCGTAACAATTTCAGTGATGATCTGAGCAAAGAATGTTTTTCATCAATGGCAACTGAAAGGAAACATCAACGCTCTGCGACTCTAGATAAAGACTGAAAAGGGAGTAAATTATGGATGTAGGAAGGTTCGCGCTCTATAAATTCCATAAGTTTTGATTGAAGCTATAAAACACCATACCGTTTTTCGATATCGCGAAATGTTAGAAAAAATTTCTGTTATCTGATACGAAACCACAACTGACAAGTATTTTGTGCATTGGGTAATTCCTTGTGAAGAATGGCCCCCAAAAAAAGGACAAAGTGCTGGAAAAAAGTTTGCCCCATTTTTCAAACGGATAGGTTATTACACAACAATCTTGGTAGCACTTGATTATTTTGAATATATATATATATATATATATATACACATATATATATATATATATATATATATATATATATAGATACTAAATCATGCCGTTCAGAAGTAGACATAACAAGGTCACTATCATAAAATGTGACCTGCAGAATTAAGTAAATAATGATGAGACGTGATAAACACAAATATAATCTCAAGGATCGAATCAAACTATTCTCTATCTTAGTTTCCATGTCTTAAAATTGGAGTAGTGTGAACGAAGAGCCTACATTTAAAGAGAAAAAAGAATTAACGTCTTACAAAATAATATGTTGCTTATGAATAATGACACTGTATTTTTTACACTCTGAAATTATCCCTGTCCATTAATATTCCATGAAATCAGAAAAGATTGAAAATAAAATTGCTTCTTCCGCCCACCTACAAAATTAGCTTAACACAATATAGTAGTGATCTCTGTCTACTTCTTTTCTACTCTTTTTCATTTTGAAATACCTGTAAGATCTTATTGAACTGTATTTGAATAACTCGCGAGCTTCTTATTTACGGTATTGTCAACATTTTCTCAGTAAGCTTTTGCAAAATATTTTCGCAAGCGTAATCACTACATAGACGGAGCGCATTGTAAGTACCGCAATTTGTATGTTTTGTTGTAACGTTATATTGGTAATTTTTTTGTTTAAATATACTATTTTAATATAACAAAAATATATCACTCTTCAACGTGGGTCTAAATATTATTAGGCCAATTACAGCACTTTCGAAATTTATTCTTAGTCAGGTATTTTTCATATCCAGCGTAAATATTAGTGAATATATATCAAAAAATAAACAAAGTTATTTTGATATTTCTAAATTTTCTTCGCATGCTCTCCATCGACTTAAGTATCATCGATGAGGTCTGTTAAATACCATTAAATTATTTTGAAATTTTTTTTGATACGGTACCCTTGTTAAAAAATATGAGTTCCTAAATGAGCATACAATGTACTCTCTTCCCCTCCCTCCCTTCCTGCTTCTAAGATTTTAATCCACTTCGCCGAAGAGCCCAAAAAATGGGAAAACGATATTTGCCATATACTTTAATAAAATATTGTTTTGATTAACTTGAAATATTAATTATTTATAAATATACAGACATCTACATATATATATATATATATATATATATATATATATACATATATATATATGTACACAATCAGGTTATGACACGTCAGAGGATTCTTTAAAAATTATAGTAAGTGACTGCTATGACATGCTTATTGTAGTTAATATAGTCACTTTGCTCGCTTTACCGGGACACATAAATCACCGAATGCGTTTCCTACAAATCTACATCTCTTCGTCTAATTATTTACAAAAATACGAATAAGACCCATATTACACCAGATCAACTTTTTTGTAGTGCAAGGCAAATTAATTTAATGAATTGATTTTCCTCTATATGCTCCAAAGACTTCAAAATTTACGCTTTCATTATACGTTTGTTTTCAAATTCTATTGTTATATACGGAAGTTCAAATTGTGCTTCAAATGAGTCATGATTTAAGATGATACAAATTTTTGTGCTTAATCCCTATTATATGTCGATTCACATAGTTACTCTCAATTTTTTTAAGATTTAAGAGTTTGTGTGTATTCTGTTAATCTACTTGATATTGAAGGTAGCTAATAAAGGTAGCTAATTGAAGGTAGCAAATGCTTTCTTCTACTAACGTTTATTCTCTTTCTATAAGCTGAAGTTAATAAATGAAAAAATTATTAAAAAAATAGATCGAATAATTAACATTTAATTATATTTTTCCAGAACTTTGCTCTTATAAAACAATTTAGATTTTTAAATCAGAAGAAAACAATTATTTTTTATTTCTTTAGATCTATATGAAAAAAGTATTATATTATTGCTTCCACGATTTATAGAAAATAAAACAAACGGTTTAATTTGCTCGAAAAGCGCAATTCATAGCAGATATAATGGTTAGATATATTCACACGTAATTAAATGAAATGTGTCTTGCAATATCGTAAAATATAAATCAATAAAAGTTGTAATTCAAAAGTTTAGGCTTTATGACGGATGTTAAAAAATCATGTACTAAAAATTTTAAAAACTTATCTCGATATTTGCACGAAAATATTTTCAAATTTGAAATTAGATTTTACTCAAACAGAATAAATATAAAAAGTACGTCTATTTGCAGGTCAACCGGATATTAATAAACATAATAAAACAACTTTTATTTAATTATTATATTACAATTTTATACGTGGTTTGGTTTATAATCGGTTTATACACCTATTAACAGAAAATTGTTTAGATAAACTATCGTCTAGTTGGTATTAATTTCAAAGTATGAAATTTGTCAACTAGTGGAAAAATTAAAGTTGTGTGAACTCTTGCGTCATTACAAATTACCTTAGATAAAAGTGAAAAAAATGGTGATATTTCCAAAGTCTAAAAGTCGGGAATTTTCTTGGAAATTAATGGAAATAATCGTTCTCCTTTTCTTTTAATTATCTCACTTCTTTTTATTTCTGGCAGCCATAAATCATTTAATTTGGAGTGAACCATATTCAATGCAATATTCTATTATATGAGTATACTGCAGTAAAATATACTCTACTCATATTAATGGAATAATTTTGTGAGAATAATCTTCATGGACTTCAATATTGCCGTTTATTTCGAAGACACATGCACATAATATAGGTGTTTATGTCGAAGTATATGGCAAGCACACAAACGCACATATAAACACACACACACAAATGTATATATACATATATATGTATATATATGTATATATATATATATTTATATATATAGATATATATATATAAATATATATATATATATATATATATATATACATATATTGATAATAATAATAAATTCATGACCAGTAAAGCTTGCATGATATTTTTATTATATACGAACAGTTGAAAATAGCAGAAAAATAAAATAAATAAATACTTATAAAACATATCATTTTTATACAAATTTATGATAAATATTCAAACATATCTTTATTTTAAACATAATCACTTTATATTTATTGCTTAAAATTTTAATTAATCATTATAGGTTTGTTTGAACCAGTTGCTTTTGATTTCTTTAAAGATTTGAGAATACTTACGGAGATACGCTCTTTTTTAATCTTTTCCGGAAATATTGATCGTCATGAGTTCTTTATGGATCAGCTGGGTCCGTTTACCTTTTCCCTTCAAATAAGAAACAGATTAATTATTAATTGAATGTTAGCACTAACTTAGCTACACAACTGATAAAAAGTAAAAGATATCAGTTCCCATTTATAGGTTAACACTAAAGTAACTGACATACATCTTGCACGAAATAAAAAGTAGAGCAAATCAAATAAGCTGCGCATCCTGATGCAAAAACAAACACCCTTAAATATTCATTAGTAACTCGTAAATATTGATAATTATCCAAAAATCTAGGTTAACATTCAAGTGTTAAGCAAATTTTATAATAAGGTAGAAATAATTTGGGAGTTATAATTTAAGAAGTAACTTTTAAGACGATTGGTTTACTTGTTCCACATAAAATTTGAGCTCCAAATTTGTTCACGAAAATGTCCTCGAAAATTTTTAAGAATTCTTTTATTTGATCGCACATTCAAAGACGTAGCTTGTAGATAATATTTTGACCGAGAATATTCTATGTCTCATTAGGGAGTTACACGAAAACTTCAATATACCCGAGTCGCTAAATTCTTCCGTATTGTAACCGACACTGGCAAGGCTGTATGCTCTCGCGCGTCATCTTCTTAATTGTAAACCAAAAACATGCCACAAAATACGCGCAGCGAGAAAGGGAGTTTTTCTTGGAACCCGCATGAGCGATTGGAGAATCTAGAATTTACAGACGACCTCTGCCTACTGGAAACAAACATAACAATGTGAAGCAGAAAATCGGATGTCTGAAATAAGAAGACGTCATATTTGATTTGAAGCCAACGTTTTCAAATCAAAGAAATACGCATCGATATAAAACAGCAAGAGAAGGTATTACTGAGAGACACATTTGTTAATAACATATATCACTTCCTTTATCGGGGCAGTACCGTGGTGAAAGGTGGCGAGGCGGAGTAGAGCGACGTAGTGAAAGGAACTTTAGCACTAATTTTTTTTGGTTCTGTATTTAAATAAATTTCTACACTAACATTCCTTGAGGCATTTTTTAAATTCAAGCAAAAAAATATTTTAAACTCAGCCTACAATTACAATCTACTACATTTGCTGGCACATTCAATGCACAAATAATTGCATATAAATGGCCCATTTGTTTTTGCGGGTTGAATTTCTATGCTTCATTTAAATATTTATTGTCATCTGAAGTCATACTGCGAGAGTGACACACTTCCATAAGTGTATTGTAACCAACTCAATTATCATTTCTAATATTTTCAAATGATTTGGGATTACAAATATGAAATGATAGCCAAAGTAAATGAAAAACTCTACTTCATTTAGAAGTAAAACATACAAGCGTGTAATGATTTTATCACCACCACGTACTGTCTTCGTCATTTTTTTCACGCTCTTTCCAAGCATATTGCAAAAGAATTTCAGTATCGTGAAAAATATTAGCCTTTGGATTGGTTTTTTTTAATGAAAAGAATGGCAATAATTTGGTTTGTTTGATATTTTCAACTGCAATCCGTTTTTTCGCTAAAAAAAAACTTTCTCTCTGCGTGGTAAATTAATATCAAGTTTAATGATAGTGTAGTAGAGTAGTAGTTGCATTAGAAATTTATAATTATGCCATACTGCTTCAATTGATCCTACATAACGGCTATTAAAAAAATTCTCCCTTCATCAATGTGAACGTCTCGATGCCAATCTATACTTTTGCCAATGCACTATATTATCATTTATACAAAATAAGATTAATATATTTAATACGTTTAATTATGGTACAAATTTCAACAATCAAACGACAATCAATTTCAGTCAGTAAATATTTATTTTGTGATATAACGTCAGGATATCAAGTGATTTTCCTAGAAAATCCGCAGTGATGCCATCATCACGATATCCATTGACATTGTACAATGGATATCCATTGACTGATTCTCGTGTACCTTTGATATACTTATTTGGGAAGTATTTCATACCCACGTATCATTGGTTTACATATAACTTGTGTATTATGTATACATATAACTTAAGGTGTGTTTGAATATCTGTAGTTTCTGCATACTAGTATATCATTTTCACACAAAGTGATTAAAATGTGCACGTGCGGCAACCTTCTTTTTCAGAATTATATTGTATAAGTGATCACCTCAACTTTCCCATAAATATGTTTCATTAGTATCGCGTGAATTAATCTTTGTAATTTAGCCTTGCATATCCGCAAAATAATTTCTGGACAGAAATTTGCTGATTTATTTTGATCAATATTGTTAAAAATTTTCTGTCAATTAGGATTGCCAGTTCCTGTAAAAAATAAATAAGGTTTCCCAAGATGTTGCATAATGGATATTGCGTCTATATAATTTCGAAACATATTTCTTAGAGACCCATTAAATGAAGATGGTAAAATAACTTGTCTTCCAATATTTAATGTTTCATTTGGGTTCAATTCTAAGTGAGCAGTTTAGTTACTAAATCTGGTACCTCAATTCGTACATAATATTATTCTTCAAGAATAATTTCTGTAAATGATTTAAAAGGTTAAAATTACTCTAATTGAAAGTTGGTAGTTTCCATATTGAGACATCGTTACTTTATTGGTGGGCTTTATCCTAATAGATGTACGTGGTTTGTTACAAAAACATAAACTTCCATTGCAGTAAAATAACGCGCAAACGATTCACGTGCATACAAAAGAAACTTCACTATTAATTTATTATTACATAATTTTCTTTATTACTCCTGGAGTCTGTAGTTAACCATAATATCAATGTCATAAAGACATAACCGATAGAAGTCATTGACACTGGGCTATGATAAAAAATATAGGGTACCTTAAAACGATACACTCCACGCAAATTGATTCTGAAGTTTTAGCTTCAGAACTGATTATAGAATATTGTAGTTACCAATATTACGGAAATAATTCTTTGATTTCTCTTTTATTGTTTGATAATTTGATTCCTTAATACATTGCATTAAAAAATAAATTTTCTGTTAACGACGGCAAATAAACTTCTCTATTGATAACACTAAGTAAATGCCTCTATATAAGTGTTTTTATAACATTTTTAAATGTGCATTATAAATTAGTCAAACCACATTCAGCATTTTCAAAATTTATTGAAATTACATTCGATGAACATTTAAATGCATCTCTTAAAAGAAAAATACAATTACAGTTATCAATTTCTACTTGTGTCACATCATTTCTATTACACGGTTTATCCACTTTTCGACTACGACTTTGACTCTCCCTACTATTATGTGCAATAAAAATTTCCAAATAAAACACTGAAATTGTAAGCGAATTTAATTTTTTCTTAAACAAAAATGTTAGACATTGCTATGCTGTTAAATTAAAGGAAAGTGAGAAAATCAGTGAGAGAATGAAGTTCATGTATTTGTCTGAAAATTCTTTATTCTTACATGACGTTATGAGGAAAGAGTGGGAAAGGACAAAGAGGAAGCATGAGGAAAATAATGACAAAAAATTAGTAAGTATATAAAATTCTTTCAAAGTGAATAATGCAACAATAAAAAGGTAGAACCAAAAATAAAGAAAGAAATGGAAAAAATGGTATGTATTTGTTTGCATAACTTTTTATAATCTTTACAGGCAAAAAGACCTAAAATCATAAAGCCATGAACGTGATCAAGATGTTTTCATTTAATGTATTTAGCACAAATTTTTTTTTTACCTAATTAAAGCCCTACATTATAAAGGATTATTTTTGTTCTAGCAAAAAAAAATAAAATAAAATAAAAACTATAGGTTGAAAATAAAAAAATATGTTTTCTAATTGATACATCGGTCCTATACCATTTAAATAAAAACTTTAATAAACTAAGAATAATTACAAAACTGCTTTATGATATTAGAGTAAACAGTCAATAAAGTGGCTCGTTTGCAGCCACCACATTGTTAGCTTGGTCTTTTTGCACACAGCACATACTTTTTGTTTTCTATCTTTGGTTCAGTCCAGAACATGCTTAGATATTTGATTTGTTTCAGAGATACATCTTGCTTGCTTACCAGTATACTTGGGGTCAAAGAATACTGATTATATAGGCTGGTAGAACCAGAAAACTTGATGTAGAAACGTCAGATTCATACGACGCAGTAAAGCATTTAAGCGTTTTATAGCAACACGTCCAAACCATTTTATGCGAGTATTTTTCTTTGAATTTTTGTTTTATAACATTTTTCCGTTTTCATCGCGTCACTGGAAAATTTGTTTGTGTTAATTGCCCCTGTAATTCTGCAACGTGGAATTTTATCGACACTTGATGGTCCAGATGGTAAAGCTCTAAAACTTTAGAATAAGAACTTTCTGAACACGGTTGTTTTGTTAGAGGCTGATCTAAATCAGGAACCAAATTGTCATCAGTTCCCATCTCAAAATAAAGTACGACTTCTCTAGAAACCTCTTATGGCATTTCATGTTCATCATCGATATCTTTTTCATCTGTTAAGATAAGGTGGTAGCTACACAAAAATCAGAGAGCGGTCACTCTCAAAATTTTCACTTTCAAATATATTTTTCAAGCACTGCCCATCACCAGTAACATCAAAACTTGCCATAAATATATTGTGCTCTTATAATGCAATAAATTATCTAAACAAAAAGCTACATTGCTACAGTATATACAACATTGGAAGTGCCAATGTACCCAAAATTCGATAAAATAGTAACCTCTAAAAATTCACGAAAAAGAACACATTTTTTTATTCAATATACTAAATTATTGAATGTATTTTGTAAGCAACAAAATAAGAGAAAAAGTTTTATAACTTACACATGAACTAGATAAAAGTTATTAGCTTAAAAAGATTTTTTTTAGATTTAAGAGAAGAAGAATTTGGTTACTACACGGTACTACTCGATAAAACGACAGTAAGTGACAAAATGTCAGCTGGGTGCAAAAGACATCTGTTTCCACAGAAAAGTACACTGAATGGAGATATCATTATTCAATTTTGAAATATGTAAATATTGCTATGTTAAAAAATTCATTAAAATATAAAATTCCCCACTTGGAAACATTGGTACAGAACAGATTAATTACTTAAAGCATTTTGCGCAGGGAAATCGTGGGTGTATATTCATTTTATTTTACATTATTTCCAGCCTCAACATCAACATAAGCACATGATTGATTTTGTGCACATCTACGGCACTATACCTTTCGATTGGAAGGTACAGTGCCATAGATATAAAAATAGGAAAACTAGGTGAATTAAACTTGTGTAAATTTTATTCCCTTATTTTTACAATGAATACTAAAAAAGATACGAAAGTTTCAAATGTTCACGTAATAATACATAGGTTCCTTTAAATCGTAATCTAAATATTTATTTTAGATTACTCGTTCATAAAATAAGTTAAATAATTCCCATCTCATTACCTTAATCACTATCATTAGTAAATTAAAAAAACTGTAACAAGAATGTGTCTGTATATTGGAAATGTTGTGAAAAAAATTGTGAATATCAGCTCCTGTGCGCAACTGGAATTTACTCCTTAAGTACGATTGTCTTGGAATATATAAAATAGATAAAACTTTATTAAAATGTAAATGTCAATATCATTAAAATTCTTTATTAAAAAAATGTTGAAGATATAATTAATTTCAAGTGAGCAAGATCAAATTTATGCAACAAAATAAAAAAAAATTTTGTAACGTCGGACTAAGAAGTTAAAATAAAGAGACTTTTTAATTTTGCATGATAGAAGACACCAAATATTCACAAACAATGACATTTAATGATTACATCTTGATATAAGCGAACGATAGTAAATTATGTATGTCACACTCCATCAATGCGATTACGACGTAAGAAAATGCCAAGGGCGCTATATATGAAGATCGATACTTAAGGAGTAAACTCCAAATTAAAATAGTAGAATATGCTAGTTAAATCTGCACATTTATTAGAGTATCGCGCAAAAATTACTAAACCGATAGAAATGGAATTTTTATTCAAATAGCTCATGCAACTCAGTTCAAAATTAAGTGTACCTTTTGTTTCTTCCGCAAATTCTAATATTTCGTTCTAGATATTATTTCTTTTTTTTTCTAACTTTTTTAATTAGTTTAATGTTATGTAAAAACTAGTAGAATGATTTCAACTAAATTTTTAATAAAATAATGCTTAACGTGCAGAATAAATATGAAGTCTTAGTTTGATTAAATATTTCATAAGGTACTTGAAAATTAACTATTAGCCCTCAGACGGTAAGACCAGGCACTAGCTTGTAAACGATGAATAGAAATTTAGGAGAATATTACAACGATTCTACTTATAGTCGAAGCTAAGATGTGGGATATTTTTATACTGGTCAAGGCATGAGAAATATCAATGTTATTCAAAATTACTTAGAAATAAGTTATGTTGGAATGGATTTAAAATATACTATCTGAATTCGCCGGAAGAACGGTAGAAAGAGAGTATAGAATTATTCTTAATTTCCAATGGTGGCACCATCTCTACACAGATGTAAAAAGTTTATGAGAAATCACATTTTGAAATTTCTGTATTCACTACTAAGTTTTAAGACACGTTTAGGACTTAATAGCAAGTGAAAATAGTAGAATGACACCCTGTGAGGCATATTATTTCCATTTCTTATATAGAAATATATTTTATTAGGTTAGAATAGGCAAGACGATATTCTGTTCAGTCGAGTTAGGTTAGGTTGGATTAGGTTAGATTACAATGTGTTGGTTGGATTAAGTTATTTTAAGTTATTACTACATTGTGTTGGGATTGGTTGGATTAAGTTAAATTGGGTTAAGTAAGGTTAGGTTGGTTTGAATATGGTGATTTACGTTAGATTGCATTTTACTGAATTATATTGTGTAAGATTGGATTAGGTTGAACTAAGGTGGGTTATGTCAAATCATGCTAAATTAGCTTTAAATAAGTCAAGTCATGTTAGATTAGGTTAGACTAGGTTAGGTTCGATTATGTTGAGTTACGATGGGTTAGATTATCACGTTAGGTTTTGCTTATTTTATTATTGACTATAGTATTTTTATAGCGCATTGTATTTTTGCATTTCCAGTGGATTTAAACTTAAAAATAGATTCATTTTCAAATAAATTGTACACTTCCGCAGGGCAATTTTAGCACGATCTTCCTTATTATTGTTTTACTACGCTTTAAACCTATTTAGGTTTGTGATATTTGGAGAAACTGAGTGAATAAAGATTTTAGCATGCAAGTTATATTTATCACATCAAGGATAACTCAATCTTTTAATATCATGTTTTTATAACACAGCAGCTTTTAATGTTTTTGTTTTTGTGTACGTAATATGCATGTAAACATTATTTTGAAAAATGCTAGATTCGGCAGATTAAGGTAGTATTTATTATATTGGTAATATTAAACGTATTTTGCTTTTTGCACAAAAATAAATGCTTATAAAATTTGTCAGAAGATAAGAACAATTGACTATGAGCTTTATGCATCTTTGTTAGCAGCTCTGTAGCAATCGTAATGGCTAACGATTAGTTCAGTTCCACCCTATTTACCAAAAAAATGCTAAAAACAGGACCGACCTATTTAGAAACGCCCAAAAAGAATAAAGCTGAGATACTACCACGCTCCTCGCCGTACAAAAATAGAGAAACAAAGAGTTCTCTCTAGGATTCCTCGTAAGAAAACAAATTGTTGTCCTATTTTCAGAAAAAAAGACAGAGAAGTTGATTTCCTCTACTCATCACAAGTAAGAAACGAATAGATACAAAGGAACTTATGATGGTTGTAGACTACAATTTTACTAACGGAGGATTAGACAAAATTAATGAGAAGAGCTCGATATAGTCCTGTAGCTGCAAAATTCGTCGTTGTTATATGGGAATTTTCCAACGGATTCCACATATGGCAGGTTTAAATAGCTTTAAATTATATTAACTGTGAAGATGAAATGAAAAGAGGAGCCTTCATATTGAGTATAGCAAGAGAATTAATGATAGATATCAAGAAACACAATATATACAACGGAAAATCGCCAAAAGAATTTTTAATGACGGTATGTAGAATTTTAGGTAAAACTCCTATTCCTTCAACTCCCAAATCAATACTAATCAATGTTGCTGGTTTTTTAGTCTGCTTAGCATTAGTATTGTTTTTGATAAATATTTAAGGTTCTTTTAAAAAGAGTTTCTGTTGACTTTTTTTGTTTTCTTTATGGATTCAAGTTGTCAAATATCGATTTAAGCCTACTAAATAAATATTAGTAAATCACCATTGTTTTCATATCATTATTATTACAAATATCAGAGCACACGTTGATGTCAAAAATAGTCTTTATATTAGATATTTAAAAGGAAATAATAAGCAATAATCTGTTAAAGTGATGTACAAACTTGGAAGAATTGTAAAGACTAGGACTTGTCAATCGCAGTGGGTTAAGGTTTTATGCAATCGATACAAATAATCCAACACTTAAATAAAAAAAAATCTCTACATTATAATGTGAAGCTAGAAATGTATAATATATTTACAAGTGAAAGTCACGATTTTAACGATGTTATATTTATTGGTCAATATTAAAATTAATGTAGCCAGCATGATGTTTATATGAAAGTTTCGAGGATTTACTTGTGTAAAAAACATATGATAGATGTTTTATAGACTTTAAAATAAATACAAGGTTTGTAATAAAAATATAAATAAAGATAAAAGTTAGGATTTGGAAATTATTATTTTGAAAACTAAAGAAAAGACAGTCGACTGAGGGGAAAACGTTTTACAGTTACCAATTTTCCCAATAGATGTACCATTTCTTTTATTTAATAGTAATAATCTGCCATAAAAAAATAAGAGGTGACCGAAGCGAGCATGAACGCAACATGATTTTGATCCTTGCTCTTGGTGGAAGCAATAAAAAGCTTTCCTTGTCGATTAACGAAGTGTAAATCTTTGTTTTATGATTTCACTTTATAAAATATGTTAATTCATTTCTTCCTCGTAAACTTCAGAAATCGCGTCTATAATATTATAAAGTGGTTTTGGAAATTTTTTATTCGTCTACGATATTTTTTAAAAAAATCGTGAAAAATGCGACAAAGACTTATTGAACCCAAAAGGCATTTTTTAGAATTTTCGTTTATCTGTCTGCACATTAACTTAAGTATCGTGTAAAAGTTACTCAATCAACTTAAATAAAAATTCGTACTGAAGTTATTAATTGAGTTCAGATTAAAATTTAATAGATATTTTACATTTTTTCTAAATTGAGATATTTTTAAAACACCTTAAGCCTCCTTGTCATTTGTTTATCCATTTGTTCTCAGGTGGCTTGCGGTATAAATGTATATAAAGTACTGTTTCTATGAAATACTCACTGAGGAACTTGAAATGCAAGAATTAATACGCAAGTGAGATAGACACAGACTTCAAAATAACCAATAAAAACTGTCGAGACTATTAAGGATTCTGCTTAAAGTTCAAGCTAAAACAAAATACTCTTTTTAGATCGGTGCAATCAAGAGACAAAAGTATAATTTAAGCTAAAGGGTAAGTTGTTTTGAGTTAACTTTATAAGATGCAACCTGAATTCGGAGAAGCGACCGCAGAAGACGACTTTAGGAAAGTAATTAGAACTCATGTCTTGTGGAGTGCATGTTTATTCAGCTTCATTGTGGGTATTCGGAGTTTGCCTTTAAACATTTTTTTCCTTTTATAGTTGAACAGTTATTCGAACTAGTTATTGTATAGCCACAGTTATTTCCATTCTTGTCTATGTAATAACGTCTGCGTAAATGCAAATGAAGATACGTGATTTAACTAATGCTTATTATATACACATATGTAGGTTTTCTAAATTTTTTCAAACATCTTCGTGTTTAATAAGGCGTATTTAAGTTCTATGTTGAGAGGTTTTGGTTTTTCTGGTTATTTCTCTTAATTTTACACATTTTTAATTATAAGAAGAGAGTAAAAAATTATAAATACGGATAACAGGTGCATATATTATCAATATATGCACCTGTTATACCTGTATCTAATAACAGGTGCATAATTATTTGAATACATATGTATTCAAATAAGGTGTCTTAAACACCCATCGTCTCATTTAAAACCTGAAAGGAGTTTAAAGCCATAATAATTGTTTTGTGAGAGATTATATTAACTAAGGGAATCAAAATTGCAATTTATGTAACAAATATCTACATATCTCATTTTTATTTATTTTTTAATAACCGCATTTCAACAAAAAACATAAAAAAAACTGTGTGGATCAGCTGACGATGGCCAGTTAACTACAACTGGATATTTAAATAAAATATCTTATAAAGATTACTTGTGATAATTGTCACTATTTGATACTAAATTTCCATTATTTTTTGGATATAATTTAATGACTATACCTTTAAACACGTACTTAACTTGTATAAATTTTTTTCATTTACAGGAATTTTATAAATTTCTTTAAATACTATTAAAAATGTTAATTAATAATATTGCGTCGTTCCTCTGTTGAGCCCCTTTTCCCTTTATTTTGACTACCCAGGTATTGCTGTCATATGTATTAAAAAAACCTAAGGATAGCTCATTTAATGAAATTCCAACAATTTAATGAATAAGTTATAAACGTAAATTTTTAATCTCACTGAATTTACTCTTGATAACATGATAACTGAATTGAAATCTATAATGATAAGATCTTGTCCTTCTTTATTGAATATAACAAACTGATTAGCAATTACATTATCAAGGCCTTACGTAAAATCTTATTTTAAAATTATTTTAAAGTAACAGGATAAAATATCTCTGATATTAGTTTATATATTACTTTTATGCATTGATAAGATAGAGAAAGAAATAAATTAGTCCATTCCTTCAGAAATAAAATGCAACTGGTAAATTTACTCAAATTACATATTTATGAATTTTAATTGTCTCTCGTAAAATATTTACTTATTAAAATGTATTATTACAGATTTTAGGGTAATAATTTAGTATATAGTACGTACTTTCATTATATTTATTCTCATGTTTTAATTAATCCTCAAAAACATTCATAAAATGTACGACATAAAAGGAAACGCTACTGTCCTACCTCAGAACAAAAACTTTGCCTATACAGAGACAATGTTTACCAAGCCTTGACAAAGTTCAAAAACATTTCACAAGATGGGAATTTCGCAAGCATTTAGTAGCACCTATAAATATTCGCAAACCTACAGCCATATGTTAGTTATTCCACATAAAATTTGCCAACGTTTATGTAGGTTTTATTATACCAAAGAGATTTTGAAAACGTAACCGCTTTGAATACAATATGTGTTCACTTAATTCCAGTTAAACGGTATGCCACGTGCTGTCTATTATATTTGAACGACAACGCAATCTACAAAAATTGTTTAATTGTCTATTTAAAGTGCCATATAGTGTTCCTCGGGTTTAATTTGTTGCATGGATTAAAATATACAAATATAAATTAAGAGGCATACGTTCGTCACCATGTACTAGTACCAGATAAAGCTCTAATCACTTTTGATAATGGAGCAGTATGTACTTTAAGAGATATGAATTTCCATTAGTATGAACGATAATTAATTAAACAATTAAATTTATACTACATAATGTCAATAAAATATCGTAATTCTATTTATTTATGTTATAATTAACTACTACGTAAGAGTAAAGCGTTTCTATTGTAATGGAACTGAATTCAACAACATGAAGATACTGTTGTATGGATTACTAAATTTGGGAACTGTTTTCGACCTGTATAATTAATTTTTAATTACAGTATAGGTTTTTGAAGTGACAACTTTTTTTAGATTTGGGTAAATTTGGCTTTGGGAATATTCGGCGGTGGAATGAGTATAGCCGTGCGGTTTGATACGCTTCGGGTATACTCGACGGCGAGCGGAGTACAACCTAAAAATAAGAAAAAAAAATAAAGAGTCGTCTACAGTAGTCGGTTGCGGTTTATTGTTTACAGTTGGAAAAAACTGCGAGTATCCCATATATATTCGAGAACAGGCCAAGTTTACCCGGATGAGGGAGTTGACGAGTGAATGATATGTACATGGAACATAGCCCCTCTCTCCCACATCTGAGGTAACCTCAGTACGTAAAATCCACGTACATAATGAACACATACATCTTTTTTTGCAGACAAATATATTTATTTATTGTATGGTATATTTTTTATGATATTTTACATATTTTATAAATAATTGATCCTATTTTTATGAAGTAATTTATCATATAAATTGTTATGTTATTTCCATTATTTTCACTTTTATCGTAATTTGTAAAAAAATGAAAAAACGAAAGTCCTATAAAAACAGCCACGTGCCCTACGTCTGTCTTTTGAACGTAAAAACTTGAAATATATAATATATTATGTATGTATATAAATATGCGTATGTAAATGCACACATACGTATGTACACTACGAATATAATAATATTTAAATAGATATGATAGATATACTCTATTACCTTCAATCTCTATGTATTCCTAAATACATACAGAATTCTCGTAGAGCGAGTTCTACTCTTTAATTGATAATTTTTTTTAATGTTTCTCTTAACTCAATTCTCTTACTGTTCCATTTCGTTAACTTACTCCCTTGTAATATATGACATACCACCGTTTCTTACAAAGAAATAGAATTGAGTTGTAGTCATATATTCATGCAGTAGTCTTTCGATTATGAGTATACAATATAGTACATATTTGAAAACCTCCTTAGTAGCAAGTGTTTAATCGTACATGAACCGTATCTGAATAAACGTGCATTTGTGCTTAAACATGCCCCACCTCAGATATTTATTTAGAATCTAATTTCTCTCCAAATTATAATAAATTAAGATGAAAAATAATGAAGAATTGTTAACTGCATTACAATTAAAAATATACTTCCTTTTTACAATTAAAAATATACGTTTCTTGCCAACTATTCCTTATGAATTCCCATTTATCATTGAATATCTACTAGTAAAACAAATCCTTACAATTAAGGTTGTGTACCGGTTCCACCTATCTGGGAATCATACCATTGTTAGTTAATTATATTGTGAGTTTCGATATTAATTTCATTTTGTTTCATAAAGTTCTTTGCTTTCCCAGCTAAATTTGTAATTCAATATTTTGAAACTATGCTTTTATCCTCCAGAACAATCCATGAAGTTCAATGATCTCTTAAAAACCCCATAAACCTCACAACTACCACCAATTCTCTACTTTTAAGAGCAAAGATGAAAAAATGGAGGAGTTTAATAACTTAATTATACAATTCTACAAAAAAAACATGCTTCCTTAGAATATAAGTAAATCGATAGAAAAGCTGTTTAATAGCTTAATTTCTCAAGTGAAAATACATAGATGATAAAAGAATGCATCAAAATATGTAGAAATGAAGAAAAATTTCGTTACTTTTATCTCACTGAATCACTGAATATCAGACTTAATTTAGCATTTGTTTCGTAATTTCAATATAGAAAAATCTCCCATGTATACACAAAGTCACCTAAGCTAGTTTGTCAACTTCTTATTATTAATTTAAAAATATACACATTGGTTTTCTTTCTTTTTAAATATAACATATCATTAATTAGCAAAAATCTCCAATTTTTACAATTAATAAATACGTACTAAACAAAATATTTACTAAATAAAACTATGTGTACTTGTTTACCAATATTTTTTAAAATTCGTGAAGAAGTAAACATTTACGTAAGTATTTTTTTAATTCTGGAAATTTGTGAAAAGTGTAATTTAACAATTTATCCCTTGTAAATTTCTCAATATTATTTGTGGCGCACATAATTGTCATATATCCAATAAAAATTGTAAATAAAAAATAAAATATTACTTCCTTTCTTAAATGCAAATATTATGTGGGTTCCATTAAGATTCTAACTAATAATTTGAAAATTCAAAAGTACTTGAAGGTAGATTGTAAAGTAGCTGCTTATAATTTTTATCCCTCAGTTTCTTATTGAGTATAATTATATTACTGATCTTTTATGTGTTATATTGTGTCAAAGGAAAGCATAAAACTCGTGTTTAACGTAATATATAAAAGTTTTGCCTTTTATAAGAAAGAAACATAAAAAAGTTAAACTTACTAACCTCTACAACACAGCTGACAACTGTCATTCGCACAACTATTACGCTAGGTATATAGATTCCTTTTCCTAAGACGTTGCAATGGAGGCCGAATTGAAACGCTTGGAGGAAATACATACTGCAGGCCTAGACAATTTTTGAAAAAACTGGATTACTTACATGCATTGACGAGTGTCTCGAAACCCACTCTCGAGACACTAAACGCTGAATTTGGGAGCTTCCGTAGTAAGTTCTAAGAAATATTGGACTTATTGGTATCGAAACACACAGACTTGGAGTACCGGGTGCAGGAGCTGGAAGTTAAGGGACGTCGCAACACTATTCTAATACACGGCGTGAAGGAGGACAGCATGGTATCGCCTACAGCAGCTGCCCTTGATGTTATAGTCACGAAGCTCGGCTGCTCTGCAATAACTGAAGCTAGTCTCGACGCGTGCTATCGCCTGGGTGTGATTAATATGCAGCGTAAGACTCCTAGGCCTATACTTGCAAAGTTCGTTTGCCGAGATGACCGGTATAAAGTTTGGTCGCTTAAAAAATCATTAAAAGGAACCCGCATACTCATAACGGAATCGCTCATACGACCACGGCGGGAGTTGTTCACTTTAGCACGATCAATTTTCAAAGTCAATAACTGCTGGATGCGCGACGGGAAAATTGTTGTAATGTTTCCGGACGGGTGTAAGGAAATTTTTAAACGTCCTCAACAATTAGAAAAGCAGCGAACGTCGCACGCGGCCACGTAATCTAAAGTAAAATAAAGGCACAAATTTTATTTTTAAGGTTGTTGCAAAATCTTAATCGCAAGTACGATCTATGTTATACTTTCAGTTTCAATTTAAATTATTATATTCTATTCACCTTTATTTTATTTTATTTTATTTTTAAATTTTTAGGTATTTATTCTCACATATCACTTAGATAATTTATTTACGTATGTAATTAAGTTTAACTGCACTCCGGGTGCGAGTGTATTATTTATGCGTTGTGTGAGCAGACGCTGTGTCTACTGCCGTGCCGTTTGTAATTTATGGTCTGCGCGCATAGATCACAAACTCTTGCATTTTATCTTTGCCATGTTAATAAATATTTTTTTTTATTCTCTTTTTTAGTATAATTGGTTATATCAAATATAATCCAAATTCTCAATTTTAGGTGTTTGTATTTACTTGTTACATTATGTTAGCTCTGTTATTTTTTTGTTTTTTCATTTCTTATACACATTTTTTTAATTTTTTTGTAATTTTGTATGTAAATTGTTTCTTCTCTCTTTTTCATCTCTTTTACATCTCTTTTCTCTTACTCGTTAATATTATATTAATACAACTTTATAATATATTGACATGTCGTCCACATCTTCCTCAAATTCCTTTCATTCCTTTTCTTCCAACGATTCGCTCGATTCTTCAAGTGACGATACATTTTTCGACACTTCCAATAATCCTTCTACACATAATATACTTCAATCTGCTTTTATCTCCTCACAATCAGATCTTCACTTCACTGCCACATCAACGCCCAGAGTATTCCGTACCATTATTCAGATTTCATTAATTATTTTGAAAATCTGAACCTTCACGCTTGTCTTGTTAGTGAGACCTGGCTTAAAGCTTCACTCCCATCAAATCTGTACTCACTCCCAGGTTACATTTTAATATTTAACGATCGTACTTCTAGACGTGGCGGTAGTGTTGCTATATATCTTCGGGCTGACCTACTCTTCAAACAAATCGCAAAATCTTCCACTGGCTGCACGCCCATAATGGAATACTTATTTATCGAAGTAACTTTTTTTCAAGCCAAGTTACTACATGGTGTCGTATATTCTCCTCCTAATGTTTCGTATTTCGGTGATTTGAAAGTATACTTGTCCACCTTTATACCCGCACTTATCATCGATCACATTTTGGGTGATTTTAATACCTGCCTATAGAAGTATAACACTAGAAGCGGAAAGCTTTGTGACATTGTCAAAGCTGGTAATCTAACCATTCTCCCATCCTTTGCTACATTTCATGCCGATATTTGTCACTCCTTTCTCGATCTCATCCTAGTAACCTGCTCTAAAAGTGTATCCTTCTGCGGTCAACTTCCAGCACCCGGTCTATCCCATCATGATATCCTTCATATTTCCTATAAATTATGTAGCTCTAAAGCCTCTTCAAAGAGCATCTTCCTCTGTGACTTTAGTCGTATTGACCTACCATCTTTTCTTGAGGATCCAGATCCATTAACTGGAATACAATTGCGATCAATCAATATGTTGATGAAAAACTCACTGTTTTCAATAGTTGTATCACTAAACTGCTCGATAAACATGCTCCTCTAAAACTTGTAAAAATTAAGCGGAGATTTGCGCCTTGGCTAAACGGTTCTATTAGAAAAATGGTGGCTAAACGTGATTACCCTAAAACTAAGTATGGGACTGATTCCAGCAAAAATCGCCGGGAGAAATTTAGAGTGCTTAGAAATTAATGTTCGCAAATGTGCCGAAATGCCAAAAAACCCTATATTTCTCCATCATTACGTGGTTGTATTCCTAATAATATTTGGAAGTTTTTGGAAAATCTTCTACCACTTCGGAGAGCTGGCGATTGGACATCGACCAATTAAATTCACATTTTTCTACGCCACCCACGGTACTTGAACCAGCTGTTAAGTCTGCAACTATGAACGGTATCTCTTCTTCATCCGTTTCTTATGAACATCAATTTACGCTAAGGGATACCTGTGAGTCCGAAGTTAAAGCTAATCTTTTTGCGATAAAATTGAAATCCATGGAAATAGATGGCTTAAATATTAGTGCTCTTAAAACAATAATAGATATCGTGGCTCCGGTCATCGCTGATATTTATAATACCTCTTTGAAAACTGCTGTCTTTCTTTGGAGCGGGAAAAAGTTTGTATTGTACCCGTACCTAACATTTTATTACCTACGCTACCCAAGGATTTTAGGCCCATATCTATCCTACCGCTTCTATCTACAGTCTTTGAACGTATTGTTCATGGTCAACTCGTTACTTTCTTCCACGCTCAAAAATCTCTAAATCTACTTCAATCTGGCTTTAATACTGGCCACGGTACCTCAAGTACCTTAGTTCATATCTTCATAGTCGCAGGTAATGTGTTGAGGTGGAGTTCTATATCCTCTCCTCTTCTCAGTTTTTATTGATTATGTTGTTAAAAACATTTCTAGCAATTATCATCTCTATGCTGATGATCTACAAATCTATGCGCACTCGAACCTCCATTCCTTATCAAAAACCATCGACATCCTTAATCGAGATCTCGCTTCAATTGGTCAGTGGGCTCATGAAATGGGTCTTTTGGCTAACCCAAGTAAGTCACAAGCTATCATCATCGGCGGTCAAAGACTGACTTCTAAAATAAACCTACCTAGTTTACCGAAAATAGTGCTAAACAGTACAATAACACCCTACACGTCAACTGTTAAAAACCTGGGCCTACTGATCGATCAAAATCTTAATTGGCGGCCTCAAGTAAATGATGTTGGTTGTCGTGTTTTCAACAGGATAAACTCTTTGAAATGTTTTCAAAATTTTCTGCCTACTAAAACGAAAATCTACCTTTGTCAAACACTTTCATTACCATTAATTGATTATGAAGATATGTGCTATCCTGATCTTAATGAAGAATATTTGTGCAAGTTGGTACGTCTTCAAAATTTATGCATCCGGTATATCTTCGGCCCCAGAAAATTGATGATCAAATTTCTGAATACAGGTCACTTCTCAAATGTCTGAAGATCCGTGATCAACGCCAAGTTCACATACTTACACTTATTTTCAACATATTAAAAAATCCTCATAGCCCAAATTATCTTTTATATATTATTATATAAATTGGCAAATTTAAAGATTTGTCTGCTCACGGCCTTGGGCTACGAACTGAAAGTTAACTCACCCTACTTATTCCTAAACATACCTCTACCACTTACGAAAAATCCTTCACGTACAGTGAAAATTGGGAATCACCTGGAACCTGACATCAGGAAAATCACGTCTCTAAATATTTTCAAAGATCGAGTGAAAAAGTCCTGCATCTTCTGAAACCTTTTCCTTTCTGTCCTTGCTCTTTCCAGTCTTTCCCATCCCAAATCATGTCAATATTTTGTTTTATTTTTTAATTTACTTGCGTATTTTTTAAAAAATTTCTTTCTAACGTGCTATGAAGAATTTTCATGCATAAAATCTCTTACAGTCTACCAACTAAATTTCAATACAAATTATTATAGTTGACTGGAAGAGATTGCTCATGTAGCAATAAGTCCGACATATGTACTACATATAAAAGTTAATAAATAAATAAATAAATAATTTTATAATTAAATACTAAAAAAGTAGAAAATTTAAGGTTATGAATAAGAAAAAAATTAGTTATAGTTTCATCATAAAATAACATTTTTAGTTGTAGAATTCTAATATAATTTGAAGTATCAATCCTGTATGTAGATTATGCATGTAAAAAAATTCTCCTCATTCTTTCTTCCTTTTCATAATTTTTAATATAAAACTATATATATATATATATATATATATATATATATATATATATATATATATATATTTATATATATATATATATATATATATATATACATATATATATATATATATATATATATATATATATATATATATATTTAATATTGTTTTATATTAAAAAATATGCCCAGAATTGATATAATTGTATTATATTCAACCTTAATTCAAAAATGTTCCAATTTGAATTTAATATCTTTCAGAAATAACTAGGTCTGAAAACTTTTCGTAAACTTTATTCTGTTTTTTTTTAAATCTAGTAATTACAAGTAACATTAATATGGTCTAGTTTCTGAAGATATATTCCTATTTTATATTATGAATTATATATATTGAACATATGGGAATATATCTTAGTGTTATGGTGGCAATCGATACTATTGCTTCTTGTTGTAAATACAATATTGTTCCCTTTGTAAATTGAAAAAAGTGGCTAACCTACCATCGTCTGCAATTAGAGGACACTTCGCATCGTCCTTACTTTTTAAACTTCATTGCTATTTTTGCTGGATTAAGTAAATGGAAAAAACTTTCCAAACCTGATCACAATTGTAATTATAACTACCTAGAGAAGGAACGAGAAACTACGTTTCGTTTTATATTTACGTTTTTAATTATGCTGGCTCAGATTGTTGAATAACAAGCAATTGGGCTTACATTGTAATGGACAATCTCCATTTGGATTAAGTTTTAGCAAATAAGCTAATCTTTTTTACAAAGCTTAAATAATTTTTTTTTTTAAATTTTCGCTTTAATATTTAATTAGAAATTATAAATTAACGTAATATTTGCATTTCAGCCTGTCCAAGTCAAATCATTCAAAAAGGGTGCAAACACCGTGACTGGTTTTCATGGGACGGGACTTTATATAAAATTGTGTATCTTGTGTCATATGATGTTGAAAGTGAAAACAGATCAAAGTACAAATTTGGTTGTAGACTTTACGATACGGTAAAATAATTTATTATATAACATGAATGCCAGACAAAAAGATATTTCCATCCATTCATTTCCATTTCTTGGGAACATATGCGTAGCCAATATTACATTTGCTGAAATGTATATCATAAATCTCCTGGGTGCTCTAAGATTAAACAAAAAAGTAAGCAGTTTGCATTTTTGAACCTGGTGTGGGTCATTAAAAACTAATATTAACCGAGCAACTATTTAGGATAACATAAAATTGATGTAATCATGGTAAAAAGCGACTTATAAATTTTATCGTTAGTATCTTTTACATTGTCGTGACATCAGTATTAATGTTTAATGTTATCATATATAATTCGAAATTAATTTAAACACGTATTATTAATTAATTCAAACTTATATTTTCCATAAGGAAATGGAAAATTTTGAACGTCTTCTGTTATTCAATTTTTTCAAATTTTCATATCTACGGCATTTGTTAATTTATTAATGATTCTATATTTGACGACATATTCACAATGTTCAATATTCAACATACAGACAAACTAAATATATCATGAGATGCAATAGAATACATCAAAACAATTGCATTAAGCGAGAACTTTGGAAAGTCAAAGAACATAAAATGAGATAGTATTGATACCGTGGTACCACGGATGCTGATATTTTTTAAACAATCCCTAATTGTATTTAAAAATATATTATCGCGGGTTGCTAGTTCTGTTAATTCTGAAAATAAAGAGATAAAAATAAACCGGTTTGGCTATTAATTGGTAAAGGTGTACCTACCAGGATTCGTTCTGTACCACCGTACAAAGTAAGTAGAAATTAATGTAAACCTACACTTCCAAAATGTACATTTAATAAAATAATTATTATTATTGCTATACTTATCATGAATATTTTTTCGGTATATCGAAAGATTGGATTTAAATCGAAATAATTTTTTCGTACAACCCAGGTTCAAAAAATACATCTTTAAAAATACTTTTCGACACACATGTAATAATGGCTCTGAACCAAATTTTACACATTACAACTTAATTGCAATACGTTTTTAATATAATATTTTCACTATTGAAACGGCATAAAGTTTCTCTTAAATACAAATAAACAAATCGAATATATGTTCAGTCTACACATTCTAATATCTGGAGTAGTTCCATTTAGAGTTTAAAGTACCGCAACAACCAAATACAACACAATATATATGTAACAAAATATATATAAAAATAACTGCTTTATAAATTGTCACAAGCGATAGATGTTCCCTGTAAATAACTTCGTTAATAATATACGTATTCATTTCTTTGCTTTTATTTTGAAATAGATTTTTTTATTTTTTGAAATAGGTATAAATTTTAGTAGGTATTAAAGAAGAAAAATGATAATTTAAATCTCTCCACTACTTTCTCTCTCTCTCTCTCTGTCTCGACTCTCTAATCACTTATTATTAATATAAAATATATGTAGTACATTTTCTGCGACAGATAGTGAGGTGGTACGAAATTTCGTTAATATTTTTAAGACAATTCAGCACAAATCACAAAAGCAGAATAATTCTCGTCGGTTCATAACTAAATATGTATGTAAAAGTATTGCGTCGATGGATACTAATAATTTAAGCTACTACCGCTCAAACATATCTATCAACTTGATCCTGTACTCACTCTGATCGTCGCGAGAAATGGCATGATGATATGAATAATAAATATCAATATCCGATACATAACAGGCGGTGATTTATGCATTTGTTTTGTTTACGAAGGTATTTTGTTATGAGCATTCATGTTTTTACGTATTTTATTTATTGCTTGGTGGTCAAGGTTTGGTGATTTCATATAAGTCAAATACTCGTTTTTTGCTACTTTGAAGCTATTTTATTTCAGAAGTTAATAGCGTAATCACTTTTTGTGATTGTATTTTCGAATTTTCATTTGCCGTGCGCTTTCGCAAGCTGCTCGTTACCAGTTGTGCAGCATGATGTCTTCACATTCCAATATGACATATACTAATGTAATCCTAAATGTTAGATGCAAGACAGTGGAGGTAGTGATATTTTAATTTGAACAATGCGAATACTTAAAAAAAACTGCGCTTATTGCTGTTGAATTCGGGAGCGCATGCCGCTCGCGGCTCGGTGGAGCGACGCGGGATGAAGTACTTACAACGTTACACGCTGTGCTATAAATATGCTGCGAGGAGCTGCCGTTTCTACGCAATTTGCGGTTGCCAATAAATAGTTTATGAATAGGTTTTTAGACCGGGTACTAACTTAACTTTAATTTACAACTGCGGTTACTATGCTTAAATAATCTTCTCCAGTTTTACAAAAATCGAATTAGTATTACTTGGATTTATTACATGTACATTGTTACTGGAAAAGAAATCCCTTGGATTTTTATATTTTCAAATTATGTGATATCTACCACACTCACGTTAACGAGCGCTTCCTTAGGTGAATCAACTAAAAATATTCTGTACAACTTTAGGCATATATAAATATTTAACAATATAAAATATAAGTTTTGAACCATTTGTAAATATTAATCGTCATGGTAATAGATTGTCTATTAGATACTGCGCAATAAATTTACTTTATGGATAAATCTTTGAAAAGAAGGAAAATCATAAAAACAAAAAGTTAGTGTAAAAATGTCTCAAAAGCTACACGAATTATTCGATAAAGTTTGATAAAATGGTAGCTAGCAACACTGCTTTTTTATAATTTTGACTTTAAGAGTCTCTGAGATGTGTTATAATTTTGATATATTGTTACGTTGTGAGCAGGCTTTTTGTGTACGTTTTAAGAAAATATTTCAAAAATTCAATAAGACATTATAACTCGCTCTATTAAATATTGGCCCATTAGGCAAATTTATTTATTTACACACAAATATTTATCGATATATTACAGGTAATCTATTAGTAACGATAAAAAATTAATGGTTTGACAAGTTTAAACTTTAGATTATGCATGAATACAAAATGCATAAGGACGACATATTTCGACAAATTTACTTTCACTCATTATTATTAAATCAAACTCGGGTGTGACCGCTACTAAGGATGTTGATTCAGATAGGTATCAAATGGTCACATTTTCAATATCAATATTTTAAACTGCTGACTAAAATTTTAAATATATGTAGTTTATTATATAGTCTATATAGTCTATAGTGGAACTTAAGGACTTATAAAGAAAAATAATTTTTTTAAAGGAAGGTTTAAGGACTTAAGAAAAAAATAATTTTTTCTTGATGCAAATTCATGAATTCGAGAAGCTTTTGAAAGTGAGAGAAAATAAATAGTATAGTATCATATAAAACAATGATTTGGTAAATGGGAATTTAATATTAAAAATATATTGCAGTTTCTTAGCTATATTGATTACATTATTCTTGAAAATAAAATATAAAATATGTCTTTGTGTGTATTCTTGTTTTTAATGTACCGTCAATCGTCCACATTTCATCTGATAGTTATATGGATATGATGTCACTGGATGGCATAGTGTTCGTACTACAACATGTTTGGTACCTCAAGTACCGTAGTACGAGTATCATTTTCGGGTTTTGATATTTTATTTTCAAAATAAATTTACGAAACAGGACCTATGAAACCGGAAGCTGTTTACTTTTGAAATTTGCATTTAGTGACGGCCATAGAGTGGTATGTGGAAGTGAAGGTGGTGGTAGGAAGTGGTACAACTAAATCAGTTGCCGTCACAGGGAGCATGAAAATTCCAAAAAAACAAAAAAATGCTTAACGGGGCTGACATTAATTCAATCAAGCGCTATGGATGGATCGTCCGCAAATTATTTTGTTGATAAGTGGAGCGACGACAGAAGAAATCCAGAGAAAGCGGGAGATTTTAGGGATTTAGAAAGGCGTTTTCTGGTAGGCGATTTTGTTAATTCATCAATTTCGATCAAACTTATTTTTATATTGCTTGAAATAATACGGGAGCTTTTGTGTTTATAAATATACTATTTTGAAAATTTCTACTCCGCATATCTGGGAACACGTTGAGAAAATTTAAAAATTTTAAATTATACTTAAAAACAAAATCAGTGTTAAATTAAACCGTTATTACTCTTGGTACTCTTACATTGTTAATGTGAGTGTACTGTGAGTTGTTGCGTTATATGTAATTTATTTTTGTTAGATTATATCTAGTTAAACATTTCAGAAAATTGAAATAGAATTTAGAAATGTTTATGGGATTGAATGATACGATGTCACAAGACAAGTCACGTTTAACGTTTAAATATCTTCATATTTTATTCATATTTCATAAGAATTTATTCTTGACATCCTAACAACTACAAGTTGGATAATTAACGATTCCAATTCCATTTTTATCGCTGTCGCGTAGTGGTTTAATCCCGGTATTTTTAAGTGGTTGTTTGTTACCACAAAACAAATGAGGGTTGTGTATCTTATTTTTTACGGTCATATTTTTAGTTGCATCTGGTATTAGATTTTGATATTCACTTGGCATAAAACCAGGAATAGCAAGATGATCGCTTTTCTTAGAAAAAATATGTGTATAACGCGGATATTTCACTTACGGTGATCATATTCGTAATTTTCACACCTGGATATAATTTGACATCTATGTTTTCGCAGTAGAATTAATAATATCGCCAAATTATACTAACAGAATGACACAAAAAAAGTTGAAACGATTTATTTCGTGTTAGTTTTAAAACTAATCTTGGAAATCGCAACTTTTTGGAGATTTTTTTTTCATTTTTATTTTACGTTATTATTACAAATTTTTTTAGATGGATTGAAATACTTTGGATAGAGGCCACTTAACTATATTTACGGAAGTCAATACATAGAGTTAGATGAAGGTTTGTTTATATAACTTTGTGTTTCTCAAAAAGATTTCTGATCGCGGAACTTTCGTAAATGGAATGATATAAGAATTCGTTGATTTTCTTTAAATGTTTCAAATTTTTATCTATTGTATTTTTATTACATTTTCGTGTATAAATTTAAGAAAATAATTAAAAAATCGAATATTTAAAGTTGCACAATCCAAGAATTCAAATGGGTTCATTTGTATGACGAAACAACAAGATAAACTACATCTACCTCCATCAGGGTTTTTGTGCGACTAACTGTTTCAAAATTAAATTTCCGCATTCTTAGCTCAAGTTCCATTAATTATCGTAGTATGAGTATAATTTTTGGGTTTTGATATTTTATTTTTAAATACAAATTTACGAAAACAGTTGTACTTTTGAAATTTGTTTTTAGCCACGGCCCTAGGATGATGCAAGCAGCACAACTAAATCTATAATATGTTCCCTAATTAAATCTATAACGTACATTCATTTGTGGAGAGTGGAAAACGAAAAAAATATAATCTACCTATGAGCCTGTGGTAATAAAAAACCTGTCTATATAAATTGCACGTTGAATGAATAATCTATCAACATCATCATCTGATTTACAAAAGAGGATATAATTATTTACAAATTATTCCCAAATATTCCCATAAATCTGCTTTTTTATTGCTATTTGTTAGAAATTTTCCTTTATGAATTGTAATATCTATATTTTCATAAAGAATGAAATCCAGTGAAGCATTTTCAATAAGTTACGATATCTTTTAGCTGATTTAATGCAATTCATATTACGATGTTTTTAAAATCAAGAAACTTTAAATGTGTGATCATTAAATTTAGTTATACTTTTAGTACAAATACTTAATAATTATACATAATTAATAATAAATTGAGGTTACAAATATGTAACAATTTCTTAATGATGAGAAAAAAATGCATTAATTAAAAAAAATTAAACGTGTTCCAGTACTGTCGTGCAAAGGAAATCATCCAGGTATAAACTTTTAAAATGGATTGATGTATGTTCTTCATACCATAATAAAATAATTTTTAAAAATCGCTGGTATACATTCTTATCAAAAATATTAAACGAATAAAATTGGATAATAACAGCTTGCCTGGAAAAAAATTATTTCTTAAAATAAAATTCAATAATATTGCTTTGATGACACGCACTATTTCTATCAAATTGACTAGAAAATATATTCTACAACTTCTAGAAACCCTTCGAAAATAATATTAAAAATAACATTCCACTTAGACATAAGGCCGAAAGTAAACTGCTTTCCGAGCAGGGAAACATCTGCCGTTTAGCCGTTACCTGCCCCATTCCACGCTTTTTCTATCTTTTTTTACACATGAAATGGTTCAATACTTATATTTTAAGGACGTTTACTTTACTACTTTTATAATCTAGGTAGAAATTAATTTATTTTCTAATAGAAAATTCCGGTGAGCTCTTGAAAAATACAACATATTTAAAAAGAAAACAATTTAAGTGAAAGCATGCAAAAGAAATAAAGAATACCAAAGCACGCTCTTTTAATGGCTTAATTGTTTACTTCTTGATTTATGAAACTAAAAAAAAAATTAAAAATCTATTTTATGTAATTAAATATCTAGGTATAAACCTAAATGCACTGAATTAAGTTATTGGCACAATAAATTGGCCATTTATCATTCCAGTGTCAACAATGCAAGTAACAGTCTAGAAAATGGGCTATTGGCCATGCGAATATTGGATATTAGATGTATAAATTTTGTAAGCTAGTGGTGTGAACGAGGGATATTAAGTTTTGTAAACACTGGTTTTATATTAATATAAGTAAACACAAAAACACGATTTTGTTGTGATTTGTCTTTGACATCCATGTATTCACATGTTACCATATATGGGTTGCAGTTGGAAAATTTGAAATGTTTCAAAAACGTGTCAAAATAAAATCAATTTGGAAATCCAAAAAGCCCTTTTAAGCTATATATTTTATTAAAGCCATCAATGTTTATTCGTTTTATTCAAATATATTTTACACAAAAATCTATTATTTTGGTGGTTCCTATTCTTTTTCTAGCTTAAACGAAGTTAATTTATAAATTAACAAGGGAACATTACTCTTAAGGCACGTCTTTAAAGTAATAATGGTTAAATTATACAATATTTCACGAAAATAGGATAATGGTTAATAAGATTAACTCTGAATAAGTTCACATTAAAATTAAAATTGTGTTTTATTTCAATTAAACTGTTTTTAGTTCAAATAGTACATGACAAAATTTTTGTCGGAAATTTATAAATCGAAAAATAAATTATTTTATTAGAAATATTTAGTAAATTTTATTATTTTGTTTAAAATATTTAGTCGTTCCATTAAATAGTATTTGGTGTTCAGCTTAACTACGATACAATCGGAAAAATTCGACTTATATTATCGACAAAAACCACAAAAGGTATGTATAAAACATCACCAAACAGAAAATACTTCAAGTTTTCCAGAAATTTAGACTAAATTTGATATTTTACTTAAGTCCACCGATTTTGAAATTAACATATTTCTTGCTACTCAAATTCTGTTTAGTTTGAAATACGTTATTTTGTTCTCTCGAATGAGTAATTAGTAGTTCATATGCATATATTAGGTAAAAAGAAAAAAAAAATTAAAATAACATTTTAATAAAAACAAGTGCTGCTTCAGAATACAAAGCTGTTAGTTTAAATTAAAATTTCAGTACCATATAGTAAGTTTGTCAGTAATTTTTAACATTTGAGAAAAGATTGAAAATAGATTACATCTTTTCATGATCGAGTTTTTTATTATAAGTTTTTATTGTAAGTCAAGTTGCTGTTATTTTCCATATATACATTAACATTCGGAACATCTGCCGTACAATTACATTCATGCGACTTATAATAAGAATTAAATCAAATAATCAGGGACCCAAAATTTGGGGCAAACTAATGTGGAAGGAACTAGTCGATTTGCTTCCAATTTATACTGCTCATACATAAGAAACGTGTTTAACGCACGTAAAAATTAATTCGGACTTATTCCTTGCAAGATGCTAGGTTTTTCCATTATGGGTAGAAAAACAGAAATTTTCTTCTTTTATTGTTAAACCATTCTTCAATCTAATGATTAGAGAGTAATCACTGTTATATCCATTCCCGTCTAAGTAATAAGGTCTGCATAAATGAAACTGGAGACATGAATTAAGTAACGTCTGTTCCTTAGACATGTTTGCAAAATTTATAGATATAGATAATATATATAAATATATATACGTGTATATATATATATATATATATATATAATGTATTTAATAGGACATATTTAATTTTGAGCGGAGAAGTTATTTTTTCTTGTAATTTCTCTAAACTTGGCATATTTTGCATCCTAAGTTATAAGTGAAAAAACGTAACTACAAACTGAAATATACGAATGAAAGGCAAATATATTATTAATGTATGAATTATTATATACAAGCATCTTCAATACTTATCGTCACTACTTCAATACTCATCTTCAATACTTATCGTCACTACATCTTCAATACTTATCGTGACACAAAGAATAGTTGTGTTAATTGTCAGTACTTGATATTAAATTTCCATCATTTTCTTGGATAAAATTCATTATTTATATAGCTTTGAAATTTGCGTATGTATATTATTTTTTGCTATCTTTAGTGTTTTTGTTATGGATTAACATAACCGAGAGCTTTATATGATATTCAAAAAATTTTTGTTAATTGTATTACGTAGTTTCTCTGGCGAGTCTTCTTTTCCTTATTTTCTCTTTCCACGTACTTCTATCACGTGTCTTGAAAAAATATGATAAAGAGCTCTTTTAATAGATTTTCCAAAATTCAATGAAAAAGTGAAAACACGCGTGAAATTTTAAACTAACTTAAATTACTCTTTGTAATAGGATAGCCCTATTTAAATCTCTGACTTTAAAATTTTTTCTTCTTTATTGAATATAAAAAACTGATTGGAAATCATTACATTAATAAGGCATTATTTAAAATTGTAAAATAAAAAATTGTATAGTACGTGAATAAATGTACCTGATATTAGCTAATACATTATTCTTAAGTATTTATAAACTAGTGAAAGTAAAAACTAATGTATTCTTTCAGAAATAGCAAGTGGTGAACTTTCCCAAATAACACTTTTGTGTCTTTCAATGTCTCTCAAAAAATAGTCACTTGGAAAAATATATAATTAGTTATTTCAGTGCAATATTTTAATACTTAGTGTCTCCTCTTGTTTTCCTCATTCTCATATTTTAATTAATGCTCAAAAATATTAATAAAATATACAACATAAAAGGTAGTGCTTCTGTTCTCCCTCGGAAAAAAAACTTTACCCATACACAAACAATGTTTACCAAGCTTTGACAAAGTTCAAAAATATTTCCCAAGACGGGAATTTTACAAGTACTTAGTAGAGCTTGCAAATATTCGCATACCTACAGCCATATGTTGCTTATTCGCATACTATTTTCTTTAGGTATTATTACACAAACGGGATTTTCAGAACCGAAACCCTTTGAACATAATAGGTGCTCGCTTAATTTCAATTATATGTTATGTCACTTGCAGTCCATTATATTTCGGCGACGACGAAACTTACAAAACTTGTTTTATTGTGCATAGATGACACCATGTACTAGTACCAGATAATTGATTAATTACGTTTGACAAGAGAGAATGTACTTTAAGAAGTATGCATTTCCATTATTGTCATAAATTTTTGATGAAGCAAATAAATATATTTTACACAATGTCGTTAAAATATCACAATCCTTGTCGGAAAAATATTGCAAACGTCGTAGTATATGAAAGAAGAGTGTTTCAATTATAGTAACGGGACTGAATTCAAGAAAAAAATATTCTTTTGTGTCGATTAATAAACTTGGCAAGTTGTTTTTTCGACCCAGTAACAAGAAGTATTATGTATGCACGTGTTATATAAACTAATCATTTTGGTTTATTTAGCTATATTTATATTTTTAAAAATGTTTTGGAAGCAACAACTTCTTTTGTCTCATTTTCTAAACTTTTTTTAATCGGAAAATTTTACGATTTTGCGTTACCTCACGAGCGTGACGTGAGTACACCCAAGTAGTTCCACACGCTTCAGGTGTATTCTGCGATAGGAGGAGTATGGCCGAAAGAGAAGAACGTCGAGCAGCCGACTTTAGTATTGCTTACGGTCGAAAAGAAAACTGCCAATTCGCATTACGCAGCGGACGCATCTCGCCTATATTTGCCGGTGGGCCGAGGGTACTCGAATGAGGAGTGATATGTGTATGATACATAGTGACTCTCTCGGTCGTTCGAGGTAGCTTGAAGACATGAAGTCCACTTACATAATGAAGACGTATATCTTCGCTTTACAGACAAATATATTTACTTACTAAATGATGTATTTTATATTTACTTGCACATTTTTTTATAAATTAATTGAGTTCATTTGTATGTATTAATATAAAATATTTATTATGATATTATATGGTGTCAAAATGGATAAAATACAATCAGTTGAACATGCATTACATTGTTTTCCCTTATATAGTGTTGTCTTAAGTACACGCAAACATTATTTTTATTTTATGCATGGGTTATATTGATATCATCCAAAAGTGATTTTTTTATTTGATTGTATACCTATTTAGAATAAAATAGGAAACTCTTATAAAACACTCACGGTCCCGTCTGTCCGTACTTTTGACGGAGAAATTTGAAAGATATTTGTGCATATATATACGGGCATGCATATATATATATATATATATATATATATATATATATATGTATATGTATATATACATATACATGTAAATATACACCACTGAATTTCGCGCATGTAATTAGTAAAGCAATACAGTTAAAAATAACATTATAATTTATAAATAATTTACTAAAAATACTACTTACCCTTAAATATACAAATTCCATGTGTAACCAAGTGCACAACACCCGTTGTGTGAGTTCTGCTGAATCTTATGTAGTACTTTTTTTAAATATTCAGAATATTTCATGCCAATAAAAGATGCTAGTTAAAAATGATATGGGTATGGTAAAGATAATATTAATATTTATAAACGTTTAGTAGAAATACCATACACGGTTCAATTTTTATATTTGCCAAAATATAGAAATCATTAATTTTTTTATAAAGGTGAAGAAAAATAACTAGAGGTCAAATGTAACGTAAAACGAATAAGTGACAACTATTCATAACAGACACTCCGCAATAAACTCAAGAAACCAATAATAATAAACACGCAATATAAACTAGAAATAATTAATTACTGAGGGTAATAAAAAAAAAGAATTAATAATATAAATTACGATAATGTGACTTCTTATTATATATTTGAAAACAGCCCAAAACAATTGATTACAATACAGTTAAATACTTTGCAATGATAGTATATTCACTGTAGCAAAGGTAAAATTGATTAATTTATTATTTTTGCTTCTTAATACAAAAATTATTGGTGTTTCTAAGCTTTCTAAAGGTAATGTATATATATATATATATATATATATATATATATATATATATAAATATTTATATTAGTGATTCGAAAATAGCAATAAAAAAGGTCAAAATATTGAATTGCGCGAAATATTGATGATTATGTTTGGCAATTATTTAATGAACTTTAATGCGTCTATCTGTTGACGCATATTTTACATACCTTTTAAATGGACCGATATAAATTAATTACTTCAATTAGTGAGCTTGGCTCATGAAAAGCTTTCACCCAAAATTGTACGATCCTCAAAGAATATGCGGAACCGCCTAACGATTTTCTGCCGCCTTTTTTATACCGCCTAACAATGATCTTGTATGTCGATAGATAAGATACAAATCTAAATTATTTTTTATGCAAACCATATTGAAAAAGCACATGATTAAAATAGTTTTCTACCCAACCATAATTATGTTTATAAAGCTAATATTTTAAATAAAAACCTAACTGCGATGCATTTTTAATATGTCATTAGTTTAAATAAAAATAAATAAACCAACCATATGTTCAGTCTGCCTCTTCTGACATCCTGAGTATGATGGTCATAACGAGTAAAATTATTAATGGTTTAAAATACTGCAACATCCGAAGGCGATAAAATGTATGATTCCGATTCAGAAGCGATAACTTTTCAATTTAAGTGATTTCCTTTTTACCAGTCCTTTTTGCATAACAAAAAAATACTGTGTAATGTTCTGGTTGGTATTACCGATATAAAAATATATCTGTTTATTTTCTTGTAAGCTTTTGATTTAAATTACTGACATAATTTATCTAATTTAATACAAGGATGCATTTTGCTATCTTTTTGCTTCAAGAACAACTTCTTCCAGACACTCAAAGCGAAGTAACAAAAAAAATCAAAGTGAAAAACGCATTAAACTAGGGTCAGTTATGTAATGACAAATAAATATTATTTATTGCCAATAATAAAGGAGACAGGACAGACAGTTTTTAAATATATACCGAAATTATGTTAGGAAAGTCCAAAAAACAAATTTAGAAAAGCATTGTAGTAAAAGAAGGGACTTTGAATATATGTTTTAACAATTTGTTCTAGAGGTAAACATATAGTTTTTAAATTTAATATCGGTAAGAAACTTATGTTATTGAAATATTCAAATCATATTTTAGTGCAGTTTTTATTTTTGTAAGCCAAAAAGACAGTATACTGTTTTTAGTTGAGATAACCGATATTAAAAGCCACTTAAATTACTAGCTAACAAATATTGCGTACAAAAAATTGTTTAAATTTTTACTTGTCAAAAAACCCATTTATAATTATATTTACTCTAAAAATAATTAAATCATTCACATTTATTTTTAATTCATCGATGTACAAACAAAATAGTAAGGAGATATTTTGAATATCAAAGGGCATATATTTGAATACATAGATAAACTAATGAAAATATGCCAAATAATTTTAGTTTAGGTTAAATTAGAAGAGTAACTAAAATGATACCAAAATTATTTTAAATTAAGAATTTCATCACTGTCCATAATGCTATCTATAGCGAATACCAGCTTAATTATTTTACTAAAAATCTATAATAGGCTAGGGATTCATAAGCCTCTTAAACGACTTCTAAAAATCTTCCTAAAAAATCAATGAAAGTAGGCTAAAACTTATCTTCTCGATATGTATTTACCTGAGAAGTTTTAGAGTAAATGAGCCTGGATTTGACACTGGTAATGAAAAAGCCGGGATTAAAGTTTATTTTTCTCTTGTTAAAACAATCACAAATATTGTACTAATAGTTTCAAAATTGTCAAGTTCAGAAAAAATTTTAGATTTTAATCTTTTCAAGTAAAGTTTTTATATAATTAATGTGTTGACATAGTATTACTTTTGAATGCAAATAATTGTTTTAAAAAATAATTTTAGCACTGATGTTTTGCGATTTTCTTCTTCCTCTGATTTAAGACAATCGCAAGTTTTATATTTTCGTACAAACCTTTTTTAACTACACAAAAATATAAGTGAAGTTAAAGTAAGTCTTTAAATTATATTCTATGACATAACTTTTTAAGAACATTGATGTTATGACTTAGAATTAATTTTTTATAAAAATAATTATTTTGGAAAATGATGTCTTTATGTTTTGCGATGTTATCTCAGAAGTACTGTTTTATTATTCAAGGGAAAACACAAGTTTTATGTTTTTGTGTAGTTAAAAAGCATCGAGTTAAAGTAGGTTTTTAATCGTTGGTCGTAAATGTTTAACATTGTTAACGTAATGGAATAGAATTAAGGTTTTATTACAAATAATGATTTTGGCAAATTATGTTTTTATTTTGTTTCACGAATACTAAGTTTTGATCTTTGAAATAAAAACTAACATATAACGTATTTTATCTTAATTTTTTATCACAATAAATTAAATTAAATTCGGAATCATGTTGAAAATATAATTTATAATTAAGATTAATACTGTTTATACTCAATGCAATAGTTTCAGCAAATGCTTATTATTAAAAATTATTTTTATTTAAAAAGAAATAACAAAAAGAAATAAATGAAAATTTATACGTTTCACATATTGTAAGTAAATTTTAATTTAATTTAATGTAATATTAAGTAAATGAATACATTGTATTATCATCGTGTAATTGTAATAGGTGGGAAGTATATGCGACCGGCTTCAAAATTATTTTCGTCCACGTATCGCACCTTACACCGATTAAAAATAGCATCTTAAAGTTAGTAAATCTAACTGGTACCGAATTCACATTGCTTATATTTTGAGATTATAAATTTTGTGCTTTTTCATTATACTATATAATTGATTTGACGATGAAACTTTAGTAGTTGTAATGATAGATATAAACTCTTTTGCAAAAAAAGGGATAAACCAAATCAGAGTTATTTTATTATTATTTGATGCATTTTATATGGCGATATGATGAGAAAATTTGTACTGATACATTAAAAATGGCTTAAGTTTATTTTTTATTAATTTAACATAAAATTTGAAAATTTAGTAACGAGTATAGCCTCTTCCAGCTAAAATCAATGCGCTTAATCTGCTAGGCATGCTTTCGACGACGTTTTTTTATCATTTCCTGAGGAATATGTTCCCATTCAGCGATGACCACATTTTAAGGGCATGAATGTTTCCTGGAGCTGGTTTTACGGCTCTGACGCGTCGTTTGAGATTATTTTATATGTGTTCTATCGGATTGAGGTCGGGACTTCTGGCTGAATAGTCGTCCATAAAAATAGACTCGCCTCCGACTGCTGTTAATGCAGGTTAGTCATGAGGAATAAGAACCTCCGTTATGTACCTTTGCACATTAAGTTTGCCATTTTCATTAAAAACTACCACGGTACGGTCATCTGAGTTAATACCAGCCCAAAACACTACGAAGCTTCCACCGTAAGGGGTGATTTCCTCAAAGCACACTTCTGCGAAGCGTTTTCCAGGTCTTTGTAATAGTCTCCGACATCGATCCTCACCACTAATCGATATACGAGCTTCATCGGAGAATAAAATACTATTCCAGTCTTGTTGAGTCCATGACGAAACATTTTGAGCGAATCTCAATCTGGCAGCTCGATGCTCACGGAGCAATATAGGGCCCCGAGCTGGGCGACAGCTACGTATATTGACGGCCTGAAGTCTCCTTCTGGCTGTCCATAGGTTTACTCATGTACCTGTGACTTCCTTGTGGTTCTGTTTGAGATCCACGTACGTAACTTGACGATTTCGTAGCGCTTGACTGACTATGAAGCGATCGTCCCGTGGCTCAGTGCATCGTTTTCTTCAAAAACCGGGCCTTCTACTGACGGAGCCCGTTTCTTGGTATCGTTGCCAGGTCCTTTGGCCGGTGGAACAGCTCACATTATACTGCTGAGACATATAACATTGACTACAACCTTCTTCAAGCAGCGCAATAATTTTACTAGCTCTTATCGTTTTTTCAATTATACCGAGAATAACAAACAGAAGTGAACTAATGTATCAAATAGCAGAAATTTAATTAAAAATTATTCGTAAAAATAAAAAACTTAACAAAGAAAAATTAACTTAATAAGAGTTGGATTTCATTTACCGCCAAAAAATACATTTTTGTCCGTTTTTTATGCAAAAGAGTGTATTTAGTGGTATTGTGGAAGGACGAGTTACTTAAATATCCCTCCCTCTTTCTCTCAGGCTGTCGGTCTGTCCCTTATTTTCTCTCTCCCTTTCTCTCCCTATCTATTTCTCTTCTGTCTCTCCCTCTATTTCTTTCCCTTTCTCTTTGCTTAATTGGAAAGCTCGAGAAAGTATTCTTAATGTCAGGCACATTTACCAGGGTAGTCTGATTTGTATAGATAGTAAATAGGTACATGCTGGATCTTTATTTTTTTTGCCAGCATTACCATTTTTCCATAGCTTCCCTATTTCTGGTATTTGATGGCATCGCGTTTACATCGCGCTATTGTGGATTCGATCGTTAAACTAATCGATGTATTTGAGCTCGGCCTCGGGCAGCTTTGCCTTCCACTCAGCCCCATGTGTAAGCCGTTTTAATTAGTCTTCATTTTCGTAAATGTGATTAAAGGATTTTAGTATCCGTATCTGTATTTTGATGATGTATTTTGTTGAAATTGGCCTCTTTAATATAGAAACATTTACGCGAAATATCGTATAGGGTATCATAAAAACCGTCTCCAGTACCACATTTCCGATACATTTTAATCTTTAATTAAATTCCCAATTAAATCCTCCATTGTTTTCGCCGCAATTTTAAATATAATAAAACCATATAGCTTTCAAAGTCCTGCCTACAAATGCGTCACTTAAGCCTACCGTTCACGGTAATGTCAGTTATTTTCCAATGAGCCAAGTTAAAAATATTTTGCAGTAATCGCAATGATTTAGTGATTGTAGACATCCTTTAATTCTTAATATTTGTTATAAAACCTAACGAATCCATTTTTTTTAATTTTTATGTATTTATAAATAAAATCTTTATCGTCAAAAAAGTAAAAGGGTCTGTTGCTTAAATATTGTACACCATACAATTCCCACCAACTAATAATAATGTAAGGAAATATACTTTTTCATAGTCAAAACGTAAAAAATAGCTTTCAAAGTAATGATACATTACCGCCAAAAAATATTTGAATTCATATTTAACAAATACTGTCCACTTGATTTTAATGAAGCTTTTTTATGGCGAGTCAACAAACCTGCAAAATTCGATATCTGATAGTAAAATGCAAGGGAAACTCCCTTTTACAGAAATATCTTTTATATATATTATAAAGTTGAAATTAAATATATTTTAATAAAAGAAATAGATTCAGTTCAATATTATGAATTCATACACAACATATAACATTTCTGACTACAGAAATGCAATATGATATTTTTCATGCATCATATGATATTTTATGAACGCAATATCAATAATATGATATCGCATTCATAAAATATCATATTACATTTCTGACTACAGAAATGTAATATGGTATTTTAAATGATGACAAAATATTAAAGCACGTGGACGATAATCATTTAAACTTCTCAAGCATTTCCGTCTACACTCAATATAAATATGCGAAAGAAGAACAGAAAATAATTTTACCAGCTCTCAGCTACCATCATTAGTTGACACATTTTTTTTTCAACTAAAATATTTACATGAATTTTATCATCTATTTAACACCACTGTACCGGTTTATTTTTTAAACGTAATAAAATGACGTAGATTATGATAACTATCTATAACATAAAAGTAGAAAAATAATATACTAAAATGTTTGCAGAAATAAAAATGGTATATTTACAGAGAAATGAAAAGAAATGAATAAAAACCCCTTTTTACATAGTTCGTTAAAGGTGTTTGATCACTTCAAGTACAGACATAAAAACTTTTATCAACCCCGATATATATCTATCAAATATTATAATCAACTGTAAAATTACAATTATTTGATCATCTTCTAAATCTGTAAACAAGTCATCAATTAGCCTAGAAAAAATGAATAATATCAGTAACAAAATTATAAGTAATTTACATTAAGTAAACGGACTTTGCTGGACGCGGTGGAAATCTCTGGGATTACACACCGTGGATTATCTCACCAATTTCTTTAGATACACACACCGTGGATTATCTCACCAAGGGATTAAATTGGACGTAAAAATATGACTCCCTTAAAGGAGATAACAAAATTACATAAATTGTGGAACCTGTCGAAAGACGAGATAGGATGTTCGGGTTTACGACCCTTATTGATTCAAAGCGTGATATAAAAATATAAGACGAGAGAGAAAGAGAGTTACCAAAGTGTAAAATGGGAAAAAATCCTTTAGATTGTATTGGATCACGTCGCTAGTTTTTACATGAATGAATGAACGTCTACAGAAGTGAAAGAATTATAAAAAAATTTTTACTATAAAACATTTACCATAAATTATTTATTATTAATATATCGGGTAATGATTTGTAATACGAGAAATATTATATATATATATATATATATATATATATATATATATATATATATATATATATATATATAAATGACTAATTTGGTCGTTTCATGATTCAGATTTTGTTATCACTTTAAGTAAACTTCAGATCTTTCGCAGCAATGTGCCACTATGTATTCAATGTAACCTGAGTTATCCACTTTTTAAGCACTTTTTTCATTTTAATGTATATTCTCTCTGACAGAGAGTGAGGCGTTATGAAGTTTTGTTAAATATTTTTAAGACAATTCGACACAAATAACAAAATCAGAATAATTAATGTCTAGTCATAATTTGTCATGTACGTAAAGGTATTGCGTCGATGGACACTGATAATAGCATAATTGGATATTACATCTTTAGCAACTGCTACTCGAACTTATCTTTCAAATTGATTCTGAAATTTCTCTCAGCGTTACGAGATGTGACGTGGTGGAGATATTTTGACATGTGTAATAAATATACGTTCTTGTTATCTCTAATAAGGTCAAAGTAATCAGGATTCAAAGAAGAAGTTTCAATTTTTTTGACGTAAGTTTGAACCCATTCTAGATTATTTGGGTATTTTATAAACTTTCTGTGTTCTTCAACGTTAAGAATATTTCATTAACAATAAATTTGAAATTTGACGCTAATGGAAGGAATGATGATACAAAAATGTAGGTAGAAATAATTGTTTTGATCGCAATTTCTATTAAAACTGACACTGATTTTCAGAGTTTTCGTCATTGACACTGAAGCAACAGAAATAAATATTGTGACAGGGGACAAAGGATAAAAAACAATATTTTAAATAAGCATCGAAATAAATATCAGCAATACTGATATATATGTACAATAATTTAACCTACCTAAAGGTATCTATTTGTTTTCCATTTGATATTACTGAGAAACATTTTTCCAAAAATTTTAAAGTACTAACAAACACGCGTATGGAAACTTTTAGCCCGGAGCGATTTGGCCAATCTAATTACTTCATTGTATCTCATGGCCAAATATAAAAAATATTTTTAGCAAGCAGTCAGGACGTGACCGATATTCGTGTATTTTTGATACTTTTTTGTAAAATTAAATCTTTTACGTAAAACGTCATGTCAGCGACCAAGCGTTAGTTGAAGTTATTGTAATAGTTCACGACTGCTAAAAAGTTTACACTGGTGCGTTGAAACTTAAATGCGTATTGCCCATTCTTTATTTTTGACATTCAATTGTTTGCTATATAAATTTTCCCATCAGACTTTGAGTAAATTTCTATAAATTTGTAAATGAGGATTTGAAAATATATATTTGTACGGATTTTGACGTATTTGTTCGATATAGTTTCGTTGATTAATTATTTTATTCAACACTATTTTGAAGCTGCGTTATTATTAGAGCACTAAAAATAAAATTAATTCCCCGTTTCGATGGATGATAGGCTATTTCCGATGGTTTATTACAGGCTTCCTAACACTTTCATTTTTGATTAAATTTTTAAGAAATATCATTAGACTATTAGACTACTAGATCTAGCAAAATTAAACTGTGTATCATAAAAATTGACTCTACAACCTTGCTTACTAAATTGTCCTAAGTTCTTTTCTAATTTCCTACATTTTTTTATTTTTAGATGGCAAACACTATTGACTTTTTACACGTCAAGAATTATTTACAGCCACAAATTTCCAGTTACATAATTTTAAAATGCCGCTACAAATTTCTTTCAAACTGTGTTACCAATATTGTTGCCAGAAAATTTTATATGTTGAATTTTTATATTTTCTACGCCTATACGTTTCATTTCCGTTTCATATCGAAATATTAAAAAAAATTATTTTAAAACATTTCATTTCCACTACATTGATGACTCAATATTATGTACTTCAAATTCTTCTCAATGTCTGAGCAAATAAGGATTTGAATTTCCCTAAAAATCACAGTAATAGGAAAAGTGCGCAATAAGGTAAATCATTTTGGCACCGAATATTTTCAAAATGCACATGGCCCAATTATAGTATGATACGGAATATAGCATAGTATAATTTAACACTTTGTTTTTCGATTGCCTTTGAGTTAAAATGACAATCTGAAATGTAAGATATTAGCATTGTGAATATAGGATGTCAGCCATGTAAATGTGAAATTAGCCATGTGAATATGAAATGTTAGCCATGTGAATGTGAGATGTAAGCCATGTGAATTTGGTATTTAGTCACATGAGTATGGAATATTAGCCACATAAATATGGGATATCAGCCCTGTAAATTGTAGGATGTTAGCAAGATATTAGTTAGATATTATCCATGAAAAAATAGAATATCAGTCATGTGAATGTCGGATGTTAGCCATGTAAATGTGGGATTTCCGCCATGTAGATATGACCAAGTATAAAACGGTAGTCAGGTGAATGTGGAATTCTAGCATCGTGAATTTAGAGACTATCCATGTAAATGTAGGATGTCAGCCATGTGAATGTGGGATATTAGCCATGTGAATGTGGGGTGTTAACCATGCAAAAATGACATGTTAGACATGTGAATGTATTATTTTAGCCCCGTGAATGTAAGATATGGGCCATGCGATTGTAGGAAGTTAGCTATTTGTATTTGTAACCACTACATTTTAGACTACTGGTTTACTGATTAAAACATCCGAGTACTCATATATTATTATATAAGTGTTGCAAAAAATGTTCTAAGAAGCGACATAAAATATTAACTTTATTACCTCACCTTTTAGGAATAAAATTGAGTTTCGAATAAAGTAAATATTGACAAGGAATTTTCTTCTATGTAAAAGTTGTAGTTGGTCGTCAACACTCAAGGTGATAACTTCGAATAACAATGTATCTGCGTAAAAGGTCGGTCGCTAACGCTCAAGGTGAAAATTAGGAAAACCTCTACATTCTGTGTAAAAAGTAATCGGTCATCAAAACGACAACTTAAAGTACAAATAAATATAAAATATTACTAAAATTTGTTTAATTATTTAATCACCAATCAGTTCGACTCATTCATTTAAGCCGCCAACAAGATTAAAACTAGTATTAACAAAATTTTGAGATCTTGCCTATACGCCAAAGCAGTACACTTAGGTACTTTTAATTTCTATCAGAAACTATTCTTCAAATGCCGTATCGTCGTATATTGAATATCGATAATTTTTTATATTTCATCAGGAAATTCTTTAAGAAAGAAACCTGAAATGTAATTTTAAATAAGAAGTCAGATAAAAGGTTTAATTTTATTAAGTTAAACCATATAGTTGAATGTTTTTTTTGTCCAAGTTTAATAAGTTTGGAAAGTTATTTAAAATTCACGGGAAAACTTCAATTAAATACAGATTGGATTTACTTGCTGAGAATTACAGTATATTAAAAATAATTTGAAAAGCAATTTTTGTTAGTTTTGATGACAGTTAAAACACATTCACTATGAAAACCAAAGCAAAAAAACGACATATTTATCATTATGAAAACCAAAATCAAAAAAAACGAATTTACACCGTTTGTTACTACAAAAAAGTAATTTATACTCTCTTTGCCTATAAAAAACGAAAGTGGTCACAAAGTTTAAAATAACATTCTCTGGCACCATCCTTAAAAAGAATATTAAATAAAAAGCCTAACTACTGTTTGGACCTGCTTTTAATCTGTCCAACAGAGGAGTTGTTTCCAATATAAAAAAGTTATATTTTGTTTGTTTTTTTTTTCGACTAAGCTTTTTTGTTTACTTTGACTGTAATGTTGACATACATAATCATATACTTACTTTCATACACTTTATTAACGGCTAAGTATAACGTCAAACTGTTGTGAAAAAATCGCGGTAAGTAATCTTATAATGGTTTCGTTTTTTTTCCTTTTAAGGTACGAAACACTGAACACAAAATATTCGGTATTCACTCTAATGTGAAATGAAAGAATAACGTTATTAAATATACATATTTGATCATTCTATTTGGTTGTCAGGAAAATATTCACTGTCATATTTGCAAAAACATTTGTTGAAAAATGATAATTCATCGCTAGTTACTCACGAGCACAGTAAGCACCATTATTATCTACAATCCATTACCAACTTTACATAATTCACATGTCTGAATCTCCGAAACCAACGTCTTGCAGTTGCATCAGGGACCGTATTTTCATCTTTTGCATTACATATGTTTCGAGCAACTCCAGCTGCGCAGTGATCTAAACAAAACTAGTAAACAAGGCAATGACGTATATGTTCTCTTGTCGTTTCCATGTTCTATTAAATAATGAAATGCTCCGAAGAACATTTTTATATACATATTTATATATACATATTTTTATATACATATTATACATATTTATATACTTTACCCCATCACTTTATATTGTTGTACTCTAGATATTACATCGCTTTTTAGAAAAAAATACAAACAATAAAAATACGCTCGTTACTTTCAAACTAACCCAATTTATATGCTTTTATTTATCTTCATGGAATATTTGAGGAAATTAGTACATAAAAAGATTCCTCTTTGTTTTTTCCAGAGTTTTCTCTATCTTCCTTTAATTTTTTAATCTTCTTTTAATTTATTTTCGCAATTAAGTTTAGAACAAAATTCCAAAAATTGATATTTTGAATAGTGGTAAATTTTTAAATATTTTGTAAATAAAGTGGATTTATTTAAAAATAAGTTAATTACTTCATGAAAGATCTAGTGACAAAATTGATGTTTAAAAAAGTACGGATCAAATTAATGAAAGTGGCCAATAATAATATATATTTTGGTATGGTTTTGCCAATTTAGTACTAAATATGATTGTTTTGATTGACATTTTTTGAGAAATTGATTTCAAGTTTATCTTAAAGTTAAAGTCCATTTTAGTGAAAAATTAATTGTTTTAATGTTGTAAAAATTCGAAATGTATATATATATATATATATATATATATTTTTTTTTACAACATCAATACATTGCTTACTATTTCTTTCGTAGATGATAAAATCTAGGATGATTGTTAATCTATTGGCACATTTTATCAACCCTGTTCTTCATGGTGTTTGGCTCAGTAGTTTGGAAAGCAAGGTGGGGGGAATATTCTATTTCGGCTCACTTTCTGGAATATTTTTTTACTTATGGTATTTAAAATTATAAAATATATTTACATTTTTCTAGTATTCATAAGAAGCTTTTTCAAATGGTGCCACATATGACATAAAATTTAAAAAAAAAAAAAACTTCTATTTACCTTCTCTGTAATCCTCGTATAATATTTTAGATAAAAATAGAAAAAAATGTAGGTTAATACGATGCCTTACTGTGCCAAATTAAAAACTTCGGTGATGCATTGTTTCTGAGAAAATCGGCTCCCAATATAGAAGAACTTAAATATGTTACCTACCATATCCATTACTGATGTAAAAACGTGATACGTATTTCAAAGATTATGATACTAAAATCGTTGTTATAGTTTTACTACAATCTTTGCAAGGCTTTTAAACATAAATTATGTTATAAAGGGAACCTTTTGAGTTTTGTCTTTTGAGGTACAAAACCCTTAAAATATAATTTGAATTCATTGAATTGCCTTTGGGCGGCAGTGACTTAAGGCGGCAATGACTGAAGTTATGTTGGGGAAAATGAATTTGACTTTGCTCTTAGTTTATCATAATAAATTTTTAGTAGATAAGATATTTTATATGTGCATATATTAATGGTTTTCTTTCATATTGTTAAATAGAATAATGGGGCTGAAGATTAAATTGATATTTGGGTATTATTTTAAATCTTACTGATTTTTATTGCCCGCTCGACACAATTTGCCTATTTAATGGCAATAAAACTGACAGAGCGCAACATTACCACACATTCCATTATTAACTTCGTTTAATTTTGTAGCAAAATTCAAGCTTTTCTTTTACCAAATTTCTAATCAAATATTCCAAAATTTACATATACGAAAGGTACAAAAATAAAAAATTTATAATTATTTCACATGCCACTTTCAAAAAAAAAATTGATAGAATTATAGAACATAAAACAAACGTATAGTATATATTAAGTAAATAAAATATTATTCACAGATTAAAACTGGTAGTGCATTACTAACAGTAATGACCTAATAGCTAGTGACGTGGATCTCAAATTTACATTTAACAAAATTAACTACTATATCCAGAACCTACAATTGATATCCCCAGCAAACTGTATTAGCACCTGTTTGAATACCATAAAGCATTATATAATAAAACTTAGGCACCTGTCATGCCGTCAGAGAGGTGTATAAATTTGTTAATAATTAGAAGGAAAGGTAAGGCACTGCAATATTCACAATTAAATGAAACTACGTGATGTAGTATTATTTCTACTTTCTTTAATTTCTTTACCACGACCTAGGTTTCGTTGTATTAGAACATCTTCAGGTGGGATTTTAGCAAAGATAGCTTTGCTAATATCCCACCTGAAGATGTTGTAATACAACGAAACCTAGGCCGTGGTAAAGAAATTAAAGAAAGTAGAAATAATACTACATTACGTAGTTTCATTTAATTGTGAATAATGAATTTCTACAAAATTAACGCCAAATATATTCAACAAATAAGCACTGCAATATGTAAAGGTGAATTTTTAAAACTAGGCTTTATTTATTTATTTAATATAACCTATATATTTATTATATTAGAAGGAAAGGTAAGGCACTGCAATATGTAAAGGTGCATTTTTAAAACTAGGCTCTATTTTTTTATTTAATATAAACTATATATTTATTATATTAGAAGGAAAGGTAAGGCACTGCAACATGTAAAGGTGAATTTTTAAAACTAGGCTCTATTTTTTTATTTAATATAACCTATAGATTTATTATATTAGATGGAAAGGTAAGGCACTGCAACATGTAAAGGTGAATTTTTAAAACTAGGCTCTATTTTTTTATTTAATATAACCTATAGATTTATTATATTAGATGGAAAGGTAAGGCACTGCAATATGTAAAGGTGAATTTTTAAAACTAGGCTCTATTTATTTATTTAATATAACCTATATATTTATTATATTAGAAGGAAAGGTAAGGCACTGCAATATGTAAAGGTGCATTTTTAAAACTAGGCTCTATTTTTTTATTTAATATAACCTATATATTTATTATATTAGAAGGAAAGGTAAGGCACTGCAACATGTAAAGGTGAATTTTTAAAACTAGGCTCTATTTTTTTATTTAATATAACCTATAGATTTATTATATTAGATGGAAAGGTAAGGCACTGCAATATGTAAAGGTGAATTTTTAAAACTAGGCTCTATTTATTTATTTAATATAACCTATATATTTATTATATTAGAAGGAAAGGTAAGGCACTGCAATATGTAAAGGTGCATTTTTAAAACTAGGCTCTATTTTTTTATTTAATATAACCTATATATTTATTATATTAGAAGGAAAGGTAAGGCACTGCAATATGTAAAGGTGCATTTTTAAAACTAGGCTCTGTTTTTTATTTAATATAACCTATATATTTATTATATTAGAAGGAAAGGTAAGGCACTGCAATATGTAAAGGTGAATTTTTAAAACTAAGCTCTATTTTTTTATTTAATATAACCTGTATATTTATTATATTAGAAGGAAAGGTAAGGCACTGCAATATGCAAAGGTAAATTTTTAAAACTAGGCTTAATTTTTTTATTTAATATAACCTACGTATTTATTATATTAGATGGAAAGGTAAGGCACTGCAACATGTAAAGGTGAATTTTTAAAACTAGGCTCTATTTTTTTATTTAATATAACCTATAGATTTATTATATTAGATGGAAAGGTAAGGCACTGCAATATGTAGAGGTGAATTTTTAAAACTAGGCTCTATTCATTTATTTAATATAACCTATATATTTATTATATTAGAAGGAAAGGTAAGGCACTGCAATATGTAAAGGTGCATTTTTAAAACTAGGCTCTGTTTTTTATTTAATATAACCTATATATTTATTATATTAGAAGGAAAGGTAAGGCACTGCAATATGTAAAGGTGAATTTTTAAAACTAGGCTCTATTTTTTTATTTAATATAACCTATATATTGATTATATTAGAAGGAAAGGTAAGGCACTGCAATATGCAAAGGTGAATTTTTAAAACTAGGCTTAATTTTATTATTTAATATAACCTACGTATTTATTATATTAGAAGGAAAGGTAAGGCACTGCAATATGTAAAGGTGAATTTTTAAAACTATTTTCTATTTTTTTATTTAATATAACCTATATATTTATGATATTAGAAGGAAAGGTAAGCCACTGCAATATGTAAAGGTGAATTTTTAAAGCTAGGCTCAATTTGTTTATTGAATATATACTACATATTTATTATATTAGAAGGAAATGTAAGGCACTGTAATATGTCAAGGTGAATTTTTAAAACTAGGCTCTGTTTTTTTTATTTAATATATACTATATTTGTATTATATTAGAAGGAAAGGTATGGCACTGCAATATGAAAAGGTGAAATTTTCAAACTAGGCTCTATTTTTTTATTTAATATAACCTATATATTTATTATATTAGAAGGAAAGGTAAGGCACTGAAATATGTAAAGGTGAATTTTTAAAACTAGGCTCTATTTATTTATTTAATATAACCTATATATTTATTATATTAGAAGGAAAGGTAAGGCACTGCAATATGTAAAGGTGCATTTTTAAAACAAGGCTCTGTTTTTTATTTAATATAACCTATATATTTATTATATTCGAAGGAAAGGTAAGGCACTGCAATATGTAAAGGTGAATTTTTAAAACTAGGCTCTATTTTTTTATTTAATATAACCTATATATTTATTATATTAGAAGGAAAGGTAAGGCACTGCAATATGCAAAGGTGAATTTTTAAAACTAGGCTTAATTTTGTTATTTAATATAACCTACGTATTTATTATATTAGAAGGAAAGGTAAGGCACTGCAATATGTAAAGGTGAATTTTTAAAACTATTCTCTATTTTTTTATTTAATATAACCTATAGATTTATGATATTAGAAGGAAAGGTAAGCCACTGCAATATGTAAAGGTGAATTTTTAAAGCTAGGCTCAATTTGTTTATTGAATATATACTACATATTTATTATATTAGAAGGAAATGTAAGGCACTGTAATATGTCAAGGTGAATTTTTAAAACTAGGCTCTGTTTTTTTTATTTAATATATACTATATTTGTATTATATTAGAAGGAAAGGTATGGCACTGCAATATGAAAAGGTGAAATTTTCAAACTAGGCTCTATTTTTTTATTTAATATTACCTATATATTTATTATATTAGAAGGAAAGGTAAGGCACTGCAATATGTAAAGGTGAATTTTTAAAACTAGGCTCTATTTTTTTATTTAATATAACCTATATATTTATTATATTCGAAGGAAAGGTAAGGCACTGCAACATGTAAAGGTGAATTTTTAAAACTAGGCTCTATTTTTTTATTTAATATAACCTATAGATTTATTATATCAGATGGAAAGGTAAGGCACTGCAATATGTAAAGGTGAATTTTTAAAACTAGGCTCTATTTCTTTATTTAATATAACCTATATATTTATTATGTTAGAAGGAAAGGTAAGCAACTGCAATATGTAAAGGTGAATTTTTAAAGCTAGGCTCAATTTTTTTATTGAATATATACTACATATTTATTATATTAGAAGGAAATGTAAGGCACTGTAATATGTCAAGGTGAATTTTTAAAACTAGGCTCTGTTTTTTTATTTAATATTTACTATATTTTATTATATTAGAAGGAAAGTTAAGGCATTGCAATATGTAAAGGTAAAATTTTAAAACTAGGCTCTATTTTTTTTAGAAAGTTTTGAATTTGTTGTAAATGTTTCTAGAACACGAATAAATTAAAATGGTTGTGAAGATGATTATAGGTTTAAGTGAATGACCAACTTTGTATATAAAGTTTAAATCTGCCCTTGCGACCGTCATTTGATAGTGTTCCTCTAAAAATTTCGTGAATTCGCATATTTTTGACATTCCGGTGCCATGAATTGATTTATATAGGTGTTTTATATAGCCCCACTATTCACTTAAAGATCATAAAATCGTATCTAGAAACTTTCTTAATTCGACAGCACATTCATTAGTTATTGTTGGTAATTTTAATAATATGCAAACGTGATTTTGTATGATTAGGCGTTTATTTTCGAAACGGGCTTTCAGCGATTTCCATGCAATAAGTAATTTTCTTCGTATCCCTCTAATTGAATTACATCATCGCCGCATCCCCTTTCAAACTAAACCTTAAATATTGAAATTTTTCTAATTTTGAATTCGAGGACTTTCAATATCTAACGTCGACTGAGGTCAACCTTAAATATTGGAATTATAATTTTATTAAGGTTGATGATTTTTAAACCTAGATGTAACTTGGATTCAAAAGCTTATTTACACCTAAAAGTTTTACATTTTTAATATTTTCAATGTTATGAACAGCCTTAATTAATTCAATTACAATAAACGGAAAATATTTATAAAGAGATAAGTAAACAGACAGCTGAAATTAATCTATTCCTCTAAATTTTATGTCCTTTTCATCATACATAAAAGGTTAGCTAGCATAGCTTGTGCAATTCAATTAATGTTATCATTGCCGTGGCCGATTTCTAGCTTACGCATGTCAGTGCAATAAATGAAATGATCCACGCATGCTGGTGTGCCAGCGCTCGCAATAACAGCAATTCTGAAACTGCTCCATAACCCGGTTTATGGTGCTTTAGGATAATGAGCGTGCCTATATCTAAATTGCGTTATACGGTGGTCCATGTTTTGGAACCAGATAAATAGTTAACGCAAATAGGATGATATTCGTACATTGAACCGTCTCTCCAGAATTCACGAAGATTTTGCCTTGTTTAATTGTATATATTGTGTAGCAAGCTAAACCTAAGGTAACTTCCTTTCACCAAATATGTAAACAGAGTAGCCGCTCATTGTTAGCCATAGTCTATGCCTTATCTCGCGGAGATACTTTACAGTACATATATATTTAATAATATTGCTAAAAACTTGCAAATCAACTGTTCTGAAAGACTCGATTATAAATAGTATCCACTCCGCCTGTGAGTCAGTAGTTTTACGATACCAAAGGATGGTTATAATTAAGTAAAAATACTGCACGTCAATAAGTTTTATTATTTAAAAAATAAATTAATTAATAAATAAGTACTACAGTGAACGTCACCATTCATCATTCGACGACCCGCTCGATCTTTTCTCGTTCCTATAAATTAAAAAAAAATGTAAAAATTGTCTTAAATTTGAAATAAAAATATTTTCAAAGATTTTTGCTTGAATAATCTTCAAGCAAAAATCTTTGAAAATATTTGAATATTCTACTGAATAACACTTTTTTAATGAATTATATCAGAACGCTTTACGCCTAGCTACAAAGTAGGAATATAAAGCAGATGCCAATTAAAAATATGCTTAAAGTATTGAAAAGCAATGATTACTGAAAATATAAAGAAAAGAGAATATTATTTGTGTTCAAATTTCTCTCTTCACCAAATAATTTCACCCAAAATAATACCACACAGCTGTGAGCTTTTGTTTTTCACTTTTTTATGTTTTACATAGAGTATGTCCTGGACGAATGTGAAATAACTCGCGAGCTTCAACCTGAGGTTTACTGCCTGAGCTGTGCACCGTGGGCTGTTTACTGACCTGCTGTCTGATCTCTTCACTGTGTGCTTCTGCATAATATTTTCACAACGGTATTCACTACAAAAACGGGGCGCACAGAAAGTGATGCTATCTTTTATATTTGTAGTTGGGCTATATCAGTAAAATTTTGTTTTATTTTGTTTTTTAATATTAGTTTATGGACCAAAAAAATAATAAAAAAGGACCATAAAAATGGAACTTATTTTTTCCACTTATACCATTTTTAAAGAGGTCTATGAAAATGCGATTGAAAATAATTACTAATATTTTCTGATGCGATCCGAATCATGAGTCCCAAAATAGATAAAAATGCTTTTAATTTTTTTAACCTAAATAAAAGTAAATTATTAACTTTTTGCAATTCTTTTTAAAATTAAAAAAAATAACTACAAGTTTTAATTTGGCCATAAAGGACCATACCGCGTAAATATAATGGTTAAATATATCTACAGAAACCTATCTACAATACCTAATACTGAAGTGCAACATGCAAAGTATTAAAATATATATAAATCAAAGAATAAAAGTTGAACTTAAATCATTACTTTTATTAAACAGTTATCATATTTCGTTATCAATTTTACAAAAGAAAATAATATATGCAAAATCATATCTTTATTCAAATAAAAAAAAATCTTCACACTTGCACGAAAATATTTTAAAATTAAAATTATCCTTATCATAAAATAATTTGAAAAATATCCAATAACCGTTGTTAAATTCAGTGCATACCATGAAAATGAAATAATCAAGTATTATTTTATTACTGAATTAAAATATTTCCTTACAGTTTATACCATAGATCATTTTAATATTTTTGCAAAGGGGTAGGATTCTTTAAAAAAGCTTTCATTCTACTATTTAAATTGAGTTTTAATATTCTATCCAGTCATCTAAGATAAAAATGATAATAAACAATTTTTCCAATCTCTAATCTCGGCTCGAGAATTTTCCAGCAAGCTTAAAGAAATGTTCCTTGATTTTAATAGATTTGTGTCAAATGATTTACAGTGAAATTAAATGTTTTCAAACAAAAATATAATGAACTAAAACTTCATGTATTCATTAATATTTACCATTAAATTTGGAAATTTCTGATTAGAGGGAATCTTCTATTAAATATTCTATTACAAGGCAAATTCTAATACATAATGCCCTTAATTGGTCAAATATAGATCACAAATACAATAACTAAAGTTTGGTGGTGATATTAAAATCAGGTTTTTCTAACAGTAATAATAATAAATTCGCCAAAAAGTAAAATATACGTGATATTTTATAGAAACCTTTGGATTTTAGTGGAGAAATGTAAATAAATACATATTAACCATTCATTCTGCTACAATAGGCCCAAACTAATGATTATCAGTACAATTTATAAAATAAAAAGCATTTTTTTAAATTATATATCTGAACTTTACATTTATTGCTCAAAATTTTATATAGATAATTATAGCACTGTTCGTATCAAGAAATGTGGTGTCTTTCATCCTTTTTTTTCGAAATATTATTTGCCGTGAATTCTTTGTAGTGTAGCAGGGTGCGTTTTCGTTTTCTATTCAAATGTTACACGTGTTAATTATCTAAAAAATTAGACACTAGATAAAATTAGGAAAATCACTTCTGTAATTCTATGCTAAGTCAAATATGCAAATCTGTCAATATCCAGACACATTCTTCCCGTTATACACGCTAGAATTAAGCTGGGTTAGGTTGGTTTAAGGTTTTGCTATGTTGGATAAGTTAATTATGTAAGGTTTCGTGGGATTAGGCAAGGATAGGTTCTGTTGGACTAAGTTTGGTTATTGTGAAATGGGCTATATTAGATTATGTTGGACAAGTTAGCTTGGGATGTGTTGGGATAAGTTAGGTTAAGTTTGTTTGGATTTTATTTAGTTATACTAGTTATTTTATATATGATTTGATCTGATCTTTTAGAAAATATTAGGATAAATCATATGGGGTTAACTTTGAATTAGTCAAAGTTAGATTACACTGTTTAGGTTAATTTATGTTACGTCGGGTTATGAGTTCAGTTGTTACGCTAAGTTAGGTTAGATTTACGTGCTTATGAAATACACTATTGTTATCGAGCAGTAATTTTTCTAGTCCCGTATAGAAATTAAGAAGAAAACTTTTCAGGTAAAGTATATTTTTCCGCTGGATGACATTGCTAGGTTATTATTCATTATGGTTTTTACTAGACTTCAAAATCACTTGGGTTTATGGTAAATGGACAGCCTGTATGTATGGCATTTTGTTTCTAAGAAATATAATAAACGTTATAGATGACTTTAGTACGTAGAGCATGTTTATTATACCAATGATTAATAAAAATATATGATTGTCAAAAATAGTGAGTACGTAAGCTTTTATCTTGGGAACTGCTGGGTTTTTAAAATTAAAATTAAATGTATTATTAACATTGTAGAAATTATTGAGATATTTTTTAGATATAAAATTTGATAATTAATTGTTTACTGAGCGTGAAGGGTAAAATTATTTAATTTCTTTCCATTTAAATGTCGCGAGGGCATTCAAACAGGAAACTTTGAAATTTTACAATTCACAAAAATACAATAGTTTGGAATTTATATTACGGCGCATAATTTTTAAATAAATTTTGTCATCTACTATTTTTCTTAACTCACACAAAAGTACTTAGCAAAAAATATCATTATTAATATTTTATTACTTTATTTAAATTAAGTATAGACCTAAATGAAATTAATATGGCTTTGGAATATGTAATATTTTTTCAGTTTTGTGGTTTCAGTTAAATTTTTGTATTATTAAACAGAAAATTACATTTACAATCTCATAACTTTCACTGATGTAATGTTTTTCAAGCAAAAATAAGTAAAAATACATAGCCTGGTTTACTATATCTGTTAAAAGAAAAGAAGAAATACATATTAGTGTTAGTTTAATTTTACGCGTTAAAATTATTACCTATGTAACAATTATAGTAATTTCTGTGTATATCAAGTACAATCCTAATTTTAAAGTGACTTGTCAAACCAATGTAAAAGTTGCGAAAACACGAATTTTATAATTTTGCTGTATTAAAGATAACTACTTGTTAGCTCTCTTGTATATTTTTTTAAGCTGAGGCAAGTCATAAGAAATATCACTTGAAAAATATATAATATTTGTAGATTAATTTTTCAACAAAATTATTTCCTTTAAATATTCTAGGTATATTATTTCCTATTTATACAAGTTTCGGAAAGATTATAATTAAACACAAATAACTTTTTATTTAGAATTTTGGCCCACTTGGTAATAATAGTATTTTTGAGTTATATTCCATAAAAATACTATTAGAATGGTTCACGATTTTCAGCTTTTCCAGAGATATTTTGAATAACTTTAAAAGCATTTTTCAATGTTTATAATGATCATTCAGCAACATGTATATTGATGAAAAGAGACCTTTTTAATATTTTTGATTTCATCGTAACAAGGATTCAAATTTCTTCATAACATACAATAGAATAAATTTTCTTGATTTAAAAAAAGACATTTAACTAACTCGCTTATCTATGAGTATGAACATTTCTAACAGCAAATTTTGATCTTCAATAGAATATTGTTTAAAATGTTAACTTCGTGGTTACCATATCTATGTAGAGTACCTCAACGTCTTGATAAAATAATTCTAGCAAGAAAATTTAATTAACATTTTCCTTTCCGTTGACGCTATGAAATAACAAAAATCAACATTTAAATTTCGCTCCAGTTTCCCTATTATAAAATTTCCCAGACCAAAATGTAAAACTAAGAATGCGACCTGAATCCATCGAGAATAAATTCTAAGGAAAATTTATATTATTTACACCTGTTCAATCGTAAATTTCAGTGACCCAGATGCTGTAAGTCTTTGATTACGTGACAATAATATTCCCTTGTATAAGGGGTAATAGGTTTTCGTTTCAATTGGAAAGCTATATGAAAACTGGATTATGTTCGGCCTTTTAAAATGTTTCCATGATTTTTTGTAATAAATTACACTTCATATTTGAATACGTTTCCTAATGCTATTTTTTAATTAGAATAATTTATTAAGAGTATGTTTTACGGCAAAATAAAATAAATATAACAGAACATTTTATCTGTCAGCTGTGAAGATTCAATTATTAAGGAAGAAATTATCGATTATTCAAAATATTCTCGGGCCAATATTTAGTATCTTATTTTATTCTTGTTGTTATCTTTAATTCAGCAAAATTATAAAAAGAGCGTTCGGATGTACGGTCAGTGGTCAGGTCGCTGTCCGTTTTCTTACATTTCCTCCTCTTCTTATATTTATATGTGTTCTCAATCTCTCTCAAAACTATATTAAATACGCGTCACTAGTGCGATTTGTTTCTTTTAAATCTTGAATAAGTGTGTGTTTCATAATTGAACTTTATTATTTAATTCCTTATGATCTAAATCAATATATCTCGTGGCACTATTTTTTTAGAGAACGTCTGTTCTGTACAACGCACAAAAACCTATTAAACTGCAGTAGTGCATATTTTGACACACAACTTATTTATAAATTAAGTGAGATTTTTAAATTTCTTTTTATATTGTCGTCCTTTAAGGAATTCATTTATTTATTTTAACTTTTTATTACTTATTTTAACTTTCAAATGACATATTTTATTAGAGAAAAAAACCAATTAAGTGCATCTCGAAGAATTTTTAAAATAAAGGTTCCATGATTTACATTCAAAATTGTTCAGTCAGGTAAGTTGAAATGATGTCAATTGGAATTACTATTTAAAATATTAGTATATAACATTTTCTTAATTTATTAAATATTTACTTCCACGATTAAAGGGAGGGTGCGTATTTTGTCACGTTGAATGCCTATTTGAAATTTAATATAACCTAAAGGAAAATCGACAATGAAAAATGGTAAATGAACACCGATGGGATAGACGAGTTCTCGAGTAGAGACTACGAACTACGAAACGCGGTGTGGAACATCCCCAGCCAGATGGACTGACCAACTGAAGAAGTCGGTAGGAAGTAGTTGGATGCAGAACGCGCAAGGCTGAAGAAGATCGTGTATGGTAACAAACTTTGGAAAATATCTATGTTCAAGGGTGGATAGTTACAGGCTAGGTATGATGATGCTATTTCAACTTTTTAGTCCACATTGTTTGTGTAAAACTATTATTTATTGTTTAGTTTAATATGTGTACAAAAATATGTAAGCTAATATGAAAGAATCAGTCACGCGTAAAAAAATACAATATTTCGTCCACCAAACCATATGAAATCATAACGCAAGGTCAAAATTTATAACTATCGGGAATAAAAGGTAATTTCAACAAAAATTAAAATGAGTACCAACACCAACGCTATACATAACGTATCGATATTCTCCAGATGTTATCAAAAGCTAAATATACTTTATATACTCGATTAGATAATACAGTCATAGTTATTTCTCAGAAAGCATAGAGCAAACCGACTACTAAATGTAAACATTGAATTTGCTTTAGAGTTTTGCTCTATAAGCTTTTAAATGGAGGATTCCAATATACACATATAAATATAATTGAAACGTCTGTGACTTTTAAATATAAAAATCCCATTGTGAAATTTTGGTGCGTCTATCTTTTTTTCAGGGATAAATACACGATGAACGAAGAATAGTTCGTATCTTGTTTCATTTTAATTTCTCAAAAAGTTTTGTCTCTACGCTTATGGATGGTGCGCCGGTTTTGGGCGTATATGTGAAAAATGGGTGGGATATTTGAACTGATAATTTGTTTATAATCTAAGTATATAATATAAAGACATTAAAAATGAACTTGTATTAAAAATTTCTATGTGGATCAAGCCGTAAAATATCACTAGTAGCTTATAACATAGTAAATTAAATAATTACCTACAATAGTCACTTTATTTTTATTAATATTCATAATCATAATCTCGAGTTGATTTAGCATCAAAATCATAAATTTGGAAGGGCAAAAATAATTAAGTATTAATATCAGTAATATATACCACATGAACTCGCTCTTTTTATTAAGTTCTATTGTTTTACAGAAAGCATGAAACAAAATAAATGAATCCACCGAGCCCAATTACCTTACACATAAAACTCAAAGTTTAGTTAGCTTACACATAAAACTTTAACTATGTAATAAAATGTATAAACATTCATCGTATCAAGATGGTTTTACGTAGAAATTATGAATAGAAAATGTAAAGTTAATGAATGGCTGCAGCAGTCTTGGGCATGCATACGAACTTCTAATGTCTGCCACAAAGGCTTTCTAATGTCTGCCAGCTAGGAAAATATTGACTTATAATTAACTTTATTTCTATCATAATATAATTGCAAGATACGTTAACATTACAGTCATGGTATTACGTGTGACCGACATAATATCAATTTCAATAATAACGCTGCTATTCTAATTGTTTGATCATCATTTAAGACTTAATTTGTTTCATACAGTTATCAAAAACCAATATTCTGTGCAAGGAATTTTTTCAAATTATGATATGTGTTAATACTTTCATCATTTAAAATCCATTATAATCTGTCTTCGTTCAGTATGATGTACATATATTGAAATGACCACTTTTTGGCTATCATGATTTAACAAAAAACGCCATAAAAGTACATAATTATTAAAATTTAACTGATACCGTCAAAAAAGGAACATTATTGTTTTTAAATTTTAGTTTTCTGGATTTGAAATTAAAACAAGATAAATAAGTTTGGTCCTTTATAAATATAAATAGGCCGGCTTCTAACTAATAAAAAATGTGTGAAAATTAAATTAGAGGGACATTCAATACTATACTTTTCATTCGTTTGAAAGAAAACGAAATTTGCGATTTTATTAATTACTTTCATATTATATTAAACAAGTACTATTGTAAATTTATATTATCTTGATGTCATATTTGAAAGGGTTAATTAAGAAAATTATTTTGTCGTTATAATAAATGTTAGGTCTTACATTCCGGTTTAAAAGAAGTCATATTTTGTTTGTTATTTACGCGACTAATATATTTTTTACAAAATGCAAATTGTGCAAACTCCAAATGCTAGCCTAATAAAATGAATATCTTTTACGACCAACATATGAAATAAGCAAGTAATTTGTCCTGATATTTTTATATGGGTTTCATGTTTGGGATAGACACAATTGACCCATTCTGCATATACGTACTGGAAGGGTCGATAGTTTTCAATTAACGCTCAAATATTTTCTTCTCAAAACAAACTTGTTTTCGAAATGTGTTTCCATCAAATTGAATAAACGAGTTTGTTAGATTCTTTATTTTTACCCTTATTGTAGTTAATGGATCTTATTTGGCATTCTGGTAAATGTAAATATATTTTAATTTACAGACGACTACGTATGTTACACTTACACAACAAAGCTATTCTAAATCTAAACACTCCATAATCACGTGGTGTTATTTAGATTTGCATGAGATTTTATTACGATATTCTATGAAGGTTTTTGCATACAAGTTTTAATCTTGCTCAGGAACTCGCAAAACAATTTCCGTCCTAGGCCTTTTAACATCTGGTAACTAGGTGTCTGTCGATTTAAACGAAGCACAGTGGACATACACGGCCCAACTAGATATTGAAAACGTGTGATTCTACAAAAAATCATATTCTCTTCCATAAAGTACTAGAATTAAGATTGTGCATTAATTTGAAATAACTGTAGAATGAAATATATAGTTAGTTTATTTTTATAACATAAACTATATAATTAAATTGTCTCTCGATTACTTCCGATTTGAAATTAGCTTATCACGTGAGAAAATCAACAATAAATATTTTCTGTTTTTATCAATATAGTTTTGTTCAAGATTTCTATTAAATATGGTGAATGGCTTTCACACTTAATATCATGGAAGACACAATAAATACACCTTTTATAATCTCAAGTTTTAAAGGGAATTGATATTTTTATGGTTAAGGTTCAGTCCCTTTAAAGTTAGATATAATGAAAATTTATCACACCAGATCCAAAGATGGGAAAAGAAAGAACTGCATAGTCTTTTACGTAATTACCCTTGAAAAGTGTTTTCTACTCTTTTCAGTTTAAGAAAATACTTAACTTCTTGACGATATAAAGAATGATTACTCCACCTTTCTACTAGTAAATATCTTATATAGAAGGCAAATAGATGGAAAAGTGATAAAATTACGTGCACTTTGCAAAAAAGATCGAACATATGAAGAAATGAACCTGGAATATTAACAATCGTATCGTTAAATGCTTATTGTGTATTGTATTTTATATCCAAATCTGAGAATTCAACCCGCTGTTGTAAGGTACTTGGGTCAATTCAATAATTGTGACTGATGGGAATGAGAAAAAGACTTTAATTCACCCCTGCGGATTTATGTAGATTAATACATTAACCATTCGCTTTGTTCATTCAACCACAGTGCATATTTAATATTGTAGGTCCCAACATATGAACCCAACAAACAGCATCGCTCACATACGACATTACGTATAAACATACTCGTACGTAATATAGAACATTGGCGAATCTAAAGCAGTGCGTCTTCTTTAATACACATCCCATCTTATTAATAAAGATAGTAAATAGAAGCGATACAGATTCAAATTTTGGCTTCCTCTCACTCATGTTATATCTAAGTTTAATTGGTAGATCTATAAAGCACACGCAGTACAAACATAAAAATGTCATAAAAGACAAAAAATGGTAAGACTTAAGAGGGAGTGTTTTTCTAAAAAACTTGTTCTTTTTAAGCCGGCTTATGAGTGAATATAGTACAAAGTTAAAGAGGTAGATTATGTAAAATAAAATACAGCAGCAAAATAGTATGATGATGGTGTCGATCATACATTGAGCCCGGATCTAAATTTATTAACATTTGACGATCAAATATTTAATATGCCAATTTTAAAGAATATTTCTTGTTTACCTTATGTGATATCAAATATACGACACCAAATTTGACAAAGAATTTTTTTTAATTTAAAACTTTATTACAAAAATTTTTCCTATATAAATTAACTACTTTCTTTTATTAAATGTATATAAAACTGAAACAATTTTTTCTCATAAATTTCAATTATTTCTTCTTTAATTTTTCTTCAGTATATTTATCGGTAATGGGCAGTTTTTGCCCTCTTCACACTAGCTGTTTTCTTGATGTCGTCATACTAACGTTCCTTTGGTCTTCCTTGTGACCGTTTCTCTTCCGAAGGTCTCCGTTCCACCCCTTCCATGCACCACGAGCTTTGTTTGTAGGCAACATAACAAAACGGGGAGCGGAATCAAAATGAGGTATCCATTTTAATTTCGCTACCTGTTTTGTAACATCGCCAATTTTGTTGTGTTCTGTTTACCAGTAATTTCTTTCATGGTCTCTCAGTGTAACGCCTACTAGTTTTCTCTAGACCCACTTGGAATATGTGGAGGATCTCTTTCATGAACACCCAGGTTTCCGTTTTGCATGTGAGGATTTGTGGGTGATATTGGTTTTATATGCGAGCCTTCTATATAGCACTAGTTTTCACGTTGAAATTAAATGGGAGCTTGGAGTAAACTTTCCAAGCCAAGACTAGCTTATGCTTATAAATTATATGCTTATCAATTTCATTTCTCTTTACCTATCACTACTTCCTCTTCAAAATGCATACACCTTTCTTCTCTCTTGATGATGATGCCATTTACCCTGATATCTTCAGTACTATTTTGGGGATTAGTGACAACTTTAGTTTTGTCAAGGATCTTTTACTAACCATACTGTTTAAGTTTCCACATTATAGTCTTAAGGTTTTTCCGATTTTCTGAGAACAATACGATGTCAACTGCAAATCCAAGATACTTAATTTCTCGCTTTTGATATTGATATCCACTTTCCCAAATGCAACATTTTAAATATGTTCTCCAGTATAAGAGTGAACAGCTTTGGAAAAAGCACATCTACCTATCTTACACTTCTTTGGATATCGAATTATTGATTTTCTGCTGATACGTTTATTTTCTAAGTGGTATTTTGAATATTGAATATATTTGGCGTTACTTTTGTAGAAATGCATTATTCACAAATAATGAAACTACGTGATGTAGTATTATTTCTACTTTCTTTAAGTCCTAGTTTACACGACCTAGGTTTCGTTGTATTAAAACATCTTCAGGCGGGCTATTAGCAAAGATCTTTGCTAATAGCCCGCATGAAGATGTTGTAATACAACGAAATCTAGGTGGTGGTAAAGAACTTAAAGAAAGTAGAAATAACACATCAAGTAGTTTCATTTAACTGTGAAGTTGCATTTTGAAAGATACTTTGTTTTCGATTAGTGTACTGATAATCAATACGAGTATTTTGAATGATTGTCCAGGATTCAACACTATCCAGAAATTTTCATAATATATGGATAATAACCACAGTAATATTGTATATTCTGCGTTTCTTTATAATGATTCTTGTATTGATTATAAATTTAAATTAGGTAAAATTAGAATAAATTATGTAACATTTAAAATATGCACTGTTATTTGATCTAAATCTAAATGTTCTGCGTGCCGATAAAGCAATCTACATAATATCGATTTATATCAAATATTCGTCAATTTAACAGTAGTAACTCCTTTTGATTTATTTATTTACACAAATAATATTGGGACAGAACGAAGTTTTTTTTTTTTATAATTTTAATTTTCAAAATACATGCATATTTTGAAAATTAAAATTATAAAGCATGTTCTCAAAAGTGATGGAATTAGATTAAAAATGATGAAGTAATTTTAATTTATTTTTGAATATTTTAATCTAAAAAATATATTATTACTGATTTTTATAGTTTACATTCTAAAGGTATATAGTCACAATTTAATAATAAAATATTATCTTTATTCTTGAACATTTTGATAGGTCTCTATTTAATACAATTCTTTATATTTTAGTTAGAGTAAACGTCAATGATTTATGAAATTTGCTAACTCAAAGCTAAAGCTCTTCTTCTGAAGTAGCACTGCAGCTTTTTTTTTAATTGTATGGAAAATCCATAAATTTAATAAAGTTTTTTATATCTTATTTTGTTAAGTTGAATTTTAAGTATTCTTGAATTTTTCTTAAATATATTAATCCATTATTGAATATATTTGGCGTTAATTTTGTAGAAATTCGTTATTCACAATTAAATGACACTACGTGACGTAGTATTATTTCTACTTTCTTTTATTTCTTTACCACGACCTAGATTTTGTTGTATTACAACATCTTCAGGTGGGATATTATCTTTGCTAATATCCCACCTGAAGATGTTGTAATACAACGAAACCTAGGTCGTGGTAAAGAAATCAAAGGAAGTAGAAATAATACTACATCACGTAGTTTCATTTAATTGTGTATATTATTCCTGTTTTTGGTACATGTTTCATCTACAGGTATATGAAAAATGTAGCTTTTTTAGCTAGAGAAAACATCTTATATTCCCAGGAAAAGGTGCCATTTTGTCATTTCATAATGGCAAACCGATCAAACTTACATAAATCAGAGGCGCTACAACCACTGGTTCATTCTGTTCCACACGCTTATAAGGTTAACACCACACGTACCGTGATCCACTCCCTTCTTTTTGAATATTTGTTTTTGTTATTTATTTAAATTGTCGACTTCTCAGTCCGTAACACATTTGTATTATTATTTCAATTAAAATTAAAGAACGAAATTTTGGTTTTGTAATACCTGCTATTATGGTGAATTATATTTTCGATAAAATAAACCTCTGCTAATAAAATTAGAAGTTCGAGATTGTTCAAGCACTTCAGACCTTAATCGTTTTTGTTTATTTTTATTATCATTTGTTTTTGCTTTGTAAAACAAAATTACAAAAGCCATATACTGAAATCAAAACCGTTAGCCACTATCTATAGCCACATCTAGATAACTTGTCTATAACCATATAATTGTGTATATAATTGTGTGAATAATAATTAATGTAAAGGTAATTTGAACGTATGCTTATTGCAACATCATTAATAAACAATGAAGAATCCGCTGATATTTGTCAACGAAGGGTTTAGTAAATTATAGTTTAAATTTCTCGTAAGGTCTATTGATTGATAACCTGTAAGGTTTAGAAAATTATTAAAAAAATATCAAATAGCACAGGTAAAATAAGTATTTTACCTGTGCTCTTTAAAATTTTCAAGTGAATATTTTTGAGTGTTAAGTAAAACGTGAAACAGTTTTAGCTGGACAGGAAAGATGGTCAACAGGTTCGACACAGTGAGCCATCTTATTGTGATACAGAAACCATCAAAATTTTTTCATAGACCAATAAATGCAAATTTTTCACAATGTTTTGAAAAGATAAACCTGTCGATTAATGATTGTTGATTAGTTCCCTATTCGTTTAATAAATTTAAAAAAATTAGTTATTAAACTGTAAAGTGATATTAATGAAGAAAATAGTAATTTAACCGAATTGAATAAACGAAAAACTTATTTCCTGAAAGACTTCCCTCCAACGGGCTCAATTGTATTCATTTCCCTCTTCACCTCCATAATTTTGATATATATATATATATATATATATATATATATATATTATATATATATATATATATATATATATATATATATATATATATATAATCTCTATAATATCTAAGTAACCACAATATTAGCGTCGGTTTTCTGCCTATCCGTATTCTTATTATTACGCCGAATACGAAATATATGACACTAAGCAAAACAACGGGAAAACGCCGATGACGCTACGGAAAGCGGAAATCATATTCCTAAACTACAAGGAAATTGAGAAGCAGCATAAGAAGGAAAAAGTTTATGTTTCCAACACTATATAAATATATATACAAATGATCTCAAGAATATACGATTGTGGCGAAAACTATATTTAATGGTAATCTATACAACATTCAATTTGAAAAGAGAATGCTTATAAACGGATTTATCAGTTCAGGCATTGTAAAATTGTTTCTTACATTCTGGTTAGCAATCTAATGTGGCTTTATATGTGATAAAAAAATATATTTTTTAATCGGCATATTTACACTGTATACATACGTAATTTAGGTTATATTTCATATTTAAGAGAAATTAAGATAAGCAAGATAAAGTTTTTCGAAACATTTTTACATAAAAAAATTCTTGTATAAAAAAAATATAAAATAACAGCAAACATTTGGATAGAAGTAGTAATTTCATTAAACGTCAAATTATTATAAAATATAAGTACTGTGGTTGAAACATCCTACATTTCAATTACACTCATACTTAAAAATCTTACACATTTAACACAACGGGCTTAACATTTTAAAACACATAATAATTTAATGAAAAAGAATTTTATGAAACACCAAAAATTTTGAGAGCGATATTGAAAAATTACAAGTCACTATACGCATCGCGGATTAATCGCCAATACATAGATAAGTGTGGCAAGCAAGCGTTGTATATATAAGCGTAAGTTACCATACGTAGACATACAGTGGACAAAAAAATATAATTGATCTCTTGAACCTATGTGCGTTTGGACAAGTAGTGCGACCCTTGTGAACATATAAATAATGAATATTGCAAATAATGATACTGGCTGTACACTCGAATTAATTTAGATTTTTAGTTCTACGCAAATTTGTATACATCCACTTCAATACAATTGTTATATTTCGTACTTGTGCAATAGGCAGACAGATAATGATACGGGGTCCGTATGATTGCTGCATTGCTTGTCCTCAAAATAAAAACAAATAATTTAATTTAACCAAAAATACATATCCGAATGGAAAATAAAAGTTAATTGCCCACGAAATTCGTATAAATCGGCATTTTTATCGGATAAACTAATGATTTTACGGAAGTCGGACGAAAGTACGGTTTTAAAATAGTGTTATTAATTAAGTCTCAAGGTGTATTATTGCCCATAAAAATGAGAATTACATTTCTTTTATTTCTAATATCTATACAAATATTTTTCAAGTAGAATAAAAATTTACATAGATATGTCAAATTGGAAATAAATATTTAAATATTTGGCGAAGATGTTAAAACATTATCCTTAAGTACTTTTTTTTCTTGTTTAATTTGTAGGTAACACTAAGAATATTGTTACATCAATACTTATTTGAAAAGAAAATAACATATCACAATGTTTGTTTAATTATCTATGCGCCAAATATAACATAAGTATACTTATTATAATGCATTCAAATCTAGACATATAGCAACGTAAGCTGACACATTGTTGCGATCTTTCTATTATGCCTTAAAACATTTATGAATAGCATATATGCTCTGGGCTTTTTTAGCGCTCAAATTTCGATGGTTTTCACGATATGTTTGAAAAGCCTGCTAATTTCACATAAAAGGGAAAGTTGTCTATTTTTACAATGTAAAATAACACGACTTTTATCAGTATAATAATGGTCTAATACCTGTATTTATGACATTTTAATAGTGAACATTTCTGAACTTAATATTTTGATTATGTATATACTTTAATTATACTCTGGGTATAATGCAATGAATTTTATAAATAGTCGTCAACTGATTAAATATTGTGTCTGTGCCAATCATATTTTCAATGTCAAATTTGTTTGTTTATAAATAGTCTATTTTGAAATTGAATGGAGTATAGGTTGTTTACAAATATGAACTGGAAAATGACAATAAAGCTATTAAAGAAGGTTTGAAATTTATAAATAGATAACACGGAAAATATTTCCAAGGGATACCCTTATGATGTTGCAAAGATTACATTGTCAGACATCTGGTAAGCAAAAATTATAATCGTTACTTCAGTGGGTTTTACTTTTTGAAACGAATAAATCATAAATACGTATAATCACATGTATTCCTCTGCTATCTAATATTGTGCTTCTTAGCAATAAAAATTCCGAAAGCAGTGCTTTAAGTAAAAGCAGTGGTGTGAGTAGTAAACATTTAATTATTTATACTAATTGGGCCACTGAGTCGATTATTCAATTTAAAAAAATATATTTCTTGCCATGGAATATTAAATTATCTCCATTTGGTAACAATTTCGGTATTTATGTTACTATAAATACCTATTATTTGTATCTGTGAAAACTATCAGCATCCATAACTATAAAGTACATCTCAACTTTTAAAAGAAAAATAAATAATTTTGGATTTTTTTCAATTTGTCTATATAAAACAAGGTCAAATATAACATATTTATAACCATTGTATTAAGTTCTATTAACTGGGTTCACTAAATATCATTATTACTTCAATCCTCCTAACCTATTTATCTTAGTTATAGATTTTGAGTTATAGATAAATTTGGAAATCAATGACATCTTGCTCTCAAAAATACTTTGGAATATTTTTAAAACCAGTGACATCACATGTTTAAAAATTGTATTTTTGTTAACTTGAAGCAAAGTCTTAATATCAGCAATGAAAAATAACATTTCGAAATATCCATTTAAATCGTGTTACTAGAAACGTGAATTTCAGGTAAGGATGCTTTTAAGAAAATAAATTTATTGTACCTAGTAGTAATGGAATGTGTAGTACATTCCATTATAAAAAAATGTACATTCGATTGTAAAAAACAAAATAAACGAAAATTACAGCTTTGCAATATGTTACTTTACGGTCAGTAAAAAAATTTAAGTTATACGAATGGTGTTGGTGATACAATATTGTATACAAATCAGTTATTTTGGTTAAAAACACTTCACATTCATGAAACAAAAAAGACGAACATTGGTTCAACGTAACACCGGTACAATTTTGTGAACATAATATTAGGGGCTTAGTGGTCGTTAAACATTAGTAATTTCTAAATAAAGTTCAATAGAAAAAGATGTCTCATTATCATATCATTTAACTGAAAAAAATCTTTAATCCTCTCAAACTACAATAATAATTAATTATAATTCTAAGATTAAAAAATCGACTGATCGTTCCCCTCTTTTTTCTTCTTAAAATATTTCCGACATAACAGTATTTTCTTTAAGGGAAAAAGGATTTTTTCTAAATTATTGAAATATTTGGGAATATTTTTCGAAAAGTAAAAACTCGTGCTTATTTTCATTTGCCATCAAATGAATTACTAAGTATTTCCTATGCTGAATTACAATTTACTATTTCGTTTTATGTCAATGTCATGGAACTGTTTTATTTAATGCGCCTCTAACTTAATTTAAATTGTTTTTCGTAACTGAACTTAACAACAAAAACCATTTGTTTACTTACTATATCAAATTTTAAAATTATTTTTATAGAGATTTTCCTTGTTACAAGAATTAGTAATGTTGGAATTATATTATTTTTTATAGGGTAGAAACAGACAAAAATGTATCGTCGATAATATTGTCGATAATATCGGGCTTTGACCTCTTAATTTAATAATATAAATATCGCGTAACTACTTTATGCTATTTTTATACTGTTAATATCTACAAAACTTATCAATGATTCTTTCAGGGTTCCCAATTTAACAATTAACGTCATATTTTTCCTCTGTCTGTCTGTCTTTCTCACATTTTAAACCCAGTTAAGTAAACTACAAAGACTTTTCTTTTAACTTGTATACAAATATCATGCTAATTAAATTAAAAGTATTATATTAAAGGGTATTTGTCTTTAAATATAATACGTATATCGAGAGAAGTCTTGAAGCGTACGCCCCATTCTTAGTTTAGTCATTTTATTCCACTCCAAGATTAATTATAGCAGTATTACAAGTATGTTTTTTTTGCTAATAATCATTATACAAAAACAAAACCGGCCAAGTTCGAGTCGGATTTACTCACGAAGAGTTCCATAGCATCAAACAATATTAAAGTTATAAGTTGTTATTCCCAAAGACAGAATGAAATACAAAGATATTGCTGCGGTCGATACCAAAAATATTCCACGTCTCAAAAACTACACATATCTTATTCAAATTAATTTTCATTGAAAGTTTATTTAATGTTCTACTACCTTAATTTTTTTCATAATTTTACACATATTAATTAAAAAGTTAGAGACGTGGGGGCACTTTATACCTTTGGAAAAGGACATTTCACCAACTATTAATTTAAATAATAAAGTCCTTTTCTATATCTTTTTTATTACCTATATAACGATATCCCATACACCGGTATGCCCTGGGGAAGTTTTCGACCCTCATGTATGAAGTGCCACCCCTAATGGAAGTTTTCGACCCTCAGTTACATATATAAAGTGCCACCCCCAATTAAATTTTCATTATTTCCTCTTACCTTGTGTAGCAGTCCATAGAAGACGACAATCCAAATTCCATCTATATAGTAATAACAGTCTCGAAGTAAAATGGCTGTGACATACGGACAGACAGACGAAAAGAGAAATAGACGGATACATGGGTCGAAAGAAATTATAAGGGCCAAATCAATAACATTAAATTATAAAGGTCCCGTTTTTGCCATTTGGCTACGGACCTCTGAAAAGCAGCTGTAATTTGTTTGTTATTTGTCTCCTTTATTTTGAAAAATGTCTCCAATATTATTCCATTATGAAATAAAATGATATGTATGTACAATATAATATATATATATATATATATATATATATATATATATATATATATATTGTACATACATACATATTTCAATTGAGAGCACTTTATAATAAATAAAAAAAATACTATTATTTTTCTCACTTACTAAGTTCCATTAAAGTAGAAGAAGACTATTTTGTAAAGGAAATGAACGCGGAAATATTGTTTGGTTTTGAGCCAAACTCCCGTTTTAACGGTCCCTTATACGGTTTGAAACATAGAAAAGATTAAAGATATTTATATTATTTTTCTCCATGAAAACAATAAATTTTTCAGAGACGTAAAATATATACATATTTCTTCTAATAATTTACAAAGTTAATAATATAAAAAATTATCAGTATTTTATATTTCTCTACAAGGTATGAGGAAATATTGTAGCATCCACACAATGATAGACAAATTATAGCTATTTAGGTGCTATAATTTGGTAGATCGGAATAAAAAATTTATTTCTTTGGATTTAAAAGAAATTGAAAAGGTATTATCACCCATATGGTTAAGTAGAAAAATATAGTTCGTCCACTCTTTATATCTGGACTTCTTTCAAAATTAATTGCCCATAATTTCACAAATTAGTAATTTTTATGCCAACCAATTTATATTATTTGTTATTTTGACACAGTAGCTTATGCCACATGCAAGATTGGGGCCTTTAATACAAGGATATAGAGATATATGAGGTAAAAGACATACAAAATGTTCACAATAATACAGTTTATTTTGGTGCTTTTAAATCGTAACATATAAATATATAAATTACAAAACGAGGTTAAATATTTTAATCTGGAGTGCTATTAAAAAAGCTGAACATAAAAAAACATCTATTAAGAAAATAACTATTGCAAAAAAGTTTAAAGAACAGAAACCAATGCAAAGTTACAGAGATACGATAGTTAAAAATATTTAACTCATGTTAAAACTATCAAAAAAATATTGAAAATCATCAATCAATTCTGTAGAAGAAATACTTGTGAATTTACAGCTAATTATTTCTAAACATTACAGTGTAATAAACTGTACACTTGAACGTCATTGACTATATGTCTATTCGAAAAGCGTTTTGTGGTCGCAGGTGTTTTTCATATGACAGTAAATACTGAGCTACACATAAAAGAAAACCTGATGCAAGAAAAGCAAAATTTTTGAAATGGTGTAGAATTATAGGAGAGGTGAGGAAAACCAAAACATTTTTAAAAAAATAGAATTTTCATCCTTTTAGTTATTTTTTTCATGACTAATATCAGTTGGCAGAGTTTTTCAATTCATGCTCTCGTACTCCTAATATCTAAATAAATTGAAAGTAATCACATAAATCCCATAATCCCTTTTTAATAAATGCTTTATTTTTGTAAAAGAAAGAAAAGGCCCTGGTTATGATAATTTTTATGAAATAAACTCTTTATCAAACCCTGACTTAACATAACACGAAGTGATTAACACTGCGCTCGAAATATTTGCAATTAATGTTTTATTTAATGCAAATTAAGGGTAATTTCTAAACATAAAAACAAGCACCAGTTTTGAATAGAAAACGGTTCATTACTTCAACATAAAGTAGGAAAACGTGCATAAACTAGCAGCTGAACAAAGCTTTGATTTACGCTAGGACCATTAAACATAAGTCTTTTATTACGTTTTCGTTCACAATTGAGCAAGTGCAACACGATTTAAAAGTAATAACATACATTCGTTATTTACCGATAATATGCTATTTAAAAACGCGCGGTATGAAAGTGTTTAAAATATATTAGAGTCATGATATTAAATTTGGATATATAAACATGTCAAATATACGTGTGGTACGTTCAGATTATTATCTGTTTCTAATGGATTATTGGACAAATATATATATATATATATATATATATATATATATATATATATATATATATATATATATATATGTATATACACACATATATGAGAAAACATTAGATATACTTAGAACTTGCGCTACCAATAATCCGCACACAAATTTTCACACAAAATATGATACTTCTACATCTTAGAATATACAGTAATCCAGAAGGCGCACACGCACAATTCTCATAGCGGTCGCCTGAAGCCAAAAATTACTAGCACAATATCACCACCACAATAATTTTATCCACCAACTCCGGGAAATCGACGTATATGAATATATATGCTTGATACAGTACGATACAAATTTGTGACGATTTATGTGGTGAGCTGTTTGGTTTATATGAAATATTTTTATGGCCGCCACGTTAAATTTCTAAAAGATTTTTCCAACCACAATCAATAGCTGAAGAATTTAGGTTAAAATTACCAAAACCTTTACATATTTTATTTAAATACATTATCATTAAATAGGTGTGTGCAAGTGTGCGTGTGTGTGCGTGTGCGTGCGTGCGTGTGCGTGCGTGCGTGTGCGTGCGTGCGTGCGCGGCAGTGTATACATTACACATTAATTTACTAAATTATTTTGGTACTTTTGTCAAAAATTTTTTTTTGTCTGTACAAAAAGAAAATTAGCTTAATGTCTTAAAGTAAAAAAAGAGGTTATTTAGCCCGTTATGAAAATTTGAAGATAGTCAGTCCCGTACTTAACAAATTCAAAAAGAGAAGAAACAGTTATTTTTATTCGTTAACGTTCAATTTCGTGATAAAATTTCTAATTATTTCTACATTTTTAGGAAATTAAAGGAGGCGAAAATTAATTAATGTCATATTTGTTTCTTTGGCGCATCTTTAAAATCCAACATATAATAGTTATATATATATACAAATATTCTAAAACTGAATATGACAACGAAAATTTCAAATGTTACACCAAATTTTCCACGACAACTACCAAATCCCGGTTTTTTAACAAATTACATTCTACATTTTTCAGTATAAAGGAATCAAGAAGTTTTAATTTGGGTAAACATTTTTTTAAGAAGTACCAACACAAACAAAAATGGCGCACTTTGGTTAATAATAATATACTTCCATATTTTAAAATTACATATTTAATTGAAAATTAATTACGTAATACCATTTACGTAGGTACATTTCATGTCCATGTGTTTCTTTTGCAGTCCAGTGATCTTTTTGCAGGTGAGAATAGCATAAGCCGGCATTTTAAGCGATATTGTCACATACAAACTACACGACCATTCAATTCTGTGCCTTAGATTACACTGACAGCCGCGTTTTGATACTACGCATTTCATGCGTAATTTTTGTGGACAAACCGTCGCATATATTTTCGCCTTCTTGAATGCTCATTATTCCACATGGTATTTTTAAGTTCCACATGGTATTTTTAAATGGTTTACATTCCGTCAGAGAAAGTATCAGACGATGTTGAATTATAAACTTTGAGGACTTCTCTGATGGCTACGAGCTTGTTCGTGAAGGTAGAAGCAATATTTAATACAGGAAATTTGTAACTTGAGTTGCTGCCGTCAGGGTCGATATAAACGATACCAGCTCCTCCTCTGTTACAGTTTGAATCTGAAGAACCATCAGCGTACACTGTAACCAATCTAGGAGTTACGAGCTTGGCAATTGTCTTCAGAACCTTTATCTTGATGATTTCCCGTGAATTATAGTTATCTTTTCAAATTGTAAGTCTGTCCTTCAGGCCATCTAGGAAGACACACTACTTTAAAATAAGAAATAAACACCACTGTCACATTAGTCGTAGAGAAGGGAAAAACATATATTTTACAATGGTTTCCGGCCCAAGTAGACATCAACGGAAATGAGCAGGCTGACTCTCTTGTCAAAGAAGCCAGAACCATAGATCCCACGCCATCGTCCACTACACTTGCCGACGAAAATGCTGTTGCAAAACAAAGGCTCTCATTTTGCCCAAGAAGAAAGTTCCCAACAGTTCAACTAAACTGCACACGAGAGATAACCTCCACAATCACAAGACTGAGAACTAGATACCTGAAAAGCATGAAAATCACGCCAGACGGAACAAGAAACTACTCCTCAGCTTGCTGACACCACCCATATATACAACTGGACCGTCAACATCTACTTTTCTGTGCAGAAATTGCATCGGCTCTCTTCAAAATCGACGTCAACTGGACTGAAAACATCCTATTTTCAGACAAGGCTAATGAAGTGAACAGAGCTGAGCTTTGGCCCCACCTGAAATCTTTTTTCTTTTTACGTCACTTTGTGCACAAGCCATAAACACGTCAACAACAATAACAGCAAGAAATGGTTTGCATACAAAATATGTAATATTTATTGACGTTTGTTGATAATAGTGAAGTTATATTTTATATATTTTATAGTCTGATTGTGTACCTAAAAAGGAAAAAAGGAACTCTTATAAAAATACACTTCTATTTATCTGTGGGTCACGCTGCATTAAATTTTTATTAAATATTCATATTAGAATTCGAGACGGAGTAAATAAAAGTCTCAAAATTATAAATTTTGAAATTTTAAATACCATGTGGGTAAGGCTTTTTTAAAGGTTTTCATGAGAAATATGAAAATATGTTTTCATTTTTAAAAATATACTCTTGAAAAAATGCCAGGATAGAGCAACTCCTCACACTCCCTTAAAAAATTGTACTAAAAGATTAAAGGAAATGTACAGCGATTACCGTAAATGTTATACGGAACTCTCATAATACTAGTTTAACTCATACTTGATAGATTAAAACTAACTTTTTTACAAACAGAATTCTTAAATTTTTTTTCAACAGTAAGTAATTTTGAAACTAATCTAGCCCTATATATTAAATAAAACTATAGAATAAGCTTATCTATATATTGAAGATAATAATGAAAAACATATTTAGGTAACATAATAAAAATATACAAAAATATTGCATTTCGAATATTTATATTCCCGTCTGTGCATTTGTTTGTAGAAACGTCAGGTAAAACGAAAATGGCGCACGATTGATCTATTTTCAACAAAATTTTTATAAGAACCTAATTGAACACTCAACTTGAAATAAAATTTAGTTTTTATTTTGTTACTATCCATTATAAATTAATGGAAATGAATGGAAATCCTATCCATTCTAATTGAAGATGAATTCATAAATCTAGTATAAAAACAACAAAAAAATACCAGGTTATTCGATGCGTAGTATTTACGTAAATGCATGAAGTATCCATAAAAATTAATCGAATAAATTATTGCCGTATACAATTTAGTCAAAATCTATTCGGTAGCTTTGGCGTGATTGAAAAACAAAGTAACACATAGACAGGCAGAGAAAATCTCAAAGCTGTTTTTTGGATCCTGCTATTATTCTACGCGCTAAATCAATACCTCTTTTCAAATTGTTTTTCATGTACAGAATTTACTCTGTCGTAATTTTATTATATGTATAGATTAATCCTAAAGCCATAGATCTGAAATGCCAATTGAAATAATTGTTCACATTCCATTTATTTTGAAAATATTTTTGTATGTCTTTCAGGATTAATTCAATCATCTCAACTGTCACCCTATGAATGGATAAAACTTAGCGTGTTTCATTCCATTTTATTACTATTATATCGTTATTTTTAAAATTAAAATAATAAAAATTTATATGTGCCAATATTTTCCTATTATTATCACATTAGCGTAAATCGTGATATTTCAAGAATTGATGATTACTAATATAGTTCTTCATATCTTGTTTTTAATCGACATGTAAATTTCGTAACGAAAATTAAACAATATAACGACACGGTAATAGTAAATTTTTAATATTTTAATACCTACTTACCCAAACCACTATTTAGTACCAAAGCGAAACGTTAACTAGATCGAATAATTGATAGTATGATCTACTCGTAATACCGCTAGGTGCATAACGAACCATGTTTCTTTTTATATAGACAATAACTGTATTTACTTATTGGTTTATAGGATAGCTTCTTTGCAGTTTTGAATATTCAGTGTTTGTCATCTTGAAGTCAGTTTCACTCTGTATAGTGTAAACAGAAAATGTTTTTGCAGAATTAACAGCTAATCAAGGCACCTCATTTTATAGGTACCATATCAGGTACGTCATTTTATAGGTACCATATACGCTTAAAATTTCGCTTTATTGCAATCAGTTCACTTAATTATAAAATATACGAATCTAATATTTTCAAAAACTCAGTCAGATTAGTATAACGACAAAAAAGAGATCAGCTGCTCGACGCGTGGTAATTACATAAATGTATAGTTTATCCATAAATATAAGTAGATGGCGTTACGTTTATTAGCCAGGGATAGAGAGCGGAGTGGTGCGGGGATTGTAGATATTTGAATACGAATTTGACTGCGGGCAGACTCATAAGGGCAAACGCCGTAGTCAGTCGTCTTCCGCACAATACAATTTTCAATGTTTATTTTATTTGTTTAATCATTTTGATGATCAGTCGTCTGGGGAACTTATTGCTACAGGAACAACTTCTTACAGTTAACCAGAGTTACAGTGCAATAAAAAAATGGGATAAGCATAAAGCCATACATTATAACACTATATAAAAGATAAAATAACTGAAACCAAAAAAGAGACCAAGGAAAACAAAAAAGGGATAGGCAGAAAGCCACACATTACAATATTTGAAGAAAAAATAATGAAAACAAAAAAGAGACCGAAGAAGAAAAAACAAAACAAAAATATAATTTGATATGTCTGATCGGGTTTGAGATATGGATTGAGGAGAAGGATGGGTAATAAAAGGAATTAAAGGAAGTGAGACATGAAAGGAAATAAAATTTTGAAACTAAAGTTAAGGAAGGCATGATTTTTTTGACAGATTTTTTTATACTTTTGAAAGCCAGAAGTGATGGTGAAAGTCGGATCTCAGTATTCAGTTTATTCCCTAATTTCGTAGCATGAATAGTGAACGAATACTCATAGAAAGACGTAGAATATTTGGGGATAAGGGGCGTGAGAAGTTTGCAGGAACGTAGACGATTATTATTATTATTATTAAAATTAATGAATATATAAAATATTGTATATATTTCTTCCATCTATTAAAATTATAGCCATATAAGACATTTCTATACCCAAAATATCAAATACCCAAAATAACACTTTTTACATAAAACGTTTTCTGAGAAAATCGGCTGTAGGCAAATAGACAAACAAGCTAGTATTCATTTAAGATTTAGTTTTTCCTGTGAGGTAGGAAACCCTGAAATCTGCAAATTAGACCATAGTACGATAGTTTCTAGACTATCATTAACCCTGTAACAGTAACAGTGACGCGAATTTAAACTTTATTTAGATAACCTTAATTATATTCAAAGAGAGGCAGTTGCATGTCATGTTATGTGACATTAATCCTGAGGCGACAGAATTTAAATATCAATTGAATAAAATATTAAAATTTAATTTGTTTTGGAGATATTTTTTTTGTTGTTCATAATTAATTTATTGATCTCAACTGTCACAATATGAATGGATATAAACCTATATGTATTGTATAATTTCATTTTTATTATATAGTTATTTTTGGAAAAAAAATGAAAAATACACACATCAATATTTTGTTACAATTATGGAATATCCGACGCATTAGCGTCAATCGTATTATTATAGAGAAAACTGATGATTGTCAGGAATTGTTTAATACATAAGAGTAGATGTTTTATAAACTACTATTTACAAAAATACTTTTATCAAAAAATTTAAAATCAGCGAAGAACTAAATAAATCTATTTTAAATTTGGGAACCCAAAACAGAGTTTTTTGCAGTCCACAGTTTTTTCGGCAGTCATTTAATATCATGCTCTGCTAAACGACTTGGTTAAACATCCAATAGCAATCCCAGAAAAAATCAACAAAGTTTATGCAAAGACCAAAATTCATATACTATCTGCCTTACTCTCGTAAACAAGGAAATTTTGTATCTGACTTTTTTTTTAATTTTTAAAATATCTTGATATCGAGAGAAAAACGTGATAAACATATTATCCATATTGATATATTCGCACCTGTCATCTTTTAATCACATAAATAGGAATGATAATATTTTTCATACATTGTTTATTAAATCCGAATCAAAATATATGAGATTACGGTTGCAAGCTCTATTGCCCTTTTGAAATCAATTAAACAACGGAAATAAAAGTTGAATATCAAGAAAGTTTGACACTTCTACAAAGGGAAAAGTATCATTTAAAAATTCTACTCATAAATAAATTATATAAGATTGAATTTTTCGTTTGTTATTTTTGAGTATTCAACTTCGAAATACTTATTCTCTACCTATTCGATTATTAAAATAAGTAAAAATATAAAAGAAAATAGCCTGTCTCTATGCAAACGGATTAAACTGGAAATTTCTGATATAAATCAAATAAAGTCTCGATAAAGTTACTAACATAAATCTCATACAAGTTATGCAAGTTGTAATAATCGTCATATCTCAAACAGTTCCGAAGTCATGCTGATGTTAATATTAGATTCCATGAATCATGTCTACACACTCTTACTTTTTGAAAGTTTGGTACCAATACATACGCATTATTAGAACATACTGTATAACTAATATAATAAATGTACTAACTAACTAACTAATATAGTATAGGTGAAATATACGTTCATACACAGTAAAGAACCACATAATTATTTTACTCTTTAATAAGATTCCAATATATATGTATATATATATATGTGTGTGTGTGTGTGTATGCGTGCGTGCGTAAGAGCGTGCGTGCGTGTGTGCATGTATGTGTGCGTGCGCGCGCGTGTGTGCGTGTGTGTGCATATGAGTACGTGTGTGCGCGCGCATGTGCGTGAGTGCGTGCGTGCGTGTGTACGAGCGTGTGTGCGTGGAGGCGAGCGTGTGTGTGTGTATTAGGCAATATACACATTTTTGATTATGTCTAGTAGGGCACCTATTGTTCAGTGGCAGAACCCCTGATTATAAAATGCTTTTTTTATGAAATTTCGTAGGATATCGTATATAGCATACTAGCCAAAACGTTAACTATGTTCATTCATATTTAATTTCGTTTTTTTATCAAATAGGCTTGCTAAACCAATCCAAGTGTTCGCGCAAACGAAGTTGAAGGCAGAGCTAATAAATTAATGAACAAACAAAGGCGCAATGTCATTCACTAATGTTTTTAAATAGCTTTTTTGTTTATTTAATTTTTATCGACTGTTATTTATAGATTCTTTCTAAATTCATATCGATAAACAGGATGGAGTACAGTGAACCATTTGCGCTCGTGAACCCTCATATGCGTATATAGACAGAAACTATATCTGCGTGGTAAGACCAACATATATAATACAACAAGAACTAATCGACGATGATAACACAAAAAATATAGGTTTCTGAATTATTAAGTGAACGACGGGAAGATAATTCCTGGAAAACATACTTTAGGTGGTGAATGGGATAAAAAAAGTATCATCAAATAGGCCATTGTCTTGTCACTAAATTTTGTATTATTATAACTATATTATTATGTTCAAAGATATTCAATAACGGTCATATTTTTCAAATATTCTTATTTCATTCATTTCAAAAGCTTTAAATTACACATGGATTTTGTTAAAATGACATGATCTTAAACGTTAGAAAGTTAGCGACCCATACTCATCAAAAATGTGAAGTAAACACCGTTGGCAGAGATTTCATGATGTGAGACGTCAATTTAGCGTAATACATCGTGAGTTCTTCCTCGTAAATAGCATGCTGATTAGATGGCTCATATTACGATTACATATATGCATTTTCTACTCTTATGGCTCATATTACGATTACATATATGATTAGATGGCTCATATTACGATTACATATATGCATTTTCTACTCTTATGGCTCATATTACGATTACATATATGATTAGATGGCTCATATTACGATTACATATATGCATTTTCTACTCTTACTTTCACGTGTAATTTAGTCAGCAGAATCAACCTACGTAAATAGTAAGGATTTCCTCATACAAATATTTTAGCAATATCGATTAATCTTCTGTTTGTGACATTAATCGACGTGGAGTCAAAGTTATATCTACAAAATCAATTGTAGAAATATGTTGAAGAATATCTTGAACACCTACACATTACATATTAAAATATATTAAAATTAGCTTTAGTAGTAGATTAAAATACTTTAAAACAGTAGCCTCCATTTCAATCATTTTGATGGAGAGGCGGCTTGTATGAAGGAATGCTCTTAATACTAGGGATAAACTCAGTATTACGATTTACTCTGACTAATGGAATGCCAACGGCCATTTTGAATTCGTAAAATGAAACGAGTCTAAATCGTTAAGAATAACGAATACGCTTTAAGCTATGGCGTGTAAGCTGTTAAGCCGACGTACAGTCATAGCTGGCGATACAATTATTTTCACTAATGCCCGGTCGCTGACGCACATAGCAATCTACGTGAACGGTTGAATTTTTCGAAAAATGTTAAAGTTACGTGATCGCTTTTCGCGACGTGATTCCGCATATGAATCAGTTATTGTGATTTGAGCTCGTTTGCCTACGATAAATAAGGGGTCAACGCCTTTTACAATTTATATTATAAATGAAAGGACTCATTTTTTTAAATCCTTATCACGTAAAATTATAGCAAATATTTGATCTCATATAAAAATTACTTTTTTAATTTAGTACCTTTTTATAATTATAATTCTTTATAATATTATAATTATTTTAGTTTACATCACCATATAACTCTCTTGATATTAAATCGTATTCATACAATAAAAATTAGGCAAGCCTAAGTCGGAATACAGATATTAGATGAAAAACTTCAGCGCGACTATATGAAATATAAGAATTTCATCGAGTACATGTTCTTATTGCAAAGTAACGCCTCAACTTTGGAATACTCCCGCCAAGTCAATTCATGCTCAGCATCGAACATTCAGCTGTTTTTGGATTTCTCATTTTTCAATCCTACTTTCCATTAATTTCTCCAAAATTCGTCTGGTCATTTTCAGCATTTGGTATTTTTTGGAAATTTTGCCGTGCAGTTCGAACGGTGATATAAAAATAGGTATTAAATATCTACACGTTTTTGAATGGTAGTTGATAAAGCGTAAAAATATCAAACAAATGATATCTCAAATATTATAATCGCACAATGAAAGCTGGAGCTATATTAAATTAATTCGACGCTGCGCAATTTTGACATCTCAATTTTGGGTCACAATAGTATCAGTCAATGCAATATCAATACGTAAATAAAACATTTTATTATTAACACTTTTTTAATGCAATATCGCGTATCTCATCATGTGTCTATCATTCATTATTTTAAAATTATTAAATTTATAATATTAAATGTTATTTGTGAGACTTATGATTTAATCTTGGCACACCAGTTTCGGAACGCAATAGACATTTAACGTTAAAACATTTTGAAAATATTGCTGTCACTTTATATCAAGCATACAAAAGGACGTTATTTTAAGAAATATCTGTGTGAAGTTCCTGTTTTTTAAATCTTTTAAATAAATTAGTATGTGTTGTTCGCCTAGTTATAAAACTAGGCGAACAACATTAGTAACAGGTCTTAGATTTCAAGGGAGAAGGAAGGAGGGATAAGTCCTATTAATATTACCTGGCATACAGGAGTAAGTCATATAGTGCATTAAGGCACTTATTTTCTGGTAAATACACAGATCGCACGGTCTATATAATAAATACCTGTTATTTCTTGAAACTTTTTACAGAAAATTACGTCACATGAAAGTTATGGCCGTGATATTTTAAAGCACACCTCACCAATAGAAGAACAGTAAAATTTTGCATTGGTAAATAACACATATCGAAAGAATCTGGTGTAATTATCTTGGTTTTATAGACATTTGCTATACGTTAAACCACGGAATATTTTATAAATATAAAAAATCTTTCAATAAATAGACTGAACAATTATTTTGAAATGTTTTTTTAATTTCAAGCTATGTTGGAGACCTATTCTGAATGTGATTATTTAATAAAAAATAATGATTAAGAAATTTATTTCTTGCAATAAAAAAAGTAAAAAGCGTAAAATTAAATATGACAGAATATTACTAACTCTAAGAAAAGATGTAACCCTCTGATTCTAAAATAAATAGTAGAAATAAATAGTAAACTGCACTTTAAGTATTTGGATGGCAATATCAGGGCAGACAAATAACACATTAATTTTTTTACCTATGTAAATCGTTTGTAATATTAATTAAGAGTTCGAATTATAAAAATCATTTTTTTAAAATTCTGTTTAAGATAATTCATAAAACCTATTTGCCGTTCCGTCTCCGAAAGTGAAAAATTAGAATTATGAAAAAAGCAATGTTCCCAGAAATTTTCCAAAAGTTAACCGGAAAATTTTAACGATTACTTATTTTCTAATTATTGACAATTTTACGACATTCTTACGTCGGTGAAAAAAATTCATTGAATACATATGAAAAATTATGTCATTTATGTCATTATTATTTATAATATAATGCAAACACTATTCAACATTAAGTGTTTATATACATCTGAGCGTGGGAAAATTTCGTAATGCGAGTTTTCCTCATACTAAGTAGGTACTCATACCAAATATCCCTCTTTCAGGATATTTATTCAGAAAAAAAATGAACCGTTGACAATCTTTTTTAATAGTGCGATATAAAACTACCCAATGTATTTTAATTACAAATTCAGTATAATTTAGTCACTGTTCTATGTGAAATAATTATGAAATACTGGATTTAAAAATGCAATATTGTAATAATTGCATATAAATATCTGTAAATATTTGCATATAAATATTTAGTATCACTCATGTGTTTAAAAATATTTCATGATAAAAAGCTGCTCCCTACGAAAAGATTTGAAAATAATTTTATTAATTTTGGTGATGGATGGCCACTTTTTTAACTTTAATCGATTAAAAGTACTTATTTATTTAAAATATGTATTTTTTTACTTTTATTTCATTTTTTTCTCTAAAATCCTAAATTTACAACATAGCTTATATTTTATTTAAATACAATATTTTTTAATGAAGCTTTAATTCTTTTAAATTGAAAAGTTGACTTATAAAAGCAGGTGGTTAATTTGGAACCATTAGATCTAATTAAAAATATAGGTTCTAATTAATGAGATGTGAATTCAATTATCATCTCTTTATAATATTATATATGAATTGCAGAAAAAAATATTAAAAAGTTATCAACTCCTTAGTGATTGACGGCAAAAATTAAGATTTTGCTCAATATAATTAATAACTATGATATTTAGAGCCATTTTCATTTAAATATTAAATTGTCATATGTCATATGTTATATATATATATATATATATATATATATATATATATATTTAAATATGTTATATATACATATATATATATATATATATATATATATATATATATATATATATAATATTTTCTGTTGCGTGAATACGAAATCCATGATATTGGACAGACTGGGTCAGTACTCCGTGCTGCACAGTAATAATATCTTCAGATAATTTGGCGTGTGCTCTTCGAACATAAAATTTAATAGCTGAAGACCTTGCTTTGTAATAGATATAAGGTAATTATATATTTCATGTAGTTTTTCATGATGAATAATAAATGTTAAATACAATTAAGATTTTAAAAACAATTTCGTTTAATAGAAAATATGTAGGTAATGTGGTCAACAAAACATTAATTGTGAGAAACTAAATTTAAAATTGTAAAAGCAAAATCACTGAAAGTTGTTTATTATAACTCTTAATACTACCAATTTCTAATCGTTTAGCCTTCATTAATTCGTTTAGCCTTGTTTTCTTTGTGTTTGTAATTTCTTCATTATTTAATAAGTCGTCTTATTCTTGACACGTAAATAGTATCCACCAGACTATACAAACGTTTGACTCATTACAGGGTTTATAAAATGGTCTTAATTTCTCATTTAAAAATATTATGTTTCAAACTTTTAATAAACAGATAATATAGTGTTTTGCACGGAAATATTGAATCGACAATAACACTTGTACATTACATAAGTTCAAACTGTTTGTATTCGTTACTCTTTTACAACGACTTATTTTTAAAGGTCTCACGCTTGGAATCCCTTTAAACTGAATTCCGAAAAGACGTAATTCTACAATTTAATTAAACTTCAAAAGCCTATGTGTAAATTCCTCTAAAAAGACGCCTCTCGAAACCGCAAAATTCACTTGACCCCTTTATCGCATAAAATAATTGCTACCCCATTCCGAGTTCCCCATTCCTAATCTCTAAACTCCATCGATCGAGAACAATATAAACTAATAATGACGATAATGAATATTGAACGCAAATAAAGCTCCGAATAAAAGCTCTCTTGGATAAATATAAATCTCTGTTATCGCATCAAATCTAACTCTGTTCTTTGCAAGCGAACCGGACTGTTTATCGCTTTGGCCCGACGTCTTTATCCATGCACGTCTCTCGTCTGAAGCCGTCTCTTGTTTACGGTGATGGATAGCGACTTTTAAAAGCTTTTCGTTTTTCCTCAACGTCTGTGGAAAATAGCGTTTCCCCTTTCGCAAGTGCCCGTTCAGATAGATGCTTGGATAACGGGCTAGTTAGCAATAGTAGTAGTTGCGTTTTGTTGTCGGTATGTGGGAAATGGGGTGATGGTTTGTAACAGTCTGCCTGTGTAAAGTCAAGTCGCCTTCGTGATAAGTGTGGACACTTGTTTTACTAGTTGAATTTTTTGTTTGTTTTTTTTTGCTGTTTTCGACAGTTCTTCTCTACGGAAAAATGTTATTGTATATACTAAAGTTCTATTAGATACATATATACTCGTAGTTGAGTACATATTTATTAAGTAGGTTTTTATATTAAAATTTATATATAAATGATATTTTAATGCTTTATTGTTCAATTATAATCGTGGTATTTCAGTAAAAAATTTATTATCTAAAATTTTAGTAGGATATGTTAAGGGAAATGTGATAAAAAATTTCTTTTATTTATGCCTTTAAATCTAGTATATTGTTTCGAATAATAGGTTGATCATAATTTCAAATTATCGAAAGATAAAGTTTAATGAGATAAATGAAGAAAATACATAATATATTCAAATTATAATAATGGAGCATATCGCTACCATCAGATATGCTTATGTTAAAAATATTGATTAAAGTAATAAATTACGCCAAACATAATTGAGAAAGTTTATTTGAATTATATTTTTAGGCATTAAGGAAAATGTGTTTACAATTTAATAAAAGAAATTTGATGCTTGTGATCCTATATCACTCTACGATAAAAATAAAAATAAGTCAGTAAAAATAAAATACACGCAAACATAAACAACATTTTGTAGTGTTTTCTTTCCAAATAACTTACGTTCATAAAAAAACAACTATGTTTGATTTCGAATGTTTCAAAAATACGTTTTAATTAAAAGTATTTTCTAAAAAAAAAATTATTGGCTAACTTGCGAAAATTCTTGATCAGCTGAACATTACAAATAATAATATTTTGTTATAATAGTATTGCATAGCCAAGTTAGGCAGCATATTTCAATGACTTATATAATATTAAAAATTATCAAAATTAAAAGTATTTTGAACAAGAAACACCTTGATAACAGCAACGTGTACCCACAGCTAAAAAATCATTTAACAAAAGTCAAATTTAAAAAGACGAAAATTATTTAAAATTTTTAACAAGAAGCTAATTCACAATTAAATGAAACTACGTGATGTAGTATTATTTATACTTTCTTTAATTTCTTTACCATGACCTAGGTTTCGTTGTATTACAACATCTTCAGGTGGGATATTAGCAAAGATGCACCTAAAGTAATACAACGAAACCTAGGTCGTGGTAAAGAAATTAAAGAAAGTAGAAATAATACTACATCACGTAGTTTCATTTAATTGTGAATAATGAATTTCTATAAAACTAACGCCAAATATATTCTATATTCAAGAAGCTTATTCTTAATCTTTTAAAATATATCTATCTATTTCAATTTATCTTTCCAAGTGTTAAATGAAAAAAAAATTGAAAATATTTACACAGGTATGTCGGATAATTGTTTACACAAATTTATTACGAAATAATTGTCCTTATCGTTAAAATTTTATTATTTTTTTGTTAATCTTTATGCAAATCTTCACAATAGAAAGCTGTTATGCAACATAATATTTTGATAAAAATTATGTTAATATATGTCATTTGACTACTGACAAGGTTGTTTATATCTCAAATATCTTTAATGTTCGTTTAAACAAAGGACGTTAATCATAAAAATATATTTCGCTGGTTTTCTAAATCCACTGGAGAGCCAATGATAAACGAATTAAAGGAGACTGTTAATTGAACACAGGCTTCCAGTCTTTGGCATCACACGACGGACTCCCGGGTTCGATTCACGGCCGCTAATCGTCAAGGACATAAGTCATTATAGGACCTCATGACTTGTAGTCGAGCTGTGCAAAAACTCACGTCGATCTGTCATGTGGTTCATTGTGGCATGAAAAGACGACAAACACACACACTTTCGAATATATGTTAATTAGGATAAATAAAATATATATCTCTCTAAATTTTACATCAAAGGGAATGATTATGTTGCTATTTTTGGAAACATTTTAATAAGTTACGTCAATCCCTGGCTCTGTTGCGACGTAGTTTTTTATTCCGTTTTTAATTTTTAAGTTTCAAAGAAGAATTTTCTCAAAAAATGAAATTTTCTGAGATGAAAAACAATCTACGTCATTTTCCGGCCCGCCAACTACGTCTGTGCAGAAAACTATGTTAATAAATTGCTCTTTCAGGCCGTAAAAAAAAAACCAATAAAAACATTTTTACATTTGTTATTTGAGTTAGGATGAGCTTTTCCGAGAAACGAAGTAGTCTATGTTATTTCCCGGCCCACTTTCTACCCCTTTGCTAAAGCGCATCAATAGGTTATTTCATTGCAACGTGAAATGAGAACAAATAAACACATTTTTGTATTTATAATATTAGTTAGAATTAATCATAAATTAACATTCTCGCTTACTGATCAATATTTTAAAACCTATGAAGTGTCACAACGAAACTAAAATTGGTTTTGAAGCTTATAATAAATGAAGGAATAAATAAAATATTTTCCAGGCAGTTTTAAATAAGTAAGTCGCTTAAACAAATTTATTTATTTGAAACTCGTTTATTTTAATTATTTTTATATTATCAATAACTTGCATAGGAAGCAATACATTTAAAGTTGCAATACGCTTGGTGATAGTGACTTTCAGTGAGTCTCTTGTACAATGAAAGCTGACAGATACCAAAGTAATGTTAAGAGTGTAATATTGAAAAGGCAAGATCATATTGTTTATTTGTTCGTTTCTTCCACTTTCACATCTCAACTGTTTAATTGATCGTAATAAAACGTTTCTCATATTATATATGCAAGCATAGACATCATTGCTTGCACGCAATCCATCACTATATTTGAAATTATGAAGACGGTATAATGGATATAAACACAGAATACATTTTATCCTGGAATTTTTTGCGCTGAAGCGATGCCATTAACTATATCTATTGGAAAATATATTCCAATTGGTTAAAAAACTATGCTGGCAAAGCCATTAATAGGTTACTTAAATTAAATTCAAATTTAAGTTCAAATTAAAACATAAATATCGTACAATTAAAAGACTGAAATATTTACCTGCTTTTATCAAATTCTCATTCAACCTTAAATCTCGCACATTTCAAAAACTGTAAATTTTAATCACTGTTATCAAATTGAAATTCCAGCTTAAATTTCGTGTCGTTGAAAAACCGTAAATTAATAAAATGAAATAAAATCTTCGCATTTACCAAATTCGAACCTAAATATCTCAAATTAAAAATTTGGCAGTTTTACCAAATTTAAAGTCAAATTTAAACGTTACACCTCCAAAAGCCACAAATTTTAACTGCTTTTACCAAATTAAAATTCAAGCTTAAATCTCATAACCCTCAGGGCAGCAAGTTTAAACTGCTTTTATCAAATTCGAATATAAGCTTAAATCTTCAATCGTTCAAAGATCGTTATTTTAATTCCTTCTAACAAATTCAAACTTAAATATCACAACCTTAAAAGTTAACTGTTTTATCAGATTCAATTTCCAACTTGTATCTCACACCCTTTAAAACCGCAAATTTTACAAATAGCTAACTGCGGTTATTATTGCCTTTACTAGCGCGTACGGTTAAATGATCTATTTTTATAATAATTAATTCACAATTTAAGTATAATATGTGGAATTAAAAAGTGTTTACATGTCCATAATGTACACTGGTAATTTTTTGTCATTACGTGATATGATAACACTTTTTCTGCTGTTATTTTCATCTTTCTTTCTTACCTCTTTTCTAAAATCAGTACTTAATTTGTAAAGTTTTTCCAAGTAATCAATAACGACTCGGTCTGACCATAAAAAGAAATAAGTTTTTTTAGCTATATTTTATATCCATTAACACGCTAAATATAATAATATTATGGGTGTTTAAATTTTTATAAATATAAAGTCTCAAAAGAAAAGTTATTTTTTTTATCTATTCTTCAAATAACAATAAAATATTACAGACTATTGATAGACAATTACATTTTGTCAATTGATTAAGAATATTCCATTAATTCCAGACGTAAATTTAAATTTAGCGAGTGAAAGACAAATATTTTTTCCGACGAAATATATATACTGGAGTATTTATTATGGAATGGCATGAAATTATTAGTTGTATTACCTCAGTACAAAGTAAGCTTAGTTTTCATTAACCTTATAAAGTAAGCCACTGTACGTCAATTTGACGTATGTCTTTTTTCGAAATCTCTTAACTGGACCATTATAAACTAATCATTGAAAGAGATTATAACCTTCGAGGTAGCAATATGACACATGACACTCGAATCACGAAAAAACAAATAACTTTATCACGGAAATAATATTTTATTATTACCTCCACTGAGTTTTCCGTTTACTGAGCATCGTTGTCATGTAAAACGTTAGAGGCCGCGTCTGGGGACGTTTTATGTGAAAATGCAAATTGTCTTCAGTGCTCCTCAGGCGATACTCAGCGGTAAAGTTTTTTATTCGCTGTGAATATAATGGGTCAAGAATATCATCCGGTTTAGTACAGAATAACTCTCTTTTTAGCTAGGTCCGGCACGGAAGCTGTATGATATTACTATATAATCATTATTTTCATAATTTACTACAGTAATTCTTGTTCATTTTGAGTAAAAAAGGTGTAATTTTTGGGTGAAGGTATAAAATTAAATGTGCCTGATCATTATCGATATATTTAATTTGGCGAATCGATATTGAACGAATTAATGGACTTTGAATATGAGACCATTTTCGGCGCAACATCCTTTAAAATTTTACAGCTTTAAATTATAAAAAAAATGATTAAAATTCATCTCTCCAATAACCTGGAGATCTACCTGGACCTGGATTCTATTAAATACTGCCCGTTCAATGCGGTTCGATAACAAAACTGACATTTAATTATTTTGTTATGTTATGAAGTTAACTTTAATTTAGATATTTTCAACCATTTGCAACTAATTTTCGAAATCGTGCAATGAAAATGAACTTTGTACAAATTCCATATTAAACTTAAAAAAGTCAGATCAGGCGCAGTAATCACGACAATAACATATCTTGTTTCCCTCGCTCCTCGCCTTCTTCCCCGGTCCTTTGCTAGCTCAATAAGATGTTATGATCTTTGTATCGGTTAAAGTTCGAGTTTATTAATATTTAAAATTCATAATCTTCCCAGTTACCATATCTAACATGTTTTGTGACTATATTAGTTAATTTCATGTTTAAAAAAACCTGTTAAACAGTTAGTGAGTGGAAATCGTACTATGAAGGCTCCGTACCATTTTAGATATTTTTATTATATTCTTATGAAATTATTTGAAAAATCAAACATTTTTAGAACGAATATACATTGCCTAACATACCTTTGACAGGCACATATTTAAAAAAAAATTATTTGACAGAATTACAAATTGAAGATTTTCCGATTTGTTATATTACTTATACTTTCAAATGTTGCTTTTTGCCCAATTTCATGATTCTAAGTATATAGGAAGTTAATAGTTTATTCTGATTTATTTGCGAATATCGAAATACACCGCATAAATAGCTGGAACAAAAACATATTGCCTACTATGTCTTTCGTCAGCGCATATTTAAAAAAATTGCTTCTTATCAAGTTTCATGACGCTGGGTCAATGGGAAGTACTCTATGGGCTTTCCTTTATTGAAAATAGTAAAAAAGTGCGGAATGAATGGCCGTATTTTTAGGGATTTTTTATTGCGTTGACTCAGAAGCTTGATTTTTTCTCAGCTCCATGGAACTGTATAACTAAGAATTTGGTATTAAAAAAGGGTCTTTACGGGCAGACAGATAAATATAGGAACAACGAAGTGGTATTGAGGTACAGAACGTAAAAGCGAGAGTTGTTCACATTATATAGGCCGCATCATGGACGATCGACTAGCAAGCTCAGGGTGATAGAGAACCTACATGCACCTTCATTTAACCCGACATACGTATATTGAAATTCTACCAATGATAACCAAATTAACATAATAGCTAAAGGCGTTTTCATGCTACTCTAATTTAGATCTTTACGCCGCGCTAATTTACAACAATCACGGTTATGTTCTCATATGTTACACAACAAACACGGACAGATATCTTATATCCGTTGTATTATTAGTCTCATAGTTATTAGCAATTGAAATCTGTACATATTTTGTAATAAAAAACTCTACCGGCTGTCATACACTTAATGGAGCGAATAGGTGTTTTCAAGCCAATACGTGATTTAAGTATGAAACTGATGAAAAAGGTTTGAAATCCCTTAAAGAGTAAGCATGTGATGCGCCCTAAGACTTTACAAAAAAAGAAACGATTCCCCCCGATCATAACACTGTAACATGAACGAACTCGTACTTATCTCAAAAGAAGATTAATAGCGCCCATCGATAATTTAATATAATATCCTATAAGCAATATTTTACGAGATAATCGAAAAGTTAGTCCGAAAAATGCAAGATTATCACCCATCTACTACGGCCCACGACGGGCTACGGCGCTGAACCTTCCGCCGTAGCCCCCGCTACGACGTTAACAATTTATTGGGGCGTAGGCAATAACGGCCTAAGTCAAAACCTTAGGCTGCCTTGCCACCTGCGGCTCCTACTTCGATATTACCGTGTAATTCCTTATTGGAAAATTCAGTAATGTATTGCTTGAGGGTCTTTAATTATATGTATTCACAGCAATGTCTGCAAAATGGTGTGGGTATTTAACAATACCTTTAAATATATAATACGTAGATGGCACTTTACGGATCGAGATAAGCGGACTATTGGCACTTTAATAGATATATATTATTATTAAGGAATTTTGGTGAACCTTGTTTTTAAGCTTTTAAGTAGTGTTATGTAGGTGTTGGTCGTCCAAGGCTGTTTTGTCTTTAACAAGTATTTGGTTTGTATAATATGAATAAATTTATATATTCTATAAGTCACTAAATTTCTTCGTAATGCAAACACTTAATTCCATTTCAATATAAAATTTCTTCATTTATTTGTATTTTTTTCGGTAACTCAGAAGAAAAAAACAGAATTCTTCGCAGATTACTCTCAACAGACGCATTGTTGGTCATAGCAATTTTTTCAGTGACTTTTGGATATAGTATAATTTGTTGAGCATAGTTACAAAGTATATTCATCCCCATATATCTCAATTGTGAACGCACAAAAATAATTTTATGGAAATATTATAGGGCCTAATTAAATTTTCATTTATATTTACTATAGTATTGATTTTTTTCTATCAAGAGAAAGGGTCATATGTAAAGGATACTGAAACTATTATTTTAAAATATTATTTGAGGTAGATTTAGAGATTTTAATAAACTTTTTAGATATTTTGTTTCTCCCCTTCTTCAAATCACCATAGCTGCAAAATGAAAGTTATGTAAATTAAAGCGTTACTAAAAGTGTACCAAAAGCTTATCCTAAAGCTATGGCAAAGATTTTAAGTACATTTTCAGAAATTTACAATATTGTTATGAATGTTAAAGATATATGCAGAAAGTATACACGTCTTCCATCAAAACACTGTGAAGCTGCTAGAATGATGAAATTAGCATTACTAAAGGCTTACAAGAACAAAACTATAGACTGTTACAAAACTATAGCGACAATTTAAAAAAAAAATTCAGAAATTTACCATAGTTTTCACGTCAGAAAAGTACGCTAGCCATTATATAATGCAGAGCGGAATATATTGTGAATGTCATAAGTGTCCCTGTGTCTACGAAATCCTTGAAGTGTTAGTTCTACTAGTACTTAACAGAAAAACAAATATAGGATACAACACAACAAGAGAAAATAAAAACACTCAATGGTTGAGAATAATAATATGGAATAATATAACTATAAATATTGCACCATAATTCACCCAAATATTTCCCGATATTAAGTTTAAAATGTTGAATCGAATAATAGAACAAGATAAAGCACAATAGCGTTCCTATTACCGAGCTAGCCATAGAGATGGGCGGAAGTCTATATAGTAATGGGCGTAGGAGTCAAAAGTGACACTGAAATAGAGAAAATGAAAAATGTAAGCTCCTTAAAAATTGTATTTAAATCGTGAATCAGACAAATGAGCTAGCTTTCATTATTTTTTAAGAAAGTCAGGTCATTTTTTCCAATAGAGCGTAAATGCTATTTCCCCACCACTCAGAACCAGCAAGCTGAAATAAAATGCATCTTGTCACTCGCTATATGCTCCATGCAGAAACGAAACGTATTAATCCATGAAATTGAAGGTATCATCAAAAATCTCCGTAAAACAGGAGAAGAGCGTAAAAGGTATTCACTTTGATAACAATTGTCTGTTATTGTTCTGTATGATCAATTTAAGTAATGGCTACATATTAGGAGGTGCAATCGGCATTGACTATTTTTTGTAATAACTTCTAAAAAGTTTATTATATGCTTCGGTCAATTTTTATTTTCATTTTTATATCTCATTAATTTTTTTTTATGTAAAATATTGGATATATATGCCCATTTAGGAAGATAAACTTTTGTTTTTCGTTATAATTTCAAAATATTGTTTATCATTTGTGGCCATGAATTGTTTGTCTTTATACTCTAAAACACCAGCTTTTCAAAACTCTCTTCTACTTCTGTAAGACCAGTCTCATTTTCGCCAGTCCCATTTAGAACGCGAGCTATCGAGGATTACAATTTGATGTTGATACTTTACTTGCACGCTGTGTAGAAAACAATGGTTGCCTTCATGTTTAGGCACAACATTCTAATACAAAAACCAGTCAAATATGATTATGAGTGCTGCGAGTGTTTTATATTTATTTAAGTACTTATTCACATTGAAGAGTATACATTATTTGTTCGAATCTATTCAAAAATATTAATTTTTCCTGACTTAAATATATTGCGTGCGATACTTTCCATAGGCCTGAAAACAAAGTGCATATTTTAAAAATCATGAGATCTAGGATATTTGTTACAGTTTCCCTGTTATTTTCTAGTCGTATTTTACCAACCCTTGTTTTTTCATGATTTTTGGTTCTTTTTTGGTGTTTTCAAATTGTTTTTATCTTTCTAAATAACAATTTAAAATGAATTAAAAATTGTATTTCTATTTATCATAACATGCCATTTTAAATCCCTTACCCTTCTTGATATAGGAAATTTTGTAGAAATTCATATTTCCCTTCATAGTTCCCTTATTAATTCTTATATGAATTATTTTAAGAATTTATCCAGTGGAAAATATGTAGGTTAATAAGCTATATTGCTGTGATATACTTTGAAGTTTCTACGTCGTACGTTTTCTCATAAAATCGGCTGTGACACAGGGACAGACATACATGTAAATGATCTCATATTGGTTCCGTTTTTTCTTTTGAGATATGAAACCTTTCAAAATAACACCAGTCTCAACACAAATGGATTGCCAAGGTTATAATTTAATATTTTGTCTAACCGAAAGGTCAGATGCAATTTTCTCCTCAGTTGCAAGTATTACATACTTATCATGCCCAAAATGAAAAGCGGAAAATATAAAGTGATTAAAGCATCCATAAATTTTAAAATTTTCAAATAAATACAGTTTATTCTGTATTTTCTTCACAGAATATAAGTCACTTCATATGCACGACATGAAGAAAAATCACTGAGTTCATTTTCAATTTACTACAAACGGAATCCTTAAAAAGTTACAAACAATAGCGCAAAGCAATCTTTAATACAGTTGATACAAATTTAAAAAGAAATTACATCATATAGACCGTTTAATGTTATTAAAAGTTTCTAATTTAATATATCAAAGATTTCTAAACATGGTTTAGCATTGTGTTCAATTACAGTTCCTAAAATAAGTTAAATAAATTGTGAATACGGAATTTTCACTCAAAATTTCGGTCAATTACACTAAAATTTTTAGGGTTCTATGTCAAACTAGAAACCCTTCTAATTTTGCCTTGTTCATCTGTACGTCTGTATAACTGTCTTACTTACAGGCTATTAATATTATAAGGCCGGTTTTACATATTTATAAAATTGAGGAATAAAATCTTTTACCATTAATTATACAGTATATTCTTTTATCTTAAACAGTTTTTAAGTTAAATCCTCTATAAATATGGAGATGATTTTTTTTGATAGCATGCCCTATTTTGTAGTGTATTTTTAAATCGGTTATTAAAAATATTGAAAATTTCACGAAGAATTTTTCGATACAGAGATCCGTTTACGAAACATTAAATTTTTAATGTGTATGGAACCGTCGATGCCCGAATTATATCTATGTTTAATAAATATTTTAATGTGAAATTATTTAATTTCATCGTCAGAACGGGATATGATTAAAACTTACTGCTACATTGTGCATTGTCTCGTGTTTAATAAGTCGATTTAAAAATATATAATTCATTTATAATACAAGTAAAGTTATTCATAGAGACTTTAAAGCTTTTATAAGTACTTATATAAATATAGACTTATGTTATCACATTTACAATTGCCTACTTTAAGTTTAATTCAGAATATGTAACATATATTATGTGATGCAAGATCCAATGTGCTGAATTTCCTCACTTTAATAAATACAGCATTGCCAGTTGAATTATGGTCCAAAACTTGTAACCATTTCATATTTATGCATATGGGACTTTCATACGTAAAAAGAAAAGTTATAGATTGTGAATAAGTTAAAAAAAAAGAAGATTTCATTACGAAGAAAAAAGAGTTCATTACGAATTTAGAAATGTGTGATATAACGTTTAGAATAGTTCGAATTGTATATGTAGTTTGAATCTGAAAAAGATGCACCTAACTCATATTTACACTGAAGGACAGAAATATGAGTGGAAACAATAAGATCCCTAAACTTGCAATAAATATTCTTAGAGAGGATAACATTTTCAGGATTTTGTAATGCAAACTATCAGTATCGTCTGATTTGTTTACTCATCTCTACCTCCAATCGTTTTTCTATAATTGTTGAAAAATAATATTTATGAAAATATATCGTAACACTTTCCCACGAACATATCAAAAAGGAATGTTACAAAATGTTTGCGGCCCACGCTTTCGAATCGAGGGGCGGTATATAGTTTACATGCCGTTTTTTCACACGCATTGCTCTCCTTTTCACGTTACGGAATATTTCCCCGTAGGAGAAGGTAAAACGTAAAAAAGGGAACGGTAGCCGTATTGCCGGTTCCGGAAGTCGATATGGTTATTTTCTTTTCAATCGATGACATCAAATTTATAAAACTACGTGAAACTTCCTCCCCTATTACGGGCATTGGGGAAAATACGTTTTCTTCGTGCGACGCAAAATTCTTGACACGATGCGCGGTCGACGGAAAAATTACTTTTTTTGTATAATATTTTGGTAATCTATGTCTATTGGGGGCTGAAAATTGACCGGATTCTTATCTCGCACGTGTCTTTGGAAGTTCTAAATATGTTTATATGGTGGTCTGTATAAAATATGCTTATATGGTGGTCTGTATAATGTCTGCGGTCGTTTTTCGTTTTCCTTTTAAGTGTCAACCATGTTAACAAATTATAAGTACGTCGAGAAAATAGAATCATTCGAGTAGGAAAGTTATTAATTCACTTTAAAATGATCTTTAGTTTAGTGTTTGTGAATAATAATGAGATCTTAAATTGTTTTGGAGTTAATTTTGCTTTTTACGTTGACAAAAGAAGTTTTGGTGGGATTGTGATAGTTACGGAATTTTTTTTTCCTAAATTCAATGAAAGATCAATTTTTATTTAAAATTATACAGAATATGATTATACAGATACAGATTTATTCATTATACAAAATAACAACGAAATACTTCGAGGAAATTGATGTCAATGATCAATTGATTTTTGTTTTACTCTAATTGCTATCCCTAGAACACTCCATTTAATTTCTTCGGAAGAGGTTACTATTGAAAAGGTCATAATTGAAAATAATACTTATGATTTTGCGTCTTTAAATGCCTTTTCTTAGTTAGTACTTGTCCAAATATGCACAATTTTTTTTTAATTTAACAAAGGTAAATCGACGGCAGCGAAGACGGTTCAAAATATAAGCGATTTTTAAATATTTAAAAAAAGGACGATGTCCATATTGTGTTGAGCATTTGGCCTAATTATGAACATGAATAACTTATATATCATGTTTTAGCGTATTTCTTTACAAACCAAAATATATGAGTTTTAGCTCAATGGAATAGCTCAGGTCTTCAGAAAGATATAAGTGTGTATGATTTTGTAGTTATAATTATTTGACAAATTTTGTTAGGAGAAATATTTGAATAATATTGTCCACAGTTAAAACGATTTTTGTTATATTTCGAAATTCCTATCAAAAAACTCCCCCTTTCGTATTAATTTTATTCTAAATTTGAATGCTTAAACTTTACTGTTCTTGGCAAAAGACGAATAGCGTGTGATGGGCGTGTGAAATTGTGCATTAATTTTTTTAGGTTGTTACTACATATTTGTCTATGGTTATGAGAGTCTGTTAATGCATCTGTGTAGCGATATGATATTGGTTAATCGGAAAATCAATGTTTGATCTCGGAACATTTATTTTCAGATCGACTGCAAGTACTGATGATCTTAAACGTAGAGGAATCTAAAACGCTTAATAAACCTTTTTTTTTTATTTACATAGACTATTTTTTTTAAGTTTTATTTGAGGATTTCTTTGTCCTTCATGCAAAAAATGTACATGATTTAATATAATTAATATTAAGTAAATAATAAAAACCGAACTGAAAATATTTTACATCATACAAGGTATGTATTAATGGATAGACAAGGAAAAAACCAAAACTTTTATTTCCTACTTTATAAAAATTACGAAAATTTTATTTACTATATAAGTCTTGCTTCACCAGTTTCGTGCTAAAAATACTGCATCACAAAAGAGAAACAGACTTTCTACAAAGTAAAAATACTGCATCACAAAAGAGAAACAGACTTTCTACAAAGTAAAAATACTGCATCACAAAAGAGAAACAGACTTTCTACAAAGTAAATAGACAATTTATAATTTCTGGGAAGGATTAGTGGAAAACAATTTTTTTAATTAACTCTTAAATACTTTAAAAATCGTCAGACTTTTGAAATCTATTTTAAAAATGTATATTTTATTTTTCTTTGATGTGCAAACGATAACTCCTATAGTTCCAGATGTTTCTGTAAAATACCACTTATATTTATAGTTCATAAGAGTTGAATATTTGACACTTTGAGGCTAGTATATAAATACTATAGATACTTGCTTTCGATATGGAATAATGAATAAAAGTATCGATAAAATATGATTTATTATTAACACTACCACCTCTACTTTCTCTTTATGGCATAGAGAAAACTTTTTTTTCTTGCAACAGATCTGTTTGTATAGATTATACTAAGTATTTAGATGAGTTTTTTTTTCATTTTACGAAAATTAATAAAAAAATTGAGTAAAACTTTTAAATAGAGACAAAGAATAATTCTTTACATGTTTCGTCTTTACTTATAACTAGGCTGAAAATGTGCATTCTCCTTTAGAAAATTGTTATTATAATTTTATTCTTCAACCTTCATAACATAAATTCAAGTGCTGCAAATTTAATTGTGTTCCGTGTAACAATATTATTAGTGTGTACTATTAGTAATGTAATTATGTTGCTACAAAAAAAAAAAAAAAAATATATATATATATATATATATATATAATAAATTTACCTTTACTAAATTCATGATTTCCAGTGACTTATTCCAATCTTTAATGTATATTTCTCATTCCGTCATTCAATATCTTTGTCTCACTTTATTACCCTATTTTTGTACATACGATTTATTCTAATTTTATGCTCACTTGGCCATTTATATCTACTTTACCATTTATGTACTATATTATGTAAAATTTTTAATATTTTAAACATACGATAGCTAGTTGTAAAGAAAAATAATATTGCAATCTCTAAATCTAAGCACGAAGCTTAAATTATCCATGAAAGTTTAAATACATAAATTTATTATAATATATTTTTATTACATTGATATGCAAAACTTCACGATGTAAACTGTACATAAATATTGAATACTTGGAGCAAATTATTTCGAAGATGTACTTTTCCGCCGCCGTTTACATGTAACGTATGATGAAGCACGAGACTGTATTAATAAGATAGGTTTACTCGAAGTTTGCTTGGTTATTTCATTCTGATCTTACGTACGGGAACCGCAATTTGGTAAATGGTTTGAAAATTACATTACTACCTTCAGTTACTTGTATATATGACTGCGTTATTAAGCAAATGGCTCTATCTTTTTATGATTAAGAAATAAGTCGGAATTTTCACAGTTTTCCGGAAAAGAAGCGATGTAAAAATGGTGTTATGAATATAGAATATTATTTTTGAGGAAGCTGATATTTTTTATTACATTGATATGCAAACTCTTCTTAAAGATCGAATATTTGGAGCAAGTTATTTCGAAGATGTACTTTTCCACCGCCCTTTACGTGGTATGATGAGGTACAACGTGTGATGAGGCACGAGACTGTATTAATAACATAGGTTTACTCAAAATTTGCTTGGTTATTTCATTCTGATCTTACGTTCGAGAACCGCAATTTGGTAGATGGTTTGAAAATTACATTACTACCTTGAGTTACTTATATATACATATATGTATATATATATATATATATATATATATATATATATATATATATATATATGTGTGTGTGTGTATATATATATATATATATATATATATATATAACTGTATTCTTAAGCAAAACGCTCTATCTTTTTATGATGAAGAAATAAGTCTAAGTTTTCACAATTTTTTGGAAAAAAGGAGACGGCAAAAATGCATATGGCGCAATGAAAATAGAATATAATTTTTTAAAAAGCTGAAATTTTTTACAACACGAAATGTTCGCCATTTCATTTAATAAAAAAATTGTTTTTTGATAACAAACGAAAAAGGTATCTTCATAAACGTGCACTTATTTTGTTTTAATATAATATGGATTGTTGTTGAGAAATAAAAAACGTGTCAATCTAAATTGAAACTTACACTTCGAAGTTTCCATACACTTTTAAGCATTTATAAACACTTAATGGTACGTTATATTATTATAACTATTTACCAAATTTTAATTTTACAGAACGAAAATATTGCCTACTATAACTTTCACAGGGGCATATTTAATTTTTTTTATGTGGTATAACTATAAATTAACAATTTTAGGATTTTTTCCTTTACTTTTGCTGTGAGATTTTGCTTTTTTTATGAATCTAGATTTACAGGAAGTACCAAAGAAATTTTAATTTATTTGCGAGTATCCGATAAAGCGTCATAAATGGCTGTATTTTAGGGTTCTTCTTAATTTTGTTAACTGATAAGCTTGATTTTTAGAAGCTTGACTCATAAGCTTGATTTACAGCTCCAAAGAACTAGAACCTTAAGTATTTGATATTGATTTCAAATTGAAACCTCCGCGCGTTCCTGAAAAAAAAATCTTGACAAACCGACAGAAAACAAAGTGATTCTATAAGGGTTCGTTTTTTTCTTTCTGAGGAACGTAATAGTACATTAGAAATTACAACAAAAATGAATCAATACCGATTGCTTTTTAAATTTGTGGCTATTTTCTAAATTCTTTAAAATATATCAATTAAATGATATTGACATTCGCTCTGTAGTCAAAATCAACGTCTCTTTATATATTATAACTCTTTTCGTGTTTTACATGGATTTTTTGACTATTCTGTCGGAGTTGTGAGTCTCGTGAGTTAGTATGTCACATGTAGATTTAGATAATAAGATACGACACAATCTGTCTTTGTTTTATCTAGCTGGTTTAAAGTATTCCCTAGAAATAGCATACTCAAGCTAATGTGAAAAATTACCTGACTTTTCATAAAAATAAAAATATCCCTTTTCTCTGATTAATGGTTAAAATAAAATTTTACTGGCCTCATTTCTTAGTTTTCTTTATTTAAGTTAGTCACGTTTTTTCTTGTAATACGTGGCTTTGTCTTCTGCGTTTAAATATGCAGATTTAGAAATTAATTTGAAAAATTATAAAACGAAAAATGGTGCACTGAAAACATAAAACATTTTTGTATCAAATTAATATATAAATTTTAACACTTAATCTAATTTTAAAAATTTTGCTTTCCAAATCCGAACCAATATTAAACCACTAATACAACTTCTTATTTATAATTTAGAATAATGTCTATTTGAAAAAAAAATTCAAGTTAATAAAATTTAAATATAATTTTGCTAATTTAATCTACGTTTAAATTTTTAGAGTTACTTTTAAATCTCGTGTTTCTCTGGTATAACCTACACACTACATTTTTACGCCTTTATTTGTTACATCTTTTGATACTACTGTAGTAATTTCCGCTAAGTATATTGAACTTCCAATCTTTTTACATTAAAAATTTTTTCTCTCCCTATCCCACAAAAGTTAATTTGAAATTTCTAGAAAAAAATTAAACGGAGAAAATTTAAGATGGGGCATTTCAAGTTTTTCAATTTAAATCTTTAATTCTTATAAAATTAGTGCTTCGCAAAAATATATTTCTGTTATAAAAAAACTACGCTTGGTTTCCTTATTTTTACAACAATTCTTTGGCACTGTCATAAAAGTTATAAAGAATTTCATTTTATTTTTTGATAAAATAAAGTTAGTGTTAAAAAAATATTCCGTTAATATTATATTCTGTTAAATAATTCACTACTCGAATACAAAAACTCTGACCATTATAAAAGTTGTATCTTGCGATCATAACCTGTTTCACGCCATTATTTGTTTAAAACATTTTTTTTAAATGACCCAATGTCTGACAAGTTAACGATACTACAGCAATTAATCATTACTTCCTAGTTTCCTACGCAATAAGTAATCACTATGTACTAAAACTGATATCATTAATCACTTTCCCTCATAAAGGATTAATGTATAAATATAATTATATACCAAAAGTACAATACAACTCGTGACTAAAAATATTGCAAATATGTTCAATTACATCTAAATCTAAAGCACTTAATAATAAGCTTTCAAATTTCAGTTTTCAGTATGTTTTCTCTCCTAAAGTTACTTCCTTCTTCCTCCGGATCCAATCGCACACACATTTATACCAGCGAGTATCGACATTAAAACTTCATTTCAATTTCCGGTTAATAATTAAGAAAGTTAAACGGGCTTAGAGCCAGACATTTACTTCGTGCAAAATACAACGCGCCTCCCCGCGCTTTGCCGTGCCCATTTTTTTGCGTCATCCTTATCAGTCGCAATATTCGATTATATAATATGTAGTAGTACTGGAGGTTTATGTGATTTTATAAAAATAAAGTAACGGTATTATATAAATTTAACAATCCCAATTAAGGGAAGAAGTATAATATATCGATTGAGATTAGATTCATATTAATGGGAAATATTTTAGCTGAACAAAACACAATATATTAAAATTTATACCACCATTTTCTATCCATTATTTTGTAAGGTTTAAATCTATGAACAATTTTTCAGTTCTTTTTTAATCATGAATTAAATTAATTGTGAAGACGGAAAAAGCTTTTAAAATATTACATTTTATGAATTACTTTTTATTTACGGTAATTAAGTAATACTTTATTGGCAATTATAAGTTAAAATTTTCTTGACCATACTCCTACGAAAGTTCATTAATGTCTATGGCTATATTACCCACATGACTGTCAAGATTACCATATCACAGAGTAGTAGATAATGTTTTAGAATTAAATTCGTTTTATCAAAGTAAAATAATTCGGATATAAAATAGCCAACAAATAATTAAACACAAATACAAATTTAACTTACAGCACTTTTTACTTACACTCGCATTTAATCTGTTGATTACGTCAAATACACATTGCAAACCAAATTCAGATCGATACTACTCGACACGCCGCCGTCACTTCGACGGACGCGGCGACAGATTATACATTTGGAAAATATTATTCGACATAAAAATTGCTGGAAATCGCGCGAATTTTCCCCGCACCTACAACCACCGCAGTTTCGCACTCCGGCGTCACGTATCAACATAAGGGTGCAGTATCGCTGGCAAAATGTTATAACTTAGAATTGTCATTTGTAAATATATTCCTGCATTTATCTTCCGATACCAATTGTGGTAACACAAATGACTGAAATATTGGCATATATTTATTGCATTGTTTATTCCTTAATTTTAAGTAAACGAGAACTTTTTTCTTTAAAAGAAATTTAAAAAATATAAACTCTTTAAGATAATTGACATGAATAATTCTGAAAATATAAGTAATGGTAGCAATAACTATATACAACTCTACAAGGAGTTATATGAGTTTCGTAAGTTTTGACGTGAGAAAAATACCGAATCTAGAAAGCTCATCAATTTAAATGAAATGTAGAGGGATATAAAAATATTTTCGTGTATGTATATATATATATATATATATATATATATATATATATATATATATATATACAGGCTGTCCAGTGACAGATTTAAAAGTTTGAACAAATATAGTTTCTGAACGCAACTAATAAGAGGGGCGCGGGGGGCGTCGTTAGAAGCGCAAGCGGTGCGGATGTTTTAGTAGCCATGGAACAGTGGAGTGGAGAGGCCTACATTTCGAGTGGATTTTTGCTGTCTGTAGCATGTCGTTGATTTAATAATCGTTACAGTATTCACCGATTACGTGATGGACCATCGATCAACCTCATTCATTCATGGGTAGCAAGGTTCAGAGCTACAGGATCAACATTAAATAGGCCCAGGCCAGGACCTACCCCATTGGTAGCCACGGATGAAAATGTCGAGCGTGTTATGGTTTCTGTCGTTGAAAATCCCCATTTATCACTGCGTACACGGTTATCGATATGGGGAAATCCGAAATCAACTTTACAGGTAATAATGCGAAAAAATCTCAAGTTCCATCCATATAACATTCAAATTGTTCAAGATTTACACGATTCTGACTTTGAATTAAGAAAAACTTACGCGGAGGTGATGTTGAGATTTCGTACTGCTACCCGGATGGCAACATATTTTTTAGTGACAAAACTCACTTTCACATTAGAGGATATGTGAATAAGCAGAACTTTCGTTACTGGGATGTCCACAACCTAAGACAAATGCATCAAGAGCCTTTACATAAGCCTAAAGTAACAGTCTAGTGTGCCATGTCTGCATATGCAATCATAGGGCCTTATTTCTTTGAAAATCAACATGGCCAAACTGTAACTGAATTCGGAGAGATATGCCCAGATGTTAAATGACTTTTTCAGAGTAGAACTACAGAATAGTCCGTCCTTCAACCAAAACACATGGTTCCAGCAGGACAGGGCCACAGCTCACACTGCTAATTTGTCCATGAATGCAGTGCGGTAGTTATTTCCAGAAAAAAACATATCCCGAAACGGTACCGTACCGTGGCCAACTAGGTCACCCGATCTAAGCCCATGTGACTTTTTCTTATGGTGATACTTAAAATCCGTTATTTCCAAAACAAATCCGTGCACTGTGACACAATTGAAAGAAAATATTCGAGCCGAAGTCAGTAGGATACCCCAATCGCTCTGCAAACGCGTTTTTGAAAACATGCGTGCTAGACTCGAAGAGTGTGTCAGACTCGATGGCCGCCATTTGGAAAACGTGGTTTTTAAAAAATTAAATCGGCATTTGTTTTTATAAAGTTAAAATAAACCTACTTTGTATTAGAGGTGTAGTTTTTTTTTTACAATGTTTCAAACATTGAAATCTGTCACTGGACAACCTGTATATATATATATATATATATATATATATATATATATATATATATATATATATAGCTAGTATATTTTAGATTCATTAATACGATACAACAATGACATCATTATAACGAGCAAATTTCATACCTTTCCAGGAATTGTCCCAAAAATTTCATAATTTGATTTCACTTCAACAAAATTAATGTTAACGGCTGGGCTGCTGCATGCTGAATGAATTTTAAAGCTAGTTATATGCCACAAGACATGATATTAATGTAACTTGAAGTCTTTTGTACGCTCCATACACGTGCAGTTACAATCGTCGGAACAATGGAGAACATATAGATTAAATTTATTTAATATACTTCCTACATTAAAAAAAAATTAAATATATTTGGCGTTAATTTTATAAAAATTAACTATACATAATTAAATGAAACTACGTGATGTAGAATTATCACTACTATATCTTTGCTGGGAAATTAGCAAAGATATAGTAGTAATAACCTTAAAATGTTGTAATAAAACGAAACCCAGGTCGTGGTAAAGAACTTAAAGGAAGTTGAAATAATACTACGTCACCGTAGTTTCATTTGATTGTTCAAACAAAGCAAAATTTATTCCGCTAGCTTAATTGTATAATTGCGGCATTTTATCCACCAGATTTTTACTTGCATCCAATAGTCTGTTGGATAAAATCTCTGTTTCTATGGAAGCTGTATATCATGCAGTTCTTATTTTTTATATGAAAGAAAAATGTTTGGGTAATCTTAGTGAGATAACTTATTTCCAAATAATTTTTATAAGAGCTAAGTTACCAAATGTTATCAATTGCTATCAGATCAAAGTTACCAAATGTTATCTTATAGCTGTTGACGATTAAAGCTAATTATTCAAAATGTCTATTTGCCTGTAAATTAAGCTCGAAATAAAAACTCGGTAAAACGTTTCTTGTCTGTCAGTCATTATGTTCATTTTTATTCTGCTGTATTTTTACCCGTTTATTTATATATTTATTTTGACATATATAGTTGACACAAGCAAATGACTTAGGTATCAACTACAAGGCGCCTAAGAGAGCAATCTCTCAGAGCACCGTTCTAGCCCCACGCAACGAGCGACCAGGAATCAAACCCAAATACTCGCTGTTGGCAGCGCTGCCATAGGCCATATTCTTGTTATCATTCCAACACATCACCGTGATGCATTTATAATATGCGAAATAATATTAAATGAAACAAACAATTAACCAGTGCTTTCGATCTCAGTGCTGTACAGTGTTAATCAACTCATTTATTTATTTACCAGAAACTCTCTGCTACAAACGACAAGTATATTAATAAATACTAATGGTTACATACGAAAAACAACTATATCAATTAAGGATCTATATAGTATAATAAACGTTCCAAATATCATAATGGTAAAAAGAAATCTTTTTATTTAGATGATAACAATAAAATTACAAGTTATTCTACTATGTATTCAAATATTAACTTACTCTTGTAGAGTAAACCATTTAAATGCTTCTTTTTTATAATTCAATATTAGCTTTATGTTACATCATGGTTAATTACTATCAATAAATTTATAAGGATTAATAATTATTCAATTCGTTTTGTTCGCACTTAAATTTATTGTAAAATCTAAAAACGAGTAAAATCAAATAAAAAAAAAATTCTTTTGAAATGAATAGAGATAGCCCACCTGAAGATGCTGTAACACAAAAAGACCTAAGTCGTGGTAAAAAACTTAAAGAAAGTAGAAATAATACTATATCACGTAGTTTTATTTAATTGTCAATAATGAATTTCTACAAAATTAACGCCAAATATATTCAATATTTTATTTAATTAGAAATTACGTAAAGTAGATTATTTTTGGTTTGGAACACTATTGTTTCTTGCGCTCGTGCAAATAAATCTAATATTCACAGGGTACGTTAACTGCTTCGTTTCCTTCAGTACTGTCACTACTAGCTCGCGATCGCAAAAAAAAATTGAAAATCGCTCGTGTTCTTTATGTATTAGTATTTTTAGTAGGTAGAAATTTAAAAAAATCATGTGCAATACCAACATAAACAAGAAATAACGACATAATAAAAATATAAGTATAAGTGTTGTACTGGAAATCCTATGTAATGTTATATCCTAAATTATAAAACCTTTTTTGTTTGTTTTAACATATATATGTATATATATATATATATATATATATATATATATATATATATATATATATATATATTTATATATATATATGTATATGTATATATATATATATATATATGTGTGTGTATATATATATATATATATATAAGAAAAATTACGTTAGGTTTTACATTACGTTTTTACAATAAATGAAAAGGCAAATCGAAAAATAGAACGCCTCCATTTTGATTGAGGTCAACTTAAAATAATATGTAACGTTTAAAAAAATCAATGAAATTATCTTCCTTTTCAATAAAATTTAGGGAAAAAGTAGGCCTTGCTCACAAAGAAAAGAAAATGTATAACAATGTCACCAGGAATGAGCCATGTAAATTTAACAACTTCTCTCTCAAACAACGAGCCACTAAACATCACTTTCAACACGAATCCGGCACCATAAAACAAAAACACCTGTAATTATTTATTTTTTGTTACGGCCAAAACTCGCAAAACCGTCTCGTAAAACTCCGACGTAACAGAGCGGCGCTTAATACTATCCAAAATAGGCAGAAAAAAGAATAAATAAAAGAAACAATTATCTCAGAGGAAAACAGCGCGTAAACTGAAAAAGGACGTTAGATAAAAACTAATACGTTCCCTCCTTAGACGTTTAACAAATGAATTACAACCGCCAATGATGGCCTTTGTGAAAATTTTTTTCCTGAAGTAAGAAAGGGTCGTAGGAAATGGTCCCTCTTTACCGCTCTATTGTGAGTTAACCGTCCCAGGTCTGAGAAATAATGAACGTTTGAAAAACACTCTGAACTCTATTATGTAGTTTTGTGTAGCTTTATTTGCCCTGTCCTTTGTTTGAAGTTAATGAAGGTTACTTTAGTTTGTATTGGGTGCAAACTACTAAGTAAACATGGACGTCGGAGAACCGTTTTTGTTTTACGTCTATGAATACTTTCGTCGGAAAGTTAAATATTTTTCGGAACGATGATTGTTTAAAGGTTAACTTTCTCTCACAGTAAATGTTTTACTTAAATTTAAAAAATATGGCCTTTAGAAGTTTCAAGACCTTATAAAGTATTTAAAACGTACCTAAACCGACTTTATTTGTAGTCTTTTAGACTTATATAATGAATATGTTATCATTAGTCTTACCCATTTACACCCATTGCCGTACAAAGTTTAGTTTTCGTTTTTCGTATTTTTGATGTGAATTTTTTTAACGTAACCTATTAGCTATAATTAAAACTAATGACATAAAAATTTACCTGCTTATGAATAAATTACATTTCTACTATTGTTTGAAACTTAAAACTCAAATATGCCTATAGTCCTATAAATTAATGCCACGAACTGAAATATATAAATCGTGGAAAATATTAATGAGAAATCACCGCTACTCAATAATATTTCGGATGAATGTGTAACAGCTTGTTGTACTTGAATCAACAGGTATTTTTAACATAGCAGCAACTTTATAGACGAGTAAGATATAGTTTTGATGAAAATATAATAACATAATAACGCAAGGTAATTGCATTTTAAAATATATTTTAAAAATTAACTATTTTACTGGAAAAGTAAAATAATGAATAACATTTTTAGGCTTTATCGTAACTGAAAATATTTGATTATTTCTTGTATCGTGTTTCAAAAATTAAACACTGCTTCCCATGCCATATATATAATAGTGATAAAGATATTCATACCATTGTCTAGCAGAGAGGTGAAATGCGATGAACATACTTACAAAGGATATTTTTTGCTTATATAAATTTCATACGCTTGTATCTAAACACAATGTTAATACAAATATAGGCTAAAGCGAATAAGTAAACTATAAAATATTTAAGAGTAAAAACTATCAGTTTATTTCCGAACAATCAACTTTAAACCCAGTAACAAACATAGTGCCAACCAAAGGCAATATTATATGTATCTATTCTAAGAAGATAAAAACACAGTGACCATAACAAAATAATTTTACATTACAAATATTTCAGTAAGATTGATTCAATATCCAGATTCTTATTACTAAGTATACTTTGCAATATATTTCGCTGCCTTACTCATAATAGTGCCATTAAATTAAAGTAACTTTTCATTTACTTACGTCTTTAAACTATATTAACTGCTAATACCAGAGAGTATTTTATGATGCCCATCATAAAATACTCTCTATGTAACGTAAAATGGTACAAAGAATTTTTAAATGTTCATTTAACACAAGACGAAAACTTTCCATTAAAAATAATATTTTCCGGTATTTACTCAACCTTATGTAACCAATAAAATACATATATTACTAAAGACTTATTCTGTGAATCATTTTAACTACCAATAATTCTCATTTAATTGTATTTTTCCTCATTACTCATGTTAAGAGGACGTTATCTTCCTATTTGTCAATGTTGAAATAAATCATTTTCATTTTTAAGGATCCGTATAAATTTAACTTAACATTTTCACCCTTTATGATTATCATATGTTATCCTTTAAGTTCATCTATTCAATATTTATTTAAATTAACTTCCTTCTTATGTTTTTTTCTTTTCAACTGAGAAAATGTTTTTCAGTAGCCTTATTTCGATATTAAATCAAAATGTAGCTATATTTTAGCCACTCTAAAATGTCTGTACATTTCTGACGTACCCACGACAGATTAAATTTAAAATCGTGACGTATACAGATGACCACTGCTGCCGTTCCATAATGCGGGACGTATTAATTAAACTCGACGGCCTGGCGTGATATTTTAAAAACTATAAACAGTTGAAGCGCAATTTTTCACCGGCCGAAGGGGACGCGTCTTAAGCTCACAATTAACTAGACGCCTGCCGGGCGCCGATAAGCGCCACCAACACTGACAGACTGACTAATGTCAAGAAAACACTAAGCTGAAGCGATTTATTTCAGGAGTGGAAGACCTTTAGGTCCGTAACAAATTATGTTTCGTTTTTCACCAACTCACTGCAGCGACATTTATTATGGGGCCGCCTGTGCTGGGAACGGATGCAGTGGAGGAGTTGTGCTTTGAATGTATTATGTGTATTTTATTAGGGTAAACGACGATGCAGGGAATGTTTGTGTATGTTTTCAAACCGGTTACGTGAATGTTTTGTAAACTTTCGTCTACATGCATCTTTTCGAACCCGCAGGACTATCTATACGTGTAATTTAATTGAACAAAGTGTGATAAATTGTTGCATTAAAACATAGTTTAAACTTAACCTCAAAGGGTATATAATATATTACAAACAACTCTTTATATTATAGATGGTAAATTATAATTTTGAACGACATTAGATTTGACCAGCAAATTAAATGTTATATAGAAATATTATATGTCATATTTCTGTTATTTTTGTTCTATGCATCTGCAATTATATTTTAACAAAATAATAATAATATATATCAAATACAATGGTACCAAGGATGCCATGGATAAAATAAATGAAGTATTGAATAGTTTTTAAAATAACTATAATATATATATATATATATATATATACATATATATATATATATATATATATATATATATATATATATATATGTATATATATATATATATATATATATGTATATATAAACATATTTAAAAAAATTTACATGTCTTTTCAGGCATGGCACTTTTTTTTCCCATTATAACTATTATTTATTTTTTAATATTTGATAGATTTTTTAAATATTTAAGAAAATAGAAACAAATGCACAGACGGAACTATTTAATGGCATGCGCAGTAAATAAAGTTATTGCATGTGGATTTATATTTCGCAAATACGCAGGTTTGGTAGTATATTTACACGAATATATAATCATTTTATAAATACTAATATAATAAGTTTATGCCGACAAGCGTCTGTACTTAATTCGATGAAACTTTTACCAATATATTTTTAAATTTTTCAAGAATAGAGAACGAATTGTCGCAATATATGATATGAAAACTAGACAAGTATTGTTTAAAAATTTAAAAAGAGTAGAGTGACACCTTGCATTGCATTTGAAGCTTAATATTTCCGGTTTAAAAAGGAAAGATGGTAAACTGAACCTGAATTTTATTTTAAAAGACCTGTTCAGTAAGACCAACAATTAACGGGTGCCCCAGAAAAATGTTTCTTTTTCATTTATACGTATTGAATACTAGACAACTTTTTAATACTTTTTCAACGAAGTAGCTAAGATCCATGGACTTGACGAAGTTATAAGGATTTCTTGTTTCATTACGGAACTGAATATAAAACATTAATTCGACGTTTTCAGTATTATTGCTATTTACTTTCATAACACTAGTAAAACTGAGCACGTTTACTTTAAAGTCAGTAGTTGTATATGAGTGTGTACGTGAGTGGGCATCGTGCGATATGTGTGTTTACGTGTATTATTATTACTTACGTTGATATATATATATATATATATATATGTGTGTGTGTGTGTGTGTGTGTGTGTGTGTGTATACATATATATTTTAGTGGTGGAAATGTCCCCGTCGAGACGAGCAGTACCTTTTTTCGAAACTTTGGCACATTTGAGAGCGGAACAAAATGGAATTTAGTTACCAGATTTAATAACCACGCCAAAAATTTATTTTTCTAGCTTGCCTAATTTAAATTTTATTAATATGCAAAATTCAATAATATCGCCACTCACTCTCGCATCACTCACTGATGATAAATAAAACCTCTGGGGTTCTTCCTGATATCTTAGAAAGCTGAAGTTTGGTAAAGGAAATGAGGTTACCGAGCAAAAAAAATTTTTTTTTTAATTGTGATTCTCCCCTTCCAATCCTAAGCAGGGGGAGATGAGAGAGTGTAGGTATTTATATCTCTGAATAACCCATAGAATAGCTTTCCATGGCTTAGAATATTTGAAATTGGTATGTAAATTTATATTAGCGCTTAAAAAAATGTGACACTTATTGACAACAAGTAAACAAAATGGCTGTGATCTGCGACAGTACCTCACTGTTGAGAGGCATTCAAACCGATTTATGGATATAACCTGTAGGGTTGCAGGGGGCAGGGATTGTAGCACCAACGCGGTGTGGATCGACAGGAGGAGTAAAATTGGAACATCTGCGAGTGAGCAACCCAAACTGCAACCTATAAAAAGAATTGGAACCCCATCAAAAATATTTCACATAAAAGTGTTGCCAAGACTCATTATCTTTCACATCTTAAAATTTGTGAGATAGGACGTACGGCCATGGCAAATAAGTATAACACCAATACATCGTTACCTCGCAGCTAAACAATCAATTACAAATGATATGATATTGTTGTGCATTATTCTACTAATGTTTTAAGTACTCGCAAAAATACTGAAGTTCATAGTTAAGCTATAGGGCCAAACCACATAACTCGTTTTGACAAAAATGCAGATTTACTTAAAGTTTGGCAAAACATGAGATGTCATAACATTTTAATAGTTAACGGATAGTGAGTATTACGTTTTTATAAGAAATATTTTTAATATGATACGTATATATATATATATATATATATATATATATATATATATATATATATATTTACTGACATGTTATACATTTTCAAACAAAGAAGTTATTTTGTATAGACCGAAAATGTGTTTCCGTATATATATTAGAACATGTAGGCATCTACGCGATTCAGTGTAATCACATTTATCTACTACCCTCTTTATAAATGGTATCCCTCTTCCCGCTTCTCCTCCAAAAAATATGATTTGGTTTTGCATAATTTATTCATAACAATAACGACAAAATTTTTCACAAGTGTCGTGGTGAGCTTCGTACTTTTTATGAGTTATAATCGAAAAAGGCAGTGTGAAATGAGGGGCTGTTATTGTAGTGCTGTATGCAATGGGGAGAGGTATTATATTCGAATACTTGGCCAAATCAGCACACAAATAACTACGTGTAAATTAGATTAATGCGTGTACAGGAAAAAAGGAATATTTCATTTCCTTTGTAGAAGTCGAGTATATTATAACAGAAATAATAAACTTTTACTCTTATAATTTAAAATATTAACTTTTTGTTAGATAGACGGTGGAAAAAATATAAGCCTGAAGATATGCAATGGACTAAATGACAAGCGAGTATAATATAATTCCATCTTTCAAGTACGCTCAACTAACGTTACAATTCGTTACTCCAAATAACTCACTGAGTAAATCAAAGTAATTTAAAATATTATTTCATTACTAAGTCAAAAGATTTAATTAATTTTTTTCATTTCTATGGTTCCTTGCCTCAAAAAGAAAAATCGTGAACGTTTTTATATGATTACTTATTCGTCTGTCCGACTAATAATCTACTCATCAGTCACAGTCGTTTGTTTCTCTTTTCGAACCATTATGATATCAGGATATACGATCAGATGGTATAAAGATAAGGCATACCTGTATACACTGCATAAAATATAACTCTTGTACATTTAATCTGTCGACACCCAAAACTCTTCATAGGGAAATTGTAAAGGTGAGAGATTTCGACCAAATACTTTTTTTAAATGTTACATTTGTCGTGTGATATACCAATTAAAAGAATGTCAATAAGGATTACAAAACTATTTGTTTTGGAATATTCCAAAATAATTGCACAGATATTGCCATGAATGCAACAATTTTGGAAATAAACCATTATTATAGTTTAGCATAGAAATATAATATAATAATCAGTAAATTTCTTAATAATCAACACTTGAAATACAAGTATAGAAATTGCGCATGGTGCAACAAAAATCGACAGGATGAAGTTGCTCACTAAACATAAATTTACATGCGTGTATTGATTGATACTATATTCATGATAGTCATTGAAGTATTTGTAAATACACAACTATTGTTTTATATTCACAGAAACCGGAGTTATATCTCTGCCCTTAAATATTATTTTTTATTAATTGAAATTTAATAGTGGTATATGTAACAAAAATATTTATTTTTGTAAATATTCGTGATGCAAATAGTGCTTATAAGCTTTTTAAAATATATTTTAAATGTACTTCTCCAAATGAGGTTAAATTTTGGTATCAATTAATTTGCGTTTAAAATTATAAATTGTTACTTTATCATTTACTAGATACCTAAAATTAATAACTTACTATAAATGATAAACCATATCATTAATTTTCATTATTAGTTAAACTTTTTAATTTTTCAAAGGAAGATTTTATTGTTTTTATTTTTTCTATACTTATTTGACTTCACATTGATCGCTTCATTTTTGAAAGGAAAATAATTACAAAATATTTTATAATGATAATCACTGATTTTACTGCATTTTTTTTTGGAGGAAACAAAAATATTACCTATTTTTATTGAAGAATTGAAAAAATATAAAAATGTTTAAAACAACTGATAATTTTTTTACACAATAACTATATGTAGTACCAGTAGAAATTACACTATGCAGGTTTCGTTCAAATTTAAGCATCTAGCTTCTCATTAATATTTCAGTACATATCTATTAATGATGTCTTCTTTTTTCGATAAATTTGACGTTAGCATTTTAGTAAGTTAGACACTTTCAACCATATCTCTAGAACTACAATAAATTCTACTAGAAATAATTTTGGCATCCTTATAGCTTGCTCTTTTATCATACTTTATATGCAAAAATAGCAAAAAAAATTTGTGTCTTTGCACCTAAATAATTAATGGCAATAAAATATTAAAAGTACTGAACGGTGATTCAAACACGGTTGGTAAAATTTAAATTCATTGAAATAATTAAGCCTTAAAATATTGAATACAACGGAATACAAATGGATACAACGGAATACAAATAAATTTAGATTATTTTAGCAAGTTTTACAATATAATTGTTAAATTTGCTAAAATAATCTAAATAAAGTTTAACTGATAATAAAAACTAATGATTATACTGATTATTTACTGTATATTATCAATTTTAGTTACTTAATAAGTGATAAAGAAATAATTTATAATTTAAAACGCAAAAATATACATACCGAAACTTAACCTCATTTAGAGAAATATATTTAAAATATATTGTATAAAGCTTATAAGCACTATTTCATTATAAATATTCACAAAAAAATATGCTTTTTATTACATGTGTTACTATTAAATTTCAATTACTAAAAATATCATTTTAGAGCAGAGATATAACTCTGATTTCTTTGAATATAAAACATGTCTTGTGTATTACTCAATAACTATCATGGATATAGTATCAATAAATACACGCATGGACGTATATCTTTAGTGAGCAACTTCATCCTGTCGATTTTTGTTGTATCATTTGCGAATCATGACCGACTTCTTCCCTATTATTTTGGTTGCATCGTGAGTGCGTATGCGCGCTTCGCCAAATTTTACTCTCATAGTTTTTTCATAACGCGACTAAAGAAGTATAACTTCAAAATTGATTACTTTATTTATCCCCTCTTTTATTTTTATATTTATATTTCAATTCTAAAGAATTAAGATATATACGAATTAATATGTTACTATGCCAAACCACTATTTCCTACGTTAATTTTTTTTTTGTATTTATGGCAATATTTTTACTATTGTTTTGGAAAATTCCAAAATAAATAGTTTTATAATCCTCACTGGCGCTCTTTTAATTGATATATCACACGACAAAGCTAAGCTTTAAAAAAAATTGTTTGATCGGAATCTGTCCTCTCTACAATTTCCCTATGAATATTTTTGGGTGTTGACAGTTTAAATACAGAAGATTTATGCTTTATTCGGCGTCCATATATACAGGTATGTATTATCTTTATTTATCCGGTCGTACATTCCAAAATGATATTGGATTTCTAAAAAAAAACAACTGTGATACATGGGTAGACTAATAGTCGGACAGAGAGTTGTGTAACCTTATTAAAATCACAATTTTAGTTTTGAGGCAAGAAACCGTAGAAATGAAGAATTTCAATTAAATTTATTTACTTATTAATGAAATAACATTTTAAATTACTTTGAGTTATTTTTACCAAGGAATCCTGACGTTAGTTGAGCGTACTTGAAACCTGGAATTATGTTATATTCACTTGTCACTTAGTTCATCGCATATCTTCATAGCTTATATTTCTGCCACCTTCTATCTAACAAAAATGTTATTATTTCTTCAATAATATACCCGACATGTACAAAGGAAATAAAATATTCATCTTTTCATTTACACGTATTAATCTAATTTACACGTATTTATCTGTGTGATAATTTGGCTAAGTATTTGAATATAATACATCTCCCCATTGCACACTACAGTACAATAACAGCCCTCATTTCACACTGCCTTTTTTGATTATAACTCATAAAAAGTATGAAACTCTCCACGACACTTGTGAAAAATTTTGTCGTTATTGTGATGAATAAATTATGCAAAATCAAATTATATTTTAAGCAGGAAGAGGGTACCATTTATAAAGAGGGCAGTAGATAAATGTATATACTGACTCACGTAGGTGCCTACATGTATTTATTTATATATACAGAAGCCCATTTTTGGGTCTACACACAATAACATCTTTGTTTGAAAATGTATAACAAGTCAGTAAGTTTAAGTGAAAACTAGTTTAATATAAAACATTATTTATAGTTACTATACTTAAAAAAAATCATTTTATAGCGAAATTACGATCAAGATTTCACCCTTAAAATCATTCTTGTGAGTCATATATCATATATGATGTAATCATATTATGCATATTTCACTGCAACACGAAACATTTTTTTATGCGCTAATATAAGATAACATACCAAAATTCTTATTTTGAAAAATGTAGCCGAAAATGATAAAGCAGTTATTGATCAATGTAATGTAAAATAAGTATAGAAAAAATAAAAGCACGCCGCTGAATAGCAATGAATATGCGATATTACAAATATCCTTTTGGAAATGTACAGCTTCGTATACTTGAAAAATTAGGTATAAAAAAATTAGTGCGAACCCATCTATTTATGAATACGAAAATCGTAGTGACGAAAAAGATTAAAAATTAAAATATTGAAATTTACGTAGATATATGGTTGATTAAGGTAATGCTTCCTTTGGCGGTTATTTCTCCAATTCTATGTTATGAAAAATGAGATACGTAATTAAATCCTGCGTTCGACGTGAAGTAATTTATCATAGCCGTAAAAACATGTGTAACAGATTTTGAATTTTTTTTCAAATTGAAAAATCAATACATACAAAAATTTAATTTATTTGGGGTTAATTTTGTAGAAATTCATTATTTACAATTAAATGAAACTACGTGATGTAGTATTATTTCTACTTTTTTTAATTTCTTTACCACGACCTAGGTTTCGTTGTATTACAACATCTTCAGGTGGGATATTAGCATATTAAAATTAAAGAAAGTAGAAATAATACTACATCACGTAGTTTCATTTAATTGTGGCTACACGAAAATGTTCAGAAAGATACATTAGATTTATAAATAGATCAAGACGATATATATATATATATATATATATATATATATATATATATATGTATATATATATATATATATATATATGTATATAAATATAAATATATATATGCGTACATAGATATATATACACACACATATATATATATATACATATATATTTATATACACGAGTATTCAAATTGAATTACCACAAATTCTATTCCAAAACATAGGAAAAAAATATATGTATATATTGATAAATACAATAGAAAATATCTCCTTTCCTTGAAATTTACCAAAAAAATGAAATACGCAATTATAGAAATCTAAATATATATGCGAAATATATCGGTAAATATTTTAGATAATTTAAATTATAAATTTGTTAACAAAAAATTTAACTAACTTTAAATGATCACACAATATGAAACGCACTGAGAAGTATAAAATAAGAAATGCTGGATATTTTTAGAATCAGTGCCAAATCGATACTTCTATCCTCTCCCACGTACATACACACTCACACACACAGAAGAGTGTTACAATTCGCTTGGCATAAACTACAAAATCTCTAGCGATAGCAGTATTTTGCAAATTCGTTTTTATTCGGAAACGATATATTACCGCAAATGTGGCAAATGTGTACTCGTACTTTCATTATTTTACACTCCTCTTCTTTTTCTTTGTGCGCTCCTTATTCAGTGATCTTCTGAAGTCAATTCATTATTTTTGTAAACAAGTTTTGCATTTTTCCATTTTTAGTTCCTGCTCTATTTTATTCAATCCTTATCCAGAATGATCCGAAATTAGGATGAATTTACTGTCAATAATACCTCATTCATAGAAATAAAAAGAAAATGTTTGCATTATAAATTTTAATATATTCTTAGCTCTACCGACATATATGCATGTTTACACACGAAGATACGTACAAATGCACACACCAATATCACATTCCCTTTTTCGGCTTACTCATCTATCTACCTACCCACGTACTAATATTTAGTTACTTCGTTTATTTGTGTACACTAATATTCCAGTTGCTATATGTATATACCTGTATACGTATGTACCTGTATATGCAATGGTAAAATCTCTGCTTCAGACCTACCTACCTAGTAATGTTTAGTCACTTTATGATCTGTGTATATCTGTACTTACTTACTTATTTACCTACCTACTGACATTTAAATTGCTTCATATGTGCATGCACGTGTATATAGTTACCTACTTATTTACTTTGTTATTTTTTCCCAATGTAGAGTTCCTATCGTCACTTTTTGACTCTATCATTTGTACCCTAATTTTGTTAAAGGGCAAGTTTGTATCGGCCTTGGTCATACCAAAACTTTAGCCACTTTATTACTATATTTTCATAAGACCCATAACATTCTAACTCGATCACGGAACCTGTGCTATTAATTGTGGTGGAATTCTATGACAAACTTTTGATTTCCAAGGTAAAATTCTAACTAATTATTTATGATATTCAAATGGGTCGCCTGATAGACTGATATTCAAATGGTCGGGGATATGAGTTAATACACAAAAGTAAAAAGCATGTAAAAAAACTTTTTGAATTTTAGGGATATACTGTATAATCTACGAGCTCGAAGATAATTATAGGTCAGTTTTTATCAGAATAAAATAAAATCGAAATCGCAGGGGGCGGATTTCTCAGAAAACTTTCCATTGTTTGAGTTTGGAAATTATATAAAGTTTCTTAATATTTTAATCAAATCATCCTTAACATTGAGTCGTATAAAATTACTAGTCCAATTATATCTCAATTTAATCAAAGTCCATGATTGGTGACTCATAATTGTTCTCGAGCTTTTAATACAACATCGATTATACAATATAGCCGTTTAATTTAAAAACTTAACTTTTTTATGTTTATTCTAATTTAAATATTTAGAGTACCTTGTTCTGATTTCCCCATTGTCTCTGTTTCATCCTCATTTTATTACATTTATTCAATGACTAGAAAAAAAAATTGTGGTTTATTTTGTCGATTTGATATCAGCAGATCGCAAAGTCTTATGCAATAGCAAATCCTTTAGTCCCACGATTTAAGAAGGCAGTACTTTACAGCGTTTACGCTGAAGAATTGGATCCCAAAGTTTAATATAAAAGTGTCTGCTTAAGACCGATAATATTAATATAAAAACAGCAGACCCTCATATCATATCGTTTAGGCAGCTTCAAGACTGAGACTTCAGAGCTCGGAGTTCAATGGTAAAATCTTTATTTGAAACCCACGGTGTTAATTTACAGATCATCAAGCAACAGATCATCAAGCCTTATAGTTTAGGTAGATAGCACCCCTGCAGCATCAAAATTTATGTATCAAATATTGCAATTATTATAATATTAATTTATTATGTGATTGAATACATCTACAAAGTAGTTGAAAAGTCAGTTGCCAGATATGAATCATAAACAACATGCGAAACGTGAAGCTAATTATAACCATTTGAAAACATGGTTTCATGCCTTTGTATCTGGTCATACTTATATATATATTTATTACGTTACTTTGTTGCTATATTAAGATAAGTCAAGCGAATTAAAACACCATAAATTTGCTCTTCATCACTAAAGAGTTCCTATCACCACCTTTCACCTTCAACATTATACTTTGATTTTGCTAGAGACCAAATTCATATTTTCCTTAGTCGATGTTACTGAACTATCTGTAGTCCTATATCATTTAAACTTAACGGCAGTACCTATGCTGTCCAGTTTTGAGGAATTCTTTCATGTATTTTCAGTTTCCATGATTAAATTTTAACCAAAAATGTCATCATATTGGAAGCGTACTTTTCCAAATATAGAAGAAACCATCCAAATTTGGTAATAAATACCAGGAGGTAACATATACAAACGACAAATGCAGTCGAATCGAGAACCTTCTGATTTTCCGCAATCGGCTTAAACCTTATTTTTTCCTGCGATGGATATATTGCTGAAATATATAGAAAAAAACTAAGGAAGATAGGGTCAAAAAGTTTTAAAAATTATTTAAAATATCTTACTTGCTGGTTTACTTTAGTGTTCAGTATTTTTTATATATTGTTATGTATAATGAGCCGAGTTTCATTTCCGCAAAAGTAATTTTTTGAAAAATAATAAGATGAGATTAAAAACAGAATATTTTTAATCGAATATAACAAAAAATTTATGAATTTGGTCATCCTTTTAAGTACTAACCTTAAAAAAATTAAAAACCAACAGAATAAATATCTGTACTTTCACCAGCAGTAGAGCAGGCCGTCTTCATGATCTTAAGTCAGAATATTAATTACTATCTCAAAAAATTATTGTGAACTTTGAAAGAAAAATATTACAAGTTTAATCACTTTAAAGGTTCAATTGGTTTCATAAACAGTATAATTTTTAATATAACTTTTTATGTCCTCGCATTAACATGGGAAAATTAACGAAAACAATGTAATATATAATGTACATATTTACATATAAATTTCCGAAGGCCACATTATTCAATCTGTATCCTTTTTCAAACCAATTCAAAACGTAATCAAAACTCTTCTTATACGCTGTAACTTGATGCTAAAATAAATTTATTCTTAGTACAATTCAAAGTTTTAAACTCCAAAACTTTTCTCAAACGCGTCACTTCCTTCCTGTTGGAATACTTCACGTCAGCCGTCTACTTCATAGAACAAAGCCTCGCACAGGCTCAAATTGCGAAATAGTTCCCCAAAAAATAATAATAAAAAGAATATATACATAAACTAACATTCATTTTTTTATTTACAAAACTTGAAGCCTTGTTTGAATATTTATGGGGGTACCTTTTACTTTCACTTTACAACCAGCCAAGCACTTGAGTAATGTTATCGCGTGAGCCAGGGATTTACTTGAATATGCAAATTGCCTTCATTCTTTCTCATACAGTATTTTGTATAATAATGTGCGTATTTTTACGAAACGAGGTCTCTTGGGCGTTTCAACTTTTTTAAATAAGAAGGGTTTCGGTACGTACTCTCGTTAATGTTCGTAGGTACTCGCGCTCGACGGAGGCTGCGAACGAAATAATCTCGCGGGAGTAACATATTATTTATATGCGTTCTTCGCCGTGGTGTGGCCGACTTCTTTGTTCTCGTGTGGCCGGCCATTATCATGAGGTAAATGATAATTAAGAGGAATGTACTCTCGTGAGGTTCAATTCAATTATTATTTCATCTTTCCGTTTAGATCCAGTGGATAAGTTTAGGGTCTGTGCCTATTGTAATATGACTCGCCGAATGGAATAATCGAAGAGAACTTACCGGTATATGTATGAACTTTGTATTAAAAGGGATTAATGGTCATCCGAATTTAAATATGCCCTTACCTATTCTTTGGAACTTATTACGTTAAAGAGCTTTACATTGTTATCCTTTTGAGGCTGAGAGCCTGAGATCTCATTACTTTTTGCTGCTGACATTGTTAGTCTTTTGCATTGAAATATTTATAGCATTAAAATGATTTTTGTTACAAAAGTGTACTATGCTCTTGAGGTTTTTTTGAGTAATGGCTTCTTCTATTTATTTTGTAAAATTACACTGATGTAATATAGTCATATTTTATACTAAATTTTTATTAGGTAGCCTCCGATTTTTGTATTATACCGCTTTTTTAAAAGAGGTTGCACCCAAAGATAAATACAATTTGTTTACTTTATCTTACCATTAGTATCGTTTTTCGCATTTATTTTTCGTTGTGTATTTTCACATAACACAAGGACACGTTTATAAATATTTTCTGCGATATCTGATAGTTTGCGAGTTGTCATTATTAATAGAAGAGTTTTCATGCTAACGTGATGTAAAAGTGTATTTTTTGTGAAGAACACTGTTTTCGGACAAAGTTTTTAATTAAAAAAACACGTGAGTTCAGTTAAAATTTTAAATATAATAATAATAAAATAAATATTAATAATAAATAAACAAATAATAATATTAAATGTCAATTCCTTAATATGCAATATCTAGAAAAAAATTCCCAAATGTTTTCTTCTGCTCGGTCAAAAATACTTTTTCCACGTGAATATTTTTTTTAAAAATTGTACAAAGAACTTATAATTAAATTCTACTAAAATTTCCCGCTGAACAACTTTTAGGCTTTTTTGACATATTCTTTATCGCTTTTGCACAAAGATTTATGTATTAAAGAAATTTATAATTAATAAAAGTTCAAATTAAGTAATGTTGCATGAAATAATTTTAGATATTTAAATTTTGTAGAGTTCCTTACCTCAAAAGGGGAAACGGTACCTTTTTAAGATCACTCAGAAGCCACATAATGTAGAAATTAACTTTTGGTATAGTAGTAAATTATATGACTCATTAGCTGACATTCAAAAATATTTATATGATGAAATATTTATATGCGGTAATCCAACTAAACACCCAAAGCAATTTTTTAATTAAATGTATAGAGTGAGGTACTGTTTGGAAAAGCTGATAAAGGAGACCTCAAGTATTATTTAACCTAACTTTTGGGATATATCTTCAAAGATTTGAAGTCTATTTTCCAGAAAAAAACCTCGATTTTTCTAAGTCTTATAATTTTTTAAATATGTACCGTGTTCGTCTATTAAAAATATGGCAGGTAATATATTTAATTTTTGAAACATAAATATCTTCAGTTTAATAAAATTACTTATTGAATATTTAATTTAAAAAACAAAAATTTTTAATTTAAAAGCAGTACCAAAATATGCATTAAAGTTCAAATCAGCACACTACACTTACCAAAGGTTATTATTTTGTTTTTTATCAGTCTATCACCTCTTTTATTTAATTGTTTCAATACTATACTATCCATGTATTATTTATTTTATTGTTAAATGAGAGCGGATATGAAATAACAACGCATATAATCAAAATATTAAATTAATTTTAGGCAATTATTCGAGCTACAAACCTTAAAAAAAGTTAATTATTTTAATATGCTAACTTCCTTAGCTCCTGTAAATAGCATTCAAGTTCATGCTTGTTGTATTATATAATGTCTGGCTAATTCTTTGGTACTTTTTTTAAATAAAAAAGGAGGTTTTTGAAAATAATCAAAGCTAAGAAATATAACCTTAAAACAGTTAGATCTTAAGTGAAAACCCGGTCAACACTAGTTGTCATAAATAATTGAAAATTGTGAAATAAATAATTACGATAAGAATAAAAGGAAATTTTTTTTTAAATAAATTAAATAGCATTTTAATACAAAAAAAACGTAAATACCATGTGCAGTGTTTATGTTACTGACTGTTTCTCGGTGCGTGATTGCTACCGAATCAAAGAAAAATAGTTAATATTACACATTCACAATTCAAACTATATTAAATAAAAATCGAAACTAGCTTTTCGCTTTCATACCCTTAATTAAGAAATAAAATAAAAAAATATGTGAAGGTACTGACGTGGCAAGGTTTATTCGCCTGGCGAATTCGTGGTGAAAATGAATCGTGTTTGAAATTATAAACCATTTAAAACTATTCCTGTGGCTAAACTACTGAATTTTGTTAATTGATTTTTGGAGTATTTTTAAGGCATGAGTTCAAAAACCTAAAACATATTAGAAATTTCTAATATATATATTAAATATAATAAAGGAGACCAACAAAGTACATTCAGTATTGGGCCCCGGTGTTACAAGAATAAAAATGGCAGTTATAAGGAGAAAATTAAAAAATAAGCTCCTTAAAAGTTTTGTCAAAATCGTTAATCAGACTAAATAAAAATATTGTATATTTTTATAAAAAGTTAGGTTACTTTTCACAATAGATCGGAAATGTAATTTCTACGGAATTTTTTGAATAAGGGAGATAAATTAAAATACAGATGGTGTCTTGTTGTATCCTCCATCCACGGATGTACCATATTAATCCATGAAGCTCACAGGCTCAACAGGGTCCTCAAAAAAGTTACGTAAACCTCAATAAGATGGAGAAAGCCATTCATTTTGACAAGAATAGAATCATTGTCAACGGCTTGTTAACAGTTTATTTTTAATTAATTTAGGCATTAGCTACACAGTAAAGAAAGCAAAACGCATTGATTATTTTTTGTATTTGTTTCTATAAAATTATTATATGTTCCGTTCATTTTTGTTTCGCTATTTTTATTACCAATTAACAATTCTATATATTTTAAAAATATAATGTATGCGCATTTATGAGCACAGCTTTTTTGTTACGTATTATGGCTACAAATTTTAATTTTATTGTTTCCTCTTCCCTAATTGCCAATTACTCAATTGTTTGATTTTTTTATATTAAAAAATACCCCCTTTTTTAAATGTTTTGTCTTTGTAATATCTAGCCCATTTTTGCCGGTCTCCTTTACATATATCCACTTAGTTACTACTAGATATAATAACTGAGAAATGGTTGTATTTCTTGTTATTATCGTGCAAATATATTTTAATAGAAAGAAGAAATATTACAAAAAAACTATATTTCTTTCAGGAATACTGAGCCAAATTTAATGAATAATAAACTAAGGAATGAAATAAAATATTCGCGAAGAGTTTCAATAAAACTCGGCGCATGAATGCCATTTCAAGCTTGTCTCTTTTTCACTCAAAAGGGAAATTTAATTCTGGGGCTGCTATACCACCATATGCAAAGGTGCTAGTAATTTCAATGTAGCAATAACATCATTGATTTAAAATTTCTCGGTTAATAAAACTATAACGTAAATAATAGTTTTATTTGAGTAACAAGTATATTTAATAGAGACTAGTTGGCAGATACAATATTTTAATCGAGCGAAAATCGATTCATTCAATCGGTTTAATAGTTTTTATGTAATAGTGACAATTCATTAATGTATATTTGAATAAGATAGCTTTATCGCTAGAGTACTATTATTTCCTTCAGTTATTAGAGATTAAATTGAAGTACGTCTATATACTCATATATAAAGCGCAATGATTATATATGTATCTGTATACCTTATGCCCAATAAATAGGCTAATTTTCAACCAACGCAGAGGTTGTAGATTTGTTTGCTAAAGAGATTATCTACTTCAACAGATATGACAAGATTTACTACAATTTTTTTAGACCAGTTTGAAACAGTATTTACTACAATTTTTTACAAAATCTGTTATATATTTAATTAAAAAAATTTAAAAATTCATTAGCAATGTAGAACGCTTACATAATTGAACAATTTGTGGTACAATTTCGATGAAGTGTACATTCCTCAAATAAAATATATAACTATGGGTTACAATAAAGAAGTTACTTCAGATAGATATATGCATATGACAACTTACAAATCATTAAAATTACTTCTCAACCAATTCTTTTATGCGTATCGGCCAGCCAAAATTGGTGCCACAGTCAAAAGGATTCTTAAGAACTGAAGTAGTTTAATTTTTGCAGTATTACCATAGTTCTTATATTTCTAATATAATAACATGAATAGGTAAATAACGTCGTTTAATAAATATGTAATTCCTTATTTGAATATAGTATACCTAAAATAAATCATTGTTTAATGTCCAAATTATGTAAAGCATAAATGAATATTCTAAAAGTAGCATCCAAAACGTATCCAGTGCGAGTCGGGAACTCAAAGTTTACTCAATATGAATATCCTTGCATCAATCCAGCAAGATTTCGTTAATGGTTTCCGTGGCCTAAAATATTCGGAGTATAAATACAACCAAGTAATTGACGAACAATTTGCTCCACATTGTAATGTCTTTTATTATCTTCCAGATCTCACATCCACATAATAAAATAAAGAAACGATTTTGAATAGGATATATTAAGGTTTCATCCTCTATGTCAGTTTTTGCAACTCTCACAAGGGGTGAAGTTGCACGTAAGTTACTCTAGCTTTGATAATTCACGAATTAATGTTTTCTTTAATTCCTCGCATCTCTGACACAATTCTCCCGAGATAAGTGAATTGATTAACAGACTTTACTTGGTCTGTGCCTACCTAGGAAATTATGTTTTTTCAAGTTATATTCTTCATACCTTGCTTCTTGAATATCACGTGTGTTGATTTTAATCCCAGCATACAATGCCTCTCTATAATAGGCTTTGCCTTTGGATTTCCTATGCACATGGTATGGGCCCAAACGGAGAAAGTTGTCAACATAATTTGAATCCTTTATGACTTTTTACAATTCCCACATTATTTCATGTCGCTTTCCTTTGTTTCAACGGTGTATTATGCTAAAAAACATTGTTTGAACGATGAATTATAATATCAATATATGCCCTTTATGTCCTTAGAGACAAGTTCGTTGCCTAAAACGTTACGAGAATATTTGTTGTAGACGGCTTTATTTTAAATAAAATGTAAACTTTAAATTAATTTTATTTTGGAACCACCCGAGTTACTAAATTCTTTCATTTACTTTTTTGAATAATGTGTCTGTTTTAAAAATATTTAATCAAGTATTTGAGAACATAATTTTACCTGTGAAAACAAAATGGCCCACTATTTCTAGACAAGATTCAAGCCTGAGTGTAGAAAAAAATTAAACATAAAAATTTCAGGCGCTACAAACGAAGACGCCGAATCGTTCCCATTTTCTTTTAGATAACGAGCGAATACATTCTCACGTAAAGATATAGTACGCGCAGATGGCTACGAGTATTGTGCGTGAGATATCAGTTATCATTAGGGAGGGTAGCGTCGTAGAACCGTAGAGAGGGTGGGCTCGTTGAGCAATGCCACGCTGACACAGAAACCGTACTTTATGAGCATTGAAGCGTCCGCGTGGTGTCGCTTTTGGACGAGAATCTTGCTGCGTAACGTTATATAATATACCCTTACTTGTGTTTTATATCAATATTAAACATATTTACTGTGCACACAATTGTTTTGTATGTTGCCGCTAAAACTGGACAAGTAACTTTTTTTTGGTAAACAAGTACTGTTTTTTGATGACTGTAACGTGGAGTTGAATAAAAAAATATATACGTGCTTACAATTAATTTTTGCTCTAAATTTAAAAGCCTCTTTTATTTCATTTAAAACTTTTAAGCCTTTGACATGCGGCCAGGTGAGGTGGTGTTGAGCGTTGCCACAAAATATTATTCCAGTCGGATACTTTGTGTACCGAACTCTGAAAAAGAAACAAATAAGTTTCTAAGATACCAAACAATCTTTTCACGTAATTAGTTAAGATATATATATATATATATATATATATCTTAACTAATTACGTGAAAACATGTGTTTGGTATAAATAGATAATATATATTGAACATTTTCCCAGAGTATACTACATGATTTGTGGGCAATCTATTTCTGTACTATATATTGAAGAGATATTATGATTAATTTAACATTAATAATTTAACATTTTCTAAATTATAACTATCGATTTTATTATTGCTACTGATGAAAAGACGCGCAAATATAGTTGTATCTTAACACTTAATGTCTATATGCACAAAATTCGTTTATTACTCATAATATAGAGATCAGAACTTCCACAAGTCTAACTGCTCGCACATGAATTAATAATAGCATATACTAGCAAAAAAAATATAAAGATGATCGTTATAATGTCTCAACATCGTATTACAGCAAGTGCTACTGGCTTTACCAAAGTTCAAAAAGTCGTTTTTCCTCATTTTAATAGCACTTCAATGCGACTGGGTAATAAGTATATTTCCAGAGGGCATCCATTTTTCTTCATCATGACAAACAATCCAAAGCATTACGATTTCTTCCTTCTGAGTCTTGCCGATATTGTTTACTTCCGCCTATACAATTTATTACCAGGGTTGTTTCGGTTGGATGCACTTTTTTATTTAATAATATCAATTTAGAGCTTGTCTTGAAATGAAAATTTTCGTCTTAAAATATTTTTAATTAATATGTAAAAGAGACACTTTTGAAAATGTTCAACGTCTTTATAATACGAATTTAACAATTTAGATCATTCACAATTAAATGAAACTACATGATGTAGTATTATTTCTACTTTCTTTAATTTCTTTGCTAATATCTCACCTGAAGATGTAATACAACGAAACCTAGGTCGTGGTAAAGGAATTAAAGAAATTCGAAATAATACGTGGAAAAAATATCGTATTCGAAAGTGGAAAAAATATCGTAGTTTAATTGTAAATAATGAATTTCTACAAAATTAACTCCAAATATATTAAACATTTAGATCATTCTTAAGAAAATATGTTTGTATCTTTCTAAGTTTATCTTATAATGTAATAAACTAAAACACAAGAAATTGGTGTACCTTTGAAAATATCTTGTGGAAAAGTCTAATTTTTTAAATAATGTGTTGCAATTGTAATTGAAGCCAGGTTATTATAGTTTTGTAATGACCAAGAATTTGCAAAGGAGTCAATTTATTTCTATATAAATAGTTTATTTTTGAGTAATAGAAAGACAAAAAATACTCTCAAAAGTCAAAATATGTCATTATTAATACTATGCGTATTCAGAAACACGTCCATCAAAATTAATATCAATCATTTTGATTTTTGCATACCTTTAGCTCTAAGTTGTGTTTAAAATATTTTTACTTGTACAAGCATATATAAAATTAACAAAAAATAACTAATAATAAAAAAACCTAAATTTATTTCATAACAATATCGAAATAAAAAAATGACCAAGTGCGAGTCGAATTTGTGCACGAAGTGGTCCGTAACACTAATCAATATTAAACTTGCAAGTTTTTGTTTCTTGAAGACTGCAAAAAACAAAGCTGCGGTCAGTACCAGAAAGATCACATATCTCAAACACTACACAATATATATTATTCAAACCAATTTTACGCGAAAGTTTATTACAAGTTCTACTACCTTAATTTTGTGTTAGGATTTTACACACGTTAGTTGAAAATTTCGAAGGGGGGAAACAATATTTAAGCCGTTTGAAGCGCACATATCGTCAACCTTTGACTCTGTATCATTTTTAAAGAACTATTTAACGACTTAAGTCCCTCAGTTACATTATAGAGTACCACTGCTAATGTTATTGTTTTTCATAATTCCATTATTCCATTGTAGTGATTCATAAATGAACCTATATAGTGCCAATAGTCTCCAAATAAAATGGCTCGGATAGACGGACGGGACGATAATATAGGGTTTAGTTTTTACTATTCGACTACAAAAATTTAAAAAGAGGATTTATAGTTTGTTAAATGATGTGTTTATGTAATGGATTTTATTACTTTGAAATAAATTTGTCAACAATTTTTCTAAGCAAAGATACTTCAAATTAAAATATGTTACTAATATAATTATCTCGGAATAAAAATAATATAAACTAGTATTAATTTTTGTAGAATAAATGACTTTTTGTAAAATCTATGGTAGATGTTTAAAATTGTCGTGAGATAATTGATGATTGAAGGTTTTAGTTTGAATATTTTATTATTTTATTGGAGGTAACTGTATATTTTTTAATATGTATTGTCTTCTTGGATAACATTAATTTTAAATATATATATATAGTGGGTGTGTGTATATATGTGAATATATATGCCAATATAACATAAGAATATCATTGTGTATCCGACGGTATTCCTTTATGTTATGATCAAGGATTAATATCTACTCTTGAAAATGATTTAAGTCTGTGTTTGCTTTGATTGATTTATCAACAATCTGCCAATATTAGGACTGATATTGGTAAGTACTGCTCTAAGTTAAATGTGTTATCATCTGCATATACGATCCTCGATATATTACTTTCGATATTTGTTGCATAATGGCTACTCAGTTCAGTACCAGGGACGGCACTGCATGTGTTCTTACCTCTCTGATTTGCGATCAGATTAACCTTTTAGGTAGGAATTAAAATTACTGGAAGAAAGTACTTCCTGCAATTTGACCTTTTATTTCTAGTCGGCTTTCCCATAGAAATTTTTCAAAACATATTTCCCTGTTCAAGAACTTTGTTATTAAATTGGTTTACATATAATAAAAATCTTTCTTATCACCTAACTTACTGCTAAATATGTGGTAATGCAGTAATACTACTGTGCTTCATTCGATGATTTTCGTAACCTCCATAATTTTCATTTGGTTTTCTTTGTGCGGAATTGTTTTCACTTTCCCGCTTATTCCAATAAGTTTTTACCTACGTAGTCATTGATTATGAATCAATATAATGGACGTTTTTTGTACTATGTTGGAGTCATATGTATCATAACACTTGACGGTATACACTTTATCAAAAAAAATCTCAAAATAAAACAGGCAGAAAAAGCTCATGTTAATTATTTGGAGTACACAACAATTATTTTCTATTAAATATTCGTAAATTCATGAATTCCAGCATGTACATATAATATATTATTTTTGGTAAGTATAAGAAATAATTGACGTTGCAAATAATTTATAGTCAGACATATATTTTCCCCACCACTTTTCTACAAAAGCAAGGTCTCTCTAGGACATATCAGGCAAGCACTGAAGTATTTAGCCTGTATTTTCGTCGCGATGTAAATATTTTATCATAAAGATTCCCCGTTTGTCCTTTCCGTAATTCACAATTTATATTAATTCCTAACTTACAGAAAAAGTTTAATTTGATTTAATCATTGATTAATCAAATAAACAATTAAAAAGTAGATTCATATAAGAATACTTAAAATATTTCCTCTTATCCGTAATATCATTGAAGCAATATTTTGCGATCGTTGTAATCGTAAACTGATTATTTCTATTGACACTCCTTCATAATTCAGTAGCTTGTACAACGTAGTAATTAGGATCACTTCAAGTTAAAATCACTGACCCGTTCCGGTACTTACCTGAGAGCTTTTCGCTATGAACTTCCATTTTATTGGAAGCTCGCTGACGGTAAGGAGCGACCGAAACGTTATTTCCCCGAGTGGCCGGCTGATGCGGTGTTTCGATAAAGTGCTTTTTGAAGCTTTTATGGTAAGTGCTACGAGCCGTAGCCAGTTTAAAAATAAATTTCAATGTGAGATGCCAAGTAATAGCACATATAGCATATCAAAGCATCTTAAAAATTTTTAACTCAATAAGTAACATATTGTTCTTTCATTTTCATTTGATCATCTGTTTAAAATTAAATTCATTTCAATAATCATCATTTCGTGGTGTAGATATAATCGTCGATATTTATAAAATTTTTGGTAAACTCCCATCGACATACTCACTCTTGAAAAAAATTCTATTAAATTTATCTCGTCTTGTAAGTTTACTGTTCATTTATTGTTTTTTGTAAGTACTAAATATTTACATAGCTAATTTTAATTTAATTACTTTTATGTTTCTTAATAATCTATTAATAATATTAAAGGTATTTAATGTTATCGTAGTTATTATAATTAATTATGTTTTTTTTCATATTTTTTTTAATGTTCTGTAATTTTTTTCAATTTAATTTTGAAACTTAAGAAAAATTTACGCTTTCTCGTAAATTACGCACAACTCCAGTGTGGATATAAGTATTATGTGTAAATCGTTCAATTTATACACAATGGAAAAAGAAAATTTACTTAATACAAAGCCAGATTAAAAAAAAATAATAGTAATCATGTATTTACCTACGTTAGCTTTTTTCAGGGAACTTGCTATTTTCTAGGTGTTTTTTCTCACATATGCATAAATATCTCAAAAATGTATATAAGTAGATTTTGCAGCTATTGTAAATTTTGGAATTTTTTCAAAACCTAAGCAACTAAAATAAGAATTTATTTGATGTTGACAAGTTTTAAGATTTTATTTGATTCACCTACAGCGAAACATTTTTCTTTCACATTACGTTCTCGATTTTATATGATTTTTGTCTGAAATTTTGTATCATATATGCATGTATTTTTGTTTAATATTTTCATATATTTACAATATTTATTCTTATCTTCGTTAATCCTTAATGTTGTACATAACAATCAAATTTGGTATATACATGCATCTGTGTTTCAAGTCTTTAAATTTAAGGAAATATTAAAAAAATCGAAAAGAAAATATTTTATTAATTTAGTAATATATAAATAATAATTTAATTTTTTTTTATTTGTGTTATAAAAAATATATGTCAAACTATTTAATTAAGTAGAATTTTTGACAGAAAAACTTTTGCATGATATATCTGATGATTTTATAAGGTGTGTTTTATGGGATAAGAACAAAATTCAGCCATTGAAGTAAACAAAGATTCCTACCTACAGTGAAGATGTTAACATAAAATAGTCTTTATTGTAGTTATTTTTTGGGTGAAGTTGAACCTATCTCTGACATTCACTGAATCTCTTTCATTTTACGCAGCCCCAACCTATTTAAAAAAAAATTATATTTTTGATAAAAAAAAGTTAACGGCCTGAAATTGGCTTATTTCTAACTATATTCTGAAATGTTTTCTAAAAATATTAAATCATCAATTAATAATGATCGTTTTTACTTCAATAATCAATTTCTGTAAGCGTTTACTGAAAGTGTATGTGATCCCACCTCTAATAGTGAAACATAATCAAAGCGATTTTTGCGATAGGAAGCAAACGTGAAACGCCACAAGAAACACAAATATTTCTTGAGTTATTTTTTCTCTTATTCACACATCTATAAATGGAATGGTTGAGAGCGAAAGAGACGATTATCTTTTCCATAACTTGCACTCTTTTCTGCATTGCTGACGTATTTAAATTATTATCGATAACGTCTTTATTAAGCCAGTCGTGCTCAAGTTAGGCTGTCATACATATAAGACTGGGAATAATAAATAAAATAAAATAATATTAGATTAAAATAGCTACATTCTGTCAGTAATAAGCTTAAAAAGTTATATCGTTTTAATTTGAATGAACGTTTAAGTTTCTTTAAAGGCTTTCATTATATTAGATTTCACCTTTTGCAATGTAGATGTAAATTAGTCGTGCTTATGACTTTGATTCCGTTAAGTTGAACAAATGTTAAACCAAGAGTATGTTATAAAACGGATAAATATAAGTATTACACGAAAAAATATCTACTTCCGTTATTGTCTCATTATTTATATAATATCTTGTATAAGCGTTTGGAATTTTTTTTGTCGACTGCTTCGTTAAGTAAATGATAAAATATTTTAGTTTCGACACAAAGATCAATTTTTATAATTTCAAAAACATTAGTTCTGTTTTTCAAATTATAATTAAGTGTCTTTTTAAATACAATAAAATTTTTGTTTTATTGGTATAATGGAAGTGTCAAAAAATTACCAAAATCGGGATTACTCTTAATCGCAAAAAAATAAAACTTGCGGGGAATAAAAAAATCCGAGTACTTAATTTGACCTCCCGCCCCCTAATTTTTATATATACACATTTGTAAGCCTAACCTATTGAAATATATGAGGGTTAACGTATTTTATTACTTTGCTGATTTTCCAATTTCTGCGTCAAGCGGTTTCTGAGAAAAACGGCTCTAACGAAGAGATAAGTAGGCGATCTTATGAAGATTCCGTTATCTTTTCTGAGGAACGGAACCCTGAAAATATTTTAATTTCGTGAACAACTAATAAATTTTAGAAGTGCTTTCAATTGCCAATATTAAATCTTATTAAAATTTTACGACTAATTACGTAGATATTGATACTAACAATTTTAATTATATTAGTAAAATATAATTATAAATTATGAAATTTCCTTAACTGGAGCGTTAAAATTATGTTAAAGAAATATTTTATTTCCTCTGCGACCTTATTTTCTTTGCTGCTTCCATAACCTTATTTATTTGTATTTACCGCTCTTTAAACACTCTAATGTAGAAATAAAATCACGAGGCCTAAATTTATTCGTCAATAAATGCTTAACTAGGTGAAGATTTGTATTAAGACTTATATTTATTTCAAGCATCCAGAATTCTGTATTGGATTGGGATCAATAGAAATTAATGTCAGTGACCTCTTCCGTTCTGCCTCATACCTTTTAACTTTTGAGACTTTATTGACATAAATTTCCATTTTATTGAAAGCTCCTTCGCGATAGGCAAAATATACAAATATATAAATGGCATAAGTAGTTGTTCTGATTATATCATAGTGTTTTTATTTGTAACTGTTTTTATGTTAGTAATACCTACAGATTTTTATTTGCTAGGTAAATGTGCGTACAGAAATAATTAAGTTGGAAATTGTCATCATGATAGTATTCTGCACATTCTTTCTGTATATTATGGTGACCCAAAAATTGTTCTCTTTAAAATTTCCGTAATTTATAGTAGATTACCAAAATAATTTTAAAAATAAAATAAAGCTATATCTTTAAATTTCTTCCAATCTTCAATCTTTAAAAAAATGTTATTTTTATGATACTATAAATAAAATAAATAAGAAAAAATATTCACTTTTTGTTCTATTTAGGTATATAGGGGTTAGATTTGTATGTAACAATACGTTACCGGCAACTTCGAATTTGTTAGGTTTCTAAATGTACCGGCAACTTCGAATTGTTTAGGTAAATTCCCTCAAGTTTCAACTTATTTCGATGACTTTCTAGACTAATGTTTATGCTATAAAAGAACAGTGGTGATTGTTACAGCGTTAAAAGCGATTTCGTTATTCTTAAATAAATTATTTGGGGCGTAGTGAGACTGCATGTTCTATATTGGAACCATAGAAAGAACTGGACGATTGGCAGGTAAAAGCTATAAGGGACGTCATTAAATTTATTTTATTTAACAAGAACGACCTGAATTTGAAGTATAATGAAAACGATCCATCCGATTCAGATACATATACCATTGTTTTTGAAAAGATCAACAATATTTAGACTAAAGCTTCAAGTCCAGTCGAAATTGAGGAACAAGTTATTCAATTACTGAAATCCTATTTCGAAAAATAACTCAATTTGAAAAATACCCCAAAAGAAAATAAAATAGTAGTATTGGAAACAAACTGAAGTGTTTTTCAGAGTCATTTTGAGAAGTTTTTCGACATTGCTTGCTTTTAATGCACTGCATTTAAATCCTGTTCGGGTTTAAAACCTAAGGAAGTTCCGATCCATGAGAGAAGTGTTTTGTTGGATCATAGAAATGGCAAGAAACTGGTCATAAGCGGTGTTGATAAAAAAGAAACCACTAGATTATTGAAACGGCAGCAGCGAAAAATTGAAGGGTCAATAAGGGTAGCAAAAACGTTGTGTCTTACTCAAGAAACCGATTATGTCTCAACAAATCATGACGAAGATTCGATGCGTGAATCTTCCTCCGCATTGTAACCGAAGCATCTCCAACAAATACGCCCTTAATAGAGACACCATCAACTTCAACGATGAATTAAAATACATTGCCATTACCACAGGTCTGTGATAGATACGGATTATCCACGCAATCTGCTCTCTTACTTCTGCGGTTTTGGCTGACGTCGGTTTCTACCAAAGATTTAGCTCTGGTTATTAATAAAAACAAGATCTGCAGTGCTGTAAAAAAAGGACAAGACTCTGATAAAAAATAGTGGATAGTTATCATCGCAAAGGAGTTTTAGATGAGCACATCTTAATTTTAGCCGAACATGGGATGGAATGTACAACGCCAAGTTGTGATACTGCAAAGGGAATTTTTACTTCGATAGTGAATATAATATAGGGTCAAGGTTGAAACATAGATGACGCGATTTGTGTTGGATGTGATGGAACTTTAACTAACATCGGTCAGAAGGATAGCTAGATTCAATATTTAGAGGAGTATTTGGAGAAACCGTCATAATGTTGTGTTTGTATACTTGATGCTAACGAATTACCCCTTCGTCATATATTCTTGACCTTAGATGGTTACACTTTGAGCCCTAGAGTAAAATTTTGGATCTAATGGAATTCAGTTAGCTAGGTGCAAAAATAAAACCACGTTGTCTTTTTGTGCGGTGGTTGGCTATTTGCCTGACTTGCCAAAAAATGTGGTCCGTGAACTATGTATGAATCAAAAATATCGTAATGACAAGCGCTATCAACTGGTTCCTGAACTCTTTAGCTAGCAATCGATCAACTTTGAAAAATAACGCACTCGAGATGGCTTACTTCTGCTAATCGTCTACTCAGGCTTTACGTAAGTACTCTTAATCTGAGATCTTTTGTAGATTCTGTTATGGAAAGAAATTATTTTTTTTGCACATCCATAAAACCTACTTATCAGCATACTGTTTAATGAGAGATACAACTTTCGGGAACAGGTATTGCAAAGAATAATAAAAGCTAGAGAAGCGGAAAGTAGCACTTAAACCACCAAAAATTAACTTCTGTGTCAGAGATTACACCAAAATTATTGTGTGGCATGTGCGTCAGGTTATAGCACCACCGTATCTTTAACATATTTCTAGTGAGAATCGTGGAAAAAGATAAGAGCTTAGAAATTTTTGACTTTCCTTGTCACAAACAATATGTGAAAAGGTGTGTTAAACTGGTAATAGTGGCCTCGCAAAATGTAACTGACGCTTCACTTAGTGATAGCTTTATTATAACCAGGTTTCCTTCTCGAGCCAAAATGCCAGCTTCTAGACTAAAAAATAAGTTTAAATTTAAATTTTTATCATTTATTGTAAGCTTTATTTTTTTTAATTTTATTTTCTTGTGTTTTGCTTCGATGATAATGAAATAACTTTTAAATTTGATTTTGTTATTATTTTGTGCATACAGATTTAGATCTGTAAAGACCTTAAATTTACAAAATTTTGAAGTACGGTAGAGCCCTTAATATAACCCGTAATTCCAGTTTTTTATCCTTATCTATGTAAAATTACCCAAATTTTAAAACCTGTTGCGATAGTAGCGAAGAGCTCAAAAATATTATTTTCCATACATCGACGGACCTTACGGTATATTCAGGACTACTTGTTGCCTAGTTTTTAGTAGCTGCTTGTGTGTACATGTTACCTTGTTATAAAGAAAAATTAGAGACCAATTTTGTACCTTCTTCTAGTCTTGCTTTACTTCTATTCTAGACAGATGATGGGCCAATTGAAAATTTACGTATCTGCAAGGCACAAGAATTGAGAAGAAGTTTAACTTTAAAAAAACGATAATTACATCAATCGATAAACACTTACATATTTTACCAATGTTGTATTTTACATTCCGCTTAATGAAGTAACTTCAATAGTCTGTAATATTAGAACATAAACAATTATAAAAGTAGATATGATACAGTAAAAAAGAAAATATATTATAAATGTCAAATATGTATATCACCCCGTTCAGAACTAATTTTTGATTATCTAATCAGGTAACATATAATCAGAGAAGATATAAAATCAGATAAAATAGGGTAAAATCTTGGAAAGCATCGATTTAAAATTACAACCTATTTATATAAGCGGCAATTTTAAATCGATTCTGAACCAAATGAAAACAATTTATTAACCATAAAATATTTTTGACTGCGATTATTTTATAATAAAAAATGTATGAGGAAAATAGCTCCCTTACTGAGTTTTTTAATAATCATTTGTTATTTTTTCTACTTGATTCTCATCTCCTCTAAATGTAATAAGTATGCAAAAAAACAAACAATAAACTCTGAATATGCAAATAAAACATAAATAGGTATTAAATAAAATCTAAAAAACTAAATGTGCATAAGAAAACATTTAAAGAGAGCACCAAAATAATCGCTATCTATTTTTTTTAATAATTTAATTTATATAAATATTGTTTTATCGAGACAACCAAAAAGTTAAATTGACATTGGTAAATTGCATTTTTAAGCTGCAGTTATACCAAAATTGCTTACTTGAAATATATTTTATTAGATTTTTATTATTTCTGTTTTTCCTTTATAAATATTAAATAAATCCTCTTTTATTTTATTTCACATTTTAAGCGAAAAAGGAGATATTCCAATTTCCTTATACTTAATGAAATCATTTATATAAAAATATTTTTACAGAAACGTTCACTAATATTCATTATCTATATATTCCACTTAAAAATCTGTTTTTTTATCTGATGTCCTCCCAAATAGATGCAGCACACATAAACGGCTACGAGTATAGCGAATAAGGTATCAGTTATCATTAGGGAGCGTAGCGTCTTAAAATCGTAAAAGGGAAAAGCACGTCGAGCAACGCCACACAGAAACCGTACTTTATGAGCATTGAGGCAGCCACGTGCTGTCTTTTTATAGGAGGGTCGAGTCGATTACTTGGAGTTTTCCTCCGTAATGGCGTATAATAGACCCTTGTGCTTTATTTCAATTTACGGTATTTTTTACATTTAACGATTTGATTAAATGTTTATATCCAAAACTGGGGAAATTTTTTTAGGTCATCATACGAGTATAGCTTGCATTCATAACATTTTTCCCTGTTCTATGTTTTGTTGTTCTATGTTGAGAGATATTATTAGATTTAAAAAGTTTTCTCAATTTAATTTGCAATATAAGGAAGTTTTTTAGTTTACATAAATCAAGGTGTGCAGAAAAATTGTCCCAGACAATTGTTTCTCCTCGATTTTAAAATTATACATAAGTCGTTAAATAAAAATCAACATTTCATCTATACATTTGGTTTGATGTATTGCTATGTTTTATGATGTGTATTATTCTTCTTGTTATATATTTCTTTATAATATTAATTTGATGTGTTACTATTTTAATGAGGAATTTATATGAAAATTAGATATAATTAAAGTTTACATCATAACCTCATTCACAAATTTGCACGAATGTATGATGTGGCGCAGAAGATATGACTATGGTCACTTATATAGTTTAGGCACATTTTAATTAAACTAAAAACTTATTGTCACGTTGGTATCTTTGGAGTAACTATCTTGTAATTCCTCTTATATTATAGCTGAAGAATGAAAATATTTTTATTCATATGTACTTTGTACAGTTATATTGCAAGCTCATTTTTTTAGTTCAGTTTAGTATCGAGAAGTAGCCATTCTCCTCATTACGTTAAAGTTTGACAGGCAGTCTTGTGTGGGACAAGATTCAAAAAAGACTTGTCATATTAAGATTAAAATTGAATCAATGTGAAATTTTGTAACTGGATAAATGTGATTTCTTAAATAAGTAACGAGTTGTGATATTTTCACTTTTCAATCCACCTATAATTCTAGCAGTTAAATAGGACAATTTAAAAATTTTAGTTTCTAAATAAATACGTACTCATATTAGCTCATATATTCTCAATAAATACTAGTTGGAAATTTATTCTTAATGCTTAATGTATTGTACCGTGGTCGGTGTCGTAGATTAAGCACTGTTATATTTTTATATCTAACTCTTTTGTGAAAATAAAAGTTATTTTTGCCTTTCAACTCTAGCAATTCATTTTCCGTTGAACATCAGTAAATTTTCACTTTTAATGGACGTGAAAATAATTTACAATAAAACTAGCATCGGACCTTGTAATTTGTATCCTTAATATTTGCTTTAATTAGTTCACTCTTAATTTACATTCGTATAAACAGTTTCCCGGTCTGTGAACCTAGTGAGAGGAAATTTTCGATGCATAAAATTATTATCATATCAATATATTATTCAGAAATACAGTTAAGTTAATAGAGTAAATTAAATTTAATTATCGATGTAGTACCATTATTCCATAGATAATTATTATCATTTTTCTAAGAAAATTTATAAATTTTCATTTTGCAGAATCATTAGGAGATCATTCACGTATCCCTCTGTCACAGCTGTTTTGCTCAGAAATCGCCTGACGCGGAAATTCTATGTTTGGTATAGCAATAAAACTTATTAACCCGCAAATGTCACTAGTTAAATTCGAAAATATTCACGTAGAGAATTTGGTAAGGGATCAACTTAAATTTTAAGAGAATGTGGATTTTTAAAAGATCAACAAAGCTTCGAGAAACGTAAGCAGGCGATATATTTACGTTTTTTTTTGTATTCATTACTGATTTTCTCCGAAACCATACGACGTAGTAATTTAAAGTAGGAAATAGTAACACATCTTTACATATCTATTAAAAGCTCAAACAAAGTTTTCCGAAAAAATTATAACGATGTGTCTATATGTCATAATTTTTAAAATGTGCACAATTTTTTGACAATATATAGTAGGCTATCAAAGATATAGTAGGCAATATATTTATGTTTTTTTTAAACAATGCGTCCAAGTACTTTGAAATTCAAAATAGTAATATATCTTACTATTTTACTGACAAAGTTATTTAAAATATTATGTAAGAATTAAAAAGGGGATAAAAAGTTCTTCATTTTTTTTTAAATATTACATTGGCGTGGCTTTCAAAAATTGGGTAAAGAAGTGGGGCTTTATTTCTATTAATTTTTAAATTCTCTTCGTACAATTTAATGCTTCTCATAAAATTATTATAAAATATAAAATTTGTTTCTTTGCGGAATTAGAAAAATTAGCCAGAAATGTTGTATAATGCAGAACGAGTATGCAGAATTAGCAAAAAATAATGACATTTCATTTTAATAATAAGATTTTAAAGAGAAACACTTATTATTGGTAAACTAGCGTGACCCGTGCGAAGTCTTCGTCTTTATTTATTCCATTATGAAGCTCAGATCACAGATCAAACAAATATTTTACTAAAATTGACATATAGAGGCGCAAGTATCAAAAGCATTTAGCTAAAGCGCCACTTTATTAATACGTGAGTGGATTTGAAATTAAACAAAAATTTTACCGACCGTCAATCATATTGACGTTGAGCCGTTAGATGGCAGCATTGCTGTTTTGTGTATATAATTTTAATAATTAATTAATTTGCAAAAACAATAGCAATAATAAATTTTTCCGATGCCGGTAGAGCAAGCAATTATCTATAAAATGATATATAATTTATGTGGATTAGTTGTGAGGTTTTTTCTAAAAAGGGAGAGTAACATCTTAACCTTAGCGTATTAATATATATGATGATTTATTGTCATTGACTGAACTAGGATTATCAATAAATCGCGCGGTAAAAGCAAATTGCGATTTTCTTTTTTTTCAAAGTTAATTTTAAGCCAAAAATAAATAAAAGTTTACTTGGATCATTTGGAGTTAAAGAGTAGGTAAACTAGTTACAAGAAACAAGTCTCTCCATGTAAATGAAATTGTTTTTTAAATATAGTGTGGGATGTTCGGAATGAAGTAATTTTTTTTCGGGAAACAATCATAATGGCAAATTGTTTGATATTTCAATTCAACTGCATATATATATATATATATATATATATATATATATATATATACATATATATATATATATATACATATATATATATATATATATGTAATAGTCGTTTGGCAAAAATGCTAAATAAATAAATTGAACTGTATTAACTACTCATTATAAATTGCAAATGGTACAAAAACTTTATTCCATTTACCGATAAGAAAGATTGAGGGTAAGAATTAGGAGTTTAAATTGAGTTTCGAATAATCACATTCCTTAAGTATTTAGTGATTTTTTTGTGTGTAGTGGGTGTTTAGTGTTAGCCCCTTTCTCATAAATATTTAATAAAACGAATGAAAAATCTTGTGACTGCCAAAAGATATAAAAAAGAAGTATTACGTTAATATCGTTACATTTTGTATTGTTTTTGGCTGTGGCCTGTGTTTGGCTGTGGCCTGCAAAATGTAATGAACATTTTGCAGGCCGCAGCCAAGCAAGCATCACATACGTAAAAATCAAAATACTCCATATAAAAAGTAAGTGCAGAACTGCATTTTTTTGAATAAAAGAAATATTTGTTCCAATATACAGAAATGGCAGCATCAAATTTCTTTTTTAATTATTACAAGAATTCTACGTGACTAGTTATATGTATGTGATGTCACCCCTAATATTATATTTTTTACAATTTTTCTTTCAGTGTATAGCGGTTCAAAGAAGATACCTACTATCCAAATTTCATGTATGTGATGTCAACAGTATTGGAGTAAAATGACGGTAATCTACGAAGAGACAGACGGACAAAGGGATATAATCAATTTATAACCGTTCCGTTTTATGCCATTTGGCTGCAGATCTCTAAAACACACTCGTAAACACTTTTCCAGATTAAAGTCATCGTCTCACCTACACCCTCCCTCATAATCCAAAGAATTGCCATATGTTCTGTTGCTAATTTTCCCAGAAAAAACAAAATAGAAATTAATACAATATATAAATTAATACCTGTACAATGGCTGAATAAGTACATCGATGCAAAAAAAAATAATTACATGCGCAAATGTTTCATAAAATATTCCGTTGGGTAAACTTATTCAGAACAGTGTCTTTAAAAGCATTTAGTTGGAGAGAAAGAAACTAACGCTCCCCCATCGGTCAGAAAGTTTACAATAGAAATAGTTTACAATAGAAGAGGTCAAAAAACGGGACTTCAACTTAATTAGGTTTTAATATTTGTATCCTTGCACTGCGTGTATAAAACTGACAACTTCAAACTTTATATTAATAATACTCATCATATAAAGCTGAAAATATCTTGATTGTATAAATTATATAGCAGCCTGCTTCGGTTTTGAACGATTAAGCAACATTTTTTCTTCTAAGTTACTACTTCTTTACACAATAATTAAATAAACATTGGGGTTTAGTTTCACTAGGGTAATGCTAGTATAATGGCCAATGTGTGAAAGCTCGCGTTTACATACATATTTAAAGCACAATGAAATTAAGAAAAATTAAGTAAACAATTTTATTGTCTTAACAGTAAAACGTTCATTAGGGAATATCATTTTAGAATTTTTGAAAAGAATAGTATTACCATACGATGTTTTCATGTGTTTATAATAATTAAGGCAGCGCACACCAAGGTACCATATCCGATGAAAGCTCGTTCCTAACATCATTGATATTAATCGGGTAATTTTTACAAAATATTCATAAATTATACACCGAACCTTTCTCATGATTCAATCTATCGATTATTTAAAACAAAAAACAAATTCATGTAGTAGTTTCTGAGAAAGTCGGATACATACAGAGCGACAGATACGCCAAAGAACTTCGTTTTATAACATATATTCATTATGTTACTATGTATGCGATTCCCATAAATAATAGGTAAATTTTATTTTTTTATGAAAAGATCATTACTCCAGCGCATTGAATTTAAATATAGGCAATAAAGCATCTCTTAGCAACGTTTTGCGTATTGCTTGGTATATTATTATTCCTGAAAATTACCCATTCCACAAACATAAAACAATGCACCAAGTTGTAACCGTCAAATATTTCAATTTTTATTTTTCATTTTAAAACATTTGGTTCATAAGTCATTTCATGAAAATTTTACGGAGTTTTCTATGGTTGTAAATATATTTTTTATCCAGTTTGGCAAAAAGTCTTAATGATAACGTGAAGTTTCAACAAGTTCGAAACTTGTTGAAACTTCACGTTTTTTTCGTAGAAACTATGTGTCTAACTAAATTGCATGAGAGTTTTAAAATATGGACCAAAATTAAATACATAAAACTTACGATAAAAGTTGGCTAGATACTTAAACATTTTTTGGTTTTTACGTGTTTACACAAGTACGTTAATAAAATATATAGCATGCTTTTTTAAATACGTCCATACATAAAGGATATTAATAAAATAATAGGTGTATGTAAATACACTACATCCTGAGTATCATTTTACTGTAGCTTGCAAAGTTATTCTAATTTGCCAAATTCATTCAATGAATGTATGTATTTATCTATATTGCATATCATTGTTATCAGCTGTTTAGATCTGTTTTCTTATTCATTTTTAGTAATTTACCCAATACTATTTCATTACCCAAATAAATTTTGCACTTACATGTAAATTTTATTTAATGATAGTGTAAATTAATACAATGCAAAAATCCTTAAGCGAAAACATTTAAAATTAAGCGTAACTAGTTAGAGATTTTTTTGTTTGAAGATTTTTGATGAAGACTATACGGTCGAGATAATTACATTTATTCAAGTAAGGACGGCATTGTAGGAGAATGAATTCGAATTTGACCCCACATAAGTTAATTCTTATTTATGTTTAGCGTTTTACTTATCTGACTACTTTGTTACCAATAAAATAATTCAAATTTACTAGCTAAGCGGGTGGTTCTACCTGTATCGTAATCGAACAATATCTCTGCTTTATTTCGTCATAAAAACGATTGAACACAGCAAGAATACTTATTCCGTTCATTATGTACGTTCTTTTCTTTTCACTCGATTTTTTTGTCCTTATAATATTGACTATAATATACGAACAAACATAAACTTGACACATATATTGTAACACAACATGTGCCTTAACCCATCATATTTTTTGTTTTTGATTACAAAAATATCGCATTTTCTCTATTATTTTAAAATATCTTATATAATTATACAAAGCAAATGAAGGCCAACATTTATCCATATAATCTAATTTGTAAACATTCTGATGTTGAAATCAAATTATTGGATTGAAATCCCTTACCCAATAAACCCTTAACTTGATTAAAATTGTATTTACATTTATATTTTATTCATGTAACCAGAACTGAATAAAGTAACTAATATCAATTCAAATTAAGGTCGCTAACCCCTTACGGTCTACTTCATACCACTTGTCTTTTGAGACCTTATTGGTATGAACTTCAGTTTCATTAATATCTCTTTTAATGTTGACAAATCCTACAAATGCAAGTGCGTTATTCAGTGTTTTCATATACTTTATTTTTGGTACCATACCATTTTATATATTGATATCTCGTTAAACCTAAATATGCATTGCATTCAATATCAAGTGATTACTATAAACAATAGAAGATCTAAGTATCGTAACAATGGGATAAACCAATTTTGATTGGAACATAATTATTGTCTTAATTGCTTACCTAATGTCTTAATTTTATCAAACGAACAGCGACTTATACTTCATTCCATTCCAAAAGAGAATGTTTGTAAACAAATCAATTTGATAATTGCGGTATTGTAAACATTTTTCTTGTTTTTACAAGTTAGTAATGTAATGTGGATTTAATTTGATATTTGTGATTTAAATTTGTAACTATTCTATTGATATTATTTCTTTATCTCTTTATCACAAGTCAGATGATTCAGAAATACATAAATAATTTATGAACGTTTAAACACCGGGATTAGAACTTATGGCCGTTTAGTCAGATGCCAGCATTTAATGTGTTTATATACAACCGTTGGATTGAATTTATGAAATGTTTTTTAAACCACAATAAAGTAAATATTGCGATGGACAAACACAAGACCAATTTGTTCAAATTTCATTTGTTTCAATTTGGAACTCGAGTGTGAATATCAATTTTTTTTTTAAAATAATATATGTACATTACACTAAGTTTAATGTAAAGTCATGAAAACAAAAAGAAACATTAACACATCTGGGGATTTACATGTATTAAACAGCTGATTAATTAATTTTTATTAAATACAGAGTTCTGATATTATTAAACACTATGTATTTAATAGTTGATTATGCTGCGAGCCTCGGTCTATTTAAAAAATATTTTTGACCTTGGTACTTGCTATACGAATACCTATGTTCCAATCAAAATTGGTTTATCCCATTGTTACGATACTTAGATCTTCTATTGCTTATAGTACTCACTTGATATTGAATGCAATGCATATTTAAATTTAACGAGATATCAATATATAAAATGGTATGGTGCCAAAAATAAAGTATATGAAAACACTGAATAACGCACTTGCATTTGTAGGATTTGTCAACATTAAAAGAGATATCAATGAAACTGAAGTTCATACCAATAAGGCCTCAAAAGGCAAGTGGTATGAAGTAGACCGTAAGGGGTTAGCGACCTTAATTTGAATTGATCTCAGTTACTTTATTGAGTTCTGGTTACATGAATAAAATATAAATGTAAATACAAATTTTAATCAAGTTAAGGGTTTATTGGGTAAGGGATTTCAATCCAATAATTTGATTTCAACATCAGAATGTTTACAAATTAGATTATATGGATAAATGTTAGCCTTAATTTGCTTTGTGGAATTATATAGGATACTTCAAAATAACAGAGAAAATTTGATATTTTTGTAATCAAAAACAAAAAATATGATGGGTTAAAGCAAATGTGTTACAATATATGTGTCATGTTTATGTTGGTTCGTATATTATAGTAAATATTATAAGGACATGGAAATCGAATGAAAAGAAAAGAACGTACTAAGTATGAACGAATGTATATAATGAACGGAATAAGTATTTTTGCTGTGTTCCATCGTTTTTATGACGAAACAAAGCAGAGATATTATTCGATTACGATACAGGTAGAACCACCGGTATAGATAGTACCAAGTATAGCAAGTACCAAGTTTATATTACAAAATCAATTGATAGATAGCTTTTACTTTTTTTACAATCTGTTAATATTTTATTGATATTACTATTGTAAAAAATATTTATTACAATTTTTCTTCGAAACCATTTTCATTTCCATTTTACAGATGAGGAAGCAATATAAGAGAAGAATTTATGCAATTTATCGATTTATAGTAAATTGGCTGTTTCACTTGCGTGTAATTATTATATTCTAAGATTAAATACCCTATTTTATATTTATTTCCGTAATAAAGGTTATGTTTGCCAAATTCGATAAATTAATTTTCCCAACTAGCTTTTTGCTTTTTGTCTTAACTTTATATTATTATATATATATGTAATATTTTGTCCTAAATCTATAATATTATAAGTGTATAACATGAAAATATTAATTTTAAATAACATATGGGACCCAGTGTAATTACCTGATCAATTATCAACAATGACACTGCTTCTCTCGGTATTGCCGATTGATGCGATGATTACTTGTGTAAATAAGCGTTTATTTTCTTTGCCATTGAGGATATTTTAAATTTAATGAATTAAGATATTTAAAACTAAAATCAAAAAACAGTCACTGATCTTAAACGTCAGCGTAACAAAATTGGCGGATCGTTTAAAATCGTTTGTATTGCGAGTGACTTTTTTACTTAATCCTCGGATAATGGTGCACTTTATGTAACAGAATTTTCCGTGTGAGGTCGGTCGGAGCCCCGAAAATCAATGACCTAGAAATATGATTATTTATAGGAGACATTGTTAAGTATTATTTTAACAATATATTATTCATAAAAGAATCCAATCAAACTAGAATCAATAAATCAACTCGTGTTTCATAAACTTGACATGTATTATATATATATATATATATATATATATATATATATACACATATATAACTTCAAATAAAGTACACACACATTATTATTGGCCTAGTAGATCAAACTTAGCTAGAATTAAATTGCGCGAATATTGATTTTCTTACCATGAATTTAAATCAAATCGCGGGTCTGTTTTTAATTCTCTCTTCTTGAATATAAAAATTTACATTTCTATATTTATTAGGAGCATTTTGAATTCAGTTTTAACTAATGAAGTTTGACCCTAAGATTTCCGGCGTGTAGTTTCTGGCTCGGTGTGTAGATTAGGGCTACACCATTTATTCCCAGAGATATGACATTCCTTACTTCAAAATGGCGGAACTCTGATACAAATTTGCATTTGTTATTTCAAAAATTCATTTCCTAATGGTGTGATTTTTCAAAACCTTTAAATATATTTTTTGCAACGCAAACAGAAGCCTCAATACTTCAAAACTTTTTTTACACAACTTTTTATTTCTTGTTCTATCCTTTTATGGAAAATATTTTTGAAATTTATTTCTTTGAAAATGCCTATATTCCATTGAGAACCGAATTAAATTTAAGTTTGTTGACTTTATAGTTTCTGAGATTACGTGGTGATAAAATAAGGGATGAAATAAGTCAATGAGTGAGTTGTAAAATATCACTTACTGACTGATTCCTTTCCTGTTTTATCTTAATAGTGGATGAATCTTAAAAATCCCGAAATCTATTTTGTTTAATTGTAACCAGAATTTTAAATGACAAATCTCAGGTAATTTATTTTGCCCCCTTAAGGGATGAATTTTAAAAAGGTTTTAAGATCCCTCAGATTTCGTGATGGGCCAGTGACTGAGTGATGTTTGGCTTTTATATTTCATCCCTTAGTTTACCTCATTATGTGGTAAATATTCATAAACGCTGAAATTAGTTTTCTTCATTTATAACCAGGAGTATAAGTACCAAACATAATATTTAAAACTGACAGACTTCCTTGCACATTTCTATTCCTTATTTCACCCCATTAAGGAATAAACTTTCAAAAATGCCTTGCCTGATGCCTACACCCTATAAGGAATCTATCTGCCAAATTTTAAATTTTTGAGTATTTTTATACATACTGCTAGATGACTTCATTCGATGAGTCGTATTTTGTTTTCATATACATGGACGACCATGAGTGATATTATCTAGATAATATTTAAAAATATCTTTTTAATAATTTTACATATTAAATACAATTCACACCTCTGTAAAATTATACGATACGCCAGCTATACAATTTATTTAAAAGTCGGTAGGTTTATCGATATTAAAACGACTACATTAAAACGACTATGTTTTGCAGTCTTATTTACTATTGCATCGGTCCCCGTTTTACGTTCCTTTTATATTTTAAATTGAATATATAATAGCAAAAATCACATAGCTATAATGGTCACGTACAATTTTTCATTCCAAAGAATGGTAGTCTCCAGATATATTTCTAATTAACCAATAAAAAATAAATGATACAGTAAAATCGGAACTTAACTAATCTCAGAATAAAATGGTCAAAGTAGGTTAAATTTATAAATTTCTTCAACACTTGATCTCATTTGTGTTCCCAAGAGTTAAAGTTTATTGTAAAATAATGTTCCTTTAAAACAGTTTAAAAATTTTCTGTCAAGTTTAGTAATTTCGTAACGTTTTGGCTGAATACATGTCATTTACTTTCTTATTTGATGTATAAAACGCAATTTATTTCTAATCAATAATCTTTCTATTTATGTTAATGTTGATTTAAGTTTTATAAATTTTCGGATCATTTGCATACAGAGAACTGTGGTGCATTTGATTAAAATTATAACTAACGCGATGGATCTGAATACTAGAGACCGATACGTGAGGAATTGAATTTTATCCGCAAGATTACGACAAATTAAAAAAAAATGAGGAAGAAAAATAAAAAGAAATACACACATATATATATATATATATATATATATATATGTGTGTATATATATATATATATATATGTGTGTGTGTGTGTGTGTGTGTGTATATATATATGTATATATATATATATATATATATATATATATATATATATATATATATATATATATATATTAAGTATTTTCGAATTTAAAACAAAATTTGCGACGTACGTAACTTTAACCTATGGATGTCACAGTAAACTACAGAAACTGTGAAAGTTTCAACAAATTCTAAAAAAATTAACTTAATTACTTAGTAACGAAATATTTAAAAACTTCAAACGAACGAAAATTTGTCTTTACTCATTAATATGAATTTTTCGTCGTTTCATCAAATTATGTTAACGCACTGAAATATTCACCAAATATTTTATTTCAAATATAGAAAAAAGAATTTAAGGAGTTATTTATTTCGATGAAGTTTTTTCGCGAGCAGGCTACATTCTGAAAAGCATTACCTGCACTGTATGAGAACGAATATAAAGAAGCTTATTTACGGCAGATTTGGGAATACTTCAATATGTAATAACGATATTTTACTTACTCCATCTCGAACTTTTCTCATTTGGTTTATGACTTAAGATTTTTTTTATTTGTACGCCATTATTTATGTAAAAACTTTCTAGACTTAGCCATAATATGCTAAAAGGAAAGTTTTGAAAGTTATGGTTTTTATCTACTTAAGATGTTAGTTTTTCTTCCTAAAACGTATATGTTACTTATAAATATTTTAATGGTAATTCATATATAAAGTTACAAAAGGATAACCCGGCACCGTCTACGTCGCGAAATTAACATTAACATCTAAAAAATCCTTTTGAGTCGTGTAGATGTATTTAGTGTTTATAGTATAATACAATTTTAAGCCAAAGAATAAGATTTAATGCCAGCCAAAAGCATTTAGAAAACATTCAAGAAAAAAAAACACTTGAAAAAGATTCATATAAGCCTGGAAACATTTCGATAGAGCGAGTGAGACGCTGGTTGCAAATATGCAAATAAGAGGTCGTTTAGTGTACCGATGCAGTTCTTTAAGAAATATCTTAAGTAAAACACTCGCGGTTATACCGAGTATTGCCTACAGCATTTGTTATTATTTATACCTCAAAAAATATTACGACCAACGAATTGAAAGAAAAATAACGTTTAAAGTTTTCAAGCAACACTAGAGAACTAAAAGGGCGAGAAAATATTTTTTGGATGACGTGTAAAAACAAAAAAAAAACTTTTCTAAAATTTCAGTTCTTTTGTATATATTAACTTTCCAACCTTAAAAGAAATTACTACAACATATTTACTATAATTCAGTAACTATAATCTACTGATGATTTTTTTTCTTATTTACAATATTCTTTCGAATAGCTCTCTATCAGAATGTTTTTTTATATTTTAATCAATACGAGATTTAACCTTTTCTTATTTCTTTATATTTTCAAAATATGTATTTTCTCTGATAACTAGTTTAAGTATATACTGGATATAATCTACTGATTTAAATATGCGAAGAATTTTTCAGAAAAATTCTAGATATAACTGACTTCATGAAATGCAATAGCATTTCAATATCATTTTCTGTGAATTTTTTAATACACATTTATTTCTTCATTTGCGTTGGATATTTTCGGGTTTCGTAGCCAAGTGGTAAAAGAACCCTATAATTTAATGATGTCCGAATATCCGTCTGTAAATCACAACATCTCGTTCAGCTTAAGAAATATTAGGGCAAAATAGCAATTCTGATTCTTGTTTGAAGACGAGTCTGCGACTCTGACCCTTGTTTGACATCCAGGTTTTTATGTTAAAGCATATCTGATGCGGATTTGTTTGTTTTTTTTTCATATTTAAATCTGATATTGTATTGCGGGTACTGTTTTTGTTTTAAGTTATATTTTAATGAGTTCTATTTTTCTAACAAACAATTCGTTGTATCTGCTTTATTTCTATTGTTTCTTTCCTTAAAATAATTACTGTCTTTTCAACTCTAATATTTTGTTACACATTACGCACGATATTTTCACAGTAGCATATCTCATAATTTCTTTTTTTCCTGTTTATTCGAAGATATCTAAAATTACGGAAATGTCTTTTGTACAATAGATTGAACCTTAATAGAATATATCATTAAGAATGGTTCTAGTCTGTTTTGAAATAATACGTATTACATTAGTTTTCAAACCAACAGTTAATATTTTCAATTTAGCCTAATAAAGTAGGCAGTGACTACATAACGAACAACAGACCAGCAGAATTTACAAAAGGGCACTTGATAATAAAAACATTTTTAAATTCGTGTGGAAATCGGACTACGAGTGATTAATGTAAACTTGAGTACATACAAACATTTAAGCGTAAATAATGTTTCAATTAAACTATTTACGAAAATTTAAAAAACTTTATTTTTATTATTCCGTGGCAAACTTGTCAACAAAGAACATCGAACACAGAACATAGCCAAAAATTCATTACTTTGTTACTATTTTCTTATTTTGAGAAAAATGAAACTAGACCCAATTATGAGCACTTCAGTAATTTTGCCGTTAAAAAAAATTAACGGACCATATATGAATATGAGGATAAAATCATATTTTTATATCTTTGTTATTTGCTAAATTTTATCAAAAAAATTAACACAATATTTGTAAAAGTGGACCAAATAGTTTGTGAATATTCAAAAAAAGCGAGAGAAGACGATTTAGGAGACGGGCAATTATACTACCAATATATAGCAATTATACCAGTTGCTATTGGTGCCTTGTTTTTCTTGACGTCATTTTGAACAAAATAAGAATAGAATGCAAAAACTCATGTTGCAAATCGAAAAATATATGAAAGAAAATCGGCAACTAGATTTATGTTTCTGTGCCATATGAAATGTTACAGTTACGTTTGCCTAACTTAAAAAAAACCTTGAATATCAAGAAAAACGGATTCATAATTTGCAAAAAGTTATGTCTATAAAATAACTCTTTTTAAAATATATATTCCAAAGTTTACCCTTGTTATGTAACGGTACAGAGGTGGGGAAACCCACCCAAACCCGACTTCCGCTATTATTTTTGAAACATATAAATGCTGTTGAATTTTCCTAAGAGTTAATCTTTGGTAACAGCCCACCTGAAGATGTTTTAATACAACGAAACATAGATCGTGGTAAAGAAATTAAAGAAAATAGAAATAATACTACATCACGTAGTTCCATTTAATTGTGAATAATGAATTTCTAATTTTTATATCTATTATTTTATGGCAATAGTATTATGACGGTTATTAGCATTCTTACCGTAATTCCAAGAAATGTCTTATTTCTCACTAGAATTAAAATAACTTCAAAAATATTATTTTTATCTTCTCTCGCTTGCTTTGATCGTCCAAAACGTTATGATACAAATGAAATTATATATGGTACAAACATATTATGGTACAAACAAAACGAGACGCATTTAATCAATATAATGAGAAAGTAAACAATTGTTTGAATATCATTCAAAATGAAATTTTAGAAAAAATATGCTTGAGAGAAAAAATTAATATACTCGTATATGTTAAAGAAACACAACACTACAAATTTTCCTAATTATTTTTTTAACTTTTTTATTCTGTTTGATGGAGTCTTGAATTCTAAATGCATGTAAATAATTGTGTCGCAAATCTATTCACTAGAAAAGAGGTGTGTTAGTCGACTTGGCCATGAAAGACGACACTTGACAAGTTATGTACTAAATATCAACAGAAGTATAGCGTAGTATAAAAAACCGTAGTATACCATGCCTGCTCTGTGCTACGAAAATTCGTAGCGTATTACATCCACTCTGCTCACCAAATATTTTTGTAACATTGCTTTAACTATGTTATTTTGCAATAAGAAAAATACATGGAATACATAAAAATTCTAAAATGCAATTCTATTTTCAAGTGGACCTTATGGAGTATCTGCAAAATATTTGAATATTATGTTGCTGTTACAGTATCATGACATAGAGATTAAATACTATAACTCGGCTACTTTGAGAAAATGCTCTATTGACTTTACTTAACTAAAGAAGGAGCTAAAAAATTTTTAATCTAAATTTGAAAAGTTATGATTTTAATAAAGTATAAAATTTACCCAAAGTTTAGATTATAATTATTTCATTATTCTTTGCTAACAAGAAAGTAAATTTTCACCTGCATTTACCAAAACGATATAACGGTATTATTAAGATTTTTTGGATTCCGTAATAAATCTTACTGAAACTTAGTAGTTTCATTATTTATTATCCTTATGGTACATTGTTATTTTGGTGATATTATACCATTAATATGAGTTACTCTTGTATGCAGCAATAAGGGCATAATAGACATGAGGCTATTGTTAATACGTTTATACATACCGATATTGTTCATTACATTGAATAATTGTTATTTAATTGGTCTTTTCTCCCACATTTTATCCATATCATTTACTGTGCCAAACCTATACACAATTCAAAATAAATTCATAGAATAACTTTAAACATCTTATAAAACAATTGTTTCGAAAAATAAAAACAAAATTAAATATGAAATATGCTCAAAACTCTAAACAATTATTAGGATTATAAATATAGCATGCCCTTACAGAAAATCATTTTCTATGAAGCATGATACGAATAATATTGGAAAACTTTTGAAGAATAAATTATGACGATAATATATTACGAAATAACTGAATTCGTCGTGACAATGACAAATGAAGTAGGCGTAGGCTGATGGAGGAGAGCGTCACATAAAATTTCTTGTTAATAATACATTTCATTCTGTATTATGATTATAATTTTATTCTTTTTTCGAGGATCTATCACAATGAAATACGTTTCTAAACCGATACTCTCTTTAATGTAAAATGGAATTCTTTTTTTATTTTTTTCATATATTTTGTATCCTATAGTAAGAAATTAATCAATGTAATTAACAAAATTCACTTAAAGCTATATATTACACATTTTACTGAGAATATCGGTAAAATGTGTAATATATAAAATAAAGGAAATTACTTTCTTAGCGACACGACCGATTTATTCTGGTACCAACTATAATTACATACACAGAATAAGGTGAAAATGATTGAATCAGAAGAGTATCTGTTATGACTAGATCATTTCAACTAATTATGTTAGCGTAATAATCATAAAAGGTGATAAATTAAAATGGGATTTCAAGAGAAATTAGAATGCTAATAAAGAAACGATATCACCTACCAGTGATCACATACGTAGTCCACTTCGATCAAGGTTCAAACGTGATTTAATAAAAATTGTAACCGGCCTACGTGCTCGATATACATTATACGCCACTGCGCTTTTTCTGTAAAAAATGGGACGCATGTTTCAATCTTCAACGCTCCATAATAAATAAACTCAACTCTCCGCAACATATAAAGTCCGGATATTGGATTTTATGTGTTGCGGAGAGTTGAAGTTTCTTTGAATGAAGTGATTACATTATTATGGTATCAGTATAGGTAACAAAACGTAAATATTTACAGTAAGTAATTATTATGATTCATAATAATATCAATTAGGTTCCGGTGTTTGGCTTGTACTTTGGCTTTTTAGTGAGTAACCTTAAAACTGCTGTTTCGCCTTCCTCATGAAGGGACTCTGCATATTTTAGTGATGATTCAAATACTATGTTAAAAAATGTCCATATGTAAGGATTGTTTAATTTTCCCACATTGATATTATTATTAATTTGTCTATTAAGTCACAAGTAATGAAATGACTTTTAGGTGTGCAATGTTACTCATCCAACAGTTGTGTACAGATTTCAAAGTTGTTGAAAACCGAAACATGCCTCTATCCAATACATTGAATCCACTCGCTACATTTAGTTACTAACGTAAACGATATTCATCGACCACATTTTGAACCGGCTTACAAAATAAGTAGGTTATAAATTTGACCCTTATGTATGTAATATACAAATAACAACTACAAAACATCTATATATGCTTGTTCTACTAGAACTTCCAAACAAATATAAACAATTTCATTAATGTATGTATATATATGTTTGCATGTTTGTCCACGTATTTCTTGGAAATTAATAATCAGATTACAAAATTTTTTTGACTGAGTTTAGTTTTAACGTACAGTAAAACTTTCATTAAAATCGGTTCAGTAGTTAATAAGATATAAACTGTTAAATGTGATACCTAACATTACTTGATATGCGCATTGTCAATATACGGCAAAATTCACACAATTCTCAATAATAATACATTTAGGGACATACAAGTAATATGATAATGTAATAGACATAATGTTGTTAATTAAGTTATTATTAAGAAAAACGGAATTTATTTATGCAAAATATTTGATGAGAAATACTTAATGCCCTATTTATACCTTAAATTGAAAATAAAAAAAAACAAATTAAAAAAAATTAATAAAAATGTGATTGACTTAAAAGGAAGAAATAATAATTATCCTAGAACGTAAACCTAGTTGCCGAATTTCTTTCATTTTTTTTTCGATCCTAAACATGAAATTTTTGCATTCTATTCTTATTTTGTTCAAAGTGACGTCCACAAAAAAACCAGGCACTAATAACTGGTATAATTGGCTAATTGCTATAATTGCTGTATGTTGATAATATATTTGCCCGTTTCCTAAACCGTCTTCTCTCACTTTTTTGGAATATTCACAAACCATTTGGTCCTCTTTTGCAAACATTGTTTTAATTTATTTTTATAAAATGCAAAATTTAAAAAATTTAGCAAGTAACAAAGACATAAAAAAGTGGTTTTGGTATCTTTTTCATATCGGTCTACTAACTTTTACGGCGAAATTACTGCTCATAATTGGGTCTAGTTTCCTCTTTCTCAAAATAAGGAAATAGTCAAAAAGTAATTAATTTATGGCAGACAGAGATTCAACAAATTTGCAATATTATTTTAGTTTTAAAGTCAGATTGGCAAATCTGCATACTTATTTAAATGGAAAAAAATTGCTAGACAAGTGTTAGAGAAAGAACATTTTTGAACTTACAATACAATTAAAGTAGGATTCGAACACCAACGTAACTTTTAAAAATATTTCTTTTTAATTACATGTATCATGTTTGATATTGATTAAACAACCGACTTAGGGATTACAAAACTAACAATTTTAGACTTTTGTGCAAGAAATATTGCTGAAAACGTACACAAATATATATATATATATATATATATATATATATATATATATATATATATACTCCTCTCTGTTTCCAAAAGTGCTGAAGTCAAAATTATGAATATTTTATTTATCGATCAAGTCTAGGCTAAATTTGCAAAATTAGAATTTTTGTGCCCTCAGATCCCCTTTTAAATATTAATAGTAACACAATCCGACTATGTACTTAAAAGTGATCCATCTAACGTCCTACTCAACGTATAAATGACTAAATACTGAGTGGAAGCGTTTCAACTGAGCCAAATTAAAAATGTTGAAAAAAAAAGTTTTGCTTCTCCTTTATGTCTTTATTGAAAATTTTTTGTCTAAAACTGGCCGTGCAACAATTTCAGTGTTCATTACTTCCTGCAGATTTTTTTTGAGCTATCCTTTTAGTAATAAGGGTAGAAGACATATATTTTCTGGTGGTTTTGTGGAAAAATATTGAAACAAATTAATAAAAAATACATGTTTAGTTTTGAATTAGTGCACAGATCGTGCGGACAGATCGAAGATGGTTCGGATTTATACTAGTGATACGGGTAACTTTCCACAGATGGCGCTATGTGTAACTCGCTAATTTTTGCAAGTCACTTCTTGTTATTGGAAAAATATTATTTTATTACACTTTTATGTTTAAAAACAATTGCTGGGATTATGATAGTTCACAATTTGTACATATATTATATTTATTACTTATATTATCACTAAATTAATATATGATTTTTAATACTGGATTTTTAAAACTGGTAAGAAGTTTTGACATAAAATATTACCTGTATATATATTTTTCAACAAGAAATATTTAACTGTAAAAACAGTCAAAATGCGAGTCATTTGCGTGCAGGGATTTTTTCACATAATTGATTAATTCAAATAATTGATGTGAAACAGACATCCGCCTGTTCATACAAATGGAGTGAACCTGATTTAAGAATTACAAATATTTATTTCTCTCTTTATAAATTAATTATAAGCTTTCATTTGACACTCGGCACAATAAAATTGTAAGATTTTTTAATTTTTTTTTAATTTACCACCTAAAATTAACCCTCGATTCAAATTGAATTATTTATACTCCGCGTTTATATTTGGGCTACCTATCATTCTTATCTCTGTGCTAAATTTAAAGTTTTTGCATTGAGTATTTTCCAAAAAAATAAGCCATGACAGACGGACCGACAGACACTGAAATTATTCAGTTGATCACAAGAACGTATTGACAAGCTTGCCACGTAATACTAAAAATATAGTTATTTGCAATTAATCTAAAATGTTTCGGAAAACTAAAGCCGTAAATCTATATATCTCAGTTTTTTAACTGAGTTTTTAACTTTTTAACTGATTGAAAAATAAAAATCATGAATTTGTGAAGTAATATATTTAACTGGAAACATTTTCGTACATAGTTTAATAGAAATATTATGTACACTTAAACGTTTGTATATACTAAAGCTTATATTAAACACTCGCAGCCCGATTTCCACACCCAATTAATAAGTTTTTATTATTAAGTATACTTTTTTGAATCCTGCTGGTCTATTACTCGTTATATAGTCACTGCCTTCTTTATTAAGCTAATTTGAAAACATTAACTGTTGGTTAAAAATTAATGTAATAAATATTATTTCAAAACAGACTAGAACCATTCTTAATTAAATATTTTATTAAGATTCAATCTATAGTAAAAAAGATATTTCATTAATTTGAAATATTTTAGAATAAACGGGAAAAAAAGAAATTATTAGATATGCTACTGTGAAAATATTGGACATACGCACAGAAAACTAATGTTATAAATAATAGGATTAAAAAGACAGTAATTATGTTTGGTAAGAAACAATAGAAATAAATCAGATACAAAGAATTATTGGTTAGAAAAATAAAATTCATAAAAATATACCTTAAAACAAACAGTACCTGCATTATAATAATAAATTCCTGAGAATAAAATATGAAAAAGACAAACAAATCCGCAACATATACGCTTCAACTTAAAACTTGGATGCTAAACAAGAGTCAGAGTGGTCGTCATACAAGAATCAGAATTGTGATTTTGCCCTGATATCTCTAGAACTGGAAGAGATGTTGTGATTTAGAGACGGACATTCGGACATCATTAAATTATATGGTTTTTTTACCATTTAGTTACGAAACCCGAAAATGCGACATTGAAATGCTATTGCATTTCATGAAATAATTTACATTTAGAATTTCAGAAAAAAATACACATTTTAAAAATATAAATAAATAAAAAAAAGGTTAAAACTCGTATTGACTAAAATATAAAAAATATATCTGATAGAGACCTATTCGAAAGAACTTTGCAAACTTGGCTTGGTTTTTTACTTGGATTGTACTTACTGAATTATAATAAATAGGTTGTAGTAGTTTCTTTTCCATTCGGAAAGTTAATACATACAAATAACAGAAATTTAAAAAAGAGTTTTTATTTTGTTTTCACACTTCATAGGGAAAATATTTGCTCGCCCTTTTAGTTTTTTGGTGTTGTCTGAAAACTTAAAATGTTACTTTTCTTTAGATTCGTTGGTCGTAATATTTTTAGAGGCACAATAAAAAAAAATGCAGCAGGCAATACTCATAACCGCGAGTGTTTTATTTAAGATATTTCTTAAAGAACTGCATCGCTACGGTTACACTCGGCGGCCTCCTATTTGCATGTTAGCCTCCAGCGTCTCATTCGCTCTATCGAAATGTTTCCAGAATTATATGTATCTTCTTAAGTGGTATTTTTTTGTGTACGTTTTCTAAAAGCTTTCAGGTGATATCAAATTTCATTCTTTTGGTTAAAAAAATTATAAATATCAAAAAATATATCCACACATCTCAAAAAGCTTATTTAGATGATGTTTAAATTAGTGACGTTTCGGTGACGAGTTAACCTTTTGCAGTTTTATATATGAAATACCATTAAAGTATTTATAAGCAACATATAATGTTTTATGAAGAAAAACTAATATCTTAAGTAGATAAAACGATAACGTTTCGAAACTTTCTTTTTAGCATATTATTACTAAGTCTCGAAAGTTTTTACATAAATAACGGCGCAGAAAAACAATTATGTCTATAAGCCAAACGAGAAAAGTTCGAGAAAGAGTAAGTAAAATATCGCTATTACTTATTGAAATATTTTTAAATATGCCATAAATAAGCTTCTTAATATTCGCTCTCATACATTGCAGGTAATGTTTTTCAGAATATAGTAAGCTAACGAAAAACTTTCGTCGAATAAATAACTTCTTAAATTCTATTCTCTATATTTAAAATAAAATATTTTGTGAATATTTCAGTTTGTAAGAACGTTAACAAATTTGATGAGACGAAGATAAATTCATATTTTTAAATATTTCATTACGACATAAATAAATTAATATTTTTTAAATTTGTTAAAATTTTTTTTTCACCGTTTTATCGCTTCTGAAATTTATTGTAACATTCGTAGTTTACAATTACGTACTTCGCCAAAAATTTTAGTAAGTTCGAAAGGATTTAATATGAAATGTACATTTATATGTGGGTGTATATATATATATATATATATATATATATATATATATATATATATATATATTAAGATCATACAAGAGTGCTCGAACTCAAACGCAACCGGTTTTCCTTTTACTATATATATTATACTTCTTTTAACTTTTACTAATTAAAAGAAAATGAAGCAAAATATCATTTAATATAAACCATTCCTAAAGGGAATTCTTATTGAAATATATTTTATTAAGACAGATTAAAATTTTATTTTCATCGTCTTTTGAAAAAATGGCATATTAAAATATTTTTAGAAGTTTTTATTTATTTGGTTTTTTGAACTGACGGCGACTCATTTTAAAATTATAACATTGGAAAATAATAGCATATAGGATCATATCATAAGGTAACAATCCTTTCTTAAATTTCTAATAATTAATTTGTCTTAATATGACGTTATGCTGATTTATTACAATACCAAGTATCAATGAGTATAATCGCTTATTGTTTGTATTACATGCTAATTTTTTACTGAATTTAAAACATCCCGTGTTTAATTTTTTTTCATCCTCGAAGTTGACTAGTGGCTAAAATATGAATAGTGAATATTAAGATTTTTTTGTACATATAAATAATAAATAAAATAAAATAAAAATAAAAAAGCCTTTTATTTCTTCCAAAATTGTTAGTTTACAAAGTTAATTTGTTTTGTTAGTACTTATTGAAAAAAAGATAATCTATAGTTTATTATATAGTAGTTAGTAATGATAATTACAGTTTAAATATAAATATGTTACAAAAATTATATTAAAGTATTATAGGTACGAAATTATTCTGAAAGAACCCCTCTACAGGTAAAGGCCTCCTCCAAATTGAGCCAGTTTTCCCTTGATTGCGCTGTTTGCATCCAGTTTGTTATTTGGAGGGTTATGGTTATGATCCTCCAGGTTGACCAGCCGGCTTGGAGGATGTATTTGGTTTTTTGATAGTGGTTGTTGTATGTTGGCGTTGCGGGAGGGGGGTGGTAATTGCTAATTATTTATGTTGTTATTTTGTTGTAGATCTGATGGGTTGTTCGTATTCTTATTAATCAAATAATTCAGCATGCCTGGTTTTGAAACACCTTCCGATAGGCTTAAAGTTCTTCTTAATTGTGTTTGTGATTTATTTTTCTTGCTAGCCTGTGTATTTGTTTTTGTGGTACTGTTTTCAGGCGAAGTTGAGAGCATTCTTTTGTTATTGACAGCCGTTTTGTTTTTTTCAATTATGACAAGCTTGTCGTATTTTATTTTTACAAGGTTACCCTTTTCCTTTTCAACTCTAGCTTGTTCCTGAAGTTCTCTCCTCTTCTCTAAAATATTTTATGGGAAATCTTCCGTTATGGAGAAACCGGTATTTTTTAGTGCAACTCTATTTTTAAACAAATTAATTTTTGTGCCCAGTGTACTAAAGGTGACAATTATTGGTCCAGGTCTTTCACCTTACTTGCCTATTCTTCTAACTTCTTGGATGTTCCAGCGATCCAGTTCTTGAGAGAAATGTTCTTTGATAAAGTTCACTATTTTATTTTCTAGGTTTGAGTATGATGTTTCCGTTTCTTTTATTCCGAAAAAGACTATGTTATTTTTCCTTGCCTGTTTTTCTAGAAAATACAGTCGTTTTTCTTGGTTTTCGCATTTTTCCCTTAGATGTTCGTATTTTTCATTAAATAGTTGAAGTTTGTCTTCTAAAATGCAGTTTATATTTTATGTAACTTTCTCCGTCACTTTTCCCCACTTCTCTCAATAGCAGTTTTTTGTTCGTCTAAATCTCTTCGAATTTTCCGAAGCTCGTGTATAATTTCCTCCATTTGTTGGACTTTCTAGGCCGCTTTAAAGTTGTATTTCAATATAAGATTGATTGTTTTGATACTACTAGCGCCCTCTTGCGTACCTATTCCGACTTGCTAAGATGACAGCTAGCTCTTTGACTTTGACTTTGACAGATCGAAGATGGTTCGGATTTATACTAGTGATACGGGTAACTTTTCACAGATGGCGCTATGTGTAATTCGCTAATTTTTGCAAGTCACTTCTTGTTATTGGAAAAATATTATTTTATTACACTTTTATGTTTAAAAACAATTGCTGGGATTATGAAAGTTCACAATTTGTACATATATTATATTTATTACTTATATTATCACTAAATAAATATATGATTTTTAATACTGGATTTTTAAAACTGGTAAGAAGTTTTGACATAAAATATTACCTGTATATATATTTTTCAACAAGAAATATTTAACTGTAAAAACAGTCAAAATGCGAGTCATTTGCGTGCAGGGATTTTTTCACATAATTTATTAATTCAAATAATTGATGTGAAACAGACATCCGCCTGTTCATACAAATGGAGTGAACCTGGTTTAAGAATTACAAATACTTATTTCTCTCTTCATAAATTAATTATAGAACTTAATCAATTGTGAACAGCATGTCTTATATGAAATGTTAATTTGCATAAAATTACTAAAATTTTACAACGTGATGTCATAATGAAAAGAAAAAGTGCCAAAAAAGAATTGGTGAGATCTTACTAGAATTGATGAGTTTTTACTAGGAATCTTTTACATTGCAAAGTTCTGGTTTATTTAAAACACATTTAATTTTATTAAAGGCACATTTAAAAGTAAACAGTTTCACCGAAAAAAATCAAAGACGATTATTGTCGGATTATACAACAATGAATATTATTCCCGACATCGTGCATTGCCCTCAAAAATGTGGCTGGGGATTGTTCAATCGATGTTTCATGTGGTGTTTAAAGCACTTGGCTTGCTACAGAATGACACACTCTGGGGCCGAACTTTGAAATATACTTCATTATGTCACTCTTCTCATAACGTAGGTTATCTAACAAGTTGGATACCCAAAAACTGTGGTGACTATTATGTGGAGCACGCGGATTAATCCAAGACTTTATTCCTAATCAATGACATATCCATTTCAGGTAAAACATTTCTACCGTTTGGACTTCCGTCACATTCATGCTAACTAGAGAGTGTTACTCCTGATTCTGAGCTGTTATTCTTTCTTCACACTCCTGGTAGCATTGCTGACCATTATTGAAGGAGGAATATTGCCATTGTTTGCACTTTCTCACGTGTTGCATCTACCTTGTTTGATAGAGGCAAGGCAGCTAACTCTGCCCTAAAATTACCTGTGATTCGAAATTTTTCTGAGACCGCACGGTACAATATATCTAAACAGAGCGATAATTTCTTCTAAAAGCCCTTACATGGTGTAATTACAGTTATAGTGAGAGATGAGTATTTATAGTCAGGGTAGCATTTAGGAATCAAATTAGGAGCTATGTACAAATTATTGGTGGAGTTACGGCAACATTGGTTGTTGACAACAGAAAAACATTGACTATTGTGCCGCGAGAGTCACGTATTAATGAAATAAAATCCTTTCTAACCTTATCAGCTCTATGGCTTAATATCATAGATCTTTCCTTGAGGGTGAATATGTATATTAATCTACAATACTATTTAAGTACAGAGGAGTTACTTGAATTGTTACTTGACATTGATGATAGAAATATTTCGGAGGAAGAAAGTAAAATAAACATTCTCATTAACCTTGGTTTGTTATGAGGCATCTGATTAATTTAACTGATAGAATATACCCCAGCAGTCAAAAAATTTAAAAGACCGCGCTTTACGGCTGACAGAAAGGGAATTTATTTTCCCAAGGAACGATTTATCCAAGAGAATTAAAAACTTCTTGTTAGAAAAACTTTCCAAAAGCTTTCTAATAATTTTAATGTATAAAAAAAATCTATAAAATGTTTCTATGATATTCGATATTATATAAAAGTTTTGCACGACCATGTAATCGTAGTTACCAATTTTGCAGGCGACAGCCTTAGAGAAACTGTTTATCCCGTGTTTTCACGATACCACTGAATTACTAATATAAATTTAAACAACTGCAATTTCCGCTTAAGGTGTCTCCTCGAAAATCGTTAATGAAGCATGTGACCAAATTTTAAAAACGGTTAGTTTAGATCCCAAGAATGATTATTCCTCCAATGGTCAATTGTTCGTGACGCCAGATTTAGCTCACCTAACTGTTTGGTTATCCTTCAGCCCGAAAGAAAAAAATGAAATGTGGTTTACAAGAAGGATTCGAAAAGATTAAAGTCATCCACTGTTTTGATGGAATCAGATTAAGATAGGATGGCTTTCATTTTCCTTTAAAAAGGCATATAGGACTTACAAAACATTTTTGAAAATAGGAAAAACAATTGTACACTATTACAACCTCCACGTTTACGTACTGGCGGGTACAAGCTAATATATACATATATCTGCTAGTTTTTTTTTTAATTTTTGCGATGCAGGTATTACTATACAAATGCTTCAATAAAGTATTTTATACTTATTTAATATTTTAATTTATTTCGGGAATTTAATATTCGGGACAATAAACTTATTGTCCCGAATAATAAATTCCTATGACTAACTAATGGTTGAATGGTTTTAAAATAGCCTATAACACTCAGCTAAACAAATATAAATAAATTACAAAGCTTTAAAATTATATTAGGAATGTCATAAGCATATAAAGATATAACATTATATTCAATTATGAAAGAGAAAAAAATTAAATCCTATTTAAAAAACAAATATAACACACTTGTAATTATTTTTATCCACGTTATATAAGGATAAAAATATTATAAAACCTTACCTATTATGTAAATTATTACACATAAATTTACATAAACTTACTTATTATATAGATTATTTTAAAATCTGAAAACGACCAAATCGAGGTAGTATATACGAATATTTTCAATATTCGGCTTAGATTTCCTGGTAATTCTATAGAATAAAAATAAGCGCTGAGCAAAAATAGAAAGAGAGTAATAAAAAATAGTTTAGAAATTAATTTCCTTTTGCTAACAAGATTATTTGTAAAAGAAAATAATCTAAAAATTAGTTTCGTTTCCTTAGCAAGGTAAAAAAATTATTGTTTTACCACAGTAAAATTTCTATTACTTTCAATTTATTTTGGACAAATAGCTCAAAGCTAAAATGTTATGGTGAAGGATGTTCCACGAAGCTTTTTTAACGTTAAAAACCAAAAAAACACATAAATACTAATAAACAATTGAATATTGATAATAAACAATTGAAACACTTTAAATTTTCTTAATACAATTCTTTCTTGTTTTATTTATAAGTAATTTTAGCAAGGAAAATTGTACTTATACTTTCTCGCATTGGTACTATCCCGGATTAGCTTATGTTAAAAGTAATTTGCAGAAAATAAAATATATTAAAAAATACAATAATGTTAACTGTGAGTAATCTCTAATATGTGAGTCCTGCTACGTAAGTAATACAGTAGATTACGGAAGTTGTCACGATCAAATTATCAACTCTCCGACATATTATTTTCCTAAAAAAAGGGTCGTTTTTCTCTTCAGTACTGCTCTCAGGTGAAAATGGTGATTCACATTTTCGGGTCATAGACCAAAACTTTGCCATTTCAAAGAAGAAGAGGTTTAAACATACTAAAACATTATTTATTTTTGGCATTTCTTTAACATAAATAAAAGGTTGCCAGGATGTCATTCGGTTATGTTGTTTTTTTCAACTATTATATTAGAAATATAAATATTAGTTTTAAAAAGGGTGTAATTTCAAACAACCCATAGTGAATTACAACGACTTTTTTATAAAATAATATTTAAATATTTCAGGGTACAACGATCTAAAAAAAACATTAATGAAGACAAAAGCAATTTTATTGTATTTATGACTTATTGTGAAATAATATAATTAGGAAAAGTAAACTAGTGAAATATAATAAAGGTTTTCTACAAAACACAACATACAAAATTCAATTGAATTTAAAACACCGCAAAAACAAATGAAGTTACCTTCTTTTCAACGAGTAAGTTAAAAGATTACAACAATAATAAAGAAGCTTATTATGTAAAGGATAAGAAACCCAACTCAACGAAAACATCAACAAACGTACTGCAAATAGAAACCAATTGAAATCAAAATTAGCCTTTACACCTGTATTTTATTCATCCGCCCAATATTAGCCGGTGGAGAAATAGGGATCAATTAAATTTAAAATCACCGACCCATTTCAACACTTAACCGAGAGCTTTTTGCTCCGAACTTCCGTTTTATGGAAAGCTCATTGAGGGTGGGCAACTTTACAAATATCAGTTCGCAGTGCGGTTTGTTGGACCGGTGTTCCGGCGGAACGATGCTCGAATATATGTTTTCAAGCGGTTTTTGAGGGTACCTTCGGAAATATTACCCTTCTCGTTTAATCTACGCAATGATAGTTTTATTTGAAAATATTTGTTTTTCTTTTACCTACCTGTTTTATATATTTATTTAAATATGTTGTTTAAGTGATTGGTATACTTTAGTATACAATGAATGGCAGTTTGAATTTATAAATATAGTTTGAGAGAACCAGAAATATTTTAATTAAATGTAAACCATTATTTTTCTTAATAACGAAATAAAAGTATGCATTTATATGCACAATCAATTAAAATTACATCTGAAGTGCAGTATGGCATAGAATTCACTTTAAATTAATAATGTTCTTGCGATTCCCAGTCATGTTTTCTGACTACAATAACATAAGTATATAATAATTGAGCGGAAGCCCCCATTTTATGATGTGTACTAAAAATATACACACAATAAAATATTTATACCATTATTTACGTATAAAATGAGAAACTTTTTTTTAATTACGAAAATGTTACAATATATAGTCAAATTCCTGTTAATTCTGAAAATTTTCAAAACAAGAAAAGGTATTGAAGTATTACTAATTACACATAATTTTAATTATTACTTTAATATTAACTTTTTCAACCATTTGTTTTAATCGTTATATCGTTTTATTCCACGAGCTCGTTTTCAATGAAAACACGAGGATCCAAACCAACGAATAGGGGACGCGAAATTTTTATTGTTGAAAAAATATAGTGAATTTGGAAATTTAAATTTTCAACAGTAATAGGATATTTGCTTTGTATCTGATAATTAAAGTCTAAATATCAATCTAAATACTCCAACTAAAAATCAAAAAATCCTGGTAACTCTAATTATACAAATTTGAATAAACGAAAATCTCCTATCAATTGTTGTTATTCTTGCATTACAGAATATTACCGAAATCCTCCTTTATTTAACTCTTTGGCGATTTAATAAAAAGCGATCGATTTCGGAGCTTTTTTTTGTTTTCCAAACTTTATCTATGAACTTTTATGTACATCAAATACAAAGGATTAACTTTTATAATATACAGTACTAAGTTTGTTTAAAAAAGTCGAACATGAAAATTAGAATTCTGATGGAGCGATAAGTATCACGTCGGGGTGGAACCAAAGTTAGTGTAGTGTAGTAGTGGGACCAAACTATTGTATGGCATATTTATACCACCAATATGGTAGACAAAAAAGTTGATATTAAAATAACAGTCAAGTTCCAAAGAGTTTATGTATACTAACATGCATTTAGAATTAAATTTAAAACGTATACATTTTTAATCTCCCTTTTTGGGGAGTTAGCACAATTTTATATTTAAACTCGGCAAGCTTTTAAAAGTATGTAAAACTTGTGAAAAAATCAAACATTTTCAATATTATAGTTTATAATGTTAGGTACTGGAAATTGTTTGTGTACCTCTCACATTCAAACTTTATTTTAATTCGATAAAAAGAAACTATTGATCTACATAAATAAATGAAAATGGAAATTATTGTATATCACCCTTCAATTAAATAAAATGAATACAAAATTCTAGCCTGCTCGCTGTCTACTTGCAGCAAAGACTTTTTTTTCCAACGTTTCGAAATATATGTAGAACTTGCTTTATATTCCTTCCTTATAGTTTACTCTTTTGCATTGAAAATGATTTTATGTAAGACTTAGTTTGCACATCCTGGGCCAACTCCATCAACATTTTTCTCATTTTTTTAATAAAACACTTCAGTTAGGAAAGTACTGAGTCAGCTATATTGAAATTTTTGAAATGAAAACTTCTCGTTGGTTAAAATGGTTTGTGGCAAATTTGCTTTTTAAGTGGATAACTTCCAAGCTCCATAATGTAGGTGGATTTTATTTAAATTAAGATTAATTTACGAAATCTGTTACCGTTTGCGGAAAATAATAGTTACGCTTGGCCAAATAACAAAACGAATGTTTCTACCTTAGTTAATTTTCTTGCATTTATACTTTCTATTTATATATTTCATTCTAGATACGTTAAAAAACTTCAAATTATATATGACATAATTTACTATATATCATTGATACAAAAAGTATTCTTATATTTTCCTGTTGCATTTTGCAAACGGAAATGATTGAATTAAGTAAAATGAATACAAAATTCCAAATTTTGCACCGTAGATTGTTGACGTAGAATTCTTTCAGAGAATCTAAACGAAAAATGTAATTTTTTAAATTAAACTCAAGTTGTCTTATCAAAAATATTGGAAATACGTCATCAAAACTTTTCAAGGACACGTTTACAATATATTGAGTTTTACAGTGATCGTTTTTGTTACGTTTCATGTGCTCATCCCTATAGCTAACGACTTATTTTAGTGGCGAAAAAAATTCACAATAGTAGCATACATAACGAAATTAAAAGGCATAGTAGGTTCTAGTAATTACAAGTAATAGTTGATCAATTTATAATATATAGTTGGATCTGAAAAGCTTATAGAAACTCAATCCAAGTTATTTAAATCAACTGCAAAGATGACTTTGTATTTTAAACATTTGAATATTTCAATATAAAATGATTTTGCAAACAAAACCTGCTATGCAAGAGTAGAGCTCGCACCATGAAGTTTCCGTACACATGTAGGTATTAATAAAAATTGAATGGTAACTAATATTCTTATTAAACTATTTACAAAATGTTAACTTTTTAGAACCAAATTAAACCTACTATATCTTTCACAGGCGCATATTTAAAAAAAACATTTTTTTCGTGATGTAACTAAAAAGGGTATGGTATGACTAGATATATTTATTATAAAAGTGAAATTTACACTAGACATTATATTCATATATTTAAATAGTGAAAAAGAATATTTTCAGAACTTGCACTATATTTTAATGATAGGTTTGTGGAAATATGGTATGGTAATGTTTTAAAAAATATTAATTTATTTAAGCTTTTTATTGCCTTGTATGCTATTTAAATTTCTCAGAAAATTTCCATCTTATTTATTTCTTTGGTTAGTTTAGCATAGGAAAATTTTATTCAAAAATATTACGTGTATGTTACTTGTTTATCTGTGCGTAAAATTATTTTTTTAAATGTTTTAAATACTACATATTCTTAAATGTTTACAAGTGCTTAAATTTATACGTCAACTTTATAGTAAATATTTGAAAATTATTATACATATACCGATTTTTTTTACATATAAATATTAATACATACAATTAACTTTACATCGTATTGCAAAAACATATTTCAGTATTTAAATTATTTTAAGGTTTCAATAGTTTTCAGATATATAAACTGTTTTTTTTGTTTTCTTCCTAGAGCTGATTTTGCGACAAGAAAAACAATTCAACTTTTTTTGCCTTTTTAGGGATCCGTACTTCAAAAGAAAGAAAGGAATCCTTATAAGATCATTTACGCGTCTGCCTGTTTGTCTATTACAGCTATTATCCTCAAAAACTGCTTAACCTAGAAACTTTAAATTTGGCATATTACTTTGTACATATGTCCGTAGCTATAAACTAACCCACCCATATCTTAAAAATTTTTATTTGAAAATTTTAGGGGCCAAACTAAAAACTTAATATATTTTTTAAATTCTATGTATAATGTAGGATATTGTGTGAATTGACTCGTTACAAGGATCTCATAAATATGTTTTTCATAATTATACTGAAAAATATGCAAAAAAATGTTCTCGCCACCCTTATCTCCTAAAGTATTAAACCTTAAATTAATTTTTTTTTCTAGGAAAATTAGAGCTTATATTCTTGATGTTTGCCTTTTTTAAATATACACCATATTTTTATTCTTCTGAAAAATGTGGTAGATACAATTTTTATGTTCACAATTGATATTTTCAAAACGATACGACATGGAAATTTAAAATTGGGTACCATAAAACTACGTGATATAGTCATATTTCTACTTTCTTTACGTTCTTTACCACGACCTAGGTTTCGGCAAAGATCTGTGCTTATAGCCCATCTGAAAATGTTGTAATACAACGAAGCCTAGGTCGTGGTAAGGTTTAGGCAAATATCTTTGTTAATAGCCTACCTGAAGATGTTGTAATGCAACAAAACCTAGGTCGTGGTAAAGAATTTAAAAAAGTAGTAATACTATATCACATAGTTTCAGTTAATTGTGAATAAGGAATTTCTACAAAACTAACGCCAAATATATTCAATATAATTAATAAAACTTTCGAGAATATGCGACATTAAAATTTAAAATTGGGCAAATAAAAATATATTTTTAAACTTTTATATGAGAAGTAAAGACTGGGTAAATAAAAGTCTTAATTTTTTTATTTTATAAATAATATTGAGTATCCTTGTTAGGAATATTAATAAAATTATTTTTTCGTATTTCAGGTTACATACTCAAACAAAACTTTTTAAATATTTGCGAAAAGAAAGCATTTCCTCCTTATTTCCGAAATTACCTAACCAAATATCATAAAAAAAACATCGTTGATTAAATATGACTAAAAAATGTCCAGAAAAGTAAAGTGGTTATCCTAGATCTTATCATTTTGGAAAAATTTACCATGTTATGTCTTTAGAAGATGTGGCATCCAACATATTTACGTTGTTAAGAATTTATATTTATAAATAGGACGGAAATAGTATCAATACTTAAATGTTTATATTTTGTCTAAATATGTATGAAACCATCGTAATGAGAGTTGTTTTCGTTTTTTAAAATAATATTGCTTGTTTACAGTGATAAAAAGATAATATTTTCTAGTTTTTAAGAAATTTGCAGATATGTAGCTAAATTACTAGCATTAATACATGGTAAATATTGAATCAGACATGGATCAAATAACGATCGCACAATAAATGTCATTTACACTTCGACTAGCGGAGCTGAGATAAGAAAACATCAAATTCAAGAATCTTCGAGAGGCTGATGAACATATCTGATCTGCATAATGTTATTGGGATTATCTCAAGTAGGATAAAATGCAATTCCACTTACTTAATTCAATGAATTATGGAAAAAATGGTGGATTTATGTTATATTAAGAGATTCAATCAAGAACCTTGTAGGTTACGATACAGAAAATAATCCAATAAGGGGATATTGAAAAAGACATAAAATTATAAACATGTCCATAAAATTGTTGTGCACAAAGATTGAAGTTGAGCAAATATAATAATGGAGATTACCTTACTTAAATCTATTGTTTGTTCTACGCTGATAACGACTGCATATTATTATAACCATAAAATATATATTTACAAAATGTATTAACAATATTTTAAGGCTAATTGTAAAATACACAAGCAAATAAAAAAATCCTCGAATATTTAGACGAGATTATATTTTAAGAAATTTATTGAAAGGGAATAAAGTTATAGATACGAACATGAGTTAATAAAATGCTTAAATTTGATTGAGTAAAAATTGAGTTAATAATGTATTAATTTATTTATTTATTTACGTACTTTAATGTATACAGTTGATACAAATGGCGTACTTATTGCTATGAGAGCAATCTCCTACAGCCGACCGGAACACCAGTCCATCCCGGCTCAACGAGCGGCCGGGAATCGAAACCGGAACTCCGCGTTAAGCCGCGTCGTCAAAGGCTATATGCCTTGTGATCAATACAACACAGCACGACAACGACAATATTACAGAATGTTAAATAATTCTCGTTATAAAATATATTTTACATTAAATGAAGCAAGGATGTATTCTGTTAAAGTTAGTCAAATCTGTTATAACTCAATATGTTAAATTCACTGCGGTGTTCGAAAGAGTACTGAGTACGCAAATTCAGCGCCAAGAGCCACAAGGAGAGGTTGCATCGAACCACCATTTTGCCATTTAAAGTTTGCCAGAAACAGCTCGTGATAAAGAAGCCGACATTTGTGATGTCAACTTTTGATAAATGCAGACCTGCGGTCTAAAATATTGGAAGGTCTAAAGAAATGAGAGAAAATTATTTTAAAAAGAAATGTATCGAATAAGTAAAAAGGAATAGCATAGTTTGGCCGTTCTGAATTCATAGATACTAAAAGCTTAATATAAAAAGAATATACAGGAAAAATAAGTGGAATAGAGGAATGAAACGTTAAAAAAACTTATTGGATTATGTTTATAAAATTTGAGAAAACGCCGATTTAAGAAATTATAAAATGAAAAAGTATCCATTAAATAAACTAATGCATTATATAACATTTCCGACAACTATCGTACGTAAGAAGAACATAAGAAATCATGTAAATGACCTGTTAAGTGCGAGTAGAACTCGCACGCACGAGGATATTCTACTTATTTAGGAAAATATAAAAGTTTTGAAATTTAATGATAGGAAGTATTTCTACTAAAATATGTGCTAGAACTTATATTATTTTTCACCTTGGAAATATATTTCCCAATATATATATTACAGTTAACTTTCAAGAAGTTATCAAAAACTATATAAGCTATCGGTCGTATTCTAGTTTCCAATGAATTCGAACGGCGAACAATAATACAACCAACTAAAAAAAGGCACAACAATTACTGCACATAGTAAACCGCAGTCTTGATAATTTCTATAGTACCGGCAAAAATTATTTGGTAACACGTATTTCAGAACAATTCCACCAAAACATTTATGAAATAAACCGCACATTTTCAAAACTACCTATCCGCAATAAGCTTTCCGCGTAACGGAAATTCATCACTCAAAGCGCTCATTTAAGTGCAGGAAACGGGCTAGTGATTTTGATTTTCAATTATTTCAATTTCTGTATGGCATATTGGATGAGTGAACATAATGTATGTGAAAATTAAAATATTTATTTGGGTTCATTCACACCGTCTCTGCTTTCGTTGACTACGAAATGACAATTTATTTAATACTGTAACTCTATGTTGTTTTGTAGGAACATTGAATGTAGCTATTGAATAGTTCTTCAAATAATTGAGCTCAAAAATGTGTTCAATACTGTAGTTAATTACAACAATTAAGGCAGATCCTACCTTTAATTTTTGATTTAGAAGTGTTAATAATTATATATATTTTGTAATAAAACGGAAGTAACGATGTCTTTAAGATGCGTAATGTAATAGAATAATATTCATCTTAAAATAAAATATATAAATTTGTAACATGGCAGGCTTAGGATAAGACCTAAAACTGACATCTTTATTTGTTTATAGGTCAACAATATTTTAATAAAATATTTTGAATAATCTAAATAATTTACTACAAAATTAAAAGCATGAAATTAAATCGAGAAGCATAACATACAACATTGCAAAAATTTTTGAATGATTTGTATGGTGTTAACATTTTAAGATGATTGCTTATTGAAGTGAAATTTCTTTAAAATGTGATTTGAAACTCGATGTAACGACACGACAAAGAAACAAAACACCGTCTAATATTTGCTCTGGTCCGAGCGTTCTACGTGTGTATGTTAGTATATGTGATAATACATGTGTATGCGCCTGCGTATTACAAATCTTTAGTAAAAAGCCAGCTCGGTGTATTATTTTGTGTATAGTATAATTAAATTAAAGTGAAAATGTTTAGGGCTTGTCTGGAATTTTAACCAGGCACCTCTCGCACACTAAGCGACAATCATTACCCTAGACCAACGAGCTATTGTGATAACGATTGAAATCTGGATATACATAGGTAAACTTATTTTTATTATGATTAAAACATTGATTAAAAATGTAAAATATTTTTTATGTATAATATAAATAAAGCAAATAACAATGTTTTTAACTTCTTCCGGGATTTGAACCCGGGACATCTTGCAACCTAAGCGACAATCATACCCCTGGACCAACGAGACATTGTGATGATGGATATTATGATTAAAACATTATGAATTACAAACAACTTTTTTTTGTTTTATTCATCTTTTGAAACGAATGGCATTATTAATATTAACAGAGGAATTAAAATGGTATTTTGACAGATAAAAACAAATGTAACAAAGTTCCTTCAAAATTGTTTCGATTCATTCTTTTATAGGTTCTTCATCTATTTCTTGTACTTTTTAACTGCGTTATAAAAAGTTAATATTATCAAGTGAAACACACACTCCATATTTTCATCTCAACAATATTAATAACAAATTTAAACCGTATCTAGTATTCTCAATCTCCATGTGTAGATTAGTTATATACTATATTTTATACATATAATAAAATTGCAACATATTGGATTCTGAACATTGGAAACATTTTTGAAGTAAAACTTCTTTACGCACGCTTTACTTGGGGAGTAAGCTGATGAACGCGTGACGAGAGCGTTACGAGAAGTGTGATATATACATATATATATATATATATATATATATATATGTATATATATATATATACATATATATATATATATATATATATATATATATATATATACATACATATATATATATATATACGCAAGTTTGCTAGCGTCACGCGAACAGTGATTTTTTGGTTATTTTGTAATTTCATTTCGTTCTTGAAAAAAATTTGTAAATTATTATTTTGTTCAATATATTAAATATTCTACGTTTAAAGTGAATAAAATTGTAAATTCATTTTCAAGTTCATATTTTATGAATTTGAAGTTTTACTTTAGTCGTGTGGTCTAAAGCACACTCGTTTTTAAAAAAATATATTGATTTAGCGTGTAGAAGGATAACAGAAACCAGAAAAACATTTTTGCAATTTTTGTCTGTCTGTCTATATGTAAATTTTAGCGTGTATCTACTGGGCACATTTTTATCAAATTTGGTATGGTAATTGTATATACCCAGGGGCAACACACAAGTAAGGAAAAAAACAATTTTCTTAATTATATGAGAACGAAGTCGCAGGCAGTGCTAGTAGATTAATATAAATCAAAGTACGACGCCTCTATCGCAATGTCCATAAAGTTAACTTTTGAATTTAATGAATTCGTATATATCCTTTTGTATTTGAAAAAAAAGTCATCAGATAAAACTTTTATTAGTCAGGATTACAACTTTCCTTTAATTTACACAATAGGCTCACTTGCTTTTCGTTGAATGACTTTAACTTTATTCATCTTCGAGTGTTAGATGGCGATTCATTTGAATCTTGTCTGCGTAAAACGATACACAAATAGGGCATATTGTAATCTCAAATAGATTTCTCGCAAACGTTTATCAAAAGTTTTATCTCACGCACTTAAAAACCGCCTTCATAGATTAATAACCAATTAGAAACTATGTTCAGTATTCTAATAAATCTTTTCTTAATAAACAATTCTAATCTTTTATTACATACAATTTTATCCATCTTTTGTTCATGGTTATTAATTGTAATTTTTAAAAGCGGTCAATGTATTTATTATCATTGACATCGGCGCTTAATAATAAATAAGATAAAAATGAAGTTAAGTTGGATTTAAGGCGTATTGTTAAATATTATTAAAAAAAACCTATAATGTTTTTAATTACATTAGTTTTTATTGGTTAAAATAAAATATATTACGCTACTTTAAAAAATCGCAACGACATATTTAACAATTGAATATTAAAAAAAATTTCCTTTATTCTTAATTATATTTTTTTGTAAACTCCGCAATATAATCATTTCTTTTCTTCGTAGACTAGATATTATATATTTTGTCGTAAGTTCTATGCCATCACGAATTTTGTTTTGAAACTTTTTTACAAGTCCATTTTGAAATCAAGTCTGCAAGTCTGTTGAATTTTTTGACGCGCCTTCTTTCACCTCACTGCCTACTATTAATATTTATGAATTGACTATTTCACTCTTATTTTTAAAGGTAAGCGATTTTTGCGCTTAGAGAAAAAAATTAACTTTGACATTTTTTTATATTACTTGGGATAGATTCGACAAGATACATATAAAAATATAGATATATACCTTCTAGAAGTATGAAGATGTCTCGTATAAATCTTAAAATCTGAGCTTAGCAAAGTTAATTTACATTCCAATTATATTCTGGTTTTTTAAAAACCCATTTCGAAAGCCCATTTTACTAAGTTTCAAGGTTATTTCTATAGTTCCTTCATATATATATATATATATATATATATATATACATATATATATATATATATATATATATATATATATATATATATATATATTAATAAGCTATTTTGAAACTTTGGCCACTGTTATATGGACACCCTGAACTCGGCTTAAAATTTCATATTCAACACAATAACTCTTTACAAAACATATGAATTTCAGCTACACATGAATAAAGACAAATGGACCTTTTACCAAACGATATCGTAAAAAAACTCATCTTTGTAGGAGCTTTAAGGAGCACATTAACGTAACTGCTAAAAGTTAAGTTATATTCAATATTTCATTGCTTTATAATGCGAATATGTCTACTTATGATTATCATGATTATAATTACAAATTATGCCCAAATAAATAATTTGGTGGCTACGTACGTTATTCCAGTAACTCTATGCAAAGTATTTTGTAATTCTTCTGAATTCTATCGACCACCTCCTGACTTCGTCGTCAAACCTTGTTTAGTGTATACGTGGAAAATACTGAATTATATGAATCAAAAAGCGCAAACTCGGTTAATATATTGTTTTCTGTTATTGAGTTAAGCCATTCCAAAGTTATTGAGGTGTCCTGAATTTTTTTTAAATTTTTAACGTCTATCTTCGTGACATGAAGTAAAGTAAAAAGCAATTAATTTCAAAAATTCATTTTTAGTTTAAAAACGTGTGATATAATTTTTCTTTTGTGAATTTAGGATTATTTACTAGATTTTAGGAACTTGGTTACGTTTTAGGAATAGAATGTACAATATGTGTTACCAAAGAATTTAATCGAAAAATGTGCTAAGTTCAAATAATTTCATTTGGTAATTCTGCTTGATAAGCACATAAAAAACTATGTCTCTTCCCTATCTTTTTACCTCTTTCTAGATAATATATGAAGATAATACCAATTACGTCAATTCTTATATTAAACGATATATCTTCATAATTTTATATTTCTTATTTGAAAATATCCCTAGTATTTACACTATTTCATCCCTTTCCAACTTGAATTTCCAAAATTCGTTTGTTAGTGGTTACTAAAGTTCTGGTAATAACTTTTACGCAAAATTTGAAGTGTTAAGATGCAGCAATTTTAACTGGGCGTTGATGGGGTTTTTTTGCAATTTTATCGATCGTCGTTTTTTTTATTTTAACAACATTTATTAAGTAGGAATGTAGTAATGTAATTTTATATTCGTCTCAAATTTTACAAAGACGATCTCACTCTGCAAATTTCTGCCGTTGCTAAAATGTTATCACATATTTTTTAATAATTTTCCGAAACGAAGGCCTTGAAATTTCACCTCACATTTTAACTCAACCTAAATAACAACAAATATTTTCGATTTCACCTTTCAAAGAAATTTTTCACGGTATAGTATTTACATGAAAAACTATCATAATTGGAAATAATCGGCATTGCATTATAAGTTTAATTCTTATACTTAATTCGGACACTTTTCGTAAAATTAAAAGCACCCTAGATCAATTAAAATAATGATCGAGATGCTTTACATTTTAAATAAATTAAATTTGTTATGGTATGAGAAGAGACTTTTAATACGCTGAAGAAATTGATATAATTTCAAATTTAAATCCCGCTGCCTGCATTTGACTAAACAATTTTATTATGAGCTTTATTTTGTGGAATACTCACTAACAGTAGGCAAATTTACAATCGTCGATCACACGTTCAATTCCTTTGATGATTGTTTCCGTAGAACGATACTCATATAGGATATATTGTGATTTTTTTTTTATGATTACTATGAAATTATTACTACTACTACAGCTTAATGTTTGCAAATAATGTGAAAACGTAGATAACATTCCGTGTATCACGAGATGAAACTTTTTACTAAATTAAAGTTCAATACCATATCTACTTGCTATTTATTGTCTTATTAATACACAAAACTCTTATTATAAATGCCAAAAGGTCTAAAATATTTTAATGCAATATATCTTCCTATCTTTTCCAGCCTAGATTGCCTACATTAGGTACGAGTATTTAAATTAACGACATATTTTATATATTTGTTAAAACATTAATAGTAACTATTTTATTTTTCTTCATTTTTCTCAAAGTTAATTTCGCCGTCAATTTTCAAAAAGATTGTAAATAATATAAAATATTAATTGCACCACTAGAAAAATACACTAAAGTTCTATTAATGTAATGTACATTAATAGTTGTTGTTGTTGATGTCGTGTCCACATGAGACGAAGAAAATCTCATAAGGAAAAATGGTTTCCAAAGCCTCGAAAGACTTCTTCCAGTTCCACTTGATGAGCGGCCGGAAATCGTACCCGGATCTTCGCGATGTGTGACTTGCACTCAATCCAACACACTACAGTGACGACTGTACATTAATTAATGTTACTATTCAGAAGTAATTTAAGATCTGTCAACACTCAATATCTATAGAGATAAAGTGTCGAAGCTGCCAATGCACTGGAATCGAAACAAAAAACTATGCTATGAAAGTCTCCAAAGTAAGAAACACCGTTGCATCAATAAAATTAAAATTGTAATTTTATTTTCTTGAAAATCCTTATATGATTTGAATATCGGAAAATTTTCGTCTGATGATATCTATACCTATGGAGATAAAAGGAAACGCCATTGAAATTTGTTCATATAAAATAATAAATAGGAAATTATAAGGTTAAAATTAAAATTTTGTAATCTAAGACCATTTAGGATTGTATTTTTATAGCAATTTTTTTTCAAGAAATTGCGTAATTTTCTGGATATATGGTGAAGAATATTCGCCTACACAAATAGGTTTGTGACCAAAAATTATTACGCTTCTTTAACTAATAAAGTTTGGTTATTTACTATAGAAAAATACAAATCATTTCTATTATAATACATTTTTTATATAAATAACTTTTAAATGAAAATAAAGGATTGCCTAAAATAGGTGAAATTTAAACTAATGAATGCGTTGTCTGTTTCATTTATGGTAACGTGGCATGTTCTACTGATTTTGTTATTACTGTTTCGATATCCTAGTGGTTCAAGCATATTACATTGTATTTTGGGCAAGCTCACTTGACTTTACATACATTTCAATAGCAATCGTTTTCTTTGATCAACATTCAATACCAAACAATGCTTTGTTAAAAATTCATTATTAAATATTATACTATGACTTGTGTAAAATAATGTGTTTCATCGATATCGGTTTGAACTACTTATGTTTTTTTAATTTTAGTAATATTTTGTAGTCTTGAGATGGTAACTGTTAAACAAACTGTCGTACCAATATGGACATTGTGATGACTTGAAGCGAGAATTAAATTACCATTAAAATTTTACATCAGAATTTCTGAAATATTTACACATCATTCACAATGTAATATAATTTTTAAAATAAGTATGCACGGTTTTAAAACTTCTATTGAAAATCAACGATTACGGATATTACATTTTTCTCAGGTGCCATCCTTTCCGAGACAGAGATAATTCTTTTATTTTAAGCTCTCTATATGGCATAATAAACAAGGGCAGCGATAATCCCCCAACCCCCTGTCCTGTACCTTTTAATTTTGAAAGCGATACTTAGTGAATAGAAGAGAAAAAGCCAAGCAACATTAAGGAATTTAAGAAAATCGATGGTATTATTTTACTTACGTTATATCCTTTATACTTATTAATGAAATTATTTGTAATACCCTGTTATGACGAAATTAATCATTGAGAAGGGCGCAATTGTAAGTTTCGAAAAATACTTATAAATGCCCTACGTTTTTTAAATATATGTGTAATCGACAAAGAAGTTTCATTTCTGACATATAATCTAAGTATAAATTAATTTTTTTTCGTTCAGTGACGGTCACTTTCATTATTTACGATAAATATACATTAAGTAAGACATTAAAATTAATATTTTCTGGATTTCTCACCGGTCTCAACCTGTTTCAAGTTGCAAAACTTTTCCTGCTACAGTCCATGACTCATTTTGTAGCGATATATTACATTTGAATAATATTTGTAATAATAGTGTATCAAAAACATTTTTTCCAATCTTATCGTTTCTGTTGGAAAAACCATCGTCCTCCAGCAATCGATAACTTCTTGATTATTTTGAATATATTCGACTGCGGAAATTAATTTATCTAAAATAAATGAACATCAATCAGATGAGACGTGTTACTTTTATATGATCAATATGTTTACCATTACACAATTTATACAAGACACAAATCTTTATAGACACTCAATAACTTCAAGGGACCAAATATTACAATCGCATTGGTCTAGAGTATACTTATACAAAATTTAAACAGATTTTCTACAAACGATACCTTGCGTCATGCAGCTGCCAAATTATCTACGTATGGGGTTATTGGCCCAAACGTAGATAATTTGGCAGCTGCATTACACAAGGTATTATTTGCAGAAAATATGTAATAAGAAAATAGACAATTATGTAAAATTGTAACTTCGCAGACTGCTGAAAATATTTCGCATGAAATATCAATTATCATAAGGAACCGTAGAGGCCGTAAAGGAGAAGTAGTCGTTGAGCAATGCTACACCGACACAGACATCGTACACTGTGAGCAATTATTTAAACATATTACATCGTTTTCATTCGAGAATTTTGCTACTTTCTTTAGTTTTTTTTTTCACACATTGATGACTTATCAAAAGCCCCATTCACATTTAGACGAATTTATATAAAACATATTGGAGGATATTATATAGAGGATATTTTATAAGAAAACGAATATTTGAAACCGAATAATATTTTTTTAATATAAATTTTCAAATATACATGTAAATTAACAATATAAATTATAATTTGCTCATAGTAGATCCTCACCCCATTCCCTCCCTCTCCTCCCTCCGTTTGACATTCCTTGGATTGAAATTTTTCTACTTCACTTTACCCAGTTCCACTTTTGAGTAGGCCGCTCTGCATTGTATATACATGTTGTGTGCATAAATAAAATATACTTTGAATTTAAAATTGTAAATAAAATATACTTTGTTTATTTATAAATATCATACACTGAATTATTGTCTTTGTTGTATTTTGACTTGTTTATATTTGCTGCTTGTGAAAGATCTCTTAATTAACAATACAATAAGCCAATGGCGGATACAACAAGGATATATTTTACAAACACATCGACTTTCAAACAAAACAATGAGTTTTAAGAACAGTTTTAAAATTAAAACTGCTCATTGAACGTGGACATAAAATTTAATATACTAACTAAATAAGTTGGTAATAAAAAAAATTATTTCTAAGAACATACAGTTATCTTACGTTCTTTCATCGGAAGGGAAACAAACAATACCTCCTATCCTCATTGATTGGATTTCTTTCTAAGCACTCGTACGCAGCACAATAACGGTGATGGGTGGTAATGCTGCCGGTAAAAATACTTTATATCTCTGGATAAAATATGTACAAAATACAAAATATATGGTATTATTAATAATTTATTGAAACGGCATGCCGGACGTTCGGGTTGAATGTTGTTTCTTTACGCAATAATAGTAACTATTCATTGCCACACGCACGTACACGCACACACACACACACACATACACCTTTATACATTAAACACAGACACAACTGCACTTAAATATAATACATATTTTAAAATGTTGAGTCCCGGCCGCCATATTGACAGAAAAATTTGCCCCGCAAGGGAATGCAAATTTTTCTTCGCATACAAAATGTTATATCTATATTATTACTTTAATTAAATTGCATAAAAGTATATATTATCTCATTATATTTATTTTTAAAATTTGTACACTATGTTCAATTCTTATTGAAAATCACAAGTGAATTGATTGGCAATACTGGTTTCAAATAAAATATCTACTTCAGACCAAAGTATAAATATATTTGTAAAATTTAAATTAATAGATTTTCCTTTTAGTAGCCAGACGTTTCTGATAAATGACGGATGGAGTAGGATTCACTTTAGGCTCTTTAAGTATTTTACTCCAAAAACTCTTGAATTTCTTAAAATTTTGATACAATTTGATTTAAATTTCACATAGAGCTATGTAAAGTATTTAATTATATTTTATTTTACTCAGTACGGTAAAATATTTTAATTCTAAGAAAAATAATGAACGAAATGATCCAAACTTTCCAGTGAAAAAATTCGTTCATTAAGTGTCGGTTATACTTAGATGCAAAATCGTTTCTAGTTAGTTTGAAGCTTTTATTGCCAGTGGTATATTTTCATGAAACCTAATATGATTTATTGACATTAAGTTGACGGAATATATTCACTTATTTACATATAATTGTATCTACATACAATTATTAAAGTATAATTTCATACTTTAATTATGCTTATATTAATAGGTCAAAATATGTTAGTCGGTGGATATAAAGTGGTAAAATGAATAAATTAAAATAGTAATAATTCTGTTCAACAAGGTGTAAGGACAGATTAAATAAAACGACAGATTACCAGCGAATATAAAGTGTCTTTACTTATGTAAATTATTGCTTATAATTCTGAATAAGTGAAAATCTGATGGTGCGTTTGTACAATAATTTTCATGAGTATGTTTTATTCCATGTCGGCCAGGGTTATTACGACAAAAAGAAACTCTGTATTCATTTGATTAGCCAGTATCAAAATTGATTGCAATCAATACCTAGACATTAAAATCAAAGCTAACCTCTGTCAAATACTCCGACTGCCACTGCATGACTACGGAGATGAATGCCATTCAGACCTTGCAGAGTATCGCCTTAAAAAATGAAATATCACCTGATCATGTTTCTCAATTAAAAGCATAAGTCAAATGGATGGAAGTCCGCAATCGGTGCAATCTGCACATTCTTACACCTCTTTATAATATTTGTAACAACTCAACTTATCCAACTTATCTTAGAGGGAGATTTAGTTACTTGTCTACACACGGTACGGTTTTTTCCCAAACATACAACCACGTTTTGTGAAAAGTCCTGCATTATACAGACTTTGGAATCAACTGAAACCGGATGCCAGGAACTATAAATATGTTCAAAGACCGTCTGAAAAATTATCCTTTAGTCCTAAACTTTCTAATTCCATTTTTTATAAAAAAGAAAACAATAAATTACAATTTTTTGGTTTTTTTATATTCTTTAATATTTAGTTTGGCTGTGTTAATATATCTATTATAATATTTTTGCTGTTTAATATATCATCCGAATTATATTTTAATTTTTATTAATATTTTTTACAGTTTTCTATATTATATAATGTTTAAATTTAATCAATCTGGTTGACTGGAGGAAATAAGTCTCCAATATATATATATATTTATATATATATATATATATATTTATATATATATATATATATATATATATATGTATATATATATTTTTTTTTAATTTATATTAGGCTGGCTAGTAAGTTTTTAACCCCAAGTGTCTGTCAATAATTTTTATTAAAAAAATTATATGTTACACTAAATTTAAGTTAAGTATGCACCGTTATTATCCACTACTAGTTACCTTTATGCTTTTCTTATAAAATTCCCGTAACGTTGATCCGGTGCGAGGTCGTTTTGGAGATCTCCTTAAACGTCAAATTTTTTCATGTAAATAGTTATTTAAATCCCTGAATAAATGGTAATCAGAGAGCGCAATGTCCGACAAATATGGTGGATGATTGAATATAACCCAGCCGAGCTCCTCTAATTTATCACAATTACGTTTTGCAACATGTAGTCTAGCATTATCATGTCGAAAATAAACTCGTTCCTAATAAACTACTCAATTTGTTAATTAATCGTTCCATTTTTTCAAAGTTAATATCTGCATTAACTGTAGATACCTCAGGAAGCAACTCCCAATGAATAATTTTCACCTTTTTGGCGCTTATTACTAGTTTGGGTACTGAATCTCTTGTTTCTCCGACACCGAGCCATTGACGTTTGCGTGTATGGTTAACGTATATAACCCACTTCTCATCGCTAGTTGCTAACTGATTCAGCTAGTCGAACTTACGTTTCATTGTCAATAAATTTTGACAAGTATCAACTCTGCACTGAAGATGATATGATGACAACTCGTGGGGTGTCCAAAAACACTTTCCCAATTCATGCAAATGTGTTTCTATGGCGCCATTACTACAGAGTAGCTCATCTGCCAATTAACGAGTCGTCAGTTGAGTATCCTTTTCAATTAGGCGTCGCAATCGTTAATTACCAATGACGTCCGGTTCATCCTCACGATTGTAGTCCAATTAAAACCATATAATTCAATTAAAACTTCGGCGCTGACTGTTGTCAACTGACAGCACTATGCGCTATTTATATCATACAGTAAAACCTTCTAGAAGTTTCGAGAATCTTTCTAGAAAAGTTCAGACCTTATAACTAAAAAGTTACTGGCCAAGCTAATATATACATATATATATATATATATATATATATACATTTATTTATTTATATATATATACATATATTTATTTATTTATATTAATAAGCTATTTTGAAACTTTGGCCGCTGTTATATGGACGACCCGAACTCGGCTTAAAATTTCATATTCAACACGATAAAATCAAAACCTCTTTAAAAACATATGAATTTCAGCTACACATGAATGAACAAAAATGGACCTTTTACGAAACGATATCGTAAAAAATCTCATCTTTGTAGGAGCTTTAAGGAGCACATTATCGTAACTGCTCATTGATAAAATCAGCGGACATGTTTATTGTACTTAAAAGTGCTAGGAGCACGCAATGTCACGTGTCAGGTCGTCGTTCGAGTTGCGTCCCCTCGCTGGAAGGTGGGGCCGGGCAAGGTTAAGGTCGAAATGCGTACGTTTATTCGAGCTCTCAACTTTATCTGCTGTGGGATTGCCCTCTTAATTTATTTTAAGGAAGCGCCTTCCGTTTAATTGCTTAGTGTCTATTTATATAGTGTTTATTAATTATTTGTTGATAATAAAGGCTTTTAGACCGTATTGTCCATTGCTCATATTTCTATTAGCTCATATTTCTTTAAGTCAATTTCTCAGAAGTTAATCTAGTCCGCTTCTAAAATTGAAGTGATTCTATTATAATAGATTATTGTCTTCACCGCAGGCTGACGCAGGCATCAAAAAAAAAATTACGCAGGCATCAAAATTTTAAGTGACCTCATAAGGTAACAAAATAATTCGGCAAATACTCGTATTACAAAAAAGATACCTAAATATGGTTAAAAAGAAACACTGAAATAATGAACTTTTTCTAAAAAAAAAATATGGTAATCATGGTGTCGAATTTATTTTCTTGAAACTAATGCTAAACCACTTACCGTCGTACTCGATTTTCTTGGTACGTCAAACTAACTCATTGTTCTAAACAATTATTTACTAAGAAATTACACTATGAATGTCCTTTAAATTCACATTACCAATTATTCCACATTACCAGTACACAATTAAATGAAACTACGTGATTTACTATTATTTCTACTTTCTATAATTTCTTCACCATGACCTAGGTTTCGTTGTATTACAACATCTTCAGGTGGGATATTAGAAAAAGGTTTCGTTGTATTATAACATCTTCAGGTGGGATATTAGCAAAAAATCTTTGCTAACATCCCACCTGAAGATGTAATACACCGAAACCTAGGTCGTGGTAAAGAAATTATAGAAAGTAGAAATAATACTACATCACGTAGTTTCATTTAATTGTGAATAATGAATTTCTACAAAATTAACGCCAAATATATCAATCAATCAATATATGGTACATTTATAATTTGATTTCTTCTTGACACAAAAGTTTCAACGATAATTTCTAAGAGCTAATCGGGTTTAATAAATTAATAGAAAACCCGATAAATTTTGCTATTTGAACATATTTAACATGTGTATATCATTAACTTGTAATTATATTTCCATTTATCTACAGATTTTCTTAATTTTGATTTTAAAAAAGATAAATTAAATAATTTAATGAAAAGTTGTGTAGTTGGTACTTCGTAGTGGATAGAGTGATATTTACAGAACCGTACAAAACAATTACAGAACCATACAAACCAATCGCATAATTCATTGTAATTGGAAAATATATATATAATAATATTAATTAATTAAATCTGATTGTAACTTAGAAAAGAAACACAAAAAGTTAAACTTTTCGAAGTCGGGTTGATCGTGATTCAAATCTGCTTAAGTAAACTATTTGATCTTCGTTTATACAATTTCTTTAATATATCACAACGTCTTTAACATATCACTTTCAAATATAACGTATCCCGATAAGAAATAAGTTAAAAAGAGCACTTTGAATATTTAAAGGCATTATTTGTTTTCGTTCCTAAAATAACTCTCATGTTTCGATGTTATTGAAATAAAATGACTTGCGGTTTTTAAAAAGAAATTCCAGTCACTTTCACTTAAGTGTTCTTCCGCAAATACTATTCCTATAGATATGAAATTTCATAGATTTAAAAATTTAAATTTGGTACAATTGGCATATTTGCTTGCATACATATTAAAAATAAAAACATTTCAATAATAATGAAAATATTTCTATTCAAAATTGGATATAAAATTCAGACTGGCAATTTATAGCTGATGCAACAAGATAATATATTTCACAGCAATCTTTTTCTTTTGCAAACCAATTTTGAATTTATTGCCAAAATTTGCAACTCTTCGTTCCTCCAGATTTACAGCCAAGAAAATCAGAAATATTTCAGACTAATGTAAGGTATTTCTAAGGTTAAAAATACTAAAAAGTTGCAGATATTTATAATCTTGGAAAAATAAAACTAAGAAGATTACTAATTTTTTCGTTCTCTGAATAAATTCTGGACCACAATCTTATTGATTATCATAGTCATAATCATATTGGTAGGGTTCGTAAAGATAAAATAAAAATTTGTATATCCTTATAAATTAAATTATTATTATCTTATTAATTATTACATAATTATCGAATTTTGGCCATGCTCGCTCGTTGTAATTTGTTAATTGAAAACGTCCAGATGATAGCAACATGTGGTTGATACTGTGGCTGCGGTGCAGAGATGGAAACATACGGCATGCGTGTCAGCGGAAGGCGCCGCAAGGCCACTCAGCAACACAAATGCGGGAATTGCAAGGTAAGGGCAAACGTCGTAGCAGGTTTTCGTGCGTGAAGCAATTTGTACTCTCATCAAAAGATGAAAGAATTGCGTCAGCATGCAAAAGAGAGAAGGAAATATTAGGGGAGAAGCATGAATCACGAAGGAGTCTGAGGGTACATATTAATATATATATATATATATATATATATATATATATATATATATTCGTGTTTACGTAAGTCTTCAAAGGCTTGTAAAATCTAAAGGCCACATCCGATTGTCTTCCAATTCTTTATTTAATAGTGCTTATCAATATAACAATAATTTTCCAAATTTGAAAATTTATTCCCATATTCTATTAAGTACCCGAAATGATTTAATAGGTGGTACCTATTATTTTTAATTATAGTTGACAGAGTATTTCACATTCACTAGAAAAATACTGGTGGGGCACGCGTATGCAACACAATTGAAAATATTTGATAGCAGAGTTTCCATTCTTTTCGGTCGTAATTCCGATCAATCTGCCACTTTCGATGCAAAACCGTTCAAACAAGTTTGTAACATAATACGAGTTTAGTTTTTTAGGGTTTATAAACTGTTCACCCATTGCCTCGTTTAGACGAAAGTGTTTTTTTATTTCACTATACAGCTCAATGGCAATGTGTTAGTATTTTATAACGATATTCCAAATTAATTGATATTTTAAATTGTTTCCATAATCTTCTTAATCTTTTTAATTTTATAAAAATATATATTATAAATACATATTTTTTTATTTTTATTGTAAGTAAAATATGTATCCGCTGAGTTAAAATTATTCCCAAAGAAGCTAAATATTATAAAATTTACAGGTAGCTCGAAGAGATACTAAATTATGAAAAAAAAATATACATAATAATAAAATTATGAAAATAAATAACATAATAATAACTTGGTATAATATAAATAGAAATGTACAGAATTAAAATAAGCCTAAATACAAAAAAAGGAAAACAATAATCATAGTTAGGCATAAATAGAATTTGACAATTGTGTACTTTGGTTTGAAACAGAAGAAAATTTTAAAACCGCTTCAGATATTTTTATTTTGGAAGAATTTTTAAGCTAACCTAATTTTTTTTGTGTCTGCCATATGGGATATTGGTCAATTGCTGAGTCCAGATCTGTTAAAATTGAACTGTAAGGGATAATGTAGCCGTTAATTGACAGCTGTGGCAAATCAATTATATATATTTTTGACTTCACTTTCTGAATGTCAATAGAAATAATCTGACTTAAAATATTTAAACAAAGACTGGGCTTACTAGTTCACTGGCTGATAAAATATATGTCTGCTTTCAATATATAAATGAAGAAAGAAATTTTGTCAATATTATACTGATATTATATTGGACGATGTAAATTATTTTTGGATGATAATTGTTTAAAAAAGTGATCAATAAAAATTAAAAACGTGGACTATCTTGGGGCATGCCAGCAATAACTGTAATTAGCTTTGAATAATTTTTTAGAAATATTTATTACCTATTTACGACTATGACGACAGGATCCAAAACAATCAACATATGGTTATAATCGATTTAATGATTAGGCGTACTTCGATAGTTACTTTAAGCAGTGCAGTCGAAGCACTGTGTCTTGAATCCAGATTGCAAGGAGTCTAGTATATCTTGAGTATTTGAGAAACTATCAAGTTTAGAATATATAACCTGCTCAAGGGTATATGATAATAGAGGTAATATAGATATATGCCAACAATTTTTGGGTTAGATTGGGGAAACGTATTGCGTAATGAAGAATTCTAATGAAGAGTTCTATACAAAAGGAAATTTAGAAGTTAATCTAAACGTGTCCAATATTGCAGTAATTGTGTGCATGATATTATGAATAATGGGTCCAAGAGTATGATACCTAAATTGTTACTGGCAACATATTTCGATTTAATTTTGAGAAGATTTTTTTACTTCGAATATAAAAATTCCAAAATAACAAACATATTGACACTGAGCAAGATAGTCACCATAGTATTCAGAGTTTCCAACCTCAAAGCAGCGTCTAAGAGAAAAAAGGGTTTTGCAAAAAAATGTGTGATCATTAATGTCGATTGATCATTGCGTTGCTTCATGGTGTTCATCGTTATCTAGACTACCTAGACATTTAAAAGTATGGGATGGTATTTCTTCATTTTTTTACTAATATAATATTTTCTCGTGTTCCTGCATTTTTGCATTTTCATTTTCTATGACTTGTTTCTTAGTACTCCACAGGTTCCTTAGGTCTCTTTTACGTTTAGATTTGGCCCTATCTCGTTTCTACAGAAAACGTTTTAAAGTATGACTGAGTGAGGGACCGGTATTTTCCTCTTAATGTTTTTGACTTTAGCGGTGCAAATCTATCCAACTAGTAAGAAATCTCAAAAGTTTAACCACATCATCCATATTATCAATTCATGAGATAACACACTAATCAAGAGATGAATTCTCAAGTAAAAACGGTCTGCTTATTCGGCTAAAATTTCATCCACATGTTTTTTTTTAGTTTGGACATTGCGCGCTTGTTGATAAAAATAACTATAAATGAGATTATGATAGGAAAAGTGTGTATTAGTAATTTGTCTATTAATTAAAAAAAGTTTAGGAATCGACATGATAATTAAGTCGAGTATAGAATGACAAGATTGAGTAGAATTATAACGAAGTTCGAATCTCAATATATCATGAAGTTAATTAAATCTTTGGCTACCTCTATAAAAGTAGGTGCTAAAAATTTTTATTTGATTTAATATAGAAAGAAAAAGAATGAATACACAATTATAATTAAGTAAAAATGAATTACGTGAGTACATTTGAAAGAAGAATAAATTTTTATTTTTCTTTTAAATTGAAGATATAATGAGAATGACATTTGTTGAGATTCTTACTTCAAAAATAAAAATGGAACTGGTAAGTTTATTCACGTGTCCATTTGTCCATTACAGCCGTTTTTCTCAGAAACGTGATATTCGACGCAGTATTACAATATTACGAGTATCTTGCACAATCAATATCTGAAAATGAAAAATATTGATATGGGAATTTTACGGAAGCCAAAATAAAATTACCTATTTTTTTATTTTATACACAGTATGGGTTATAGTTTGAGTCTCAGAAGAATTTTTTTTTGTTATTTCATTTTCAGAAATGTACCAAAAAATACACAAAAATATGTTCACTCCTCTTTATTTCAGAAACTACTCAACCTAAAATTATGAAAAATGTAGACTTTCAGAAGCCCATGTAAAAGATAAGGAAAATTATAATGATGATTCTGGATACCATAATTTTACGCCTCTGAATCATGTAGTAGTTGTATATATTTTTAAATTTGTTTGTATTCACCGTTGGTTTCTTTTTCATAAACCATGCGATCTTGAAACATAAAATTTTCCACATATTTTGCATTAAGGAACTTCATAACAATTTTCATATAAGAATTAAAAAGTGTTTGAAAAGTCTTAAATTTCTTGTTTAATTTTATTTCTCACATGGAATTATCATCATTAAAAATATCTTATTACGAGAAATACAAAAATATTTTCCCCTAATTTTAAAAAACCTGGTTTAAGATATTTTAAAAAATGGAAAAATAGAGCGTTCTTCTCTCTATATTTTCAAAATTATTGAGCCAAAAATTATGAAAAATGCAGGGTTGCTGAAATCTGCCTAGCACCTTTCAGGTAAACTAGAAACATATTCCCAGATCCCATAATTATTGAAATGTTCATCATGTTTATAAGCTCGTGAAACATATTGTTGACATTGTATTCACATGTGTAAAATTAATATTTATAAATAGTGTAGTAGAAAAATTATACGTTTATAAGTACCTAGATACGAACTTTTCCCTCGTAACGCGAGGAGATTTGGAGCTTTTCTCACATATTTGTCATAGATCCCCTTATATGAAGTATGATTGAAGAGGTATTTTATAATACTTTGGAAAACGTCTAATAATATTATTGAATCCGGCTTCTCATTCGCAAGAGATGGAAACAATTGGGTGATATCCCAATCATTTCGCATTTTGTCATTTTCTCCTCTAACTTCTCAATCAAAGATAGAGGTTATCATAGAAGCCTATAAAAAATAAAAATAAAACCATTTGGTAAATATTTCAGTATAAAGCTCTTTCCATTAACATATAATTAATAACTTAATAAGAGATTAACAAATTTTGAGGGTCCCTCTCAAGATTCTCTCAAGATACCGTGGAAAATGTGCCTCATTTTTACATTAAACGCTTGAAATTAATTTATATTATTGTTTTAGTAATTTTAATGAGCTAGGCCACGATCTTTATATCTTATTCATAAGTTGAGAAATTTACAAATTGTGAATAATTTTGGACAATATAGAAGCATTTAACTCATCTTGAAAATTCTTTAACCGACTCCAAAACACTTACATCGTGTCAAAAGTTAGTAAACATTTTATGAAAACGTGAACAATTTAACTTTTTGAAATACGATTAAGTTGAAAGTAAAAAAAAATTAATGGAAGGAAAATTAGTAATAGGACATATTACTTACACAAAATTTATATTAAATCAAAGACATATATATAACCCAATTAACAACTCTGCTCAAGTGAAAAATGTACTAAGTAGTACATTAGGTTGAGTAGAAACTTCTACCCTAAAAACTTACATTTAAGAACATTATTGATAACTCTATCAGTAACAATAACTAATCATAAATATAATCATAAGGCATGTCCCTTACCCTTGCTCTTCTAGTGTACATATTATTGATGTCCAGCATCCAGAATTTAGCAAATCGTGGTAGAAAGAAATCACGTACCTGTTGCCATTTTGAGACCGACATCGTATTAGTGAAAGGCTTTTCCCGCATCTGGAATATCAGCAACCGTAACGAGTGCAACGATGGTATGACATGAAGAGACTGGTGGGTAAGTAATTGTATGTCATTCGAAGATACATTCCAAAGGTCCTTAAGAACTGTTAAGTAACGTTGCTAATTCCTATGTAGTTGCTTCGAGGTCGGCCTTCAAGCAGCGATGAGATTCATTGTCGTTGAAGACGTAGGTATGTGAACAAAAGTACACATTGCCTTCGAAACTCACAATGTGGTGTTTATTGCAAAATTTCTAAAATATTTATTCACATCGTCATTTCGGTAGAAAATATAAAAATTAAACTATAATTTTTTTATAAGAGAGATAATATCACATTTCCCATTAATATAACATAAATGATACATTTTTATATTTATTTTAATGAACGGTAATTTGAAAGCCAAATTTTATAAAGACTAGCTCAAAAGTTGAGCTTTATGGCTCAACTGCAGTATACAAACACACATTGCCTCATTTATAACATTAGTTGTCATAAGAGCGAAATAATTTAAAAAGTCGATTAATAAAAAAATCACTTATCCATACCTCCCCGTAGTGGAAATAATTTTTATGATAATACTACAAAATAAACTTACTCACTAATTAATATTTAAGCTGAGGCGGTCAAAGTTCCTACATCTGATATAAATGCAAATTCTGAAGACATAATGTAAATATATTTATTAAACATTTTTTTGGAAATTTAAAAAAAAAGTCTTTAAAATTATTATCCCATTCGATCACCTTTTAACGATACGTTAATAAAGTTGTTAAAAAATGAGACAGATCCATAATAGATTTTACAATTATGCAAAATTATCAGCAGAACATATATCCTTTTAATACTATACGAAACGCTTAAGCAAGTGTGAACTACTTTAAAACCAAAATATTTCATTCTGTCCTATTCATTTCAATTCTCGACATATTTCCTTTATTAGGCTTAAAACAAATATAACTGAAATTTATATAAATGTTCATATAAGTCGACAATAACTCTGTGGAAATTTTGAAATAAAATACTCGCATTTCATTAAAATGTATGCCTCTATGATATCATAAACTATTCCCAACTCATTGTTCAGCCATGACAGTTTCTATAATAGATAAAACAAATAAAGGCTACAAATTAAAGACATATTCCTTCACATAACTGATGATCGTCGTTGTCACGTAAAGTATGAAAATCAACAAAACGATATGAGCCTTATGCGTGAAATATAAATTAATGTTTAGTATCGTAGCTCCGCATAACCTTAGATGTAGACAGATTAATTAATAATGAATGTATCCATGTGCCGATACTTTTATACAAAAACTGTGCTGTTTATTCAGTTATTTTTTTCAAGGAATAAGAACAATTATAAAAATCTTTGTATGTATTCTACTCTAATTCACGATGTATTGATCTGAAAATGTAGTATCCTTTTTCGATATTGACGATAACATGTCGATACCGAAAAGGATAAATAATTAAAGTAAATAAGTGGCTAAATGGCCGTCAGATAAGTTGTTTGATATTAATGGACATTAAAAAATAAATATTTCAGCAATTTTGTTACGTAATTTTACATCGTTGAATTACATTTCCAACTGAATTAAATCCTTACAATACGAATAAAAGCAGACTGAAGTGAGATCATACATTTATCTTATTTTGAATATTTTATAATTATATTTATTCAAAGAAATTTATATTTCTAGCGTCCAAATTGAATCGTTAAATTACTTGCACTGTTAATATTCCAAAAAGATTTAAATTAAGGCGAATGAGTTTTAGTAACCGTTTTTACTAAGAAGTAGATATAATATATAACTCTGGAAATCATATTAGAAAGTAGAAAGAATATTAAATTAAACGGAGTATATTAAGATTATTGTAACAAGAGTGTATCCTAACTGGACTATAAATAATGTGAATAAATGGCGCAAAATTTTATGATTGAAACAAAGATTATAAGGAAGAATAAAGAGTAAAAAAGTTAAATATTGCGAACAAAGTAGGATTTTGTCATAAAAATTATTTAAAAAAATAAAATTAGGAATTTAAGTAAAACGCGTATATCTATGAATACGGTGATCTTCAATGTCCTTTGATTAAGGAGATTGAAAATCACCATATAGGCCGAATAGGCTCACCAAAACCAATCCATATGGCACTCATTTGTCATTGATTTATAGTCTGTTATTTCAAAGTTACTTATCGATTTACAATAAAAAATTTATACAAAATGTCAAATTTACACAACTGACCGCAGTCAAGTTTTATAACTACTATCTACTATATTTATATACATATATATATATATATATATATATATATATATATATATATATATATATACATATAAGTTTTATAACTACTATTAATATTTGGTACCAACATTTTTTACATTATGTTTGAGTACACTCACAGCCAGTTAGTTTGAAAGCAAGTAAGTTTTAATTAACTGATAGCGATTCAAGTAATTCTACAGATAAAAATAGAGTATATCACTACTACATTTATATGTACCAATTAATATAACATTAATACCACTCATGTCATATGTTTTAGATTGGAAGTGTCAACCTAATTTGCACGGTTCAATAAATTGACGTCAACATCTAAGGTAAAAACATAGTTTAGTTGCTTTATTTAGACATTACATTGACATTAAAATATTACACAATATAAAACTAAAATTATAAACTATAGGTATGATAATAAATATATTTATATACCCATTGAGATTCCACATGATCAATTAAAATATTGGTTTCACGTAAACTCACGAATATTATGCGCTCTAAATATTTCGAATACTGCATCACAATTTTCTGTTATTAATTTCATTAGCAAATTAATATATTGAAGTTATTTTTGAAAAAAACTTCTGTAAAATTAGCTCACTGAACTGCACATTAAAAAAATATTAGGCTCCTTTCATTTCCAAATACAAATTTAAGTCGGATGTATTTTATTAATGCCATGAAAAACTTTCTAATCGGCCAGATCAGTTTTTCTTAATGAAATGGATATCTTAAAAATCCTCAATCAGTTTCGATCATCAATAAAGCTCATCGTTAGAAGAGTTTTAGGAAGCATAATTAAGTCTTTTCCGAATTAATAAAATCAGAGAACTAACTTATTGTACGTAAAAGTGCAAAGGGCACGCAATATCACGTGTTAAACTGACGTTTAAAAGGCGTCGCGCATACCTAACCTTTCAAATTAGGCCGGTCAAGGTTAAGGTCGATAGGGGTTTACTAACATTTCCAGTTTTAACTCTGGGATTACTGTTTTAATTTAATCTCATAAATACAGTTGGAGTTTTTCGTTAATTTTTTGAATACTAATAATATACTTTCATTCTGATTGTATAACATGTCAAAGCCCGTGTGAAACTGGGCATGATTTTTCGTACATTAACTACTAGACGAGTAAGGTAATATGAATGCCAATAAAACAAAACAGATAATTTTTCATAGTAATTTCACTGGCAGCATTTAAAATATAACTTATTTTGGGAGATATAGCCATATATACAAAATTAATAATGATTATAAAATTACTTATATTTAAAATTACTTTGCTTGATTTATCACTATTGTGTATTGTTATATTGTGCTGAATTCTAAGTAAAAGGCATTTCATTTATCTAATCAGTTTTAATCTGCAAACTAAAACTAAATTTTTACTGCCTTACTTTGCCTTGATATACCGATGACAAAATTTTTACGTGGTACTAGAAAGCGAAGAGCTTGAAAGTGAAGAGCTGCAATGTAAAGGGCTATAAGTAAATTTCAGAAGTTTTTATGAACACAGCATTGTATCTGATTTATGGCGCTATTGCTTTAGAATCTGTTTACAAACTATACAATTTTGTATTTACATCTTTTATTAGTTTAATTAGCTTTATTGGCGTCTTATTATGTGTTCTGATATATTCGATAACGAAGCAATATAAAACGTTACATTTATACCAAATATTGATAGCATTCATAATGTCTTCTTTGCTCACCCTAAAAGAATTTTGTACATATTTCCGAATTTGAGATCTTTACTATGTGTCACAGGGATCCAGCATTCCCGCGGGATCCGCTCCACTTATTAATGTGCTGGATCCCGCACAAATAAAAAATGATTTAACAAATCTCAAAAATATCAATGCAGTATCCACTTGTAAAACCCACGGTCCCAAATTTTCATTTTTCATTAAGTTCCTGGATTAATCACTTGTTTAATTATAAATTGAATAATATTTAAATTATAAAAATCGTCATAAAAAAAAAATATTTAATATTTTTTAACAATTTACTTTGAAAATATTAATCAAAAATTTAAATTCAAAATTACAAGTTAAAAATTTATTTTTTTAATAAAATAAAACCTCGTTAAGAACATTAAAAAATCTATACGGGTATTTTTTTATTAATTTTCAAAAAGAAAAAATTTTTAATTTAAAATTAGCTAGTGTCCGTTAACTTTAGAGCCATCTAATATTTTATAACAAAACATTTAATTATATAATGAGTCGATTACAATCATTTAAAATTTAATATTAATCATTTAAGATTAAATAATTTAATTCCGTGCAGTTTCGTTTTATTTTATTTTGTATTTATTTTATTTAAGGCAATAATATCTTATTTGAACACGAGATGGCTGTGGTGTTATAACGTACCAACATACTCAAGTTCAAATTTCCCGAAAATTCTCACTTTTTCACATTTAAGTTGGCAACGTATTCCTAGTTGATGGCAAATAAAAGTTATAGCTTAAAGCATTGAGTGTCAGACCCCTGGTCAGTTGCAATAGACTCGCTGTGCGCTTCGCGCGCGCGTCGTTTCTGTAGGTGACAGACAGGGTTTTCGTATTCACCGTCCAGCGTGCGTTCAACGTAAGTATATTAATGATTTCGATTTAGTTTTTGATTTGTGCTCTTTCTCTCCTTCCAATGCAGATTATGCTGTAAATAGCAATATGATGTTGTAATGATAATGTAATGTTGGACATTCACGTATAAGTTCTTTTTGTTTTAATTAAAATGTTTTTTTGTTATAGTTCACCAATATACATTGCTTTTGCTTACAGATGAACACATAATATTTGTTATCGATGATAATAGTTATACATTAGACTTTATTAAAAACATATTTGCAGGTAACGAATGAATGAATCATGTCCAAGTCCAAGGGAACTGAGAATTTTGAGAGAGAGAAGAAAGGCGACGGTGATGGCGACGGCAGCGTCGGCAGCCAAATGGGTAAAGGTCTGTGGCGTTATTTCAAGAAAAATGACAAAGGTGGCAAATGTCTTCTGTGTTCAGATGAACTAAAAATTAGTCAACGTTCTACCAAAGGCTTAAAAATACATTTAAAGACTAAACACAATATCGATACCAATTCTCGAAACGATGAGACTGGCGAAAAATCCTTACCAGTTGTACCAAAGAACAAACCCAAAACTATGGACAGTTTTGTTATCAAAGAAAACTCCATGGACAAAATAATCTCTAGGATGGTATGTAAAGACGGATTCATCTTAAGTTCCTTTTGCACATCTTCGGATTTAAGAGATTTATTTTCTAAAAGCGGACACAAATTACCTAATTCGCCAAATACGATAAGATCTATCGTAACAAACTTCAGCAACACAGTCAAAGCTGACATGATTATAGAATTTGAACGTCTCAAGAAAGAAAAACAGAGATTTTCACTCACATTTGACGAATGGACGTCACAAAACAATCATCGATACTTAAATATCAACGTTCATCAGAAAGAAAATCATTTCAATCTTGGTTTGGTACGTATACATGGCTCGGCTACCGCAGAACATTGCATTAGCGTAGTAAAAGAACGCCTCGCGAGTTTTGGTCTAGACTTAGACACAGATATTATCGCATGCACAACGGACGGCGCTAGTGTGATGGTGAAGGTTGGCAAGCTTTTGCGTTGTTCCCAGCAGCTTTGTTTTACACACGGCTTGCAGCTAGTGGTAGTTGATACACTGTATAAGAAAAGCAATTCACCAATACCAGAATGACCAGCAGTCTCAATTACGACGGAATCTGATAATGATGACGACGATGATATGGACGCGAATGAACAGTGCGTAACTGTAAATATAAATTCACCATCACTTGAAATGATTTCTACATATAAGGATTTATTGAAGAAAGTGCGAAAAGTGGTCAAGATTTTTAAATGGTCACCAACCAAAAATGACGTCTTTTTACGAAAATATGTAAAGGAACAAGAAGGCCCTAAAAAAGAATTGGCATGGATATTAGACTGCCGGACTCGCTGGAATAGTCTTTTAAATATGTTAGAACGATTCTACAACTTGAAGAATTGTATCGATAAGGCATTAATCGATATTGAATCTGAAATTAAATTCAGCGATAATGAGTGGTTCAAAATCAATGATCTCATTGCCAGCTTGCAGCCTTTTAAATTGGGAGTTGAGGCACTGTGTAGGCGGGAGTCAACGCTTATAACTGCGGACACAATATTTCGATTTATTTTGGATAAATTGCAACAACAAAATACGGTGTTGAGTAACCAGTTAACTCAGAGTCTACATGAGCGTATTAAACAACGCCGCACTGACTTGACAGGAATTTTGATTTATTTGCAAAATCCGAAAAAGTACGACCAAGAAGCCAAAAATACAGATGTAACAGATCGTACTCAAATATTCTTCATGCCAAAAAAAGCTGCAATACGCCAAGAAATAAAGAAAATAATAGAGAGAGTCAGTACAGTTGAAGACGATGAAATGTATGCAGGTGACGTCTTCGAAAATACATCTATAGCTGGAACATCCCTAACTGTAACTGACACAGCTTCTACTCTTACGCTAAAAGAAGAATTAGAAAAACAGCTTCAACAAGAAAAATAAATATTTAAGAAAAAGCTAGACAATAAGCAAAAGTATTATGAAAAAATTTTGAAGAAAGAAATGGCATGTTTTGTGTCCGATGGTATCAGAGGAGAGTACCTGACGCTCGTCTATGAATATATCCTGACTGTTCAGCCTACTAGCGTAGAAACCGAGAGAGCATTTTCGGCATCAGGATATATTTGTAGTTCACTCAGAAGCAGGCTTGGAGATGCTATACTATAAATTCAATTTGATTTTTAAAAGCGTATTTTCAAAAGTCACAGTCATAATAATACCATTTAGTTATTTAGATAAGAGAAAGTTGTGATTTGACAATAATTAGTGGTTATTGTTTTTGTTGTTGTTGATTAGTTGTGATTTTTTTAGTCATTATATGAATAATACTGAATAACAAAATATCATAAAACTGTTGTTAGATGTGAGGGTAAAATTAAACAAAACTTTGATACCAAAAATTTAAAAGCTAAGGTTAATAAGACTGATTACTATTTACTCGTACTTAATTATATAATTTAATTGTTATTTTGTTCGAAAACAAATAATTTTTGTTGCATAATGTGAGACATGTTTAATTAATAAAACTTGATTTTTTAAATAAAAACCTGTAGTTTCAATTCGATTTTATAATATAATTTTAAAGATGCGGGATCTTGCGCGGGATTGATCAATCCCGCATATCAATCCCGCGGGATTGAATGAGCTGCGGGATTGTAATCCCTAGTTACAGGACAAAATATTTAACGTAGTAAAGTTACGTTCATATTTTAGAAAGATTGTTAATTTATATACCCATAGTATATTCATTCTTAAAACTGTATTATAATAAATATTTCCAAGAGTTGCAAATATCTATCGTTTTGCTTCTTTGTGTGGTTTATAACCGAATTCAGACAAAGAGGAGATTAGGTATATATTAGGTTTTGCTCGGAACTTTTATCAATTATACAATATTTAGAAAAAAAACCGTTAATGGTTAGTTATAGGGCAATGATTCATTCTTTTAATTCTGTAATTTTAAAACTAAATATTTATTTAGAAAACATTTTATGTGACATAGATTATATAACCTTTTTCATCTTAACCGCACCTAATAACAAATATAATAAAATTTCTTATGATTATTCACGCATTTTCTTGGAAATTAGGTAATGAAATGATAAACTTGAATATTTAAACTGGTTTATTATTAATTTGTGCCGAGTGCAGTTTTCATAGTAGGAAATACTATTTTTAACATTTTACTACCGACAATTTTATAAATATTAACATTTTTCAGTTGAATGAGAGTAGAATAAGAACATTCCAAAATGTCACGTATAGCGAAAACTGGAAATAAAAAATACATTTAAAAAAAATGCATATTCATCATAACCAGATGAGAACAAATTAGTTAATGATATTTCAGATATAATTTTATCTTTGGTTAGTATTATTTTAACTTTCAAAATTTACAATGAATCTTCTCAATAGTCCTTAAAAAATAAATGTTTTTTAAGCGCTGGTTTTTTTCTTTTATAAAAATGTGATTCGAGTTATAATAAGTTCCAATAACTATTTTTGTTTTTTTTTTGTTTAATGATATATTATCTACTTCTAAATTCGAAAAAAATTGCCAAGAGCAACAATTTCTTGGAAAATAATAAGCGATATATCTTTTGTTACTGGGCTTAACTTACAGCGTATTTCAATGTATTTAATGGTATAATAGCAACATCCCAAAATTATTTTCTTTCAACTTTTCATCTTTAAGACTAAAATACTATTAAGGAACTTTTTAATAAGGTTTAAATCTCCAATGTAGAAAGTTTGAGGAGGTCCTTAATATAAATAAGTTCGTTTGATTAAAAATATTATAAAAAAATAGATATTCATAACTTTTAACGCCGATTCACCTTTATTCAGAAATACAAGTTCATATGTTTCGAAAATATTCAAATCCGACTTAAAACGGGTATAATTGAAATAACTTTTACAAAGCTCTTAAGGTTAATTAGACCTTTTATTTTCGAAATATTTTCTGTGTACTCGTATTGTTATAACAACGTAACTTGAGAAATTGTTTCGTGACTGGAAAAAGCATTTTTAACTACAGTATATATGATTCAGGAGAAAAAATTTATGATATTTTAAAGCTATATACCTTGAAAGTTATAACGAATTTTTAGATATTTACACTGAAATTGTCGATATTAGATTATTTAAGTATTCAACAAAAGTTCATGGATGGCCTATGCATAAAAGTTATAACTCAATATGGTGTAGATAAAGGAGTATAAAAACATTTAAAAAGAGAAATAGTAAGTTTTCATTAAACCATTTATATTTCCTAACAAGAAATTCTTTTTAAATATTATAGAAAATGGTATTAAACAACAATTCTTCGACCAAAATCAAGTGAAGATATTGGTGTTGCTTCTCTTGACATTGTCATTCCATTAGTATTACTTTTACGTTTAATGATGGTTTAGAACAGTCGGCTCAGAAAAAAATAGTCTTGAACATTTTAGCTTACGGTAATGTCACTTCTTCCTGTATGAACCATAGAGTCTATTATAAACGTTATGGAAACCACAACTCTGTTATTGTACTTCCTCCTTTTCTCTGTTCGGTAACATGAAGAGTCGCGCTTTTGTCCGGATTCCTCGTCTAGGAATAACTTATCAATCAAGAACGCCCTTCCACCGACGCAAGAATAATAAACAGAAATGGATAATTTTTTATTGAAAACTCACTCCAGAAACTTTTTTTTATACTTACTTCAGAATATTTAATATCGACATGGCGATGACTGTTTTCATGAAATGTAGATAGTGCGGAATTTTCGAGTCTAGAAATGGAATTAAATAAACAACTCTGATAATGATTGAAAATAATATCTTGTAAAAAAAAACTTAAAATAAATTCCTTATAAAACATTCATCGTGTCTCCGTTGGATTTCAGTTTTTGCACTTCTTATTTTATTGAAAAGGAAACTCACACTAAACAATAATTTAATTAATTATAGACACCCGTTATGACATTATTTGTAAAAAATGGGTTTTCAAAAGAACTTTCCCATATAAATTATGACGTTCTTGCAAGAAAAACTTTTGAAATTACATGTAATATTCGATAGTTTCATTTCTCTACCACATCCGCTGGAGGTAAAATGGCTTTTCTAATTTAATTTTTTACTAAAAAATTACGAGTGGTATTTTTGAATACAAAAACGTTGTATGTTCTAAGTTTCTTTAATTACATAGTAAAACGGAAAAAAATACACTCTCGTTAATGTGTATTTGAACCTCTAATTTTTAATTAATTGACAATCAGGTGATCTTCATGACATTCAACAAAGATGTTTATTAGGGAATTATTATCACAGGAATCTCATTATAGCTTCAAATCATTTCCTTTTTAACTTGATATTAGCAGATACGTTTAAAATACTTAATATGAACACGTTGTTCAAGTCGATTCACATATAGATACCAAGCAAGAATTCATACTTTACGTATTTCGAACATCACTTATTATAGTCTAAAGTCAATTAATTTTTTTTTTATAAAAAATAAAAAAGTACAACTGGATTTGCAAACGTTGAAAACATTGATGTGATAAGTGTCATTATCGTTAACTTCAATGACAGTAGTACGGTCCTTTGTCACCGGATTTGGTGATGGGTTTTGGCGAGACTTTCAAAACACCAATTTTTAAACTAAATTTTTTCAGCAATAAATAAAAACCTTTATTTCTATAACTAATGATAGCTTAGTTAGAGATAATTTTGTCCGATAAACTTAAAAATTAAATTGGTAGATGCTTCCTACTCGTATTTACACATATTTTTGCAATTATGCTAGTACATATGTAATCGCATAAATGCATAAATGCTAGTACTTATACATGTACCATATAGAATTTTCTTTGTAAACATTTTCTAACAAGACTTTTGTTACGTATATTTCATCCTCAAAACGTTATTTTTTCGTTACGATTTACTACAATGAATTAGAGAGACTTTCAAAAAAATAGCTTCCCAATTGCACAGAATTTACATTAAATGTATGTCGTCATCAAGACAGTTTATGGCTCCTTTCATTTTAAATATTAAAATCAATAAATTGTTTAGTCAGTTTCAAAACTAGACCTCATCACAAGCCATTGTATATTAGTCTGCTCTAAATAGTTGCTTAAATATACCATTCCTTGTTCACAAATTTAGTTAAGTTTTCATTGATTATTTGCTAGCTTAGTATAATTATGATATGGAATCAAATTATTTTGTTGAAATATTAATTATTATTAATTATTAACTACCTTTTTAATTTCATTTGAAATAACATTTTGGTTTTTGTAAAGTTTTATGTATACTTGTTTCCCTCGATCTTTATATAAAACCATTGAAAGGAAATACACATAGCATGTAAATATTTGGTTCTCCAAACGACGTCAAGTTTAGTATTTTTACAAGTTCTTGAAGAATAAACTCACAATGTGTATATTTTTAAATGTATTCAATATAATTGATGCCTAATGATACAAACTATTATATTCTAAAAAAAAATATTTCAATACATATTTTGTACACTAAAAAGAACTACTTTTGTCATCATCTAGGCATTGAAATAGAAAATAACATAATGTAACCTTCACCATTAGGTTATGTAAAAAATAATTATTTATTTTATAACTAAGAAAGAAGCTTTTATGAAGCACTTATGCACAGATCCATTTCACAAAATTTTATATCGATTGAATCGATATGTGTAGAATAAAACATACCAGAAAAGAGAGTCAACATATAACTCAGTTTGATAATTTCATTTTTATAAAACTACATGATAGAAAAATTAATAATTGATGTAGTTGATAAAGTTAGTATTTGGATTTGTAGGATAAGGAAATTATAACCACTTATTCTTCAAAGCAACTTTGCTTAAGTCTTACTTCATTTTGAACCGGAATAGGTACATTGGTCTTTGTCACAGTTCTTTTATGACAGCTAACGTTTTAGTTCTAAGATGTTTTGTGTATTTTAATTCGTGTGCTCGCGTGTGTGTGCGTGTGTGTGTGTTAATATACTTTATCGTCACATGAGAGTTAAAAAAACTTCATCAGAACGCAACATAAAGCATCTACAAAGTCTCTGAGAAAATATTTTTTGGACATTTACAGTAAAATATCTATCACTTTCCAATATAAAATTCTAAAATAAATAGATTTGGTATTTTTTTAAATGGCCCTTTTGATTTTTAATCCACACGATTCAGGAAATTGAGAAATAAAATTATCAGTCATATGTCGCTTCTAAAATTTCTGTAAGAATTTTAAAAACATTCCAGTATTAGTTGTGGAGATATACGTGGATGACGTGGTGGTGAACGCCTTAAAACTTTGCCAAATTTAAAGTTTCTGCATCAAAACTTTGCTGAGAAAAATTGTTGGTACGACGGAAGAGTAGTTTGAAAACGCTTCCAAAGATCGCTTTCAACCTCTTAGAGAAATCAAAACCATATTTTTGAGACACTGATAGTTTATTTTCAAAGCTTTTTAGACACAATGCTAGAATTAACAGGATTAGAAGAATGTCAGTTTTGTGGGTATATTTCTTGAAAAAAAAATATATTAAACAGATAGTTTTATTAGAAGATTTCATTCTATGACATTAAAATGAATTCAAGTTAATCAGACAACTGACTTAAGTTTCGAAACCAAGCACTCGTTTTTCAAATGATATTGAAAATTACTTATGGGTTTAATGACATAGCAAACCAACATTTTTTGAAAATATACCTAATTATATTTTTTTAATTTATTAATTTTGTACTAAAATGGAATGCAATAACTTAAATTAATTACCAACTCCTTTAAAATTCCGTGAGTATATGTCGAGGGATTTCTTTTTTTTAATAAAAGAGTTCTCATAACGGAATCATAGAGATGTACCTCGTATTCGTTATGCTCATAATAGATTAATGGAATATTATTCATAGAAATATCTTGACATTATTTAATAAGTGAAGTAACTATTATATAAAGACTTCAATGTTAACACGTATCTATGGATGTAAAATATATTATTTCTTCCGTGAGTACTTGGAACGCTTCAGCATTTTTATTCTAGGCTTTAACTTGGATACAAGGACTAAATGTTTGATATTGACCTATTGTGGAGTACTTATTTCATTTGTAATGAAATCAAATATTAAATATTCAAGCTTGAGCTTGAATATTTATTTAATGCTTGTTTATGGAACGCATTCTTGGTATTATTCATTATATATTTTGATTCTGATTACCTACACTTTCAAGTAGATATAACGTACATAGTTGAGTAATTGACATATAAAAATGAAAGTAAGACTTAGCAAGTGGATAACCTAATAACAATAATGTACGACAATATGTACTTATGTAGTTGAAGCAAAGAAATTAAACTTTTAAATATGATTGATTTTATTTTATTTCTGTACTCGAAAAAACGTATGTATTTGGTTTAGAAACATATACCTGAAGTAAATGTGATATATGTATACTCACAAATACATACACACACACATACACACATACATATATATATATATATATATATATATATATATATATATATATATATATACACATATACATGTATGTTTGAATTCCACAGGCAAGTATTCACCTATCCGTTGCTAAAGTGAAACCTGTTTTAGTCGAATAAAATACATAAAATAAATAAATGTCTACATTAAAATATACTTGCTTGATTTAAAAATTAAAGGCATAAATTATACATCATATGTACAGAGCAGGTTCTTAATAAAATAAGGAGTCCGGTAAGGACAATCCGCCTCAATACGTAATTTAAAGAATAATATATCTTGATAAATATCAGATAAAAAAACTTAGCTTTTGATGGTATGTCATATACCATCAACATAACAAAAGAACTAAAATAATATAAGTTTTATATCTTAGGTTCGAAAATACTAGATAAGAGGCTAACAAATGTAGAAACAGTTTATAAATTTCCTTAAACAATTTTGTCTGCACCGTGTTGTGTTTCCCAGATCACAAAGCTTACAGCATTGACGGTTCGGCACACCATGGGATCCCGGATTTAATTCTTGGCTACAATTAATTATTGTAATCGCATAGCTAAATATCACAGACCGGTAACAGCAAAAAATACCACTGGGAAAGCCAACCCGCCTACTCAGGGCAGCGATTATGGACATTACCTCCAATAATACGCCCATTGGAGTCGTCAATTTATGTTCAGTGATGGACTAAGACAGATTGTCGAATCGGATGATGTAAACCAATTAAAGTGTTATAACAAAAGACAATAGCTTTTGGATCATTAACCCTATGTAAGGAAGAACCTCATTTCCTAGTATAATTAATTTAATAGATGATATACATACTAACATGAAGTCCCCCTTACTACAATATCAAAGAAACTATTACCTTATCTATAAACAACATTATTTATTCTTAATTTATTTATGATATTTTTAGTTCAGGTAACCAATTAGGAAACAGATTTAACTTACATGAATGTTTGACAAGTTCTTTAGAAATGATATTCATATGACTCACGTCATATGAACTTCATATGACTCATGTAATAATACGGATAGTGACGATTTGAATTTTTTTGACAAGCCGCCGATTACAGCGAAACTAGCAAAATCTTAGACTTCACTCAAAACTAGCGGGGAAATTTTGCTAATATGTTAACCCTAAGAGGTATGGGAGTAAACTTGTATGGCTTGTTCATATTTTTGAAGTTTTCTGTCACTCAGTCAAACATAGATTTTAATTTTTTTCATATTTCTTTTCAAACCAAAAATATCTCTAAAAATATATTTCCCATCTGAATATTATTAACAATGCAATAGTTGGCTAAGTCCTTAGTCGCAAACCAGAGAAAATGACCAAAGTATTTGCCCTTGAAGAATTTACGAAAACATTTTATGTAAGAAGTTTACAAGGCGAATATTTTGTGCTTGAAACCTTTATGCCATTTATGTTCATATGACGAAAGTTTAATGTAATGACATTATAGTTTCATTACATACGTGTATACTCGTTAGAGTAAAATAACCTAACTTTACCCTGCTTTACCTGGCCTTTTATCCTTGCCTTTTCAACTTCAAATTTAAAGTTTGAAATTTGATTTACATTTAGTTTGTCATATAAAATTAAGTTTTTATGTAGGTACAAGCTTGGTTACGTCGAAAAACGTTAAGGTAATTTTTTTAATATTAGTGTTGTTTTCGTCGCCGACTTGTATTCAAATAACTACGCAGGGTTAAATTATAATTAAGAGATAAGAATTTTACTCTAAAATAAAAACGAATGCACTTAGCATTTATTTGCATTCTGTACGGAGTGTAAAAACTTGCCTGGAATGACACAAATGTATTGATGGACGTTTTAAAGTTATACGAGTAACTTTTAATGCTTCCAAAATAAAATCAATACAGTTAAAAAAATTGATTATACTCCACTGTTACCTATAAAGAAAATAAAATATATAATGAAATTATTATTTAGATCAGAATAAGAATGTTTTTGCATTCTCAATTATTAATTAAAATAACAACAGATAGAACGCATTAAGTGCTTAATTCGAAATTAATATAATCGCTGCATAATGAAAGTGTATTTTAAAGCAAAATCGAAATGTGTACAAAAATTGATATTATAAACAAATCTGTCCTTTGTGATGATTACCAATTAAATCAGATGCGATATAATATATTGTTTAAATCTTATTCCTACATCAGCTTATCAGAAACAATGAAAATTTCTTCTGAAACCTTCACATATTCTTCAAAATTATTACTAACCACAAAAATACAACGAAATTGTTGGGTTACTTTTCAAGTTATTGATCAAATTTCATTATGTTATAAAAATATGATTGTGGGTTTTCTGACATTTTCGGTCGATCAAAATAAAAGTAGGTAGAAAGTTAATAATACAAAGCACACAAAAATTTTGTTTGTTACATATATTTCCATTTATTCTTGAGCCGGTTTATTTATTCGCGTAAAACGCAAAAACAAATAAAAGGGGTTTGACGAAATTTTTACTGATATATTTTTTACTGTTGTTTCTACTTTTTCTGGGGCGAGATGTAGAATATTTTATTACAATCGACCAACAAAAAAAGGAAATATGGCAATTTTCCCTTTCAATACAAAATAAACTTATTTTGGAAAAGTTTATAAAATTATTATAATAAATGGCGCTACGTGCGTAAATCTTACACTAAATAATATTTTTAAGCACGCGGACGAAGTCGTAGATTTAGCTAAAAAAAATTAAATAGTTGATGATGGTAACTTTCTTTATTAGACGCTTTGTTTTTCTGTGATTTCTGTGACGTAATTGTTTAAACGCGCAATAAAAACATTTACAAAAAAGGAAAAAAATTAATATGACACGCTCAGTTAGGCTCCGAAACAAGCACAAGTCATTTTGTTGTAATGGTTTAAATGCTATAGCGAGTACCCAATAGCAATTAGTTGAGAAGGTTTTCTGTTTCTGAACATATAAGCATTTTGGGATGTTGTCAGTGTATGACAAATTTAATTATAGCATCAGTATAGCCGTCAGAATTCTAGTTGAGAGTACCCAATTTAGTTGCAGCTAAGGGTATGTAAAGAAATTATTAATGGGGCAGATAGGAGAAAATTTGTTAACTGGAATACGAGAAAATAAGTCTACCATACCTGCGCTTTTTTGGTAGTCATATCTTTTGGTATTAGAGAATGTTTTAGGGAATTATAAATAAGTGCCTCGTTTGGGTACTAGGTGCTGTAGTAGTATATAGAATGTAAATCTTATAAGTGCGGAACATGTTGAAAAAAAGGTAAAAAATTGTGAAAGAATGTAATAAACCATACTCCTAATTTTTTGCCTCCAGTTTAATATAATGTTTTATATTCAATCTTGCAAAATGTTTTTTGACAATACGGACAATATATATTAACTTCAAAGGAACGAGTCTGCTTTGAGGTTGGCTTCGTAATTTTGAATTATAAATAATTATAGTGAGTTGGCCAGAAAATAATCCAAAAATAATAATTTTATTTATGAAATTTACAAATGTTTGATGACATAAATATTTAAGTGATAAAAAAAAGTACGGTTCATTCAATGCTAAGTACTATTATTAAATTCTTAAATATACACGAAATATTTCACTGACAAATATTAATATTTGAGAAATCAAATATTTCTTTAAGAAATTTTCCCGCTAGTAAAAAGGAAAAGGGTTATTTACCAACAAATTACTCGCACTGGAACGTCTTAGAGTATTCATTTGTTAATAGCAATTAACCTTTTTTATTTGGACTTTTGGTTTTCTCTTCGGGTTCAAAAATATTTCTAGAAATTTGCATTTGAAAATATATAGATTCTATTATATAACAATAAATATTTTCAGTTTTTAAAGAGAAGTATTCAAAAAATATTTAATTTGGTTTTTATTCATAATTTTTTTATCGCTATCAATAAGCCCTAAGTAACTTCTTTAATAGAAATATATTTTTTTTACATAAACCTTTCAGAAATACTTCCAATTATAATTATATGACACTATTTTTTCAGTTCGAAATTAATAACGAAATATAAATTTAGATTTGATATTATAGAGGAAGCATAGATTATCATTCGAATTTATTTTACGGTACTAATTTCCAAAAAGGAAACGTAATGTTTGTTTATCATTTAATCAAAATTATAAAAGTATGGCGTTAACACCTAGGAGAATGACATCTAGGGATATCGAAGAAAATAATAGGAGAAGGATGTTCACAAGAAATTGATAAGATCTAATTACAGTGAAGCTTTTAAGTGTGTACATATATATGTATGTATGTACGCAAGTATGTGTGTTTGCAATGGACTATAAAATCTGAAGCAAGCTCTTAATTGACTACGAATATTTTAAGTTAATATTACAAAGAGGAACCAGATAAATTGCGGGCCATTTTTATCCCTCCATAGATGGTGCCTATTATTTTTTGTTATAGGTGCAAAAAACGAAATAATTTCTCTGTTACAGAATTTTTGTCAGATTGCTCGTTTAGACATTAAGTCATATAAATCCATTGAAATGTCCTTATGAAAATATGGTATGCAACATATTTATAAAACCAATATTTATTTGAGCCATATTGTTAATAAGCAATAATTATTTGAGCCTCGAAGTCAAAATATTTTTAAAAAAAATATACACCCTAATAGAATTTCGAAAAAAATTCTAAGACATATGTGGCTAATGATTATGGATGGTTGGACATAATAGTTTTTTTAAGATTGAAATTTTTAACCGTGGTTCAATAAACGAAATACTTAAAAGACGAAACTAATTATTTTCAAACTACCATTGAATAGGAGTAAATGCATAAACCAGTGAGAATAATCAAACTGTAATAAAACGTTTGCAAATTACTAAAATAACAGTAATTAACAGGTCACATTAACTCGAATTACGCAAGAGACCCACTAATGAAACGACCATCATTACCACGAATATAAACCAAATCACTCACAACGGATGGTCGCCGGGTTTTTTTGTACACCGTTTGGGACGACCTATAGACTATATATATATATAACATTTTTTTTTAAATTCTGTGTGAAATACGTGATTTACAAAAATATAAATTCGTAAAGCATAATAATTAAGCTAAAAGTTATATTAATAAAATTGTAAACAATAAGATAACATAAGGATGAATATAGACTATATATGATGGAAGTCCAAATTGTAAATAAATAAAGGGTTTTTTAAAAATGTTATATGAAAAGGAGGTTTATCAGAAAGTTGTTACGCTTATTCACACATTTATGTCTATACCTAAGTAAACTCTATATTCCCATATACAACAAATTAATTCTTTATTTCTAATTAAATAATTTAAATACAAATAAAGAAAATTCATGAAACTTATTTATTAAGATATTTTCCTATGCTTAACAGAATACGAGTTATGCTATATTGTCTCAAGAATGGAAGCATTAGATTGTCCCAGTCTGTCTACCCTTTAACTTATTTCATTAAGTAAATTTGTGTCATGATTATCCATTCAAAGGTCTTTATTGTATATTACTTCATTAATTATAAAAATATTTCGTAATTTGACGTAAAGCGTATCAAGAGCCCATTAGGTGATTCGTAGAGTTTTAGAACATAAATAAATATAATTTGTTTTGATAATAGAGTCGATTAAGGTGACCGTCACTTTAAAAATAAATGGAAAAGTTCAGTACATGCGTATTTTTATTGAAAATCGAATTTAAAAAAGAAAAAAGTTATAATAAAAAAACCAGCGAAGGTGTCAGACGCCCATTTGCTTTCGTTTCTGCAGACGAGTGTACGTACATAGTTATGCAATTAATGCCTTATTACAACATATTATTTTCGACAAAATTTGTCTTAGGAATTGCTTACCAAAAAGTTTTAGGGAGTTACTGTATTATTTTGGATAGTGACGAAATAATAATACGTAAAATGCTTAAAAACAAGAAAATTTGTATTAAAGCGGTTTTTAATATAAAAATCAGAATAACAACCTGATTACTTTTTTTGGAGAAAATATCTCGTAAGGAAAGTATTATATGAAAAAATATAATTAATATTTTTATAGATGTTTAGGCAAAAAAAGCGGAAGTTATCCGCTCAGAAGGGGCGAACGCTAAGTAGATCCACTTACATAATTCCTTCTAAATCTTATTGTGGAGGAAGTACTCTTGGCTGTCTGACCAGATGAAAGCCACCACTAATACCTTCCATGTGGTGGGCGAGTATATCTTCACCCTACAGTTTACCGGTGACCACGTCCCAATAACAACGAATACCGCAAATGGGAAGAGGATCCATCGGAAGGTTAAGGTAGCAGCTGAGAACTTAAAACCCATTTTATTAGCTACTACCCAGTTAACTATATTGACCCATGGCAAAAAAGGTCGAAAACACCATTACGTGGAGAAGCGGATTGTCCGCTTGAAAATGGAGTGATTGTTGTTTCAGTTTCATAATTTTATCATACTTTTTTAATATTGTGTTCCAATTGATTTGGAGTTCCTTCTACCCTTATTAATTCAATATCCTATGATTGATGTTGAATAATTAATAATAATAGAACAATTAATTTCCATTATTTGAATTCAAGGTTTATAATATAAACATAAGATATATTATTGAACGGCTGTACCCTCACAATCTTAAGGTCTATTCCTGTTATGACATTTAGTATTTAATACATATTACAATTTTTTCCTAAAATTTTGCCGCTAGGATATATTCTGTGCTAAAAACTATTCAGCGACTATTCATCTAAAAAACAAATTTCTTCTTTTAAACTTTTCTATTTGACATTATTCTCTATACATCTGATAAAAATAATTCACCGTTCCTTAATTCGATTTTCCTTTTACTCTCAAATTAAATTTTTTTATGTTAGTGCGTACGTGAATACTTTCAAGCATCTCTTCTAGTGTAAACAAGCCTCGGAATCTTAGAATATCACCATGAGATATTTGAATTTACTCTCGTTATAAGAAAGAAGTTGCTTTAAATAAACTTTGGTTCTGATCAGCTTTTATGTAAATTTTAATACATGTACATTAGACAATTTGTAAAGACGTACTCGTAATAAAATTACTGTACTATTATATTATTACAATGGCTAATTATTTTATTATGAAACGTTCACGATAGTTTGTTTATTTCCTTCTAACCGAAGTAATTATGAGACTGAAACAAAAGGGAAAAACATTTTTGTAGGGATTTTGCACATGAAGTGAAATTTGTTCGATCTATATTGCCTTTTATAGGAGTTACAGAATAAATTATTAGACTCCAGACATATAATCCACATAAAATATTTTTAGATCGTTTTGAAAGGATTATTTTCTGGCGCATAAATTAAATTAAAACAAAATTTTATTGAATGTGAAGTAATATTTCTTCCATTGATTGATAAAACATATATTGTTCTGTATACTTTTTTTTTTGCATTCGAATCATTATCATTGCATTCAAGTCATTGAAATTATACTGTTATTTAAGGAAGCTTAAATCTACTAGACTGATTTTTCAGTAAAACCAATTTAATGGGTAATATTTTCTTGGAGAGGATAATCGATCTTTTTTAAACCACTTGGCTAGTTTATGAATACTAAGTAAAAGTGGAGATTTTTCTTAAGTTAAAAAAGTTTTTTCTTGCCGCAGTGATCCATAGGACTTTGTGCTGCTGTTAACGCGCTCGGATACTGGGATTTTCTTTCTTTCCCTGCGCCTTGTCACTCAATAATATTTGATTTTATGTAAATCATTCATATTGAAAAGCTCTTAATAACCGTCACCATTTCTGTATTTCAACTTAGTTTTAGACGAATATAGGCAGAAATTATGTCGTCTTTCCTTCATTTTCAACTTAAACTCAAAAAAAATTCATTATAAATAATCTGCATTCATATTTTGTAAGCAATACTAATAAACATTGAGTTTAATATGCGTCGTAGTTTTAACGAATAAAAAAATCATACTAATCGCAGCAAGTTTCATGACGCACTCATCTCCAAAAGCATCGTGGTAGCCAAATTAGGTACACTGGCCAAAGAATTAAAAACTTAGTTTTAGAAAGTGATAATAACATTATTTTACCAATTTTCGGATGATGTTAATATAAAAAATATGAGAGAAATTACGATTTTTTTCACTGAACACGTTTTTGTGTTCATTGGTAGTACGGACACAGCAACAACATATACTGAGTCTGAAAGAAAAATTTTTGTTGGTCTCTCATTACGCAAGAGGACTAAAATAAGATCTGCCTAAAATAAAGTATAGAGGGATTGTGAAATTATTTTATAAAATTTTTATTTCATAGAGCCAAGTAATTGAATACTTGAGAAACAATTTCGTCAATAATCAGTGAAATCTCACATAAGTGACAGGAAGAAAATTGAAATCTCTTTCTAAGGAAATTTTTTTTTGAAAAACCTTTTCTTTCTGGCTGACATCAGCCAATTATAATATGATGTTTAATAATGTATCTATCATCTTAATAGATTTAAATAACATATGTCCCATAATTGGCAGTAAAACGAAAAACCTTCTAATCATGTGTGCCATTTCACTCAAAAACGTCTACAGAAATTCCACTCTAGATTATGAGTCTAACTGAAGATAAGAATTACAGTAGATACATCACAGCGCCTTGATTCTGCTTGAAAAAAACCTGTGTTCATTATAGTACATATTTATTTATTTACAGTTGTAAACAAGATAATATGGATCTATTAAAATACATTAAATTTAATTTACATTAATAGACTGTTAAAAATAACCTTTTACGTAATAAAATCATTTTCTAACCAAAGTACAAAATTTTACCAGTAATACGTGAATCTTGACTTATCTTCGCTCTTGTTCTATTAAATGATGCAATAGTAAAGAAGAAATGGTTTATTTAAGAGTACATATAGTTACTTACTGTGTAATATGAAATGAAATAAATTTATTATTATTTCCAGTAATCATTCACGAAACTGATTCTCGAGACATGGAGAGACATGTGATATCAGCAATAGGTAGGTAAATATGTTGATCGATAAGTGTTTTTTTAATGAGTTACTAGCTTTGTGTTGACTTTTCTTTTGAAACTACAAAGAGAAAAAAAAAGTGTTGCAGTTTCTGGTATTAAACAAAATTATTTTATATTTTTGAAAAACTATCATATATTACTATAATAAAAGAAAAGGAAATGAAACTTAGGATGGGATAATTAACAAAAACGTCATAATATACAAATAAATAAAACTAAGCTACATGTAAATAATATGAAACAAAAAAATGGCTAATTATAAATCTTTACATGATTGGGAACAAGGAAAATGGGGAACAACATTGAATTAGGAACGTCAGATCTGAGGGATTATGAATGGAAGGAATTTTTCAGACGATCTTTGAGTACATTTAAGGAGGGCGAGTTCCTAGATGATTCCAAAGTCTTATAGCTTGGACAACGAAGGACTTTTCATAAAAGGTGGTTGTATGTTTGAGAAAAGAAAGACTGAGCTGGTTTTCAAAGCGTAACCCTATACCGTGTGCAGACAAGTAACTAAATCTGCTCCTGAGATATGTTGAATAAGTAGCATTCTTCAAAATATTATAGAGAAGCGTAAGAATGTAAACTTCCGTCTAATTAAGTTGCGCTCTGAATTGAGACACATTATCATATTTTGCAACCAAATACAAAGCAAATACACAATTTTATGGACGTTCTAATTTTATACGGCCATACTCAGCAAGATTTGGATAGTATACATCTCCATAATCAAACAATGGCAGAAAGGGTGTTTGACAGAGGTGAGCTTTGGTTTGAAGGTCTAGAAAATTTTGAAGATGCTTAAGGGAGTGCATTCTGCTGAAGATACGACGACTAACATCATTTACTTGAGTTTGCCAGCGAAGATTTGGATCAATCAGCAGACCCAAGTCTTTAACAGTTTCACAGTTAATGGAATCGGTGTGTCATTTAATGTGAGGTGCGGCAGATCTGATAACCTATCGAAAAGGCAGTTTTTGATTACCTATTTTATGCACCTACGGACCGATTGAAGCGAGGTCTTCATTGAGGTTATTTATAATGGTTGCTATGAAGTTTACATTAGTATGGGCATATACTTATAAAGCATCAGCTTAAAGTTGACAATAACAACTTATATTCCTAACCACCCGATTAATGAATATTAAAAAAAAGTCCCTCATTGAGGCGCATCAGCCTTCTATTCAGAGGACGCATCTAAATATTTCACAGATCGTCGACGTTCATATAGATATTCTCTGGCTAAACCATGCGTGTTGAGGAGTGAAAATTTATACTAAAAATAAACAGAGAAAGAAAAACACAATGAAATAAATAAAAATTTACAATAACGCAATTTTCAAAATAAATACACGAACAATGTGCACACACACACACACGCACGTACGCACGCACGCACACGCACACACACACGCACACGCACACGCACTCGCACACGCACACGCAAACGCACACGCACACGCACAAGCACGCGCACGCACACGCGCACGCACACACGCACTCGCACTCGCACTCGTACACGCACACGCACTCGCACACGCACATGCACACGCACACGCACACATACACACACACATATATATAATACACAAATCACGAAAAATCAACATATGTATATATATATATATATATATATATATATATATATATATATAATACACAAATAACAGAATTTAAATAACACGGGTACTTTCGTAAGTGTAACCGAAGCATATTAATAAAATTAGTATTTCTGTGTTAAGTAAGTACTAACATTAGGGAAATTTAAAATATGGCTGGTATGAAAATAACATTTATAAAAAATATAGTTAACTAGTATTTTTTTATGTAAATTAAAAATTATTATTTGCAAGTAGATTATTTTTTGTGCGTGAACCACCGTTGTGACGATTCGTTTTATTATTAATGTGAAAAGCAGATAACCTTAATCTGGCTTCCTCCAACTGTGCAGGACGTGTGATATATTCCTTGCAACCATCGGGAAATGTCACAACATCACGGGGCCAGCAGTTTTTAGCTTGGAAGATTGCACGAGCCTCAATGAACAATAACTGTCCAGGGTCCAATTAGAGATTCCGTGATAAGCACGCCGATTTCCTTAAACGTTTTCTTCACCGACTATACTTTATAACGATGTTCGCTGAGGGCGAATTTAATGACTATTGGTCTCGGAGTCTTGCGCTACAAATTTGCAGCACCCAGACGGTAGCACGAATCCAGGTTGACTTCACCTATTGCAGAACAGCCAAGTTTGTCAACGACGACGCTAAAAGTGGCTGATGACAGAGTAACAGTGGCTTCTTCTTTTATGCCGTGTATGAGGATGGTATTTCGTCATCCCTTTGCCTCCAGCAGTGCCCAGCGATGACCCTTTACCCAAATCATTGTGTAAAGTTAAAATCGACTCCATCATATTCTGAATTTGATCGCGGAATTGCTTGAACTCAGTGGAACAAAATCTCGACTGAGGGTGAGTGAGTACTTCCTACTGATAACGGATCATCAAGCTTCTTTTGAAAGTTATCCAGAACGGCGTCATATGTTGCAGTTAGATGCTTCTGTTCTGTTTCCATTGCAATATATTAACAAACGTGAGTGTCCTAAAAGTTCATTTCTTCTCGTTTTTGTGGAAGTGGCAATTGTCAGCAGAGTAGTCAGGTTTCATTTCATTCGAGTTGGAACCAATCCCGTTTAATACAGAGCTTAATTTGTTACTTTTATTAATAAAAAACACTTTAGGATTACTACTCCTATGAAATAGTCGAAACAGAATCTTCAAATTATTTTATTATAAGAGTGAGCAAACATTTCCGTCTGTCTGTTATAATCCACTCATGGTTTTTCAAAATTTCATATTTGTTTTGCTTGTTTAAATTTTATTTAAATAGCAAGTAAACATTTATTATCAAATTAGTAACAAAGAAACTTTAATAATATTCATAAAAACACCAAAGGAGTGTCCGAATTCCTCAATGATTATTTACTCAATATTTTAACTTTATTATTACATTGTGCGCCAACACTGAACAAAAGGATACGGCAGAATTATTTATGTACATACGTGCAATAATACTTCACGTTTAATTTCTTAAAGTTTTTATACAAATAAAAAAAATATCAGCCTCAAACATTTTGAAAGAGAAGTTATCGTTTTTATTGATATAAATTACTTGCCTTAGATGGAAATATTTTTATTTGGAATACACATTAAACACCAAAAACAGTATTAGTTAAAGTAGCCAACGTCATATAGTAATATCTAAATATATTTCTGAAAGTAATAAATAATGCAAATGAACAAAATCATTAAGGGCCAAGGAAACATTGCTCCAATGTTCTATTTTAGTCCATAAGGGAATAGGTTATCTTTATATATTTGACTATTAGAATGATCGAACTGAAACGGAAGTAAGGAGTGAAAAGATAAGGAAATTTACCGCAGGTGGCTGCATAGTAATGTATTAATGAAAACTAATAAGTCAAAATTTATTGCAAATTTTTCGCATGGGTATAGGCATTCTTTTTCTCTTTGTACTCTGTGCCTGTAGGAAAAGAAAGTTCCTTTTTTATTAATACTATGAATTTTCGTTCCAATTCAAAAGAGGAGAAATACTTCAATATATATTCTAAGATATTTAATTGAAAGTGTAAGTGCAAAAACTGGCTATTATTTTTAAGTTTTTAAAAATAATTTACCTTGGAAATTACGTAAGTGCAGATAAATTATCTTCTTTTAATTCAGAATAAAATACTATTTAAATTGATTCATATTACTTTTGTGGCAAGACATTCATAAATTTCCATCAAATTTTTTTCTTATGAATAATTTTAGGTTACAGTTATTTATGTTTTCATTATTCTTGTCGAACTAAAGCAATTATGTAATATATACAGGTTGAGTTTTAGGATGGAACGGTACGAAAAAAGATGTGTAATATCCGGTGAAATTATAACAATTTTGATATCAACTTGATCTTTTCATAATCATTGCATTTGCTTCGGCATTGTACTCCCATCCCATCTAGTAAAATTTTCTCTATAGCTTACAGCTCCTATTCGAATTGAGTATTCTATTTTGGAAATATGCTGATATTTTGTCAAAAATGTTATTCCAAAAGGGAAAATGATCTAAATTTGCAATATATAATATAACCCAGTAATAACTGTGTCTTCCTCTTTAGCCACAGAGGTTAAATTCACTATGATTCGATTTAAATTAACGTCAAGTTTATATTTCTGAAGAATACCACTTCGATTCGCATTATTTAACCTGACGTTTAAAAATCATTTTCTTTTCTGGTAATTGTTTCTGGGTTTTCAAAATTATAAAACTTTAATTTTTATATTTCTTTTAATAAAAAGAAAAATTATTTTCAATGCTGAAAAAAATCAGGAAAAATATTCCAATATCCTTGTAGGTAGAAAATATGACTGATTATAATGTAAATTATATGGTCTGGATGACAAATGTTTGCTGGTTTAATCACCTGATAATATATTCGATTTTGAAGTTCGCCTTGGAAATTTTTTTTGCGCTCTAGGGTAAGCAAACTATTCTCTAATTTTCTCAGTCATTGTGCTATTAAATAGTCTTCAAAATTATTTTAAATATTTCCGATGAGCATTTTAATTTATAAATTCATAATTAATGCTTATCTTTTTCATAACACTATTGCTGAAATTTGTATTTAATATCAACGTTTCAAAGTATCAATATTTTCCCTTTGAAATAATTGCCAAACTTTTCTTTATCAGGTATAAAGTTTATAATAGTATCCGCATTCACTTCGCAATAATTATATATGATCGACAATTATCGTCGAGAATTGCGAAGCCGGATGACAACATTATGTTTCTCGCGTACCTTACCCAGTTTGCAAAAAAACCAATGCGAATAAAATTTTTGATTTTGAATATTGAATATATTTTTGGTTAATTTTGTAAAAGTCATTATTCACAATTAAATAAAACTACGTGATGTAGTATTATTTCTACTTCCTTTAAGTTCTTTACCACGACCTAGGTTGCGTTGTATTAGAACATATTCATATTAGCAAAGATATAATATAATCTAAGAAAAGAAATCTTTGCTAATCTAAGAAAAGAAATCTTCACAAATAGCCCATCTGAAGATGTTTTAATACAATAAAACCTAGGTCGTGGTAAAGAACTTAAAGAAAGTAGAAATAATACCACATGACGTAGTTTCATTTAATTGTGAATTTTTGATTTTGTTTGTCTTACTCTGCTGCATTGAAGTGAATTTTGACCGATATAATATTTATTGTCGCCAAGGAAAAATTCAAATTTATAACCTATACTATATCTAACATGCTGTTAAAGTTATTAAAGATTTTCTCCTATAAATGGCTTCGATCTTAAATACAAACAAAGGTAGACATTCATTTTATCCTAATTTCAAGAAACGACTTTTAAAAACTTTGTGAGTTAACTACTGGAGTGATATACACAATTGAGAGAATTTAGTTTATTATAATGTTATAACGATATAAAAATCATTTTATCTGAAATTAAACATAGAGTATAAAAATTATTGAAATAAAAATAATTATATTTTAAAATAATTAAATCCGAAAACGTGGTTTAATTCTCAGATAAAATAGTCATTTATTTAAAATTTTATTCCGTGATACGAAATAATAAACCAAATTTGAGCAAATTTTAGAAATATTATTTACAGGTGACGTTTAAATGCTGTAATGTACCCACATTTCCTTCCTGGTCTGTGACAATTACGACCACAGTAGCTAGTAATCTGTCAGAATACGACTTGAAACAGGAAATATTATTTCTTATAATTTTTAGCTAAAAAAGAGCTTGAAAAATTTTGTGTCTTGAACTTTTCCTTTTTTTGGTAATTTTACATGGAATTAATTTTTACATATCTAATTAAATTTTAAATATTAAAAATATACAAATCTCTTCCGTCTATATCTTCAGTTAAACTGTAGTTTACTTCTAATTTATATATATTTCTATTACATGTAACAGTATTATTTTAAAATACCTAATAAATAACTAATAAACTAAATATAATATTTCATGATACTTAAACGCTTCTTCTAAAACAGAAGCGACGATTTTTTAATAAAAATATGTCGCCCTTCTTCGTGCGTTTATCCATATAGGAAGCTAAAATATTATATCCAATATTGCCGTCATGAACAAAATATTTCTCACGATGAACTTACGAGAATATTTTCAGTAGAAAGTTTCCCGAGAGAGTGTAATATAGTGGAGAGTATCAAATATATTTTATATTAGACTATAGAAAATTGAACGTAAAGTTTATGTTTTCAAGATATTTTTTGCTTAGACGTAAGATAACAGTATTTCATTCCGTTTTGCTATTTTGCCTTTACCTTTCAAATACCATTTTGACCTTTGACGAAAAATGTATTTTATCCTGTATTTTTTTTTATATAGGTTAGGAAAGTAACCCTAATATTAATAATGTTATAAATTAATGAAGTTGTAAGTCATTTCTCTTATATTTCTTTGCTTTTTTACATAAATTTACTTTTATTAAACATATAAATAACGAACTAATTCATCATTTATTTGAATAACATAATATCGTAATTTTGTAAATTACGTAATGCTGTTTCATTTATTTATGTAATAAAATGAGAGCTAGTGTTATTACTTGCAACCAATATTAAATTAAAATTTAATTTTATAATATTAAGGTTTGCTCTATAAAAGTAAATTTCTATGAAACGTTTCGAGTTAAGAATACTAAATAAATTAAAATCACGTGTCAGATAAATTTTGCAAGGATAAATCGTGATAACTAGTTGCAACGTTTTATTTACGTTACGAAACTTTACAATAGAACGAGAAACAATATTAGAGTTTATTTGAAATACAAATGAGCTTAAATAATATCGATATTTCTTTGATTAATTATTGCAAACGTTCTATTATTTTGCCGATCTCTTGTTATCCCCTCGAAAAGCTTAAATGTGTCAAGTTTCCTCGGAAAATATTTTTTTTTCAGGTGGAATTTTCAATACTATTTCAACCAATTTATATATTTTTAAAGATTTATATATTTCTATAAAATTCTTACCGATATACAATAATTTCAGGCAAAAATATTATTTATCTCCTAATAACTCTTCAATATGCTGGTATAAAAAAAAATAAGTACAGAGGCAAATTCTACCATATAACATCATTTCATGCAAAAATTTATCTGTAGTCATTGGTGGTCTACAACTACATGAGAATGGGTTATTAAACTCGTCTTTCATCCCACTATTATTTTTTTACCTACATCCTTATAAAAATAGGGATTAGACCTATATATTTTATATTTGTTCCTCTTATTGTAAACCATCGATAATTTATATTCTTTCTCTAAAATAAATACACCTAATTTTGACATTGCAATACAGATTTCTCACAGAATAAATGGAAGGATGCATCACGGATTTAGCCTAATACAATATGATTACACTCCACATAGTGCAGTGTTTCATGCAAGTCTCAACTTAGGGAATTCAGTGTCGTGTCGATAAACCAAACGTCTAAGTTACCTTTGTTCATCTTATTTGATTTTGATCTTTCGACTTAAACTGCATCCAGTGAGTATTGTAATTAACACAGAACATAATAGTAAGTGAAGGTTATATAAGTAAATGCGATATATTTGGTCCTTTTGTTAGTAAAAGACTTATATACAAATAATAGTCGAGTTTTGCATTTTAAATCGCAGAGTGGATTTACAATTTCATACTTTATATGTTCATTACGGTCAGGCGTAAATGCCTTTCACAGGTAAGGTGTAAATGCCTTTGGTCAGCATCAACAAAATATGTGACGAAGTAAAACGGTAGACGTGCAGATAGTGTGCAATGCTATTAATCTTAAAAACGTACTAAGTAATATTATTAGTGATATGCTTATATAACAACATTAATTTAAATCTTCAATTAATGTTATTATATAAGCATTATATAATTTGAACACTTCACAATTCTTTGTAATATAATTGAGTAGGAATAATATTGATTGTCTATGTATCTTTTAAATTTTACTGTGTCGAAGTACGGTTACCATTAATTTTTGTCTGTGATAAAAAATTTTCACCCATATTGTATTATACCTTATATTTCATAACTTACCCTACGTATATATTTTATTTAATAAGGTAAGTATCAATAATTATAAAATAAAATATATACGTAGGGTAAGTTATGAAATATAAGGTATAGATATAATATAAGGTATAGAATATATAATATAAGATATAGTATAAGGTATAGATATATATATATATATATATATATATATATGTGTATATATGTATATATGCCATAAATGTTTCATTCTCAGTTCAATTTACCAAATTTTTTCAAATAGTCCACTTTATATTTTCTATATTCTCTTGTTTCATTCGTTTTCACTATATATAGTATAGATTGATAGTATTCAATTTCAAAATGGAAATCATATATAGGACAATATGTTCTTGTCAACATGTTTTTTATAAGGAAAAAATTGAACCACTGCAGAGTAATGGTAAACATCAAGATCTCCCTGTCTAACGCTACTTGTTTTCCAGTGATTTAGAGAAAATACCTTTAATTTAAACTCAGTTTTGTTCCTTTCAGTGCGTGGGAATTAAGTTTATTAAGTTATTTAGTTTGGTTCAGTTCTCTCATAGTTCCAAAGATAAATCTAATATTTAATTTGAATTACGCGGTTTTAAATTTTGTAGTTAAATTATTATGTCAATTCAGAATTCTTTTATTTGCCCAGTATTTGTCACAATTAAAAATCTGTTTAATAGAGAATCTTCCTTTCAGAAAATACTGATAAATTCCTACCATATTTTTCATACAAACACACGCACGCACATACGCACACACATACACACACACACACATACATATATATATATAGAGAGAGAGAGACAGCGAGAGAGAGAAAGAGCCATTTATCAAGTAAGTCCCGATTCTATGTTATTTCAAAATTAAATAACATTATTTTATATTTTGATAAAAGTTATTATTCATTTTAAATAATTTTTTATTTCCTGGCACTAAAAAAATATGAAGAAAAATTTCATTTAATTCCTTTATGAAGTAAAACAGAAAACATGTAAAAGATATTGGAGCAAATATTAAGAGAGAATACGAAGGATACAAAAGAAAGAAAATGCGGGTAACTATTTTTAGTTTAGGTTTTTGTTCCGTTAACGTCTAATACGTGCAAGAAAATATTTAATAATTTATATAATTAATAATAATTATAATTTATAATAATTAATTAATTTTTTTAAATACTACCCTCAGAACCTAAAGTAAACTAAATTATACGACAAAATTAATACATATACACATAATCGTAATTTATATATATATATATATATATATATATATAAATATATATATGTGTGTATATATATATATATATATATATATATATATATATATAAATATATACATGTGTGTGTATATATATATATATATCCTATAACTTCAACAGTATAAAATTATATATTTTCAGTCGGGACCTTTTGGACCGATATTTAAATTTTAAATCAAATATGCCTTTTTTATTTTCTTTACATGTAACCAATTATTTTCATTGAATAGACTTAGCTTACTAATTAAAGTGGCGCGTTGACTATTTGTGTAGTTTCACTATTTAACGATGGAAAAAATTTATATTTGGAGAAAGATTTATTAAACATCATGCAACAATTTCAAATTCTGCGTAAATGAGATGTTTCATTGAAAATAAAATTTCTCGTTAACTAGTTTAAAACCTTTACAAATTTTAACTAGTTTAAAACCTTTACAATCTTGGGAGAGTCTTGTTTATTATTGAAGACGTCTTTTAAATTTTCTGTGTTCACGGAAGCAAGATTTTGAAGGTTTTAAGAAAAATATAAGTAACGTGGAATATTTTTTTTGTTAATAAATAGGCTATTAAACAGCGGGAAAAAAATCTTCCTTCTTAGTTCAGAATTATTTTTTTATTTTTTCATCTAAATTATTTAAACGATAAACCATTCAACAAGAATATTTAATTTTTTAAATTTCATTACATTAAAGGTAAGATATTTTCTAAAACTTTAGAATTTATTTCTGGTTCATATTGTTCATTAAGTTTAAATAATTAACACTTTCTCTATAAGATAAAATCATTATTTATATTTTATCAAAGTAATGAAACTATTAATTGTGTTCTGCGTTAGCATCCAGAACCAGTCAATAAAAATGGCACTATTCATGTCGGAGTAGGTTTTATGCGCCTATATATGTACAAATGTACATACTTATGTTTATGCGCTTTAAAACGTTGTAAAATCTCAAGGATCTTGATGAATCTCATTAACTACGGACTTTTTTTTGGATAGCGCTCAGTAGAATGAAAAGTATGATAAGTTTTCAAACTCGGAAATCCTTTCCGGTCATATTGTTGTCGCCGGAAATTTTAAACCTATGATCTACCAAAAAAAAACTAATAAAATTGAATAGGGACGAATTATAGCTAATCGTATTGTTATTTAGATAGTGCTTACTCTTTGTTGTTAAAATTGAAAAAAAATTCCACGGGTAATAGCAAATAATTGGATTATTTTCTATGAACCAGAAACTTAGTGGCGGGCCGCACGCCTGTAGTAGAGAAAGATGCCTACCACAATAATGCCTTTGCGATGGTTACGTTGTTTGATATCTCGTATTCCAGATATCAGTCTTTTCTCGTGTAATTCAAATAAGTCTGCTAACCTTGTTTTGAAATTGTTGAAATATATTTGTTATGTAACAGAAGATCAAAATTTATGAGTACATACACACACATGTGTGTGTTTGCTTAATCAAATTATCGGACGTAATTAATGACCTTCAGGGCTTATTAGTTATAACTAAATGTTTCTTTCTATTTTAAATATCAGCCAAAAAAAATAGATAATTGGCAACATTGTAAGTTATTTATTCTTTAGGATTCTGTAAATTAAAAAAAAATACAGAATCCTAGAAAGATTATTCACACATCAGCCCATCTGTCCATAAAAACCGCTTGAGGTAGAAAATTGAAATTCGGCATGGTAGTATAACATATATACATATTATCCCGCACATATTCATTAAAAATATTAATATGTACTTATTTCATTCAAAAATATTTATATGAAAATTTCATTGGGGAAAATTAATTATTTGAAACTATACTTAAATGATATGTTATATATAAAATATCGTTTGAAACGATTAGTTATAAGTATAGTTTGTTCATAATTTTAGGTATCATATCTTCGGAGAGATGCTAAAAAATAAAAAAAAAATTTAATTTTAAACAATTGGTTTTTAAAAAATCCACTTAAATATTATAGGAAACTATGGCGATGATTCTAGTTGTTATAATTTTTTAAATATACAGTATGTTTTTATGATATATTTGTAAACCATGCAACGTAGAAACTTGAAATTGGCATAGTAATATATCTTATAAACCCCAATATTTTACAAGCTAAATTTGTTTTAAATATTCCTGTAAAAATGAGAGGGATAAACAAATGCCTTATTTTTGGTAGTTTTATATATCATATGGATATCATTTGATGATAAGAAATATATTATTTATTATAGTTTTAAATTCCAGATTTAACAAGATATTCCAAAAACATGCAAAAACTAGCATTTCCCCCTCTTATTACTGGAACGACTGAACCAAAAACAATGAAGATGAAAACAGCATCGGTTAAATCTGACCAGGAGATTACATAAAAACTACAGCGATTATCCTTTTTGAAATATATACTATGTTTTTACACCATTAGGTAATATATCTAAGTTATAAAAAGTAAATATTTGTAAATAGTTTAACAGATACACTATGTGCTCTTAAGTTTTTATAACTACCCATGTACAGAAAGTCTATGTACGGAATTCTTGTGGTGCAAGTTTTATTCGTGCTTGATAAGTTATTCTGCAAATAAGTATACGTGTCATAATTTCAAAGTATCTTTGTCGTGGTCATTCTAGCGTCATATTAGTAGGTAAATTAAATGCTTCAGAATCTTATTATAATTAATTGATTAATTTTAAATATATTCAAATTAATGAAACACCATGACGAGTCCCGTTTTTCTCTGAAAGGGGAACTTATTTTATTGGGGAGTAAATGTTCAACAACTTTGTTTGGTTTGCAGATCCTTAAGTTTAAATAACCAATCATACGCATGGACAAGGACTAAAAGAAACCCAAAGCTAAATATATATTATTATGGTACGTTAAATTAACTTATTTATTATTCCAGGATATATTTGTATTTTAGGACATATTATTTTCAACAGTCTGGTTTATAAATAATTAAATCCATAATTATAATATCTATAATGGGTCTTCAACTCAATTATTACGAATTAATATATCCTAAATTGTTCATTTCCAGTACACGCATTAGGGATAGAGGCGGAGGAAACCATTGCCTCAGCAGCAGTAGAAAGTGTTAGAGAAGTTACTTTTTTTAGATCCATTAAATTCTTACTCTCATTTTGTTTAGCACATATTTATAGATAGTGTTTTAAATTTACGGTAAGAAATTAACGACATAACATTAAATTTAAAATGCAAAAAAATAGTAGATATTAATTATTGTTTGTAATAGTATTTAATTATTAATGGACGTTATATTCTTTTTTATTGCATATATCTCACACACGTATTGCAAAAGAAAAGAGAACAGGCTTATATTCAAATTTTACAATTTTTTACAATACGTGTGGTGGGAATTTAAACGGATATATCGGATAAAATGTAATATAAACCAAGAAGCTCTTGCTGGTATAATGTATATTGGTAGTGATTTTACATATTTATCTACAGCTTCATATCATGTTGATATTCTATCCACGTCTCTAAGATTGTATAACTCATGATACCATTTGCAAATAGTGCGAATAAGCAGCAGAGCAATGCATGTTTGAAACGATGTACCAATGATCACTGAGGTATTGAATAGTAGTTGATGTTAACGGTGCTACGGCATCAATTATAACATTTCTGGGCGTGCAGCAGGAGTCATAGGTCTCCATAGTCAAAAAGTTATTTATTTAGGAGTTAAAAATAAATACTCTTTTACTTGTTCTCGGTCGTCCAATAAAGTTATCGAGCTTCCGTTACGAACCTGTTTTAAAAATTATACCGGTTTTTCAACTAAAATGCAGGCAGCCATCGTTGCAAGTGGATTGGAAAAATCTCTTTCAGAAAATGGTCTCATTTATTGATAATTGATTGCCGATGGATACTCAAGCACGTTCAATAAGTGCTTGAGTATGTAAGAAATTCATATGTGTAATAGTGAAAATTTAGTTGCCGAATTAAGAATGTGTAGTATTTCCATAAAATAAATGATACCACTTGTAGATTATCTTTACGTTATTATTGTATATTTCACAACAAAATAAATAATTTAGTCTTGTTCATTTCACAACAAAATAAATAATTTATCAGAAAGCTTTAAGTCGCGCATTGCCAAATATGCAGGAGGAAAGAGAGTTAACTTTTCTCCCAGAGGTTCCTATAGTGGGCGAAATGCAGCTGCTGTAGTGTCTTTTAATAAAGGCTGTTTGCAATCTGTTGTGCTTAATTTAATTTTGGAAACACGTTTTTATTCTGAAATAAAGAAATTGGAAGCATTTCGTAGAGTTTAAAGGTATTAAAAAACCAAGCCCTTATAAAGTTTCTTATTATGACGAAAGTTGTGAGAACCCGGATATGATTTACGGAGTATAAGAGGAACTAATAAGAGAGTTTCTGAAAGAATTGATATTGACCCCTGAACAACGGCATGACCTAGAGCACTACAATGCGTTAGTCTACTTTTATTGGAGCGTGGGCAGAAGTTATTAACAGTTGCTTATTTTGCCAAATTATGCAAGAGACTTGTTAAATATCAATTGCGCTTCATTGATTAAACAGATTATATACGGGAAAAAATTGCCATCAATAAAACATAAAAAAAACAATGAGTACACTGCACTGAGAAAACTGGCAACTCTTTTACATATCGACATTGAAGAGTGCGGTTTATTCACTGATAAGAAATTTTCTTTTCCAGGAGCCACACCAGACGGTCAGTATGCAGAGGGCATTGTAGAATTCATGTGTCTTTTATCTAACTTCAATTTTCACCCCGATGAATCAATAGAATAAAACAAAATTAAGTTTTTGAAGTACGATAGTGGTACGATTTATATTAATAAAAAGCATCCGTAGTTTTATCAAATACAAATACAGTTTCTTATCACTGGCCACGATTTCTTCCTATTTGCGATCTGGATTGGTACAATAAATTATTATTGAGATCAATGAAATTAAGAGATCGTTTATCAAATTCCATTAGTGCTATAATGGTGAATGCAAGTAACTAAAGATAATGAAAATAAAAGTTTGCAATGAAAAGCATGTAAGGTCCTGACTCTTTTACGGCTATTTGTTCCTGCAGTTTATATTTTTCAAATGAAAAAACCTACTAATGATTATTTAATTAACTAAAGCGAGTAATAAATGAAAACCTTTCATTTTAAAATATACGAATATAAAACAAAGTGTTTTGAATATAAAATTGGTTACATAAATTTAATTTTAATTAAAGAATTTCGCGCCCCATCAAGAATGTCATTTTGGGATACTGATGCAAACTTTACTTGTTTTGGAGTTGAACATGACATCGCACATGTGATGGTGAAAAAGGAAAAGCATCACGAGGAAATGTGGCATATTTCGTAATTAGTATCTTTCTTCATTTTTAATGATCAGTTTGGTGTTTTCAGTCACGCGTAAATAGACAAAATTAAAATTTAAATGTTCTTTATTTTCTCTTTATTTATTTAATGTAAATGTCATAATTTTATTTTCAAATTGTCATATTAGTTACTATGAAATCACCGGATGGGAAAGTACTCGATGTCTTTTCTTAGCCCGCAAATTATTGATATCTTGCTTTGAAATGAGGACAAACTAACACGCTTGGGAATTTGTAACATATGTTGGGATTGTTATATTAGAGTGTATTTTTTAGATTGAAACTATCCCATATTATTTTCTGTTCAATAAACACTGAAAAAGAAACACACTTTTGAATTTCTGATATCCATTGGGATTTTTGTTCTAATTACAATAACATTTCCCAGATTGGAAGGTAGACTATATCATTTCCCGGCACGCCAACCTTCTTTATGCTGAAAGTCACGTAGATCTGTTGCTGTGTAGTGATATGAAAGAGCAAACATACTTTCGAAATTTTAATAATATTTGGGATTATTATATTAGTGAGGATAACATTTTCAGAGCCAACTAATTATAAAAAACCATTTTGATCTATTGCGCTAATTTGACGTAAAACAAGGACAAACAAACACAATTTTAAATTGGGTTTGTACTGTCAGGATAATATTTCGATTCCGTATCATTTTTTGATCCACCAAATATTTTTGTATAGAAAACACATTGATCTATTGCCTCATTGTTATATGAAAGAATAACAAATATACTTCCTAATTTGTAAACTTTGGGATCGCTACGTTAGTTAGAATTAAATTGTGTAGGTTGCAAAATAGCCTATAATACTTTCTGGTCGAATAACTATATATGTGCTAAAAATCTCGTCGATCCGTAGCTTCATTACGATGTGAAAGAAGGATAAACAAATACATAGTTGAATATAGAAAAAAAAAGTCTCTGTCCCAATTAAGATTGTTGAAGCATTAAAACCATTTTGAAAAGTGAAAAAATTGTTCGCAGCACAATTTTGTGTATTCATTTTATATAACAATCTTATTACAAAGCTTTTATTTTTACATCATCTAAACTTTAATTATATTTCCAATCTCATTAACTACATAAATTATGTACATAATAAGAAATATATTTACATAATTGTGTATAATGATATTTCCCGCCTTTACACGTAGCCGTTGATATTTCCTGGTCCGGCAACTATCTCTGTGCAGAAAGACACATTGATCTTTTGCTCCATTATAACTTGAAATAAGTAATTAAAAAAAATAGAAATAGAGCCTAGGTCTTTTCTTGGTGCGCTAACTGCCACTGTGTAAAGTTTGTAAATACAAACACAAATTAACGTAAAAAGAACAAACCAAAATGTTAAAAATATAATAAGCAAAAAGAGTAGCTTAAAAAGTTTATTCAAACGCGAATGATTCATTTAAAAAAAGTCAAACACATAACATTCAAAATTTAGTAAGCAAACTGGATTACGTAGAAAAAATATAAATGCATACACAGATTGGTATATTAAAAAAAACAACAAAGTATCTAAAAATTTAAGACATAAAAAAATGTAAATACAAATACGAATTGGTAATAAAGAAAGTTTAAAACCTCCAACATTTAATGAGTAGAAAGGATTATGTAAAATAATACATTAATACGACCACGAATTTGTATACAAAAAAACCCAAGCAAAGATTCTAAAAATTTAATAAGCAAAATGAGTCGCATAAAAAAGGTTATGAGTAAAAATATAAATATTTAATAAAAAAAATAACCCAAAATATTCAAAACTGTCTAAGTAAAAAGGATTATGAAAAAAAAGTTATAGATACAAACCTGAATTAATATAAAAAAAATTAACTCAAAACGTCCAAAAATTTAATAAGCGAAAAGTATCACTTGAAAGAAGTATATAAATATAAAAACAGGAAAACCCAAAATATTCAAAACTGACTAAGCAGAAAAGATTGAAATAAAGGTGAATTACTTGAAAGAAAACATATTCCCGATTAAACAAATATATGAAAATTTTCATATCGATTTTTTATAAAACATAATTGCAGGTTACAATATATATTATGAAATACACAACTTATTTCAAAATATATATTATATTTTAATGCCTAATCAAAAAAAATATCAAAATGTCATTGGTGCTAAACTGAACTTATAGCTACGATATTAAAATAAAGATCCAAACCTAAGATTAAAATTAATTTGATTATATCTATTTTTTTAATTTTTTCATAGCGGGTGAGAAAAACAAGCGAGATAGATCCGACTAGCACCGGATCTCAGCGCACACTGTCGGTTTGCATGCGAGTAAAACAGGAGCAATAGACATCGTCAAAACACGTGTTTGTATTTGAGATAAATAACGTGTTTAATTTTTTTTACTTTATTGAAAATAAAAAACAACCAAGAATTTAAATAAGACGAGAATAGTTAGTCTTTTTAATTATGTTCATAAATTATTATAAAATAACAGAATTATTTGGTTTAAAATTTTAAGAAGAAAGATTGATAAACCTTCATTCTTAATTTTCCAAAACTATGTCTATTACTGTTGATTTTTAGTTTTTAACAGCAGATTTTATTCGTAACAGATCAGTCTCACCAATTTTTTCCTGTATTAGAGAAAAAAATTGGTGAGACTGATAAATAGGTATAGTACCCGTAATGCGAGGGTTGCATGCACCCTTAGACATAAATGAACATTTAAAGGAGTATAGTACTTCTGTTAAACTACTTATGACTACCAATATTATTCAATATCAGATAAATATGTTGCTAGGTGCATCCTTTTTATGAAAAGAATATCGTGAATTTCCCAAAAGCTAACATTGTTTTTGTTCTAATTTAGACAAGCATTTTCGGAGTGGAGAGAGGGAATCTCTGGACATATTGCACAGTGGTTATTTTTATCAATATATCTATAGCGACCTTACGAGTTCGGAAAATAAATTACTTTGCAGAACACGTCAAAATCCAAGTAAAAATGTTTTAACATTTTGTTCACGAAATATAGGCAAAATATTTTTGAGTATTAACTATTGAAATATAAGCAAACTAATGTGATTTATCACTTTCAGCAACATCTTCAAAACTGTCGTACATATAATTATGAAAATATAAATGTTCTAATCCTTATAATTCGCCTTTTAAACCAGACGTTATATTAATTTCCACAGAAAAGGCATGTTGACCACGTTGGTATTCTCCACAATTTCTATATAAACATTTCTAAATATTTTATTATCCATTAAAAAGATGAGGGTTAATATGCTCATCAGTTTTTTAAATTACACGAATGGATTCTAAGAAAAAAACAAACAACTCTGACGTGCGGGCAGGCTATCGAAAAAGTGAGTAACTTTACAATAGTTCAATTTTACTAACCCACTTCTAATAAATCTTATTCAATTCATTTTGTCTATATTATAACTTTGTTTTGCACATCGTGTGAATATTTGTTTCATATCACATATTATCACAAAATGCGAAACGAAATACCGTCTTTATTATACATATTATACTACATAAACAACATTCTAAAGTTCGATTAATAAACCCGCAACAATTTAATATTTACGAATTGTTATTTCTGGACTCTCCATTGCAACGTAGCAACCCAATTGTTTGCTTTCATAGTAAAGCTAGATAATTTATGTGTGTGTTTGTAAACAGCCTTACTATTGACATATCATTCGAAATAAACCTGCGACGGAAACCTTTATTAATTAGTCGGTAGCTGTACGATGGTGGCGTTCGTGTGCTTTATGACGAATTTTGCAGTACAAACGAATTGTTTCCGCCAAGCGACAAATCAAGCAACAAGTGTTTAAAGTTTGTTATGTGTGTATATGCATGTAATTAATTAATTTTTCTTTAAATTAGTATAATTAAACAAAACGATTCGATTAAGTGTCCAGAAGCCGATGAAATCACAGCACCTTTTTTAATGATGTATTGTTAATATATAAAGACAAAAACAAGTTATTTTTCTCTTTTTATATATATTTATCTATATATATATATATATATATATATATATATATATATATGTGTGTGTCTACGGATATATGTGTATAGTAATATTTAGTCCAACTAAGTAAAATTTGGGGTTACGTCATTATAAAGTACATAGAGATTATAATAATACGGAGACTCAGTCAGTCAATATTTCGGCTAAACAGAGCTTATGTGCGATGCTTGGGAGCGTTTCAGATTAAATTCAAGAGTAGTGTGCGCAAAGCGTAATTTAGCAATGAAGCATATATGCATGTTCTTAATAAAGAAGCTTAACATAAAAGTAGTTTGCATTATCAGGGTTTTGGCGTCGTTTGTAAGAATAGCGTGGAGAAACTGATTGTTCGATTTTCGAAACGACCGATGAATATTTTTTAACAAATCCAGAGATATTTCACGTTTTACATGAAACTCGTTTGGCTTTCTGTTATGAAGGAAAACACTGCTCGAAAAAAAGTCCAAAAAATAAAGAAAATTAACATGAGTTTATTTACGATTAGATGAATCACACGGTCGTTCGGCTAAATATGAAAAATTAACTTAAAAAGATTGATTTCTATTTTGTGAACTTAATTATTATTAAGGTTTAAACAGTCAAAATCTAACTACTAAAATTATATTTTGATCTTTATCCCGCGATTCTGGTAAAACTTTAGTGATTTGGGGTAAATCTAATTTTATCCGAGCTTATCCTAACTTTATCTGTAAGATGTGCATACATTATTAATACATCACACATATATTTTCTAAACCATCCATCCAAAATCGTAACAAGTATTTACGGTTTATATGTTTAATTCAGTTAAAGTGGGGTGTAAAAGTTTTCATAACACTTTAGAAGAAATTTTGGTGCACTATAAAATTATTAATTTTGTATAATTTATTTAGCTATTCTTTTAAAATTTATGATGAAGCGTTAATAATCTTAAAAATTGATCGAGTTATAAAAGTTTAAATTTAACCTTTAGAGAAAGACGGCAATACTGCGTTGTGAGATAATTTTTAATATTGCACATTATATTCTACGAGAGGAAAAAAGATAGGGATATACCCAACTCTATCCGTTTCTTAAAATTTAGAAGCCTACAACTGGCTTATTTTTCAATAATTTTTAGAATTTTTTTCAAGTCTGGTTTTTAATTAAATTGTATTTCACAATATTGTACGAAAAATATCAAAATTTAGAATGAGAACTACCATACTGACATAGAACAAACTTCTCACGTTTTACGCAGCATGCGATAAAATGAATAAACATTTCCTTATTATCCTATTTAGAGAATAAAAAAGTGTTAAAAAAAAACGAAGTAAAAGTAAGAGGACGTCTCGATGTATATGGACCGAGTTAACAGTAAACATTGGTCCATAACGGAAAACAATCCAACCTCATACTTAGCACTTAATATAAATGTCCCCACAATTTGGAAGTTATTTAAGATTATGAATAAAATACGTAGTATAAAGTTTTGCAATGGAACTTTTGTCCTAGTATATTGCACAATTGCGCTTCGTTTTAGTTTAAAGAAAATTATTGAAGTTTTATGTATATATATATATATATATATATATATATATATATACACACACACATATATATATATATATATATATATATACATATATACATATATATATGTATATATTACACATATAAGGGATTATTTATTCGATATGGCGTTTGAATATTGTCAGTGGTAATTATTCTTTTTTTACTTTTATATACTATATTTCAAATTTGGGACATACTATATATGTATTTATAATTTTAGGTTTTTTCACAAAAGGTAGATCAGGTGATATATTTTCGAACTTTATGGTATCACATTAAACACAAGGCCCTTTTTGTTGGACATAGCAGTGACTGAATTTTTGACTTAAATCAAAATAAATATTTGAAATAATTAGGTGAAATATTTATCAAAAGTCAAAATTGCTCCTAACGGGTAATATGGTTTCTCTCACATGACTGGAAATGATCAAAAACTTGTTAATTAGAAGTAGAACTCGTGTTATGTGTACTCCGTGCGTGAGTATGACCCAAATTTTAAATATTTAAGGGAATATAATATTCCTCTTTCATGGATTAAAGAGAGGTAATCGAGTTAACATATTATTAATTTATTGACGTCATATCACGTTGATTGAAATAATTTTTCATTAGAATAATTGTTTAAAATTTCCTCACTTTGATTTCTTTCATGGTTTTTACCATACATGCTTAAAAAGACAGAAATAGAGGCAGAGGGACTGTAAAATTAGAAACTAATTTTATTAAAGTGCTTTCCTATTAAAAATATTGCTTGGTATCTTCAATTACAATGTTAAAGCTATGTGTTCATATTCTACGCGTTTACGTAATTTTACTACATCTTGTCATAAAATTTCATCATGCCAGTCTTAAAATAGAGACGGCGAAATTATAAAGGTTCCAAAATGGAACATTTAGCTGTGAATTCCAAAAAAGTAAATCTATTGAGGGATAATTTTTACATACAAGTTGACACCCTTAAAAAGTTTTATTTCATTCAAGAAATAAAAAAAAATCTCCAAAAAAATAATCAAAAGCAGTATATTTCAGTCAAACGAATTTAAGTATTTAAAATGATCAATCTTAAGACGCTTAGATCTTTCGATTTATTATGAAAACGTATAAACAAACCAAAATTTCCCAAAAATAAATAGTTACGATCGTTTTTTTTTTAATTATTTAAATTTTCCATGTCGAGAAAGAAAAATTATATTATAAAAAATTGTAAAAAAACTTGTGAATCTACAAATAACCGTGAAATAATGAAAGGTTCGAGATGATTTTGAAATCCTTTCCTGTAACAAAATTGAAATTGTTACATAACTTAGTAACTTGGACAAAGAAAATATTTATGGGAGAGACGGAAAATATTTAGGATTAAGGTGAGTTTTTTTTCATTTTGGTACGTAGGGTGCTGAATTACCGAAAATGATAAGTTGAACAAAATTAAAGATCGTCATTGAAAACTTATATTAAAACATATAAATTTAATAATATAAGATATTAGATAGTAATCTCATTTTTAACGGTAAATTAAAATATTTTGTTACTTCACCGCCACGAATAATAAATACAACTGTCAATAAAAAATGTTATTAAACTGTTAACTTTCACGATAATTAAAGCATATTCTGCGAACTATGTTGCTGATATCATTACAAATCTCATGTAATACCCTAATTAATTAGTTGCTAATTATAATGTCTACTTTCGTGTTTTCAATTCGTTAAAGAGTTTGCATAACGTCATTTAATTAATTTAATTTAAATAAATTTGGACAAAACTCGTCTTTTCAATTAGTTAAAGAGTTTGCATAACGTCATTTAATTAATTTAATTTAAATAAATTTGTACAAAACTCGTATATGCGCTTTTAGTGTTCCGTAAAAGAAAAAGTAAAAGCCTTACATACATTGACATGCGGAATAGATTTTTAATCAATAAATTAAAACGAACCGAATTGTTATCAACGATTCATATTTGAATTGGGCCGGTATACCTTTTAGAGTAGATATTCTCAGAAACCATGTAAAATAAAAACTTGAAATTTGATATTAGATCTTTTTTGTATTTTACATTACCTTACTTTTTGAAAATATTCTTGAAAGAGTAAAAGAGGAGATGAATAACGTATTCAAAGAAAGATATTTTAAGTGTTATATGTGATACTGAGTATCATTTAAAAGGGTTTGTTATGAGGAACACTTGTAGATTGCATGTTTAAAAAGATATTATAAAAATATACCAAAATAACGTATCCCTTCTCCCTAATTACTCAACTAAAAATCATAACACAATGGATATTACTTAAGATCTTATGATTTTAGAAATATACATAAATATATTTTTACACTTGGGGAAGATAAAATACATAATAAATTTGCGATGTGAAAAAAAAGAAAAAAAGAAAAAAAAAAAAAAATATATATATATATATATATATCATTTGTAAATAGTTTAATGGAAATACTAGTTATATAAATATGTATGTTTGTAATTGCCAAACCCTTGTACTACGAGTTTTATTAATACTTATAGTTTTTTCGAACTCCAAAATAAGTCTTTATGAAAATGCATAGAAGGGTAATGAAATAAATATTCTAAATGTAGTATAAAGAATGTACATGATAAGAAATATATTCAAAACATAAAGAAATACTTAATTTTATTACACAAAAGAATTTTAAGAAAACAAATTTTACTGTTAATGAAAATGTGTTTCCTTAAAATTATTTTGTGTATTCAATAACATTATTTTGCCTACTTTTCTATGTATATGTAATTATGTATAATATAATTATCGGCTATTTACATATTCATATTGACATTGAAATGCGGAATAGATTTTTAATCAATAAATTATCAAAGAAATTAAAACGAATCGAATTGTTGTCAAGGATTCATATTTGAATTGGGCCGGTATGTTTCTTTAGACTCATTATGGAAAAATGATGAGAAAGAAAGTTTGGTATACGCGCACGATGCCACATAAATCAACAGGATGAAGTTGGTAATAAAGCGCGCGTACGATAAATTAAAAATTAACAGTAGTGAATTGTTTACGTTGTGCATATACGATGTAATAAAATCGACAGATTGAAGTTGCTCACTAAACATATATTTATATGCGTGTAATGACTGATACTGTATTATAAAAGTTATTGAAATCTTTGGAAATACACAACACGTGTTTAATGTTCACACAAACCTTAGTTATATCTATTTATATTTAATATTGGTCCTCATAATAAAAATAAATCCTTATTGTACATATAGGTGATAGAAGCAACTCTTATAAATTTATTAAAATATATTTAAATCTACTTCTCTAAGTGAGTTTAAGTTTCGGTACGTATTATTTGCATTACAAATTATTACTTTATCATTTACTATATACATAAAATTAATAAATTTCAATAAAGTTTCAGCATATTGGTTACTAAATATTAAATGATAACAATTGTTATTGTAGAATTGTAGATATAAATTACTAATACTGACATGTAGAAAATAAACATATTTAAAATTTAAGTTTGTACAAAAAAAATATTATTTTATGCATAAATTCTAAAATTTTCACGATAAGAAATACATATAAACTTATGACTTATTCTTGTATGTAAATATAATCGAAACTAAATAAACTCCAAACTTGGAAAATTTCCCGTGTTAGCATCTACGTACTTGATTCAAATTATATTATACCTTGATATATTGTTGTAATGTACTCATTCAGCACTTTTATGAAACTTATATGTCGTAGTATATGAAGTTACATAAAATTAATACCAAACTCAAAACGTAATCTTCAATAAAAATATAAAGGTTTTTGATCCCGTTTCTTTGAAACCATGATAAAATATTATGAACTTGTAAATTTTACGCTATTAATCGCAGAGTATCAGTCTACTTTGATATAATTATTTTCATATTTTATCAATTTAGTTCGCTATTTTATGTGAACTGATGCATATGAATTCATAGCATTTGGAGACGAGACTTTTTAATTAGCACCGGCTTAATCGCGTTTGCAATTTTAATACATAACAGTGCAGTGTAATCACATGATTATAATTTTTTTCTCGGCTGGATAATTTTTTAATATCCGTACCTGTTATGTATACGTTACTTACTGTAATTATGGGTTTCACTTTTAAAGGGCGTTAAAATTTAAAAAAGAAATTAAAAATGTTTGCCTTGGAGTGAGTAGTATATTTTAGATTTTAATTAAAGTTATACTAAAGTATTAATTGAAAGATGTTATAATTTCTGTTTAAGTCTATACTGAAGTCACCGACTTCTTTTTTGAATCTCCATTCCGTAAGGAATAAAACAATAGAATATACTTAAATCATCAAAGTTTTATCTCGCACTCTGTCATTTTTTTAATATTAATTTTCACTTCAATATTGTTTAAATATAGTTCTAAAGCACAAAAAAGTTTTTGATGTATATCATGGGATGATCCTGAAATTTTCAGTATGAAATACATTTCTGCTAAAGACATTCTAATAAAATATTCAAATAATATTAGCAACGAGGTAAATACTTCCAACTACGTAAAGGTAAAATTAAAAAGCTTCAGTTTGCTCTCCGTTCGAAGATACTTTAGCCTAATAAATACCCTTTACTTTGTAAAAGTTTCTCTCTTTATTTCTAAACTTATTTATTTCTATTTATGCATCAAATATATACGAAAAAGAAATTATTTTTAGGTGATGAAAAAATATTGAAAAGGTTCGCTGGTAATTTAATTTTTTTTTTAAATACCCTTTTCACACAGTTACTACTTTTAACTGTACACACTTGCACACACGCGGACTCGCGCACACGCATACACGTACACATGCGCACACACGCATATGCATACTTGTGACATATTGACAAATGTGGTAGGATTTATCAAAATTCGTTAGAAATTTTACATAAATTTTGTTTCATATGTGCAAGTTATATTTTATTAATTACATATGTTATGAAATAGAAATACATGTAGGACCGAGTTATTGCTATTGGATGACTTTCTCCCGTTTCATTATTGTGAGGTGCGATCAGTTCCCAGCTTAACTGAAAAATTGAAAACCAATAAGGATATACATGAGTGTGTGTCTGTGTGTACTTGCGTGTGCGCGTGCGTTTGCGCGTGCATGTGCGTGCGCGTGGGTGTAAGCGCGCGCGTGCGCGTGTACGCTCGCGTGCCTTTCTGTGTAATAATTTTTAGTATAAATATTTATAAAACAATATTATCTAAATTTTGCATTTTATATTAAATTTATCCATTTGTTTACTGATAGTCCATTTCTGTTACGGAGATGGTGTAGTAACCTGACGGCATAAATTGGACAAAAATTTCAATAAAAAACTAATATCATTTAAAAACGAGGAGCATCAATAAGTTTTCGGATCTAAATCGTAAACCTTTCTTGTGACCAAAAGTAAGATTTTTGGGTTAGTATATTCACAGAAATAAAAACATCGTGGGTTTCCCTAAAATACTTTAAATAATCGTAACTTTTTTAGTACTAATTAATTCATTAGACGATATCACTTTTCTAGAGTTTGAGACAGGCCTGGTAACACAAAGTACTTTTTTGATTAGAAAACAGTTATGTAATAGTTATGCCCTACTTGAAGCACTCTTTTCAACGTTTTTATACATAACTAAAATATCAGGATTTTTTCCTCTTGTGCATATATGGGAGGATTTTTTCTTTCATGTATATATGGGAGGAGGGAGGGGGGCTCCCCTCCCTCCTCCCATATATGCACGAAAGCTTTATTAGAATGAAATTTTAGGTTATTTTAATTACCATTTCCAGTTTTAGGTCGGGACATTATGTATTACGTGTGAATTTTATTGGTATTTCTTACATTCGTCCGAAATTTGTCTCGAAGTTACAACTCTCGCAAAAGACAAACAGAAAAAGCACGGTTGTGAAAAATCGACGTTGCCACAATATATTCCAAACGGAAGATAATCAAAGCTTTAAACAACCTATTTTTAGGTTAACCAAATATTGTGTAAATTTTAAAATAGATTATTTTTCGAAATATGCATGATTTCCCTATTTATTAAACTGTGTAGCACACACATTTCCCAATTTAATTGGCATTATGGGTATTATGTAAGAATATACATAGTCTACTAATTTTTAGTAATACTAGTAACAATACACATAGTACTGGTTGAATTATGAGAAATAAAATAAAAGTGTATAAATATAGCTAGAAATAATAATCAAAATGCGTTTTTCCGATTCTAAACCCAGGTATACTCAAGGTCATAGGTGATGTTTAGATTATGACATTTTGTGTCCAAATAAACTGTTAAACAGTCAAAGATTAATAATTAAATTAAGCGAAGCAGAGTCTTACTTCCGATTTCTTACCGCCGATCGGTCGTGTGTGAGAGTAAAAATATTTTCTTGCAACATGATAAATTGCGTAAAACTTAACACAACCAAAATTGAGGAAATTGGCAGATATTGTTTATGTCATTCCTTGATTTTGATAAAAACTTGCCAATGTAAAAATTGTTAGTACGGTATCGAATAAAACGTATTAAATAGTTGATTGAGAACACATATGTATGCATGCACACACACACACACAAACGCGCGCGCGCACGCACGATTCCATACACGCACGAATGCATGCACTTACGCACGCATGTATGCGACTAATAATTTTTTTTTCTGATAAATGAGTGTTAAATAAGTTTCTTTTACGAGAATAGTAATATCTTTGTAAAACAAGTCATAAATAGTGGTCTTATCGACATTTTTATTTACGGTAAATAAAATGCCTCTGACAGAGTTGAGTTAAGAAAATAATTTGAAAAATCATTTTGAACAAAATATTAAAAACGCCTCATGTGCTACTCATAAAACACATCTTGTTTACAATGACAGTGTCCATTTTTCAATATGGTCTAAAACTTGATATTAGGAATAAACTCTAGAATGTTCACGAAATATTCTATCACCAAATATGGAGAGATATCAGGTTAATTTCTTTTTTCTAAGTTTGTCTTTGAAATATTTAACAGGAAATTAGGCAATGCACGTTGAACCGAGAGAAAAAAAGTTTTGTTTTCGAGTACATAATAGCATACTAACCACCAATAATTCATTCCATCTCACTTAGTCTCATCTTTCGAAATTCAAGATCCTGGTTCATATTTACATAAAAAGTTTGAAAGATATGTTGAGTATTAAAAAAATTTCAAAATTGTTTAAAAGCTTCAAACATGTTAGGGAGACATTCTTCGTTTTTCTCTCTTAAAAAATATCAATCTCATTTACGTAGTTGTCGAAAATTGGCTTAATTTTCAATTATTTTTTTAAAATAATTGGAATTTTAGAAATCAATTTAAAATTGGGTACATATATTCATTAGCTTGTGTCGGCGACTTCGCATGTATTAAAGTTACGTATTCATGTGTTAGTCGTTATTATTGTTCTATTTTATAATCTGTTTACATTCAGTAGTAGGAACGTGATTGAGTTATAAAAAGGAGAAAAATTTGTGCATGGGAACGGAAAACTCGAACGATACTCGAATTTGGAAATTCGGGTTTCACGGTATGTGTTAACACACTTAAATCCAACCTAATTTTCTTTATAACGAGCAGAACTTCATGATCAAGTGGGAACCTAATGAATACCATACAAGATGGTTGCTGTTCCTCATAAATTAATTAATATTTAAGATAAAAGTAGCCCTTGTTCCAGCCATAATCTATTTGTACGTCAAATATCCTGTATATACGTCTAAACAATTGTGAAATTGTCTATACATGTAATAAAATTTCAAGAGAGTGAACTCTGTAAATGAAAAATATTTTAAGGAAAGTGATTAATTTAGCATATAGGATGAAAGCAGAAGCAAAAAAACCGTTTTCGGAATTTTTTTCTGACCGTCTGTACGTCTGTACATTTGTTCTTTAATGAGGCAAAATATACAGCACCGATTTTGATTTAATTTGGTATTGTAATAGTTTGTACCATCGAGAAATTTATAGGATGTTTTTTTATTTGGATATTATATATATAAGGAACGCTCTACCTTGGTGAATATTACTATATACGTAATAACTACGCCATCTATTACTATTTATAGTAAACTTTATGGTTACAAAGTACTGAGAGAAGAAATTTTAAAAATTCCAATAATTTTTCTTATATCGAACTTCAAGCGAACGAAGTCGCGTTGACATTAGTATAGTAATAAATTCAATAATAAACTATATATTCAATTCTCCAAACTATTTTATTCTTAATCTTAATTAAGATTTATCTTTTAAATTGACTTGTGACACTAAAATATGAATGTTTGAAAATTTATGTGTCTATTTAATTCAGGACAAAATGCAAGTTAATACATATTTATAGACCTAAATTTTTTTTTATTCATATTTGCAAAAATATTTAACTAAATAGCATCAAACTAAGGATATACAATTTTTCCATATTGCGTCATCAAAACAATGGTTATATTTTTACTAATATATTTTCATACATATATGTTTTTCTTGTGTACTTACGCCCATCAAGTTGTAGCTACATATTTCCTTATAAAATTACATTTACGTTTTTAATGCATTTACTGCTCCTAAAATCATAAACCTGTTGAAGATATGTATATATTTGTGTGTAACATACATATATTATAATATTATTGTTACCTATAACTGCCAACCACAATACGCTTCATTAGAATTAGATAAAAATATCAACAATACAGTTAATGCCCACAATATGCCTAGTGTTCACGTTAAGTATGTACTTAATGTCTACAATATGTTTAATATCCACCATATTCTTTCATACAAATGTCCACAATATTCATAAAAAGTACTTGGAAATTATAAATAAAATGGTGACAAAAAGAAACACCAAGAGGTAAGGAATGTGAAAAAACTCGGACGTTCGATGTTGTGCTCCAGTTCGAGAGGAGGAACTTAAGGGAGACGTTCAAAATCATCACGCAACCAAAGTAAAAAGGAGCACCGTACAATTTTTATTCTTATATGGTCACACTTACATATTCTACGTTTTTAAGCTAGCGTCCGCGTTTCGATACAACGTTGTCTGATTGTTTAAAATTGTTTTCTCTCCTACTATCTCTTTAGCTCCTTGCCCGTTGATTTTAATATAGAATGAAAACTGTTAATTTAATTTTAAGGAAACTTTCAGAGAATAAATCCTTGGGTTTAAATAAACAATTTTCGTCTGGCTTTTTCTTTCATTCTGCTTTATCTTTAGTTTATTTGCATGCCTTTTCATTATGTGCTCAAATGAGAATTACGTGAAAACTAATAATGAATTAAATGTTCAGTTACATAAAGCTTAAATTATAAATTAAAATTTGAAATATATTTTTTTTAGAAATGTTCACTAAAAAGTATGCTTAGTAATATCACGGTCGCTCGCTTTAAGCTGATGAATATAAATTGTCAATGAAATGTAGATTTGTTGACACTAAGATATAAATTATTATTATGAGATACTAATATATAAACATATTATTACCAGTGAAAATATCTACAATAAAAATAAAAAAATATATTTAAGCGAGCAAAAATTAATTTTTTATTTCTTTTCTGACTAGTCCATTATAAGTCTTTTCAATATCTATAAATATGTAATATTTTATTGTACTTAACTATATATTTGTTAAATGAAAACCTAAAGCTGAAGTGTGAAAACACATTTTCTTGCACAGCATTAATAATAATACCGAAAATAGTTTTTGCTTGTGGTTATTATTGTGCTATTTACTTCATAAATAAGACACAAAATTGTTCCTTGTTTTTCTTAAGCTTTGAAAAAATAAATAAAAAAAATTTCTTCATAATAATAATGTTTTAAAAGAACCGTCATTGTTATTCCATGTTCTTATAGTTAATTTGTATAATTTTTAAGCAAAATATGAACAAGATGGATTTCTTCCGAAAAAAAAATATTACAAAATGATCGTCATTCTCTTGTACTAATTATAACCTAATAGCGGTTAGTAAAAATTATTGTAGAATGACAGGTGGAACACAGGTAGGTAATTTTTTATAGAATTTAGGATGTCCATTTTGAAAGGTATCTTCGATCTAGGAAACAAAATTAATTTGCGAATAAATGAAACTTATGTTATTTCAAACTTAAAGTTATTGTAACAAAATTTAAGATACATTTTGCTTTTATTGAGCTGTATATTTCAAATATTTAAAAAAAATAGATCGTGGTTATGGGCAGAAGTTCATTTTCTGGAAATAAACGCTGTAAAACAATAGGTAAAAAATGGTTAAGAAGATCTCATTCAAAAGAATAATTTATTATCGTTATATATATAAAAAAAACATATATATATATATATATATAAATATATATATATATATATATATATATATATATATGTACATATATATATATATATATATATATATATATATATATATATGTATATATATATATATATATATATATCGTTACTGAATTTTAGACTTTTTTAAATATTTGATTTTGTGGTTTACGCAGATTTAGCGCTGCCGATTATAATTTAGTGTGTGTGTGCATTGCTGATGTTGAGAACCAATGAGTTAGGTAACTTAGCGACATATGCCGAAAAGAGAGTTCATAAAAGAAAGATTATATGTTCAAAAGAAAATATGTTAAGGACTGAAGAGCATGCGCCAAGATAAACGTTTCTTACATTTGTGGAACAGAATTATCTCGCTTATGCCCGTCTCTTTTCCTTGTAAACTCCCCAAGGAGCGGAACTAATACATAATTTAAAACACTTCTCTTGTCATATAAAGATCATAAAACATAATGGTAAAACTAAAAGCGTATAATCAACACGTAATTTGCTAATTTGCATAAATATCAAATAACCAAAGTTTACATTTTGATTGTAATCCATTCTAAGGCCTCTTATTTGATTAAAAACTAAATTCAGAATAATCAGTGATAGTAAGTTCAACGCGTATGTAAAATGAAGGCGGAGCGTGGTTAGAATGCGCAGTGTTCCAATTACGAGTACTTTATGAGTCCAACAATAAAACAAGGCAATAAAATTTTATTGCGACACACAGGCTTACTTTTCATGGAAAAGTAGGTACAACTTGGTTTTACCGTACACCCTTTCTAATTACTCTCATGTTAATTTTTTAGAAATAAATTTGTTCATATTCCTTAAAAGAAAATGGTTACAAAGAAAACTGATTTTTTGCCCGCAAAATTAAAGATATTGAAACAGGCATATCTATATTTCATTTTACTTTTCGTGGAACAGTAAATGCTGGGTGGTCGCACCGCATACTTTTCATAATAACTCTCTTTTTTTCGTTTCCTCGAAATCACCAATGCTAACCGTCATTATAAGAGAATGACCCTAAACAAAATTGAATTATATTTATAGAAAACCTGATAATCATATTTGAATTTTTATATGCTAATATTTTTTAGTACACCAGAAATAAAACAACTTAACTACGTTTTCATTGCTTAAAAGTATATTTCAAATATAGATCACAGCTAAGCTGTACATAAATGATGAGTTAATTACATTTATTTTTATAAGCTTCTAGGATTGGTAGACACATACGGTTGTCATGTAAACCCATTTTTTATATCATTTTGGTATACATCCATATTTATAAACGTGAAATAAGTCCTGCAACCTAGATAAATGAACTATCTCAAATATATGAGTTGTTTATAATCAAATTTCTCCACCATGACTTATACATTGCATAAATAATTAATTTTATAAAATATATTAATATATATTTAAATTATTATAGAGTAGTTCACCAATTACAAAGATTCGCAGTAATTTTAATTCAGATTTTTAAGCTAAATGTAATACTTTGAGTTAGTTGATAAATTTAACAGAAGAGTATTTCTCTGTTTGTGGTTTTTTATTTAATAAAATCGTTTCAAACTGGCGTAAATAGGGACAATACTTAAGAATTTATTTCTTTATTCATATATTAACTTTACTTCTTCTTCCAGCGGCTCCTCAATCCTTTATGGGTCTTGGCCTCTTCCACCGTTACTCTCCACCTTACACTATTATTTGCCTCTCTTTTCCAGTTCATGAGTATTACCATCATCCTAAATTCTTTCTCCACACAATCGATTCATCTTTTTCTAGAGCTACCTCTTGATTTCTGTTCACGTGGCATCCATATGACTATAGTAATTGTTGTCCGACGTTCTTTTCATATGACCCGCCAACCTTTAACGCTGCGACTTACAGAATTTAACAATGGCAACGTCAGCATCGTTCATTTGTTTACAATATGTGTCATCTATCTTTCTCACTAGCTTAAAGATATTTCAAAGCCATGTTTTCAAAAAATGGTCAGATTTGGTCCATCTTTCCGGGTTCAAGCCTGACAATCGATAAAATTAGTAAAATTATATATTTAACATAAAATATCGAAATAAAAAAGTAGATTGAAACGACATAAAGTGTAAAAATTAAGAAAAAATGTAAGTAATATAAGTATAAGTTTATTTTCTAATAATGGTAGCTAATGTTTTTCATATATGAACAGGTAGACGATATTTAATTTTCAACCCAGATTCATGTGAAATATTGTATTGTATAATACATTATTGTATATGTTTTGCAACGAATAACTTCTAGTTTGTAGTTTTTCTGTTAATATATAATTGACATCATAAATGGACATTTAATAAGCAGAATTCATGGTTGTTTGAAAAACACAATGATTAAACAAATTTTAAAGCAGCAAATAAAATCATTAAAACACTTGCTTTTTACTAAACATAACAAATTCATCATATATTATCGTTTTGACATAAAGTCGATTTGCTTTGATAACAACTATAAAATTAAGCTTTTAACGTATGGGTTAAAATTACAAGAAAACTGATATTTCCTCTAATTTATCACCATGTGGGAGACGAAATAACTTCTATATAACTTTAATAATATTTCTATTATATTTTCTTGTGTAAGAAATCTTCTAGGAGTGTCACTGAAATGGTTTAACAATAATAAATCTATTCTTAAACACCTATTTTACTTCGAAATTAGTGTGATACAGTTACATCAATGTTTTTAAAATAGTTAAATGGATATTAATAATCCCAAGTAATAAAATACGACTAGCATACCGGTTTTTAATACTTTTACTAGAATATAAAATTTAGATTTTCACAAGAAATTAAATTTATATTTCAGTTGAAATTATTTGCTCGTAGATAGTAGAAGAGAAAAAAAAATATATGATAGTGGAAGAGAAAGAAAAATTCTGAAAATTTATTTAAATATTCACTTCATTGAAATACAATTACTGTTTTAGAAACCAATTAAAATTTCAATTGCGTATGCAGAGATGCAATGCAGCGCGTATAAAAATTTTCACGTTTTTTATAATGTTCTTTAACAGGTTCACGTTTAAAAAATTATTATTATAATGAATTGCAACGATTTTTCTATTTTTTCATAATGTAATTTTATTTTTCATATGTTTCAGCATAAATTTATGCCTGTATTCAGTTATCGCGCGATATTAAAAGCATTATATTTGGGTCAATTTCAATTTAGCGCAAGTCGGTAATTTTCTCGGAAGCTATTGATTTCAAAACGGTAATCAAGAAAGGTTAGAATTATATCATACCCGTACAAAGCAGAAAACGTATTACTACTCCATATCAAAGACTGACTAATCACCATACTGTAGGCAATAAAAGAACATAGTTACTTATTAAATATCAAGGAGAATTGGATTTATTTTTGTTTGTATTATTATATATTTATTATATTAGGCAAAATACGTAACGTTGCCACTTTCGGTAGGATATATTTTAATGTATCTTTTACAATTGAAATCGTAAAAATCATGTTCTTTAGTATTCTTGGATTTCGTGAACACTTTTTTTGTTATTGCTTTTACAAATGCAATTACGGAAATTTTCATAATAAAAACAAGTCTATAAAACCGACAAGCTTCCTATATAATATTTACCTACAAATGAAAGGCATTAATGAAACATTTTACGTTATTGCTTTTACAAATGCAATTACGGAAATTTTCATAATAAAAACAAGTCTATAAAACCGACAATTTTCCTATATAATATTTACCTACAAATGAACGGCATTAATGAAACATTTTACGTTATTGCTTTTAAAAATGTAATTACGGAAATTTTCATAATAAAAACAAGTCTATAAAACCGACAATTTTCCTATATAATATTTACCTACAAATGAAAGGCATTAATGAAACATTTTACGTTATTGCTTTTACAAATGTAATTACGGAAATTTTCATAATAAAAACAAGTTTATAAAACCGACAAGCTTCCTATATAATATTTACCTACAAATGAAAGGCATTAATGAAACATTTTACGTTATTGCTTTTACAAATGTAATTACGGAAATTTTCATAATAAAAACAAGTCTATAAAACCGACAATTTTCCTATATAATATTTACCTACAAATAAAAGGCATTAATGAAACATTTTACGTTATTGCTTTTACAAATGCAATTACGGAAATTTTCATAATAATAACAAGTCTATAAAACCGACAATTTTCCTATATAATATTTACCTACAAATGAAAGGCATTAATGAAACATTTTACGTTATTGCTTTTACAAATGTAATTACGGAAATTTTCATAATAAAAACAAGTCTATAAAACCGACAAGTTTCCTATATAATATTTACCTACAAATTAAAGGCATTCATTAAACATTTTACGAGCTAGAACTGGAATTTCGACATACTGTAAAAATTTCGTTTCGGAAATATTGTGTTTCAGCAAAAATCTACCTGTACACTTTACACCGTTGAAATTTAAAATTGAGAAATATATGTTTGCGGTATAATTCAAAAGTTATAGGAGACTTGATGATAGTTTCGAATACATTGGTGAAATGATAGTGAATCAGAAAGAAAACAGGCTGATTAACATCAGCCGCTATTTTTACTGAACATCTAGTTTTATATTTCCTAAAAGTTGTAAATAAAGGTTTACGAATACTAAGCAACTACCTGATCACTCACCTGATGGCTCACTTTCTAGTAATAGTGGAAGATGTCTAAGAGGTCTATATTTCGAACAGTCATATGAAGAAACCGCTTTTTGAATAAAATTACTATCAAACTGAGTAAAATTAAGTCAGGTTAGATGCCATTAGGCTGGGTCAGGTTAGGTTATGTTTCCAATTAATGAAATAATTTTCGTTGGGGGTGGATTGTATTTTTATTAACTTACACTGCCATTTAATTTAAAGTCACTTATACGATATACATTTGTATGCTAGAAATTCTTCTTTTTTGCTTTATTTAGTTTCTTTTTTCTTACAATTCAGTGACAGGTTTAATACTATACAGCTTTAGTTATAACATATGGAATCTTAGCAAAATTTGAGGAAAGTGTTTCTGACTGACACCATTCTCGCAATGTCCTTTCCCTTAGTCTTATTTACTATTTAACATATTTGGCTCTGTGTCGCGGGAATTTGTGCAATATGTACATAAATTATATTTTTGTCCGAGGGTTCATCACATTTAAGTTTACCTCTGTTTTCATTTATTTTTTTCCAGATATACTTCGTAATCCTATGCTACTCAAAAATTAGTGTGGTATTATTATTTACTTTGACTGAGATTTATATTTCTCTCTAAGGGTACAGCTATGAGTTTAGTTATGATTGATTCGAGTGCCGATCATTTATCGCTTAAAATATATAAGTTCCGGTGAGAAGGCGTTTTGTTAATTACATTGAAGGTTTGTATGATTATATTATTTGTGCAAGAAGAATCCACGGTGTCGATAAAAAGAGTGCAGCAACTGGAAGATACTGATTTTCTTTTTTATCCTACTTCTAAGCTGTCTTTGCATTACCTTGCTTGATAATGTAGATCTCAGCACCTCTTTTGAATATCAGATCCGTTGACAAAATGTGCTGACTGTGAGTAACCCTTCTATGTCATTCTGATGTTCTCAAGTTCTGAAAGCCACTTTGTTGGTTGCTCCAGTAGTTTTTTAACTACAGGAACAATCAACAAAGACTAAACTATACATTAGCAAAGCTCACCAGAACCAAATTTAATTGAAGTTATTATATCTGTCTAACTACAAAAAAAGGATGCTCAGTGAGGCACCAAATAAGTTGGCATTTATTGGCTAAGTAACCACTTTCTGCCGTCAATTAAAGAAGAAGAAGGTGGAGTCCCAACACTAACCAAGTACAGAATTATGGTTTCTATAACTATGTTTTAACTATATACAACATATTTATAGAATCCATAACTCTGTACGTCTTTGTTTAGGCTCCATATAACTGCTAGATCTGGACAAGAGATTTATACCTACTTTTTTAATTAATAGCCACACCTTGAGGTTTGTTTGCAGATCTATGTTTGCAGTTGGTAGTTTTAATATATTATTCTTATATATTTTATTGTCACTTCCCAATTCCCAAAGTACTCATAGGACATAACAGTACACGTGGTTCGTATTCTTCTTCGTCGCTTAATTTATATGCACAACCAAATGAAACAACGTAAATTTAAATATCTGCTTTATTTAAATTCTTAATGACGACCTGGGTTTCGTTGTATGAACACATCTTCAGGTGGCAATTTGAATAAATAATAATAATGCAATTTCTTCAAATTTCCCACAGAAAGATGATGTCATGCATCGAAACCTTTGCCGTGGTTAAAATTTTAAATAAAGTGGATTTAATATTCCCTCACGTAGTTTCATTTAGTTCTGAATAAACATGAAGTGACAATTTCTAAAAATTTAACGCAAATATATTGAAATTTTTTCTTCATTATATCCTCGACAGCAACCCACCAAGTGTTATCCCATATCCTTTCAACATCTAAAGCATATCATGGCTATATTTTTTCGAATTGATTTTTCGTCGGGTTGATGGCATTATATAAAACACCATCAATATTGAATCGGTATCTGAAACCATAATGACGACGGCTCAATTTGTTTTCGAAACCTGTTTACCGCGTAAGCCTGTTAGTAAATAATTTCTCCAATACTTTTCCAAAAACATGCAGAAAACCAATTTGTATATGAAACTTTGAACTCTCATGGTCACTTCTTTCCCCTCTTTTTAATTATCCAAATAATTGTTCACTTGTGAATATGAGGAAGGGACCCCGTGATGTTATGTTGGACTATATTAATTAGGCTGACTAATGTTAGGTTAAGTTGAGTTAGATTAAATAAAGTTTACATTACGGAATATAATATCTTTAAAGTTCATATCATTTTTCTCAAATATAGATCATTACTGCGCCAGTTAGAGTTTATACCAGAAGGAAGAACTTTCTCTCCTTCTCTTTTCTCCTCACTCTGCGCACTGAACTTGTTTGGAATTTTGTAAATTTCTGTCATTTTTATTCCTATCAACGATAACTTTGAGATGAATAATTGTTATTGAAATAAGACTCCACCAGACCAGGCAGAAGCAGGGGGTAAGAAGTAGTATTTATTAATGTACTAGAAAATGAGAGAACACAATATTTTCGAGAACGAGTATTTGTTCATATTCTACCTCCTGTTCATACTCTATATAAGCAGTTAAACTTGTAAATATGATAGAAAAATTAAAATTTATATGAATTTTGTTTGATCTGCAACTGTGAAAATCATGACAATCTGTTAGTTACGAATCAATAATGAGCTAAGTTTTGATGAAAACAAATAAATCCATTTAATAACAAATTTTAGATAGATGTAAAGAATTTGTGTTTGCTACATATTTAGTAACATAGAACACTTTTTCACTGTCGGGTTTTGATAATATCGAGTTCGACACACAAATAATTTATTAAAATATAAATTTAATTGCTTTAGTTTTTGATAACCGTTAATTATTTACTATAAAAAATAATACTTTAAGGACTAAAAGTATTATAATATCTTTAAAGACTATTTGACCTAAAAGAATATGTTTGAAGTTATAGTAGTTAATATGACGTAATAGAAAAAAAGAAACGTAAATATTTATGCGAGGATACGATTAACAAACAACAACAATTAACGAATTTTTCCGCAAATTAGCATGTCCACAGGCAGGACGAACAATGTTATAATTATTGGTCAGTATGAATTAGTCACTCTTTTAAAGTGAGTAATAAATGTACACATTAACTAAATTCAATCACATGTTGGTACACATACTTGATTGTTACCCGTAGCTTTCATACTGCCTAAAGTACATTCATATTCAAACGTATTTGTAAGTACGTAATCCTGCCGTTGACATATTGCTATTCATAATAAACCTGTGGATTAATAATTAACTAGTACATGTTAGCCAAATAGCTCACCGTATTTTCATTTTCAATTCTGTCACGCAGTGATTAATTTTCACGTAGGGGTCTCATATCCATTTGGTACAAATAATAAATATTTTTTATGTTACATCACAACTGATTACTAAAATGAAGTCTATATATTAATTCAAATTACCAACTATATGTATTAGGTAGGCAAGTAAGTTTTTAGCCAAAACTTCGAGATTTTCTAGAAGGTTTTGATGTAGGGTATAAAATAGGCCAAAGTGCGGCTAGTTGATAAATGTCAGCGCCGAAGCTTTAAGTGAATTACATAAAATATAATGAATTTAAATTTATATCAAATACGGATTCTATTACTTCAAAAATTTCGTTTGGTTCACGAGGCAAAGATTGCCACAAATAATCAAATAATATAGGACATGCGATGAGCGATTCCACGGTATCTCACGCCCTGGCATACACTTGGTTCAGTAAGTTCAAGAATGAGGACCACGATCTCACGATCGATCTTTAGTATACTCTCTATACTGGACGTTCTGTTGAATTGGACGTTCAACAATTACGATGCCTAATTGAGGAGAATCCTTGACTGACGATTTGTCAATTGGCAGCAGGCAGTGTAGCTACACTGCGGTCATGATACCATAGAAACACATTTGCACGACTTGTTAATAGTTTCATAATACGGTGTTTGGATAACCCACGAGTTGTCATCGTATCACCTTCAGTACTGAGTTGATACTTCTCAACAGTTATTGACATTGACACGTAACTTCGACTAGCTGAATTAGTAACTGGCGATGAGAAGTAGGTTACAAACGTTAACCCTGCAAGCAGAGGTCAGTGGCTGGGTGTCGGATAAAAAGGATTTGCAGTATCCAAACCTGAAATAAATGCCAAAAAGGTGTTGCTCAGCTGCTGGTGAAATATCAAGAGAATTATTCGTTGGGAGTTGCTTCCAGAGGGAAATACAATTAACGCAGATATTTACTGTAAACAATTAGACTTATTACCTAATAAATTGAATAGTCAACATAATCGAGTTTATTTTCTACATGATAATGCTAGACCACAAGTTGCAAAACGTACTCGTAATAAATTAGAGAAACTCGGCTGGTTTCTTCTCACTCATCCACCATATTCACCGGACATTGCGCCCTCTGATTACTGTTTATTCAGGCCTTTAAGTAACTATGTAGTGTCCTAGAAACAATTTTAATATTTCATGGAAACAGATTTTGGTAAAAAATTCTTAATTTCGTAAAATTTCAGTTTATTCAATATATTCAGAAACAAACTCTGAAAAAACATTACAGATGTATTTAGAAATTTGAAATGTAAAATATTGTTTGACAAGCACGGAAAATTCAATTATCCGAATTATTAAAAATGTAGTGGTATATAATATTTAAATCTTATACACTATATTTGTTTTACGTCGTTATCCACGACGAATTTTACGGCGAAAAACTTACAAAATATTAATTACTTTCTATGAACTCAATATACTTAGTAGTTATATATCAATCATTAGTATTCAAATAAAACTTACATTTAAGTACATATTTTAAAAAGTATAAAAACTGATATCTAAAATAACATTAACAAACCTAAAATGGCATTAACAAGTTATAACATTATAATATTAATAATTAGTAAATTTTAATAAAACGTTTTTGATAGTCCATGATTTATAATTCCCCGTTGCACAAACGTTCATGCTTAAGTGCTATGTGGTATGACGCAATGGTTTACATTCAGTAAAATAATAGGGGGTTAGCGATTTACTTTGATGTTGTGACTTGTGTATGGGGCTTTTATCGGTTTACCATTTATTTCAAAATTCGACTATTTAGGTTTTGAACAAATTGTTTTCCGTTTTCAAAATATGTCCATAAATTAGGATAATTTGCCACAGTTGCGTTTGTATATTAATTGTTTTATTTCAGTTCTTCCGTTGAGATATGCAATTTAGATTTCTGCATTGTCAATGAAATATATAAACACTGCAAACGAATGTAACGTTAGTTTTGATAATACAGAAACATTTGTGTTAGTAAAGAAAGGGAATCTGGAAAAGTGAAAAACTAAGTATCTTACGAACTAAACAAATGATTAATAAATCTCAACACACATATGTATATTTCTGTTGAATCAACACAAATTTTAAAAAGTTATGAATCAACCATAAGGACAAACATTAATTCTAGCCATTTTAAATGTAAACATAATTATCATATATATGCATATACGCAATAAGTAAGTTGTATGCGTAATAAAATTTAAAGGGAGCATTTAATTAATTAGAGACTTTTTTGATCTATTAGCAGGACAAACAAAATTATAATTTTCTGAGCGTGGGAACTCATTTCGTTTTTAATTATAGAAGTTAAAAGTTTAAATATACATTCTTCAAAAACTAAAACACTAATTGGATTGGAATTAGACCACACTACATGCCATCCAAACTGTTAATAAGAAAGTATCTATTATTTTAGTGAAAATATGAGATAGAGTACTTTAGAATAAAAGGGCTACAAACTAATTTTATCTATACATTTAAAAGCTATAGGCGGATCATAATAGAGAAAGATAAGTGCTGCATTAATGTCGTTGCTATCGTTATCTTGTTTATCATTTAAGATACTAGAGATTATGCTTTTCAATTATGACTTGCATAGTTCTAATACTTTTAATCAAACAAGTTCGTGCCATAATCCAAGCCAAGTGTTTATATTTTAATTCTTATTGCTTCATTTCAATGAAAATTTTATTTGGTGGATTTTTTACCAAATTGCTCGTTATATCTGAAAAGCTATTGAAAATTATTTTTAATAAACATATCTTTATCCAAAGCACCTTCATTCAATTGTAGAATAAATAACAATCTAAATTTTAAAAGGTTACTATCACAATTTAGTTTATTATTTGTTTATAAAATAAATATGATAACGTTTGAAAGTCAGTATAGTATAATGAAAAAGGCATGGATAGTATTAATAGAATTGTTACTATCAAAATACAGCTTTATGAGTATGTACATTGAAACCTCTCATTATTTTATAGCCTTTTGAACATTTGTTTCAAAATATAACATAAACAATAGTAATTTTCCTTTGTTAAAATTTTTCGGTAATTTCGGACGTGTACAAATGTGAGTAATTTAAACATGGCATTGAAACAAAATATTTGTGCAAAAAATTTATTCTCTTGTATTCATAATAATTTAGTGAGTGAAATAATTTGATGGCTATTTTTTTTTGTATTTCAGGCAATGCAATATTATTAAAATCTTAACATAATGATAGCATATATAATATGTAAATACAAACATCCATTTATTTCTCTTAAAGCCAAATATATCTTTAAAAATATTGAAGGTATCCACATCAATGTATTTTTTTCATATCTATTTTGTTAGAATTTTAACTAAACGTTTTTAATAATTATGATTTATTCTTTTACTACCCTATTATTATTAAATTCCCCCATATTACGATTATTCACTACATTAGCCATATCATTACATAAGTAAATCTTACTTAATATCGACTAATGATTTTAAAATATTTATCTCTAAACAGAACCTTTAACACCGAACATGTTTGGCATTTGGCTTGTTTAAAAATTGACACTTTGAAAATATAACATAATTGCTAATTCAAATATTTTTGTATTCAAGTTGAATTATGTCGGTTATAATTAGTATTACGTTACGTTAGTATACCTAATTTATACATATTTAGTAAAGATAATGTTAATAGGGTTAAAGAAAACCTGTCAAATGTGAGTAGAATTCGCAATACGGGGGTTCCGTACAAATTTTAAGCATTCATAAGTTTTTTATGGAAAAATAGTTTTTCTATTCGACTGTTTACAAAATTTCCATTTTACAGAACGTAAATATTTTGCCTACTATATATTTTAAAAGCACGTATTAAAGGAAGAAAATATTTAAGGAAGGAATCCCAAACACGCTGTGTGCTTTAAATGTGTGGTAATAAATGTATAATTTATGCGTGATTTAATATTAAAATTATAATTAATGTTAATATTTACTCTAAGCTACAATGATCTACATTTTTGAAGATTATGCCACAGAGACAAGATTAATTATCTTTTGTTGATCTTGCTAGTCTAATTTTATTATATTTTAGTCACGTATATAGACAATCTTATCATTTTTAATTTACAGCTACGATGATCTACACTAACTTAAATACTAAAATCATCAATTTTACTCGAGCAATGAGAAGATGGGGACATTATTAGTTACATAAGATTATAAATATTTTGAACAAATTTTGTACTATTGTATATATTTGGCGTTAATTTTGTAGAAATTCATTATTCACAATTAAATGAAACTACATGATGAGGTATTATTTCTACTTTCTTTATGTTCTTTACCACGACCTAGATTTCGTTGTATTACAAAACTTCATGTGGGCTATTAGCAAAGATTGCTAAGATATTGTAATAGGTACAACGAAACCTTGGTCATGGTAAAGAACTTAAAGAAAGTAGAAATAATTCTACATCACGTAGTTTCATTTAATTGTGAAATTTTATACTGTTTAAAATGAGAAGTTTAAAAGATAAGGCTTTGATAAACTTTAAAAGATCCATTTTTATTTTAGAAAAATAAATACAAAAACTGAAGAAAATCATGTACATGCGACATGTTGATATTTTCAATCAAATAAAGATAAGTTTGAAGACGTTAAGAAAAAACCAAATAAATAGAAAGAAGCGAGAAATCTCTTGTTGAGAAAATTTAAAAATTTTTCGTGATTCCTTTTTTGAATTAAAGAAAACCAGCAATGAACTTTATGATACTTACCGATTCATACTACGAATATAACTCAAGTATACGATATATAACTTGCCAAAAGTAAGTATAACTATAGAAAATAAGTATAGGGACAAAGTGAAAGAAACAATGACTAAACCTCCAAAGTCAAAAAATGCATTAGGTATGAGAAGTTACTTTAATAATCTTTGTTCGTAATTCATTGACCATTACTTGGTTAATGAAATAATGCAACTTTAAAAAAAAATATCCTAGATTGTAGACTATAACTTAAATGCCGAAGAAAGTATATTTCAGCTTTTAATAAATTTGTGTTTTATTTAACAAGGCTACAAATACAATAAAAAAATAGACCACGGAAACTGCTTCTATAGATTGTTATTGTATGATCAATAAACTACACTGAAATAAAAAAGGACCTTTATGTTACGAACTTATCCTTGTTTCGACTAAGACTAACTATTTATCGCTTTTTCTTAAATAACAATAAAATCAATTCTTGTCAACATGAAGGAATGATTTAAATTTTCCTTTGAAAATTATGAAAAATAGTCTAAAAATTATGACAAATAATCTAAAAATTATGACAAATATTCTAAAAATTATGACAAATTGTCTAAAAATTATGACAAATAGTCTAAAAATTATGACAAATAGTATAAAAATTATGACAAATAGTCTATGACAAATAGTTTAAAAATTATGACAAATAGTCTAAAAATTATGACAAACTTTATTTTCTTCTGAAACCATATCCATAATTGTCCTTTTTTCATGTTTAATAGCACGATTTTTTTGTAGTAGGTTCTACGATAAAATCTGAAAATATGATTAGTACGAGTCGAACTCGTACTATTGAGGGTGTCGTGCATAATTAGGTATATGTAAACATTAATAAGTATTTAGCATTTCTCTTAAATTATTTATTAATTTTATTATTGGTTCCTACAGTATAAACCTATCCCCCGATAGTTTACAAGAAAACTGTTAGAAAAAAAAATACCCGACACCACACATGGGATAAAAATATTTTATTTTCTTTATAAATGGTCGAATAACAATTTTAAAGTGTTGTCTATGCCGGTTATATTAACCGGTACATTTGACACTTTCCAAATTTCAAGATTCTACACCAACGTTGTCTAAAAAACGGTTGTGACAATAAACTAGATGGTTGGAAACGTGTTGGGAATTGTATTTCTCAAACAAATTACATCTTACTAGCATAAGTTATAGTATCATTTTGATTAGACATTTAATATCATATAAACAACGTTCTAGACTTCGATCAGTAAAACCTATAAAAATGTAATATTCATAAGTAGTTATAAATTGGAAACTCCATCGCCACAGAGCAATGAATACGCATATTGATTAAATCAAGCACGGTTTGTTTCTCCCCCAATTTTTAGGTTTCATACTAAAGCCCATTAATTTTCGTATATGTGTTTCCAAGCATCCTTACTGGTGACAGATTATTATTCAGATTAAACCTGCGAGGGCAACGTTTATTAATTAGTCGCCAACTTTGGGATGGCGGCTTTCGTGTGTTTTATGACGGATTTTACAGTACAAACAAATTGTTCCCGGTGAGCGACACATCGAGCAAGAGGTATTTAACATTTGTTGTTGTGTGTAAATATATTTATGAATTTTAATTTCAATTAATTAAAGAAAATGATTCAAAGGAAATATATGTTAAGTAGTCAATTAAAATCGGAATGTAAAAGAATATGTGTCAAACTTTTTTAAAAGTGATACAGTTACAAGTTACGTTGCAATTGCTAATTTTAATACTAAGTTTTTTACTTTTACATTTAATTTGCAAGTTCTATATACATATTTCTTTAATAACTTATTTTTAAGTCAAAAGGACAAAAAGACATCTTTGTCTATTCTTTCAAGCATAAAAAATGATTTATGTATTGAAACGTACTCTGTACCGGGATATAGTTTTTTCCTTTTTCAGAGTCTTAAATCACTTTAAGGATAAGAGAGGTTGCTTGATATATATATATATATATATATATATATATATGTGTGTGTGTGTGTGTGTGTGTATGTGTGTATATATATATATATATATATATAAATATAATCACACCTGGAACTAAAGTTTATGCAACATTCAGAGACATGTTCATTTGTGCAAAGAGCAGTATTGCTTGGCATTTTGAACAACGCTTAATATATCAATAGGTGAAGTGTACCTTTTTATACATACGTCTTTAAATCGTTGTAAATACCTAATCTGTAGTAAATAAGTTGATTCCATAGCGGTTGCACGAAAATGTTTGAATCGATTTAAAAAAAAACTAAGCTTTAGCACAGCTAGATCGCAAGGCGATTTTACGATCAGCTTGTTTGATATAAAATGAAATAACTCTCATCTACACTCTGATCGCGCCTCCACAGCCCCTCTACTGACTGCCTCGACGCCAAGCCTCAATCAAGATCACACGTCGTATGTTGCGATATACAGTATGCTTAATTGCTTATTGATGGTAATATTTTTTTTTGAAGATAAAAGATAATTAGCTTGTTTTACAACTTTAACATTGCGAATATGAATGATGAATACTACCCGAGTATTCATGGCAGAGGTCTACTTTAGTTCTAGGTGTAAAACGAATAATATTCACTGTGAATATATAAACACATACATATAAAGATACAAAAACGTGCGTGCGTGCGTACGATCTGCACGCATGCATGTCTGCGTGCCTGCGAGTGTGCGTGTGAGTGCATGCGTGCGCGTTTGTATGCGTATGTGTGTGTTAAATTTTATAATTCCATTTGTTAGCTTGGGTGAAACATGTAACTGATATTTCAATACGTAATGTTTAAATAAAATATGTAAAAATGTAAAATGTATATTTATATTTCACTATAATTTGGTTTAGTGCCGTATCAAAGAACAGGTAAATCTAGAGCTTTTTGCATTTTTATTAAATTTCATCTACCCCTCAATTAATAAGAATTTGAAATATATATCTAAAATATTGCTTTTTTTAAACTCATTTCTTCCAATTAGAGGAAAACAATTTTCTTATCCCGTAATGATATTTAAACAAGAAAGATGATTGATAAAATGTTTTTCTAATTAATTTCTACCTTGAGAAAATCCAACGTAAATAAAATTTGGTTTGCAAATTTTTACATTATGCCTACTTTGAAAATAAAGTTAAAAACGTATTAATATGAAATTAAATATTTTTATTATACATCGAAGCTACCCCTAAAGGCCGTAAAGTCTTTTAAAGCCTGCTTTACTTGAATTGAAATATTAATACCGGTTGTTTTCTCATACGTAAAAATGTTTGTTAGGTGTTTTGTCTTTTTCATACGGCTAATTTGGTATGTGAACCAAAAATATTTGTCATGTTTTTAGGTTAAGTATACAGATGTAAAATATTAATAACGTTTATATATTTTACAGGTAAAAATAAGAGCGTCAATAAAAACAGCTTGGCTTCGATAGACTTAACATTATCCAGTTAAAGTCAGATATACATCTGAAATGGTTAAGTCATTCGGACTCTGTATAAAACTAGATTTGTACAATGCTGGCGAGGTTATGTTAATTGGATCATGATAATTAAATTTTGATAAAAAATTTAATTTTATGAAATATATAGTCCTAATATAACTCTTGTATCTCATAAAAAGAAATAATTTTCTTTTTAGAAAATCCCTCGTTTAAAGAATGCAATGTTTGTTGTTGTTGGTTGAGAAAAGGTTGTCATTACTTCTAAAAGGTATTGATATATTTTCTTGCCAATATTAAGAAATGACAAAAAATCTCTCGAGTAAATCAGTTAAATACCGTTATATTAGTTTCAGATTTTCAACCTATATGGTAAAAAAACTGCAGGTGGAGGGGAGGAGAGGGAGAACACTGACAAAAATATTCTACGTAAATTCTACGGAATTACATACTTCGACCACGTCTAACTATTTATCATAACTTATCTTAATCTAAAATATCTTTAATGCAGTGATATTCCAACCGACAGGTTAATACGGAGATAATGCAAAATTATAAGGGTTCTATTTTTACCATTTGGCTGTGAAATACTAATATATAAGCTTTCCGTAACATAAATTCATTATGTGACTCTTGGAGTTTATTTCAATTGTTTTGGAAAACATACTCTATTTTTATGCCAAAGTTATATACAAGACAATTAATTCGCAATTTTTCACATTATTGTAAAAGCTAATGCTTGTTTTATTCCTGTAAAATTAGTAGAATATATTCTTTAAAAAATGGTTAACATTTTGAACCAATTATTGATGAGTTGACGATTGATTACCTAATTAGAACGGTAATACCGTATGGGATATATTCAAATATTAATTGAAAGGTATAACGTTACTGGCCCATTGTTAAAATTTTCATTCAATAGAAAATTTGGTTATATTTAACAAGCACAAGTATTACTCGCCGAGCAAGAGTTTACACATAATTAAGCTTATATAGTATTTCTCCAAAACTATTTAAGTTATTAATATTTTTTCTTAACATGCAAAAAATGTACATATTTTGCTTAGTTTGTAACGGATATAATAAATATTAACTTCAAAATGCAAAGTTATTTTGCAATAGATTAAATAATTTTGTCATTTTTACTTCCGTCGTTTTCTTTAAACATTCCTTTTCAGTTCGAGAAAGTCAAAATACAACACAAAATACAAGAATATATTTGATGTTAATCATGAGCCAATGCTGAAATTTTTGTCTTATAATTTTTTGTAAAATATTCTATGGCGAATAACAACGATCTATATATTTTCAATTACGTGGATGTGAACTTCAAAAGCTTTAGTTTATGCCTCCGCTCAAAGATACTTCAGCTTAATAAATTCCGTTCACTTTATGTAAGTTTTGCTCTTTACTTTCAAACTTCTTAAATTATGTTTATGCATAAAATGGTGTACGAAAAATAAATCACTTTAAGATAAGGGAGCAATTTTAGAAAGGTTTCGCTTTTAACATTTCTCTCTAAAGTATTAACGACACAAGTGTGTATTTAGTATTAAATATATATATAAATATATATATATATATATATATATATATATTTATTTATATATGTATATATATATATATATATATATATATATATATATATATATATTTACATATAATTTCTAGTCAATTTTCAAAAGTATAAAATGATTGTCCATTTCTGACACTAGTATTTCACAATTTTGCAACATAAATTAAGAAAGATAGTTTATAAAAGGACGAACAATGTTTGCTACAATGTATAGATTTTCTTAAGGTAAACCCAACCCATAGGTGTGGCTAGAACTAATTCATACATTCACAAACCTAAAACTATTATAAATTTCTCAAAATTGCTCTGAAATATTGCTCACAACTTTTTTACTCTTATACTATTTTTCATTTACCTGCTTAATCATATTTCTCGCATTACGCGTTATAATTTAAACTAGAGTTTTATGCGGACATGGCAATAAAATTAATAAAAAATTCCAAGCTTCTAGTCCATCAAATTGTAGTATTGTAGTCAAAAAAGAAAAAAAATAATTTTATGCCAGACTAAACGGTTTTTTAAATGTTTTTTTCCACATACCTGATGGTTTTTCTTTCACGTCTGTGTTCACGATTTTTGACCATGGAACTCTATATATTAAGTATGTGTAAATTTTATGTTTATCTTTTTCTCCTATTCTATTTAGCTTAAATATTTAAATACTAGAGAAGAGGATGACGGACAAACGTTCCAACGAACGGATAGGCGAAATTGGCATTACAACAGTTTTCTTTCGGAATCTTCGGAAATAAATAAAAATAAATAAGTCGAATGGCAGATAAATATGCCGTTATAAGCTCAATTCATAAATTAATATTTTAAGTGTGCATACGTAAGTGCGAGTGTGTGTGCGTGTGTTTGTGTGCGTGGTTTGAGTACCTGTGCGCTTGCGCGGGTGCACTCGTGCGCGCGTCGTGCGAACGCGCGTGCATATGAGTGCACATACACACACGCCGAAAGGCGCGCGTTTGTGTTTAATATATTCCTTATTCGCTTGAACTACAAAAAATACAAAATACACAACATTTTTATTTGTTTAAATTATCTTCGAAAGCCTGCAGTCTTCGCTTCTGAACACAGCTTGGCCACTTCAATAGGGGTATCAATTTAGATAATTCCAATAATCGTCACGCTGGGCGGGCGGGTTGTCTATCGCAGTGAGTAGCTTCTTATACCAGTGGCGCTATTGTCCATCACTGGTCTGTAGTATTTAGCTATGCAATGAAAAAGATAAGTCCTTCAATCCCGCTTGCTAAGTGACCAGTTATTACATCCGGATCCTTGTGGTGCGCCGACCCCTCAAGGATATAAACTTTGTGATCCAAGGAATACACTGCGGAATACCTTATGTCTTCATGTTTTTATATTGAGTAAGCATATTTTATGGTAGATACGATACTTAGTCGACTAAAGCATAACTTTCTCCAAGTTCTGCTTTAGAAACGGATAGAATAATATTTGTTTAATGAGTATTTTTAAGTGGAAATAAAATAAAGTTTATCACATTTTAAAGTTCAATTTTTATGTTTCACCTATATCAATGTTATTACTTTTATCGTTATTAGATTATTTACTTATTAATTCTTGTTTTTATTTCTACATGTTCATTACATACTTATATGCGTTATATCTACTTGAAAGAGTAGGTAATCAGAATCAAAATATATAATGATTCCATAAAGAAGTATGGAATATCTAATCGAGCCAGATGATTTGTTTACAAATGAAACAACTACGCCACGTAGCAATGGACAATGTCGTTCAACATACAAAATTAATAATTTCAACCTAATTAAAGGCCAGGATAAATTTTATATTGAGTTTCAAGTTTTATGCCTAGACCATCCATGTACTATTGTTCATTACTAAAACATTGTGATGTCGCATTACAAAAGTTAAGTGAAATTAAAATCATTATAAAAGTTATTTCATTAATACTTGTTTTAAATCGCATTTAAATATTTTCAAAACATAGGAAACTTACATTTGTGAATAAAGGGGAATCAGCGTAGAGAGGTATAAATATGTATTTCCATAATAATTTTAATCAAATGAATTTATTTTTAATACGAAAATTTCCTAATTTAACAAACTTTAAGGGCATTATAAAAGTTATTTCATTAATACTTGTTTTAAATCACATTTAAATATTTTCAAGACATAGGAAACTTACATTTGTCAATAAAGGGGAATCAGCGTAAAGAGGTATAAATATGTATATCCATAATAATTTAAATAAAATGAATTTATTTTTAATTCGAAAATTTCCTAAATTTAACAAACTTAAGGGCATTATAAAAGTTATTTCATTAATACTTGTTTTAAATCACATTTAAATATTTTCAAGACATAAGAAACTTACATTTGTGAATAAAGGGGAATAAGGGAGTAAAGAGGTATAAATATATATTTCCATAATAATTTAAATCAAATGAATTTATTTTTAATACGAAAATTTCCTAAATTTAACAAACCTTAAGGGCATTATAAAATTTATTTCAATTATACTCGTCTTAAGTCACATTTGAATATTTTCGAAACATATGAACTTTATTCATCTAGGGAAAGGAGAATCAGCGTTATAAATATATATCTTCATAATCATTTTAATCAATTGAATTTATTTTTATTAAGAACCTCCTTAAACATTCCATATGGGAGATATAAACCTAATTAAAAAGTTCTGGAATTTAATTTACAAAGTAAAGTTGAAAAGTCAAAGGAAAATGGGTTGGAATACTGTCATTATGTAGTTAAATACCCTGAGATTGTGAAATTTTTTGAATTGGGAAATGTATGTACACAAAGTTATCATAAAAACCAATATATATATATATATATATACATATAAATATATATATGTATATATATATATATATATATATAAATATATATATGTATATATATATATATATATATATATATATGTATATATTGGAACTTATTATAAGTGCAATAATATTCTTACAAGAGAAAAAATTATCACTTAAAAATATAAGTTTTTTGTGTACTATTGAGAAGGTTTACTGAAAATTTGTAAAGTTAAATAGGTTAACAAAAGGTAAAATACAATACATATTTTTCTAAAAAGGTTATTTTTATTTTAAGCTTTTCCTATACGTGACATTTTAGAATGTTCTTATTCTACCTCCATTCAACTGGCAAATGTTTATATTTATTTAGTTGTCGGTAGCAAAGTATCAAAAAAAGCATCTTTATAAACTGCAACCGACACAAATTAATAATAAACGAGTTTTAAGTTCATATTCAAGTTTTTCATCTCATTACCTACGTTCCCGAAAATCCGTGAATAATCACGAGAATTTTTAAAATATTTGTATTGAGGTAATTTTTAGGAAAACAGGATTTTCAAACGCTTGTCATATTTTTTTATGAAATATACATATTTTTCATATTTTTTTATGAAACCGACTTCAAAGAAAGTAGATACTAAAAAGTAAAGAGTAATTAACGCAAAACCGTTATTTACTTATTCACAATAAATAACTAAGTTACCTATATTTGAAGTAGGTGTCAGCAAAGTCAACCAATTTAAACCAATGCAAAATTTTATATTATAAACACGTCCTTTTTAAAATTATTTCGTACTGTGGTTGCATTAGAATTTACGGTTATAAATTTAAATTACAAATTAACTAAAAATATAAATTTGTGTAACAAATTTCAAAAATAATTAAGTTACTTGTTGTGAATAATCAGATACCGGCTTTTAAATAATTATTCCTTAATGTTTAATATCTCCTTTTTTTCAAGTTTTTTTTTTAATTTAATTCTAAAAATTTTAGTGGGTAATCGAATTAATCATCACACGATATCTAACCCTCAATTATTTTCTTTCTCAGGATATCTAATAATTATTAAAAGTCGCGAACAAAAGTTAATATACAGATAACTTCCTCTCTATTTTAAATTGGTTATCTATAACACAAAGGAGTAAAGTTATAGCAGTAGTTGCGAGTGATTAGCTGTTAGTTGTAGAGGAGTTCATTATATCTGAAGTTCAATATCAGATCTTGCAAAGTAAAAACTATCAGTAGGAAATATTTTGGATCATGGTTTATTTACTATCAACTGGTCGATGATGTGAATATTTTGCGAAGTAGTAACTACCAGTATCAAATACATGAATCACAATTGATACCATACTTTAATGAATTTCATTGTTTCTTTCTAAAACTCATCATCAGACTCTGCCGATTGTGCAATTATATTTTAAAATAATAACTACCAGTAGCAAATACCTGGAATTAAAACAACCAGTGGCAAATATGATACGGTTGATTTACTACTATCCGTTAAGGTTGCATTGTTCATCTTTGGGGCTCATAGGTAGGAAAGGTACACATTTCAATATTTATTGGTAAACGAGATAAGGTAACAACAAATATAAACCATGAATCTGAATAAAGATTATTTTTGGTCTCTTGGTATGCAAAAATAAATAGGATTGAAACTATTTAATAAAAGTTTTATTTTGGTAGAGCAAAGTAAATAGTTATGAAAAATAATATAATTAACAGTGAACTCTCACATATAAATATAAGCGGTAGGGGGAAAAATCAAGTCTCTTCTAGAAAAAATATTTTTGTGACATTTCTTTCATCTGCCTTTTACTAAAAAATTATAACATTAAATTTAAGAATGTATCTACCGCCAGTACATAAATGCAACTAACATGGGACGCAATTTATTTAAATTTTATATATCCCAAAGTAACTGATGAAAATAATAATTTTTTGACCCATTTTACTCGAAACTAATTCCCTTCCAAACTAGATAATTTCCAAATTGAATGCAATATGAAAGTTTAATTTTTAAGTTGACTCAGCACAAACATCCCGATTTTAATTGAAAAAAAACTATGTTCATGGTATTACATATTTATTTCTAAACAGTTGTAACAAGATAAAACGGTTCTATCCACTTTTGTGTCACCTAAAAAAGTGGGTCAAGAGAATTATGATACACCCATTTTAATTAGAATTAGTCAACTCAGTTAATTTATGAATATTATATCTTAAAATGGTATCAAATCCAAATCCAAATTCAAACTTTTGCCAGCATCCTGATACACCGTTTTACTATCGCTATTATTCAATTAAACGACGAAATATTACAGGAAGGAATCATTATTTTAGAATGCATACAATTACTTATTGTGTAACTTAAATGAAATTCATTTTTCTTCTCAGTAATTATTTACCAAACAGATTTTATAAACATGAGGAAAGATGTTATGTCCAGTAATATGTAGATAAATGTGTTGATCCGTAATGGCATATTCAAGGACTTACCCGCTTGACCTTTCTTTTGAAATCGCAAAGGGAAAATAAGGTTTCAGTTTCTGTCAATAAAAAAACCCATTTCACATTTTTTCAAAATTACTTTGTTCACTCGTATAAAGCTACTCATTCAAAATTTTAGATAGGGCAACCTGATAAGGTTTTAGGCACAAAGTTAAAGAATGTTAGATGGCATTATTTCCACGAATTTATTTTTCAGTAGACGTGGGCTCAGATATTCGAGTCGACCTCTTATTTAATATGTTTGTTTTAAGTATACTTGTACAGAAAGTTAGTAAGGTAAAGTTAGGTATAGTGGAAATGTAATTAAGTCTATAGTTAAATTAGGCACCACAACTTTAGTAATATTTATAAAAATAACAAAAGAGTTTCTCAATTTCTTAATGTCAATGTAGGTACTTAATGTTATAATTTTGTTAATACTTTGTGTGCAAACATAATTACTAATATACATATATGCAATATGTTGCAATGTTTTCTTTCTTAAAGAGTTTATGAAATTAAGAAATTAAATATCACAGTGAAAAATGCTTTGAAGAATGTTATGGATGGGATGACAGCTAATAGAAGTTGTTTCAATTCAAGTAACATTCTGCTTTCCAACAAATGGATGATGTGTCAATGCTAAGCCAACATCAAACATATTACGCTAAATATGAACTTTACAATTTATAAGTCTAGATGTACGTTTGATTGGAAAAGTACAGAGCCAGAAAATTGATTTGAACTGTAATATTTTCCAAACGAATCAATTTTATTTTGAAAGACCAATTTTATGACAGCGCTTCCGAGGGGTGAGAGACATAAATATTTCATCCCCACTTTTACGACGTAAATATAACCCAAATAATATTACTTTTTTTTAAATTTTATTTCATGGTAACTGAAATCCTCATCTATAGTATTTACTTGCAATTTTATACATACAAACCTGGAACTATAGAAACTATGAAGGCAAATACTCATTTGCTCCTCGCGAAGTTAAACTGATTAAAATTTTTTTATTACGAATCGTTGAAACAAGCGTAAATTAAAATAATTTATTGTATTCTTTTTATATTTGCTGTCAATACCATGTTAGCCCGATGTTAAATCATTATTAAATCTTTAGGCCTAATATTTCATTAATAACTTTTTAATTTTTCATAATGTGTGATCAGAATTTGTGTGTTATGACAAGTTCATAATAATATAATAAAGCAATTTAATTTTTTTTTGAAGCTGTGATTCTCATCTAATTCCATATTTTTCTCAATTGTGTAATTTTAATTACGTAATTCCTAATTAACGTTTATCTTTTTTGAGCCATTATATTTGAAATTTCCACTGACATACGAACGTTTAAGAGTAACAAGATTTTTTGTTTGAAATAATGGCCCAATGTTTTTTTATCAGGTAGAAATAATATAACAGTATCAGCGTTCATTTGAAATTAACTACAAAATTATCAACTATTATCATCGAAAATTATGAAGCAGCATGAAAATATTATGTTTCCGGCGTACGGAATTTTAATACTAGTTAAATTTCCTAACTCTATTTTCCTTACTATACCGCATAGTTGACGTGATAATTACCAAAATATAAATCATCATATTTTGTCTTGAATAGTAAATTTATATCCTTATCACTATCGTGACAAGAAATAAACTTAATTTCAATAAATGGTTCACGCTATACAGCAACGAATATGCCTTATGATTAATCAACACACTACAGTGACGACAATTTGCGGAATGCATAGAAGCAGTTTGGCTTCAGCGTAATAGAACACGACTACACTTAACATAGTGTGGTGTTTTAATACAAGTCTCAGCCAAGAGAAATTCTTATAGTGTTTTCATCACTCAAACGCCCTTGCTTTACATAAATTTGTTTATCGTTTTAGATTTTGATAGTTCGACATAAATTTTATCTAGAGTGCTTGCGTTTTTCACAGAGCATTATAGTATACGGTATAGTAAATACGATGTGTGTTATCGTTTTATTTGTAAACGTTTTAAAGATATGTCGAGTTTTGTATTTTTAATCGCAGAGTAGATTGAAAATTCGATGTTTTACATGTACCTGATGGCGAGTCGTAAATACTATTAGTCAGCACCAACAAAATAAGTAACAAAGTAAATCGGTGGACGAATCGGTTCTTTGTAAAATGCATATACTTGATTTTATTTTCGTTAATTATGAGCTAAAAATGTAAATTTAAAATCTGTATGTATTCTTGCAAAAATAGGAATATCGTCTGTTTATGCAAACAAAATTCACCGATTTATGAAAAATGCTTCCTGTGCTATTGATCTTCGATTCTCTCATGATTTTCTGCGGAGTTATTAAAAATTAAGCAATCTAAAGATACTAAACATCAAAAAGTCTAAAACCTCTCCCTGTTAAATGAAATTTTTCTGTAATAATTCAGAGAGGATAATTCAAATGTCAACTCATTTTTGTATATTGGAGCGTGAGAGAATTAAATGTGACAAGTTACTTAGGTTGATCCAGCTCTTTCATAGCTCCAAAAAGTAATTTTATATTTAAGCTGAAATATACAGTTCTGAGATCTATAAGTAGATAATTAGTATCAATTCGGAATTTTTTGATTTTCTTTAGTATACGTAGTGAATAAAAACCTGGTCGATAGTAAATCTTCCTTCTGGAAAATATACTGATAAGCCCCGATCATGTTGTCCACATAGAGGGGACTTCTAAAAATACCCTATATTTTCGAAAGAGTATGTTGATTCTCTTGCATTTAAAATATTCTCGAATTTCCTCTTTTTTTGGATATCTGAAATGTTTCCACTCTTCTGAAAAAAATCCTTTGCGTATTTTATGCCTATATAGATTTTATGTATCGTTTTGTATTCATTTATGTGTACACGAAAAATTAATTTACAAAATTTTAATTTGTTTGAGGCGTACGTTCCAATCCTATGTTATTTCAAATTAAATTCATTTAAACATATTTTTCTTTATTTTTTATACATAACAAAAACAAGACCAAAAATTTATTTCATTTCGTCAAAAATCACGTAAATTAATATATAACAATTATAGTGCAGAAACTAAAATAGAATACAGATGAGATAAAAGAAAGGAAATATAAGTCACATTCAATTCACGCTTCTATTTACGCAAAACGTAACGCACGTAAAGATTTATGTACTAATGTATATGTGTTTAAAAGCCTTATAAAATCTGAGTGGAGCATCTTATTAGCCTCAAACTTTTTATTTGATAGTGCTTAGCGGAACGAAAAGAAAGAAATCTGTAGAGGTTATGTTTTCAATTTTTTTATGAAGAATTGTTAATTTATTATAGTGTGTATATTGGACCATTCACGAGTTCCTAAATTTTATCGATCCATTCTATGCAACCTCTTTTGTGTTAAAATTTAAATTAATTTTTAATAATTTCAAATGGCGAGTGCTGATGGCGAGAGTAAAAAAGGACATTATAAAAGAAATGGCGAAGGTTTAGAAAGAGCATTGTCAGATTATAAACAAAAGAAATGGGTATCAACGCCATTTTCAGACAATACAAAGTGCTAAAAGCAAACATTTTGCGTCATGTTAAACGGTTTAAGAAAATGGCTAAAAATAATTTTACATACAAAGGAAGACGTACAGCTTTCTCCATTGAACAGAAAAAGGAGCTTGTAGATACTTTATTTCTGGAAACCATGTTTTGATTAATGATTAACGATGTCCACTGGTTAGCTTATCAAATTACAGAACAAAACAAAATCCCTCATTTCTTTAATAGAAAAGTAGAGATGACAAGTTAGCGTTGGTTCTATGTTTTTGAAAAAAGATACCCAGAAATCAGCCTTGCTCAACCGGAGAATACTTCACTTAATAAGGTAAAAGGATTTAATGGTGAGAATGTGTCCCATTTTTAGGATTTACTTGAGAAGATTGTGGACAATAATTAAATCCAGGCCAGTAGCATCTTTAATGGAGACAAGACTGGTATTTTGGCAGTACAAAAACTCCCAGTAATTTTTGGGATTAAAAGGTAAAAGACAAATTGTATGGGTGACAAGTGGCGAGTGCGGGATCAATACAACCGAGGTATGCTGTGTCAGTGAAACTGGTCAATTTATTCCACCGATATTGATTTTCAAAAGAAAAGAAATTTTCCAGAATTAGCTGATGGTGCGATAGCGTTGTCACCATCTCGGACACGGACTACATGAACTCGGAATAAAAGAGAATTGGTAGAGTCGCTTACACAAGAAACTTTGAAGCGCTAAAGCTGGAAAGAGAAAATAGGATGATTATGGTTCAACTTCCTGGCATACCTTGCAATCTTTGGATGTGTCATTCTTGAAGCCATTAAGCACCTTTCACACACAAGGAGTAGAGAGTTTGCTTCGGACAAACCTCGGAAGGCAAGTTACTCAACATCAAATTGTATGATTGTTCAGACAAGTCTACGAATGCAGCTATCATAAGCAATGTGACAAACGGATTGCGCTGGGCTAGAATTTGATCAGTAAACAGGAACGTTTTTCCATCATACCTGTTTGGAGCAGCAGAGGCCATCAGTGAAAAACAAAATGAATTGGGAGATGAATTGATTTCAGCAGCTTCATATTCTACTAGAGAAAAAAAAAATATGAAAATCAATCGCACAATACAATAGAACCCCAGCTCTCCACGTCAATTAGGAAAATTACAAAATCACTGGCAGTTTTGCCACCTATACCAGAAAATAGATCAAAAAAAGAGCTGTACCAAAAGTGACTGAAATAATATTACCAAGTATAAATTGTCTTTAGAAAAAAGTATGCAGCAAAAAGAAAAACTGGCAAAGCGAAAAAACAAGGCCCATATAAAACTACGAAACAAAAAATAGTAAAAAAGACCATGAAACGAAAAAGGTCAATTTCCAGCAGTTCAAGTGATTCCAATGTTGTAATTGAAATAGATGACGACGATGATGATGAAAATGATGAAAGTTTATGTGCTTCGTGAGGTAAGCACTACTTTGACAAAAGTGGACCCGAAGTGAAGTGGCTACAATGTGTGCCATGCATGCGATGGCTACATGAGACCTGCACCATAAACCCTGACATGCGTGGTAATTACTTAAATTAATTTTATTGTTATCATGAGAAGAGGTATTCTTATTTATTATTTTGTATTTCTAAGTATATAATAACTTTATAATCTGATAAAAAGCTCAAGATATTGTATTCACTTTGATTAAATAAGATTTCCAAAAACTTCGTAAAGTAATATCGTTCCAATTTGAAATACGATCACGTTTAAAAAATAAATATAAATGATAATGATCCTAAACTGTGTATACTTTTTGTTAATTGTATGTTTTTAAGACATAATATAATTTAGGGTTCTCGTGGTCCAACTTAAGATACAGATTGCGTTAATTGGCCCCAAGGATAACCTTAAATAAATATCTATACTATTTTTTACTAGTTGTGATTATGCTGCAATATTAACCCACTGATATTGTGTAAGTAATGAATCAAGTTATACTGTGAGTCATGTTTCATTTTTATAGTTCAAAGGGATTCGGTGATATGTGCCCTCATATCAAAAGTGGTCCAATATAGATTAGTCTCCCTTACTAAATTTGGAAAAATGTTTTCGCAGGTAATGAGAAAAAATGTTTTCCATAAACTAGAAAGTCACTGCCACGCTGCACGCCAGTAGTAAAGAAAGGTGTATACCACAATAAAGACGTTGTTCAACATCTCGCACTCTAGAGGTTATTATTTTCTGTTGTATATCGTATAAGTCTATCACTCTTGATGTGAAATTGCCTAAATATATTTGTAATATAACAACAGATGGTCGATAGATTTACTTTTTCATATTTTGTAACCGTGTCATAGTTTTACTATTGTTATTCACACCTGACTTGAATAAATGTTATTTTTTCACAATATTTTCGCCAAATTCTAGGTTAATTTTATTTTAAATATTTTTTTTCAAACACAATTTTTATTAAACAAGAAATATCTTTAATAATAATCCAAGGGAAATTAAATATAATATTAAAGCAAGTTTTCACACAAAGTGGTCGGTCAATATACGATAAAAGAAATTTAATTAATATCATGTTTTTAAAATCTCTTCATGTATTAAAATGGAAATATGAACATCTGTCACATTTATACTTTGTAAAAGGTATATTTAACAATGTCTAAAGAACAAAGCCTATTACTTTGACCATGTCGACTTGATCTTGGGGCAGATACATAAGGGCTGACGTGGTTTTGGTCGTCTTCTGTACGTAAAACTTTTCGGTGTTGCATTTATTCGATACAAGTTTATTTTATTGCCTCCATTTGTTTGAAATGTTTAATATATTGTCAATATTTGTAATTTAATCACTTTGATAAGTTTAGTAGTAGGCCGTATATGTTTGATTATTCCGTGTTCTGTTGCCTACACGTATGTATAATGAAACATGGAAATATGCCTGTCAGTTAAAGATATTTATAAAAAAAATAATTTAGGGGAATATCACAAAAGCAAAAAAAACAATTGTAGACTATACAACACAAAAGTATTGTTTTAACATGTTTGATATTTATTTTCTCATCCTTTATTTTCTAAGACTATATCCGTCTCTGTTTACTTATACTTTTTAAGAATGCGTTTTATTCATCATATCTCAGTATATAACCGTACATGTCATACATAACCGTATCTAAACCATGTTCCTGTTTTAAATTGTAAAAATAAATTAAGTACGAGTACAACTCGTACCAAGGGGAATTTCGTGCATGTTTAGGCATAAATTATTAGAGTAAAAGAAATAATATACATACATGAATATTATTTCTTTTACTCTATTCTTATACTGCTTGCTTTGTGAAGTATTTAATTAAGTAGAAATATATGAAATACCTAAAATCTATAAGATTTGTGTAAATTTATTTAATCTTCATGTAAATATTCACTAACAATCCTTTTTTTTTCTTATTTTGACTAGCACTTTTGGAGGAACGGGAGGGCGGATACAAATATATTATCCAATGGTAATTTTTTACAATACCTATAGAATTACATAACATAAAATTCAGAAATTAATTTATATCCTACATGACCTATGACATAAAAATATTTTATTTATCATTTATAAAATATGTGCAATAATATCTTTGAGTAATAACTACTGAAATATATGTAAGTTAATATATTTTATTATTTTCAGCAATATCTCGAGAGCTATTTTATAAATAAATTTGAAAAAATGACTGTTAATATACTTATAACTGTTTTTTTAATGAGACAATACATTAAATATTCCTGTTCGTCATAATTGCCTCCTCTAAAATATTATCAAAAACATTTCTGGATATTTTATTATCTATCAAAGAAGTACGCAAGTAAATATTGCTATCGCTTTTCGAAATTTCAATTGTTTACACGAACGGTTCCTGAAAGGAAAACAAGCATACGACCGGACAAGTGAATAGCATGAATGATTATTCTATAATAGTTCTATTTCATTGAGCTATTTCTCATTAAGCTTATCGCAAAGTTCTATCACGCATGATGCGAAACAAGGTTATAAGATCGTTTTTATTATACACGTATTACCACATAAACCACGTTCTGAATTTCGATCAGTAAACCCATAACAATTTAATATTTACGTTGATTATAAATTGGATACTCCACCGCAATATAGTAATGAATACGTGTATTGATTAAATCAAGGACGGGTTAGTTCACCAACTGAATTGTTTGTTACCTTTCATACTAAAGCATAATTTTCATGTATGTATGTTTATAAACTGACATGTTATTATTCAGAACAAAGGGAAACCTTTATTAATTAGTCAAAAGCTGCGCGACGGTGGCGATCGTGTGTTTTATGACGAATTTTGCAATACAAACAAATTGTTCCCCGTGAGAGACAAATCGATCTGATAGTGTTTAATATTTGTTATGTCTAAATGCACGCAAACATTTCATTTTAATTTTAAATACATCATGTTAATTATATAACAAAATTATTCAGTGGCATTATTTGTCCAGTAGCCGGTGAAAATCAAAATCTAAAAGCGGTGTGAGCACAAAAGTTTTTTTTTAATAAAAGCCTGATTTTGTTGAAGTCGCATCACATTTGCTAATATCTTATTTTTAGGACAAACAAACAAAAACTTGTTTTTATTTCCTCTTTTAAAGTTTTAAAAATTAGTCATGAGATAAAACAAGGTTAGGCCAGGCATAGTGGCACAATATACCAGGATAAACAAAAACAAAACTTGGTATTCCACTTATCAATAATCTAAAGTTACTTCCAAGAATCATTTTCATTAAGTGTTAAGTTTGAGAATGGAATTTTTCCCGTTGTAGGTTGTTACTCGCCGTTAACTATATCTGCCTATGTAAGTAGACCCATTCAATTATTTTCTACTCTGTTTTTGTTAATTCTTTCTATTTTGTATGAATAGGAATATCAGGAATGTTTTAATACTTTCATTAGTAAAGTATTAGGTGGGAAGTTAATGCTTAATTTAACTAACGCCAGTTAGGTTGCAGTAAACGTGTAACTGATATTTACATATCTAATAATTAAATATGTTATGTAAAACTGTAAAACATAGGTTTACATAATTTACTAAAATGTGAATTAATACTATATCAAAGAGGAGATAAACATAGAGTATTACGTATTTCGATTTAATTGCATTCATCAAAAATTCCAATATGGATATTAGTACGTTTGGTGAAGTCAATTTGAGTAAATCAAGAAATGAAATAGCTAATTAGCACTGCATTGATGCAAAATTGATGTTTCTTTGTAACGAAAATATATAAAGAAACTAAAATGAATAATCGCTCACAATGCAATTTTGCAAATATTTTTACTGCTTCGTTTTCATTATTTCGATTTCGCCATTATATTTTTAATCATTCTTATGTTTATGATCAGGGAAAATTTAAATATAAGCTGGAGAGTCTGATAAAATATTCATGAATCAAGAGAAAATTAAATAGAAATTTCTTTGAATAAAAAAATTTTAAAATCCACTTTACCCGAGTTGAAATGGTACTGCCGATTGTTTTCTCATATGCAAAGATTTTGTGAGGTGTTTTATCTTTATTTTATGTTTTTAAACTATTTTTGTATATAAACCACAAATATTTCTCAGGTTTTTGGAGGAAAAATACATGTTTGTAATATTAATGACAATAAAATTAGGATCAGCGCGGAGAAATAAGATTTACTCTGAGAGACTAAAGATTAAACAAGATCGCTGGATAAAGTCCGAAACACAATTTAAATAAAGAGAAATTCGGATTTTATCTTTATAAATCTGGATAATGTAAATGAAAATATCATATTGAATTTATAGTGGGAAATTCCTTTTTTGTAGTCGTAAATAAATTCATTTAATAGTTCTGTGTTTTTATGTTTTTTCTAAGTATTTGTTCCTCCATAATCGAGAGCCAAACGAGTTTCAGGTAAAATGTGAAACATATTTTCGTTTGTCACCGAACACCTAATGGTCGTTTGGTTTGAATCAAATCGAACAACCAGTTTCTCGACGCTATTCACCCAAACAACAATTTAAAATATTTGTGGATACCTCACAAGAGAACAGTATCCATAAGATATGCAGCTTTAAAATAAAATTAAGGCCTTTATTTATTACGATTTTAAATTTTATTTTAAAAATTAAATTTTTTTTTTGTAAATTATATGGGCTAATAAGATGCATTACTATGTCAATTTCATTTTTTTCTTTTTCATTGCTTCTACGCTGCATAATTTCTGAGAAAATTGGTTAAGAATATAGAAAACACAAATATATTGCCTACTATATGCTCATAGGCGTAAAAACATTGTAAATATATAAACAATTCGAACTATAGCCCATGGGTTGTTAAAAACCTATATTTTTCTTAGTTTTGGTTTCAGCAGTTAGAGAATTTGAATGCATTATTTTCACTATATTTTTTTCGCATTGTTTAGAATATTTCTGAAAATATGATATTTAAAATTATTAAAAATAATTACCCTTATAACTAGCCGTTTCAAACGGTACCGCAAACTGTGTATGGAATTTACAATATATTCCAGTCCATATTCCCCTTTCCCAAAAATTTCGAATTTAATATTTTTGGGTGTAAGCTATGAAATTATGTGTGCGTAATGTTTTACTAGCAAGCCAAATTTCAAGTTTTGCACCTACTGGTTCCCCCAAAAAACACGGTTGTAACTCTCTGCCGAGGTCGCATGCAGGCACGCACGCACACATGCACGCACACTCAAAATATTAATTTCTGAATAGAACTTATAACAGAGTGTATACCTGCCATTCGAATTATTTAGAACTTGAGTGATGTATCTTAGATATTAATTCAAAAATCTTGTTCCTGTACATCTACATTTCGATGTCTAATTTTCTTAATTCAAATTACATTTTCTCCTTTTTCCGGTTTCCATAACCGAAGGTTCCGGCAGAAAACCTGTTGTAGTGCCAATTTTGCCTGTCCATTCGTTGAACGGTCTGTCCACCATTCTCTTCTCTAGTATTTAATGTCTAAGCCTAAACAGAATAGGAGAAATAGATACAAATAAAATTTACACATACGTAATAAACATAGTTCTTTGATAAAAAATTACAAAATGAAAAGTAGACGTAAAAAAACCATAAGGTACGTGAAAAAACATTAACAAAACTTTTTAAATATAGCATAAAACTGTTTTTTTTTCATTTACAACCATGATTTGATAGACAAGAAACTTGGTATTTTTTATTATTTTTGTTACCATGTCCACATCAAACTTCAGTTTCAATTATAATGAGTAATTAAAGAATTATTGTCAACAAAAAGTAAATGTATTATACTCTAAGTGTAAAATAGTTATCAGCAATATTTCAAAACATTCTTGTGAAATTCATGATAGTTTTAGGTCGGCGAATGTATGACTTAGTTTTAGACAAACCCATGGCCTGGGTTTACTTTAGGAAAACCTATGCATTCTTACAAAATGCATCTTCTTTTTATGAACAAACTTTCTTGATTTATGCTGCCGAATTGTGAAATACCAGTGGCAGAAGTGCACTACCAATTCACACTTTTAAAAATCGACTAAAAATTTCATACATTTCTACTTCGAACTGATTGTTTCCTTTCCGTTCACACCTTTTGCCTTTTTTCCTCTTTACACATAAAATTTAGACAATGTTGTGTTGTAATATATATATATATATATATATATATATATATATATATTTATATGTGTGTGTGTGTGTGTGTGTGTATATATATATAATGAATATTACCCCGACTTAAAATTAATAATAAATACACTTCTTATGCAGTTAATATTTTAGAGAGAAAAGTTATAAGCGAAACATTTATCTTAAATGATTTATTTTTTGTACACATTTTTATGCCTAAATATAATTTAAGAAGTTTGAAAATAAAGAGGAAAACTTACATAACATTAACGGAATTTATTACGCTAAAGTATCTTCGAGCGGGGGCGGAAACTAAAGCTTTTGAAGTTCACATTCATCTATTTGAACTATACAGATTGTTATTATTCATTATAGAATATTTTACCAAAAATTTTTAGCTGAAAAATATTTTTTATTATAAATTTCAGCATCGGCTCACGATTTATATTAAATTTATTCTTGTATTTTGGAATGACATTTTGACCTTCTCGAACTGATAAGGATCATTTAAAGAAAAGAACGGACTAGAACGAAAAAATTACAAAATTACTTAAATCAATTGCAAAATAAGTTTATATTTTAAACTTTATATTTATTATACCTGTGAAAAATAAACTAGGCAATGTATTTACAGTTATGTACGTTAAGAAATAATATTAATAATTTAAATGGTTTTGTAGAAATACTATATACGTTTAAATGCTTACGAACCCTAACTCTGTGAGTTATATCTGCGCTTAATAAATTTATTAATATTTCGAATAAAAATTCGATATAAAATGTTAGTAAATTCACTCAAATTAATAAATTCTCTCAAAACCACTGTTATTTGAATTTATTTTCAAATTTTAACATTTTTAAATAGTGAAATCCACCATTCGTAACGGATATATTATTGATATGGAGACTAAAAAATGAACTGATCAAAAAAGGAATTCACGATCATACGGTTGCACTATCACATATTCTCTTTAAATTATGTAATTGACATAGGCATTGGTTAAGTAAACATAAAGATAACCCAAAAAAATTAACTTTAAAAGAAAAAAAATATTTTGGCGGTAACACTGTGTGCTTAGGGCGGGGCGCTAGTAGAAGGAAAGCGGTGGAGGGGGGGAAGTATTTTGGTTCAGGAGGACGCGAAGAGATTTGTGTTTATGCGCTTTCTGGGTTACTCTATATTCTAAGATCAAGTGTATTTCGGAAATTGACAAAAATTAATTTATCCACTAAGTACATATCTGCGCACGTTAGGGTTTACACCGGAAGAAAGAGCTTTCTCTCCTTACTCTCCACATTGAACTTATATAGAATTAGTCCAAATTTAACTCTCATGTTTATTCTTATCAAGGATAATCTTGAGATGAAACATTCTCATTGGAGAAACACCCCACCGAAAAAGAGACGTGCACAGATCAGTGAAAAAGTAGTAGTATTTAATTATGTGGTTAGATATAGAACGAGCGAACATCCTTTGTAGACAATATTTGTTTATGCTCTACCCTAAGTAGCTAAAATTGTGAATCTGATAGCAAAACAAAGACTTATATGAATTTTAGTCAATATGCAGCTGTAAAAAAACATAAGAATATGTTAGATACGAATCATTGAATTGGTGAATTTTGATGAAAACAAATACATTAATTTAAAAAAATCTTAGATTGATGTGTACAATTCTTGTTTGTTAAATATTTGCTAATATAGAACACTTTTCGACAATTGTGTGTTGATAATATCGAGTTGGGTAATTAAAGAACTTATTAAAATACAGATTGAAATGTAGGTGATGTTTAGAGAGCATTATTTATTAAATCGACAAATGCTGCTAATACAGATTTTGTTAAAAATTATATTTACATTTATAAATGAGATAAAAATGAAGTTTTATCTTAGCTGATCAGTTATATGGTTTCTTTAAGAAAAAAATACTAATTTCGCGCGTTAAGTTTTTAATAAGCAATGATTATTTTTTGCAAGATATAATAATTAACGTAATAGAGAAATAAAAATAGTAACTAAAAGTAATTTAATGTCCTTAAAAATTATTTAACACAATAGAATATATTTGAAGTTAGAATAGTTAATATGTAATAATAAAAAAGCAAACGTAAACATTTATTCAAAAATAAGATTAACAAACAACAACCATTAATGGATTTTTATTCCGCAAATTAGCATGTTAAATGGACTAACTATGTTATATTTATGATTCAGCTAGGAAATTATCATCCTCTTAGTGAGTAACAAAAATAGACAATAAATAAATTCAGTCACATGTTTGTGCAGATACTTGATTGTTTTACTCGTAGCTTTCATACTGACTAAAGTGCATTAATATTCAAGCGTATTTGTAAACATGTAAGCCTGTCGTTGACATATTGCTATTCATAATAAACCTGTGGTTTAATAATTAACTAGTACATGCTAGCCAAATAGGTCACCGTATTTACATTTTCAAATCTATCGTGCAATGATTAATTTTCACGTAGAAGTTTAATTTCCATTCAGGGATTAAATACGTACTCTAAATTGGCAAAATTATTAGATGGTGGAAGTATCAAAACCAAAATATTATAATTCTTTTTACAGTAGAATTAGTAAGAAAAATACAGCTTCTTACTAAACATAATTAAGAATTGTAAGTTCTAAATTATATTTTTAATAAAATATTATAATGAGGAATAGCACACGCGTGATAAGCAGTTATCAGAAACTGTACTTGTGAATTTATTTTTATTTTGCACAAAAAAATAGTGTAAAATACTAAAAATAAAAAGTATAGAGAAACATCTATATCTACATATCAAAATCGGTATTTCCATGAAATTAATTTAATCGTATTTCAAAGCTATTTTTAAAAATCAAACATTTTCAATTTATGCAGTGGGATGTAAGCTTGGTAACATAAGAAAACAATGAATCCGATGTCAATCAGAGTAATGGTGAAGTTTAATTCGTGCTTGTTATATATAACTAAAATATACACCACATTATAGAGTGTTATGTTTTATATATTTAGGCTCCATTGATGATTTCAAAATTTGTTGTAGTAAGTTTAAACTTTTAACCTTTTTATTTTCACCGATATACCATTTAACATTCTCCTTAACTTACTTGCGTGGATGCAAAATAGCACAATGTCCTGTAACGTTACTCTGCGAGCAACGTAATCCTTTCACAGTACTATTATTAGCATCAATAAATCCACACTTCGATGCTTAATTTCCATATACTTCAAACCTTTTAGTGATCATGTATGATAACCTAAGTCTTAATAGTCACGTATGATCGAGTGAAATACTAACCCATATCTAGATATATGGAGCATGATGGTAGTAAAAATTTTGCGTTATGATAATTTTGACCATGTTCACTACAGTTGTAAAGTTTTTTCCCAATAACAAGTATAAGCTGCACAATATTTGATCCGACTATAGAAGTTAGTACTTCCATTCTCAGAATCAGAAATGATACGAATTAAATATTATCCATTGCTTGAGACGTGAATGATCCTATGGGGACACAGCTAACCATCACTATGGTTTTAAAGTTCGGTTCCATGTTTGATAAAACGCTTCATACTAGATACGTGTTTTTTAATCTACACATCTATTATCGTAGTAACCAAATTCATTTTTCATAGACAAAATTCCTAAGATAATGTCATAAATTATCCAATTATTGGCAATTCAAAATCGGTTTTTCAAAACTAAAGAGATACTTTTAAAATCAATCGATACAATCGAAGGTACTAAAATAATAACCTTAAACGCGTCAGCATACTGTTTATTTACTTTATAATTCTGTATAATAACTACTGTTTTTTAGTACTACATGTACTCATCAATTTAAATGTGGTGTTATTATTCTGCTGATGTGGTCTTCGATGTTTTGATATTCCGCAAGAATTTTCGCAGATCTTTAAGCAAATCAACGCGACTTGATAGTCCAATATTTTTGAAAGCTCAAGCCAGTTTTTTCCATACTTCTTTTAAAATTGGAACTTTTTGTAAATAAAGCTATGTGTGAAATTAACAAACTAATTTTTGTTCTCGGCTTCAAACCATCTTTCAAATAAGTTGTTTCATTACTTTCAACACAGTTCAACTATTATTTATGTTTAAGGTCAGTTTTTAATGCGAACTTCAACATGGAATAATTATTACGGTAAATTAATCTTCTATTATATTAGTGAATTAATTGAAGAAATTTTTACCTTGTTTCGTTCTTGGTAGTTTGATAATTTGGACGTTTGTAAGTTAAATCGTTTTTTGACTACTTTCTTGGTTTGTTGAACTGTTTGGAAACTTAGGCTACTGGGCACATAGCCTGTTGAATTGGCTGAATCGTATGGACAATTGTTGAGGTATTCCTTGATGAAAAATCCCAGAAAATGGCTAGTACAGTTTTGACGATATCGAGTAGAACAAGTAAAAGAGAAAGCCTTGTTTATATGTCCTCCACCATAAAGTACACGCGTTACACGAACAGAATATGGGGACATTATTTTAGATTAAATATTTTAATTTTAAGTTCATAGTTTAGTTATAAGTAATGGTAACTTTAAAGAAATTGATATATAACAAATTTTTTTATATATGAATTTGTCTGGAATTATTAGATTTTATGGGTTTGATATTGTATTTCTAACTAATTCTTATATTCCATAGGGACATTTTTATATTTTATTGAATAATGTCACTTTTAATGGTATTGACGATAAATCTGTTATATATACATACATACACACACACATATATATATATATATATATATATATATATATATATATATATATATATAAATACAACTAAAAAAAAAATTATTTTGTAAGTGACTTCGCAATTAGTTATATTTTTATTAATGAGAGTTAACTTAATCCTAATCACTGAATTGTAAAAAAGAAATTCTACTTAACATTTTACCTTCTTAGTCTAGAAGGAAAATAGTTTTTTCAGAAAATTTTCTTGAATTCTTATTATAATCTAAGTTTACAATAAAATACAATGCTTTGTACAAATATTGACTATATTATGTCTATTCATATGGTGCAATAATAGTTTTTGACCTTTAATTACACTTTTGACCTTTAATTGCACTTTTGTTTCTAGAAAGCCAGAAATTAAATATGTTTTAAATACTCATTGTATTATTCCGACACACACACATATATATATATATATATATATATATATATATATATATATATATATACACACATATATATATATTTACGTATATATATATATATATATATATATATATATATATATATACACAAATAAGTTAATATTTCAATATATGTTTCGTGTTGTCATCTGATTCTTTCATTAGTTTAATAACGAGTATAAAGTAATCCGAAAAAGATATACTTGTGTAGTGTCCTAGAAACGAATTAAGTCTACATATTTAGTAGTATCATTGGTATTCAAATAAAACTTGAATTAAAAGTATATACAGCAGGTAAAATTTTATTTGATTAACAAAATTTTAATTAAAAATTACATGTTTTACTATACTTTTATAAAATTGTATGGTTAAAATATTAGAAACAAAAATTAATAAATTTTATTGAAAATTTCTTACAAGTCAATGAATTAAAACTTCCACGATTCATACATAACTTCAATTGTTCATGTTTAAGTGCCACGTGGTGTAACATAAAAGTATACACACATTCAGTAAAATAAGAGTGTATTATAGATTTTGCTTGAGTATGGAGTTTTCATCGGTTTTGCATTGAGTTTAAAATTCGACTCTTTAGAATATTTTTATTTTTCGTTTTCCAAATTTGTCTCTAAATAAGGATAATTTGCCAGTTTTTTTTTACGTTTGCATAAATTTTTTTTATTACAGTTCTTCTGTTGAGATATGCAGTTTAAACATCTGCAATTACTGATGAAATATATACACTAAACACCGCAAGTGAATATAATGTGAATTTTGGTGGAATAACTTTTGTTCTTAAAATGATCAGTTTAATAACCACCAAATAATAAGGGCTTTTATTTAATTCCAATATAAAAAGAAATTCGTGAAAGTTTTTGGAATGAACCATACTTGTATAATTTTGGTTTAGTTGTAAAATTACTCTCCTACAGATAATGCTATTGTTACAATACTCTACATATTACTGAGATTCTATATTGCAATAGCCATTTTCATACAAAGACACTGAATTGGTTTCATATTATTAATAAAATAGAATTTAGTCAACATTAAGGAATGGTTTCAATTTTCCTTTAAAAATGATGATGAGCAGTTATTTTATTTTCTTCCGAAACCATGTCCATAACTACTTACGTTTTTCATTTTTACTAGCACACTTTTGTTATAACAGATCAGCCTCTCCCATTTCTAAGTTTCTTTCATTATTTTATAATAAATCTTGAAATGTAATAAGTACGAGTAGAACTCGTACTGTTGAGGGTTTCGTGTATACTTAGGTGCATGTAAACATTAATAAGCATATAGCATTTCTGTTCACCTATTTATTAACTTAATATTATTTTCCAAAATATAAACCTGTTTCCTGATAAGTCCAATTTTCTGTGACGTAAAAATTACCTTTTTAACCTTTTCAAATGTAAAATGAAAGCTATGACATTTTTATTGCAATATTTGTCATTAAACTTCCTGAAAATTTTCATTGATCCTATTTTCTTTTTAATTTCGACTAGCGGTTTCGAAGAAAAATTCGGATGGGGCGTGGACATATTTTTTTGAAGACATTTTTTATATGAAATTACGTATAATTCAGAAAATACACTCGCCATAAGACACATGAGATAAAAATATTTTATTTTCTTTGTAAAACGATAAATATTTTCGAATGTTAACGTAATTGACACTTTTCCAACTTCAAGATCATACACGAATGGTGTCTGAAAAAACGACTGTGACAATAAGCCTGCTGGTCGGAAATGTGGTTTATTTTAAAATAATGCCGTCTTATCATCACCAAATTCTATTCGCATGTGTGAATACGCAATATTTAACAATATTTAACAAATAATTTTTTTGAAATGATATCTCACTAAGCTAAGTTTATTATACATTTAGTATCATATAAACAACGTTCCGGACTTCGATCAGCAAATTCATAACAATGCAATATTTACGAGTACTTATAAATGGGGAAATCTGTCGCAATATAGCAATGAACATATACTCAACTCTATAGCAAATAACACGAATATTGATTAAATCAAGCACGGCTTGTTTCGCCAACCCATTTGTCAGGTTTCGTACTAAAGCCCATTAATTTTCGTGTGTGTATATTTGTAAACAAGTTTACTGCTGACATGTTATTATTCAGAATAAACCTGCAAAGGTAACCTTTATTAAATAGTAGGCAACTTTGGGACGGCGGCGTTCGTGTGTTTCATGATTAATTTTGCAGTACAAACAAATTGTACCCGGTGAACAACAAAACGAGCAACAGGTAATTAAAGTTTGTTTTGTGTGCACATAGTTAGGAAATTTGATTTCATTTAATTAAACAAAATGATTCAGAAATACGTGTTAAGTAGTAAATTGAAATCTTAATATGAAAACAGAATAAGTGTGAAAGTTTTTGAAGGTAAAAAGTTACAAAACAATTGCTTAATTATGAAAGGTACCAGGTACTAGGACATAGGTTTTGTCTTTTTCAGTCTCAAGTCACTTTAAGGTTAAAAGATGTTGTTGAAGGGTTGTTGCTTGATTTTATCCATATGTGTATATATATATATATATATATATATATATATATATATATATATATATATATATATATACACACACACACATATTTATATGTATGTATGCATGTGTGTTTCTTACGTCTTGTCTGATTATGGTACTAAGGAAAATGTTGATGATTATTAATTAGTTACTTGTGTAGAAGTTTAATTACTTGTGTTTGAACTTTGAACGTAACTTGTGTTGAAGTTTAGTTATTTATGTTTAAGTTAGGTGAAATGTGTATCTGATATTCAAATATTTCATCTAAAAATGTAAAATATACTTTTACAATATATTTCAATTTGGTGTGGTGCCGTGTCAAAGAGCAGATAAATCTTGTTGTAAAACTTTTTGTATTTTTAATAAAATTCATCCATATCTCCTTAAAGAGAATATTCAATATGTATTTATGCAATACCATTTAAACAAGAAGGACGATTAATAGATTTTGTCAAATTACCTTTTACCTTGAGTAAGACCAACATAATTAAAGTGTCCATTGCAAAGTTTTTACATTATGCTAACTTTCAAATTAAAATTTTGAGCTTTGAAAATAAAGTTAAAAACATGCTAACATAAAATGCAATATTTTTATCATACGTGGAAGTTTCCTCATAAGAGCTGTAAAAGCTTTTAAAGCTCACTTTACCTGAGTTGGAATGATAAAACCGGTTGTTTTCTCATACATAAAGTTTTTGTGAGGCGTTTTGCCTTTATTTTATACGGTTAATTTTATATTCAAATCAAAAATATTTGTCATGTTTTTGGATGAAATTTATAGTCAAATATTAATAACGTTTACATAACTTACAGGTAAAACAAGTAACGTTTACATAACTTACAGGTAAAGCAGTGTTAGACAACCTTACATAGGTAAAATTCGATACACGACTGAACTGATTAGTCATCCGGACTCTGTATAAAACTAAATTTATACAATGCTGACTGGATCATGTTAAATGGGTCGTGGTAGTTAAATTCGGAAAATAAATTAATTTTTATGAATTATGTACTCGTATGTGACGACTTGTATTCTCTTTAAAGAATCATTATTCTTTTTAGAAAACCTTTATTTAAAGAAGTAATAGGCAATATTTGTAAGAGGTCGTCTTACTTCTATAAAGTTATGAGATATTTGCTTGCATATATGAAGAAATAAGAAAAAAATATTTTATGTAAATTACTTAAATACCGTTAATATGATTTTAAGTTTTTCAACCTTATGGGTTAAAAAGCTAGAAGTGAAGAGGAGGGGAAGAACACTGAAAATTGTTTCGGAGGCTGAAAACTCGAGAGAGGAATGTGTTCCAAAAATATTCTACACGCTGTGTCTACGAGTCTACGAGGTTACATAATTCAAACAAGTGTACCTGTTTGTAAAAACTTATCTTAATTTTCTGCTGACAGGTGAATACGGAGACAAGGCAAAATTATAATGGTTCATTTTTTGCCATTTGGCTGCAAAATTCAAAATAGAAACATTTCAGTACATTAATTTTTGTATGCACATATTGAAGTTTATTTGATTTGTTTTGGAAGAGATACGTCATTTTTAGTTCAAAATTCTATACGAGGCGATTCCGCAATTTTTCACATTATTGCGAATGCTTATTAAAACAAATGCTTATTTTATTGTTGCATTACATTAAAGCGAATGCTTATTTTACTATTGTAAAAATTTTGAAGATGTTTTTTCAAATGTGGTTGAAATTTTGGTTGAAGTATTCATGACTAGAAGATTAAAGTACATAATTAAATTAATGAGCCTAAGCAGGAGTCAAGCTTGAGACACAAAAAAGGTACAAGGAGAAATTTCAGGCAACTTTATCGGCCAGAAAACTCGTGAAGATTTTTTTCATGCCAAAAATTCTTATCCTTGGGCACGGAGACTTATTTCTATAAAGAAATATTAGTAATCTTGTCTTTACAAGTATCACAATGAAGGTTCACAAGATAAAATTAGACGAAAATTAAGTAAACATGTGATGTTTTAATATTATTAACGAAAGATTCACATATAATAATTAAATTGCGTAGCCTGCCTTCCGTAAAATTTATTTTCAAAAATTAAATCCCACAGCTCATGATCTGGATTCAACCCACCCCTAATTTTACATCATTCAGAAAATAAAACAAAAGTTTTGGAAAACGCAGTAGGCAGTAGTTAAGAAGTACTTGATTGCTTTATATTTGGAGGAAGAAGATAATTTTTTGAGTATTTAATTTTTGACCGACTTCAGAATAACTAGGTGGTTCTGTATTCCGTACATTTTTTTTCATTAATTTTTGTGCCTACTAATAAGTTTTTCTAATGAAATCTTAGTCATTAGAAAAACCTATTTTGAAAAGTCTTTTTTTTTAATGTAGCACATATGTTCGAGGTTTTTTGTACATATTTAAGATTATAAACCGATTAAAAACTTCATAAATATCCTGTGGAACCCCTCAAGGGATAAGAGTACGTCTCACGTAAAATGACAACTTATCTCGTATAATAAGTATTTGTATCAATAAAATCTGATCCGATCGTTAATTTTCATGGTGATTAAAGCACATTTATTATTCAGGTTTTTTTTTGGGAGCAAGCTTTGCTCTGATATGTTACTCGTATTTATTTAGCTTGCGAATATGATGACCTACCGTAATTAATTGATTGCTAAATCTGGGCTAAAGTGATACCTATTTTTTAATGTTGAATTAATAACTACTCTCACTTTCGCGACTGTACGGTTAGGGAGATAATAACAAGTGCTTTTATTTTAATTTGAATACATTCATACAGAACTTGCACATGCGTTTTCCAGAATCAAATAATTTTTCATGAAAATTAAAGGATATGACCACTGTTGATTAATTAAACATGTATTTGGACGATAAGGATGATTTTGTAATAAAAAAATATAAGAAAATATCCACTTTTAATATTTAAATGAATTTGAAGTTAATTTACACTAGTTAATAATTTAAAATAATTGATAATTCAGTACCTCTTGTGCATCAATAAATTTAGCGACTTTGGATACAGTCGTGTATAGTATCGATTAATATATTAGTATGCGAAATTGACATGCATTTTGGGTCAATAAATTTAAACATATTCCTTTATTGCAAATAACTGACATTGTTATTAAACTGGTTAAAAATAAACCTATCCCTTTTTCCAACGACATCTGGAATTTTATGGAAATTGTTTGAACAGGCCTGGTGAGATATATATATAGAGCACGACGCAAAGAACAAAAATATGTGGAAACACCAAGAGGACTTGGAGTACTGTTATTTTATGGATTCCATTTAAGACGATAAGCGAGAGAAGCGACTTGTAATATATACGACGACGAATGAAATATATTCTTGTCTAGCCTAACCAAGCTTTGGTGGCAAAGTTGCGACAAAAGAAATCTTGATTTCAGCAATAATCCTCATCCCTGAATCAATTAAATTAAAAAACATTGAAATAAATAATAGATTAATTTGGCGTTATATGATAGAGCTATAATGCAAGAGAAGAATATTTTCATGCTTTGAGGAAGTAGGGAAAATATTCATTTTGGCTTTCACATAAGGTAACACCGATGAATGGAGATGACCGGTTTATTAGTTGTCTACCTTATGCTCTTTCATTATTTACTTGTGTTGGTGAAAATATTATTGATTACCTACATAATTCAATTTCATTATACATTTGAGTTGGTGAAAAATATAATTATAACCATTCATTGTTTAATTCAGTTGATGAAAGAATGGCCTCTTTAAATGTATAAACCAACGTGTAATTTAGAATTTTACGGAGATCTGAATTATAGTCATATTTTAAGAGCAGTAAAAACATGTATTTGTTTATGTGTTTTTTTTAAGTACCACTGTAACATATATAGGAGTTATTTTTTTACATGTGTAATCAATAAATATGAAAAAAAAATTTAATTAATATTTTAAATCACAATGTAAACATAAAAATAATAAAAAAATTTAGTTAATGGAAAATTATAAACAACTCGCTTTAATCAAAATATGATATGAATTTTAATTTATAACAGTTTATAAGGCGGTGGAGAAACCCTATTCCTGAAAAAAACATTTGATTTATATCCATATTATAACCTAAGTAATGAAATGTATCTATTTTTCGTAGTATATTTGATAGACACGTCTGTTGCTTTTAATACTTCACTATGTGTATGGATTTTGACTACGAATAACAACAATTTTTTACTCATAAATTCTTTATCCCGCAGAAGCAAAAAGGAACGTAAAATTTATGATTGATTTTTTTACGTACGTATAATAGAAACAAAACCTTATAAGAAAATTTTGCAAGGTTTTATAAACATTATATTGACACCCATTTCGCTTATTATCAGCTACGGATTTGATTCCATTTATATCATTTCTCGTTTTTTGGGATATATTTCTTCAACACCTTTTTAATTGGTTTCACTTCTTTTAAATTGTTGAAAAATCTTTTAAACTATAGAATGTTGTTCACTTATTCACGGTATATATCTTTCCTTGGTTCGTTCTATTTAAATTTCACTCACATTTTATTAATTTAGGTGACTATTTTAATTGAACTGATGCATATGAATTTATAGAATTTAGAAAGAGAGCGGACGTTTCGCTGTAGCTCATCTGCTAAATATGCTTTAATGGTTGATATAACAGCAAAATATAGATGACAATATTGTCCTGAATTTTAAATTAGTCACAGTTTTAAAGAAATTATGGAAGTGACGATCTTATATTATGCCAATCGAAAAAAATTATTTTTGGTATAAAAATTCTTTAGACGCCACTTGACAGTAACTCAGATTTTTTTCGAATGGAAATAATTTCCAGTATCAAGTTTATAGTTTGCTTACAAAGTTTCCTGTATTTTAAAGCATCAACTGAGTATGGAATTTTGACAGTATATGTATTATACATACATATTTACTTGAATTTATTTATAGTCTATTTTTATATAGTTTAATACAAATAATTATTTAGTTTGAAAGTTTATACTAGCGAGATGATCTCTTATAAAACTGGCGATAATTTGATGAGATTCGAAATAAAAAATGAAATTTAATGGATGGTTGTAAACCAACTTTGATTCAAGATATTGGCTACTGGCAGTAAAAAAGCCAAATAACTACACCATCGGCAAGGATAGAAACTGATAATAGGTTCTGAAGATGAACAATGAATCTTCTTAAAGGACGGCAGTAAATCAACCGTGATTTAAGATATTTGTTATTGGTAGTTGTTACTTTGCAAAATAACTGCACCATCGAACAAGTAATACCTATTACAACCGTCAAAGGAGTTTTGCTTCAACCGCGCGTAAAAGGTACTTGCACCAATTTCTTTTTTCTTCTAAGTTTTATTTTATGTATGTTTCCTTCACGTTTATTTAGCCAACGGCTGTAGGAATCACATAATGCATAACGAATATGTGACTGTGTAACCTCATGATCAAGAATTCCTTTTTGGTCAGTTATTTTTTTAGTCTATAATCTATCCGTCACGAATTACGGATTTCACTATATAAAAGTATTAAAATTGAAAACAAAATTCAAATGACAGCGATTTTGAGCAAGTGCCTACTATATTTTAAATATAAATCATGATATATGTTCAAATGTTAATTGAAAGATATAAAGTTACTGGCCTATTGTTAAAATTTTGATTCGATAGGAAATGTTAATAAATTTATTAAGCGCAAGTATAATTCACACAGCTATAGTCGTATGCGTTTAAGCGTACATAGTATTTCACCAAAACTATTTAAATTTAATAATTTATTTCTCAACCTACATAAATATAAATATAGTTTAGTTTCTCAACCTACCTAAAAATAAGTATAGCCTAGTTCAGTTTCACTGACATAATAAATATTAATTTTAAAATGCAAACTTATTTTGCAATTGATTTAATAATTTTGTTATTTTTACTTCCTAGTCCGTCCTTTTCTAGTCGAGAAAGTCAAAATTCAAAATACAAGAACATATTTGATGTAGATCACCAGCCAATGTTGAAATTTATGGTATAAAATACATTATAGCGAAAAATTTCTGATAAAATATTAAATAGTGAATAAACACCTCTACACTTTTTCAAATACGTGATTATGAACTCAAAAGCTTTAGTTTACGCCCGGGCTCTAGGATACTTCAGTTTAATAAATTCCGTTGTCTTTATGTATATTTTCCTATTTCCTTTCAAACTTCCTAAATTATGTTTATGTAAAAAATGTGTACGAAAAATAAATAATATTATTTTAAGGAAAAGTAACAAAATTAGAAAGGCTTTGCCTGTAACTTTCTACTTTGGTATGTTAACTACTCATTACGTATATTTATTATTCTATTTTCAATCCGTGATAATGTTCATTCGACCAATACGTATAAACTTTTACGTATATATATATATATATATATATATATATATATATACATCGTCTAAATTTTGAACAAGGAAAAGGTTGTTTTAATCCATTCTCATTGTTTTCCTTCTTTTACTTTTGCCCCTTACAAGTAGGGAAAAAAGGCTAAAGGTGTGAATGGAAGAACAACAAAGAGAATGTATTAAAAATGCATACAATTTTCTGTCAATTTTTAAACATGTGTAGTGATACTGCATTCCTGACACTGCTATTTCATAATTTTGCAGCATAAATCAAGAAAGATTCATTGGTCAATACATTCACAGGCCTAAAAATATTACGAGTTTTACAAAAATTCTTTGAAATATTGCTCATACCTTTTTTTACTCTTATACATTTACTTGTGTTTAACATTAATGCTTGCATTACGTGATGCGATTATAACTGTAGTTTGTATGGACATGGTAACAAAATGGATAAAAAAATACTAAGTTTCTGGATCATCAAATCGTTACTTTTCAGTCAAAAAAAGCAATTTTGTGGTTAATTTAAGGTGTTTTTTTTAAAATATTTTTTCCCCACGCATGAAATGTTTTTCTTTCACTTGTGCTTTTCATTTCTAGTTTTTGGCCAGAAATATGTATAAATGTTGTCTTTAACTTTTTCATGTATTCTGTTTCGTTTAGACGTTAAAATACTGGAGAAAACGGACGAACGGTTAAAAGAATGAACAGGTGGAAGTGAAAAACAGGCGCACATGGTGCAAGCGTGCGTGCGTATGTAAGTGCATTGGAGCGCACGCCCGTGTGTGTGCCATAAAACATCTTATTGCGCTTCTGAAATTGAAAGCTATGATTATTTCAATATAGAAGATTTAAATTTCTACACCTAGATATTTTAAGCTTTTATATATTCTAATTAAATAGTCAGTATGTAAAATCTAATGTTAAAACACGATGGAAAAACATTCAATTAAAATTTTAAAAAGTCAACTCATGTATATCATATGGTTTAAATAACAATTGACACAATTTTTACGATTAACAAATGTATGCAATACACATCAAAATAATAGAGCACGTTCACTTAATTCGCTGTCATGACAATAAATGTATTTCAACATTTTTTCATGAGAACCGCAACATGTTTGCAAAGCTTGTAAAAAACTGTAGCTTTCCTGAAAGTTCTATTAAGTAAATAATATGGTTTTGATAGAAATAAGTTAAGAAAATAACTTCAACATGAAATATAAAACTTACAATACTCGTAAAACATATTGCGATAGGAGTGCTCATTTCTCAATTTTATATATAATTATACAGCGGGAGTGTACTCTAGAAAATTCATAAAATGTGCTTCTACTACCAAGTATCGAAATTCGTAAGATTAAATATTTTTATGAATAAGTTTCTCTTTGAAAGAATGAAGAGAAAAGGTTGGTTATACGTTTTGAATTATGAAAAAAAGATATTATGGTTCAGAATACGACAGCTTACTTAATAACAATAACTCATTCCATCTTGCTTAGACTTTTTTTGACTTCAAAATCCTGGTTCATTTTTGAATAAAAAGTTCAAAGAATGTATTCACAAATAAAAGAAACTTGTTGGTGATTCTAAAAAGTTCCAACAAATTAAGACAAAAAAATTTCTTTGCATTTATCTTCTGTTAATTTTATCAATCGCATTTATATAGTTGTGACAATTTTACTTAATGTTGAATGGTTTTTTTTTAAATTGAAAATTTCATATATATATAAAAATATAAAATTAAGTATGTATATTAACTAGCTTTTGCCTGCACCTTAACCACATGTCAAACTTAAACGCACACATCATTGAAAATAAATCAGCTATAAATTGGCTAAGATTTTTTAGAAGTTATTGCCAAGAGTTTACAATTGCTTGAAACTCAGTTTGATTCGATTGATTCAAATTTTATTATTTCTTGATGTATTGATAGAATAACTCTTTCATGAAAACCAGTGTTAGTCCCGTAGCATTTTAAGGTTCCATAAAATGTACTTGAAACTAAAAATATAATTTAAAAAAAAATTTACTAAAAGTTCTCAATCATTTTCCTTTCAAACCATGATAACATACAAGTATTGTTATTTGATTTTCTTCACTTATTTGCACGGATATATTTTTTCAAGGCTTATTTTGTGTAATAACATATAAATAAATAGCGGAATTTCTGTTTTAAGTATTATAAATTTCGTTCATTTGGTATAGAAAGAAAATATAAAAATCTGAATTAAAATACCCATAAAATACGATTAGAATTCGTACTACGGGTATTTATTACAAATTTAGGCACGTATAAATCTTTAATATTATGTGATTACCAAATTGTTTATAAATAATAATCATTCACAACGTAATTAAACTATTTATAATATTACCTTATCATAAAATGATATTTAATTAATATGAAATAATGAATGAAATTATATCTTTCATAGGTGTAAATACAAATGATTTACTTAAATAAACAATTCCACATAGAATCAGAAAACATTAATTTTTGGATTATTTACTTTGCTTGTGTAATAAAATCTCTCATTAGACTGACTTTCAAGATGGAACGTGACCGTTCCTTTTTGTCGAATAAACCAAGAAACTCTTGGATTATATGTTTATTCAATGAAACAAAGTATTCTCAACATAAAAACTCTTAGTTGAAAATAAATTAAATAAAATTTAAAATACAACATGTGCAAGAAGAAACAAAAGCGAAGTTAATTTACTAATGTATGCACAGTGCTACCATCTAGTATTAAGAATGTATAAGTTTAATTTTGCTTTTAATTTAATACTCTGACTAAAATAAAATATATTTAATAACAAAATAATTTCACTCAATAAATCAAACATTAACTAAACAAAATCTGATTGCTTAAATTTTGAGTAGGCCAATGCTTTTGTCAAATTATCAGTTAATTGGTTTTTAATTCATACATAATTAATTTTAACTGAGCCCAACTCAACCTTTTCCTTTATAAAGTTGTTCTTATTATCCGTATGTTTAGTTATTTTATGATAAACAGGGTTGTTAATCAACTTTATTACGCTCTGATTGCCAATATTCTATGTAATAAAATTATAATTTTCATCTTAATCTGTCATGGGTTGCTGCAACCACAGTATCTCATTGGCATATTCGTAAGCAGCTAGAAATTTTACCTAATAGAGATAGCAATAGACTTTTGTTTCTGACTGGACTACGTAATTGGTTCTCCGTTCATAATAAAACATACCCTGTGGTAAATTTACACGTATCTACATCACCCGCAAATGTGAATCTGTATATTCAACCACTACTTTCTCTGTATTTTATACCTGAATTTTTACTTTTTATTAGGTATCTAATGACACGTTTAATAGAATTTTCATGTTGTTGACTTGGATTGTTTAAATATCTGCTTAATACTTTCACAGTAATTGAAATAGCCTTGAATCAGATTTTATAAACAGTAAGCAACCTAGAGCTTCTCTATGAGGAAAATTAACATTTTTGTCTATATTCTTTACAGCAACAACTTTAATAACTGCTGGAGAACTTGCAGAATTTGCATTACTCATACATCAATAATTTGATTTACATAATCTTCTTCATGAATTCAGGTACTATTATCTACCCTCTCTATTTGCATGCCTACAAAATATTTCAAATTTAATTATTAGGAATACTCTAGTTTGTACTGCTTGAAATTTTTTAATCGAGTTGAAGATATATAAATATATTTATGTATATATATATACATATATATATATATATATATATATATATATATATATATATATATATATTACCAATATGACTTTAAATATTTACGGTGTGTAGGCGTAAGTGAAGATTATATGAAGTTTGAAACGTATTCGATATACTTGACATATTCGCCATTCAAATTACTCACGAATATCCGAAGTATAGAAGGGAGTGTTAGTTTCTTTTTACATGCTCTATAAAAACAATTTATTTTACTTCGCGACAATATTGAAAAATGTAAAAAACCATTTTACTACAATTTTTTTCGGTGCAAACATAGTACTAAAAAGAACTCATGATTCCTTTCAAAAGAATATTATTACATTTTCACTCGATTCATTAAATTTGGAGGTTCTTGAAAGCTTTTTTAAATAACCAATAATGTGTATTTTAATTTTAAATAGATTTGTAATGTTTTTTTCTTAAATTTGTTTTAAATTTCAATTACTGTCATTCTGAAACTCATAAGTCAATTAAGTTCATTCGTGAAGCATCAACAAAGCATGAAGCTCATACTGAATTCTCTAGTCTGTCTACTTTCTACATAAACACAATTACCTACCTGAGATCGCACAAACCATATTTCTTCAAAAATTCATTAAACCTTTTGTTCTAGCACCGAGATGCTTATTTTAAACCGTATAATGATTTGTTTAACTTTAATACATAATTATCTTTCATCACCATACCTTCACGTATTTCTATGAATATGTCTTCTTCAAGATACCCATTTAAGAAGACTGTTGTTATGTCAAACTGTTGTATTTATAAGTTATATTTTAGCAGCAGTAGAAAGAACAATTCTTATGGAATCATATCTAGTTGGTGGAGAAAATGTTTCTTGACAGTCAATGTCTTTGATCTGACTAAACCCGCGCACACTATTTAATTATTCTCATTTCTTTTAATAGTAAAAATCCACTTTGTAACAAGTGTTCGTTGACCAGATTTCTTAACTACAGTCCAAGTATCATTTTCTTTGTGTGCATACAATTCTTCTTTAATAGATTCAGACCATTCACTGTTCTGTGAAGTATTCATTCCATCTGTAAATGTTTAAAGCAATAATAGCTCGACCAAGTTTACTTCAAAGTTTCTATTAAGTCGTGGCCTTAAATTTGCGGCCATGTTTGTTAATCTTTTAATTTTTGAGTCAGTTCATATGTGGAGTCATCACTGTTACAACTCATCAAGTTGTCTTCACTCTCTTTTGACGAATTTTTAATTACAGTAGGTTTGAGGTTTTCTAAACTTGGATTTTCTTAGAGTACGACATTCTGTGGAAAAATAGCCTTGCTTTACACAATTATAGTATTCAAACCCATGTTTGGTTGTTTTATATTGATTTGCACTGCTCCCACTCGCCACTGGTTAATTTTGTTTGTACATATTAATTATATAAAATAACTGTTTTATATAATTAATATGTTTCAAGTGTCAAGTAAAAACATTAACAAGTTTTTTAATATAAAGATAATAAAAAAGTCTTTGGTCTTATCGGAATTAACATTCCATAAAAATAATAAGATGAGGACATTTTATAATATATTTTTTCCAAATTCAAGAACGTTCTGAAATGTTTATACACTGAAGCTAAAATATATATATATGAAATATATTTCAGCTCAATATTTTTTGTAAAATTTTTCATAATGAGTAACGGCGAGCTAAGTGCTTTCAATTACATGAAGGTAGACTTTAAAGGCAACAGTGAACGTTCGTTTATTAAAATTTGTTACACAACTAACGACTAGTTTATTTCTGACTTAATATACCAAGAATTGTCTAAAACTAAATTATCTTGGTTGAGTCACTTAGTATTATAATATATAACAAATTAAAATAAATTTATCCTTTCTAAAGCGATGCTGATTTTGAAATCTCTTTTGGTGCGAACTAGCAAATCTCCAGATATCATACTCTACCATTTCAATCTCAACATTGCAATGGAGGTTACAGATACGAACGTATCAAGACGCGTTACCCGCGTAATTAAGCACTTTATTTTGAAATATTTTCATTACCTGGATATTAGAATTGCCGTATAATTATCAAAAGTGGTTGTTGTACTCTATTTTGTTGTTGGAACATCGTTAATATAAAGCAAACACAAAACCAGGCTTACGACACTATATTATTAGTAGCTTTCCAGAGTGAGTACTCAGTGGTACTATGTGCAGTAAGTAATATGAAAACTTGTTGATTGTTTGGTATTTTTCATTTTTGTAGTCATTCAATAGCTCTGTTAAGAAAAGTTTTCTTACAGGGGCTCCTTGATTGAGGTCATTTTCCTCCAGCTCTCTTTTTTTTTGCATTAGGTCTCTATTTTTTTTTGGGGCAGATTTCATTTTCTTTTAGTAACTAGAGTACTATTTCAAGCAGTTTCCATACTAAAGACATTTAATTATTTGTTCTAAATAATCAATAATCCTAATCAGTACCAATAGGCAATGTCATTTTCCAATATGTAATTAAAATAATTCCGATCTGCGTATTTGTTAATCAAAATTTAATTTTCTTATGTCACAATGATTTAATCACTGTTAGGTTATTTGAAGAATGATCAAAGTCAGGTCACCTCAAATAACATAACAAACATTTAAGTTTTTCAAAATTATGATGTATTCATTTGCAAGAGTATTATATTTAGACGGGCAGCAGATTGCCCTCACTCTCAGTTCTCGTTTAGTTGTTTCAATCATTGTCAATTAAATTGTCAAGTCACATATTTCTCTTCTTCAAAATGTTGGCTATAATTTTTATAACTACAACGCTACCTCCATGAGCGATGTACAGAAAAGTAATCGAGTGAGAATTGAATAATTTTTTAATCTAATAAACGATTCTTTAGTAAAATATGTTTCTGCTATAAGATGTATGTCAATGTTTTCCATACACAATATCATTTGCAATTCATGTTGCCGCTACGACAATTTATTGGCATTCCATTGTATTATTCGTAAAGAAGTAATTTTCAGTTTCTAGACACATAAATGCTTCTCTTAATTTTATTGAATTGCAAGTTATTATTTGCTTGGTTACAGAAAAATTACCTTGAAAAGAAAAGTCACCTAGTTTGTTGTTCTGTACTGTTGAATTCACTGTGGTTGTTAAAGCTTACCTCGGAAGTGGTCACTTTGGAGGTAAGCTTTCCAATTGAAATTAATATGAACCTGAAAATAATTTGTTTAAATAAAAGTGAAAAAAACTAACATAAACATAAAAGTTAATATTTGAAAACAATGCAGCCTCAATTTTCCACATTAGAAAAAAAGAGATTCAGACGATTAATGAAAGAAACGAGAAAATAAAACATAAAAGAGAATGCAAATGATGTTAGAAGGTTACATATGATAAATCCAGATAACTTCTGAAGGCTCATACCCAGTAAATTACACGATTTAGTAGCATTAACCAAAATATTTAATTGATTTAAGCACAGAAATATGATCATATTTCTTGTATGACACCGAGGTAAGAAATGTATTGATTATTTGTACTGTTCGAAATATTATAATTTGACGAATGAATATGAAGATTGCACCAATCATGAATTGCCATCATAAGACAAATGATCTAAACTCAAAAACGTGATCATATTTTTGAAGCTAAACGTCTAACTACTATTTCTTCTACACGTCTAACTATTTAATTTTATTAAACGATAGACGGATAACCTATAAATACCACATATTTCTATAGTTAAGAATAAAAATACCAATTTTAATAGACTAATAAGGTACTTATTGCAAGAAAAATGAACAATAGAATTATGGAACAATAGCTACTACGAATTTTTTATTTAAATGAAGTCTCTTGCGATCTAAAAATAATGGCCTGAGACCTATTAGGATTGACTAACAGGTGCACATTTTCAGAACATCGACAAAAGAGGTTTAGTTAATTGTAGCATGGATATTAACATAATTTGTATTTTTGTAAATTTTGATAAAATTTTTATGAAAAACAAAAAAATTACTATTTTACCAACTAATGTTATAAACTAAGTTATACAGTCTACGTCATTATTTTATCAACATGACGTTTAAGTTAAAGTTCAAAACGAATTTTCACTTCATATACCTGAAGTTTATTTAAGTAAGTCTGATCCAAAACCATTTTTTTTAATCGGTCAGAAAAATTATTAATTGAAAACGTAACAGTAAATTTTGATTACCTCATCTCTATGAAAAGTTTAACATATTAAAAAGAAAAAGTTCGTACCACGTAATAATTTTTCACCTAAATTATTTATTTTCTTTGGCTCTAATATTAGCATTTAATATTAATAATTATAATACACGTAATATTACACGAGATCAACTACTCTGAAAAGTTTACTGGCAACTTTTAATGTTGCACCTGTTAATTTCAATATTAAGTTTTGTTAATTATTTTGAAAAATGGTCAATAAACACCTTGGCTTATTAATTGTAATTCAGCAGGAATTTAATTTGAAATTGTGCTTTAAGTTATATTTTTAATAGTTTTTTATGTACTAGTCATCTAAATATAAGGAAAAGGACGCTCAAGAACTTATTTTTACAAGCGATATGCTTAGTATTATTAATCAGGAATATTGATAAAGTTAAGTTAAACTTTTGACTGAAGAAAGTACCGAAGTAAGTTTTTGTCCAAAAATATGACGCGCATTTGTTTGTCTCACTTTTTCTATTCCACGTCTAAATTTTCTTTCATGCATGCGTAGAAAAATCAAACATGTTACACATTTTGGCGTCTTTTAACAGTCTGCTAAGTATTGCCCTAAAATTGAATATCTACTTGATGAGTATTGGGAAGGTGATGTGTCACTAATTAATGATGACTGATGTATAACTGAAAAAAATTAACTAATTTGCCAAAAATAAGCAAACATATAAATAAAATTCCGATGTAACGGAAATTCATGAAAATACATTAAGATGTAAAATTATATTAATATCAAAAGGCATATTCTGAACATAATCCCAGTATGAGTAAATGGCCTAATAAATATCAATATACAGCGATAGCGATCTAATAACGACACACTGTACACCTATTTTCCATCGTAATTTTCTATTCAATGATCAGTAAAACATAAGCACCCACCGCGTTACAATAATAATGATAAATCTATACACAGATAAAGTTAGAATTATTATTGGTGTGGTAACTCAATTATTAGCTTCCACGCTAATTACAGCATATTAGTTTTGGAGAATGTTTGTAAATAAGTTTACAAGTGATATACTGTTATTCAAAGCCAAGCTGGAGTTTTCATATGGTTTTGAGATTAAATATTATCTGGTCATATATTTTTCAGCAACAAAATATGGAAGGAATGATGTTGAAAGAAATAACTGACGTGAAACCGAAATCCGCTCACTTGTGTCAACGGAATGGAGAGGCATATAAATTCGAAATAATTTTTTCTCTCTTAAATTGTAAATTTTATATATTGGTCATAGATACTAACTAAGATAAAAACTTAAAATTTATACTCTGCAAGATGTCTTACGCTATATGGTAATTTTACATAGGTACCATGATCAAATTTGAATAAAATAGGTATAATGATAATCTTCTAAGAATATCTGTAGTTTTCAAAACGATTGAGGATGGCATAAATGTCCTCTTGGGGTACAATGATCGAGCTGGAAGGTGGTGACAGGAACTCTTCAGTGATTAAGAGCCAACTCATCGAGTCTGGAGTCATTTGCCTTATCTTGATGTAAGCAAGAAAAAAACAAATTAAATTAGTAGATAAGTATATACAGTTATATATGAAGACATGAAGCAACTAAGACTTTAGTATATTGGAACATGAGCGAATAAACATAAATATGAACAAATGTATGAAATAATTAAGATATTAGTCGGAAGCAGGTAGGTAATACTTAATATAGGTACATGCAGTTAAATTCCATACATATTTATACAAAGTTCTAAGACAGTAAAATATTCATTGGTAGATAAATAAATATTTACAATCATATATGAAGACATGAAATAACTAGGATATTAGTAGCCAGGTAGTTAGTATATATAGCTATAAACAGACATGACACTGACTAGGGTGAGAAGCCAAAGAAGAATGTGATTTACATATCCGTATGTACCTATGTACGTATGTTTGTGTGTATAGGGATATGTGTACTTAGGAGTATACGAATATATTAAGGTCACTAACATGCAGCTAATGTCTGTACCGATTTTTATAAGCAGGGTATCATTTCATTCATCGTAAGTTCGTGATATTCTTGGTACCGCAGGTTTAATAAGTTCTAAAAAAAGAAAAAATATAAAAAAAACTAAACCGACTTCAAACAACCACCGCAGTTTTTATCATTTTAAATGCGCTTCTTAATGTACTGAAAAGTAAAATGCACTGAAAAGTATAAAATAATAACAGGAAAATTTTACGGTATAATATCTTTTTCGAATATAAATAAATTTTCCATATATTTCTCCCTCTGTCTCGTATATACATACACACAGAGATGAGTGCTAGATTTCACTTGGCATTGACTTCAAACATGTTTAACCGCAGCTATATGTTGAAAATTTAATAATGTTCGGAAATGACATTGCACAATAAAATTTCAAACTTAGTACTACTAGTATTTTTGTTATTTTATTCACTATTAAAATGGCTTCGGTGATGTTTAATTTGATATAATATTGAGCTAAAATTCGTTGTTTATTTCCATGAAAAAGTTTGTTTTTAGATATGAAAAATATCATCAACGAAAAATGTGTATTAACTTATTAAAATATAAAATGTTAATGACAGGTATGTAGTTAAATTCAATTTCAATATGGATACAACGTTAATCATGTACTAGAAAAACAACGAATTTGTGTTAAAAAAATCAATGTACAAAAAATATCGCATATCATTTAAAGTTTAAATCGTTTACAACGCGCTTAATTAAGATTTTAATATAAAATCGTCATTAATACAATATTGTATAAATATATATTTTCAAGAAGTTACGATTTTTAGTTTATTGTCAAAGATAAAATAATGAGAAGCTGCTATAAACTAAATTGATGATAGGCTAAAAAAACTTAGTCATAAAATTCAAACTAATAAATCAATGTATCACAGAACTTGATTTTTCTCAAAAAAAGGCTAAATTATCCTCTTATTGATACAAGCTCAGTTTGCTTTTGTAATTCATTATAATTGCAACCATTTAAAGCATTGATTAAAATTATTAGTAAAAAAATGAACTTACTGTAATTTAACCATTTGTCATTATTTGGGATTTGATTATCCTGGATAACCCTTTGATGAAATTGTTGATTATTTTATTTCATTTTCCATGTGGAAAACCATTACTGAATTGATTAAAAAAAAATATTATTGATTTGATTCAAAAATTTAAATTAAATTTACTGTTAAACAAAGACTGTAAGAGAGTGATACAACTGCATATCAAAGGGTTAAATAATGTAAAATTGATAATATTAACGGTGATTAACAAAAGATGACGAGTCTGTTGATAAATATACTTCTCATACTCACACTGGTCTTCACGAAAATACTAAACTTATTTTGGTTTTTACATTTAAGTTAATTTATATATCAGTTAAAATATTTACTCTATACTAAGAGAGTTTAATATAATTAAGGGAAAGACTCTCAAAATTAATTGAACATTTATTTATTTTCAAAATGATTGCCTTTCCAGATATAACTCAATTTTCAATAACTAAGGCGCACATGTAAGAAAGGGCATGTAAAAATGTACACGTTCTTCTTACTAACTAATTTTTGAGCAGATTACCAGTTAGATAAGCTAATATTAAAATGATTGTTTAGCCAAGGTGCAACTCTCCGCTTAGTCTTGACGAGTTTTAGGGGAGCATATTTATCGAGCAGTTTAGTGATACAACTATGAGTTTAAAACAGTGAGTTTTTCATCAACAGAGTGATTCATCGCAATTGTATCCTAATCAATGGATCTGGCATCCTCAAGAAAAGATGGTAGGTCAATACGACTAAAGTCACGGAGGAATATGCTCTTTGAAGAGGCTTTAGGGCTACTTAATTTATAGGAAATATGAAGGAGATCATGATGGGATAGACCGGGCGCTGGAAGTTGACCGTAGAAGGATACATTTTTAGGACAGGATACTAAGATGAGATCGAGAAGGGAGTGACAATTATCGGCATGAAACGTAGCAAAGGATGGGAGAATGGTGAGGTTACCAGCCTTGACAATGTCACAAAGCTTTCCGCTTCTAGTGTTATGCTTGTATAGATAGGTATTAAAATCACCCAAAATCAATGAATGGGGGTATAAAGGTAGGTAGTGATCAACTATACTTTCAAAATCACCGAAATATGAAACATTAGGAAAATAATAGACTACACAAAGTAGTATTTTGGCTTGAAAAAAAGTTACTTCGACAAATAAGTATTCCATTATGGGCGTGCTGCTAGTGGAAGATTTTGCGATAATTTTGAAGGGTAGGTCAGCTCGAAGATATATAGCAACACCACCACCACGTCTAGAAATACGATCGTTACGTATGGTCAGAAGGCACTAAAAAGACTAAACACTATGGCAATGACCCATACAACGGATAAAACACTGGACCGCGAGCCCTTTGCCCACTTTACTAAAGTCACTGTAGTACCTGTGGTGGCTAAAGTTGTCCAGTAATCGCTAAAGTTACTACTCCATTTGTTCACCAGTATGGTCCTCTGTTTAATTTTGCCATACTCGTTTAAGCAGCTCCAGTAGCCGCAACGGTACTCCCGCAAATTGTCATTAATCATGTCTGAGCGTTCCTCTAATTAGAATTGATATGAAACCTTATGGTATTCCACAGAATGGGTATGAGATTTCATTATATTATTTGACAAGTGAGATAACTTATAATTATTGAATGCAATAACTGATGTTTAGAGTTTTTACGTATGTAGGGAGTCAAAATAACAGTTTCCGCGTATTAAAACTAACTGACCGACCTCACCGGAAATGTATCTGCTTTAAAAAATTGAGACTTCTTTATACTTCCAATGTTATAAAAATAGGTCTATATAAAATTTGAGAACATTCTATATTTGTTTAGATAATTTAATTTTTAAAATTGGTTTAAAAATATAAATTTTAAATTATAAAATTAAGAGTACATAGACCGTAAAGGAATTGATAATAATTAAAAATTAAATTAAGGCTCAAGTTTAAGTAAAGTTTGCAAGGTTAATTAAAATTTCCACTGAGGTGATTTCAATGGCACATGGTTTGATATTACAGACTGGTAGTGAAAATAAATTTGTTTGTTTTTTAAAACTCCATTAATGTATTTGACATTCGCGACAGCAACTTTACTATTTCAATACAGACAAGGAATATTTATAATAATAATTTTAATATATCCTAGTCATTGAAATTAATTAATATAAATGCCCATACACTTAATGGATTTCTAACAATTTTGAGTATAAAAGAAACTAACAGAATCTTATGTTTTCTGAAAAAAAACTGCCTTCGACATGTTCTAATCACAGCTAATGTGTAATCATTATAACTAATTACTTCCATAAATATATAAAACCAAAACAGGTTTCTATATAAGTGAAAATACAAAGTTAATAATATAAAACTGTGATCGATGTAAAACTGTACATTAAGATATTTTAGTGAAAATGGTACTTAGGGTTTTCTTAAACCAAAACGCTTTTTGCTTTTTATATAATTATGTTTTCTATGTATATATTGTTTGAGTATCATTTACAAACAACTGAACTGATTGGAATAAACTTTTCTAAAATAATCCTTGATGTCGAAATTACAAAGGATCAAACATCATATGTTTCAAATATTTTTTTATTGGTCTGTTTTGTTTTTATTTCGCTTACCTACATTTATTTGAATGTTCTGTAGAACGGTTATAGGAAAGCTTTATATATATATATATATATATATATATATATATATATATATATATATATTCTATACCTGCACAGCACACACTCTTTTCCCTACACGAAAATATATAAAGTTACCGAAAATGCACAAAGTTAGCGTTACAAAAATATTATATAGAAGTGTTTATTTATGTGAAATACGATTAAAAAACGAAAAGAATTAAGGAATTTCCACTCTGCGTAATAATATTATATTCACCTGTAAGCTACAAATTGGTTTTTCTGTTACCGTAAATATTAAATATATGTACTGACGAAATTCAGCCACAGGTCAGCACACGAAGATATTATTATTATTCCTAAGTCAACTGTTGACATATTAATATTTATAAAACAACTACCGGTAATTAATTAACTGATAGATATTAACTAAATTGATCAAATTAGAAAGAAAGAGAGCGTTGAAATATAGGTAGATATTAACCCAAAAAAAGTTGACAGCAAGTCCTAATCAGAAAAGTAAATTTAATAATAAACTAAATAGTAAAATAATATCATACACTTCAACTGTTAAAAACCTGGGCCTACTGGCCTCAAGTAAATGATGTTAGTCGTCGTGTTTTTAACAGGACACACTCACTGAAACGTCTTCAAATTCTACCTACTAAAACGAAAATCTACCTTAGTCAAACACTTTTATTACCATTAATTGACTATGGAGATGTATGCTATCCTGATCTTAATGAAGAATATTTGTGCAAGTCTTCAAAATTTATGCATTCGGTATATCTTTGACTTCAGAAAATATGACCATATTTCTGAATACCGGTCACTTCTCGAATGGCTGAAGATCTGTTATCGACGCCAACTTCACATATTTACACTTCTTTTTAATATATTAAAAAAACCTCATAGCTCAAATTATCTTAGTGGCTAGTTAAAAGATTTGTCTGCTCACGGCCTTGGGCTACGATCTAAAAGTTCACTCACCCTACTTATTCTTAAACCCACATCTATCACTTACGAAAAGTCCTTCACTGTCTAAGCAGCAAAAATTTGGAATCACCTGGATCCTCTGTTGAATGGAAAAGACAGCTCATGTAGCAATAAGGCCATCATATGTACTCTACATAAACGGTTATAAATAAATAATGAAATTTGGCCGATATAAAATACATGGATGATACCTAATCATAGCAATTCAGAGATGATAAATATATTAAATATATACGTTGTGGAAAAATTATTTTTTATTTAAGAAAAATAATTTCTAAAAGACACTAAAACCACAAATAAAATACAACTCCATCTAGACAGATTTCCAACAGAATTTTAATGATTTTTTTTAAATAAGTTTCTTTGAATATATAAACAATAAGTGAGTACATGCGTGCTTGCGTACGTGCGTAAGTGCGTAAGTGCGTGTAAGCGTGTGTGCGTGAGGGCGCGTGTGCATACGTGCGTGCGCGCGTGCTTGCGTGCGTACGTGCGCGCGTGCGTGTGTGGGCTCGCACCTGCGTGCGTGCGTGCGTGTGTATAGTGGAAGATTTTCGAACACTCTTACTGGTTCGGATACAAATTATGAAGTTTTCATTATCAAGGATTAATTTAATAATTTATATCCTTTGAGAAATAGTCTCGCTTACATATATTTTAATCGAAGTAATGTAAATTGTTTATATACTTATTTCAAATTAATTTTAAACAAAGACTGTTAATTGGTGTCGAGAGTCTGCTACTGAGTAATAGCGGAGAGGTAGACTAAGTTGACAGCGTAGGCATTTAAAATTTGGTAAATTTGGCATTTTACGCTATTCATTATAACCGATAAGAGATGGATCATGTCATTATAACTCGACGTTTGAAGTTTATGTTTGGTGGTATTTTTAATAAATGAACTTTTTTTGTGTTTCATCTTATACCCATTTGCTTTTATTTTTTATGTATCGTCTTAAACCCATTTGCTTTTATTTTTTATGTTTCATCTTAAACCCATTTGCTTTTATTTTTTATGTTTCATCTTAAACCCATTTGCTTTTATTTTTAGAGATGGATCATGTGACTATAACTCGACCTTTATAGTTAATGTTTAGTGGTACTTTGAATAAATGAAAGTTTTTTATGTTTCATCTTAAACCCATTTGCTTTTATTTTTAGAGATGGATCGTGTGATTACAACTCGACGTTTATAGTTTATGTTTGGTGGTATTTTTAATAAATGAACGTTTTTTATGTTTCATCTTAAATTTAATCTCATATTTGATCTTTAAATTTTAATCTTAAATTCTTTGCTTTAATTTTTTTAACATGCATCTTTGCAAGAGAAACGACAAAAGGATGCGATCTGATAAATATGGGAAACATTATATTCTACTAATAGAACCGTTATTTTTAAATCAGGTAACAGATATTATAATAATGGCAATCGACCGCCAAGAGCAGACAGTTTACGCATTTTGACTACTTCTTGTTTCCATTATTCTGAATATGAAACATTAATTACAGACGAAATTCCAATTCCAAAATATATCTGGAAACAATGTAGATAAAGATCAGTTTATTAAGCATTTTTCACACGCCATCCACTTCAGTAAACAAAGAAAACTCTTAGACTTCATTGGAAACTAAGGGGAAATTTAACTACCATTTTTATGTTAAGAGCTACGGTATTTTAAAAGTTTTCTGTAACTTTTATTGAGTTATAATATTTAAAATATATTTTTTTTTATTTTAATATATTTTTAAAGCAAAACACTTCTTAAAATATATTTTCCATGTGTGCATTACTAATATTAATTTAGTCGACAAAATCGTTAGCCGCAAACCAGTGAATAAAACCGAAGTATGTGTAAGAACTTATCAAAATATTTTCTGCAAATATAATTTGTAATATATTTGCAGAAAATAATAATTTGCAGAATGTAATATATTTGCAGACACCTTCATACGATTCATAGTTATCGAAAGAAAATTTAATATAAAGATAATCTAGTGCTAGTATAACATGACATACGCGTAAGATTATAATAACTGTGTTACATAATGCTTTATTTATATTTTTCTTCCTCTACATTTAAATTGAAATTTAAAATTTGATTTACATCTAATTTTTTGTTTGGAAATATTTAGAAGCTTTTATTTATAGTAGCTTGTTTAAAACAAATAAAAATGTGAGAGTATCTTCTTAAATCTTATTCTTGTTTATTGCGATGATTTGCTTTCAAACCAATATGTATATTACGATAATATTATTAAAAGATACAAATTTGTCTTTGACTTACTTGTAAAATGTAACACGTTTAGCATTTTTTCATTTAACATTATATTCAGTAAATTTGATTTTATAGACACTTTACTCTGAATGGTATAAATTATAGACATTCTGAATTTACACATGTAGTATATATCACACTGAAAATAAAATCAACAACGTTCAAAACGTAAACGTAAATATGTATAGCGAATAAAAGTATGGCAATTTATGCAGCCTATTTTGACAAATACAAATAAACTAAATATTATAGGGTGCTTTTCGTTGAAATATAATCATGAAATGTGCCAAGAAGCAAGGAAGAAGCACAAGTGAAGAAAAAAAAATCGTTAATTTGTAATTACATCCTATAAAAAACATATTTTATTAAATATGCATCTATGAAAGACATTGTAGACCACATATTTTGGTTCTAAAAAGTTATAAATACATGTAAATTTTGTAAATAATTTAATAGAAATATTATGTACCAATAAATTTTTATTAATGCCTAAATGTCTATGGGACCATGTATTGAGAGTTTTCCTCGTGTTTGGCAGGGTTTTTAATTAAATTAGTACCAGAAAGAACTGCAAAGCGAAAAGCCAAAAATCTATATACCAAACGAAGTTATTTAAAATTTCAATTAACTTTTCTCTAAAATTTAAACTAAATTGAAACTCTCAGTTAGGCTACGAGGCACCTACAAACAATTTTATTTTAATTTCTTAAATACTTTAGGGAGTAACCAAATGTGATAAATTAAGTATGTCTTACCTTATATAGCAAGCGAATACTTGCATCTGGTGTTAGTGTACGCCAAATATATTTATAATATATAAAGTTTCAATAATGTAACCGTTTGAATTGATTACAAGGCACACTACCTTTGACGGTACAGAGCACCTTGGTAATCCGGGTTCAATTTCCGGCCACTCGTCGAGCGGGGTTGGGCTGGTCTTCTGGTTGGCTGTATTACATTTCTCTCGTACCAACAAGTCTGACATATGTATCAACTACATACAGTAAAGTACATAAATAAATAATAACAATGAAGCCTTCAGAGTAACCATCAATTTACACCCTATTCACCGGCATCCAAGAGGTGGGCAAGTTATTACTAAACGACCTGAGAAAATAGGTCCACTCTTCCTACACTTTGGACAATCCTGTACTACTAATATCAGTAAAAGCCGTGGAGAAAGCGTTAGGGCATTATGGAAAATAGCATCATTCGTATATTAGTTTGTATGGCAGGTTACGAAACAATAGTCACGTCAGTGAACAAAACTGTGATAAAGATAAAAAAATATTGACAAATGAGATACAATAATCAGAACAATATCTCCTAACATTTTATTACTAATTTACATAATCATTACTCGGTATTTAGTCTTTTATAACATCCAATTCAAATGAGTGGGTTTTCTTTGCGGGCTTCATAATTTTAGATTGTATCCAAACAGCAAGTTAAATAGAAAGACAAGTAAAAAATAAAAAGTTCCTCAACCTATCTTAAAACACCTTTGACAATTTATAAAATAAAGGAAAAAACGCTGTTTTAATACACTTTCACCTCTTGGAAAATGTCGAAAATTGAAAACAGAAACTCTAAAATATTCGTAAAATATTTTGTTGTCCAATGATAATATTTTCAAAAATAAATATTTTTCCTGATATTTTCCCGCTATTGAAAAAATACCGGTTATTTAAAAAACAAAAATAGCTGAATATCCTTAAGTATTCCTTTGATAATAGTATTTTATGGGTTATATTCGGACTTTTCCCTTCCATTTTCAGTGTCATTAGTAAATGTTTGTTTCTATCATTATATTTTGTTTATCGCGATTGAATCCTTAGCAATCTAGCTTGTAGAAATACATTTCTTTCATATGTGACTCTTTAATACATTTCACTTATAATTACTTTATATTCTTTTTTAGGTTCAGGACTCAAAATAAAATATATATACTGGTTTTATATTACAAATAAATGTAGACTTTCAATTAAATAGAGAAAGGGTATAAATATAATGTCTATAAGTACGTCTGTACGTACGTATTACTATGCATATAACTATATACATGATGTATATAAGTACATTTGTTCATGCGTATAACTATACTTTTAAAGGCGCGAAAAATCTGAAGAGGGCTCTTTACGGATTACAAACTTTATTTTACAGTGCTAGGAAAATGTCTAATTTAACAAGTTTTCGATTCCCCAAATTCATTCCGTCCTTGAATTATGGTACTGAAAATGTTTTACCTATTTTCAATAATACTTAACAAAAACTAATTAGGCTGAAACCGGAAAAAATACAGCCTATTTGTATACGTCTGTGGAGAGTACCTACAACTTTTAGTTACAATCAGAAAATACTTCTGAAAATAATTGCAAAAATCAAATTTTTTTTTCAAATAACAGAAAGGTATTTTCTTTCTGTAGTCCGCAAAGTAAAGATATTTACTGCCGCATTAATATCGTTGTCAGTGTTAACCTTGTTTGACAGCTCAGATTCTAGAGGTGATTCTTTTTTGTTTTAACTGAGGTAAGTCTTTTACTTGTGTTGCGAAAATATCTGACTGTATGTTAGTGGTATAATATGAAGTGGTTAAAAGGAAGTGGGTTGGAAGGATTTGCAAGTACAAAATATGATTGTTGCATTTTTATTAGTATAATTCCTATGTTGCCTCATTTTGATGGTAATTTTGTTCGTTGGAATACTCATCAGACGGCTCTTATAGAATTAACTACAAAATGATTAGGTCGTTTTGTAATTAACGACATGACAATTTGATCATCATATATCATAGTGTGCAGATAGACAAAGGTCGAAGAACGATATAATTTTATAATGTGCGGGTTACATGTAGTTATTATTAAAGAATACAAGTCAAATTATGGTGTGTGCATTTATGAATTGAAGAAACAAAACCATTTTATTTACATAAACTAATGTTTTAAAATAATGTTACAGAACGATGAATATAAAAGAACTTAGGATATACATGGTTAATTCCTATAGGTTATTTCATATTATTTTTACCAAAATGGACCTTACAGTTTCGCACTTTTAAAAAAAAACTTGAAAAAACAAAGTAAATCTTTTTTCAAACCATGGATCGTCTAGAATAGATGGCAGGTTAGCAAGAAAACAATACTGCTATTTAGAGCATGAAACAATATATTTTACTTCAATCATTTTGAAACTAATAATATTACACATAATGCTGAAGTGTCGAAACAATCGTAACTAACAGACTACTTTAACATAAACCACGCAAGAGACTTGCCAATTAGGAATAAATCGAACAAAAATTGAAACTCCCACGAAGGCTGGTAACCGCTGAGAGGACTATCGACCAACGTCCCAAAAAATAGAAAGGAGATATATGTCCGTCTTTCTGATGATCTATAGCCAAATATTTTTGTAATTTAAATGAATAAATTTAAACATAATAATAAGAAAGGACAATAATATTGATAAAGTCATGACACTTACTAACCAAGTTATCATCAATAAAATAACTTAAAATAAAAAAAAAATTCAGTAAGTTTGTAACAGAATAGTGTAAACAAATAAATTTAATATTCTACGTTTTATACGAAAATGAGTCTTATCAAAAAGTTTAAATACGTACTTATATATTTATGCATATATCTACCTAAAGCGCGTATTCCGGTAACAACATATAAGTTCAATAAAAAAATTGTATTAAGCTTTAAATTATCTCGTCATAAATAACGTAAACTCTTAATAAACAGTCATTCAATCAAATCAACTCTTAATAAATCGTCATTTAAAATGTAAGCTAAAAACTTATTTTGTCAATTGTACCTTTGATATGCTTAACAAAATACGAAATACGCTATATTAGTTTCACAAACGGAAGCATCAAATTGGCGGCGTCTACCTACCGTTTAATTCATTTCATTTAATCTGAATCTCGTTTCGCGTTTATTCATTGAAATGTCCTTGCTCTATATTTCTTCGTTTGTTTTATACTATTTTTATTATATGTTTTTTTCGCAAATACCGATGTCACTTAAAAATGTAGTTTCTTAACATACACATATAACACTTGAGCACATAGAAATATTTGAGGGAACATAAAATTTCGCTTTTAATTATTAATCATTTTAAAATGCCACTGTGACATAGTCGCAGGTATGTCAGACAAATTAAAACTGGCTGAATATTAATTTAATGTTTTAAGTATTATTTATATATTATATATTTTTATTTAAATATTTAAAGTAAAATTCTAATACATATAACTACCAACGCAACATAAATACATATGCTTACGGATTTACAACTGCACTATTTTGTTAACGCTAAAAATAAAAATGAAGTCTTAATTTCGAAATCAATTTAATGTATTTTAAATTTTATATTTTTATGCTTAAGAGCAATAACATTACAACCATTAGAAGATCATTCGTTAACCGTTACAAGATCATTATTTTGTTTGTTCAACTTTCTTTTACGGGCGTTTTTTTTAGAAACCGTCCACGTGAAAAATAAAATTTAGTATAATATTGAAGTATTTTATATCTCATATACCCCAATAATTGTCCTATATGGTAAAATTAGAGATTAAATTTTCAAGTACAATTTTTCTTACACTTTATGTTTAGTACGGGATATTGGATCGTGAAGATGATTTTTAAGGATTCCAAAACTATTGTTAGATTTTTATGTAAGATCATTTTACATATGGTAAAAATAGGAGGTCATCCCATCACCCCCTTCCCGTCAGAGAAGATCAGCATTAATAGAGGTTTGCTTTAAGTTTACCGGAGAACTATATCCACTGTTTAAATTTTACCGTTATTAAGAAATTACTTTTTTAAAATCAACTCGTGTCAAAGCCGAAGAAAATTGACTTTTCATGGGTGACGATCATGTTTTAACCCAGGTGTTTGCAAATTACCTATTAACATAAAATGACACACATGTATGAAAAGGACTTATCAGGAGTTGGTGTTGTAGCTGAAAAAGGGATGTTGTAATTAACCCCATGAAATCGGCAGTTCTGTAAATTGTTCCTAATAAAAAGCGTGGTAAACTCCATTTGTTAGCGGAAAGGAGTTTTCATCCAAAACCGAAGTTGTTATCACAATATTTGATTGTTTCAACATCATAATTATTTCAAAATTTCTTCTTCAAATATTTTGTGCCCTTTGTTCGTAGTACTGTTGTTATTTGCCATTATAAATTCCTATTTTAATAAAATATCTAATCATTGACATTCAAAACAATTCAGTAATTACAGAGTAGATACTTGTTTATCATTCAGTGCATGTGAAATAAATACAAAATCATTTTATTATGTCAGTGCTTCAGTTGGCATGAGGATTTCATAATATTTTCCTGATATCTTTTATCGCCAAGAGCTAATATACACTACATATTTTTTTTATAACATTGTACCTCTAGAATTTGTTCTAGGCTAGAAATAATCCAAACGTTAAATTTAAATCTTAAAAATAGTTTTGTGTACGAAAATACTAGAGTAAACATACAATAAAACAAAGATATTCGATTTTTTTACATTCAAAGTCCAATTTTTGTATATTAATATGTGCATGAATAGTTTGAAAAATTTTCTATTATAAACAAGCGTCAGAAACTCAGAATATTAATAAGACATATTTGAATAGAAATAATTATCTGATCAGAAAGAAGCTTTTAAAACATATTGGTACCTGTCCCTTCTAAGTATGTTTATTATAGAATAGCATTAAAATATTGATCAGTGTATTCTTGTATGTTTCAGTATCCATTATAATCACTAGATTAGGGTATAATAAGGTATTCACGCCAATACAGATAATAATTTTCTGACAATCAGAGCGAATATAAGACAATTATACAAAATGCAACAGTTTTTTTGTAGTGATAATGCATATAAAACATAATTTTGCATGGTCAATATCGATTTTCTTCGAAGTTACTACGAAGGGATTCCGCCCATATAATCCACAAAAATATTTATAATAAAAAAGTTTTGCAAACTTTGATTGATTCCTTTGCATGAATTTTTTCTATTATTTTGATTTGCGAAAAAAATATTTAAACGCAATGTAAAGTAATAATCCTTGTACTATTTGACAGAATATATATTATTCTACATAATTTTAATACAGTTGTGTAAATTAGTGAAGGTGTACTATTATTTAAAGAAATTTAAAAAATACCAGACTAACTTTTACAAACCTACAATATAATATGTAGCCGCCTTCTATAATATTATGCAGTTGAATAAAACAAGAAACGGGGTATGGTTTTGCCGGGTAGATGTTTGTATAGTTTACATGAGTATATCTGAATTAACTTGAGAACTACGAAAAAATTTTCTTGCTTCTCTTTGGCGTAGTTTTACTCCGCAATATGGAGTTTAATGGAAACTCGATTGCTTTTGAGAAATTATTTTACAGCGTATATTATTTCTATATTATAACTCAGCGTTTTGACGAGTACAGGCCAAAGTTATGTTGGCTTTTCTTTATTTACAACTTTAACTACACAGGAACGTGCTATAACCGCTCTTAATAGATATTTTATACCCATAATCGTTTTGTAGCTTCAAAGCTTCTAAATTTGGAAGCTTTGAAGTACTGGGTACAAGTTTCCAAACCTGCAACTTTAGACACATATGTCAAGAAACCTCAGAACCTAAATTTTAAATTCACAAAATATATTTGTAGAAGTTATGAAAGTATTATTCTACTCATTTTTAGGTATTTTTTTGACATACATACTAATAGAGAAGTTATAGTTCATTATATAGTCCATTGGAAACTTTTCAATGTTATTTGGTAGGAAGGCAACAATATAAACAACACTTGTAAATCATAAGTCCGAACAAAGTCGTTGTTGGCCAACAAGGAGAAATCGTTGTTGGTTCAAAAGGATTAAATTGTGATCATGATGCAGTCAGTTTTAGTACAAAGAATTAACTGCTTGTTAAAAATTTCACTTTGACTTAGAAGATTAATTAATTATTAAAAATATAATTAAGCCAATATTTACCGAAGACTAGGACATGAATATGTGATAGATCGAAAGTTCAGATCTTATCGAGGAAAATAATTTTTGAACCTTTTTACTTCTACTCATGATAAAAAAATAATGACTTTATATTTTTGAATGGATCTACCGTCAGCTACAAATGATATGTATTTAATTATGTCTCCCTAAAGTTGCAATGAAGCTAGTAAACCTCGGCATCATAAACTCCAAAAATAGTAGGCTAATTGCATATCTGTAGAGGAGATTGAGATTACATATTTTCTACATTAAATGTAACATCAAAGTTAAAAGTTCAAATTGACTTATTGCAACAATTACAGTTTTTACTTTGAACAAGCGCGTTTACGGTTTTACAAATTTATATACTTGAAGTTTTGGATGAGATAAAAAGCTTCTCTACACTTATCTATTACCTTGAAAAGCTAAACAGAGTTAAAAGTATTATAATATACTAATTTTATTCATATTGTTTGGCTGAGTCATATTTTAAATATTTAATGCTAAATTTTTAAATATTGTAAGAACGTGTCTAAATCCTGATATATCTCTTTGTAACTGCTATTGTCCTATTGAAGGATGTATTGTTACCCATTAATTGTTATAAAACTTATACATTTATAAATTAATTTAAAATTAAATACATGTTTTGATATTATTACAAACAAAACTGGTATTAAAAGATTGGTAATTTTTCACAAAAATATGAAAAAAGTTAAATTTCATAGTTACCTTATGCCTCCTGACATAATTAATACGATTTAACCAAAATAATTTGAAGAGAAATTTGTCAAAACATAATGCACACACTTTAAATTCTTTTATTTTTAAAATGTTTTATTACAAAAAAAGGAGATTTAAAAAAAATTGTAGACGAACCCTCGAATCCACTTTCAATTACCATCCTAATCATAATCTTTTAATGCATTATATGAAAAATAAATGTTTGCCTGCACTCTCTGTCCAAAGACGTGATATTTTATGGAGTTTACTCCTGGAGAATCGATTTTCATATATAGTGCCCGGTATGAAGTTTTATGAGGAGTAAAACCAGAAGTTTAGAGCATACCAAGTTCAAAGCATTAAAAATGTAAAACCGTTAGGTGGCCTCTTCGCACAACATTTCGGCGCATCTTCAGAATGAGATATCAATATGTTTATTTAGCATTTTCTTATGGCGTATTCGCAATGATGGAGTGCGAAACACATTATTTACTTATATAAAAACGTAATTATTAAATATCATTATGTGTGAATGTTTAGTGTCTTCTACCCTGCACAATTAAAAAATTAAAAATGCTCTTTATTTTTAACTTCTTAGTCCGGCGTTAACAAATGTTTTTAAATTTGTTTGTATAAATTTGAACTTGCTCCTTTGTGTTTAGCTTGAATATACGTATATATATATATATATATATATATATATATATATATATATATATATATATATATGTATATATATTGTCAGTATTGTTTTATTAAATATTTTCCATTAATAATGATATTGATATTTATATACAATGTTTAATACCTTCCAAGACAATAAGAACGCCGTCGTCATCTGAGGAGCATATATGTATATTTATGTCAAGAACTATCGAAACTGTGAAGTTATGTCTAATGGACAGAGGGTTATGATAAAATTACATAGGCTCCTATTTTACAAATAATTTTAATGAATATTTACCATTTTCGTTACTAGCATTTTCTCTTTGCCTTTTGTAAACAACGGTCTTCACCTAACGCAAATTTTACCCCATTTTTAAATTTTTTTAGTCTACCATATTTATTGTTTGCATTGTGAATAATTATATTTTCAACCATTAGCCAGAACATAGGTGAATATTAAATTTCAAAAACAAGTTAATAAAATAACCAAATTATATAGTTACCCACAAATCAAATAGAAGTGGCATATTTGCCGAACTATGTGAAGACACGTGTTGCCAATTTGAAAGCAATTCATAATGATCATGGATGTGTTAAATTCATTCTCGTTTGCGCACTTTATGTCGCATATTCTTAACCTGTTCCCAACCAAAATTATAAAATGTTAGTGTTGTTCACACATTTATCGACTGCTCACCACGATGTCGAAATAAAATAACAGTACAAATTACTCGTTATATCTAAATTTAATTTTTTTAACTGTAATGTTTATGTTCGTCCTAAAATATTGATTAGTTTATTGTACACATGTGATATAATAAACGAATAGAAACAAGACAGTTTGCTAATAAGATTTCCGAGCATTACTTAAAACTTATATATATATATTTTATTCATCTAAATATTTGCGCTCTTTATTAATTTTATACCTCCATTGCCATAACGTACAACAACATTATATTGAGTGTTTTAAATTAATAAATTTAAAAAAATTAATTAAGTGATAAAACGCGCTTTCAAAGATTCGGCAATAAAACCTGCCGTTAATCGAGTTGTACCATTTTTTTGTGGGGCGACCATAAAGAACCCAGGAATAAAATGATTCTCCAACATAATCGTAACCTTTGGAGAATAAAAGTGCAATGATAATGCTAAAGTTCGTAAAGCCGGTGGATATTTGAATTTGATTTTGTGCTCTGATTCGCTTTTACTTATTTGTCGATAGGTGAAATTTTTAACTCCTCTGTTTGAATTTCTCTGAATATTTATATCTTTTTCTCTTACTGAAGCTATGTTCTAAAATGCTCTAAGAAGCTCTTCGACTCTTTAAATTTTTCTTTTCAATCGCCTATTTTGTGCCTAACTTTCTTTTATTTGAAGCCTCTGTCCTTTAATTAGTTTTTGCTTATAATTTATTATTGCATATAATTTTCAATTCCGTGGTGACAAAGAATCCACTGCGATTTTTATTGTTACATTTCTCTGAGGTGATGGGTGACGTAAAATCACTTCATTCTAAACATAAAAAACATGTTTTCACACACATCATTTCTATTAATATTTTATACAAGTGATTTGGAAAATGCGCACCTTAACCTAAAAGAGCGACTGTGGTAATGTTGAGCAAAAACATTAATACTACCTCTTTTGAGTTAGCATAAAATATAACTCCAAGTATAAGCAAAGAAAAATAACGAAATTTTTATAAAAAATAAATATTTTTTGCAAGAATTTCTAAAAATATCCTCAAACAAAATTGTTTTCAGTTCATGATTATGTTCACTCCTTTTTGGCTTACCCTCCACTATACGCACTCACTCACATTAATACATGTCCAATGTTGGTATTGCTTCAGGACATAGAAACCTCTTCTCCGATTTCTTATTTCGATTCCTTTTCAGGACATAGAAACCTCTTCTCTGATATTCTGAGAAAATTATGCTTATCTTTGTAGGAAACCAACTTTTGTGACCCTAGCTTCAATTAGTTTTTCTTGAAAAGTTTTTTGGGAAATCTGAAAAAAATTGTGAATTAAAAATAAATATGACCGTCAAATCAAATAAACAAAATTAAATCATTACTTATATAAAATAAGAAAAGTGACTAGGTCTAAAGAATTTTATATTCCGAAATAAAAACATTTCTTTTATTTTTAGATTAGATGGTTGAAATCTCCAAAATATACAAAGTTTTTACATTGATATACATTAATCTAGTTACAAAAATATCGATAATCTCATCTAAAGTAATATGGTTAGATTAATTTTCATACACAGAAATAAATTGGAAAAATCATTCACGCGTCATTCTCTTTTAATTAGGTTTTGTGTACGACTTGTATTTTTACACGATTCAATTGCACAGCAAGGCATATTTTTATTTCTTTTAGCAAAAACAACAAACTAATTTAGGGCGAGATGCACTTACTTTAAAATATGCAGAGCGCTGCTTATGTGTGGCGCGCTCGTCACGCCCACATGCCATTTTTAATTTACTCTCTGCTCTGTGTAGTTACCTGTTATGCAATTAATAGGTTTTTTTACAAAATATTGAATAGCGTAAATGAGAAAATATATATAAACATTTAAAAAAACTTTGCCATGATTTTTCATTTTAAGCTACAAGCTAATCATAATAAATCGTCTCATCAGAATTTTAACGTTAGCGAAGTGAGTAGAGGGAAACAAAATATGTATTATTTTTACTATAAATTAATTGAAATAAAATAAGCAAAGGTAACATGACTAAAGCAGATAGCTGTAAAATAAACAAGAGTGTGTATAACTGGAAAGTAATAAATATAAATTTATTTCTAGATTTTGTACATATTTTGAAACTTTTTTTCTGCCAATTATAAATTAAAAATAACAGCCTGGGCTGTACTTAACTAATAAGTTAATAATGAGGCTTTCCTCTTTTGAATAATTTTAATTTTAAGTGTAAAGTTTTGTACATAATGTGTTATTCTGATTTCGTCAATTCTGATTATTTTTTAAGTTTTACTGTGTTAGTTGAGGTAAATATAAAGACGATGAAAGAAAATTTAATATAAATGTTTCCTTTTATCGCCATTTAAATGAATAAAAAAATTAAGATATATTAGGATATGAACATTATAGTGTTTGAAAAGAAACAAGGAATACTTAATAAATTAAAACTTATTATTACATATTGAAAAGAAAAAATTATGTTCAATGCTTATGTAATTACGTAACACGTAAAAACTTTTCTGGCTCCAAAATTTTAAATCAAAGTTTTGGTATACCTTAAAATATTCTATATTTAAAATATTCTGAAATACCGTGAAATATTCCAGTGCGATAAATTTAAAAAATGAAAAATATTTTAAAATCTTTTCCACTGTTGCGAAATTCAAAACTTTAATTTTAGGGAAATTCCTAAAAATATATAAAGCATACATTTTATAATAAATTACATTAAGATATAGTTTATTTTGATACCCGGATTATTGCGCTTTAAAGTAATTTTCAATAATTCTCTCATCTCATGCTACTTAATTACTAGTATAGATGTTACATTAATTAATTTTGTCAATATCTTGTTTCGAGAACTTCTACTTTCCTTGGAATTTGTAATATTAGTACATTAAATCTCCAGTAATTGTAATTTAACGAAATTTTCATCCGTCATGTTTATTCGTTGAAGATAGATTTATAAAGTATGTATATATTTCTTACCTCTGTATATAAATTCACGTAAAATGAATATTTTCATCGGAAAATTATTGTTTTAATACATTAAAATGAGCAGATATTTTATAGCTTTAACACCAAAAGCTTTAACACTTTTACCCATACCATATTTTAGATATATATCTGTGTCTTATTTTTTAAAAGTCTACTTTGAGTTTTCCATATTCCTTTTTTCTATTAGTCTTCTCTGTGCAAGCGTATCTGACAGTAAATTTAAAAAAAAGTGATATATGTGTGCATATATATATATATATATATATACATTTATATAAATATTACATATTTTTGTTGCTTCGTATAGTAATTCGCAAATACTGCATTTCTCGTGGAACCAACGTGTGCATATGACACATGGAATTTGCCACATTCTGCACATTCGTTTCTATTCCATATTTTTCGAAACTCGTTGTCATCATGAATACTATAATTACTATTGTAAGCTTCAGAACCACTTCTAGTCTTTTTATTATCAATTTTTCTCTCCCTCTTATATCTATGTATTTTCATCGCTCTTTTTCTGTGCTTCTTTTTTCTGTTTGTGAGATTAGTAATATTTTTGGAGGATTTCAAAATTTCTACAACTAATCCAGAAAGTTTCCTAACATTTATTATTTATGCATAACTTTACATTGATTGAGACTCAATTCAATTTAACCGTTAGGTGTTCGATTTAAAAACACCGCTTAGAGTTTCGTATTCCAGATATAGAAAATTTTACATTGATGTTTTGAATAAGAGGAATAGATCAAGATACGTTGACGTTTTCTTCTTTGGACGTCGATGGTATTGTATGCATAAAATGAAAATGGTAGTAGTAACTTTGAAATGGTATCAAAGTTCGATGCAACGAGACCTATAGTTTTGAAAGCAGAATTTGGCTAAGCAATTACAGTGCTAACAGACTTTTATGTTTCGTCCATTCAAACTTTTGAACGTGGTGGAATCCTAGCTGAAAGCTTCTTTTTATGTTTGCCTTCGAAAATATTGCAGAATGACAAAAAGGCAACTTCACAATTACAGTAGGCTAGAACAGATGTCTCAACTAAACCAAACTATTATCTTAATGTATCTCTGTTCAGACCTACCGTACAATCAAAACCTTGAAATTTTTACGCAGGAAACTCTAGCCGTCCATACTTCGCCGTTTTTTTTCAAATCTGTACAGAATATTCAAATATTTGTCTAAACGGTCAAAACATTTAAATATTTCATACAGATTTTACCAAAACATTGAGTGAATGGCATTTCTATCTGGTGGAAATAGATTGGCCTGTAATTTTTGATGTGTAATGTAATTTCCTTCTCTTTGCTCAACATTGTATTTGGACTGAGCCTGTTCCCATGTATTTATGTTTTTTTTATTCTCTTTATAATCTAGTTGCCGAGAACTCGTACGGCAAGCAGTGTTTATTTACTACCATAGATACATTCTCGATAACAGCAATAGCAATCTACAGAGACTGGGACGTCCATTGGGACGTTTACAAGTCGGCAACCTTTACTTCAAAGTACATATAATGAGGTAGACATGTAAACTTATATTTTGAAAACATATGGAATAAGACATAGTTGTGTCTTTTTCAAATATTATTATTGTATTTTATATTTACTGAAAAAGCGATACAAAAGAAAATAAATAAATAATAAATCGGTCAATTTGTCACCGAAAATATTGGTCCTAAATGAACTAGGTGTTTAAAAATATACTACCTCTTATCACGTATTATTATTGGTTTAGATTAACGATTAATATATGCGGTCTCCTTGCCATGAAAATGAAATACAAAGGACTGCAAATATTTCTTGTTATCTAATTCAATAAAAGCAAGAGCATAAAATCATTGATGTAGTGGAAATCAATCTGTTGATATTACTCCTAATTTTGTAGTTTAAAGGAAGTAAAAACTGCATGAATTTAAGAACCGATACAGATTTATTGAAGCTGTTGGCACGGTTGTGGGTGAAATTATGGCATCGGTTTTTCTCCTAATCAACATATATTTTTAATAACCCATGGGGTTATTACAAATATATATAACCATGGGGTTTTTAATTACCCATGAAGGTATCTACTATAATTATGTTATCTATTAATCATTGCTAATAGCTGCATTCTAGTCCACAATTATATACCTCTTTTTATTCAACATAGCTTTCAGCAAAAAACTATATACATTCCTTTTATCATATGTGTGGTTCGTTTTATATTAATGGTTTTGTTTCCGTTGATTGCCATTATATTACGTCTTCTTCTTCTTATGTAATTTCATTATAGTTTACCTTAAAGATGAAGCTCTAAATTTTAATATCTATGCCAAACCCCTTCATATAAGCAAATGTCTCACAGAAAATTTTTTTAAAAACTATTAGAACTGATTCATCTTTTTGGGTCAATGTCCATGTTAGTACAGATATAAATAAGATCTGACTTCAGATAACTCCTACTTTTGTGGAAACAAATGCTTGCTACAGTAATACTTCTCTTGATTTCGAATGAGATGCTATTACTTTTAATGATTTCTGAAGAAAGGTCAAATTTTTCAAAATGGTTTTATCATAGTTAATTATAAGACGAATTTATTTAATTTCGTTCTTTGAGGGAAAACGACAAGCTTATCATATATCTATTTATATATATATATATATATATACATATATATATATATATACATATATATATATATATATATATATATATATATATATATATATATAGATGATCCTCTAATTATATCAAGATCGACTACATATGCAAAATTTGCACCGATTTATAGAAAAGGTTTTTTCTTGTATTGATTTTTGATTATGTCGTAACTTTCTAAGCTGCAATATTAAACGATAAGGATGCTATTACATGTCCCTGTCTTACGCTATTTTTCATTTCCAATGTTTAATATTGAGGGAGTATGATAAGCCAGTCAGTTAAATTCAGCTTTCCCATAGAAATCTACGGGATAGTTTATCTTTTCTTTAAGAAACTACATCGATAAACATGTCTAAAATATCATATCTATTGACAATATTTTACGTTTTCTGCAGAGTAGGTTAATTTCCCGGCAAAAAGAACTTTCTAGAATTTCTTTTTCTAATTTATTGGACATATCGTGCAATGTGTCCGTCCTTCTGAAATCAAATCTTTGGCTGTACAATTTTCTAATATAATATATATGTATATGTATGTATATATATATATATATATATATATATATGTATATATATATATATACATATATAATTTTGAAGTCATTGATTATTAATGTTTACTTGAGTAAAATTGTAACAAGTAAATACATCCTAATTCAATATTATTTCAAATTAAAATAATAATATTTGAAATTTTTTTTAAACTGTTACTTATTTAAGTAACAATTCCATTTTTTTTACATTTTTTTTTAACCGAAAACAGGACAAGATGCTGGTGAGTACAACACAAGAAAGGAAATGCGGGTAACTATTTAACTCAGATTTCTATTTACTTAACATCTGAATAGGTAAAATAAAATGTTATAGCTTCATGTATCTTATGAAATCATATGACGTTTTAGTCGGAAGAATAATACAGAACAATGTCAAAATGTTTGGGAGGTCTTGTTAATAAACCTTTATATTCCCATAAAATCTATATTAAATTTAGTGATAAATTAATGGCTTTGTTTAATATTACGAAAATATTATGATGAGTTACCAAAAATATTGTTTCCTCGCCACTTTTTGACTTATACATTTTATATTACTTAAATCAAATTTGATACCGGATAATATAAAGTTTATTAATGCAAATGTATGAAATATTCTTAGACAAAATCGAACTTTGTTGTATATTTTAAAAACAAAATGAAAAAGTCTATGCATCACTCTACGTTTCCGAAAATCAAATAGCTACGTGCCAAGAAAGTTGGCAAATTAATATGTGGTTATAAATAAATATTTAATAATTATTGGAACAAAACTATTACATACTTATTGGAACAAAAACAATAAGTTCAACAAAAGTGAAAATTGAATTTTGTGTGAATTTAAAAAATATGAAAAATATGATATTACGACAAAGATATATTGAAAGTTATTTGAATCAACGTTGTAATTTATTAATTAAGAAAATGTGTTTTTTGTATTTTAATTTGTAGCAAATTATTTTCATTGAATTGACTTATCATTTCGCTTAAATCGTGGCATTTTTTATAGTTTCAACAATTTATTAATATATTAGGTAAATGAATATACCGTTTAAATTTTAAATCGATATGTTCCGAATTATTTTAAAAATTCACTAAACACAGCAAATTTTAGATAATTACGTAAATATAATTGATAAATACTATTGAAGAAAAAAGCAAACATCATTTTCTCGTTAACCTGTTTAAAAGTGAGTGAATTCTTGAAAGACTTTTACTATTACTGAATACTTCCTTTAAAAATTTTTTAAACATATGAATCTCTTTATAATATTTTTAAAGAAAAATCTTAACAATATGGGATTAATTTATTATAATTAAATAAAGTATTGTGTTCTCAAACACAAAATTTTATTTATTAGTTCAAAATCAATCGTTTACATTTTCATTTATAGTGTTTAAATTGAAGGTTTTCTACATAAAATTAATTTCCATGCATTCCTAATATTTAGCCACACGTAAGATTGGAAAATAAATATCTTCACTTCCGAGTTATATAATTTATATTTCTTTTGTAATTTTGTCAGAAATCAGAAGGAGGATATATATACGTACGTGTGCGTTAAAATTCTTATGAAATCGGAAGAAAGCATCTGATGGACCACGAAATGTTTAATTAGTGGTACATAGCAGAACGAATAAAATGTTATGTCGCCAATCTCGAAATTCCATTTCACCCTTGAGTTACGTCATCCAAAAATGTTAAACATGTATCCTACAAAGAGCTAAAAAAATTGCAGGCTATTCGTATACATCCTTAGAATATCCATTGTTTTCGTTAAAAAAAGAAAATATTCCTGGAAGTTATAACAAAAAACTAATTCTTTTTCATAAGCTATATTATAGCAGATTGGACGCGTGCACTATAGATGGATCATTATCGCAATAACGCAGTTACTATTATTAGGTTGTTTGACATTTCATATTTTAAAAGTTATTATTTTTTATTGTAACTTGGATAAACTTGCTGTTCTTGATGCGCAACCGCCTAACCATGCCTGTGATACAAAGATGGTCAATTTATATAACGATACGAGGTGGGTCTAATTATAATTAAACTAGTGGTCGCTCAGTGGTATAAATTTCATCGTATTAACTGTATAAGACATACTATGTACAAAATTTTGGCTTTCTATACTAATTCTTCCTAAAAACTTCAACTATAATCACATACTCTTCAAAATACTTTAAAAAGGGTATCGACTTTTCTCTTCACGTATTAATATATAGATTGTAACTGTATCAGGTTTTTTTATTGTGATTCGTACATTACCTCCTTTTAATCAAACTTTTGTTTACCGGTAATTTCGCCTAATTGCACGTATACTTTCTCTCTGAAATATTTATTCCTAGATAATTTTTGGTAAACATATCTTTATCTAAAGCAAATTGTTCAGTGTCTATAGAAATATCGACAAATTTTATCGTAAGTTTTGTGTCTCGGTTGCGGTAATCATTTATCAATCGATAATTGTGGACAACTTATAGTCACCTCACTAATATTTATCCTCACGACCATATTCTATACAACTAGGCTACACCCCAATGCGAGTTAATTTTACGTACGCAAATTATAGAATTGAAATTATAAAGAAACCTTTTTATATCTTCGTGCATATATTAAATTGTATTTGTTACCTACATAATTGCATGGTCAGTTATAATAAATAAAGCGTAGCTTGTATCTAATCTTTTACATACATTTTTACACATATAGGCTTTTTCTGTTTATGAAAGTTCAATTCGTACTTAAAAAATATTTTAAGTACGAATTGAACTATTAATAAGAGGATTTGATGCACACTCAGGCACTTATGGATATATGTGGTTGTATAGTACTTCTTTTATACTATTTAAAAATAATATTTTTATTTATCATAATATAAATACATTGTCTACTACGTGTACCTTTCACTGGGGTAAGCACTTGGTAAATTTTAATAAACCTATCAGCTTTATATTCATCGACGTTTCCGCTCAGTAAACTTCAAGTAAATATTCATTAACGCTGTTTTTTTTCATAATTTTGACCTGCAGTTTCAGGAGTGGACACTGGAGGTTGTAAATATTTTATTTTTAAAATCTAAAATTTCTAAATGAATATCTTTTATTGCTGAATTATATGCGAAATAAAATGTCAATGCGATGATCTCAAAATTATGCATTCTTGAGATGTTGCTGAAAATGATAGATTGTATTCAATATGCAAGTTAATATGCTTTATCACTTTCAGTAACAGCTCGGGAATTACAAGTACATACAGAAAAAATTGTATGAATTTTTGTAAATTGCTCTTTTACGTAATAGAAAACATTAAAAATGGGTTTAATAACTACTTTTTCCTTTCGTAAGATTAGGCAGGTTTTCACTGTTTCTTAAAAAAACGGCTACGACAGCCAGTCAAACATATATTTTGTAATAATACACTTTCGATACCCTGTATTCAATTGAGCTTTTCACAAAATTCCATACACATAAAGTAGCATTTAAACTAAATATATTTTAGAAACTTAATGAAGTTGGAATATGGTTTTGTTTTATACATGACACCTTATAAACGATGTTCTCTATTTCTACCAGGGTTACTGGGCGTTGTAATATTTACCAGTAGTTATATATTTCCTCCATACAGGTACTCCATCGCAACACAGCAATGAATACGCATATTGATTAAATCAAGCACGACTTATTTCACCAACCCATTTGTTAGCTTTTATACTAAAGCTCGTTAATTTTCATGTATGTGTGTTTGTGAACAAGCTTATTGCTGACATGTTATTATTCAGAGTAAACTTGCGAGGGCAAGCTTTATTAATTAGTCGGTAGCTGGGCGACGGCGGCGTTCGTGTGTTTTATGATTAATTTTCCAGTACAAACAAAATTGTTACCGGCGAGCGACAAATAGGGGTATTTAAAATTTGATTTTTGTCGTACATACATGCAAGAATTTTATTTAAACTTAAAATGTACTTAATAAAATAATCAATCAAAATGATTTGAAGGAAATTTGTGTCCAGCAGCAAATGAAAATAGAAATCAAGAAATAAACCGGGCTACAGTTTTTTTTTAAACGGTGCAGTTTTTACAATGCCATAAATCAATTCCACTTATTCACAATCTTAAGTCATTTGAAATTTAAGAGATATTTTCGTTAAATATTAAGTTTTAACTTTAACTAGGGGTTGTTATCCATCAGGGGCTTTTGATTGGTGTTTACTTTATCTATATATAAAGACGCATTCAGTTTTTTTTCATTCCGCCCTTTTTAATTCTAACTATTTTGATCTAAAGAAAATATTTTTTTTCAATTTTGATAATTTCATGAATTTCATTGTGTACATTATGTGGGAAATTTAATATTAATTGGAAGTAGGAATTTATTCTTATCAATTTTATTTCAAGTTATGTTGAAACCATATGACGAAACGTGTAATATATAGGCTTTTACAGTTTAATTAAAAACATTCGATACCATATAAAAGAACAGACATTCCAATTAACCAGAATGTGGATATCGGTATATTCTTTTTTACATTTTTACATTTTGCTTAAAATTTTTACATTTTGCTCAATGGAAAATTAAAATTTTAAACCTTAATAATACAGCAAAAAATGTACCAAGGTAAAATTCAATTTTTTAACAAACCAAAGTTGAAAACATTCACCTAATTCCTTGTAAAGGTATTTGAAGCCTATTTTTTATCTATGCTTTATGGATTATATCTACATTTTATGCCCTAATTTGTACACAAACCTTTATGGTTTGTGTACAAATTAGGGATTTCTTCATGTTTTTTTTTAGGGACATTCTTCATGTTTTCGAACGAAAAATATATGTATAAAATATTAATAATGTTTATATATCTGACGGGTAAAATTAGATTACAGCAAGACTATAATATTGCTTTACTTCAGTAGACTTAAGATTAATCAGGTAAGGTTCTAAATACTATTGAACAGTCATTCAGCTTTTATCTGTCTAAATCTATGTTTATCTAGTACTAGCTAGCTAATGTTAAGTTTATCATGATAATAATAAACTGATAATGAATTAATATTTTCAGGTAAATTCTACAAGTTTTGCTTGAACTAACACAAATAAGATATTTCTGAGCGCTAATCAAAGAAAAGAAATAAAATTTCGTATTAAGTTTCTTTGGAGCTTCGGAGTAAATAACAAATAAATACCCTTGCATTACCTTAAATTGGCATAAACTATCCCTTGAACTTTCAAATTAAAGCACTCTCGAAAACTGTACATAAGCCCTGTTTCACTAATATTTTGACATTGGACGCGTCCTCTGCACCGCTGTATTCACCACGTGCTGAATCGAAATGACGTAACTCGCAATATCACCCAGTTGGCGTTGGGTAAACCTATATGTACCTAAGCTCACAAAATTTTCTGTAATAAGCAAGCCTCTTAAATAACGGCCCAAAATTTTAGTTAGACCTGATCTTATTCTATTTATTGTTAAAATATGACGTAATAAAAGAAAGATATGACGTGACTTTTTTGTTTTTCAGAAAAATTTCATATTTCTATCAACGGTTGTACATTATTTCTAATTCTTCATCAATGCCATGGAGCCTTCTTCTCATTTAATGCCACCCATGTCTCGTCCAATGATGCTTCCTTCTAAGTACGCGATATATATATATATATATATATATATATATATATATATATATATATATATACATAAAAACACGGTGGCGTAATGACGTGCCCCTGAAAGAACCTTAAAAATTATTCACAATTAAATGAAACTACGTGATGTAGTATTATTTCTACTTTCTTTAATTTCTTTACCACGACCTAGGTTTCGTTGCATTACAACATCTTCAGGTGTAACGAAACCTAGGTCGTGGTAAAGAAATTAAAGAAATTAGAAATAATACTACATCACGTAGTTTTATTTAATCGTGAATAATGAATTTCTACCAAATTAACGCCAAATATATTCAATACTTAAAAATTATATAAATATTTTTTTTATACTTAACTGACTCTTATTATTACCTTTTTTAATACTTTGTAATTTATATAGACTTTAACTGCAACTAACGCTAATTTTAGATGAGCGTATGCTATAGTTATCCAAAACCGATTCGTTTTTGTAGTAATGTTTATAATATTATGTACAATTCTCTCACGTTTCCTTTATAATTTCAAGATATAACATCCAATAGAGAAAAATAAGTATTACAAAATTTAATTAATTTTCAAAATAGACTATCTATAGTCGAAATTTTTAGTAATATGAATAATTTAATTGACAATAATGTGATTTTCGAAAATAAACTTGAAGCAAAATTTAATATATTAGATCAAACATTCTGCACGGTGGGTATAAAGAATCAATATTTTAGCAATGACTTCTAGATATTGCATGAATTTTCTATGTAATGGAAACGAAATAATCTTCAAACTTGCCAAGATTTTATAAAAGTTCTAATGGTTCCTTGTTCTCATCATAGGTAACTATATGATTGATTAAAATGTTATTATTATCGGTATATTGATGAAATACACTCTTCCAACAACTTTATGGAAGAGGTTTCACTTTCATGGCATTCTAATATTGTCTAAAGTAATAATGAAATATAAAATCTAATAAAATGTTCATAAAGTTTCATTGATCCCATTACTTTCAAAACTGTAGCAAAGTATCATAAAGTACTAATTTTCATTTACTTATTCACTGGTTATCTCTCTTTATAAATTCTAATAAAATGTTAATAAAATTTCATTGATCTCATTACTATCAAAACTGTAGCAAAGTATCATTAAGTACTAATTTTCATTTACTTATTCACTGGTTATCTCTCTTCATAAATTCTAATAAAATGTTAATAAAATTTCATTGATCTCATTACTATCAAAACTGTAGCAAAGTGTCATACAGTATTAAATATTGTTCACTTATTCACAGGTTATCTCTGTTTACAAAACCTAACAAAATGTTCATTAAGTTTCATTGATCTCGTTACTATCAAAACTGCACCAAAGTATCATACTGTACTAAATATTGTTCACTTATTCACATGTTATCTCTGTTTATAAAACCTAACAAAATGTTCATTAAGTTTAATTGATCCTATTACTTTCAAAACTTTTAGTATAATATCATTAAGTATTAAATATTGTTTACTTATTCACTGGTTATCACTGTTTATAAAATCTAATAAAATGTTCATAAAGTTTCATTGATCCCATTACTATCAAAGCTGTAGTAAACTGTAATAAAGTGCTAAATAATGTTCTCTTGTTCACCGCTTATCTCTGTTTATAAAATCTAATATAGTGTTCATAAAATTTTATTGATTCCATTCCTTTCAAAACTGGTAGTAAAGTGTCATACAGTATTAAATATTGCTCACTTATTCACCGGTTATCTCTTCATGAAAAATACTAATAAAATGTTCATAAAGTTTCATTGATACCATTAATTTCAAAACTGTTAGTAGAGTGTCATAAAGTAGTAAGTATTTTTCACTTACTCACCCATTATTTCTATTTATAAAGTCAAATAAAATGTTCATAAAGTTTAATTCATCCCATTATTTTCAAAACTGCAGTGTTATAAAGTATTAAATAATGTTCACTTATTTACCGGTCATCCCTGTTCACGGTCCAGTTTGATCAAAATTTTCTTTAAATTATGTTTAATTAGTTTACTGTTATATTTATATATTTATGTACTTTAATGTTAATAATTTATACATATTCACGCCAATACACCACGGTGACCACGATTTATGTAAACGGATGTTTAAGAATACATAGAATTTGAAAAGAAAACACACCTGTAAATTATCCGCCAGATATGCATTAAACTTAATGGTTGATATAATGTAATAGTGTAGGTAAAAAATATTCACTGAATTTGAAATTGAGCTGCAGTTTTAAAATAATTAAAGAAGTGACTATCTCACATTTTACAAAAACGAAATAGTTTATTTTATACAATTATATTTTGGATTCATTTGCATTTAATTGACAAAAATTTAACAGTATAATCACATCAACGTGAATTCTTTTCTCGATTAGTAAATTTTTTTAGTCTTCATACTGTATTATATATATATATATATATATATATATATATATATTATATACTGTATTATTGTATGTAGATTGTGTCTCATTATATCATCTATACACATATGTAACATATTAATCCACGAATCTCGCAATACCAACAGAATCATAAAAAAAACTCCAACTGAGCGAAAAAACGTTTGTGTTGAAAACGGCAGAACGAATGTTAATATCAGATAACAGTTTACTCTTAATTAATTTAGAAAACGGCTATAAATACACCTATTAATATTCTTCGTTATATTTTTCTTGTTATTTTATTTCTTATAAACAGTACTATATTAGAATTATTGATATATTAAAAATATAACATATTCATATTTATGAAGGTACCTTTTTTGTTTTCATTATGATTACAAATATTACTTTTTTATGTATTTTTTGCTCCTTATAATAAATCACTGAATTTCCTACTTTTCTACGTTCTAAAAAATACCAGCCTTTTAAAAAATTATGTTCTATTTTGGTAAGGCGATGCCCACATTCACGGGTCTACTTTCTGATTCATTTCGAAACTGTAATCTAATAAAACTGGCTTCAGACTTCGTGATACAAATACATAATTTAAATATCGATATCGACAACTATGTAAATTAGCGTGCGCGAGTGCGTGCGCGTGGGCGCGTGCGTGCGCTTGCGCTTGCGTTAGTGAGTGTGTGTGTGTGCGTGTGTGTGTGCGCATGTGTGTTTGTATCTATGTGTGGGTGTACCCACATGTAAAAATATGAACTCGTAATATTTTTCAGTGATTTGAGCTATAGGCCATTAATAAAATATGGAAAAAATAATGAATACACTACGTTCAGAAGTTAGCAAAATTTTATGTGTCGACATCGAGGTGTGCGACTTACTAATTGATAATGTATTTACTTTTCTAGGAGCAACGCCTTATGGAAAACACACGTTTTAAATTTGAGATTAATACGTTCACTAAACGTAAATTGATGTTAAAAAAAATATCAAATCGATACTTGCAATTTGACTAGCAATGTTATTACTATTATATAAAGCCTTTTAATATCTAAAATGGCTTAACAAAACAATATTGGGAAAAAATTATAATTAAATTTTTTTCAAAAGTCAAAAAAAAGATATCCAAAAGTAAGGAATTAGGTCAGCGGAAGGTAAAAACGGAAAACATTTTAAAATATTAATATACAGAAGTAAGAAATATATTGAAAACGCACACTTTTTACATCTCATTTTCTACAGTTTTATATATAATGTTTTCAGTAGTCTAACACGCTTTCCAGAAGCACTCTATTGAAAACATTTCCTTAAATTCCTCGTGAGAAAATATTTCTTTCAAAATTTCGGATATTATTTTAACCCAATATATTGATAAAATACAAAGTGGCAAATGGGTTTTTAGAAAAAATTCGGCTCAACGGGAAATCGTGAAATATTATGACAAGTTACATATGAATTATTTAAAGGAAACTTGAAATTATACTATTATACCTGATAGAGGTTTATGAATATTTGGAGATAATTATTTGGTCCAGTTACAGCAAAAATATAGAACAAATATAGAACATACAGCGAAAATAAAATTGGAATTCAGACCCAAATAAGTAGGTTTTTACATTATATTATATATTTAGGTCGATGTGAATTGCATAAATACTTCCTTCTTTACATTTCACTGAATGTCCACTAAGGTTTTTGCTTTGCATATATAAATATATATATACATATATATATATATATATATATATATATATATATATATATACTTATTATATTAATTGATATATACAAGTATGCAAGTAATAATTGACAGTGGTGTAACTTATTTAATAATTTTGGCTAAAATTATTTAGAATATCATTCTGTTAAGAGTATAAATATATTGAAATGTGAAATCAACGCACGTTTTTTTTAATTGAGTTTTTTAGCATATACACGAAATGTCTACTTGCCAAAATATTTATACAAAATTTTTTTAGAGTAACGATTTAGAAATTTACATCTTAGAATAAAAAAATTCTACTAATTATTCTCCACCTAGCAAATTGAAATATTAATACTTTTACATTATTATCTTTTTACAAGATCACGAATACGTGTTTTGAAAGCAATTGCAAAGGTTTTTTTCTTTTACTTATTAAAAGAAATTGAAATAAAATTTGATTACATATAAATCATCGTGAAGGGAATTCTAATTTTGACTTATATTTTATTAATATATTTTATCCAAATTTTATTTTCCCAGTCTTTTAAAAAAATGGTATATTAATTAAAAATTTTATAAGTTTTTAATTATTTGATTGTTTGAGAATTGGAAAAATGGAAGAAAAAATGAGCAATAAAACTGACGCCCACTCACTACATTTAACAATTTATCACCTGAAATATATTCTGTTTCACTGGTATATCAATATTGCTCATCAAAATATGCAAATTATAACGGATAAATGTATATCATAAGTTAACAACCACTTCGAAAATGTTTAATAAATAATTAATTTTAATGTGACGTTATGCCGATTTATTAAAACACCAGGTGTCAATGGTGTATTGGCTTATTAATTGTATTACATGCTAATTTTTTGGTGACTTTACATCATTCGTGATTAATTTATTCCCGTCCTTGAAGTTCGAGTCAACTAAATATGTATAGGGAATGACAAGAATGTTTTCTACATACAAAGTATTTAGAATTATTTTTGTCAGCACATGTACAAAAGTTGAAAAAGTTCTAAAAAAAATTTTTAAAAATACCATATTTCTATTTTTTCCTATGCACCTCTCTCTTTCTATCTCTCTATCTCCTAATTTTGGTCGCTCTCTTTCGTCTAAGTCTTGTTTCATATCAAACATATAACTTTCATCTATTTATAAAAACATGAAATTTATTACACATTGTGGCATCTTTTAACTTTCTGCTGAGAGTTGTCTTGGTATTTGATATCAACGCAACGAACATTTTGAAGATAACGTGAAATTAATTTGTTTCCAAATTTAAACTTCTAATGCAAAGTAGCCTGCCATTTCAAACAATAAAGTGGAGAAATCAGCAAATATATAAACGAACTTCCGATCTAAAAAAACTTGTATAGTATAGTAAAACCACCATAATAATAAACATGTACTGAGAATTATTAGAGTATGGAAAAATAATTTCAAATAATAAATAAATCGCATTATTAGTATCAATGTATGCCTAATAGCACTATAAAATAAAACTCTTTATTGGCCCATCATAATTTTATGTTTGCTGATTAGTGGACATTGCTTTATACGTTGAACATACGCATCGATAACGTTAGGTGGGATTATAATTTGTACATCGACACTATTGGTAGCTTTCAAACTAATTACAGCACGTTAATTTTAAGGTGTGTTTGTAAATAAACCTGTAAATAAAAAACCTGAAAATATTGACTTTTCCATATTTAATAACTGGTAACATATTTTGATATAGAATATTGCCTGTGTATATATTTTTCAGCAAGAAATATTTACCTGCAAAAACAGTTCACAATACGAGCCATTCGCATGCAGAGATTATATTAATTTAAATAATTAACGTGAAACCGGCATCCACCTATCCGTACAAATGGAATGGACCTGGTGGAATTAGTAATATTTATTTGTGTCTTCATATATTGATAACAGAACTTAATCAATGGTGAAATTGAAGGTACTCCGTAGTTTTTCACATATAAAATGCTAATTTTCATAAAATAACTAAAATTTTAAAATGCATATCACGTTGCAAAATTTTAATTATAACATTTTAGGTAAAATTTTTATAAAATTTTAATTAAAATTTATCAGAAATATAGTTTTATATATATCTAGTTTGATATAATTTTAATCATACCTTGTTGTTTATTTCTATGCAACAATTTATTCTTTTCTAAATTTGAAAAACTTTGGAAACGGATTAAAGGAAATATTAAAGTACAAGTGTAGTGAGAGGTATATTTTATAGTCAATTTCGTTTCCCATGTTGATTCAATTATCTCGTTGAAAAAGAATTATATCGTTGAAAAAAAATGTATTCATAAAATTTTAAATGAAAAAGTTGAATGTATATTCACAAAAATTAAATCAACAATTATTTTTTGTATCTTTTGATTTGGATGCATTCGCGATGGGCTTAATTAAGATTATAATATAAAATTGATCATTAATATTTGCCCAAAAAGAACTCGTAAAGAGACTCTTACATAATACAATATTGCGTATTTCTCTCAATGAAAACGTTAGAATTTTTAGTTTATTAGTATAAATGAAATAAGTGGGAATTACTATAAGCATAATTAACAGTAGTCTGAAAAACACTGTTATAAAACGAATCTCAAAGCCATTAAATCAAATTACTCTAACACTTTCTTGTAAAAACACATAAATAAAATTTAACTATCATTGAGCTGATATGACCTAGATTTGCTTTAACAACTATCATAATTAATCCTCTAACGAAAAGAAAATATAAAAATCATTGGTCAATATTTGGGAATTGAATGTCCTGCGTACTTTCTTCATATCATTCTTTATTTTATTTAATACGCTTTGCAAGAATCTCCTCAAAATATTATTAAAATAGATTAATCCATATAGATTTTCCTGAATATAATACATAGTCAGTAACATAGACATACTATTGTTCTTTAAAAGGCGAAAAAAACATAATTATTAATAACGGTAATTAATAAAATATGACTTATTGCTTGATCTACTTGTACTATTTATACGGATTTCTTACTAAAATACAAAACGTGCTTGATTATTTTCAGGAAAAATTAAATAAAATTAAAAGATATTTTCTCGTAAGCAGGAAAATGTTAGAGTATTAAGGAAAAATTCTCTAAATTAACAAAATACATACTTAATTAAAGAAAATGAAAATGTTGTTTAAAAATACCTTCATTTAATGACAGGGCCTATCAATATTTTCACTTTCTCTTTATAACATAATTTAACTAATAAGATCCGCAGTTAATAATAATAGTTTGAAATTTACCAATAAATCGATTATTGTAATTTCAGATTGGTACAAACTTTGATATATTTGACTAAACATCAGGAAAATCTTATGATGTACGTAAATAGCCTAAAGTATAACCATATGTGGGTGAAATTCTAATTTAATGCGAGCTGGCAATTTCCTTAGAAGCTTCTGATTTCAACAAGGTAAATAAGAAATATTCAAATTATATCATACCTAGCACCGCTGTGAAGTAGAAAACTCATTACTACACTAATCTAGAGAGATTGACTAATCACCATGCCGTAGAAAATGAAAGGTTACAGTTTCATATTAAATATCAAGGTGAATTGACTCTATTCTTGCACTAAATTCGGCGAAATATTTAAGGTTGCCACTTTCGGTTGAACATATTTTACTATATTATTTCAAATTAAAATTATAACAAAATTTTCTTTTTAATTTTTTGAAAACGTTTTTATTGTTATGTTACTCAGGATAATAATTTCATAATAAAATGCGAACCCTAAAATGAACAGATATCAAATTGATAACATCCCATCAGTATGCGTGTTCACATAATGATAGGATATCATGTAATTGTTGCTCTCAGTCTAAGCACGGTCAAAGAGCATTCACGTGAAGATAATATTCAAGGAATGGCTATATTGTACTGTTGAATATTTCATGCACAGAGACTCCGATTTAAGAAAACACCCATTTCCGCGTTTTGCCGCATATATTCAGCCTGTGAAAATGGACCTTCCAACGAAAGGTAAAATTTTATAGATTTGTTATGAAAGAAAGTGTAATGGCCAAAAAAGAGCTTTCTATGAAAAACTGAATGACAAGATAGCTTTATATATTATGGGTAATCATTTCCCAAGAGCAACAAATATTCTCCAAAGACTAAAATTTGTTGAATATATTTGGCGTTAATTTTGTAGAAATTCATTATTCACAATTAAATGAAAGTAGGTGATGTAGTACTATTTCTACTTTCTTTAATTTATTTACCACGACCTAGGTTTCGTTGTATTATGTCTTTAGGTGGGATATTAGCAAAGAAATCTTTTTTTTCTTTTTTCTTTTCGAAATTTTTGAAATTTCTTTGCTAATATCCCACCTGAAGATATTGTAATACAACGAAACCTAGGTCGTGGTAAAGAAATTAAAAAAAGTAGAAGTAATACTACATCACATAACTATGAAACTTCATTTAATTGTGTTTATAAATTGAAACAAGGTGAGACGAGACCTAATAGTACGATGTATAAGGAAAAATTGGATCTTATTATCCCGTGTCACGTTTACTTCCGGAAAAATAATGAAGTTATGCAGGTATCAGTGGTACAAAATATTATGTATTTATTTTGAACACTCAACTAATGCAGGAATAATTAGAATGTTAGAGTGAATCTATGCTACGTTATTCTCAGCAAATAATATATGAAAGAAAAAACCTATTATAGAATTTCATTTAGCTTATAAAGCATTTAAAAATATTATCAAAAATGTATAGTTTAAAAAACAAATAAAACACGCTTTTATGAAAACTGCACGAAGAAACAAAATTATTATCGAACCAGTTTTTTTCGTCTACCTTTTAAAGGTTTTAGTGTAAGACACGTTTTTTGATATAATTATAATAAGTGAAAGTAAAAGTGGCCACACTTTCTAGATACTCAACAACACAAATGGTTTACAATTTAGTCCTTGCATAGTAAACAGAAAAAGCCCTTACATAGTAGACAGGGAAAGCAGATAATTATTTTTTGAAATTTTAACTGTGGTGATAATAAAGGGTTCTTTTTAGTTTTTTAAATTATAAATGTATTTTTATTATTTTCAGTCACATATTAAAGGAGAGAATAAATTTTGAACTTGCTTCATGATACATTTAGAACTACCTTAATAAATATGAATTATTTATCCAAAAAAACTTTTGTAGTATTCAAATTAGCTGTGCAGCATAATTGCTTAGATTAAAGTGTCTCTTCTGTATTACGAGTATGTGTCTGTGAGCGACTGACTGTCCATCCTTGTCCATTGCCGCGCATACTGTCCATCCCTGCCAATACAACAGTTTTGTAAGGCGTGTTGGCAGTAAACTAGTAACAACCCAGTTCTTCGATCTGACTTCCGATTCTCCTTCATTGGATGAGTACTAGGGTTTCATTGTACTGTCATCAAAACTTCACACAACTGTCAAATTTCATGATGATATAATAATTAGAAGCACGAACATGGTTAAGATATGTTTTTCTATTATCGAGTTTAGTGTCTAACTTCGGTTTCTATTTCAATGAATCAGTCCGATTGTATAATTTAATTGTGTTGCCATAAGTTGCGTGTTGCTGAAGGACAAAACATAAGTGCCAAGTTCGATGACGATACAATAAATAAAAGCCCAAAGACTGTCAGGGTACGTTGTTCCATTATCTAGTTCAGTATCTAATTTCGGTTCCATTTCATTGAATCAGTCCGCGGCTACCAATTTATTGTGTTGTCGTCAGAAGTACTCACAAATGCCAAGTCCGAAGATATACAATAATTAGAATCTCAAACACGGTTTAGATGCGTTGTCCCTTTATCGAGATCAATATCTAACTTCTGGTTCTACTTCATTGAATCAGTCTGATCTTACCATTTTATTGCATTGTCATCAGAACTACACACAACTGTCAAATTTTACAATGTTACAATATCTAGAAACCCAAACACGGCTACAATACGTTGTTTCCTTAGAAAGCTCAGTGCCTAACTTACGCCTCTCTTTCGTAGATTAATCCGATAATACCATTTTATTGTAATTTCGTCAAGACTACATACAACTGCTACTGGAATTTGAAACATGGCACATATAACAGTCGAAATGTCGTTTCAAGAATATGGGGTCTCAACAAATTTTAGTTGTAGACTTTCACCATAGAATTGTTGAATTGAAACATATAAATTTGTGATGTACTTTGTATATTAGAATAAAACCTGATGACAGTTTTGGATACTTGGGTAAAATGATAGAAAAGCGGAAAGAGACTGAGATAATTGCTAAATGATGCCATTGGATTGGCTGGTTTATTCAATCGTTGAACGAAAATTGTTCAAAGTTCTTAATGTGTAGTATTACTACGTAGATGTCCATGTATATTTATGTAATAATTCTGCACATCAATTACAGTAATTTTTAAATAGAGGGACTAATATCAGCGGACGAGCTTCTGTGTAAAATTAACTTGAGGATCCTAGATTCTTCTAAAGTTTTTAGATATGATATAATCTACAATAATTACGAGAATATTCCAATAAGCGGTAAACAACTATCAATGTTGAAAATGAGTCAGAGTAAATAATTAAATAACTTTAAAACGTTCTCTAAATTACATTTAAATTGCTGTGTATTGTAAAATATTTCACCTAAATAGTGCATTTAGTACACCTGGTAATGACGGTCTGCTGCTTGGCGGAGTGATGAAAATCTAAATTTTTTTTGGTAGTATTCCTAACTTTGTTTTAAAATTTTAATATTTCTTTTAAAAATAAAACTGTTATTTGAATTTAAAAATTAATATTCCATTAAAGCTATAAGCCATTTGAAAACTATGAAGACTTTTAAATTAAAGCAGAGTTTAAAAAAGTTATTTAAAATATTAACTGTGAAAATTATTTTTGACAATATGTTTGATATTAGACAATGATATTCAAATTAAATTTGTTTGTATTTAAGAATAACAATGAAAAATTTAGTCGTAATTGCTATCACAGTCAATAAGATTAAATAATTAATTTATAATAGATATTTTTCCGAAGAGAAAAAGAAATAGCCCTCTTAAATATGACAAGATTATAACAAGATAGAATCATTTCTATGTATTTAAAAACGGGAGAGGTTACAGTGATATATGTTATTTAAATCCAATATATTTACTATTTTAAAACTGTACTTGTATACCGTGTACTTGTATACCGAAGACACAAAAATTTCACTTTGCTATAAAAGTGGCGTTTGATACTCTCAAAGTAAAATTTGTATATTTAAAGAATAAACTATACTATACAGTTAACTGTAAAGAAAATAAAATAAAAAGAAAAATATATGTTTAATGTTCCATACCTTTTAATAAAAAAAAAAGCAGACAATGCATTAAAACATAATAAGCACATAAAAAAACGTTTTGCTTTTCTTACATTTCAAATAAATTAACGACAATGATGACGCGTTTCAAGCAAGAATCAGGTTTTACTAGCTTTTGAATCACAATTAAAGTGCATATAAATCTGCCCCTTTCAGTGATCACCAATTAATTCAGTTACCATGTAATAGGTTATTCACAAGTTATTTCAAAGCTCATATAATTGTTTTTCTTCATTAAAATAAGTGTTGAATATTTAATTGTGTAGTTATTATTTTCATATAATATAATAAATATAGAAAACTATAAAAAAATTCGGACTTAAAGTTCTTCAGTGTACATTTGATACTAGCAATTCATCTTATTTTATTTCGACTTTTCATTTTGTTTTAAAATCCAAAAATATTTTTATAAATTGACGTTTCAAAACATTCATGGGTCTATTATATAACTATACAAATCTTCTTAATAATTAAAAGATCTCAATGTTTTGATTTGTAAAGAGTTCCGCTTTAGCTTATTTTCTACTTGTTTTGTTAAATTTTTTTTATCACTTTTAATGAAACCTATGTAAACTCGTTTGTAGTAAAACATTTATTCCGTAACTTTCCGAAATGCTTATAAATATAGTTAGGTTATATTATTTTTTTAGGTATTTACTTATGGACCAAGTTTGGATATTAATTTTATATTATGAGAAAAGCATAAATTACAAATCAAATTAATTTTATCATATTAATTTTTAAAAGAAAAAAGATTTATGAGAAGTAGTGTTTTCAAAGGAAATATATAGTGGATAATCATGAATCATATCGGAGTATGTATGTATATTAAAACCCGCTTGTGGGAGGATAGGGAGCTCGACATACATAAATAAACCATGCATGTATGTTTGTCGAGCTCCCCTTCCTCACGCCACTAAGGAGGAGAGAGGGCTTTGATTGACTTTGCCATGATCTCTATTCAAATATATTTGTACATGTATTACACATAAAACAAGTTAGTACCAGCAATATATAAGGGTATATGTAATAATTAATTTACATATATTACCTTATTAATAAAATTTTAACCAATAAGGTAATACAAGAATAAAGTTAATGTTTACGTTAGAGGGTTAAAATTTATTATTCATAATTTGGTAAAGAAATGAGTTTGATTGCAAATATTTGTACATACTTATTTATACAATATGAATTTACACCTATTTAACTTTGTTTTCCGATAGACAAAGACTAATTCAATACATTTTTTTATTAAGCGTAAAATTATTTCTTTGTAGATAATACGACCACATATCAAAACAGGCACACTCGTTTTTGTACAATATTTTATTCTAGAATATGTGTTAAAAAAAGCAAGTTTTATTTAGGTACGTCGCGCCTTATAAAATGAGTTGTATTTTATATTAGTCTCTCGAATGGAAGCACCAGATTGTCGCCATCTGCCTGTCGTTCAACTCGTTTCATTTAATCCGAATTCCGTGTCGTGATTATTAATTCAAACGTACTTGCTTTAGGCTTCTTCGGCCTTTTTACAAGTATTTCGTAGTTTGTCACAAATCGTGACAAGGAGTGCATTTGGTTAGTCATAGTGTTTCATCTCGTTTATACATATTTCATATGAATAAATTTTCTTAAAAAATACATTTTCTTAATATAACCTGGTTATAAAAAGAACTGGCATTACGATTGTCTCTTCTTCTTGTTAGGCAGATATAAACATCTCAGGGAATTTAGTATTTCTGTTAGACTCCCTTATAAGTAATAACATCAGTTTTTTTTAAAGTAAATATTTTGCCTAGTATATGTTTTATTTTAGTAAATTTATTGAGAATTTCTCAGAGTTAGAATCATGTTTATAGCTTTCCGGTTAACTAAAGGTAAATATCTAGTAATGTTGTTCATTTCATAAAATTAACTTTAATAATTTCCTAGTTTAATCTGTTTTTGTAGAGAAATATTGTTGTGAAAATTGAGGAATTTAATTTTTCGTGCCATTCGCTAAAACATAGAACTCAATTATGAATCCGCAATGTACAATGTGATGATCATATAAAAATTGAGATGTTTCTAAAATTTTGTCATCAAATATTCTGCCCTTAATATAAATGTTATATATTCTCATTTCATTTTATTAGACAGTTAGAAAAATTTTGGCCTTTATCTCGTAGTAGCTTTGCTCATGGTAACTTTGGTTAATCAAGCACATTTCAGACCCTTATCAGCTACGTGTCCTGTATATGTATTATTTTGTATTATTTGTTTGAATGTATGTAAATAAATAAAATTGTTTGAACAAAGTTTTCTTCGTAATTACCTATCAAAAGTTTTTTTAATTAATAACAATATTATTGAAGGCCACATTATTACAAAATTGTTGCATTTACTTCATTAATTTTGAAATTGCAAGTGGTCCAAAACAGTTTTGCACTAAAATGATTAATAATTGTTTTAATCTTATTTTTTCACATTTTGATATACTTGGTTATAAATGTAGTAACGAGCAGAAGGTACTGCAAAACATTTCGTAGGAAGACGTCACATCAAAAAATATAACTAAATTTAATATAGTTTTGTAGGGAAGAGAAGCGAGATCTATGGGATTACACCAGTTTTTTTTTAATATTATTAAGGTAGAAGAAGTACCTCTTAGAAGTTGGCTTTTTTGTGTAGGCGTGTATGCCTTCGCCCTCGCATTTACTGATAACCTAATTTTATTAGCATCAAATTTAGCTGGTATGAAGAGAGCCTTCAAGAAGACAAAGAAAGCAGTTGAAAGTAGGGGTGTCGTAGTCAATGTCGTCAAGTCGGCTGCTGTCCACACATCAAATTCCCTCGCAAAAGCTCAAAATTAATAATGGAAATGTGGGAAAATGGAAAGTTTAGAAAAAGAGATGAAAATTAAGTACTGGGAAAAAATTCTAACTCCTAAGTTATAAGAGTTTTATAAATATTTTTTCATAATTCTAGGTAATATATCTTCAGAAAAATATTCAAAAAATATTTTCCCCCTCCGCCTTATTACCGAACGCATTGAATATAAAATAACAGAGAAAATAAAGTTTTTAAAAGCCTATATTTTACTCGATCATATTTAAGTTAATGAATAGTAGTTTATTTGAAAACTGTGGGGGTTTTTCTTGTCACCGTTATACATAATTACTCGACCTTCGTGGGGGCGCCCAGATGTTTTTACCGCGACTTCCTTACATTCCTGCACCATTTTACTTAATCACATGGTGTCCTACGGATACCAGTCGATTGCTTTTGATAAGCTGTTTCCAACCGTAAGCGATTTTTATGTTTCGATTTTGCTTTTAGATAGGTGTAGGCCAACATTATATTAACTTTCCTCCACTTTCGATTTGAACCCCATGCACATTTATTATGACCACCGTCACTGTTTACAAACGAAATGCAAAGATCTTGATTCTAGCGAGCGTCATAGTTTCATCGACTTAGAAAACATACTGTGGGGAAGTTCCTCGCCATATAATTATAAAGAAAGAATTACGTCAGAATGCCTAAAAGTGCCTGGGTTGAGAATAAAAAAGTCGTTTTTATAAAAAAATAAAACAATATCATTTTACTCGTTTTTTACTTGATTACTAGAGGTAGATCCAGAACCGATTTTTATAATTCTTAACAAAAATCTGTAACAGTAGCAGTATTTTGTAAATTTATTCATTTCCAGAAACAATATTTTACCGTAAAAGTTGGAATTAATACTAATTTTTTTATTATTTCATACATTTCCGGGTGCCGCTCGTTACATAGATATTTGAAGTCCGTTCAATTTGTTTGTAAAAAGTTTTATAATAAATATGTAAATCACGGAATCATAAATGTGGTAAATTTAGTACCACCAACATGTTTATAAACTTATAAAATTTTCTTTCGCAAAATTCAAATTAATTTTAATGCTTTATAATAATGGAATACAAATTTTAAAAGAATGTGTTGATTTTTACCTGACAATTGTTCTGCGGAATGCACTTCTATAATGTTTTCACCTCATTCAATTTAATTGCATGTATGTGTGTGTGTATATATATGTATAGGTGTAAATATATATATATATATATATATATACATACATATATGTGTATATATATATATATATATATATGTGTGTGTGTGTACAGGGTGCAAGTCACTAAAACTCAGAAAGAAGTCCCGGTACGATCATGGGAGTTTATGGTGTAGTAGCAGCACACTGTTCCCACATCAAAACGGGAACCTTCTTCATTGATCTACAACCCACATCCATGAAGAATATTTCCCGTTTTTACCTGAAGGGCGTGCTTAAGGGCTGGAAGTTTCGCCCTCTAGAAATTTCTAGTACAATCCACAACATTCGTGAGTATTCGAGAGCATTCCACAAAATTCCAGAGCATCCCGAAACATTCTGCAATATTATGGAATATTTGGGTATACTCTGAAACGGCCGGAAACATCCGGAATATCCAATATTATTATGGAACATTCCACAACGCTCTCAAATGTTGTGAAGTTTTCTTGAATATTGTGGACCATTCAAAGCCTTTTTTATGGGTATGACTACCCATTGGTAGGGGTATATAAAATAAGATCCGTCATGGGGTTGAACGTCAGTTTGTTATCAATGAAGTGCAGTAAGTGAATTAAAACAAACAGTGAATTGTGAGTAATCAAAGTGATACCGTGACTCCATAAAGTGTGAAAATGATTTAAAGTGTACTTAGTGCGTTTCTTAATAAAAAGTTGATTTTATTTATATTTTATACAATGCCCAAACGTAGAAGTGAAGGAGATCTTGCCAATTCGAAAGCAAAACGACAAAAACCAAAAGAACAGCGAAAAAAGAAACAGTCGAAGAACGCAAAGCAGGCTTACGTCCCCAACGAAGGAGAACGAGCACCATGAGAAGGAGATGAAACGAAGAACAACGAAATGAACGAACTGAAGAATCAAGAATTGCGACACAATCTTATAAAAAAAGACTGCGAACGCAAGTCGCCCATGAAAATGTCACCCTACGGGAAAGGGGATCACCCTACGAGAACAAGTAAACAGTGAAAACTAACAAATGAGGCATTCGACTACGACCCAACGAAAGAATATAACAAACACAAATATAAATATGTCGTAATCAGAAAAATGGATTACATCTGCAAATTTTGGAACGCAAAATAATGCAGTAGAGAAACACCAGGAATGTGATAAGAAAGGGAGAAATGGAGAAACCACCACCGGTAGCACCTCCTCAGGAATTTCTACATTCAATACCAGGAAAACTAAAATCAAACACTTTATTCTGAATATAAAAGCGTAAAACGCTTGCTTACAAAAGTCTTATTTCCGTACGACTTCGATCAACACTAACAGGACAAATATATCACAAAATGGACCACTACTACCCAACGAAGTCTATAAATTTTTGCAAGTATGTTTCATCGAAAATGAAGAAATAGAAATTGATCAACGATGTGCAAACGTCAGTGGATTGAAACGAGAAATAATTCAAGATGTACAGAGGATTTTACAAAAATTCAATCATCTTATTGGCATATTCAAAACAGCCCTACACCGAATGATTTCTGATTATTATATAAAGTTATAATTCGAGCTAACAAGGAACCACTTGGAACGTCAATTTAATGCACATGAACAAAGAAAACACAAGCCGTGAGATAATTTTAAAACAAAGAAGAGAAGTAATATAACGCATTACGGAGACATACCGTTCATATAATGCCATCCAATATCCATTCACATTTCTGTACTGAGAACACTTCATTTTAATGTGAAACTAAGCCTACCTGAAACAGACGTAGAAACAAACAAAGAAGTCTTTTCCAAGGAGTTCTGTGCTTACCGCTTAATAGTCAGAGACAATAAAACATACAATCCTATTCTCTACACTCACGGCTTATTCCAAAAATTCCTGGTAGATATGTATGCAAAAATAGAAGGATATATTTTGTATAGGGATGTAGGTAGAAAAATGACAATACGAGTTTAAAAAGAGTTTAATTACCTGCTCATCGTAGATAATTATTTGTGATGAAAGTAATGGTTTATCGTGGAATTACTTGAAATAAGTAGGAATGATATATAAACGTATGTCTACCACTTTTATTAAGTTTATGAATGAATCGAAATTAAATAAATTATTTTTATGGAAGATTTCCTATGCAATAATTATATATGTATATATATATATACATACATACATATATATATATATATATATATATATATATATATATATATATTAGTGAACCATTCTTTTTGAGGCCTTTTATTTTTCGTAAAGAGAAAAGTGAAAATGATTAGCTAGTCAGCTTATGATGTTCTACAGTCTCAAAAAGCAATTTTCACTTTTATAATTTTATGTATTTTTAAGATATATAAAGAGATAATGCAATACTACTACTAATTTTGAATTCTACGTTTCTTTCTAATATTTACCGTAAATGACATTTTACATCCATAATTGATATTCCCTTAAAGAAACCACATCAATAAGCCCAAAAAATGTTTTACTAATGGCGTAATATTTTCTGATTTGTCTCAGATATGATATAGATTAAAATAATTTATTGAGAATAAATTGTATGTTCTTCATAGTCTGTAATTGAAACTTTATTCAAGTCGCCTTTACATACATATTAAACACATAATAAAATTATATATTTTGTACTTCTTCAAAATTATTACTGATCCCAGATGATATTTTATTTTACAGTTCTTTTTAACATTTCCTTTATTTATAAATGAATGTAATATTTTCATTTAAATTTAATCCAAAAGTTGTCTATTATTTATAAAGTTTACTAATCAATAAACTAATATTTGGTTAACGGATTTGGCAAGTTAACGGGTTTGGCAAGTTTCAACACGTTAACGGATCTGGCAAGTTTCATTAAAAATAACGCAAGTAACATTTTTTCTTTAACCCGTTTAAAACTTTTACAATCTTCAAAGAATTTCTTTATTATTGAAGACATCCTTTAAATTGAAGATATTCATATATCACATCTTTTGAAATGAATACATCCTTTATGCACTGTAAAACACATTTTTTAAATTTTAAAGAAAAGCCGAAGAAAGATAAAATCTTTGCTCTTAGCTTAAAGTGAATCGTTTATATTTTCATCTACAGTATTTAAATGGTAAGCTTTTCGAAAGATATTTAATCTTACAAATTCTGGTACTTTGAAGGTATAATATTTTATGACCATTCCAAAGATAATTCCTGCATAAGACTGAAAAGCTCCGTTTTCACTTCAAGAAAACATGGTTTATATATCTTTTGCTCTTTACATAAAACGATTTAAGTTTTACGTTAGCATCTTGGAGCACTCAATGAAAATGAAGAAGGATATTTTGTGTATTATTATGTATTTTGTGTATAGTGAGCAAACACGAGTCACCTCGGAGTTTGTGTATGTGTATATACGTATACTAATAAAGACATTAACAAATAATAAAGATAAATATTTAAAGCTGGTTTTAAACTATTTAAAGACAATATATATATTAAAAAAAAACTCGTTTTGACAGAATATAAAGACCTCCCCTAATTTAAAAAGATAACTACAACAAATGGAAGAAGATGATGAACATGTTACGAGAAAAAAAAAATGTTCGGTATCTTTAACTCAAGCGGAGAAATATTTTATTTCTCTGGATATTTTTTATAATATCCCCGGGACTTTATTTAAAATTCAGAAAACAATTTTATTCCATACATCTGGAAAAAAGTATTTTACTTACCACTCATAAAATGCCATGTAAATATTTTTCAGTTTTAATTACAGAATATATGCGGGTTAACATGTTTTATTACTTTCAATAACATGTCGTGGCCTATGTTTCATACAACTCTAAAAAAACATTAGGAATATTTATTTATTTATTTATTTACTTACTTTAATTTACAAAATTGAACCATATGGCGGACTTATTGCTACACGAACAATATTTTATAGTCAATCAGAATATCAGTTCAGATTTGCTTGACGACTGAGTGAGATACGCCATCAAAGGCCGTATGCCATGCGATCCACCCAATACATTACGGTGAATACGAGTATTTATAACGTTCTTTCAAAATTATTATGATATTTAAAATTTAAAGACGTTACATTAATCGAGATAAAAAATTTAAAGAAAAAAACTTTTCATTCCCTCATTTGCATTCTCTAAACTTTCTATATAAATATTTTTGAATATTAACTACGAAAAACTATACGGTATAACATGCTTTACCACATCTAAATTTCAATCCCCTAGGCTAACGATTTCGTCACTGAATCGTCAGTGACAAACAGGCATTTTGGTATGTAAGTTATTTCATAATAGTTCCGTTTTACTATGCTATTTTAAATTGAGTTTGTCATAAAATTCATGAATCCGTATTTAAACAACGTATATTTTAAAACCAAAACAAGTATATAATATCGTTTTTATTATACATTTAATGTATTTAAACAACTTTCTGGATTTCCCTCAGTAAACTCGTAACAATGTAATATTTACGAGTAGTTATAAATTGGGAACTCTATCGCAACACAGTAATGAAAACGCATATTGATTAAATCAAGCACGGGTTGGTTCACCAACCCAATTGTTAGCTTTCATACTAAATCCCGTTAATTTTCGTGTGTGTGTTTGTAAACAAGCTTACTGCTGACATGTTATTATTCAGAATAAACCTGCGAGGGCAACCTTTATTAATTAGTCGGTAGCTGTGCGACGGCGGCTTTCGTGTGTTTTATGACGGATTTTGCAGTACAAACAAATTGTTCCCGGCGAGTGGCAAATCAAGCAACAGGTATTAATAGTTTGTTTTGTGTAGTATATATATGCAAGAATTTTATTTCAATTCAAATTAAAATAATGAATATCGAATAAATTAAACGATTCATATAGAAAGTTATGACATCGAAAGATAAAAATAGAATAAGCATGAAAGTGACATAATTTTAATGAAGATACGATACAATTGTCTATAACTAATCAATAAACTAAAAACAAAAAGTTATAAAATAAGATTTATCAATTGAATATTGAATATATTTGGCGTTAATATTGTAGAAATTCATTATTCACAATTAAATGAAACTACATGATGTAGTATTATTTCTACTCTCTTTAAGTTCTTTAACACGACCTAGGTTTCGTTGTAATACAACATCTTCAGGTGAGCTATTAGCAAAGATTCCTAGATAGAGAAGAATATATAGAGAAGAATCTTTGCTAATAGTCCTAGTAGAAGTAGCTAGTAGTAGAAGTAGCTTCAAGGGATCTACATTCGTCGTGTATATATATGTACATATATATATATATATATATATATATATATATGTATATATATATATATATATATATATATATTGGGTTGGCTAAAATTAATGAGCGGTCATTAAAGTTACAGTCTTTTTATTATATCTCCAATTTAATATTAATTAGGCGTCGATATAATAATCAATATCATTTTCCGTCACACGTCTCCAACGCAATGGCAGGAAATATATAGCATCTGCGTAAAACGCAGTTGACTTGAAATTAAAAAATTGGCTAATGAACTGTCGATGTAGATGGTCTTCATCATCAAAATTTTTTTTCGTATATATTGCTAAGATATCTCAAGAAACAATAATCAACGTGTACAAGGTTTGGGGAACTTGGCTTTTTTGCCATTACACATTTAACCATTTTATTATTAATTGTTGAAACATAGTATTTGCTTAGATAAGACTTGAGATGGAACTTATAACAAAATGCAACTTCGTTATAAGATGATGGAGAACAGCTCTCCTGGTTCAGGTTTTGACTATTTTCTCCTGTTTCGTTTTCTTGGCTCTCAGAGGGTTTCACCCTCTTGGCGCCGCTCATTAACATAACCGTCGTCTTCTTCCCTCACAAACTCGTCAAGGAATACCTCGGTATAATATTATTTTAAAGAGATAAATTAGGAAAAAATGAACAAAAAAAAATTTTTTTAAACCAAAAATACAAAAATATATCAATCCGTAAAACATATTTTCTTGCAAAACATATGACTAGATATTAAGTACAAACTATAAAATATCCAGAAAATATTCTACAACGAAGCACCAAAATTTCTAAGATTGAATATTTTTTTACCAAAATTTATCTTTGAAGTATTGAAAAGAAAAAGAAGGCAATATATTTTGAAATAAGAAAAAGTTTTACGGCCGAGTGTACGATAGCGTACGTAATAAAACTAATTCATTCCGACTTACTTACATTTTTCTTCAAACTTTCAAATCCTCGTTACATTTACATAAAAAGTCTGAAGGATGTCTTCAATAATATAAAACACCTTTTCAAATTAATAAAAATTTCAAACGGATTAATATGACCGTTTTATTTGCTTCCATTTTTTAACTTTTTGAAAATTAATCAGTCTTATTTACATTGTTGTTTGAAATTTTTCCAATATTTAGTGTATTTTTGATAATTAAAAACTCAGATATTAATTTAAAATTAGATTCATATTTTTGCTAGTTTTTGCTCGCCATTTCGTTTGCAATCATGTAGTCACTAGGCACTTCAGGTTATAATTTATATCTGTTCCATTTCTTTTCAAAATTCGTTCACGTTCAGTAATATAATAATGATCAAATTATAAAAGGGTAAATATTTTGTGTGCTGCCATAAAATATTAATACACCCTTAAATCGATTTTATTCATTTTTCCTAACAGGCTACAAATGCTACGAGTTCATATATGAACTCCATAAAGGCTGGATTCTCTCCCTCAAGTACTACTATAAATTTCATGATAAAAAAATAAGACATTGTAGAATTCTATATCTATCGTAGTTTTGAAATTTATAATATTAATTAAAATTTATTTAATAAATTTGTTTATAACTGAAACGACTTAAGAACTATTTTAAACTAAACACGTCAATTTAATTTAGGATGGTAGGTTAATTCACTGAAAATATCTGGCCGTATATTTAAAGACCAAAAATATTTAAATTTATATTTTCTAACATTTATCAAAGTAAATCAAACTGAAGAAATAATCAGTATACTCGATAGCAGCAGTTAAAGCTAAATAAATATATACTTTAATACATATATATATATATATATATATATTTACATATATATATATATATATATATATATATATATTTATACATATATATATACATATATATATATATATATATATATATATATATATATATATATATATATATAACTAATTGACTCTCCGATGCTTATCAAATTGTATCTCCTTTTATTTTAAAGTGATACATATTATAGTTAACAAAGGTTACAAAAGCCATATCCTATATCTGTTAATTTCTTCGCGCAATACAAGATGAGTAATACCGATGAGAATAGAGCACAGGCCAGCCTAACAATTTTGGAGATGAAACTTTAAAACAGATTTTATTAATGGAATAATATTATAACCTGTTGCCTGAAAATTACTTTATATAACTCTTATATGCCCAATATTTATACAATTACAAAACTAAAACTGTAGTCTGCCAGTACTTTGAAGATATTTCTAATAAACATTGGTGGAGTACGCCTAAACAAAAAAAATACACGTTGATATTAAGGCATTTTGTTTTTGCCTTAGTATCAATGTGCATAATTTTAGATTTAAAGAATGGAAAATGACTCGAGTATGGATAAGTAATTTTAAATGTTACCTAAAATGCATTACTAATATCAATGTATGTCTAATACATCATATCTCTTTGTTTGCCCATCATAATTTTATATTTACTGATTAGTGTTTACATTGTGTTATACAATGAACATGTGTATAAATAAAGTTAGGTGGGATTATAAAATAATTGTTAGCTTCCAAGCTAATTAGTGCATATTAATTTTAGAGTGTGCTTGAAAATAACTCTGTAATAGTACGTTGTTATGCAAAATAAACCTGAAGATTTTGACTTTTCTATATTTAGTATCTGGATAGAACATTAATATGAAATATTACCTGTGTATATATTTTTCGACAAGAAATATTTAGAGTGTAAAAACAATTCACAGTACGAGTCATTTGTCAAATAATTGACCCTAAATCGGCATTCTCCTGTCCATACAAACGGAGTGAACCTGGTTCAGGAATTAGAAATATTTATTTCAGTCTTAACATATTGATAATAGAACTTAATCAATGGTAAAGCGTACACTCCACAGCATGTCTTGTGTAAATGTGCCAATTCATAAAAAATTACCAAAAATTTTACACGGTGATTTCGTGACGTAAAAAAATGAGCCAAAAATATACATAAAAAGTATTTTTATTACTTTTGTAAACAACAAAATTTTAAAATATTTCACTTTTTATTGAGGTATGAAGAAAAAAATAGATATTGTATTTATCCGAAATAAGAAAAATTTACATTTCCGGAATCGGTTCCAGACATTGTTAAGTATCAACTAAATTGAAATCGGCGCATCGCGTTTGTGAAACGAGTGCGAAGGTCGGTGGAACATATGCAGTGTCCCAATTGAGAGAATTTTATGAGCCCAACAATAAAACAAGACAATACAATTTTATTGCGACATACAGACTTACTTTTCTTGAAATAATAAACGCTGGGCGGTTATATCGTATACTTTCTCTAATACTTTTCTCATTTTTGTTCTCCAGTAATATAGTGAACAAAAATTATTATACTCTCGGAAAATAATAATGTTGTTGGATTCATCAGAAATAAGCAAATAAAATACATTTTTTATTGTATAAATTTAAATTGAAAATATTGTTACCTATAAACTGTATACAAAATTAGCTTAGTACTCACGTGATTGACGAGTTGATAATATTTAATTTTATAAATTGTACAAATTTACAAAAATAAACGACACATGTTCAGTCAAAGATATGACATGAACTTGTTGAACTGTAAAAACTGTAAACGTGCAAGACTTGAAATCCATTACCCCATTTAAATAAACTATCACAACTTTATCAGTGGTTTCCATTTATTTTATTAATAAAAGTAATATGATTAAAAAATGAATACATTTAATAGTTAAAGTATCATAAAATTCTACCAATAACAGCCTTTAATTTAAAAATGGGTTTTTAAATTATAAATCATTTCTATTGATTAGATAATAAATATAATTAACGGTTTTGTGTTTATTTATGACATAAGAAACTACTTTGCTGACAGGGATAACACATAAGTTCTCATTTATTTATTCATTTATTACCTTTAATAAACTTTAACATATATGATGAATTTATATCAATCGCAATCAATTGCAGCCAGCCAAAGCACCAACGAAAAAGTAAAGTAAATAATGTTGTCGTACTGCAATAGGTTACGTAAATTTAAAACATAATAGCAAAACAAGAAACAAAAATAAAAACATACGTAATCATATATTCAACGTACGGTTTTATCTACCACTCATAGTAAAACTATAAGAAACAGATATATGTTAATATATGATGAATTTATATCAATCGCAATCAATTGCAGCCAGCCAAATCACCAACGAAAAAGTAAATAATGTTGTCGTATTGCAATTGGTTACGTAAATTTAAAACATAATAGTAAAACAAAAAATAAAAACATACGTAATCATATATTCAACGTACGGTTTTATCTACCACTCATAGTAAAACTATAAGAAACAAGCGTGACCCGTGCGAAGTCTTCGCATTATTTATTCTATTTTACTAAAATTGACATATAGAGGCGCAAGTATCAAAAGCATTGAGCTAAAGCGCCACTTTATTTATACGTGAGTGGATTTGAAATTAAACAAAAATTTTACCGACCGTCAATTATATTGACGTTGAGCCGTTAGATGGCAGCATTGCTGTTTTGTGTATATAATTTTAATAATTAATTAATGTGCAAAAACTATGGCAATAATAATTTTTTTAGTTGTGGATGCCGGTAGAGCAAGCAATTATCTATAAAATTATATATAATTTATGTGGATTAGTTATGAGGTTTTTTTCTAAAAAGGGAGTGTAACATATTATGTACCTTATGTAACCTTAGCGTATTAATATAGATGATGATGATGATGATGATGATGATGATGATGATGATGATATGATGATGATGATGATGATGATGATAGGCAAAGTAAAGGCATTAATAAAGAATTTAGGCGACTAAACTCTTAGCTTTATTTTGGACTAATTGTCCATAAGTGAAAATATAATTGTCACTAACTTTTTGAATTCGCTGTAATTCGTAAAAATGTAAATATTTTTCTCTCATTGCCCTTAATTAATTTTTCATAATTGGTTTTATTTCTAAATCATTATGTAGGTATACATATTAGGTCACGTTAGTAACCACGTAAACTAACTCATTCATTTTTGCATAAGCTATCAGTTAACGTTCAAATATCTTCAGTAATTTGTCGAATTCATATTATTTTTAAGTAATTACCAATTGTAATAAGTAATTATCAATGTTATTTTCAATTTTAAATAATTGTGGCGTTAATTTATATAATTTTCTTCATATATTTTTATTTATATCCAAGTTTATATAATTTTGATTATATTTTGATATTTGTTTCCATGAAAATATTAAAGTAAAAATATTAGCGAGAGGTATATTTCCTTATTAATTTCCCACGCTGATTCCCATCATAATTACTATGTATATTCCCAACAATCCTACCAATAAATTCAAAAAGGTGGTGAATGTATCCATTCAGAGAACACATCTGAAGACTCCACGGATTGTCGACGTTCATGTATCTACATGAACGTCGACAATCCGTGGAGCGTGATTTAGCTCATATCTATGAGCTAAATCATTCTTACGAGTGTTGAGATTATTCAAAGACTTTAGACGAGTTAGCAAATATCAAAGTCAATCATCAAAGGTGGATTGGAATAAATCTTAAAATATTAATGAAATTTTTTACTGCGGAGTACTACCATTTGCGCAGTAAAATATTTTTCTCCAAATTTTTGCTGTAGAAAAGAGGAAAAGCGGTTATTTACCAGGTAACTATGAAACATTTACGCACTTAAAAGTCCTTCAGTGTGCATTTGATAATAGAAATACATCTTGTTTTAAATCGACTTTAATTTTGTTTTAAAATACCAAAATATTTTACGAATTTACATTTAGAAATATTTATGTAACTTATTTAATTTACGTAACTATAAATATCTTCTCAATATTTAAAAGATTTCAATATTTCTTTCTGCAGGGGGCCGCTTTAGTATATATTTTAATTGTTTCGTATTTATAATTATTATATTACTTTCTATGAATCCTAAGCAATTTTATGTGTATATATTTCTTCCATAACTTTCCAAAATATTATTAATTTTTCTTTTAGGTTTTTAATTAATGGTAAAATTTAAATATTGATTTCATACCATGGGAAAAGCACAAAATAACAAATCATATACCTTTTTGTCATATTAAGTTTTAAAAGAGAAAATTTTTTTTATCCAGGATATTAAAGAACACAAGAGAAGTAAAATATTTTAAAAGGCAATGTTAGTGAATAATCACCGATCATATCTGAGTCTGTATTATATTATACACCCTGGTGGATGCTTGACATACACAAATACGTTGTGCATGTATGTCGAGCACGCCTTCCTACCCGCAACTAATTAGCTGTAACTAATGAGATAATACAAGAATAAAGTTATTGTGTAAGATGTTTTATATATAATATGATATGGACATGTTGTTCATTGCAGATTTTTAATATGTATATATTTATGCATGTTTACACTTATTTAATCATGTATTCCGATAGACTGCAGTCAAATTCAAGAAAAAATTTTATTAATCTTAAATTTATTTCTTCATAGTTAATATTTCAATATCAATATTAGAAACACTTGTCTTTTGTGCAATATTTTATTTTAGAATATAAGTTAAGCTAGTAACTAATTTTATTAAGGTATGCTGCGTTTTACAAAATGCCATGTATGTTATATAAGTCTCACAAATGGAAGCAGTGGATTGCTACCATCTGCCTTTCGTTCAACTCATTTTATTTAATCCGAATCCCCTGTCGTGATTATTAATTCAAACGTACTTACTTCAGATTCATTCATTTTATGAGTATTTCGTAGTTTGCTATGAATCGTGATTAGAATACATTTAGTTTGTCGTAAGTTTTTTTATACGTGCATTTTTCACAGAAAAACAATTTACATAAAAATACATTTTCTTAAAATAACTTATTCATAAAAAGAACTCGCACTAAGATAGTGTGGTCTTGCTGTTGGGCAGATGAAAACATTTAAGGGAATTTAATATTTCTATTATACATCATTGTAAATATTAACATTAGTTTTCACCATATAAATATTTTGATAGGAGGACTACATTTTAAAGAAATTTATGATGTCATAAACGGATAAGTAAAACTGTTTAATAAAATTGTAACTTCAGTTTAGCAAAGTAATTAAACAGTAAATAATTCATTATGTCGTTAGGTACTGACCGATCAAAAGTTCAAATTTCATCGGGAGAAAAAAAAAATTTTAATTATACTTATTAAGAAAAAAATAATCAAATTGTATACATGAACGTTTCTATTGTCATCAGATGGGCATTAGTACAAAAGACATGGAATCCATGTGATTTAAATTGTAGGTTTTCCAAAGCAAGTGAATGTAACTACATACCCTCTACTCCATATTCCCTGAAAACTAATTTCGGAATGAATGGGCTACTTTCATTTCTCACGAAGTTGACTCATGGAAATAATTAGAGTTTATAGTTTAAGAACTACGTTCATGGTTTCGCAAATTTGTCTCTTTACAGTTGTAAACGAGACATTTCTCTCTAAATTTGGTACAGCTAAAAATTTACTGAAAAAGGTAATAATATACCTATTATAATTGCTCTTTTTCCAACTGTATTAGGTTTTCAACATATTACGTAATAAAATATTTTTCGTTCAAATTTCTAAATTTTGCAATTACATATCCAAATAGTAGAATGGTCATTACAGGATTCGCATAGTTAGTAGTAGAATATTATTCGATTTGAAATTAAATACATTTCACATTGTTTTTAATGACTCTCCAAAGTATGCTGAGCAATTGATGCATTTTCATAAAAATGTTCAAAAAGTTTTTACTATTCATATCCAAGCTAAAACCTTGTATAAAAAAGTTAGCTCAGTTTATATTAAAATATCTAGAAAGTAGGGTTATATATCTTAAAATTGCTAATACGATATAACCAAAATAATTTTATTTGAAAGTTTTTCTAGAAACCATTTAGAATTATTTTATTTTCAAATTTTCGTAATTTAGGAAATAAAGGGGACGGAATACTATGTTTTTGCATATTTCTTAAAATGTCTGTATAAATATACAATTCAAAAATGTGCAAAAAAATATTTTGGAAGATCTTTATATAATACTATTTCAATTTATACATTTAAAAAAATGGTATTGTTTTATACAGGCAAGCAAAATATGTGTTTCTATAAGGTGTATTGCTATGTAAATTATTTTAATTTCTACGTCGCATAGTTTCTGAGAAAATTGGCTTTGAAAATAAAAAAAATTAAAATATATGAAATTTAATATATGGTTGGTACGCGTAAAGACTATGAATATTTAAAAAATTATTACATCTAAAATCATCCCTATAACTTTTACAGCCTTTGCGTGGACTTCTAAAATCCCATATTTTTTTTAAATTTTAGATCGAATATTTTTGGAAATAAGAGAGGAACATAAATTGTTTGCATATTTCTGAACATATAATAGGTAAAATTATTAAAGAAAAATATTTTAAACACTCTTAATTATCCCTTTTCAACGACGCCCCGCGCTTTATTTGGAATTTTGAAAAATCTGAGTGCTTAATCTGCTGTCCCTGAAATTTCCAAATAATTATTTGTGAGTTTGAGCTCGTGCAATATGAGATATTTTGATATATGTGCTGGTTAGTAGGTTTTACTACAGATCGCTGGTATGTTTGTACGGACAGACATACCAGCGATCTTACATGGGTTCCATTTTTTTTTCTTTTAAGGTACGGAAATTTAAAAATCGTTGAAGACATTTAGAAAATTTCGCCTCGATATTTCACTTTAGTCTTTAAAAAAGGGGTTCTTTGTTTGTTGTATATTTTCTTACCAAATAGAAGCAAGCAGCGTCTAGAAAGGGGAAAGATAATTTTTATTTCTATTATAGTTATTTAAATTCATATGAGCGAAGTTTATTACAAACGGCTGTATAGTAAATAAAGTATGTTGAGGTGGAATTTAATAAGTAAATATTTATGAAACGTTTCTGGTGTAAGTGTAGCTTTTGTTTTTCTATTTATGAACAATACTATGAGGGAAGGTTGGTTTTTTTATTAATAATATATATCGTTATAGGTTTCAAAAATAAGAGGGATTTTTTTTCTCGATAACATACGATACTAAAATGAACAGAGTAAGCAAAATTACTGAGTTGCTTGAGGGCTTCGTCTAAATTTTTGTAAATGCAGACACATTTTTATTTATATCCGAATCTAATACTATTCCAATATATTTCAGTTTTGTGGGTAAACTTATATAAACTGCTGTTCAATAATATTTGTAGACCAAGGTTTTATCCTCATAAAGGTTTCATCACATTACAAGTTTTTTAAATTTTTCTATGAAAATGTTGCTGGTATTTCTTATAAAACTTATGAAATTTGTACATTTTTGGTTTAATAAAGGTTTGTACAAAAAGAGATGTATAATACCTGGAATGACCATAATACGCCTGCAAACATGATTCTCAAAAGGAATATCTCAGAATCATTGTAGCTGTTCCTACACAATCACTTCCGATCGATTAATATTTATTGTAGAGCTTAATGCTTTTCCAGATGTTGAGTTTATTTAGGTTCCTTGGGGATCGACTTCGAAAATTTCTAACAGATAGTTTACACCTTTGTTCTTGTTTGAAAGTAACATTTTACCGCAAAATTTTCAACTAAACGCTCCCATTTTTATTAATAAAAAATGTGTCTGCTACAGATATTTTACATATATTTTGTAAATTTTATTCGCGCGTGGAAACTATGTTACACCACAAAAGTTTGAATTAATCCTGGGATTTTCATTATTTTATCTTTTTCCATGAGTAAGTTATTAAATAATTACTTGGATTTGGTTGAATTTTTTTGTAAAAAGTTTTATAATAAACGTTTGAACAAACATTTTTCTATTATTTAACATCAGTTTATTTATGATTTATAATTTTTATTTCATATAATTAGAATTGGTTTCAATGCTTTCTAATAAAATGAACTAAATTTTCAAATATTGTTTGCATAGTTACCTAACGTAAATTAAGCATCAATATGTCTTTTATTCATATTCAATATTACATTGCACGTCAGACCTTTTCTGGTTACAAACTTCGAAGTTAAAGTGTTGGAATAAATGGAAATATTCTCCTAAGTAAGTTTGGAAAATAGAAAAGATTGCCGGTATCGTAATTTCTGAATCTTTATCAAATTTACTAAAGATTGAAAGTCTTAAAATATCTGAAGAATTTATTTAAAAACAAATAAAATTATACAGAATTTATTTATTATTTTGCTGCGAAATGAATTTCTATAATTTGTTCACCTCAATCAATTCATTTAGTATAATACAACTTTTATTACTTTGTTCGACAATACACACACACACATAAATGCACGCACGCACGCAATCACGTATGCATGCACGCATGCACGCATGCACGCACGCATCCTCGCACGCACGCACGCTCGCACGCACGTACGCACGAACGAAAGCGTACACGTGCGCACGAACGGGAGCACACGTACGACGTCGACACACCCTATGTTAAAAGTATAAAATAATCTTAGCTTCAACGTGTAGTAATGTATCATCTAACAGTAATAACTACACTTCACATAATGTAATGCATGGAATAAAGCTGTCATAATCAAATCGTGTTCTTTAATCCAAATTCCGTGCTGTGATTACTCATTGAAACGCTTTTGCCCGACATACCATCGTATATCATATTCGATTTTTATAGTTCGACGTAAATAGTATCTACACTGCATTTTCGCAGAGCAGTGTAGCACATATACAAATTTTGTGTAGTTAATACGATATATTTGATTATATTATTAATGGAATCTTAAAATTGTAGATAAAATTCGATCCCGTCTGTTACAGTACAATGAAGTGCAAATGCACTCAGCATCGAAAAAATGAGTGACGAAGGAAATTTGTAAACGCGCTTAAAGCGTGTCGTACTAAAATTAAACTCTAGCCGCTTAACGTATTAAATAATGTTGCTAGTGGTATCTTCATTTTAAATACTAATTTAAAACAGTTCGCAATTGTTCGTGACGTCTGTCTTTAAATATTATTTATGAAAGTATGGTCAACTTTTACTAATTTTTATCGTGTTAAATTATTACGTTTTTCTGAATGTTATTGAAAATTATTACGTTTTTCTGAATGTTATATTTCATAACTTATAAACGTATTATATGTTATAGCTCATTAACAACCTTCTATACTTCAATGCTATTATGCAATTCAGTATTTTACATATTTTCCAATTTAATTTACTCATATTTTTTAAGCAGCCTGCTTTTCGATTTCTATTCTCCCTTTTTTTATTAGTGTTCTTTGCACAAATGTACATAATAGTAAAACCATTTCAATGTTCTTCACTTTCAGAGTTATAGTTTTTGGATATTTTATTCTCAAGTATCTTGAAGTATTTTTTCTGCCACCCAAATGGTTGGGTCCAATAAAGTCTTCTTTAATTTCTTCGTTCATTTATTTGAACGATATGACCGGCCTATTTAATTCTTTGAATCCTTATTAATCATATTGCACTTTTTTTTCACGTAAACTTCAAAATCCTATAATTTGAACGTATAAGCCATAATCATCAATTCATATCCACCAAAATTTTTTTCAGGAATCTTTATTTTAAAAAATACTTGAGTGCATTCATGTTTTTAAGTTTATAGCCAAGTTTCATGTGCATATTTTAAGACACCTAATTAAAAATTCCGAAAGCTGTATTTAGGTTTATATTTATGTCTTTATTTTTAAATTTGACTTCAAATACCTCAATGGTCCACGGAATATCAACTTTTATTAGTTGTTCTTCTATATATATATATATATATATATATATATATATATATATATATATATATATACCTTAAGCAATTGGGGGTTAAGCCAAGTCATCTTGGTTCTTTGAATGTGCTTTCTGTTATCTCTGTTAATTTTAAGGTACAATCTAAAAATTTCCTTCTCCGAAGCTAAGAAAGCCTCAAAATCCTAGATGTCATTATCATCTTTATATTCAAGAAATCGCATTAACTTATAGAAAATATTTCGTCGTGTGTTTATTCTTGTTTCCCTTAAATCTATCTTCAAAACAACGTTAAACAATAGGTTAATGCATCTCTATATATGACAGCTTTTTTTTTCTTATGATTCAGAGAATTAACCTTGAATTTTAACTCAGTTTTTTTTTCTTTAAATGGGAATGAAGTAAATATCATATGCCAGTCAAATATATTTGAATCTCTTATTGTATCTAAAATCAATTTTCCACTTATGCCCTCGTATGCAATTTTGAGTTGTATAAAAACATATTGAAAGTCATTTCCGGATTCTTTTTTTCTCTCTAATATTTGTCGTGAATTAAATATTACTTCAGTAGTAGAACTTCCCTGCAAGAAACCTTACTAATAAACCTCGATAAAGTTTTCTTAACGGGAAAACATTGCCGGATTTGTCTCAGAAATGTTGTCTACGAAAATAATTATTAATTCGATAATTTCGAGAATGTGTTATATATTTTACAAAATTAGTTGATTTTCCTACAGTTGACCTATTATGGAAAGCCCCTTTATCGAACGTATCATGTTAAGTTTTTTTCTCTTCTGAAAACTTCCCTCCGTTGTAAAATTTCTAAATGAAATTGCCTTTATACATATTATAGACTAAAATTACCCAAATTGGGATAACTAAATTACATTATTTTTATTGAATTACATTATTTATTATAAATGCATACTAATTCAGTATTACTTCAAATTAAATTGAATATTTGATACTTCTTTGAAAAATATTGATGAATCGAGATGTTATTTTGGTTCATATTTTATATATTTTAAGAATAAAAGACTAGAATTATTACTATTATTTCCTTTGTTTATTAAGTAAATATATAAAAAATATTGGGGCAGAAATCAGAACAAAATAAGGACGAGTACTATATAAGGAAAGAATTTCTAGGAACCATTTGACTAAGTTTTCTGATTATCATCTAGATATAGTATAATGAAATATTATAACTTCACATACCTTAAGACACATAGTATGTTCTTAACGGAAAAATTATATAAGAGGACTAAATAGTCATATAATAGAAAAGGTACCATAAAATATGTGTTTATATCTAAATAAATAATATGTATAAACCTTTAACCTCTGACTGATTTCCATTTTTCAATGAGCAATGGCTGCATTGAAAATGAACATTTGATATCGTGAAAGAATATTTATATAACTAGTCTCTGAGGATCTGTGAGAAAATAAAGAATTCAACAATCGTACACATGTACATGTATAATTACGTGCGAAAGATATAAGCCTACTTTTCCTCTGGCAGTCGGGTGAAATACGAATTTAAAAATGCATTTTTTTATGTCTGAGCATGTATCTTTTAAATGAATTGGTTTACCGTGTCTAATGAAATCGAGGTTTTGACTTAAATATATATTTTTGGATAGTTTCAATCACGTATCGATCCTTAATTTAAATTAATCTAAGACTTTAATTTAAAATTAGTCTAAAATTTTGGCGTTAAATCAAAAGGCCACTAATAAACAAACAAATTTCTTAAAAATATCTAAAGGGATTTGATCAATTTCATAAAAAATTAAAAGAAAGAAACTTCTCACTAACCTATTTAAAAGTTTAATAAATTTAAGAATATTTTAATATTATTGACTAAGACCTTAAAATTTTTATGCACATATGAAATATATTTTTAAAGTTTTTAAAGAAAAATTTAAGTAAATTCGGATTGATTTATTTTTATTAAAATAAAATAGAATCGAAAATAAAATTTTCTGTCTAAATTCGAAGTGAATCGTTTACATTTTATTTAGAATATTTAAACGATAAGTTTACAAAAAATATTTAATCTTCCAACTTCTTGCCTTTAAAGTTGAAGAATTTTATGACCATTCCAAGAATATTCCCTGTGTAAAATTAAAAAGAACCGCTTTCTCTTCAAGAAAACATGTTTTTTGTAAGTTTTACTCTTCAATTAAAACGATTGTAGTACTTGTTTAGTATCCAGAAAGAGTCAATGAAAATAGAGAAGAAGAGTATTTTCTAACAAAATATTCGTGAATAAGCGTGAGTCACACCAGACTCTGTAAATTTATGTACATAAAGTACATACGTATGTACTTACGTAAATTTCTTGGCGTAAATTTGAAAGGAACGTTCAATTGGTTTTTTTTCGGGGTTTTGGTTAAAAAATCTGTTCCACCATTGATTTTTACCACCTACAAATTTAAGCCCATGGTTATATTTTGTGTTGGATCCAATTGCATTAGAACCACTTGAAACTTAGCCATACTAATTCCTGAAAGATACCGGTCATCTTTGCTTAAAATCAGCAATATTATTTCGGAGATAATGGCAAACAACTTGCTTTTCATTCATTTAAAAGTAATATCAAGGTCTCGCATGTAGTAAAAAAATATGACTACTACGTTAATACTATTTCTACGGTTACTTTTTGATAATTAAGATGCTATTGGACATCTTTTTCTGTTATAAGCTTGCCACCCTTGAAGTGAAGTCGTCTAACCATCTTTTGTATAAGAATAAGGTTTAGTGTAGTATTAAAGTTATTACCGTGTCATATTTTTATTAAAGTGATAGACTAATCGGCCCATTTTGAAGAAAGTTTTGTTTGACGGAATTTTTACCAATCGTTTATTTTGCAGAAGTTTCTACGAAGCTAAATTTGATCATCGATCTTCTAGTTATTTAACAATCATATATATTTAGCTGTAATAATTATAGAGAAAGTTTATTTATCCACGTTTTTGCTCAAAATTATCAATTCTTACAATTGAACTATACTAGTTTTTTTGAGGAAAAATGTAATCGATATCATCCGACGATGAAAATATTAGTATTTTAAAAAATATATTAAAGATAACCTTTATCAATAGGTAAATCAATTTATTTTATGTGTTTTCGTTTAATAAATATTATATATATTTAAAAATAATGAAAGCATATCATGTAATATGTAAATGCAATTATCAATTTCATTCTGATAATATTACAAAGTTTATTAAGAATATTAAAAATATATCAAAATATTTATCTCTCAACAAAGTTCATTATATTGAATCTAACTGTTATTTCAATTGGCTAGAAATTAATAATTAAATAATGTATCGTGATTATTAAATAAGAACATTTTTTTCCTCTATTCTTTCATATTTATAACAGCCTTTTTCATTAAATCTGCATCATGTTTATTATATTCAGTATTATTAAATATAATTAAATGTTTTACACACATATACTGTAGAAATAATGCCATTTAAATGAAAAACGTATTCTTCCTACACTTTTTTTAATAAAAACGTAATTTTTTAAACAATTAATCTTAATCATAAATCATAAACGGTTTTACTTGCTACGTAGTCATAATTTAGTAATAGTTTAGTCTTCTTGATCTAATCTTATTATTTCAAAATTCCAAGCATTTCGTTTTGCGTTCTTTCTTTATATTGTCTATGCTACCGTTTGACCTCGAATCATTAATTTTCTTAAGGAAATGGGCTAAGAGGAATTTTATTCACATAGATTTATATTTTGAACAAGTTTTAGACTATTTTAAACAGATAAACTAATAAAAATCTTATCACACCCATAAAGTTCTCCTCTATTTTATTGAGATAACTACAAAAAATTAAAAGATGTGATGAACAATTTACGGAAGAAAACAAAAATGTTGGTGTCTTAACTCAAGTAAAGTTATATTCTTCCTTCTTCAGGCTATGGTCCCATATCTCATATGAAGTCAGCCCTCCTCATACATTTTTGCCGCAATAGTCGATTTTGTGTAGAGATAGTGTCATTGAGTTCAAATTCATAATTTTCAAATGTTTCATAATTGTCTTTTATAAGATAATATTGAAAAAAAACAGTTATTTGTATTTTATTTCATATGTTATTCAACGCTAGTTGGGTAAGGATTAGTGAATAATGATTTTTGACTTTTGATAAGAATTCATATCTTTTTGTAATTCTTAAAATTTTGCTGAAGGATTTATGATTCATATAGTGGTAAATATAGTGGTGAATATATTTATATAGGCTCTGGTTTATTTTTTGGATTTTGGCACTATTTTCCTTGCCGTATTTTCCTCCATGACGGATATCCAAACAAATTCCATATAAAATGTGAAAACCCTTTACGTTTGTTAAAAAATACTTAATTATCGTTTCGTAGCAATTAACCCAAACCATAAGTCTCTCGAGGTATATAACAGAATTTAAATCAAAGTGTTTCAAACCCAGGTAATATAAATACATTTTGTATTAAGCTTCTTTGGAAAATAGATGCAATTTAGTGTCTGTGTACAGAGGTAGAATTCTTAAAATATTGAATTAAAAGACTCTTGAAAAGCCATATATAAGTTTTGTTTCATCCTCGTTATGATAGGCATCCCTTCTGCATCATTTACGAACCGAACTTCTACCGCACCCTACGTGCTCTTAGATGACTTTTAGTACTATCCAGTAAGTATGTGATAAATCTAAATTTACCTACGCACATTTACACCAGGTATATATGCTAGAATTTTTCGTAATAAGCAGGCGTTACTTAAAAAAGTGGCCCAGATTTAATAAAGTGCTATTGTACTTGATTGTGTACTATTTATCATCCACATTTGACGTCAGTAAAAGTCTTATGTTTGTCGTGATAATTGTGTTTCCGTTTTATTTTTTGTAAAAGTTACATATTTTCATAATTGTTTATATAATACTGTCAATTCTTTATTAATATAATAGAACCTTTTTTCTCTGATGCTACCTATGCCTTGCCAAAAATCCTTCCTTCTGTGTATGTCTCCTATGTATGGGTTATATACATTTGCTTTAAATTGAAGGTATGTTATAGTCGCAATATATTCAAAAGTGGAGGCATTGCTCGTAGCCTGTAATATACACTAAAAAGAAGGCATTGCGGAATGAAGACGGGACTCCTTCCTAAAAGGAGAAATCCACGAAAATTCGTCCAAATTGTTAAGGAAATCGTCAGACCAGAAATATGGCAATTCTTTACTTTGGCTTATAAATTTTTTTTCAGACGTTAAGCAAATCAAGATCCAATTTCATAGCACAAATCTGTAAAAAAATAAAGTGCTATAACGTTTCCGCATATGAAAATTCGCTACAGTACTAAAAGGATCGAAGTCGGAATAATAGCATCACTATTTGTTTCTTTTATTCATGCCGAATGATGCAGTTGCTCGTCTCTTTTTTTGACTGCCTGTAGATTGTTTTCCTTTTATCATCACCACTTTATTCCTAGTTACAGGCATATAATATAGGTAGGTGCACATCATGTACTCAGATTGGTTTCATTTTAATTGAATTCGGAGAAAAAGCTCTTTTTTAAACTACCAAGTCGACAACGTAAGTAACACAAAAACCACGGTATATTGCTTCTGGCAAAACATCGGGTTCCTAAAATAATTAATTAATTTCTATTCTAATTTTAACACTGTAACAAAGTTAAATTTCTATTTAAGTGCATAAAACTTAGTTTCCTAGAAGGAACGTATTGGGTATTGTACCACTATGAAATTTGCACTAACTACTCGTCTCCTTTATTAACTGCTATAGAATTTCTTTCTTTTTATCATAGCTGAATTTCCTATAGACACAAGAACACAATACTCTGCAGGCAGGACTTAAACTGGTTTCATTTTCAAAAAAATCGTAGATGAAAGTTTTTAAAATAATCATATTTAAACAGATCTTCTTTCCAACCGTGGTAAATTGTTATAAAATAATAAAAAAATATTCTCTTATTTACCGGATATTTTACCCCTATATCCACTTTGACAAATTTTATTAATAAATTCTATTATCATTATAATTTCATTAACTCGTTTCAATAAAATGTATTAACTATGCTCGGCGGTTTTATATGATCTGAGGCATATAAATCCCTAAAATTTGGAATGAGAACGAATGGTCCACTGTATACAACCAGTTATATGTGCATTGACCATAATAATTGATATAATGTAATAGTTAAGTAAAAAATGGTATCCGTAATTTTGAATTAGTCAGCCAGAATTTTTAAATAGTTAAAGAAAGGACGAGCTACGTAAGAGATTATTTTTTAAAATGTTTACTTATGTAGGATTCGTTTGCATTTAACTAGCCAACAGTTATTGCTGTTACTAGCCAACGTTACATGATGCCAACAGAAAATCCGAGAGTATGGTCACATTGGAAATTCCTTTCTCGATTTGTTAATTTTTTTAGTCTTTATATTACAAACACATACTAAAAAAATCGTATCCATTACATATTACAACTATGGATTTCACCATTTAATTTAATTTCGGAGAATGTTTATTTTGAGCAAATAATACACTTCAAACATTAATTTTAGCGTAGGCATATACATTATTTGAAAGGCATTGTAATTTCCATAAAGACGATACCAAAGTAGTCGGTCCTATGTTTGAATTTTCATTCCATAAGAAAAATTTTAAATGTCATAATTCTACTTGGTACTCTGTTTTTCTTCTCTAATATTCCTTTTCAATGGAGACGATCAAAATCTTATTTCAAAATACAAGAACAAACTTGATATATATCAAGAGCCGTTATTGAAATCTACGGCATCAAAGTATATTTCACCCAACAATTTCTCAAAAAATATTCTATAATAAATAACAACGAAATATATGCTTTAAACCACTTGAAGGTAGACTTCAAAAGCTTTAGTTTGCGCTTCGTTTTAAAATACTTCAACATAGTAAATATCTTTCGCTTTGTTTAAGTTAACCGCTTTATTTTGAAACGCCTTAATTTGTACATTACGGATAAAAATGTATACGGAAAACAAATTACTTTAAAATAAAGAAGTAATGTTCAAAATCTTTCATCGCGCTTTTTTAACTTATTTCATTTTGTTTAATTCACCTGTAACTGGATATATATGTACGTTTTTTTCTCAAAGACAAATTTCTTCCTTCCTATATGTATACAACGTAAGAAGCAATCAGTTCCAAAATGTATTGCAAAAATTGTAATTTGCTCTAAAATAGCAATAAATAAAGTATATATATATATATATATATACACACATATATATATATATATATATATATATACACACACATATATATATATATATATATATATATATATATATATATCTAAAAGGCAATGTCCCAATTGACCAGTCCAAACCGCTTATGTTAAATATTTAAAATTTGGAAAAGGTTTTGATTTTATAATGGAGGCATCGTTTAAGAAGGGATTTTTCGAAATTCATCCCCTAAGGGGCTGAAAATGTGTAATCATTTTCAGCCCCTTAGGGGATGAATTTCGAAAAATCCCTTCTTAAACGATGCCTCCATTATAAAATCAAAACCTTTTCCAAATTTTAAATATTTAACATAAGCGGTTTGGACTGGTCAATTGGGACATTGCCTTTTAGATATATATATATATATATATATATATATATATATATATGTGTGTGTATATATATATATATATATATATATATGTGTGTATATATATATATATATATATATACTTTATTTATTGCTATTTTAGAGCAAATTACAATTTTTGCAATACATTTTGGAACTGATTGCTTCTTACGTTGTATACATATAGGAAGGAAGAAATTTGTCTTTGAGAAAGAAACGTGCATATATATCCAGTTACAGGTGAATTAAACAAAATGAAATAAGTTAAAAAAGCGCGATGAAAGATTTTGAACATTACTTCTTTATTTTAAAGTAATTTGTTTTCCGTATACATTTTTATCCGTAATGTACAAATTAAGGCGTTTCAAAATAAAGCGGTTAACTTAAACAAAGCGAAAGATATTTACTATGTTGAAGTATTTTAAAACGAAGCGCAAACTAAAGCTTTTGAAGTCTACCTTCAAGTGGTTTAAAGCATATATTTCGTTGTTATTTATTATAGAATATTTTTTGAGAAATTGTTGGGTGAAATATACTTTGATGCCGTAGATTTCAATAACGGCTCTTGATATATATCAAGTTTGTTCTTGTATTTTGAAATAAGATTTTGATCGTCTCCATTGAAAAGGAATATTAGAGAAGAAAAACAGAGTACCAAGTAGAATTATGACATTTAAAATTTTTCTTATGGAATGAAAATTCAAACATAGGACCGACTACTTTGGTATCGTCTTTATGGAAATTACAATGCCTTTCAAATAATGTATATGCCTACGCTAAAATTAATGTTTGAAGTGTATTATTTGCTCAAAATAAACATTCTCCGAAATTAAATTAAATGGTGAAATCCATAGTTGTAATATGTAATGGATACGATTTTTTTAGTATGTGTTTGTAATATAAAGACTAAAAAAATTAACAAATCGAGAAAGGAATTTCCAATGTGACCATACTCTCGGATTTTCTGTTGGCATCATGTAACGTTGGCTAGTAACAGCAATAACTGTTGGCTAGTTAAATGCAAACGAATCCTACATAAGTAAACATTTTAAAAAATAATCTCTTACGTAGCTCGTCCTTTCTTTAACTATTTAAAAATTCTGGCTGACTAATTCAAAATTACGGATACCATTTTTTACTTAACTATTACATTATATCAATTATTATGGTCAATGCACATATAACTGGTTGTATACAGTGGACCATTCGTTCTCATTCCAAATTTTAGGGATTTATATGCCTCAGATCATATAAAACCGCCGAGCATAGTTAATACATTTTATTGAAACGAGTTAATGAAATTATAATGATAATAGAATTTATTAATAAAATTTGTCAAAGTGGATATAGGGGTAAAATATCCGGTAAATAAGAGAATATTTTTTTATTATTTTATAACAATTTACCACGGTTGGAAAGAAGATCTGTTTAAATATGATTATTTTAAAAACTTTCATCTACGATTTTTTTGAAAATGAAACCAGTTTAAGTCCTGCCTGCAGAGTATTGTGTTCTTGTGTCTATAGGAAATTCAGCTATGATAAAAAGAAAGAAATTCTATAGCAGTTAATAAAGGAGACGAGTAGTTAGTGCAAATTTCATAGTGGTACAATACCCAATACGTTCCTTCTAGGAAACTAAGTTTTATGCACTTAAATAGAAATTTAACTTTGTTACAGTGTTAAAATTAGAATAGAAATTAATTAATTATTTTAGGAACCCGATGTTTTGCCAGAAGCAATATACCGTGGTTTTTGTGTTACTTACGTTGTCGACTTGGTAGTTTAAAAAAGAGCTTTTTCTCCGAATTCAATTAAAATGAAACCAATCTGAGTACATGATGTGCACCTACCTATATTATATGCCTGTAACTAGGAATAAAGTGGTGATGATAAAAGGAAAACAATCTACAGGCAGTCAAAAAAAGAGACGAGCAACTGCATCATTCGGCATGAATAAAAGAAACAAATAGTGATGCTATTATTCCGACTTCGATCCTTTTAGTACTGTAGCGAATTTTCATATGCGGAAACGTTATAGCACTTTATTTTTTTACAGATTTGTGCTATGAAATTGGATCTTGATTTGCTTAACGTCTGAAAAAAAATTTATAAGCCAAAGTAAAGAATTGCCATATTTCTGGTCTGACGATTTCCTTAACAATTTGGACGAATTTTCGTGGATTTCTCCTTTTAGGAAGGAGTCCCGTCTTCATTCCGCAATGCCTTCTTTTTAGTGTATATTACAGGCTACGAGCAATGCCTCCACTTTTGAATATATTGCGACTATAACATACCTTCAATTTAAAGCAAATGTATATAACCCATACATAGGAGACATACACAGAAGGAAGGATTTTTGGCAAGGCATAGGTAGCATCAGAGAAAAAAGGTTCTATTATATTAATAAAGAATTGACAGTATTATATAAACAATTATGAAAATATGTAACTTTTACAAAAAATAAAACGGAAACACAATTATCACGACAAACATAAGACTTTTACTGACGTCAAATGTGGATGATAAATAGTACACAATCAAGTACAATAGCACTTTATTAAATCTGGGCCACTTTTTTAAGTAACGCCTGCTTATTACGAAAAATTCTAGCATATATACCTGGTGTAAATGTGCGTAGGTAAATTTAGATTTATCACATACTTACTGGATAGTACTAAAAGTCATCTAAGAGCACGTAGGGTGCGGTAGAAGTTCGGTTCGTAAATGATGCAGAAGGGATGCCTATCATAACGAGGATGAAACAAAACTTATATATGGCTTTTCAAGAGTCTTTTAATTCAATATTTTAAGAATTCTACCTCTGTACACAGACACTAAATTGCATCTATTTTCCAAAGAAGCTTAATACAAAATGTATTTATATTACCTGGGTTTGAAACACTTTGATTTAAATTCTGTTATATACCTCGAGAGACTTATGGTTTGGGTTAATTGCTACGAAACGATAATTAAGTATTTTTTAACAAACGTAAAGGGTTTTCACATTTTATATGGAATTTGTTTGGATATCCGTCATGGAGGAAAATACGGCAAGGAAAATAGTGCCAAAATCCAAAAAATAAACCAGAGCCTATATAAATATATTCACCACTATATTTACCACTATATGAATCATAAATCCTTCAGCAAAATTTTAAGAATTACAAAAAGATATGAATTCTTATCAAAAGTCAAAAATCATTATTCACTAATCCTTACCCAACTAGCGTTGAATAACATATGAAATAAAATACAAATAACTGTTTTTTTTCAATATTATCTTATAAAAGACAATTATGAAACATTTGAAAATTATGAATTTGAACTCAATGACACTATCTCTACACAAAATCGACTATTGCGGCAAAAATGTATGAGGAGGGCTGACTTCTACTTCAGGAGAGATGAAAACTACTTCAGGAGAGATAAAAACTACTTCAGGAGAGATGAAAACTACTTCAGGAGAGATGAGTAATTTTAAATAATAACTATATGACATTAATAATATCAATGCACGCCTATTAGCACTTTACAATATATCTCCTTGTTAGCCTATTGTAATTTTATATTTACTGATTAGTAACGCATTGAATTATACGAGGAACACATGTTTCTATAACATTAGGTGTAATTATAGTTTGTATGTCGTTACAAACTATAATCACACCTAACTTTATCGAAACATGTGTTAAATTGTTAACTTACATGCTAATTACAGCACATTAATTTTAGAGTGTGCTTGTAAATAACTTTGTAATTGTACGCTGTTATTCACAACAAACCTGAGGATATTTGTGAATAAAAAAGAAAAAAATTGGCATTTCCACATTTAAAACTGATTAGACGTTTTGATTCGAAATATTAACTGTGCATATATTTTTCGTGTTATATATTTAATGTATGTTATATATTTAATGTATGTTTAATGCGTGCATAATATTTAATGTGTGAAATTAGTTCGCAGCATAAGTCATTTGTGTACGGGGATCCTATTAATTCAAAATAATTGAGACGAAACTGGCGTCTGCCTGAACAAATGGAATGGAACAGATTTAGGAATTAATAATACTAGCGTGACCCGTGCGAAGTCTTAGCATTATTTATTCCATTATGAAGCTCAGATGACAGATCAAACAAATATTTTACTAAAATTGACATATAGAGGCGCAAGTATCAAAACATTGAGCTAAAGCGCCACTTTATTTATACGTGAGTGGATTTGAAATTAAACAAAAATTTTACCGACCGTCAATCATATTGACGTTGAGCCGTTAGATGGCAGCATTGCTGTTTTGTGTATATAATTTTAATAATTAATTAATTTGCAAAAACAATAGCAATAATAAATTTTTTAGTTGTGGATGCCGATAGAGCAAGCAATTATCTATAAAATGATATATAATTTATGTGGATTAGTTGTGAGGTTTTTTCTAAAAAGGGAGTGTAACATCTTAACCTTAGCGTATTAATATATATGATGATGATGATGATTTATTTATCGCTTAGTATATTGATATTAATACTTAATCAGTGATAAAATTAAAAGTACATACTCCGAAGCATGCCTTATGTAATATGGTAATTTGCATAAAATTATCAAAACTTTAAGTCATGATGCTATGGGAATGGAAGAAAAAGCGTCAAAAAAAGTGTAATATTTTAAGTAAATTATATTATTAATAAATTATAGTAAATTATTTTTGTTATTTTATAGGACGCCGATTAAAACTTTAACTTTCAAGGGAAGTATTGAGAGAAATAGCTTGATATTTTGTTCATGCGAAATACAAAATTTACATTTTTGGGATATATTCTTTTGGGATTGCGACGTATTTTTTCCTTTTATAAAATTATATAACTTGGCCAATATGCTGCTACTGAAAACAGACCTAGTAAAAATATTCGCATTGAATCTGGTAAAAATAAAAATATTTCAAAATAATAAAATCAATCAGAAAAAAAAACAGTGAGCCGTCACGGGACGCCTGGCAGATGTGAAACATCGTGTTCATACAAGTAATATTCATAAAAGACAAGATTATTACAGGAACTAAATTTAGCATAATGAAAAAATAAAATATTACGAATTTCTTACAGAAAATGGTGACTTTATTTAATAAACATTTATTTACAATTAATACAAAAATAATAAAGCACAGGTTATGTGTACCGTAGTAAACAACAGCGTCGAACTGAGTGAGGAGGGGTCGCTTAGTCGGTAGCGCATGGCGGCACGTCGCCATACCGTACACTCTACTACATATAGACTATATATATATATATATATATATATATACCTTAGTATAGCGTGGCGACTCGTCGCCACGGCAAGCGACGCCACGCCAACTATCCGTTTTATACCTGCGCCTATAGATGTTTCACATCAAAACAAAATTTAATGTAGCTTCAATATACTCATAAACTCAAGAATCTTAGCTAGTTATTGCAATATATGACTAAAGATCTTTAAATATAAATTTTATTAGTTAATGTTTAAATATTAATTCCACCATGATTAGAAAATTAATTAATTAAAATAATTTTTTAATGTTTATATTAATGACAAGTAAAAATAAAAATATTCATGCACTACTTGCTATCAGCTGATTTTTAAATACAATTTTGTCAGTCTTTATTAAATTTTAAATTTATTCTTCAAGCAACCGATTAAGCGCATTATTCTTAAAATAACAATAATAAGAATGGAATTAAAATAAATTAACAATGAATTTAATTAAAAATACAATAATATATGCAATAACAATATATAAGCAATAAAAATTGTGTAAATTTTAGTTTACCAAAGGAGAAGATTTTACATTTATAGACGCTTGAAAAATATAATCAACTTACTGATAACTTGGTAGTGTGTCATAATGTGATTTTGCTTTCTTTACAGGAAGTTGTTCACTTGCACTTTCTAAATTATCACTTTCGGACATATTTTATTGTTAAAAATAAAATAAAGAAATATTTTTTTTCAAATAAGGCACAGATTATGTGTACCGTAGTAAACAACAGCGTCGAATTGAGTGAGGAGGGAGTCGCGTAGTCGATTGCGCATGGCGGCACGTCGCCATACCATACACTCTACTACATATAGACTATATATATATACCTTAGTATAGCGTGGCGACCAGTCGCCACGGCAAGCGTCGCCACGTCAACGATCCGGTTTATACCTGCGCCTCATGTTTCACATCAAAAAAACAACAGACCGCGTTCATTTATATTTACTATAATGTAAGGTCAATTTTTCATATACTTCAAGTTAACTTGTCTCAAGTTTTAACGATTTAGTCGTAAACATTCGAAGACATGAGAAATTGACGTAAATGATCAATTGCGCTCAAACCATAATTGATATGAATTTACGCCATTTTTTTTATTTACTTTTTCAAAATATGAAAATGTTACGTTATTTGTTCACAGTTTATGGGAATTATGATTGATTTAAGATGATTTTACTATAACATTGTGAAATTAGAGCTTTTTTCTTGCGCACACCTCCTTGAATGAAAAGGAATTACTAGAACATTCATTTGAAGGATGAACATGAATCCATATTCATGTTTGCTAATTTAAAAAATAATTATGTGAAAGTTGTAGTATCAACCCTATGCTATATGCGTTGGACATAAGATATCCAGCATTTTTTTGTAATGCAATTTAGTAATAAATATTGATATTAAGTAAAATTACTTTGGCGAAAGTTACATTGTGAGTATCTAGTACTGAAACCGTCCTGACTGCGGGGTCGCATGAAATAAGTCACACATTGGCAGCAGTGGAAGACGAACGTGAGGTAGGGCGACTTGGGTACTTAAGACCTGACTTATCAGTCGTCGTGTTATTTATGTGATCTATACTTATTTTATAAATATTTTTATTATTACTTTTGTATACATATACATATTAAGATATTCGTTGACAAGTTTGTGAGGGACGATCATGTGAGTGAGCCATGCCAGAAGAACAAAACTCTGTAAGAGCTAAAAAAAGGACACAGAAGAAATTAGTAGAAATTAGGAGAACCATTATTCATCTTCACATAAAGAAGTTGCCTTCTGTTACAAGATCTAGCTGAAGTCTCATCTAAACAAATCCTGTATTTAAACAATTAACACTGCAACGGCTAAATATAAAGAAATCCTGTAATTAAGAAATCCGGTATTTAAACAATTAATATTATAAATGCTAATTATAGTAAAAAAGTTAGGAGCCATTAACATTTTGAAGAAATTCTTCACGTTTTTATGCGAATATTCGTTATGTTTTCGATATTCCTTATGTTATTAAATATATTTTTTCATTGGCAGTGGTCAAATATTTTTACTATATAAAAATATAGTAACAATATTTTTCTATCTATATACAGTTTTAAACTGTCTGAGAGATTATGCATCAAGTTCTTTATTCAGTCCCATCGTTTTCCTTCAATTTGTATGTTTTCTCTTTTTCCCTCCTGTAAATGGTATAAATACATAAATATGTATATATATATATATATATACATATACATATATATATATATATATATATAAATATATACATATATATATATATATATATATATATATATATATATTCACGTATGTATATGACGTATATATACAACACGTCAGTTTAAACTAAAGACATGGGCAATGATGACTCAAAAGGAAAGTTATTTACAGAAATGAAACGAGTAATTGAGGTATGGAAAGACTATTGCAGTTCTTTATTTCGTGATGGAAACTCGAGGACTGAAAATACATTTCACGTGATCAGCTTTGTTCCTAACCTCACACAGAACAAAGCTGTTGGTTTGTGACGACATATCCATTGAAACCTATCAGACTAGACAATTATAAGAAAGAAGTGATATAGTATTATTTCTGCTATATTCAAGTTCTTTACCACTACCTAGGTTTTGTTGTATTAGATCTTCGGGTGGGTAAATAGCAAAGATTAACCTTTGCTAGGTAGTAGTAAAGAACTTAAAGAAAGTAGAAATAATACTACATCACGTAGTTTCATTTAATTGTGAATAATGAATTTCTACAAAATTAACGCCAAATATATTCAGTTTGATAAGAAAGAGTTTTGTGTGAAAAGCCGAGTGATAGGAAAGCTTAATATACAATGGGATTTCCCTCAAACAACAAATATTTTCTATATATAATATTAACCTTTGTATTTAGATTCATTTTAAATTTTGGTAACAATATTTTCTTATCCCATTTTATTACATGATTATTGCTCCGTATCTTGTTTACTTACAGGAAAGCAATGAACTAGTACACATGTCCATAGTAAAGAAATATTCGGTACTTATTTTAAACAATCTACTACATATGATTAATTAGGATATCAGAGTGCATGCAAACAATATATAAAGGGAAAACGTATTATAAAATTGTATTTATCTTGCAAATACGTAAATATGTTTACATAAATTTTGTAGTTAGCACCCACACTCTAATATTATACTCAAAAACAAACATGACTTATACTAAAATCCCTACGGAATACATGGTTAGAAGAGGTTCGACAATAATGTTTTTGTCCTTAATGTATTTTTTTAAATTTTTTAAATTATTATTTAATTTTTTTAGTCTTATACTAGAGAATATTTTTTAAACTCACTTTATATTATATTTAGAACTACTTTTACAAATTTTAATACATTTTTAAAAAAATCTACAGATTTGAAATTAGCAGGGCAACATATTTGATTAGGTTGAAGTGGGTTTTCTTGATTTTGTGTCTGTAGGCGCCTGAGCGCCAATCCTCTCCATTTCTCTCAATTCATCAATGTTGTAAGGCATGCTTCCGGTAAGTTCGGAGCTATTAAATTCTTTGATTTGAATTCTGGATCTATTTTACTGAATCAGTCGAATTTTTTTTGTCGTCAGTACTGCCAATCAGAATGTTGATACAACAATAGGAGCCCGAATATGTTTAGGGTGCGTTATCAGGTTACCCAGTTCAGTGCCTTTCTTTCGGCTCTATTTCATCGAATCAGTGTGATAGTACCATTTTATTATTCACAATTATGTTGACATCAGAACTACACATAACTGCTAAGTTTCCTGATGATAAAATAATTAGAAACCCAAATACGATTAAGATATTTTGTTCGGTTATTGAGCTCAGCGCCTAATTTCAGTTCTATATATTGGAGTTAGTCCAATCGTACCATTTTCTTATATTGTCGTCAACGCTACATACAATTGACAAGTTTCATGATAATACAACAATTAAAAACCCAAACACTGTTAGGATATACTGGTCTGCTATCAAGCTCAGGGCGTAACTTCCAGTTCTATTTCACGGAGTTAGTTTGATGGTACCATTTCCTTATATTGTCGTTAACACCACATAGTGCTAATAAATTTCATGATGATACAACAATTACACGCCCAAACACGGTGAGGAAACTTTATTCCGTAATAGATTTCAGTACCTAACTTCCGATTTTGTTATAGAATTCAAATAAGCACAGCAGTATACTTGATGAGGTTGAGGTGTCTTTCGCGTCCATCTATTTAATTTTTTTTCAATGAATCGGTATTGCAAGACATAGTTCCGATAACCTTGGAATAATCCAACTCTTTGATATGACTTTCGGATCTATCTTTAATCAGTCCGATGGTATAATTTTATTCTTTTTTCATCAAATCTACGCACAACTGCCAACTTTCATGATCATACAATAACTAGAAGCGCATGGAATTTACTATCGTAAATTCCATTATGTGGTTAGTTAGTTATAGGTCAACCTAATAAAAGCTCGTTAAAAAAATTATTTTCCATTTTAATGGTACAGGACCATTTGTAAATATACTCAAAACATCAATGTAAAAACTAATTTAAAAAAATAAATGTAATATTTTATTGATAAGTTGTGCTTTATAAAATGCCATGTTTATTATATAAATCTCACGAATAGAAGTACCAGATTGTTGCCGTCCGCCTTTCGTTCAACTCGTTTTATTTAATCTGAATTCCGTATCGTAATGATTAATTCAACCGTCCTTACATACTTTAGATTTCATCGTTAGTATTTAGTAAGTATTTTATAGTTTGACATGAATCGTGACAAGACTACATTTAATTCGTCATGAGGTTTTATCCTATATATGCATTTTTCACATAAATATACTTTCTACGAAATTATATTTTCTTAAAATAACCTGTTCATAAAAGAACTCTCACTACGTTTTTCAGTCTTCATGTTAGGCAGATGAAAACATTTAAGGGAATTTAGTATTTCTCTTAGATACTATTATAAACATTAACATTAGTTTTCAGCATGTAAATGTTTTGATAGGAGGAATATCTTAAAAACAAATTTAATAAAATTGTAACTTCAATATAGCAAAGTAATTAAACCGTAAAAAAATAAGAAGTTAATAGGCACTGATCGATTGACAAATAAAATTTTTTTGGGGGAAAATATTTCCGACACTTTTTGTAATTAGGCTTATCATGTAAAAGTAATTTAGTTGTATTTATGAACGTATATATCGTTGTTAGACAGACACTAATACAAATGATATGGAATACATGTGATTTAGATTTTACTTGACTACTAACTTTGGGAAATCCCAAACTTAACAAATGAATCTAAATACCTTCTGCTCCAAATTCTCGAAAACCAATTCTATAATTAGTGGGATACTTTTATTCTTCACGAAGTTGACTCACGGAAATTACTATAGTTTATATTTTAAACAAATACGTCCATGGTTCTACAAATTTGTCTATTTAAAATTGTAAACGAGAAAATAATTTTCTGCTCACTTGCGGCGCCACTAAAAAAGAGTCAAAAGGCTTATGATATTCCTATTTTAGTTGCTTTTTTCAACTAAGTTAGATATTCAACATATTACATAAGGAAATATTTTTTGACCAAATTTCTAAATTTTGCAACTGCAAATCAAAAATATAATAATCGCTTTATCACCGCTATTGTTCTGCTAAATATTTTGTACATTAAGTAGAATACCTATTGCAAAACTCACAATTTATGAGTTATATATTAATTGATTTAACATTAAATACATTTCATATCGTTTTCCATTATTATTCACAAAACTGATGTTGAGCAATTGGTGTTTTTAATAAAAATATGAAAAAAGTAAAAACTTTTTATACAAGCTAAAACTTTACATAAAAATATTGGTTCAGTTTATTTTAGAATCTGCAAAAAGTAGGTCCGTAGAAGTATCTCAAAATTATTGATACGAAATAGAGAAAAGGGTTTTATTTGAATGTTGTCCAAGTAGAATTCAACCATTCAGAATACCCATATTTTAAAAATTTTCCTATTTTCTGAAATAAAAGGGTGGAATGCTATGTTTACGCCTATTTCTCAGAATATCTATTTAAATATACAATTTTAAATTGTGAAAAAATATTCTTACAGACCTATATTTAATTTTTATATGAATATTTAAAAGAAATTGTGGTGTTCACTACACACAAGCAAAATATGAGGGTTAATACTATATATTGCTATGACAATTTCTTAGTTTTTACGTTACATAATTTCTAAAATAATTGGTTTTGAAAAGAGACAGCAAAAGCTATAAAAAAATTTTGTATAAACATTTTTTTATGGCTTTTGCCCGGGCTTCTCAAATCCCATGTTTTTCCCCTATATTTTTTCATAATTTTTCCTTGAGTAGTATCAAAATAGGGTGGCGAGTGATAGCTTTTTTGTATATAATACTTTAAATTATGGAAAAACAATTTTCATGAGCGTAATAACTAGTCCTTTCAAACGACGCCCTGCACTATACATTAAATTAAAAAAAAAATCCGAGTGCTTGATTTGCTCTCTATAATATTCTCAAGTAAATATCTTTGAATTGCAGCTTATACAATATGAAATATTTTAGGGATAAATGCCAGTTAATAGGTTTTACTACAGTGTCAAATATGGAGTATGTACTTCAAGCGGTTTCTGAGAAAAATGGATGTGACCACCATAAGAAAACACCTTTCCGTGATCTTAAAATAGTTTGTTTTTCCTCTTACGGAATAGAACCCCAAATATTATTGAATGTATTAAGAAAACTTCACCCTGTTATTCTATTTTAGTGTATAAAGAATAGTTTTCTTTATCCTTGTTATGTATATTTTTAAAATTATCTAAAGTTAAGCAAGTAGAGTCTAGAAAAAGAGAGATTTTTTTGTTTTATTGGGTTGACAACTTATAAATCCGGCATCTCTGTGTGCAATGCTTTCATATTTTTATATGTAGTCAATAAAATCAATCGGTAATTATATAAACAATTTTGGTAAACGTATAGGCAGTGTTCAATTGCCGTCCTTGTAGAAATCTTTGGGGTTTGACCGAAAAACCTGTGAAGTTTGATTTTAATTAGATTAATAATTAGACAGAGAGCGAAACAGATGGTAATTGTATGACGAACGATCTCGGGAGCACAGTAGGTTAAGCAGCATACTCCATCCAAGTGAAAGTAATTTCTCACGCCTTCATTTCGCTATGTGGGAGCATCTTAATGTAAAAAATAATCCTTGCTTTGATTAAAAGGAAGTTTAGCGATAACTTTGGTCAATTGTTCACAATAAATCTTAGCTCTAAATGTACTTTTACCTTGAAAGAGTTCCAAATGAATAACTATATTTGTGCCCCACCATGCATACAAAAGCAGCTTTCGTCCAATTTCGTATAATGGTCTAGGTACACCTCTTTCTCCAGGTCCTAGTCACTGGCATTTACGCTAAAAATTAACATAATCCACCTCTTTTAACGTTTCCTGTAACCAGATACTTTAGAGTCCTGTTGGTACGATTGGGATTCAGTAGTAAAATGTGTTAACGCAAGTGGTAGTAAAACAGAACATTTCCACAACTTTTTCAAAGCGTGAAGTTGTTTTTTCATTGGAGTGTAAGAAAACAGCGCGCACAAAGGAATGTTATATTTGGCACAATCAAAGTTCATATACGGAAGGTGAATGCTAAAATTTGTTTAAAATATATGTTAGAAATACATTAAATTATATATTAAAAATATGTTTAAATATCCATTGTTTACGTCCAACAATAAAAGATTCATTATTAATATTCATATTATCATTATCAAAAACACATAATTATGTGTGGTTAACACAGAGTAGAAAGTAAAGATTTTCGCCAAAGAATTTTAAAATATCAGATTGACTGAATGAGTTTCGAGCTGTGAATTTTGTGTGATTTAAAATGTTCATTTTTCTATAGTCTATGTAGTTTATGTCTGGCAAAAAAACGGTATACTCTTTGACAAAAGACCTCAATAACGTTCAAACTTAAAAATTTCATGAGTTGCGGTCGAATTTCGATTACTGGACGACTACTAGTACGGGTGAATTTATGTATGTTGGATACAATTTTTATTAAATCGTAGTTAAATGTCATTGAGTTTTATTCATTTAAATTTTGAGGCAAAATTTTATAGACTCTTATTGAATTTTCCTCCTGAGTAAACAAATTTCCTATGCATAAATTTTAGATTACCGTTTTATTCTCATAATAGTGTGATCGTGGTACATCTTTTTAAAAGTTTTCTACGATATTTCTGATAATTCTTATAAAATTTATAGATTATTACAATCTTTTTACAGTTTCAGTTATAGCGAAGATTTGCACGAGAAAGGATATATAAATACCTTGTGTGATCATAGTATTTCTCTATAAATTATTCTCAAAAGTAGTACGTATCTCTCCCTGTGTAATCACCTCAGATCGATGAGGATTTATTGCAACGCTTAATGCTTTTCCAACTATTACTTAAAATATTTTTTTGGGTTATATACAAATATCGCGTTAAACCTAGTATTCCAAAACCAATTTTCAGAAAAGTTGGATATTAATACAGTCAGGATCTGATTATGGACTCCGGAGATTATGAGGTCCTTGAGAAAATTTATACGAAGACTGAACTCATTTGATATATTTTTATAAGTATTTTAGTCTCTAGTGGGCCAGATCTCATAATGGAGCTAAAAGATGTTGATAGAATTCCTCAAAAATTATGGGTATATTCATAGAATTTGGGCACATTTAGCTCACCTCGGAGAATCATTTAGCCAAAAATGATGAGTAGAGTCTAGCAAGGTGCAGGAAGGTAGTGATAGAAACTCCATAATGACAGCTAATCATGTGTGCACTACTTTAACCGTTCTCGACTAGTGTTTTGGTTGTAAGTAGTGAACGGGGTCTGATAATGAAGCCGAAAGGTGATATAAGTATTTCTTAACAGTGTAAAATAATTTCATCAAGTTTAGACTCGTTTGGCTTATCTTGATGAGTTCATTAGTTACAAATGGTATCCTTGGACTAATGAAAGAGCTGGAAAGTGGTAACGGGAACTTCTCAACAGCAGGAGTACAGTCCTTTAGTTTGTATTCATATTGACTTGCCATGATGAGTCTATTAGTTAAAAGTTGTGAACGGGGTCTGTTGCTAAAATTGGCAGGAATCCTTAATTGTAAAGGGTAGATTTACCAATTTTGGACCTGCTTGAGGTATTTGATGTGGTTTCGACCATACTTTGATCCCAAGTGGGGGCCAGAATCTCATGATGATCCTAAAAGTTGTTGACAGGAACTTTTGAGTGGTGAGGAGTATTCCTTTGGTTTATATTAACGTAGGAAAGAAAGTACTTTATTTCATATAAAGCAACAATATAGTTAGAAATGTGTAGTTACGTAGGTAGGTAAGTAGTAGCTAAGTATATATAGGTAAGTATAATACCAACTATTATTTGCATTTAGCACAGATTGAAACAGGTTCAGTGCCAAGTATGTCTCTCTCTCTCTTCTCATGTACATCCATTGTTGACTGTACATGAGACATAGCCAATTAGGAGCCACGTCATGCTCGAAACCAATATAAAAATTTTCAAACAGTTGTAATATTTAATAACTTTATCTATGTTTGAAAGCGTTATTTTATAATCCAAAACAAAATATTAAAGAATGTCTTCATAAAACTCGAAAAGTTAATGAATTAAAGAGAGTAGACTCATAAATTATATATTTTGAATATAACTTTGGGTATTTAATTAAAAAAAAAGGTTTTTGAGATTGTAATATTTAAATATAAATATCAGTTTCACCATGCAAATATTATAATGTATATTAAGAATATACCAAAATATATAAAAATATTTATCTCTCAATAAAATTAATAACAATGAATACAACTGCCAATTCAATTGTTAAAAAATCGAAATTTCAATCATGATTAAATAATTAATTCGAGATTCCTCACTCCGCATTCTAATATTTTTAAATTGGATTTCCTCATTCAACCTGTACTGTGTCTATTGCAATCAGTATTATGAAATATTAGTAGAATTTGTATGCACATATACAGAAGAAATAACGTCTATTAGATGTAAGAGGAATAATAGGAATCATAGGTATTTTAATAGGAATCATAGGTATTTTAAAAATAAAATCCTTTTTAGTCTCAATATTTACATCATATTTGAATTTAACCTAACCTAAACGATTTTATTAAAAATTTTGCTACACAGTCATTATTTAATAATCTTCTCTGCGTATTGCTCATCTAATCCTATTTTTTAAATGTTACACGTGTATATCTGCTTTTGTCGTTCCCCCTTTTTACGATCTATGCTTGCCTCTGAGTCATTAATTTTTTTTAGAAAAGAATTTAATTCTCATCAAGATAAATATTTGAATATGTTTTAGACTATTTTAAAGAGATTAATTAAAAAAAAACATCTTCCAAGCAGCTTATGTGGATCCCTTATATTTTAGAGAGATAATTACAACAAAGCAACGAACATGATGAACATCTTAGAGAAAAAAAATGAAAATATTTGATATCTTTATAAATCATATTTTTGTGGATATTTTTTGTAATACTTCCAGAATTGCTTTACTTGAAATTCAAAAAAACAATCTTATGCCAAACGAAATATAAAATAACAAAATTTAATTAGTCTTTTGTGAAATGGCAGATTTATTGCTACGACAGCAATATTTTACAGCCAATCAGATCACCACTTTAGATTCGCTCGACGAAGGACGGAAAAGCGAATCTGGGTCATCGCAGTGAGACGCGCCATCAAAGACCGTATGTCATGTAATTAACCCAACAAACTACGACGAAAACAAATATTTATAAGTTACTTCCAAAATTAATACGATATGTAAAATTTCAAGTAATATTAAATTTAAAGAAAAAACTTTTCATTACCAACTTCATTTGCCTTCTCTAAAATTAAATATAAATATTTTTGAATATTAACTGTGAAAAAAATTGTGCATGTCAGCTCCGACACGCGACTGGAATTTTCAACTTAAGTAAGATTTTCTTGGAAAGTATAAAATAGGTAATAGTGTATATAAATATGGAAAAAGAAATGACATTCTTAAAAACCAATAAATTCCGTAGTGTATTTTAATTACAACCATGTACTATGCTCAACCTTTAATTAGTAATATCACTAGGATTATATTTCTACGCAATAGCATCCCAAGTGTTTATTTTAAATTACATCTTTGTAAGACCCCAATATCTCTAACTTTTCTCTGTTTCCATGTAGTTTCTTCTCCTAGTATTAATTTTACTACTTTATTGTTAAACGCAATACTTTCAGCTAAAAAGAAACGACGATTACAACTTTAGTATATTATATGTATTTACAATTGTCAGTAAATAATTTGATATGTCAAGATGTGCTTGAAATTAGCTGATGATTGATGCGCAGTAAGTAATGCGCAGGCAAAAGGAATGAGATAAAACACAAATCAAAGATAAAACATAATAAAGTTAATACTAGTTTATAGTTAATACTAGTTTAATTGAACCGTCGGATACATAATACGAGAGTTCATGTTAATCTAGATTTACGTAATTGCGATTTAATCTGCTTTGATTTTTTGGTCTATTAATTCGACCCTATGTGTGTCAAACTCCGTCATTGCGATTACGCCATAAGAAAATGCCAAATAAACATATTGATATCTCACTCTAAAGATGCTCAGAAATGTTGCACGGAGAGGCCACCTAATTTTATTTAACGCTTTGAACTTCTGATTTAATTGGGAACTCCATTGCAAACATAGCTTTGAATATACGCATATTGAGTAAATCAAGCACGGGTTGGTATACAAACCCAATTATTAGCTTCCATAGTAAAGCCCGTTAATTTTTGTCTCCAGTTTTTAAACCTTACCTATGATTTATGAACCGTAATGGGGCGAGGCGAGACGCAATAATACGATGTATTAGGACAAAAGTTCCTCGGTAAAATTTCACTTTTTCACTTACGAATATTTTATTCAGACTTGAATCATTTCGAGATTAAAATAAATTTACGTTAAGTATTAAGTTCGATCTTAGCTGTATTTTGGGGTTGTTCCTCATACTAAAGTATTGCTGTTTTAATTGCATCTGTAAAAATATTCACCTGTTTCGTTTTGTCTTTTTTAAGTCATTTTGTGTTGTCTGAATATGACACAATGGAATGTTACTCTTATTAATATTGTTTAGTTTCATTGTGTACTATGTAAAACATTATGTGGTAAGTTTATTCTTAATTTCACAAACACCAGTTATTTTTGGATGAAACGCGTAAGTGATGTTTGATTACTTGATATTTTTTATTAAAAATTTCACATAAATATGTGAAATATTGGCTTTTGTTTTCTACTTAAATATGGTTTGAAACATTTTCAAAGAAAATATAAATTTAGAGTTTTTAGTAATTAAGTTAAACTTCATTTATGAAAAATTCTTATTTAATGAGTATTTAGACACGTTTTAATTACACAAGTTAGTATAAATACGTAAATGATGTACTGGTTACTTTTTTGTGCGCTATACTGTCTAATTAGCATCCCAATAATGCAAAATTTATAATTCTCTGAAATGCTGAATGTGTTTCAAGGAACGAATGTGAAGCATACAATTTTGCAAAAAAATTCACTTGCTAGTTTTCAATATGGCTATTTGAAAATTATATTCTTATCTATTCTACATAGAACATTTCTGTGAAAACTGGACAGATTGACCAAAATTATTATAGATAAAGATAACATTTAGCAGAAATAGCTTTGAGTGAAGAGTTTTTACGATCATGAATATTTTCCCGTTGTTCAGGTTAAAAAAAATTGAGTGTATTCTCATGTAATCAACGCTCAGTGGTTACCGAGATTTTTTATACAGTTGCTTCTAGAGAGGTAGAGATATAAATATACCACAATATCATTTAAAGAAGGAAAGCAGTCAAAAATGTTTATCTCTAATTAACCTTCATCTTAAAAACTTTCAATTTATGTTGTAAATTTTCACACTATGCTCCCTTGGATATAAAAGTTTCGAATTGTTTAGAAAAGTTCAAAATAAAGTTAGAAAGGTACTAAGACAAAATAAAATGTTTTTCATGTATAAAAGCTTCGTCTAAATACTGCAAAGGATTTTAAAGCCCACTTTCCTAAGTTGAAATGATACTGCCGGTCGTTTTCTTATACGTAAACGTTTTATGAGGAGTTTTATACTTTTATGAGGAGTTGATATGTTTGTATGAAATGTAAAATTTTGTACCGCTCATTTTGCATATAAACCATAAATGCTTTTTTTATATTTTTGAAAGAAAAATTTATGTCAGAAATATTAATAACGTTTATGTCTATATCTTACTGACAAAGTTAGAGGCGCGGATGCGGCGATATTTTTAATATTAACTGGGTAAAGCCTGGAATATTATTGAAAGGAATAATTATTTGAATTTTTCTGCATATATAATCAAACTCTGGCTCTCAAAGTTGAGTAAATCGAGATAATAAGAAATTATTTTGACAAGGTTTTTTTTTTAAATTCTTAAAATTTTGCAGAGGAATATTATGATTCAAATAGTGGTAAATTAATTGGTGTAGACTTTTGGGTTATATTGCGTATTTTTCGAACTTTTTTTATGCATTGTTTTCCTCCATGACCTATAAACAAAGGGTTTCATTTAAAATGTGGAACATCTTTGTTTATTATAAAATACCTAATGACCGTTTTGCTTGGACTAACTCGAACAAGATGATTCCCAACCATTTCGAATGCCGGTAAGAGAAGGCAATTTTGTATTAGGCTTTCCTAGAAAATAGAAACAATTTAATGTTTAACACGTGCTAATACTTGAACTCCCAAATGAAAACACTCCCAAAAAACCGGACATAAGCTCTCCTTTACTACCATTATATCACTAAACGTGTCCCCTTCGGACTAGGATTTTGGAATGACGTAATTGTTAAAATTACTCAGCCAGTGCTGGGCAAAAATAGGTTTTTCTTATGTATATTTATATATCTAGTTACATTAGGTTTATGCATTTTTAGAATTTGTTGTACTATGCAAGTGTGTCGTAAATAACTCAAGTGCTAAAATAATAAAATTTAAAGTCAGTAAAAGCCTCACAGTTTTCATGGTAATTATATTTTGCAATCTGTTCGAAAAAATTATTTTTTTCATTATACTTCTAATTCTTATTTGATTACTTTTTTGCCATACCGCGTAGACCTCGGCCAGAAATTGTCCATTTTAAATATGATATATTTACACGTATAAAAATACAGTGGTCAGAACGATGTGTATCAGGGTATATATGTTGCTTCACTTATCCTGGCGTAGCTTCAACATTCATTATAATTCAAATACATATTACTGTACTTTCGTGGTATATGAAGACATTGCGAAATAAAGACGGAGTTCCATCACAAAATGAGCAGCACCGGAAAATTAGTCCAAATCGTTAAAGAAATCAGCAGGCCAGAAATATGTCTAATCTTCACTTATCTTAACCAAATTTTTTTAGTGGTTTAGTAAATTAAAATCCAAGTTCATTGGGCTAATCCACAAAAAATTCTATAACAGCGCTACATGTGAAAGTCTGCTATCGCATTAAATGAGAATGAAGTCGCTATAATTGCGTTATTCTCTTCTCTTTTTCTGATGCCGAATAGTGCCACTTCTTATCCTTTTTATTCATTGCCGACAGAATGTAAGGTAGGGGCATGTAGTGATTTTATGCTGGTTTCAACTTCATAGCATTCGCAAAGGAAATAATTTTTGAAACTATCAAGTTTACAACATAAGCTATTACAAAAAAGCAAAGCATATTGTGTGTTCCAAAATATCAGATTCCTTAAAAATTTATTACTTTCTGTCATAATTTAAACGCTATAAATAAGTTTAATTTTAAATTAAGTATAGAAATCTTAGTTTTTTTAAAATAAAACATTGAATCTTATGTTATTTGAAAATTTGCACTAAATAAAACAAATTTAAAAAGTATCAAGAAAGTATTATCCTAAGCAAATTACATTATGAAAAAAGTTATAAATTTCATTAAATAATTTCAATTAAAAGAAAAGAAAAACAATTTCATTAAAAAATTAAATGCCAAAAAGGTTAAAAAACTACAAGTACTAGGGGTGAAAGGGACTAAACATCCGATCGGAAGTTCAATTTTTGAGAATGAGACTTCGTACCGACAATATTACTAGATATTTAGAATCGCATCGTAAAAAGCTGGGTGTTTATATCCTATTTGTTTAAGTAATTCAATTATTCTCTTTCTAAATCCTCTAATTTGAATACACAATCGTGGTTGTTAAAATATTTAGTCTTAGTTAAAATATTTATTTTATATATTCTGCTCAGTGAAACCAAGATTTGCACTGGCTATTTGTCCGGATTCAAAAATTGTGAAAAGAGTTATAATCTACGAACATACAAATTGTTAAACTACTAGCAATGAAACGAAGTAAAATTTTATTTATGTAATTCAATAATACTAATTGAAAATTTAACTAGTCTTGATAAATATTTACGAAATGGTTCTCCGTGAACAAGTAACTTAAACACAAATTATTGTACAACGATGTCAAAAGTAGCCAAAGAACTGTTGAAAACTGACTTGAAGACAGGAATGAAAATTATTTTGTTAATTGATACATTGCCTTAGGTTTACATTCAAGAAGCTCAGATTACTGGCGAAATACATCTGGCATATACTTTTGAAAATAATGGGCTATACAGTCACGTTGGATTGCTTAGAGATCTGTGTACAACAGTATTGCAATATATAAAAATATAGAAGACTGGGTCAGAAGTATAATGACCGCAGCACATGAACTTCGAAATATCGCATTCAATTTGCGGTTGATGACGGGCGGTTTTACACAATGTTACTTTTCTGTCTTCAAGAGTATTACAAGTTGATGATCATATAGATCTAAAGCTGGTATATGAAAATAAGTACGATATTAATCAAAGACAAAATTTTAAAAGACTGAAAAATAATTGGCAGTGATACCAAAGCGTTCTCAATAAAACTAAATTTCAAAGGGAAAAGTCATATAAATAATCCTCGGGAAGAAATCATTTACTTTAATTGTAACAAGTTCAGTCATATATGAATAGAATGAGGATCAAAGTAAAGACAAAAAAAAAACCAAACAACGAGATTTTAAGTTAAGCTACTGCCTTTAGTACCCCAACCTGACATCTGGGCAAGATACATAGATTTGAGTGCCCCCATTCATATAACGGAACAGAATTATCTTTTCCAAGCGGGAAAGACTAGCCATTGTAATTCAGCGCCATCGTCTATTAAGGTGATAAAAGTGGCGGATGATAAACTACTTTCGGTAAAGGGTTCTGAGTGTGTCTTGATATCTGCGACGATAAAATTCAGTAAAATAAAATTATACTTAATGACTTGATATATGTGCATGATTTAGCAACACACTTATTATTTAGAATCAAGTTATTAGAAACAGTATTCAAGTAAAATTTAACTATAAAAGCTGTTTTGTTACCAAAAGAAATAATAAAACTGCAACTACTCATAGTTTTGTCATCAATACGTACAGATTGAATACAAATAGCAATATTGTATACATATTCGACGTTGCAAAATGTGACATTTTTCCATGACACTAGGATCTGGATTATCCAAATTTCAACGACTCAACAACGATCAATTTCAAAAAACATTTAAGATACGTAATTATCCAAGAAACATAACGATAAGCTCATTGCCTTGCATGACGTACTTAGAAGACCAACTCACGCGATTGCCTCGTAATTTAAAAAACCACAAAAATGCTGCATCTAATGCACTGAATATCGGCAGTCCAATGCAAACCACATCGCTCAGTGAAGTGAGTTGTTTTCTAATATTCATCGATGACTGTTCGAAAAAAGTTTTTATCCTTCCTACAAAAGAAGAGGGAAGTGTTTATTTTCAAAAGGAGGTAAGATGACATTCATTGAATATTGTGATAAGACAAAACAGGTGCGTAGTGTCCCTTAGAACGTTCAAAAAAATCTAAATTTAAATAAATATCACAAACTCAAAGCGCCGGTCAGGTCCATATAACGCTTCGGAAGTCTTTCAAAATACTTTAGAGACGATAGACCCCCCCCCCCCCTAAAGACTGCTAGTTTAGTGAGTAAGACTAATCTCAGAGCGATTCCTCGTCGTGTCGGGCTCAGATTCGCCAAATGTGAGAATGAAGATCTCATATCTTTTGATATCATGCTGAGACCAAGAAGAAGCGATAGGTTCCAACACAATCGGAGGAAACAATTATTGTGTGTTCTAAGTGAGTTTAATCAAGGAGCTATATATTTAATATTGATGACAGTGTGCTGTATGTGAGTGTGATTAAAATTGTAAGCTTCACAATTTCATGAAACTGATGAAGGCCTTACCTTTATAAAATTTAAATTAAAAAAAGCTTGGAATGTCAAAGTGAAACGTAATCGATTATACTTAAGCAATGTTACTAATTAATTGTGAGATGACTGATAACAGTCTGTCAATATTCAACCTTATGCAAGTAATTAAGTCTTTCATTAATTGCATTATTAACCATGAATTTGATTATTGGTTAATATTAACAGGTGCTAACTGTAATCTATATCACTCTTTTATACTATATAAGAAAACCGTCTTCTAATCCCTCAATGTCTTACAGGCACATATCAGCTGTAGATGTAGCTTTCGTGTTAAGGCTTCAGTACTACTATTCAATGTTGGTAAAATGCTTGATTATTTCAATATAAATTGCATTCTTTTTGTCTCTTCAATTTTTATAGTTCATTTTATGTTTAAATAAATTATTTAGTTTCAATTTTGCTGTGAAAGTTGAAATAAGGAGAAAAGCTTTGGATAGGAAATGAATTCAGATACAATGGGATAAATATACTATATAAATATACACACATGTATTTACATAGATATAAAAGAAGATCTACTGTAAAACTCTATTATAATGAAAATCTATACCAGTTATGTAAACATAAACACAGGACAAGGGTTGTGTCACTGCAATAGAAAATGTAAATTGTAAATTCTCGTATATCATAAATCTCTCGTACGTGGTAGAGTATATAATGATTGCGACATTCGGTGTCCCGTTAATTTTGCAACTGAATTTTGGCAACTTAAAACGTTTTCGGCAAAAAAAAACTAAGGGCTAAAGAAAAGAACACTTAAGATTTTTAGGTCATGATCCCATTTAGGGCGAAAAGCGAGAGAAATAACCTGCATTTTATGTAACGATGGGTTAAGGTTTATTTTCCTATAGCAAAATCAACAATGGGTTCCAAAGACTCAAAGGAAGAAATTTTGATCCCCCCCTTATCACGGTCGACTTCGTACGTTAAATATAGAAAAAATTAAAAGCCGTATTTAATACTATTTTAGATCTTAAGTTAAGTTCACTTTATCTTACAGACCTACTCTCGAGCACCCTTAATGCAATCGGAAAACAACTTCATACTTTGTAGAAGTGAAAATTTTCTGTTCTGCAACAGATGAGCTTACACTGATGAACTGAGATGGTGGATTTATCAGTTGCCAGTCTAATACAATATCAATGCAGTCATTGCTTTCTTGAGTCGGTGAAAAAGCCTATTTATTACTTATTTCAATAAAAAATCGCTTCATTGAACGTTTAAGCCATCATGTTACTTAAAAATTTTACTGATATACTAATTATAAATAAAATATACTAATATTTTAACAACCATACAACTATACATATTTTAATGTAATTTTTGTGGGGTAGCAACTTGAACATACATTCGAGTATTGGCTTCAGCGTATTAAATTAACGATTATAAAAAAATCATCGTGCAGTATTTTAAATTGTAATATAAACATGAAACAAAAAAAATATAAAATTACGGAAAATTCAAAATATTTTTATTTCAAATTTACTTTAATTTTTCACTGAAATCTTCTTTTATAATACTTTTAGAAAATTTACCTCCGAAGGTTTGAAGACTATTCAAATACAATTAAATAAGAGACGGCGGAGAAACCTGCCTTTGAAAAGAACGCAGAAGTTTTATACAAATTTAGTATATTTCGTCCGATTGAAACCGATGTAATCAGTATATATTTTAACTATCAATTACAATAAGTTAAGATGAGCGTTTGTCACAGTTATATGCGGTCGAGTAATTTTTAAAGGAACGTTCACAGGATTACGCATTTTTTTTTTCATATTTTCCTATATATTTTCTGTTAAGATGCTACATGTAACAGAAAATAAAAAGATCATAAAAATATAAATAATTCTTAATGGTTGCTGAAATTCTATGTAGTACGATTGATTTAAACCAAATTAATATTGACATGTGGAAAATAAACTTAAAGAATATTAGCAGCTTTATGAAAAGTATTTTAATCTCATAACATTTTGATGTTTTAATACGAAATTTAAAATTCTAATAAAATTTTCTAGATCCTACTTCTTTCATATCGTCGAAAAATGTAATAATTTACCAAATTTTGTTTACTTGTTCATCGGATATATATAGCTTATTTTCATTTTTATAATATTTCTCTCAGATTTTATTAATTTATTTGGCGGTTTTATGTAAACTGCTGCATATAAATTTACAGAATTTGGAAAGAGAGGAAATGGTCCTCTGTAGATCAACCGCTCAATGTGCATTAATCATAACGATTGGTATAACATAATAGTATTGTAAAATTTTAAGTTAGTAAAAATTTTAAATATGCAAGTGAAACAGATAATTTTTTTTAAAATATATTTTAGCTACGATCTCTTTATATTTAAGTGACCATCGGGTTTATCGGTTTTACAATATAAATAAAATATGTAGCATTATAATCCTATGATCTCAAATACGTGTCTCGATTTGTTTATTTTTTTAGTCTTATGAGTGACGTACGCGTTAAAAATTGCAATTATAGATATCAATACGTAAAGAGATGAAAATTAACAACCAGTTTCAATTAACACTGATTATGGGCGAAAAATATCATTCAAATATTTATTATATATAAGCTTAAATATTAATTTTAAAATAATATAATTCATGTAAAGGCCAAACTGAAATATTTGATGTCTTGTTAAAATTTTCGTTCGATGAGAAAAAAAAAGAGGACCTCTTTAACATTGCATAATTCCACTTCATACTCTGTTTTTTGGAAATATTCCCTTTTCATTTGAAATGATCGAAATATTATTCCAAAATATAAGAACGTATATATATATATATATATATATATATATATATATATATATATATATATATTAAAATAAACGACACATATTTGAACTAAAAATTTCTCAAAAAATATCCTATAATGAATAACTTATATAAATACTTTCGACTCCGCTCGAAGCCACTTCGACTTAATGCTTCCCTTCGCTTTGTAAAAGCTTGCCCTTTTATTTCCAAGCTTTTAAATTGTAATTAGGCATAATAATATTTAAGAAAAATAAATTATTTTATGATAAAGAAGCAATATTCAAAAAACTTGATTACCATTTCGTTCTCTAAAATATTAACTCTACAAAAAGGAATATTTAGTTTCTAATCCGGGGTTATTTTCATATAAAATCTGACCAGTTATTTACGAAATAAGTAAACTAACCAACTAAAAAAGTGTTTGGATATTTATAATTCATCTATAATTTAACATTAATACACTTTGTTGCTAGAAGAATAATTTCTTATACAGCTAAGCAATGTAAAAACCAATCAGTTCGAGAAGAAGTTAAAAAGATGTTAAATGTACAATAGCTAACAATTTCTTAATGAAAATATAAAGAATGCATATGAATGTTACACACACACACGCACGCACGCACCCATGCACGCACGCACGCACGCACGCCCACACACACACATAAATATATACACAATCGATGACATAAGTGAAAATGATCCGTATTTTACATTGAATATTTTTATTATCAAAAAAACAACAGTTTATTGACGTTCTTTTTACTAAGATTTATAGAAGGATTATATCTGTTGATAATTACATAAATAAAATGTACATTCTTAAGTATAACTTTTTATTTATATTCATATTGAACCATAACAAAATCAAAAACACAACTTTTCTACTATTCCAATTTTACGTAATTTAAGTAAGCTATAAAATAGATAGCATGGCATTATTATTACAAGTAATGATTTTCTTGACACTTAGTAATAAAAACATTAAGGCACTGTCTTCCTTTTTCATATACAACAGTCTTTGAATTGCTGCAACTTTCACAATAGGAAACCAAATATTCTGGATTTATGTAAATCGTACATTCGTGACAAGTGTGATTTGTTTTCTTATCTCTTTGACAGAGCACAATTGATACCTCTTCGGAAGAAGTGAAATCGAGAATTCTCCCACAAAATCAGCATTTTTTTTAAGAAAATTCGTCGTTTTACTTTTGAATTATTGAATACATTTGGCCTTAATTTTGTAGAAATTCATTATTCACAATTAAATGAAACTACGTGATGTAGTATTATTTCTACTTTCTTTAATTTCTTTACCACGACCTAGGTTTCGTTGTATTACAACATTTTGGGGTGGGATATTCGCAAAGATTAACTCTTAGGAACATCCAACAGCATTTATATGTTTCAAATACAATAGCGGACGCCGGGTTTGTGCGGGTTTTTCCACTGCTTATGTTAGTGAGTTTATTGCAGGGGCGCGGTGTATGTTTTATTATATTTCCGAGAGTTATACGATATACCAGTATTTTAGTGAGGGTAATAAATTCAATTAAGAGTTAATCTTCGCTAATATCCCACCTGAAGATGTTGTAATACAACGAAACCTAGGTCGAGGTAAAGAAATTAAAGAAAGTGGAAATAATACTACATCACATAGTTTCGTTTAATTTTGAATTATTATAATTATTATTTGCTCTATTTATCAAACCTAATAATATTTAGTGTGGCAAACTAAATATTGAGTGGCCATTTCTTAGAATTTCTGCACACATCGTAAGTTTCAGAAAGATTATCTGCTATATTCACTCCGCTCCTAGTCAAATTGTAGTATATTATTATTTCTAGTTTACGCTGTTCTCCTGTAGAACTTAACAGTAGTATCGTCATGATGCAGGTCCTATAGCAAAAGCACCACTTTATTTTTCCTCGGAACATGGGTCAACAAGGTGATATTTTTTTGGAAGCAAAATATAGACGAATTTATATCCTATCTGCGAATTCTCATAAATTTTAGGAATATTTTCATTTTATTTTTAAATAGAGTCATTTTATGTTGTCTAGTGACCAAATTATCAAATAAAAAATTGCGATAACTTTTTGAGACTGGTGATTCTAGGCGATATATAAAAAGAAAAATGAGGGTCAACAGGTTGCTTACTCTAATAAGGAAAAAAATTTGATGGCGTATGCTAATACATCTCCAATTTTTTTAAAAAGAAAGTTTCACAAATCACTAGAACAAAGATTTTAAACGTCGGAACTTGCATTTTCCTCTAAAGGCTACTAACATCTCATCTATAGCGCAGTTTTCTCCAGGTAAGTGAATTTTTTTACATATTCTAATTAACTTTTCAAAAACATAGCGTATTGTTGAGAAATTGTCCAATTGCTGTCTTTTAGTATGTGTCGATTTGTCATCAAAATGAAGACAGCTATTAATAAAACAGAAGCGTTCTAAGGACTTGATGAGTCTAAATATTTCAGCATATGTACCATCTGTTTGCCATAAGTCACTAACATTTTGTCTATTCGAGCAATAGAATCCAGTTATATAAAATAGTCCAATAAATATATTCAATTCATTGATTAATATCTCAGTCATACACACACACATATATATATATATATATATATATATATGTATATATATGTATATATATATATAGATATAACACTGACAGACTTAAATTATTAAATTTAACGAGACTAGTTAAATATATGTTCCGATGGCTATTCGTACCCATGTGAAAAATACAGTCCAGCTCTGACCATATTTCCGTATTATTGATTGAAGGACAGAAAGCAATAGCGTAACATAAACTCTCGTTTGGATTTTTTTTTACTCGGACGTGCATTCTATTCTAAGAGGATCGAATTCGTTTCAGTTTAAGCATCTGGGTCTTTTCCAAAAATAATTGTTATGTCTTTTCCCTTTCAAATTTATGTTATGCTTTGCTATCACTGTCGGTTCTTCTAATATTTTATGAAATTTTTATTTTGACCCCTTATTTTGAGCACTTATTTTTATGCCCCACATTTTGATGCATCTAATTATATGCTTGTATGATTCCCGTACACTGGAGATTAGCATTGTTTCAAGTCACTAGTCGTCTACCGGAAATATGATATTTCGAAGTATATATACCGTTATTATTCTTCTGCTAACGTAAGCTTCTGTATTTTAACATTCCGCAATAGTTGTCATGCATAGATCTCAAAGCAATCCAACTTGGCGTCATAGCTATCGTCTAAAGCATTTACCAGACTAATCCAGATTTAATTTACAGTCTGAGCTTCATAAATGTGAATATAATGTGATGTGTCAATTGACAAAATAATTTCTGTTCTCGCCTTCAAATATTTTTAAACCAAATTCGTCACTACTTTCGGCCCAGTTCCACAACTCTTTATGTTGAAGATACGTTTTTGCGGCTAAATTCCACGTGAAATAGTTATAATGTACAGTTGCCTTCTCAAATAAATTTAGTGAATTATTTGAAGAAATTTTTACCTTGTTTTTACTTTTGACAGGTTGAAAATTTGCACGTTTACTGGGTGTAATTTTTTTTACAGTTTCCTTAGTTTTTATGTATTGAACTATTTCAAACTTTCAAACTGGGCCCGTAAGCTATGGAATTGTTGTTACGCTGGTGAAATCTCGTCGATGATTGCTGCAATATTCCTTAATCACAAAGATGGACCAATACCCAGTATAGATATTGGTGTTATCAATCAGAATATGTAAAAGAGAAAGTGCGATAACGGAGTTGGCGTTTATATGCCTTCCACCATAACCTACTCGGATTTTATAGGGAGGGGCGAAATTGACATAAACAAAACATTTTTAACAGTAATGTTTCAATATTTGTACTTAAAAACGTTTTAGCCAAAAAAATTTTAAAACACAAATGTCAAACATTAATTTAAAATAAAAATAATAATTCAAAATGTTTATATCTGCATGCAGCAAATTTATAATAAAGTTATATGATTAAAGCTAGTTTGAAAAAAGTTAAAAAAAGAAAACAAATAAAGATAAATTACTGATATACAGTAGTGAAAAATATACCGAAAGAACCAATTTTCACGTCTATTTTTCTTCATCTAATGTACGATACTTTTCTATAGTCTAATATCCAATATGTAATATTATACCCTCAACTATATTAAACTCTCTCTGAAAATATTGTAAATTCTTCGCGAGAAAATATTTCGTTTATAATATCAAAATTGTGGATAATATTATAGCTCACTATATTGATGGAACACAAAAAGGCAAACATATTTTTAGAAATGTTCTGCTTGAAAAAAAAACCGTAAAATATTATCTGGGGTTAGATATGATTTACTTAAAGGAAACTTTAGAAAATATATTGTTATGTACTATAGAAATTTAGGAAAACTTGGATATAATAATTTTTTTTCAGTTATATCAAAAATATAGTTTTAGTGAAAATTAAATAAGAATATAAATATGAATAGACATCTACTCTCTTCACATAAAAAATGCAGTTCACTATAAAAGTATTGCTACTTTTACATGGACCTGAATGTTTTTTATATAAATTATATTAATATAAATAAATTATATATGTATGTAAATATTTATTATATAATGTACATAAATTTAATGCAAAGTATATTTACATAAAATTTATATACAAAAAAATTTTCGCGCTTTATGATCGACACTCTTGTTTTAAATAAAAAAAGGCTGAGATATTTCCAGTGACATGGAGCAAGTTTGAATCCTATTCTCATTTGGATCTCTTTTTAAAATGCGGTCACATCATTTAAACTCCACTAGCTTTAAACTTCTTAATAACGTGACTTCATGGATTAATCAATATTTTGTATTAAAATTTGAATATTTCGGTTATTATTACACTACACAACATAATATTTTTGTTTTAATTAGACTAGAATATTTAATTTTATTTTTATAAAAATAAAAGTGAGCTGTCTTATTAAATATTATTTGTCTCGTCTTTACTATTGTAGCCTATAACACCTTGATTGTTAAATAATTTTGTAAAATCAAAATTACATTTTATTACAATTGAAGAGTAATATTTCATTAGAAGTAAAAAGTATGAAAATAATGAAAACGTTATTTTGAAAAAAATGCATATGAAGTTTTATATAAATATTATATATAAATGACTTGCGAATTGCCACTTCTTTATCTTGTGTAATATTACCAAAGTTTGCGCTGTGAAATTACCTTTTTCTTTACGTACAAACCTCAACATTGTATTTTTTTCCTTTTTTCGTTTCCACTTGATCCTTACACTACGCTTTCTGCAAAGCTATTGCGCCTATAATCTCTTTTTAGAATAAAACCTTAGTGTGCAAGAAAATCTGAATGAATTTTCAAAATTTGCATAATTTTTATATACTCTTTACCCCTTCATTAAATAAACAAACTAAACGTTATTGCTGATCGCAACAAGTATAAGACTAACACTAAATAGATAATAAATATGTTTATACTATACTAAGTTTCAGTTTCAGCTGACACTTTTAAAGTAAAGTAATCAAAGCTCACTCTCGAGTATTAACTTGTTTAAATGTATTAAACAATACTTGGAAGAATATCTATTTTCTAACATTATATTATATATTTAGTTGATATGAACTGTTGAAATACTTCCAATGAATGTTCTTTAATATTGTATTATGTAAGAATTATAGAATCTAAGTCTATTCCCACTCAATCAACCCTTAATATGATATTTTTTGTCTAAAGGCAACTTGAGAATACTTGTCACTCCATTTTTGTGAGATCTTTGATTGGAAAAAAAACCAAAAAATATTATGCAGATTAGTTTTGTACAAAACTTTTAAAAAAGACATATTATATTCTAATAAAATAAAAGAAAAAATTGTTCCAAAAATTGCATGTAACGTTCTTACGCCGGCTGTAAAGAAATATATAGGGTAAAACCAAGTAATAAATAGATATTTGTATTGGAGATGAAGTAACTGCCTATATTTCAAGAACGGTTATCAGAATAATATTGACTGGGATAATTAGACATAAAATTGATCACGAAGTCGTTTATTACCTCAGAATTGTTTTTTCCCACAATATTATTTATTTACTAAGTCTAATTACAAAAATCAATGACATTATATTAAATAGACATATTTAATATAATGTCATTGATTTTTGTAATTAGACTTAGTAAATAAATAATATTGTGGGAAAAAACAATTCTGAGGTAATAATCGACTTCGTGATCAATTTTATGTACAATTATCCCAAATTATTGCAATATAAATAAATTACTTTTATATGAAATTGAATTTTTGTATGCAGATAGTAGATATCTGTTCAGATCTATATTCGTACTTCATTTTCACGAAGACCAAAAACAGACAGAAATCAATTTACTTGTGGGAAACTTATAAATCCCGAATTTATCGACTATTAATGAACATACTGTACTAATGATGTGTATTAATATAGAGTTTGATACGGTATCACTTTAGTGATAAATTTACCACATGAAACTATGCAAATTGTTATTAACAATTTTTTATTAAATTTAGTATTTGATATTTTATCATGATAATTATTCCACGTGAAAATTTGCGGTAAAAATAAACCTTCAACATGAAGAGTTCTGGTTCAAAAGTAGAGACATAATTGATTTAAAAGATATTTGAAAGAAAGAATAGTAATTATTTTGTCAATTGGCACATTAACTTATGTTCACATTCATGAAATGCAGACTGTAAATTAAATCTGTAATAATTTGGCACATGTTTTCAAAGATGCTGAGTTATTAAGTCAAATCGACAATTATTGCGGAATGTTAAAACGTTGAAGGTTATGTCAGAAGAATAATGGCCACGGTGTAAAAACTTTAAAATATCAAGTGTGCGGTGGAGGACGAGCGGCTTGAAACTATGCTAATCTCCCCTTTACCAGAATCATACAAGCCTATAGTCAAAGTCATTGAAAGCTCGGATGTAAAATGTACTTTTTAGTCAAAACGAAAATTTAAAAATATGTCAGAAGAATCGTAAACGTTTATTCATGAAAACTTCCTAATAATGCAGTGATAATGGATAAATTTTCATTTGTTTATTTATATATTAACTTTAATTAAACTAATCATATATACATACATACATATATATATATATATATATATATATATATATACATATGTATATATATATTTATATATACATAATGAAGAATTGTTATAGCAATCAACTGCAGCCAAGCAAGGCACCAAAAAATAAAGAATATTGCTTCCCTATAGTTGGTTTCCAGTGTCGATTCAACTTTAGTCGTGCAACATAAGAAGGATGACTTTATCAAATCTTAAAAGATGAAAGATAAACATGTATTGAAAAAATAAGTTTGTCAAAATACAGATATGAAGTAGATATAACAAAAACATTGAATGATACGATATTGTACATATCTTGCAAGGAACAAGTTAAATTTGAACAAATAAAGTTGTTAGTAAAATTTTAATAAATATAAATTGCAACAAGCGTAATTGATAATAGTTATAAAAAACCCTGTCATAAAAGGAAACTTAAATCAATAAATCAAATCACTTAAGCACTTTCTCGTCGTTAAAGTTGAAAAAAAGCAAAAAACTATTTAATTTCTAATCGATTGCCAATTAACACACAAATAAAATTTTCAATTACCAATGCGCATAAGTAACAAAGGGCACATAAATATCTTCACGTTATCTTTCTAAATTAATCAAATTAAACATGTCTGTAGTTAATAATTACAGTTTATAACATATTAGTAAATGGTTATTGTAATTTTGAATAGGTATAAAATGTTAATTAACTACTATTCATGTCTATCAGCAACAATTTACAGATTTATGTGTATAGCATAAAATATAATTATAGGACCAAATTCTACTTTAGCGCGAGTCGACAATTTTCTCGCAAGATTGTTATTTCAACACGGTAAATAAGGAATATTAGAATAATATCATACCAGCATAAAGCAGAAAACTAATTACTACACAATACCAGAGAAACTTACTAATCACCACATCATTAGCAATGAAAGGTCATAAATTCATATTAAACATCAAGGTGAATATATAATTATTTATATCCAATTAAGCAAAATGCCTAAAGTTGCCACTTTTGTTTGAACATATTTTAATATATTACAAAATAAAAATGGGACTTTTCATGGTTTCTACTCGTGGAAAAAGCAGAAGTTTCAATAATTTCTCTGAACCATAAAACGGACAGATGCCAGATTTTGAATATTTTCCACCTCATCATGTTCATTAATAGTCAATTAATCGTCGTAATGAACATAATGAGTCGATTAGTCGACCCATTATGTTCATTATTAGTCGATAAATTTTACTCTTATTTGCTTTCATACTTGCTAGTGCTTTAATCTGATCCTTATTAATCACTAGCTAGATTGCCATAACGATGGAATGGCAATCCAGCAAATAATTGTTGTTTTTATTTCCGAGTGATTTGAGTGCTGATCTTCTATTCCTTAAAATAAGTGTTGCAGACAGAAAACTCTTTGTCCATTATATATAATTATTAGATTTTTATTTGACCACCAGCTCCGTTTGAAATACATTTTAGCTCTTCTTCAGATTAAAACTAGTGCTCGTAATCTCTCTTCCATATTCCTACCAGGAAATTGCTACTCTCTTGACTTCGCCTCTATCTGTAAAAAAATTCGGATTATTAGCACCCATTTATCCATCTCAGATCCTTAATAAGAAAATTACAACCTATCCGAAATGGATATGCAAAGTGCGGCATCTGCATGGAATTGATTTTCTTTTCTGCCTTATTTCCAGACTGGCTAGGAATTTATTCACCTCCCTTGTTTCGTAGATCTTAAAAGCTCTTTTGAACCTCAGTCCCAGTGGTAATAATTCAGCAAGAAGGTTGCTGGCTTCGAGCGTCACATTACTGTGATTATTCCTAAATTCTGCAAACACTCTTTTTACTTAATCCAATGACGTTTCAATTATTTCTTTGTAATATGTGGGAGTCCAGACGCTTTTTGCGTATAGAGTTATGAATTCTATAAATATGTTGTAATTTTTTATATGATGTCCCACACGCACATGCACATACACACGTACACACATTTGGCACAGATTTAGTAGTAATACTTTTAAATAACAACGATATCGAATCGCGTGGAAGCATAACCTTTTGAAACGAAAACGGTCCAAGGTTTCAAGTCTTACGAAGGATTTGCCATTCTCACATATAAAGATAGAGTTCTAATAGAGCAAGTGAGCCATAGAAAGTGAAATAGTTTCTCAAGAAATCTGGAAAATAGTGGAACCAATTTGATGTAAATATTTTTGGTCAGTGTTTACCGAACCTACAACATATTTGGAGAAAACGGATCCAAAACAAAACTCGTGCTAACCTTTTCATTTTCTCCAAGTTATTATAACCTTATCTTTTGGTATTAGAATTTTTTTGATGCTACCAGAAAAAAACTATCAGTGTTAATAGTGTCATCTATTTGTAGGAATAATTTATATGAGGGTAATTCCTCTGCGTGTCGCAAAAAGCAAATTATCGTAAATTTCGTTTTAGATATCTTTCCAACAAACTATATAACAACGTTTTTCATCCAGTATTCAGTGCTATGTACTATGTAGTATACCCACCACCAATGATGTCTCATCGATTGCCGTTAAATATGTGGGATATTCAAATTTGTGTTGCAGAAACCCAGTTTTGTACTTCTGAATATCAATTAATTTTCAGGACGTAATTAAAATGTGTCCAAAACAGTTAGATTATGGCAAAGTAATTAACGGAATGTTTTGTCATGTTGTGGGTTTTCTATCTTAGTAAAGATTAAAATGTTGTCTCTACACTCATAAAAATACAGCAAAGATGCATACGATTTGTTTCCCTAAATATTTTACCAAACGTAGTTTTGCATTTCGCAACATAACTTTATACTATTTATTACTTCTGAAGCACAGCCGATAATACCTGAATCTGATAGCGCTGCGTTTATTATAATGGCAGGTGATCGTTTTGAAATCGCGGTCCGAACACTGCAGCTTGTGTTCGGACCGCGATTAGATTTTATGATTTCGTGCACTTTTTTTTTTGAGAATACTCTTTTTTATTATCCAATGATCAACAAGGCAAAATTCCAGCTTCGTGTAACAAGAAGAGCTTAAAAAACCCTTAAAATGTGACATGGAATTAAAGGATCGTTTACTGTAAATATTAACTTCACTGTGCTTGGAGTATCAAGATATTTATACGAATTCTTTGTACTTCCGCTTTTTAAGTGTTTTCCAAAAATGGGAACTAGTTTTAACCTTAGCGATGGTTTTAATAAACATTTGATGTTTTTTATATAGTTTTCTTAAAATGCTACTTCCTGTAACAAGTATGGTTCACAATATGATTCACAACAGGTTCCTATTCCCATAATTGTTTATATCGGTGGACGTAATTTTACGTATTTTCCTTTATATGCAGGTCTTTACTTTTATTAATCTTGATTTATTAGATTTATCCAGAAATAATAATTTATAAAATCATACCGGCAACACGTAACCAGAAAAATTGCGGGCACACAAAATACAAGAAAATAAAAAATATTTTCGCGTGTGAGGCATTTTTTTATTACAAAACTTTACTAATTTTCGCAATAGAGATGTAATAGAAATATACCACATATTCAAGCATTTAAAATATAAATGTACGTTAATGTATCAACGTTGACTGTGATGTGATTTAGTGTAATAAATGTAGAACTTTAAACTATATACTAGAGTATTAAAAGGTTTCTTTAGTATAGCGTCAGCAGTCACACAAGAACGATGAATTTTTAATTTTTTTTCTTAATTTTAATTCACATATAAAGGAAACTACTTGATGATGATGACCAGGTTTCGTTGTATAATAACATACGTAAACAACTAGATGGTAGTTAAGAATTTTATTAAAGTAGAAGTAAAGATATATTACTACATCATGTAGTCCATAACAAAAACTCATTTATTTGTAATTAAAAATTACGTTACAATGAATTTATACAAAATTAACGCAAAATGTATTCAACTTTTGTTTCTTCGTCCTTGCATGTTATATAAGGCATCCTCAGTACTGAGGCATGAAACCGTATTGTTGAAAAATAAATTGATTTTGAAAACAAGTCTGTTTATAAATATTTCTTCCAATACTTTCCCGAAAACAGGTAATAAGATATTTAGTCTCCAAGACGTTGAGTATTTACTTCTTCCCCGTTTTTTTAAATGATAAACCGAAAGGAAAACTCCGTACTTAGACATTTGCTCAAGAGGTCAAGGGACAGATTCATATTACCTTCCTGCCGACATTATATTGTTTTATAATGAGTTAGGACGAGTTTTTTATGATTAGTTCAGGTTGGGTTGGGTTTATATATATATATATATATATATATATATATATACACATATATATATATATATATATATATATATACATATATATATATATATATATATATATATGCCACGGAGCATAACATTGTTTTCGATGATAGTATTTTATCTAGTACCGTGCAGTAGTGTAGGGAAGAGGAAAAGGTCTTCTCTGCGATATAATCACAAAAAAGATCTTCTCCCTCATCTGTTCTCCTTGCTACTCTCATTGAAGTCAAGAGGAATGTTTCTAAATTTTGCCATTATGTATATTCCCGTCATAAGCAACCTTGATCGAGTGATATTATTACCGGAGAAATGCTCCATCGCAGAAGACGTGGGTCAAGTAGCAAGCAAGAGTTAGTATTTAAAAAAATTACAAAGAAATATTTTTAGAATGAAATAGTATACTTAGGCCATAAGTAGACGAAGTTTTAAATCTGGAAGCAAAATAAGGCGGAGTATGCAGATTACTCAATATTTCAGTAACAAAAAAGTGAAATCAGTTAGCTGCCAATCATAACTACGCTGAGTTTTGATTTCAATATCCATACATCTACTTAAACCAAATGTTAGATAGGAACATAAATTTATTGTGTTTCACATACTTAATTACTTAAAATTACATCCTAAAGTCGATTGTAATAATATCGAATTTGATAATTACACTACATACTAATAATACACTTAAACAATAACATTTTTTTTCATACTAATAATAATGATTGTAACATTTATGAATAAATTACTGCAACCCTTAGACAGGGTGTATGGAAATAAAAAGCTTAAGAATATTAATAATAATAATATTATCCGTTTGTAACTCGCAGCTTTCATAGTAATTAAAGCCCTTTAATTTTCAAGGATGTTTGTAAATATGTAAGCCTGCTGTTGACATATTGTTATTCATAATAAATCTGCAGGTTATTAATCGACTAATAGATATAAGCCAAAGAGGTCAACGTTGTTCATTTTGAATTTTATCACGTCGTGATTTATTTTCACATTCGGGGATGTCATTTCGATCGAAATATGTTTTCTAAGGCGGAGAGATTAATTAACAAGATTTACGTTAATGAAGGCAATATAGAATCGAAGGTTTCACAGAAATGTTTTCCACAATGAAATGACCTTATATATGGATGCTGTAAATATTGTGATCATGTAGGTTGAAATATATATTAGAGCGATATTTTTTTCACTTATTGTCCGCTGGTTTGAACAGCAATTGATTTTTGAAGAAATTAGAAGTTCATAAAATAGGACTGAGTTAAAATAGATAATTATTATGAATTACTTAATAAAGTGTCCTTATGGACTTACCAGAAAAATGTTTCTGGCGTACCATCAAATCGGCCAATTAGTACACAATTTTCATATAATTCAAACATTTTAGTGGTCACCTGGATTAAGTAAGTCTAATATTCATATATTATCGATTTACATTTTGACCCGTAACTAAACATACGGAGCATAACGCGAGTAAAAATGTTAGTGTGATAATTTTGACCGCTAATTGTAGATCCAAACAAAAATTAGACCAACAAATGTAGATCCAAAGCTCCCCTTAATTATCCTCTGCATGGTACAGAATGTCTGGACTTACTCTGAAAATGGTATACTTTTATTAAATAAACATCGTAATTGTAAACGTATCGATGTTTATCTAATAACTGCAATAAAGTAACGAATCAATATCAAATTTGGTGCGCATACATTTTGTGTAATCAAGTAACTACCGCTTCCCACATGTGCAATATTATTACCCCTAAGATATGTTTAAACGTATGTAGCTTGACTATTGTAGCTGACTTAAACAGATTATAAGGATGAAAATTGATGTTTATGGCCAATAATAAAATAGTGGAACTGCAACACGGGAATAGATATCGTAACATTTGGATGTCAAGTGTTTGGCATTATTTATAAAGAAATGTTGTAATGGTGTCATTGGGTTTAGAAACAAACTCCACTGTATTGACCGAAAATCCTTGCAAAAACTGCGCGAAAAAAAATTAATACATGTTTTTAATCAAAATCAAATCGGAAGCATCTAAGTTTGGTTTTATTTTGATCTGCTTTAGAGTTTCAATTGACAATTTACACTAACAATTGTGTTAACGTGTGTTATTTGCACGCTTCATGCTGAGAACATACATGGACAAAATTAGAACTAAAGATTAAATATATAGAATTTTGTAATGTAAATAAAACCTTGTTATTTTATTCAGTGACAATATTCTGTATATTTTTTATTAACAGGATCCACCGACTCATTCCCTAAATCGACACTTGAGATTCTACTATTTTCAAAATTGTATTTTTAGTCTTGAGCAGAGACTCTTCAAGAGAATTTCGGGTTCCAACTCATCAATCATGATGTTACAGAAGTAGTGATTGAGAATTGAAGATCCGTTGTTTTACAATTAACAATTGGAATCTTAAACGGAAACTCTGTCATTAAACTCAGGGTTCCAACTTCTCAGTCTATTTGCTTTAGAAGTATTGTCTCTCTACACCGTAGGTCTTGAAAATCCGCTATTTTTAAATTAGTGTTTTGTGTCTCAAACAGAGACTTTGCCAATAAATTATGTGTTTAAATTTTACAATATTTACGCTGTGGAGGTATTGTTTGCTGAAATCGAAGGATTTTAAGATCAGTGATTTTAAATTGGTATTATGAGTTTCAAGTAGAAACTATTATATTGATCTCTTTATTACAAATTCTCAGACCTGATTCTGCCGAGGTGCTGCGTACCTGAAATGCTAGACTTGAGAATATTCTGTTTTTAAATTACTGTTGTACTTAGTCTCAAGCCTCTATCTCTAGCACTATCTCTAGCACTGAACTCTAAAAAACTAAAGTCTTTACACTGTCGGGTCTTCTCTGTTTAAATCGTAAGATTTGGTGATATCCTATTTATCTGAGTATTGTGAATCTTAAACAGAGACTTTGCCAATATACTCCGGGATCCTACTCTAAAATCTTCATGCTGTGGGGTTAATGTCTATATTTCTTTATGTTCATACTATCCATATATTGACTTTATTAAAAACGAAACGAATCCAAGCTCGACAAATTTACACATCATCAGTGAAAATTTCCTGCCAGGAATCCCTGGCTCTATTATTGTACCCTAATTTAGTCAAAGGGTAGATTTATGTCAAACTTAATTGTATAAAATCTATAGAGCCTTTTTTATTAAAAAAATCATTAAACTCGTAACATCCAAAGATGATTACGGTGTTTCATTTCGGGGAATTCTACGGTAGGTTTTCAATTTTCCGTGGTCAAATTCTAATAATTTCTTTATGATTATACAATGATGTTCGAACAAAATATGAGTGGTCAAAAATATGACTAAATAAAAGGACATTACTTAACTGACAAAGGGTATACATTAACACGACCATGAAAATTAAATTTATATTTAAAATGATTTATAAAAAGCAAGGCGGAGTAAATTCAATTACCAAAAGTTGGAAAGGTTAGTTAGAAAGGACAATTATTACTTTCTTATTTTATTACTTTTTATTTATTTATTTTTTTTTTTTATCTATTTAATTTATTTATTTTCTTTTTTTATTTTATTATATAGACTATCATTTCGAAATATTATAAATAAAATTCATGTAATCACACAAGGAACTGGTAGTTTTATTGCGAAAAATTTACATTCATTGAATCGTCAACCACAATCAGAACAACACTGAATATTAGAGATATATAAAGTAAAAATCTAGTTTTGCACTTTATAACTTATTTACTTCCTACTTGATTTGAAAATTTCATTCTTCTGGACGAGTAGCAATTGTAGGTGTTGTAGCCTCACATAAACTTTACTAAGAATAATACCAACCTGATATTCAGTCACAACGTAACCAATGTGAGTTTCTAGCCAATTACTGATTTTCTGTGCGTAATATGTTTGGAAAGGACACATGAAAATGACATCTAGGGATTACATTTTTCTATTAAAATTCAGGAGAAGATATACTGCATAATTATACTAATAAATGGATCAGTTTTCAATAGTTCCATGTGAGCAATAAAATATTTAAGTTACTGCACAAAAATCTAATTCTAGATCAATCCGGAGAGATCGATCAGGTTTCCTTGAAACCGTAACGAAGTTAAGCATTTTCTTGCTGCGGACATGCACGTCATTACAAGATCATCTTTCCAAAGAAGATAGTTAATTTAAGTTGTTTGCCCTTTTAATTGATATTTAATTACCTTACGGCTATAAGTAATTAAATTTAAATTAAAAGGGAAAAAAACTTACACAAAACTGCATGCTGTTTTTTTATGATGTTCTCTTACTAGTCAAGTCTTATGTTTTATTTTATTTTTGGATTTTTGAACCCAACAATAAAATAAAATTATTAATAGACCATTAATTCGTCGCACGTCGCTTACCTTTCTCTACGTGGGAAGTAAACTTAGAAGAGCTTTTTTTTTCAGGAAAACAATTTTGCCACCACATTGTTTGGCATTTAATGTAACAATAAAGTAAAACATTTTAGGAAAATTGTCTGACTCCATTGTTTTCTATTTCTAACGACAAAATGTACAAAAGAAACCACCAAATATCAAATTATATTAAAGAAAGTGTGTTGGTTATCAATCCTCCGGATTAGCAGATATAACACTGACATTTTTTTCAACTTCGTCGTTTTAAAATTGTATTCAATATTAGTGTCAATTTCTATTCAAAACTGGTGTTTGAATTTAATTTGTAAAAAATTAGTTGCGAAACTATTTACATATTTTGCTTTTTTTTATATTTTACATGAAATACATTATTATTTAATGCCAATTTTTACATGATATTATAGACAAATATAGACATTAAGATCTTTAACTGCAATGATGTCGATTCCATGGTTTTTAACGTTTTTTTATTTTCTTTTTATGTTTTTTTAAATTATCTAATTTTTTAATTATATTAATGATGTTAGATATCACTGCACATTCTATTTGACTTATGTCTTCTTAAAAATTTTCAAGGATTTTATAATTATATTAAGAATAAAAGATAAAAATATACCATCAGTTACTGTCTATAATTAATGTATTTTATCTACAACTTACGTACTAGTAATTCTTCGAATATATAGTACATTTAGCACTGTGGCATTTATAGCTTTTTCGCCTGATTTTCATTTGACCTTAGTAACTTTAGTCAGTAACTGACATTAGTACTGACCTTATTTGTTTACACATTGTAAGTTAGTCGTGCTCTTATTTTGATGTTATATAGTCGTTCAGCAAGTAAATAAAATTAGTTTCCAAAAACGGTAACCAGTGCAAATAATGTGGAGGAATCTCTAATGCATATTGAAGAAAAAATGATTAGAATACTAAAAGAAGAGATGTCTAAAAAGAAGCGAATTTGGGGTAAAACGAGAGAGAGCAACAGGACGCTCGGCTTTTTATTAGACCAACTCAGATTAGTGGGTCCACAGGAGTACAGTTTGCCTCCAAGGACGATACCAGACAATTTTCACGCATAACTCTTATCGATAATAAGCTCCATCCAATACTGATATTTTCGGTCACTGCCATGTCTTAAAGAAGCTTAAATAATTTTTATTAGGTCTCCTAATTAGAAACTTTAAACTTAATACCTGAAGTATCTAATATATGTTCTATAGGAAGCATTAAAAAATACCTTAGGTAAAGAAAATTGTAAAGAAAATTTAAATGTTTATTTATTTGGAAGATTATTAGTTTAATTCAAAAATAATTAAGACGCAAATAAAATGAATTAAGTTAGAAATATTGTTCTCATTAAATTTATTTTCTTGAACTGAAATGACTTCGTCACTTGCATCGTAACCTAGGGAATTTTGTCTTGTTATTCTAGGTTCAAGGGTCGCGGGACTAAGAGTCGTAGGAAAAAAATCCCAAGATGCTGATATTTGCGATAGTCACTGAAGGGAATGAACTATACTCCCCATAGTGCGATTGACTGCCTCGTAGAAATTCTGTTGAAAAAACTTGTACATACACGAATTTATTTTCCGGGCGCGTACATCAGCCAGTTTTAATTTCGATAATATATATTTTTATTCGTTTTGGAGTTATCACGACTTGTTCTTCTGAATATATTTTTCAATTGAAGCACCAGGTTTTGTCCTAGGATATCTAAGTCAGTTCTGCATTAGATATCATACTAATGTCACTTGTCATATGTTTAATATATTCAAACATCGTGAACATAAGAGAAAGTTTACTGCATTTTCACCTTAATTTACTGATTTGGAAGGAATCATTAAGTATTATAGATATTTACGCTGAAATCCAATAACCAGGAGAAATTTTATTATTGTCAGTAAAAAAAGTTTTGACGAGCACCATGAAAATTTAATGAATTAGCGAATTTTGTGCCAACTAATTTTCAGTTTTATTCTAGAATATCGCAAGACAAAAAGGAAAAATTACGATTTTAGCAGCCTAGATTTACGTATATATGTCCATTGTATATTATTTATAAATATGTACATAAGTTGGAGATTGACTTCGTTCTAAATATTTTAATACAATCTTACACTAAATAGGTTAGTACAAATAACATTTCATTTAATATTTGACAATGGTTTTGTTTAACATTGGTCTGTGGTATGAGAAATAAGAAAGACAAGGTAAAATGTTAACCCCGCATAAGCCACCAAACTTTGCGCATTGAAAGCAGATACGATCAACACTAGTTGACGTCGTCGATGTAGTTCGCCGTCCCTGTCTTCATCGCCTTTGGCTAGGACGTCTCGCTTGCAGAAGTCTCTTGCTCGTATATAGATATACATATTCATTAAATTAAACTGAGGATTTCCGATTTGGGAGCAGAGTCGGAGTCGATAGACTCAATCTAAAGCTCAAGCCCGATATTATCATCCATATCTTTGTCGAACACACTCCAGTCAATCTTTATGTCATAGCGTTTGTACAGCGGTTGGTTTACCAAGTAACGTAGCTAAACTTTAATAACCGATTTGCGTACGAAACTAATTGGATTTGTGAATAAATTTCTTTTTTAAGTTGACATTAAAGACAAAATCGTCGTCTATCTGCTTTGGTAGTTGCTGCACCACGTTGTCAACATCGATAGGTATGTTGATCATCTGGCCGACTTTACCATAATTACCTTCGTAGCGTAGTCAACGAATTTGCATAAATGGTAAGCGCGGCGAAATCAATCGAATCCTGATCGGGTCAAGCGGCGGCAGTCAGTTCGGCTTTGGGGGATAATTAAATCGGTTTAAGCGCGCAGCATTGGGATTTTATTGGCATTTATCGACTTGCTACAAGTACTGCATACGCGAACTTACCCTACGTTTTCACCGTGGAATTTTGTCCGAAGGCAAGAAATGTTGCGAACTTTCACCTTCTTTAAATCTCTCTCGAACCAAAGTCGATCACAAACGTTGCAAGATACCCCAAACGGATTAGCTTCGAACATCACTTTGAAGCGTTTGTCCGCTGAACGCCAATGATTTTGCATTGCATCACTTCGACTAATGTGTATGTGCCTCAGTTCAGTAACGGATTCAATGGATGTATAGGTTGTACTTTCATTTGTTACGTCCATTGGTATAGGTACATCAGCGGCAAGCAGTACTCTCGGAGTAAATGTTGTTTAATAGGCATGCCGTGCCAGATTCGACCGGTGTATGATTGGTATCTTCACTCGTTATATCCACAGGTACAAGGACAGTAGCGGTAGAGATACTTGCGGGGTCGGCAGCAGAGGTAGAGGTGTTCGCAAAATCGACGAATCGGCGGAATCGGCGTCCTTTACTGAACGTAGCTTTGAGGCTCTCCCGAAACCGCCTCGCTCGTTCGGCGCCGGACATTGGGATACCTGTGCGTGGCCTATAACCCTCTCTTTCCGACGATAGCCGTGTTTTATATTTCTGGCTGGCCCTTGAACTGGTTGAGGCCGACATATTGATATTTAATATAATTTTTCACACTTATTGGTTATTTTTTACTACAAATATCATCCAAGTGACATTTATTATTATTTAAATCAGTTGGTCTGACTGAACTCTTTAAATACACCACCACCGCGCTATCACGTGTGAGTCATGAGATATACTCAAGAGAAACCAGCGAGAGCGCCGGTTTCCGTTATTTTACGCAGTGCCTCTCCTCTGCCGCCCCGCTCGGTCCCGATGCAAACTCAAGGTCTTAACAGCGAGCTGACTACACAAGCTAAATAATGACATTGTACTCATGTTTCTAAGACTTATAGTTTTGTAATTATTAAAGTAAGACAACATAGATCTTTTCTTTACGGTTCATTTTTCTGACCTGGTACCCGTATATTTTGGTGTGATTTTAAAGACGTTTCACGTCAAAAACAGAAAAGACGATAAAAATAAACGCAAGAAGAACAAAATATAATGACGTCAAAATTATTGGGTGAAAAATGAACCCAAATATTTCATAATCGTAATTTCCATTCCAGAGTGAGTTTTAAATTATGATTATGAAGGTCTACGTAAATTATGACTTCTTAAGAGAAATTAAGCTAAGTAAAGCTAGAGCACGAACAGTATAAGATCTCAAATGGATGTTAGTAAGTCTTAAATATAAAACAATTCCAATTTCAACAGTCATATATAATTGAAAGAGAAACATTGTAAATAAATGCGATGACAGCTACAATAAACTTTCACGTGCTGAAATATTTTCAACGATGCTCAAAAAGGACGTTAAGAAAAACAGAAAGGTAATACATATAAATTTGAGTATAAAATACTGAACAGATCTCTGTATTTTATAAAATTTTATTGGAAACAAATTAAAAAGATAAACAAATTATTACATCGTTTCTAATTTGTTTTCAACAGGTGTATTAAAGAGTTGACAATTTGAATATTTAAAAAAAAATATATATCTTTCTCACGGGTAGTCGTAAAAATGTCGACATCGTGGTAATGAAATGAAATATTGCTGTCTTTAACTATATTGAGATCCTGCATTTCAAACTAAAACCTATAACACTCGTACAAGAAACAGGAAAAGAGAATCTGGATTATCTTTGTATTATTCTACTATCAACAAAACACACACACTTAGTGGAACTAAGTAAGAAAATAATTTATCGTTACGAAGGAAAAATTGGCCATAAAGAACTACTTAGTTCAAGTCGGAGATATTAATATAAAGCGTCGGACTACAAATCTAACATCGAAGAACCTTTCTAACTGCACTTAATAGACAAAAAAATTATTCAATTTAAAATAAAATCCTGCCTCTAATAAACAAGGAGTTGATTTTAATTTCGTAATTTTTTCCAAAATATATATATATACACACGTATATATAATATTTTTTTAAATCAAACTTATCCTTATTATTTTTCTTGTTGTTTTAATAAACGGATGCGAAAGATGGTGTTAGGATTATAACAGCAGAACTTTATAAATGGAAATAGTTTTTATTGGAAGTCTTGGATGTAAGTCTGAGTTTTCATGAAAATGTGTTTGTGCTATATTATTTCAGAAATCTAAGACGTTTATTTAAAAAAAAATTACCATCTGTCCTTTGACAAAAAATAAACAATAGCCTTAAAGTAAAGAAATTATTAAAAAAAACTTGAAAAAATTAATTCCATCTTTTAGGAAATCGTGTGCTTTTTCTCTTAATTTTGTTTTATAGTTTGTTCAATAGTAAGTCCCTGCCCTATGCTTTTGTGTATTTCAACGCCTTTCAATAAAAGAAATTTAAAACTCACGCTTAGGTTATCATATGCGTCTGTGAAAGTTCAGAAACGAATATATTAATATCCATTTATATACACGTCCCTGATATTCCTCAGTCTAAATGACAAGTCAGTGACATTTAAACACTCGTACATGAGCTACATATGTTACTATCATTCCTCGATTTCTAGGATCCAACGCGACTGATATGCTAGCTAGGCTTACTTTGTGAGCGCTTTTGATAAGCGAAAACTGAAATTCGATTCCAGTAAAAGCATTACGCTTGCGTAACGTTTCGACGCGCTACGATAACAAAATATATTTACAACTTCAATATAGAAAGGTATTCCGTACACATTATCGTCTCGTGGAAGCACGTTTATGTTTCATCCTCATACACAGTTCAAATATTATCTACAAACTCGGGAATGTTTATGAAATATTTCACATTCAAGTACTGAAATTTGTGAGATCGAATATTTTTAGTAAAAAGTTTCTCACGAAAATATTACGTACTAGAAAGCGTAGAGATGTGCGCCATCAACTAAGGGAAGGGGCGTAGAGGCTCTGTTACGGCGTATAATAACAATATTTCATCTTGTCTCAATTAGACTTTTTACGTTCACGTACTAGCCACTTTTTCGTACTTCAAAATTTGATTTATTTATTATTATGTACGTTAAAAGTCAGAAGTAGCTTTTTAAAAATAATACGGTATTTGAAGGCAAAGGCGGCGGTGTCTTATTTTAATGAAACATATAAATAACATACCCTTGCTCGTTGGCGGAGCTTTCAAAGATAATAGTATTTTGGTTTAGCAAACTTTTCGTCTCATTTATTTATTATGTGTTAAAGTGCATAAACAAATACTGATTTCAAATACTGACAATTAAGGTACATTTTTTATTTCTTATCTTTGAAAAATGCTTAATTCAAAGCTTATTAATTTAATTAATGTCAAACATTACTTTTGTACTTAATACACCATTAAAGCTAAGAAGACCGTCCATTACTTTTTAACTTTAATTCTTGCTTTGTTTTACCTCTAAATAAAGATACCGTTAAAGTATTTTTTATTTCCATTCTTTCGACTCTTTCGTAAATATATATTTTCAAATGGTTAACACAACTATATGATATGAATACTTATAAATATGTACGACCTTATATAAAATTTATTCGTAGTAGAGCGTATATTTTAGAAATCAGAAAATCAAATAAATAAAAAACACAAATAGTATTTGCAACAAAGTTATATATTTTTGGAAAAAAAAATTATTGCAGAGTATGAAAGACAATATCTGTCTAGCTGATTGATGTTTTCCTTAAAATTTTATTTATACCGGAAAGGCTCAATATTAGTTTCGCAATAAATTTTGATGGTCTTTTTTCCTAATAGAGTTATTGCTCCTAATTGCTACAGTTTATTTGACCTTGCAATAAGTTAAATGCGAATTGAGTCATAAGCATGCCTTCGGGTACGTGGAATCAAACACAGCTAGCAAATGGCATTTGAAAAATATTAGAATATAAACAACCATCAAAAATAAAATATGTTCCAATATACGAAAAAAGTAGGTTACCCAAATAAATATGCTCGCTTATTTTAATAACACCAAATGAGTCATAATTTTCTTTAGATAGAATATTAAGGTTAATTTTCCCATAATTGAACGTAAATTACTGGAACGTAAATTAATGGAACTAATTTTAGAGATTAGAAAATTTAATAGTTAGTAAATTATTAGTTTCAAATTAATATATATTTTATCCGCAGTGTCATGAAGTCCTGTTATGAAGTAAGATGTTATTTCAATGTGAAATAAAATCTAAGTCTATAAAGAAATGTGAAATTTAGTTAAGAAGAGTTCTGGTTTTAGGCTCGCTGGATTGATAAAAACTATCGTTAATAAAGCTAATATTATAATATGCTGTACTATGAGCAATTTAACCAAACATACAGAACTTTTTAACATAGTCGGATGTGAAATTAAAGCAAATCTCTACAACTTTAAAACCACGGATTAAATTTTAGAATATTTAAATATTCAGTGATATTTAACACTACCATGACCAATAACAAACAACAAGCCAAACGTACTTTAAGGTAACATAAGAAACATATTAGAAGATAAGACTTTCTATCTTATTGAAAAAATTTACGTACCTTAAATTTGAAACTGTAGAGTGAAATGGGAAAAGTACAGAAATTAAAAGTTCCTACAATTTACATCATTCCAAATTGATAAACTTGAAAAAAACTCATCATTGAAAATTTAAAAAAAAACAATTAAAAATGATAATTGAAAAACATAATTTTACTCGGCAATAAATACAATTTAACTTGTTTCGTACTAAAAACTTAAATAAATTTTTATAAAATTATTCTGAATGAAAATTGGCTATGAAAATTAAAGCGGTGGCTATAAAAATATATAATTAATGAAAGATAAATAAAAAAATCGGAAAGAAGGCCACAGATATTTATAAAAATAGTTTATACGAACATCCTTTCATTTGTATTCGAAGGTTTTATTAATTATGATTGTTTTTTTAAATCTTGAAGTTACAGTAAATACAGAATTAACTTTATACGAGTATACCGCGTTACATAAAAAAACTTATAAATATTTTTTTCAGATTCTTGTCGAAAGAATTTTAAATACTAACCTGTCCTGTGTTCCAAAATAATTTTAACCGGATTTTAGGAACGTGTTACATTCCCTGAGAAAATAAGGAATCTTTTTAAATGCGTAACATGTAAGTTTTTTTTTCATTTTCAAAAGCAAATTAAGATCACAGCTGGATGAAGTTACGTACGTAGCGCTGTCTACACATGATTTTATCGCGTCTCGAATGCGGGAAAGAACCTTCGTCGTCTTAAAACCAACATTAACTAAAAATTTATGGTCGTGGCCGCTGATGGCATCGGAGTACTGTTTAAAAATATCCTACTAATGTTAGCCCCAAAATTAAAACTGAATATTTTAATTATCAAAAGTAGCTTTTATTATTAAATATTTAAAATAATTTTGATCTTGTTACAGGAATAACATATCCATACAAATATTGTATGAAAATAAATGAGTAGGTGCATAATTATTTTACCATTTAATTTATCAACTAATGATAAAATATATCGTGATATTATTGTTTATTTTGTTTTTGCGGTATAACAACATTTTGTTTTATTAATTACAATTTTTTTAGTAATGACATAAATATATGTCATAAAGCTTCAGTTTTAAGAAGGAATTTTATGTAATGGTCTCTTTATTTCATATATGTATTTCATATGCTAATATAAATAAATATTTGTGCTAATTGTTAGATCACTAGGGACAAATTTGACTTTATATATTCTCACCGTACATTTCAAATCCCTTTACTTTTTATTACTTTTTATTAGTGTGTAATAAGAGTTAAGTCAGGTATTTTAAATTTATCATGAATATATCCAACAGGACAATTTTTGAAATTTTCCAGTGTAATTTATTGGTTACTTTTCAGTTCGATGTTTGATTATTTATTATGTAGTAAATACAGACGAAGAATGAGGAAACTTTCAAAAAAATAAATTGCTTTAAAAATCTTAGCACAAGAAAATGATTCGGTTGCTTTATAAAGTCACTGCCGAAAAATGGATATTGTCTACCTCAGGCATATTATTCAATGGTTAACACCTAATTTCTTGTGTAGCTTGGGATATAAGTTCAAAGAGCAAATTATTAGGATAGCAAAATAATTTTTTCAAAAATATTTTGTAGCATCGTTAAATATATGAAATGTCCACAAACCTGTGTTATCCCCTCTGACTACTCATGACAAAATTATGAAAATAATGCTGTGCTACGAGACGTTTATAAAAATTTTGATCAACAACTTACCTGAAAACTGCAGTAATGACTTTGAATCTCATAATGCTTGTGAAATTCACGATATTTTCCTATACGAAATGTATACTTGGCAATACATTTATATTACAGTAGTTTTTAAATAGTTTAACTGAAATTCTATCAATTGCTAAATTTATACATCTTCTTAGCGTTGACGGAACCCCGTAGTTAGATTTATTCCTACTTAAAATGTTTTATTTAATGAACGTTGCGTTTAAAACACGGTAAACAAAGTTTGAAGGGTTAGATGTAATTAAAACTTCAGTCCTGTTTTATTCATAATAAAAATATAATTCATGAAATTTAATTTGGAGTATATATTTAGAAAATTATGTTTATTCTTCACACTTGGTGTTGGCGCTAGTAGATTAGATAATTTTTTTCTTCATTTCTGAGGAACTAACATGTTTTTCCAAAAATTAAAAGGTCTTAAGAATAAAATAAAATAACTGATTAAAAACTTGTAGAAATATTTCATTCTTTATCCGTCCGTAAGTTTTCTGAATTAAATTTCTTATTTATTTGCCGTGAAATATTATTAATTTTTCAGTAACGTTAAATACGGGTAGCAATATATGTAGCATAAAACCAATATATAATGCAAATGTTACTAAAATGTGTTAATGATTTTATTATTTTAGTATCATGGACATGTAATCGCGAATTCCGATAAATATATATATATATATATATATATATATATATATATATATATATATATATATATAGCAACAAATTAAATCCATTCGATCTCAATTTACCCTATTATATGGTTTGTATTAATACTGATCGTCTAAATTTATTAAGAAAGAATTTTATGCTTGTCGAGGATAGGTAGGCTGACCAACATGAATAAAAATTACCTCAACTAAGAATATGGTGTATGAATGCACCCACCGGTATTGGATGTACCCAAATTTATTAGGAAATAGTATTATGTTTGCCGACGTTAGATTTCAAAACTAAATAAGGCTAAAGTTGCTTACAGAAAGGCATCGGCAACTCACACCCATTTGATCTCAAATAACAGTATTGTGTAGTTAGTATTGGTCATGATAATCGATTTGTTATCACCTTAATTTATTTAAAAATAGTTCTATGTTTTTCTAGGTTAGATTTCAGAACTAATTTGATAAAATATGCTAAACAGTTCTATAACTTAAGACCATTCGACCTCAGCTGACAAGATTATGTACTCGGTATTGACTGAAACCGTCGATTGGATCTAAATTTATTCAGAAATAACACTATCTATGTAGGGATTAGATTTTTAAACTAATTTGTCACGATACGCTGGCTGACGCGGATGAACAAGCAATATAAACACATTCGATCTCAACTAAAAATGTTAAGAAATTACTATGACTTTAACCGTGAAATCATTTAAACTTTTGATTAGATACGTATTTCAGAAGGCAACCGGAATATTGTATACTTATAAAACAAGTAAATAATAAATTTATGTATTAATTTTTCAAATGCAAATATTTTATGTAATATTTCAATCTGCATCAATAAAAATACATAAGGACCTCTAACGCTATGTGACGCGAATTTTATATATATTTTTTCTTTTTTACCTGCTATACACACTAAGATTTTATTCACTCTAATGAAATTATTGACCTAGACTCCCTTCAAATTCCGAATAATTGAAGAAATTGAAAATTGTTAGAGAAGCGTTTAAATAAACATAGACTAGAGTAAATAGATGGAACGCTCAAACAATGATATCAAATCAACATTTATCACAATAATTTTGTAGCCTTCAATTATTTTCAAATATAATATCAACATAATTCATTACTTTCTGTTTAGATCTTTTCAAAACTTTTGTATAAGTTTAAATAATACAGGGGCCAAACGTTTTGATCTACTGGGCTCAAAATTAAACCTCTATTTTCAATTTAATTTAAATTCTAAAACAAAGTTGTAATTCCACATTGAGCGTATTCAAAATCCAACCAAAATCTTTTCCCCGAGCTACGTGAATGTCGCGCGGGTCACTAAATCTGTTGGGCTGAATTTCATTTGTGTAGAGGATAAAAGCATAAAGCGGTTTTGGAATTTCCGTCTTCAATTGACATAAAAAGGTAACCGAGGCAGGTCAACGAACAATGTAAATCGGTCGGGCTTGAACTGCACTATTGTGTCAATTAAAATCACGAATTGATTTAAATATTTTTGAATGAATTTTATGCAATTATTACTTTAGCAAATGTCAATATTATTTATAGGAAAACAGTGCGATATAAGATTATTGGTGTTTAAATATTTCACTGGTTATATTTATGTGAGAAAATGCCTTAAACATTGAACAGGAAAATGAAATTCTATATTTCGAAAATAATAAAGTATGTCAACTATTATAAATATGAAAATCGATTTACGGTGCTGAATTTTCCTGTTCAGAATTGCCCAAGCTTTTTACATCGATTTCTCCTGCTGCGAAGCTGAAGCTGATTTAGAGTTTTTCTTTCATTTGTGATAAGTATTCTATCACTCCAAAGAGGATATTACAACCTCGTTCATCATAATTCCGGCGATGCAGAAGTCTCCGTCATGCAGTAAAAGTTTAAAGGTGTTGCAACTTTCAGTCCTTTTCTGTTTAACATCCTGTATCGTCATTGTATTTTAGGGTCTCCGTATCGTAGCGTTGAATGCGTTGATGATGCAATGCTATCATTTGATTTTCACCAATTCCCCATTACTAATTTTTTGTTTGGTGGCCTTTAATAGAATAAACATATCTTTTTGATTACTTCATTGTAGTTTTGCTGACTGCACGTACTAACGACATCAACGTGCGTTACCCCATTGGGAGAGGTGGCACTATGACGGTAAATTTATTATTGTGGTGTTTAACTGTGACTTGGATCTACATAACAATGTAGTCTAAAACATAACATTAATGGAATATTGAATGTACCACTAAATGTTTGTCATAAACAGCCTGCAGTAATAGGACTAGATTTTTAATGTAATAATCTAGTCCTATATATAGTAAAATATAATAAAATTGAGTGTATGTTAAACTCAAAAAGTAAAATGTTTTTAATATTCGAACTGTGTTGTGCTATTTTTTTTGTATTCGAATATGCTTACACTTTTCAAACAATAATACTTCGATTTAATGTTCTATGATACTTGACTTGTTAATTTATAGATTAGGGTATTTCAATATATTTTTATTAGTAAACTGAAATAAAAAATAACATTAAAAACGGATAAAATTAAAATATCGTACCTAGGACTTTTCATTACAAAGTTATAACGACTTAAAATCTGACTACGATTCGCGCGAAAACACCGCATACAAACACAACTGGCTCATGACGTTACTGCCACTTATGTAGCATTCATTATAAGGTAGTTTATTAATTGTTTTAGTATCTCGTAAATATTGCGTTTAAGTTATATATGTATAATATAATTTTATCATTTTGTGTGGAAATTCAATTCATAAAAAAGTTTTCAATTTAATGAACAAAAAAATTTACACTTTTTCCTATTCAGAAGTTTCGATTAATTGTTTGTTATATACATTATTTTTTGTTAATTAGGTTTTTTAACCTACCCTACAGTTTTAAAAAAAAATGTTTACAAAGTATATCGACATTAGTCAAATACCCTATTGGATAAGATTGCCTAACCGCTCCAAAATGATAAGCAATATTAATTTAGAGATATTAAGACTTGCAATAATTCTAAATTAATGTGCCTTTATAATTAATTTAATTAATAATTAATTTTTGAATTAATATCATTATTTTTTATGGCTATATTAATAATAATCTAAATAATATTAGGAAATATTGGCGTCCATGTGCATAATGGTTTTTTGCCTGGGTATTTGGGGAATTATTTAATTATATGACTGAGTTGAAATTTACAAATTACAGAATGTTTAACTAAGATATGTGTGTTTGGCTGAATGTTTGATATAAGCTCTTTTTAAAACGGTTAGTGATTTTTTTATTAAATGTTACAACCAACAAAATAAAATTTTGGAGAAATAACCTGCACTTTGTTTCGTTACAATAAAACGTAATATTGATGGAATATCAAATGTATCACTAAATGTTGGCCATAAGCAGACCGCAGTGAATAGAATGAATTTCATAGCGTCAACTTTTGATGAACATAAGATAAAACCACGTCAAAAATACGTGTGTAACCAGAGCGTTTGCAAAAAAACTTCTTTTTCTACATTTTATAGAAATTAATTAATTTTCAAAACTGACACACAAACTACTAATTAATATTTCGCGATATATTTTATTCTGTCAGATTTTCGTATATTTTACACGTAAACAATTTTTATCAAGTAAATTGTGCGTATACGATTAAACGTATGGACTTTCGTCTGTCAAAAAGCGCTCCCCACTCCCTTGGCTTAAAATTCCTTACATATTGGCAATAACTTCATACTTCAAGCCAATATTGTGATTTATTATATGCATTGCGTATTATGTGATTTAATACGTTCTCTACGAGACTAAAAATGAAAATTTAATTAAGATTCAAAGTGATTGTAGTATTTAAAATTATCTGTATAGTTATCAGGTAAATTCTCGGTAAACTTCCGACAACTCTGTATTTTTCAATAATCTTGATTTCATAAGCATCGGAAATTAAAGAGTTTTTTAGTTTCTAAGTGAGATGTTTTTCTGGAGTCTGGTGAGATGTTTTTTGGGGACATCTTCGGCACTATTTGTCGAACACCGTTCATAAATAGTTTTACGATTATAATAAGTCGCCTTTATTTACCCCTTAAATATTTCTACGGAAATATTTCTGAGTGTAGGCACTGGATATATACGTTCATGAATATGCTTTAGCGCTACGGCAAATTTATGTTTTCACCTTTATTGCTGATTTTCTGATTAACATTTCTGTGACTGGTAAATAGAAATATATACGTGGATTACCTGCTTAGGGTCCCGCTTTTTTTTTAAGGTTAGGAAGGTATATGAGTTAAAACAATATTAGGAAAATAGTGGGATATTTGGATGGAAATATCAATAAAAATAGAAGTGTATAATATGGCTAGGGGAGAAAATACTCTTAAAACCTGAAGATATAATAATTTACGAATTTAACATATATTCATGTATCTGATCTAGGAAAATATTATGTCTACCACTAAAATATCAGCTGAATCAAATAAATAACTTTATCCCGATTTCTATGGGATTTGGATCGCAATTGTACAATTGTGTAATTCATACTAATGGATTGATATAAGATTACATTATAGCACAAAGTGTATTCCAAGGCATGTACCTAATCATGGTTGACTAAAAAGAGTGTAACATTTTTCGTATTGAGGGATACTGTAGACACACCTTATTGCCTATTTCTTAGATAGGTGTATTAGATATATCTTTATTTATCTAAGTTTTAGTGACACAGTAAAAAGTAATCGGTCAAGTTCATCCCTTTTTTATTCATTATTATGTTTTTTTACAGTTACGTCATTAGTAATCTAAATAACGTTACAAAATGTTATTGCACGATGGTTTTTTAATGATAACATACATATATGCATACATATATGTATATATATATATATATATATATATATATATATGTATATATATGTGTGTATATATATATACATATATATATATATATATATATATATACATATAAATTGTAACAAAGTGAATCATGTACAATGAAAATATTTTCATAAAGTGAGTGATTTCACGCATAGAAACATATAAGCATAGAAGCTAGAAAAACTTTCTTAAAAATTTTCATGACATTTGATATGGTAATAGTATATACTCAAAAACAACATATGAGAGAAAAACAAATTCAAAAAAATTGTTTTCGTAATTATATCTGAACAAAGTCATCGGTACAGCAAGTTGCTATAAAATTCATTTGAACATGTTTAGGGCACGTTGTTGATTGCGTTTATTGACTGTTTCCAGTTTGTTCAAATTGGTTTGTCAGCGATATTAATTTTTTTCGGTACTAGGTACTAGTGGTAATTTTTTTTAAAAATATTTTTACATATTTATTGGGTAAAGAAGCAATGTACATATTTGCAAACTTCCAATAATTCAAATTCGATTTCGATAGGAGCTAACATATTTGAAATTTTAAAATTATAATATTATTGACGTTACGTGATTTTAAATTTTTTTCTACAATAGGATAGGTAGGTGGAAAAATATGGAAATTAGAATGGTGCAGTAGAAAAAAACTATATACTAGGACTACAGAAAGAAAATATAGCTTTAAAAACACATGATATTTTTAGAATATAAAAAAGCGAGAACTTCAGTGACTAACAATCTGGAAAAAAAAATAAAATACAGTATACAATCAAAATGTTAAACAAAAAACTGTTTTCATGATCGTTGATATATTATAATTTTAATATCTCGAGGATCGTTAAAATGAAATAAAAATAACACTGAAAATCGATCAAAGTATATGTACTTCCTTCCAATTTTATTGTTATTTTTTGTTAAAATTTTTTACTTCGTCCCATAACTTTTTAGAAACGATGCCAAAAATAATCAATATCGATTTTTTTTAAATTGTTGCCATTGTCTGAAGTAATCAAGATAATCTGTTCACTCCCACCGACCTCCGTTTATTTTCATAGTTAAGAAAAAATATAAATAGCAATTCCTTGCTTTGAGTGATAACTCATTAGAAACGATTAAAAAAAATAATCAATATAGACTGTTTTTTTTTCTAAATATTATTCATTGCGTGAAATCATTAAAATACAATATTAGCTTACTTTAACATTTGTTTTATTGTTAACATGAATAACTTTTTCTTTTTGAGTGTGACATGGGTTTTTTTATGACAGCAAAGTCAATTCTGCGAGTTTCATAGATTAATTTGATACATCTGTGTATAGAAGATGTAACGAGACATAACCTTGCTGGTACAAAAAACTGCTCGATAGCATTTACAAACTACTATGAAAAATAATCCGACTTCGTAAAAAAAAAATACAAAATACCTCATTTTCCCGATTGACGACTTGAATAACAATTTTAAGAAGCCTACTTTTTTCACTTTCTCTATTTAAGGATGTCATTTTTATTCTCGAAACACCAAGGGCTAAAGGTATCTAAATTTTGTCGATACATTTATGCTCCAAAAGTATATTGTTTTAAACCACAGGGGATCATTTTTATAAAAACGGAATAGGCTATCGTGACTACACATGCATCACCTAATACGATGACAAGAATTGAATAAAAAAAATGTTATATCAAATTTAATAACATCGAACTTTCGACAATCAAGCAAACTTTACATATATTTTCTTATGTATACTTTACAAGAGCTTTCACATATTTTCTTGTTATAAATGGCAACGAATACATTTTCCAGCAGCGTATTGCGAACCTAACAGGCGAAAATAATTTAAGTTTACCACACTGTTATTTTTTACAACAGGCAAAGTTAACTGCATATTTTTATTAACTTTTAAAATAATAGTCCCTTTCGTGAAGAGGTTTAATGGTGTTTCTTTATAGACGTATAGTAATTAAACTAAGATGTAATTGTTAAATATATTTAAAACTATAGCAGAATACTAAATGTTGGAAGACACCTGTTTTATAAATATCTGCCAATTCTATCACATCTCAGTTTCGAGGTACTAAGGAAATTTACTAGTTACCAATGCTGGTGAAACTACAGTTAATCAAAACACAACGGTTAGAGTCCAAAGTGAATTTTCACAGGTTTACGATTGCCATATTATTTTCAACTCCAATAATACCAAAAGTGTTCAGTCATTGACTTAAATTTTCCAAATACATTTTTGTAATACGTGTGTTCTGTAATTAAGCATTGAAATAAGGCAAGTGTTCTCAACAGGAGAAAAATGCTTGCGTCACGTATACAATTATAAGTACAGTCAAGGTGAACTTAAGTAAGGTATGTATATGAATATATTTGTATATGACGTATTTATATACATATGTGTATTTTGAATATCACATCACTTTAACACATTACCTTGTTCTTCAAATTTTTAATCTTTTACGTCATTATGGATGTGAAAAGTTTTAATAGGAATGAACTGTCTTTATTTAAAAGGGTCAACTTATATTCATCATACTTTTAATTATAAATATAAATTAGGAATCAGCAATGCTTAAGCTTTTAGAAAGCTTTCAGGGAGGATCATAGTTGTAGTCACAATGGGTTTCTTCATTTGTATTCAAGATGTATTCGCAATTCCGCGAAACATAATTTTGCTTGCTATATTTTATCACAATTTACTAGCAAAAGTTTTGATTCGATTCATATCGCACGTGGTAAAAGAAAAAAGTCAATATATGATCTCTTTTCAACTCACTCTCGGCAACTTTTGTTAAAAAATATCATTAACCAAGTTATTATCGTAAAAAATGGTGAATCCATCTTTGAGATCTAGTTGTTCAGCAAAATTAATTTTAAATTATTTATAAGGCTGCTTATTTTAAGAAAAAAATCGAACCCTTTTCAGACCATTTCCGTGTCTGTTCGTTTGCTTGTCAAATATTATTATTTCTTACACCTATTCACTATCTCGAATATCTAATGACGCAACTTTTTTCTCTTCAAAAATCGGTGTTCAAAAATACTTATATGACAATTTTAGAAGAGGAAAATGATGTACTTGATTCAATTTTGTTTTCTAAAGATTCAGGCCCATATGCAAAATAGACCATCAAGTTTTAATATTAATTTGTATTTTAATATGCGTGTGGTAGTGGACGCATTAAGTACAGCAGATGCGTAGTACGAGTCCTGCTTACACTTAACGAACTTTTTATAGCAATCGTAAAAAAATTATTTTCAATATATTTTCTATCACGTTAGGTAATTTTACAAGAAAAAAAATTTATTAATAAAATAGTATTGAAAAAACTTCCAGCGTTTAATGGTTTCATTTACTTTTTATATTCCTTAGTAATTTTAAATTTATAATTTTGGAAAAAAAGTTTTAAAACAAAAGTTTTGCTATTATATTTTCTTACTGAAATATAAATATTATATTTTCTTACTCATTTGAGTACTAGACTTCAAACCACATTGTTTTCCGGTGTATCAAAGATATATAAAAAGCAAACCTAGTTTTTATGAAGACGTATCAATCTCAAAATGATTGGGAAGTCCGTAATAAATAACCTGATGTAAATTTATCTCAACTATAACTTATGTACATATATATAGATAGCTATTAGATAATAACAGATGTCCACGATTGACGTCTGAACTCGATATCGCTCTGATAAAATGACTTCTCCCATTCCCCGGTTTTGCCTCTGCCTTCCATAATGCACTAACATTAACATATCTCTGTAACTTATACCTTAAATTAATTGATGAGTTTCATAATTCATACAAAATATTGATTTGGAAAAGAAAACACGGGTGTATGATTATGACCAAACGACAGCAGTTAAAACTAGAATAAAAAGTACAATAACATACATGTATTGTTTTAAACCACTCTCAAATAAAATGATAAAAACACTACATATACACACTTGAAGTATTACACTGATTTTATGCAAAAACTTATGCGTATTATATTAAATTTAGCTCACATAAAATATTATTAAAGAATAAAATGTATTTGTTCCTACTCCGTGTCAGAAAGTGGACTCGCTTCGCCGATGTAGAAAACAGCCGAGTTCACCCGAGTCAACGTCAATGACCCGAGCGTGATGGCTCACTTCCGTTCACTTTACAGAAAAACAGCGCATGATGAGCCTAAAGAAGTTTTTACTTCAAATATTATTCATAATATACAAGGAGATTCAATATATTTAACTTCTTTCTTGATAAGATGGTCGTAAATCTATAAATAATAATTGGAAGTAAAAATTTTGATGAGTCAGGGGCGTTGTGTATCGTTTCAATCCCATTTACCTTGATTCATAATAACTATTTAAAAATGGGCCGTTGATTCAGTTTCTATATACGAATTCAATATGTTTTTATTATAAGTCATAAAAAGGTTGAAGTACGTACAGTTGAAAATAGTTAGTTCCTACCACTTCGCAAGGGAAAAGGATTTAAATCGATAGTAATATTGACTCTTCAACTTTAAGTGTAACTTCACTATTTTTATTTGCTTATTTAAAATAATTACCATTAAAATACAACTTCAATTGGACACAATTAGTAAATGGTGAGGGGAATAGTTTAGTGCACGACCGATGGAAGTTTCAGTATCCAAAGCAGAACTAGATACCAGACGGAAATGCAGAGCTAAAGAAAGAAAATAAATTATGCTGTTAATTAATAATTGTTCACGAAAGGATCTCCAAAGAATACAAATATTTACCTTCAGAAAATAGATCGACTACCTAAGAAATTAACATTTTAACGAAACCGAGATTATTTTCTCCATAATAAAGCTAGACGACATATTTAAAAGTATACTTCCCCAAAATTAATGAATTTGGTCTGAGTTCCACTAAGACCTCATTCACCCAGCATTGCATGATCTGATGCATCTTATTGCCCCAAACTTACGTCATCTGAATATCAGCTATTCAAAGCTTCAAGCAATTATTTATAGAAAAAAAAAACCAAGATCTTCAAGATTAATTTATTCAACACAAAATTCAACAGTATGGCACACAAAAAGGTATTCGTTAAAATTTAATTTACTAGATTTTACGCTGAATGTGGGTTGCTAATAACCGTTATTTCAGCAATAGGTCTTATATCATAAGTATATTGATTTTATATTTTAATTTCTTTAAGATATTTAAATGTTAACGAATCAGATAAAAACCTATTAACAAGTCTAATCCGTAAATAATTTTTATAGTAATGTATTTTATGCCCCAATAACGTTTAATAAATTTATTTTTACAGGCTAAATATCTATACTAGTAAACGATCCTGCATTCAATAATGTGTAGAAAAAAATTACTAAAGTAATAGTAATAAAAATTTAATTTTTATTTAATTTTAAAAGAAAGTTTTTATTCAACACAAAAAAAACGATAAGAATTTAATCAGTATATATACTTGAAAACCGTTTATTAATTATATTCGCCAAATTTAGGGATGTGGATGTAACTTTTTATACATCGAATATTTATATAAGTCAGTATTATTGAAGGAACCTTCCCTTTCATTTCCTTAAGGGAAGTCTTCATGTATATGTAAAAATTTTACATGTAAAAATCGTTGATCATTACTAGCTTTATTAAAATGTGAAATTTACCTCTTCTTAAACTATAATAAAGATTTCTAATTTAAATAAAATGTGTGCAATGTTCCATTCAATACATTCATATCCCTTCCTAAGGGTACGCCAAATCCATGTAGACTTCTGAATACATTGGATTTCAAACAGTTTCAGATTTCAGTATGAAATTGCCACATTTTGTATATTGGAAATGACTCTATGAAAAGCATAAACCCGTTCGATATGAACTGACCTTACCTTGTAGCTTTCGTTGGTTATTGCAAACGCCCGTTTATATTCATTTAAATACAATCAGAGCAATAAAATACAATCTCAATAAATGTGCAACTGAATCCGATTTTGGAAACTGTCTAAATTTAAAAAGATGCAAACATAAGTTGATTGCATATTATATCAAGACGTTTATAAAACCTAAATTATATTAATAACTTCAGAATTACCAAATGTAATACACAATTGTTCAAAAAAACATATCTTGTGGTAATCCGTCTTTACATAATTACAATTCGATAAAATTTTAGATATAATAGCTCATTATTAAAATTTCGAAGTCGAATCTTTATATCGATCAAACTGTAAATCTGGACTCGCAAAATACATCCTCATTTAATGCAGCTCAATCTGAATCTGGTTAAATGATCAGTGCAATTTCATTCTATTCTTATACTTCTTCGACTACTTTATTAAGCTACTTAGATGAAACCTTACACAATTTTTACCTAGGTATAAATGAAATTTAAATCAGCAGATTTAGCTACCTACGCAAAATCAACCAAAGAAGAAAAACTTTATTAGGGATTTAGAATACACTCAATGTGGAATAAGAAGTTTGTTCAGGAATTCAATTTAAATTTACAATTGAGATTTAACTTCAAAATTTGGATATTCGCGTGTTTGAACATCGGTTCATTTGAACGAAATTCCTTTATAATTTCTTTAAAAGGATTTTACGATTGAGTGTTTAGAAATGTATTATATTGTTTGTCCGTTCGTCCTGGATGTACCGTGGATAGATGTTTATTGAATCATAACTTTTATTTGTGTATTATCTTTATATTTTGTTTATTCGAAAAGTAATATCATGTACATAGATAGTATATACATAAAATCTTGAGTACCCATTTCCAGTAAATCAAAATGTTTTATATTATTGGTAAAGATTATGTTATATTACAATAAATTATCTGCGTAAAAATCAAATATAACAAATTATTACAATTTATGTATTAATATTTCATACGAAAAGTGGTGAGAACAAGTTTAGAAAAGTTTAGTTGAGTGGTTTTAAAGCGGACTTGCGGCAATAATTGCTTTCCACCTTATTTTTGGAAGCATAAATTGACAATTCATTTGAAATGAAAGAATTAAGCTAAATTTTTGATGAGTGAGTATTTATATGAGAATTTCTATTCCATAAGATTACATTTTGGGTTTAAGTACAAATAAGCAAAAAGTATTTTTGTACGAAGTCCAAAGCTTTAAGATTTTCAATCTGTAATTAACATGTTAATTTCTCGTAGTTTTCGAGAATTCCGCAAAAAATTAGGAAAAAACAAAAAAAAACTCCTTGATTGTGTAAAGTTAAATGTAACATAGAAATTTCTACATGTAACCCAAATACTTAAGATGGAAAAAATTCAACAAGAAACAATTACCCAATTTAGATAAAAAAATTGTGTTTATTTCAACACTGGTGTCAAGTAAAGTATATGCGTTAAACATCTACCTTACCTAGAGAATAATCCAAAAAAATATTTAAAGTCCTTTTGTTTCATTTTCAACTGCTCTTGGGTCTTCCGTTGTCTTTTAAAAATGGAGAAGTTGAAAATGATTTATGTTTACTCACTTTTGGCTCCAGACAATTTGACATAAAATCATATAAAATACACAAAAATTATATGTAATTTTACACAAAAGTTTACGAAAAATAATACAAAATAAATATTTATTAAAGCGAATATTAAAAATATAAATACATAATTAGATAGCATAGCGAGTTATTAAGTGGATCCAGGTTGAGCTCTTTTCACTTTGAACCGTGTTCACCGGATTTATTGAAATTTTTCTTCTTTCGAAATCTTAAGAAGATATTGCACATCATTTTTGATTGAATTTATTAAAAATTTATAGGCCATTAAAATAAAATCAAAACTGAAACAATATACATTTCGAAGTCACAGATATAAAGTTATTTCTTATATTGAGGATATTGAGCGGTTCAGAATATTTTTCAGTATAAAAATTTAATAAAGCTTCATGAATTGAACTTTTCCATAAGTGTACGGGTCTATGATCATAGGAATCAGACCTATTTAGGATACAAATTCAACTTTGAAAGTGTTTTAATATCCTAAGGGTCACGCGTATGACCCGTAATTTTAATTAAATTTTATTTTATTTATTTCAATTTTCGAATTTGAAAATTTAAAAGTAACTAAAGACTTATAGGATATAAATTCGTATGTTTTGAATGGCTTAACATAGGTTTTTTAAATTTTGATGTGGGATAAGTTATGCTTTCCTACGTAACACGCGAAAGAAAATTTTGAAAACCCGCAAAAAAGCTGTGTAAATTTGAAAAAAATTAAATGGATTTATTTATAATACGCATATTATATCCCGTACTGATGTGATTATAAATGTACATAATTGTATATTTACTATTTGAATTACCTTATAAAATTAAGTACATGTTTGTATTTTCAAATTAACTAGTTTAAAAAATAGTAATATTGCCTGGGCGGATAAAGAAATTAAGAAAATAGAGAGGTTTTTATTTATGAAAAATGTATGAAAACTCAATACGAATTGAACTCGGATTAAATCTTGTGTTTTGGTTTAGCTACTTCATTATTATGTTTGCAAATTTTTCATTAAATTATTTCAATTATTACCCCAAAATCGTGAGTACAACTAGAAACATTTTTGCAATAAACAAATAGTAAAATCTGAAGTATAATAATATAAAATAGTATTTTTTTTTACTAGAAAAATATTTTAAAATGTAAGCAGGTCCGAAACTTTCTGATATTACGGGTTTGTATGTCGTTTTTGTAGTTTTAGCAAACCCGTAAAATTTTACCGAAAACCAAAATGCGCATTAGTTGGACGTAATAGGAAAGGGGGAAAGTGTTTTTTTTTAAAGTTAGTTATGTAAAGCAATGATACAAAAGCGGCTAAGTCCTTGCAGTGCTTTTGTAGAGAAGTGTAGATGAACAATTTAAAGCTTTGGATCTAGATTTATTTGTCTTGACACGAACTTAAATATTAACATGATTACGCCCTTCACAGGCTAAAAGCCAGACTTCCAAATTTGCAGGAGAATTGTAAGGATATGAAAATAGATATGAAACGCTTCAGGTAAAGCGTTCAGTATCCATCAGTTTGAATCTGAATTAAATTGTGCATTATCATGGATCCAGATTAGTTCTGGCACAGATAGAAATATATGTTTATTATATACAATTAAATTTTGTAAACAATATTTTTCGTTTCATTCCGTCTAAGATTATTTTATGATCATTGTTTATTTATTAAATTTAATAACATATGTACAGCCCGAAAGTTTGATCCTTTCCTCCAACCATTTCATATTCAATTAATCAAATAATTATGGTTCGAACAATCAATTGGGAGAATACAGTAATTGGGTTAATCTATAAATATATGTAATATTATTGATCACTTATATATGTTGTTGTTAATTGTAATTTTCGCTTTTTTTTATTCCAGATTTTTTGTCTTTTCCGATTTCGATATTAATATTTTTTCTTTTTTATAAAAATATATCATTTACATGTAATGTGAAATAAAACGGACGTGAATAAAAAAGTGGCAAATATAATTTTGCACCGCACTATTTTTTATACAAGACGAATAAGTTCATTACGCTAAACACTATATTGCGTGATTCTAATAAGTTTAATTAGATTCATTCATTGACATATTTCCTAGATTCCATAATTGCGTGTGAAGAACTTTTTAACACTAGCTGGATTTACTAAACTTTGATGATATTATTCTCTACTAAACTATGTGATTCATGTGTCCGAAAAAATATTTGTAACATTCAAATTTTATAATACTTACTTCAAATCTGAATATATCTTTCGTTCAAATTATCCTAATATGCTATTTTGCTTTCTCTCACAATTAAATGAAACTACCTTCTTTACCACGACCTAGGTTACGTTGTATTGCAACATAAAAATTGCAAAGCAAGTACAAAAATTGTGATTCAATTGCATCTTCATGAATATTATTTATCTATGCACATAATTTGTATGCACTATTTAATTAAGTGGACAAAGAGGATGTGACTTGTAAATCGTCAAACTTGGAACGTATTATATATATATATATATATATATATATATATATATATATATATATATATGTATATATATATATATATATATATAATTTTTTGCAAGTTGCTACAGATATAGAAGGTTTTCTAAACGAACTTATTGAAGTGAGGAAATAAAATTACTGTTTTGATTCTTGTGTCTTGTGTATAGATTTGTATTCGTAAAATGAAATAGACGAACACGTTAATGAACTTTTCAGTATTTGAGCAATTGTATGTCAAATATAATACTCCTGATAGTTATTTTCAATAGCAGGGCCTAAGATTTCACCCCACAGTTTGGTTTTAAAGATTATTTCTCTAAGGGCTATTTAGGACACTATAACCAGTCTATTAAACTGGAAAATGTAAATATAGCTATTACCCTTCATGTAATTTATTTCAAAATAAGAATATTATATTATAATTTTTTTTATAAATCATTAAAAACTTGAAAACGACGTTAAAATAAATGAAAATGTAAATATAGATCTTTCACTTCATATATTTATTTCAGAATAACAATATTATATTATAAATTTTTTTTATAAACCATTGAAAACTTGACAACGACGTTAAAATTATTTTACATTTGAAAATATTTTGCTAAACTCATCTGGTCAACATTTAGGCAGAAAATTAATTTACTCTTCACACAATAGTGTACAGACCAAATTTTCTAAAAACCAGCCACACCCATGACGTGTAATATAAATACACAAAGTCAGTAAAAATCATTCCTGCAACAAAAATGTCCTTAATTCTCAGTCAATAATAATATAATTCGGAATCATAAACTTTGATAAAATAATTTGCTACATAAGTTTGTAATTAAAATGTCAATATGGATTGAATAAAACAGTTTCGCAATTTTTTTGGTTCGAAATTTCAACTTAACAAATTTGGTATAAGTTGTAATTTTGACACGATTCCAGGTTCTTAGAAATAAGTTTACAGCTTAAAAAAAATCCTACTAAATGTAGAAAGGTTACCGAGAAAGGTTACCGAGTATTCGGATCTTTTGGAAGCTTTGAATAATTTTTCCTCGTAGCCCCGAGTATTGTCAATTACATTTTCATAAGAGCTTGTATTAAAATAGACGATGTGAAAACATTGTAGCATGTAATCTTGTCGTCCTGGAGCCAAGAAGTTATTTCGCAAATTACAGGCATATTTTCATTCCTCGCAACAGCAAATCCGCGTTTCGTTCTTATGTAAATTTATATCCGGGTTTCGTTCTTATATAAATTTACATTTTCAACAGTTACGGTGTTTTACTATCGCATATAATCGTAAATTAATATAATGTGTATAATCGTGAATGATCGTAAGTGAAAGCATTTAAAACGCATTTTTGCCAGTATAATATAACTTCGATACAAATTTGATCCATTTTTCTGCTTCGATACAAATTCACAAGCATATTTTGTTTCTGTGACTTTACCAGTTGATTTATTATACCATTGTGATAATGGTTATGGACTTCAGTTCCTATGTCTTTATTTTTCAGACTATTTTTTTAATACTTTTGAATATTTTTTTGTCAGAGACATTCAGAGGACTACAACTTCCAAGCAAGTCACTTGTAATTACATAAAATCCTCATTTATACTCATTAGTACTAGACATCTTTATTAATTCAAAAATATCTGCTATACTAAAGAAATCAATGGCAATGTTGAACTGAAATCTGCCTGGAAAATAACGACTTCTAATTTCTTTATAAATAGTAAAAAAGAAGTTAATAGATACATTCCATTAGTTTGAGTTAATAGTTAAAATTGGTAAATATGAAATTTAATTATTTAATTGCAGTTTTTAAAAGCAGCGAAATAATTTGTTTTCTCTTTTATATTTTACGCTTCCATTTTCTTTTTCTTTCAACTTAAAAGGAATTAAATAAAATATTACCATAAAATATAAATGTATACAAGGAAAACCAATCTAAATTGTTAAACTTATCTAAAAATATTAGTCCCGTTAGCTGCTACCTTAGAAACAGCTATAAGTAGCTTCTCTTTTGCATCTGCGAGGATGAGCTCAATAATTTTGACACATGTGGTTTCTGCGCACAAAAAGATACAGTTTGCGTCAGGTAAAACTTTAATACTTAAGAAATATCCATTGTTATTTTAAATTCATTATTCAAATTACAAATGGCAACATATTTTACAGTTTTGGAGCTATCGCAATATTAGAACTTCACAGTTGTTTCTGGGAGACGCTAAAGCGCTCAGTTTCTTGTTCCATTTGATATAGATTTAAAACTTTTTTCTAATATCAATACAGGCTCATCCAGGTGTGTTCCTAGATCTTTTTCGTATTTAGAACACGAAAAGATCTACGACCATATCTGGATCCAGATCCAGAGTTACTTTTTCGTTCATCATCACTAAAAACCCTTTTAATTTATAAGCATTTGAAAAATACGTTACACGTCAGACTTAATATTATACATGCAGCGTAATATTAAGAGAATCTTTAAACATGCGTAAAATATTACAGTAATAACTAACAGTTTCATTGTTATACACATCCAGAGCTGCTCATCATAAGGTCGTAGTGATTCATTAATAGCTCTTCTTGCTATGTAAAGAAAACGCCTCGTTCTACCTTTTAAGCACGCTAATAAAGCTCATGCTCAGCAGCTATGGATGTGACGAGAAATAATTGATACATCAATAGGCTACGGAACTATCATTTATTCTATTTTTAAAAGATAAAATTGACGGTTTAAGTAAAAGAAAATCAAATCCACTTTATTTAAGTCCTAAAGATGGCATAATCACAAATAATAAACGTGTACAATATCGATACATCCATCATTCCTATTGATTAAAATAAAGACAATTTCTACCTATACCTATATAGGGTAGACTCTTCAAAATAATTATAATAGTAAAAAATATAATAGCCCGAATCCTAGAAGATTTGCAATTTAATTGGAGTTAACCTTACGAAACTCCTGAAGTTTTATTTTTTAGTTATTTGTGAACAACGGAACGGAACATCTACAATAGTTTATGCAAATCATGGGAAAATTATGAGTTACCTAGAAAATATCATATTGAGAACGTTTATCTAAAATATTTCAAGGTTATTTTTATCTTTTTTTGTGTTAATCTATTACAGAACAGTTTTTAATTCAACCCACTCACTTATTCACTGCTCGATGCTATTAAAATGAAATATATTTTTGACAAATCCAAAATTTTCCTTAAAAATGTAGCGTAGCATATCAAATTTGAAAATCCATAAGGTCGTCGTAACGTTTCTATAACCATCTTGTGACAATATATTACTATTTTTTTTCGATTTATTTTACTATACCGAGTAAGCACACGGTAAATATACCGCCGTAGTAGGTCCAATAAATTAAAAATCTTTATATTGATACAAACATACAGATAAATAGATATTTTTTGTATGTAGTATTTTAATTTGCTCCTTTCGATAAATTTACATTTTGCAACTGTAAAAAAAATTTGTCACTCTGTTTTAATTCTCCGTTTCGTTTAAAGGTTTTATTGCTGTTATTATTAAACTTTTTTTTATGAAAAAATAAAGAAAGGCGTTATCCCGTATATCATATCCCCCCCGTATATCATGCTAATATTTTATATTATATTGTTTATATTATAAATTGATGTCAATTATATCCACAAAATTACTTATGCAACAATTTTATATATTTCCTAACATGAAGGAAACTGTTAAAATACTAATATTTATGTTGCTTTCAAATGTTATTTACTTTTAATGAAAAATATAAATCACATTTCAGTTTTTCCAAAAGCTTTCATGAAGTTTTTGAAGTCCGCCGTAATTTTATTGGAAAATGTATTAAATAAATGAAAATAGTTAAATTTTCCACGAATTTAATTACAATAAATAAGTAGCGTGAAGTTCCAAAAGTGCAAAATTTTTACTTTAATTATTACAATGTTTTTAAATGTAATTTTTTTTACTACACTGTGTTGTAAATATACTAAAATAACGATTTCAAACTATTGTATGCGTCCCACAAGTGAAACACTGAGTTTTTGAAGGTGGTACGCATATAGATACGACATATAGCATAAAAAATGCAAAAGTGTACTTTATAATAAATAAATATTATATTTTTCATTTTTCTCAAGTAAACCAATTGATTTGCGTAGAATAAAAATATCATTTCTATTTTACAGTATTCTTTTTCAGTATTTGAGTATTTAAGAGTCCGTTCTCTTCACAGGACTGTTACACAACAATTTAAAAACCGCTGACCTGGAGTAACTTAATAGTGAGTGAAAACTTAATAAAATAATGTTGCTTGGTATGGTGCGATAATTCTCAACAAAAAGAGTGATTTGACAATACAGCGGAAAACGTAGCAATAAAAGTAAATTTTCATTTTACCAAATCAACGCTACTATGCTCGTTGACATTCAAACCCACTTCAAACATTCACGACTTTTTCCTCCTCGCTGAATTTACTAATATATTTACTCCCACACACATAGATAAGTGCTACATTTCACTTGGCACAGGACTCAAAAAATCTCTAGCAGTTGGGGTACTTTGTAAATTTATATACATCCGAAACAATATTTGACCTTAAAAGGACCAACTGAGTACAAGTGTACCAATTAGTTCTTTTCGGAACGTTTCTTCTTGGGTGGATATTTGAAGTCAGTTTATTTTGTTGGAAAACTATTCAATTTTTTAATTTTTAATGACTAGCATGTCCTACGTTACTCAATATTTCACGAACTTACAACGAATTCAATGTAAGTATAATATATTATTTGCAATATATATATATATATATATATATGTATATATATATACATATATATATACATATGTGTATATATATATATATATATATATATATGTATATGTATATATATATATACATATATATATATACATATATATATATATATATATATATATATATATGTGTATATATATACACATTTATCTCACTCTATATATTCAAGTAGAGGGACATTCCATTTTGTTCATTTTCAGTTTGAACAAAGTAAATTTTACTTTCAGTTTTTGACTTCGTTTTATTCTGACATTACATGTTAAAGTTGAAGAATACCCCATTTTAATCACTTTCAGTGTAAACAAAATATATTTGACTTCGAATATTTTGACTTTGTATATCTGACTATGCACGTTGATTTGACGAACAATCCAATTTGTCTATTTTCCGTGCTAATATTTGACTTTAGAAACATTTAAAACATTGACACCACAGGCGTTATTATAGTAAAAGTCAATTATAGGTATAGAGATGATGTCACCAGTCACCGTTAGGTTGGTGTTTATTTTGGCGTGAAGTCAGAACACCGCTTTGGTAACCGCAGCCAATTATAACTAAGTAATTTACAATTCCATTATCATTTGGAATTTTGGGTCCATTTTATTTAAGCTTTTACAAACTTGGAATAAATTTGTTTGAAATATACCTATATTTAAACACTTTTTTCCATTAATCTTTATAGAAGTTTCGTATATTGGATGTTTTTTGTCAACAAGGTGGTATAGGAAAAAAAATGAGCAAAGCAGTAACATTTTCCTCCAACTTATAGTCGTTAAGTTATTTGAATTAATCCGGTATCTGTTATGATTCGCCGCGAAAATATTTAATTATAATTTATATTTACTCTCAAAAATATTAAATAATGTAATATAAATTATATGCTATAAATATATATATATATATATATATGTATATATATATATATATATATATATATATATATATATATATATATATTCAGAAAATATATTCGAAACTTTATCATTGTACGAGAAAGCACCTAAATTTGATTAACTTGAAATTAATCCTTGGACAGAATAATTTTCATCCAACGATACCCAAATTACTTATTATCCGATCCTTAGTCCTAGTACTTAGTAGTAGTAAATAATGTCCACAGAAGGACTGAAACTTATTTTTTTGTACTTATTCTAATCGAACATTCCTAGAGTATATTTATAGATTACTTTGATTACGTTAAATTTTATATTAAATATATATTGCATTAATACTATAAAAATTGGTGCTACCAACTAAATTGGGTTTTCCCTTTTTCTTGATCTTATCAAATGAATAAAAAAAGTAAAAAAAAAATATATATATATGTATATACATACATACATATATTTATATATATATATATATATATATATATATATATATAAAACCTAAAATTTGTCCGTAATAGAGTGTCTATTTTAGAAATTAGAAAATCAAATATACAGAAAGGACCAAAATTGTGTTCGGGATAAAGATATATATTTTTGGAAAAAAAAAATTATTGCAAATAAAATATCTCTTTGGTTTTTTGAAGTTCTTTAAAATTATTTTATTAACAAAGAATCATAATTATTTGGATTACACGCAATGAATTTTGATAGTTTTTAGTTTTTTTCCTAATAAACGTATTACTCCGAATTGTTATAGTTTATTTGACTTTGCGGTAAGTTAATTGGGTATTGGGCTATAAGTAATTCCTTCGGGTACATGAAATCAAACACAGCTACTAAATAGCATTTGAAAAAATTCTTGCGTCCCTATTTCAATTTTCTTCCAAATAATTGTAAATAGATTTTTAGGAGAAAACGAGGAATATTAATATAAGTGCGTAACATGTAAGTTTTTTTCATTTTCAAAAGCAAATTAAGGTCACAGCTGGATGAAGATTCGTACGTGGGGAGGGGTCTATATATTATTTTGTCTCGTCTCTAACATTCCAAAAAATTCGTTGTCTTAAAACCTCTTTAACTAAAAATTTTGTTCGTGACCGTTCGTGGCTTTGGATTACGATTATAAAAAATTTCCTGCTAATGTTAGCCTCGAAATTAAAACTGCATATCGTAAATATTAAAGGAAGTTTTTATTAATTAAATCTGTAGAATATTTTGGATCTCGTTGTGAGAATAATATACCCATGCAACTATTGTATAAAAAGATATGATTATGCGCGTAATTGTCTTACCAATTAATTTATCACATCATGATAACATACAATGATGAAATATATCGTGTTATTATTTTTGTTTATTTAATTTTTACGGTGTAAATCTGCTTACAACAATTTAGTTTTTTAATTAGAATTGTTTTAGTAATTACCTAAAATATAAAATCGAAAACATGTATAATATAACGTATAATGACATAAATATACGTCATAAATATTTACTTTTGAGAAAAAAATTTCATAATGGTCTCTCCTTTATATATATATATATATATGTATATATATATATATATATATATATATATATATATATATATATATATATATATATATATATTACATTGCTAATGTTAATAAACATTTGTATTACATTAGGCGACTAGAATAACATTGAACTGATCATTTAACTAGATTCAGGTTGAGTTGTATTAAATGAGGATTTACAACGTGATGGATAGAAAAATTCGACTTCGAAATTTCGATAATGAGCTATTTAAATGTTTAAAGAGCAACGCATGGCTTTACGTAATCCATTTTTTATTTGGTTTCATCTAAATTACTTTTATAATTTAGTACATTAACCCAGAAGTGCTCGCGTGGTTTACACATGTAATCCGCACGTATTAAATCAAACAATTCTCAATAACCGCCAAAGTAAATTACGATATAAGTAGTAGTTGTTGCAATTCCTATCTGAGACTACTATAGCATTAATTTATATTCACGTCAAAAAGTATGGAAATTAATTGAGAAACCCTACATATGGAAAAGAATTAAATCTTTCTATTAGATTTAAATAATTATTTTATTACATTTCCCAACTGTTCAATTTTCGGAACGTGCTTTTTCCTTAGGGATGAAGAAAAAAAAATACCAAACCTGCCTAACCCTTAACGGATTTGCCTAAATAATAAAAGTAATTGGCTACACAGAGATTTAAAAAATTAATTTAAATAATTATATTTTCAAGATGAATGCGAAAAGACTGCAGTTATATTACAGTGATTCTCCAGGGTGTTATTACCCGCCGTGTTATAAACGCAACACTAATGAAACAAAACCTTGTGAATTAGAAAAAAATTCAGAGCATTCGTAAACGATAAGAACGTACAAACGAATAATTCCCCGAATAGCCGGATTAAAATCATTGTGCATATTGGCGCCAATATTTCGTAATGTTATTTAGATTATTATTAATATAACAATAAAAAATAACGATATTAAATCAAAAACGGATATGTTTAAATAATTTATTTCTACCATCTAACAATTGAATTAATTATAAGGGCACATATTTAGAATCTTCACAAATCTTGACGTCTCTAAATTAATATTGCTATTAATTTTGGAACGGTTAGGAAATTTCGCACAATAGGTGAATATAGTACATGACTGACGTAGGCATTTAAAAAAAATGTTTTGAAAGTGTGGAGTCTGTTAAAAAAACCTAGATATGATAAAAGTAATGCATATAACAAACAATTAATCAAATCTTCTAAACAGGAGAAAGTGTAAATTTTTTGTTCATTAAATTTAAAAAGTTATTATGAATTTAGTTTCCACACAAAATGAGAAAATCATATTGCATGTATATAACTTCAACGCAACATTTAACGAAATACTAAAAAAAAATATTAAACTCCCTTATAATGACCTACATAACTGGCCAGTGACGTCATGAACCGATTGTATTTTGTATGGGGCGTTTTCATGTGAATCTTAGTTCGTCAGTTGTTAAGTCGTTATAACTTTGTATTATGTTATGTATTCATTTTAAGCATTTTTAATGTTATTACTTAATCTGTTTTAGTATTAAAAAAGTATATATTCAAATTAACTATCCTATAAAATAACAAGTCATCAGAGAACACATGTATCATATGTATCATAAAACACACAAGTATCATAGAACATTTCATCAAACTATTATTGTTTGAACATTGTAAACACATTCGAGAATAAAAAATAGCACTACACTGATCGAATTTAAAAAATATTTTAGTTCTTGGGCATGTGTTCATATATAAAGTATAGTCCTATTACTGAAAGCTCTTTAACGCAAACATTTAGTGGTACATTCGACATTTTATGAACGTTACATTTTAGACAACATCATTATATAGATCCAAGTGTTAGCTAAACACTACAATAATAAAATTGACGTCATAACACCACCTTTCCCCTGTAATGTTGAACTCATAATTACTTGCACTCAGCGAAACAATAATAAGACATAAAGTAACAACAAATGGTATGTAATATAAATAATGTATGTATAAATTTTAACAACAAAGGGTATGTAATAATTGCAAAACAATTATTGAAAAAATTCAAAACGACTCATGAAATTAATTCGCACTATTGTGTAGTTCAAGGTAAATCGATCTATACTGTTCGTTGACCTGACTCGGTTACCTTATTATGTCAATTTTAGACGGAATTTCCAAAACCGCTTTGAGTTTTATCCTCCACACAAATGAAATTCAGCCCAACAGATTTAGTGACCCGTGTGACATTCATGGAACCGGGGAAAAAGATTTTGCGTGGGATTTTGAATACGCTCATTGTGGAATTACAACTTTGTTTTAGAATTTAAATTGAATTTAAAATGGAGGTTTAAATTTGAGCCCAAAAGATAGAAGCGTTGGACCTTTATATTATTTAAACTTGTACGAAAGTTGTGAAAAGATCTGAAGAGAAAGTAATGAATTATATTGGCATTATATTAGCAGCACAAAATTATTGCAATAAATGTTGATTTGACACCATTGTTTCAACGTTCGATCTATCTACTTTAGTCTGTGTATTTTAACAGTTCTCTCAAAATTTTCAATTTCTTTGAATATTCGGAATTTGAGGGGAGTTAAGATCAATAATTTTACGGAAGTTTTTGTATATATATATATATATATATATATATATATATATATATATATATATATATAAACCTCCATATATAACCACTAAAATTTAAAAAAAATGTAAATACTGATCATATAGCGTTAGAGGCCTTTTTATAATTTTAATTATGCAGATTGAAATATTCGCGCATGTGTATTTAAGAGAATACAATTTTTTCTTATTATTGGGAAAATTGCTACATAAATTTATTAATGACCTGTGTAAAAACTATACTATATACTGATAGCTTTGTCAAATAAATATCCAACCAAAATTCGAATGACCTCACGGTAAAAGTCGTAGTATTTAGATAATATTATTAGTTGAGGCCGAATAGATTTAAATTGGTTATCGACCCGCGTCTACCAGCGCATTGTGACAAATTAGTTCAGAAATGTAACCCCGCTAAATATAGTGTTATTTCTGAATAAATTTAAGTTTACATCAATCGACAGTCTTAATCAATACCGAGTACATAATGTTGTCAGTTGAGGTCGAATGGGATTAAATTGGTTATCGACCCGCATCAACCAGTGCATTGTAACAAATTAGTTCAGAAATGTAACCCCCATAAATATAGTGCTATTTCTGAGTAAATTTAGGTTAATATCAATCGACAGTCTTAATCAATACCAAGTACATAATATTGTCAGTAGAGGTTGAATGGATTTAAGTTACTTGCCTACCAGTATCGACCAGCCTATTTTGTCAAATTAGTTCCGAAATCTATCTTAAACAAACTAAAAACTACTTCTGAATTAATTAAGACAGACACAAATCAACGGTCCCAACCAATAAAATTATATAATACAATACGTTGATATCGAATGGGTTTAAGTTCCTTGCACAATTGTATAGGCTAGTCTATTTTGCCGAATTAGTTCTGAAATATAATCCAGATAAACATAGTACTATTTCTGAATAAATTTAAGTATTACAAAAGTAATAAAACTATACAATATTGTTGGTTGAGTTCTAACGGGTTTTAGTTGCTTGCCCACTAGTGTCACTTAAAATACTTTACCAAATTAGCTCTCAAATCTAACCTCGCCAAACATGGTTATGTTTCTAAATAAATTGCGGTAAACGCAAACCGACGTTCATAATAAATACCGACCACACAATACTGTTAGTTGAGGTTGAATGGATTTAATTCGTGTACCGATCTGTGTCGGCCAGCCTATTGTGCCAAATTTGGTTTGAAATCTAACTTCGACAAATATAGTAATTTGCATAGGTTTTTGCAACTTCGTCAAATATATGTTACTTTACACAATAATTGTTAACATTTTTGCCAATAATAATTTTAGAAATGACATTTAACATTTTTTTAAATATTTAATTAATTTAAATTCTTTACGTCAAACATATTTATTTCATAAATATATTTAATATATTTGGCGTTAAATTTGTAGAAATTCATTATTCACAATTAAATGAAACTACGTGATGTAGTATTATTTCGACTTTCTTTAATTTCTTTACCACGACCTAAGTTTCGTTATATTACAACATCTTTGCTAATAACCGAACGTGTTGTGATGTTAGAAATCAACCAACAATATTGTATAGTTGGTATTTATTGTAACTATCGATTTATGTCTACTTAAATTTATTCAGAAATAGTACTATGTTTATCTGGATTATATTTCAGAACTAATTCGGCAAAATAGACTAGCCGATACAATTGTGCAAGGAACTTAAACCCATTCGACATCAACGTATTTTATTATATAATTTGTACTGGTTAGGACCGTCGATTTGTGTCTGTTTTAATTAATTCAGAAGTAGTTTTTAGTTTGTCTAAGATAGATTTCGGAACTAATTTGACAAAATAGGCTGGTCGATACTGGTAGGCAAGTAACTTAAACCCATTCAACCTCAACTGACAATATTATGTACTTAGTATTGATTAAGAATGTCGATTGATATTAACCTAAATTTACTCAGAAATAGCACTATATTTATCGGGGTTACATTTCTGAACTAATTTGTCACAATGCGCTGGCTGATGCGGGTCGATGACCAATTTAAACCTATTTGACCTCAACTGACAATATTATGTACTTGGTATTGATTAAGACTGTCGATTGATGTTAACCTAAATTTATTCAGAAATAACACTATATTTAGCGGGGTTACATTTCTGAACTAATTTGTCACAATGCGCTGGTAGACGCGGGTAGATAACCAATTTAAATCCATTCGGCCTCAACTAATAACATTATCTACGTACTATGACTTTTACCGTGAGGTCATTTAAATTTTGGTTGGATATTTATTTGACAAAGCTACCAGTATATAGTTTACTTTTTAAACAGGTCATTAATAAATTTATGTAGCAATTTTCCCAATAACAGGAAAAAATTGTATTCTCCTAAGTACACATGTGCGAATATTTCAATCTGCATAATTAAAAATATAAAAAGGGCTCTAACGCTATATGACGAGAATTTCCATTTTTTTAAATTCTAGTAGTTATATATGGAGGTTTACATGTATATATATATATATATATATATATATATATATATATATATATATATATATATAAACACACACAAAAACTTCCGTAAAATTATTGATCTTATCTCCCCTCAGTTTCCGAATATTCAAAGAAATTGAAAATTTTGAGAGAACTGTTAAAATACACAGACTAAAATAGATAGATCGAACGTTATTACAATGGTGTCAAATCAACATTTATTGCAATAATTTTGTGCTGCTAATATAATGCCAATATAATTCATTACTTTCTCTTCAGATCTTTTCACAACTTTCGTACAAGTTTAAATAATATAAAGGTCCAATGCTTTTATCTTCTGGGCTCAAATTTAAACCTTCATTTTAAATTCAATTTAAATTCTAAAACAAAGTTGTAATTCCACAATGAGCGTATTCAAAATCCCACGCAAAATCTTTTTCCCCGGTTCCATGAATGTCGCGCGGGTCACTAAATCTGTTGGCCTGAATTTCATTTATGTAGAGGATAAAACACAAAGCGGTTTCCGTCCAAAATTGACATAATAAGGTAACCGAGTCAGGTCAATGAACAGTATAAATAAGTTTACCTTGAGCTACACTATGGTTTGAATTAATTTCACGAGTCGATTTAAATTTTTTCAATAATTTTTTTGCAATTATTACATACCATTTGTTGTTAAAAAAATCACTGGTTACATTATATATATATATCATAAAAAATGCCTTAAACATTCAGGGTCTCCGTATAGCAGCGTTGAATGCAATGATGACGCGATTCTACGATTTGATTTTCACCAAAGCCCCATTACTAATTTTACCTTTGCTCGCTTTTCATTGAACAAGAATATATTTTTGATTACTTTAGGTCTTATTATTGTTTCGTTGAGTGCAAGTAATTATGAGTTCAAAGTGCGGTACCATATTAAAGGGGAAAGGTGGTGTTATGACGTCAATTTTATTATTGTAGTGTTTAGCTAAGACTTGGATCTATATAATGATGTTGCCTAAAATGTAACGTTCATAAAATGTCGAATGTACCACTAAATGTTTGCTTTAAAGAGCTTTCAGTAATAGGACTATACTTTGTATATAAACACATGCACAAGAACTAAAATATTTTTCAAATTCGAACAGTGTAGTGCTATTTTTTATGCTCGAATGTGTTTACAATGTTCAAACAATAATAGTTTGATGAAATGTTCTATGATACTTGTTTATTCTATGATACATATGTTCATGTGTGTTCTATGATACATATGATACCTGTGATCTATGATGACTTGTTATTTTATAGAATAGGGAATTTAAATATATACTTTTTTAATACTGAAACAGATTAAGTAATAACATTAAAAACGGTTAAAATGAATATACCGTATAATACAAAGTTATAACGACTTAAAAACTGACGAATTAAGATTCGCATGAAAACGCCCCATACAAAATACAATCGGTTCATGACGTCACTGGCCAGTTATGTAGCAGTCATTATAAGGGAGTTTAATAATTTTTTTTAGTATTTCGTTAAATATTGCGTTGAAGTTATATATATACATGCAATATGATTTTCTCATTTTGTGTGGAAACTAAATTCAAAATAACTTTTTAAATTTAATGAACAAAAAAATTTACACTTTCTCCTGTTTAGAAGATTCGATTAATTGTTTGTTATATGCATTACTTTTATCATATCTAGGTTTTTTTAACACACTCCACATTTTCAAAACATTTTTTTTAAAAATGCCTATGTCAGTCAAATACTATATTCACCTATTGTGCGAAATTGCCTAACCGTTCGAAAATTAATAGCAATATTAATTTAGAGACGTCAAGATTTGTGAAGATACTAAATATGTGCCCTTATGATTAATTCAATTATTAGACGGTAGTAATAAATTATTTAAACATATCCGTTTTTAATTTAATATCGTAATTTTTTATTGTAATATTAATAATAATCTAAATAACATTACGAAATATTGGCGCCAATGTGCACAATGATTTTTATCTGGATATTCGGGGAATTATTAGTTTGTACCTTCTTAACGTTTACGAAATCTGCTCTGAATTTTTTTCTAATTCACAAGGTTTTGTTTCATTAGGGTTGCGTTTATAACACGGTGGGTTATAACACCCTGGAGTGTTCACTGTAATATGACTGGAGTCTTTTCGCATTCATCTTGAAAATATAATTATTTCAATTAATTTTTTAAATGTCTATGTAGCCAATTACTTGTATTATTTAGGCAAATCCGTTAAGGGTTAGGCAGGTTAGGCATTTTTTTCTCTTCATCCCTAAGGAAATAGTATGTTCCGAAAATTAAACAGTTGGGAAATGTTATAAAAAAATTATTTAAATCTAATAGAAAGATTCAATTCTTTTCCATATGTAGAGTTTTTCAATTAATTTCCATACTTACTTAACGTGAATATAATTTAATGCTATAGTAGTCTCAGATACGAATTGCAACAACTACTACTTATATCGCAATTTACTTTGGCGGTTATTGAGAATTTTTTGATTTAATACGTGTGGATTACACAGGAGTGGATTAGACAGGAGTGCTCGCGTGGTTTACACGCGAGCACTCCTGGGTTAATGTACTAAATTATAAAAGTTATTTAGATGAAACCAAATAAAAAAATGGATTACATATAGCCATGCGTTGCTCTTTAAACATTCAAATAGCTCATTATCGAAATTTCGAAGTCGAATTTTTCTATCCATCACGTTGTAAATCCTCACATAATACAACTCAACCTGAATCTAGTTAAATGATCAGTTCAATGTTATTCTAGTCGTATACTTCTTCGACTACTTTATTAAGCTACTTAGATGAAACTCTATTCACTTTTTACCTAGGTTTAAATGAAATTTAAATCAGCAGATTTAGCTACCTACACAAAATTAACCAAAGAAGAAAAACTTTGTTCGGGATTTCAAATACACTCAATGTGGAATAAGAAGTTTGTTCAGGAATTCAAATTAAATTTACAATTGAGATTTAACTTCAAAATTTGGATATTCGCGTGTTTGAATATCGGATGAGTTTGAACGAAATTCCTTTATAACTTCTTTAAAAGGATTTTGCGATTGAGTGTTTACAAATTTATTATACTGTTGGTCCGTTCGTCCATGCATGTTTATTGATTCATAACTTTTATTTATGTGTTATTTTAATATTTTGTTTATTCAAAAAGTAGTATCCATATACACATATCCATATACATTTATATACACTCTTGAGCTTCTATTTCCAGTCAACCAAAATGTTTTATATTATTTGTAAATATTATGTAACACTCCTATAAATTATCTACGTAAAATCAAATGTAATAAATTATTACAACTTATGTATTAATATTTCATGCAAAAAGTGGACGGAACTAATTTAGAAAAGTTTAGTTAAGTGGTTTTAAACCATCTTCCGGCAATTATTGCTTTAAACCCTTTTTTGTAGGCACAAATTTACAATTAATTTGAAATGGAACCATTAGGCTAAATTTTTAATGAGTGAGTGTTTATATAACAATTTCTATACGAGCACACTCTGTGTTCAAGTACAAGAAAGGGAAAAGCATTTTGCACGTAGTTCAAGGCTTTGAAATTATGAGTCTTTAATTAAAATTTTACTTTCTCGTAGTTTTAAAGAATTTCGCAAAAAAATTAGGAAAAAATTAAAAAAAAACTCTTTAATCGTATAAAATTAAATAGAATATAGAAAATTTATATAAATAACACAAAACTTTAAGACAGAAAAATTTCAGCAAGATAAAAATACACAATTGAAATGAAAAAAAATTCTTGATTTTATTCCTAACACTGGTGTCAAGTAAATTATTTGCGTTAAACACCTACCTTTATTTCGAGAAAAATCCAAAAAATATTTAAATTAAATAAAAGGTTTCTCTTGGGTCTTCCGTTGACTTTTAGAAATCAAGAAATTGGAAATGATTTAAGTTTACTCACTTTAACATATATATATATATATATATATATATATATATATAAAATATTATAAATGAAATACGTAATTAGATAGCCAATGCGAGTTAGTAAGTAGATCCAAGTTGAGTTAGAACTTTATCTCTCTTCACGTTGAACTGTATTCACCGGATATACTTATCTCCTACTTCTTTCGAAATCCGATGAAGATTTTGCACACCTCTGATTGAGTATATTAAAAATTGGCTGACTGTTAATAGTGATATAATATAAATATGAATTATTTGCCGCAAATCACAATCAAAACAATATATTACGAGGCTATAGATACGTAGTTATTTCTACGCGAATATCGAGCGGTTTGGAATATTTTTCTTTGTAAAACTTTGATAAGGCATCTATAAATTGAATGAAATTTCCATGTGTACGGGTCTACGAGCATTAGAATCTAGATTTAGATTTGTTTAGGAAAAAAAATCGACTAGAACTGTTTTAATGTCCTAAGAGTCAGGCGTTATGGTCTGTAATTCATATTGAATTTGATTTTATTTATGTTAATTTTCGAATTTAGAATTTTAAAAGTAACCACAGGTTTATGGCATACAATTTCGTATGTTTTGAATGGCTTGATATAAGTTTATGAAATTTTGTTGTAGAAAGTGTTCTGCTTTCCCGCATAATGTGAAAATAAAACGCCCAAAAAACTTTCACAATTTGAATAAAAATTAAAAAGATTTAGTTAAAATACCCATATCATATTTTGTAGTGGAATTATATTATTACAAATGTGTAAAATTGTATATTTACCACTCTAATGACCTTATACAATGTAAAAATTTAAGTACATGTATGGAATTCTAAATAACTAGTTTAAAAAAGTAAAATATTGCCAGGCCGGCTAAAGTAATTATAAAAATAGAGAGGTTTTTATTTATGAAAAATGTATGAAATCTCAATACGAATGGAACTCGGGGCCTCATTACGAATTAAACCGTCTGTTTTGGTTTATCTACTTCATTATTATACGTTTGCAACTTGTTCATTAAAATTATCCAATTATTACTAAAAAGCGAACACAAAGATGTTAAAAAAAACAGGCCCGAAACTTTTTAATATTACGAGTTTGTATGTCGCTGTTATAGTATTACCGAGTACGTAAAAATTTTACCGAAAACCAAAATTTGAATTACTTGGACGTAATACGAAAAAGTTAATAAATCCAAAAATTAGCATATCAACCAGAAAATAATTACGAAAAGGGGAAATTTCTTTTTTAAAACTATGTAGGGCACTGAGACAAAAGGAGTTAAGTTCGTGTAGTGCTTTTGCAGGGAAGTGTAGATGAAAGAATTAAAGGTTTGGATCTAGATTTATTTGTCTTCAAGAACTTAAAAAATTGCTTGATTAAAACCTTTACAAGTTAAAAACCAGACTTCCAGTTTTGCACGAGGAGTATTATAGTGATATAAAAATAGATACGAAGCGCTTCGGCTAAAGAGTGCAGTGTCCGTCAGTGCGAATTAGAATTGAGTTGTGCACTATCGTGGATCCAGATTAGTTTTGGCACAAATGGAAATATATGATTATTTTATACAATTAAATTTTTAAACATCACTTTACGTTTCGCTCCGTCCAAAAAAGTATTATATCATATTTATTTATTTATAAAATTTAATAACATTCATCTATCCCGAAGACTATAGTCATTTAATCATTTCATACTCAATTAATAAAATAATAATAGTTCAAAAACTCAACTAAAAGAACACAGTAACTGTGCGAATCACAATTAAGTTGTGCACTATCGTGGATCACGATTAGCACAAATAGAAACATATGTTTACTTTATACAATTACATTTTTTAATCAATATTTAACGTTTCACTCCATCTAAGAAGAGTATTTCATTATCGTTGTTTATTTATTAAATTGAAGAACGCAAATATAGCCCGAAGGCTACAGACCTTCAATCGTTTCATATGCAATTAATAAAATAATTATGGGTCAAACAATCAATCAGGAGAAAATACTAACTGGTTTAATCTATGAAAGATTATTGATCATTTATATATTTATTTTTAATTGTAATTTAATTATTTTTATTCCATGTTTTTGTCTTTTTTTTAACCAAGAATTGAATTAGCAGTTTGCGCAAAAAAGTAAAAATATAATTTTTTTAATAAATTCCCGGGAGAGAAGAGTTCAGAGCACGACTATTTTGAAATTGCCATTTCTTCTTTTTTATAAACGACATTACATTTATATTTAATATGAAATAAAATGGAGGTGAATAAAAAAATAAGCAATATAAGTTTACACTGCGCTATTTTTCATACAAGACGAATAATGCAATAACGTTTAACACTATATTGCGTGATTCTAATAAGTTTCACCACACTCTTTCATTGATGTAATTACGTGTTAAGAACTTTTTAAAACACTTGTTGAATTTACTTAAGTTTGATTATATTATTCTCTACTAAACGATAAGATTCGTGTGTCCGTAGAAATATTTAAGTTTTATAATACTGTAACTTACTTCACATATAAATATATCTTTCGTTCAGCTTAATCTAATATGCAATTTAATTTTTGTCTCAATAAATTTTATAAAATTGAGGTCTATAAGTATGTGTATATGCGGTCGTGCGTGCATGCGTGCGTATTTTCGTATGTGCGTGCGTCGCGTTATTTGCGCGTTTGTAGTTATGGTTTGTCTTGTGTAAAATTTTATTCAATAAGTTTGATGGGTTACTAGAAAATAGGTATACAAATTGTTGTTCAATTGCATGTTCACAAAAGTTATTCATCTATGCACATAATATGTAAGCACTATTTATTTAACTGGGCAAAAAGGCTATCACTTGAAAATCGTCAACATTACGGCGTGTAAAGCTAACGACTCATCTAAGCAATATTTGTTTCATGTATCGTTCTGTCTTCGCTGCATTTTGCGAAATACTTAAGCACTTCTTCATGTACTCTAATTTTGTGTAAATGGCTGCAGATATAGGAGGTTTTCTAAACCAACTTATTGAAGTCAGGAAAAAAATTGCTGTTTTTATTCTTCTGTTTTTCGTATAGATTAGTACTTGTAAAATCAAATAGACAAACAAATAAATTAACTTTTCAGCGTGGAGCAATTGTATATCAAATATACTACCCTTGATAATTATTTTCAATAGCAGGGCTCAAGATGTAACCCGACAGTTGGGTTTTAAAGTTTATTTCGGTGATGTACTAAATTCTCGGTCAATAAAAAACTCATTTGGAATCGGAAACTTTAGACAGACAGAGCAAAACAAGTTCGCAATTTTTTGATTAGAACTTTTAAACTTGGCAAATTTGGTACAAGTAATAATTACTACAAGATTCCAGATTCTAGAAAAAAAGTTTGCATCTTAAAAAATTTCCTACTAAATATAGAAAGTTTACTGAGTATTTGGATCTTCTGAAAGTTTTGAATAATTTTAGAATGCATTGATAACGACATTTTTGTGAATATAATATAGCCTCGATACAAATTTGGTTCATTTTTCTCAAGTACTTTTCTTACATTTACCAATATATCTGTTTTTTTTTGGCTTTTCTTTGCTCTTACAAGAAAACCAAAAAAACAATCAAATAACAATAAATCAAATTTACATTTCACGTTCTTTACGTGAAATATAAAACCACACTAAATACTTTACACAATTCGTTGGAATATACTACTGCTTGTTTCGCTATCTCACGGATCTTAAGCAAAATATTAAGAAAACGAAAAGATTAGTCACACAGGCATACCTTGTTTCTGTGACTTTACCCGTTGGTTTATTATACCGCTGTGATAATGGTTAAGGACTTCAGTTCAGTTCTTATGCTTATATTTTCAAGACTATTTTTTTCCTATTTTTGAATATCTCTTTTCAGAATTATTCTAAGGACTACCACTTCCGAACAAGTAATTTGTATGTGCCTAAAATCCTCATGTATACTCATTAGTGCCATACATTTTTATTTATTCGAAAATATCTGCTTTATTAATAAGACTATGGTTATATTGAATTAAAATCCGACTAGAGAAATAATGACTGTTAATTTCCTTATAAATACTAAAAAAGTGGTTAATAGACATATCCTATTTGCTTGACCTGAAAATTAAAGTTGGTAAATATTAAATTTAAATGAGAAGCACTTAAATCTTAAGGTATATTGCAGTAATTAAAAGCAGCATTTGTTTTCTCCTAATAATATTTCATTTTCCTTTCAATTTAAAAGGAAAAATATAAAAGTATAATCATAAAATATAAGGGTATAAAGGGAAAACTAATCTAATACTGCTTTTAGTGACTGCGACTTGTCATATGATTATGATTTTCTTTTGAGGAAATATAGTTCGAGCAATACGTATGTAATAATTAGATCTTTATTAAAAATCAATAAAAACTTGTGATGGGGTTTTTGTTATAGTAAACATGATATTGTAAAATATAAAATTAATATTGACTTAAAACTGCTTTTTTACTTTTTTTGGTAAAGCAACTCTTTTTTTATAAAAGAGTGTAATTTCAGTTTAGCTCAAACAGACACGATTATAATAAAAGGGTTGAGCAATTTAAACAAAAAAATTACTAAATGCCTTTACTTTTTTGAGGAAAGCAAGTCTGATCCTAATAAAAGGGCGCAGTAGCGGGCTTAATTACAATAAAAATAACATTTCAAGATAATTCTGGTATACAAAAATAAAAAGTTTCGCTATGCTAATGGAAAATTTGAAGGCCATACTTGACGCCTAAAATTTACCATAAAAACCTGGGACCAATTTAACTAAATAAAAAAGTCGATTTAAAAATTGGTCACTAATCTTAATTTCGTGTATTTTATAGAGCATAATATATATTTCAAAACACTATTTTCCATAACAAAACTTAACCAGTACAACTATTCTCAGACGGCATTTTTAATTTAAAGTGTTATATATTACAGTTTGGCATAGAAGGAAGTAAATAACATTTTCGTTATCACCATAGTATTAGTATACAATTTTATCTAAAATAGTAGCCATTTTATCTTAAAAAATTATTTAAAAAAAAACTTTTCAATGTTTAATAAAACATTTTCATATTTCCCTACCCAAAAATTAAAGTGTATCTTGCGCAATTTTAAATCAAACAGGACATAAACCTTTAATTTATATTGTACGATCGTCTCTGAAGATGCTCTTTTCATATAAATCAGTCTAAGATTTTCATAGAAAATATTTAAAAAAAAAATTTAAATTACATTGCACTTTTAATACATAATACCACCAAGAATTCATTCTATTTTATGTTAATCCCGTTAGCTGCTAGCTTAGAAAGAGTAAGTTGCCTCTTTTAGTAAAGTTAAATGTAACTACGTGATGTAGTATTATTTCTACTTTCTTTAATTTCTTTACCACGACCTAGGTTTCGGTGTGTTCCACATCTTCATCGATCGATTGTCCTTGCCACAACGATGACGCAGGCGCTTGTTCCAAAGTTTTGGCGCCAACCCGTACGTGAGACCGATATCATAAACTACGTAAGACAAATAGTTATTTTGTTTTATATTTTTATTTTACCAGTTTGAGAAGATTTAGTTAGTTATTATTATTATATAAAGTTATTTATATTGGGTTACTGTATTACTGTGATCTGTTAGCCTTTGCATGTATTTATCAATATTTCACAAAAAATATTTGCATTTGTTTTTCAATTTATCTACCTATTTTGTTTCAGCAAGTCTTATGAAAGTCAGCAGAGTCATCTTCAGGCTCTTCTGGAAGAAGGTTTATCCGATGAGGACAGATTACAAACGTCATCGGACAGTGAAGCTGGAAGTGATATCCAATCCGTTATCGCGCACCAGATCAAATACACGATTCGGAGAGCGAAGAGGATTTGAGCGAGTGAGAATAATCAGGTTAACAATAACTCGCGATTTTATTTGGGAAGAGATAAATCTACAAAATGGAGTAAATATGCCCGTCGCCAATCTGTTCGAATTAGAAGTTTTATTATTATAACCCCCTTAACAGGGCGTAAATGGGCTTTCTCAGCTGAAAGATAACCTCTGGGTATTTGGAAACACATCTTAGATGACACTATAATTAATATTATGGTCAAATATACCAACTAATATATTGACATCGTCAAAGATAGATACATACATATGCGAGACCAACTAACCTCAATGAATACAATGCTTAATGGATTTAATATTATTAGTAGAAGTAAAAAAGTCGAATCATCTGAATGGTAATGAGCTTTTTCGTACGGAAGGTGTTGCGGTACAAATATTTCAACTTTCTATGCCTACCCTGATTCAATTTCTGCTGCGAGTTTTACGATTCGATAATGGCAACACGAGACAGCAAAGGAAATTACATGACAAGATTTGCCATATCAGAGAAATATTTAAGAAATTTGTCCAAAATTAAAAGGATAATTACATCATATCTGCTTTTGGGATTATTGATGAAAAATGAAAGCTTTCAAAATATTCCAAATAAACCAGATCCTTAAGGCATCAAGATTCAATCTCCCTGTAATACTAAAATATTTTACACATTAAATATGGAAACTTACGCCGGAAAACAGCCAAATGAAGGTCCATACAATCTTTATAATTTTGGTCTAGTTGTTTTTTAAAGATTACGCGACCAGATTGTCAATACTGGTCGCAATGTCATAATTGACAACTGGTAAACCAGTGTATCCTTAGCTGAAGGATTGCTCCAGAAAGGTCTAACAACAGCTGGACCGATGAAGAGAAACAAGAATGGAATTCCTCCTGACTTCACTATATCGCGTGGTCGAAATTTGAAGTATTATATGTTTGGTTTTCGCAATAACATGGTTTTAGTTTCACATGTCTCAAGGGCAAGAAAGAACGTACTACTGATTAGTACTATAAAAGTGATGATAGATTCGATGCCGAAACTCGAAAATCCGATATAATTTTGAGCTACTCGGTCATTAAGGGCGGAGTCGATATCGTAGATCGTTTATGTGCTAATTACAATTGTGCATGAGCAACAAACCGTTGGCCTATGGTAATCTTTTACGCTATTCTGAATATTAGTAATATAAATAATCAGGTGATATGTACAGCTAATAAAAAAAATCCAAAAAAACCATACTTCAACGCCGTCATTTCATTGAGAATTTGGCCATTGGACTAATTAAACCTAATACAAGAGAACGGCAGACACAGTTGAACTTGCCTCGATCCTTGAGACAAAGACTTACAGAAATTTTGAAGATCGATGATATCCTCGAGCCGGCTAGTCCTTCCAGAAATGGTCAGTACTATGAGTATGGATAGAAAAACCAAATACACGGGTCATAAATGCAAGAAATATTTGTGTCTTGAGCACGTAGTGTCTTATTAGGCAAGCTGTTTGGCTGTTGTAGAAGGGTGATTTTAGAGGTATATTTTTTGTTTTTTGTTAGAACGGTAACCATTTTTCTTTATTTTCTACGATTACCTAGTATCATAAGACTGACAAAGGCTGATCTAATTACAAAATTATAAGATTGTTGTAAGTATTTTTTTTCATTTTTAAACAGGTTTGTTAAAAACCATGTTAATTTTAATACTTTATGTCTAATTGTGTAATGTCTATTAGGCGATCTGTATCTTATGAGACCCTTACGTTTAAATGTCAAAAAACTTGTATTTTTTTACTTACCCAAAAGAAAGTAGCATGTATAATTGATTTATTCAAAACTCTTAGTTTAAAAATCCCGTTACGTGAAACCTGCGTCACCAGTTGTGTAAGTCAAATTGACGTCACCAGTATCGAGTTAAAGCATTTCAAGATTGTTTTTGTCTTTGTTTATGATTTATAGGCATGTGGGTTTGTTAAACTTTAGTATTAATGAATTACGGAACACACTTTAGTTCAAATGCAATATATTTTTGACAAATTCAAATTTTTTCTTAAAAACGTAGCATAGCACATGAAATTTGGAACTCCATGATATCCTCATATCGTTTTAATAACCATCTTGAGGCAATATATTACGATTTTTTTTTCGATTTATTTTATTATAACGAATAAGCCACGGTACATATATCGTCCTGTGAAGTTAACTTGGAAAGTATACTAAAAACTCAGTGAATTGCATCACTGTAGGTCCAATAAATTAAATATTTATACATTGGTACAAACATATGTAAAGATATGTAAAAACTTTTTAGTACATAGTTTCTCAGTTTGCGCGTTTTGATAAATTCACGCCGTTTTAAAACTGCAAAAAAAATTGTAACTCTGTTGTAAATCTCCGTTTCGTCTAAATATTTTATTAATATAATTGTTACACTTTTTTTGTTAAAAAATAAATAAAGGCATAATCACGTACATATATCATGCTAATATTTTATATTACATCGTTTATATTATACCTTTGTTTCAAATATATCCACAAAAAATTTATATATTTCGTAGCATGAAAGAAATTGTGAAAGTAATTAACTGATATTTATCTTACTTTTCACCTTGATTTACTTTTAATGAAAAATATAAATCACTTTCCAGTTTTTCTAAAGCTTTTATAAAGTTTTTGAAGTCTGCCGTAATGTTACTGGAAAATTTATTCATTTTAATTTTAAATGCATTTATAATACGATAAGTAAATAGCGCACAGTTTCAAAAGTTTACGTTTTTCACTGCAATTATTAAAAGGTTTTTAATTATTTTTTTTTATTACACTGTGTTGCAAATATACTAGAAGAGCGGTGCCAAACTGTGGTGTGCGTATCACTAGTGATACGCAGAGTTTTTGAAGATGGTACGCACATTGATACAACACATAGCATAAAAAATGCAAAAGTGTAATTTACAATAAATACATATAACATTTTATTTCAGTTTGCATTTTCCCTCAAGCAAAGCAAGTAATTTTCGTAAAATATAAATACCAGTACTCTTTCAGAGTACTCTTTTTTAGTATTTAAAATTACGTTCCATTCACAGGACTGTCAAGCAAAAATTTAAAAACCGCTGACCTAGAGTAACTTATTAGTGCATGACAACTAAATAAAATAACTGTTGCTTGGTATGGTGCGAGAGTTCTCAGCAAAAAAAGTGATTTGACAATACAGCGGAAAACATAGCAAAAAAAGTAAATTTTTCATTTTACCAATTCGACGTCACTATATATACTCTTTGACATTCACACCCACTTCTGACATTTACGACTTTTTCCTCCTCGCTGAATTCATATATTTTATATTATATTCACACCCACACACATAGATAAATGCTATATTTCACTTGGCACAGACTCAAAAAATACCTAGTAGTAGCGGAACTTTGTAAATGTATTTACATACGAAAACAATATTGGACATTAAACTACCAACTCATTAATTCTTTTCAGAACGTTTTTTTCTTCGGTGGGTATGTGAAATCTATTTATTTAGTCGGAAAAATATTATATTTTTAATTCTTAAAGGCTATTATATCCTACGTTATCCAATATTTCACGAAGTTACTACGAAGTCAATGTAAGTATTATATCTTATTTTGGAAATTTAATGAACCTAAATATATTTGTATACATTCACATTTAATATTAAGATGTCCTTATATTTGTATGTATGCTTGCAAATAAAAATGTACGTACATACAAAATCACATTTCCTCTTTTAGTCTCATTTCAGTCTGTTTCAAAGCTGTACACTCTACCGTGCTATACATCCACCAACTGATTTTCTAGTCATTATATAACTTTGTATATATCTGTACATATTTATTTGCTTACCTACTTAGTTTATGGTGGTCACAAATAGCAACTAAATCACTGTGTTTTTTTTTCTCTATTTCATAACGTCAAGACTTTAGGTGGCTCTGCATTCCTTATCAAGGATAATCTCATCAATTAAAGTTTCTTCACCACAATTTAAAAGGTTATAGGTCCAGTAGCTGCGTTTCAAAAATAAGTAAAGTGTGAAAACATTTAAAAACCAAGTAAGCTGTGATAAATATTAAAACCCGTGAACGTGCTAATTTTCCAACCACCAAAATCGAGTGCGATGTGAAACGTTTTCAAATAAAATAAAAAGAAATATCGAGTCGCGATCACTATTTCAGTGGAGGTTCGCTGTATAAACGTATATTTAGCATGTAGAACTGAAAAATTGCATCGAATATAATGTAACAATTCTCAAATTATTTACGTTAGTATTCAAGAAGCTCAGACGAAAGAAGTCCGGAACAATCCAGCACGTGTTTTCAATATTATCGGATTACCACGTTTCATCGGGTTGCTCAGAAATATTTGTATGACAACTCTTGCGGAGTATCGAAATGTAGAAGACTGCGTTAAAAGAACAATGGCTACGGCATATGAGCTTGGAAATATCAAGTTTCCAGTAGATAACGGATGGCTTGGAACAATTCTACACTCTGATCTACCGAAATCATACAAGCAAGTGATCACGGGGATTCCAAATCCATATTAATTAAATTGCAAATTCATAAAAAGCTAAATTTTAATGGTAACTTTAAAGTGAAAAATAGAGGTACAATCCCCAGAACTGCAAGAAATTTGGTCACAGAATCGAGTGGAGATCCAAGTAAAAACGAAAAACAGCACAAATAGGTATCGCCACTCAGCAGTAGAGAAAACATCGTGTATCAACATAACTAAAATGGCAAACGACAAAATGTTTCCGGAAAATAGTGCAGATCAAAGTTTAAAAAAAAATGGTTTACTGTAATAAAATCTTTGTTTTATACGAAAATTTTTCCGTTATGACAAAAAAAGTTCATTGCAATGTAAAGGTTCAGTATTATATAATGGACATTTTATGTTGTAATGACATTTCCATATTTTACAATAAAAATTCAATATTGTAGCCAAAAACTAGCTGTAAATCAGTTAAATTATTAAAAGCAATATCAAGGTATAATCAACTATATAAACCGGCAAACAATGTACAATAGCAATATTTACATATCCATCATTGATGAGCAAGGTTGAGTCAACAATGTTTACCGGCAGATTATATGCCATTTTATTTTATACATATCCAACGTTGATACAATATACAATAATAAAAAAAGGTCTTTTCTAAAATGTCATATTTAGGAAGCCGAGTAAAAAGTTAATTATCTCTTGTTTATTTTATTCCGAGAGTATGGATCTACATGAAAGACAAAGAAAATAAAAACAGCAATTTTATTTCTGAATACAATGAGTTTTAGTAAATTTTTGAGATGTCTATAGTCTCACTCGTATGTGTATAGTCACTTGGCCAAAATTATATTTTATTCGATGGTTGTATTAGTATTGGGCAAGATGCAGCGAATATATATGTGTATAAAACAAAATATTGGACACATGAGTTTTTATCATAACCCCAACATTGATGGTATATTAGCCAAAGCCTTTATACTCAGTGAAATAAACAGTAACCCATCAAATTAATGAAACTAAATTGTACATAAAACGACCCATAACTTTGCATATATATATATATATATATATATATATATATATATATATATATATATATGTATGTATATATGCACACTTATCATTTTATAAACATAGGGAAAACCAAACGGCGTGATAGGATAAGCTGAAAGAGAAATATATTTAGATATATCGTAAGTTATTGTATTATAAATATCTTATTATAAATTGTTGTAATATGAATATTTAGTACAGTATAATTACAAAAATCTTTTACAATATTCCATGATAGCACACAACTAAATTTTGAGTAGCGCTGCCGGACACTGCGCTCTTTAGCGAAAAGTCTTCGTATTTACTTTTATAGGAGTAGGAAGGGGGTATCCCCTTCTGCAATACTGAAAGTCTGGTTTTTAGCGTGGAGGATGCAATATATGCTATTTTTTATGTTCAAGGTGAAACAATTGAATATAGACGCAAAGCTTTAACTCGATCATTTACACTTGTCTACCAAAGCACTGCGAGAACTGAACTGCTTTTATCTCACTGCTTTATATAGCTGACTTCTTAAAAAAAAAACTATTGTTTTTCGTAGTGAAGTTATAATTACATTTTATTTTTGTTTATACACTATTTTACGTATTCATAAAATTATTAGAATTACTATAAAATAAGGCATGTTTTAATTTTTATTAAAATAATTACAAGCTTTGAAAAAACACAAAATTGACTCACAGGGTCGTAATATTAAAAAATGGGGTCTGAATCTGGCTTGTTCGATTTTTTAATATTTTAGTAGTACGATCGATTACATTTTGATTGTAATGTACTTTAGGTTTATTATTTTTTTATTGGGGAAACTTCTCTTATGTTAGACTTTTTAGGTTATCATTGAAATAATTTAATGAATATATCGCCAATATAGAATAATGAAGTGACTAAATAATAACAGATGGTTTGAGTTGAATTTATATTGAGGTTTCCAAACATTTGTTTTTTCAAAAAATAAAAAATATAATATTTTTTTAATTTCTTTATCGGCTCTTGTAATATTATTGATCTTTAAACTAGTTAATTTAGAATAACCATCACATACTTTTTTATATATTTATATATTAAATAAATTAATTATAATGGTAAACATAAAAAAAATTTAAAATAACATTTTTTCAACGTAAAATGTGATATACCTTTTTGAAATAAATCTATTTGGTTTTTATTCAAACTATCAAACGTTTTATTTTTTCCACTTTTCTTCAACTTTCTTCCACACTTTTTGCGCGAAGGCACAACATGTTCTGGAACTAAATTTCATAAACATTCGTCAAGCCATTTAAACTTACTAACTTGTATGCCATAAGTCATTAGTTACTTTTAAAATTCTAAATATTAAAATTGTCATAAATAAAATCAAATTTAATATAGATTACAAGGATTACTTCGAACATCAAAACCTTTTTGAGTCGAAATTTTATTCGAAGAAAAATCTGAAACTAGACTCGTAGACTTATACACGAGTGAAAAGAGATCAATTCATAAAACTTGAATAACTGCAAAATACTCTGAACTGCTCGATATTCTCGTAGAAATATGACGTAGACATAACTTCATAATGTATTGTTTTGAGTGTGAATGGCAGCCAACTAATTGATATATTTGTTATATCACTATTACTATCTTGCCAGTTTTAATATTTTAATCGGAAACGGTGAAGAGAAACTTTAAATTATTTTAAAAAAATTAAAGATATAAATTTCACCGGTGAATACGCTTCAACGTAAAATTCTACCTCAAAATGTATCTATTCATTAACTCGCTTTGGACATCCAAATTTGTCCTAATTTTATAATATTTTACATATATTATATATTAAATATATATTTTATATATTTTCCAATAGAATTATCTGATGTTAAAACATAAATCGTTTTCAACTTCTCCGTTTTTAAACAGTCAATATAAGACTCAAAAGCCATTAAAAATTAAATAAATAAAAAAAAAATCTTTTGTAGATTTTAAAAAACTTTGGTAAATAAATGACTAAGTTTAGGTTTAAATTGTGTATTTTGTCCCCTTCATAAATGGACTATATGGAATATGTAATTTATGAAAGGGACAGTACCTAATTTCGAGGAAATATGTGTACAATTACTACTTAGATATGTTATAAATGAAATTTGTAAGTGAATGGAACTATTGTCATTATTAAATCTTACCGTATTCATCTTAAAGACTAAGATAATTAACACTTTTATGTAACTTAAATAGAAATAAAAAAAATTAAAATGTTTTTTTAAGATAAAATGAAATTAGAAATTATTAATAGCTTTTCTTAAAATATTTATAATCAGTTTCCTTATAATTAACAAGAGATTAAACACTTATATATAATTAAAGACAAATCAACAATTTTATATCACTTTTTATAGTTAGACTGCACTTGAAAAATAAGAAATGCTATTTTTTAATAGAATTATAATCAACAGTCTCCATAAACTTGGAATTACAGTCTTAAAAAAAAGTAAAAGTAAACTTAGATGCTAATAATTGTAGTTTTAGTGAAAAATTTTACATTGAAACCAATCCTCATTGCTTTCTGAATATTTTTACTCACAAACATTACATTGGTCATCGTCTCCTGTTTTACCTTTTGTAGTGGTACGTCGTATTAGGATATAAAATGGTATTAGGATCTGAAGGTCTAAAGTGCTTATTTAGAAGTTAATTCATGCAATAAATAAACCAAAATATTTTAAATAAGATTAATGTGATGATAGTACGCATAGTAAAAAAATATTGTTGACGAATAAATTTGAACAAACCGGAAATGATCAATAAACTCAATGAACAACGTGTCCTATAAAATGTTCAGATAAATTTCGTAAACAATAAGCCCGAGACAAACTAGAATTGCTAGATAGGCTATATCACTTTACATATTGAGGAAACTCGGGTGAGGACCATTTTCTTTTTATTATGAGCTAACAAAATGGAAATGAAAGAATACTAGGTACCCACTTTCACAAGTTACTTGCATGCAATTTACATTATTTAAGTTTTAACTGAATTACATCATAGTTTTAAAATATAATTCACGTATCTGTTCCTCTTTATCAGCCCCATAAATATTCCTCGGAAAATTAGAAATAAAAGTAAAAAAATTAATTGGATATGACGTAGCGCTAAAGGATATTAACGAACGTATATCTCCATAGTTAACACTTAAAAATATTGCTATGGAAATATTCAGGGTGCAAAATTATATAATTATTGTGAAACAATTTATAAAAGGTGTTCTACAGATAGTGACAAAGTTGTCCATGAAAACATGTCACCAAACCCCGCTTCTTTCCGTTTCTGAAGCTAAATCAAAATTATTTAAAAATACATAGTAAATGAAAGTATGCCTAGAGTTTACCTGATTATAGAGATAATTTTAACTCTAACAACCATTTTCAATATTAATTAGTTTTTGGAGTTTACACCTTAAGAATCGATTTTCATATATAGTGCCCGACAGGAAATTTTACGAGAAGTAAAATAAAAATTCAGTGTACAAAGTTCAGAGCGTTTAAAAGAATGTAGCCTTAAGTGGCCTCTCCGCGCAATATTTCTGTGCATCTTTAGAGTGAGATATTAATATGTTTTTTTTTGTTATTGCCTGCGCAGTACGTACTGCGTATAAATCGTAAAGTAATTTCAGGTATATCTTTAATTGATTTATAGAATTATTTACTGACTTTTGTGAATGCCGTTTGTTTTGGCTGAAAGTATAACGTTTAACAAATGTAGTAAAATTATTCCAAGAACAAGAAATTGTACGGAAATGGAATGCCGTTATTAGTCTTTCACAAAGCTGTAATTGAAAATAAACATACCGATGGAGCAAACATGAAGATGAAAAAAGGAGAAATACAGTGAAAAATTCACATTTGTAATGAAAATAAAATTTATTTACTTATTGAAAGGCTCACAAAAAGGACAGAGTATAAAACCAGACTATAACTCCCATTGTGTGGACACAAAATCGTTAGAGTAATTATGTATACATTTTCAAAGGTATACATAATTACTCTAACGATAGCAAAATAACATAAGTAATGTTATTAAATACATCACAAAATATATTGATGAATTATTAAAGTTAGTATTAACTTAAAATTATACTATTTTCTACATATTGCACAAAATATCAATTCTATCATAACTGGTATTAATTTACAAATCAATGATTCTGCCGATTATCAAACGATTAGACGTAAAGTATACAATTAATATTTTATTTAGTGTTTTTAGAAATTGATTAATATAGTAAAGGGGCACCGAAAATGTTTAAATTGATTTCAGGATTTGAAATGAATTTTAATCGAATTTATATTAAATACTGAAGAAGCAGTATTACAAACAAAATTAGATTGTAATTTAACCACCTGCAAAATTATAAATTGTAATGTTCATTTACTCATTAAGGACTTATTTTATTTTCTTTCTGTATGCAAAAATATGTTCAAATTTAAAATTTGTTAATTTATGATGTTGACGAGTTGACATTGAATTAATTACTCAATTATCTAGATAGGTCTGAGCAACAATCGACGAATAGAAGCGAAGTTTTTGCCGAAGCTGCGGAAACTCTGAGGCAACGGAAGATATTCCATGTTGGCCGTGGCCGTGGCCGTGCGATTCGCAGGAGACGTACCAGCAGCCAGCATTCGGGTGTCCGGCTCATTTCTAGCCAACAATAGTTGCTTCAGAGGAAAGAAATTGCATGAGGCATGAAATGAAGCAGAGGCAATGAAATTTTGTTTAGTGAAGGCTCGTGTTCAAGTTGCAGAGAGGGAATTTAAAAATAAATGAAATACGTTTTTAAATTATTAATTTTTTTTACTTACATATTTTTTATTCTCTTTTGTGTTTTAAATACTGTATTTTTCTTCTTTCGCCTTCATTTTCTATATACCCCATTTATTTGGATATTTCATTATATTTGTACTTTCATTACTTTTCATTTTATAAACTTTTCTGTTCATATTGTATTTTATTTTATATTTTCAAAATTTCATAACGCTCCGTTAAATTTTGAATAATAAATTCAAAAAAATTTTAATATCATTTTGTTAAATTTACATAGACAGTTCAGCACGTTGTTTAAAACATTGAAAAGCTAAAAAAAATTAATGTTGTTATTTTTAACCTTATGTATTAATAACTTTGTGAATTAAGGTCATCATCTAGTCCAAACTACTTGAATGCACATATTAACATTTTGGCTATAAGTAAAGTAAACCATGCAGTGCAAACTAATTGAATGCACATTTTATCATTATGGCTATAAGTAAAGTGAACCATCCAGTGTAAACTAATTTTAATGCACATTTTAATATTCCAGCTGGAGGTAAAAGGAATCATGTCTCTAGTCAGATTGAATTCCAATAATAGAATTTTTGAATTCTAATTTAGTACACTAATAAATTATTTTTCAAAATATTATAAATGTTTATATAATTTATTAAATTACCCAATGTAAAATATAAATAAGTTTTAATAACTTCCTAAATTAAAGCATTGCTAAGACAATTCATTACTGACTTCTAATTGATGTAATTTCCCTGTAGACATATATTATGATACAGGTTCTGTGGATCCAAGTATCTAAATATATTATTTCTAAAAGGTGTTTTTTGGTCAAGTGGCTCGATCTCTTTAACTACTGCACCAAAAAAATAAAAAAAATACCCACTTAAAGCTTATGTTTTCTACTTTGAGCGAAAAATATAAAAAAATTGGAAAAAAATCTTTTTGTTAATAAAAAAATTAATTTTTATAACAATTGGCATGAGCGCCATCTGTGGGCGACACATCAACTATCTTAGCCAAATTGTATACTTGGAACACGCTAGATGGCGATATAGTGCGAAGATTACGCACGGGTCAGCTAGTCTGTAATATTATCTATAAATTTGAAAACGAATTTTATGTTTATTAATAACAGAGTGAAGAGATTATTACAAGAGATAAGAAATAATAGAGTTTTCAAAGCTTTCCAATCCATATAAATATCAGTTATGGGTCATTCCAGATGATGTCATTCCAGTTGTTACAGAATTAAAACAAATCAAATAAATATGTATATGTGCTTTCACTATAACAAAAGATGCGTTTCTTCATCCCCTTTAACCTATTTTATACATTTCAAGACAATAATACTTAAGGAGTAAACTCCAAACGCGCAGCTGACACGCAAATTTGTTTCCTTTTTAATTTCGTAGATATCGTATATACTATAGATATCATTACATTTAAAAAATCTGAATGTTGTCATAAATTATGAATTTATTGCAATAGAGTTACAAAAATACGTATTAAATGTTAGACGATGGGAGTGGGGATATCCCTTTTTGACAGATGAGGGCCAATACGTATAATCATATATGCGTACGCCGGTACGTATAATGGTGTACACGTAATGACTTATTTGATGAAAATTTTTGAAATATAATTTAATTGAAAATGTAACAGAATAATGCCGTCGCCGAGTTGTGTTAGGTTCATCACAAAGCTTACGGTCTTTGACGGCGCAGCGCACCGCGGGGACCTGGGTTCAATTCTCGGTCTTCGAGCGGGGCCGGACTGGTGTTATGGTTCGCTGTCAGAGATTGCTCCTGTACCAATGAGTTCGCCATATGTATCAAATGGATACATTAAAGTAGATAAATAAAATAAAGCATATCGTTACATATAATTTGAATACTTTAGAAATGTGAAATATGAATTATTTGCTACTAAATTAATAAAAAGGCAGTCTTTACTGCAGCCAAGGCAGGTCATGGCAAATATTTAGGTATACATTTGATATTCTAGTAACGTTATGGTTTAGTACAAATCATTATAGAGATCCAAGCCTTACCTGAAAACCCTATAATAAATTTAGCTTCATAATACCACCTCTACCCACTTTATAGTCTTCATTACCTGCATAGTGAAAGTGAGGTAAAAATGGAGTAATCGAAAAGATATGTTTATCCAAGGGAAAGTTATCAGCGTAAAAATTAGTAATGGGACATTAGTGAAAATCGAATGATAGCATTGTTTCGTTATTGCATTCAAAACAGAAGTACGGAGACATTGAGATATAATGACAATATACTATAAATTAGTAATGGGACGAAAATCGAATGATAGCATTGCTTCGTTATTGCATTCAAAACAGAAGTACGGAGACATTGAGATATAATGACAATATATTATAAATTAGTAATGGGACGAAAATCGAATGATAGCATTGCTTCGTTATTGCATTCAAAACAGAAGTACGGAGATATTGAGATATAATGACAACATACCTAAAACACGTAGATGCGTAAAACGGAAAAGGAAAAAAGTTGCAACATCCCTTCAAATTTTACTGCATGACAGAGATTTGTACATCATCGGCACTGTGATGAACAAGATTTTAACATTCTCTATGGAATGACGGAATACACACAATGGAAAAAAAACTCTAAACTATCTCAGTATTCAGCTTCAAATAGGAGTTAGAGATGTGCGAAATTTGGGCACATCTGAACAAGAAATATACAGAACTCTAAGTCAATTTTCATAATTTGAATAACGAGCAGAATGTTTTCACTTCAAAACATAGACGAAACAGCCTTTTCCTTTTTTTTATTTAATGTTTAAGGCATTTTCACTATAAATATAATCTGTGGGTGTATAACATTTTGTATGTAAATTAATAAAAGTAACTTGTATAGCGAATTAACTTACGTCACGTTTCACATTAAATTACATATAATTGTACTAACGTAATAATTAGACCAGATTTATTAAAATATATTTCAATCAACATGTGATTACAATTGACAAAATGGAGCAGTTCAAGCTAAACCAATTTATACTGTTGGTTGACCCGCCTCGGTTGCTTTATTATCTCAATTTCAGACGGAAATTCCAAAACCGCTTTATGCTTTTATCCGCTATACAAATGAAATTCAGCCCAACAGATTTAGTGACCCGCGCAATATTCACGTAACTCAGGGAAAAAGATTTCGCGTGGGACTTTGAATACAACTTTGTTTTAGAATTTAAATTGAATTTAAAATTAAGGTTTAATTTTGAGCCCAGAAGATGAAAATGTTGGGCCTCCATATTATATAAACTTTCACAAAAGTTTAGAAGAGATCTAAAGAGAAAGTAATGAATTATATTGGCATTATATTACGAAATAATTTAACAGCGCAAAATTATTGTAATCAATTTTAATGTGATACCATCGTTTGAACGTTCGATCTATTTACTTTAGCTTATGCTTTATTATAACGCTTGTCTTAAAATTATTAGTTTCTTCAAATATTCGAAATTTGATGGAAGTTGAGATCAATAATTTTATTTGAGAACATGGGGTATATCTGCATATAACAGCTAAAAGAAAAGAAAATTAAAATTCCCGTCATACAGCGTTAGAGGACCCTTTATATTTTTATTGATGCAGTTTGATATTTTTGCACTTGCGTATATAAGAGAATACAATTTTTTCCAAATATTAGGAACAGTACCACATAAATTTATTAATTACTTGTTATAAGTGTGAAATATTCTGGTTGCTTTCTCAGAAAGACGTGCAACTAAAGTTTAAACGATCTCTCGGTTAAAGTCATAATAGTTTCTTTACATTATTAGTTGAAACCGAATGGGTTCAAATTGCTTTTCCGTCCTCGTCAGCCAGCTTATTGTGTCAAATTAGCCCCGAAATCTAATCTAGACCCACAGTATTATTTCTAAATAAATTGTTGTATTATAATTCAACTACAACAATCAATCAATACATAATACTCTTAGTTGATATCAGATGGGTTTATATTACTTGCCTCCCCGTTTTGGTTAGCTATTTAAGACCAATTCAGCTCTAAATCTAACCTAGACAAACGTAGTACTTTTACTGAACAAACGTTGGTAAACAAAAATCTACGATTATAACCAATTCCAACTACAACATACTCTTAGTTGAGGTCAATTGTGTTAAAATTGCTTGCCCATTTGTGTTGGCCTGCCTATTGTACCAATTTATCTCTAAAATTTAACGCCGACAAACCTGGTACTATTTCTAAATAAATTTTGGTAAACGTTAATGGACGGTCACAACAAATACCAACTATAGAATACAGTCAGTTGAGGTCGAATGTGTTTAAGTTCTTTACGTAATCGTCTAATTTAGCCTATTGTACCAAGTTAGCTCTGAAATCTAACCCCAAAAAACGTGTAGTGTAATTTTTGAACAAATTTATTTAGACACAAATAAAAAATTATAATCAATGCCAATTATACAATACAATTAGGTGAAGTTGAATGAACTTAACTTGCTTGTTTACCCAGCCTATTTTTCCAAATTAGTTCTGTAATCTGAACTAGATAAACATAGTACTATTTTTTAACAAATTTAAGTAGACATAAATCGATAATTACAATAAATACCAACTATTCAATACTATTGTTGAATTCCAATGTGTTTACTTTGCTTGCACACTCATTTTAGCCAGATTATTTTACCAAATTAGCTCTCAAATCTAACCTGGTCACAACAAACCGATGTTCATAAAAATTACCGAGCACACAATACTGTTAGTTGAGGTTGAACGGGTTTAATTTCTTTGCCCATCTGTGTCGGCCAGCCTATTGTGCCAAATTAGGTCTGGAATCTAACTTCGATAAATTCCCGTCATATAGCGGCAGCATAATTTGCATAGGTTTTTGGAGCTTTGTAAAATATAAGTTGTTTGAAATAATAATGATTAATATTGTTTATAATAATTATTTCAGAACTCGCGTTAAAATTTCTTTACATATTGAATGGAATTAAATTATTTATGTCAAATATACATATTTCATATATATACTTAAACAGAATTCGCAAAGCTTACAATTTAGTTTCATAAAGGTAAACTTTAGTATTTCGTAAAAATTCAGCACTACATTGGGCTTAAATGTCAATGTTGCTAAAATTATAAACTATAAACATTATAAAATCATTACCATAATTTCAATAAATTTGTGTTTCAAATTGGTTTTATGTTAAATATATTGCAATTCGTATCTGAGACCACTATTGCATTAATTTTCACGTCAAATAAGTATGGAAATTAATTGAGAAACCCTACATATGGAAAAGAATTAAATCTTTCTGTTAGATTTAAATAATTATTTTATTACATTTCCCAACTGTTTAATTTTTGGAACATACTTTTTCCTTGGGGATGCAGAAAAAAACCTAACCTGCCTTATGCTTAACGGATTTGCCTAGATAATAAAAGTAATTGGCTACACAGAGATTTCAAAAATTAATTTAAATAGTTATATTTTCATTATGAACGCAAAAGACTGCAGTTATATTACAGTGAATACTCAAAGGTGTTATAACCCACAGTGTTGTAAACGCAACCCTAATGAAACAAAACCTTCTGAATTAAAAAAAAAGTCAGAGCAGATTTCGGAAACGACAAGAATGTACAAACGTATAACGGTGGATAGAATTGTCATTAAATTATTTACGTCTGTTAAGATTATTATTCTATATGTAAATATAATATTTACTACATCTTTTACATATGAAAATATTCAGAATTTCGCCAAAACTATAGAAATGACTCTTAATCTCAGAGTCATTTCTATAATTTTCCGGTAAAGTGTTACTATAAGTTCACAAAAACATCTAGTAACTCAATATTATCTCCATAATTTTGTTTTTAGTAGACAAGGATAGCGGACATAAGATTCTGTAGACATTTTATGTATAGACATAGCTATCTTAAAAAAATGTCTGAAAATAAATAATTCTTAAATTCGCTCTTTCAACTGATATTCTGTACTATATAGGAAATTCAGAATAGGATTCGAGTACTTCATGTGCTCTGCTGAAATGTCTATAAAAATATGTTTAAGTATGAACTATTGAAATATAAGCGAGTTAATATGCTGTATCACTGCGCTAAATTTAAAGATCTTCCTTAAAATAGTATTTTTTTCATTGAGTATCTTTTTACTTCGACTGTATATATAACACAGTAAATATTTAAACATCACCAATAAATGGTATCTGCAAGTTTCAAAATTTTCCCTGTTCGTAACATTTATGATAAATTTCAAGAAACTATTTTACACTGATGACAAAACAAAAAGCTTAAAATATTCGGCAATAACATATGAAATCAGACGTTTAACAATAAATACAAATATATACTTAACATTAGCAAAGTGAAATATTTATTTGTAAGTTGTAGATCATCATACCAAATTCTTTCTTAAAACTAAAACTATATGACACATATAAACGTGAGTGTGCGTTAATGTATACAATTTGTACTCAAACAAATTATTTATTACATCAATAAAGAAAAACGTTGTTAGCTGATTTAGGCCGTGAAAAGGAAACAAATAATAACAATATAACAATATATTTTATTGCCAGTATATATTATTATAAAGTGATAAATCAAACACACCAATAATTATGAATATACTCGTATATTTTTATATAATATTTGTATGGATATATTATTCCCGCAATGAGATTAAAAATGTTTTACGTATATAATAGTAGGACCTACTTTTGATATACAGAATATTCACTTCTAATTTTGTGGTTAACATAAGCAAGAAATTCTTAAAGCGTAATCCAAGGCCATCAGCGCCTACATCCATAATTTTTTAGTTAATGTAGGTTCTTAGGCAACGAAGGTTATTTCGAACGTTAGAGACGAGGTAAAATAATATGTAGATAGCGCCATGTACGTAACTTCATCCAGCTGTGACCTTAATTTTATTTTGAAAATGTAAAAACTTACATGTTAGATACTTAAAAAGATTCCTTATTTTCTTATAGAATACAAAACTTTTTCAAAAATGTAATTAAAATTATTTAGATTACAGAAGAAAGTAATGTTTAAAATTCCTTCAACAAGAATTTGGGAAAATATTTACAACTTTTTGTAAGTTACGCAGTACAATCGTACAAAGTTAATATTTAATTTATTCTATCTTCAAGATATAAAAACGAATCATCGTTAATAATATAGTTTCATTGTGATTATAATGAAATTACATATTTATGAAAGAAATACCTGCTAGCCCTTTTGTGTATCATTCATTCAATACATGTTTTCAAAGCCACTGATATCATTTTCATAGCCAACTCTTACAAAAAGTTATTTTGAGAAAAACTAAATAGGTTTTAAATACAAAAAACTGATACCGTGTTTATTTCGTAAGTTATAATAAATTGTTATTTTTATATACCATTTTAAGTTTCTTTCTTCAATTTTCAATGATAACTTATTCTTTATTTGTTTTTTTTTATACTTCTTCTTCTCAAACACTACAGCTTCTTGCAAGGTACGGCTACCTTTCCAATCCTTCTCCATCTGACAGTATCCGGCACAGCAGCTGTGCATCGTTTTTTTTTACAATAAAAAATTTAAATTAAGAAAATTATGGGAGCTTTGCTTTCGGTACTTTTTCTATTTTGCTCTACAATTTCGAAATTATGATTACATAGTTTTTATAAGTTAATGGGAATCCACACCCTTCAATACCTTTCTTTTATTTGGCTAAAATACCTTTTTAATTCTTGTTTGTTATTGGTTTTGAAGTACAACATTAAAATGCTATTGAGTATTTAACAAATTCCAAAATTGAGTCCACAGTTTTAAAAGTATAGAAATATATTTTATTTTAAAATTAAACTATATTAAGAAGTATGATTAAATTGCTGGTGGTATAACAGAATATACTATTAATCTTATTAAAATGACGACTGAGATATGCAGCATTCCGTATAGTTATATTTAACTTTAGTAGATGAAAATATACACAGCAATAAAATATACCCAACATCTTTTTTTTATTGTAAGCCGCGTAATTTCTATATAAAAATTATTGAGCAGTGATTTATTTACCTTTAAAATATACGTGATGTAAAGTTTTGCTTTAGCAGTTTTGAGGGCAGTTATATTATCTTTCACGATGACATTTCTTCTTTTTACATATCTGATACCTTACAACATAATTGCAAAGTATGCCCTAAAATGTAAATTACGGATTGCTATGAACCACTCTGACATTTGCAGATAAAATTTGTAATAATTTAAAAGTAAAAATTTACAAAACAATAAAGTTTTTTGTCTATAGGAAGAATCCTATTAATTTACGCACAGGTAATGGATGAAAAATCAGAAGTAGATATTTTAGGCAAAACCAATTATTATCTCTAAATTTACAGCTTAAATAGGCAAAAGCAAGATTGGGAAGTTTCCATCAAAAATGTAATATCAGAGTTTTTGCTTGGGACCCACAATATTAACTTAAGAACATAAGACCCACGTGTCTCACGATTTAAACAGTGAGGATACTCACGGCTTCAAGATTGAAAAGTTGAAACCCGAAATTTATTGGAGGAATCTCTGCTTGAGACACAAAATACTAACTTGAAAACAAAAAAACTCTCAAGCCTCACCATTTTAACAAACAGTATGCTCACGTCCGCAATACTGAGGAGTTGGTACCCGAAGTTTTGGTGACAGAGTCTCTGCTTGAGTCTCTGACATTCAAGTCTCACGGTTTAGGTAAGCAGTACTCTTACAAAATCATGACTAAGGCATTGGGATACGGAATTTAGTGATAGAGCCTTTGCTTTGGACTCACAATATTATATAAAAACAGGAAATATAGAAAACACTTGGTTTAAGCAGCTGTTCTTCTATTGAATCAGGACTGAGGAGTTGAAACCTGAAGTAAAATTACAAAACATTTCCTTGGTATGGACAATAATAACTTTTAAAACCGCAGAACCTCAAATGTTATGGTTGACGCAGGAAGTACCACGAATGAGGAGTTGGAACTCAAAATTCAATGACAGAGTCTCTTCGGAAAACCCAAAATTCCAACTTAAAACAGCAGATTCTTGAGTATCGCAATTTAACCAAGAGGTGCCACCATAGCGTTTATAAATTACAATTAGATCTAAATCATCGAAATGTTATGATGGCACAAGTGCTGTTAAATGTTGACATTTTCTACTGTCTTTAATGTGCATGGTCAGATTCTTGCCAAAATGGAACCTAACTGAGAGAATACCCTTCCAATTAAAAAAAAGCATTAAAATTTGTTATACCTATACCTTAATCACGGTACCTGTGCCTTTCTATTTATGGAAACTCTGTGGTAAATTATCACTTATCATAGTCAAATTATTGTCAAATTTTCATGTGACTGTACTAGGATTTCATCACTCCGAAGAAAAAAGAAACTTTTAATTAACTATTATAATATACGTGTATTAATAAAATGTATTATTGTATTAATACAGGCATCTACCTCATATGGAATCTAAGGTAATCGGCAGTGAACATAGAAAATCGTAATTTTTTTCTCTACTAATATCTTTCATAGGCGCAAGAAAATGGCATAACGAAAATATTTAGAAAAATATTACATTTAGTATAATTATTATAGTTTTGTTACAACCTCCGCTTGAGCTTCTAAAACCCTTATTTTTTAGTATTTTAGGATAAGTAGTTTTGAAAATGCTACGTGGAAACGAGGGAAAAAAGATAGATGCCCTGGAAATAAGGTATTGGAGAAAAATGCTTAGAGTATCGTAGACTGAGTTCCATACTAATGCTCCTTACTCCAAAAACTTTGGTGTCGGATGGCATTTATCCAATTTTAAATAAATTCGTATAATAAAATTCTTAGGACATGTGACGCGGTGTAACAACGATTATATTGAACAACTGGTGATACAGGCCCTAGTGGAAGGTACTGGACATTATTTTTTTGCATATATTCAAATTTATCTCTAAAGGTGTAACACATAAAATGAGGAAAAATATTTTGAAACCCTTACGACAAGCCGTTTAATTTGACACCCCATAATATATATGGAATCTAAAGGAAAAATTTCCATAACTTATTATGCCTTCTCCGTTCCTACAATTTCCAAATGAAAATATTTGAGTTTCAGAATAGTAAAATGTGTGGCAGTTAACACGTTTTACCACAACAATGAATTGGAAGTTTCTATATGAAACTGTTTCTGAAAAAATAAGTAATATTACATACGGTTGGGCAGAGACATGATTATGGAAGTTTTATTTTTACACTCGAGGTACGGAACCTTTATTACCCTTATTATGAATACAAATAATTTAGCAACAAATAAATTATAACAAGCTATGTGAGAGCTGAAATTTAAAAATATTAGTATCTTTTGAAGATCTAAGCTCTTCTTGAAGACGAATTAATTTTGACTAAAATTGAGTCGAATAAAGACATCGAAAACAAAAATGTACCATGGAGGCATGGTTATCATATAATAGATAATATTTAAAAAATTCGTATTATTCGTAAAGGATAAAGCATTTTCAAAAACTTAAGCGTCATTGTCTTAATTACCGCAATACAAACTATATTTTTCAAAAATGATATTTAGCATACGATAAATTTCATTGATATATTACTCTTCAATATCTATAATGTGAAAAATGTAATGCGAATTTTGGCAATGAACCGTAATAAAAACGCATATGACTTTGGCAATGGAAATGTGAAAAATCCCTGATGTCTAATTGCTGCTACTTTCGTGCAGATGCATATAATGATACAAGTTTTGTTTATGCAAATATCTGTAAAATTATTAAAAAATTTGAAAATGAATTGTATATTTATTAATATTATAGAATAAAAATGTTGGGCGAGACAAACAGGTCAAATAAACATAGTAGGTAATGTTATGGAAATTGGTCTATAATTGCAAGTAGGGTAAATAAAGTTCGCCCCGTTCAATATTTTGTTCAGTTAGAAATTTATTTTCACAAATAAAGAAAAAATAATATTTGAAAAATTGATCAAAAGAACTTAAAATGCTCTTGCTTCATAATATTTCTTTAAGCAGAAAAACGAGCAAACCAACACGCAATACATGTATAACAATATGTTCACGTATACTCTCCTATGACACAGACAAGATTTTTCTCACCAGGTTTATTCTACTTGGTAGATGTAGAACAAACTTACAAAAATTTTAAAATTTCATTAAAGAGTTGCAAGGTTTAGTTGCATTATATAGCATAACGGCTTTGATGCTTTTGTACTGTAAGAGTATAAAAATTGTATACTTTGGGTGCGAAATAAAAATCTTATTTTTACCAATCACATGAGCTAACCTGTTCAATTTCAGAAGAAAGCCAGCATGTGCATAAAACTACTGGGTACCTATTTTACGTTTGATTAATTACACGAGTATCACATTACTCACCATCCTCTTCGGACCTCTCGTCCTTCGGCAATAATCTCGTTGGCTCGCTGTGTGCAAATACATAGCGTTTCTGCTTTGTAACCGAGTTCAACCTCCGACATATTACAACCTAGACAAAGATAATTAAAAATATAAATAAAAATCTGGAATACTTTCAATGGAGCCGACCAATATTCAACGTTTAGAATCGTAACCGTCACTATAATTTGAAAGGTTATTTTAGTTTATATCATATTTAAACAAAAAGTTTGATAAGTATAGATACTAAACATCTTCACAATATGCAAACTATACACTATTTTCAACAATTAGGGGAAATTGAGGAAAACAATCTCCTTTCAAGCAAGTCCCTTGAAAATATTTATCATTCTGATATTTCCCAGCTAAAGGCTAGAGTTTTTCCATTATCTGAACTATTACTTTGTATTGAACTGGCTTCATTCTAACCTCCAGAAGATTTAAAAAAATATGTGGCAACGGTATTCATATTTGGCCTACACAATACCGAGTTGTAATTTAAATTGTGAAACAAACTTTTAATTACACGCATGAACCTATTCAATTCGAAGAGCAATATTTTGTCGGCTATACTACTCACCTCGGATATTTGCTTTAATAAGAGAAATGCATTTAAATCCGTCAGGATGTATTTCTGAGTCCATGTAACGCACACTGAAGAATAATTACAGCAAAATACTTTCGACCCTAATTAAAACTGCAAATATACTGTGCGACATGATTTACGAAAAAAACTTATTTATTGCATTACAATAATATTTTTGCCAAAATACTGTGTTCTGGTTGCAATGAAATAAAATCCATGATGTTTCTTTTCGTCCGTTAAAACATTTAGAAACTAAGCAACAACTCAACTTCGAAGGTTAAAGCATTTTCAAAAACTTAAAAATAATTGTCTTAATCACCGCAACTCAAACTTTATTTTTCAAGAATGATACTTAGCATGAGATGAATTTCGATGATATATTACTCTGCAACATCTATAATGTAAAAAATATAATTCAAATTTTGGCAATGAACCATAATAAAAAAGCATATGACTTTCGCAATGTGAAAAATAATAATTTTCTAAATTAAAGCGGTGCTAAGGCAATATATTCCTAATGTCTAATTGCTGCTACTTTCCTCTAGACACATATAATGACCCAAGATCTGTTTATACAAATATCTGTAAAATTATCAATACATTTGAAAATTAATTGTGTTTATTAATATTATGGCGAGATTGTTACAAAGGAAAAATATAAAAAGTAATACAATTATCAAACCTTTTTCCAATACATATAAATATCAGTTATGGGTGATGTCATTCCAGTTGAAAAAGAATTATTATAAATCAAATAAATATGAAAAAAAGTAAATATGTTCTTTCACTATAATAAGAGATGCGTTTATTTACCCCTTTTACCTATTTTTACATTCCAAGACAATCGTACTCAAAAAGTAAATTACAGAGACACGCACAATTTTTTCATTTTTAATTTCGTAGATAACGTATATAGTATATATATCGTTAAATTAAAAAAATCACAATATTGTCATAAAGTATGTGTTTACTGCAACATTCTTATGAATGTTAGGCAATGGGAGTGGGGGGGGGGGGGTATAGGGGGGCAACAACCCTATAGATTTAGTGACAGGCGTAACATTCACGTAGCTCGGGAAAAAAGAGAGAGTTTCAATACACTCAATGTGGAACTACAAGTTTGTTTCAGAATTTAAATTGTATTTAAAATTAAGGTTTAATTTTGAGCCTAGAAGATGAAAAGGTTTGGCCTTCATATTATCCAAACTTTTATGAAAGTTTTGAAGAGATTTAAAGAGAAAGTAATGAATTATATTGGCATTATATCACGAAATAATTTAACAGCGCAAAAGTATTGTAATAAATTTTAATACAATACCAATGTTTGAACGTTTGATCTATTTACTTTGGCCTTTGTTTTATTTTAAAGCTTCTCTTAAAATTGTCAATTTCTTCAAAATATTCGGAATTTGACAGTCGTCCAAATCAATACTTTTATTTGAGTACATCTATATATAACAGCTAAAAATGAAAAAAAAAAAAAATTGCCGTCATATAACATTGGAGGTCATTTTACATTTTAATTGATTCAATATGAAATGTTTGCACTTGCTGTAAACTTGTACTTGTTTACAAAAGTAAACCAATTTTTCCAAATATTAGGAACATTACCACATAAATTTATTAATTACTTGCGTTATGAGTGTAAAATATTGTGGTGGCTTTCTCTGACATACATCCAAACAAAGTTTTAATGATCTCTCTGTTAAAGTCATAGTAGTTTCTTAGCATTATCAATTGAGATGAAATGGGTTTAAATACATGTGCACCCACATTAGCCAGCTTTTTGTATTAATTTAGCTCCGAAATCTAACCTAGAAAAACAATGTGATTTCTGAATAAATTTATGTAAGTACAATTCGAATACCATAATCCACGCCAACTACATAATACTGTTAGTTGGTATTAGATGGGTTTAAATTATGGGTCCATCCGTGTAAGCTAGCTATTTAAGACCAATTAAGTTCTGAAATATAACCTCGACAAACCTAGTACCATTTCTAAATAAACTTTGGTAAACACAAATCGATGTTCACAACCAATTTCAACTACAACATACTCTTTAGTTGAGGTTAATTGTGTTTAACTTGTTGCCCATTCATGTTGGCCGGCCTATTGTACCGGTTTATCTCTAAAATTTAACATCGATAAACATAGTACTATTTCTAAAGAAATTTAGGTAAACGCTAATGGACGGTAACAATGAAGACCAACTATAAAATACAGTACGATGAGGGCGAATGGGTTTAAGTTCTTCACTCAATTGTTAGGTATTTTACCTAGTTAGCTCTGAAATTTTACCCCAACAAACAATATAATTTCTGAACAAATTTATTTAAACATAAATCAAGAATTATAGGAGTACCACTTATATAATAAGATTAAGATCAAATGGGTTTAAGCTGAATGCCTACCCACGTCGGCCAGCCTATTGTGCCAAATTAGCTCTCCAATCTGATCCCGACCGACTTTATGTTATTTCTAAATAAATTTATGTAGACATAAATTGATAGTTACAATAAATACCAACCATATATTAATGTTGGTTGAATTCGAATGGGCTTAAGGTGCATGCCCACTCGTATCAGCCAGTTTATTTTACAAAATTAACTATCAAATCTAACCTCGCCAAACATGGTAATATTTCGGAATAAATTTACGTAAACACAAACCAATGTTCACAATAAATACCAACCACACGATACTGTTAGTTGAGGTTGAACGGGTTTAATTTGTTTGTCCATCTGTGTGAGCCAGCTTATTTTGCCAAATTAGGTCTGGAATCAAACTCCAATAAATATAGTAATTTGCGTTGGTTTTTGCGCCTGTGCAAAATATAAGTTGTTTGAAATAAAAGTGATTTATATTGTTTCTAATAATTATTTCAGAACTCGTATTAAACATTTCTTTATATATTGAATGAATATAAAATCTTTACATGAAATATATTTATTTCATATATATATATATATATATATATATATATATATATATATGTATATATATATATATATATATACATATATATATATATATATATATATATATATATATATATATATATATGTATATATATACTGAACGAAAATTCACAAAGCTTACAATTGAGTTTTATAAAGGTAAACTTTAGGACTTTTAAAAAATTCAGCATTATATTCGGTATTACACGTCCACGACGCTAAAAATCATTACCATAATTTGATATAAATTTGTATTTTGAATTGGTTTTACGTTATTGCAACTTATATTTGAGGTTACTGAAGCATTAATTAATATTCCCGTCAAATAAATATGTTCTCTGCTTTCGTCAATGGCTACGGACGTGACTTGATTAGCTCGTATTCAATTTAATATATACTTGCGACAAACTAATATTGGTTGAACGATGGACATTATGTGAATATTAAAGTCACATTAAGTTACTAAAATGTAAACAGTGCATATTTATTACTTAAATAACGCTTAAACACATAACATATGAGAGTACTACCTGGTGACATTATGAACGAAACAGTGACAGAAAAGTGGGTGCTTTAGAATTAAAACGAAGTGTAAAGTCAATAATCACTTTATTTAGAAACTCACTTTTGTTTATTGATGTCATTCAAGTTGCTATTTGCAACTCCGTACACCGCAATTTTGACACAGCGTGTAATGCACAAACCCGCGACAGAAGTACATCGGGTTTGAGACCAGGAAATGCACTCATTTTTTTTTAAATTATAAATTTATTTCGTCATGAATAACATGACTTCATATGAATAAATAGTGGACGCATACGAACAAGAGTTGGTTTTGTGCAAAAACAACACGTAACAATAAATGAGTTTCAACAGAAAATTAATGCACATGAAACGCATATTAAAACTTTGACATCTCCACAATCAAAAGTGTTCAATATAAGTGATTTTTTATCCAAAACACTCGAATATTGCGCGGACGAAGAGGAATTAGAAAAATAATTCACTGAAGTCCAAAGCAAGAAAAACAATGAGAAAAAACGGTGTCATGAAGAAAGTATATCACTGGAGAAATCATAAAAAAAGAAAAAAATTATAATTCAACCACAATCGAAAATGATATAATAAAGGAAACAAAAATCCCATTGTCTTCGCCAATTTATGTGTTGGACACTTTCATAGACACAGACACAAAAAATTAGTTTTAAAATTAATTAACCATTCAATACAATTTAAGGCTATATCGAACAATGATGCCAAAATTATTTGCTAAAACGAAAACGATTATAGATAAATTAAAAATTATCTCCAAACCAAAGAGGATTCCTGTCATCAACAGATATCAGCGTAATAAAATTCGCAATCAATACTAGTTTTTGTATACATGATGTTCTGAATATTCAGAAAAAGACAACGAATGGCGATGAAAAAATACTATATTTTCCATCATCCTATATAGGTATAAAATAAAAAACAATAATTCTGTATTTGGAATGAATAACTTGCTGCATCGCAAAGTAACCAGTGAATCACCTGAAAAGGTAAAAGGTATTCCACAATGCACAAATTGCCTGCAACTGGGACCTAACAAGATTTTTTGTAATAGTGCGTAAAATGTACTGGCAAGCATCACACTACACAGTGAAAAAAATAACTCAATAGTGTAGCGTATGTGCGCTATGTAACGAAAGTGGACATCCGGCAAACTACAAAGGTTGTTCAGTCTATCAAAAGAAATTGAAAGCTCTAAAACCAAAGAAAATTTCTGCTGTTCAAAGAATGCAAAGCAAGAATGTAAAACTGTCTGAAAAGATGAACCATCTATATCAAATATGTCTTACGCTCAAACCATATAAAATACAAATAATTTAAGTAATGATAATAAGAAGCGAGTTGCATCTAACGAGCCTACTATCACCAATATGATGAAATTACGCATTTCATTTCAGGCTGAAATTAAACTAAGTATTAGCTAACCAAAGGAGTGGAAAAATTGGAGGAAATCCAAGGGAAAAAAAAATAAAAACGTACTCCACGTCACGTACTCCAATATATTGGCCTACAAATAGCAATAAAATGCCTAATCAGGCATTTTATTGCCTTTATTAGGATATTGATGGATTTATTTTACGTGGAATCGCATCCAATTACATCGAAGTAGAAAGCGTGGATGATCTAATTTCTAATCATACTCCCGTATTATTCAGGCTGAGTGCAATAATAATTAAGAAAAAAGAAAATAGAATCTCTCCAATATGTATACAGATTGGGAAATATTCAGAAATTTCCTTGGCAAACTGATCAATATAAAAGCAAGGTTCTGCACTACTGATTACTTGGAGCGACAGTTATAGACATTTATTGAATATTTACATCTGGCAGTTAATAAGGATACTCCCATCCTAAAATATAAACCAGAAAAAGAAATAAATTATCCTGCAGACAGTAGAGATCTAATCAAGAAGAGACGAAAAACAAGATGTATGTTGCGTAGATCCAGAAATCCGGCTGACGAAAGGATTTTTAATCAGGTGAACAATTGAGTAAATAGGGTAAATAAAGAATATAAGCAGAATTGCATCGACGTCTACGAGAGCGGACTGGGTACTTACGCGAACAAAGCCTATTCATTATGGAAAGCAATTCATAGATTCAAAAAATCCCGTGTTCAAGTACTACTTATCAAGAATGCACACCATAGAGAAAATGAAGAGAAAACTAAAGTCTTTGCTTAACACTTAGCATCAGTATTCCATCCCCATGATATTCAAACTGGCATTGATTCAACTCCAATGTATTAATCAGTAATAGCAATCAAACCAGTGACTACAATAGAAGTAGCACAAGAAATAGGTAGAAATCTAAACCCTAAAGAAGCCTGACATTGACGATATATGTCCTGATCGAATTATCGAGCAAAGCTATTATTACGCTAACATACTTACATAACGCTTGTTTTCGGTTAAATATGTTCCAAAATGCTTCAGAATAGCTTGAATAATCATGTTAAAACCTGATAAACCAGCAGAACAGACGACATAGTACAGGCCAATATCATTGTTACCCTCAATATCTAAGCTGTTTGAGAAATTATTGCTGAAACGACTTAAACCAATCGTGAATATCGCGAATTTCCAGTTTAGATTTAGAAATTAACGTTCAACCATCGACCAAGTCTATAGAGTAATAACCATAGTCGAAAAGGCATTATAGGAAAGAAAATGTTGCCCTGGAGTATTTATAAATGTACCATAGGCTTTTGATAGGGTATGGCATGATGGTCTCGTTCATAAAATGAGCAAATTCCTGCCGGCAAACTATTGTCAATTACTAAACTCCTCTCTATCTGATAGAAGGTTCAGGTTATCGCGTGCGGAACGTATTCAGATTTTTATCCTGCCCGGGCAGGTGTACCGCAAGGAAGTGTCTTAGGACCTCTTCTCAATCTACTGTAGACCGCTGGTATTCCCTCTAAAGAACAAACCTTCATAGGTACCTTTGCTGATGATACGGTAGTAATGGAAAAACACGCAAAGTACGCAGACACGCAAAGTACGCAGACACGCAAAGTCAAACCACCAAAAATTTACAAGGAGTACTTGACAAAATCAACAAATGGACCGTTGGCTGGAAAATCAAATTCAAACAGTCAAAATCCATTGATGTCACATTGGCATTGCGACGAACGAACATCAATATACACACTTGTATTAAGGGAATTCAAGTCCCGCAAGTAGATACAGCAAAATACCTGGGACTCCATCTGGATAGTAGGCTTGATTGGAAACATAACAATAAAGTAAAAGCTGAGTAAATCAGGTTGAAACAACGACAAATTTTGGGGTTGGTTGAACATCATTCCGAGCTTAACCTCTACTTTAAGCGACTAATTTACCTTTCTATCATCAAACTGATTTGGATGTATGGCATCAAGCTTTAGGCATATACCAAGCAGTCAAATCGTATTGTAATCCAACGAAGTCAAAACAAATTCTTGCGTATAATTACTAATGCATATCGCTTTGTGACCAATCAAGAGATTCACAACGACTTAGACGTAAAATGGATTAACGAAGTTATAAACGAAAGACGACTTCTCAACCACACCAATGTAGAAGACATTTGACTTTAGGACCATGAACTGGCTAAGACATATTAAACCTCATGAATTAACTTCATGAATAAATTTAATTTATCTGGGAGATGTACATTGATACAATAACACCTGCACACGACTTACTTGAAAATAAAATCAAGTATATTTCATCAATGATAATGAATTCATTTTAAATTAAGATTGAATCATACATATACAATAAACATATCCAATTACATTGAATTTAAAAACCTTACATATCGAAAGTAATTAAGTCTTTCTATTGATTTTAATCAGTTATTTTATTATATTTCCTAACTTAGTTTAATTTTTGGAACATATTTTTTCCTCAGGGATGAAAAAAAATTGGCTAACCTACCTAAACCTTCAACGAATTTGCGTAAATAATAAAAGTAGTTGCCTATGTAAATATTTAAAAAAATTGTTTTCTTAATCAAAATGTCATTATGAATACAAAAGGACTGCAGTTACATTACAATAAATACTCCAAGGAACTCCCTGTCACCATGACAAATGCATTTTAATGAAAGAAAACATTTTAAATTAAAAAAAAAGTTCACAGAATGTTCCGTGAACGCTAAGAACGTACAAACTTATAACGGTGGACAGTCTCTCTTAATATTATTACTTGACATGTAAATATATTGCCTACTACATCTCTCACATATGAAAATATCGTGAATTTTGCCAAATTATGAAATTCAGTTTTTTCCATAGTTTTTCGGTAAAGTATTGCTACGAGTTCTCAAAAAGTGTTGCTAAAAGCTCATGTATTAATTCAATACTAGCGTGACCCGTGCGAAGTCTTCGCATTATTTATTCCATTATGAAGCTCAGATGACAGATCAAACAAATATTTTACTAAAATTGACATATAGAGGCGCAAGTATCAAAAGCATTGAGCTAAAGCGCCACTTTATTTATACGTGAGTGGATTTGAAATCAAACAAAAATTTTACCGACCGTCAATCATATTGACGTTGAGCCGTTAGATGGCAGCATTGCTGTTTTGTGTATATAATTTTAATAATTAATTAATTTGCAAAAATAATAGCAATAATAAATTTTTTAGTTGTGGATGCCGGTAGAGCAAGCAATTATCTATAAAATGATATATAATTTATGTGGATTAGTTGTGAAGTTTTTTCTAAAAAGGGTGTGTAACATCTTAACCTTAGCGTATTAATATATATGATGATGATTATCTTCATAATTTTTTTTTAGCAGAGAAGGACAACGGACCATAAGATTCTGTGGACATTTTATGTATAGACATAACTATCCTACAAAATGAAATAATTCTGGAATTCGCTCTTTCGACTGATATCCCCCACTATACAGAAAAATCAAAAAAGAATTCGTGTAATTTATGAGCTTTGCTAAAATTTCTATAAAAATATGTTTAAGTATTGACTATGATGAGATCTATGCGAGTTAGTATGATGTATTATGCCACATTTTAAATTTTTCCGTGAAAATTTTTCGAAGAAAAGAATGCCTGTAAAAGACAGAAGACACATCAGTTCTGAAGTTCTTAAAGTAATTTATTTTTAAATATTTTTACTTGGACTATATATATATATATATATATATATATATATATATATATATATAACACAATAAATAATTGAATATCCAACTAGTACATCACCAATAAATGGTATCTGCAAGTTTTAAAATTTTCCCGCAATATTCATGATAAATTTTAAATTTCAGACCCAACTATTATTACACGGAACAAAAAGCAAAGAGCTTAAAATATTCGGCAAAAATACATAAAATCTTATTCATACGTAGACGTTGAACAATAAATGAAATAAGTAAAGTTGAATGGTCTCCATTCAACCAAATTCTTTCTTAAAACTAAAACTTTATGACACATATTGACACGATTATGAATTAATATGTACGTTGTGTACTCAAATCATTTATTTATTCCGTCAATAAAAAAATATTGGTAACTGATTTAGTCCGTAAAAACGAAACTATTAATTACAATATAACGATATATTTCATTATCCTTAGATATTATTATAAAGTAATAAATTAAACATATAAACGATTATGCATATACTCGCATATTTTTAGACAACATTTTAGTGGGTATTTCATTCCTATAATGAGGTTGAAAATATATAATTAGTAACAGAAGCCACTTTTGATATTCATAATATTCAGTTTTAATATTGGTATTAACGTTAACAAAAAATTTTTAAACCGTAATTCAAGGCAATTAGCGCCTACGGCCATAAATTTTTTGTTTATATAGCTTCTAAGACAACGAAGGTTCTTTCTAGAATTAGAGACGAGATAAAATAATAAGTAGGCTGCGCCACCTACATAACCAGCCGTGACCTTAATTTCTTTTTGAAAACATAAAAAACTTACATGTTACGTACTTAAAAAGATTCCTTATTTTCTTATGGAATGCAAAACGTTTCTAAGAATGTAATTAAAATTATTTAGAATACAGAAAAAGATAGTATTTGAAATTCCTTCAACATGAATCTGTGAAAATATTTAAAAATTTTTTTACGTAACGCAGTACAGTGGTATAAAGTTAATATACCATTTCTTCTATCTTCAATATGTAAAAACGAATCATAGTTAAAAATATCGTTTAAATGTGATTCTAAGGAAATCACATATTTATGAAAATAAATACCTGCCGGCACTTTTGCGTATCATTTATTCATTACATGTTTTTATATCCACGGATTTCATTTTCACAGCCAACTTCTCAATAGAAGTTATTTTTTTCAACTCTAAATAGATTTTAAATACAAAAAACTTATACTATGTTTGATGCACAAGTTATAATAACTTGATATTTTCTAATTACCGCTATAAGTTCCCTTCTTATAATTTTCAATGATGACTTATTTCTTATGTGTTTTGTTTATACTTCTTTTTATAATAACAAATTAAAATGAAGTAAATTATGGAATCTTTTAATTTCTATTCTTTTTCCGTTTATCCGTCGGAATCAGGATTACGTAAAATTTCTCAGTTAATGGAAATCTTCATCTTTCTTTTATTTCGCTAAAATATTTTTGAATCTTTGTTTCTTATTGGTTTTTGTAGTAAGATATTAAAATGTAATGCAATATTTAAAATTGAGTCCATTTTTTCAAATTATGGTAATTTATTTTATTTTAAAATTAAACTATGTTAAGAAGTTCTGTGCATCCATACATAGAAGTTGTGTACAGCCGTACATACGATTAAATTGCTTTTGGTATAGCAGATTATATTATTAATCTTACTAAAATAATGCCTCAGATATACGGTATTCTATGTATTTATATTTAATTTTAATAGGAGAATGTATACACAGCAATAAAATATACGCAACCCCATTTTTTATTCTATGCCACATAATTTCTAGATAAAAGTTATTAAGTAGTGATTAAATTTACATTTGAAATCTACGCGATATAAAGTTTTGCTCTAGCAGTTTTGAGGGCACTTATATTGTTATTTTCATTCACGACGACATTTTGTCTTTTCACATATATATGATATTTTACTACATAATTGCAAAGTGTGCCGTAAAATGTAAGTTACGGATTACTATGAAACATTCTGACACTTGCGGCTTTTAAGAGTTGTAACTTACAAAATGTTAAAATTTGTCATCTATAGAATGAGTCCCATTAATATATACACAGACAATCCATTATGTGCAAAAATTAGATGTAGAGATTTTATGCAAAACCAATTTTTAACTCATTTGCTATAATTTACAGTTTAGGCAAGCAAACGCAAAACTGGAAGTTTCTATTAAAAGTTTAATATGAAAGTTTCTGCATGTAAACCACGATAAAGTCTCATGATTAAAACTATGAGTACCCTCACAGCTTCAAGACTGAGTAGTTAGAATCCAAAATTTAGTGGGGTAATCTCTACTTGAGACCCAAAATACTAATTTAAAAACAGAAAACCCTCAAGCCTCACGATTTTGCAAAACAATACGCTCACATCCTCAATACTGAGGAATTGGTACCCAAAGTTTTGATGACAGATCTGTGCTTAAGACATGAATTACTAATTTATCACACTCTTGGTAGAACGATTGTTGTCATCATGTGAAACGTTTTGTAGATGAATGATACATCATAGGATATTGCTCCATTCTTCTCTATGAGCTGTTCTCCGAGTACACTTGTGCAATAGAACGTCCCCGGCTGTCTTGACCTGACCTATCCTATCCGGTTTTCTCCCACGTAGTCTGGTACCTTCCACTATGATCTGTATGGCATTCAATATGATCGTTGTTACCCCACGACATATGTTCAAAGAATTTTATTACATCCGATTTGTACAATATTGGATAAACGCTGCCTGACACAAACTTTTTGGAGTGTGGATGTATGAGTATGGATATCAGTCACGATATTTTTAGCATTCTTCTTCAACACCACATTTCCAGGACATCTATCTTATTCTCTCATTTTCATGTAGTGTTTCCAAAACTTTCCATTTTAAACTTTTGAAAAATAAGAGTTTTTAGAAGCCCGCGCGTTTTTCTATGTTCACTGCCAATTAACACAGATCCCATGTGAGGTAGAAGCTTGCATTAGCATAGTAATACATTTTATTAACACACATATTTTATAATTGCTATTTTTTTTTAATATTTATATAATAATTAATGTGGAGGTATAAGAAGGCCTTAATTTTTTTTAAATTTTACACATCGCGTAGGTTATAATTCAAAATGCCTTGTTATGAGGCATTTGATTGATATTTTGATGTCATATATAACAATATGTTTATGTATACTGTCCTATAAAACAGCCAAAATTTTTTTCACCAGCGTGACCTGCCACGTACAACAAACTTACGAAAATTTGAAAAGTTCATTAATTAGTAGAATTAATTCCGTTATATAGCATAACGATTTTGATGCTTTTATACTGCAATTGTAAAACAATTTTATACTTTGGGTGAGAAATAAAAATCTTATTTTGGACTTTCACATGAGCTAACAGCTATTCGATTTTATAAGAAAGCCAGCATGTATATAAAGCTACTGAGTACCTATTTCACCTTTGACTAATTAGTTTCTTATTACACGAGTATCAGATTACTCACCGCCCTCTCCGGGTTTCTCGCCCTTCAACAATAATCTCTTTGGCTCGCTGTGTAGAGAGCTTAATCGCATAGTAAAATAATATATTGGCAAATACACAGCGTTTCTGCTTTGGAACCGAGTTCAATCTCCAACATATTACAACCTACACAAAGATAATTAGAAATATAAATATAGATCTGGAATACTTTCAATGCAGCTGACCAATATTGAACCTTTAGAATCATAACCGTCACTATAAATTGAAAAGTTATTTTAGTTTATAGCATATTAATTACCATCAACCAAATATTTAAACAAAAATGTTGATAAGCACAGATAGTAAACATCTCCGGAATATACAAACTATGCACTGTTTCCTATAATTAGGAGAAATTGAGGAAAACAATCTCCTCGCAAGCAAATCCCCTGACAAAATTTATCATTTTTTTATTTCGTTTTCCCAACTAAGGCCTTTTCCATTATCTGAACTATTGCTTTGTATTAAACTCTTTTCATTCCAGCCTCCAGAATATTTTAAAAAATATGTGATAACATTCTTCATATTTGGCCTATATATTACTGATTTGTAATTTAAAGTGAAACAAATTTTTAATTCCACGTTAAACTTAATATAGTCGATGTTACGGGTCATTGAACAGTATGAACCTATACAATCTGGAGAATAATGTTTGGTTGGTACATAGTAGTAGTATAGTACTCACCTCGGATATTTAATTAAATAATTTAAATGCATTTTAATCCGTTAGGATATAATTCTGCGTCCACGTAACGAAAACTGAAGAATAATTACAGCAAAATACTTACGACGCTAATTAAAACCGCAAATGTACTGTGCGACATGATTTAAGAAAAAACTTATTGAAATACAATAATATTTTCAACCAAAATACTGTGTTTTTGGTTGCAATAAAATAAAAATTATGATGGTTTTCGTCGTCCGTTAAAAAACATTTAGTAATTGAGTAACAACTCAACTGTCTTAATCAACGCAACTCAAACTTTATTTTTCAAGAATGATATTTAGCATGAGATGAATTTCGATGATTTATTACACTGCAATATCTATAATGTGAAAAATGTAATTCGAATTTTGGCCTCGGACCATAATAAAAACGCATATGACTTTTGCAATAGAAATGGGAAAAATAATAACTTTCTAAATTAAAGTAAGGCTAATTGAATATATCCCTGATGTCTAATTGCTGCTACTTTCCCCTAGACACATATAATGATACAAGTTCTGTTTATACAAATATCTGTAAAATTACTAATACATTTGAAAATGAATTGTATGTTTATTAATATTATAGGGATGAGATATATATGCTATAACAAAAGTATATATGAGCTTTCACTGTAATAAGAGATGCGTTTATTTACCCCTTTTACCTATTTTATACATTCAAAGACAATCGTACTTAAGGAGTAAACTACAGTCGCGGATCGGAACAGACACGCACAATTTTTTTAATTTTTAATTTCGTAGATATCGTGCATAGTATCTGCATGGTTACATTAAAATAATCATAACATTGTCATAAGGTATGAGTTTATAGCAATCGGGTTACAACAATACGTAATGAATGTTAAGCAATGGGAGTGGGGGGAGCCCTTTTTAGCAGGCGAGGGTCAATACGCATAATCGTATACGCGTGCGTTAGTACGTGTAATCGTATACACATAATGATATAATAAATTAAATATTTTAAGATACAAAATATTTAAAAAAAATTACAGAATAATGCTGTCGCCGAGGTGTGTTGGGTTTACTATGCATCCGACCTTTGAAAGCGCGCCGACCGCGGGGACCTGGGATCGGTTCCCTACCGTTCGTCGATCGGGGCTGGACCTGTGTTATGGTTGGCTGTAAGAGATTATTCCTCTAGAAATGAGTCCGTCATATGTATCAATTAGAATCATTAAAGTAGGTAAATAAAATGAAACATATCGTGATATATTATTTTAAATACTATGGGAACAATGAATATTAATTAATTACTACTAAATTGAGAACAAGCAGGCTTACACCAGATTGTTTATGAATAACATTTAGTGATAAAATCGGTATTTCAGTAACGTTACGTTTTAGTTCACATAATAACATAGATCTAAGTCTTACCTGAACACCACTACAATAAATTTAGGTTCATAATACAAACTCTACTCACTTTATAGTCTTGATTACGTGCACAGCGACAGCGAGACAAAAATGAAATAACAAAAAAGATATGTTTATTCAATCAAAAACTATCAACGAGAAAATTAGTAATGGGACATTATAAAAAATCGAATGATAGTACTGCTTCGTTATTGCATTCAACGCCGCAGTGCGGAGACACAGATATAATGAGAATATATATAAAATGGAAAAGGAACAAAAGTTGTAACATCCCTTCAAATTTTCCTGCCGAACGAAGACTTGTACATCATCGGAACTATGATTAGCTTAGTATTCAGCTTCGAATCAGGAGATATCGACATGCAAAATTTGTGCACTTCTGAACAAGAAATACACATAATTCGAAGTCAAGTCTCATATTTTTAAAAATGGTCAGAATTTGTTCCATTCAAAATATAAACGAAACAGCCTTTCCCTTTTTTTCTATTAAGGTTTAAGGCAGTTTAATCAGAAATATAATCTGTCAGTGTAAAACTTTCGTAAGTCAATTAATAGAAGTAACTTGTAGAGCTAATTAACTTTCGTCGCATCGGTTCACATAAAATTACGTATAATTGTACCAGCGTAATAATTACACACGATTTATTCAAATATATTCGAATAAACACGTGACTATAATTGACACAATAGTGCAGTTCAAGCTAAACCAAATTATACTGTTCGTTGACCCGCCTCGGTAACCTTATTATGTCAATTTCAGACAGAAATTCCAAAATCGCTTTATGCTTTTATCCTCTACACAAATGAAATTCAGCCCAACAGATTTAGTGACCCGCGCGACATTCACGTAGCTCGGGGAAAAAGATTTTGCGTGGGACTTTGAATACGCTCAATGTGGAATTACAAGTTTGTTTTAGAATTTAAATTGAATTTAAAATTGAGGAATAATTTTGAGCCCAGAAGATGAAAATGTTTGGCCTCCATATTATATAAACTTTCACAAAAGTTTGGAAGAGATTATAAGAGAAAGTAATCAATTATATTGGCATTATACTACGAAATAATTAAACAGGGCAAAATTATTGTAATAAATTGTAATGTGTTGCTATCGTTTCAACGTTTGATCTTTTTACTTTAGCCTATGTTTTATTTTAACGCTTCTCTTAAAATTATCAATTTCTTCAAATATTCGGAATTTGATAGAAGTCCAGATCAATAATTTTATTTAAGTATATGGGGTTTATCTGTATATAACAGCTAAAAGTGAAAAAACCAAAAAATTTCCGTCCTATAGCGTTAGAGTTCACTTTACATTTTTATTGAGGTACTTTAATATTTTTGCACGTGCGTATATATAAGAGAATAGAAATTTTTCTAAATATTAGGAACATTACCACATAAATGTATTAATTACTTGTGTTTTACAAATACATTCAGAAATACATGTAACCAAAGTTTAAACGATCTCTCTGTCAAAGTCATTGCAGTTCCTTAATATTGTCAGTTGAGATCGAAAGGGTTTAAATTACTTGTTGACCCACGTCAGCAAGCTTATTGTGTCAGATTTGCTCCGAAATCTAACCTAGATGAACAGTATTATTTCTGAATAAATTTAGTAAAATACAATTCGACTACCACAATCAACACCGGCTACATAGTACTGTTAGTTGATATCAGAAGGATTTAAGTTACTGGCCATTCGTTTCGGCTAGCTACAAGAATTTAAGACAAATTAAGTTCTGAAATCTAACCTCGACATGCGTAGTATTGTTTCTGAATAAACGTAGGTAAACACAAATCGATGCTCGCAATCTCTTCCAACTACAACATACTCTTAGTTGAAGTCAATTGTGTTTAAGTTGTTTGCCCATCAATGTTGGTCTGCTTATTGTATCAATTTAGCTCTAAAGTTGATACAATAAGCAAAAAGTTGGTCTTTACATAATCATCTAATCTAGCCTATTGTACCAAGTTAGCTCAGAAATCTAACCCCGACAAATATAATGTAATTTTTCAACAAATTTATTTAGACACAAATCAAGAGTTACAATCAATACCAATTATGCAATACAATTAGATGATGTCGAATGGGTTTATGCTGCTTGCCTACCCATCGGCCAGCCTGTTGTGTCAAATTAGCTCTGAAATCTAATCCCGATAAATATAGAACTTTTTTTAATAAATTTAAGAAGACATAAATCGGTAATTACAATAAATATCAATTTTAGGATACTGTTGGTTGAGTTAGAATGGGTTAAGTGGCTTGCCCACTCGTGTCAGCCAGATTATTTTACCAAATTAGCTCTCAATCTAACCCGCCAAACATGATAATATTGAATAAATTTGGCGTTAATTTTGTAGAAATTCATTATTCATTATTAAATGAAACTACGTGATATAGTATTATTTCTACTTTATTTAAGTTCTTTACCATGACCTAGATTTCGTTGTATTACATCTTCAGGTGGGCTATTAGCAAAGATAGGTTATAGCCCACCTGAAGATATTGTAATACAACGAAACCTAGGTCGTGGTAAAGAACTTAAAGAAAGTGAATAAATTTAGGTAAACACAAACCGATGTTCACAATAAATATGACCACACAATACTGTTAGTTGAGGTTGAACGGCTTTAATTTATTTGCCCATCTGTGTCCAAATTGGGTCTGAAATCTAACTTCGATAAGTATAGTGATTTGCGTAAATTTCTGGTGCATTGTAAAATATAATTTGTGTGAAATGTAAATTATTAATATTGTTTCTAATAATTATTGTAGAACTTACATCCAATTTTTCTTCATAAATTGAATGGGATTAAACTTTTTAAATCAAATATATATTTATTTCATATATACACTTAACCAGAATTCGCAAAGCTTGCAATTACATTTCATAAAGGTAAAGTTCGGGACTTCGTAAAAATTTAGCATTAAATTGGGATTATATATCCATGATAAAATCATTACCATAATTTGATAAAATTTGTATTTAAAATTAGTTTTATATTTCATATATTGCGGCTTGTATTCGAGGCTACTGAATCATTAATTGATATTCACGTCAAATATGAAATTTAATTAATAACCTTACATATGGAAAAGAGTTAAGCCTTTCTATTAGATTTTAATCAGTTATTTCATTATATTTCTCAACTCTGTTTACTTTTTGAACATGCTTTTTCCTTAGGGATGAAGAAAAATTTGCCTAACCTAACCCCCCAATGAATTTGGGTAAATACTAAAAGTATTTGGCTATATAGAGATTTTAAAAATTTATTTCCTTAATTACATTTTTATTACGAATACAAAAGGTCTGCAGTTATATTAAAGTGAATAGTTTAAGTTACTCCCTGGCACCGTGATATAAACGCAACTTTAATAAAACAAAACATTTTAAATTTAAAAAAAAACTCACGGCAGGTTTCGTAAACGCTAAGAATGTACAAACCTATAATGGTGGATAGAATTTCCATTAAGCTATTTACAAATGTTAATATTATTGTAAGTATATTGGCTGGTATATCTTTTACATATGAAAATATCTTCAATTTCGTCAAATTATGAGATTCAGAGTCATTGCCATAGTTTTCCGGTAAAGTGTTGCTATAAATTTACAAAAACGTGAGCAGAGCGGCCTATAAGATGATGTAGACATTTCATGCTATCTTAAAAAAATGTCTGAAAATAAGTAATTCCGGTATTCGTTCTTTCAAGTTTTATTCCAAACTATATAGGAAATTCGGAAAAGAATTCAAGTACTTTATGCGCTCTGCTAAGATTTTTTTTAAATATTTTTAATTATTAACTATTGAGGTATATGTTAGTTAGTGTGCGGTATTACTATGCTAAATTTTAAGTTTTTTTGTCAAAATTTTTTTAAGGAAAAAATGCCTGCGAAAGGCTTATGATACATCATTTACCTAACACGGAAAATGAAAAATTTTTTCGTTCTGAGGTTCTTCAAGTAATTTTTTCTTCAAAAAATTTTTTTTTCTGGTACATCACCCATAAGGGTATCTGCAAGTTCCAAAATTTTTACTGTTGTGAAAAGTCTGACCTAACTAACAGAAAGCAACAGAAAGCAAAGAGCTTAAAATATTCGGCAAAAACAAATGAAATTTAATTCATACGTTAAACAATAAATTTAAATATACATCCACATTAGTAATGTGAAATATATATTAGTAGATGGTAAACAAATATAATTTGGTAAAAACTTTGCGACACATATTTACATGAGTATGTGTTAATATATACGTTTTGTACTCAAACAATTTATTTATTACGTCAATAAAAAAATGTTGGCTGATTTAGGCCGCAAAAAGGAAATTTATAATAAGAATATAACGATATATTTAATTATCATTAATATTTTTTTAAATTAATAAATTAGACATATAAATAAATATGTACATACTCGTATATTTTTAGATAACATTTGAATTAGTGTATTATTCTTACAATGTGATTGAAAATATTTTACATAATTAATAACAGAAGTCACTTTTGATATTTAGAATATTCAGTTTTAATATTGGGGTTAACATTAACAAGAAATTTTTAAAGCGTAATGCAAGGCCATCAACGCCTACGGCCATAAATTTTTAATTAATGAAGGTTCTAAGAGAACGATGGTTCTTTCCAACGTTAGAGACGAGATGAAATAATATGTAGACTGCGCCACCTACGTAACTTCATCCAGCTGTGACCTTAATTTTGTTTTGAAAATATAATCTTTTTAAGTACATGTTACAACATGTAAGTTAGTAATACGTAACAAGGAATCATTTTAAGTATGTAACATGTAACTTAAGGAATGCAAATCGTTTCTAAAATTATAGTGAAAATTATTTGGAATACGGAAGAGGATATTATTTAAAATTCCTTCAACATGAATCTGGGAAGATACTTACGAGTTTTTTTATGTAACGCGGTACAATTGCACAAAGTTAATATTAAATTTTTTCTATCTTCAAGTAACAGAAAAACGAATCATAGTTAAAAATATCGTTTAAATGTGATTCTAATCTCCTTTACATATTTATGAAAAGGAATATCTGCCGGCCTTTTTGCGTATCATTTATTCATTACATGTTTTATAGCCACGGATTTCATTTTCAAAGCCAACTCTTACTAGGAGTTATTTTGTTCAAATCTAAATAGGTTTTAAATACAAAAAAACTTATGCTATGTTTATTGCACAAGTTATAATTAATGGATATTTCCCAATCACCGTATTAAGTTTTTTTTTCTAATTTCAATGGTGACATATTTCTTATGTGTTTATTATACTTCTTCTCAAGCACTACACTGTTGCGGGCTAAGGGGACCTCTCCAAGCTTTCTCCATCTGACCGTATCCGGTGTAACAGCCCTCCGTTTTTTTAATAACAAATTAATGTGAAGATATCAGACAATCCATTATTGGCCAAAATTAGATGTAGATACTTCATGCAAAACCAATTTTCAATTCATTTTTCTTAATTTACAGTTTAGGAAGGCAAATCAAGACTGGGAAATTAATATTAAAAGTTTAAAATCAGAGTTTCTGCTTGAGATCCGCAACATTAATTTAAAAACATACGATCTTCAAGTTTCACGATTTAAGCAGTAGTACCCTTATAGCTTCAAGACCAAGAAGTTGGCACTCAAAATTTAATGGGAGAATCTCAGCTTGATACCCAAAATACTAACTCAAAAACAGAAATCCCTCAAGCCTCACTATTTTATCAACAAGTATGCTTATATTCTCCATACCGAAGAGTTGGTATCCAAATTTTTGGTGAGAAAGTATCTGTGCAAAACACGAAATACTAATTTAAAAACAATATATCCTTAAGAGTCACGGTTTAGGCGGGCAGTACACTTACAGTATATAAACTCAGGAGTTGGAATCAGGAATTTAATGGCAGAATCTTGGTTTCAAAAACGATAATTCCAATTTAAAACAACAGGTTATCAAGTTTCTCGATTTAAGCAGACTGTATTTTTACGGAGCCGAGATTTAGGATTCAGAACCCAAAGTTTAGTGGTGGAGTGTATGTTTGAGAGCCATATTTCTAATTTATAAACAGAAGATCCTCAAGTTTTACGATTTAGGTAGACTACTTCCAACAGCATCAGGAAGAAGTTAAAACCCAGAGTTATTTACTAATTTTCTTCTTGAGATCCACAATAATATTTTAGAAATAACCCACCCTCGAATCAAACAGTTTAGGTGGGCAGTATACGTCAAGTTTCAGAAATGGGGAGTTGAAGCCTAGTATCAACGACGTAGACTCTGCTTAATACTCACAATACTGATTATTAAACAGCACACACTCAAATCTCACGATTTAAGCGAGCTGTACACTTACAGCGCCAAGGCTCAAGAGTTGGAAACCGAGTATATTAACAGAATCACTTGAGAGGCAAAATACTAATTTGAACAATAGTGGAATAATTTAAAAACAGCAGATCCTCAGGTGTTATGGTTGAGACTGGAAGTACGCCTATATATTAGGACTAAGGAGTTGGAACTCAAAATTCAATGACAGAGTCTCTACTTAAAACACAAAATACTGACTTAAAACATCAAGTTCTCGATTCTCACGATTTAAACAGGCAGTACCACCATAGAGTTGAGACCGAAGAGTTGGAACCCAAAGTTTAAGGACAGGGTCTTTGCTCGAGAGCCAAAAGGTGTGGCCCTCAGTAGTGTCTTATTAGATTGCCATAAGAACTAAATCATTAAAATGCAATCATGGCACCTGTGCTGTTAAATATTGATACTTTCTGTTATGTTTAGAAGAAAAAAAACTTTAAAAGTTATCATCATGTTTTATGGACCTTTATAATCCAAACTGTGTGTGGACCTTTATAATCAAAACCATGGCACCTGTGCCTGTAATTTTTTGAAAACTTTGTGGTAAATCTCAATTTTATTAGTCAAATGACTATCAAATTTTCATAGGACTGTACCAGAATTTCACCACTCTAAGGAAAAAAGTATGGGAATTGAAGAAAAATTTTCTTAGTCAAATTATTATAAAATTTTCATGGTTTTGTACTAGAATTTCACCACTCCGAAGAAAAAGGTGAGCATTTCGTACAGATTGCAAGCCTTAATAATCTAATCTTTGTTAACTGCCCACCTGAAGATGTTGTCATAGAACGAAAACTAGGTCGTGGTAAAGAATTTAATTATGTAGAAATAATACTACGACACGTAGTTTCTTGTAGTTATGAAAAATTAATTTAATTTCTACAAAATTTACGCCAAGTATATGATTTCTGTAAAATAACCGAGATATAAAAGAACGTAATCAAAATTATTTGTTTTTATATAATATAGAAATTTATTGTTTTCTATTTTAAAGTAAAAGAATGATTTATGCATCAAGCAATTTTATTTTATTTTTTCTTCTCTATATATGTAAGTATATAATACGAATTGATTACATGTAATATTATCTATACTTAAAACTGAATATGATTATTCGATTTTAAAGCTAACGCTACCACATTTATTGTTACATTTTACTGCAAATTCGCAAAATATGCTGACGAAGAAATGGGTTAAATTCGTTTCGAAGAATGAGGAAACCCTTTTTATTTTCTGTCGTGTAATTAAAAATTATGTTAATGAAGCATCCGATACTAATCAGATTGCTCATGAATTCATTTAGCAATATTTTATCGACCGTCTCTGTTTCCGTTTTTTTTTGACATTTGAAATATTCGCGTAACGATTTCGTATTGAAGTAATTGAAATTTACGATGTAATTAGAGTCAAATATCCATTGAGTAGCTACCTCTGCAAGTGCATATTTGAAAAATTTAATAAAATTTTAAGTTTAGATTGTTAGTTTCATAATAAGATTAATAATTTTTTTTTTCATTTTGTGTTAATCTTGGATTTTTTATAACAAAAGTATAAATAAACATATTGTAGATTTATAGTTTTGTTTCTGGGTGTATATGCACTTGTCATCTTCACATAATTATTTAGGAAATTCATGATTTAAAGTTTCATTGACTTCGGGGCTAATTCTAGTAGATATGAAGGTAAGTATCATTTAATTTTGTACATAAAGAGTGTAGCATTTATTAATTCCTTTTTCCAAATGGGATTATTTTGAAACATTACAAGTACATCTCACTTAGGTTTAATATATTGTAACAGTATAAACAATCATAGATAAGAAAAATGAATACGCTTTTTATTGTCTTAAGCAATGTCTTAACGTAAGTCCTGAAAAATTCTATACTTCCTCGCAAACATAAAAATCGACCCAATATTAGATTATGTTTTTACATACACTTGAATTTTTTTTATAAAAATATTTATTATATTTCTTTTCTCTTGGTGTGAATGCTAATGCTAGAATTGCCTGCAAAATATTATAACTCTGTGTAGAAGATAATCTAGGTAATTAAATAAAGAAAAATATATGCAGTCATGGGCGACTGCCGACATAAGTGGAAATTCTAAATATTTATTTTTCTACATAAATTTATACATGTATATCTACATATATCTATATATATATATATATATATATATATATATATATATGTATGTGTATATATATATATATATATATATATATATATATATGTGTGTGTGTGTGTATACATGCTTTCACTTCTGGTCTAGTCCAACATGTCATACTCATAGTTATAGATATGTTGTGAATTCACAAAGTAGTTTACAGCTGCTAACATGTAGAGTTATAAAGAAGATGGACAAAGTAAGTTGAAAAATGTATAACCATTTTTGTTGCTAAAGTTCCCATTTTAAGGAGATATACGGAGAAGGCAATGAATAGTGAGAGTCAAAACTTAGAAAATGAGCTTTGAAAAAGTCCCGTTTTTCTTTACTAGAATACCATAAAATGTTACAGGGTTGTTTCATTACTTTGTTTTTGGTAAATATTTTGCGGCACCTTGTACTTCGTAGTCTCTTTGAATTCATTTTTATTCCCTTGACTGCGGAAGCAAAGTCCATCACTAAGGAAAATTAGACCCATTTTAATTTAGTTACGCAGAGTGTGCACAATTTCGAAATGTTTATTTTTAATTTCTTAAGTAAGTAAACTGTTACAATATTTTGGTTAATGCAGTGCTGTTGGAAAATATCACAATAGAAAGATTTGCCTAAATAATCTCAAACTAAAGCAAAACCGGAGAAGAACTACATTAATTAGTGTCATAAGGCACCGAATTTTTAAATAGGACTTCAACAAGTTACTCTGGTAATGTTATAGATACAGTATGATACACCTGCTCTATATCCTTTATCAGAATAATTTGATTTGATGAACTTGTAGTTTTGAGCAAACTATCAAAATATTTTATAAATCGAAATTATGACTGCTGTTAATAAAATTGTTCATCTTGTCACTGATTTTATAATAGTAAAGCATTAGCAAGAAAATTTCATGAAAGGTAAAATAGAAAAGTTGATTTGTAGTAAATTTTTTTTACATAAAATATATTATCTATCTATATATGAATACACACCCCACACGCACACGCACATAGACATACACACACACGCGCGCACACACACACACACATTCCATGCTATTCCTTAATTCCATCTAATTATAATGATTTACTGTGTTAACATATTTAAAATTTAGACGTCTAAAAATATGTAATTTAGTTTACATAAGCCTATTTAGAGCTGGGTCATAGTGATTTGCATTTTTTTTAAACCATTACCAAAAAATTTAATTTAAACGTTTTATGAGAAAAATTACGAATAAGAAAATTAAGACTCTGAAGCGATATTTATGAATCCCTCAATCTAGAATTAATCAAGTGAAATTAGTAGTGAGTAAAAAGAGATTTTCAAATATTAAACAGTCGAAATTTAATAACTAAATTACTTAATTAATATTTATTCCACGTAGCGCCATATTAATATAAATTTAATTAAAATGTATAACCAAACAAACGATAAAATTCAGTGAACAGGTTTGCAGCTCTCAATAATTTTGACAGAGTTTTAAATGTTATATTTAACCACGATGCGTTAACCATATTTTGACATTGATTTATAACTCCTTAAAGAACTAAGTAGGAAAACATAACTATACTTCAGCAACAAAATTAATCGTTTATTATTTATTAATTTCGGAAAATATTCCCGAATCTACTATGGAATTTTTTCGGACAACGACGACGTAAATTTGAAAAAACCTGTCAAGCACAAAACACCGTCGACCTAAGTATTTGATTTGAATTTAAACTTGATATCTCCACGCGTGCCTGAGAAAAAAAGGTTTTGACTGGCAAATAGACTAACGGACAATGAAGTGATTCAGAAGGGTTCCTTTTTTCTATTTTAAATACAGAACTCTAAAAACACACACAATACGAGGATTGCGTACACACTTAGGAAACTTTAAACATTTAAGAGTACGTAAAAACTATAAACGTCCAAGACGTTAAACATTAAAAAATGAAACATCAAACCTTTAAGGCTTCACAGTTTTCTATCAAATTATATATAAATATATATGTGTGTATATATACACACATATTTTACATATTTTTGGACGTATCTTTTGTAGATTGAGGATGATGAGGATTTAAACTTTTTTTTTCACAATTACAAGTGAACTTTTTTTTCACTTGTAATTGTGAAAAAAAAGTTTAAATCCTTGTAACTAAACTTTTCGAATGGGCTATCAAATTAAAGAAAAACTGCAAGTACTTAATTTATACTCGAACGGTATCTGATCAAAATGACTATGTGAGACAAAAAGAGATTTAGATAATTAAGTGACCTAATAAAGTTTCGGTTTCTTTATTTTTGATATACAAAATTTCAAAATGTTGTGTTCACGTAAAATTTAAATGTAAACATATGTTCTCTATTACATGTTGAATAAGGAAAAAGTACAACATTTTTGAGCACGATGTTTTTAAAGGATCATTTCAATAGTTGTGTCAACGAAGCGTCAAAAAGGGACAAAAGCTTTATTATCTCAAAAGCCTGATAATGGGTTAAAAATCTCAAAAAGTTCTCTAATTTTAGATGATTTTTAAAATTATTTTTTTTAATAGATTATTGCAAATAAAAATGTTTTTCTTAAGAAAACCTTTCTTGTTATAAATAAATCATAAAATTTTCAGAATAAAATTTAATTTTTATCTAATTAAATAGAAAATATTAGAATAAGAAGAGGTAACTTGTAAACTCATCATATTTATATTAATTTGTTACTGGCTTAAAGCACTAATTGTCTCGGCTTTTTACTTGAATACTTCACTTCAAATTCTGAATTTTTTACTCTATAACGTATATAAATCGGTAAATTTTTAATACTTTCTCAAATTATATGTAAAGGTGGTAAAAAGAACTACATACGTTTATTTTGGAAACGGTCGTGTCACTAACTGTGACTACATACATATATTTAATTTGAAAAAAAAAACTGTAAATTTTTATAAGTATTCCGTAATAAATACCACACTTTTCATTTGCATAAAATATTACCTCACTACTTCAAAAGGTTGAAAATCAAAATCCCAGTGATGTATGGGTACATTGCGCAGCTCACCAACCAACGAGCGAAGAGAAAAGATCTTGAATATATTTCTTTTATATTTTGAAATAAAATTTACTATCAATCCAATTTCATCTTTTAAGGAATAGGAAAAGAAAACTGAAGAGAGGATCTAGATATTGAGTCCATTATAAATTTGACTGAAGTAAAAAAACAAAATCAGTTTCCATTTTAGTTTCTTAGTTATAATTTGACTGAACTCTTTACTGACTCATATGATAATCTTCATATTTTTTCAAACAATATTATGAAACAAATTTTAATTAAACCCAAATTTTCTATTTTTATGCATTACCTTACTTTAAACTAAAACTTTCTCTTTATGTCTTCTCTTTTCAGAATTCCAGTCAAATTTTAAACAGTATACCGCGCAAACATTTTCTTCTACGAGATTTTAAATCCCATTTTTAAGTTTAATTTAAATTCTAGAAGAAACTTGTAATTGCACGCTGAGCATATTTCAAGTTCTATGCAATATCTTTTTCCTTAGGATGTATTAATATACCTTAGGTCAATAAACCTTGGAGGTTAAATTTCATTTGAGTTGAGCTGAAAAGCACAAGGTAGTTTTCAGGTTTTTTATATAATAGAGGAGGTTTATCTTATATTAGCCGTATTTACCACGACCGTTTAGTAATGATAATTTTGAAAACTTAAAACAGTACTTTTGCTTCGTTTCAGGCAATACTTTCGCCTATATTAGTAAAGAATTCAGTTTATAAATATGAATTCCTGAATAGTATGGGTAACGTTTTATATTTTCTCAATTTATTCCTTTCAATTCATTAATATAAACAGGGTCTTGAAGGATAGTTAAACATTATCTGTCAGTGCAAAAATTTTAACTGGAAACGATTTTTTTACTTTACATTATTATCATATTAATTTTATAGAAACACGTTTTCTTTATTTTTAAGGTTTAGAACGGCAATGATTAATTCAATACCATGAAACATGTTATATTGTCCAAATGAACATAATATGATATCTTTCTAAAACGTGTGGATACCACCGTCGAGTGCGTTATTGAGGTAAAATATGAAATTATTATATCTATATAACAATATTTGAATATTTATAGAAAAGGCAATATGAAAATCTACAAAAATTATTCAGTATATAGATGGTCAATTATGATGGCTATTTAGGCTAACAGCCTAAAACATTTTTATTTTACAAGTTGGGACAGTAGCCCTGAATTTGGAATATTAACTAACAGTATTGTTATGATATTGAACATTTCATCATTAATATTATATTATAATTACTATTCTGGTTTCACTTAAATTTTATCCAATTATTTCATAACGTCATTTACTACAAAGGATATATTATTGTACCCAGGGTGATTATTAGCAATGCTTTACGTATCGTCGTGTTTGTCGTTAAATATATTTAATTATCACTTGAGAATTTGTGAAAGAATAATGCACTTTTTTTGATTTTATTTTTTCGTTAATGTTGTACGTACGTGCAATAATAGATTTTTGTTTATATTTCGTATCTTATATCATGAGCGAAAAAAATTACATGTCATAAATATAAAACAACATGATCGAACAATCGATAACCTGGATTCACTTTCGGACCCAAAAGACATGGTTAAATATTTGAGCATTGATGACAGTCAAAATAATTAAATATTTGCCGTTGGCAAAATCTTATATTTACTATTATATTTTCGTCATCCTTAATGAATTTTGCTACTAAATTGTATATTCATATGGCTAGGAGATTATGCGTTAAGAAATGTGATTATTTTAGGATTTCTTCCAGCAATTAGATAAAGAAGGTACTTAACATAGGGCATTGGTAATATAAATTAAAGAAGAATGTTAAGTATTCAGTTAGTAATAGAAATGCCAAACTCCATATTCTGATTTCGATTTATTACCACATTTTGGAACTAATAAAATTTCTCACCGCAATTAACTTTCAGCCAACGCATTTTTTTTGTATATTTGTTGAAACTAACTCTAACATCCCCTTACCGAGTTTTTGTTTAGTAAATTAATAACACATAAACAGAAAATACTTTGTTGTCTAGAGATAAATAATGATATGAACAAATAGCGTAAATAGTACTGTATCGTAAATGAACCGGAAACAGTTTATAGAAACGAGATGCTGTAACTGTATAAATAAGCATGAAAAAGTAATTGAAATTTCATATTTCTTTAGGAAACTTAATATACATAAGTTGTTCTTGTGATATACATGACTTAATATACATAAATAAAAATTAAAAATTTAAAAGAATAGTAATATACCACAAGAATCAGGCATCAGGAAATTAGCCACAAGAATCAGGCATCCTAACGAATATTGATACAAAACATGCAGCAGTCAGAATGTCTTCTAACTTGTAACTTATTTAAAATATCATTTTATTCGTAAATATGCGTGTGTAAAAATTACATAAGAGTGTCACTATTCCAAGAAATATTGTTATTGAGTGTTTTAGCTTTATGAATACTTTATTTTGTTAGTATAATTTTTCATTTAACAAGGTATATTGTTCATTAACAAAAGCATTTTTTCAAGTAATCTACTACATACCTATGTTAATAATTAATTCAATTCTAGCAATGAAAATAAATATAAGATTTTCTTACAGAGATATACATTTTAATCCTTTTTGAATTCTCCCTATTTCGTTTTTCACCTTGCCGAATATTTGGAACAAAGGTATTTTTTTTATAAATAATTCCTCATACAAAAGCCTCTTCTTCTACGTTACAGCACTAGTCATAGAAACGACAGTGTATTCCAAAGTTTAGTTGTAGTCATAGTGTTTTATTGTGTTGATATTATTGTGGTTTTCTTCAACAAGTATTTCGAAGTTACTTTTTGATATGAGATGTTTGTCATCAGCTAGAATATATTAATTCGTAAACATGACTACAAAATACTCCCCATAATAGAAAAAAGTAAATTAGGGTACAGAAGGACAGAGAAATAAACTTGTCTTTAGTAAAATTAATTTTAATAAAAAGCATCAAATTGTGGCTAACGATATTCTACTTTAATTCTAATTACAAAAAGTAAATAAACTATAACTTTCATCCCCATAAACGAAAATATAATTTTTGTTATACATAATGATGAAGCAAAACATGAACGTTAGCTTTGATTACCAGAGTAATATTGTTGTTGTCAAATAAATTTGCCTAAACCTGACATAATACTGTGTCCTTTCAAGACAAAGACCGTTTGATGGGATGAAAATTTGTCACTTTCCAGACAATGACCGAGTAACTTCTAAACAGATAGTGGTCATTGCGTAGACGTAGCAGACTTTTTTTGGTGCCTTTCAACTTATATGGATATAATTTATCACATATAATTTAAATAGAACGTGAATACAAAAAAAGTCGAGTTTACGTATAATAAAATAACATACTTTAATTGTGCAGACACAAAGTAAACGTTTTTTCTGAGACAACAATTCATACATGGTAAAAATAACGTGGTAAATACATGAAAATTTTAGATAAAAATAACGTGGTAATACGTAAAAAAATTTTTCTAAATACTATGTTGCCACGAGAATTAAGTTTCGTTTTCAATTTCTAAAAGTATTTAAATATTAAATTCACATTACCTATATAAGTGAATAGACTTCTAAATGCAGAAAAATGTGAAAATAAAAAGGTTAAGTGGTTTTAAATATTTCAGAAAAACTCCTTGTTCATTCTCAACACGTTTTTCATATTCAATCTAATAAATAACAATTTTATGCAAGAATATTTTCAGATAGGATTATTGTAATATAATGTCAAATTTCAGGACATTTACATAGCTGTATCTTCCACATTATTACAAAAAAAAACTAAAAACAATTCGGTTGTGGTCTTCAAGTTTCCCATTGTATTACGTAAATAGACTTTATGGTACATGGAATAAAAACAATATTTATGTTTATTTCCGATCATGTTATTATTTATTTATACAGATTATAATTTATTTATATACTTAATATATTGTATGTACCATAAATCAATAATACGTTCTATAGACACGTTATAAGTATTATACTGAACATATTTCAAATAATTTATATCTTGTTTCACTCGATCTTTGAAAATGTTTAGAGGCGTGGTTTTTCTTATGTCAGGATCCAGGTGATTCCAAATTGTTGCTGCTTGGACAGTGAAGGATTTGGAAGTGAAGAATTTAAAGCATAATCAACATTTTCACAATATTTTCAAGTTGTCCACCTGAAAATGTTGTCATACAACGAAACCTAGGTCGTGGTAAAAAATTTAAATAAAGTAGAAATAATACTACATCACGTAGTTTCATTTAGTTGGAACTTTTTGCTTTACTGTCATAATAAGTATATCCTTAACTTTATGAGTAAAGATTGTACTAGGAATAGCACATTTACAAAAACACTTCGATTAAATAAAACTATTCAGAAAGAGAGTTATATATTTTTAGGGATACTAAAAATAAATTTACAAAAATAAAAATAATATAAAATGCATATATTACAAAAATATATATATTCTCCACATTTGTCTAATTTATTACATAAAACTACACAAAACACAACTAAAACTGCTAATGTAATTTGCATTTAAACGAGATTACCGAGAAAATGATTGAGCACTGAGTTCCGTGAGGTCTGTGGGCCGCTACATCAAAGCGAATCATATAAAGAGGGCGGGCGGGATGTCATGTACATGTTATTCAGGAATTAGAAAGGGACGGTTGCAATAAAATTAATTTAATAATTTACATTTTCGGCTTTTGGACAGGTTTTTAGTGTGAATGCTCCTATATGGAACTACTAAAATTTTGAAGATTTTTTTGAATTGTTTATTTTAACATATTATTGGAAATCAGAAATATTTAATACAAAGGACATAAATGTTTACATTTTTTTAAATAGTTACATCAAATTTAAAAAGATTCATATAAAATTGTATATTTGATGTAAAATTTCAAAAAAATTTATGTAAAAGTCCTTTCTTTGAATCTTTGTGTGAGCATTCGTTATTGGTAAGTAACTTGAAGCCCTGGTCATCTCAGTTATTTAATTGAATACTTAACTTTAAATATTTAACACTCTATATCGATTAGTCACAGTTTTAATACCGTCACCAAATATCTACCAGTTTCGTAAAAAGAAGTGATATCTAAAAAATCAATATCTATTACCAACGTTTTATTGTTTTGTACTCTGTTAATAATGACTATTTGCATATGATTTCGCTAAGTACTAAATTTAATGAAATGATGAAGCTCATGACATGTATTTTAAGTAACAGGCGAGCTTGGAATCCTGTGCTTTTAAAATTTTGGGTTAAAAAATAACAAAAGTTCCTTTTTCATATCACTTTAAATAATTATAATTAAAAAATAAACTAAAATCTAAGAAAAAAGTCTAAAATTTATCTGTACCATAATTTCAACTCAGCAAAAAATAGACGGTCAGATTCTGAGAAACGTAACAAAACTCTATGTTGATTCAGTTTTGACAATTTTCGTATTTTTCTATGCAATGTTTCGAAATAAATATTCGAGTTACAAACACCGCTCAACAGTTCCAACCACCCATAATTTAAACTCGGCAAAAAAATAAACGGTCAGATTCTAAGAAATTTAAAAGAATTCTTTCTTAATTCATTTGATGACAATTTTCGTATTTTTCCACGCAATGTTTCAAAATAAATACAAGTTACAAACACCATTCAACAGCTCCAAGCGTTATAGGTAAATCCAAATTTAAAATGCAATTTAAATTCTAAAACAAACTTGTAATTCCACGCTGAGTGTATTCAAAGTCCTATGCAAAACCTTTTTCCTTGGGCTATATTAATACTGCTCGGGTCAGTAAATCTGGGAGCGTGAATTTCATTAAGTCGAGGATAAAAGCATAAGGCAGTTTTTTGGGTTTTCTACTCAATTTTATATAATGAGTTGACTGAAGCGGGTCAAATAGTTGATTGAACTGGTTGAGCTGATATTATGCCAGCTACTCTTTCCAGGTTTAGGGTTTTTTTTTCGTATTTATTTTCATTTACTCAGCTCAAGAAAATAAGAGCAACATGCCTTATATAATTGTCAATGCTTTTAAATTTATTTAAATGATATATTTTTTGGATCTTTATTATATCCGTAATTTTTATATATATTACTTAAATTGAGAAATCTTTCAATTGATTTCAAAGATTCAGTAACTTAGAAAATATTTTAGAAAATACTTTCGATCCAATGATATACAATGATCTATGGTATTATATATATATATATATATATATATATATATATATATATATATATATAAATATATATATATACACACATAAATATTCAATATGGACACCCTTGGAAAGAGATTAATAAATTAACCGCAAATAATTATTAAAATTATAATTTTAGTTCGTTTTTGCGTGAGCAAAGCTGGACAGCCAATATGCCTAAATTATTTTCTATCAACTGTTTATTATAATACTCAGACGATTTGTTATAAATAACGTAGGCATTGTCATATTTATCTTTAAATAATTTTTGACAATTTGTAAAGAATTAACATGTAACTATTTGAAAACATGCTATAATCGATTTTTTTATGATATCCCGTAAATTTTATTATGACTGTAAATTTTGATTTAAAACAAGTACACGTAATAAATATAAAATGTTATTGCTGAGCAATTGATAACTTAACACCGTCTTTGTTCAAACAAAAAAAAGACATTATAATATATTTCAGCATCGGCCTCATACGAAATTGTAAGAAATTTGCAACGGACAAAATCTAACTCTCCATTTTTCGTATTTATTAGTCTAACCCTTAATAAAATTCATTATTGAATTATTGAATATTCTCATGGCCAAGAAACAACCCTACAAATTTATGATATATTGAATATTTTCCAACAACCGGATAAACATAATCTCGGTGATATAGTTTAAAAGTGTGTTATTTCTAACGAATTAATAATGATAACGTGAAGCTTTCGATTCTAGCTCCGATTTACTATAATTTTTCAAAATATGTTTAGTCTGCGAATTTATCTGTGCAATTGTTGAGTCAAACTATTACATTTCGTCACCAGTTTTCGTTTAATAAATTAATAACAATTATATGGATAATACTCTACTGGTAACACAATAAGATATATATTTAAACGTAATCGTATATACATTTGATGCATCCTAACGTGAAAGCTAATATTCAGAAACATGTTCCTAAAATTAAGCTTTCGCAGATTGTGGTTTTATACCCAGCTTTCGTCCAGTTAATTCCTTTTTTAATAACTATTTCACTGAAGACGCTTTTAATATATATGTTAATGTCAATTTGGGATTGCGTTTATAAAAAAAATATTTAAATCTAATTTATGCGAACTACATAACATGATTATATTCGTTAGGTTATATATTATATATCATTCAACATAATAAAGATATATTCATATGAAACACAAAAGTTGTTTATCATGAATACAGCTTAATCCTGGATACTGGATGGATCAAGAGAATATTTAAACTAATATTTAAATAGGAATCTTTCGACATCTGACGTTATTAAAATATTAAGCTAAAGTTTAACACATCTTCACCTATACATATTCATAATTTCATAGCGATAATTTAAATGACTTACTCACACCGAGAGTTCTTTGTTTAATTTTATCAAATGTTATTTTAATGAAGTCGGTCCTTTATCATGACATTGTCAGCCGCGAATTAACATAAATATCTATATTGAATATATTTGGCGTTAAGTTTGTAGAAATTCTTTATTCCCAATTAAATGAAACTACGTGATATAGTATTATTTATACTTTCTTTAAGTTCTTTACTACGACCTAGGTTTCGTTGTATTGCAACATGTTAAATAGCCCACCTGAAAAAGTTATGATAGAATGATGAGAAGAAGTTATGATGAGAATGATACTATATTACGTAGTTTTATTTACACCTGAATAAATATCTATGTTTAAGACGTAATTGCTTGTAAGATATTGAATGGAAAGTTGCCCATTAGTACTACAAATTCAGATGTGTTTTTTTGATTAACGAGCTCTTATTGTAAATATACTGCATTATTAGGCGCGGTTAATTATTTATACATAATGAACAAAATTAATATTTGACAAAGAAATGGAAATTAACAACACTATCTATTTTATTGTCCTTTATCGTTCCTTGTACGCTATGAGTTCTGCTAATCTACAGTTATTAATTAGTAAGTTATTCTAATATCAATGGATAAAATTTGCGCAACAAATTAAATTTAATTCTTTCCATGTGTGTGAAAAAAATGTTTTGTAAACTTGATGTGTTTGCACCAACCCTACTGTGACTCAAGGTCTTCCCGTCTCCCTAGTGTGGCTCGAGCTGTCGAATTGACCTTACCCCCCTTCTTGCTGTTTTTGATCTAAACTTTCTGGAGATAATTTCCTAGTTATAAATTATTTGCATGAATTAATAATATTCATTTCGTTCTACAATATAATTGTAATTTCTTTATTCGATTTAAGAAATATTAGTCAAGAAGTGAAAATAAGGAATGGTATTTTTAATTGTTGAAAAATCATGGTATTTACCCTACCTTTCCTGTGGTCGTATTCATTACCCTCTACCCACTGGGTGTAACGGAGAAAAAAATGGCTTAAACAACACTTCGTAATTTTTGGAAGCCCAGTAAGTAGCAAAACCGATCAAACACTAGCCTGGCTCCCACGTTGAGAGTTCTGGACCTGGTTTGAAGTAAAGTTACTTTATTTATTGTAAGTCCTTACTAATGTAAAAGTTTCTAGTGACATAAATATTTAACTAAGTCTAATACAATTAAGTAAAGAATACATATACTATCGTGAATATATCAAAAGCGATGATACTTACAATCATCGATCTTGCTCTTCTAGAAACTTCCAGAGCTCTGTTTTCTCACAGTTTTGTTTCGCTGATTCGGAAATAAGTATGGGGAATATTTTTTTTGGATATTTTTCAGTATTTACAATTACGAAAAAAATTATTTAGAAACCCTAATAAGCAGCCCTTTCAAATACATCCGTTTAATGTGGAATTTGAAACATCTTTTTAAGAAATTATTTTACCCCTTGAATGTAATTCCAGGGTATATTCCATACAAATATACTTGAGTAATATCTAGATGTATATAAATTTATGTATATGTAAATAATAATATGCTTTATTACTGAGCTAAATTTCAAGTTTTTACCTCAAGTTGTTTAGAATAAAAACTGCTGTGACAGACGGGAAAATAGGCATGTGAGTGTTCTCATAAGAGTTCCTTTTTTTGAGGTGCGTAACCTTAAAAGCAAAATTTAATATTATTGTTATATTGTAGTAACCTGTAAATAAACTTTAAAATTTTTCATTTTTACTATATTAATTTATGTGGGGTATCGATACTTAAACATTTTCTACTTTCAGAAAGTTATATACACAATTATTCAATACCAAAAATGTTGGTTTGAATGTGAAATATTTTACAACTTCTTGCGAGGGTGTTAATGTTTCTTTAGATTATAAATGGATTAAATGAATAGCTTCAATATTCTAAAATTATATTTAGATGAAGCTACATCCCTAAATGATATTTATTTCATCTTTCTAGTAATAAAATTAAGTTGTCAGTGAAATTGTAAACCTTGACATTTATATTTATACATGTAAATAAACATTTAAATTACTCATCTTCGTGTTTTCAGTAATTATTAATATTGCTCGTTTTATAAAGTTATTAAAACCTTATGTTAATATCATTATATACATAGGTAATTCAAACACTAATATGTCAAACTTTCGTAAATTATTTTCTTACCTAAATAATTAACGACTATACGCCTTCGCAGTTTACAAATAGTCGACAACGCTATAGTAATCACATTATAACAAGGTCTGAAATAACTATCCCACCTACTTACAGGATATATTCGAAAATTTCAAGCTTCTGTAAATATTTCAAAGAAGTTTCTTTTTAGAACTAGTTTAATTTGTAAGAATGGAAGTGTAACGAAAATGTAATTAAAATCTCTGAAATCGAAAATTTTAATTCATCATTTTCCTTTAAATTTAATTTTCGTTTTGTGGGCTTTGTTTGTTAACGATTCAGTACAAGATCTGTATAACGCCCTTTATCATAAAACTTTAAGGTTAGCATACAATTTTGATATTAAGAAATAATTAAATTAAGTATGCATAAGGACATCAAACGACTTAAAGCATAAACATAACATAAAACATTTATTGAATATTTTTGGCGTTAATTTTGTGGAAATTCATTATTCGCAATTAAATAAAACTACGTGATTTAATTTTGTTTCCACTTTCTTTAAGTTCTTTACCACGACCTAGGTTTCGTTGTATTACAACATCTTTGCTAATAGCTTACCTGAAGATGTAATACAACGAAACCTAGGTCGTAGTAAAAACTTAATGAAAGTAGAAATAATACTACATCACGAAGTTTCATTTAATTGTAAAAACATTTTCTTATCCGCAAGCACGCACGGACATCAGATATATCGGTAAGAAGGGAGAAATTATATTTCTCTTATCAGTAGTATTATGAAAACATATTATTTACAGTAGATTGGAAAAGTTTCAACCATAAATATTTATATCTTCACAGTTGGAAGTGTATTCGACTGTATAGATTTTTCGTTAATTACGTAATTAAAAGTTCTCTTTATCTATCTTTGCTAACATCCTGAAGATTTTGTAATACAACGAAACCTAGGTCGTGGTAAAGGAATTAAAGAAAGTAGAAATAATACTACATCACGTAGTTTCATGTAATTGTAATTAAAAGTCATTTAAATTGTCTTCTGTTATGACATTTAATGTAGCAATAATATTTATTTTACATAATGTGTTTACAATTGATAATTTAGTGGTTGAAATATATTTTTAGGACTTTTAAATTTGGTTGGTTTGGTAAAAAATATTTCAAGGTTTAAAGTTAAGTTTATTCACCGCGTAATTAAACTGATTGCGTTTAAAAATGCATAACATATTGTTGTTTAAAGTGATGATTCTTTTTTCTTATTTCATTTGATCTATGGAATTGCGTTATTGCGTAAAAATAGAATTTATAATATGAAACCTTTTTTTTTTAAAGAATTTAAAATTTTTTACATTTCTTGCGTGAAAACTGAACTTTTCGGAACTGAGCTATAAATTTACATTATAATGTTTTTTTTTAAATTTTTTTTAATTGTGTTTTGTTTATCATTAGTATTATAGTCAATCTTTACCTTGTTCCACTTCCAACAGATTTTAATGTCCTGTTACATACGGCAATAACTTTTGAAATTTAATATCGAAAAGTTACAAAACTTTATCACAGAAATATTGAATGACCTCGATTATATTGTTTTGATACGAAATATTAAAAAAATTATAATATCATTTGTTGTTTTCTGAATTTTAAAAATAATATGAAGTTAAAACTGTGGATTACAATTTTTTTCCATCTTTATCTCGGCTTTGTTCTAAATATCCTCAGGTGACAATTATGATAAATAATTCAAATGAAGTGGAAATATTTAAAAAAAAATACTCGTTCACTTTTTAGTTCGTCTTGTAATTATGAATCATTTAAAGTAAAACTGCATTCGAAATTTTATATAAAACTATGTGTATTTTAAACAATTCGCACAAGAAAATTTAAATCATACGCCATAACATCACCACATAAACTATCAGTTTGTTAAAAAGGATTTTTCTCACGTGCCTCTTACTCTCAGCAATTAACGAAAACACAAGATGTTTGACGTCTTATCTATTAGCGATTAACATGTTTGATGTTAGTATTGCTGAGTAAATCTCAGTGAATTCGTAATTTAAACATTTTAAGATTTAATTCGAGATTAAATTTAAAAGACAGAAATAAATGTATAATTTCGCTTTTCACGATTTACTTTCTTCATCCATTCTAATAATTTGCTGGTTAGTAAAGTAGTTTCGGTGGAGAAATTTGATAATAATGTTATCTTTATTTATTAGATTATAAAAAAAATTGTTCATTAATTCATTTCCATTCCATATGTAACAAAAAGTGGTGATGAAATTTAAATTCCGATATATATCATCACTTTCAAATACTTAACATCTCTTAGCAAAATTATTTCATTTGTACGATAAATATTTCATTAAAATTTTTCATTTAGAAATTACTCTTGCTGTTAAAATTAAAATTAATTTATTTATTAACAGCCAATTATTCAATATGTGCAAACGTTCGATATGTGTTAAAATAAATATTTATAAAAAGGGAAATGGCGATCATAGAATAATTTTACAGTAATATCCTTGCAATTATACAGTACAGTAAAGTGATCATAGAAGCTGTAGAAATGAATGTTCATATAGCTAAACCGTGCAAAAATGATAATTATAGAAGCTTTAAACATTTATAAACATTTATATAAGAAATTTTTTCTACAGAGGAAATGTTCTGCTTGATCACTTCCTGAGGATTATATTCTGAAAGGCAAATGTCTATAATTGTCCACAAAGCATTTTACGCTGTTATGATGAAAGAAAAAAAAATTCTCTGGGATATTCATAAAAAGTCATATTTTTTTCATTTACGAGACTACTTTTTAACTAACAAATTGGTTGTTTCTCCTAAAGAAAAGCTTAATTTGTAGATAAGTAATAAAAAATTTGTAGATACGTAAGGAAAACATTTCAGCGCCGCGAAATAAAAAAAATCAAACACTAGAATAAGTTAAGACTTATCTCCAAAATAATATACAGGGATATAAACCACCACAGTCAACTTGGAAGAATTGATCCTTCGATATTAAAAAGTTTGCACAGGTTAAGTTTAATTTGCTATTATTTATATGCGTTTTGAAATTTAAAATTGAAAATATAGGATAAATTGTAAATTTGTTGCATATTTTTTTGACTTCTAAATGCTCGCTAAGAAACGATTTTTGAAATACAACCCATAAAGGTATGATTTGAGAGAGGTAGACAATATGAAAATTTTGAAGCTTTTAAAGTTCGAAGCATGCATATTTATATTTAGACTTTAGGATTGAGAAAAAGAAAGTTTTTAAAAGTCGGTATCTGTAAGTAATTATTATACAAAAAGGGAAAGTTAGGAAAATGAAGTTTCCTCCTTATTTATACAAGTTTCGTATGTCATATTAAACGAGAATCATTTTTAAGATTTTGCTGGGTAATATTTAATACTTTGTTTTAAATCATCTATTCGCAATCTACTTATATCGCAACTATAGAAACTGGATGACCTACGACAGATGGACCGATGATTCCTTTCACCGTAGTGAACTACTGTACCCTAAAAATTAAAGGCCAAAACTAATTTACAGAAATATGGAATCTGAAATATTCATTGATAATTCCATATTCCTATAAATATATGGTAAAAATGAATTTTGTAGTAGAGCACCATTTGATGAATGTTTCAAAATATAAATAGTTTTCGTTTATCGTCTTAAATTTATAAATTGCATTTGAGAAGTATTACGCCACATCTCGAAATAGCCCTTCCTACTCCTAATATTTTTACCATAATTAAGAAAATTTGATAAAAGTGTTAATATAAGAATTTGATTAAAACATTTAAATAAAAGTATTTTAGTTAATTTTGCAGTCCTATTTTGTAGGTTTTCCGTTACGCAATTGGTCGGTATATTTACTTATTATAATGGTAAATCCATTATAAATCGATAACCTAAAAGGTTAAACGAGATAAATTATCAACAGAGTAATTAATTTTTCTCGCAGTTCCGAGTATTTTCAATATTATTTTTAGTAGATCTTCTTATACAATATACTATGCGATAAAACTATCTCATAAAATATTATGATCCTGGAACACAGAATTTAGGTCGCAAACTACAAATTTCTCAAAAGAACTTATTCGTGTTTCTTTCCTGCTTGCATTTTCTATCCATAAGTATTTATAAGCATAGTAATTTACCATTACATATAATCCAAGTTTTATGACGTGTATTCGAATTTATTTGAAATATATTATTTGAATAAGAAGTGATCTCAAAATGCTATAAGCTTGGTAAATATATTATTATTTTTTTTTAAATTGAAAGTAAAAAAAATTAATTTTCTATGCTTATTATCTAGGTTGAATTATGTTTCTTTAACTCAAATCAAGAAAACAAGCAACAAGATTACTTAAAGGTTTTCAATTACATAACTTTTTATATCACGGACCATTTTTCTACCATTTCTTTATGTCACGGACTTTGGGCAGATTGTTAAAAAATCAAACACAGTATGCATAGAAGCATACTTTCTCAAAAATAAATGATATTGCACAAATTAATATTATGTGAATGAAAATGCTTAATATTTCAATTAGATTTCAAGAAAATCGCCCGAACTGAAATATGATACTCAATAACAAACATAGCTTATACTAAAGTCCTTACTAAGTAGACAGAGAAAACAGATTCATTTATTTTTTTGCTTTTAGTGCAGTATTTTTCTAAAGTGTTTCTTAGGTTAATGTTTTATTTTAGTTTTAAGTATGTATATTTTCATTTTAAGCCTTTTTTAAATGAATGAATATTGAATATATTTGGCGTTAATTTTGTAGAAATTCATTATTCACAATTAAATGAAACTACGTGATGTAGTATTAATTCTACTTTCTTTAATTTCTTTACCACGACCTAGGTTTCGTTGTATTATAACATCTTCAGGTGGGATATTAGCAAAGATTCTGTAATCTTTGCTAGGTCGTGGTAAAGAAATTAAAGAAAGTAGAAATAATGCTACATCACGTAGTTCCATTTAATTGTATATCAATGAAATTATTGTGATGTCATCGGGTCTCGTTACGTGTGAAAATTTGTGTGACAAGTTTTTAAGCGAATGACAATTTGGTTAAAAAGCCCTTTACTTTTTCAATATTATTTATTTTAAGGCTGTAATAATTTTATTTTCTATTTTATGAAATTATTGCATTGTCATCAAAGCTATACACAACTGTCAAGTTCCATGATAGTAATACAATGAGAAATGCACGAAATTTAGTTTCACACATTCCGTTGCATGGTTACATACAATTCGACTTATTAAAAATTTGTTAAAAAGCTAGAGCTGCTTTATCTAACAAAAGGTATAAACTTATTTGAGGAACAGCTTAGAACCTATAAGTGTTCTTGACGAATCTACATTTTTTTATGAAATAAAACCTAGAATGATAAAAATATAAATTTCCTACAGTAATTCTTTTGTTTCATTAAACATTTAAAATTGTTGAAACATATTTTAATGGCTTTTGTATTATTAACTTATTTTTTTGATTTACTTTACTATTCGGAATAAGTAAAGTTCATTATACCGACCAATAAACATAACTTATAAAGTGCATAAAAAACTTGTGTAAGAACAAGCCCAATAATTTAGAAAATTACCACTTGCATGCAAATGTATAAGTTCATGGACGCTTATGTTCTTAATAAAATTATATATTTTTTCTTTCAATAAACGCTTATCATTTTGAAAATGAAAGAAAGTTTCGGATCTCGTTTTATTTCCTCATATTTTATTTAAAAATCTTATTAATAGTGTTAAACTTTTCTTAAAAAAAAAAAAAAATAAAAGGAAGATCTTTACCTTGTGCTAATATTTCATCTTTCTTCATTTTAACGTGATTTCAAAAATTTTAACAAAGTTACGTATGTAAAAAGTTTTATATACAGGTACTTCCTAACGTAAAGGAAACTTTGAAAGTGATTAACTGATATTTATCTTGCTTTTAACGTTGATTTACTTTTAATGAAATATATAAATCACACCGCAGTTGTTATAAGACATATTACAAGAGTATTAAGTTCATAAAAATGAAGTTTAATAGCCCGCCCTAATGTTACTACTCATTTAAATTTCATATGCATTTTTAAACACGGCAAGTAACTATTTTCTTGCCGTATTTAGAAACGCATATGAAGACGTAGAATTTGGAAAGTTACCCTTTTTCACTGTAATTATTAGAAATCCTTTTTAAGTAGATTTTGTAATTAATATCTACCATAAAATGGACTGAAGTGTAGGTTCCCGAACTGCGATACGTGTACCATTAGTTGCACAGTATTTCTGAAGCTTCCATATAATACAATAATACAATAAAAGCTTCTATATACAATAAAAGCTTCTATATAATACAATTCTATACGATACAATACAAAAAAAAATTATAAAAATATTTTGCCCCGATTTTAACAGACAATTGTAACAGCAATAAGAATGTGAGTTTCATTATGGAACATAACTGTCTCCCAATAACAGATTAAACATTTGAGTGCTACAGGACCCACTTATTTCTCACAGTATTAATACGCTAAAAAGTTTGAGGCGAGCTCACGTAGTATATTTATTAATAGGTAACAAATAAACTATATATTAACTATATAAGTGGCTGCTATTATTTGTTCCATTTCGGATCGGATTTCAAGTTATACATTATTAGTATTAACTGCAGTATACTAATGACATAAGTTAAAAAGCGAATTTTTATTATCAATACCAGTGCAAAATTATTACTTTTTAGTTTAGTTCGCAAAATTATGTGTTCATTTAATCCATCTCTAGATAATGATTGTAGCAATAACAATTAAGGAAAATTTAGATAATGCAGAAGTTCATATTTTTTCATTATTCTCAATATGCATGCCTTTTGTGTCATTATCTTATAATATTACCAATTAAAAAATATATTTTGAGTTTTGCCCTAAAAGAAAACAAGGTGTTTTAATTGCTTACCTAATTTTGTCGGCTAGATTATTAAGAAGAAAAACATCATTTCTTTCCCAAGAGTAGAAGGAGATAGGGTTGCCATTATTTTGTTTCCAATTATTACTAAAATCTGCCTGCAACTTTTCCTATTTAGAAATAAGCTTGGAAATGTGTATACTTATAAACATATTGCAACAATGGTATAGTTTTTTGAGACAACATAGTAGGGAATATGATTTGTTTTTTCGTTTTTTTATATGTATAATGCAGCAATGGTATAGTTTTTTGAGACAATATAGTAGGGAATATCATTTGTTTTTTCGTCATTACTAATTTCCCTACATCTATAGAAAACTCCTTTTTCGCTATATTTATATACAAGTATTTGTGTGTGAGTTTGTGTTTGTGTTTGTGTGGGTGCTTTATTCTTATGATAAATTTGGGAGTAAAATAATTAAGGTTTATCTGAATTTTTTTATAATGTTCTATTCGTAATCATATTAACGATCATTGCGCAGGGTAATAAATGTTAAAAAAAATTTTAAAGTTAATATTATGAACTTTTAAAAACCGTTAGAGAATTGGAGTTAAGATATTTTAACAAGAAAATATTCAAAACTTAAAAGAATTGTCTTGTTATCGTTTTTACTTCTAAATTTGTACGGTTTTAATATGATATGCTCATAAAACAATCTCGTCAATGAGATTGTGAAGAAAAAGGCTGAAAATTTGTTATTAAGATCTAAGAGGAGAAAAATCCCAAAAAACGCCAAAATTAACAGTCTTAAAGTAATTACATATTTTTTCACATTATAATGAATACTAAACCTGGTACCCCAAATGTCAGTTGTAAAAATACGCAACGAAAGGAACTTTAACAAAAAAAATTTCTCCAATTTTGAAAAAACCCAAATTGTGTTTAAAAGTTCAAAACAGGTCCCTTTTTATAATAAATTTCTTAGTCATTCATATTCTTTTGTTTTTCCTATCATTTTTATTCTCCGACTATAAACAATTCCATATAATTATAAACATGTGAATGTAAATTTTTTTTAATACATGTAAACTTTATTTACGTTTACGACGTTAAAGTTAAACTAAATGCTTTTTACATTACTCTAAACGATAATTTAATTTAACATCTTAGTATAATTAGCAGCTCTACTGATATAGGTATTATAAAACTTCTTAACATTATTTGTTATGCTTTAATTTGGCATTAACGATTATGTATATAAATTGTATATTTATTTTCTTCTTTTCGGGTCTTCGCTTGTGTAGATGTCGTTTTTATTAAGATCGAAGATGAAGTCGTTTTTACGAAGGCTGAAGCTTTTCTTTAGCAATAATGTATTTATATTTTAAATACTCATGATCGGTATAATAGTATGATAATTATTAGCTGGAACTTAAAGCCAAATCTTTCGAATAGTCTCGACAATTTCTATTTATAATTTTTGTAATCCTCCTTTTTGGACCTTACTACTGATGCTGATCAATGTAAGGTCTATTAGGGAAAACTTAGTCAAAAACTGGCTATTAATATGAATATTAAGCATTTTTCGGGTGCAGGTTTCATAAATATCTATTCGGTAGTTTTGTGCGATACGCAAACAAGTAGACAAACCAAAAAATAAAGACAACAAGTTTCACCAGAAGTATTCGAAAGAATAATGGTTTATTTATATAGTTAATAATTCCTTTAATAGATTAAAAAGATGATAGTTATAATTACCACAGAGACACCCCTACTATCGTAAACCTAAATTAACTTATTTGCATTTATACGCTTACCTGTTGTAATAGGTGCTTTGCTTAATAAAGCCAATTTTTTGAGCTTTGACAATTTTTTTGAAAGAATCATAATCATTGCATCGCATTTTAGAACTTCAGCAGTCAGGAATAAAAAATAACCGCATATCAGGTATATGACGGAAATGCATGTAAAATCGATATTATTTTACCAATAAGGTAACATATATTCTTTAAAAAGATGTAATAAAAAACCTTTCAAACACTACGGGAACTTGCACTACAAGGGTTTCATACACATTTAGGCATTTTGTAAATATTTAATGGTAATAATATTCCTATTAAATTATTTAACAAATTTTAATTTTTTATTACTAAAATGTATGCCTACTATATCTGCCATAGGGGCGTATAGGGGTGGGTTATAGGGGCGGATATAACTGGTTTTAGGATTTTTTCCTTGACTTGTACTATGCGACCTTGTATCTTGATTGGCAAATTTGTTGATTCTGAGTTAAACGGATATACTTATGGGTTTTGACTAATTTTTGGAGGTCAAAACATGGGGCCTAAATATTCATATTCTTAGGGTCCCTCTTGATTGCGTTAACTTAGAAGCTTCATTTCCTTGTGGCTCAAAGGGATCATGTTTTTGATATTATTTTTAACTTGATATTTCCACCCGTCTTCACAAACGGGTCTTTACAATTGTCTTCACAGACTATAAGGGTTCCTTTTTTCCTTTTTAGATACGGAATCTTAAAAACCGTCCAAAGTTGTAGAAGCAATAAAACAATAGAAATATATAAAAAGCAATCAAAATTATGGTTTCTCATGTTAAACAGAAAATTATATTTAAATTTAACTTCCGTTATTCTTCATCTTTAATAAAATTATTAAATTTCACCGAAAAATTGTAATTTATTGTTTTCTGCATTATATATCAATGTATAAAAACTTATATGTCAGAAAAAATGTTTTCTGTTTTTAAAATTACATTCAAAATTGTATTGCTGAAACCACTAAATTTGACACAAAATTTACTCTAAATTGTTAAACGTTACTGACAAAAAAGAAAGTTTTCGAAGAATGAGCAAGAACCAGCGCTAACCGGCAAGCAGATTTAACTTTGCGTATTAGGTATTAATAAACATGAATAAAGCTCATTTTTAATTTACGCAATGAAAAAATTTGCAACGTTAAGTAACCGTCATATTGTTATTTTGAATTAAAGGGCCATAAGAACTTTTTGTAAAGACGTGATATTCTAAAACAAATATCATATTTATTTTATAAGGATTTGTTTAAAACATACGTAATAAATCATTTATATATATATATATATATATATATATATATACATACATATATATATATATATATATATATATACATATATATATATATATATATATAATTCCTGTAAATTTAAAGTTAAATTCCAATTTAAAGTTCAATTTAAATTCTAAAACAAACTTGTAATTCCATGCCGGGCATATTCAAAATCCTATGCAAAATCTTTTTCCTTGTGCTATGTTAATACCGCTCGGGTCAATAAATCTGGGAACGTGAATTTAATTTGTGTCGAGGATAAAAGCACAAGGCGATTTTTGGGTTTTCTACTAAATTTTATATAATGAGGTGGCTGAAGCGTGCCCAATAGCTGATTAAAAAGGGTTAGCTTATATATTATAATTGGTTTGAATTAATAAAAAATGGCTAAAATATGTATTGTTGATGTCTTCTTTCAAGATCAATGTCTGTGAATCAAATATTACAAAGAGTAAAATATTCTTTGGATAATCATTATTGCTAGATTTTTCCGAGATTTTCAAAGTCCCCTCAGTAATGTTTTCATCGATTTAGACCATTGACAATTAGATTTGATGTCATTCTAGTCACTTTGGAGATGTGAATCATTTTGTGAATTCACTTCTCTAAAGTGACTAGAAAAACAAATTCACGTATGTATGTCATACGCTAAAATTTTTTTTTCGCAATTTATCTTTTTCAATTCGTTAATGTAGTGTACAAATATGATATTGCAGAAATCGCAGTTAAATATTATTTGTCAGTAAGAGATTGCAACTGATAACACTAATGATTACTATCTAATGTTTTTATATTAATTTTTAAGAGAAAAGTGTTTTTTGGTGGTTTTCAGGGTTCGGCACATACAAATTGGCTGAAAATTTCATCCATAAAAAGCATTATTCCTGCCGGGTGCATTTTTAATTAAAACTTTCTTATCTTATAACTTCACTAATATAATGCATTAGGATATTATGGGGGGCTTGAAGGGCTACAAAAAAGTTCAACGATTGGTATTGATAATGTTTCAGCTGGGTTTTTCTAACTCATTTCCTATTTTAAGATCGATCCATGAAACGATATAAATAAATTAACCAATATTAAATAAAATGTCAAAGAATTTTACGCAATAATGAAATCTAAAAAATTATTCAGGATGTACATGGCTTTATCACAAGTGTTTCCAATTTACAATATTAACCCGTAGAGACTGGACTTAAATAAAATACACATAGTTAAACCATTGAAAATGTCGTCTATAAAATAATCGCAAAATATTTACTTTTCAATAAAACTATTATGAAAAAAAAAATATTTTGGTTCCAATATGCATAGGAAAATTTGGGCGGCTAGTAGTATTATATTATGATTAGTAAAAAAATAGTACATTTCAATTAACGCTTTAATTTTACTTAAATTTCCCTTCACTTTTTATTACGTTCATTACTATCAAAGATGTATGATGGTATTCAGATGGATTGCTATTCATATGTATCATGTTATCATGTACATGGCATATTCATCTATAATTATCGTTTGACAATTTGCAGAATCAATATGACCGATAATCAATAAGATTTATCCTTCAAATTGTTTCATATTATTGACATTTGATTGCTTTGTTTCAAGATATAAGTTACGAGAAAATATTTGACGTTAATTTTGTAGAAATTCATTATTCACAATTAAATGAAACTACGTGATGTAGTATTATATCTACTTTCTTTAAGTTCTTTACCACGACCTAGGTTTCTTTGTATTACAACATCTTCAGGTGGGCTATGAGCAAAGACCTTTGCTAATAGCCCACCTGAAGATGTTGTAATACGACGAAACCTAGGTCGTGGTTAAGAACTTAAAGAAAGAAGAAATAATATTACATCACATAGTTTCATTTAATTGTGAACTACAAGAAAATATTTCAAAAAAATTAATGCACTTACAGAGAACGTGAATAAGCAAATAAAATTAAAAAGGACCTGATTTATTACCTAGTTGATAATTCCTTAATTAGAAGAAAATATTATTGTTTTATTACTCCCAGAGGTACCCCTACTCTCGTAGACCTAAATTGACCTATAGAACAATCATATTTGCATTCACACGCATACTTGTTGCAAGATATGCATCGTTTAATGACGAGAATCTTTAGAGCCTTTAGATTTTTTTTGAAGAATCATGATCATCGCATCGCTTTTTAGAAGTTTAGTATTCAGGGTTATTTTTTAACCCTGAATGCAAAACAGCATATCAGTTATATGACACAAATGCCTGGAAAATCGATATAATTTAACTAGGTAGGTAGCATATTTTTTTAACAAGATGTTATACTATTCTCTATAGGTGCAATACATTTTTTTTATATTTTTGCTAGTTCATATCTTGAAACAAAACAATCACCTGTCAGGAATATGAAACAATATGACCGAAAAATCAATAACCAAGATTTAGCTTCGGCCTCAAGAATACATGATTGTATATGTGAGTTCTGGATTCTGATTCCGATTTACATAATTTTTTTTTGTACTTGATAAATATTTTGGCAAAAACTAGTTTTAGTCTGCGCCTTTGTCTGTGCATTTGTTGCAGCTAAGTAAATTCGTCTCACCTTTTTTTATCTAGTAAATGAACGACCAATAGATAGAAAATACATTGCTGTTACCGCCATAGGTTTACGTATTCACTTTATGTTCCTATGAAACGAAATTTTTTGTTCAGAAAAGTGTGCATGTAATCACGTATTTTTGGCAAAATATTGTTTATTATATGATTCCAATACAGCTAATTATTTTTTTAAGAACCATAATAAAGATAGGTTTAACGATAAAGGTCGTTTACCATGGATCCAAAAAGCTTTCAATAAAATATATGAGTTAATATTTCAATTGAAATAGTCAGACTTCTAGCGTTAATGAAGTTTTAAACTAAACGTTAAGGTTTCCTCGTGTACATACATAAATTCATTGCGATTATTTAAATGGCGTACTCGCCTTGAGAGCCACTGGTTCAACTTCATCGCATGTTATTTAAATAAAAGCAATCCCTTATCATGACAAGTTTAAATTACGAAATGTGTAACGGCACTACGGACATTGTTCGTGGTGAATTGGCGTATATACCTTATATAAGATGCAATTGCTTGTCAGTATGCTGAGTGGACAGCCACCGCTTAGTGCAACAGTGCTTAAATTACTTGTGCTTTTTCGGTTAATGAGCCATTAATATTGTTAAATGCGTTTAATTATTAACTATTTTTAAAGGCTTTTAATGACTTAAACATAAGGAATTAAATAAATATTTGATAAAGAATTGTAAACCCACCATTATCAACTTTATTGAAGTTAAACATTTCCTATCGTATAGTGTTTCATGGACTAAATTTAAAAAATTCTCGCTAATTTTTTCATAAATTTGTTGTCAAATTTTATACATAGTGTTCTGTGTAGTTTAAAAACAAACTCCTATCTCGATATATTATTAACGTTTCATTTGTATGTTTCAAATTCATTACTGTTCAGTCTGTCAATTTACGAACTTAATAATGTTATTGAAATGAAATTATATATTCTTCTCTTTCAACATATAATGGTAATGTTAGCAATCAGCGTAAATAGCCCCGTGTGTTAAATGTTCTATGCGGCATTGAAAAGTTAAAGGAATCAGTGCAGACTAAAGTTTGTTTGGCTGCAATTTTGTTAAATATTTGTTAATTATTTATTCCTTCGTGTACGTAAATAATATGTGGGAAAATAAAAAGTAATAGGCTTATATAAGTTAAAAATGGACAAGATCCATATAATGACATTACGAAGTGTCAATAAGGTAATTTAATTTCATCCCTTGTTCGTAACAAAATTTAAAAAGGGTATCTTCCGCCAGGTTTACACCATAAAGACGATGTAAAGAATTGTAATTGACAGATCATTGTATCACGTGAATTAAATATATTTATATTAATTTCTTATTTGAAGATAGGTGTTTTCGAAATTATTATGTTCTGAATACCTCTTGAAATATATCGAAATTGTTAATATGTTTTTTTACATATGGCTAAAGTAGGTACTTCATGAAAAGTGAGTTTCAAATAGCATTCAAGTAAAACATATTTATATATATCTATGTAATATTATCTAATAAATAAATAAATATACACATAATATATATATATATATATATATATATATATATATATATATATATATATACGACGACATTCCTTTATTAAACATAGCTAACCCGGTCCCAATAAGTTACAGCGATATTAACGTAATCCATTATTAACTACTTTTACAATGAAAAGTGATCAGAATTTAATAATTTTATGCATTTAGTAGTTATTTTAGATTAATAAAAATAAATTTTCACAAGTATAGAAAACTTCCAAATTCAAAGCTTAAATTAATAATACACTTAATTCGTCCTTAGAAAAATGGAAGAACTTCGTGAAAATGTCATATATTCCTTTATTGTTATTTAATGATTATTTTGGCTAAAACTTAATAACAATTTTTCACGAAAATATTTTTTGTAGGATAAATTTAAACGAGTTCGGAATCACATACTTATTTCCCACAATATTTTAATTTAAATTTAAATTCATAAACAAAACCACGATCAAGATTAAGATATATTCAATATTTCCCTACCCTACTGAATTTTCACAAGTAAAACTATTTCTTGAATTTCATTCAATTCGTTTAAAGGTAAATGGACTGTTAAGGGATATATATTAATCTGAAACTGCTATTATGACACGAACATAATGGATGTATTACCAGGTCTAATATCTAGAATCGATGAAGTTGTTGTGAATTTTGCATTTATTTAATAATAATTAAGCAGGATAAATATAATTTGAAATGAATTATATCTACGTATAATTAACATTTCTATTTTTTTTAACGTATTCTATTCTCTTGTCAAAAAATTGGCTTACAAGTTTATATAATAATTGTAGGGATTTTAATTAAGCGCTAAAGTTAAAAATGAATACATAGTGATCAGGATCGGTCAGGTTGTCTTCTAACTTGTAATATTTGACTTAGCATTTTATTTATATAAACTGCGTGTATGAGTGTATTTATGAGAGTTTTACGAGTGTGTTATGTCTGCGTTGCGTGTGCACTTATGTAGAAACTACGTCACAAAATTTAATTTTTCCTATGCGTTATTCTTTTTTTATTCTTTTAAATGCTCAGCAAGCAAATCCAAATATTGAGTTTTTGGATTTGCTTGCTGAGCTTGCGTTTAATATCTGCAATCTTTAAAATAGATTAATTTTCTAAATACTATTCAGATTTTATCCTGATTCGTATATTATTTATATTTTATTCGGATTTTTTCTTAGTTTAATTTAAAAACTAAAATAGTATCGGGATGAAATTTTCTTAAGAAATTAACATGTTCTTAAGTATTTTACTGCTTAAAAATATGAAACTAGTTATGATCCTACGCAAAATTGTCATTTGACTTTTTAAATCTAATTTAATAAATCTGACTAGCTTATGTTTTAATAATAGGAAAAAATTAAATCTAAAAGAACAGAAAGACATCGAAACTCGGTCAAGTAACCTTTTTTTTTAAATTTATTCTTTTGGTAATTACATTTTAAAAGAAATAACTGATTTGTAATAACAGTATCTTTCATTCTTTGTGTATTCAATATATTTGGCGTTAATTTTGTAGAAATTGTGTATGTAGCATTATTATAAGTGATGTAGTATTATTTCTGCTTCCTTCAAATTTTTTACCACGACCTAGGTTTCGTTGTATTATATCTTCAGGTGGGCCGTTAGCAATTATTTTGTCCGTACCTTAGAGGGTTTAGTTTTTCAACGAAATAATAAGAGAATGTTTTACATTTTTTAAAATTTATTAATATATATATATATATATATATATATATATATATATATATATATATACACATAAATATGTGTATATATATATGTGTATATATATATATATATATATATATATATATATATATATATATATGTATTACATTTGCTACTTTTATATATGATTTTTATTGTTTTAATATAGGGGTTTTGAAATTATATTATTTTTCAGAAAATTTTGTTTACAAACTTTCGATACACCGAAATATTGATTTAAATGAGAAATACTCTGCAACTTTTCATCACCTATTTCTTTTGTGCTGTTGTTAAACATTTATGTAACAACAAACTGTTTAGTATATTATAATTACATTGACATATATTAAATGATACTTAGGTAAAGTTACCCTATAAAGTGGAAGTAGTTTTCTAATTTTCCACAAAAAAAATTAATTTGTCGTAAAAATCGTATACCTTAACATCTTTATTTATCCATATAACTATACACTTTAGACAGTAATAATATAGGTAGAAGTCTCACTGTAGTGAAGTTTGAACTAACTTTCTCATTTATTCATAAAATATATTAGTTATATGGCAAAATGTTATTTTCAAACAAAAATATATTTTTCGCCAACAAAAATTTTTTTAGTATTTCCGTTTTAAGTAAAATTTAACAAATTGTCTTATTATTAAATATTTTTTTCGTGACACTATATCTGTTGGTCTCGTCTCCACTATATCTGTTATTATCTTATCATGATGTTTTCTTGATAGTGGAAAGTGTGGAACGTATCAATTTATTGAAGCTTTGTCATATTTATAGAGTTCATAAATGTAACGAACAAAATTCTATTCAGGATCAGATTGATTAAAAAGGATGAAAATATATAAAATGGAAGAAGGTATTATTATGTTCATCTCGCTAATATTTTACCTTCCATCACATAAATTTGATTTTCATTTTGAAAATTTTTACAAAGTAACATATGCAAGAAATTTTGTTTGCCTTCAAACATAAAGGGAAGTTAGAAAGTAATTACTTGATGTTTATCTTGCTTTTAACGTTGATTTATTTTTAATGTAAAATACAAATCACCCTTCGAGCTTTTAAAGCTTTTATGAAGTTTCAAAATCCACCCTAATGTTACTGGAGAATTTACGCATTTCATTTTATGTGCGTTTTTCATTACGATTAGCAAATAGTGTATATTTTGAAACGTATACATTTTTCACTGAAGTTATTCGAAGGATGTTATATTTAAAAGTATTTTATTATTACATTCTTTTTCCTACATGACCTACGGTAGTGGATTCCAAACTGCGGCAGCGCGTCTCACTATTAACACACATAGTTGTTGAAAGCGGTACGCGCATAAACACAAAAAATAATACAAAAAAAAAACAAAAAATACGTGTTATGACAGAAAGCAAGTTCTTCGTTTCCCTCAATTTGAGTAACAAGATTATCAGTTCCGTTCTGGACTGGAGTGAGAATAAGAATATCAATTCTATTCTGAGATCTAAGTGTATGTTAATAACATGTTTATTAGTTCAGTGTTATACGACTGATGTATATTTCCCAGAGTTAGTACGCGAAAAAAATTTTGGGAATCCTTCACTTGGAATAATTTATTAATAGATGACAACAAAGTGACGGTTGTTTTGTGTTTAATTTTGAATTAGATTTCAGATTATACATTTTTAGCCTTGGAGTAGAGCTAATGTAAATTATTTGAAATTCGAAAATCCTTGGAAGCTTGGATCTTTTCGTTTGTGTATATGATAATAATATTTATATTAAATTGTTTACCCGGGTTAAAGTCCATCCTTTGCCTTGTATTTTTATTAAAACACATGTAAAGGTATAAAAAAAATAAATTTGGAAAATTTAACCTAAAATACATGAAAGTTAAAATTTTAAATATTTTCGAAGGTTTTGTGTTGCAGTTTTTGTTTGTAATAAGAAAAAAATTAAAAACATTCTCTTATTACTTCGTTGTTTCTCTTTTTCGAATAATAGTAAAAAAACCCTCTAAGGTAAGGTCAAAATAAAGATTTTAGACTTTGAATTCCTCTTCCATTTTCATGAAATAAAAATATAAGAAAAGTTATAGGCAGTTGTAATTTAGTAGGAGTGTTACTATTAAAAAAAATATTCTTAAAAATTTTTGTATGATTGTTTTCTTCCTTTGTTTAACATATTTTTGAGCTTAAAAATATATTTAAGTTTTTACGGTTTGAATGTAATCATAAACTTATTTTATCAATGTATTTGAGAGGAAAAGTTAGAAAAAGCTTAATAAGAATCTAAAGAAATGATTATTTTCAGAATTTAGATATAAGAGCCGCGATTTTTTTTCAGTAACCAAAACTATTAAAAAATACACAAATCGATTTCTAAATGTATATATTAATGGTCTGGTACAAGCTCTTATAAAAGAAATGGAACTATAACTCAGGTTGTAACAGCTAAAAAGTTATGAAAAGAGCAATTTTTAAGCGACTTAATTTTATTCCATCGATCAATCTTTTGATGTGTATCTTGTAAACTTCTATATAGATCTTTAATAAAACAGCTCTCAATTTACGGCGCAATGATAATTTTTTCGTAGTAAGCAGTAATAATTTTAAATAAGCTTGAAATTCTTGTGCAAAATGGCATATATCATATATTTCCTTACGATATTTTTTATTACATTTGTAGTTATTTGGCAAACTTCTTCGTTTCTCAATTGTAGTGTCGTTTCTTTGAAGCTCTGCACAAAGTTAAAAAGTTTTTCTTTATAAATCTTATACGGACTGAAGCGACGTATTTTTCAAGAATAGATTCAAAAGGGTAAAAAACATTAAAGTATTATGAAACAAAAATACTTTTAACAAACATAATGAGCCTCCATGAATTTATTACTCTTTACATTTTGAATTGGAACTCTGTCAAGTTCGATTGAGTTGTTCTCGAGAAACACATTGTAGAATAAAATAAGAATTTAACCAATCAGCAAGTTTTTATCTCTCAACTATCAGAGCTACGGTACCCATTTTATCCATATCCAATAGACTAACAGCCCTATAAATATATATACTTAAGAAACCAAGCCACCTGTGCATCAGGGGCATGATCTATGCACTCTTTAACTTATTTTCAATATCTGAAAAAAATTCTAGGGCACGTACTGTCTTAGATTTTTATTATTAGCCTTAATTAGTAGCAGGCTCTATTTTAAAAATGCCATTTTCTAAATTTTTTGAATTAGAGCAGCAGTTAGTTTAGAAAGGATATTTTGGTATATACCTATAAATTTATATATTTATTACTATTTTATTGAAACATAAAAAATAATAATGTATAAAATTAAATAAATCAATAAAAATTAGGCAATAAATGAGCATAAAAATATACACAATACGATACATAATACAAAAAGTATTTTCACTAACCTTTATTATGTCACAATGATATATCCTTACGAATATATGGACAGAAACTTAAACCCGCAAAGTGGTATAGTAGGACATTATGATGCACTAAATAAGTCAGCATCTGCTATATGCAAATTAATTTTGAGAGATTTTTAATAAATATTTTCATAAATTGTGTTATATAATGGTTTGATATAGCAAATAACCTGATGCAACAAAATAAGTAGGAATGGATATTTATCACATTGTAGACACAAAACGGGTTGTTAAAATAACAGTCTTCTTGTGTATATTTAAATGACCACTAAGTTTGGATTGAAATATACTATTTCTTGGATTCAAAATTAAAGTTTTTCAAAATTAGTGAACTTATTAATGAAATTTTAAATTTCTATATGTCATGGTTTTGAGATTTTCTATTGATATACATTATTTGATTTTGTGAGGTATTATTATATATTTAATGATTTAGGATGTTTATATTAGGAATGACTAAAGATAAATGAAATAATTTCACTGGGCACGGGGAAATTTACCGTTGTATCTGATCCTGAATACAACTAAATGATTAATTTCAAAAACTGTATTGCTGTAGAAACAGTGTATTGCATCAGAAACAATAATTTTGCCGTGCTTATTTATTTTCTTGAATTGAAGAATTTTTTTATTGAACTCGTTTGAACTTTGCGACTAATTTTTCAATAACGTCGTAGATTTAACGATATCACGAGGAGCGCTTACTTGGCCATCGTAAAACGAAAAAACTGATACAGCGTTGTAAAAAATTATTTTCTTAGTAACGTTGTGTAACGCGAGATTTATATTTTTTATGGTATACTTGTAAAATAGCAAGTAGCACTGGTCTTTTAATAAGTATCATATATTTCAAGCCACTGAAAAAGAAGCTTTACCAACCCAACTTTTCTTAGATAATTTTTAAAATAAATAGGAGTATATTTGGTTTACGTAACTGCAAGGGGAATCTCTTTGGATTAGAGGTTGTCATTTATTTGCAAGATTCTTAAAACAAGCTCTATTCGTCAGCATTTATTAGGTTAATTTATTATTCACATAATAAATAAATATGAAAAAGCATAGCTGTAGTAAAATAATAAACATTACAATGTAATTTTTGGTTGAATAACGGGTATAATTTGTATAATAATTTTTCTACCCATTCGGAATATTTTTTGAGTTGTAATTTGTGTTCCTATTACGTTATGAATTTGCTTTCTATTACATGAATGCGCTCTCATTTTTGCAAAGAAATACCTTAAACATAAGCTTTCCTTCAAAACGACTGATTTCAAAAACTGAATACAACTAAAACTAAAAGCTTGGATAGATAAAAATAAATATATTAGATCGGTAAAAAAAAAATAAAAAACAATTTGGACCCACTATTTATAAGTAGGTCATTTAAAATTATCACACTCGAATTTCGGAGATGTATAGCAAAAGTGTTCAGAAGTAATTGAAATGAAAAGTTAGGAGTACGCTTGAATATATATTGAATTATGTGATCCGATAACTTTATCGAAAAATTGTTGCCAATTTCATGTTACCGAATTAGTTAAGTAGATATTATGTGTAATAAATCAGCAAAAGTTTATTTTTAATTTATATGCAAATTCGTGTACAGGAAGATATAGAAAAAAAAATTGAAATTATAAAAAACCGATCTTTAAAGAGTGGACAATCGTCTGGGTCAATGTCTTTTTTCCTAACATGAAAATGACCTATATAGATTTTGGTAATTTTTTGAGAAACGTTGCTTTCGGAAATATTTTTGAAGGAACTAACTTAATGTAAAAAACGAACAATAATTTATGAAAACAATTTCTTAACCAATCTGAAAGTTGAAGTGTTAAATTATATGAGTGTCTTGGAAAACATCTGTTATTAATGAAGAAAGAATCGTTATGCTTAATGCATAAGAATGAAAAAAAATTCACATATATATGGGTTGAAATTAATTAGCATATCGAAGTAAAAAAATGCACAATTTTGGGAATAAAGAAAGATGTAGAATGAGCGTAATATTGTGGAGATATTGTTACCAGATATCGTGGAATGTAAAGATAATACGAATTTATTGGGTTGTGAGGAAAGTAATGAGCCTCTTTTCGGATTGTCAATTTTTTCTAGAAAAGTGATAGAACTATCCACAGTGCAAAGTTGTAACGTGGTGGGGTAAACTACACAAATATGTATCAACTACTAAGAACCTCTGCAGTATTTATTAGAACGTAGAAGAAGAAGTGAAAGAGAGCATTGTATTTGTAGGAGTTTCATTTAGATCACTGTAACTATAGCTACTTGAAATTAACGTAATGAAGAAGTTAAAGATGGGATTTCTGGCGCAAGACGTTGTTTTCAAATTGGGAATTATAAAAAAAATCGCCGTCTTATCACATGTTGCCTGGCAACAGAGCTCAGTTTCAGTTATGTGCAAGCATTGGAACAGTTCCATCAAATATATAAAGGTGTAAGTTAGATGTGTGGATACGACTTACCCTGACCACCGCTCAATTAGACCAACGTGCCAACATATATATGAATCTTCTTCTCCTGAGACCCACCCAACACAAGCTTGACCAATTGGTAACTGAAGATGAAAAGTGAATTGTGTAGGTGAACCATATTGGAAAACGCCAATGCCTAAGCTCAATCAAAAGCCGATACCAACTCAAATACTTCATCAGACGAAAATTTTGTTTTATGTTTGATGGAATGCAAAAGGAATTTGTATTGGGTGCTTCCACCGTAAAATATCACAGCACCAACACTATATTGCAATCAATTTGATTGACTTCAATATGCTGCAATTAACTTAACCAACTTCACATATATATTCAAAACAAACGTAAATCAAACTCATAAGTGTATTTCCTTCAAGATAACCCCTACCGAAGGTAAATAAAGTCGTCCACCAGAAGTACCGAATATTCATTAGGGGATTCTGTCATATCCACCATATTCCCCTTATTTAGAACCGACAGATTTTTATTTATCCTGGTTTTTTAATAATTTTATTGAATATAAAAAAGTTTTATGATATAATAGAGTTGTCAGATTTTCTTAATTAGTTCATTGAGCCACAGCCCCAAAGTTTTTATTCTGAAGGAATCCACGCTTTATTAACAAGTTGGCAACGAGCTACAAATAACAATGCATCTTACTATGCGTAAGCGTCACTAAAAATAAATTTTGCTTTAAAAAAATGTTTGCAAATAAGGTCCTCAATACTTTCATAACAACCCTATAAATAACATTCAAATGGTACGGGTGGGCTACTTCAGGTTATTAACTAATACATTTCCCACAGTTATTTTTGTAAAATTATAATAACTTCTCCATAACCTTTGTCAGGAAAGTAAGAGTGCTACGTTCATTCTTATATTCAATTAGTAATTGGCTTTTAAATGGTAAAGTACAAAAAAGATAAAGGTAATTATCGGCCGGCCATAGGGCGGCCTAAAATTTACATTAAATTAAAAAAAAATAAAAAATTAAATTGCTTATATATTTCTAAATTAAATTTTGATTCTATGGTATTGCCACTTGATGCTACTATTTCAGAAGAAGCTCAACATGCATTAATTCCCCATTATACCCATGATTGGATCAAGCATGCTATTAATTCTACATTTTCATTTGAAAGCCAAACGAATTCTATTTAAGATATTGTATTTCTGTACCCAAACTGGTGAGAAATAATAAGCAACGACGTAGATTATATAATAAGTTATTCAGTTTATTAATTAAACATATAAAATACAATTTATTCGCAAAAAACGAGATGAAAATTGAGATGGTTTATTAGTTGTAAACCTAACATATCCTTGAATCGATTTCATTGGTATTTTAATGGCATAGTAACATAATTTATTGACATATCTGAAACATTTCGGCATGGTAGCCAAATTATAGATCATACGTATCATTCGCAAGTAAGGCTAAAGGTTGTACGAAATCTAAATTAATATTAGAAAGGATTTCATTACAATTTAAAAATACCCAACCATTAGAAACGTAACCGAGACTCAGAATTAAGGTCATCTTTTCTTATAATCAATATAAACTGAAAAATTATGTTAGTTTATATCAGATTCACTACTGACAATCAAGTTTTAAATATTTATTAAAGAAGAATTTTATATACGTCTAATAAGAATATATTTCTGTAGTATATAAACTATAAATGTACTTTTCTATATTAAAAAAAATTAAGGGAAAAGCATCCTTAAAAACAAACCTACTGACGGAGACTTTTCCTAATTTTATTTAATTTTCTTAGATAAAAGGTAAGAATTTTAAATACCTGAATTATCACTGCATTTATTTTTCTTCGATCTAACACTACTTAAGAATTTAAAAATATGCAATAAAAATTCGTCCATATATAGAGGTTGTAATGGATTTTTAATCTAAATTCTAAAACAAATTTGTAATTCTTTGTTGAGCATGGCAAAGTTATTACTACGGGTCAGCAAAAAACATAAATGTTCAATAGTCAGTCACAGACGTACACAGGCTCCTATTGAATATAGATTTACGGCCAGTGGAATCCCACTGCATAGTCTATATGAGGTCATTGATTTGAAAGTCACATTTGATTTTCGATGGATATTTCGTGAGCATATGGCAGAAGCAGTACAAAAATCGTTTCGGAAATTTAATTTCGTGTTGTTTTATCAAAATATGTTCAATACATGTCACCAATTCACCTACTGTACGCTTCCTTAGTGCAGAGTTGGTTAGAGTTTGGCTCCATTGTTTTTAGCCCACAAGAAGCCAAGTGCAGCTTGATAATTGAAAGTGTGCAAAAGTCGTTCCTCTGACATAAATATGGATATGGTTAATTTTCTAAGAGACCTTTAGTTATAAAATTAATCATTTAGCTATTAAAGGAAATATTCTATGTTCCGTATTATTAAGCACACTTTCATTCTTCGTCTCTGACACTTTCCTATGCTCACGCAATCAAACCTTTTTGCTATACCACCCTCTCAAACCGAACGTTATCGAAATTCCTCACTTTCCTGGCATTCAACTGCTCAGCCACCTGATCACAGTCGCAACAAAGGTATTTGTTTATGATTCGTGAAAATAAAATTTGTTGAAATATTTTGTAGTTACTTTATTTAATTCTTGTGTATTTTGCATTCATGTTTAAAATGGACCTTAGTTTCTTTTAATTTCTTGAACCATTAATTGCTTATCCTTATGAATAGGTTATTTGTAATGTATCGGTAAATTAATGGGAGTAAACAAATAAATAAATAAATAATTTCAGTTGTAATGAAAATATTACGTTAGCCGTATTTACTTAGTAATCAAACTGCAAGCAGAAACCACGAACCTTTTTCGTAATCACGTTGTAGATTATACTACATACGAAATCAGCTAAGATATATTTTACGATACTATCAAAATTTTCGATGATAAGCAGAATATATTTATGTTGAAAACTAACTATATATATATATATATATATATATATATATATATATATATATATATATATATATACGTATATATATTTGCATTAAATTTCTGCAAAATCTTCTAAATTTTAAAATGAATATAAATAAAAAATTCACGAGTGCGCGATACATTTTTCTTGACCGTTGTATAAAGTATTGGAACGGAACAGAATAATGTTAAAATTCGAAATATGGTTTTAATACTGTGTAATACCAATAACGTAAAAAAAATATTAATAATTTACCATCTAACAAGTATTGTAGCATTATGAAAATGCATGTTTGTGTGTTGCCATGCACATGCGTGCGTCATCAGGCTCACGCGCAAGCAGTCATATACGCCCACAAATATCTACGGATACACATTCGCACACAAACAGGTACTTATATACAGGTACGTACGAGCAATTTTATTTCATCGCCATTATACAAGTAGAAATAATTCTAAAATTAAATTAGTTTATCTCCGGGTAATCAAGTTTGATTATTATAACGAATTTGATTTCAGTGCTAAACCAAAAATGTAAATAAATTTTAAACATATTCAAAGTACCACGCGAAAAAATTTCCTTGTCCTATATACGTCGCGGGTCACAAAAGCTTTTTGATTTAATGTCATTTGCGTCAAGGATAAAAATATAAAAGTATTATAAAGCTCCCTTTTGAAGTTGGAGAAAGTGAGCCAACGAATAATTTGGTGCGATTTAGGTCAAATAGATGTTATTTATTTATACAAGCTTACATTATTTAAAACATCTATCTATTACCCCAAATGCCAATTACGGATATGGGCACAGTTATTTATAGACTTCTTAAAATTATTAACAATTTTCCTTAAGGTTAATTGCAATATTAGTTGAATCCTATCAACTTATTATTTTTCGTATTTGTTTTTACTTTGGAATGATTTAGGCAGAAAAAAGTATTGTCAAACAAAGATTTTTTCGCAAATTTTGAAGAAAATCGATTACATTGCACTAATTGTGTCTAGGAGGTAACTTTTAAACATATTTTTCTTCCATAATACCTTGTCTTTAGAACTTTTTCTATTTCATTTCTCATCGATAAAAAATTCCATTCAATTTTAACCATGTAAACTTGTAATGGTTCTTTTCTTAATATTCATAAAGCTAAGCTACTTAAGTTAAAGATAAATAAACTGATATTTATGATACCTTCAATAATAATTTATATTATTTTAAAATCGTACCCTACTTGACACTTGTAATTGCAAAGATTTAACAAAGCTGCTAATTAAAATCTGTTTTAATACAATTTGGTAATTTTTTATAAAAATCACACATTTATTTGCTGACCGGCTTTGTCTGTGGCATTACCTGTGTAGCCGTCCTTTTTATTTATGCGGTGAAGCTTTCCCATAGTAATAAGATTTTCATCTCAAAAGTGGCTTTGACCGAGGTGAAAAAAAATATTTCTATGCTATAAAATTATCCAATATTTTAGTTTAATCTTGAAGACAAATCGTTCCATTAAATTCGACTGTTTCCATTTAGCACTTCATAAGCCCACCAGTGGGTTACTACATAAATAATAAGAATTGAATTTTATAGGGCAATTGATTCGTGTACGCATGAGTCTTTTATTTATATGCAATTTATTATTTGGATGACTTAAAAATATTTTTTTTGACGTGCAAATCTCTAGTGGTATCATAAATTATCGTCACAGATGATAACATACATAATACAGTCAATATCATAATGACTAGACAAAAGAAAATTCTTGGCTTCTGCTAGTAGCTTAGTCACTCAATACATTGTGTTTTTGTAGCAATAACGTTTCGTTGTGAAAGAAATATTAACAAACTGTTGAAGTTTCTCGTTTCATTTTTTTTAAATTATAATCATTCTTGGAGAATATACAATCAAAAATCTATATTTTAGTCTGAAATTAAGCCCTATTCCAGCAAATGTTTCATTCATATCAGTTCTTTAGTTTTGTCATTATGCTCAAATAAACAAACAAAGCAAAAAAAACAAGCAGAAAGGTAAAAAGTTTTTTGAGGAGTATTCGATAGAACTACAATTTCTAACATAAGTTTATAATGTATGTGACTGAAAAAAGTTAATAAAGTGTAGTATCATAAATACCAAAAAGGCACTGTAGCTGCCCTAAATCGTAAATGGATCTTTATATCCTTATTTACTTTCTTACGGTGACTAGAGATTTATTTTCTTACAGTGGTTAGAAGAGCCGCATCGTTCAAGAGGGTGATATATTTTTAAAGTTTAGAAAGTAATTTAAAAAAAATTTTAAATATACAGAAATTTACCTGTCAAAAAAATATTGCACTTCTGTTGTCTCCAGGCAATGCATACAAGGTCAATCCATTTTTCCGAATTAGTGTTCCCTTACCTAATGAAATGTAATAAAAAGAACAGTGTAGGATTTAAAAATTAATAACAATACAAAGATATATTAAAAGCCCCTTAAAATTATGTAATCAAACGATAAATAAAAAATTAAATTTTGCTTTAACTTGCGCCAGTTTTCTTATTTATGAATAAAGGAATAAATTTTACATTGAAAAGTGGCACTTTATTCTTTGCTTTTTTGTACAAAAGCATATAACTAGTACATATTTGAAGAATGTTATCTATGCACAAAATTAAATCTGGAAGCATATTTTAATTCTACTACTAAGATATTTAGCAATATATTTAACTACAGGTACAATAATATAATTGACATAAGATTTAGTTAAATTCTTTAAGAAAAATGAATAAAAATGATTTCACATTCTATGGTTTAATTATATAATTAATTAATAGGGATCATGTCAATTAGGTAGCCGGCGTTAATCAGCGTGTAGATTGAACTCGTTTGGAAAATTTTGTCGACTCTATGTACTCATTATGTTCATTTTGTATTCACTTGAATGTATTTAAAGCATTCACATTTTGATGTCGTGTTGAAGTCATTGAAATTTGCGATGCAAATAGCGTCGAGTGTCGAATGAGTACGTGTCTTTGTAATTCCACATGAGACAGAGTATAAGTACAAATGAAACTTATTTGAATTTGTGAATTTAAGGTGGTGTTACGTTTAATTTTTTATTAAATAACATTATATTATAAACATATTTCACACCAGTTTAGCATATTGCCTCAGTATATAAAAATGTAAATCAACGCAAAAAGTAAACTTGTATACTTAATGTTGTAAAATGAATCCAGTAATTCGATTAAAGAAATAGCCTCAATAAAACATTTTTTACGAAACAGTGGAACCAATTTCCACTTAACACCAAAAAATAAGTGCACTGAAAAGTAAAAATAGTATAAATACGAGTACTTGATTGGAAATTCGCAATACAATATCGTTTCGGAATATAAATATTTTGAAAAATTATACTACTGTTAGCGATTCTTACTGAACTCTTCTCTCTCACGTGTCACACCCACACACACCGATTAGTGCTAAACTTCACTTGGTACCTGCTCCAAAATCTCTAGCGGTAGCAGTATTTTACAAGCGTACTTATAATAAAAGCTTGTTTTAAATAAAATGTTGCAAGCAACCAACAAAAACTTTAAGTTTAGGGTTATTATTAGCAGGGTTAATTATAAAAATGACAAAGTAAAAATAATCAAGTAAAGTTAACAATTAGTAAAAAGAGAATTGCAGTCGTGAAAAATACTCTTAAAACAATTTAGGAAATAGCTTTTCTTAATATTTATAACAGCACTTAATTGTTATGTGGATATAATCACAGACGTTATTTAAGTATATTGTGGTAAAGATTTACCAATATATCAATTTAAACTTAATAAATAATACAACGAAAATACTTTGCTATGACATTATAGCAAAACCTCATAATAATTTATAAATTATGAGTCAAAATAACCAGATGTACTGAATAAATATAAAACTAGTATGAACTTAGGATTATATAATTTATATTTGTTGTAAAAGAGGAAATAATAAAAACGATTATTTCGGTAATAAAAGCCAAGTTGTAATATCAACATGTTATCGATTGGGCAAATTATTTTAATATTTATTTATAGTTCGTTCACATAATTGAGCGAAATTAAATTATGATATTTACAAAAAAATAGCCTTTTGTTATTTACTAATTGAAAATATAGAGGATAATTTGAATTTCCAATTCATAATTTTTTCAAAACTAAAAGAAAAGAAAGAAGTAAATATAGAAAACGACACTAAAAGATTCCTTACAAATTTATGAAACTTTGGACATTAAGACGTTTAATATCGAAAACTAAAACGTTTAAACTTTAAAGGAATATTTAAGGAGATTAGGGATTTTTAATAAATTATCTAGAAATATTTGACCTTATTTTTCATAATTGGGAAGATTTTGATGGGTGTATCTTTTTCAAGTCTAAGTATAATACCAATTTCTCAAAAGCTTCATAATCGCTATAGTTTATTTCTAGACATTAGATAAGCTTCTGAAAGATGTATCATTTGCATTAAATTAAATTTACTGACTTAGGAAAAGGGAAGGAGATTCAAATTAGGAAAGAGAGTAATTAATTACGAAAATATTTCAGTAGTTAATTTGTAGCCCCCAAAATTCGCAATTTTTTAAATTTTAATCGTTGTAAATACATTTCATCATCATTTTTCAATTTCTATATCGAACGGTTTCTAATAAAAACTACAACGTGAGATAGAGGGATAGGTAGACACGTGAAGCATACCTCATGTGATGTAAGAATCTGAAGAATAAATTAAATTTGATGTCTTTTTTATTATACCATTACACATATTATTTAAGTCAGAAACCTTTTAAATAATGATCATAAATATCTATAGTTTTTAGACATTAGTTAACAAACTCAAAAAAATCATCTTTTTATTTTTTCCATACTTTTTTAAATTCAACAAAAGGACTGTTATTTAAGTAAATAACTTATAATTTTTTCTGAATAAAACTTAAACTCTAGATATTTTAACAAAAACTATTAGCGTAAAAGTAAATAACAGGAAAAAAAGACGTGAGGTGTCGTGGGACAGTCAACGGACGCAAAGTTTCTTATGCATCGTATATAAAATTAGATTTTTAATTAAATATTAATATAATATAATAGGCATACAGTAATAAATAATTAATGAAAATTAATATACAAACATTTTTACCATCACAAAATAAAAAACACTTCACAAAAAATTACAATATCTGAACAGGTTAAGTATACCAAATAATTGTCCCCGTGAGAGAATGAGTTTTTTCTGCTACATGCGCATGCACTACACCAAGCTCGTACTCTAGTCGGAACAATTACATACACACACGCGTATACATATATATATATACATATATATACATATATATACATACATATATATATATATATATACATATATATATATATATACATATATATGTATATATATATATATATATATATATATATATATATATATAGAGAGAGAGAGAGAGGAAGAGAGAGAACGATGGTGTGAGGTAGGTAGCGCTACATACTCGCGTTCATTCGTGACGTATTACTTTTTCTCAATTAGCTCCCAAGCCCAAACATACGTTAAGAAGCTTCACTTTAAGAAACTAATCGTTTCCACTAATATTATGTTATAATATTTTTACAGTCTTTCCATTAACTACTTCATACGGTTGGAAATAAAAATTCCAGTGACATATATAACTAATCAACGAGCGAAAATAAGATCCTATAAAGATTTCATTTTAAATTTTAAAATAAAAATGTTTGAAAATTTTATTATATGTCACCTTAAAATATTACCTGTCACCTTGAGAAGAAATTAGTGTTTAAAGATAACACCTAGACTTCGACCTTGTTATATTTTAGACTAAGCGAAGAAAACAAATGATCAAATTTGAAGAAATTCGGCTAAACACTGCTGTTTGCTTTCGATAATACTTGTAATATTTCCAACAACAATATTTTTAAATAAATTTGAAATTAATTAAAATTTTTCATTTTTGTGTATTGCTTCAAATTGAAGCTTTCCATTTATATCTACTCGATTCAGAATTCCTATAAAGGTTTAAACAGTACCTACACCGCATAAACCCTTACAATCCGGGATCTTACAGTTAAATCCAAATTTAAAGGCCAAACTAAATTCTAAAACAATTTTGTAATTGCATGCTGAGCATATTCAAAGTCCTATGCAAAACCTTTTTCCTTGGGCTACGTTAAAACCGCTCGGGCCAGTAAATCTGGGAGATTGAACTTCATTTGTGTCGAGGATAAAAGGAAAGGACGGTGTTTGGATTTCCTACTGAATTTTGTAAAATAAGGTGGCTGAAGCGGACAAAATAGCTGGTTGAACAGGTTTAACTCATGTTTTATTATTTCATATTATGTTATTTCATTTCACGTTCATTGTTCATATGTCACTTTTAATTAACTCGAAGCAACAAAAACTGACAAAAAGATAATTTGTTGGTCTTTCTGTGAAGTCTTGATTAAAGTCTACCCCAAATATTGTAAAGGATAAAACACTTTTTGGGTGTTCATTATATCCAGAGTTTTCCATATTTTCAATATTTAGGAAGTTAACTGAAAAATTCACCTATCCATTAGAAAAATAGGTTCGCGATCCATATAAAGTAAATTATATATTTTCTCAACTTAATTTCATTAGTTTTGCAATTAAATATGGTCTTAAAGCAATCGCAGTTAAATATTATTTATTAGTACAAAGATTTTAAGATATAATAATTTTATTACTATCCAATATTAACGTATTGATTTTATACACAAACATTTTTTTATTGTTTTTTAAGGTTCCGTATAAAAAAGATTAACCTGATATATCCCATAGTTTACGGTGTCCAAATATGCGAAGTATAGTATTTTCAAAGTGAAACTTTTATTGTATCGCCTCAGAATATTTCGTTTACCTATCGCATGTCGCATTACAGTCGGCCGCGGAGTGGGGGTAAAGAAACCAATATGGCGGTACCTATAGCTCTCATCAGCTGTGCAGCGTTGGTATGGTACTACGATCGATGCAGTTTTTACCAGACACATTGAAAAAATAGAATGTATGTCAATGTTTACTTATTTTAGTTACCACAAAATATTATTTACATTTATAAACTGTGAGACTCAAAGCGAAGATGAAGTTAGTGATCAAATAATCGAAATTTAAAATAATTCAATGATTTATATAAATATTGATCTACGTTTTTAATATGTATATATATATATCATACCGAATATTGTATTTATTTATGTATTCTGTACTTTAGTACGCAGAGTAAAATAAACATTCATAGTTATAAATCTTGTCTACTATTATCATTTCCTTTTTCACGTCTTAAGTTAATATTACTTTTAAAATCCTAAATCAAGTAGCTTTCGAAAAATTCTCAATTAAATGCCTACAATCTGAAAAAAAGTTTCACTTTTATCGTGGTTTCCTAAAACCACACAACTTGTTTTAAAACGTGTTTGTGTCGTGGTCGGATGCATTTACAAGTAAAATTCTCAAATTTTTTGTTCAAATTAATACAATGTACGATATACGTACTATAAGCAAAAGGAAAATCCTCTACAAATTTCAATGACACGTTTTTATAACATTACAGCTATCTTATTTGATTCGTTACCTCATGTATGAATGAACCTAAAAATATTGAATTAAATAAATTAACTGTTATAGCCACATCATAACAACGTTTCAAAAAAAATTACCTGTTATTGGATTAATAAAATTGTTTAGGATGCACGGGACATAAGTTGCAGCAGCTTACTCGACATAAACGTTTTTAATTTTCAAGATTGAGTCGCACATTTCTGCATTCCAATAAAGTAAAAAGAACTAAAGCATTAAAAATACCACTGATAAATGAACTGTAAAAAAATATTGTATAAAAAAAATTATAAAAAATTCAATTTTTGACGTTTCGGCCTGGAAAAACTTGGCAGCTAGTAATTATGTTTTTTTATATATGTTTTTGTATTACATTATGTTTTTTAATAATATTTTATTTCAATGAATATTCTAATAACTTAAATTTTTCAAAAATATTTCATTACTTTATTCACTATCAAATATTAGTTATAATAATCAAATGGAATATAATTCATGGCATATGTTCTTTCATATTTATTTTTAAATGTATTGAGAAATTTGTGAAAAATATACATGGTTTCATTTCTTCTCTGATTCTTACTTGTTTACTTATGTTATGCATACCTGTAATAACAGATTTTTTTAAGAGCTCGTAGCTTATATCGTGAAAACAATTATATATCTTGAATATAAAATAGTATCACCACACGATTAATAACCTAGATTCATCTTTAGCTTTAAGCGAATGTTCTTATTTATTAATGTTTTGGTGACAGCCAAAATGGTGAAAATGAAGAGATATTTGCGACTGGAAAAATCTACATCCATGTCTTGGCATATACTAACTGTGCTTACAACTTCGTTCGCGTGTAAATATTAAAAAAAATGTCAATATTTTTGTATGTTGCTCCGGAGTACTATTACCATAATCAATTTTAAAAATATATTTTGCATGACACCCGCTCAAATTTAAAAAAAAGTTTTTCCGGCGTCTTTTATCATTCTTTACGCTAAAGCAATCATTATTTTAATAATAGTGTCCAATGTACACAATTCACTTTGTTACAATTTTAATATATGTAGAGATTATGCTAATCCTTTATGAAATTCATTTTTGATTGACATATTAGCATCGCAAGAGATTGCTTTATGTAATATATAATTATTTTAATAATTTCTTTCAACTATTGAGTAAACAGGATCCTTAATATAGCATTTCGGTAATATAGATTAAAGGTAGGTTATTCATATTATCATAATAACAAGAATCTACAACTTCCGATTCTGATTCTAAAGACTTTTGGAATTTATAAATTTTCTCCCCGCAACTAGTTTTAGCATCCAGATTAGTCTACATATTTGTTGAAGCAACTGTTACATTCTCTTCACCAGTTTTTGTTTAGTCAATTAATAAAAATAAACTAACAATACATTTGTCGTTTACGCAAAATATTTAGGTTCAGATTTTTTGTATACTAAACTCAAATGTAATATTCCGAAAAATGTTCATATATTCACCCGTTTTTTTTTATTATTTCAGTTGGAATCTTCTGCTATATAATAATAATAATATAATTTATTTGTGGATATAAAATACAACAATTAAAGTAATAGACATATACAGAAATTTCCTTAGAGCTAATGACAAAATTGAAATTAAAAATTAAGTTACACACCTTAACCTTAAATTTTTAAATATTTTATCAACAAAAAATTTACTAGCTCGGCTTGTGCAGTTATGCTATAAGCATCACCCAGAGGGCTGGTTTAAAGCTAGCATCTGTTGATACACACACACAAACACATACATATACATATATATATATATATATTCATACATACATATGTACACATAAAATTCGTATATACATATACATACATAGATACATATACGCACACACATATACAGTATGTGAGCATACACACATACATACACATACACGTATATATTTTCACACACAAAATAGATAATAATATTAAAAATTGTTTTTAATACAGGTATTATATACAGACATATAACTACATGCACATTATTACCCATAGAGGAAACATAGCACAAAGAAAAGAAGATACTAATAATAAATATAATTTAAATCAAATGATTTCGAAGAGCCGATATTTTCCGTTTATTCCGTTTGAATTTGCTGGGTCAAAAGCCACTTACAGTTTGACCTTTTAAAAGTAGTCATAGATCAAGCGGTCTTCAAGGGCGGAGGGTTGTCATTCAAATTTTAGTTGCAGCAAACTTAAAACTACCCCGATAACCGGTTGTGAGGTGTTCCGAGACTAAGAGAAGTCGATCTCTAGCGCGCGTCGCGTGGCTATGAGCACTGCCGGACCAGTGTAACACATCGTAAAGATATTTCGGCTTCTTTGTTGTGAAAAGTCTACGCAAAAAAATAGGAAGTGTGATAACTGCGACGATTGGGCATTCGGAGCATTCCATGCTCATTTAAATACGGTGATACACGGGATCGCCGCGGGATGTCGGAATAAAACGCGCCCATGCATTTTGAATTTGGATTGAATTGGTTGTTTTATATCGAATATTACTATAATTGAGTACAGGAAAAATGGCGCCCTCAACTAGAATTTTCCTAACGGAAAAATAGAGATAAAGACGATATCTGTATAGCGTTTTAAGCGCATAAAGCAACATTTAATTTTTGCGGTAACGTGTTCATGAAATTTTAGCTGTAAGTCCGTTATAATGCCTAGATTCTTGGCGAGTTCCACCATAGGAATGGACCGCCTGTTTATGGCGAGCTTCAGTCTTCCTGATCTTGCTGCCTGAGCTCTACTTCCCTTAATTAGAAATTAGGATTTTGGAAAGGTTTAAAAATAAGGCATGTTTACACGACCAATTCTATATTTTTATCAAATTTTCGCTCAATCTGTCTTCATCTCCCACAGGAAATAATTTGCACAGCTGCGAATTATTATTGCAAAAATGAGTTTTTAAGTGCTTTAAATTGCTCGAAATATTTGACGTGTACAGGGTGAAAAGTAGCAGCCCTAGGATTGACCCTCGCGGTACACCTCCAGAAATGGCATGAATTTTCGAGGTAAGAGTTTGATTACCATCGAATACTTTGACACACTGACATCATTGCTTAAAATATTTGTTAAACCGTTCACACGTGCATTCCTATAAGCCGTAATATTGTAATTAAGTCATTAAAATCGGCAAATTTAGCAAATCAAAAGCACGTGAATAATCTAAAAGAACGACAGTAATAACCTCGCCCTTAACAGCTGAGGATAGGATAACATTAGTAATAGATAGAGGTGCTGTAGGTGTACTGTGTTGACCACGAAACCTGATTATATTCAATTCTCTCCATAATTTTAGACATTGCCGGTAGAATGCCTATGGGGCGAAGATCGCTTAATGATTGAACGCTACTTTTCTTGCATATTGGGATAACAACTACTTTTTACCATATCTCCGGATTGGTAGAATAGGTGAGCGATCGATTTATAATTTTGTTAAGGACGGTAAGGGTGTACGGTAATGTTAGTTCCAGCATCCGTGCAGAGATACCATCCACACCGATAGCTTCGGACTTTAAAGAATACATAATCTTCGACACAATATCTTCACTCATCGTCTGAATTTGTGTCTCAGCAAAAAAACGGGTATCATAAAAAGAAAGTAGATCAGCGTCCCTGCTATCGGTGCAAGGTAGCAATGCAAAGTGATCGATGACCTGATCTGGATCGCAGAGATGATGTAGCAGGTTATTTTCTCTACTTTTACTGATGTGATATATTGTTTGCAAGCTTCGCCACAGATGTTTGCTATTTCCACGATGCATGTTTATAAAAAAAATAAAATTTATTTTTTTCTCCCGTCTCAAAGCTGTGATAAATAGATTTCTCAGCGATTTCTTCCATTTAAAACCTTTAGAGAAGGCTTCATCCACGGTTTGGATGGATAAATGCGCGTCGTTCGCCTAGGAGTCGAAAGTCGATAAAACGCTAGTGTTGAAATTATTAACAATTTTGTCAATATCGTCGCCCACCGAACTTTTGATACCCCTGAAACAAACAACTCCATACCTATTTTATTAAGACAACGGGAACGGAATTTTTAATCACGACCAAGAAAGCGTGGTCACTTAAATCTTGATTATGATGAATTACTATATTCGCATTAATATCACACGGACTGTAGCCGAATAAATCTAATAAATTTTCAGAGTATTCAGTTATCCTGGTCTCTTCGGTCACGAGTTATTTCAAACCAAACACCTCCAGCCAGTTAATAGTCTTGGAGGTGCTTGAATCGCCCTATTACAGTAAATCTGTATTAAGGTCACCTGTGAAGAAAAAGTATTCAGCGGTAGAGTTTACGCTGGTTACCACCTCGCTCAGGCAATCAAGCGCTAAATCTAGAAACATAGTTGGCGGTCGGTATGCAGTACTCACAATCACGCTGACGTGACCCATCTCCAAGCGAATCCAAAGTTGCTCAAGCTCTGTGTTCTGGATGGTTATCTCGCGGTACCGTATGCATTGGCGTACATAGAAAGCTACGCCTCCTCCGCAGTCGAAGGCGCGATCGCGGTGCGTAAACGAGTAGCCGGGCACGGCGAGGGTGCACGTGTTCAAGCCGCGTGCAATCCCTGTTTATATTCAATAAGTCTAGATCATGCTCTATTATCGCTGTATATAACTCATCATGGTCCGTTCACAAAGACCGAGCCTTTAAATGACCCAGGGTAAGACAAGTTTTTCTAAAAAAGACTACTGTAACTATTGGCCCAATAGATAAGGCCTAATTAATAATATAACAAGGGATTATTTATTTATTATAAAATAAGTGGCAAAATTGATTGCGTCGTAATTGACAGGGCACGTTTCTTTGAAGTATTGCAGTTTAAAGAGCAACATTTTAGACATAAAAAAGTTATTTTAGATATATATATATATATATATATATATATATATATATATACATATATATATATATATATATATATATATATATATATATACGTACATACATACGTTCAATAAAAGATACGTAAAGCTGTAACAGAATAAATAGGTATAAAGTTAAAAAAAGGCACGAATGGAAGTAATTGAGAACATTAAATAATAAACAATAAGATCTAGTTCGACGATCGTTTTTATTTTTATATACGGCTGTCCATGTTCTTTTCGCACATGCACTTGTGCATTGCGTATCCACATAAAGGCGTACGAGTTTTGTCAGGGTTTCTCCTTGGCTCGATGTAGGAGGTCCTTGTAGGAAGGAGAAAGATGTTCGACGAGGAACAATCGACGCGACGGTGCAAGGAATCCGACTTCAATGGTGTTTACCCCCCCGGAGCTTGCGAACGGCTTTAAGCAAGCTATTACGAATGAATTGTGACGCAGTCGTAGCTGCAGAGGGCAGGAATGATCCTCGCGCGGTTCTAATTTATTTATACGTTTTTCGAAGTCGTCAAATTTTGCAGCTAAGAAGTTTAAGGAAACTTGAAAATCAGTCCTCATAGCCGACATTTCGGTACGCATAGCCGCCAGTTCAAACATAATGGTTGATATGTCACCTGTCACGATATCTACGATGACAATGATTGTTGCGGATGTTGCGATGTCCGGTGCTGCTTCATCAACCTTTGTAGCACGAGACGTTTTTTTTTTGAAAGCATTATAATAAAATCTTTATATTTTAATTATATTTGAGATTATTATAAGGCTTTGTATCTTAAAAAGAAGCATATCAAAAACAATCTCAAATAAGCATTTTAATGTTAATGAAGTTTTAAATCAAATTTAACATCAGTTCGTGTAAATACATAAATTCTTGGCTATTATTTAAATGATAACCTCGCCTTGAAAGTCACTGCTTCAACTTCACCAAATGTTATTTTAATGAAGGCGGTCATTTATCATTTAACTTTTTAATTATAAAGTATAAAATTGTATTGCGGACATTCTCTGAGGCGAATTTGCGTGTACATTTAAGACCTGGTAGTTGCTTGGTCAGCATGCTTGGAGGAATGCCTTCACTTGGTGTAAAAAAGTTAACTGCGATCTTTAAGTTACTCCGACTGTACTTTGTTAAATTTTTACGTTTAAAGGTTATTGTGTTTTTTTGTCAAATAGTGCATCTCTGGTCATAAATAAGTCAATTCAGATTGCTGCTACGAAATTTTCATTTCACAACAGGTGTGTATTAAACAAGCTGAAATTTGTTTTTTTTTGCGAAAGTTCTATATTAAAAAAGCTGTATTTTACCAAAATCTATATACCTGTGATACAAAATATAAGAAAACGCTTTTTTACCTTGACATAAACTCCATCAACTATTGAAGAAGGAACGTCTGAAATCACAAAAAAATCACATCTCGAAACTCATCGTCAATTTGACATGCATGCAAATTATCCTTTCATTTATTAATATATACATATAGTGTATCATTGAAGGTGTTAATTCAATGAGCAAAATAAAAAAAAATAAATATTTCTTAAAAAAATATTTTGGATGATTGAAAAATATCAACACATTTCATATGTTGATACTTTTCAATTCACTCAATTCGCAAACCCTAGTAAATTTTAGTTTTATCGAAAATTAAATTTTTGTCAAATTATTATGAAGGGAGCTGTGGTGTGAAAGCCCTGTGACTTTCGGATGCGTGGCATAAATTAAGGTTAAATAAATTGAAAGGCATAATTTGTGAACTCTATATAATGTAGTCAAGCAACAATTGTAACAATGCTCATGGTAAATATTTTTGAAAATTAAAGCAAATAATTTAGTCAAAGAAAAAATCGGCTTGGCTTCATAAAGGATTCTGCATGCACCTTGCGTATTTTCTATTTAAATAATATTAAAATGAATTAACTATACGAAAGGAAATATTAATTTAAACTTTCTTAATATTTTGTTGTAAATAACCTTTATAGTTTCATCCTATCCATCCGTCCCATAAACCCGTATTTCAATTTAAAGAAAGCGTGGCGAAGATATCATTTATTTATGTGTTTTAATGTATCTAATTGATATGTATTCTAAACTTATTGTTACGAAAGCAATCTCTTACAGCCAACCTGAACACGAGTCCAGAACCGCTTGTGACCGGGAATCGAATCCGGGTTCCCGCGGTGCGCCGCTCCGTCAAAGGCCACATGCCTTCTAATCAACCTAACACGCCACGGCGACAACAGGCCGTGGTGTGTTGGGTTGAGCTTTGTGAACAGAAGATAGATTCATCGGAAGTAACAAAGTGTAATTGTCTGATTCGTTTAATATTAGGTATATTCACAGACAGTTAACCCAGTTAGACGTTTAGCCTGTGTTTTGACCAAACCCTAAATGTATTTTACATAAGACGGTTAGCCCGTTTTTAGATTAAACTACATAGGTATTTGGAAACAGATGGTTAAACTGTCTTCTGATTATATTAGATAGGAATTTTGGACAAATTGGGCAGCCTGTATTTTTAAAAATTCATGAAATACATTGCTCGTTCTAAAAGGTGTAAAAGAAAGGATTTTAGGAAAAAATTCCTGAGACATTTTTTCGTATATTGATGAAATCAGTAACTGCGGCAGATAAAAGTGTGACAAAGACGCGAAAAATAATAAGTAGTAAACTCCAGAAACGGAACAGAATAACTGACCCTCGATAATAAAACTATTATCCCTGTTCGAAATACGATGGTAATAGGTGGCCAATGAAATAATAAAACATTGTTTGTTGGTCATAAAACTAATCTCTAAGGAAGCTATAGAAACGAGGAATAAATATTAGAGCGGGTACTGACAGTAGTTGGCCAGGAAAATTTCATGGACGGCATGTGACTTTGACATTAGTAGTAGAATTTCGGTAAAAGTCAGATTCTATATTGTCTTGCAATTATTACCAAATTGGTTTAAGAAGAAAAAACATTCGTTTAATAAAAAATACGGTTTATAGTAGATTTCTTTCCAGAAGAATAAAGAGATTTTTATAGTAAAATAGTCCTTCTCAGACTATATCGAATATTAGTTTAAATATGTATAAAAGTAAAAGATCTTTACAAAAAATTAAACTGAGTTCAAACAATCACCAAAGAAGTACAATAAAAGATATAAAATATTGAAAATACGAGTGGTTAGTTGGAAGTTTTCCGGAAAATTATAATGTCAGAAGATAATTATATTTGTAAAATACAGCTACTGATAAAGATTTTTGAAATCTGTGCCAAAAGGATGTTTCTTTCCTTTCTCACTTGTATGCGTTTCTGTACCCGCACAGAGGAGGACCGCATTTTACTTGACACCGACTCCAAAAATCTTTAGCACTAACAATATTTTTAAATTTATTTATCTTCGAAAATGATATTGTGAGGCAAAAATTCAAACTAATGGCTAATATTTTCATTAAATTATACTTTCAATGCTCTTCTTATACGGTTCTTATTTGAAATTGGTTAAATTGTTTAGAAAAAAATTTAAAAAAAATCTTTAATGTTAATCAGAATGTCACGAAGTTACAATGAATTCAGTATCCTTATTTACCCAGTCATTCAAATCAGAGCAAATATTTATTGCGTTTAAAGAGCCCAATTTAGTAACATATATTTACATACATACATGTATTGTATACACCCACACATGTATATACATAATTAAGGACATATAAAAAATCAGATTCCCTTTTTGACTTCCGAAGTCAGCGCTTCAAGCTAGTATTGAAGTTATTATAAGGTGGTATGGTAATGGAGATTATTTACGTTGGAAAAATTTCATGAGTACTGGTTAAGCTGAAGCAGCTGGAAAATCGGAAAACATCAAAAATATAAAGAACGTTAAGCAAAATACTACCTGTTTACTTTATTATTTCTTGCTACATAAAACAAGTCAAACGAGTTCAAACTCAATGAGTTAATTTCTTGTCACTGAAGAGTTCCACCATATTCCGACTCCAATATTGTACTCTAATTTTTCTAAAGTTTATGCCGCCCATAAAATTTCGTATCTCATAAAATTGTCATTAGACCTAATTCATCCAAACTCGATGGCAGCACCTGTGCTGTTCAGTTTTGATGCACCTGTGCTGTTCAATCTTAACTTTCCATAGTCAAACTCTTAAAAATGTTCACTGGGCCATACTGGGAGCAAATGCTTACAAACAAGAAAGAATCGACGAAATGAATCAAATAATGTCGGAGATATGAGGTAATATATACAAAAAAGACATTCGAAGTGAGAACCTCCTCTTTTTTTGAAGTTAGTAAAAAAAATTAGTAAAAACTCATTTTATTCTTAAAAAAATATAAATGTTTTATTTTTTAAAATTTCAAATAATGATAATTATGAATTTCGGAAGAATTATAAAGGTTAGACTGAATACATCGCCAATGAGCTATTCCAAAATCTAGAATATCCTACTTTATGTCTTTTCAAAACAGATCTAGATATATCCAGAAATTGTTTTACCTGTTAACTTGTTTTTTTTAGTGTTGACACTTTTTAGTCTGTAGATCATTAGACTTAATAATTATAAATTGTATCTTATGGAAATTAGATAATATAAAATAATCTAGTTAAAATATAATGGTGATATAAATTAATAGGACAGTATATTAAATGATCTCTACAACAATGGAAAATGAAACGAATTAATATCCAATATAGTTTTCTTAGGCGTGACTTCGTAAACTATTACCAAATTATTTGTTCCATTCCCGTATGTAAATAACACTAAATATATACGAAGACAAAAAGTAATATTTTTTGTAATATGAAAATAGGTGATCAAAACAGTTTTATATTTCATATTGAAATTCTGTAAGCAATATCCGTAGGGAAATTTAGTTTCACCTATTCTTTATAACAGCGTCTGAACATCGTATCCCTTGTCAGGTTTACACCCATTCGTGGGTTTATCGACAGAGAAGATCGCTCTATAACGTGATGTTAAATATTGCGATATGATCTTTTTATTAGAAGATCGGTATTATCCTAATTAAAAAAACAAAGTTTTTTATTTAATTTTTTTTTATTTGAATTCAAATCCTGTTTTCGGAAACACATCCAAAAATATAATATTTCGACGGCTGTCAAATTGTTATTGCAACTGATATTTAATTTGATTGTATTCAATGTTGTCGCTGTGGTGTGTTGCATTGAGCACAGGGCATAGGGCCTTTGACGGCGCGGCGCACCGTTGGGACCCTGGATCGATCCTGGCCGGGGACTCGAATGAATTAGATACATTAAAGTAAATAAATAAATAAATATTAAATAAGTGTATTAATTGGCATCTAGTGCTTAAATTTTCTTAACTTAATTTTTAATGTACATCCATTAAAAACCTAAAATGTTTAATTATGATAATGAGTGTTTCGCGACTATACATAGACAATAAAATAAATAATTTCTTTTGTCTAAATATTTTACTAAATATGTCACATTGCTTAAAGTATTGTTTTGAAAAAAGAAATTCTTTAACCTGTAGCAAATGAAAATTCAATGACTTCAAGACTGCATAAAAATATTTGAAAGCATTTATTATATTTAAATATGCAAACAATTTTTAAATTAAAAAACGAGGTGAATTTTTGTCCATTTGCTTTTTATTTATATTTGTGGGTTTATAAAACTATATTTGTGGTATAATTTTCTACAAAATTACATAAAATACTACTATCGTAACTGTTATTAAATAGAAAACAGTTAAAGGTAAATTACAAATTTGTTTGGTTCACCAAAGCAGTTCTAAAAATCACGTCTCTTATTAGAGCCAGTAAGTATTTTTGATGCTACAGCAAAATTAGGATTAATGAAGAAATAAACAAAAAAAAACAGAAAAGCATAAATCTCTATCTTACATATCATAATTTGTCTCTATAACAAGTTAATATACGAGCTAAATATAAAAACATATTTAGTAAAATTATCATTTTAAGGTGTTACTAATATATTTAATTGACATTTTTTAACAAGGGTGTTTTTAATGAGATAAATTTAAGCGAGTTCGGAATGAAATAATTACTTTACAGCTCTATTGTAATTTAAATTTAAATTCATAAAGGAACTCGCAATCACTCTATAATATGTATATTTAACAATTTATATATTTCTCTCTCATTGAATTTGCGAACGACAAAGTAGAGAATTTAAAAAAAAAACACAAGTCGGGCAGTTCCTTGATTGTCATTGAAACCGTGAAAAGACAAATCGATCGTAATAAAACATTATCAATTTGGAATTGCTTTTGTCTGGTAGAAAGAACGGTTCAATTACTAGGTCAATTATCTAAATGATTTGTAGTGGTTTTATTAATTGTGAATAATAGTTTGTATTGGTTTCGATGCATATACAATAGTAGAAATAGATTTTTCAAATATATTGTATTTTTCAATACAAATACATATTACAAATACAAAAAATATTTCCAATGCTGTATTTGTATTGAAATCAATTTGAATTTACGTATGGTTAATGCTCTATTATCTTTATAATATATTGTGGTTTGTTAATAAAAAACAATCGTCGTTGCATGCACATATACTAAATGGTGCGATTTGTTTAATAAACCTTAAAAGCAAGAATTTCAAGTGTTTCTTTAAGAATGTTAAATTGGTTATACGTAGTATAATGATGGTTGCTTCCCCTGCCGAAATCAATGTTACCGACGAGATACACACTGAATCAGGATCAGTCAGAATGCCTTCCAACTTGTAAAATATTTAACTTAACATTTTATTTGTTCACATGTGTATGTTTGTGTCATATATTTTGAGAGTATATATTTATAGAGAAATCACACCAAAAATATTTCTGTAAGTATTTCACATTCCTTACTGCTGTATTTTGGTGGTGCAATTTTCCATTCAATAACAAGTAATACTCAATTTTCGGGAAGTTTTTCGGTGTATTCTGGTATTTATCGTCGTTAATTATTAATTTAGTTATAAAAATAAAAATAATTATATTCTTTTCTTGTCTAAAATATTTTTTTATTATTCCTTACGATTGATTATCATTTATCAAAATATTTCGTTACAGAGCATACTCATAATATTATAAGAGCATAACCTAATTTTTTTTTAAATATAAAAGGTAGGAATATGTTCACCTTTCTATTTAAATGTTTTTATTAATTCACTTCAGAAATATTTTCTTTTTAATTTTTTCAAAATTTTTATTTTCGTCTAAATGCTCTCTATATTGGTACTTTTTTATGTTGACCTGCTTGTGCTTACTGCAATAAGTATTCTAAATGGTTACTTTTTGATGTGAAATGCCTTTTCATCAATTAAAATACGTTATAAATATAAAATTAAAACATTTTTTTATTTCTAACAACAAACTTTAATTTATATTTTATTTTCAACAATACGAACAATCTTAGCCTTGATCACAGCTTGGCAGGTTCTATACATTTTCTTAAGTAATTCATTTAACTATTGGGCAGCGAACAAACACTCGTCTATTGGACGCAGAAATAATGAGGACAAACTAATACTCGTCTACAGGACCAAAACATTTTAAATTTTGATTCATCCGTCCATAGTACAATTTTCTACTGTACAATGATATTTGGTGCTGTAAGCCAACGGTTATGTTTCGAAGTTGTGGCCATCAACCTATTCTCGGCTTTCGAAATCATTTTAGGCATTCGTTTCTTGTCTGAAAAACTGCCAGTCTCTTGATTTCTCACAAATGTTTAATGGGCTCCTTTAGATGACATGTCGAGTTTTTTGGCAGTACCTCTTTCGGAATAGCATTAATTTTTTAGAGCAACAATAATTTGATATTTTTCAAACGGTACTGTCTTTACTTTTCCATCTTGAATACAAAATATTCAAATTATTGATATTTTCATATTGCTGAAATAAAATAAGCGGAAATCAAATGTAACACAAGATAAATAATCTATATCTATTGTTACAGATATTTCGCAAGATACCAAAAAGCCAATAGACCAATTATAATTAACTCACAATTAAAATTAAAAATAATCGATTGTTGATAGTGCCTAAAGAAATTAATGTATACATGACATAAATTACGATAATATGACTTCTAATATGATTACATATTTGGAAGCAGACCATAATGTGTGGCTAAAATAGAGTTAAATAGATTGTAATGACAGTGTATTCAATTAAAACAAACATTAAATTTATATTATATATATATATATATATATATATATATATATATATATATATATATATATACATATATATAAATATATATATATATATATATATATATATATATATGCGTGCGCGAATCACAAAATACTGAGACCATTGAACTTTTACGAGTTTATTAAAAGCTGTAAGCTTCTCTTAGAATTTTTTAGAATTAAATTGGAGATTTATATATTGAAGGTTAGTTTTAGGCTCTTTAGAATACAAACATCAAATTGTTCTTAATATTATCAAACTTCTAATTATAAATGGTAAATACAATTGCAAACTAAAAAGTAAATGAAGTTCCCGTTTTATATATAAGATGAGACTAACGTTTCATTTCAAGATAATAAACGAAAAGATTTTAATCAGTGTAAAAAACGAAGATGCAAAATCCGAAAACATGTTTTGATTAATGGAATAATAGTGTCGTTGTCAAATAATTTTGAACTTGAAAGTACACTGTGTACTATTCTACTTTTTTATGGGGTTTCCATAAATTATTTTACCGGGTTTCCATAAGTTATACAAAGGTGGAAATAATTTATTACTTTAACTGAATAACCTAGTAACTACCATAGAGATGTTACGTTCCTACACAGGTATAACAGAGACTTTCCTCAAATGGCTTTCAATTTATATAGATACTATTCATGAGATTGAATTCATACAGAATATGGTTAGGAATACTTCTTAATTTGCGTAGAATAATTTATCATACTAGAATTGAGGACGAAAATAAAGGTTTTTTCCGGAAATAAAATTTAATAACTTAAAAAACATTGTGATATGGAAGGTATAAATGTGATCTATAATAAACAAAATGTTTCCACAGACATTTCATCTTGGCTTCAATACACAGCTCACACCACATATCTAATAAAAAGGCTACTAAGTTTGGAAAAGTGCACAAATAAAAAGTTTTAATGGATGTAGTTATTTGATAAAAATCATTTTTTTTTTAATTTTTAAAAGATTATCCATAACCAATCTCATAAACGACAATTTAACGTGACAACATTTTCACGTAACATTACAAAATATTATAATGAGACAATTTTGATTAAATTTACTGTAATATTAAATTTGAATATCTTGGCCAAAGTCGTATTTTTCAAAAATTATTTAAAATAATAATTCGAGAGACAATATTGCAGGGATCTTCAAGCTTTTGGAGTTATAGACAAGTATACCACGTGTGTCATGGCACAAAACACAAATTTGCATATTATATTTGTTTACCTTGGTTTATCAAGTTCCCAATTATAAGGTTACCCGTAGTTTTCATATAGGTCATAGGCAAAATACCTACGACACGTTAGCGACACGTAGGTTTCTAAGAGCAATAGAAAATTGTTTGTACTTCACTACTTACACTAAGTACTGATTCGAAATCGAATCATTATAACATAAAGATGATCTAAACACGATTTTCTAATTTACGGAAACACCGTAAAAAAGTAGAATAAAACATATTCAAGCCTGTTATAAAACTTTTTGTATTTATTGATTGCTAGATTAATATATGGAATTTTTAAATTTATACATTTTCTATTACTATCCTGGATTGTCGGCCAACTTACTTGCCATCAATCTTCCAAAAATTTGTTCTTTTTTTCTTCGAACATGTTTTTTGCTCTATTAATATCAATTTGGGCTTATTTTAGGTCTTTTTTACCGTTGTCAACCAAGTAGATCCTATCCATGTAAATGCATCCTCAATGACAAGGTTAGGGCAAGCTTCAGCCTTTGATCATTTAGATCTCTTTGGATATATGCATAAAATCGGAGGCGTTTTGCATTTTATTTTGCTGACGATTTTACTATCATTACTAAGAATTGAGCACAAATATTTAAAATGAGTCACTGTGGACAATAACATAGCTCTTTTAAATATCTTCAGATTATCTCGATTTGTGATACCTCGATAATATACGATCTGTCTTCTTTCTGTCAACCTCTGCTAGGACTTGTTGCAGTATTTAAGATGATCCATAATAGCGTCAAACAATATTGGGCTATCACATTTAGCCCTTGTGCACTCCAACTTTGATTCTCGACATTTCGCTTACGCCTATAGGACTTAGACCTTGAGCAGCAACAGGTTTGTAGATATCTTGAATAAGCTTGATATAATATGTGTGTGCTATTTGCTATATGAACGATTCCCAGATCATATTCATGGTGACATAGTCCAAGGTTTTTTTTTTAAAATCTATAAAAACCCTGTGTAAGTTTATGTTAGTAGTTTTTGCCTTTTTCAGCAATATTTTACCCGTTTGAATCGCATCTGATGTATCTTTTTAGTCTCATTGGGAAAGAAACAAAATTACAATGAAATTCTCTGTATTCTTTAGGATTCACTTCTAAATTTGTAATGTGTACATTTTTTTCATAACCTTTAATGGCTGCTATTATACTAATATGTCATTATACTGATATTTCAACTATCCCTTTTTCTCTTCTGAAATGTTATAAGAAGATTGTTTCGCAATAAATTTTGATAGCTTAACATGTTCATGTAGCCGATGTAGCCAATTCTCATTTATTGTATAGTTTTTTTATCTTAATTTGCAGTGAGAGCCGGAAGTAATTTTCGACGTATTTTCATGTTATCAGGATTGATAATTTCTGGCGAGAGGTATATTTGGAAGATGTTCATAACATTCTGTCAATTTATTTTGAATGTCTCAATTTTATGTTCGTTTGTGTTATTTTTATTATTTATACATATTTCAATTGTTATATCTTTAATATGACGCGTTTTTGCTTTTTTGCTATTTTATGTAAATCTAACTCTGAATTGACTTTCTATAATTTGTCTTAGAAATTACTGTTTGAATTTGTTATCAATATTGCTACCTTCATTTAATTTGCACCCCTTTTTTTCTTGCATTCATCAAAATAATTATAATCCTTCGTAGACTACTATGGCTTGCAAACGTTTGTCTTGGATATTACAGCATCCTTGATTTCTGCGCTGGCCCACTGGGTTTTTTTGGACTTTATTTTTATTTTTTGCCCTGCATATATATTTTTAAATTATTAAAACTCTCTTAAAATTGTAATCTGGGATAAATTTCCTCAAGTAAAAAGTTTTTAGTGTTCGTGGTACTTGAGTATTCTTTCGATGCCCGTATGAACTTCCAGATTCTTTCAACATTCTCCATTTCATGTATAGTTTTAATTTTTAATTTAATTTTGTAGGCTTAAATTTTATACATAAGACCAGAATTCTATACTGCATCTTATGCAGCTCCTTAGGTATGACCTTGTAATTGCTATAATTACAAGTACTTCCGCATTGCCATTTCACAACGGATTTGAAATGCGTATTATCTACTTTCGTATTTAGTGGGACCCTCCCTTTTAAATTGAGGTGTTTTTAATAGCTTAGTGGACGCCAATTGGTTTATGACTTCTCCGTCATTGCTGCGTGTGCTATTTCGAAACCCACAATGCCATCTCTTATCGTACTCGCTTGAACCGTCATGTCCATTTAAATTTCGGCCAAGGTCCAGATCTTATTCCGCTGGAAAATTTGGCCTTAACCTTTATTAAATTTGCTTTTCTAAAACATTCGTCAAAATATAAAAAGCGTTTTTAAAATACAGTTTCCTTAAACATATAGGAAATTATTTTACTAATTGCATCGTAAAATTATTACAAATATATTTTACAATAAAAAACGTCGCATTTATCTTTATAAATATTAAGGAAAATTAGATAAAAAATATTCACCCTCACATGAAAATAGATCATATAGGTGTATTGAAAACCTTTCTATACTAAAGTTATTACAAATAAAATAGTTAAATGTAGATATAACATAGCTTTGTTTTCTAAAACCTATCAAAAATTTATTTAATATGAGCTACAAGATCATCAAATAAATCGACTACTAGGAATCGAGAATTTAATACCCCAATTATTAATGTGTAAAAACAGGACATATTGTGGAAGCATAATGGATCTAATGTGTAAAAGTTTAATATGAAATTCTGTCTTCCGCTGCTAGACTATACTATAGATTTTTCATTCTTTGATTTAATTTAAAGAATTAATTTACAGTAATTCTCTAAAATTTACTCAAAAATATGTTCCAATTGGAACCCAGGCTGAATGGCACCATTAATGGTTGTTTAAAGCTTTTAAACAGACATAAACGATTTAATTTTGTGCAATGAAAATTAGTTTGCAGATAAAGCAATAAAAACGCCTTCTGTGGATAATGACAATTTTGAACGCTCGTGTAATAAAGTTAATTTTCATTGGAAATGTTGCTCTCTGTTTGATCGTGGTTATTTTTATACCTGGTATTTGTATTCAAAGATGGCGCCTGATCATATTCATAGCTTACTTTAAGGTCACTTTAAATGCATATTTTTGTGAGTTGTATTAAACTGCAATTAAATTAATCGATTTTAAAAATATAGCAGATATCATAATTTCAAATGATAATCTATTTTCTTCTTTCAATTCATAGGTGGAACAAGTAGAAATTATAATTAATATAGTTTAAATAAAATTTGACTTGAATTTTTTTACATTTTTCTGATTAACGCCAACTTTTTCAAGAATAAACATTTGGTGCTATATATTTTTTTGTTTTCATTAGTTATATTTAACTTATTATTTACATTAGTAAAAATATATAATCTCGGTTGTTGTCTTGAACATGAACCAATTTTCTTTTTATCTTGTATAAAATGAGGCAATTTCTTTTAAACGTAGTATAATAAATTTACGAAACACTGTAAATGAAATATAGAATGATATCGTTTAAAGTATTTTCATATAAAAAAACAACAGGAACTTTTTGAAATTGTTATTTGAATTTAATATGATTAAAATAATGTGAGTTTAAAACTACGGGTCAACATTTTATAACACCTTACTCTTGACTAGATTTTATTTTATTTTATTTTTCTGTAAAGGGAAAAAAACAAACACAAACTATTTGAATTATTCTATGAACACTAAATACGAAATAAGTTTGTGTTCTAACATTTCCACAAAGAACAAAAAAAATAAATACATTAATATATATTCAATTAAATACAACAATACATAAATGCGACAATGTTAATTGAAGTAAGTGAAACAATTTTTTTTTTAAATTAAGACATAAAATTAGTATGGAAAATACATGTAATTAATTTATCAATTAAATAAAGCTGCAACTATGGATTACAAGTTATATATGTGACGCACTCTATTTAACTAATTTGAACAAACAATGAAAAAAGTAAAATGATAATAACATTATCATTTTACTTTTTTGCATTAAAATTATATTTATCGAAAAAGCATGTGTATATAATTCATAATATCAGCAAGAAATGAATTTTAAAACAAATACAAAATTAAAATTTTTTATTCAGATAAATACGTAATTTTGCTTTCATAAATTTACTTCATCTGTTTTAATTATCTGCTGCTCAGTAATTTATTCAGGCCAGGTGAAAAAATTCTATAATAAGGACATATAAGAATAAAAAACCCGTAAGCTGATACATTTAAAAGGATCATATTTTTTCAGTCGGTTATATAGAATTAAATTTCCAGTTTAAAGGACTTCTAGTTTAAGAGACTGTCACTAGCTATTACACCACATTAAAGTACTTAAAGTCTTTTCGCGATATGATTTAATTTGTATTATTCACTGTGCTTTTTTTAAGAGGAAATACTTGTTTTCTTAAAATTTTACATTTAAAAGTTACTTTTATTTTTATTATTGAAATATTATGTTATTAAATTTTTTTGTTATATAATTGAAATCTTTGATTATTATTATTGAAATTGTAAACAGCTAGTTTACTTTTAGTGGGAGATAAAATATGTTCATATAAAAACTGGAAAAAAAACAGCAACGGTAAATATAGAAGCTTGCGATATAATTGACTTCCAGCTTAACAGTGCGGTGAGGGCATTATCTATCTTATAAGCTTTTAACATTTATATTAATGTAGTTAAGCAACGAAGTAATGTTTAACCAAGAAGCTTTTAGCATTTCAGAAAGTATAAAGGTAATATCTATGTTATATAAATATTATATACTACGATAACAACACAAACAAACGTATCAAATGTTTTAAATTAGATCTATCTTGAAATAATTTATAAGATTAAAAACAGGATTTTGATTCACTTTCCCCAAATTGGTTTAATTTTGAGGAAATGATCATTTTAAGTTGATTTGGCTATTAACTCCTTACGTCATAAAAAAGTCTAATCTTAATTAAGATATAGGTAAGAGTAAAAGTAAAAGAAATTCCCCAATATTCATTTTAAAAACGAGCAGAACTAAGACCGCTCTCTCTCAATTAATGACGTTGGTTGAGTGTATCCCTGTAAGATTCTTTGCATTGTCTACAATGATTTAAAGTTGATACATTTTTTAGTCGTTTTCCTGGATACATTATTTTGAAGTTTAGGCTGGACGCATGTTTAGGCTAGTTCTGGCAACTCTGTCTCTTAGCTCATGTCTAAAGTATAGTAAAGTACGAAACTCTACCTTTGTCAAACACTCTTATTACCATTACTTGATTATGTGACGTGTATTATCCTCATCTTATTGAAGAATACTTATACAAGTTTTCCAACTTATAGAAATATTCGTCAAAGCTCTTCAAAACTTATGCATCCGGTATATCTTCGACCTCAGAAAATAAGATCATTTCTGAATACAGGTCACATCTCTAATGCCTGAAGATCTTTTTAATATATTAAAAATCCTCACAGCCCAAATTATCTTAGTGGCAAATTTAAAGATTTGTCTGCTCACGGCCTGGGGCAACGATCTAAAAGTTTACTCACTCTATTTATTCCTAAAGATACCTCTTCGTCTAACGAAAAATCATTCACTGTCCAAGCAGTAAAAATTTGGAATCACCTTAATCCTGACATCAGGAAAATCACGTCCCTAAATTTTAGGCCAAAGTTTGATTGAAAAAGTCTTGCCTCTCCTAAAACTTTTCCTTTGTGTCCTTGTCCTTTCCTGTCTTTTTCATCCCAAAACATGTCAATAGTTGGTTTTACCTATAGTCTTGCATATTTTTAATTTTTTTTTTTTTGCGTAAGGTACTAAAAAGAATTTTCTTTATAAAATCTTTTACAGTCTATCAAGTAAATTTCAATACCAAATGTTATGGCTGACTGGAAGAGATTGCTCATGTGGCAATGTGTTATATACTATACATATAGTATATAACTTATTGCTTACACCATATGTACAAAGCATAAAAGGTGATAAATAAATAAACGTACGCGTAACGCGGAAAAGATACATAGCTCTTATTTTATCCTTGACTTGCAAATATTAGTGTATATATTTTATTTAGAATTTTCCTAAAAATGAGTACACTTACATTTTTGTAGATTTTTTTTTAATTTAGTTAAAAAAATAGATTACATTTAATTTCAAAATAATATTTACAAGCAAACATTGCACATGTATCGATTTGATTTTTACATTTATTGGCTGAAATTTGATAGTTTATAAACTGTTTAATTTTTAAATTGTACTATTACAAACAATTCGTTCACAAATTTCACAACGATCCAGCTAAAAGTAAAAAGAAAAAAAATTTAGTAACCACCTTAAACGATTTTCTATTTTACTAGCAATTGTACATAAAAATCTCGTATGGCTAGTTTCATTACTTTGTATCGAAAAATATATGCAATAGAAAAAAGGCAAAAATTCCAGTTTTAATTTTTATCTAAAAAATGTCTTAAACCTGAAATTAATTCTAATGGATGTCATTAACACTCACAGTCCAGATATATAAAAGAGTAAATATGCATGTCATTTCACACAGTCTCTTCTTGTTTATAAGCAGCTTGTTCAATCTTGCAGAATTCGTCTTTTTCTAGGCGATGAGAAGTCAGAACATAAGTATTTATATAAATATATATGTATATATATAAATATATATATATATATATATATATATATATATATATATGTATGTATATATATATATATATATATATGTACACATAGTTTTTACTTTATTGAACAGAAATTTGTAGTGTTAGAATTACTTTTGAAGTTTATGTTTAATGTTTAAAACTTCATTCATACACAATTATAAAAACAAAAACGTATTTTCGGACGTATGCTTATATTGTATACAGTAACTATAATTGGTAGGTGAAGTCCCAATCATCTCTTCTTGTCAGATAACAATTTGGGATTAAATGACGTGTTTAGTTTATGCTCTTAGCCTTAGAAATATGTAGATTCATTTATGAGCTTACTGTGCTAAAATATTTAATATTCGACTCTCTACTACCATTTCAGCTGTTTCCTAAATTTTTGGAAAGGACTATTTCATGTTTATCCAGTTTGCCTTAAGTCATTAAAGTTAATTCACGTTAAGTCATATTCACCGTAAAAAATAAAATCCAAGTCAAATTGTTGTAAGGAACACTAGTTAGTATCGAAACTTTATTGTCAATTGAAATTAAGATGACGTTAATAAAAATTCATATTGGAATATACGAATATGATAGATGTTATTAACTAACATTTTTATTATTAAAATCATAAACTTTATTAACTAATATTGATAAGCGCAATGCCTTTTTTGATATTCAAATAAGTCTCGTGAGTTCCGCTTGTAATTTAAAAAACTTTGCTAGTATTACATTTCCAACATCTTAGATCACAACCCACAATATCAACAACAAATGTCTCTAAAGCTTTGCGTGATAGAGAAATGATGTAGCATCTAACATTAAAGTCAACCACACACTTGAAGGATGCTTACTAAACAACTATGATATCAACTAAAGTTGTCCCGTACCGGAGCATACTTACTAAAAGTTCAATTCTCAATACTCAAGTATCGAAGGGTCCAAGTATACAAACTTAGGCGAGGGTTCAAACCGAATTACCCTCCGTTAACGCTTAATTATTTATTATGAGATTAATTAAAATAATAATTGAATCACATTAATTTAACACTGAAATTTTCATTATTTAAAGAAGATAATATGTAAAGCTAGGTGACATAAAATTAACAAAAAATTATGGGTTGAATTCACGGTATCATCTAGGATACAAGTTTTTGAAATGTAAAGTATTTAATTTTGGTTCGATTACGAGATTAACCCCGTGGAAAAAAATTTAATAATTACTTGTTTAGTTTAAGACATATATCCCACATTTGTTTACATAATTGTGACATACTGACAATTCTAAAATCATTAACAAATAAAGTGATGAAATAATTTTTCTTTCAGTAAAAAATATATATGTTTGTTTTACTTCTTTATATAGGAAAATCTTGTCTTTGAATTTTCTTTAATTTCGTCGTCTGTAATAACGTTATTTGGTCTGGAGTTAAGATTAATTTTAAGCCATTATTTTATTAGCCAATAAATTAGTTACTATTTATATTTTCATTATTGGAAATAATTTTTATATATATTAATTTATATTTTCCATTATAAATTCATATTATTTTTTTAACTTAAAAAGTAAAAACATGTTTTTATTTTTAAGTGTTCAGCCTTAAGTTGATAGCTACTTTTCACTTTCTCTTAGTCCAAAAACAATACAATTTATGTTATATTTTTTAATTTCCAATAATTTGTTTTATTTAAATTTACAATCAGATATGAGATAAATTAAAATAGAGCATATTTTGCATGGTGATACATAGTATTGATTGCATAGAAAAAATTAACACCGCATCGGCCGAGTGAGGTTCAAATTTATTCGTGCTTTAATTAAATAAACATAATTGTGTTCAAGATACCACTCGAAATTTAAATTAATTTGGTTTACCAATTCAATTTGTCATATGTAGTAAATGCTTGGATAAAATTACTACAATTCTCATGGACAAAATTACACGGATAAAATTAGTACTGCATTGTTTGATTGAAGAAAAATAATATAGTAAAAAATATCACCATAAATTGAAATTAATTTGATCTACCAATTATTTCCGTCATGCAAAATAAATGGTTCGATAAAATTACAGCCTGCATGACAAACATTACAAAGACAAAATTAATACAGCTTCGACCGAGTGCGGTCCAATTTATTCGTGAATAAATAAATATAATTGTGTAAAAATATCATTTTAAAATGTTATTAATTTGGTTTATCGATTAAATACATCAAACAAAATTAATACAGCATGCATGGACAAATTTGCATGAGAAAAATTAATACAGCATTGACCGAATGTGGTCTTAATTTATTCATGCTTTGAATAAAAAAAATTATTGTGCAAAACACATCACTCTAAATTTAAATTAATTTTATCCTCATACAAAATAATTGATAAAAAAAATATGAATATCACTTTTCAGAATGCGTAGTTTAATGCAAATCTAATTAAATTTTGATTTAAAAAATAGGTACTAATATTGACTTATATTCCATTAATGAAAAAGGGCTTCAATAGTAAAAATCACTGAAGAAATGAAAAATTTAAAAGTTTTATTACGAAAATGTATTTAATCAGTGAATCATAGAATCAATATTAATGTCAGCTCATATTTTAGTAACACAAAAGTTCTTTAATAGCAACAGTTCATGTTCGTTTACATTAAAAATTATGATTTAAAGCAATATGCTTGAAATATTTAGGCAAGATACCGTTAAACAGGTGATTATACATTTAACGGTTGAAGCCATATTATCATTATTTTTTTTAGTTTTCATTAATATTTGAATTTCGTTTTTAAAATTTAATAAGCATTTATAATATTTACGTTACACTTTATATTGATGGTAAGGTAGGGAATTTTAATTATATAAAAATCGGATAAACGGCAATAAAATTGGTTCTACGAAAGTTCAGCGTACACTTAGATACATATAAATATTTAAGAATGTATAGTGTTTATATTAAACTGTACCAAAAATCAATAACTTTTTTAAATCGCAATAATTTCCTGATAAATTTTCTTTAAGCCTTTAGTAACAATCTTTTTCCTAATATTTATTTTAAAAATGTAGAGCTGTTTTAAGAAAAACAAGCTTTTAGATATTTTCTCCAAGATAGGTACATCTTTCACAAACTTGTGAAACCAATAATTTATGTAATTTTGTAAAACATATCGATTTCCCACACGATACATGAAATTAAAAGTGAAGTAAATCTTAATTACATACCCAAAATATTTCAATGTTATAATTTTTAACTGCTGAGATCTATGAGGTTTATCAGCTTTATAACCAAGCAAAATGTCAGATTTCTAGGTTGAATAGTTCATATAAAAACAGCTGTGACAAAAAAATTGACAGATATGTGAGTAATTTTATAAAAGCTATTTTTTCAAAAAAAAAGCAGCAGAGTACGCGTCGGATATGCATTAAGTTTCAATAATAGATGAAGTTGGCACGTATTGTATATATGTTTACACATGTTCCAAATCGTATTCAAACATGAGAATGATGACTAAATAACGCATTCTTCTCAAATTTAGTCTTTCGATAAAATTATTATATAAATATGTTTCATCTCATATAGAGACTCAAAATACAAATTAAAAACAGTGCTCTATAGCGTAGACGTAAAAAGTTGCAGACGGAGTTCAATGTCAGAATTTCTGCTTGAAATCTGCAGTACTAGTTTAAAATAGCTGATTCTCAAGTCTGACTATTAAGCAGGTAGTATACCTACTGCACCAATATTGAGGAGTCTGTATACGGAGCCCAATCACAGTCTCTGCTTGAGACCCAAAATACTAATTTGAAAGCAGCGTATCCATAAGCCTAAATATAAAATAAACATTAAGATATATTGTATATTGGTATAAAAAAAATATTGATCCGTTAGGCATTAAATCTCATAAATATATTATCAATTAGGCTAATATTTAAAAAAAATACATATGTTTATAAAAAAAGGTATATGTTTATATAAAAATTCTTAATTAGATATGCGATAAATGATTTAAACACATTATCGATTAGACTATTAGTTTCGGTAAAAGTCGAAACCTTCTAAAATGCGTTAACGACGTTCACGTCATTACACTAGCGGCCTTTTTATTAAATCCTTTCGTTTTTGTTAAAAAAAATGTACTCGAGGTTGAAATAGACTTAAAAGTGATATTTTTGAACAAGACTTTAAACATGTATAATAAAAACGAGTCTTTGAACCAAATACAGACTTTGAAATTAGTTTGACAATAAAAATAGAAATTCGTCATTAAACGATGGACCATTTTAACCTCTAGAAGTTTATAATATAGAATCCCTTATTTCTTAGAAAATTGTTAGTTACAATTGAAGTAAAAATGTAAATTTTCGATATAAAATATTTGAAATTTCTATGGACTAAAGTAATATTTTATTGAGTACATATGAAATAGTAATTTCTTGACTGCTATTATTTAACAATCCAAATTAGAGAAACTAATTTTAAGCTTACATACTAATTATAGGCTTATATAATCGATTTTGGATTGTTTTATGTTTATAACAGATCATGCAGTAAAACTTTTTCCCCAGAATTAAATTAAAGTATCAAAATAAATAAAATAATATTAATATAATGTAGTACCATTACTTTTCTTTTCATTAGGCGCCTAAAAATTTCAAAAACAAAAATATTTCTTTCCTTTATAATTATAGAAATATCAACAATATTATTATATCATTATTGCCCTTAATTATAAATATCTCACTTTATTATAAGGGTAAATTTTTAAGGAATGCGGAAGATATATAATACAAATGTCACAATTTGTGTGGAGGCGGAACTACCATCCTTCATGGCTGTATCATAATTCGACCCGAACACACGCTACTGTATACTTAAGGTGCTATATGATATGTAAACATATCTACCTATCTCACTTTGGCGAGACAGGCTATAGTAGTAAAACGTATGGAAATATAAGCATTTAACTGCTTTATAGTAACCACAAAAGTGAAAAAATACGTTAATAAATGTGTTGTTTTATTATCGTCGCATTATGATTACTTTAAATCTATGTACATGTTACCCATGTTCATATTGTAGCTACATTGTTGGGTAGAGCTATGAATACAAAATCGGTACCCTAACAACATTTCCAACCAAGGTACATTAAACTGCGTTAAAGGGTCATGTTTTATTCTGTATTAATAAAACACCCTCGCTTTTTTCCATAGTAAACAGCGCATGTATACATGCAGATATGTCGTTAAGACTTTTAAACTTATTTTTCATAAATTTTCATTCATATTTTCGTACTATTTGCTTTTTATGTGTTAGTGTACATTTGCTTTCTTCTCTATAGATACAAACTTTTTTTCTTTTGTTAAAATTTAAATGAAATTTTGACAGATGAATTTGTGCATTCCATTTGAACCGCATGTGTTGTATTTTTTAATGGTATTATCAATATCAGAGATGACGTTACTACTTATTTCAATGACACACTATTTATTATTATAATTGTAATTTTGACCGTATTATATACAGTAATAAAATATAAGTTACATACACTTTGTTATATTACTAAGTTTAAATAAGAATTTACAAAATTAAACAGATGTATTGATCAACATTTTATCTTATTTCGACCGCGTTTGCCCTATTTTTACCATCATAACATGATACTTTCTGATACTTTAAAAATTATATTTTTACACAATGCATTCTATAACCTATAATTCATAATTTTAATTCTAATTTAGTTTACTTTATGCAATGCATTTAAGTATATCGTAAAACATATTATATTAATATTAAAATTAAACTTATTACCTATAAATTAAATTAAAAGAATAACTCTAAAACAATGACGGAAATAAAAAGTACTGAAAATGAATTAAGTTGAAAATTACTTTCCAAACATTTTACAAGTACATTTATTAACGCTAGTTCCCAAGCATAGATATCAAAATAGCTTCCATATTAAAAAGCGTACACTATTAAGTTGCTTCTTTGTGACTTGTCTTTGAGTCCACCCTGGAGTGTGTGGTACCTATAGCTATATTTACTTCTGGAACTTTTCAATTGTGTAACTGTAAAAGTTTGTTTTCAGCCGGTGTATTCATATTCCATGGCAGAATGAACCATTTTTCAGCTTTAACTTTTTACTTAAAATTCATGTCGAGGTCCAAATATGTCCATAAGTTTTATGACCCGTCTCCAAACTCCTAGTATTATATTCTATAGAATATTGTATTAAATCACTATGATCATATTTAATTATGGAATATATAGTACTTCGTAATCTTCTTTTTCTCGTTTTAGTTATAAAATGTCTACAATACTGTCAATAAATTATCGAAATTTTAGAAAGACAAAAGATATTGTGAATGAAAAATGCATATAGTCGTCTAACTAAAATTACTGTAACAATATGAATACCGCTTCACCATATCTCGTATTTTCTTTCTTAATGGCAGAGCATGTAAAACGAAATATTTTGGCAAACTTGTTAAACTGACGATTGTGAAAATTTGTTGACACATCGCATAGTTACACTAAAACAATAATTTAAGTTTAACTTAAAATTATTAAACTTTTGACAAAATTACATTTAATAAAATCTCACCACATTTGTGGATAGTTCGACAAAAAAACAGAAACCTAATATGGTATTAAATAATATTGCACATAAGTTTACATTCATACAGATTTTCAAAATTTTCACATAAGCTTTATTTTTATCTCTCAAATCGTCTATTCGATTAGCACTTAATTTTTGATTCTTTTCATTTGATTTGTTTTTTCATATTTAATATAAGTTTTGTTTTTATCTCCCAAATCGTCTTTTCGAATAGTAATTAATTTTTATTTTTTTACATTGATTTGTTTTTTATAATTATATAAGTTTTGTTTTTATCTCCCAAATTGTCTACCCGAAAAGTATATAATTTTTATTTCTATACATTTTATTTATTTCTTATATTTTTTATGTTTTATTTAAATAATAAAATAAACAGCAGTGCTGTTTGAGGAAATTTTATTTTATCAAATGAGTTTACTGACATTACACTATTAAATCCGTTAAGCCACATTCCAGTTGGTTAAGATTCTCTGATAAATTTTTTCTTATTATCAATTCATTCGTATATATTACTATTATATTATATTTAATACAAATTATTTTTTTTCCTAATTAAGTTTAGCGAGTGACAACAAACGCTGACAAAAGATAGTTTAGTAATCATTTCATTGACGTAATATTGGAAACATTTAATAAAATTGTCAACAGATTCTCGCAATAATATTGAAATTCTAATTATTTATATCTTTCATGGAGGCGCCGAATAAAAAAGACACGATGGTTTTTTAATACTCTTTGATTCTTAAAATATTTTAAATAAAAATAATTCAAGGAAAAGCTTACTCAATATTTTATATTAGTCTTAGAGGATAGCCGTCTTGTGTTGAAAGTTCAATTATCGCACAAATTGTATCAAAGTATTGGATGACATCGTTATAAGCAGATAGTGGAAAAATTGTTAAAAAAAACCTTGTCATCTTTAACTATTTGATGAACAGTAAACTAGAACTGTGGAATTTATTCATTGCACTAAAAAAGTATATCAAATTGAAATGACACGAAAGTATTTACTGGACACTTATTGGAAAATCTAATAAAAGTCCGGATCATTAATTACTAGGATGATTCATAAAATAACGGAAATTTTTTTTTGACATTTTCTTCACTCCCAACCCCTTAATTTTATCTATTCCGCTAGAAAACATACCACGATTTTTTATTTTTTTTTAATTTATATTTAAGGGTCGCTACCCACTTTTGAAATTCGAAAAGAAAGCATTTATTTTTAAGAGTTTATTGATACCAGAAATGAGTGTGGCGTATAGGTTTTGGGAAAATATGGTACTGAATAACAATAACTATCGTTCCTCTAAATTATTAAGTAAAAAGAAGAAAAAAATTATAGTAGATTTGCCTTGTTACAATTTGGGTTTTTCTGCCTATAATTCTTAACTAACATCATTAAGCATTGCTTCTACTCTTCGTCATTAGTATGTAATTTATTGTATTCTTTCATCAATGCAACACCTCCATCAGCTATACCGTTAACGACTCTCATATGTTGTACAATTTCTTTAGCCGATTTGAAGCTTTCTTCCTCTTCCTATAGCTGAATGAACTCGCAAGAAATTCCAGAAATTTTGAAAAAAAATCATATTGTTTGTTAATATGAAATCTTCGAGGTTTCTGTTGACGATTGCATCATATTCCAACGATGCCTTTTTTGGATTGTTTTCAGTTCCTTTAGTTTTCCGAGCCAAAACAATATTACGTTTTTTTTTCGATAGAAACTCGTTGGTCAAAAAAAGCTAAAACAATTATCTCTTCGAAAAGATATCAATAATGACCCAACATATTTATATGGCAACTTTGGCTACAACTGTGTTATATTTTTCGAAATCAATCAAATCTTTCAATAACTGTAAGTCATTCATTTAGGCCATATCAGCCACTGGCGCTGTAAATCAGTATTTTGCGTAAAAGAGCTTGCTAAATTGTGATTTTAAGCTGATGCTTAAACAAAAATATTTTCAGTGCGTATATACCTTTTTTCATCCATCGCGCAAGGTGCGTTCCAGCAGGGTCTTTGAATGAGATACCCCATTCAGGAATCCTCCCAAAAAGATAATTATCAAATAAAGGAGCTCTTTATAATCGTCATGAGACCGAAATTTTTCCAGCTGATTCTCAGCAAAAGCGATGATATCTTTTGCGACAGTTTGAAGTATGAAAATTTCCTGTAGATGGTTCGGACATTGCGGTTTTGAATTTATTTATATATTTATTTTTGACCGGTAGCATTTAAATCTTTCAAAAATCCACCACTGAACCACTGGAAGGCCCTGCAGCCGTTACAATATTTTCGAGTAAAATTTCTAGTATGTGATCCCGGCATGCAAACCAGATCAGTTCCTTTTGCATTTTCTGTTCTAGAAGAACACGTGTTCCGTTTATTCGCCCTGTATTAGATACTGTTGTATCAAAAGACATACATTTTATTTTATCTTATAAATTCCATGATAAAATAGTCTCGAAAATAGCAGAAGCGATTGATTGTCCCCTTCCATCTGGAAGCTTGGGAACAGCCAATAGCTGGTCGACTCATTTTCCAGATACCAAGATTGGTAGACGATCTACTATTTCATGTCCGGTTATATTTTTCCGCATGGCTTCTATCGATATTACCAACTTTTCCTCGATGACTCATTTCTCTTTGTTTTAAAAGAAATTGCTTATCTTCTTCATAGTTATCATATTTAAATTTGATTGCCATTTGTTTTCTTTTTCTTTTATTACTGCTGTGCGTTTCGTTTTATTTTCTTTACTTTTCTTAAAATTCTGCCGTTCTTTGAAATATTTAAGTATTTTTGTGATAACATGTTGTTTTTCTTTGGTAGGAATACTTTCTTTTTGCCGTAGTGGCATCACGTCACTTGCTGTTAATGACGCCGATTCTCCATCTGTGTTGTTAATTACGTTTTTATAATGAAAAAATAAACACATCACTTCTTTCACTGACGGTAATTTTGCTTGGACCAATTCGGAACGAGATTGTCCAATTAACCATATTTAACTCCTTTTTCGCATTTTTGGAATATTTGATGTCATTTTAGAAGTACAAATACGAGAATAAAGCTAAAGTAATCACATTTACAATCATACACACTCACTTTCACTCGCAACGATGGCGTCACTGAATAAGTGTATGAAAGAGCAATGGATTATTTATATCAACGAAAGTGTGGGTATCTACAGAGACTACTGAGGTGCCGACGAAGTGAGTAAACAAAGAACTATTAACGTTAGCAACTAAATACCGTCATCAAAGTTGTATAAGTAAACCATAGTCAATATCACAATAAGTGCAAATTTTAAGATAATTCTTAAAAATCTTATGAGGTGGTAGCGACCCTTAAATACTAATGAAAAATCCCAAATTTAAAACTAATTATTATTTTGGTAGACAATACGATGATTATGAGTTGAGACTTAAAACGATTTTATGAATCACCCTATGACTTACTTAATACTGTGCATCTCATATAAAGACATGTAAAATGTCTTTAAAAGTGTGCTCGTACTGTAATTTCTTCAGTTCAATGTTTATATTTTGAGTAGAATGAACAAGCACTAAACGTAGTAAATTTGGGTGAATAAGCTACATAGATATTAACTCCCTTTTACGAGGCTCATTAGTTGGTCTAAATGTACGAACTACATATTTAGCAAATAACAATATCTGCAAACAATTCAATCATATTCATGTATACAAATAATATGACCCAATTTTTCCCATCATAATTTTTATCAACATTTTATTTGCTATGGCAACAAAAGCCATAAAATAAAATCGTCAAGTCCCAAATCTTACATAACTAAAAATAGGAATGCAGACAGCATGATTTACGTAAGTAGTTTATTACTTCTTACTGAATGGCAAAAAATATGAATCTCTCTAGATTGAGTTATTATGAACATTTATTTGATCAATATTGCTCACGATTCTATGAACAAATTCTATTCATTAATATATTAAATTCGTAGGAGCCATAATGCTCCTTTTGTAAAATTTTAATTTAAATGATAAATATAGAAATTTAATATTAAAAGTTTACCGAAATGTAACAATTTCGCAATACGAATGATTTACGAGAATTTTCGGAGAAAAAATAATCTTCCGTTAAATTTTCAAATACCTTTTCCAATAAATAATTGGGAGAGAAAAGTGGAATTTTGACATAAAGATTCAATTTCCAAGCAATGTATTCATTCTTTTGCAACAAGACAGTGCTTTCTTTTGATAGTAACTTTTTAATTTCCAATCCGTAAAAAGTTCCAACTTCGTGGCAAGTTTGAAATTCAGTCTGCATTCGTTCCTTCTCAAATTATAAAGATAATTTAGGCAAATCATGTTACTGTACAATAAATATTGAATTAAAACTTCAACTTTCGGTGCTTTTATTATTGATTCCATTCAATTAATTTTCTTTCTAGTAGTTATATTAATATCATTATATTGTATTTCAATTTATTGCATTACTTTACTAAGAGCATTAATCACTACCGGTAAAAGTACTATTGATATCAAAGGTTAAGTTCAAATAATTTATGTTTCATAGAACAAGTTTATTTAAATAACAATTGTTACTTATCATAAAATAATGATTGTTTTTGCTAAATTACACACGTTTAATTATGGTCAAAGTAAAACAATATTTTTTGAAACAGAAAACAATAATCTCCATTAGGTTTCATGTGGAATAGTCAGTTAATTTAATGGTAAAAACTACTTTAACTGCCATTGTAAAAAAACACGTAACAGCAGAACCATCAAAATAATTATTTTCTAGATACGTTGTTCAAAAATAACATCAATTAAGTACGTTTAATTAAAATTTTATATTTCAAACTCTGACTAGAAAAAATATTAATTTCAGTGACACAAATTGTAATAAATTGATAAATTTACGTAATAAATTCAATATTAAAAGAAAAGGTAATGAAAATAATGTGACTCAATTTATTGTGTTAACACAACAAATATATATTAATTATTTTAAAAAAAATTTTACAAAATTTTCATGTAATCAAAAAATCGTAAGTGGTAACGTCATTGAAAAATAAAGAGATTTATACAACCAGAGCCTTATCTCGAGCACTCAGATATCATACAAATTATAAATGCTTTTGGATACTGTCATCATAAGCCGCATCGTGAAAAGGTTGTTTTATTACAATGCCAGGCACAAGCACGGATGCTTCCTCGTCCCTTTAACCGTTTAGCAAACAGTTAAGCTGATCCATAGAATTTAATGGTTTCTTCAATTACTATCACTGAAAATTTTAGCATCTTCGCAAGGATCTTACTTCGCGCTCTAATGACAATGTGGCTCATTAAGGATACGAGCGCGTGTCTATATGCAAGTATGTTTTTCTGTATATAGCTGCGCATAAGTATTACACATGCTTTTGGTAAGTTGTTGCCGCATTATTCATTATATGAAATTGATAATCATATAATTAGTTGTATAAATTTAATTTCTGAATAATTTAATTATTACGCAATTTCGTTTTTACTGACACTCATAAAATTAAAAAGTATTTGAATTAATTTTAAATTGGAATATTGATATTGCATTCTGAAATTTAAATTGGATGATTTTATAAAAGAAGAAAAGAAAGGCTATTGACCAAAATCATACTTAAGTACATGTTCCTCATATTTTGATTTTCTAACAAACTTCTTTAATGATAGATTCCATATTAACAACAATTATGTAATGCTTTAGACTTTAACATAATGCACTGAAATGAACTAACGACTCAGTATTTTTTTGACAAAAATATATTAAGGAACATCGACTAAAAATAGTGCATTTTTTGGTTTATATCAAAATATCTCTGATTCTGAAGAATTTGAACGTTAATAGACAGATTCTGATAATTGACACATTATTGAACTTACTAAATGTTATTACAGAAATTAGGCAAATTAATTATTACGGCCAGCCCCGTAACTTTATTTATTCTCATTAATTAAAGGGGCATAGAATATTAAATGTGTATAAATTTTATGATCTAATTTATGACACAATCTGTTGAAAACGCACTAAAGTTTAAATTTGTTAAGTTTTTAAACACCTTAGTAAATAATCGTTATTTTTTTCAAATGAATAGTAAAGTTATACAACTTTCCAATAAAAGCTTATATTATTTGCATTATATTCAATAGAATTAAAAATTCAGGCAACTTCCTACTCATAAATTATGATAAGTTTATTCCTAGACTACAACATTGAAGTATCCATCTCTTAATTAATGGAGTTCGTTTATTTGGTAGCTGGTAGAATGATCTGATGTATGTGAATTGTATATTCGGGTAAGTACCTATCCCACTAATAGAGATGTTCACTGCACCTTCACATATGTATGTGAAGGTGCAGTGAACATCTCTATTAATGGGATAGGTATTGTTTTTCGTTAGTTAGCTGATCGTTAATTCAGGCCTATATTTTTATATTGCTCCAAAAATTTTCACGTTTTACACAACAAAAAGATATGGCCATTTCAAATGTATTTTTTTTGTTCCTACTGTGATTTTACTCACAGATTATCAAAACCTATAGAAAATACTTCCGACCAACTTACAATCTTGAAAGTTGACATACTGAGAATTCTGCATATTAGAAGTAAAAAAAATCCAGAAATACATGATTTGTAGCTTTGTACATTTTTTATAATTATTTTACTTTAACGCCTGTGATAGATATAGGAGTTAATATATTTATATTGAGAAAAGTTAATATTTGCAAATAGTTTAATTAAAGATACTTTGTACCCATAAATATTTATTATTACCTAAATATGTGTGTAATCCTCGTATTGCAAATTCTAGTCTAGTTTGACAAGTTTTCTTTAAAGAATTTAAAATTGAAATGGGACTTGCTGTTACCTAACTCTCTCGATAAATGCTATTCAAAAACATTGACACAGAAACAATGGCATTTTTTTTGTTTTTTATTTCAAGAGGTTTCCTAAATTGGAATAAACAAATTTTTGCTTTAAATGGGCCTCTTTGGCAGATACGTTTTGCATAGTACCACATTCCTTTCACGTTTTAACAACGTAAGCCAAAAGTTTTCAGAAAATCAGAATAACAGAATTTAATAAGTACTTCAATGCAAAATTATTTTGCTTTTATTACATACGATCCGACGAATTTCATATTTATAAATTATATATATATATATATATATTTCTAACAGTGTAATAGAAATACTATGTCCATTAAATTTTTTAAGCTTTAAGGGAACCAAAATAGGACGAAACGGATATATTTATTTTAAAAAATAATATGATACATAATAACTTAATGAAAATGTTCTTATAACTGGAGCAAATAGTTAGGTCGACTTCAAAATTTGTTGAATTAATTTCTCAACAGATGTACGAGTATTATATCCTCTAAAATGCATGTGAGAGAACCGGGTGCCAATCTGTGTCGTTCTCATGCAATTTTTTTCATATAGATTATAACTGATGATAGAAAAAGTCGAATATTAGGTACCCGTCTCTTGAGATACTGCTCTTGATAGAGTGGTTAACGTTTCGCGACTGGCCTAAAATTTTGCAACTATATTAAATAGTTTAACGTTTAAATATTCGAAATAGTAAATTAATTCCAGTGAATAACGGACACTCAAACTAAACATTGTCACGAGCACATGCTACAATTGCTTGGGAGTTTTGTTTTATTTTAGCAGTAGCTACAAATGACCCGGAATAGATATCAAAATTATTTCTTACTACATCTCCTTATAGATTCAAAAAATTATAATCTGTGTGGTTTATCGCATGAAGCCATTTCGAAGGTGTTTTTAAAGTTTCTCAACAATACTGGTCGCTGTTTTTTGCTGAAAAATTGTCAAAAAATATTGCTTCTGGAAGTTGCCCTTATTAAAAATTTTTGTAATTGCATTATTTTTTCTACTTTACTTCGAATATTAAGAGAAAAATTTCATTACAATACCTTACAGATTAACATATATTTTAGAGTCAAAGCTACCAGCTTATGGAAAAGTATGAGGTAGTTATGGAATAACTTTCAAAGTAGATTGTTTATATATATATATATATATATATATATATATATATATATATATATGTATATGTATATGTATGTATATATATACATGTATGTATATATATACATGTATGTATATATATATATATATATATATATATATACATATATATATGTATATAGTATACCAAGTGTACATTTCAAATATTTATTTCAATTTAGACGAAAATCGTAAGCAATGCTAAGATCAAGTTATATTTTCATTCAGGAACCGAATGCTAGCATAAATAATCAGTGACAAAGATTTACACAATGCATTCAATAACCTATAATACATAATTTTAATTCTAATTTAGTTTACTTATGCAAAGCATTTAGGTATATTGTACAAAATATTATATTAATTTTAAAATAAAACTTATTAACTCGGTCGATTTTTTTAAAATCAAATTAAACGAATAACTTTAAAACCATGACGGAATTAATAAGTACTGAAAATGAATTAAGTTGAAAATTACTTTCCAAACATTTTATGAGTTCATTTGTTAACGCTAGTTTCCAAGCATAGATATCAAAAGAGCTTCCAAATTAAAAAGTGTACACTATTAAATTGTTTCTATGTGACTTATCTTTGAGTCCACCCTGGAGTGTTTGGTACCTATAGCTATATTTACTTCTGGAACTTTTCAATTGAATAACTGTAAAAGTTTAGTTTTCAGCCGGCATATTTATATTCTATCGCAGAACGAGCCATTTCTCTGCTTTAACTTTTTACTTAAAATTCATGCCCATGTCCAAATATGTCTACAAGTTTTATGACCCGTCTCCAAATTCCTATTATTATAATCTGTAGAATATTATATTAAATCACTATGACCATATTTAATTATGGAATATATAGTATTTCGTAAATTCTTATTTTCGTTTTAGTTATAAAATGTCTACAACGATTTGATTATTGGTTTACATTTTCGTTTTTTTGGATATTTCTAATAATCATAAATAATTAATGAAGGAAATAGCATATTGATTTGAAATACTGTCAATAAATTATATCGGAGCTTTGAAAAGTCAAAAGATACTATAAATAAAATATATACATAGTAGTCTAACTAAAATTACTGTGAAAATATGAATACCGTTTCACCATATCTCGTATTTTCTTCATTAAGCATGTGAAACAAAATATTTTGGCAAACGTGTTAAATTGACCATTGTGAAAATTGTTTGACACATCGCATAGTTACACTAAGTCAATAATTTAAGTTTAACTTAAAATTATTAAACTTTTGACAAAATTACATTTAATAAAATCTCACCACATTTATGCATAGATCGACAAAAAAAACAGAAACCTAATATGGTATTAAATAATATTGCACATAAGTTTACATTCACACGGATTTTCAAAATATTCACAAAAGCTTTGTTTTTATCTCTCAAATCGTCTATTCGATTAGCACTTAATTTTTTATTCTTTTCATTTGATTTGTTTTTTCATATTTAATGTAAGTTTTGTTTTTATCTCCAAATCGTGTATTCGAATAGTATTTAATTTTTAATTTTTTTCATTGATTTGTTTTTTGTAGTTATGTAAGTTTTGTTTTTATCTCAAAATTTGGTCTACCCGAAAAGTATATCATTTTTATTTCTGTACATTTTATTTATTTCTTATATTTTCTTATGTTTTATTTAAACAATAAAATAAACAGCACTGCTGTTTGAGGAAATTTTATTTTATCAACTGAGTTTACCGACATTACACAATTATATGCGTTAAGCAATTCCAGTTGTTTAAGATTCTCAGATTTATTTTTTTTTATGATCAGTTCATTCGTATATTTAAACAAATTATTTCTTTTCCTAACTAAGTGTAGCGAGTGACAACAGACGCTGAAAAAAGGTAGTTCAATAATCATTTCATTGACGTTATATTGGAAAAATTTATTAAAATTTTTGAAAGTTTCTCGTAATAATATTGAAATTCTAATTATTTATATCTTTAATGGAAGCGCCGAATAAAAAAGACACGACGGTTTTTTTCTACTCTTAGATTCTTAAAATATTTTAAATAAAAATAATTCAAAGAAAAGCTCACTCAATATTTTACATTAGTCTTAGAGGATAGCCGTCTTGTGTTAAAAGTTCAATTATCGCACAAATTGTATCAAAGCATTGGATGACATCGTTATAAGCGGATAGTGGAAAAATTGTTTAAAAAAAACACTCAAAATGGTGTATGGTTGCCTTGTCATCTTTAACTATTTGGTGAAAAGTAAACTAAAATTGTGGAATTTATTCATCGCACTAAAAAATTATATCAAATTGAAATAACACGAAAGTATTTACTGGACACTTTTTGGAAAATCTAATAAAAGTCCGGAGCATTAATTACTAGGGTGATTCATAAAATACCGAAAACATTTTTTTGTACATTTTCTTCACTCTCAAACCCTTAATTTTATCTATTCCACTAGAAAACATACCAAGATTTTTAATTTTTTTTAAAATTTATATTTAAGGGTCGCTACCCACTTTTCAAATTCGAAAAGAAAGCATTTATTTTTAAAAGTTTATTGATACCAGAAATGAGTGTGACGCATAGGTTTTAGGGAAAATATGGTACTAAATAACAATAACTATCGTTTCTCTAAATTATTAAGTAAAAAGAAGAAAAAAATTATAATAGATTACAATTTGGGTTTTTCTGCCTAAAATTGTTAACTAACATCATTATGCATTGTTTCTGCTCTTCGTCATTAGTATGTAATTTATTGTATTCTTCCATCAATGCAACACCCCTCTCAGCTATACTGTTAACGACTCTCATATGTTGTACAATTTCTTTAGCTGATTTGAAGCTTTCTTCTTCTTCCTATAGCTGAATGAATTCGCAAGAGATTCCAGAAATTTTGAAAAAAATCATAGTGTTTGTTGATACGAAATCTTCGAAGTTTCTGTTTACGATTGCATCATATTCCAAGGATGCCTTTTTCGGATTGTTTTCAGTTCCTTTAGTTTTCCGAGCCAAAACCATATTACGTTTTTTTCTCGATAGAAACTCGTTGGTCAAAAAAATCTAAAACAGTTAGCTTTTCGAAAAGGTATCAAAGATGACCCAACATTTTTTTGATGGCAACTTTGGCTACAACTGTGTTATATTTTTTGAAATCAACCAAATCTTTCAATAACTGTAAGTCATTCACTGAGGCCATATCAGCCACTGGCGCTCTAAATCATTATTTTGCGTAAAAAAGCTTGCTTAATTGTGATTTTAAGCTAATGCTTAAACAAAAATATTTTCAGTGCGTATATAGCTTTTTTCATCCATCGCGCAAGGTGCGTTCCAGTAGGGGTTTTGAATGAGATACCCAATTCAGGAATCCCTCCCAATAAAATAATTATCAAATAAAGGAGCTGATTATAATCGTCATGGGACCGAATTTTTTCCAGCTGATTCTTAGCAAAAGCGATGACATCTTTCGCGACAGTTTGAACAAAATTCCCTGTAGATGGTTCGGACATTGCGGTTTTTAATTCTTTTTGATTTATTTTTGGCCGGTAGCTTTTAAATCTATCAAAAATCAGAATTTCAGGACTACTGAAAGGCCCTGCAGCTGTTACAAAAACATTTTCGAGTAAAAATTCTAGTATGTGATGCCGGCATGCAAACTAAATCAGTTCCTTCTGCATTTTCTGTTCTAGAAGAACACATGCTCCGTTTATTCGCCCTGTATTAGATACTGTTTTATCAAAACATATACATTTTATTTTATCTTATAAATTCGATGATAAAATAGACTCGAAAATAGCAGAAGCCATTGTTTGTCCCTTTCCATCTGGAAGCTTGGGAACAGCCAAGAGCTGATCGACTCCTTTTCCAGATACCAAGATTGGTAGACGATCTACAATTTCATGTCCGGTTATATTTTTCCGCATGGCTTCTATCGATATTACCAATTTTTCCTGGATGACTCATTTCTCTTTGTTTTAAAAGAAATTGCTTATCTTCTTCATAGTTATCATATTTAAATTTGATTGCCATTTGTTTTCTTTTCTTTTATTGCCGCTGCGCGTTTTGCTTTATTTTCTTTACTTTTTTTCAAATCCTGTCGTTCTTTGAAATATTTAAGTATTTTTGTGATAACATGTTGTTTTTCTTTGGTAGGAATACTTTCTTTTTGCCGTAGTGGCATCACGTCAATTGATGTTAATGGCACCGATTCTCTATCTGTATCGTTCATTACGTTTTTATAATGAAAAAATAAACACATCACTTCTTTCACTGACGGTAATTTTGTTTTTACCAATTAGGAACGAGATTGTCCAATTAATCATATTTGACTTAAATAATCAATTTGACTTTTTTGTGTTTTTGGAATATTTGATGTCATTTTAGAAATACAAATACGAAAATAAGAATAAAAATCTTATGAGGTGGTAGCGACCCTTAAATACTAATTTAAAATCCAAAATTTAAAACTAATTATTATTTTGGTAGATAGAATGATATTATGAGTTGAGACTTAAAACAATTAAAACTTGAATTTTATGAATCACCCTATTACTTACTTAATACTGTGCTTCTCGAGTATGACGATAAAGACATGTAAAATGTCTTTAAAATTGTGCTCGTACTATAATTTCTTCAGTTCAATGTTTAAATTTTGAGTAGAATAAACAAGCACTAAACGTAGTAAATTTGGGTGAATAAGCTACATAGATATTAACTCCACTTTACGAGGCTCATTAGTTGGTCTAAATGTAGGTACTACATATTTAGCAAATAACAATATCTGCAAACAATTTAATCATATTCATGGATACAAATAACATGATACAATTTTTCCCATCATAATTTCTATCGACATTTTATTTGCTATGGCAACAAAAGCCATAAAATAAAATAGTCAAATCTCAAATCTCACATAACTAAAAATAGGAATGCAGACAGCATGATTTACGTGAGTAGTTTATTACTTCTTAGTGAATGGAAAAAAATATGAATCTCTTTCGATTAAATTATTATGAACATTTATTTGATCAATATTGCTCACGATTCTATGAACAACATTACGATTCTATGAAAAACATCATTTAGAAATTCTATTCATAAATATAATAAATTCGTAGGAGCCATAATGCTCCTTTTGTCAAATTTTAATTTAAATGATAAATATAGAAATTTAATTTTAAAAGTTTACCGAAATGTAACAAATTTGATCGCAATACGAATGATTTACGAGAATTTTTCGAGAAAAAATAAACTTCCGTTAAATTTTTAAATACCTTTTCCAATAAATAATTGAGAGAGAAAAGTGGAATTTTAACATAACGATTCAATTTCCAAGCAATGTATTCATTCTTTTGCAACAAGACAGTGCTTTCTTTTGATCGTAACTTTTTAATTTCCAATCCGTAAAAAGTTTCAACTTCGTGGCAAGTTTAAAATTCAGTCTGCATTCGTTCCTTCTCAAATTATAAAGATTATTTAGGGAAATCATGTTACTTTACAATAAATATTGAATTAAAACTTCAACTTTCGGTGCTTTTATTATTGATTCCAATCAATTAATTTTCTTTCTAGTAGTTATATTAATATTATTATATTGTATTTCAATTTATCGCATTACTTGACTAAGAGCATTAAGTATAAAATCTAGTAAAATACAAATATACTCAAATTATATTAAAATCAATTATGAATATATACGGAATGTATGTGTATAGTTACATAATTTTGTATTTTAAATTATTATTTTTTATATTTTTTGACAACACATTAACAATTTTGACTATTCTCTTAATCGAACCTGACTTTAGTATTGTAGTTTTAAAGGATAATAGTCACTTTATATAGGAGTGATGACTCCAAAGCAGACACAACCGCAATGGCATAAAGTTATTAAAGGTGATACTCTAAACTCAGAATTTAGCCATTATTTTATAAATCACTTTATTAAACTTGACACTTAACTATCAATTAATAGTCTTCAGCAACCAAATACCCAGGCACGATTCAAATAAGTAGGTTAAGTAAACGTAGGACACAATCATCCAAACTTGTGATAAAAGGTGACGTGTATTAATAAATAGAAATATCCGACCACATAGAAAATCAATACAAACACGGCGCCGAGACAATAGTTTAACACGGCACCGACACGACATGAACTGTTTCATAACAACTTAACTGATTTCGATACCGGCACGATAGTCATTTGAAAACGTGTGCTTTAAATCGATATATTTTCCTCTTAATAATAAAGTATAGAAGCAAAATATAGCGAAAAAGTAATTATTTCACGTTAAAATTTGGGCCTAATTTATAGTTTTAGTGTACCCATAAAAGATTGTTAGTTTTATATTTTAATGTCAATTCATGACTACAATAGAGGTATTTTTTTTAAAAAGCTACATTTTCGAATTCTATTTTTTTTATTATTATCAATTATTAGAAAAATAAATATTTGTTTGCCGATTGACGAAAAAATAACTAATTGGTACAAGAAATTTTTTTTTCGCCCATGCACGTAGCAACATTTAAATTACTAAACACTAAATGTAAATTGAGTAAAAAAATGATTAGCCCCTTTGTATTTTATTTCAATGCGGAAGTTCTACGCTAGTTCTAGGGAAATTTGCTATTTTATGTAATATTTATTCTATGCCGCTGTGGGAGCAAATTTGTCCATACCTCCTTTGAATATTACTATTAAAAGTTTATTAATTATTAAATATTAATAATTGTCTAATTTAATTACATTTATTTTAATTAGGTTTTTTCTTCTTCACGATTGACAATATATCTATAGCTATGAAGCCTGTATAGATACATTGCCTGTAATTTTATACTATTTCCTCTGTTTTTATTAGATTTGTGAAGGATTTTATGTTAATAATTTGAAGAGTTTCCGTTCTTAGGAACGAATTTGAGTTATTATAAGTTTTGACGTAGTATAGCAACGATCATATATATTCGAAAGTCACATATACCTTATTGCCTGTCTTAATTGTTTGGAAATTTAATTTTAAAATTGTTTAACTCCTTTTCATTCTATCACTAAAATTCAGTATCAGAATTTCTACGTGAAGAGAGCTGCAAGCAAAAGTCAGTAATATATACATATCGTATAACACGATTTCCCGGCAATTTTATCTTTTAATAAGACGAAAATTTATAATAAAACACATAGATAAATAAAAAATTTGTGTCATTAAAGAAGCTTTCCAATATGAGTTTGACATTTAAATCATCACAATTATTTTTCATTGCAAGATCAAGTTTTCTTTCGGTAATCACTTTTTATTTTCAATCCATGGAGAAATTACTTTTCCTTCACAAATTTTGAGTCACATCTCCCGTCACGCTAGACGCGTTGAAACTGTTGTTAAATAATTGTACTCTTTATTAATTGCAGGAAGTTATGCAGAAGTCTTCTGTTTGTTTCTTTTAGTCGATCAGTGTCAAATTAATGTGCGTTATTTTGTGGTTTATTTGTAAGAGTTTTACATTTTCATTGCTAACGTTTTTAAACAAAATCACTTGTCTTTATAAAAATATCATATTTCAGAATAAAATTTTATAATATTTGTTAAATTAATGTTAAGTTAGTGGAACCCCGTAAATGGCTGTAGATATACCATTATGAGAAAACCGTATAAATAACCAGCAAAACTATTAACCTCACCAAGCAGAATAGTCAGAGATGAAGTGTGTAGTGATTACATCATAGTTACAGCTTAGGTGCAGTTGATATATATAAGACTGTGACGGATCAGAAGACAGTTTTCTTTATCATAAGATAGGCATGTGAGCAAATTGCCTACAGTTAACACGCTCTTAATTTCATAAGTTAGAATATATCATGGTTAATAATGCAATCAGAGAAAAACTTAGTCATAAGATAAAGTTGAATACTGATATCCTGTAAACATTAATCTAAAAATATCGCATTTAGTAAGACCAGTACAATAAATTGCGTTTAACTTTGACATTTCATTTCCTTCATTTTGATTTCAAATTTGGTTTAGGTAAGGCTTCTATGGATATTTCTCCATGTCAGTTGTCTATACATACACGATTCAAGTCTATTCTTGAAATTTTCTTTCTTGAAATTTTCAGTATGAAATTTATATTCAGCGTCCATATATCTGAAACTTGTGTGAAATTCATCGTTTTTATTACATTTATAGCACTTCTGTTATCAATATTTGCACACAAAGCCACAATTTTTGGTTATCAATATTTGCGTGCAAATTTGGTTACATTCACAAAGTAAATTTTTAGAGAAATAAAATTATGTTCAGAATATATATCTATATATATATATATATATATATGTGTGTGTGTGTGTGTATGTGTGTGTGTGCGTGTGTGTGTGTGTGTGTGTGTGTGATCACAAATTTCAATTTAAATATACATAACCACATTGAATTTTTAATTTTTGATATGAAGTACTACCGGTAAAAGTACCATTGATATCAAAGGTTAAGTTCGAATAATTTATGTTTCATAGAACAAGTTTATTTAAATAACAATTGTTACTTATCATACATTAATGATTCTTTTTGCTAAAGTACACACGTTTAATTATGGTCAAAGTAAATCAATATTTTCTGAAACAGAAAACAAAAATCATCATTATGTTATATGAGGAATAGTCAGTTAATTTATTGGTAAAAACTACTTAAATTGCCATTGTGAAAAAACACGTAACAACAGAACCATTAAAATAATTATTTTCTAGATACGTTGTTCAAAAACGGCATATATTAAGTAAGTTTAATTTAAGTTTTATATGTTAAACTCTGAATGGAAAAAATATTAATTTCAGTGATACAAATTGTAATAAATTGATAAATTTATGTAATCAATTCAATGTTAAAAGAAAAAGTAATGAAAATAATGTGAGTCAATTTATTGTGTTTACACAACAAACATATATTAATTATTTTAAAAAAAGTTTTAGAAAATTTTCATGTAATCAAAAAATCGTAAGTGGTAACATCATTGAAGAATAAAGAAATTTATACAACCAGAGCCTTATCTCTAGCACTCAGATATCACACAAATTATAAGAGCTTTTGAATGCCGTCATCATAAGCCGCATCGTGAAAAGGTTGTTTTATTACAATGCCAGGCACAAGCATTGATGCTTTCTCCTCCCTTTAACCGTTTAGCAAACAGTTAAGCTGAACCTTAGAATTTAATGGTTTCTTCAATTACTATCACTGAAAATTTTAGCGTCTTCGCGAGGACCTTACTTCGCGCTCTAATGACAATGTGGCTCATTGAGGATACGAGCGAGTGTCTATATATAATTATGTTTTTGTGTACATAGCTGCGCATAAATATTACACATGCTTTTGGTAAGTTGTTGCCGCTTATTTATTTTATGAAATTGATAATCGTATAATTAGTTAAATAAATTTAATTTCTAAATATTTTAATAATTACCCAATTTCGTTTTTACTGATGCTCATAAAATTAAAAAGTATTTGAGTTAATTTTAAATTGGCATATTCATATTACATTCTGAAATTTAAATTGGATGATTCTATAAAAGAAGAAAAGAAAGGCTATTGACCACAGTCATTCTTTAGTACATGTTCCTTATATTTTGATTTTCTAACAAACTTCGTTAATGGTAGATTCCAGATTAGCAACAATTATGTAATGCTTTAGACTTTAACATAATGCACTGAAGTGAATTAACGACTCAATACGTGATTTTGACAAAAGTATATTAAGGAAAATCGATTCAAAATAGTGTATTTGGTTGGTTTGTGTCAAAAGATTTCTGATTTGGCAGAATTTGAACGTTAATAGATTAATATTGCGAGCGTGATATTCGCAGCAACATGATTACCAAAATGCAACAAGGTATTTACTAACACACGAAAAATTAATGACATCATTATTTATTTAACGACATCGAAATTTTTCGGCAGGCTCTGATAATGCACACATTATGGATCTTATAAAATTGTATTACAGAAAGTAGGCAAATTTTCTATTATGGCCAACCCCGTAACTTTATCTAATCTTTTTTTAATTTCTAATCCTTTATTAGGGGGCATAGAATATTAAAAGTATAAACATTTGATGGTCTAATTTATGACACAATCTGTTTAAAACGCACTAAAGTTTAAATTTGTTAAGTTTTTAAACACCTTAGTAAATAATCGTTCTTATTTTTTTCAAATGAATAGTAAAGTTATACAACTTTCCAATAAAAGCTCATATTATTTGCATGGTATTCAATAGAATTATAAATTTAGGCAACTTCCTACTTATAAATTATGTTAAGTTTATTCCTAGACTACGACAAAGTTGAAGTATCCATCTCCTAATTAATGGAGTTCGTTTATTTGGTAGCTGGTAGAATGATCTGATGTATGTAAACAGTATAATTAGACTAAATAACATATATTGCTTCAAAAATTTTCACGTTTTTTGATGTGCGGATATCGGACTTATTACTAAGAAATGAATCTATTAAAACCGATCAAAATGAAAGAAGAGTAGTTTACTGCATCATTCCGTAACAATTAACTTTAACTAACGTATATATATATAGTAATACAACTATAAATAAACAATCAGATATAGTTTAATTCGGCAAAGTAGAAAAAATAGAAAGTATACAATGGTACATCTTAAGTAACACATATTATACTGCACATACACAATACCTTACAGAAATAGTAATGTTTATGGATACTCGTATTGTTGATATATATATATATATATATATATATATATATATATATATATATATATATATGTATATATATATATATATATATATATATATATATATATATATATATATATATTATAATTTAAAGATATTTCCCGTCCATTAACAAGCCATGCAGAATGATCTAAAATATAAAAATCTCCATAAGTAAAACTAGATAGAGGCAGAGTTTGTCTTTGGTTTGAACTAATTCAGTCATATTTTGAGGTCTTTAAGTGTTTTGGTAAAAGTCTGAACACCAAAGCCATTTATTTAAAGAGGCCAAGAAATATTTACAAAATTAGTGGACGTACATATTGCACTGAGAGGAAAAAATCAGTTAATTAGCCGTTAATATCTAATTGTATTTTAAAATAAACTAACAAAGTCTACACATACGAAAAACAGGTCAAGTGCACACGCAAGTGTCTACGCTTACAAAATTAGTATTCGGTGCCATCAATTTCACACTTAAATAATAATAGTAATGCATTCAAGTTATTTGGTTACCGCTGCCAACCACATAAATACTGCGTTACAACGTGTTTGTGTGGAGTGGAATGAGTGACATTTCGATTGAACTAAATTAAAAACGGTAAAAACTTGTAAGTACGAAAATTGTTCCTCATATCGAGAAATATTTTTTATCCAAAAAACTGTTTTTCTAAAAATGAATGATTCCGCAATTATAAGGACAAAACAATTACATTAGTTATAAATTATTAATCGTGTTAACATTTCCAACTCTCGTAATTTAGGTTCCATCCTTACCTAATTGTCAATATGGTTTTTTCAGATCTTCCTTTTAAAGATAAGAGTAGGGGGCAGCACTTTTATGTCCTTTTCCATAAAATATTTAAAAGATCTTCATAAAGATACATCAAGTACTTTTAATGGTTTCTACATCTTATTGTTTACGTCACATTCATTTAATGATACATCACATACATTTAATTATTTCCTAGAAAATGACCTGTGATGGACAGACGGACACCAAAGTACTTCTATCAATGTTCCCTTCCAGCCCATTTGCCATGTAACATTAAAAAATTAAAACAATGTCATTTCAAAAGAATAGGCAATTATACTTTTTAATACCAAATACTTTAAGGAAAAGTACTTAAATAGAGTATGCTAATAATAGTTAATACACAATAATTTACTTAGAAATGTTTGATTACCAACAATAGTAATTTCATTTGAAAAGATTAATCAGAACCTTAGTCTACGGGCTAATTAAATTTCATTTTGTATTATCGATTATGGAAGAAATTATATTCATCATAAGAAACTACATTTTTGTCTATGCATAAAAATGTAGCGTAGAAAGGTATCCCAATGAGAAAGGTTAGTCTATTTTAAGTAATTCGATTTTATTACGTGTGAACTATTGCGGTGGTAAGAATTGAATCTTTAACGTTTCTTCTATCATTCTTTCAAAATAATGTTTAAATGATTCAGGAATCAAAAGTCTTTACGTTTGATTCCTCAATAATTGTTCATAGATTGCACTTTTTACATATTCACAAAACGCTGGTAGACTTTGGGATCTTGGAAAATAAGCCATTACACCAAGATTCGTCCTCTGGATTACCATGAACGGGAAGATGGGACGAAGTTGTAGTTTCAAATACTAGGATCATGGCAGATGTAAAGGAGATTATTTTGTCATGCACTGTTCAAATTATTAAATGTAACTATAAATCAAGTTCGGTATCGATACATTTTAACCGAAGTATGAATTGTCTTAAAGTTACCACTGAATTACTCAGTTGTCAAGACACAATATCGTGGAAAAATATAATGTTATCAAGGTTTCCTTATTGCCTTAAAATGTTGAAGGCTTTTAGTTACTGAATGTAAATCTTCATTTCTTCGCTTTTATGGCGAGCTTAATATTTATTCAACACATCACCTGCTTATGTTACTAACATTGCTTAAACTACGTCAAAGTTTAAATACTTCTTAAAAATATTAATATTTTAGGGGTACATCGTAAAAATACAGCTTCATAATATTTACTATGAAGTATATATAAAATTTTTGTCAAATTTGCAAATTAATAGGAAAAATTGCATATTTCACAATGTAATAAGAACAATAATTAAACTTTTGTTAAAAAATTACATACACATTTAAAATGATAGTGACGCGGTGTTTTATAAAACTCGTAATTATTATAAAACGCCACGTCATCTCATATCCGCAAACGTATCGTACGTACGACTTTCGTGACAAAATAAATCGCGTTCGGTCTCATAATTAAAATTTATGGTGCTAATTTGCTAGTAAAATTCCTTTAATAAATTTTTAGGTCTTGCTGGTTTAATTTAACCTTGGCCTTCTCTTTGGAAAAAAATTACTGGACCTTTATCTTCTGTTTGAAAAATTTATCGAATTTTGAAGATAATTTTTTATAACTTGTAAACGAAGTTTTAAAATTTCGTTGATTTCTAAAGGGAAACACACGTATGGTGCGTTTTTAAGCTAAGATCGAAAAGAGGTTTTTTTTTCTAAAATGTTGTATATATATCGAGCGATAGTACAGATATATATTGCAATCTGCGTAATAATTAGCACATATATATATACGCTTACATATATATACATATGCACACTAACAGACTTAACCTATATAATCTGAAACATCAGGCACTTACAATTATAGTTATGGTTAAAACGTAGTGGAAACCATGAAGGCATATCGGTTAAGAATAACAACGGAAAACTGTGCGGCAATGCAACTTGTCCCTTTGTCCCAACATTTGTCTCTGTACAGCTAAAGTATCAGCTCCTAATAGAATCAGTAATAGAGTTAAATTTAACACATGTTTTGGAATTGTTTGGTCTAAGAGCCAAAGTATATAAATGAACTAAAATTCGAATTTAAAAAGGACGTCGAAACCTACTGAATGTTATAAAATAATTTTTCTTATCTTTAAAGATTACTCTTTGACAGAGTACAGCTGTTTTTTTTTAAATCTTATGGTTAAAGAAAAACTATGTGTGTAACTGAGATCCGACTATTTCTGTCACCAGAGTTATCCGAATAATCTTAATCGCTAATATTCTTCACAATTAAATGAAACTATGTGATGTAGTATTATTTCTACTTTCTTTAATTTCTTTACCACGACCTAGGTTTCGTTGTATTATAACATCTTCAGGTGGGATATTAGCAAATATCCCACCTGAAGATGTTGTAATACAACGAAACCTAGGTCGTGGTAAAGAAATTCAAGAAAGTAGCAATAATACTACATCACGTAGTTTAATTTAATTGTGAATAACGAATTTCCACAAAATTGACGCCAAATATATTCAATCGCTAATATTCTGTTTAGTTAAGTTTTTCGGTTATCATGAACCACTATGCGTGGGTAGTACGAAAAGTTCTCAGAACTTACCATTTGTTATAATGGTAATGAAAAAATAAATTGGCGTTTAGAAATAGAACTATTTGATAATTCATTGGGGTTCTTTGTTTAAATTTGATATTTCTTTTTAAAAATTGGCAGAAATTCTATAATACAATGTTAATTCAATGATTTTTGTGACTTTTGTTGTGATCTCAGTTGTGAAGAAGGGATAAAGTTCTGAAAAATTGTGGTACCTCCTTCTTCGAGCGGACGGGTCATTTTGCTACGATTTTTCTTAAAAAGAAAACAGTTACGTATATTGGTAAACCAGCAATTATTTGCCTATTGTTCCATAACAAGTTTGAGAGCAACGTCCTCGTGGTAGAATGGCGACAACGTCTCGCCGCAAACGCCTCTTCACACTACACAATACTGGTACATTCATCGGACAAATATTTGACTTTGTAAAATATAGAAATTACAGCTTATCCGCCATACAAAAGTGACCTCGCGCCATGTGATTTTTAAAATTTTTACTTATTTTATTAGTGAAAAAATTGAGGAAATAATGAAAATCTAGAGATTATAGATTTTTAATTTAATTTTTTTCTAAATTTTTAATGTTATTCTATTTTTTTACATAATTAAGTAATATCGCAAAAATTAAGTTAATCCGATTATGGTCATCGGGTATATTTTATAAATTCTTAACAAAGAACTGAAAATATCAAACACTTCCAACTTTATGCAAAATAAAAAAAAATTATTCAATACTAATTTAAAAAAAATAAAAATGCAAATTTCCATCTCACTAAACAGTTTCTGAATAGCTTGAACTGGTCTCTAACCTACGAGGTCAACTCAAGTCTTTTCGATTCGAAAGCTTTCAACGGGTTTAAAGCTCTTTCGATTCGATTTTTAAGCGTTTTCGATTCGAAATCTTACAACGGGTCTAAAGCTTACAAATTTAGTCAATTTATTTCTGGATCTCAAAATTGATGTAGGTTTTCAAATTTATTCGACCAAAGTGAATGTTGTGTTTATATTGCAATAGAGACTTATTCCCGTATCATTATTGACAACATGTTAAACTGAGAGTAGTATTATATTTCATATACTATTCTGAATAAATTCTTATATGGAAACCTTTTTGCCAATTATTCAAGAATCATTATGAATACTTACATCTTAAGGAAATGAATGATAATATTATTGCCTTGGAAAATATCATAATAAAAATATCAGGTTATCAAATTAAAATTATTTCGTTTTTAAAACAATAAATATTCAACTTTCTTCAAAAAGGTACTCAATATCTCTTTTCATGGTGTAGTGGAACGCTACACCATGCAAAGAGTTATAAGTACTTTATACTTACATTCAAGTTTTATTTTTGTCATCCGGACTTATTACATGAAACTTAAGGCTAATGCTAAAATAAACTTGAAGTGCACGAATCGCAAAGTTTTCACGTTATGTACAAAATTATTTATTACTCTGTAAGAACGTACGTAGATAATATTTTTGTATGATGAGTCACAGATTTAAGTTCATCATTATTAAAACTCATTCTCGACCGTTTTGTCATATGCCTTCTTCAACCTACACCACTTCGTTATATTTTGAGCTGCCTGGATCCAATTTACGCCCGCTACTCTATTTAAGTCATCTCTCCATTGCATTTACGACCGCTCAACTTGTCTCTTGCACTCCCAGGGTCTCCACTCCATAAGAACTTTCCACCACGAGTCCGACTTTCAAGCGACGTGACCAGCCTACTGCTACTTAAGTTTCGTCACTCATTTGACGATGTGAGCAACTTTGGTTTGTTTCCAAAGTCACTGATTTGTTTGCGTTCCTTTAACAAGATTACTTTGACTAACAATATGCTTTTGTAGAACGGCTTTTCTTGTTACCTTATTTTAGGTTCAACACTGATTGAAGTTTCTGTATCTTCAAGTGGTTGTTGATATTCATTTTGAAGGCCAAGTCAAGTTTTGGGAGAGCTATCCATCCCCGTCTTATGCACTTTCTTTATCTAGTTGTTTTTACCCATTCATAACTCTTGGCCCAATTGCGCATACTTATCAACGGGCTCGAGTGGAGTATTATCCACATTTATGGTCGCTGGGCTATCGGTTTACCGACGTCATCACTCCTGTCTTCTCTATATTAATTTTCAGTCCAAGCAAGAGTGAGGCTTCGTTCAAATAGTATAATCTGTACTATATCGTCAGCAAACCTCACGTTATTTAAACGTATATCTGGTGTCATAAGGTATTTATTTTTCCAACAAAATTATTTAAAATTATCTTTTAGAACTAGGATAAAAGTTTGTGTAATATTGTGTCTCTCTGTTTAAGATTTCAATTATTATTCACAAATTTGCAGTGCAAAAATTTAAAATTTGTCGTCGAGGCTTTATGTAGGAAAGCGGTGACTTACTCGTGGCTTCCTTTGTGTGATTTTCCTTTTAGCTATCAACTACATTTGTTAGTCAATTTATTCAAAATCATGGTTAGCGGGTTTGATTAAAAAAAGACAAAAATTTTTTAGAAAACGTCTATTCATCACCATGCAAAATGAATATTTTTGAATAAATTATAAGCCCTATAATATTAAGTGATCTTTAACAATAACTTATTTCGTAATTAAAAATACGAACATTAAGTTTAAGTGGCATTAAGCAGAACACAGACTATGTAGAAATCAACCTTTTTTTTACTCGCTATCTCATAATCACATCGTGCATACAGTAAATCGACCCACAATTACCTTTTAGGCTATAGAAGCGCCCTTTTTATTTTGTGGTAAGCCAATTGAAATACGAAGAAACTTTTGAGTGAAATCCCTTCTGATTTAAAGTATCAAGATAACAAGATGTCTTTTCTATTAGTGTGCTACCCGAATTTAACTTCAACTAAATTGAATGAATATCTAATTTATAATTTTGTGCCATCACAATATTTGATAAAGGAGCTTCAATTTAAAAAAAGTCCTTACCTAATTAATTCACTTTTAGCAAAATGAAACTATTTCTTAGCATCCTAGAATAATAAACCAGAGAGATAAAACCTTTTATATCAAATATGTTGATAGATTATGACATCGTTAAGTAAACTAGAAGTATATGGAGTCAATTTAAAAAAAATGATAGAGCAATATTTGAAGACAGATATCTATAAAACTTAACAAACAGAAATATGCTGTAAAACATTTAAAACAATATTTTATAAATTTACGTAATAGTGTTAAATATTAATGGGCTAAATACCTATTTGCCCAAATGGTTGTTCTTTAGGAACGATACTTTATAAAAAGGCTTATAGTATAATAGTAAAAAGAAGTTTTAATCACATGAAATCAACTCCATGATATGATCAATAATATCTGACTGTATTCTGTATTATAAAGAAAACAACATTATTTGTTTTTCTATTTGCACAAAAATATATAACATAATCGCACAATTTTTAGTATGTCTGTCCAGGGAATAAGAGTCTAAACCTATATTCGTTATAATTCGGGCTGTCCGAGGATGGACGACTTCAAGAAATATCAAGTGCAGTATTAACAATATGAATTCATGGTACATAATAGCTATATATTATTATCAAAAAGAAAAATAGGTTTAAGCGCTCCATTGTGTGATTCACACTTGCACCCAAATGTGCACGCACACACACATAGGCACGTGCGCTTTTATTTATGTACTACGCGCCTATGAACTATCAACCGCCCTCCCGGCCATTTAAATATCATATAAGTAGGTAACAACTTACAAAATATTATTGTTTGATCATTAACAAAGTATGCAGTTTAATATTTTTACGTTTTTTTATATTATATTAACTACTTTTAAAGTTTTGTCACCATACAAGGAACCCTTAAAGTTTCACTATGTCAATCTATCTGTCAGGCTGCGTGTCATGGCTATTTTAGATATAGGCTATTAATGCTAAAATCTAAAATTTGGCATGGTTATAAATATTTATAACACCTACAAAGCTATGAAATAAAATCTACTGAAAAAATATTGTCACGTACCTCGCCTATATGTAAAAAAAGCAATTTTTTTTCTTCGCATACTTAATAAATTTTTAACATTTGAAATCAAATTTGAAAAGCCAATGAAAGAAAACAGGACTTACAATTTGCAACGAAATTGGAACTTCTCCATAATAGAATGTAAAAGTTACGAGAAAAGGAAATCTCAATGTCGTTACGAAAAAAAATACGTTTCCAGGTAAATATATATATACAGCGTAAGTTCCCTTTTCCATTAAATTGGTTTATTTGAAAAACATCGATGTCGTTTTTTTATTTTACATAGGAAATTTTTTTTTTCTTACAAATATTTTGCTAAATCAGCTGAGAATTTATCTTTTCAACTTAATACATTTTATTTTTAAATAAAATTATATTCAGAAACGATATTTCAGAATTGTGTTTGTCGTAGCTCGCCGAAAATAAATTGAATAAGGCGTAACCTTGATCCATTTATATAAGACGAATCGCAAATCAATTATATTGTTTCATGAAATATCTTAAATACGAGAAACGTGCTTTCTTACACCAAATTCTATTTATTTAAAGTCAAACCAAATAGCCTAAGGACAACGTTAATCCTGCATCGTTTATATTACTGTGGAAGATTAATTTTATTGGAGTTCGTTAAAAAGGTATTACTCGCAAATCCGCATACAATTTTTGTTAACACAATTGACCGACAGAGAAAGTGTAAATATAAATTTTAACTATTATTCTCTATATGTACATAGCAGAAAAATCAGAGTAACACAGTACAATGCTGTATATTTTCATGTAAATAGGAAAATCAAACAAGGCTTCTTTATCTATAATCTAGAATATATCAGTCAGACATTCTTCTGTTTTTTATAAAGTTATTTTAATGTACTCAAAACAAGTTTATTTTCGAAATTCAGATTTTGTTATTAGGGAAAAGCTGTTTGATTGTTAGGGAAATTATATAGTTACCATATATCGTGAGAACTGGAGAATTTCCAATAAGTATTAGTAAATAGATCAAAGCGGGATAGGTTTTTATAAAAGATTTTCCCCTCGGTTTCGGCTTTCCAGTCAAATTGAAATCATATTTAATATAAATGCACTATACAACCAGGAAAATTTCGACATTTTTTTTTAAATCATATGGAAGTATACACAGTAAAAACTACATACCTGGAAATAAATTCTGTAGCCGATGATTATTTATTATAAGAAAAACGAATTGAAAAATTTTGTACCTGACGATTTAATTTGAATTAAAAGTTTATTGCTGACAATATTTATTGTTGAACATTTAAATTATCTTCTTTCTCTTTCAAAATATTTATAACAAATTTTTTTTTAAAACATACATTTTTTATGGAAGTTATTTTTTAAACAAAATTTTTAATACATCAGCCACGGCCGGAAATTAGTTTAGTTACGTTTGGGTTGGGTTGGGTTAGGTTAGGTTAGGTTAGGTTTGGTTATGTTTGTTTGTATTAGGTTGGGTATGGTTAGGTTAGGTTAAGTTAGGTTGGGTTGGGTTGACTTAGGTTAGGTTAGGGTAGGTTAGAGTAGTTTAGGTTGGGGTAGGTTAGGTTCGGTTAGGTTAGGTTCAGTTGGATTGGGTTACGTTGGGTTAGGTTAGGTTAGGTTATGTTGGATTAGTTTGGGTTAGGTTAGGTTAGGTTGGATTAGGTTATGTTAGGTTGAGTTAGGTTAGATTAGGTTGGATTAGTTTGGGTTATGTTGGGTGAGGTGAGGTTATACAATGCAAATGTTCCGGTGTATGTAATGTAATTAAATGGAAGTATTTTCAGTAATATATTTATATAATAACAAGGGTATCTGAAAGTTAGAACAAGGTTATACCACTAATTCGACATGTCTCCCGTTTTCTATATTCTATTATTTATTTATTTTAATTTTTTATATTACATTTATATGATTATATATATTTATATATAGATGTGTAGTTGGGCTGAAACAATTTGAGAAGTACTGTAGTACAAATGTGTTCTAACTATATTATGTCTAAAAGATATTAAGTATGGGTAATATTATAATTATTTGTTCATTTAATATATTAACCGTCGTGTCTTTTTATGCCTGTTTATTTCTAATGTTTCTAGGATATTAACTTTAATGCCTTCTGTACTTATTTGTTATATATAGGGGGCATTATCAGTATGAGGGTGATGGTTATTTTCGATGAGATGTTTAGCAAAGTGAGATGTGTCTGGTTTGTTATTTCGCCAGCAGGCAATGTGTTCTTTATATCTTGTGGTAAAATCTCTTCCTGTTTGACCTATGTATACACTATTACAGTCGTTACAATAAGTTTATAGATACCACTCTTTTTATGTTTATCTATTTTTTCTTTATTATTAATAAGGGTTTTACATAAGTTATTGAAAGTACTATAAGTATATGTTGTATTATTTATAGTTTGATTATTAGTTAAGAGTTTTTCTAATTTGAGTGGATACATTTCCTATGTATAGAATAGATTTATAGTAATTTTTATTATTATTTGGTACGACCGGGTGTATTTCTTATATTAGTAATTTTTTAAATTTATTATGGTACAGTTTTGTGTCAATAGATGGGTTATAATTATTATTTAGTACGATTTGTTTTATAGTTTTTATTTCTTTATGTAAATTGGGTTTTTCTAGAGGAATGGTTAACGCTCTGTTAATCATCGAATGGAACGCTGCTAACTTATGGGACCAAGGGTGTTATGAATGACCATTAATTATGGAGTCTGCAAATGTGTCTTTTCTTTTTTCTATACAAAATTTATGTTTATTAATTTACGTTTTATTGTAATATCTAAAAAGTTTAGTTTGTTTTTGGCTTCTAATTTTACAGTGAATTTGATATTATTGTGTAAGGAGTTGGCAAAGTTAACAAACGAATTCGCTAAACGTTTAGCGAATTCGCTAAATGTAAAGTTACAGAAATGAACCCCAGACCCCCAGTACTCTATGGATAACCTAAAATTCATAAACCAAATATACCCATACGACTTGCGTCTCTGCGTCTCATACAGAAACGCACCCTCAAAAAAGTTGATTTTAAATTATGTGTCAAAAGTGTAATATCTAACGATAAATTCATTGTGAATATAGTGAGAAATAACGATGTAATATGCAAATTTCGACCTATTTCTGGTGCGTATTTTTTTTTGACAATGGTTTTTTATATAATATATAATCATCAGCTGCAGAATTTCTTTCTAGATATGTAATTTTTAATGTGTATATTTTCACATGATTTCAAAAAAATTGTCAAAACGTTCCCGGCTGCAAAGTGCGTATGTTCTCGTATTTTTAAACATATTGCAACTTACGTACCTATAATGTTTGTCAGTTTATCTTCTCTCGTAATGTTCTAATTTTTTATTTATATATCTTTGCCTATTTACATTTCATCGTAATAAATCTTAATATTCTATAGCAGTATTTAAAATCCGACACTCTCCTTTTCATGTCCTTTTCTACATATGTGTTTTTTTTTATTTCTTCCTTTATGGTTCTTTTTAAATAAGGAAACAAGGCTAAAATCTTCTATTTTGAAGAACATAGTCAGCATTAATTATGATGGCTATGTTTCAAGCCATATTTCAGCTGTCACCTCCTTAAGAGTATAGCTATGTAACTGAGTGATGATTATCCCTTAAGGTGTAGTTTTTATCTACATATCCTTTCACGATACAAGTTATGAAAAGAATGATACAAGTCATCGAAGGATAAGGGCATTCTTCCCGACTTTTCAACTGAGACACCGTATAATTAAAAGTAAAATAATTATTCACTGATCCATTTATTAATATGATTGACCATATATGTTGTTGAATTCAATTTACGGCTTTGAATTAAGTTTTTGATTTTTGTAATAATTTCATTTCATGTCAAGGCGAATTCATAAATACGCATCTTAATAATACTAGTAATAGGGTTATTTTATAATATCTAAACTTTTACAGACTTTACAGAGTCATGAGGGGTATAGCATTGGTTAACAAGAAATATCAAAGGTCGTTGAATATTTTAGTTCTAATGTGCGCTGACGATAATATACTTTTATTTTATGATATGTTCAAGTTCATACGTCAATAAATTGGAGGAATCAACTTTTATATTTTTTTTAGTATTATATATGTTGGACTTTAAATACGTTGGAGACAAATGAGCCGAAAAAAGTTTTCAGATTTACGAAATGGGAGGAAAAATTTTATAAAAATTATTTACTAAAACTCGATGATTTTGTGTAATGAATTTTACAAACAAAAGTACACATTTTATACGATTTAGCAAAGCATTTTATAAACTTAACGTACCATAAAAATATACGTTATTCTCTCTCATAACATCATCATTCAATCAGATGCTTCAAACAGTAAACAGCAAATATTTAAAGTCAACTTGTGATAATCAAGTAAATATTAAGGATCTACATTTTAAGTTTTTAATACCGTTTATGATTTATAAAAGAAATATTTTGTTTGAAGAATTAAATAATTTTACCTACTTTTTAAATACGTAAAAGTCTTGTCTGCTAATTTCTTATCCCAATTACGCAAGATGAATGTCTATAAATGTTACGTAAAGGGTAGAGTTTTATAAGTACATAGAGAAATAACCACACTTGCTATGGTATTTATAGATATACACATTTAGCTAAGACTCACTGTCAAAGTACTTGAACTCTTACTTTAAAACATTTCGTAGAAAATTTATTTGACCCTAACATTTTTACTACTTTCACAATGAATTTATCGTTGGATTTTACGCACTTAATATACACATAAGGATAAACGTAAATTAATGAAATTAAATAAATTAAAAATAAACTTTGGAAATTCATTATAAAATAAAAAATTATGACATTTTTAATAACGTCAAAATAAAGAAATTATCAATCATAACAACCTAAAATATATTTCACTACCTTTAAGTCCATAATTTGTGGTACTTTTTCTTTTTAGAAAATTAGCAACGGTCACTTGTCCTTCTAATTATAAAACTTCGAGTAACATTATGACTGTAATTTATTTTCATAATATGAATTCATCTATACATTTTTATTTGAATAAATGTTACAACTTTCTAGGATGAAAAAAAAATATTTTATTACCAGTACAAATAGTCAATCTTTCTTCAAACCGAAACATATGAGGATATGCTATAAAAATTAGTTTATTTTATTAAGAAGAGTAATGATATCTAACTAAAAATGTTGATAAAAAGATAAATTTTATCAATACCATATACTATTTATTTTATTTTAAATATAAAATTTATCACATATTTTGTAGATGATCTTTTAAATAAAAGGTTTTCCTCATATGCGGATAAAGTAATATTGTATGCTTGTCCTTTTAGATAAAAGCTTTTTCTCACAAACGGATATTACACTTTGTGAAGTGAAATTACATCGTGAAATTGAAAAAAGTCAAACATACAAACAAAAGATAGAGAAATCAGCATAATAGAAGCTGACTGGGAATTGGAAGCAATAACCATTTATACGCAACAGAACACTAACTTTAAACATCACATGGGATCAGCTGCGCCTTGCTCCGGACTGATATAAATTTGGTTTGACAGTATATTTGTTAAGATAGTTTAAAATTACTGCGAAAAAGAATTAAAAAAACATATAACGATTTTTACACTCACTGAATTAAAACATAAATTAATTTCAAAATTAATTCCAAGGCCACATGCAAAGTCAGCACAAAAATTGAGCAATCCAAAATAAATATTGTTTTAATAATATTATATATCATAGTTATATACGGCGTTTACAAATAAAATTAAATTGTGGTAATTTAAATTTTTAATGCGTTTTTTACTATAAATTTTCTATATATGAAAATTTCACGATTTTATTACTTTCAAAGTTTTTAAATTTAACGATAACCTTCGTGTATGTTAAACATATATATATATATATATATATACATATATACATATATATATATATATATATATATATATATATATATATATATATGTACATATATATATATATATATATATATATATATTGCGTATGTACTTATTTAAGTCAAGATTTAATTAAGTAACAATAGAATTTAATAGAATATTCTGTAATAAATTTTGAAAGATAACGATTTCATTTTGTGAGCAGCAAAATTGCTCCTTTAATGAGTATAGCACATAATGTGATGTAGTGTTTAATGAAACAGTACTGGGGTCTTCGGCTAAGAACTTGATAAACAATGTTTTCAGCGTCAAAGTGTGGAAATAATTATATCATTCTCAGGTAGTAAAGTTAGTGGTAAACTTGGACTTTAGCATAGTCATAAAGTATTTTAACCGATATGTTTATAGAAAATTCTTTTTTTTTTATTTCAAATATCATGTGGGATATCATTTAATAATTCTATTTGTAAGGAGCGCAAAACACACACACACACATATATATATTTTTATAAGTAATGTTTCACAACGAAATCAGAACTGCGGACAGCAGTTTTGATTTCGTTGTGAAACAACTTTCATTAAAATATTTAAAATGTTGGATAATGCGTTTTAATCCATATATTACCCAAATCAGAATCTCTTGAGTTGACACTCAAAAATATTCAAGGTAAATTTTAGATATTTATTAATTTCATGTTTTTTTTAAATTTCATGTTCACTTACACGGAACACCAAAATATTCCTATATATAGTTTTTCACTGAAGTAGAAAAAAACTAATATTCAGTTAGTGATTTTATATAATTAAGTATTTTAAAAAAAGTTTCTGTTAACTTTTTAAATAGGATTTTATTCACTAAACTGATATTGAAGACATAGATATAATCAAATAAATATAATTTTTTTTTTAGAAAAGAATTAAACCGAGTTCGGTATTAATTGAACTCTTATTAGTAGTTTTAGGAAACCATAAAAATGTTTTCCAATTTGATTTAATTTCCTTAGACCGATCGAATTCGCATACCATGAACAATTTGATAAAATTATTTCGTTAATTTATTGTTAAGTTTTAATGACACCATTTACGGAAAGACTTCCACACAAGAATTTTCATCAACGACTGGATATTTTTATTTTAAATAACTTATTAAAAGTTTCGATACACAGACAACGTGTGAGAAAAATTGTTTATGGTTGGGTGTTTTGTTTTATCAAATGGGATAAAAATATTTTTGTACATATTATTCGAAATATTAATTTAAAACATTGTTAACTGATAACTGTTAGCTTAAATTTGCTATAAAAATTTAATTAATTGCGTCATACGTCCAAGCGTTTTCAGAGAAAATTGGCTTAAAAATTACTTGAATTAAGTACCGGGAAAATAAATTTCGGAATATCCATTTTGTGACACATATTTTTTCGTTCAAAATTTAAAGTTGCGTGCGTCAACAAATTAATTTAAAAATATGAAATTATTGGTTTAATTTATTCATTATCCAATGTTTATCATAGGCATATATTTAATGTTATTGTTGTTTATTTTTATTTAGGGTTGATGTAAAGGTTAAACAAAATTATTAACTACAACTAGATGATGTCGTGAAAAATTACAAAATTATTATTTCTAGAAACGGGACATCAATTTCCCTTTCTCGTTATACTTTTCCTTAGGTGTAACTAAGATATAACTAAATAATACTTAACATGTGAAACCAGATTAGTGGTATTTATTTCATATTGATCATCATTTGATCTTAAATATTTTATTAAGGCTAGTTTTTGCCTTTGAAATTAAATATTCTCAACGAGGTATTATTATGTATTCTTGGAAAAGCTTTTCCAATTTTTCGGAAAAGGTAACCCTCTTTCGATGACGTCATTATGAAACATAAACAATCAACCCATAAACAGTCTGCGGGCTCGATATCGATATCGGGGTGATATCAGACTTCAAATTCAAGGCCGTACCCGCTCACTTGTCGAAAGACAAAACAAAAAAATGATGAATGGAAAAAATCTTACTATGGTTTTTGCATAATATTGGATATATGTACTATCGTATTAAGTCCATTTATTTAAATTATTAAAATTACTCGTCTGCCATTTTGAAATGGCACGTTTTTCTCTGTAAACATGCTAAGTTTATATATATATATATATATATATATACACACATATATATATATATATATATATATAACATGTAATATAATAATGTAATATATGTAATATAATTTATGATAAAGAAATAAAAATATCTTTCAAAAATTGAAAGATTTTTCAAGCTTCCGCTGTTCAATAAAATATACATTTGCGGCGGATTATCAATCTCTGAAATATTTATTTCATATTATTTATTTAATTGGTTTTGCAATTAATGGGATGTAATTGCCTATTATAATAATTATATGTATATTGCAATATATGCATATTTATAATGATTATATGCATATTTTTAGGCTAGCATAAAAACATGTCCGTAATAAAAATAAGACATAAAATGTTTTTTACCTGGATGTATCGAAAGTTTGATGACGAACATAATTAAAATTTGTTAAATGACATAATTTGATCAAAATGGTATACATTTATATATGTAGTCGTTTTTAAAATTTTGTTAGCTACAATTGATATGTAACATCCTATATCTTGTTTGTAAGTTGCATACACAAAACTGATAAACACAGAACGCCGAGAATTACATTTTGTTTTGTAAATAAAAAGCACGCATTTTTTTATCATATCAAAGAAGCGAACGCATTTGTAAAGGCCTTGGAAGTTATTTTCACAAGCGCTATTTTATTGAATAATATTTATTCATACGAATCATTGTATGTCATGATGTTGGTTTTATTGATAATTTATAAATAAACTTCTAAAATTGATTCAAATTTTTTGCTTGTTTTTTGTTTTTACCATTATTACATCGACAAATAAAGCTTTTCTTTATAATAAAAAAAACAAACTCGTTAGCTAATAAAATAGTCTAAATAAAAAAGCAAATACTATTTTGAATGAATATTCTCCAGAAGTTTTATGTTTCTTTCAACGCAACTCGCACAAAATGCGCCGTAGACAAAAACAGTTTATAATTATAATTTTAAAATACTTGCACTTATCAGATATACGTAGTATTTTTTATTTCTCAAAATATTTCATGTCATCTCCCTGGTGCGTTCGATTGAATAAAAGGCATACGGCTTTGGTAGCACGCGCACCGTGGGGACATGTGTTCGTTTCCCGACCACTCTGGATTGAGGTTCTGGTTGACTGTAAGAGATTGCTCTCGTAGCAACAATTCCGCTATATTTATCGATTAAGTTTTTTTCAAATATTTGTGTACAATTTGGATTCATTGAGCTTTCAGCACTTATTTTTGTTTTTTTACAAAAGATTAGTTTTTTAACTGCCATAGTTCTCGAATTATTGTAAATTAATTAAAAATCCGGCGTCTTTTCTAAATTTGTCATTTTATCTAGATATCTCCTTATATATTTGTAAATAAAATTATTATTTCATCACTCAGAAGATTTCACACCATTTTGGAAAATATATGATTCTGGACGCTTAAATTGAAGCAATTTTCGCAATTAGTTGAAAATTATATTTTGGCAGTGCACCTGCCGGTTTCATGTGTCAAGGACCATGTTGTGTGTCGTTTTACTACTAGCGCCCGATTCTTAGTGGGTTTCAGAGACGCCAAAGCCACTAGGTCCCTTTGTAGCAGACGCCTGCGGGAATAACACCATGTATGGTGTTATTACCCCAAGCGTTTGTGTATCCGTACTTGTCATTTATGAAAATTATTGATTTTTGGTTATCTCTATTATTTGTTTGTTTGTAGTTAATTAATTTAAAATTAAATAGTAACAAATTAAAAATTTTGCTTCGTCTTAGAAGTGAGACACTTTAAAAACTCCAAGCGCAATTAGAAGTAGGGTAGTTTGAGCACTCCAAATAATCCTTAATTAGCTTTAACTTTTTTATTAAATATAGAGAAAATACTGGTCTATTCAGCTTTTGTTTTAGTCTGATTCCTTTTATTTGTTTTTATCAGTTAAAACAAGCGAAATACAATTTGGTCGAAAATAAGTGCTCTTGACGGTAAATGTGCTTATCATCGTAAAGTAAATACTTAAGTAAATAATTTTTACCTCTCGGTAATCGCCACTAGTTTGTAAAATAATTGTTCGATTAATATTTAATCCGAACGTAATTAAGCACACCGTTATGGCCACATAATCACACAGTTGTCGGAATACACTGACGAATCTGCAGATATTTCTAACTCAATGGTTCCGAAAAATATAGTTTTAAGATACTTAAAGATCGATTAATTGATACACCAGGATGCAAATGAAAGAAGTAGAAAAAGATCGAATATTCAATTTATCCCCTCCAAAATTTCCGTGTGACATTTTAAGTGTTAATTAAATTAACGTAAAACATGTTCAAACGGCCAAGTTAGATGATCAACAGGTAAGAGGAAAGAATACGTCAGCGATCTTAGAAATTTTTCGTTTTTTCCTGTCCTTATACTGAACCTTACATATGAAAGCAGAATTAATTTACTTGAGCCTGTTAAAAAGTTTTCTATCGAATAATATACCTAAGTTATTTACAGTGATACAAAATATAATACAATTGCATAATAACCATTGCTATAAATGGTTTCTTTGTTTTAGTAAATAGTCATTTAGAACATATAACCATGGCATAAGGTTTAATAATAATGACATGATCATTTTTGGAGCTTAAGAACCGACCAGATTGTGATTCGAATTCCAAGTATTATTTGCAGTACGAATATTAATGGAATTAGAATGTGTCTAAATGTTTAAATCGTCTAAATTTAGGTGATAATTATAATGAAAAATTTTCGTTAGAATGGTAACGAAAATCGAAAAAGAATTCCGAAAAAAATAAGATGTACATATTCTAAGTGTTTCCAATTTAGAATATATATATATATATATATATATATATATATATATATACATATATACGACTTTTAATACACAAGGTCAAGTTTTATGTCACCCGTGGAACCAATCATATTTTCCTTGGGAAAATAATATTAACTTTAAGATCATAAAATTATCACCGCCTGTTTTAATAATTATAAGATCCTTTTTTAAGCAAGTATACTTTTTATTGAAATAATGGGCAATTACTATAAAACATAATTTATATATGACCCAAGAACCAGCAGAATCGAATGGTAAAAACTTCTTCAAAATAGTTTTAATTGTTCTGGCGTTATGCGCGTATAAATATATATAATTATAGACAAATGGACAAACATTTCATAAAAATTATTTAATGTTCCATTATTTTTATTATTGCCCTTAAATCATTTTATCGCGGATAATTTAAAACAATACAATTTTTCAAATACCAAAGTAATAACATTATAGATATTCACTACAGATTCAAATTTAAACGAATTTAGGAAATAAAGCAAGTTTATAGCGTATACCTGAACATTGAAAAATGTTATTTGCTGAAGACGACTGAAAACGATATCGGCCCTTATGCGTCAGCTCGTATTTGGCTTTTTTTCTCAAGGATCTATTCTTCCCACAATATTCCACGCTTCGTTTCTGGCTACATCAATTTTGCCATTACATGTTCGGTTAGAGCAATATTGTGCGATTTAAAATACACGTAGCGCCATCTACTTATCCTCGCATAAGTACCCTACACATTTGTCTACGCGTCGGATAATTCAACACTTCTTTGTATTTGTAATATACTAATGGAACGGAAATTAATTTTTGAAAATATTTAATTCCTTTATTTTCTGAGAATAAACCAATTGCTATAAAAAAAACTAGACGTTACTTATACTAGATTCACATATTTTTTTAAACACACCATCTGAATCTGTTTAGTAATTTTTAAGCAAGCATGTACAAGCAAATACACAAAAATTCCAAAAACAATATTATCTTTCTATTGTTTTTATTACGTTTACTTAAATCATTTCAAACATTTTTGTTAACACTTTAGATATAAAGGCACGCTAATTTTATACTTTTATTATATGCATAGAGAGTACCAGACAAAACAATCAAATTTAATGTAATGATAATAGAGAAAAAAATCTAAAATTTTATTTCATATTTAGTAGTTTTTACGACATGCGTGTTCACAAAAATACAAAAAAAAAACAAACAGAAAACAAGAAAAAAATTCCAAATATAATATTATTGTATTCTTGTATTTTTCATATGTAACCTTAAATAATTGTTTCGTAAATATTTTTAATGTACGGACAGGACCATTTTACAATTTTATTATATGTAGAGATAATCACTTTACGACACATATTTTATTTCAGAGTATTTATTTATGCACGAACATGCTCTAGTAGCTCCTCCTCTTTTAAAATCTTGGAAACACTTTAATTCATTTTGAAACGAAACAAGTAGTTTCATTCAGGACGATTACGTTCATTCCATGATTTAAGTTCTAGGACTCATACGGAAAGTATTATTAATATGATTTTCAAGAACTTCCTCTTTTAAAATTTTTTTTATTCGGATTTGAATGTGTCAAATATTTTGTCAATATTATCGCATCTTAATATATGACGGATATTCTTAGAATTTGTGTCATTGCTAATGATAATATGTTTTATTAAAAATTAAATGCTCTAACCATTTCAATAGGAATGAAATTAGTGGGCTGTGTGTTAATTATTTGCTAAAAGTACTGTAAAAAAATACTACTAAGTCATGCATTATATATTTCAGAACTTTTAATAAAACAGTTAAATTTCATATAATTTATAAAAGCTTAAACTTAGTGCCGACAGCTACTTTCCTTGTCAAATAATATTACATTTTCTAATGATAAAGTAATGCCATTATTGCAAGTGATGTATTAAATACGATTAAATACGACATCACAAACTTCAATGAAGTGCATAATGGCGAACAGTATGTAGACCATTCCCGATAACGATTCAAAATTTTATTGAAAGGATAATAAGTGTTGACTTTGTTTTGACAAGGGTTAGACATGAGAAAATATGTTAATTTGATTTCTATAAAGTTACATTGTGGAAAAGCCTTATGTGTGGTTTTACGACAAATTTACTCTTATGGCAAGAGGGTCATTATGGAGAAATGCTGGAGCATTTAGATATTGATATGGTATTAAAAATTTGGAAAATAAAAGAAAATGGTTTGAAATAAGAATACGGGGATTTACAATTTTAATTAGTATTTAATTATATTAGAAGCATTGTTTGAGCAGCTGGTTTGTATTATTTATATTGCTCGAAAATATTTTTATTTTTAACTCTACAAAAAAAGTTATTGTGTATTTTTGAACCATGAAAATATAAATGGACTTGCGCGTTCCGTAACTAACACCACATATTTGTTACCATTCTTATGATTAACCAACCAACAAAAACGTAAACAAAATAATTTTAATATAATTTTTATGTGGACCAAAACAATGAAATTTAAAGAGGAAATAGTAAAAATATTTTATGTCACTTAAATCCCCTTTACTCCTATTTAGTTTAATCCCCTAAGTGATCATAAAATTAAAAAAGATTACTTTCTTAATCATTTGGCTGCGCAGTGATTCTCATAAGAGCAAAATAAATAATAGGATCTCACTAACATAAAGAAGTATTTCCGGGATAACTTTCCTCAATATAATAAGCTTTATTATTTTCATTTTCCTATTCATCTTCATAATATTACAATATATATATATATATATATATATATATATATATATATATATATATAATCTCTACAATGTCTAAATAACCACAATATTAACTTCAGTTTTCCGCCTCTTCTTATACGTATTGTTACACTGAATATATGACACTAAGCGAAACACAGGAAAACACGTTGACGCTTCAGAAGATGGAAACCATATTCACTAAACTACAAGGAAAATTGAAACCCTCATCCGACGGAAAAAGTTTATTTTCACAACATTCACACAAATAATCTTATGGACACAGGAACAACGCGGAAATCATGTTAAACGATTATCTGGGTGTGTTTATAAAAACACACCCAGTTGAACAATTATAAAAATGGGAAAAAGTGCATTTTCAATTTATAAGTGGGAAATATGACAGACGTTTGAAAGGAAACTTTTAAGGTGTACTACCTTAAGAGTTTCCTTAAGAAAGAAAAGAGTTAAACATCAAACATTTGGGAAGCCGCAATTAATATCGGTAATACAATGAGTCCTAATTTTCGAAACGACTGAAATACAAATTAAGTCACAAGTTATTTTTTCACGATCTGCTTTTTAGTAATAAAAATGCCGTTAGAAGTGGTCTGAGCAAGCATTAAAAATTGATTTACTGTTACTATTAGAAGATTAAGTAGATTAATTAATCAGTTTAATAAAATAAATAACGTAAGTAGTGATTTGAGCAAGCACTGAAAATTTAATTACTTTTCCTATTAGGCGATTAAGGAGATTCATAATCAGTTTGATAAAATAAATATTTTTTTATTTACTGAGGAGTAGGAAATTATTCTTTCGTAGTAAAAATTTTAGTATTCTTTTAATATAAATAATATATATCAATATTTGTATCTATTAAAACTATTATTTTCTTTGATCCAGCCAGATATCTCAAGACTTTTAATTAAAACCAGAGAATTATGAATTTCTTTCGTTTTAATTTTTGTGTCTAAAAATATTTTCCAATGTCAAGTAATTCCAGTTATTATATTAAATTCTACTAATACATCCCATTAAGCCATTATTATTTCATTTTCTCACACTTACATTTGAAATCAGTCACATCTTGCAACAGAAATTCTTTAGAATATTTTCAACACCAGGAAAACTGCATGTTTACTACCTCTATACATTGACTGGTTCAAAAGTTTACTTTCATTAAGTCGAAGCCAATGGTAAATAAAACTAATGAAAAAAAACGTTTCTAAATTATAATTTTCTTCTCAACAGCAATGTTTGTTTTATATCAAAATGCTTTTAATAAAATCAATTTACCTCTAACAATAGGCTTTATTCTACTCAATGAATTTTCTACTCCATTTACGTATTTTGAATTTCGCGATGCGATATTATTTATGGAAACTTCTATTGCTAGAGATTTTTGGAATCTGTGCAAATTCTATGCTTCTCTCCCCTCTCACGTATATGAATGTCAATACACACGCAAATGAATGCTATATTTCATCATTTACGCTTGTAATTTGTAGTAAATTCAATCTTTCTTTTAGTTTCTGTTCCATATTAAGTGTCACGATATCCTATGCTACGCAGAATGTCACTATAGCATTGTAAAAACAACATGAAAAATAACTCATTTATTCAAATCGAAACATATGTTTACGGCATCTAATGAATCTGCAGACAGCATGCATGTGAAGAACTGCAAATATTCATACCTATATACTATTAATATAATTTGTTTTACTGTGGTCAGTGCTTCAAACATTTACATACCTGTACAAACTACATATGTGCCTACTAATATTATAGTCGCTATATTACTTTGTATGTATCTGTACATGCTTTGTTGCTTCATACATTTATATTTACTTAAGCATACTTATCTAGCTATCTACTTTGTTACATTTTTGCATTCGTCAAAACGAAAGAAAAGCCTTGAAAACTCGATGAATTTATCTTTCATCAGCGAAAAATACTTTTTACTACCTCCTGGCATCATCACTATACCCCGATTTTGCTAAAGAACAGATGTGTGCCGCACTTAGTCATGTAAAAATTTAGATACTTAACTATTAGATCATCATTAAACCTATACCATCCCAACATGATCACAACAACTGTGCTGTAAATTGTTTAGGAATTCTATGTTTGTAAGTTCCTACACTGAAGACATTCCAATAGAAAACAATCCTGTAAATTTGTTGATAAATTCTGGAAATAATAACAAAAAAATCTGTACCGAAGTATTGTTTTGTAAGTATTCCCAGATTTCATCCAGCTGAGAAAATGAAGTCTGGTGTTCAATGACAGAAATACAAAATACCAATTTAAAAACAGTAGACACGCAAGTATTACGATTTAAGCAAGCAGTACCCTTGTGACATCAAAACGCAAGAGTTGGAACCCGGAGTTCAGTAACAGAGTCTCACTTTAAAACCCACAATACTAACGTAAAAACAATGGATCACGCACTGAGAAGTTATAACCCAAAGTTCATTGATAGAATTTCTGCTTGAGATCCCCATCCATTTCAAAACAGCATATCTTCAAATTTAATGGTTTAGGTACACAATAATCCTCTTCAGTTTAGGTACACAATAAAGCTTCGACTGAGAGGATGGAACATAGCTAATTTTAAAAGAGCATTACTAATTAATTTTAAAATTGCAGATCTTCCACCCAGTGATTTAAGCAGGGAGTATACCTACAGCATCAGGACAGGAGTTTCACTGGCAGGTTTTGATTCGAAGCATAGAGTCTCCGTAGGCAGATAATTACTCCAGAAACATTAGGTCTCAGAAATTAAAAGCCGAAGTTTAATGGCAGAGTTATCATGGGGAATGAATACTTATATGAAGTTTGATGAGAATCATTTAAGTAAAACTTTGAAAAATCGATCGCAAGATTTGAATTAACAACAACAACGCATTTTGAAGCGGATTAGGGTAAAAAACCTTCTAAAACTCGGTTTTATGCCCTAATCCATACCCGTGTAATAATTACATACCTACTTACTTTTTTACTCTTTTAATAAATTAGGACAAGTAAAATTAGTCCAAACTCGAAACCACTCACGACCACCTCACTCCGATTTTGCTAAAGGTAAATTTATGTCGCACTTAATCATCTCTTGTCAGAAAATTATTAGACTTATGTCATACGAACTCGGCCCCGCACCTGTTCTGTTCAGTGTTGGGTATTCTATAATGAACATTTAATTTATACAGTCAGGTTAATACTAAATTTACCAATTGGCACTTCCAGATACAAAACAATTCAAATTTATTGATAAATGCTGGAGATATGAGCTTTATCTCTACTCTAATTTTTTGAAGTCTTTTAAAAAAGCTCACAAATGTTCAACGATTGAAACAAAAGTTAAAAAGCAAAAGTTTGAGTTACAAAATTTTGCAAAATATAGGACTATACTTATCAGTTGAATTAATAGGGGAAAAGTTTACAATATTTTTCTGCGTTGTAAATAATCTTTAGAGAGCAGACAAGAGTGAGAGTTAACACTAAAGTGAAATATTAACCAAGTGTAGTTATTGAAGCTATTTCTTTGTCCACATCTTATGTGCCAACTTTTTACAATGGCTGCCGAGTGTCTTCTATCATTAACTTGAATGTAGCCAGAATCGGTCAAATTACGTCTTGTTTCCTTCTTTTTAAAAATAGCTTTACTGGTTTGCATTTTATATTCCTCGGTATTTTTTGAAATAAAGTAATTCTTTGTAGATAGTTTTTTTTATTTACTTCTTAACAAAGTAAGTTTTCATTATATATTTGATTGATATATACTAAAACAAAAACTGTATTGGTGAAAAATATGGTAAATACCAAAATGTACTTTTCCAATTTTAATGGATGATTACAAATATTTAACCAGAGGGCAGCATAAGTTCTCCTGTTAGTTGATTGACACGTTAAGTGAGATTTTTATAAATGTATTGGCACAACAAAAACGTGTTTGTCAATTAAAGTGTTTAAGTGTATTAATTAATTACATACAAAGAAATACTAACATTGGCGACGAGCGTGAAACGACCCATACATCATAAATACAGGTCTTTCAAGGGATACCTAATATCATATAGTGAAATTAAACGTTTTTTGAAAATTAAAAATTTTGAGTTTTTTAACTTGAAACTCAAAGTGTTGTTTTTGATTAATGGATTTGATCGAAAAACAAATAAAAGAAGGAAGAAAAGCTTAGATACAATTAAAATAAAATTAATAAAAATTTCCAATAAACTAGCACAGAAAATTATTTTCGTGGAAACATATTTTATTGAAACGGTTAGGAAATATTTACGTGAATACGTAGATATTTAAAATAAAGGACTCCTCATGCGGCTGCATCATGACTGCGATCACTGGGTTGAAAGTATTTAACGGTGAAAATTGGAATGCACATCGAAAAGAATTCGAATGTTTCATGTTATTGAACGACGTAGCCGAAGAAAAAAATGTGCATTTATATATTTATATTTGTTGACAATATTGTGTGTGCCGAATATATAAAACAAATACTGCTGTTAGTGTAGTGCTGGTTAGTGTAAATGGAATAGTTGTAGAGTTTAAGATTGGCATTGGAGCTGACGTGAGTTTTTAAAGGATTTAGAAATCAAACAACTAAATCTGATACTCACTAACTTCGATCAAACAACATCAACAACGAGGTTATTGAATTTTTATATTTATAGCTATAAATCTGTTAAAGTAAATAATCAAAGATTGTTTGTTTCAAAAGGAAGGACTGCCAAAAATAATAGACAACGATTGGCTCTCTTTGTTGCAATCATGGCCCCAAAATTTGAAAAAAAATTCGTGAAAAAATTTTTGAAGAAAATTAATAAATAACATGAAAATAAATATTCCACCTTATTTGAACCAGGTATGGAGGATTATAAAGGAGAGCCAATCTACTGAACAAGGTTTAAAGCCAATATTCATGCCTGTAAGAACTATTCCATTTGCATTAAAGGATAAAGTCAAACAAGAAATTGAAAGATTACAACAATAAATACGTTCTTGCAAATTGATCATTACCCATTACCTACAATAAATAGGATATTGATGAAAACATAGGGCAATAGTTATTTTTGTGAATTGGTCCCTATAGACAAATAATCTCGGGAACTAATCACAATAGTTACTGAAGAAGGTATCTACAAATATTTATATTTAACTTTTGGTGTCAATTGACATATTAAGCAGGTAAAGCAAACATTGAAATAGTTAGGATTATAATTATAATTGAAAAAATATAAATGTTTTGTAGAAAAACTTGCTATTTTTGGATTTGAAGTAAACAAAATGGGTGTCAAAATTATAAAAATTAAAATTGAAGCTTTATTGTTGTTGCCAAGATCAGATAAATTCCTGAGGAAAGATAATTATTATAACCAATTTTTTAAAAATTATGGCAATAATATTGACGCCAGTATATGATGGTTTAAACAAAGAGAAATTTAACTGGAAAGAGGCATGCGATAAATCATTCTCGGAATTTAAAAAAACCCTTACTTATAAAACCCTTCTATCTCATTTTGATCAAAACTCTACAATTATGTTAACTTGTGATTCAACAGATACGGTCGCCGCTGCGTTATCCGTAAAAGACAGCAATAATATAAAAATAAAATCAGTAGCATTTGCGAGCAAAAAATTTCATTGAACCAAAATAAAATATCTTGTCTTGGAAAAGAGGCATATGCAACCATTTTTGGAGTAAATAAATTTTATGAGTATTTATTTGGTCGCAAAATTTATTTTACAAGCATAGTCATTAACAAAAATATTAGAACCAAAATATAGTTCACCAAAAATGGCAGCAAGGAGAATATTATTAATTTTTTCCAAGTGGGTTTAACTCTCTGTTCTGTTTTTCTTTTGGGAAGCAAAAGAGAGTGTGATATAAATAATTTACCAGAGGGAAGCACAAATTCTCCCGTGGTAGTGACCCACTTTTGCTACCTAATCCAGCACAACGAAGAAACTGGATACTAATAGTATCATTAACTGGATAATAGAACATTATACTAAATAATTTTAAGTAAAATTACATTTATTCTTATATAAAAAGGGGCACTGCCTAAAGACCCACACATTCGTTCTGCATTTGTTTAAAGTTCAACACTTGTTAGTAATATTGTCCTGAGCAAGCTGCTCAGTATTAAAATTGTTTAAGTTATATTTTAAAATTAAATAAATAAATAATTTTTTCTTTAATTGTTGGTTGTAAATAGTAAAATACTTCAATAGCTAGTTTGTAATTCGTACATTAAATAAATGTTTTACGCTAATAAATGTTTTTTTAAACATTAACCTTCGGACCGTCGGCGTAATTGACGTTTTCGATTTCTCTAATTAATCGAAGCCCCCAATCGCTGACCACACCACCACTGAAGAATACTTTACAAGAGACGAAGACTACAGCAATGTAAGTGTGTTTTCTTTCTTTTTGCCAAAAAGTATTCCCTTATTATTAATATACTTATACACAAATATAGTCGTGTTGTCGATTATTTACATTTAGACTGATTAAAATAGTTCACGCCTAAACTATAAGTAGAATATACACATTTACAAATCATTCATAAATTAAAAACAACAAAATTGAGGATATTGCACTCTAAAAATTGCGCTACATTTTGATGGTAATCCTAACAAGCTGAATAGATATATTAAGACCGGTGAGGTCGGTTTAAAAGAATATTACAATCTTAAGGATTTCACCACCTGTTTTCACAATAAGATCATTTTAAATGGTAACATTAGAAAGCGAACCAACGTAATAAAAATTCGTTAAACCATGACCTTGTATATACTAAGCAAAAAGAACATGAAATGCCTCAGACTTATTACGAAAGATGTCTAAGCTTATAAAAATTAAAGCTTTAAATACTATTAGCAATTATGTATGTATACACGAAGGAGACGAGAGCTTTTGTAATTGCAAAAAAAAATTTTATAAACCAAACTCTCAGAACATTTCTGCCGGATTAAAAGAACCATTAGGCTCTACTATTCAAGCCGTGAGACCCGACTCACTACCCCTCACTTTACAATATGTTAAAGAGGAGGAGAATATCAGTCACTGTCAAAGAAAATCGTTTAAAAATAAAAAATCTATCACTAATCATTATAATAACCAACACCAAAAACCTTTCCAATTTAAACAGATTCCACAAAAATAATTTTCACATGTAGTAAAAAATACACAACAGCAGCCTTTAACACAAAATAAAAAAGTACACAGAAACTATGGCACTGACAAAAACCTATCTCACTGAGCGGACTTTCACACAATTCTTGCTATAGTACACCTCGGAAACTACCTAATAATTTTAAAAATCTAGGTGCTTCATCTAACTATATAGATGAAGAGTTACTCCACAACTTACTGGCATCTGATGTTGATACTGTCAACGTGGAAATAGAGCCAGATGAGATCATTTAATACCCTTATTATGGAGAAATTGACTCCCTAGATCCTCAAAAGTTTTTCACCGGATTCAGAGCCCGAAGAAAACCCTAATAAAAATAAAAATTCATAATCAGAGACGACTATCACATATACAAATAGAAAATCCACGTTTAAAACTTCTCATAGGCGCTGGAGCCGTTCTTATTGCGTAAAACCATAAAAAAGTATTTTTGTAATTTCCCCGTAAAATATGACCCATTTACAATAACTAACATTCATTTCACTAAAAAAATTAATATTTGAATAATTTACAAAATTTTAAATTCTATATATACAAATTTCATAATGTATTTGACATACTGATAGGACGAGATGTTTTAGAAAAATTAAAATATTAAAATCTAGAAATAATAAATTATTTGAAAGAACCTCAGAACACATCCGAAAAAATTCAAATTCCTGTAAATTTGAAGAAGGAGAAATCTAATTAGACACAGAGAAAACAAATACAAAAATTAAACAATGCTATATACTCTACATGGTAACAATTGCACTATAGTTCAAATTCGCCACCCCACGGCTAGCGATATAATATGTTTACCGTCACTATTAAAAATTAAACCTTAAGAAACATTAAACTTTGAAAATTATTGCCCTGAACAAAACATTAGGATAGAAAATTTAATAAGAAATAATCATTTAAACACTGAAGAGAAAATCCCACTAATTAAACTGAGTAAAAAATACAAGGATATTTTCTACTACGAAAATACATCACTAACATTCACAAACAAAATTAAACACCATATTAAAATAACCGATAAATTACTCATAAAATCAGTAAAACCTATAGATACCCCTATGTACACAAGAATGAAATCCATAAACAAATAAGTTAAATGCTAGAGCAAAAGTTTATTCAATCGGCTGATTTACCATGGTCATCCCCCGTATGTATTATAGATAAAAATAGACCTATAGGGAAAGAAAAATATTGATTAGTAATAGACTACTTAAACTTAATGAAAAACCATCAACGATGAATACCTTATCCGGAACATATCGGATGTACTAGACAAGCTAAGTCGTCGTTCAATGAACCCCAATGATATAAAAAAACCGCCTTCACAGTAGAAAATAAACACTACGAGTCGCTTCGTATGCCATTCGGACTGAAAAATGCCCCATCTACCTTTTAAAGAGTCATGGATAATGTGTTCCGGGAACTCCAAAATACAATTTGTCTCATCTCTCTTGACAATATCATCATATTTTCTATTTCGTTGCAGGAACACGTAACTAATTGGAAAAACGTGTTTCGAAGACTAAAAGAGTCTATCTTCAAAATTCAGTTAGACAAATTAAATTTCTTAAAAAGGGAAACCAGGAAATCTAAGACACGTAATTACACCCGAAGGCATTAAGCCCAATCTGGATAAGATTATAAAAAATACCCCGTTTCGAAAACCACAAAAGAAACCAAGTCATTTTTAAGATTAGTCGGTTATTACCGAAAATTCATTCCTAACTTCGCAAAATTAACCAAACACTTAATCATATATTTAAAAAGGGAGCTAAAGTGGAACACCAAGATAAAATCATCCAAAGTTTCGAATTATGTAGGAAAATTTTAATGAATGACTCTGTACTTCAATATGCAGATTTTAATAAGGATTTCTTATGAACTACCGATGCTTCAAACTTTGCTATAGGCCCAATATTATCCCAATAGATTCGGATAGACCAATTGCATATGCTTCTTGCTCTCTAAGCAAACCTCAAACAAAATACAGCATCATTGAAAAGGAACTTCTAGCCGTTATTTGGGCTATATATATATTAGACCATAACTTTATGGCAGGAAAATCACTATTGTCACTGACCACAAACTTTTACAGTAGTTATACTCCAATAAATATACAAAAAAGAAAACAAAATGTTAACGCGGGCGCTTTATCTAAGATAGAAATCAACAACAATGATTCTCTAACAAACATTGAATAAGTACATTTGACGAAAATATAGCAGATAACAACATCTCTCTAATAGCAAATACGGGTTATTTAGCTTAATTATCAGATTTAGACCTAATCCCTAACGAACAAGAAACCGTGTATTCCAGTATAGAAAACACCATAATAGAAATATCAGTCTCCCAAATTCCTCTGGATCAATTTAAACAACAAATAATAACTGATTTTGTACATCATTTCCACGCATAAATAAAAACTATAAAGATATTCTCCAACAGAAGAATTATCCAAGCTCAAATTAATAATAACGATATTGGAACGGAAATAATTATACTGTTTAAAGAATATATTAATCCTAATAATGAATACGGCATTATAATAAATTATGGAAATTATAAACCTCTAATCGATACAAAAAATATTTAAAAACTCGTCCTATTTATGACGAGTTTTTAAATATTTTTTGTAAAAACTTTGTAAAAATTAACTAACCCAGATAAACAATACAGCATAGTAAAGAACTTTCATGAAGGAATAAATAATAATCAGAGATAATACAACAAATTAAACGCAATCATAGTATGCATAAAATGATAATAGATTTTGTTAATAATTGTCAGACATCTAAACTAAATAAGTACAAAAGAAACCATAGTAAATAAATTATTCAATCTGCCCCCATAACTTTGAAACCATTCGAAATTATTCATATAGATACATTTACCCTAGGAAGGACCAAATTTCTAACTAAAATAGATATATTTTCGAAATACTCACAGGCATATCTTTAGAAACTCCCACAGCAATAAATGTAATTAAAAATTTACTACTCTTTATGACAAACCATGGTACACCTCTCTGTATAATAATGGACCAAGAGTCCAAGCTTAAAAATTCACCCATAAATGAGTTTGCCGAACTACATAAAATTTAAAAAAAACGCTACATCACCATTATCCACCCACAATATAACGGAGTCGTAGAAAGATTTCATTCAACTCCACTAGAAAATTTGAGAATATTACAGAAAATAAAAAAAATCATCAATACAAGAACTAATATTGTATATATTAGGTAATACCAATGTCATCTATTCAATAATAGGGAAAAAGCCCGTAGAAATTATCAACGGACACCTAGACTACAAAGACTCATTCGTCACAGATACTAAACAAATATATTTACAATTACATCGAAAAACATAAAAATTTGATAAAAATTCTACATTTGGAAATAAATAAAAAATTAATAGAAAATAAAATATCCGTCTTAACAAAAAGAAAACAAAACCGCGTTAATCCCTTCATAAAAAGAGGCCATGATAACTACCAGTGTGTGTAATTTATTTGTCCGTCCGTTTGTCAGTCAGAAGCATTACTTACAGTAACCATTCTATGTGCAAACTTAAAATGTAATTAGTGATGAATAATATTTGACGCAAATTTTAGAGTGGACAAATTAAATACGTAACTATTTTTTTTTTAATTTAATGTACTGTGTGTGATATTGTCTGAAAAAGCTACTTCTAAGAAATTAAAAAAACTATTTTCCTTTTGAATAGCCTATACCAAGGGGTATATTTTAATTTTGAATAGCCTATATCAAGGGGTATATTTAAAAATGCCTCCACCTACTATTAAGAAATTAAAAGTATTTCTAGACGCTTCCTTAGAGTTTATAGGAAAATCACAGCGATAATATTGCATCTTAAAATTTTAAAAAATAGCTACTTAACTACGCCTGCGAAATATACAATATCAAATATATTTATATGATGTGAAATTAAATTATTATTTTAAATTAATTTATGTACATTTACACGTTTCTATGTACCTAAATATACAGGCAGCCATCATTATGCAAGTGGGACTCGTATTTAACAGATTATTTGTTGTAAACTGGATACTTAAGATATTATTTTTTTTAACTTTAATCTACAAATTTAAGCTCTCAAAAGTCGTTATTAAGCAATCGATAGCTAAAAATCCATTTGATCAGTATGTTAGGTATTTTATAATTATACCAATTACTAGTTTTTACGCGGAGATTTGCTTGCATGTTGTAGAGCTTGCGTCTGTAGAGGGTGTAGGTTGACAGATTCATAGCTTAAACGAACATAACAAAATATCTTTTTTGAGGGTTTCGTAACCCAAAAAAAGGAACCCTAATAGGATGATTTTGTTGTGCATTTATCGGTCTGACAAGACCCTATTTCCTCGGTATGAAGGTATTGAGTTGAAATTAATATCAAATAGCCAGGTCTATTGTCTAGGGAGCTTTAAAGAAATCAAGTTTCTAAATCGACGCAATCAAGAAGAACCCCAAAAATATGGCTATTTATGCCACGTATTTAGATATTCGCAAGCAAATAAAAATCCATTGGCTACTTCCCGTTAAAAGCAAAATCTCATAGCGCAAGTAAAGTATGAAATCCACAAATGCTTATATTTTGATATATATTGAAATATGCCCAATGTGTTTACGCCTGTAAGCTTTGATATAATGATATATTTACGTTATGTAAAATTAATATTTGTAAATGGCGTGATAGGAATAATATCTAGCTACAAATGTTTATAAGTAAATGTACACCTATGGAATCCTTGTTTTGCGAGTTTTACTCGTGTTTGTCTAGCAAAATTACATTACCCGAGGTCTTTTTAACTTGGAAACATGATCTTGAATTGTACAGTTACGACTTGTGTAATTAGTGCATTTTAAAAAATACCATTATAAAATGATTTAAAATTCTGCTTCAATAATAATACTCTGAAGGTTTTGCAACCGGTTGGCAAAAAGGAACCATCAACATTTTCATCGAAATAATCTTCATAAAAAAAATAAAAAATACTTCTTTGAATATCCTGCCCTAATATATCAAATTTCCCTTTTTTACTAGTTTTATAAACCGGAATTTAGATGTGTTGTTTACAATATTAGATGTGTTTTGAAACACAATCAAAAATATACAGCATGGTTTTTGTATCACTTCTTCCTTGCAAGATACGAACCTCTAAAGTCCCATGTCCCTTATTTATCCCTAATCCTGTATATTTTTTTACATATGTATAGTAGAAATGGGGGAAATATAAAAATTGTATGTATAAATTAAAAATATGGAGACAAACATCAATTTTTTCCACCACTCGTAAAGATAAGCAATATATAAGTAAAGTGAAAATAAAATTCATTATTCTTAATAGTTTGACTAAAATAATATTACAGAAATAGTTTTGACAGTCATAGCATTCCTAAAAACAAAAAAAAATTAAAGAAAAATAGTGTATTTCTTGCTTCCAATGTACATTAAATCACAGCTACTTCATATCCATTTGAGTAGTGTGCGGAATTGAACTATTATATTTCAATTCAATACTCAATTATATTTCTCATTATATTTTATATTATTTTCTAGAACGTTAATAGGTAATTTTATTATAATAATTGCAATAAAATTTCAATTAATTATACATTTTCACAACTTTATTATTTCTGACACTTAAAGTAATTTTGTACACGCTTTTCGGGAATCTGAATATAACTAAAATGTCATGGTACCAGTGCATATAGTTATAAATGTTTAAATTAGTATATGTATCTTAAAGCATACTAAACTTTTTAGCAAATTGTGCCATAATAATTCGAACTTAACCGGATCTTTTTCTTTAAGCTATTATTATTTTAATGCAATCACACGTGACAAACTTGGAATCCCACGTTTTACAACCTTAAAAATCACTGCATAGGTTCCAGTCTATTATATTCATAAATATAATTGTAATTAAAACAATTATCCATTGAACAGAAATAAGTACTATGAGCAGAATATGCCACATTAAAGTACCCCCATGCTAGTATGACGTGCTAACATTAATGCAAGTAGTTAAATCCTTGCATAAATGGCGCACAGTTTTCGCTTAGTAATAGGTGTTGAAGAAGTTATTAAATTCTATAGTTCACAGTTAACGTTTTACTAAACGGTCGAAACGGCGATGAAACATTAGCCGTGAGCCACAGCTTGGCCATTGTTTTAAAACTCGCAATAGAGCACCTCGTTTATTATAATCTCATTCAAAGACTTGAATATTTGGTTTCACTTTTCAGCCTTTAAAATACGTTGGTGATTATTGACGAGAATAGCTCCGTCATATCTTTAATTACCATATCTCTTTCCGGAGAACAATTTAAATCTTTTTAAAATATTATATTTTTCAATTTTGTGAAATTTCTGTCGATGGAATTAACGGAAGTATCGCTCGTTAAAATTAAACCCATGTGGTCATTAATCGATATTTCATTTTAATAAAAGCATTAAATAATATTCTACTTAATTCTTCAACACTACTATTTCAAACCTGCCAGAGAAGTAAATAATAAAGGAATAAAAACCGTTATTTTTAAAGTTTCCAATATCTTCTTCTGAAAGTGTATTCTTTACGAAAAACAAAGATATTTAAATAACGCCGAACATGTAAAAGTAAATTTCAGCACATTACCACACGAGTTAAGAAAATATATTAGGTATTAACTTTTACACCAGTTAAAATTAAATTTAGTCAAAAAGTCTGAATTTTCTGACGATAGTTGAAGGTAGGTACATTGTAATTCTTTGGAAAATATTATACCAAGAATAAATTATATGGGTTAAATCTACTTTTCTTTTAACACTTTTTGTTTTAAAATAGTTACTATTTAGTTGTTTGAAAATGTACGTAGATTTTTGTAATTTCATGTAGTACTTGGTTTAACTGGTCTTTCATTTGTTTATTTTTCCATATACATTAGTTCTGGAAAGGTTTTCCGTTTTTAAATAATAAGTAAATGTAATACAATAATTAGATAAATTTAACGTGGTATTTACTAAAGGTTACTTTTGTTGAAAGTAGGAGATTTGATTTTAAGAGAACAAAGTTGTTAGCCCTTCCTAGTTGAACTAATAATTTTAATGTTTTAGAAATAAAGGATAATATCAAAATATGTATATATATATATATATATATATATATATATATATATATATATATATATATAGATAAATATCAAAATTTATTAGAACGACATATTGAGATTCCATGCTTTTCATTTTTACGCAAGAGAGGACGTTAAAGAGTGACTGAAATTCAAATATAAAGACTGATATTATGGACACGACCATTCAATGTAAACGTTTGTTCTAAACGAAACTTCAAAAATTATAACTTTTCGATATGAAATTTTTTAAATATTTGACCATCTTCATATAATAAAAAAGAAATTCTCTTCTAACCTAAGTCCTTGCATTTAAGTTGAATACAAGCAATTTTACTTAATAAAACAACATAGACAACATATTTAAAAAAAATAAATTCTAAGGAATTAAAGTCAAAATCTGAAATTAATTTATTGTGTTTTCACACCTTCGCTATGTTGGAAAGCTTTGGTCGAGCGTTGTTAAGGAAAAGTGCACTATTGTGCGTAAACAATATTTTTAACCAAAATATTACGGTAACATTTTCTTCCTTCTTGTTTACCGGATTACAGTGGCATTAAAGGTACATATGCCACTATAATCCGATAAACTATAAAGACGTTTTCTTGCGTATTTACTGCTGAATAGATAATAGCGTTTATGAATTTGGATACAAAATTCGAAACCTATAGTATTATTGTGAATTACATATAAGAAAATATCGAACCCAAAAAAACTTCAAAATATTAATAAGATTTTTCGCTTTAAAATTAAATATAATTTTTCCTTCATATGACTACGAAAATATTCATTTTTATTATGCAGATAGGTTAATATTCAAAATTATTTATGAAGCCATGCAAAATAATAGAAATATTTAGTAGAAGGGGAACCTCTGTGAAAGAAAGTAATTACGCTTTTCAATAAAATAGTAGTGATTAAAATTTCATAATCATTTAAAATAAAAATTCAGACTAGAATACGACTTATTTCATATAATAACTTTTCTATTCTGGTTATGGTTATTTTCGTGAAATATATTTTAATATACAAATTGATGTAAAAATTTAAAACTAAAATAAAGGACTAAATTACCTCTTGGACATCTATATAGCTTTACTTACAACATTCACAAAAAATAATGGTCTCGCATTCAGTAACGTTTTAAAATGTCGCTCGCTTCATGTTTATAACCTGCAATAGGAATGTGTTTGTCACGGAAATGATTCATAATATAATATGGCAAGCTTTTAATGTACACCAACTTCACAAATTCAGTAATTTCACTACTTCACCGTGTTATCATTAAGTACACCAAGTAAGGTTCTCGCAATGATGCCACAGTTTTCTTTTGGTTCAGTTATGGCTAATGAATAATCTGTTAAATTCTGTATATCAGTGAAAGGTGTATCGTAACGAGGTGTATATCGTAACCTGGTTTACACAATTTCTTCCTGATTTAAGTTAAGGGGTTGCAATTTGTAGAAGGAAATATTGTTTAGACAAGATTGAAGAAAATTGTTTCGTTTTTTATTTTGTATTTTGCTCTAAAATTAACAAAATGGTTTTGGTGGAAAAGTGAAAATAAGGAATAGTGGCTGAATATGAACCAAACTGGCATTTATTACCTGAATAGATACAAGCTGATATTAAATTTATATATATGAGATGGAAAATATCATATGAAATTTACAACATATACATACGTGTATATATATATATATATATATATATATATATATATATATATGTGTGTGTGTGTTTCTGTGTGTATTTATATGTATACATGTTTATATATAAAATAGAAAATATCGACACGATAGGTCTTGACTAAAACATTTCCATGTATGTTCAGCGATTTTTGATATTTTCTGAGTTATAATTTTTTTTGTGTTTTTTCCCCAAATTTATGGAATGAAGACAATATGTTTCTTTGTGACATGAATAACTGTGTTAAAAACTAGATTTTTTTATCAAATAGTATTGATAATATGGACTAATTGATCTATCCGGGACAAAAACCTTTAATTATATACATATCAATACGGATTCAAAAAATGAAAAGAAACTCAAGATATTATAAACTAGATTTAGAATCAGATTTAGATTTTAATTTTTGAGGTCATTTTGAAAAACGTTAATGTACTTTTTTCCAGAATCTGCTGCAAAAACTTTTTTATTTCATCAGCATTTCGATTTCAACATTTAACATCGCTACTTTGACAGAGTGACACTAAAAATTAACCCATATTTTTATATATGAAGAATTGTATTTTTTGGGAATAATTAAAAAGTAAAAATTCGCAAAGAATGTTATGAAATTTGAGACGTATTCATCATAATGAAACGACATGACGTAACTGTACATTTTTTTAGATTATTAGTACTTGTGCTGGCCAAATTAATCAAACAGTTATTCTCAAATCGGGACTATTTAAATGTATATAAATAATAAATATCTGAATTAGCGTTATTATTAATAATATGTATTTGTGTTATAACATAAAGTGAACATCTTGGCGAGATTACCAAATTGCTGAATTGCTTAAACGTTTCTATATTTTTACTTGGAATTTTTTCTTAATGTGAGTGAGTCGTTATGTTTTTCTTTGCCAACAAATTATGCAGCAATGCATTAATATTATGGTTACACGAGATTGAACAATTTGGAAATAGCAAGATAAGAAAGGGCACATGTAGAAACTAGAAGTGGGCCTTAATCTGATTTTCTGTCCACCATATGATCTTAAGAGATCATAATAGAAGAGACCCGTCAATAATTTCAAAAAAGTAAAACGACGAACGGGAGTCCCTAAATCTGAGACAAGTCACAAATTTCGGACTTCGGGGAAAGAAACATCATTCTTATCACATTACTAAAATTCAATAAAGGGACCAGAAGATTATAACGAAAGAGTAGAATTTTGTTGAAAAATGTTGAGAAACCAAGAAGGAGATGAAAAATTATTTCAATTATACATTTGGTTTGGGCTATTGAATAGACAGCTAAATTGATCCCTTTTTGATCTTAGATTGATTGCAAAGAAGGTCTCATAATATTATTTAGGAGGCAATTTAATTGAGTTTCTAGAGGATACATATTGATAAATGTGCAGGAAAAATTTTAAATACTAATTTTGGAAAATAAACATATTTTTAACAATTTCTTTTCACTGTACGAAGTCAGGGTTATATGGCGTATAACTTATAACTTATTATTATACTCATTAACACCTAGCATATAAGATATAGTAAAATATTTGTTCGACGAAAGAACAAATCTTGCATATTGCACAGAGACTTTTTCGCAAGGTATTTTCACGAGACGTTGTCGCCATTCTGAGACGAGGACATTGCTCTCATACTTTTGTTCAAAACAGTGGGCAAACAATTGTTTGTATACCAGTATAAGGTAAATATTCCGATAACTATTTTCCGTCCATTCAAAGAACGAGGCGCCTATAATTTTTCAGAACTTCACTCTTTTTTAATATTTAAGGACGTTGATCGTGTTGTTGGTTGAGATCACGACGAAAGTCACAAACATTTTTTGAATTTCTCGTGTTAAACACAGCATAATATGAAACCTACCATTTTTTAATTGCTGACAAATTTAACCAGAGGATCTCAGTAGATTATTTTAATTTTGGGTTTGAAATTTTGATTTATTTTTTATTATCTTTGTTACAAATGATCAGTTCTGGAAACCACTCAATTCGATTATTGGTTCGTGATTACTAAAAAACTGAACTTTTTAATCTTTTCTTCTTATCACTATTTATTTTTCTTATTTGTTGTTAAATAGGTAAAAGTGATGACGAGAACAATTCGATTTTAGTTAGGCTCTTAGTGTTTTTTTAGAAAAATAAAAAAAAATGTAATTGTGCTCGAGTGAAAAAAAAAATTATTTGAAATCATTGTAGGCAAAGGAATTATTTCAAATTATTTGGCATATTTTGGCACCCCTTTCGAATGAAAATTTCTGTTCTTCAGTACTTATTTGGAGCTTAGGAGCTAAAGGTCTCATTGAAACGGATGTAGGCACAATCAGCATTGCCACACCAACAGCTTTCCGTACAGACTTTTCGGTGGCAGCATTCACTAGACATTTGTCACGTCGAAGGTGTAATAATTACTAAATCACTCAATTGAATCGTTACATTTTCAAAGTGTTTGAGAGTTACATTCATACTTAGATATACATACTAATACGAAAATGTGGTTTTACTAGAATACCATATTTTTAAATAGATGCTAAGAGATTCTGGATACTTATGCTATCTGTTAGGATTGTCTATAAAACTATGGCACGTGACTTATATACATGCGATATCATATATCAGCATTGTTATAAACTGTGCAACATATTATATTCACATACATACTACTGTTATAATTAAAAAAATACTATTCTTGAATTAATTTTGGTACTTGCGAAGATAGATTGTTTTTTGTTCGGCTTTAGGCATATATAGGGTTATTATGGGGGTGGGGATTACCAACCTTTTAAGAATTGTGGTTAGAGGATAGAAAGTAATTGTAAAAAAACCAAGGAAATCAGTTAAAAATCGTAAGACCCTATGAAGAAAAAACACACATATATAGATATATTGATATTTGTGTAAAAATTTGCACGCAGCTCTGGTCGCGTTAAAATTACGATGTTGACCCCACAAATAAGGGTTAATTATTATTATTTGATAATCATATAAGTAGCTGTTACCACGGTTGTTCCACATAACAAATACGATACAAACAAATTTTGTGTTCTATTTAACCTAGTTTAATTAATGTTTCAAGTTTGTAATAAAAGCATGTCAATATTATTTTATTTATTTCTTCCTAAACGAGCTTCGGGAAATAAACAGATCCACTGTCATGGTATCTTACACATATTAATTATAACTATGATTATAGGTGACTAATGTTTCAGATTATGTAGGTTGTTTGCTTGTGTGGGTGTGTACGTATACATATATATATATATATATATATATATATATAAATATATATATAGATATAGATATATATATATATATATATATAAATATATATATACATATATATATATTATTTTTCAATTCACTGCGTCTATTCTTAATTAATGTAGCTACATTCTCGTATATCCATTTAACTATAACATAAATATAAAGCCTTTGGTATTAGGTTAAAGTTGCCGAATTTTTACGGCATTCCGCGCGAATATTCTATACTAACTTCTATGAAAATAAAAATGATTATTATCTCCGGCACTCGCGCATATTTTTAATTCAGTACCGTTTGCGCTTACAAACAGTGTGGACGTGTGATTCGGTCGCTATTCGTCAGCTTGTGCCATAGTTTTATCATATGTACACGGCTTGTTCACAGTATGAGTTTTATGTTGTGTGCTAGGATAAAATGTAAATGTACGTATAAATGATTATTACATAATATTTCTATGATATATTTAAAATGTATAATATTTTGTACTGCTTTGTAAATTAGTGGATAAATTTATTGATATTTTGTATATTTTCAGATAATAATGGGAAAACATAAGATTTCTTACATACGTCCGGTATTGGGAGCAAAAATTAATTATTACGTAAAAAAAATTATTACGTATCCTAAACACAAGGTTAGTAGAAATTGTATAATAGGCGTAATATAGAATTACTAAATATAGTCGTATTTAAAAATATTAAATCGATATTTTGCTTTTACTGAATATTACGGATTACTGAGTATTATATTACGGAGAAAAATTTTATAATTTCATTTTATACGTAAAGATGTATAATTTTTTTCAAACATTAAACGTTATGTGTATGTGTGTGTGCTGTTTCCAGGTTTAATATTTTAGCCGTAATTCCGACTCTGGGTGTAATGTGTATATTGAAATTTAAAATATTAAAGCCAACTAATTTAAAAATTTAAAGCCAACTAATTTAAAAGTTGTTAATTGAGCTATTTCATACCTAAAGTTTAAATGTTGAAACATAGATTTGATATACATATGGTATTTAATTATAAAATATTATAGATCTAACATTTTATATTAGGTAAAATTGAAAAACTACTGAAATAATCTTTTAATAAATGATTACATATTAAGATACATGTTATCCGACTGGTTTAGGGAAAATTGTAATTGTGACATTACATGGGCTTATTCATTTTTAATAATTTTTTAAAGTATTTTTCTTATAAATATTAACAAGTTTTATTTTTTATTCTTCTTATTTACAAATAAATTTTTAACTTTTCTTTCTCACGTAGTTTTATTATTTTAACATTACTTCGTATTGTAGAACATTTATTTATACTAGATATCCCTAAGACTTCGTTCGCGTGTAATTAGAATTTTTTTCTTTTATATGTTGCTCAAGAATATATATTAGCACGAAAATTGTAAAAAAAATTTTTCTGTATTCTATTATCATTCTATACGATAAATTAATCATTCCTTTCAAATAATTTTCAATGTATAAAATTCACTCTGTCTTATAATTTTATTGCTTGTATCGATAACATTTATGCTGTTTTATGTTTATGATATACAAGCGGAAGTCAATAAATAAATACACGAAAAAATGGGACAATTTTTTTTTCAAATTTAATCCCTAAATATTATCACATGCAAAGAAAAAAAGAATTTTAAAAATTTTTTAACAAAAGTGTTATATTGCAGTTATTTTGTCATAATTTGTATAAAACTTTTTTATGGATTTTATGCTTGCCATACTAATTTTAAAAAATTTTGTAATTCCACAAATTCAGTCAAAAAACCAACCTAAACCATAACTTAGTTTGAATCGTATCTCGTATCAAAAGATTTACAATGATCTTATAACAGATAAATCATGCTCGGATTTACCTTAACAATCGATATAATTTAAAAAGCGTCTCAATCGCTTCCATTGTGCCGAACTTGTTCATATAACGCACACTACTAAGAGTCACAGAGCAATAACGCATTATACAACCAAACTCTAACTTTCAGTTAAAAAATTATCACCAAAATTAAGTAATTTTTCCGAATGGAAGACGAAGGTTTAGTAATTTTTTTAAAACAAAAAATGGAAATTAAACTAAAGTACATGGAGCCAAAAATAAAATTTATTAAATGAATTTTTATGCCATCTAATGGTCATAAATTGTAATTATGAGAATGAACGCGAATTATTTTGTGGAGAAACCCCGAATACGTTGGCAATAAATGCCACGTCATCCCATATCCATGCAATGATTTGACATTCTATAACAATAACGAATATTGGATCTGCATTGTTGCTTCATTGTCATTCACTGTTATTTTAAATGAATATGCAATCATTTAAAAATGTTTAATTCGGTTTTGATTAGATTTTCAAATATGCGATTTTTCATATTAATTTTATGAAATTTAGCAAAATTTTATATAGATACATATCACAGGAAATATTTTAAACCTATATTTTTAGAATGTATTTCTGATATATTAACATTTATGAAAATCGCATTTATTTTGTAGAGAAAATATTTTAAGACATCTTATTGGTAGTAAAATAAGCATGTAACTTGGTTAAAAAATATTAAGCTCGTCATAAATATTAGATATTTAGTAACCAAAATCCCCGAACATTTTATTGCCACAAATAAACCTTTTAACATTATTATTTTCCTACGACATTGAGTGAAGCGATGAAAGGTAATAAAATTGTAAGAAATTAGTAAATTAATAGTGACTTTAAGACAATTTACTTTTCAGTTAGAACGTATTGATACCGAATATAACATACAGTTACATTTAACAGTCTTAAGATTCCATGACAAAATTACTTTTTTACGACTGTTATGATTATGGTATTTAAGACTACAACTTGCTCCTCCCTCTCCCTTCCCAGGTATTCGAGAACACGAATCTAGGTGCAAGAGCTTATTTTCCAAGGTCTGAAAATTTCTCAGTGCATTCGGAATATCTCGGTGTAATCTTCGTAATAACATCAATGATCATTGATGTAGAAATGAAAGTGAAATCTTTGATGAATTATTGAGAAATCAAATGTAAAGACGTTTGATTCCTCAATAATATACATAATATTTTGAAAATTGTAATCACCAAAAGAATTCAATAATAATAAATGATAATATAAATAAATGCAGTATATTTCTCACCAGATCTTATGCTGAATATAATTAATTCCATAATAGTTAACACAAAATATAATTTCATTAGCCAGTAGACCAAGTTTCAAAATCAATCTTCAGAAATCAAATTATTACTATTAGTAATAGTAGGATTTCCTAGGAAATTATTGCTTATTTATTATTACTTACTCTATGTGAATACTTCCCCTAAAATATTCGGTAAGAAAGAATATAATTACATATTCTTTTGAAATAAATTTATTTTAATTTCAACATAGTACAGCAATTGAATTGCTGTTGTGTTCGTCCGTTCATCACATGCAATTTTTGGGGAATTTATTAGCCGCAAATATTCCAAATTGGGCCCTGAATTGATGACTCAATTTCAGATGTGAAACATAAAAGTGCAGCTTTGATTCTGGGAATGGGACTTCGTAAGCTAAGTTGAAGAATAAATTTTTTTTTCGAGGATATCGAACTGAGTGTCAAATGAAAATTCAGTTAAGAACGAATTCGACAATACGTATAATAAATTTTGTAAATATTTTATGGGAAAAGCCCATAAAAGTGTGGCCGTCAACTCTTAATGTCTGAAGGAAAATCTGAAAAAAAAAACTCGAAAACACAGAGAATGAATTATCGATTGAATATAAATTATCAGAATTGGAAAATTGTAGGGCAATGAATAATTTCTAAACAATTTGTTTCGTTTTTTCTTATAATATTATTTCTTGGTTTGTTTTTAAGTAAACGGCGTCAGTACTCAGATTTTTACCAATTTTAAATGCTTCAATGTATGGACATAGCATTTCGAACAAAAATAAAACTCTGCTTCTTTATATTTTGACATTTAGATATTATTGTATTTTAGATTTTTCTGCATAACTTGTCAACATTTTTATTTTTAAATTTTTTAAATTCAATTTGCTTCTGGCATTTAAAAATATTCCGTATTTTTAATATCTCTCTTGATTTTCTCACACACACACAAACACACACACGCACGCACGCACGCATGCATACACAAAAAATTGGGAAAATTAGAATAATACAACTGGGTTATGACATTATGGAATCCATAATCATTTTATATATGGGTAGCTAGTTGACAGGAAAATAATTGTATCACAAATAACTTGAATTATTTACACGGTTTATGCCTCAGGTTCAAGCCGAGGTATTGTCAAAGAACACAAAGCTACGGAATCTTAAGTTAAGAGAAATAGGACAAGTCCATAACGGATAACTTTGTTCTCTAAGTTGTTCAATGTTTGTTTAACCTATTACTCTCATAAATTTAACACTCGTTTAAACTAATATATTTCCAGATAAACCATTTAATTTTTCTTTTGTTTAAAATTAGTTTAGAACTAAATAAAACGAATATGTCATATATGGAGGTATGAAGCTAAGGAGTTAATATACATCCATACTTTGATTGTAGAGAATTTGTAAAATTTAGACATAATTTTTGTAAGAGAGTGTACATCGCATGTAGTTGCGTTGTGACATCAGTCGAGCTGAGGCAAACAGCTTTCCTTTTAGAAAATATACTTATTTTTTTTTTTAAAGGTTGCGTGTGCCGTCAAAATTTGCATAGAATATAGAAAAAAGACGCGTGAACTTAAAAACAATATTTGCACTCGCCATAAATGAGTCCACCTTTAATTCTTTTAACGTTGATTATTCGTAAATAGTTAACTGCGGTTTGAAATCAATAAAATGTTAAGTGACGTGACCATATTGAAAATATTAAACTAAAAATATAACGTAGTTTAGTGTTCTTTATTGATTATTTCGATTCCATAAATTATTTATTACATTAATTCCCATATAATAACTTTATTGGTATGTATAATCTTATGAAAATTGCAAATATTTAACTTACTCAATACATTTTGTTAATAGCATTAATTGGATTGCTGAAAACTACTCAGTTCCACACCGATATAATATTTTGGCTAGAATAATAATAGCTGTATAACAGTGAATTAAATTTTTATTTGAAATATTTAGATCAATATTTAGGTATTTAAGGGCAAAATTTATAATAAGTAAAATGTTAATTAAAAAGGTATGAAATATCTCCTATTTTCCAATGTTTTCAATGCTATTATTTTTTTTGTAACTGTAAATTTTCAACTTTTTTTCTCGCTACAGCGGCACTAAATTATTTTACAACTGATATATTCAGAATTTATATAATACAACGTATCAAATACATTGATATTTGCCCATTTTCTAAGTTAAGTTTTAATATGATATTTCCATAACATTTTATTTGTCTACTTTCTATAATCGTTATATTTATTATCACATGTATGATTCATTAATTTTTATTTAAAAGTTCACATAAAACCAGATAATTAGGGAAACATGGATAAATATTTAAGGACGGGACATTAATGACAGCTTAAATATAAGAAACCGTAGTGTTTGCCTGAAATACTTCACAATTGGCTTCTTCGTGATAAATTATAAAACATATTTTAAGAACCCACCTTCGAAAAGGTAGGTATTCAAAAGTAAAAAATCATTAACTCAAAATAAGTACCGACTTATTTGATTGCTTTATTTTTGAAGTGGTCTATGATAAACATGTTTTTTAAAATATATTTTATTTTAGAATTTTTAGTGATTTATATATTAATATTAATAACTTCAATTATTTTTTACTTAGAGAATTGATTAACTATTGAAAGTCACGGGCAACAGCTAACATATAAATCATTTCCTCTTTATCTAAAGTTAATTATCAACAACATTTAGAAACGAAACGATAGTAGTAGCCGCCAATAGTTAGCTGTTAGCCGTTGAGGAGTTTGGTACTCCATATCTGAAGTCCAATATCTGAATTTGCAAAATTAAAAACTACCACTTGAGTCATTCCATTCTCCATAAGTGAAATCCAATCTAAGATTTTGCAAAGTAATAACTAAAGTAACAACTAACCAGTAGCATATATATTGAACCGCGACTAATTTACTACCATCCTTTAAGGAGTTACATTATTCATCTTCAGAACTGATCATCACACACTAATCTGATCGGTTGTGCAGTTATTTTGCAAAGTAAAACTACCGGTAGTATCTTGAATTAATTTTTGATTTACTACCGTCCCATAAGGAGTTTTTTTAATCTTCTCCAGAACGCATCATCAGACTCTGACATGATCGGTAATGTAGGTATTTTGCAAAGTAACAACTATCAGTAGCAAATATATTGGATCATTTTCAATTTACTACCATTAAGGAGTTTCATTGTTCATCTCCAGAACTTATCGTTAGACCCTGACCTAGTCGACTGTGTCGGCATTTTGTAAAGGAACAAGTATTAGTAGCAAATATTATTAATCTCGGTTGATTTACTAATATCAATTAAGGAGTTTTATTATTCATATCCAAAACTTGTCACCAAACCCTGACTTAGTAAGTGGTATAGTTATTTTGCAAAATAACTACTACCCATAGCAAATATGGTAAACAATAGTTGATTTACTGCTATTAATTAAGGAGTTCCATTGTTAATTACCGGACCTCACCATCACCATATTTATATGGGACTACACCTATAGCACCCTCTTTCAAAGAATCATAGAAATCGGTCTACTCGGTAAAGAATTATCTTCGAACATACATAAAAAAATATTTCGGCGAATTGAGAAACTCCTCCTTTTTTGAAGTCGGTTAAAAAAGGAGACAAATGCATTTATATATATATCGTATGAATAAATCTTTTTCTGTGATAAATATATTTTAATTTTAAAGAATGTGTTAGAAAATCGCCACGTAAATTTAAGGTGCTCATACGTTTCAACTCTGCCAATGACTTTAAAAATATTTAATATCTTATTTAAACTTCTCAATTATTTTAAGATCTGTAGAGGAAACTTTGGCTCGTTCGTTTTAAAATTGGGAACTTTTGAAATCATGACATTCAAAATAAAAGAAAATTAAATTTCTTTTAAAAATATGGTTCTGTGCCTAAAAAGAATCTTACTAAAAATATTGCTAGTTTCGGTATCGTCAGTTATGGTACAATTAAATGGTTTTAAAAATGACCACTGGTAGCAATTACATTTTTTCATTGGTTTAACAAATTGCAAATTTGAACAGAAGGATAGGTGGATGGGAGATATCCACATATTTGTAAGTACAATAACAAAAATGTTATTTTTTCCCACGGCTTAACTTGAAAAAAATTACCAAGTTTGTTATATTTCGCGCATTATGCATATTTTTACCGTTAAATATTTCTTTAACCTTAAGTATTTTGGGTGCATTATTTGTACTGATAAAAAACATTGTTATGTACCTCGTCCTTGTATCCTAAAATATTCCAAAATGACCTACAAACGTTTCGAATAACAACATTTGTCACGTAGCACATAATGATCTTTGAATAGACCCCTATCAGTTACTTTAATTTAACAGAGGTCAAGACCTATTGAATTTGTGCAGGAATTTCCATGATTCAAGCCGACCTACAACTAATATTTTTACGGAACAAAAATTAACTATTAAAGGGATAACAAAATCATAATTTGAATACAAAACCTTTATGGATATGGTTATTTCAATTTATTATTAAATAAAATCAGCATAAATCATGTATTTCATATAATTTATGATAAAAATGTAAGTTTAGATTACGATGGAATAATTAGAAATGATTTATTACAAAATTTGAATGCTTTAATAAATTTAAAGAATAATACTATTATTCTTAATAATAAAATATTAAAATTTAAAAATAAAAATGGGGATAAAATCCTTTACAGTTTAAAGCCTAGAAGTGAAACTCTTTTAAAAGATAACGTTTTAAATCCGGAAATAAAGGAAGGACTCGTCGAAAATATTAGATGGTGTTTATATGGCTAGCTATTTTACTAGAGTTGAAGAAAACAACCATGCACTTGTCTCCGTACTCTGGATAATGATGTTTTAATAAAAATTTTAAACGTCGTACTCGAACCAATGAGTTCATCTCTCCACAATTAAATGAAACTATGTGATGCAGTATTATTTCTACTTTCTATAAGTTCTTCACCATGACCTAGGTTTCGTTGTATTACAACATCTTCAGGTGTGCTATTAGCAAAGATGTTATCCATGCGACAATAATTATAAAATTGGTAATAACATGCCAATCTCTGAATTTAATGATAGACCAACCAGAATTGAACGACTATACGATGAATTACGTATAGGTAAAAAGAAAAGGAAACCTTAGGAAATATTTGTAAAAAGTTTAATTGTATATTTTATTTAGAGGGAGATGAACTCTCTCATACTAATTTCATAACCCATCAAATAGAAACTAATAATTGTCATCCTATCCGAAATAAAACGTATCGATATCCAGAAGTTCATAAAGAACAAATAGATTCTCAAATAAATAAAAGGTTGAAAAAAAATATAATTCAACGGTCTAATTATCCATGGTAGTCACCAGTTTGGGTCGTTCCAAAAAAGAAAGACGCATCAGGAAAAATTAAATGGAGAGTGGTAATAGACTCTCGTAAATTAAATAATGTAACTGTAGGAGACGCTTATCCATTAACAAATATAAATTAAATATTAGATAAATTAGGACATTCAAAATATTTTACAATCCTTGATTTAGCAAGGGGTTTTATTCAAATAAAAGTTGATCCTAAAGATATATCTAAAACAGTTTTCTCTACTCCAAACGGTCTTTACGAATATACGAGAATGCTATTTGGTTTAGAAAATGCTCCTGCTACATTCTAAATATCAATGAACACTGTTCTCAGTGGTATTCAAGTTTTATATTGTTTTGTCTATATGCATAACATAGTAAACTACGCATATTCTATTCAAGATCATTGCAAAAAACTCGAAGCAGTATTTGATATATTAAAAATTAGTGATTTTAAATTACAACCAGACAAATGTGAATTCATGCCACACAAAGTAAGTTATCTAGGACACATTATAACTGACAAATCTTAATAAAGGAAATCTATTCTTATAGACCAAGGTAGCGAATTTATACCAGACTTGTAATAAAAGAATTAACTAAACTATTTAAAATAAAGAAATTGGATTCAACTGCATATCACCCTCAAACTAACGAAGCTTTAAAAAGAAGTCATTCTATTATTAAAGATTATCTAGTACAGTATATATCAGAAGAACAGAATGATCGGGATAAATATGTTCCACTCGGTATGTTTAATTATAATACTAGTGTACATTCTACAAGTCAATTCACACCACATGAATTAGTATTTGAACTAAAACCAAATTTACCTTCTTCAATTAATGAAAGGGAAAACGAAAGTAATTTTAATATTTATGTACAAAACTTATAAGAGAAATGAAGAAAGATTCAAGGATTAGCCAGAGATAATATTATTTGAAGCAAAGAATCTTCCAAAAGAAGATATGATACAAAAATTAAGGTTCCAATATATCCAATAGTATATAAATATCCTGTGCTTCATTGCAAATATCCAAGAACAAATAGTATATAAATTACCATTACTTCATTTGTCCCCTAAAAAATATATACATTTTTATTTTTAGTGTTAATTTCCAATGTATACCTATGTGGATTCATATGACTAAACACTGTACCAAATTTCTAGTTCTAACGGTATTCGAAAAAACGATGTTATTGGAAATTTAATCGCAGTTTAATCGATATTTTAATCGCAGATAAAATTAGTTAAAAATAATTTTGCTATTGCTAAAATTTTCTCATGATATTGACACCTACGCTATATATGAAATTGGCAATTTTTTTATTACATTATTTGATTCTTCTAAAATTAATAAAAGTTATTTTTCAGTATCAACCATTTAGTTATATGTGTTTCAATATGCTTCATCTCTGTGCCAATATTAAAATTTTTACGTTGAAGGGTTCCAAATAATACGGCTCTGATAGATGGGTAGATAAATAAATAGACCTACAAATAAATAATCGGGGCGAAATGTAGTACGCAATTCTAAAATTGGCAAAAAGTTTTCGTCTTTTTTCAAACCATCTGTTCATAAATTTCTAATTATCTACATTTTTAAGTGCGTTTAAATATTTAAATATTGAATAATTGCAAAATAAATTATCGGGACAGAATTGATGATGAACCCAACTAATTAGTTATGCAGAAATTAAGTCTAAAAACAAAATAAAATTGACCGGTTTATGTATTGGAAAAGCGTTTATGGAGAGAGTTAAGTCACAGCTAGTCTCACTTCAATTTTATATTCTTTAAACTTTCAAGGGTACCTAGTATTTTTCATTAAACTATATGCAATTATCAATGTTTCACGACGTAAATATATTGTCTACTACATCTGTCACAGGCGTAAAAATAAAGTTAAGAAAGTGTACAAATCGACCTAAATTTTTAATCATTGAATTTTGGGGTTTTGTCTTTAATTTTTCGGCGAGAACGAGACAAAAAATTTCCTATAACTTTTGATGATCAGTGAGTAAAACCAGTGTTTGAACTAAAAAAAAATACGCTTTAAAAGTTTATATCCTTTTGTTGCGTACATCAACAAAATTAATTTTTTACAACAATGTAGGGCTAAAGGCTTAGTTTATGACATTAATTTCAACTTGATTCTCTATTTCAGATAAAAAGGGCTTGAATCTAGACGGACGGACAGACGGACAACCAAATGGTCCTATATAAACCGAAACCCACGATTTTGTCATTTTAAGAGACCGAACTTAAAACTCATAAAACTCCTTAAAGTATAAAAGCAAAATTTTCTTCATAAGTTAAAGTGAAGTAGTTAACTAATAACTGGTGATATAATTATGCTACATAATAATTATTTCCATTGATTTCATCTGATAGAGTCCAGTGACTTCCGGTGCAATTATAATTATATGATCAAGCAGTAAGTATTGAGAGAAATTGGAGAATTTTGATTTAAATTTAGTTCAAGTTAATGTTTTTTGCAAATAAATAATAGTTTTACAAACTTTTACTTTCAATATTTGGTTAACTAATAAGACAAAAATATCAGTTTCATTGATAGAGTTATTAACTGCAAATAAAGTTATGATACTTAGTTAAAATATACAATGCGTTTATTTATATTAGATCTTTGGACTAACTGATGATGGATATGTCAATGGACTCGTAGTCTAAGAATATACTTCACATTATATTTAAACGGGAGGGTAATTAAATTTTGTTTTCAATTCAATACCATAAACTAAAATAAGGTTTTATCAGAAAATTGTATAACTTGGCTATTCATCTTAATAAAATAGAAGAGATTTTTAGTAGTGTTTAAAAACTTGACAAAAAAATTGTTATGCATTTTAATCAGTTTTCATCATATTAAACCATTTAATTTACATACTTTCAATATTCTATGCCCTTTTAATTGACGAGATTAGAAAAAAGTTACGGGGTTGTTCGCAAAATATTATTTTGCCTAGTTTCTGCCATAAAATTTGATAAGCTCAATAATTTGTGTTAGATATTGTACATTATTTAGAGCCTGTTAAAAAATTTGGATGTGCTCAAGCAAATAATGATATGATTACTTTTTTGACAGTTCTGCTTTAAATATCGTGTCTTTTTGTATTTTACTAATCATGTTGCTGCGAATAGCACGCTCGAAATAGTAAACATATATTAGTACATTAACGTTAAAAATCTTCCAAATCAAAAATCTGTTGACACAAACCAACAAAATGCACTATTTTTAATCGATTTTCCTTAATATAGTTTTGGCACAGTCACATATTGAGTCATTAATTCACTTCAGTGTGTTACGTTAAAGTCTAAACCATTACATAATTGTTGCTAATCTAGGATTCACTATTCAAAGAGTCTGTTGGAAAACCGAAACATGAGAAACATGTAAAAGTTTGACTGGGATTAATAGCGTTTCTTTTCTTTTGTTACACAGTCATCCATTTTTCGTCTTCAGTACTCAATATGAATATGCTAATCTAATACCAATTCAATTATTTTGACATTTTCTGAGTGTCATTAATAATGAAACCACACAATTATCAAATTTTTATAATTTCAATAAATAATTATACAATTATTAATTTCATAAAATATACAATGCGGCAAATATTTACGAAAGAATGTGGAACATAGACCTACGCTCGCATCCTTAATGAGCCACATTATCATTAGAGCGGCAAGTTAAATCCTCGTGAAGACGCTAAAATTTTCAGTGATAGTAATTGAAGAAATCATTAAATTTTATGGTTCATCGTAACTGTTTGCTAAATGGTTAAAGGGACGAGAAAGCAGCCGTGCCCGTGCCTGGCATTGTAATAAAGCAACCTTTTCACTATGCGGCTTATAATGACGCCGTTCAAAAGCTCTTATAATTTGTGTGATATCTGAGTGCTAGAGATTAGGTTCTGGTTGTATAAATCTCTTTATTCCTCAATAATATTTACATTTAAAATTATGGTGTAAAAATGAAATTTTATAAATAATGAATTTAATTGTATTAAAAATTGACTCACATTTTATATTACCTTCTATTTTAATATTATTTTGATTAAAAAAAATTTATCTGTTTAAAAGAGGTAGACACTTAAATTTCTTCACATCGTAAGTAGGTGGGATTTGTAAGTATTAGGAATTTTAATTTAACTTTCCCCGTGTAAAGCATATATTTATGCTCAAGTCAAGAAAAAGGCGGCATAGATTAAGATGAAGGCTTAGGTAGAAGACCATGGCAAAATAAACAATATGGAACAGACATGGTGATCCTATTTAACATATAGTTTCCATAAGACATTCGATTTTTAATTTTTTGACCCAAAATAAAAGTATTATTCGTTGAGGAACTATGATGTCCTTTTACATGGCGTGAAAGAATCACTATTAATATCGATAATATGTACCGTGTATGACATGGTAAAAATAAATTATGTACCTATCTATAACCTGCTAATTTTTATTTATTTATCATGTATGTCCTCAGATCTTAGCTGATAATTTTTATTCCTGGAATTAATACTTTCATATTCAGAGTTTGAAATTGTAAATTTAAATTTAACGTACTTGCTTTGTGATGTTTTTAAAAATATTACAGAGCAAATACATTTATTTTGATTCGGAAAATAGTTACTTTAAAAGTTCCGCTCTGCGGAGTTACGTGTTTATTTTACAATGGCAGATGGATAATTTTTGCCATCGTATTAACTGACGATATCATATAAAATCTATGAAGTTTTCCGTTTTTAGTTTAAAAAAATGCAGTTTTGCTTTGACCATAAATAAACAAGTATAATTTAGAAAAAAACAATCATTAATGTAGCTTTAGTGACAATTGTTATTTTTTATTGATATGATTTTTGTAATATGTAAATTATATGGACTTAACTTTGGTATCAGTGGTATTTTTACCAATAATGCTTCATATAAACAAAAATAAAAAAATTCAGTATAGTTATGAATATTTGAGTTAATATTTAAATAATTCTGTGTGTGTGTGTATAGAAAATGCACATATTAACAAGAAATGAGGGGTAAACATTTCATCAATGTCGTTAACGCAATGCAGCGGTGTAACGCTATTTTTTATTAGCTTTTTTGTTATTCCAGCTTACAATATCTTTTGGAGAAAAAACGTTTCAATAGTAAACGTACGAAATTATTTCAGTGAAGCCACGCGTGTTGCGTGTGAATATTCTCTAATTAAGTTATTAATAGTAATGCACTTCGACTGTGTGATGCAGTGCTATAAACACTTTTGCGTTAGTAGATTCTCAGAATACATGCTTAAATAATGTGGTTTTTAAAGCCAAATAAATTTGAGATGTATAATGAAGTGTGAAACACTAATCGCTACAAAAGCTAAAGTAATTTTTCCGAAAAGTAATGCTCTACTTAATTAGAACTTACAATTACTTATTTAGAATAAGCACGTAGTTAGGATTTATCTCCTCTATTCTAATATTGTTCTTTAAGGTTTATGCAACCGAGTATAATATTTACGACAACTTTCTTACTACTAATATGTGACGAAACTCAACCAGTCCATACAATTTAGAAAATCATTTTACAAGCCTCGATTTAGACAATCATTTTACATACCGACTCCAAAGTATTTTTTTTTAGATAATTCTATTCAAAATAGCATTAAGTTTTTATGATTTTATTCAAAGTTTACCTAACCTACTTATTTGAGTAATGCATGTGTATTTGGTTACTGTAGACAATTTATTGACAGTTAATTTTCAAAGTTAAATATTGACTGCATTTGCTTAGTTGTATGCAATTTTCGTGCAGTTATTATTAAAAAATTGTTTAAATTATGAGTTAACTGCATCATCTTTAATGATTGTATGCTATTTTGGTTTTGACCACTTTGGCGCCAGTGCTCAAACACAAAGTGACCTGTCCCCTTTAGAACTATGACTCTATAGTCAGTCAGTTAAGAGAATCACAAAAAATGGTTTGGATGTTGTCAAAAAAATATTAATTAAAAAAATTATTTTATATAATTGACAAATTTATTTGTTGTTTTAAGATAATATAATATATTGGAATCTTATTTGATTTAAAATTAAATGATAAACAGGTGAAGAATTACACTTCGATAAAATGGTATTTTGAAAAGTGCACATCCGCTCGTCTTGATATCATTTAATTTATCGAAAAGCTAGCAAAGCAATTGTAAAAGTTATGTCGTGTATATCTTAATTTTTAGTTTTGACAGCCACTTTGCTTATGACGTTATTCAATTTTACAGATATTGAATATATTTGGCGTTAATTTTGTAGAAATTAATTATTCACAATCAAATGAAGTATTCAGTCAATAATTACGACATGATTTGATTGAATTATCTCCATGATTTGAAAACCAAACGAGGGCAGACTATATTTCAAACTTTCTACGAAGTTGGAGCTTTCCCCGAATTGAAAATTAAAAAGTTACGGTCAAAAGAAAGCACTGTTTTGTTGCGAAAGAATGAATACATTGCCTGGAAATTAAATCTTTATGTCACAATGCCACTTTTCTATCTCAATTATTTTATTAAAAAATGTTGTTTGAAAATTTAAAGGAAGATTCCATTTTTCTCTCAAACTTTTTATAAATTATTCGTTTTGCGATTCAATTTTTTACGTTTCGAAAAACTGTTAAAATGAAATTACCCACATTTTTAATTTAAATTAATATTTCACAAAAGAAGTATTATAACTCCTATGGATTTATTAAATATGTAAATGAAAAATTTTTAACAGAGTCGTGAGCAATATTGATAAAATAATTATTGATGATAATTCAAACGAGTGTGATTCATATTTTTTTTCATTAAGTAAGATGTACTAAAATATTTGGGTAAATCAAGCTGTTTGCATTTTTTATGTGTGTACATAAGCAGCTAAGGAATGTAATTTGATGACGATGGAAGTCACCTCTGTAACTTTGGGCCAAAACTAAGTGCGGAATAAGAATTATTCCGTAAGGGTTTAATAATATTTAAGCATTTCGTAACACTTGACTTTTAAAGGTTACAATATTATTTATTGACAGTACTTCAAAACAATATACTGTTTTATTTCTATGTCAATATATCAACTAGAAAATATATACATCGACTAGAAAAATCTGTAATAACGAAAATGTAAAAGAATAATCAAATCATCGGAAAAATGTTATATTTAAGAACGGGTGTGAATATCACATTAATGCAAGCATGAATATGACATCGATTCCAAAAATTTACAACAGTAGAAGTATTTTGTGAATATACTTATTTTCGGAAACGATACTCTACAGCAAAAGTACAAACTGAGCACACGTATTTTATACTTTTCAGTGCGTTTCTTATTTGGTGACAGTTTGAACGAGGTTCAATTTTTTCGTAAAAATTGTGCAGTTATATGTCTAACGAGCAGTTATATGATATATATATATATATATATATATATATATATATATATATATATATATATGTATGTATATGTATATATATATATATATATATATATATATATATATATATCGTGTTGGCGCACGCGGGCACGGGCGCACCTGCCTTTGTACTTGTTAATGTGACTGTACTTGGTACCATGATCGGTGAAGATATAGCTGTATTTCTGCTATATTCCCTTGACTTTCCTCTGGATTTTTTTTATAAATTATGGGTACTGCGAGGAGTATTGTTCACTGTTTGCATTTTTATGTGGTGAGGAAGAGAGATTTCTTTTTCTACTATCTATTGATACGGTATGTGTGTTATTTTTTAATATCATCAATTAGTCGTGTTTAATAATTGCTTCGTTCCCTTTCTCTTTCTCTATCTTAACTTGCTCTTGAAGTATTTTTCTTTTTTATAGTACGTGATGAGTACAATCTTCCTTTATATAGTAGGTATTTATTGCCCATAGTGGTGAATGTTAGTGTGATTTTTTTTATATACACAAGTAAACCAATCTCATATATTTTTACTATTAGAAAAATTAATTTCAACATTTTAATTTTTAGCAATTTCAGAATTGCCGATATATAACAATTATTTAAACAAAAGTGCGATACCCACCTTAAGTTAACAAATAATTATTTAAATGTTGGTCTATTGATTAATTCATAATCGAACCAAAATTAAATTCTTTACATTTCAAAAACTTATATCCTAGATCACACCATTAATTCAAACTATTACGTTCTCGTTGCTTTGATGTCACCTAGCTTTATATATTATCTTCTTTAGGTGGTCAAAATATTACACTAAAATTAATGGGATTTAATAATTATATTAATTAATCTTATAATAAGTTGCTTAAGGGTTAACGGAGGATAATTCTATTTGAACCCTCACCTAAGTTTATACACTTAGACCCTTGAATACTTGAACTTTTGGTAAGTATGCTCTGGTTTGAGACAACTTTGCTTAATATCATAGTTGTTTATTAAGCGTCTTTTGAGTTAAAATGTGTGTTTAACCTTAATATTAAATGCTTCATCAGTTCTATATCATGCAGACGTTTATAAACATTCGTAAGTAATATTGTGGGTTCTAATCTAAAATATTGGAAGTGTAAGATAATAATAGCAAAGCTTTTTAAACTACAAGCGGAACTTACGAGACGTATTGGAATGTCGAAAAAAGCTTTTTGCTTGTCATTTTTGGTTTCTGAAATTTTTGGTTACAATCCTAAAAACGTTAGTTTATTATGTCTATAAAATTGGTGCATTTTTTATAAATTTTCATTAACGTCATTTTAATTCCAATCGGGAACAAAGTTTCGATACTTATCAGTGTTCCTTATAATAATTTAAACACTATAACCGTAAGTCCGAAAATATATTTTTGTTTCTATAAATGTGTATGAATGAAATCAGAGATTCTCCATGGATGGCATTTTCTTTTGCGAGGCTGTGAGCAATGACATGCGTATTCATTTACTCCTTTGTGATGTGAATTCTAACACCAACTACAAGAGTTTATTTCAGGTTTTGATTAATTATTACATAAAAATAAAAGTCGAATTTTCACCTTTTTTCTCTTCACATTGGTTTACACTCGTTGAAATCAAATCAATGCGCTTAAAGGTCCTCTACCACCCTGTGCCGATTGGTACTCTCATGAACTTCACTGGTGCATAGATTAAGAATGAAGACGATACTATCTTTAAAATGCATTGAACTCTTTTTTATTGTTTTTCACGTTGTTAAACTTTCGTTATGAACGGTATTCTATTTTATTACGTAATGCCAAGAAGCTTCTGATATTCCATTTCGTTACCATTTTTACATCGTACGTTGTAGTTGAGAATTTATTAGATGAATATATATAATATAAATTTACATATATATAATATATATTAATATATATTATGTATTATGGATGAATATATTATGGATGAATATATATAATATATATTTATAGTATAAATTTACACTTATATAAGTTTATTTTGTTAAACCTGTTATTTTTTTGTTATTTCATGTACTTATTATGCATATAGTCATCAAGTTATATATCAACTTAGATTTTTTTATTTCAATTCAAGCAAAAACTAAATAAAAATTTAAGCTTATAAATTTAATAAAAATTGTAAATAATGTGTAACAATAGTATATACCACTAACATATATAGATGAAAGACAAAATAATAGGCATGTATATTTTCAGCGGTTGCCATTAAAATTATGAAAAGTTAATTATGGCTAGTTTCGTGTACTGAAATTACATTATTCCATGAATATGTAAATATCCATAACACAAAGAGTTTCACGTTCTAGGTTTTTAAAATTAGAATGCTTATATGTTCGCTGTTACTGTATTGCTTAACAGATTTGACATAAATATTGAAAGCTTGTAAGATCATCGTCAACACGTTTAGCTCTACAGCAATTTATATAGCAAGCTTCTAAAATTACCCTCACTGTTCTTTTCCAGTTTAATGTATGCACATTCTAATTGATAATGAAAGTGACCTGGCTGTTTACAACTTCTATAATTGTATTATTAACAATAAAAGTAATTGCAACTATACAATATAAATAATTATTTAAAGTGGTAAAATGTGCTGGAAAATTATAGTAAATATTTTTTAAAGGGGAAATCATTTAAGATAGTGAGTTCTTTATAATAACGGACTAGAAATGTCAGTATCAAATGTATCAGCTAACTGATTTTTACTTTTTAATTTTTTTATTTTAGAGCTTTTCTGCTAGAACTCAAAAAAAATTATTACCAACAAATGATTACAATATATAAAGAGAATTTCTAAAAGCATAATTAATAATTGATCTGAATTTAAATTTAACATCCGAATGAAATATTTAAGCTTGAAAATTAATGTAAATCTTGACTTTCCTTTATCGCTAATAGTATGAGTTGGAGGCTTTTCTGTTAAACAATTTTTTTAATATGCAGTCAGGTTTGCGCATTATATTTCTGAAGGGCGTTATTTAAAATACAGTGAGCTTTCATACAAATCGAAGAATCTTCCATCTTGCTACAATTTTCATTAACCATAAATACAAACCCAGCTAAAATGAACAAGACGTGTATTCATTTAATATATTTTTTTATCATTTGAATAATTTATCACAATTGTCAATTGAAGCACTCAAAATAAAGCCAAGAGACGGATATTATCAAATTTGGTTCCAGTGTCAGACTGAAATGATTTTTATTACATGGAAGTCATTAAAAATTTTGTAAAATTCTTTTTGTTGTATTGTGTATGTAAATAATTTAAACGACACAATTTCTAATTGTCGTTTTGCAACTTGTCTATCCCATTCGATAGGCGATAAAAACAAAATAATATATAATAATATAAATATGAAATGAAATATAATTAATTAAAATAAAAAAAGAATATAAGGCTAAAGACTTTAGGCTTATTCCTTAAAAGTAATGTAAATTCGAAAAAAAATTAAAGTGACTGTGTAAACATATGAAACATTCAACATTATTAGTTCAAATTTCCACTTGTTTTATGTATGAAATGAAAGAAGAAACAAGTTTATCATTTCAAGCTATAATATCTGCTGTATTTTAAGAATATTTAAATCGATCTCTGAGTGCATTTACACCACAAATTTTCTACTTAAACATTATTTCAAATGCATAAATTGCTTCTCTAAATACAAAAAAAAACGTGATATTTAAATGACATTAAATGTATGCAATGAATATGCATCGAGTTCCATCTTCGAATGCCACTACCAGGTATAAAAACATCCACTTTCAAATAGAGAGTAACATTTCCAATGCAAATGAACTTTATTATACGAGTATTTAAAATATTCATCACCTACGGAAAGCTTTTTTATTGCCTTATTTACAAGCTAATTTTCTTTGCACAAAATTAAATCGTATATATTTGTTTAAAATCCATTTATAGTGCCATTTAACCTGGGTTGCTAACGGAACATAATTTTTGGTAAATTTCCCAGAACTAAGGTAAATTTCTTCTTTCAATTACTCAAATAATGAAAAATCTATAAATTTGTATATACGTGAATGTACAAATATTTTTACATGAAGCTTTTTCCTTTAGGTTTATACCCATTATGCCTCCATAATAATGGCTGTTTATTCGTAATAATAACTAGGGGTATTAAATTCTCGTTTCTTAATATCTGGTTTATTTGTTGTCCATAAAGTTTTATAATTATTTTTATAAATGTTAAAAAAGGGCAAAACTAAAAGATGACAGAAATATAAAAAGCAATGTTAAATATAAATTTTCATGGCAAATTAAAAGAAGCTAATTCATATTTAGCAAAAACTGATGTACTCATTAACATTTTGGAAGCAGGTCCTAACAATCCTTAATGGGTTGTAGCACGAAGTTTTTAATTTCAATCTTATCCAATGCTTCGAAAAAGACATATACTGGGAAAAGCAAAATCTTACAACAAAAATTTACATATGGTTTTTATTAGCTTTGAGAAAATATTTTATTAGGTATTGGGGGATCTGATCTGGGAATCATTTAGGTGGCAACTAGTACCCCAGTTATTATATCAGCCTTATTTAAGACATGTACAAATCTGTCACTGTTAAGTACTGCAGGCACAAAGAAATGTTTGAAATTAAAAAGAGCCGTGGTGGCTTTACCTTATTTAGTACTGCCATGGACCATCTAACCAAAAAAATCAAAAAGTCATTTCGGTGGAATATTCTACACCTGGACAATGTTGTATTGATTCCCGATAACACAGACGATCCCACACAAAACTTAGTATCCTCTATAGGTAGAAAGTGGTCCAGAATTTAGTATAAACTAGACTGAATATATTTTGTGCGGTTTTGATGGCACTACAAATTCACGTAATCCGAAGACCTCCATTAAGTCTCTGCCATTACCCATGTTAACAGAATTAAAATTTATATACACAATAATGGCCATAAAATTGATAGCGCTGTTTCTATAAAACTATAACAGGCTTGCTCCAATAGAGACAGCTTACAGACTTCATGTACGATAGAAAATCACTTAAAGAAAAAGGAAAAAAAATCAACTATAACCACTATAGTTTTGTCGGTTTCGGGATATTGAGCAACCAATAAACAACATTTAAATAAACTACACGTAGCGGAAATTGCCATATTACACAGGTCAGCGAGTATTATTCTACTCGATAAAATTAGAAATCACTTTATAAGAGGATGGTTAAAATTTTCTCCTATGATGTATAAAATGAAAAATGCCTCCAAAATTATAAACATATACAGAGAGCATCCGGCGATCATATGCGAGCACCGGGTGAAGCTTATCCCAAATTTTCCAAAGATAAAGTGTGAGTAAATCAAGCCACTACTTGATTGAAGATGTCCAAAAAAGACCTGAAAAAGGTTCAACTTGATGCAAACATAGCACAAAATCGTGCTCAGTAGAAGAAAAGGACAAGAAAATCAGATTGTGTCCATGATGGTCAGAATGGTCCAGGATAATGACAGCAAATGTTGAAATTTACAAATCTTGCATAGTAATTCATCAATCAGTAAATAGAAAAAGTTTTTCGGCATACTTATTACGATTTTAGATATTTTATTCTGATTTTTTTTGCTTACGGGATTTCAATAAATTTAATAGTCATGTTTATGCCATTTTTGGGTTATAAAAATTCTATTTTGAAATACTGAGTGTTTTAAAATTATTATGTATTAAGTATATACGAGTGAGTGGGTATGTGTATGTCGGACACACATACATATACCCACTCACGTACGTGGGGACCCTATTTTGTCCTCGAACATATATATGTAAATTCTCGTATATATGGATATATTTGAGTTCTTTAAACGCAGCAAACATCTGTTTGGACTTCAATGATAATGATAATATTGTTGTTAGATCCATTGTAATTTTTTGAGTTTCTCAGTAACATAGGAATAATGCCAATGGTATCACTGATATTAAAAAAATTACTTAAATCAGGTATTCATCTTTAGGCTATTTTTGGGTTATAACTATTCTATTTCAAAGTATAACTTATGGTGAGAAACAAAGTCTAAGAAAACTCTATTGCTCGTAGATACCCTCGTCGAAAGTATTTTGGGAACCTGTAACTGGCAATATGTTATCCTAAAATAAACAAAGTATATTTCACTATTTTTATAATTATGAACATGCAAACTGTTTCGAATATTTTCAATACTTTTTTTATAACGTGTTTACAGAACATGTTATAGGACCACTTTACCTGTCATACTTTAAGCCTTGCTATAAACGATCAGTTTTATAATTGAATTACAAATAATGTGTTTTAAGCTATATACTACATATTATACTTATCTGTAACTTTGTTGTTTTTTTATTGTTTTTTGAGCATTATTTTAAATAACAATGTGAAACATATGACTGCTGACTAGGTATTAAAATTTAATATTATTATAATATATTAATAAGAACTGTATGAAATTTTTTATAATTTTAATTGAATACGTTATTACTCAAATTGGTTTCATAATGGACAAGTTGAATATTGAATATATTTGGTGTTAATTTTGTAGAAATTCATTACTCATAACTCACTTTTTTTAAGTTCTTTACCACGGTTTTACCTTGACCTAAGTTTTGTTGTATTACAAAATCTTCAGGTGGGTTATTGACAAAGATTTGTATTTTTGCTAATAACCCACCTGATACATATAATATGTATTTGACTGTTCGATATTAAAAAAATATTCATCCTCATTTTTTTCTTATTTTTCTAAACCATTAATGCTATTATTATTATTGGTACTATTAATAAAAGCGCTACTAGATGAAGATGATAGAACCAATGTCCTAATATTCACCAAATCAGTGTTTTGTTTGAAACCGTAATATTCAAATACGTATCCTGTAACCACACTTGCAAATGATATCAATACATTCTTGCTTACGAACATACGTAAATAAATAAGTTGTTAAGTATTAATACTTGATATGTTAGAAGGGATTCTGGCTGATCCTGATCCAATACGTTTTGCGCCGATAACTTTTATTTTGACTTAAGGAACGATTATTACACTACATATAACAATTTAAAACACTTAAGGAAACCTACATGTTTTTGTTTATAATGCTTATTTATAAAATCACACCATTGGATATATAAATATACAACGTTTATTTTTTTAAGAGAAACCGAATATATTATACATAAAATAAATAGATAACCATACATAAATAATATTTGGTTTCAAAACAAATACTACAGTAAAAATATAATTTGAAATTTTATTTCTTCTGATGTATTTATATTGATATCAATACAATATTTTTGTTCATAATTAATGGAACCACATCGAATCTAAATAAGTGACTTAGTAATTGACCCGTTTTTTCTACCTCACTATAGCAATTTCATAGAGACAATATATTATTACAATTGACTTGGCTTTTTTACCGTTTTAACTACCGTAAGAAACTGTTCCACTTGTAGATTTTTACTTCTCTTTTATAGTGTTTTGCAAATTCAATTCGAAGGAGAAATTTAAATCTTTTAATATAAAGCGTGATCGCGAGTTCTTTTATGAATTTAAATTTTTTTATGAATATTCTTCTATCAATAAAACAAAATTAGGCCACATTGATGGAGCGGGAAGGTGTTGACGGGAACTTTTCACCGATGACTAGTAAATTATTTATTTCAGGTATTTAAAAATCTCATAGCAACCAGAATATTGATTTATAATGATACAGATATATAAAAACACATGAAATAATTACATAAACTAGGATATTAGTATGCAGACCGGTATAAACCGGCTTGAAACACTAACTTCAGGAAGCCATAAGAGAGAATATGTTTTATATGTCTGTAAGTAAGTATAAGTGAGTGTTTGTGATTTTTAAACGCAGTAAACATCTGTTTTGATTTCCATAATTGGAATAATATTAATATTGAATTCATTGTAACTTGATGACATTCCGAATAATAAAGGAATAGACTATATAACATAGTGTTAATCATAACTTTGACACCAAAAACGAAAAAAACTGTTTAAAAAAATTTTAACCGACTCCAAAAAACTACCAAATAAAAAGCTCACAGAAAAGTATAAAATAAAGAAAATTCTAGTCTTTAATTGTAACTTTTGCGTTACATTATAATTTCCGAATATAAATAAACTCACAATACACTGCTATGGCTTAAGATGTTTGTTGTAGGTGCCAAATAAATGTGGGCCACATTTATACCTTTGTGTGTATGCAGGTTTGCCCGTACGTGAGAAGGGATAGAAAGATCCAATTGGCACAGATTTAAAAAATCTTTAGCAGTAGCTGTGTATGTATTTCTACTACGGTGGTTATTTCAACATGGTTACTTTTTGTTGCAAAGAAGTTTTATTTCGACACATATTTTCACTAACATCCATTGTCAACTGACAAGGACTGTTTCATTGCCTACATTTGTTCTTTCTTTTGTAAGAATATTTATTAAAAGTGTAATAAGTTAGTGAGGAGCTATTTTTTCTTCTTTTATCAATTTGGACAAGAATGTAAGACAATTTTGGGCCTGATATTATGTATATCCAGTCAACAATATCAATATTGCATGCCATCGTTTAAAATATCAGAACAATTTGTTGCCGGTCATCGCTATAATGTTTGTTCCTCGCTTCGGTAGCTCCCCCGGAGATTGATTTTCTTCCTAACAGGCAATGCATTATTTGGGCATTGCTCTATTTATTTGAGCATGTATGAACATTGTATCTCGAACAAAGACAATACTGGTTTTAATATAAAATTTATTTTTTCTGTTTTGTTCCTATTGTTTACCGAATAATATTTTTTGAGGCTTTGTCACGCTTGCAGAAGATTGTATTATTTATTCTATCATGGCCGATATAATGCTTTTATCTGCGGCTCTCATTCATTTAATCAATGTATGCCAAAATATCCTTAGGTATTTCTGATCGAAAATCCTTTAACCTTCGTCCTTTAGAGCAAGCAATGTCTTCCACGAATTATTCCAAAAACGGGCTACCAAAATACTTTTGTGATATTAACAAAATATGGGTTAATTGTTGGGTTGAAAACATCTAGGTAATTTAATCTAAAAACTTGTTAAGCGTGTTATCCAAAATAAATTTGATATTTAATCAAAATAGGAATTGACCGTATTTTGGTTAAACTACAAAGACATATTTAAAGAACCAGAAAAATATTTTTCGCATCTTCTAATGAATTTAGCATAGATGTTTAACGATTCGCCACGCTTTCTAGGAACTGTAGCTTAAACTACAAAAGTTTACCATTTAAACCTCGGATCTTATAATCCATCAATCCATATAGACCATCTGTCAGGGCTATCACGCAATTTTCAGCAATCTTTAAATTTTCATATAGATATAACTTTAAAATATTAAAAGGAAAAGTTTCTTGTCATCGCCTTGAAATGTATGTCAATTTTTGCAAAAATTTGCCTTTTTATGTCAGTTTTGCAAAGGTTTGCATTTCTGCTTTGAAATTTATGTCGTTTTGTAATAACATACATGTTTGTGTGGATGTGTCCATACGTATATACGCGTGTAGGTAGGTGCGTGCGCGCGCGCATGCGCGTTTGTGTGTGCGTACAAGTTTTGGAAAAATTGTGTGCAAGTTTTGGAAAAATTCGTAATTTCTTGACATAAAAAAAGCCCGATCAACAGTTTTTAATGCTAGAGAATCAGAAATAATTACACGCGAAATAAATTTACTTGGACAAGATTTAATAACATTATTTTTACATTAAATTTCAAAATAAAAACAAATTTACAATCGTCTCATCAAACAGGCAAATTTTGAATATGGAAAATGTGAGGAAATCAGTAGGAGGAGTGAGTTATTTTTATTTTTACATTATATATCCTCTTACAATCCATAACAAACAGTTCCGTAAGTAATACATAAACAAAGTGTTGTAAATGCTAGTAAAAATTAACAGTTTTTAAGATTACCGAGAATAAAACAAAAAAAATGAATAATTCGATTAAATTTCGACTGATGGTAATAGGTTTTAAGAGTCTTCATTGGTTAAATCTACCTGCAATATAATAATACAGTTATTAGGTTGCCAAAAAAGATCCAAATACGGGTTTGTGGGATGGATAGATAGGATGAAACTGTAAGAGTGCCTTGTTTCACAACAGAACCTTAAGAAAGCATTTCCTTTCATTTAGTAAATAACATTAATATTGTCTATACAGAACATCCAAAAATCTGATTTATCTTGGACTAAATAATATTTTTTAATTATCAAAAATATTTTGGCGAGCATTGTCAAAATTGTTGCTTTAATATTATATACGGCTCTTACAAATTATGCCGCCGTAATAATTCATTAGGCTTAATTTATGCCACGCGTCTGAAACCCTGTGTCTTCATATACATACGCTTCCACTATGATTTCACAAAAAAATTTACTTTTCCCCAAAATTCGAGCGACCTATTGTAATTATTCCGTCACATGTTAAAACTTTTTTAAAATTTTCATTGACAGGTAAATTTTTTTGAACATTTATTATGATGTAGCTATAACACTTAATTTATTTAATTCAACCTTTATGGTCCGATCATAAATGAGGACAAACCAATTAATGAAAATAGTAAACTATAGGATACGTCATGTCATTATTTTTAAGCCAAACATTGAAAATAATCAATGAAACATTTTTCTATAAATCAATATTTTAATATTGGATAGTAGTGAAATGGTGATCTGTTACAATCTTTGTACCGATAAAAGACATTTAACTGCCATTACTTCAAGACCATATTTATACGCTATATTAATGAAATTTAAAAGTAAAGTTAAGAAAAAATAAAAATTTAGCTTTAAAAGCTAATTTTCTCTAAATTTCTCATTCGGGGAAGCACTCTCCTATGGGCCAGAACAAATACTGCGTTTACTTCCAAAATCTCTGAAATATGGAAAAATCTATGATTAATCATTTTCCAAAAACATTTTATCCTTTGCAACATTTAGATAGACTTTAATCATGACTTCAAAAAAAAACAAAAAATTATCTTATTGTCATTTTTCATTGCTTCGAATTAATTTAAAATTGATTTGCGATTTGTTCCAATACCAATATAGATTACCATAGTAAGTGTAGCTAACATAAATTCAATTAGATATTTGGCCAGCTTTAATCACCTTATTATATAAAACTCAGTAGAAAACCCAAAAACCGTCTTATACTTTTAATCTCGACACAAATAAAATTCAAGCTCCCAGATTTACTGACCCGGGCGGTATTACAAGTAGCCCAAGGAAAAAGGTTTTGGATAGGACTTTGAATATTTTCTGCATGCAGTTACAAGTTTGTTTTAGAATTTAAATTATAATTTAACTGTGAGGCTCGGAAACGAAAGTGATTGCGCGGTGCAGATAAAGTTCAAACTTTCACAGGAAATATGAATAGAGGAGATATGAATAGAACATTTCGATTCAAAGTAATATAAAAAATGGAAATTTCAGTTAATTTTAAATATATTTGAAAATTTTGCTTACAGAATAAATATTAAAAATGTATAATAACATATTTAACAATTTTATACATTTTCATTAAAAGCTCAATAACAAAAAAAGCGCGGCTGACTTTGTTACACCGATTGACAATATTCCACTCAGGATTCTGATAAGTAACTACAAAGCCTTAAATGTAGATGTGCACGCTAATTCGCCACAGACAATGTCAGTAGCACTAAATAATATTTTATAATTTGAAAGTACCATGATAAAAGACAGCCTTCTTTAAAATAACCTTTGGTGAAATTAAGCCGGTCGAGTACATCATTCAAATAATTGCCATGAATTTATGTATGTACACCAAGAGATATCCAAATTTACTTGAAAACTCATTAGAAGGCAGACGATTCCAGCTGAATTATTAATTTAAATGTGTTATAGATTCCAAGTAAAGAACTTTTATATTTTATGTTAAATTTATCGTTAATACAATATTTTGTTCTTCATAAAACGCAATTATGGATGACATTGGGTAAAGGGCATGAAAGTATTTTTTTAACATGACGAACAAATTTACAATAATAAATGAATTAGAAATGTCTATAGTGAATTAATTATTAAAAAATTACTTATCTGACATAAGGCTATACATGAAACAATATATTGTGAAAAACACGTAAACGTATGAAATGTTTTCTGCACATTACATTTCACTTTAGTGTAGAAAAAGTCTGAATGTAAATATATTGCGATAACAGCAAAGGCACTATTTGTCTATTAGTTATTAGTTTATAAACTGTATGACATATATCGAACTATTATTACAAGTATTATCGAAACGAATAAATAGAATTCAGTCAATTGTTTCAGAATCTGATCGTCAATTTTTTTCATTACGACAGAATCGAACTCTGGATATTTTCTTTAAGCTATATATTGTTTTCCATTTTTTAAAGTAACATCTAATTGGATTCTTAAACAATTTTAATTCAAAATTTGAGAATCAAATCTTAAAAGGATTTTCATTTCCGATCGCATAAAGTAGTTATGTGAAATTTTTAGCGGATGAAATGTTTGAAAAGCATTAATTACATATATAAATATATACATATATATATATATATATATATATATATATATATATATATATATATATATATATATATATATATATACATATATAAAATATACATACCCAGCATCAGTAGGCGAGATGGAGTAAAAGAGGGACAAAATCCAACAGACAGCGCGTAGCACCACCTGTCTCCCACCTTCGCTCTCTTCACATGCGTGTATGTACCTATAGTGGTCCCAAGGAGAGGATGCACGTGTTTCGTACCAGACGCACGCGCATGTAGTAGGAAAGAAATCATTCTCTAACGTGGATAGTTATTTTGTATACTTAATCTGTTTAGGTATTTTCAATTTTCGTCAAATATTTTTATTATGTGATTATAAAAATATCTATTATTTATTACTGTATCGATATTATATTAAATTAATTAATAATTAATTCAAAATTTAATTTACATGTGATTTGTGAGAAGGTTTGCCTCCGTCGGGTATTCCAAGTCACTACGCTTTTTTCCCATTATTTACTTTTATGGTAATAAATTCTACGTATTAATAACAGTTAAGTTTTATTTTGAAAAGTTTATAAGATGTTTAGGTACATAACATTCTTGTTTAATTTTTCACAACTATGTATGTAGTATTATTTTTACTTTATTTAAATTCTTTGGCACGATCTGGTTTCGTTATACGTTCAGTTGGGCGATTTGTAAAGATATCTCTTTTACAAATAAACCAATAGAGGTATAGTTTATAGATACAGATTTTTCATAAATTATACTTCAACCATATTCCACCTTGTGTGGTTGTAAAAAGAGTATAAGACAAGAAAAACTGTAGCTGTTATTGGTCTCTCAAATTACTAGATTGTCTGAGGTGAAGAAGTAACTGAAAAATAAAAGAAAGGTCATGTTAATAGTTAATGAAGCTTACAAACATAGAATCCCATTTAATGCCGGTGTATTTAATCGGACTCAAAAAAATTATTTAAATAGGTCTCTTTTTCATCACAGTGAAAACCTTCAGAACTGACTAATTAACGAAAATAAGCCAGTCGTAACAATTTTCATTGTGATGAAAAAGTGTTTGATTTTAATTAAAATAGACAAGTATCATACTAGGTGTAATGATCATAAATAATGTACTTTACATCATGTACCATGTACATTTATAATCATAAATAACTTCCGTTACTGCAGTCAAATTAGGAGCAATTTGAAGTTAACCGCAATATTATTTGTTTTGTTTTATGTAATGATATGGACGATACGGCATAGAAAGGAATTTTAATAAATATTTTCAACCCGGCCTTTTTTATAAAGGCTATATGAAAAGCTATTTTCATTTAATTTTCACTTATTAAACTGTGTATGAATTACATACTAACAATAAGCAAGTATTTGTTTGTAAATACACTACAGCCACTACATGTTTTCTTTTTTACACTTCTTATTTTGCCAACATTTACTTACGTGCGTAGTATGTACATAATACTTTCAAAACGGCTCCAAAATTTTTATAAAGACTGTATGAAAAGCTATTTTCATTTAATTTTCACTAATTAAACTGTGTATGAATACATACTAACAATAAGCAAGTATTTGTTTGTAAATACACTACAGCCGCTACATGTTTTCTTTTTTACACTTCTTATTTTGCCAACATTTACTTACGTGCGTAGTATGTACATAATACTTTCAAAACGGCTCCAAAATTTTTATAAAGACTGTATGAAAAGCTATTTTCATTTAATTTTCACTAATTAAACTGTGTATGAATTACATACTAACAATAAGCAATATTTGTTTGTAAATATACTACAGCCACTACATGTTTTCTTTTTTACACTTCTTATTTTGCCAACATTTACTTACGTGCGTAGTATGTACATTTAACTTAACAATTAAACTCTTGGAAATTAAAGCCGACACTCAATTCTCAAAGGAACATTTTTTTTGTAATAGAACATGCTTGTGTGCATTTTATTTGTAATAGAACATGCTTATACGTTGAAATTATTGTCAGAATATAAATTTTTCATCTCGGCAATATCCTTTATTATTAAATTCAATATCAGCTCAATACATCGTAGGTAGAATTATTCGTAGTGACGTTGATATTTCGAATAACGTATTTTTTTACAAGAAGTACTATTAAAAAAGTGTATACTGCATATAAAATGGAATGCACCAGAAGAAAATAAATTTATAACTATGCATAAACCTAATAACTCTATAATAATTCTTCGATCATTTTATTAGAATCAGAAAATTGTAACATATTTATTTTTAAATGAAGAATACCTTTTCGGGATTATCCAAAATTATTTAAAAGTACCAGTGTGGTCAGATGAATGAAGAAAATTTTTAAGTTTTGTTTCAATGCGTATTTGGACGTGGTTCTTTATATGATAACAAATTTTTAGTTTATTACGGCGAAATTTACCATTTGTATAACTTTATCCCTTTTAACCCATAAAAACTATTACTTTTTATCTTCCCATAAATTTGATGTCATTTACGTACGGGAAGGAAATAAATGTTCGAATAAATAGTTCACAAAATTGCTCCAAAAAAACCTTAGTCTATATTAATTCGTTCCATTTTCCTATGCGGTTCAAAGCATTTAAAATATAGGGGTATTTGCTATAATTATTCACTTTATAATTATACTTAGATAAAACTATATATTATCTCAATGTGACACAAATGAAACGTTAATAAGATCTCGAGATATAAGTTGGTTTTGAAAAGACACAATGTGTGGCAGTTCAATCGTAATATAACTAGTCCAACTTTTAGACTTTCAATCTTTAAACTTTTTTTATGGATATTTCACGTCAAATTTATTAAAAAGGTTGATAAATATTTTTCAAATTTATTTGATGAAACACTTTTAGGATATGAAATTTTGAACTGAAATAAAACAAAATAATGGTTTGTTTACAATTATCTTATAAGATATATATTTTATTCATAATACGTAAATGATATATCGCCTTTAACGACATTAAATCGTTTAATTATTAACGATTTATTAACCAAAAAAGCATATGTAATTTTGTTGCACTGAGTGGTGACTTTCCACTCAACATACTGACAAGCAATTACAACATCTTAAATATAGGTATGCATGCTAATTCACCACAGACAGTGCCCGTAGCGCCGTTACATTTCATAATTTAAACTTGTCATGATAAAGGACCGCCTTAATTTAAATAACATTTGGTGAAGTTGAGCCAGTCACTCTTAGGGCGAGCACGCCATTTAAATAATCGCTATGAATTTATGTATATATATGAAGAGGTCCCTAACTTTCAGTTTAAAACTTCATTAATGCTAGAAGTCAAACAACTCCAATTGAAATATTAATTCATATATTTTATTGAAGACTTCGTGGTTGGATTCATGGTAAACAACTTTTTTGCCTGAGGTTAAACTTTTTTTATGGTTTGTATAATTAGAGCTATGTCATAAATAACAGTTGGTCAAAATACGTAACTACATAAAAACTTTTCTGAACATTAAGTTCCGTTTTAGGGAAAGTGGAGTGCTCATATAAGCATAAGGCATAAATAGCAATGTATTTTTTTTCTATTCGTTATTAATTTACTAAACATAAACCGGTTAAGGAAATGTAATAGTTATTTTAAGTAACACAAAAATGCGCAGATTAAGACCAATTGTGACCAGAAATTTCACCTATTAAAGAACAATTTTTATAAATCGGAATCCCGATTGGAATATCCATGTTTTTATTGCTATCTTAATATGAGTAATCTTCCTTCAGTTTATACTACCAAGACACTATGTAACTTTCCTTCTTCATCCGGTGATTAATGGTAATGCCTGAATAAACATGTACTTCATTTTAGAGACGTGAATTTGATGAATTTCACGCTGAAATGAATTTCGTTAAAGATTAGGATTATATATAATATGCATAAGGTTATAGGTTTTGCCAAACGCAAATATTTAACCGTTTGGATTTTGACTGAGGGCTTAAGTATACCGTCAAGTTTTCTTGAGTCTGAAAATGAATATAGGTTTTTTGTTTATCGATCACATTTTCATATTTATAATTTGTAACCGTTTTGGTTCATTAGAGCTGTAAGATAAGATTAAAAAAAACTTTTATTGCACATATACAAAACATAAATAGACGAATAAAAATAAAAAGGACATTATTTTTCCACGAAATGTCAAACGATTATTAAAGATAAATAAGCATACACATAGTACATATGGATAATAATCCGTCTGAGTATAATCATGTGTCTCTGGCACTATTTAACGTAATGAAAAATTGGGGAAATTTAAGTAAACTCAAAGCCTTAATTGAAATATACTATTTTTTATTAACCGTAATATATTATTACTAACTGCTCACATTTGCTTGGGAATATCGGAACAAAAATTAAATTTTTTTTTGTTTTAATTATTTGTACTTTATTCAAGTACAGGACTTTGCAGACTTATCTTGTTAATTAAAAATGCTTGTGATATAATCATATATATCCTGATTTTTTATAGATTTCATTGTCGCAAAGATTTTTTTGAAAGTTTATTTTGATATAACTATGACGGTTTAATTGATTTATTTAGAAATTACTTCGATGGATCTATCGTAAAATAGAAAATGAGTCAAAATATCCCACCTGAAATATTAACAATAACATTATTGAACTTTTTTGTAACCTTTCAATTTCTCCAAAATATCATTATACATTGATTGGTGTAGATATAATGTTAGAACATTTCAATTAAAAATGTACCCAGGACGGATGCAGCATTTGACGGATGAGATTTGACGTTAAATTTGGATGCCAAACCCAGAAAATAACCAAACAAACAAGTCCTTTCTCTGAAAAGTTAGTATGGAAACAATAGATAAAAAACCGATCGTTGCCTGTCGCAATCTCTGACTAATAATTATTAGTTAACTGCATTTTCCGCAATATCGTATTTATATATTACATTAAAGATTTGAAAAAAATGAATTGCGAAAAAATAGAATTTTAGAATATATCATTCAGAAATACATTTATCTAATCACCTTTGAGAAATGAGTTCACTAAATCCAATCGTTGAATTTCTAAATCGAAAGAAAAATTATTGAGTTTACTTTGTAAATTTCGCAAAAGTCCAAAAATCAAAATGTGACGACCACCCAAAAAATATCTTTTTTTTTGTAATATCTGATTTAAAAACATTGATCTTGACAGAAGAATTGGACAAGATATCTTATTCACATTTGTATTACTCCAAGCTACTTAAATGTAGCTGACATAATATAAGCTTAACCTGTTCAATAACCTATTAGGCCAGCTTTAGTCACTTTATTATATAACATTCAGTAGAAAACACAAAAACCGTCTTATGTTTTTATCCTCTACACAAATGAAATTCAACCTCCCAGATTTACTGACCCGAGGGGTATTACCGTAGCCGAAGGAAAAGGGTTTTGCAGAGGAGTATAAATATATTCAGCATGCAATTACAAGTTTGTTTTAAAATTTAAATTAAACATACATTTGGTGATCAAAGTGTTTGCGCGGCGTACTATTCAAATTTGACGGAAAGTTATACTTATATATATATATATATATATATATATATATATATATATATATATATATATGAATATATAAAATCTGAAAAAATGGCTTACGAATGAGCATATGTAACAAATGAAAATGAAGGAATTAACGTTACGATTAAATGACAAAAGTTTTATTTTATCAGCCGGATACATTGTTATACCGTAAAACTTACGAGGTCCTTTTTCCTAATCTCAAATTCAATAAATAAATCTTGTTATTCGCACAGTTATTTGGGTGAATAGTATGTAAAATAACGTTATGAAACCAAAAAATTAAATATTTTGAAAATGCAGAGACTGCATATTTTTAAGTCAAAATAGGACTTATTTTCGGCAGCGATGAATTTCCATTCCGAATTTATGGACGATGAGAGACTAAGAATAAATCCGGAGTGAGCAGTGCAAGAAATATTTATATCAAAATAGAGAAGTGAATCTTTCACAGCAATTTATCGCGCTGTGGTAAATAAAGATAAGAGTTTCACAATGCTCACTTCTTCCACAAAATTTAGTTTTTTAGCATAATGCTCAAGTCCTTTAAAGCTTAAAAAAAATCAAGCTGCTATGCTTATGTTCATGCCGCATATTTTGACAGTCGCAAATAAGCCAAAACCCATAGGGTACTTCCAGTTAACCCAGAATCATGAAATTTGGCAAGAAGCAAGGTGTGAGATCACAAGTAAAGAAAAAGGTGAAAAAATATTTAATTTGTATTTATATCAGATATAAAAATATTTTATTGAAATATGCGCAAATTGAAGATACAGTTGGCAATATATTTTTGCCCAGAAAATTTAAAATTTTGTAAATAATTTAATAAGAATATTATGTACTATTGAATGTTCATGATGTGCTTAAATTTGTACTAAACCCTCGTATTGCGAGTCTCATTTGTGCTTGACAGGTTTTATCGCTTTTTTGTAATAAAGTGGGAAAGGAGTAGATAGGTTTTGGTTTTTTTCTCATCGAGCTTTGAACAGAATTACTAAATTTTTATTCAGAATATATATATATATATATATATATATATATATATATATGTATATAAGGCAAAATCTCTATAATAATTTTTAGGTAGATATATATATATATATATATATATATATATATATATATATATATCTCTATTATAATTTTTACATAGAGGGGTAATACATAGTAAAAAACTAAGTATTTTATTTAGTAGAGAATAATCATCATAAGAGAATACTTGTCTACACTAAAGTTAAACGCTTGTAAAGAGTAAATATTGAAACTCTTCTATTATTTACATCTTATATGTGACTACTTTTTCCAACATCTGCCGAGCTAGTTGTCATTTATTTTAATGTACCGCCGTTATTCTGGCCAAATGAAAATTGGTCTCCTTCTTTCAAGGAGAATTTTACTATATTGAAAAAATATTATTTTCATAAATATTCTCTTAAATGGTATTTTCTAACTTTAACTTTCCTTTTTCTAACTTACTTATTTATTACTTAACATTTTTCTTTTATACCACTGATATAAATAAAGAAAAAATATTTGGAATAAAATATGATACATATGAAACGTACCTTATTAATGTCCTTATATCTAACAAGGACATCAATAAGGTAGGTTTCATATATATCATACATAATAACCGAAAAATAGAAATAATTCTTTTCCTCTAAAATACGTAATATTTACTACATAAGATATTTATTTGAAAGTATATATTTATTTTCGATCAAAGAACGAATAATTTTCCTAAATTATTTCGAAGAAAAAATAATTAGATATTCTAATACTTTTCTAATTATTTTCAAGAATTATTTGTATTATGAAATAATGTGTATGAGTGCGTGCGTGCATGTTGCGAGCCTATGTGCATTTGTGCATGTAATTGAGTAGAAATATGTGTGCATATGCGAGTGATGACGCACCAAATCGGATGATAAAATACGCCAGAACACGCATTATACTTGTTTTCTCGCGGACCTCATCAAATGTATTATTAAATTCAATATATTGAAAGGATCTATTAAAATACAATCCAAAATATGTAATAACATTTTTACGAGTAAATGACCACTTCTTCGCAATTTATGATTTTCCAAAATGTTTCACAACATATTCCCCTCCTCTCTTTCTTTTTAAAACGTATTTAAAATAGCTGAAAAATCAAAACAATGATATTCAGTAAATATTTCATTACAAAATTATTTTAATTAATATGAGTTAGTAAATTGAGGGATTTAGGCAATAGCATAGCAATTAGCAATAGCATAGATTTAGGCGATAACAATTAGCATTCATGCCTTCTTAGTATATTCTAAGTATTTTTACAATAGTGAAACTTTTTAACAAGTAATTGAAAATAACCATTGAAATAGAAACACAAAAAAATATAAAATAATAAAAAACGAGTATAATTTTTATCAAATTCTGCCGCAAAGTTTTGTTACTCAAGATGAGTCAATTTGCAATATATTGATTTGGATTTTTGGGGTCAGTGTCAAGTCGGATGTAGCACTCATAGGTCTACGTGTAGTTACTCATATCTGTGAGTAAGATAGAGATGCCTTGAAACTTAACAAGTATTTAAGTATCACTTTCGGCTTAGCACCCACTCCAAAAACTTTTAACATTTTGCGAAATTTTTCATGTTTCGAAACTATATATTACCGCAAAAATTCCCGTTAATACCCACTAATTTTAATGTTTTATGCTTTTTAGTGCTTTTCTCATTCAATGGTTATTTGAAAAATCTGAACAGGCGTTTGCGTCATTAAATTAATATGAACATTAAATTTAAAACAAACCTAATATTTATTTACATATTTAGATGCACGCAAACATACATACATATGTACATACGGGTATATCAACACATTACACTTTTTTCAATACATCGCAGTCGGGTAAAATTATGCTATTAATAATATCAAGTATTTATACGCACCTACAGATGGCGATTATTATTTTTTGCATAAGTTTATAACCTTCCATATAAGCAGCGATCCAATTCGATACCTTTTATATAGATCGTAAACTTTTTAAAAGTCTATTACCTTTAATTTACTTCAAAATTATGAATTATGACTTAAGGAAAAAAAATTGAAATCTGCAAGCGATTGGAATTATGTCACTTGATATACTACTTGTATTGTTTACATATTTAATGAAATAATTAAAATTTATTTAATATTATTTGTCTTCTTTATTTTTCCACTTATTTATTTTTGGGTAAGTTTTGTACGCATTATCTACTTACTTACCAATATCTTAGCTGCTTCACACATTTGTAAGTACATATACGTACCTATGTATTTGTCGCTATCTTGTTTACGTCAAGATAAGTCAAACGAGCTCAAATTTCATATGTATCTCAATCCTTTCGGCTATATCATCAGACTATAGCTACCACTTGTAACCAAAGGACTCATCAGGTAAATCAAATCTAGTACGTAAATGAATCTACCCCTCATCATTGAATAATTTCTGTCAACACATTCTGTCTCCATATTCAGACCATTGTCGGTACCTGCACCCAAGGGGCTCGCCAAAACAAATAAAATATACTCCAACTCGATCTCCTGAGTATATAGTGGATATGTGATTTAAGTCGTTATTAAGATATGCCAAATAAGTTCGAACCTTATATCAATTTTCTCCAAGGAACTTTGTATTCTCATTAATTGTATAGTTCCTTAGAATATATCCGTAGTCCATTATCAGATCCTGATCGTATTTACATGGGACCTCTCTGCAGCCATTTCCTTTAAAACAAAAAAAAATAATAATGGAATTTAGTTAGTGAGTCTCGCGAGTTAGAGCTGTATAAACGCGAAAAAAATACATTCACGTCCAATTAATATTGTAAATATTGTGAAGCAAGTGAAAAAATAATTAAACATCTGGAAAAGTTTAAAATAAATATTTTGTATCTTTAAATGTTTTGTTTCTTTATTTGTATCTACGTGTGTTTAGAACACTCATAAGTTTCTTATTATTGACAATTTCAATCTCTATATAAATATGAAGGATTTATAGTGCACTGAAATTGGCGATAACTTTATTTTAGTACAGAATCTACACGTTTACCAATAATTATATAAATGCTTTGAAAGTGTTCGTCTACTGTTTGCCTTCATGTAAAAGATAATTTAATTTTATAAATAATTTTTGTTGTACAATTTTGGTTAAAGCTAGTTACATAACTAACGATTAGTTTCTTCCTTAATTAATATACTATGTACTGTCTAAACTAGGATTTTTCCATTGAATCTCTTAGTGTTCTAATGTCTACCAAGCTCAAATTGTTTTATTCTTTTAAGTGCTCTAATAATATTTTGCATATTTAAGAGTTTAGGCGTTTTGGGTTAATGTGATTTCGGAGTCTACTTTGGTGAGAACTAGCAAATCTACTAATAATATCATCTACCAAATCAATCTCAAGATCTCGATGGAGGTGACTGTTACGGACGCACCAAGGGTGCGTTAACTACACACTTGAGCATTTTGTTTTGGAATGTTTTTATCTCTTGGATATTAGACTGACTAGCGCAGGCACGTAGCTGCATTCCGTAACCAATTCAAATTGGGCTTAGGACTTGCTTACACGAAATAAGTTCGTTGTATGTTGAAAGTACAGAATTAAGACCAAGCCACCAATACGTTTTTTCGAACTTAATGTTGACTTCGTTGCATTTATTTTTAAGGTATTCTATCTACCAAAACTTGGCGACCAGAGTCATGCCAAGATATTTAGCAGTGTTGGCATATGGTAATTGAATAACATTAATAAAAACTGGTTGACGTGCTATCTTTTTATTTTTAAAATTGATGTGTCAATATTAATTGCGCCATTTTTTAGCCCAGACGGATACTTTGTTGAGAGTAGACAGCAATTTTCTAATTGAAGCTTCCACAGTTTCTTCCATAGCCATTATTGCAGTTTCATCTGCAAAAGTGGTTTTGGTACTATAAAATGCTGTTGGAACATCATTAATGTATAACAAATACAAACTGGGGCCAGAACACTACCCTGAAGGACCCCAGCCTTAATCAGTTTCAAGTCTAAATTCGAGCCTTCGTATTTAACCCGAATGTATCGATTAGGCTTATAGAATTTTAAAAGTTGATGGAAGTGATCAGAACGAAGGAATCTTAATTTATATAGTAGGACTTCATATTAAATTCTATTACATACCTGTGCTACATCCAAGAAGACATCATTTATATACATATATATATATATATATATATATATATATATATATACATATATATATATATATATATATATATATATATATATACATATATATATATATATATATATATATATATATATATATATATATATATATGTATATACCTATATTCACATTTCTTGCCATCGAAAGTCATTAAGCCTCTCTATTAAGATGTTTTTCCACTTTCATGTCGTTATATATTTCTCAACCAAAACGTTAAACATAAAATATATGAAATTTATTTAACCTTCTCATAACCTCTTCTAATACCCTTTAACTGGAACCACAAGGAGGAGATTATATAATGTAGACCAGGCTACGATATACGCCTCGTCACTAAAGTGTTAAAGAAATACTTAAGCTGAGCCGTAGAATTTAACAGTTCATTTAATGGCCATAACTTAACAAAATCTTCCCGTGAACCTTATTTGCTATGCTAATGATAAAACGGCTTATCGGGCGTGATATGGGTCTGTAAAGTTGGTTGTATTACACGCTTGCCATAACACGTTATGAGTCATTTCCTTGTTATGTATATTGCTGCAGTGGAATATAAAAATGAAGGAAATTACATTTTAAAAAGATACTCATTTAGGATAATTTTTTTTACCATCGTTTTTTGTTATGTGTCCACATACATTCGTATGCCCAAGGAAGTATTTTATTGCATTTACTTACTTTTGAATATGACAGTTAATTCATCTATTAAATGGTTAATATCCTAGGTTACTATTTTAATCGCAAATTTTAGTGTACTAGCTAAAATATTGTATTTCTATTCATGCCTGCTTACTAATAATAACCAACAATTCCCTTCATAAGCTCTTGATTGAATTGTTAGGGCTGCGTGATTCTTACTTATTATTATATCACTTGCAGGTATTATTCCTTAAGAAAATATACTGATCTTATGAACTTTTGTTGAAATTTTGTTCGATGGGCATTTGCTTTCACTCGTTTACTTGGTGAAATTTACCTCGTCTCTGCATGCATGGGAATTGTCACGTATGCAATTTCCACGATTCAGGATTGAATTTATATATCTCTATGACAAAATTGCTTCTTCGGTTTCATACTCTAGCTGCATTCATTGCATTTTCCACAGTATAAAGCCCCTATCCACGTTCGTATTATTGTAGAAATAACCACGTTTATATCATCATAATATTAACGTTAATTTTATTACACTAATATATTATTGCCGTAGCGCTTTAATGTGGGAACGAACACGAAGGGTTTAGACATGAAAATCTTCCTGGAAAAATACTCTATGATAGTAAAAACTGTACTAAAATGAATCTAGTAGATCTAATGTTACAAGGGAAAAGTTGGGTAGACGAAGCACACAAGAATATCGACAGATTTCGATTTAAATATAAATAGCGGTTTCATAAAAAAACTGCTCATCTAATTTATATTATGGTGTCAGAAGCATAATGACCTTATAAGAAAATGGTTTACGAAAAAAACTTAAACATATATAACCAAATAGTGGTGTCATGACTACTTTGAAATAAATCTAACTTTATGTTACGGGTATTGTAGTAAAATTCATTGATATTTGCTGGAAAAGCGTAATTATTTTCTTCTACATAGTTATTTCTTCTACACCGATATTTCGATGATTTTTCGCAGCTTTAACAGTAATTTTGATTACTAAGCTATTTTCGTTATAAACATCAATATTAGTATAAATAAAAATATAAATAAAAATTGTGACTCGATTTTTAATTAAAAAATATTGCTAAGATTGACATATTAGATCGACAAACCGCTTAAAGTACGATATAAATGGCATAAATGCTATAAGTCTTCAATTTCGTCTTTAAGTTAATAAAATCTCTTATCCCTAAAGTAATAAATATAGAGGAAAACGTCTACATGTACCAAATACCGTAAATAAGAAACACATTAAATTACAATGAAACAAGGCTTATCCGTTTTTCTTTATGCCGAATGCAATAGGTTCTGCAATACCATGAACGAACATAAATTGAATATACTGATTTATTATTTCGACTAATAAAACAGAAAAAGTTTTTTATTTATATAAAAGTAGAACCTCTAGCAAATCACTGTGTTTTATTAAAAAATCCTCTGTCTTTTGTATTAACAGATAAATCTATCTGTCTTTACTTTAAGTACACGGACTCCCTTTAAAAGATTTTTGTGGCATTACGTAAAAATGCTTAAATGTGTATTGAATTTTATAACAAAAAACATACAGCTTTTGAAGTTTTGCATTTTTTCTAGTTCAGAATAAAGTTGATACGGAAGGTTAGTTTCGTACTATCAGTGTATTAGTTTTTAATTTAAGCATTTAGTTAGCAAAATTTAATATTTACACATAAGCCACTGTTTATTATTCCTCGAATGAAAATGAGAGAATGTGGTAACCTATATAATGTTTCATTAACATTTCAGTATTAGATGCTTTTATTTCTTGAATATTATTGTTATTTTTTAAATTAGTATTGTAAAACAGAAAAACTTCTCAAAATTTCCTTGTATGGAGAAATTAGTAAATAAAACACCAGTACATTTATGAACTAAATAAAATAATATACTTAATCAAATCATGTCAATCATACCAGTTTTCAGACAACCTAAAAGTAATACGTTTTAAAACAAAATTAATTAAGGTAATATAATTATTACCTACGGTTCACATTTTTTTTCTTGACACGATATTTTTTTAACAGTATTCATATATCTATCATGAACCACTGTGAAAAAATTGACAATGGACAATGGACGACAATGGACCTTTGTAAAATAATCATAATAAGGTAGCCTTTTAACAAGATATATCCGTGGTCGAATCTTTAATCTCATACTGGTACTAATATGATAAGTGGAGCTTAGACCTAGTCACGACTTTTAGCATAGTATAAACATGAATAGAAATAAGTAAAAAATAAGAGAATGGTGCCCTATTTGTCTCACATTATGAATACAAATACATATTATCATTCATATATACATATACTTATGGAAATGTGTTGTACGTGTGTGCACTTGTTTATGAATATATATTGTACATGTTGCGTTTGTTAACATATATGATAGTATAACGTATTTACAATTATGTATAAAAATATACAAAATTATTTCATATGATTTGAATGGTAATGAAGAGACAAACACGAATACACAGAAAACCGAATACCATAACCAAGGACTAGTAGGATGGTGGTATCCTAAAAGCATATATCAGTCCTATACGGGTTTTATTTTTTGTCGAATATTTCGAATAAATAAATCATATAAATATACGGTTTTAAAAACATTTTCAATCAAGTTCTAAAAACAAATAAAAAAGAGAAGACAAAAATTAACTAAAAGCGCAGTTGATATTCTTGTATAAATTAAAAGTTACTAAAGAGAGATACAAGGCTATAACGAAGCAACATCTTTTTGAAACTAAATAAATACTATTTCATTATTCGTTTATATTGCCCGTGTGTTTTTCATTTGCAAATGAATTGCATTACTTTAACTGAGTGGGACAAACATATTTTGCCAATACACAATATGCGGTGTCCTATTTATTTACAGAAGTGTCAATGTATATGGCTGAAGCTTGACGTCTCCGTCAAGATTTTAAATAAATAAATAACATAAATATACGGTTTTAAGAATATTTTCTATCACATTTTATTGACAGATGATAGAAGAGAAGGCAGAAACCGACTATGGACACAATCGATACTCTTACATAAACTGGAAGTTACTAGAAATACAAGCTAATAAATAAGAAACAATGTTCTTGAAAGTTAACAAATGTCCTTTTAATAATAATTTATACCGCTTACCTGTCTTTCATTTACAAATGAGTTTCTTAACTTTACCTAAGTGAGACTATTTATATACAAGTAATATCGATGAACTTCGACGTTTCTAATAAAGCATTATCTTGACGGACAATTACATAAAGTTAAAAAATTTCATAATATCAGTTATAGCCAGTGCGAAAAAATAACATAACAGAGGTCCTGAAACTAGTGGAGAATGTAATAGAGTGGATATAACGAAGGTGACGAATGAATTGTCCAAACTTTTGAAAACGATCTCTGTTATACTGATTTTTTAAAATAGCATACTGTTACTGTTCAGTACGAGTAGGACTCAGAATATTTTTACGTATTCGTTTAGCTATATTTAAAGTGTGACTTTCTGTTATTTTATGTATTCTCATATACACATTAAACTAACATATATATAAACAAACGCATACAAGTACAATAAACATTCGTAAACAAATGGACACATGCACAACTCGTATATATAACTGCATGAAATACACATTACCTATATAAATTCATGGTTCTGTCCATGGCTTTGAATTATTTTTTATGTGCCATTTTGCATTCGTCCCCGAAGATAATTTTAGCTTCTTTTAGAAATTCACCCAGTCCAGATGCTTTTGAGATTTTATATACTGGGAATTGTTTTTCGGCCATATTCAACGGTAGTTGAAGGGCGAAATGGGCAGTTCGTTCTTCTTCCATAAGTGTGACGGTAATGTCGTATGATGCCAGTGCAAGTACTATGTGTTGTTGAGCATGTATTTCTGTCAGCAATAGATTTATTAGAAACGTTTTCCTTGTACCGCCTGGTGCGTCCAAGTAAATGATTCCACCAATGTTGTCATTGATCCGATTCATGATAACGTAAATTTTTCTTGATGGCTTTGCTTTATTGTTTTAATTAATGTATTTAAGTAGTTCGTTGACGTTGTAGCTTTTTTTCTTTGTAATTTTGAAGCTTAACACACTGAAATTATTTTGTCGTGGTGCTGATATCCCAAGTTGTACTGATTGATTGGTTATATATTGTTAGTGTTACGCCAAATAAATCTTTGATTTGTTCAGCTGAGGCTGTGAATGAGGTTTCTTGTAATGTTAATTCCCAATTATTGACGTTTCAGTAGTCCTAAGCGTTAGCATGCTTCTCTGTGCTTCTGGCATAGGCAACGTCAAAAGTCTCGAGATCTGTGAAAGTTGTTGGTCCCCGTATTTTGTGTAGTAACATCCGGAGATAGAAACATTCGGCGTTGTTTCGAAGTACGGCGTATACTCGACCTAGTGCTTTAGTTTTCGTGATTCCTGGATGATCCTCTACTAGAATTCATTACTTTCGTTGTTGAAAGATTTTTCTTGTTACGTTCGATGTATAACAGGTAGGGACGTCGATATATAATGATATTTCTGCAAATGGATCCATTTGGTACAGTTAGAAAAAGCTGTTAATGTTGTGCTCTTAGGTAGTTTTTTGTCATTTTTCTGGCGGTGTCTTTTGTGAAGTAAACTCTCTGTCCGTTCTACAAATGTACTGGTAAATATTACGCAGTTGGTTCGTGTATGGTAAAACCGAAAATCCGCCATGCTGTTTCGTTATTGTTAATGTTTCTGTTTTATTGTTTCCTGTCTTTGGCTATTTGAATATAGTGAAAAGATGTGTGAACTTAAAAAAATCACTTGCCATAATAAGTCCAAGTTTAATTATTTTAACCTTGATTATTCCTAAATAGATAACTGTGATTTGAAATTAATGAAACGTTAAGTTAAGTGTCCCATATGGATAAACTAAAAATATGACGTAATTTAGTATTTTCGTATTGAAATATTTTATTATATAAATTATTTATTACATTAAATCTCACATAATAACTTTATTGGTATGTATAATCGTATGAAAATTACGAATTTTGATGCCATATTCACCCAGTCCAGATGCAAATGTACTAAATATATTTCGTCAATAGCATTAATTTAATTGCGGAAAACTACCCAGTTTCATACCGATATAATAATTTAGCTAAAATAATAATATTGTTTAACAGTGAATTAAAGGTTCACTAGAAATATGTCCCGAGATCAATATTTAAATATTTAATGGCAATATTTGTAATAAGTAAAATGTTAATTAAAAAGATGTGAAATATCTCCCGTTGTAACATGTTTTCAGCGGTTTTATATTTTTACAACTTTAAATTTTCAACTTTTTTTTCTCGTTACAACGGCACTAAATGATTTTACAACTGATATATTCAGAATTGATATATTACAACGTATCAAATACATTGATATTTGCACATTTTCTAAATTACGTTTTAATATGATATTTCCTTAACATTTTATTTGTCTACTTTCTATAATCGTTATATTTATTATTACGTGTATGGTTCATTAATTTTCATTTAAGGGTTCATATAAGACAAGGTAATTTGAGAAACATGGATGAATATTTTACGACTGAATATTAATGACCGCTTAAAATTAAAAAAACTGTAGTGCTTGGCTGCACCTCAACTGGCTGCTTCATGACAAGTGAAAAAGGAGATAAAGGCCTTTATGTACATAAATAAATCAATATATTTATAAAGATATACATATATATATATATATATATACATATAGCTTTTAAAATAATCGATACCTTGTTTCCTTTGTTGTAAAATTGGGAACTTTTGAAATGGTGTCTTTCAAAACAACAGAAAATGAAATTTCTTTCAAAAAGTGGGTTCTGTACCAAAAAAGAATATTACACTAAAATATTGCTAATTTCGATATTATCAGATATGGTTAAACTAAATGTTTTTAAAAACAAACACTGTTTGCAATTACGTTTTCTCAAAGATTTAACAAATTACAAATTTTAACTGAAGGATACTTGGATGGGAGCTATGTTTGTATTTATATGAAGGATAGTAAAAAAATTTTATTTTTTTGCCATAGCGTAACTTGAATAAACTCACTCACTTTGATATTGAGATATTTTGCGAATCCTTCTAATTTCTTACCTCTAAAATTTTTGTATGTAATATTTTCCATTTTCAAAATGTTAACTACATACCACGGCATTTTTATATGGTTCCAGTAGTATCTAATAAGTATTCTTGTCTCGTTGTACAAAATTTGTTGAACCATTATTAAAGAACCAAATTTAAATTTCACTTTTTCTCTGATTTCCGGCTTGTTTTTGATTTGTTTGTGTACCGACATTATGTTAGACCAGTCCTTATTTTAAGTACAGAATGATATAGATAAATTCAATTGTTTTAAGTTCGAAAATACTTTTGCGATCTATGCGTGATTTGAATCCCCGCCTTTTACGGTGACATATATCACTAAGCGCTTACATTTTAAATTATATTAATAATTTTTTTCGTTCCATTTCATTTGGAAAAAAAATTTACCGTAATCTACACGTTTATTTATTATAGAAAAATATTGGTATGACTTGTCGCTAAAATAGAGTCAATCCCTATAAACGAATTATACAAAAATATATATACATGGCATTTACCTGTTAAATATATCTTTGTTTTGATTATTTATTTACATCACGTCACAAAGAAAAACTAAACAAAACAACAATGCTTATTCTAAAATAATATTCAGGAAATATTAGTTGAATATAAACAAAAACACTAAAAAACAGCAGGACGCTAATAAAGCAAGATAGTATCGGAGATTGTTATTTGTCAAAATAGTTTTATTTGTGGACATATTGTCATCTTTTTTCAATTCGTCATAATGACGAAAAGAATATGTTCTCGTTTAAACGCTTGTTTATCTATTCATAGCACATTATTATGTCTATGGTTTCAATCTCATTTTTTACCTCGCTCCTACGCGAACATTTCAAAATTCGAATAGAGAACATCCACTTTTGTATATAAGATCCTATAGATAAGAAATAATTATGTTAATCAAATATTCTATTTATTTTTACAAATTATTGCGATAAAATATTCGAAAACATAAAATTAAAACAAACAATATACGATCATATAAGTGACAAATTATTATATCAACATCTATCTTAACCAACAGGACAATTTTTAAAATAGTCATATTAAACATTTTTTAACACAACTTTGTATTTCCGTTCTCCACTTAAACATTTTAGCGACGAGTTTGGTTTTTATATAAAAAACTTTCATATCTTTTCCATAGATCTCCGCCTTTATGACGAATAAGCTTTTTCATTATTTTAACTGACTTTCTGCCGCAGAAATAGTGTTCGATATTTTATGTATTAGCATCTCAAAGAATTATTTTATAAGTAAACAAATATAATGGATAAACATATACCACATATAAGTTCGTAATACACATATAATAATTTATAAAAAAAATAAAAAAGTTGTCTTAATATTTTAAATTGTAAAATATGTTTATATATTTACTATAAAAAAAATAATAATAGAATGGAAAATATCCGATAAAGCGCATATTTGGAAAATATCCGATAAAGCGCATATTTTTAATATTTTGACTAATTTCATAGTCTACAATTTTATGCTAAGGGAATAAGAAAGCCAACTTAACGACAGCTATTTTTAGTTTTCTTCAAAATAATTATTATTTTCAAATATCTCATAGAGTCAGAGCCACCATCCTGTGAAATGGGATATGGTGTTGGGACTTCTTATTGCATATTTTTCATGTTTTTTAAATTGAAAATCTTTATAATTTTACTAGGGCAATATTTAAACAAATATCAAGTTAACACTGGAGAAATACTTTTCACAAACACAAACGTAGATAAAAATCGGTAAAGTGACCTTTTGCGTCGGGAAACTCGCTGCATGTAACGATTGATTTTAATTTAATTTATATGATTGTACTTTTTACTTCTCCATGTCTATACAATAGTGCTGCAACTGGATTCTATTAGCATATAATTTTGATATAATTAATTGACTTTATGTATACCCGGGAGAGGCAATATCATAAATAACATTTTTAAAACGATGGTTACGAGCTGGCGACTTAGTGACTTTAGGATGGAGACCGAATTTCCGACCACGGAACTGATACAAATACGTTAGGTATTAGATATCGTTAGGAATTTTAGCCTGAAACAGATACAGATGGGAATAACATTAAAATGAAAGATATATTATTAAGATTACGTGTCTTAATATTCGTATGGACATGTACTTGTGAATACGTATGTTATTATAATATATCTATGAATATAATATAAATATATACAACAAGAAAACTAATTTATTTTGGACTATTTGTGAAATAAAGATGCGGGAATTGACTACTTGAAGAGTAAATTCATAGAAGCAAATATACATATCATACATGTTTTATTACGAGTAGTTATCGAATCTTTAAAATAAATAATAAAAAACTACGCGCAATTATTTATTTTATTTCTAAACTTTTTTATGTACAGTCCATATGGCGAACTTATTGCTACATGAGCAATCTCTTTCAGTTAACAATTGTAAGCAGTTCAATGAATTTAAGCATCAATATAAAACATATTGCGACAGCGTCACCTGTTTCAGTACTATATTATATGATAGAAAGGGTAATATGATAAATTCTTCTGAAACTTGCGGACCTTAGAATTTAATTTTTACAACTTTCTTCTTATTTATCTTTCAACTTTTACTTTCTTCTTATTTATCTTTCAACTTTCGTCTTATTTATCTTTCAACTTTACAACTTTCTTATTTATTTTTCAACTTTCTTCTTATTTATCTTTCAACTTTCTTCTTATTTATTTTTTCAACTTTCTTCTTATTTATCTTTTTTATTCATTTTTCAACTTTCTTCTTTTTTATCTTTCAACTTTTTTCAACTTTCTTTTTATTTATCACTATCGCAATGGAAATATTGGAAATACTTATTGTATATAATTTAATAAATCAATTTAAAATACTGTATTAAGGAAATTTTAAATTTAGTTTCATAAGCAGATTACTGAAGATAACCCAGAAACAGATTAAAGGTGCAATCGAAACCATTACATGTAAGAAAACTCACAGGAGATATAAGTTGAAAAATAATCAACTTCGTTTCTGTAAAACAAATAAGTATCCTTTATCTTTCATAAATAATCCGAAAAAATCAATGTATCCGAAAAAAATATTCGAAAACATTTCTAACGCTAATTTTTCTATTTTCGGAATATTTGATAAAGAAATAATGTTTTTTAATACATTTTTGGAAATTCTTTATATTGTTCAAATAGATTATATTTACATATATATATATTTATATATATATATATATATATATATTATACACACATATATATATATAGATACATATACATACATATATATATATATATATATATATATATATATATAGAACATTTATTTAACGTGTTGGTCTCAGTTCAATTAAATAGTTTAAATATGCATTCGGTATATACGTAACCATTGTATTGATAAGAGTTTTCAAAGTTTTCTAATTCTTAGAACTTGAAAAATGTTTTGAAAGGAGTTCAATTTTCTCATGGTTTTCAATAAAAATGGTAAATTCGACTTTAAAAACTATATTAATCTATTAGATGTACTAACGAAAAGTTTTTACGTTAAACGATTTCCAAGTAATACGGCTCCGATAGATGGGCAGATAAATAAATAGACGGATACAAATAATCGGGGCGGAATGTAGTACGTAACAATAAAATTGGCAAAAGTTTTCTTTTTTTTATCAAACCATCCTTTTCATGATTGTATTATTCCATTTCACGTTTTTTGAATATTTGTACTGAAATAGGAAAAATAATATTAATGCCAAAAATTTCGAGAAATATTGGCTTCGGAACGCTAGATTTTTAAATTTTGGTTCTAAATATCAGCTACTTATATTGTTGAGAAACCTTGGAAATGCAGGTAAAATTTCAGTCCTTTTTTCCAGATTTCATGGTATATTATAATTTTTATCGCTCCGAAAAAAAGTCTGGTTCGAAATAATTTTGGTAACTGTTTCGACTTATTTGTAATTACTGTTAAAATAAAACAAAACTCCCAACCGATTGCAGCGTGTGCTTGTGAAAATGTTTGGTTCCCAGTTAAACTGTCTCGGTGTTCAATGGAATCAATCTATAGTTTCAAATATTTTAACGTTAAACGTTAGCGAGTTGCACAATTTTAACTTATTGAAGCTAGGCTTGTTTATCAATACAGAATACGATGATGTTGTGCAGTCTGATGATGTCGTCGACGAGTGATGATGAGAATGGTGATGTTGTCGACAATTCCATCAAGAGCGGTATTCAAAGAGAGAGTTACCTAATATTAGATTTTTTTTCTTACATCAGTCATAGTTCATATGAGAAAAATTGTATAAGGACGGACCAGACTAGCATCTTGCTATCGCATATGCAATTTTTAAAGAAATAACGCCTATGTTCAGAAAATAATTCCACAAACTTTTGAAGACGAACTAACTGTTAGATCTAGGTGTATGGAAATTTTTGTAAAGCTCTGAAATATGGTGTCATTTTTAACATAAATATATCTCTTAAATCGAGTAGAATTCAACAATTTGAATGGACATAGTATTTCTATTAATCTATTTCAAATATTTAGAATATTTTTAATTATGTAATACATTATTTAATATATCTTTCGCAAGTATAATGAAAATAAAATTATTTTACATTGAATTACCCAACAAATTCTGTTTTCCTACTTTTTAGACCTTTTCAGTTTACCTTATTGAAAAGTGAATGAAATGGGGCACGATGCAAAAGGTCACGACCTGATACCTAGCAAAAACACTGAATGGAAAGTAAAAGCATATACGATTTCTGAATACCTATGGAAATAAATAAATTACCATTGCCTCATTTTTTCCTCAAAAACAGCACTACATTTTTGTTAATAAGTTTCAATTTCTGAAGTATTCCTATGTGGATTCACATGATTTAACACTATGCCAAATTTCTTCGTCTAACCGTCTTCAAGCCAGTTTTAGAAAACCATTGAAATTAAACATAATGAATAAATTAGCATTGCCTCATTTCTCCCTCAAAAATATTTCCACATTTTTATTCATCCTTCGGAAATATACCTATATGGATTCATATTATTTAACACTGTACCGAATTACTACGTCTAACAGTCTTCAAGTCTATTTTAAAAAACCTCTTGAAATTACAAATAATTAATAAATTATCATTGCTTCATTTGTCCCTCAGAAATATATCTAATACATCTACTTAATGTTGGTTTTCGAAGTATACCTTTGTGGATTCATATGACTAAACAATCTACCAAATTTCCACGTCTAATGATATTCGAAAAACAGGGTTATCATTTTCAACATTATTGGAAATTTCACGCCATTTTTATCATAGATAACATTTAGTAAAAATAATTTTGGAATATCTAAAATTTTCTCTTGCCGTCGACACTCTGCACTATATATGAATTTAATAATTGTTTTATTACACTATTTATTCTTCTAAAATTAATGAAAGTTATTTTTCCGTGTCAACCAATTAGTTATACGCGCTTCAATATGCTTCATCTCTGGGCCAATATTAAAGTTTTTACGTTAAACGATTTCCAAGTAATACGGCTCCGATAGATGGGCAGATAAATAAATAGACGGATACAAATAATCGGGGCGGAATGTAGTACGTAACAATAAAATTGGCAAAAGTTTTCTTTTTTTTATCAAACCATCCTTTTCATGATTGTATTATTCCATTTTTAGTGAGTCTACATATAACTGCGAAATTATCGGAATAGAATTTTGAAGCCAACTAATTAGTTGTGCAGAAATTAAGTCTAAATTCAAGCTAAAATTGACTGGTTTATACATTGAAATAGCACTTATGTAAAGAGTTAAGTCACAGCAAGTCTCAATTTAATTTTATGTTCTTTAAAAAATTCTATCGAATAGGAATTGTAATACGAAGATTTCGTAAACATTTAGGCAGTTATAAAATTTTAGAGGTACCTAGGATTTCTAATTAAACTAAATGAACATATTAATTTTTCACGACATAAATATATTACTTACTATATCTGTCACAGGCGTAAAAACAAACTTTAAAAAGTGGACAAATCGACATAAGTAATCAATGGACATAAGTTTGTAATCATTGAATTTTGGTTTTTTTTTCTCTTAAGTCCCATTCTGCCAACTTTCAAGATTGTAGGTTGAGAAGCTTCCCATAGGTTTTAATGATCAGTGAGTAAAAGCATTGTATGAACTAAAAACATACGTATTAAAACGTCGTAACTTTTTGTTCCGTACATCAACAAATGTAAGGCAAAAGCCTTATTATACGATATTAATTTCAACGTGACTTTTTTAGAGAAAAAGGGCGTTACGTCAATAGACTCGTAGTCCAGGAATACATTTGACATCATGTTTAAACGGGAGGGTAACTAAAATGTTTATTCTGTTCATTACCATACATTAATTTATTAGAAAGTTGTTTAACTTAGCTATTCATTTAATAAAACTTGACAAAAAAATCTTAATCAGTTCTATCAGTAAAAAAATTTATGCATTTTAATCAGTTTTCATAATAATAGTTTTTTGAATTTACATATTTTCAATATTCTATGCTCTTTTAAATGACTAGATTGGAAAAAAGTTACGGGGTTGTTCGCAAAATATTATTTTGAATAGTTTCTGCCATAAAATTTGATAAACTCAATAATTTGTGTAAGATATTGTCGATTATTTAGAGCCTGCTAAAAAATGTTGATGTGCTTAAGTGAATAAATACGATTGCTTTTTTTGACTGTTCTGCTTTAAATATCGTGTCTTGTTGTATTTTACTAATCGTGTTGCTGTGAATAGCACGCTCGCAATCGTTAACATATATTAGTCTATTAGCGTTAACAATCTTCCAAATAAAAAAACTGTTGACACAAACCAACAAAATGCACTATTTTTTATCGATTTTCCTTAATATATTTTGGCACAGTCTCGTATTGAGTCATTAATTCACTTCAGTGTGTTACGTTAAAGTCAAAAACATTACATAATCATTGTTAATCTGTAACCAGCTATTAAAGGAGTTAAAAAACGAAACGAATGCGGCAACGGTTTATAAAAGCATGTGAAATACAAGTGCGTAACTATTTAAACAAAAATGTACCTACATATAGCACGATCTCATCCTCAATGAGCCACATTATCATTAGAGCGGCGAGTTAAGTCCTCGTGAAGACATTAAAATTTTCAGTGATAGCAATTGAAGAAAGCATTAAATTCTCTGGTTCATCGTAACTGTTTGCTAAATGGTTAAAGGGACGAGAAAGCAGCCGTGCCCGTGCCTGGCATTGTAATAAAACAATCTTTTCATGATGCAGCTTATAATGACGCCATTCAAAAGCTTTCATAATTTGTGTGATATCTGAGTGCTAGAGATTAGGTTTTGGTTGTATAAATCTCTTTATTCTATAATAATGTTTACATTTACTATTATGGGGTAAAAATGAAATTTTAAAAATAATGAATTTAATTCTATGAAAAATTTACTTATATTATTTTTTTACCTTTTATTTTAATATTATTTTGATTAAGAAAATTTATCAGTTTAAAAGAGGTAGGCATTTAAATTTCTTAACATTGTAAGTAGGTGGGGATTTGTGAGTATTATGAATTGTAATTTAATTTTCTCCGTGTAAAGCATATATTTATGCTCAAGTCAAGAAAAAGGCGGTATAGATTAAGATGAAGGCTTAGGTAGAAGACCATGGCAAAATAACAATATGGAACAGACGTGGTGATCCTATTTAACATATTGTTTCTATAAGACATTAGATTTTTAATTTTTTGACCCAAAAAAAAAGTATTATTCGTTGAGGAACTATGACATTATTTTACAGGGCGTGAACGAATTACTATTAATATCAATAAAATGTATAGTGTATGACATGGTAAAAATAAATTATGTACCTATCTATAACCTGCTAATTTTTATTTATTTATCAGGTATGTCCTCAGATCTTAGTTGATCATTTTTATCCCTGGAATTAATACTTTTCATATTCAGAGTTTGAAATTGTAAATTTAAATTTAATGTACTTCCTTTGTGATATTTTTGAAAATATCGCAAAGCAAATACATTTAATTTCGATTCCGAAAATAGTTACTTTAAAAGTTCAGCTGTGCGGAGTTACGTGTTCATTTTACAATGGCAAATGAATAATTTTTGCCATCAAATTAACTGACGATATCATGTAAACATACATAAAGATTTCTGTTTTTTGTTTAAAAAAATGCGGTTTTACTTTAACTATAAATAAACATGTATAATTTAGCAAAAACCATCATTAATGTAGCATTAGTGACAATTGTTATTTTTATTGGTATGATTCCTGAAAAATGTAAATTATGCGGACTCGACCTTTTGTATCAATGGTATTTTTAACAATAGTATTTTACATAAAGAAAAATCAGTATAGCTATGCATATTTAAATTAATATTTAAATAATTCTGTGTGTGTGTGTGTTAGTGTATGTATGTAAAATGCACATATTAACATGAAATGAGGGGTAAAAATTTCAGCAATATGGTTAATGCAATTAGGTGTAACGCTATTGCCTATTAGTTTTTTCGTTATTCCAGCTTACAATATCTTCTGCAGAAAAAATATTTTAATGGTAAACGTACGAAATTGTTTCAGTGAAGCCACACGTCTTGCGTGTAAATATTCCCTAATTAGGTTATTAATAGTAATGCACGTCGATTGTGTGAAGCGATGCAATAAAGACTTTTGCGTTAGTAGATTCTCAGAATCCACATTTAAATAATGTGGTTTTTAAAGCCAAATAAATTTGAGACGTATATTGAGGTGTGCAACACTAATCGCTACAGAAACTAAAGTAATTTTTCCGAAAAAGGGATACGAATTGGTTTTAGATTTTCAAACAAAAGTATGTTCTACTTAATTAGAACTTACAATTACTTATTTAGAATAAGCACGTAGTTAGGAGTTATCTCCTCTATTCTAATATTATAACTTTGTACTACTTCCTTACTACTAATATGTGATGAAACTCAACCAATCCATACAATTTAGAAAATAATTTTACAAGCCTCGATTTATACAATCATTTTACATACGAACTCCAAAGTAATTTTTAAAAAATAATTCTATTCAAAATAGCATTAAGTTTGGATGATTCTATTCCAAGTTTGCTTAACCTACTTATTTGAGTAATGCATGTGTATTTGGTTATTGTAGACAGTTTATTGACAGTTTACTTGCAAAGTTAATTATTGACTGCATTTAATTGCTTATATGCAATTTTTGTGCAGTTATTATTAAAAAATTGATTAAATTATAAGTTAACTGCATCATATTTAATGATTGTATGCTATTTTGGTTTTGACCACTTTGGGACTAGACCGTCAAAGTGACCCGTCCTCTTTAGAACTATGACTCTATAGTCAGTCAGTTAAGAGAATCATAAAAATGGTTTAGATGTTGTCAAGAAAATGATATTATATAATTGACTAATTTATTTGTTGTTTTAATATAATGGAATATATTGGAATCTTATTTGTTTTAAAATTAAATGGTAAATAGGTGAAGAACTACTCTTTGATGACATGGTATTTTAAAAAGTGGACATCCGTTCTTCTTGATATCATTTAATTAATTTTTTTTATTTTCTGTAAAATTAATAGAGAAAACACTTGTTATTAACTTATTTACTTGTTATTAAAGCTGCAATTATGGATTACAAGTTATTTATGTAAGGAACTCTATTTAACTAATTTGAACAAACAATGAATAAAGTAAATGATCCGTCTCTGTGCATAAATTTCACAAAGTCTGTTCTAATCGAAACTGGAGGCGTCTGATCCAAACTGGGGGCGCGGACTTGCAAGGATGTCAAGAGTCAACATCTCTTTATTGTAGAAGTCGCACAACTGCCGTAGCGGTGCTCTGACACCGGCGTTTGTTCGTGCAATATCGACATGAAATAAGAGATGGCAACGAGTTAATTTGGACGTTCGAATCTTTATCTGACTCAGTAGAGATGGGCAGTCATGATTACTTTGACAGATGTTGAACATAATCATTAACTCTAATAATGAACGTTTGTGATAGAGGGCATCATATTTATAATTATTAAGTAATATTTTAGACGATAATTTACTGCCACCTATACGATGCTGAAGAGTTTTCAAAAATTTTTTTTGCATATTCTCGATACTATCAGAATAAGTGGCATACTGTGGATTCCAGACAACAACAGCGTATTCAAGTTGTGATCTTACACGAGCATTGTACAAGGTTAAGTATGTTTCAGTATTTTTAAATACTTTGGCTGTTTTTAGTACAAAGCCAAGCATTCTGTAGGCCTTAGATACAATCTGCTCAATATGTAAACTAAAATGCAGTTTACTATCGAGAATGATTATGGACCAATTCCCTCCTATCACATATTTAAAGTTTATTTGTTTTTTTTTCTTTGTAAAAGAGATTTGTTTGACCTTCGAGTAACTTAAATGCAGTTTGTTCTCTTCACAGTAAACATGAAGTCTATCGAGATCAGCTTGCATATTCCAACAGTCGTGTATGTCTTTTACGAGAGTAAATAGCTTTAGATCGCCTGCATAAATTAGGAAATTACTATTTCTGAAACAGGTACTTATATCGGTAATATATATAATAAATAAGAAAGGGCTTAATATAGATCCCTGTGGTACACCAGAAGTCACTTGTATACATGGTGATAAGAACCCATTTACTTTAACTGCTTGCTGCCTATTAGTTAAATACAAAATAAACCATCTAAGCAACTTGCCCCTGATACCGTTAAATGCTAGTTTTTGCAACAATATTAAGTGATTAACCTTGTCAAATACTTTCTTCAAATCTGTATGTATCACATCAACTTGCTATCCGGAATCGAATGACTCAAACAAGTGCTGAGAGTGAAGTAGTAGGTTAGTGGTGGTAGATCTATCACGAACAAAGCCGTGTTGTTCGGGCATAATATAATTATGGAGTATTGGATATACTAGTCCATGTACTAATCTCCCTAAAACTTTGAGAATTACTGATAACATTGATATTAGTCTATAGTTAACTATGTTTTGTTTAGATCCATTTTCATACACAGGTGTTATGTGCGCATTTTTCCAACATGTAGGAAAAGTCCCATGTTTTACGCATTTCTCTATGAGCTAAAGGAATGCATATGGTATCTGCAGTATATTTGAGGCTGGTTGAATTCTAGCTGGTACTTGGCTTTTGTTTAAATCTAATGACGTAAGCATTTTTAAAATATATGCAACCTCAAACGATGTGGAAGATAAGCTGACGTTATTTAAATTACTAGTATGCATGTTTTCAACCTTTTCGATGAATTTGTTTATGTCTGGATCAATGGGCTCGAAAGTTGACTGAAAGAACTCTGAGAACATTTGGCAAATTTATTTTCGAAAAGTTACCAATTGTAAAAGTTATGGCATTTGGCAAAGTAATTTATCGAAAAGTTACCAATTGTAAAAATTATTTTGGATATATCTTAATTTCCAGTTTTAACAGCCACTTTGCTTATGGCGTTACTCAATTTTACAGATTATTAATATCAGTAAATTAAAATGCAATCACATGTAAGTATTAATATATTTACCAGAATGGAAATTATTTGAATGGAAGTAATGACCAAAGCATTGAAATTTGAAGTATTCAGTCAATAATTACAATTTGATTTGATGGAATTTTCTTCATGATTTGGAAAGCAAACGAAGCCAGACGTACCACAAAGTTGGAGCTTTCCACGAATTGAAAATTGAAAAGTTACGGTAAAAAGAAAGCGCTGTTTTGTTGCGAAAGAATGAATACATTGCCTGGAAATTAAATCTTTTTGTCACAATGCTACTTTTTGATCTCAATTATTTCTTTGAAAATTTCAAGGAAGATTCAATTTTTTTCTGAAACTTTTTATAAATCATTCGTTTTGCGATTCAATTTGTTACTTTTCGAAAAACTTTTAAAATGAAATTACCCACATTTTTAATTTAAATAAATATTTCACAAAAGAAGTATTATGACTCCTATGAATTTATTAAATATATAAATGAAAGATTTTTAACAGTCGTGAGTAATATTGATCAAATAATTATTGATGATAATTCAATCGAGTGCGATTCATATTTTTTTTTCATTAAGTAAGATTCAATAAAATATTTGGGTAAATCAAGCTGTTTGCATTCTCTATATGTGTACATAAGCAGCTAAGGAATGCAATTTTATGAAAATAGAAGCCAACTCTGTAACTTTTGGCCAAAACTAAGTGCAGAATAAGAATTATTCCGTAAGGGTTTCATAATATATAAGCATTTCGTAACAGTTATTACTTCATGTTAAAATAGCTTGTTTACATTTTTCTAATACCTGCGTATTATTAGGAAAAGTCAAGCAACTTTTTTTAAGAACCTGGTATAGATTTTTATAAGACTACTCATGTAGCGGCATATTACTTTAAGTTGATACTTCCCTCTCTCTCTTTTAACTTGCATACGCGCAAATGCTTCTTCAATCAGAATTCCCGGCCGATGGAAATACCTATAATTTTGACAACGCATTGTATTTTTGTCCACGGATATAATTTCTTGTTGTCATTTATAATTATTGTTCCATTCGTTTAAATGAAAGTGTAGTTACATATATCTTATCGTCTAACTTAGGATATACTTTATCTACGTATAAAATTTAATCGAAACCCCAAACTTGGACTGCCAAAGCATGGAAGGAATACCAGCAAATGAAGAAACAATGTTTTATTTTTATCAAATTAATAGGTACATATTTAAGTTTTGGGCTTTACATATCTTCTATTGCCACAGCACAACGAATGTTACACAATAAATCTTATAGGGTGAAAAAGCATATCACATTATTGATAGTAGACATAAATATAATTGAATCCTTTACTGGTATTAAATGTTGCTGAAGAAATAGCACACTACCATACATTTGCAATCAGTGCGATAAGCCTCATATAATGGGACTAATATTTGTGTGTCTGGATACATTCTATTTAACGATGCACATTGCTTATATATTGTACTTGAATAGTGTAAGTTACATAAAATGATATATACATGTAAAGAGAAACATAGCATAAATTAATTAATGCTCGAGGCTTTCATTAGATTTTCCAATAAGTTTATAATTAGCAACTTCGTGTCATTTTCATTTGATGATTATTTTCAATTTAAATTATATTGAAAAATTAAATTTAAATTCAATGCTTTTTATTTACTGTAAACTAATTAGATGGTGATGACAAGAAAACCGCTCATTACTTGAATATTTTACTGCAACAACTTTTCCGCAATGAGTTTATAACGGTGGCACCCAAAAATTTGTACGATAATTGCGCTTTCAACACAGGATGAGGATTCTATATTATAAATGAAAAATATTGGAGTGATGTTTCTTTTAACTATTTTCATTTAAGGTTCTCTAATGACTTACTATTAGGAAAAGTACTGTCGTGTTTTTTTCTCCAGCACCTTCTTTGCTGGAGAGAAAAACACGACAGTTTTTTAAATAATGACTGAATAATGACTGAACTGACTGATTTAAATTATGACTGAACTGAATGCTTTCAATAATTAGAATTGTTATTCTAATACGAGCAAATATTGGCACTTGTAATAAATATTTCTAATATCATAAAACTGTAGGCAACGAAATTATTATTGAATATGTTTGGCGTTAATTTTGTAGAAATTCATTATTCACAATTAAATGCAACTACGTGATGTAGTATTATTTCTACTTTCTTTAAGTTCTTTACCACGACCTAGGTTTCGTTGTATTACAACATCTTCAGGTGGGATATTAGGAGAGATAAGGTCTTTGCTAATATCCCACCTGAAGATGTTGTAATACAACGAAACCTAGGTCGTGGTAAAAAAAATAAAGAAAGTGGATATAATACTACATCACGTAGTTTCATTTAATTGGAAATTATTATTGATATGCCTCATATCAGCGTCTCTAATCGTTCGTCAAATTTAATTAAAGAGGGTAATAATTAAAAAAAAAATATATAATTTACTTAATTATTTTAACAAATTGATGATACGAAAAGTAATACCAGAGAAAATCAAGCACCTGAAATGTTTAAATGGAATAGTTAAAACTAAAATCAAGATAAGCAGATTACGAACTGTTATATATTTGGACCAATTAATAATTTTGTAAAATTCTTTTTGGTATATTGTATATGTAAATAATTTAAACATCATTTTTTATTATCGTTTTATAACTTTTCTATACTAAATATCAAAGAAAATTGTTCCATTCGATAGGTGACGATAAAAAAATTAGTTTGCGTTTTGATCAGCAAGTTTTTGTAAATATTTTTATAATATAAGTATGAAATGAAATAAAGTTAATTAAAATAAAAGAAGAATATGGCATTAAAGATTTATGACTTTAATTCTTTAAAATAATGTTCATAGGAAAGAAACTGAAAAATTCTATTGAATATGTAAAGAATATTCAACATTATTAGTTCTAGTTTCCACCTGTTTCATATATGAAATATAAGGGAAAACAGGATTATCATTTAAAACTCTAATGTATGCCGTATTTGAAAAACATTTAAATCTTTAATTAAGTGCAGACACCACGCTTTTGCACTGTAAATTATTTGCGTAAACACATTATTTCAAACGGATAAATTGCTAGTTTAAATACGAAAAAACTTTAAAATTGAAATAACTTTAAATGTATGCAATGAATATGCATGAAACTCCATCTTTGAATGTGAGTACCATGTATAAAAACATTCACTTTAAAATAGAAAGTACCATTTCCAATGCAAATGAACTTTATAATACGAGAATTTGAAATATTAATCACCCACCGAAAACTTTTTTATTGCCTTATATAGAAGCAAATTTTCTTTGCACAAAATTAAATCGTTTATACGTATTTAAAATCAGTTTGTAGTGCTATTTAGCCTGGGTGGCCAATGGAATATAATTTCGGATAAATTTCCCAGAACCACGCTAAATTTCTTTAAATTATTAAAAGAATGAAAAACCAGTAAATTTGAATGTAGGTGAAGACAGAAATATCTTTACGTGAAGCTTTTTCCATTACGCTTAGATCCATTATGCTTTCATAATTATGACTGTTTACTCGTATTAATAATTGGGGTATTAAATTCTCGTCTCTTAGTATCTGGTTTATTTGATATCCGTAAGTGTTTATCATATGAAATAGCCTGTTAATACGTTTTTAAAATCAAAGCTGTATTATGTCTATATTCCCATTTGTTTTTATTATAAGTTACATTTCACTTTAGTATGGAAAGTTTTCATCACATATATAAGATCTATTTTCGTGTGACGGTGATTATTTTGATAAAGATAAGTGCGATGTTTTATATTATAAAATATATGTATGATAATTTTGCCACGAACTATAAATTTTTTTTATTGGTAATGAAACTATATCCAAGAAACATTTTTCACATTTTCACAAAAGTTTGTAAAAAAGAGAATTGCCTAAAGAATAATATAAAATTCTGCACATTGGTCGAGAGCTAAATGGACATGACGATTCAAGTAACAGAAACGAATAGAGATGTATGTTTGGATATAACACATGTAACAATAACGGAGACGTCATAAACTTTTTCTGACTTCATTTAATTCACATCATTCATTTTTTTAAATTTCGTTTAATTCACATCATGTTGGGATTTGGCCATTAAAATCTCCTCACTTTAAAAGAGTAAACCCCATCAAGTAAAACACAAAAATGGATAACACGCATACTAAATCAGTTGTAGACTAGCATATCGGAAGTATCAGGTAATTATAGCGATTGCAAAGTCATACTAGTGGAGCCACTTACGATGCAGCATAGAATTCTGGTATTCATGTACAAACTCTTTAAGCCAATAAAATTCAATTTAAAATTGACACTAAAAATTAAACTTGAAATTTTAAAAGAATCATGTGATTAACCTTTTGTACGCGAACTGAAAAACGCTTAATAGTTATCATCTGATAAAATGTAAGATAACTTTAAAGGAGTTTGAAAAGTTGAAAAATATAGAATAAGAAATAAAAATAAAGACTCAACAAAGAAACCCAGTGACAAAACGTAGAAGTGAAAATAGATGTAAAATCCGAAACGAATATTTCGAGCTATAGCAGTACATTAGGGTTTATAATGATTTTAGTAAATGTAAAAAGGGAAAGGAACTAAAAAACGACTGAAATTTAAACAGCAATGTCAAATAGAAATTTCTACGACATATTAGACGAAACTAATTCAGAATTAGCGAAAACACGTCGTAACAATATTAAAGATACGACAAACGTAAACTACATAAATGAAACAAGTTACAAAGTGCCATCAAGAAATAGAGATATTAAAAATAGGTGAGCAGAATATTATGAAATTCTTCTGAATACATGCTTCTCCAAAAATCAGCAATACTGCCAATCTGAAACAAGACGAGGACACTTGCGGTTCTCGATGCAAGCTAAGTTAAAATAGCCCTTTAACAAATGAAAATTAACAAGTCCTCAGGTAAAAAGCCCTTACCGTGGAATAAAACCTAAACATGATAAAAAGCCCTTACCGTGGAATTTTGGACCTGAACGATGTTTTATTGATTCCCGATAACGATACGACCGATAGACGACCCGAACAAAGGTTCAACTCATTGATAGGAAGAAAATGGTCAAAAAATTAGCAGAAATTGGCACGCTGTACAGGTCGGCGGGTATTATTCCACTGGATAAAATTAGGAATCACTATGTAAGAGAGAGGATTAAATTCGCCCCTATAATATATATGTACAAAATGAAAAAAACAAAGAACATCGGGCGATGAATGAAGTCGTCTTTAGGCTATTTTTGGGTTGTGACGCTTCTATTTTAAAGTACTACTCAGGATGAAATATGAAGTCTAAGAAAACTCTATTGTTCGAAACTTATAGAAACCTACATTAAAGCTTATGTGACATAGTTATTTTACCTGTGATCTATTCGAAGACTATGGGAATATATATATATATATATATATATACATACATATATATATATATATATATATATATATATATATATATACGTAGCGGACTGTGTACACGTATATACACATATACACCAACACATTGCATATACCGACTGTATCATGTGCGCGCTGGACGCTATTTGGATGGGTAAAATCTTATGAGTTCGCATCACCGACATGCTGTAATACTAGTACATCTGTTTAATTTGTGTATACCGTGCATTGTTAAATGTTTAATTGTAGGATCACTGTGCAGTACAACAGTGAGTAGTAAACATGTTAATATTTATATATAGAAAAATAAATAACAAAAACGAAACATTTATTTGTATATGTATATTTATAAATATACAATGTCGATTTTTTAAGAGGACAAGCCGTTAACTATACGTATATACAATTTCATCTCAAAACAAATACATCAGTAAAAATATATTTAGAAATTTTATTTCTACTGTTATATTTATATTGAAATCAACACAAAATGTTCACAATTAATGAAACCACATCGAATCTGAATAGTTGACTTAGTAATTGACCCGTTTTCTCTACCTCACTATAGTAATTTCAAATTGATGACATACTCTTAAAATTGACTTGTCTTTTCACTTTTTTTTGTAGTTTCAAGGATGCTAAAGAAACTGCACGACTTGTGGATATATTTAAATTTCTCCCTTGCATTTAATTTGCAAAACATTATAGTAGAGAAATCTACTACAATGTTTTGCAAATTAAATGCTCATGCTAAAGTTTGGGTTCCAAATCTTCTGATTTGAACCTGCAGGAATACGTAAGTATAAATCTACCCTTCAACAAAATTAGGTTACATTGATGGAGCGGGAAGGTGATGACTGGAACACCGATGAGGAGTGAACTAATTATTAAAGGTATTTAAAAAAACTTGTGGCAACCAGGATATTGATAGGTAAACATGAATGTACGGATATATAAAATCGCATGAAATAATTAGATAAACAAGGTTATTAGTATGTAGACACATAGTGCGTGCAGGTAAAAACCTGTTTGAAACACTAACTTCAGGAAGTGATAAGAGAGAATATGGTTCATATGTCCATAAGTAAGTATAAATATACACATATATGTATGTGGATATATAGAATTTATTTAAGATCTTTAAACGCAGTAAACGTCTGTCCTTATTTCGATAATTGAGATAATAAAAACATTGAATTCATCGTAACTTGGTGGTATTTCGAATGACATAGGAATATACTGAATATATTTGGCGTTAATTTTGTAGAAATTCATTATTCACAATTAAATGAAACTACATGATGTAGTATTATTTCTATTTCCTTTAAGTTCTTTACCACGACCTAGGTTTCGTTGTATTACAACATCTTCAGGTGAGCTATTAGCAAAGATATTATCTCGAATATCGATTCTTTGCTAATAGCCCACCTGAAGATGTTATAATACAACGAAGCCTAAGTCGTGGTACAGAACTTAAAGAAAGTAGAAATAGTACTATATCAGGTAGTTTCATTTAATTGTGAACAGGAACATACTCCATAACATAATGTTAATTACAACTTCGACACCAAAATCGAAAAAAATAAAAACTACTTTAAAAAAAATCAATCGACTTCATAAAACCACCAAATAAGAAGATCACTGAAAAGTATAAAATAATGAAAATACTAATGTTTTATTGGAACTTTTGCGTTATAATATAATGTTCAAAAATAAATGAGCAAGCAAAATATTGCTACAGATTAAGATTTTTGAATTTGGTGTCGAGTAAATGTGGGCCACATTTATACCTTTATGTGTATGCATGTGTGTAGATACGAATGTAGGCAATGAAATAGTCCTTGTCAGACGACAATGAATGTTAGTGAAAATATGTGTCGAAATAAAACTTCTCTAAAAAAATAATCGAATTGAAATAACCATTGAAATAGAAAGACGAAACACAGTTACCGCTAAAGATTTTTTAAATGGCTGCCAAACGGATAGAGCAATATCCGTTTTGGAACGTGTTAGAGAAGTTTTATTTCGACACATATTTTCATTAACATTCATTGTCGTCTGACAAGGACTATTTCATTGCCTACATTTGTTTTTTATTCTATAAGAATATACAATATATATAATTTATAAAAGATTGCAAGACAATTTAGGGCCTGATATTAACAAAATCTTGTAAACAATATCAATGTTGTACATGATCTTTGAAAATTTCAGTACAAATTGTTGCCAGTAATCGCTATAATATTTTTTCTTTGCTTCTGTAGCTCCCCCGGAGATTGATTCTTTTGCCAACAACAATGCTTTACTATTTATTTGGGTATGTATGAATATTTTATCTTGAACAAAGTCAATACCGGTTTTCATATAAAGATCCACATATTCTGTTTCGTTCCTATTGTTTATCAATTCACATTTTTCGAGACTTTGTCACGCTTGCAGGAGATTGTATCATTTATTATATCATGGTCGGTATAACGTTTTAACTACGGCTCTCATTCATTTCATCAATAAACCCAAAATATCCTTAGATATTTATCATTGAAAATCCTTTATTTTTTAGAGCAAGCAATGCCTTCCACGAAAAAAGATGGGCTGACCATCTAGCCAATTAATCAAAAGACGAGTTAACTGTCCTGTTGAAAACATATAGGTAGTTTATTTTAAAAACTTGCTAACCGTGTTGTTCCAAATAAATTTGATGTTTAGTCAAATCACGGAGTCTTTTGCTTAAACTACGAATCAGATAAATACTTTTGGATTCTTCTAACGGATTTAACATCGATTTTTAACGTTTCGCCTCGCTTTTTTGGAATTGTAGCTTAAACTGTATGAATTTACCATTTAAACTTCAGGTTTTGTAATTTGGGCATCTTGTTAGGGTCATCAGCACTATCACCCAATTTTTAGCAATATTACAATTTATATAAGACTTTAAAATATTCAAGGAAAAAGTTTCGTGTTATCGCCTTGAAATTTGTGTTAATTTTTGCAAATGTAATGACATATATGTTTGTGTGCGTGTGAGCGTGCGTGCATTCCCGTGTATATGTGTGCGTATGCGCGCACGCTCCCTTGTGTGTGTGTATTTATGTACCTATGTGTAAGTTTTCGGAAAATTCGTAACTCCTTGACATAAAATGTCATTAAAAGTAAGTCAAAATGACGCAAACCCGATCAGCAGTTTTGAATGCTGGAATAACAGAACTAATTACAGGCTAAATAAATTTAGTTGGATAAGATTTAATGACACTATTTTCACATTAATATTTGAAAGGAGAAGAACATTGCTATGATTACATGTTACAAGCAAATTTTAAATATGAAAAATGAGAGGAAATCAGTAGGGAGAAAGAGTTAATTTTATATCAATATCATATACTTTCTTTCCATCCATAAAAAAACCGTTTCGTAACCAATACACAAACGAAGTATTGTAAATGCAAGTATAAATGAACGGTTTTTAAGAGTACCGAAAAGAAAATAATAAAATGAATTGTGCGACCAAGTTTCTACCAATGGTAATAGGTTTTAAAAATATTGATCGGTTAAATCTACCTACATTATAATCACAGTTATTACATTATATTTCACAGTTATTAAGTTGACAAAAAATATTTCCAACTACGGGTTTCTGGGATGGGTAGATAGGATAAAACTATGAGTTCCTTGTTTCACAACAGAACCTTAAGAAAGCCTATATCATTTCTTCCTTTCATTTAGTTAATTCACATTAATATTATCTACACAAAACATACGCAAGATTGGCATAGAATCTATGAAGCTCTGGAAATCTGATTTACCTTGGAATAAATATTTGTTTTAATTTTCAAAAATGTTTTGGCGAGCATTATCAAAATTGAAAAAACTTTCACAAATTGGGCCTTTATAATTCATTAAACATAATTTATGCCACGCATCTGAACCGTGTGATTTTACAAACGTGCGCTTCCACTATAATTTAACAGGAATATTAATTTCCCGCAAAATTTTATTTATTTCTTGTGCTGCGAAATAGCATATCTCATTGTTACTTTGAATTTTTATCATTCACCTATCATTTTATTTATTTGATAATAAATGAATATAACATTTACCAGCGTTAGTTAACTAAATACACCATGAAAATAAAATAAACCAGTTATATTCAAACGTTTTCTCAAATAATTAGTTTGCTCATTATATTAAATTAATTAACGCGTTTAGCAATGCAATATGTTTTGATTAAAAGGTCATTAGCTAAAAGAATGCAGCTAACTTTATTACACCAATTGACGACATTCCACTCGGGATACTGCGAAGCAACTACGAAGTCTTAAATGTAGATGTTGCTAAGCACGTTAATGCACTGCCGCCAATATTAGCAGCATCATTTCACATTTCATAATTTAAAAGTGTCATGATAAAGGGCCGCCTTCATTAAAATAACGTTTGGTAAATTTGAACCAGTAACTCTCAAGACGAGTACATCATTTCAATAATTGCCACGAATTTACGTATGTACACTAAAATATGTTAATATTTCGTTAAAAAACTGCTTTTAAATTGGAAGGCAGACGATTCCATCTGAGCTATAAGTTTAAATATTTTATTGATTTCTAGTAAAGGAGTTTTATATTTTAGATTAAATTTATCTTTATTTCAATATTTCATATTACATCAAATGCAATTATGGATATAATTCGATTATTAAATTTATTAACCCCAAAGGTTTTACATCGGGATCAGATCGGAAGCTTTGCCTTGTTATTACTATATTAAAAAAGATATTCTTTATCTAATTTATATTATCAAGACACAATGTTATTGGCCCTGTTTAGCCAATAGTTGGAAAACATTCTTAAAGAATCGTGTCTGCTGTAAAGTAGTCTCTTAGCCATGCCAATATACCAATCACTAATGACTTTCATTAATTACTAGAATTAGATAAAATATGGATAAAGAGTCAAAAACTACTCGTCATTGTATCCATTTTAATTGTCATCGATGTTCATATAAAAGATAATGTTAAAAGTAAATAATTAGAAGTAAGAAAAAAAACAAATGAAACCATGTCATTTGTACACAAATTTCCATACATATTTAAACTTAAATATGAAAGTACAGTATTATGAATTATATTCAATCTGAGTATCATCATAACTTATATTTGATTATAATTCAAGTAATAAAATAATTAAAGGAAAATTTAAACAAAATTAGAACATTCATTGAAATGTAATATTTTTTCCATGCGTAATTTAATATTTTTAGCCGCCAAAATTTCCCTTGACAAAAGGTCTAATATTAAATTTTTTGCAATCGTTTTTTGTACAATATTTTTTCAACATTTAATTTATTAACGGCATTTATTAGAATGCAGAATTGTTTGAATCAATCTTGAGTATTAAAAATATGTATATCAAGCGAGCTACTGAAATTAGTCCGACACAGGCTAAAACTTTTTTTAAATTTTATGGACAAGTAAATCTTTTTGAACATTTATTATGATATAGCTATAATAGTTAATTTGTTTAATTCGATCTTTATGGTCCGATCATAAATGAGGATGAATCAAATAAGATCGACTGGAATATTATTAATGCGCGTCATTGATTTTGGCGTTGTATTTTCATGTTTATTTATAAACAAAACGATATGACGAGTATCAAACTATTATGACAAGTGTTATCGAAACGAATAAACAGAGTTCAGCCAATTTTTTTTAGAATCTAATCGTTAATTTTTTGCCCTTAGTTTACATTATTAAAGTGTAGAAGTCTGGATATTGTCTTTAATCTCTATATTGTTTTCTAATTTTTTTAAATGACATATGATTAAATTCTTAAACATTTTTATTTCGAAATTTTAGAATGATATCTCCACAGGACCTTATTCTCGTTCGTTGATTAGTTATGTGTCACCGGGATTTTCATTTCCGACCGTATGAAGTAGTTATGTGAAAGTTTTATTTTTAATTGTTGTTTCTAAAGCAAAATTTTATAACGAACGTTTAGGTTGGGAGCTAACTGAGAAAAAATGAAACGTCACAAATGAACGGGGCATGACAACATCTCATCTTTGGCTGGACAGCGTATATTGTTTTCCAGAATGTGTAAGCGAGTGATTTAAATGTTTATTGTTAATTCTATTTTTTCAATTTACAAATTATGAAAAATAAATTCTGGGGTAAAAATGAAATAGTAATAATATTCGACACTTTAAAAATTAAACATTTTAAATGTTTAAGGGAGCCTGAATTGAAAAGACTCATTGATTATTACCAAACTTAAAAATATACTGTATTTCTATGAAAAGCAGAGTAAAAAAGGGGAATTATTGCATCAAGGAATGATTTATAAGAATGTTATGTTTTCTCCACGTTATAAATATGACAAGAAGCACGCTACAGAATATTAAAAATTATTAAGATGTATATTTCCATAAGTAAACCGTCTGTTAATTTTTACCGTTAATTATTAACGTAGGTCAGTTGCAAAATGGTGAGAAAATATGTCCGTAAATGAGAGAAATATAGATTGGTAAATGGAAATTATACGAACAAAATTTGATTTTAATTAAACTAAAATCCTTAAGATTATTTTTAATCTATTTATTTACTGAAAAATGGAAAAATTTAATTTTTTGATGTATTTGCGACATAAATACACGTTTATAAACATACATGCTTGCTCACACACATATAAAATGTCAAGTCAAATTATTCATAAATTAGTACATGTGTACTAATTTAATACACTATTATTTAACTCATTTAGCGGAATTATCTCCTTTTTCAATACATACACAGGTGGCTGTAAACCTGGAGGGAGATACGTTTTTCAAATGCTTTTATGAACTAGGAGTAGAATTATATTTCAAGAACCAATACTAGTTATCTTCTCATAAAATTGATATTATTTACATACGGGAAGGAAATAAATAATCGAATAAATATATCACAAAGTAAATATTTCTCCCAATAAACTTTGGTCTAAATAAATTCGTTCCATTTTCTACTGCGGTTCAAAGAATTTAAGATATAGGGCTATTTGCACTGAATTTATTTAAGAATTAACTATATATTATCTTACTTTGAGTAGACACGAAATATAATTATTAAGTCAGTAAGTGACAGACTGAAAAGTTACGAATTTGAAACTCAGAAACGAAATGTTAATAAAATCTTGAGATGTAAGTCTGTTTCGAAAAGATGGAAAATATTATAACTTGAATTCAACAGCAGCTCAACCTTAAAATAACTAGCTAACCTTTAGACTTACTTTAATTTTTTTAACTTTTTAATAGATTTTTGAAGACAAATTCATGAAAAAGTTTTAAGATATGAAATGTTAAACTGAAATTAAATAAATAGTGGTTTATTTACAAATATATTATCAGAAATACATTTTATTAAATATGTGTAAATAATAAAATACCTTTAACGACATTAAAGCGTTTAACTATTAACGATTCACTGACCAAAACAGCACATGAAATTTTGTTAAACTAAGTGGTTACTTTCTACTCAGCATACTGAAAAGCAATCACAATGTCTTAAATATAGGTATGCACGCTAATTCGCCAGGGACAGTGCCCGTAGCGCCGTTACATTTCATAATTTAAACTTGTCATGATAAAGACCGCCATAATTTAAATAACATTTGGGGAAGTTGACCCCGTGACTCTCAGGGCGAGTACGCCATTTAAATAATCGCTATGAATTTATGTATATAAATGAAGATGCCCCTATACTTTAGTTTAAAACTTCATTGACCCTAGAAGTCAGTCTACTCCAATTGAAATGTTTATTCATATATTTTATTGAAAGCTTTGTGGCTCGGTTCATGGTGAACAACTTTTATGTCTTAGGTTAAACATTATTTATTGTTTGTATAAAAAAATTAACTTAATTAGAGCTATGTCATAAATACCAGTTTGCCAAATAGTTTCGTTTTAGGGAAAGTGAAGTGCTCATATAAGCTTACGTTTTTATCCTCTACACAAATGAAATTCGCGCTCCCAGATTCACTGACCCGAGCGGTATTAACGTAGCCCAAGGAAAAAGGTTTGGCATAGGACTTTGAATATGCTCAGTATGCAATTACAAGTTTGTTTTAGAATTTAGATTACACTTTAAATTGGGTGACCAAAGTTTTTACGCGACGTGTTATTCAAATTTACGGAAAGTTAGTTATGTACATATATATATATATATATATATATATATATATATATATATATATATATAAATATGTGTTTGTGTGTGTGTGTGTATATATATATATATATATATATATATATATATATATATATATATATATATATATATATATATGTCTTCATAGCTGTTCTCGGGTAATTCTTCTGAATGGCGCTGAATAATGTGCGCAAGCATCGTGTGCACAAAAAAATGACAAATAATTGTGAATATTATTTTCAATTTTCGGAAAAAAAATTATCCTTTAAATTTTATTTCAAGGACAATCAACTATTTTTCAGTCAAAGATTAGCGTCTTTTTTGTCCGACACTTATTCCCGGACACCGTGTATATGTATATAAATAAAACATATATTTAATGTAATTCCTCATAAAAGGAAGTAAAATATTTGTTTTAAAATACCACGTCCTAACAGTCAATTCTTTTCATTTGTTTAGGTAGAATTATGAATTTCGTGGTTTGAGGTCAGTACTCTAGGTTCTTTTCAATTCAATTTTTTCTATGCCATGTCAAACAAGTTAAAGCTATCTTAAGAAAAAATTAAAGCTATCTAAAAAGGAATTAAGAAAAGTAAAGAAATTTTTCGACTGCTATATGATGTCAAATTATAATGTTTATATATTCAGTACTTGTTTTTGCAAATATTAAACAAAAAAGCGCGAAATTATTTGTAAATTATTTGAGTTTAATATAGGCAATGTAATTTTATTGGAGCACATTTTGATGGCTGCAGTTATTTAACCTTATAAATTATATTTTAAATTTTAACGCCCTAAACCTTTTGAAAACACCGAAGAAATTTGCAAGTGAATAATTTCTTTAAAAACAGATAAAATTGTTATTTAAATTTTGATGATTTGCAGAAAGCAATCATCGAAGTTTAAAGCAAAATTTATGGACGAATTGAATTATTATTATAATATATAGAAAGCAGTTGTATGAATTTGTATATATTACTACCGCAGAATACTTCCTTATAATCTTGACCATTTCTCATAATTCGGTTCTCTATGACACGAATTACGGTAGTTCTACTCTAGCCCTATTTAAATTTGATCCCGAGTAATTACCTACATATATTTTTTCATACTATTTGACATATTTTATCACCACTGCGTCTATAAAATCAGAAAAAATCGTTTGAGAGTGAGTATAAGTGATACGTCAAAAGAAAGGAATTAACAATTTAATTCCAACAAACCAAACATTTTTAGATATAAAGATTAGTCTTTTAATATGGAATTATAATGATTTATATTCATAATTAAAACGTCGTAATATTTATCTGTAGGAGAGCATGTAGTAATTTATGCATTAAGTCAAGTAGGTATTTATTAACTTGTGACCTATCTTATTGAATATGTCAATATATAGTATAAGAGCTAGCAACGTCACGAAAAAATCGATTTTAGGTCAGCTGGTTTTTTTATATTTCGTTCCTTATATAAGTTAGAAAGGGACAGAATAGGTTTGGCACCTGGGAGCGGTTGCGTTTACCTGTGGCCATCCTCACTCTACAGATAGAATTTGTTAATTTTTAAATCATTTTAAGATTATTTTTTCTTTTTTCATCTTTTCTATGTCCTTTTAGCAATAAAAATTTGTAATTGCCAGACAGTTTGGCAATTGCCAACATCGTGCCAGACGCAATTTAAATAATTTAAAAAAAAATTTTAATCATTTTAGTAAAGCGGTATTTTTGATATGTTGTAGTTTAATTCTTAATAATGTAACAACCTTGTCACCTAATACAATTAGGTGACAACAAGAAAAAAAAATGTCGATATTGCGAAGCGAATTTAACATATGAAAGTAATCATATAGCTACAATATAACAAAACTAATAAAATTAATACGCCATCTTGATTGATCTAACTATTGTATCGTGTCTAATTTATTCTAATATTAAATAGTAAATATATTACCTGAACATGTGGCAATCAAATAAACATATGAATCGATATTTGAAGTATCGTTTATAATACTATTGCATCCTACAAGTTATAGTAAGAAACGAAAAAAAATACATAAAAAACTATTAGTATTTCTTTAAATAATTAGTACTTATATTTTAGTCGCTTTTTGCGGTTTTATATGTCCAAAATGCAAAATACGGTTGACTGTAAAATTCTTACATAAATTAAGCAATTTAAATTGAAATCACTAAAAATATTACATAGTGGATATATTTCCTTTCAGCTATAAACAACAAATTCATACAGATGATAACGATATTTATCAAGATTTTGCTAAATTATTATTGTTACAGTTAAGCATTTTTACATAATGTTCAATATGTAAACATGCTTAACTATAACAATTAGGAGCCAAAAAATCCAATAACTTGACTTTTTTCATTTCTTTATCATACTTTATCAAAAATGGATATAGTTCGATTACTAAATTTGTTAACTCCAAAGTTTTACATTGGAATTAGAATTGAAAGCTTCGCGTTCTTATTGTTGTAGTGATAATGATAATGATTTATAATTAAAAGACACTATGTTATTGGTCCCGTTTATCCAATAATTGGAAGACATGATTAAAAAATCGTATCTGATGTAAAGTAGCCTCTCAGCCATGCTAATATACAAATCAATAATGACTTACATTAAGTACTAGGATTAAATAAAATATATATAAAGAGTCATAATCGTCTCGTTATTGTATCCATTTTAATTGTCACCGATGCTCATGTACATAATAATGTTAAAAATAAATAATTAGAAATAATAAAAAAACAAATGAAGTCATGTCATTTTTATACAAAATTCAATACATATTTAAAGATAAATTTGAAAATACAGTATTACGAATGATATTCAATCTATCAAAACTAATATTTGAATATAAATAAAGTAATAATGAAATTTAAGTAAAATTAGAACATTCATTAAAATTAAATATTTTTTCCATACATAATTTAATATTTTTAGCCGCCAAGATTCCCCAGAACCAAACGTCTAACATTGAATTTATTGCAATCATTTTTTGTATAATACTTTTTTAAATTTTAATTTATTAACGGTATTTATCAGAATGCAGAATTTTTCGAATCAATCTTGAAAATTAAGAATATTTATATCAAGTGAGCTATTGTAATTAGTCCGACACATGCTGAAACTTTTTTTCAATTTCATAGATGTGTAAATTTTTTTGAAAATTGATGATGTAGCTATAATAGTATATCATCATAAATTTAAAAAAAAATTTACATATCTATGAAATTGAAAAAAGTTTCAGCATGTGTCATCATCAGTAATTTGTTTGATTCGATCTTTTTGGTCCGACCATAAATGAGGACGAATCAAATAAAGTCGACTGGAATATTACTAATGCGCTTCATTGAATTTGGTCGTGTATTTTTATTGTCTGTATTAGATTTATACTTAAAAATGCTCCCGGCGCCGGCACCCATCCGTTTTAATAATATATTATGCTACGCCTATTTGGAAATTATAAACTATATGATACGTCATTTTATTATTTTTTATGTCAAACCTTGAAAATAACCAGAGAAACATTTTTCTCTAAATCAGTATTTTAATATTGGATAGTAGCGAAATGGTGATCTGTTACAATCTTTCTACCGATAAAAGAACTTTTAACTGCGACTATTTCAAGACCATATTTATATGCTATATTGATAAAATTTAAAAGTAAAATTTAACTTGTATCATACGCGAACAGTCTTTCCTATAGGCCAGAACAATTGCTGCGTTTACTTCCAAAATCTCTGAAATATGGAAAAATCTATAAGGAACCATTATCCAAAAAGATTTTATCCTCTGTAATATTTAGATAGACTTTAATCATGACCACAAAAAGAACCAATAAATAATCTTGTAATTTTTCATAACTTCGACTTAATTAAAATTGACTTACGATTTGTTCCAATACCAATATTGATTAACATAGGAAGTGTAGCTAACATAAGTTCAATTAAATATTTGGCCACCTTCAGTCAACTTAATATATAAAATTCAGTAGAAAACCCAAAAACCTCCATATGCTTTTATCCTCTACACAAATGAAATTCAACTTCCAAGATTTGCTGACCCGAGCGGTATCAACATAGCCCAAGGAAAAAGGTTTTGCATAGGACTTTAAATATGCTCAGCATGCAATTACAAGTTTGTTTTAGAATTTACATTGAACTTTAAATTAGGATTTAACTGTAAAGTTCGGCAATGAAAGTGTTTGCGCGGTATAGGTATTGTTTCAATTTTTTCAGGAAATCTGAAAAGAGGAGATATTAATAGAAAATTTTGGTTCGAGGGAATATAAAAAAAATGGGAAATTTCAGTTAATTAGGAATTTATTTGAAAATATTTTATTTTAGAATTATATAAAGCATTTAACAATGCTGCATATATTCATTTAAGCTCAATAACAGAAAGAGCGTAGCTAACTTCGTTACACCAAGAGACGACATTCCACTCAGGATACTGACAAACAACCACAACATCTTAAATGTAGATGTGCACGCTAATTCGGCACAGACAATATCAGTAGCACCAATTAATAGTTCATAATTTAAAAGTATCTTGATAAAGGACTGCCTTCTTTAATATAACCTCTGGTGAAATTAACCCAATGGCCCTCAGGGCGAGTACATCATTTAAATAGTTGCCATTAATTTATGTATGTAAGAGATAAAAACATTTTGTACAAAACTTCATTAGAACACAAACGATTCCAGCTGAACTATTAATTGAAACATGTTTATGATTTAAATATGAAGGACCTTCATATTTTATGTTAAATTTATCATTACTACAATATTTTATTCTACATAAAACGCAATTATGGATGTAATTCGGATAAAGGGCATGAAAGTATTTTTTTAGCATGAGCAAAGAGAAAGGAGATTCAGTAAGAAAGTTATATATGCAAACAGTTGTAATAGTAATAATTGAAACATTATTTTTCCGTCATCGCATGTGTTCTTCTTGGAGTATGTGCGTACGTAGACTAAGAAAATTTATTTAAGCACTTTTCGTGAGAATTAGTCAATAGTAATTTTTACGCCCATTTTCTGCCATTACCTGTTATTGGCTTCATGTTGCTTAAGAAGGAGTTATCAAGGAGGAGATTTTAAAAAACTTTTTCAGGTCGTAAGCAAATTTGAAGATTACATGAGATATAATGCATATTGTTGAATTAATATGTTAATAATAAAGGTAAGCGTTTCTATGTTTAAACGCATGAAAGTAAATATCTACGTCCATTCTTAAACCATGTCACCAGATATTGGCGGATTTTCACTTAATCTAGAAATTCTTTTCCTTTACCCAATGTAAACAAATTTGTAAATCATACATATCTGATTGATAAATGAAACATAAAATTATTCAAGGTTTTCACTTGCGTAGTTGTAGCAAAGATCTATGATAGAATTGCGAAGAATGGAGATATTCACAATGCACTCGACAATTTTCAGATCCTTGATATCTACGTAGGAGGAGAGAGGAGCAAGTCATAGTCTTAGTAATTTCGGAATGACTGTTTCAGGCTCACTGTTACTTGCCGACATGACCATCGACATTGGTACACTCTAACTAAAAATTGAATCGTCTTTACATCATCGCAAAATTATACAATTATGCCAATTTTATCGTCTCTCATTGCTTGACTTATTAACATAGAAAAAAGGTAAAATTTTCTGGATTGGCTTACCATAAAATAAACATGGAGGTAACCATAACATTAATAATTTAAATATGGTAATAATTGCTTTAACAACATAAAGAAGCGACCATAAATCTGCACATTGTGTCATTAAGATAGCTTTAAATATTTCAAAGTTTAAATATTATTCGAACATAATAAACAAATTTTTAACAATATTTTAATTAGGTCAGTACGTAATAAAAATATAGAGTTGTAATATTGATTATGATTTTTATATTAAATTTTGCAAATTATTAAAAATGACATATTTCAAAGTCCAACCAAAACCACAATTAAATTTTATTAAACATTCAAAAGATATAATTAAAATTTAAATTGTAAAAGTAAAGTAGTTATTATGCATACCGGAACTCATCATTGTTGCAAAAAGCTATGTCATCGCATAAACGAAAACGCATTTGGGACATAAATAAAATGCGTGGGAAACCATGAAAGTAGATCTGCTCATTTCCAAAAGTTCGATTAAAAAGAAAGAAATGAAAACTCTTTCCTCCCTCTCACTCTACATTAACGAAACTAAATTAGATATAGTACGGTACCAGAATAAAATACACATATTATACGTTTATAGACATGACTAATACCATTTTGTCTTTATTTACGCATAAAATTTCTATAAATTTCCTTCTTTTTATTATTTATATTTCGTGTAATGAAAACCGCAGTAACAGCTTGTTATTACTTAATGGTCGTATAATAAGAATAATTAACCTATTGGGGAGGGATGGATCGTTGAGGACTGATGGGAGCATTGAAAAAGACCAGGCGAAATATATCACTTGTGATAATACATACAATTTTATAATGAAATTTCAGTTCAGTTTCTTTAACCATTTGGCAAACACTTAAGCTAAACTGTCAAATATTACAGTTTCTTAAAATTGAACGAGAAATGTTCTATTTTTGCAAGTACAAAAATTACTAATTTAAGAGCAACGTCGTTAATTACAGAGTGTACATATAAGGACGTATACTTGTTTGTCTCACATGTTTGTAGGGGTATTTGTAGCAATCGGTATAACAATTCAGAATCTCTTCTGAATATCTATTAAGGCATAGGCATACAGGCTATCAACATTAAGACTACAAATTTAGTCTTAATGTTTATAGCCTGTCAATGCTCGTTTTTCATATAACTGTACTATTTATGTGTGAATATAACACTCACATATTTTGAAAAACTATTTTTTTGTAATGGATAAGCATCCTTTACCGTTTTAGTCTTACTAAGTTATGGAATTAAGTATTTATTAAAAAAAATTAAAATATTAGGAAATGACAAAAAAATTTACTTAATACTTAAGTATAGTTATAATAATGAGTACTATCATTATTAGAATACACTGATAGAAAAGTAGTAAATTTTAATTTGGGTTATATTAAAATATTTCATATCTCATTGTGACAAGGAATGAATTACGAATATATTTTTGTCAGGGATTTAGCAGCTATCCCTCCATAGTCGAAATAAATTTATAATCATTTATTTTTAGCATTCTCTCAACATCTGTACAGAAATGTCTTACTGCGGCAACGCTCTCTGTCCCTATATCAGTTGTGTATGACTTCAAGGTCCTAAACAGAATAAGTTATATACTGAAAGTTTATGTGTTTTAGAATTGCTTGCTCTAGAAATAGAAACAGTTAAATCAACTAAAATTTCAAAAGGGCACCCGAATGTATCGAATACATTTCAGCTGATGATGTTTTACCTCAACTTGTCTTATAAATAACTCTTTGAATAGAGCATAATTACGTTTTTTTTCATTTCTCCCTCAAAGATTCATTGGGCACATAACCGCAAAACCTCTAAAATGATGTGATATTTCTTATCATATTTGTTTAGAAAATCCCGATTTTAAAACAGTTCCCAATTTTTATTTTTATTTAAAATAACAGCCATTAATAATATTACTTTCAGTTATAGTTGTGAGTTAATGATTCTATTGTGGGTAATAATTAGAAAAAAATGTAATTAGTTTAGTTTTTTAGCTATCACAATCTTCTGTACGAAGAGACTATGGAAAATACTTAGAACTGGCCATTGCTAATAATATTAATAAAAAAATAATTATAATTAAAACATTGAAATCTTTGGTAATCTATTGAGGTACTTTGTGTAATTCTGCCATTTATTCTCGCGAATCGATGATATTTTAAAATTGTGTCACGTTACGTCAAATCAAATTCGATACGAGAAAATGTTAGTTTGCTGTTTTTGATAACTTTTATTGTGGCCAATAGAAAAGTAACGATCGACTTCTACTAAGGTGAAAAAAGATCAAAGTGCTCGAATAAAGACGGTCACCTTGTTCTTCTAAAATACGGTATGCCACGATTATTTGTAAATATCATGGGTTGTCTATCACACGTACCCAATATAAACCATGCAATTTATATTTATTTCTAAGGATAGATGGAAGGGATTCGATTCTGGAGGCCGAAGGACAGGAAACTAACTTCAAAAAGGTCGTGGCAGAGGTGTCTGAGGAAGAACCAACCGACTGCCTCCTTCTGTGGTTTTCTCGAGCGAAAACAAGCATAGAATACTGGGGAGAAAATTTTTCAAATCAATAAAATTAAAAGGTGATAAGTGATTCTTATATTACATTTCGCAATATCATTTTAACATGTAGCTTACTTAAAAGTGTATATGACTTTCAGTATTGCGGGTAGAAAATCCCAGTGGTGCGAACCCAACTAGCGCATGGATCGGTTTATTCGTCATGTATTGGTTGGCAATTATTCACCAGATTTTATCGAAATAGTTTAAAATAAGATATATCCAAAATCATGATTAAAAAGAACATCATTATAAGTTTCTATGTGTCAATTTAATAATGTAAATTTTCAATCAATTAATCAGTCTCTGAACAGCTTGGACTAGTTGACAGACTGTAGGTTCACGTCTTAAATTTGATGCAACATTTTATAACTGATTCGTATAAGATAAATATTGTGCTTATATTTTTGTAGTGACCTATCCTGGCTACTCGTCACATTTTAAATGAATAGCAGTACTTATTCAATATACTATTCCCAATAAATTATTACATACAAACATATTTGCGATCCATTCAGTAACACTTATGAATATTTAGATCTATTGAAAATAAATGATTATATTACTGAGATGGAAACATTTATAAACAAAAAGTATGTTATTTTCCTAAATATAATTATTTAACTTTTAAATAATAAATTTCAAACTCATTTCAAATAAAATATTTAATAGTAATACTGTGTATGGGATATCATGGCGTCGTAATACTACGGTGTAGCATAGCGTAGTGGTCCAATGGTGAACATCTGGATTTATTGCATAAAAGTAACTACGTTAAGCTTACAATTTATAAAGCATTGGGTGCCTTAAAAGCGTCCTTGCGTAGAAATACGTACACTTAACGATCTTTGCAATTGTTTGTACCTGGAGGGCAGTACGACGGAACTATCTACACTTTCGCTCAATAGCTGTTCTCATTCTTAATTTGTTGCTGTAAACGATATGCAATGATGTAAAAAAATTTTCAAAAATATTTCCGAAAGTTAATTATGTAAATTAAATATAAACACAACAAAATTTTATTAAGATAATCTTGACATTAATATTAAATAAATGAATTACAAAGCGTTTATGAGACGTTCAAAATTATGTAATGATGTTTTTTCTTACGTCATGTAAAATGGTTACAGATTTAAATAAATTTTCACAAATTTACAAGCAAACATGTTTCGTCATTTAGGAGAGCAGTTTCGTCCGCGTATTTTAAATTTTCGTTTCTGTTAAAATAAAATGAATCAATACAATGACCATGAACAGTTGTTTAGTAGAACATTTGTTAATCATTTTAATTGAAGTATTTATTCCCAGACAAAATTAATTTATTTCGATTAAACTAAACATTTTGAGATATAATAATTGTCTAGACACAATGAAAATAGATAATTTTAAATAAATTGTTAGCCCTTAAATATTTAATATTGCATAATAATGACTTACAGTCATAATTAAAACTTCATAATATTTATCTGAAGCAAAGCATATAGTACTTTTTACATTAAGTCTGGTGGATATTTATTTAACTTGTAACTATTGATATCGAATAAGTCGACACATAGAGATTTTGACATATAACATAAGTATATATAGATATAAGAAATCACCAAATAAGTAAAAATACTTATCTGGAGTAAACTTCATAAAATAATATTCCAATATTTCAAAATGAATATGTTTGAAATCTGAAAAAAACATAAAAACGTTTTAAAACGATTATAAGTCTTCCCGAATTCCCACAATAGGGCTAAATATAATTTGTACAAATTTTTGTTCTTCAGAAACGATCCTAAAATGAATCCAATTTGCTGTTCGTCTTATAAAATTGAATTTAGGTTATGCTTTATCCAATTTATATTCGGTGAGTTCCGACAAACAAAAAAATACATCTAAAAGTATAATATAATCAGATGAAAAAATTTAATTCTCAGTCAATTCTAAGAAATATTTCAAGGAAAGAAATAAGTTTACATATGAAGTAAAAGAACATTATTATTTTTCAAATAAATAATGTCGATCGAAAGTGAATTTATGATGCATATATTTAATTATCAAGATGCTTATTTATTTTCCGTTGCATTACTGAGCTTTTCTTTCCTCGTAACTTCTATCATTCCATTATGGAGAAGTTCCAATTTCGTCGCAAGTCGTAACCCTTTTTCTTTCGTTTACTTTTCAGATTCTATTGAAATTGCTATAAGTATATTAAGCTTGTATTCGTTTATTATTTAAAGAGCAATATGTGAAAATTTACTTTTTATGTATGTATCTATTTATTCATTTTTTATGTATGTATCTATTTTTATACTACATTATTATTTCATGTAATTTTCCTACGATAAATTATTTTACGTGCTGTGGTTAATAACGTATTTAAACAACTTCTTTATACAAGAAACTTATTAAGTATGCGTATAACTTGCAACACAGGGTTTCGTACACATTTATGCGTATATGAACAGCTAGGCGCATATAGTATTTCCATTAAACAATTTAAAAATATTAATATTATCCCTAACGAAGTAATTATATTATCTAGTACGTACTTCACAGACATATCTGATGTTTTCTTCAATAAACAATGTTATTTTTCAGTTGATTTAATTTGTTTGTATGAAATTTCCATGATCTTTTCACAGACCTTTGTGAAAAGTTTTGTGAAATTTCTATGAACTTTAACAGAACTTTTCACAAAACGTGTCTTTAAATATGTACTCTTCTTTTATACAAAAAGAACAGTTAAGTTGGTAGACATGTAACTTTTCCAAAAATTAACAGTTTAAAGCTTGATATCTCGTATAAGAAACTCTGAATAAAAACAGTTTTCAGAATATATCCCAACATTTATAAAAGACCTTTTCAAGGATTTCCTATAGAATGGGTTACACAAATAAAAAAATTACACCGATTCCAAAATTTGCATGTAGAGGCTCTACCCTAAAAAGGTTTTTAAATATTTTATCTCCTAACTCTTTAGGCGCTGTGAATATGTATTTCTGTGCCAAATTTTAGCTTCTTAGCACCAGAAGTCTGCGAGTATGCGGCTGTAACCTACAGATGAATATATAGACGGACATGGCCAAATTCGTGCGCGATACAAGTTTATGTGCATGCCTGCGAGCGTTAGTCCACCACCCGGTGAAGCATCTAAACCTCTAATTTTATCAACAAAATGTTAATATTACACTGTAGATTATCAAAGAGCACGTTCACCCTCTATGAAGCTAAGTTTGATTGTTGTCGACCACATAGTGTTGACAACATAGTGTTAATATTACGCCGTAGTGTACAAGTGAGCATATTTACATTTTATGAAACTAAATTTGAACAACCTAAATGAATAATTATTGAAATATAATTTAAATGACTAACTATGTTCACATTTTGCTACTGAGAATGATTTATAAATGTTTACCATTAAAATATATATAAATTAATCGCGTGTAGACACACCTATATTTTTCTCGTACATGGAAATTGAGTAGTTTTTTTTATGAAATATCGTAATAAATATAAATGTGTATTTTTTTCACCATATTCTCTTGGATTAAAGTCACACCAAACAAAGGGTATAAGCATAATAAAATGCTGTACAATTTATATTACACTGGAGTTATTATGCGATTAGTACTATTAACCATTATATGAAGAGGTAGTTCTTGCAACTTCAATTAAAACTTCAATTACCATTTGAGACATTGTGAAAATAAACTATTATGCTCTAAACACGCATGTTAAATAAATTAAAATAAAGCTATAATTACAATACCCCATATTTCCATTTAACTAAAAAAAAATAAAGAATGCCATTTTCTCAGTAACCCAGAGTCTATCAGTCAGGTGTTCTACATCATATCCCGTACGTAATTACTTCAGTATAGTTGAAACTTATTTACAGTGTTTTAACTGTAATACTGTAAATAAGTTTCAAGTTGTTTCAATTTCCTTTTATTAAAAACCCCGTTTAAGTGTCATGAAAATTGGACTTACCATACATCTTGAGGAATAGAGAATTTTTAATTAACAATAACGAAATTGATTAATACAGAAAAACTCAAATTTAGAATCTCTTTCTTACAAACTGCTTCATTTTTAACACATTTTCCAACTTACGTGTCTATTAGTATGTGTCTCCTTAAATATGTAACTATGCAACTGACTTATAATTATCCGTTAAGGAATAACTGTTTCTCAAAATGGTCCTTAAAGCTGAAAGTCATGAGAGGAGTTAAGTGTTGAAGGATGGGAATGCTTCTCCAATTTATAACTGAAGTAACCTTATAATGAAGGCTGAAATAATTTTGAATTATTATGAATCACAAATGAATATGTGATAGAATTCGATTGACGTTTTTGAGCCCGTTTGTGATTTTTGTAATAAATTAAAATCGTCTTTTCAAATAGGGAATAGTTCATAAATTCTCTTAAAAATACTATCCTTAGAGTTATTTTACTACTTATTTTACTATTTACCTACTTATTTTACACTTATTGCAAAATACATCTTATATAGCACCATTATCAGCATAACCTTCAGATCCAAACTAACCTTTACATACCAGATGACAAAAAGCACAAAAATATACATTTCCCATACATGTAGCAAATTTGTGTGCACGTGTGCATATCTAATATACTTAAGGATATACTTTGATAGGGACATAAATAATTCACGAGGTTATTTCCATTAATTTTTATGCAAATTTATCCAACATATGTTCCTGTTATTCACTTACATTTTGTATATGTAATTAATATTGGAAAAAGAATTAATCAAGCAAGCAAACAAATATTTAAAATTAATGTTTTGGGGGAATGCAATGATTTAATTTCCCGTAAACATTCTCATTTTCCTTATTGGGCTAAAAGGATTTGTTTTGGGAAAAAAATTAAAGCGCGGTGCAAGTTTTGTGACACAAAGTAGCTTATTGCTCTGTACGTGTATTCTAGTAATGCGTTTTTATTTTACGATAAGTATAAATACAACGATAATCATTGAAGTTTTGACCGTAATAATTTGTTGATGTATTTATACTAAGAAAAATTAAGTCTATATCTATAATGAATAATAGACAAACATCCTTATACACTAATTCCAAACTTATCAGTAGCAATGAAAGTGAGTTTTACATATGAAAGTAAGCATATAGCAACAATATAACAAAACTAAAAAACTTAATACACCATCAGGATTATTCTGACTATTCTATTGTGGTTATTGTTTTTTATAACAAACAGTTAATATATAACGTGACAATCAAATAAACATATGGAATCAATATTTGAAGAATCGCTTATGATACAATTGCATCCTACAAGTTATTGTAAGAAACGAAAAAAATTACGTAAACAATTATTAATATTTCATTAAATAATTATTATTTATATTTCAGTCACTTTATGTGGTTTTATATGTTCCAAAAGTTCCTGAAAATACATATGCTAACGTAATATTCAAAACTTCATATTACTCATTTGTAATACAGTTGGCTTAAATTCTTACATAAATTAAGCAATTTAAACGGAACATCTAAAATATGATATAATGTGTTTATTTACTTTCAGCCATAAGTTACAAATTCACACAGATAATAACGATATTTATCCAAGTTTTGCTAAATTATGATATTTAAACGTTTTGAGAAAATGCTTAACCGTAACAATTATGAGCCAAAAAAATTCAATAACATTACACTTTTCATTTCTCTTGGAAAATTTCAGTACTTGAGAGTTGTCTTTAAAAAAGTATCTATTAAAATGTTCTGTATGTACCTTTATTTATTTGAGTATATTAATTTTTCAACAGCAGTCTTAAAATCAGTATCCACTCCTATTTAGAACCAGCTGTACACGCACTTTATTCGTGTGTGAACCCACTGAAAATATGATTAACTCAACTATAAGATTAATGCGCCTAAATCCGTGCATTACAATAATTATAAAAGCAGACTTTTTTAAGCAACTTACTTAAAAAACTTTGCTCTTTATTAAAACGTTAAATTATCATATCTTCTCTTAAATGATTGACTATGGTAAAATTTAACTTATATGTTACGCCGGAAACAACATAACAATAAAATTTTCATAAAAATATTTGTAGCTCTTCTTGTGTGAAGCGCGAACTAATAAACGAGCTCACAGACAAATGTTTTGAACACAAATAATTTTACGTTTTCTTACTTTCGCTATTTTTCCACAAATATTCTTTTATAATTTTTTTATTATACAGATATGCTAAATTTATATTTTATTATATGCGGAGAAAATAAAACACGTAACGACAAAATTTATGCATCCTAATACGAAACCTACGAAAGTAATAAAATGATAAATATTGAACATATTCCATTTTTTAAACAATTTCAGAAAACAAAGTAAGTTTATATCGAATGCGCACTAATATTGAATATTTAATACGGGGAGGCGATTAAAAACGATGTCTGCTCTCATGCGTCTATCTGAATTCAGATTGCTTCCTTAAGCAACTATCTTTCTCACAATACTCAACTTAATCTATGTCCAGGTAATAAATTTCATTAAACGATTAAAATACACTTAGCGCTATCTATTGATATACACAAATACACCATGCTTTTGTATAATTGCTTGCGTTAAGGAGCTAGGCACTTCATTGTAGTTGTTGTACTAATGCAATATAATTTTTTTTTGAAAGCATTTAAATTACATATCATTTGATTGAATTAACCCATTCTAATGAAATAAAAACAAAATGTTACGCTATTTTTTTTTATTTTATGAATTGGGTTATAAATTTTTATGTGATACGTGTTCAACCAAACAGACAGATTACAATAAAAACAAAGTTGACGTATTCTAATATGTGTCTCATATGCTCGACAATTTAAGGTATCGACAGGTTTTTTCTCCATTTATTTTGCACATAGTTTGAACATTTTGAAATAAAAATTTTCTTAAATATTAACAGTACAAATAGCCAGTAATTGTTGTTGTGGATGTGTAATGGGGTATATTAAAAGTGTAAGTGTAGTTTATTAAAAAGAGATAAAGCTCTTTTCTAAGGAAAAAAATATAAATAAATAACATTTTTCAATATATAAAATAGATGTTGAATATAAAGCTGAGAACATTTTAAAAATAAAATATTATTTGATTTTTCAGACAAAAGGTGTACGCAACCCTCGTAGTGCGAGTTTCATTCGTACCTGACAGGTTTTAAATTATAATTTTAAATCCAATAAATTTGTTTTTAGTGTTTGGACAAATTGGTAAATATAAAACATGAATTTTTTTAACCATATTCCCTTTTTTCACTTTTTAAAAGCCCTTTTCTTTAACTCGAAGAGGTCGTTATGTAATGAAGGAGAGTATAGAGTGGCCTTAATAGAACAAAAACTGCAAACGGAAGCTTTGCGAGAACCTTACTTGCTGTGCTAATGATAACACTGTACTTGATGTGCAAATGATAACACGCTTGTCACATTTATTGCTGTTATATTTTGTTAAGTCTATTACTGTTTGAGGTTATAAAAATTAAAAAGTACTATTTTAAAAAGTTACATATTCAGAGTCGATATTTTTTGCAACTGCTGTTGGTGATGTTTTATCATACCGAAAAGTAAAAGAGGTAATTTAAAGTAAAAGAGGTAATTTAAAACTTTTATTTATCTTTAAATATTTATTTTAATTTGCCTATTAAATCGTGCAAGTACCAAGTTACCCTTTTTGATAAACCTATCTTTGATACACGATTAAAACGTACCAGTGAAATACAATACATATTTCCATTCAAGTCTCTTTACTTATTATAAGCCGATCATTTCTACAGTGGCTACTTGATTCCCGTAAGTAATTGTATAGCATAATATTACCCGTCAAATTGATAATTTCATTCAAAAAAAATTTTTTTGAAAAGGAAATATTTTCAATTGTAATTGATTTTCATATCAGTTGTTTTCCTTGGTTTTGCTTGCGCAGAAGTTCGAATTCAAATTTTCTTACTAAATTTCGATACAAATAGCATAAAATTTAGTACATATTATATTATATGGACTAGGGTAACAAAATTATGTTTACAGGTATATTATATTTCAGTGTTTCCACAAAGTGGCGGTAGATACTATGCGGCAAACCTATTTTATATTAAGGGAGTAATTTGAATGTATTGACTACTGAAGAAAATAACAATTTTGGCAGAATATATTTGAAACTTTAAAAATGGGTATGTTATTTTTTTATAATATTTTATTCTGGCAGGTTTAAAAAAAGGAAGTTATTATCAAAATTTATTTTTAAATATTTATTAATAGAATTTGTCACTCCAGGTTTAATTTTAGCGAACAATACTTCCAATAATTGAATCGTCGGAAATTCAACACGTTTCAATAATATTTTATAAGAAGGTTTTCATTTTATTTCTGAAACAGACACTGTTGCTGAAATGTTAACGAAGCTGTGGTCATTCAAAAAAGCAACCTTATTTTAAAAGCTGAAAACCGGAACAAATTATTACAAATCTTGCATTAGGCTATAATAAACGTAGTGGTAGGTGGAGAGTTTTATAGCAATGTCTAAACTATGGCACATGGCCCTACTTCCTCACTTTAATCATTTGGTGAAACTTTAACCCTGAATCGTAGAATTTAATAGCCTCTTCAACGCCCATTACCACGAGAAAACTGGGTACCATTTGTGCAGGGCCATAACTGCCACAATTTCAAATTCGAGCAGAATATGCTCTACAGAGTTCACACATGTGAACTGTATATGTCATATTCTACTCGCACCCCATATTTTTGATGGATTGTTAAGAGTTTATTTATAATAGGTTATTTATTAAGATTATGACGGGTTGCAATCTATTTAGTGAGACGAATAGCGAGGTAAAATATTGAATTTTTCAGATTGTAAAATGTGAAGTGCCAAATTCGTAATATGTGATTGCGCTAAAATACAAGTGAAAGCAAAATAACACTAACAAGATAATTTTCGCTTCATAGCAGGAATATTTACAAAACCTTCTCTTACGCATTTATAAACACACAAATTTAGGCATTTAAAACTACATAGCAATAACTAGTGCCATAATATTTAGAGTACATTGAAAAACGAAACAAAAGTTGCATTTGAAGCTATTTCACTGTAAACGTGCTATTATTAAACTGAAAAATTAGTTTAAATTTCATTAAGTGTACAAATTATGATATATAATTTATAAACTAAAGAATATATAAACTATTAATGCTCAAGTAAATTTACTAAAATACAATTTTTGATTATATCAAGATTCAGAAATTTAAATGTAACAGGTTAATAGCGTGTATTATGTAACAAACTACTATATATTCAAATGTATAAATGATATAAATATATAGGAACATAATTAATAAAAACTATAATTTACGGCATGTGGCAAGTGGGAAATAAAAGAACTTTTTATTTATTTAAGAAGGTAGAATTTCTCTTCATCCATTACTGAGAACAATTTTAAATTTCCCTAGGTATACACATAACATAGTACATATAATTTCCATAGGGGTGAAAATATTAATTATTTATTTGAATTTATCAATACAATTCCATGTTTGCCATATTTTTTCTTTGAAATTATACATAATTGTTATAAAAATAAGAGAAGCGAGAGTTTTAGGGCGGGAGATTATATTACGCAACATTTTAGTGATTCGTGTCTCGCGAAGAAATAAAAGTATTATCAAAAAATATTTAATTCGTGCACCAATTACACAATGGTGTTTAATAGAATACTGTTGTTATAAGATGTTTTTTTAATAGAACACTGTTGCTGTATTTGTCGCAGCTATATGGCACAAAAATATATTTAAAAACCGATAATACTTCAATTCATAATGCAATTTCCCTAAAGATAACGAAAAGAAATTAAAATCCATTTTAAATTTATTATAATATATTTTGATTTGGAAATTGTAGAAATATATAAATAATTAATCGAGTCACGAAATACTTGAACAGATCTAATTTTGTGAATAGATATAGAAGTACAATTTTGTCCCGAATAACTTAATCTAAAGCTGGTGCAATCATAGTTTCATGAAAGCCGTAACGAGTGTATAAGCCCAGTAATATATTATAGATGTCAGCTGGTAAGAATAAACCGAAATTGGCTTTAATGAATATTGAATATATTTGGCGTTAATTTTGTAGGAAATCATTATTCGCAATTAAATGAAACTACGTGAAAAAAATCTGGCTAGGATACTTGCCTTTTCCCATGGCTTATTGACATAGCACTTCCTTTTTGCAACCGTCTTTGTTTGAGACGCTAGAACCCGTGTAGACGAATTTTTTAAAACATTAATATTTAGATATGCCTTGAGTTTCACTTTCCTGGATCGTTCTGCTCACATAAGTTTTCTTTAGAACTATTGGCTTCTAATATTTGGAGAAAAAATGTTATCTTCCTAACTCGTTTTTCGCTAGTAGTATTATATCGTGAGTTCTTTAGTTTTATACTCTCCCCAACCTAATTTGCAATTGTGGATCCTATAATGTATTTTTCGTACGAATTAAAGAGTGCAGATAATAGAGTACGGTATGACAAATTTCGAAGTTTTTAGTATAGTCCCCTGTTCCGTCACCGTTTCAAATTTGTCTATGTATAAAGAGTACAACATCAGATTAGATCTGTAGGTACGTCTAGTTCGTGTATAATTGTAGCTCATTTGTTCTATTTAACACAGGCTTTGATATAATACAAAAACACATAGACGTATTTCATTAGTAAAATTTTCCCACTAGTCGTCCACTTTTCAGAATATACTCACATGTGCTTTTATCATTTATAAACCAGCTTTGTCTCATGATATTTTCCTGTACAAAAAAGTACTAAAGCGCTGGTTGATGACTTGCAGAAAAACCTCATCAGCATGCAATTCCAGTGAGAGAGTCAGTATACGTCACACTTCTTCGTTTAAAAGTGGGGTGGTATTTTACAAGAAAATATATCTACAATAAAATAATATTTTGCACATTCTATATACACTTTATGTGGTTGCGTAGATTGTGTAAAATATATTCGCTTGTAATTTAAAATATCATACACAGAAAGTTATGGGTGACAAAAAAATATGGGCAGTAAAGACTGTGGTATTTTTATATATATCCGCACGCGATTTCATTCACGGCGTTTACCTGATATAAAACAACAATAATATTAAATTTTAAAATTTTAAATTCACGAATACTTATATTTTTGTTCAAAAGTCAGCCTTTTAAAATAAAGAGACCAGAATATTTTAAATTACGTTTACTATACTTATGACTTCACATAATCGAAATAATATTAAAAGGTTTAATAAGAAAATGTAATTGTCACCATAAAACCTAAACGAAAATATTATTGAAGAATAAAAAGATTTATAAGGCCGTGATTATAAGGTCCACGATACTGCCGCAGCCTTATCTTTGGTACTCAGATATGACACAAATTATAAGAGCTTTTGAATGACGTCATTATAAGCCGCATCGTGAAAAGGTTGTTTTATTACACTGCCAAGCATGAGCATGGCTGCCATCGCGTCACTTTAACCGTTTGGCAAACAGTTAAGCCGGACCATAGAATTTAACGGTTTCTTCAATTACTATTACCAACTGAAAATTTCAACGTCTTCACGAGGACCTTACTTGCTGCTTTGATAGCAATGTAGCTCATTAAAGATGCGAGCGTGTGTCTCTGTTTATATAAGTGTTTGTGTAAGTAGGCACGCGTATGTATTATCCGTGCTTAAATTGGTCGTACCGCAGTATTTATTGCGTGAAATTTATCATAGTAGAATTATTTATTTAATAATTGCAAGATTTCATTAGTTATAACAGATACCAACATGATAATGTATTAATGTTAAACTCACATACATTGCCTTCTAGAAATGAGAAATAAATTGTTATTTAATGAAAAAAATCAAAACTTTATTAAATACAATCAAACTTTTGAGTTATCTGTTATATTTCGAAAAAAATTATTACGGTCTTCTGAAATAGTGAATTTTAGTTTATTATTAATGACGTAACGCTTTAGACTATAATTTTAAATTTATCAATAACTGAATTAATGACCACCAAAAAAATATAATAAGAAACATTGATTAAATATATTGCAATTTTTGTCTTCAATTAACATTTTGGCTGTACACACCGTACAGCCAAAGTTTTTATTTGTATAAGTTTTAAGGTAAATAGATCAATTAATTTATGCTATCATGAGAGTGATATTCCTAGCAGTATGATTAATTAAATTAACAATATACGATTATTTACTATAAAACTGTCAGAAAAGTGTTCTCAATATCATTTGTTTATCGAGATCATTTTTTTTTCAAAAAACTATAATAAAGCAAAATACGATATAGGAAGAAATGAATCTCTTAAATACTTATGACAAAATTGGGGTAAAATTATATTTTACAACCAATGCCGTAAGTTATTCTAATATCGTGTCGAAAAGGAGCGTGGATGTTAAATGTGATTGAAATTCCTGATGCATTTTAATTCCAGGGTATGCTACGCTTGTGGGTAAAATGGATTATAGTTTCATTTTGTTAGAATGAATCTAGTATAGTTACTACACTGAGAGAGAAGACTTAATGAATCTATAGACAACTTCAGTTTCGAAAAACCAAAAACACATACGCAATTTTAATAATATGTTAATAAATCGTTACTGTAATGAATAAAAGAATTAGCGTTCCAAACATTTTTAAATAACTTTTTCAATATTATATATATTTATAATACAATTGTAACAAAGTGAAGTCTGTAAATGGAATTATCTTTTAAAAAGGGTGATTTAACCTTTCGTGTACCAGTGACTAAAATTTATACCTTGTACTCGTACTAGGTGGGGTGTGACTTACCCGAAAATTTGAACTGTCATTACAATGGTAGATCACAATTATTTGTGATTTAGAGGCATATTGCGCAAAATATACATAATAGTAAGTGAATTCATATAAAATTCTGATATTATGAACATGTTTTTTGTTTTTTATGAAGGAAATGAAAAATAATGTAACTCTTGTTAATTTTGAAACAATAGAGATCTTATTCACCAGTAATTATATCAAATGGCACGTATAATCATCACAATTGATTTAAATAGAGAAAGTTAAATACATCTGCTTTAAATAAAATGAATAATTTAATTAAAAAATAGAAATATTAACCGAGATCATCGGTATCAAATTTAATATAATCTTTACAAAACAATTTACATCGACGTGAAACATTTTTTACAAATATATTTGGTCTGTTTTTTTTAGGACAATTTGCACATCTCTGCCTAGTATTAGATATTTTCCTAGGAGTCCTTGGTCAATTTTTACATGCATTCACAAAATATTTGTCTAATCTACTGCGCAGGTCTTTCGGAAGCTTTTGATTTTGCCTTCTTGTGTTCAAATGATCTTTAACTAAAGAAATGCCCAAGTTACCAATAAATTTTCCTTTTAAATTTGTTTTGCCTTTTTCGATCACGTTATTTAACTAACGGATAATGATGGTTTAATTATTCGTAAGTTAAATAACGTGATCAAAAAAGACAAAACAAATTTAAGGGGAAAATTTATTGGTATTTATGCCTGCGTGGTTCAGTAACTCAAAAAAAATCGTTAACGGCCAAAGTTCAGAATTTTGTGAAACATCGTAAGTTCTGTATAACTTATCAACTACGTGAACCCTACTTTTAGTTTGATTATAGAATGTTATGATAGCAGGTTTTGTTAACTTCCAATTTAAGGATCAATTTCTTTACCATGATGCAATGAAGACATCAAGTATACCATTTTACGTGGCTTCAGTACGTAGGACATTATAGTGATGTTCTTTTGAAATCCAAACAGGGAAGTATTTGTTTCACGACGTTTCTTGAAAATTGATGGAATTGACGCTATTCGTATCACTTTTAACGCTCAAATGATCAGAATCATTGTCAGATTGTTCTTCCCCTGTATATTCTGAGTCAAATTCCTTACCTTCATCTAAAAGTACACTTATAATATTTTTTTTACATAAATAATATCTGTAAAGAGATATTCCCACTTAAAATACAAAACAAAACAAACAAAATAAAAGAATAACCGTCGATCGAGAAACGTACCTTTTTAGTTACGAGCCGTAAGAAGTGGGGTGTGTGACACCCAAGCGTGCTTTACACGCGTGTGACTTGCTTGACGGCGGCCGCTCGACTGGCCAAACATCTCTCATTGGAGTGGCAACATTTCGTCGCTATTCAGAAAACGCAAAGACCCGAATTATTAATTTTGAAAAAATACTATTCTTTAAAGACTGGGGTATATCACACCCCACCTAGTACACAAAAGGTTAATTAGCATACAAATGAGAGCGGAAGTCCGAAAACTTGTTTTTAAAAATTTCGTTTGTGTATTAATTTATTCTTCAATCATGCAAAATTTACTATGCAGATTTTGATAAAATTTAATAATTTATCCCCCTGGGCAACATATAGGATACTCTTTATCTAGACATTTCAGATATAAAAAATAACTCTGACTTTGTGAATAGTATGATATTATTACTGCCAACGCAATCCATTAGCGTTTTTAGTAAATGATAACATTTACTAAAAACGCTATTCTAGAGTACTTTTCTCATGTAGAATGAGACGCGAAAGAAGTCGTACACTATTCGCTTACGTCTACGTAGAGATTTATTTTTAAAGATATTTATTTACGTCTATAAACTAGGTTGCTTCTTTTTCAATTTGTCTCAAAAGGAAGCGAATACGTTTCTGAAATATTACATTTAGTTTTCACTTCAAGGTCTGCATCTATTTTAGTGTGAAATCGCTGACTATGTCTAAACCAACTTCATTGTGGTTATGTCGAATTAAACAGCAGATCCTCGTTAAGTAGCCAGCTCATTACGATCCTTTTAAAAACTATTAACTTCAGAAACGTGAAAAATATGTTTAAAAAATCTCAAACGCGGTTATGTGTTTGATAAGATACCTAAAAAAATTAAATTATTTTGCTCTATATTTTTATGTAATTCAACCTCGTCTTTCTTTATAATTTTGTTATAACTATACGTTAATTATTACAGAAATATATTTAAAAATACATTTATGAATAAACAACCAACCATATTCAGAATAATTCAGCAAAGCAGAAACAACGAAAACGTTACATCGTACAGGCGGGCATCGGACAGCGGAGAAGAATGTAAAAAGAACGTATATGGTCGAAACGGTTCGGAACGTTTATGAAAAATAAGTAATGTTTATGTAATTAACTACATTTATATATACAAGTTCCCACGAATAATTAATCAGAAACTGAAATATGATAATTACGTAGCGGAGTAGGATATAAAAAGAAACGTATATTATTTAAACGGTAAGGTTTATGAAGAACAAGTAATGTTAAGTAAATTCCATCAAAAACATGAATGTGAAAATGGGAGCTAAGTCCAATATTAAGAATATGGGTGGTTATCGACTTCGCTGACACAAGAGTTGAGATCTAAATAGTACTGATATCCATAGATAATCTTGAAATGTATTTATAAGAATATGCTACAGCAGATAACTTAGGATAAATTGAAGCTCAATATTTGACTTGATTGGTTTCAAAATACAAGTTATCTTATATTTGGCGAATCAACTTATCTTCTTTATGTTATGTGCACGTTAGTGATTTTATATTATAAGGTCGATATAACTTCCTTTCTAAAATTTTTTTGCTGGTAAAAACTTGCAAACTAGAAGTTACTCGATGACCACAGAAGTCGATAACCACACTTATTCTTAATTTTGAACTGGGCTCCCGTTTTCATATTTATGTCTTTGATGGAATATCTTAACTTTGTGTAATAACTTTTTTTTTATCATTCAAAATTAATCTGCAAAATTAATCTTTTTTTCTGTGTTTACATTGTATAATTGTCTTTTTTGTGCTATTTTCTACATTTTCTTGAACGTTAGAAATATTAGAACGCATACTTCGTTCATCATCTGCAATTTTTTTTACACGTTTTCCGTTTATACTTAATTTGGCTAAGTAGGGGCGGTATAACGTTCGCAGGCGGTTGTATTCTACTATTGAACTTTCTTGAGCCTTAAGTTGACTAGGATACAGATTGATAATACGTAACCCGTGTAGTGTTTTAACTTACTGATTAAAATCTAACCTTAAATCAACTAGAACAGAATTTACAAAGGATATTATTTGTATTTGGCAAGAAAACTGTTTTGTATTCTAGTGAATATGACAATTGAATACGTAACAAATTCAGTTACAAGTACGAATGTTTATACTAATTGTTTATTTATGAGATATTTAAACTGTAACTCAAATCTATTTAGCCGAATGACAAAACAAAAGCACAACCGTATGGGTAGGGGTTCCAGAGATAACCTAACAGCATAAGGGCGCTCACGCTTATGAGCGCGGCTCTTATTTGGTCCGTGGCGTTCGCGTTAAGGTCACGCCGCATTCCCGTTGCCCAACCCGCGCACCGCGAGGCGCGGATACTCGTAGTCGCATTTGGACGAATTCAGCCAGCATTCAGCCAGTAAGATTTTACTTAACACAATTGTTCGCAATGTTGTCAGATCGCTGAGCCGGCGCTGCTAGTTGCAGTTTGTGGTATTATTGGTCGTCTAAGTTTTGTAAATAATATTGTATACAAAACGATAAAAGCGACCTTTCATCCTGCGAAAGAAAAATAATTACTTTATTATAATTTGAAAGTCGCAAGGTGATAATGAAAATCGCTAGGTGTTAGAAAATATTTAAAATCCTAAAATTCACCGTTCTCTTCCTTTCTCCTTTTTCCGGATTTGTCCTTTGTATTTACACAATTACCCAGCTGGACGCCAAATTTCAAATTTCTAGGTCATCTGAAAAGTAGTTAAGTTTGTGAATGTATTTAGTCAGTCAGTCAGTGATTTTTAGTTGTAAATATCTCGGTAACCTTTTGAGCTGAGTAATGAGGTTAATCTAACGGATTTCAATAAATAAAAAAAATCTCGTGTCCATGTTGAACAGATTTTGAGTCATTAAGGGATCAGGAGCGGCTCTAAATGATTCGTGTAATATAACACACGGCTGCTGCGTCGCTAATTCCGTTTCCTTGGCTTAAACTTGACTAGACAAGCTACCGCGTGACTAAATCCACTGAATTTATGCACAAAAATTACTACGAATTATCAGTCAGATACAGTTTAATATAGCAATGTAGATCAACTGTAAAGCTCATATCTGAAATATAAGAATTACATAGCGGAGTAGGATATAAAAAGAAAAGTACATTACAGAAACAATAATATTTATAAATAACATTGAGACTTGAAAAAATTTATAAAAATTGTGTGCGTACTATTTTAGTAAATATGATTCGAAATTCTAGTTGGATAGACCAACAAAATTTGACAGTAACACTTTATGTTATTCACAATTAAATAAAACTACGTGATGTAGTATTATTTCTACTTTCTTTAATTTCTTTACCACGACCTAGGTTTCGTTGTATTACAACATCTTCAGGTGGGATATTAGCAAGAATCTTTGCAAAAGAAAGTAGAAATAATACTACATCACGTAGTTTCATTTAATTGTGAATAATGAATTTCTACAAAGTTAACACCAAATATATTCAATACTTTATGTTATGTTAAGGTATAATGATGGTATTTTGATATTCAAAACACATTAAGGACTATAATTGGAATTAAAGACTTGATTTAGTGCAAGGCCCAATAAGGATGTGAAACAAAAAAAAACAAAAAGTCGTAGATATCGCCACTCACATCCAAACCTTGAGAGGTTATAAAAATTCAGAATGCGGACAAGGTAAAAAATAAATCGAATATAACATTTTTGGAAGATACACTTTTCTTAGACATTTTTGATCTATTGACAAACTACTCAGAAAGGTCTAAAATGCAGGATTTTCATAATTCTAAATAGATCGAAGAAGAGTTTGGGAAAACATTTTTGAAGTTATACTTCTTTAGCCGTGATATGAAAAAATATTGAGAATGCAATTTTGCGATGCACGCATACACACGCACGATGCAACAAAAAACGACAGGATGAAGTTGCTCGCTAAACATGCGTGTAATGATTGATACTATATACATGATGGTTATTAAAGTATTCGTAATTCACAACACGTGTTTTATATTCATACGAATCTAATTAATAGTTTTATAATATAAAATATTTATTCATTGTTAATATTCTTGCTAGAAATACGGCTTATAAGTTTTAAATTGCATTTTAAGTGGAAGTGTCAAAGTGAAACTAAGTTTCCGTATGCATTTATTACATTATGAATTATTTAAAATTTATTCACTTCATTAAATTAAGATTTTACCAACAATATATATAACCATACTCCAGTACTTTTATTATTTTATTTCCGTTAATTATTTGCATGCTAAGTAAAGTAATTCTCGTATTATTTCCAAGAAGTATTACTTCTAACGGTCGTATATACGAGTAAGTACACGCACAAAAAAATTGTGCATTATTTGACGAAGTAGTTATTTTTTTAACATAAAATACAGCATTGTTGATAACACAGAAAAACGCGATGTGGAACGAAGATATGATATCCAGTGAGAACAATTAGTCCACTGTAAATAGTTTTAATTACGTATAGTTGCTATGGCATGAATTGTCTCATTTTTACTCAGTTATTGTTTCTCTTTTTCTTATAATATTATGTATTTTGCAGCTGTTTTTTTTGCAAACAAACGCTTCTTATAAGTTTTAATTAGTTATATTAAATTACATAAATATATGATACCCACTAAATTTTAAATCATAATCGAACGCTACAAGTCTAAATATATTTACTTAAGGAGTCTAAATATATTTTTTCAGGAGTTTTCATTCATGGCCTTTGGTGAAATACCATTTGAAAGAAGTATTATAAGTAATGGGCACTTCACAAAATAACACGTGCAAAATGTTGCCCAATACAAAAAAGAAGGAAATTTTAAGAAAAACAATCGTTTGAGACCTTTGCAATTCACTTGTCAATATAAAAATTTACAAGGAATATTGCGTATGGTTGAATTATTATATCAAAAACCAGGATAAGGGATTTATGCTTAAATTATTTCAATAGAGGCCGGCAGGTTTTACTTAACAGTGAGACAGTACTTTTTCTATATTCAATGGGGAAATTTCTTAAATAATACATAAACCTTAAAAAAATCAAATATTACATTTTTCAGTTTTCACTTTAATGGTTGCTTCTAAGATAAATAGTATTGAAGTTATTTACAATGTGCAGGGAAATTTTCAGATCTTGCAAAATTAATTATTGTACGTAGATTCGAACTCCTGGGTACACGTTGAGAGGGAGAGAGGTCGTAGATCTACATAGAATGGTATAATAATATTGACTGTAACGTGCCCCCGTCCAGTCCGTTCATGCATAACGATACTTTCTAACCAAAAGATAAATTGCCCTTAGGTCATTGCGAAATTACTAAATTCTACTAATTTACCATTTGTTATTGCTCAGCTCAATGTAATCGCAAAATAATGATGTTATTAAGAGAAATCAAATATTGAAATCATTTAGTTGCTGAATATAACATTTACTAAATTGTTTTTATGGCGAGCTTAATATTTATTGAATAAAGTGTATGCATGTATAAAAATATCACTATGAAAATATAAATCAATATCAAAATGAAAATATCAATATTACAACATTGCATCGCAAAATCATATTTTCTTCATATTTGTTATGATTTATACATGGAAATTTTATTAATTTTGAAAATTAGTGGAAGCAAAACTATATATTTAAAAGTTCAAACAAACGTTTATTAAAACTTTATCAAATAGAATGTAATTATATCTCAAAGGATCAAATTAAAATATTAATTTTCAATACAAAATAATTAAAAGAAGTCGAAATTTCTCATTGTTATAAAAGGCCACATATGAAAAAATAACTGGAATATTCTAATCTTGCGAGTAAAAATGAATTTTGCGCAACCTCAAAATTATAATTTACGATGGCTAACTGGGGTAAAGAATTCATTTACTTTCTAATAAATTCGTTTTCTTCCTTAGGTAAAGTTCATTTTAACCACTATTTACTGTTCTGAGAACATAACTGCAAACTGTTAATATCATTTTTCATAATTGTTAAAAGAATCTTTATATGTTTCTATGCTGACATCAAAATATGGACAATTTTCTTGAGCGATATACATATATATATACATGTATGTGAATATATATATATATATGTGTGTGTATATATATATATATATATATATATATATATATATATATATAAATATATATATATGGAAAAAATCATACCTCTCAATTATAGATATAAAGCTGGTTTTAATCGTTTTAAATCATTTGGTTTTAAACGTAGAATGACTGAAAACATGTTTTTTTATTCAGCCGACATTATTTTTGTATGTGAATATTAATCGTCGACAAAGAAATCATACTTTTTAAGGATTGAAATGTTTTAATTAGGTGCAAACAAAACCACTTATTGTTATAAGAAACGTACTAATTCTTTGGTAATTTACTTCAAAATAATATAAAATATCTCATTTTGCACAGATTGTGATTCGTATAATTGGTCTTAGAAATACTAAATGGCGGCATGAAAGAGCATCTCAGAGGTAGAAGGAAGAATGATCAATTAGGTCAATTAGGTTACATTATTTATTATCAGATTCAAGTAAAGAGAAAGGTAATCCACTAGCGTTGATAGCCTTCGCTATAGCTACATCTACTTCTTCATGATCACAAGAAACTATTGCTAATGATGATTTTTCTACTGTGGACATCGATTGATTTTGAAAATCGAGACTTATAGACACAATCGGCGTTGATGTTGATGTACTCGATGGTGAAACTTGAAGAGAAGTAACATTTTTAACACCTTCGAAATAATTTGTATTTTTCTTAAAATTATTAGGACACTTTTGACATTTAAATATATGTTCTTTCAGTTTATTAGCCATCGCATGTTTAAATTGTTCACTGTAATAAATAAAAGTGACGTGTTTCTTGCCGTCAATTTAAGTATGTTTCAAAAAGTGTTCCCAAACTTGGTTGGTAGGACGTGGCATATTATTTGAAAGTATTCACGAGTGAATATCGTTGTACATTTGTGCACTATATGAGAACGCAGTAGCAACTGACGATGCGGGTGGCGGTTTTGTCAGTCGGCGGAAAACTTCAAAAGACCCCTAGCTGATCGATAGAGGCGTAAAAATCAAAGCGGTTTTGACGCGGCGCTTTTGTCTCACAACGCCCTGCCATAACGAAGCAAAACGTAATAATATAAATATTTTTTGCATAGTACTTATGAGTAATGACTTGTCGTATATTGTGGCTTTATAACTTCAAAGCATATGTGCTTTAAAATTTGAGATATTGGAAGAATTGTTCGTGTAGCAACAAGTCGGCAAATATATTTGCATTTTTAATTGATTGAGTGTTCAACTCAGTAATAAAATAGCAATCAATTAAGTAATAAAATAATTTTCCAAAAAACTCATGATTTTTTTGCACTTCAGTCGTACCGGGCACCATTTTAAACCGGTTGGTAATCGGTCTTAAACTTTAGTTTCATTCTAAATGGTTGTTTTACAACTATACTCTTAACACGTTAAAAGGTTAGATTTGACATAGTATAATTAAGTATGTCGTGCAAATGTTAAGGTATATTTATCAATATGACCTTTATTATTTTGTCTTTATTAAAGGCAGTGGGTCAACAAAATTTGATTCTTTTATTTTTAATTTTCTATTCAAGGGAATAATTCGGCAACAGGTTAATGTAACGGCTATAAGTTAAAGTTCATCACATTATAATAATAAATCTACAGATTTTTTTCAAAAAATTGGAAAATACTCATTTGTTTTGAAACTCCAGTACGAAATAAATTACCAAAATGTAGACGTAGCAACGTTTGTAGTTTTGTTTCAGCACAAGGCGCGGTTTCAATATGCAGTTTCAACGCCGTCTCTTTAAACATTAGGCAAGCACTTAAGCTACACCATCGAATTCAACAGCCAATTTACTGCCTTAAACCGAATGAGTACTCTCCTATCTTTGCAAGTTACAAAATTGCTATTCCAATAGCAGTGTTGTTACTTATGAGGATGTTACGGATATGGATGTATGCTGTACTGTTTACTGCTATAGGGAAATATAATATCATATATATGTATGCCTGGTACTATGTTCCTATACTCCTACCAGATAGCACAAGAATTCAGTATCTTTTATTAAATGGAAATATGACATTCTATGAAAACATACTTTCATTTCCATGTATCTATTTAAGTGTTAATATAATACTCATATAATTCGAAAATCATGTGATTTAATGAAGATGCTTCATTTACATCTTTAGTTATTCCAAGTTTTGCACAATTTTGAATCATTTAAAAAGATCTTCGAAATAAAATAATAGGCAAGCTTTCCTAAAATTATAACTAAACTTAGAGTATAAGTCTTCGAAACAAAATAATGGGCAAACTTTCTTTAAATTTGAACTAAACTTGTAAAATTAAAATAATGAATGCTACTATTATTGGGATACCCTCTTCAGTGGATACGATTGCCTAATCGATCATTCTTAGGATTCTGTCCGCGAAGGGTCTCTGTTAAAGCTGTTGTAATGGGAATGTTCCCTTTCCCCACATTCGTTTCCCCACGTTCGTATATGAGGTTTCTAGTTCTTAATTGGAATAAGTTTGAGGCCTAAATTTCACACACGTTTGAAATTGTTTGCTCTGAAAGGTAAAATATTTAAATGAACCAAAGTTTTCGTTTCAAAGGAGCATTAAAACGTATCGAATAGTTCATAATAATATTTTTACCTACACGTGTCTTTAAAATAGCTCTTTGCCTGAAGTACTATTATATTTATTTTATAATTTCTTCATTAAATTAATGTAAGGAGCCGCGAATTACATTGGTTCCGTTAATATATATATATAAATATATATATATATATATATATATATATATAGTACCAGGTGACACTTTCTCTCCCCTTCCAATCATCCCTCTCCTCTTACAATCCCCCCTCCCCTCACCAATTCCACGATTGCCATATTTTTTTAAAAATTAAACATACTTGTTAAAAAAATAAGGGAAACGAGAGATTTAGGGCGGGAGTCGTGTCTCGCCAAGAATTAAAAGTATTCGAGTCCTATCAAAGATTTTTCAATCAGTGCATCAATTACACAATGGTATTTAATAGAATACTATTGCTATAATACTCTTGTTTTAATAGAACACTGTTGTTCTGTATGTCGCAGCCATATGGCACAAAAATATATATAAAGATCAAAGATACGTCAATTCATGATGAAGTTTCACTAAAGATAAGGAAAATAAATTAAAATCCATTTAAATTTATTATAATATATTTTGATTTGAAAATCTTAGGAAAATATAAATAATCAATCCAGTAACGAAATACTTGAACAAATCCAATTTTGCAAATAGATATAGAAGTGCGATTTTGCTCCCAATAACTTAATCTAAAGCCGGTACAATCATAGTTTCATGCAAGTCGTAATAAGTGTACAAGTCCGGTAATATATTTTAGATGTCAGCTAATAAGAATAAACCGAAATTGGCTTTAATGAATATGTTACATATTCTGTGAAGTTGCGTTGAAAGAAAACTGGAACTCAACTATAAAAAGAAACAAGTTTCTTCGATATATATATTAGAAAATTTACAAAAACATGTTAATGTATGTATTTTTGAAGTATTTCATCTAAATAATATTATGTTGCATGAGAAGAAAAAAATTCGTCTAGCTAGGATACTTGCCTTTTCCCATGGCTTATTGACATAGCACTTCCTTTTTGCAACCGTCTTTGTTTGAGACGCTAGAACCCGTGTAGATTAATTTTTCAAAATATCAATAGTTAGATATGCCTTAAGTTTCACTTTCCTGGACCGGTCTGCTTACATAAGTTTTGTTTAGAACTATTAGTTTCTATTATTTCGAGAAAAAAATGTTATCTTCCTGATTCGTTTTCCGCTAGTGGCATTATACCGTAAGTTTGTTAGTTTTACGCTCTCCCCAACCTAATTTTCAATTGTGGCTCTGATAACGTATTTTACGTACGAATTAAAGAGTGTCGATAATAGAGTGTATCCCTGTCGGACTCCCCTGGCCAATTTCGAAGTTTTTAGTATAACTTTTTCTTCCTTTACGGTTTCAAATTAGTCTATGTATAAAGAATACAACATAGGATTAGATCTGTAGGTAAGTCTAGTTCATACATAATTGTAGCGCATTTGTTCTATTTAGCACAGGTCTTGATGTAATACAAAAAACTCATAGACGTATTGCATTAGTAACATTTTCCATTCGTCGTCCACTATCCAGAATATACTCACACGTGCTTTTATCACTAACAAACCATCTTTCTCTTGTGACATTTTCCAGTTTATAAATGTACTAAAGCGCTGGTTGATGACTTACAGAAAGAACTTATCAGCGTGCAATACCAGTGAGAGTCAGTCACACTTCCTCGTATAAAAGTAGGGTGGCATTTTACAAGAAAATATATCTATAATAAAATAATATTTTGCACATTCTATATACACTACATGTCGTTGCGTAGATTGTGCAACATATATTCGCTTGGAATTTAAAATATCATACACAGAAAGTTATGAATGACAAAAAAATATGGGCAGTAAAGTAAAGACTGTGGTATTTTTACATATTTCCCCACGCGATTTCATTCACGGCGTTTACCTGATATAAAATAACAATAATATTAATGACATTTTAAAGTCACGAATACTTATATTTTTGTTCAAAAGTCAGCCTTTTAAAATAAAGAGACCAGAATATTTTAAATCACGTTTACTATACTTATGACTCCACGTAATCGAAATAATATTAAAAGGTTTAATAACAAAATGTAATTGTCACCATAAAACCTAAGCGAAAACATTATTAAAGAATAAAAAGATTTGTAAGGCCGTGATTATAAGGTCCACGATACTGCCGCAGCCTTATCTTTGGCACTCAGATATGACACAAATTATAAGAGCTTTTGAATGACGTCATTATAAGCCGCATCGTGAAAAGGTTGTTTTATTACACTGCCAAGCATGAGCATGGCTGCCATCCCGTCCCTTTAACCGTTTGGCAAACAGTTAAGCCGGGCCATAGAATTTAACGGTTTCTTCAATTACTATTACCAACTGAAAATTTCAACGTCTTCACGAGGACCTTACTTGCTGCTTTGATAGTCTGTCTCTGTTTATATAAGTGTTTGTGTAAGTAGGCATGCGTATGTATTATCCGTGCTTAAATTGGTCGTGCCGCAGTATTAATTGCATGGAATTTATCATAGTAGAATTATTCATTTAATAATTGCAAGATTTCATTAGTTATAACAGATACCAACATGATAATGTATTAATGTTAAACTCACATACATTGCCTTCTAGAAATGAGAAATAAATGGTTATTTAATGAAAAGAATCAAAGCGTTATTAAATAGAATCAAGCTTTTGAGTTATCTGTTATATTTTGAAAAAAAATTATTACGGTCTTCTGAAACAGTGAATTTTAGTTTATTATTAATGATGTAACGCTTCAGACTATAATTTTAAATTTATCAATAACTGAATTAATGACCACCGTAAAAAAATAATAAGAAACATTAATTAAATAAGAAACATTAATTAAATATATTGCAATCTTTGTCTTCAAATAAAATTTTATCTGTACACACCGTACAGCCAAAGTTTTCATTTGTAAAAGTTTTAAGGTAAATAGACCAATAAATTTATGCTATCATGAGAGTGATATTCCTAGCAGTATGATTAATTAAATTAACAATATACGATTGTTTACTATAAAACTCTCAGAAAAGTGTTCTCAATATCATTTGTTTATCGAGATCAATTTTTTTCAAAAAACTATAATAAAGCAAAATACGATATAAGAAGAAATGAGTGTCATGAAATACTTATGACAAAAATGGGGTAAAATTATATTTTACAACCAATGCCGTAAGTTATTCTAACATCGTATCGTAAAGGAGCGTGGATGTTAAATGTGATTACAATTCCTGATGCATTTTAATTCCAGGACTTTATAAGCCTGTGGGTAAAATGGATTACAGTTTTATTTTGTTAAAATAAACCTAGTATAATTAAAACAGTGAGAAAGAAGACTTAACGAACCCATAGACAACTTCAATTTCGAAAAACAAAAAACATGTCATTAAATCGTTAGAGGTGTAATGAATAAAAGAATTAGCGTTCGAAACATTTTTAAATAACTTTTTAATATTATATGTATTTATAGTACAATTGTAACAAAATGAATTACATAAATGCAATTATTTATTAAAAAGAGTTATTTAAACTTTCGTTCACCAGTGACTAAACGTTACAAATTGTACTCGTACTAGGTGGGGTGTGATATACCCGAAAATTTGAACTGTCATTAAACCGGTAGATTACAGTTATATAGCGTAAAATATACGTAATTATAAGTGAATTTATATAAAACTCTGATATTATGAACATGTTTTTTTTAGAAAGGAAATGAAAAATAATGCAACTCTTGTTAACAATATGGATATTATTCACCAGTAATTATATTAAATGGCGCGTATAATCAACACAATTGTTTTAAATAGAGAAAGTTAATTATATCTTCTTTCAATAAAACGAATAATTAAATTAAAAATAGGAATATTAACCGAGATCACAGGTATCAAATTTGACACAGTCTTCACAAAACAAATTATATCGACGTGAAACATTTTTTACATATATATTTGGTCTTTCTGTTTTTTTAGGACAATTTGCACATCTCTGCATCGTATTAGATATTTTTCTAGGAGTCCTTGGTCAATTTTTACTTGTATTCACAAAATATTTGTCTAATCTACTGCGCAGGTCTTTCGGAAGCTTTTGATTTTGCCTTCTTGTATTCAAATGATCTTTAACTAAAAAATGCCCAAGTTACCAATAAATTTTCCTGTTAAATTTGTTTTGCCTTTTTTGATCACGTTATTTAACTTACGGATAATGATGGTTTTATTATCCTTAAGTTAAATAACGTCATCATAAAAGGAAAAACAAATTCAAGGGCAAAATTGATTGGTATTTATGCCTGTGTGGTTCAGTAATGCAAAAAAATCGTTAACGGTCAATGTTTAGAATTTCAAGAAACATCGTAAGTTCTGGATAACTTGTCAACTACGTAAACACCACTTTTAGTTTGATTATAGAATGTTATCATAGTAGATTTTTGTTAACTTCCAATTTAAGGATCAATTTCTTTATTGTAATGCAATGAAGACATCAAGTAAACCATTTTACGCGACTTCGGTACGTAGGATATTATAGTGATGTTCTTTTGAAATCAAAATAGGGAAGTACTCGTTTCACGACTTTTCTTGAAAATTAACGGAATACGTTTTATATTAGTGCGTACTGTTCAAACTATCGTGAGCTTATGGTTTTTAACAGATTTTTTGTGCGTTGCTGGTAAAAAATTGTCTATGGTGATAATTCGAGAATATTTTGACACACATTTTGCTAATCGTCTAAATAAAATTGTACGCTACAGCAAAATAACTGTTATATAGCTGTTTCCCATAATGTATTTCCATATTTTGAATATCATACGGCTTGCTGTTCAGAAATGCATAAATTTGCAAGCCATATTTAGCTGGTTTCGATGGGATATACTGACAAAAAGCACATTGTCCTCTAAAAGTAATCAACTCTCCATTTAAAGTAAGTGATTATGAAATATAGGCGCCTTGGCAAATTATTTGATAAAATAATCAGAAATATTTCTAATTGGGGTTCATCGATTAGTCTTTATTCAATCAAGTAGCGCTGAGCTGTCAAAAACCTCAAGTTGGTCAATAAGAAAGTAAATCTGTTTCTACTTATTGTGTCTCTAAAAACATCCATATCAGTGTCATCAGTTGTCCATATATCGATTGTAATTTTGCGACCAGAATTCACCAAACCTGGTCTAAAAAGAAATAAAATAATACTTTTATTTCCTCTTTTGTTGTCGCATATTTTTAAGGACCACTGACTGCTTGAGTTAGAATTTCTTTATTGCTAATCTTCAAAATCTCACCTATTATTAGATATAATATATCATTAGATATAACATGAATAACTCAAATCACTGAAGAGGTGATACTTTGTCTTTCGCAACCATTTTAACACTTGGAAGAAGAGTAATGATATTTTCAGCTCGACGGCGAACATTATTTCTGTATGGAAATTTTTGAAATTGTGTTACACCTTCTTTACTGCTATAATACCTATTCATGGAACGGTGTACATATTAAATCGATACATCATTATCACTGTCAGACTCAAAACGATAAAACTCAGCTTCAACTACTCAATTTGTTTCACTTTTAACGGTCAAATAATCAGACTCATTGTCAGATTGTCTATATTCTGAGGAGAATTTCTTGCCTTCATCTAAAAGTGCACTTATAATATCGGTTTTTTTCGACGTAAATAATATCTGTAAAGAGATATTTCCACTTAAAATACAACATAAAACAAACAAAATAAAACAACAACCGTCGATCGAGAAACGTACCTTTTTAGTTACGAGCCGTAAGAAGTGGGGTGTGTGACACCTAAGCGTGCTTTACACGCGTGTAACTTGCTTGGCGACAGCCGCTGGACTGGCCAAACATCTTTAATCGGAGCGGCAACATTACGTCGCTACTCAGAAAACGCAAGCACGTGTATTATTAATTTTTAAAAAAAATATTATTTGTTAAAGACTGGGGTACATCATACCCCACCTGGTATATATAGGTTAATTAGCGTACAAATGATAGAGGAAGTCAGAAAACTTGTTTTTAGAAATTTCGTCTGTGTGTTACTTCGTTCTTTAATCATGTAAAATTTACTATACAGATTTTGACACAGAGACTACAGAGATGTCTTTCTTATATTTTTTCAGAGTTTCGTACCTGAAACCGAAAAAGGAAACCCTCATAAAGGCATTGACAACTATGTCTGTCTTTCTGGCACAGAAAGTTGAAATTAGCATAGCAATACATCTTATCGAGGTATATATTTTCCACTAACTATTTTAAAATATTCATTATTAAATAGGGAGTAAAGGAATAAATATTTTTTTTAAATTTCATGTATCATTTGGACGAGATTATTATGAGACTATACAAACATTTTAGGTTTTTTAACCTGATAATAATAATACAGATTTTTAATAATTTTAAATTTCGTAATTGAACAATATTAAAAAAAAGACAAAGAAAATACAGTATGCTCTCCTCTCTTAATATTTCTGAAACTACTTAACGAAAAGTGTGTTAATATAGGAGAAAAAATAATACTTTGAACCCTTAAATATTTATAGGCATCTAATGTAAACGGAAACCTCATAGTGCGAATTCTACTTAGCAAGTTTGCTGTGAGTGAAATTTATTATTTCGATATACACTTCGCGTTGGTGTAATTCGTGCATTTCGGGAATTACAAAGTTTAGTAACTCCAGAAACATGATAAATATATTTTAAAAATCTCAAAGAAGGTTATAAGTGTGCTTATTTTATTTGTTTATTCAAAACACATTTTTCTAAAACATACATAAAAAAATCGAAAGCTAGCTCCGAGAAGGACATATAATCAAATAACGTAAAAAAGCGTTTGCATATTTTATTTATTTATTTATAAAAAATTGTTACTGAAAAATCTTGTTGTATCGTAATCGGTTTTATGACTATAAAATGAATCTATACCAGCTGAAAGGAGAATAGGTCAAGTCCATGTTAGGCAACTTCGAATTAATTTAGTTTAAGTAGCCTTGCGCTCATCCATAATACCTCCATATGAACCTGGCGGTAAAGTTAAGCACGAACGGCGTAAATTAATCCATTGATTTATTATAAACTTATCCGCTCCGATCCGAGGAATCCGCTTTCTATGGAGATTATTAAGAACTATTACTTAACTATTTACATGTTTTTCATTAGATGATGCAAGTTAACCGAAAAATTTAAAGTACTTAATACATGTCGTTATTTTATTATTTTTGATATATATTCAGATTACGTTTCCAATAGCAATCCAGTGATACCCACTCGATGAGGTCCGTGATAAAACAAGTCCGGAACACAAGTACAGAAAGATACCTAAAAAAATTAAATTGTTTTGCTCTATATTTTATGTAATTCAACCGCGTCTTTCTGTAAAATTGTTTCAAAATATATTTACGAATAATCAACCAACCATATTCAGAATAATTCAGCAAAGCAGAAACAACGAAAACATCACATCGTACAGGTGGGCATTGGACAGCGGAGAAGAATGTAAAAAGAACGTATATGGTTGAGACGGTGAGGTTTAGTAATAGTAGGTAATGTTTATGTAATTAACTACATTTATGTTTAAGTAGGTAATGTATATGTAATTAACTTCATTTATATGTAATTAACTACATTTACAATTTACCACGAATAATCAATCAGATACAGTTTAATACATCAAAGTGGAACAAATGGAAAGATCATATCTTAAACATGAGAATTACGTGGCTGAGTAGGGTATAAAAAGAAACGTATATTATGGAAACGGTAAGGTTTATGAAGAATAAGTAATGTTAGGTAAATCCCATCAAAAACATAAATGTGAAAATAGGAGCTAAGTCCAATATTAAGAACATGCGTGGTTATTGACTTTGCTGACAAAAGAGTTGATATCTAAATGGGTACCTAGTTCCATAGATAATCTTGAAATTTATTTCTAGGAATATACTACAGCAGATAACTTAGGATGGCTTGGTTGGTTTCAAAATACAAGTTATCTTATATTTGGCGAATCAACTTATCTTTTTTATGTTATGCACAAGTTAGTGTTTATATATTATAATGTCGACATAACTTACCCTTCTAAAAATTTCTTTGCTGATAAAAACTAGCAAACTAGAAGTCGGTAACCACACATATTCTTAATGTTGAACTTGGCTTGCATTTTCACATTTATGTTTTTGATGGGATATCTTGACTTTCGTAAAAAAAATTTTTATCATTCAAGAGTAATCTCTAAAATTATTCTTTTTCCCTGCGTTTACATTGAATAATTGTCTTTTTTGTGCTATTTTCTACATTTTCTTGAACGTTAGAGATATTAGAGCGCATTGCTCATTCATTATCTGCAATATTTTTTACACCTTTTCTCTTTATACATAAATTGGCTAAGCAGAGGTGATGTAAAGTTAATAGGCAGTTGTGTTCTATTGTAGAACTTTATTAAACCTTAATTTAACTAGGATACAGATTGATAAGATGTACCCCGTGAAGTGTTTTAACTTACTGATTAAAATTTAACCTTGAATGAAATAGAACAGAATTCGCAAAGGATATTATATGTATTTAGCAAGAAAACTGCTTTGTATTCCAATAAATGTGACAACTGAATACGTAATAAATGTAGTTACAAGTACGAATGTATATAGTTATTGTTTATTTATAAGATATTTCAATTGTAACTAAAATCTATTTATCCGAATTACAAAACCTAAAATAAAACCGTATCTCTGGAAACCCTACCCGGGTTTCCAGAACTTAACAGCATAAGGGCGCTCGCGTTTATGAGCATGGCTGTCATTCGCTCCGTGGCATTCGCGTTAAGGTCAGGCCGTATTCCTATTGCCTGCCCCGCGCACCTCGCACCGCGCGAGGCGCGGATACTCGTCATCGCGACGGGACGAATTCAGTTAGCATAATCTTACTTTAATACAATTGTTCGCAATGAAGTTAGATGTCTGAGCCGGTGCTGCCAATTGCAGTTTGTGATATTATTGGTCGTCTAAGTTCTATAAATAATCTTGTATACAAAACGTTAAATGCGACCTTTCATCCTGCGAAAGAAAAGTTTTGACCTTATTATAATTCGAAAGTCGCTAAGTGTTAATAAAGATCGCTGGGTGTTAGAAAATATTTAAGCACCTAAAATTCACTGTTTTCTTCCTTTTTCTTTTTTCCGGCTTAGCCTTTTGTATTCACACAATAACCCAGCTGGACGCCAAATTTCAAATTTCTAGGTCATCTGAAAAGTAGTTAAGATTTTGATCTATATGTGAATGTGTTTAGTCAGTCAGTCAATGATAAAAAGACGTAAATATCTCGGTAATCGTTTAAGCTATATTTATGAAATTTGAGGTTAATCTAACCGACTTTAAAAAAATAAAAAAATCAAGTGTCGATGTTGAATAGATTTTAATTTATTAAAAAAAACGGGTCCAAATAGTTTGTTTAATATAACACATGGCTGCTGCGTCGCTAGTTCCGTTTCATTGGCTTGAACTTGACTGGAAACACTACCGCGTGTCTAAATACATTGCATTTATAAACAAAAATTACTCCGAATAATCAGTCAGATACGGTTTAATTTCGCAATATAGAACGACTGGAAAGCTCATAACTGATATATAAGGCTTACGTAGCAGAGTAGGATACAAAAAGAAGAGTATATTACAGAAACAATAATATTTATGAATAGCATTGAGACTTGAAACAACTTATAAAAATTGTGTGCGTACTATTTTATTCAATATGATTCGAAATCCTCATTGAGCAGTTAAAGAAAATTTAACAATAACACTTTATGTTATGTTAGAGTATAAGGAAGATATTTTGATATTCAAAACCAATTAAAGACTATAATCGGAATTAAAGACGTAATTTAGTGCAAGGCCCAATAAGGAAGTCAAACAAAAAAAAAAAAAAAGTCATAGATATCGCCACTCACATTCAAACCTTGAGAGGGTATATAAATTCAGAATGCGGACAAGGTAAAAAATAAATCAAATAAAACATTTTTGGAAGAATACGTAGACTTTTTTCATTTATTAATAAACTACTCAGAAAGATCTAAAATGCAGGATCTTCATAATTCTAAATAGATCGAAAAAGAGTTTGGGAAAATATATCTGAAGTTATACTTCTTTAGCCGCGATATAAAAAAATAGCGAGAATGAAATTTTGCGATGCACGCATACGCACGCACGATGCAACAAAAATCGACAGGATAAAGTTGCTCGCTAAACATGCGTGTAATTACTGATACTATATACATGATGGTTATAAAAGTATTTGTAACACACAGCACGTGTTTTATATTCATACGAATCTAATTAATAATTTTATAATATAAAATATTTATTTATTGTTAATATTCCTGCTAGAAATATGGCTTATAAGCTTTTTAAATTGTATTTTAAGTGGATGTCACTCAAGTGAATCTAAGTTTCGGTATGCATTTATTTGCATAATAAATTATAAATGATTTAAAATCTATTTACTTCATTAAATTAAGATTTTACCAACCATATTTATACCCACGCTCTATTCCTTATATCATTTTATTTCAATTAATTATCTGCGTGCTAAGTAATGTAATTCTCGTATTATATCAAAGAAGTGTTACTTCTAACGCTCGTACATAAGCACACGCACAAAATAATTTTGCTTTGTATGACGTAGTAGTCTAGTAGTAGTCTTCTAACATAAAAGACAGAATTGTTGACAACACAAAAAAACGCGATGATGAACGGAGAATTGATATCCAGTGAGAAAAATTAGTCCACCATAAATAGTTTTAATGACGTATAAAGAGATGCTATGGCATGAAATGAGTCATTATTACCCAGTTATTGTTTGTCTTTTTCTTTTAATATTATGTATTTTGTAACTGTTTTTTTACAAACAAATGCTTCTTATAAGTTTTAATTAGTTATATTAAATTACATAAATGTATTAAACTCATAAAATTTCAAATCATTACCAAACGCTACAAACGTTCAGTCTAAATATATTTATTTAAGCTCTTTTTTTAGTAGCTTTCAACCATTGGTTTAATTTAACTACCATTTGCAAGAAGTATTAGAAGTAATGGGTACTTAAGAAAATAACACATTCAGAATGTATAGAATACCCCAAAAAAGAAGGAAATTTTAAGAAATATAATCGTATGGGACTTTTTCGATTCACTTGTTAATATAAAGATATGCAAAAAATATTTCGTATGGTTGAATTATTATATCAAAAACCAGGATAAGGGTTTTATACTTAAGAGAGAACTTTTTCTATATTCAATGCGGAAATTTCTTAAATCATGTATAAACCTTAAATAAACAAATACAAAAATTTTCAGAGTTTTCACTTTAATAGTTGCTTTTGAGATCAATAGTATTGAAGGTATTTACAATGCGCTGGGAAATTTTCACATCTTGCAAAGTAAGTTATTGTACCTAGATTCTTAATCCTTAATACAAGTTGAGAGGGAGATAGGTCGTAGTTCTAAATAGAATAGAATAATAATATTGACTCTAAAGTGCCCCCATTCGATATGTTTTGTATAACAATACTTTTTAAATAAAAGGTAAATTGTGTTAAGGTCACTGGCAAATTACTAATTACTACCAATTTTATCATTTAATTTTGCTTAGCTCAATGTCATCGCAAAATAATAACGTAACTAAACGCAATCAAATATTGAAGTCGTTTAGTTACTGAATATAAAATTCACTTTATTGTTTTCATGGCGAGCTTAATATTTATTCAACAAAATGTCTGCATATGTTATTAAGATAGAAAAGGAAATGTCACTATTACAATATAGCATTGTAAAAACATAGTTTTATCATATTCGTTACTATTTGTACAGACAAATTTTCTTAATTTTGAAAATGAGTTTAAGCAAAACTACATACTTTAAAGTTCAAATAAACGTTGATTACAACATTGAATGTAATCATATTTCAAACGATCAAATTAAAATATTAATTGTCAAAGCAACAAAACTAAAACAAGGTCAAAATTTCTCATTATTAGAAAAGGCCACATCATCAAGTCCGAAAAAATATTTGCACTAGTCTAATCTTGTGTGACTAGCTGGGGTAAAGAATTCATTTACTTCATAAATTCCTCTTCTTTAATTAGGTAAAGTTCATTTTAACCGCCATTTTCTGTTTGGAGAACATAGCTGTAAACTTTTAATAGAATTTTTCGTAATTAGATATTTGAATTTTTTTTTATTTAAGGAGGAATATACGATTCGGATGTTTCTATGCTGACATCAAAATATGGACAATTTCTTTGAGTGATATATATATATATATATATATATATATATATATATATATATATATGTATATCTATATATACAGAAAAAATTATACCTCTCAACTATAGATATAAAGTTGGTTTTAAACGTTTTAAACCATTTGGCTTTAAACGTTTTTTTTGGTTTGAAACCTTTTAAAACTACATTGAGTGGTTTAGAATAGATGATAACATGTTTATCTTATTCAGCCGACATTATTTATTGCATGTGGTTATTAATCGTCCACAAAGTAGTCAAACTTTTGAACGATTGAAATTTGTTTAATTACCTGCTGACAAAACCACTTATTGTTATAAGAAACGTTGTAATTCTGTGGCAATTTACTTCAAAATAATATGAAATATCTTATTTTGCACAAATTTAAATAGTTGGTGGTTGGTATAATTGGTTTTGGAAATACTAAGCGGCGGCATATAAGCGTGATGCAGAGGTAGCAGGAAGAGTGATCAATTAGGCCGGCCGGACGGTACATTATGTTAATATGAATATGATGAAATGTGAAATTAAGAAATCATCCCTTATCGATTCTCTTCGACGGATACGCAAATCAATAATACAAAACCATCATTTTCAAAATTCAAGAGGATCAGTTTCTTCCGTAACATTACTGTTATCTTCAGGACCTTCACTTTCTCTATTATCGTCCTAAAATCGGTAATTTTTTTTGTGTTTTTGTTTTTTGTTTTATGGCAAAAAAGGCTTAAATTAGATCTGGTAATTAATAATTTAAGAACTCCTAAGTTGTTAAAGTGATTCCTAGTTTTATTACGAGTCCGTACGAAGGGGCCCAGTTTCTTTCACTGGCCGCTCTATCTAAGTTGGAGCTCTGTTATTGGGACCCAAATAGCTTTAGGGGCGTAAAAATTATTTTCTTTCATTCTGAAGCCTGCCATACTTTCTAGAACTTTCGATTCATCGACACCAATTATCTTATACATTCTGGAATAAATATTCCAAAGCCACAGAAATTTCATTATATGTTAAAACATTCGCACAATATCGTGGATCTAATTGGTATGCAGCGTAATGGATAGGTTGTATGCAAAAATCTTTCCTTATTTATTATTGATTAACATCAATACACCCTTTTCTCGTCCAGCCAAAAATCTTACTCTTTCTAATTTTTCTGCTGTAATATTAAACACATTTTTAAATAATAACGGAACATCCGATAGCAAAGCTTTGTCACTTTCAGATTTTAAGGCACTCATAGCAAGAAGTTTAAAAATTTTGACAATCTCATCAATGATGAACCCTAAATTAATTTAACATTAGACGGGATTGTAAATTCATGGGATATTGCTGTTAACTCCACTGCTTCTCTGTTTTTTGGTAGACTCTAGAATAATATATGCACCACTCCAGCGAGTTTAGCAGAACAATTTCAAGCTACGTGTAACCTTTTCATACCTATCGATTTGGGATTTTAAAAATAATTACATAATACTTTTTGCAAGGTTTTCTCAATGATATCAATCTTAAAAATATCTTTGTGAATCAAATTGAAACTATTAGTCACATATCCGACACAATATATTTATGGGAATGTAGACATGGTCTTCCTCCAAGCAGCCTTCATGTTTGACACATTGTCGGTAATCACTACCGTAAATTTTGCGGGCCTAACTTCATTATTAATTTTATCATCCAGGAAGTCTGCAGTATATTTTTGAGTTTCCGGATATACAGGTTTGTAAAATATGGGTTCGGAGATTTTAATAATAAAATTTATCACGCCTTTCCCAATAATATTAGTCCAACCATCTAAAATAAGTGCAAAAGCCAAAGATTTATTTAATTTGCTATCAGTTTTATTTCTTATGTGCACATATTCAGCTTCTAAATGTTGGTTACTGGAGCGTGCCTTGTTGGTACTGTATATGATGGATCAAATAATTGAAGAACTTGTAAAAGTGACGTGTTTCTTGCCGTCAATTTCAGTACGTTTGAATAGTATCCCCAAACTTGGCTGGTGGGACGCTGCATATTATATGAAAGAAGTCACGAGTGAATATCGTTGTACATGTGTGCACTATATGCAATAGCAACTGGCGGTGCGGATGGCGGTTTCGTCAGTTGACGGAAAATATCAAATGACCCCTAGCTGACCGACAACGACGTAAAAATCAATGAGGTTTTGACGCGGCGTCTTTGTCTCACAACGCCCTGCCATAACGAAGCAAAACGTAATAATAAAAATATTTTTAGCAAAATACCTATGAGTAACGACTCATCGTATATTGTAGCTTTATAACTTTAAAGCACATAAAATTTTGATACATGGGGAAGATTCCGCTAAATATATTTTTACACTGAACACTCAATCAATTAAATAATAAAATAATCTAAAATATTTTGCCAAAAAACTCATGATTTTTTTTACATTCCAGTCGTTCCAGGCACCATTTTAAAGTGGTTAGTTACCGGTATTAAACTTTAATTTTTGGTTTTAAATCATTTTAAACGGTTGTTTTACAATTATACTTCCATGTATGCTATACAACTATGTTAAAAGATTAGATTTGACATAGTGGAATTGGTAATAAAGCCACGGTAACGGCTAAAGGTTAACGTTCATGTTAGGTTTAACATCACATTTTCAAAGCGAATGGAACTGCGGGCTGAAGCCAGTTTATATATAAATCCCAATGTACGTGTGTTTATGTGTGTATTTCTAATAAACTCCCAAAATTTTCAAGTAGTTTCCCTAATTTCTTTGCAGTTACTCTCTATCTCCTAGCAACAATCCTTAAACGGGTGGTAAAACCCACCCCCCTAAAATACCAACAAATGGAAGGTGGGAGTGTTAGTGTTAGTTCGTAGCTAGTATTTCATAAAGGTTTAGTTCTACGAAAAATATAAGATATTCTTTGCGATGCCTCGAAGTTTTCATTTATTTTCATAAAAAATAAATAAGAAATTTTGACAATTCCAATAAAACTATATCATTTTTTTCATTACAAAACTTCTACTACATCTATATAACTCTCTTGTACATATTATAATATTAATCTTTATGTACATATATATTTTTAGTAGATATGAATATGTTGATATGGCAATGGTGTTTAGAACGAATATACCAGACCGTGAGGCAAACGTAAAACTAATTACGCTGTATTTTAACAAAACTTATTCAATAAAATAAATAAAAAAGTATAAAATATTTTCACAAAAATTTTACTAAAAATATTAACCAATCACTTAAACTATAATCCACCATCCGTCATTGCCGTCTAAGTAGGATAAAATAAAATTTACACATTTTAGGGGTTCCTTTTTCATGCTATTTTATTCGTTTGTGCAATGCTTTACTTAGGTAAAAAAAATGGAAAATACTCATTTATTTCAAAACTCCAGTACGAAATAAATTACCGAAATGTGGACGTGGTAACCTTTATTGTTTTGTTTCAGCACAAGGCGCGGTTTTAATTTGCAGTTTCAGCCTCGTCTCGTTAACCATTTGGCAAGCACTTAAGTTACACCATCGACTTCAACAGCTTATTTAAAGCCTTAAACCGAATGAGTACTCTCCTATCTTCGCAAGTAACAAAATTGCTATTCCAATAGTAGTGTTGTTACTTATGAGAATGTTACGGATATGGATATATGCTGCACGGTTTACTACGATAGGGAAATATAAAATCAAATATGTGTATGCCTGGTACTATGTTTCTAGACTCCTACCAGATTGCATAAGAATTCAGAATCGATTATTAAATCAAAATATGACATTCTGTGAATACGTACTTTCATTTTAATGTATCTATTTAAGTACGAATATAGTACTCATGTAATTCGAAAATCTTATGACTTATTGAAGACGCTTCGTTTACATCCTTAGTTATTCCAAGTTTTCCACAATTGTGAATCATTTAAAAAGATCTTCGAAATAAAATAATAGGGAAGCTTTCCTAAAATTATAACTAAACTTGGAATGAAATTAAAATAATGAATGCTACTGTTATTGGGATACCCTTTTAAGTTGATACGATTGTCTAATCCGTCATTCTTAGGATTATGTCCTCGAAGGGTCTGTGCAGAAAACTTTTGTTCTGGCAACGCTGCCTTTCTCCACATTTGTTTCCCCACGTTCATATATAAGGTTTCTAGTTCTTAATTGGAATAAGTTTTAGGCCTAAATTTCACACACCTTTAAAATTGTTTGCTCAGAAATGTAAAATGTTTAAATGAACCAAAGTTTTTTTTTTTTTCCTTATTATAGTTGATGCATCACCTTATTATAAAACTGAAACTCATCCAAGGGTAATACTGACGTCTTGAATCTACACCAGTCAGGTGTATTTTGTCTAAGATCCATCATAAGACATCCGTATGGGTTAATGCTTAAATTTCTAAAATACTTTTTGAAAATATTAACTATTCTTTCCGCAGTTTCTCGCATGAGGTCATCTATTATTACAAGTTATGAGGAGAATCCATGAAATAAAGTTAAATGGTAATCCTCGATGATAATGTACATGTTTCAAATAGTATATAGTGCGCATTTCATCATAGCACCGCGTAACTTTTTTGAATGTTATATTACAAGCTTGTTATACCTAATGGTATACAATGCAACCTGCAATAGGTGCGCTTATTTTAAGTACCACAGCTTCAAAAAGTAAGAGAGTGTTGACATGCATCACGGAAACAAAATAAACATCATAATAACTTCGAAACCATCTGAGATATCACTATGAAATAAACAATAAATAATTTACCGGTTATATTTTTTAACTAGAGGAAAATTCACGTAATTGCTTTAAGTAGTTTTAGAGTGAAAACCGTTCATGCTGACAGACAACCAGAAAATATATTTTTTTAATTAACACATTTTCTTTATGAACAGTGATGATGCTTGCGCTTCACTAAACGAATGTAAAAACAGAAAAAGTATTTAAAAGCTGAAAATCCAAAAGTCACGAGTAGACTCTTATAGTATGTATATCTGCAATAATTGGTATTTTTATATAGGATATTTTTTCCAATTTCAAGGTCAAGACATTCAAGTAATGCAGATAAATATGGTTGTCTGATAGGTTTTAAGTCAGTTAAGTTTTAAAAATTCTGGCACTTAAAATTATGGAAAGTAAAATATGTTGAAAATAAGCTGGGGTTTGCAATTGACATTCAAACTAAAAAGTTAGGAGTGATAGAGTGTACATATAATAATTGAATATTTAATTTACTTCTAATGGTAACTAGAGATGAATATAATCTAACTTGTACTATAATCTGCCAGAAACATTTCAAAATTGAATTTAAGAAAAACGTTTTTCTTTTTCAATACGGTACATAAACGGTCTTTTCAAAATGAAAGGCAACAAGTTAAATGTGTAATTGGACGAATGATAAGAGGTGCCAAAATCGATCTAATTTAAAAAAAAAATATTAAGTAGATATGACTGTCTTTGTAATCGTATATGCTTCGATTTCAAGGACAGTCTTATAATTATTATTATAATCATTATATTGTCCAAGTCCACTGCTAAACCTATTCCTCCCCATAGATTCACACAAAGTCATCCCATGCGACCTACATACAAGAGTTTCCCGCAACTTCAACAATCAGGTCCACATAGCAAGTGCCGTATTCCGGTATGCAGTTGCCATTCAATAGTTCTCGATTCTGCTCACTAAATGGAAAATCTAAGAGCTCTATAAATTTCCCCTTTACGGATCATAGCTCAGTTGAATTCTCCGATTGACTTCTTTCTCAAAGTTGAACTTACACACCGCCCAGTAATTTTACTATAATTAATTATTTTACAAAAATTAGTAGTTATAAAGTTAAGTTATATCTCAAAAATACTTTATAACTTTGATAACATTCTAAATATCAAGCACAAGTTACTGAAAATATTAATTGGCTCATCACAAAGTAAAAAGATTATTTCCACAGTGTAAAATAATTCACATAATTAACGAAATATATACATAATTAACGAAAATAATCTGATTTGCCGGCTCATATTATTTTAATAATATACTAAGGAGGAAATTAATACATAAATATAACTGTACTTTAGGCAAAGAGCTGTTTTTAAAGTCACGTGTAGATATATTGCAAACTATACGGTAACTTTTATTGCTCCTTTGGAATGCAAACTTTCGTTCATTTAATTATTTCACCTTTTAGAGAAAACTATTCCAAACGTCTGTAAAATTTAGGTCTACAACTTATTCCAATTAGGAACTAGAAGCCTCATATAGATGAATGTGGGGAAAGGCAGCGTTGCCACAACAACAGCTTCAGCACAGACCCTTCGCGGACAGAATCCTAAGCATAATCGATTAGGCAATTGTACCTACAGACAAGGGTATCCCAAAACAAGTAGTATTCATTATTATAATTTTACCTAGATTTAGTTAAAATTTTAGAAAAGCTTGCCTGTTATTTTATTTTGAAGACAATTTTACTTAATTAACAATTGTACAAAACTTAAAATAACTAAGGATGTAAATGAATGCATCTTCATTAAATAATAACATTCTCGCATTAAATGAAATGAGTATAGTATTCATACTTAAATGTATACATTGAAATGAAAGTGTGTATTCACAGAATGTCATATTTATATTTACTAAAAGATTATGAATTTTTATGCTATCTGGTAGGAGTATAGAAAGATAGTACCAGGTATACAAATACATGATATTATATTTGCCTACAGTAGTAAACCGTGCAGCACACATCCATATCTGTAACATTCTCATAAGTAACACCACTACTATTGGAGTAACAATTTTGTAACTTGCGAAGATAGGAAAGTACCCATTCGGTTTAAGGCGTTAAATAGGCTGTTGAATTCGATGGTGTAGCTTAAGTGCTTGCCAAATGGTTAAAGAGACGGGGCTGAAACTTCATATTAAAACCGCGCCTTGTGCTCAAACAACACAATAAACGTTACTACGTTCACATTTTGGTAATTTATTTCGTATTAGGGTTTCGAAATAAATCAGTATATTCCAATTTTTTTTGTCTGAGAAACGCATTGCAGAAACGAACAAAATATTAAAATTTTATTTTCTCCTGATTAGGCGGAAATGACGGATTGTTAATTATATTTGGGGTGGTTTGTTAATATTTTTCGTATTTACATGTGTAAATATTTTATGGTTTTTTATTTATTTTAATGAATTGGGTTTATTAAAATAAACGTGTCAATGTAATAAGTTTTTTGTTTGCCTCACGGTGTTTTTAGGCAACTTTTCTGGTATATTTGTTCTCAACACCAATACCATCGCAAAATATTCATATCTGCTTAAAATACATAAGTATATTGATATTATAATATGTACGAGAGAATTACATAGGTGTAGTAGATGTTTCTAATGGAAAAAAATAGTATTGCATTGTTCGAATTGCCATATCTTCTTATTTATTTTTTAAGAAAATAAATGAAAACTTTCAGGCATCGCATCTAATACCATATATTTTTCGTAGAACTAAACTTTTATAAAACACTAGCTATGTACTAGGCTTTTCCTCATCTTTTCTAAACTTTCACCACGTTCTTACACCCTCATCTTCCATGCGTGGGATTTTAAGAGGGGTGGGTATTGCAACCCGTTTAAGGATTGTTGCTAGTAAACGGAGAGTAACTGCAAAGAAGAGAGTTTATTAGAAATACACATACAAACACATATGCATTGAGATTTATGTATGGACTGGTTTCAGCTCGATGTTCCGCTCGCTTTCAAGATGTGGTGGTAAACGTATATCTATAGATTTGTTATTATTATTTGATGAACGTTAATCTATAGTCATTACTGTGGATTTGCTAGCGTGGAATGAATAAAGAAAAAACAAACCAAATTTGGTTACCTACTGCGTTAATAAAGACAAAATATTAAAAATCATATTGATAAGTGTACCTTAATATTTGCAAAATATACTTAATTCCACCAAATCAAGTCTAACTTTTTATCTTGTTGAGAAGTATGATTTTTTCTATTTCTTGAATCTTCACTTATGATCTTCACTTAAGTAAGAAAAGGAATTTGTTAAGAAGTAAATGAATTCTTTATCCCAGCTAGTCATGGTAAATTATAATTTTGAAGGGGCGCGAGATTAATTTTGTTCTCGCAAGATTAGAATAGTCCAGATATTTTTTCATACCTGATGATGTAGCCTTTTATAACAATGAGAAATTTTGACCTTGTTTTAGTTTCTTGGTTTTGACAATTAATATTTTAATTTGATCATTTGAAATATAACTATATTAATTTTAATAAAGATTTAATCAACATTTATTTGAACTTTAAAATATATAGTTTTTCATACACTTATTTTCAGCATTAACAAAATTTCCAAATACAAATCGTAGCAAATATGATAAAACTGTTTTTGCTAAATAAAATGTTTTTGCTAAATCGTGGGAATATGCTAAATTATGTTTTTGTGCAGTTTTGTAATATTAACTTTTTCATTATTTGAGAGAAGTATTTAAACTATGGTATATTTAAGCTATCTTAATAATATATGCCCATATTTTGTTCAATAAATATTAGGCTCGCCATGAAAATAATAAAGTTAAATTTTGTATTCCGTAAATAAACGACTTCAATATTTGGTTGCGCTTGATAAAATAATTATCGACGACATTGAGCTAAGCCATAATAAATGTAAAATCAGTAGAACTTAGCAATTTGGTAGTGACATTAAGACAATTTACCTGTTAGTTAGAACGTTTCGTTATTCATGAACGTACTTAATGGGAGCATGCAAAAGTCAATTTTATTATTCTATTCTGTTTACAATTTCGACCTCTCTCCTTCTCAACGTGGTATCCAGGAGTACGAATCTAGGTATAATAACTTACTTTGCAAAATCCGAAAATTTCCCAGCGCATCTTCAATACTATTGACCTTAGAAACAACTAGTAAAGTAAACAATCTGAACAACTTTATATTGAATCTAGCAAAGGTTTATTTATGATTTACGAAATTTCTTTATTGAATATAGAGAAAGTACTCTCTCAATATTGAGTCAAAATCTGCAAGCCTCCGTCAATGCGATTTAAGCCAAAATACTTAGCCTGGCTTTTAATAAAATAATTCAACCATACGCAATATTCCTCGTTTTTCTTTATATTAACAAGTGAATAGAAAAAGTCAGATACAATTGCATTTCTTAAAATTTCCTTCTTTGTTTGAATTGTTTTACATCCATTAACTGTTATTTTCTGGAGTACCCATTACTTTGTATACTTCCTGCAAATGGTATTTCAATTAAACCAATGGTTATGGGTGAATCTCCTGAAAAGAATTTAAGTAGATTTATTTAGGCTGAACGCTTGTAGCGTTTGGTCATGATTTAAAATTTAAAGGGTATTATACATATAAATAATTTAATATAACTAATAAAAACTAATAAGTAAAATTTGTTTGCAAGAGAAGACAGATACATAATACTAAGGATATATATTACAGATAAATAATTTTATAAAAGAAACAGAAACTGGAAAATAAGGACACAATTCTTACCACAGCAATTCTTTACAGTGGACAAATTTTTCTCACTGGATCTCCTTTCTCCGTTCTTCATCGCGTTTTTCTATGTTGTCAACAATGTTGTTTTTGTCCCAGAAAAATAACTGCTACATCAAATAAAAAAAAATTTAGCTCTACTTATGTACGCGCGTTAGAAGTAATGCTTCTTTGATATAAGTCAAAAATAACTTTATTTAGCACACAAATAATTAATGGAAATAAATTAATAAAAGGACCGGAGCATGGTTGTAAATATGGTTGGTATAATCTTAATCTAATGAAATAAATAAATTATAATTAATTAAAAATTTATAATGAAAATAAATGTATACCGAACTTAACCTCGCTTTAAGGAATATACTTAAAATACATTTTGATAATTTATAAGCCCTATATCTATCACGAATATTCACAATTAAGAAATGTTTTATATTATAAAACTATTAAATTTAAAATACTAAAAAATATTATTCAGAAACACTCGATACAACTTAGTTTCGCATGAATATAAAACACGTGTTGTGTATTACGAAAATTTTAATAACCATCATGTATATAGTATCAGTCATTACACGCATGTTTATTAAGCCAACTTCATCCTGTCGATGTTTATTGCATCGTGCGTGCGTATGCGTGCATTGTAAAATTTCATTCTCATAATTTTTTTCATATCACAGCTAAAGAAGTATAACTTCAAAAATGTTTCCCCAAACTCTGCTTCTACCTATTTAGAATTATGAAGATCATGCCTTTTAGATCTTTTTGAGTAGTTTGTTAATAAATCAAAAATGTCTATGTATTCTTACAAAAGTATTATATTCGATTTATTTTTTACCCTTTCCACATTCTGTATTTTTTATAACTTTGCAAGACTTGAATGTCAGTGGCGTTAACTACGACTTTTTGTTTTTTTTTTATTTGACATCCTTATTAGTCTTTGCATTAGATCACGTCTTTAATTCCGATTGTCGTCATTAATGGGTTTTGAATATCATCATCATACCTTAACATAACAAAGTGTTGTCATCAAATTTTCACTGTCTGTCCAACCAGAATTTCGAATCATATTGAATAAAGCAGAACGCACATCATTTTTATAAGTCGTTTTAAATTTCAATACTGGTTATAAATGTTATTGTTTTTGTAGTATACCTTTATTTTTATATCCTACTTTGCTATGTAAGTCTTATACTTCAGATATAACTTTTCCACTTATTATACAATGCTAAATTAAATTGTACCTGTTTGATTACTCATAGTAATTTTTATTTATAAATGCAGTAGTTCAAGACACGCGGTAGTATGACTAGCTCAAGTTCACGCAAAAACTACTAAAGTCCGTTAGATTAACTGGAGCCCCAGCTCAAACGACTATTGAGATATTTTTGTTTAAAAATCGGCATTTTTACCACTGATTGACTGACATATAGGTCAAAAACTTAACTACTTCCCAGAAGACCTAGAAATTTGGAATTTAGCGTCCAGCTAGTTAATTATGTTCTTACAAAGGAAAAAGTCAAAGAACAGTGAATTTTTACGATTTTAAATATTTTATAAGAAATCGATTTTCATTAACGCCTAACGACTTTCGAATTATAATAAGGTAAACACTTTTTCTTTCACAGGATGAAAGGTCGCTTTTATCGTTTTGTATACAAGATTATTTATAAAACTTAGATGACCAATAATACTACGAACTGCAACTCGCAGCTCCGGCTCAGCGATTTGACACCATTGCTAACAATTGTAACAATTAGCTAAGTAAGATTATGCTGGCTGAATTCGTCCCGACGCGACGACGAGTCCCGCCTCAAGCACCTCACACCGCGCGAGGCGCGGTGTGAGGTGATTGAGGCGGGCTACAGGAATGCGGCGTGACCTTAACGCGAATTCCACGGAGCGAATGACAGCCGCGCTCATAAGCGCGAGCGTCCCCACGAGATATGTTTCGGGAGATTTCGGTATTTAAAAAGAATTTAATTTAAATACAATAAAAATACTTGTTAACTTTACTAATGCCAGAACAGTAATGAAAGTATTATTATATGGATACATAAAAGTAAAGCAGTACAGAATTTCATATTCCTTCGTGTTCACATGGTTATTGCTGAGGTGTCCCTGGTTCCCAGGCGTTGTGTGGTCTGGTACCGGTTCATCGTTTCCGTTTGGGTGTCCTCTAGCTGCAGCGGTGTGTTGTTATGATATCCAGTGACTGCTGATATCATAACTCACGCTGTCCGGTTGTCGGTGTTTTATGCTTTGTCATTCGACTAAATAGATTTTAGTTACAATTGAAATAGCCCATAGATAAGCTACCATAAACAATCGTACTTGTAACTGCATTTGCTATGTATTAAATTGCCATATTTACTGGAATACAAAACAGTTTTCGTGGTAAATACATATAAATATCCTTTGTAAATTATGAGCTAGTTGATTTAAGTTTAGATTGTAATCAATAAGTTAAAACGCAAGACGGAGTCTACTTTAGTAGTGCTTACTGATTGCATCTTATTAATCTAAATCCTAGTCAAATTAATGCTCAAGAAAATTTTATAGCAGAATGCAACCGCTTGCGAACGTTATACCGCCTCGACTTGGCCAATTTAAACAGAAACATTAAACGTGTAAAAAAATGCAGATAATTAATGGCAACAAAATAATTTTTTATTTTATTTCCATTAATTATTTTCGTGGGCAAAGCGCTCCAATATTTCTAACGTTCAAGAAAATGTAGAAAATAGTACATAAAATAAAACTATACAGGAAAAACGATTAATTTTAAAGATTACTTTTGAACGAAAAAAACAATTTTTTTTCAAGAACTAATGATATCCCGTCAAAACATGAATGTCAAAATGGGAGCCAAGTTCAATATTAAGAATATGCGTGGTTATCGATTTCTAGTTTGCTAGTTTTTACCAGCAAAACAAATTGTCAGAAGAGTGAGATATGTCGACCTTCCAATATAATAACACTTGCGTATAACATAAAGAAGACAAATTGGTTAGTCAAATATAAGATAACTTGTATATGAACACTAGCCAAGTCAAAACTTGAGTTTCAATTTATCCAAAGTTATTTTTTGTTCATAATTCGAAATTCAAGTAGTTATATTCTTAAATAGCAAACATTTTTGTAGCAGAAAAAAAACAAGAAATTGTGTTTTTAAATTCATTTTAGAATTTTGAATGTACTTATATATAAATATGAACTAGGCACCCAATTCTTTTGTCGGTGGAGCCGATAACAACGCATATTCTTAATATTGGACTTAGCTCCCATTTTCGCTTTTGTGTTTTTGATGGGATTTACATAACATTACTTATTCATCATAAACCTTACCGTTTCCATAATATACGTTTCTTTTTATATCCTACTCCGCTACGTAATTCCCATATTTCAGATATGACCTTTCCCTTTATTCTACTTTGATGTATTAGACTATCTGATTGATTACTCGTAGTAACCTGTATACATAAATGTAGTTAATTACCTAAACATTACTAATTATTCACAAATTATATTTGAAATATCTAGAAAAAGATTATACTTGTTGCAATTTAATCAAAATCTTTGTAGTAAATTTTGCATCATCCAAAAAAGAACAAATTAACACAGAGACGAAATTTCCAAAAACAGGGTTTCTCGCTTCCACTATAATTTGTACCAGGTGAGGTATTATATACCCCAGTCTTTAAGAAATAGCATTTTTTTTTCAAAACTAAAAATGAGCGTGCTTGCATTTTCTGAGTAGCGCAATGTTGCCGCTTCGATTAGCGATGTTTAGCCAGGTTAGCGACTGTCGCCAAGCAAGTTACATGCGTGCAAAGCACGTTTGGTTGTCACACACCCCACTTTGTACGGCGCGTAACTAAAGATATACAGTTTTCGATTGGTGGTTGTTATTTTATGTTGTTAGCTTTGTGTTGTGTTTTAAGCGGGAGTGTTTCTTTTCAGATATTATTTATGTAGAAAATGGTAACGTTAAGGAGAGTAGATATAATAAGTGAACTTTTAGATGAAGGTAAAGAATTTGACTTGGAACTTACAGGAGAGGGACAATATGGTAATAAGTGTGGTCATCTGAGCATTCAAAGGGAGACGAATAGCGTAGTTGAAACTGAGTTATATTGTTCTGAGTCTGACAGTGATGACGATGTACCGCTTTTACATATACGCCATTCCAGAAATATTCTTACAGAAGGGAAAGATCCTTCTTATTTATAATTCTAAAGGAGTAAAGATGGTGTAACATGAAGACAAAAAGATTCATCCAGAAATAATGTTTGCTGTCGAACTGGAAATATTATTACTCATCTTCCAGGCGTAAAAATGGTTGCAAAAACAAAGTATCACCTCTTAAGTACTTCAGTTTATATTATATCTAATGATGTGATGTATGAGATTGTGAAGTTTGCTATTAAACAAATTTTAGTTCAAGCAGTCAGTGATCCTTAAAAATCTGTGACAACAGAAGAGGAAATGAAAGCATTATTTGGAATTAGTTTTTATGAGGTATGGCGCTATTAATCGTCGACGTACAGTCGATGTATGGGCCACTTATGGCACAAGTATGAACGTTTGAAAGAGATACAATGAATAGAAACAGATTTAATTTCTTATTGAACAACTTAAAGTTTGACAGCTCAGCCACAGGACATGAAAGAATAAAGACCGATCGATTAGCTATAATTAGAAATATTTTTCATAATTTTATAAAAAATAGCCAAGTTATATAATAAATAGCCATATTCCACACGAAAATCTCACTTTAAATGAAAATTTTGTTACTTTTAGTGGACAACGTGTTTTCCGTCAATATATCCCATAAAAAGCAGCTAAATAGGGCTTGAAAATTTATGCTTGTATTGCACTCTAAATATGGAAATGTATTGTGAGAAATAGCTGGAAATAGTCGATCAATTAGTAAAATGTGTGTCAAAATGTTCTCGAATTATCACCATGGAAATTTTTTTTTACCAGCAACGAAAGCACAGAAAATCTGCTAAAAATCATAAGCTTATGCTAGTTTGTATATTACGCACTTATAAAATATGTATTCCGCCAATTTTCAAGAAAAGTCGTGAAACAAGTACTTCCAAATTTGGTTTTCAAAAGAACATCCCTATAATGTCCTACGTACAGAAGCCGCGTATAATGGTATACTTGATGTCTTCATTGTATCGTGATAAAGAAATTGATCCTTCAACTGAAAGTAAACAAAAATCTACTGTGACGACATTCTATAATCAAACTAAAAGTGGTTTTCATGTAGTTGACAAGTTGTCCAGAACTCACGATGTTTCACGAAATTCTAAACGTTGGCTGCTGACTTTTTGTTTGCGTTACTGAACCTCGCAGGCATAAACGGTTTCATTATTTATATGTTAAATATTGGAATCGAAAAAAAATAAAATAAACTAAAGAGAAAAATTTATTGGTGACTTGAGCATTTCTTTAGTCAAAGACCATTTCAACATAAGAAGACAGAACCAAAAGCTTCCAAAAGACGTGTGTAGTAGATTGGACAAATATTTTGTAAATACAACTGAAAACTTACCAAGAGCTCTCATAAAAAGACTTAATACGATGCAGAGATGTGTAAATTTACTTAGAAAAAAGATAGAAAGACCAAATATATACTTAAAAAATGTTACACGTCGATATGTAATTTTTTGTGAAAACTGTGGTAAATTTGATACCGATGATCTCGATTAATATTTTAACTTTTTAATTTAATTATTCATTTTATTTGAAGAAGATATAACATAATTTCTTCAATTAAACCCATTGTGATGATTATACGTGTCATTTCATATAATTACGGGTGAATAATATCTCTATAGTTACAAAGTTAACAAAAGTTGCATTATTTTTCATTTGTTTTATAAAAAAACAATTAACGCATTAATTATATCAGTTTTATTTAAATTAACTTACTATTATATATATTTTGCGCCATACGTCTCTAAATGACAAATAATTGTAATCTACCTGTTCAATGACAGTTCAAATTTTTGGGTATGTCTCACCCCACCTAGTACGAGTACAAATTGTAACTTTAGTCACAGGTACTCGAAAGGTTAAATCACTCTTTTAAAAAAATAATTCCATTTACAGAATTAACTTTGTTTAAATTGTATTATAAATACATATAATATTGAAACATTTATTGTTAAATATAAATGTTTCGAAAATGTTTGCTAATTTTATTTTTCGTTGCACTTCTAACGAAATAATGACATATTTTTAGTAATCGTTTAAATTGCATATGTGTTCTTTGTTTTTCTAAACTTTAGATGCTTATAGATGCATTAAGTTTTCTTTCTCAACGTATTAATTATAATAGATTGATTCTAACAAAATAAAACTCTAATTCATTTTGCCTAAAAGTTTATCGTGTCCTGGGATTAAAATGCATCAGGAATTTGAAGCACGTTTAACATTCTACGCTCTTCCACGACACGATGTTGCAATAAGTTACGACATTGGTTGTAAAATATTATTTTACCCCATTTTTGCCTTAAGTTTTCAAGGGATTTATTTCTTTCTTTATCGTATTTTGCTTCATTAGAGGCTTTTGAGAAAGTTTGATCTCAATAAACAAATAATATCGAGGACACTTTTCTGATAGTTTTATACCGTATATCGTTAATTTAACTAATCATCCTGTTGCGAAAATCACACTCATAATAGCATACATATATAGTTCTATTCACCGTAAAACTTTTACAATTCAAAACGTTGGCCTTACACACGAAAGATTGTAATATATTTAATTAATGTTTCTTACTATTTTTTTTGGTGGCCATTAATTGAGTTATTGATATATTTAAAACTAAGGTCTAAAACGTTACTTCGTTATTAGTAAATTAAAATTCACTATTTAAGAAGACATATAATATCTGACTCTAAAGTTTGATTGTATTTAATTACGCTTTAATTTGTTTTATTAAAAAATCATTTGTTTTTCATTTCCAGAAGGCAATGTATGTGAATTTAACATTAATTTAATTACTTTGTCATGTTCGTGAGTATTATAAATAATGATATAATATGTAATTATTAAATGAATAATTCTATTATGATAAATTTCATGAAATATATAATACGGTACGGCCAATTTAAATGCTGGTAATACATTTGCGTGCCTACTTACACAAACACTTATATAAACAGAGACACACGCTCGCATTCTTAATGAGCCACATTGTCATCTGAGCACCAAGTAAGGTCCTCGTGAAGACGCTAAAATTTTCAGTCGGTAATAGTAATTTAAGAAACCGTTAAATTCTATGGCCTGGCTCGACTGTTTGCTAAATGGTTAAAGGGACGGGAACGCAGCCGTGCTCATGCTTGGCAGCGTAATAAAACAACCTTTTCACGATTCGGTTTATAATGACGTCATTCAAAAGCCCTTATAATTTGTGTCATATCTGAGTGCCAAAGATAAGGCTGTAGCAGTATCGTGAACCTTATAATTACGGCCGTATAAATCTCTTTATTGTTCAGTAACATTTTCATTAAGGTTTCATGGTAAAAGGATATATTCTACAAAAATTTTAATAAAATAAATATATGTTATTATAATGAAAATTCAAACACATTTTCTTATTAACTCTTTTAATATTTTTTCAATTATATGAGATCATAAATACAGCAAACGTAATTTAAAATAATCTGGTCATCTTGTTTAACTAGGGTTAACTTCTGAACAAAAATATAGGTATTCTTGTATATGGGTTTGAAATGGCATTGATATTATTATTGTTTTATAAACACCGTGAATGAAATAGCATGCGGAAATACGAGTATGTATTAATACCACGGTCATTACTTTTTTGGCCATTCAAGATTTTGTTTGTATGATATTGTAAATTATAAGCGAATATATTTTGTACAATCTACATAGTCATATATAGTGTATATAGATTGGGCAAAATATTATTTAATTTTAGATATTTTTTCTTGTAAAATGCCACTCTACTTTTAAACGAAGAAGTGTAAGGTATATCGACTCTCTCACTAGTATTGCACGCTGATGAGGTCTTTATGTAAGTCATCAACCGGCGCCTTAGTACTTTTTTGAATTGGAAAATATCAGAAGTGATAGCTAGCTTGTAAGTTATAAAGGCACGTGTTAATATATTCTGAATAGTAGGCGACTAGAAGGAAAATTATATCAAAGAGATATGTCTATGGCTATGTGTTTTGTGCATTATATCAAGGTCTCTGTTAAATAGAACAAATAAGCTAACTTTCTAAATAAACTAAGCATACATACAGATCTAATTGCCATGTTGAACTTTGTATTTATAGACAAATTTGAAATGGTGAAGTAAAAGAAGACTATACTAAAAACTTTGAAATTTGCCACGGGAGTCGAATCTACACTCTTTAATTCGTACGGAGAATACGATATCGGAGCCACATTTGCAGATTAAATCAAGGAGGGCATAAAACTAACGAACTTACGATATAAGGCCACTAACAGGAAACGTGATAACATTTTTTCTCCAAAGAATAGAAGCCAATACTTCTAAACAAAACTTGTGTAAGCAAACCGATCCTGGAAACTGAAACTCAACACATAACTAACAATAGATATTTTGAAAAATTCATCAAACATTTCAAACCCAGACAGATACAAAAAGTAAGTGCTATGTCAATAAACCATGGGAAGAAGCAAGTGGTCTAGATAAAGCATGCAGAACAGAAATATCTATCAAAGTTTCATTTAGTACGATCCTTGTTATTAACGATTTTTTCGTTTAGAGCACCTCTGGCTCATAGATGCTGTAGATTGCATGACGGATTGCAAAATAATCGACTCATTTAGAATGTGTTGCTGGAGAAAGATACGCTACGTGTCATGAATCGAATACATAACCAATGTGTTGATCCTGAAATAGCTTTAAATTAAAACGAGGCTATCTACAATCCATATCCGGAGAGCTTTCTAAATCTTTGCTTATTTTACGCAAAAACCTACCAATATTATTGGGAAGTTCATTGTCACTGAAAAGGTTTAAGAACGGGAACTACAGGGGTGCAATTATAGAACGAGAAACTTTTGGCACACTAATATGTGAAGCCACATAATTCACTGAAAAAAGAAAATTATGGCAGAATTATTTGGCAGTGCCTATCTCAAATTACAAACTGGTGAATAAGCAACAAATGTATATTGCAGCACAGTTACATTTGCTCCAATGCCGTTTATTTTAGCGGAAACCACCGCCATGGCATTTACTCCAGGCCTGGTGAAGATAAGTTTAACTTTACCTATGATAGCTATGCTAATGTCGCCGAATTCGGCGGCTACCACTTCAATGCCATCTAAAGGAATCAGTTCGTTCGACATTTCACGTGCACCATCTGTTAAAAGAAAAGCAGCAATCGTGTCGAAAGACATCAGAAGCTGTGGTTATAACCAACTCTAAAACTAAAAAAGAGTGGTAGTGGCCATTGAAGAAAACGGCAACGGCTCAGTTTCAGCTCAGAGTCTAAAAATTATGAGCTCAAGGTTCAGAATATTGAATTATTTCCCCAACTTAAAATTATGATGATTACTCTGATTTAGACATAATCTCACCAAATTCAACTAAGTAAATGCGATGCCGAATATATATTCCGTCAATGCATATTTTCTTGAGATGCCAGAAATGAGCTTTGGGTTTAGTGCATAATTTTCTTGATATGGATACACAGTGACTCTGCTGGAGTTGAAGGAGACTTATATATTTATGATTTTTACTAACAATTAATGTATTATGATTTGTTTAATAATTTAAAGGTATTTATTTCTATTAAACTGTTATAATGATTACTAATAATTAGTGTTTCTTTTATTGTGGTAGTAAAATTAATTGGTTGCATGTATCTGTTCAGGTACGCATTGCATGTTCATTGAAATAACTTTACTTCCAAATATTTAATGCAATTTTTTAAAATTTTTTTAGCTATTTAACATGACATGGGGTGAAAATTTATGGAGGATGGATTACACGCTGCAAAATGCTTCGAAATCTCACACCACGTAAAGGAGAGTCCATAAAACAATGTTATCCTATATTTTTGATTACATTTCCAAACATCCATTTAACGAATTAAATTACTTGACGAGGTCCGTCAAAAAAAAATATGCTAATCTTAAAGTTTAATGCGTATTGTAAATAATTTCATAAATATATGAACACACGCTAGCTCTTATTCAAGCTATACGTTTAAATATTATGTAAATAACATTTTCAAACAATATCTTAACGTGTAAGATTTTTTTCATTTCATTTAAGTATACATATAACACTGAAGAGTAACGCACGAAATATACACATGTAAGACACACATGATATACGAAATGTTAAAAAAATCTCGTTTTTTCCATTCCCCGTTAAATTTTCCTTAAATATTTTCAAGTTTTAACTCGAGGGCTAATACTCTTCATTATGATTAATGTGGGTTAATAAGCTTTATCATTTTTTATAATTACAACTTTTAACCACGAACGGTTTCTATCAATAATGGCTATAACTAATAGAAATCAAACGGACAAATACGTGAGTGACCTTATTCGAATTAATATTTTCTTCCTGTTGATGATCTTTCCCTCATTTTGCTATAAATGTAACAGTAACTAGTAATGATTTTAATATCTCAGGATAATTATTTCCATACTCAGTCTATTCAATGTTAAAAATATTATTTGTTAAGATATGGACACGATGTTGCAAGACGGTTTTAATTTCGGTGTTTGTGGATATGTCTCCATTAAAAAAATATTATCAAATAAGCAGTTAAGTTCTACACATCGTTTTTATGTTTAGCTGAACGGATGAAGCAAAGTTACCGATAGCTTCGTTCAATACCTTGTGTCTATACACACACACACACACACATACACACACATATATATATATATATATATATATATATACATACTTTTCGAGGACTGACGTCTAATTTCAAAAGTTTTTGAAACAAGAAATTCGTGAGACATTTATATGTTGAAAATTAAAAGTAAAAATATATTAAAATGCAAATTGTGACAAGAAATTCTATTCATAAACATTATATATAACTGAGTAATGTCGTATTAAAATGAGATATTATGTTCGATTTCTCAATTTTGTGTAAATCACAGTTTTTGCCTGTACGCATTACATGTCAACTTTTTCATTTCTACAAATGGAAAAATCTATTTATTTCACCAAATATAAAAACAAAGCTTTTTAAATTTATCTCTTTACATTAACTTAACAAACATAATATAGAATTCTCCACGTGAAATTTGTATTTAGGGTCCTCTTGCAAATAAATGGCATCCGATTTACGATGAAGCTTCTATTATACTGCTTCCGATTTACGAGTAAACTTTTACTAAACTGACTTTTTGAATCGTTGAGTTTTTCGTGAAGTTTTATGTTAAAATATCTAGTTAAAAAGGATAAACAAATTGTGAATTTGATTAATTTATGATAAAAACCTTTTGTCTAAAAAATTAAATAAACATTTTATTTTTAAAATATCCGGAGCTTCATATTCAACATCTATTTTATGTATTGAAAAAAAATATTTTTATATTTATATTTTCACTTAGAAAAGAGCTTTATCTCTTTTAACAAACTAAACAAACCCTTTTAATGTACCCCATTATACGTCCATATCAACAATTACTGGCTATTTGTACTGTTAATATTTAGGAGTATTTTTATTTCGAAATGTGCAATCTATACATAAAATTCATCTGAATGATAAAATTGATCAAAAATAATATAATACGTCAATTTTGTTTTTGTTGTAGTCTGTCTGTTTGGTTGAACACGTATTACATAAAAACTAATGACTACAAAATTTAAAAAAAAACCTAATATTTTGTTTTTATTTCATTGGAAGGCATTAACTTAATCAAATGATGTGTAATGTTAATACTTTCAAAAATACATTTATATTGCTTTAGTACAACAATCACAAAGAAGTGCCTAGCTGCTTAACGCAAAGTTATAATATAATAGCATAATATATTTGTTTACAGCAATAGATGGCGCTAAGTCTCTTTTAATCGAATAATGAATTTTGTGACCCGGGCAAAGATTAAGTTGAGTAGTGTTAGAAAGGTGGATTCTTAAGGAAGCAATCTGAATGTAGACGAGGACATCAGGACAGATGTCGTTTTTTATCATTTCCGCATATTAAATTTTCGATATTAGTGTGTATTCGACATAAACTTGCTTTGTTTTCTGATATTTTTTAAAATTTGAATCTATTCAATATTTATAATTATAGTATGCACAAATTTTGTCGTTACGTATTTTATTGTCTCCACATATAATAAAGCTTTATATCTAACGTATCTGTTTATTAAGGACATTTATAAAACAAATATTTATAACGAAAGTAGAACATAAAAACATTTGTTATTAAACATTTGTCTGTGAGATCGTTTATTTGTTATCGCTTCACGCAAGAAGAGCTACAAATATTTTATGAAGATTTTATTGATATATAATGTTGTTTCCGGCTATATAACCTATATGTTAAGTTTTATCATAAACGACCATCTAAAAAGAAGACGTAATAATTTAACATTTGAATAAAAAACAAAGTGTTCGAAGTAAGTTGTTTAAAAAAGTTTCCTTTTATAATTATTGCAATAGATGGATTTACGAGCATTAATCTCATAGTTAAGTCGATAATATTTTCAACAGGTGCACACACGAATAAAATTGATTATAAATAGGTGTGGACACTGATTTTAAGATTACCGCTGAAACATTACAACACCCAAATAAATTAAAGGTACAAAATAATAAAGGTACATTCGTCTTTTTATAGACATTTTAATAGGTACGTTATTAAAGAAAATGTCAAGTACTAATTTCGCCACTATACTAACTTCGAAACAGAAATGAAAAAAGTTATGTTATTTGACTTTTTGGATCCTACTTGTTACAGTTAGCATTTTTACAAAATGTTCAACTATAATAATTTAACAAAATCTTGATAAATATCGTTCTCAGCTGTATGCATATGTCATTTATAACTGAAAGGAAATATACCCACTATATAATATTTTTAGTTGTTTCAGTTTGAATTGCCTAATTTACGTAAGAATTTCACAGTCAATCGTATTAACCATGAGTAATATGAATATCAAGGCAGTATTTGTATTTCTACATATAAAACCACATAAAGGGACTAAAATATAGATAATATTTATTTAAAGAAATACTAATATTTGTTTACGTATTTTTTTCCTTTCTTACAATAACTTGTAGGATGCGATAGTATCATAAGCGATACTTCAAATATTGATTCATATCTTTATTTTTCATTGCAAGGTTGCTTCCATTGGACATTAGGGAAGCATTCCTATCCTTCGATACTTCACGCCATTCATAACTTGCATCTTTAAGGGCCATTTTGAGAAAGAGTTATTCCTTGCCGGATAATTATCAGTCAGTTGCGTGGTTACATATTTAAGGAGACATATACTCACAGGCATGTAAGTTGGAAAATATGTTAAAAATCATTATAATTTGCCGAAAAGCAAGAATTAAGATAGACATTCTATATATTAGCTTATCTTACATTTTATGATAAATTTTGTGATTATTAATTGAAAATTCTCCATTCCTTAAGATGTATGGTAAGAATCCAATTTTAATGATACTTAAACGAGGTTTATTTACAAAAAGAAATTGAAACTTTAAACACCGTAAATAAGTTTCAACTACACTGAAGTAATTACGTGATATGATCAAGAACAAATGACTTAAAGACATCGGGCTACGAAGAAAACAGCATTTTTAGTTTTTCTTAATTAAATGGAAATATGTGGTTTTATTGCTTTTCTGTCATTTATTTAATATGCGCGTTTAGAGTACAGTAGTTTAACTTTATTTTTACAATATCTCAAACGGTCAGTCAATTAAACTTTTCATTTAATGTTTAATAGTTCTAATCGTATAATTACTCCAGAGTAATATAAATGATACAAGATTGTTTTATGTATATAATCTTCCTTTGCTGTGATTTAAAGAAAGAGAACTTAGTGAAAAGGAACACATTTATATTCATTCATGAAATAAAACCGTCATCAAATCAGTTTCGATATACGAAATAGATAACCGTGTGGCTACACGAGGTTAATTTATATAAATTTTGGTGGTATAAAATTTCTTAATCATTCTCAATAACAAAATGTGAACATGGTAATTTAAATTATGGTTCATTAATGATTAATTTAGGTTGTTCAAATTTAGCGTCATAAAGGGTGAATGTGCTACTAGGTAATATAATTACATAATTGCTTCGTTCGGGATAATATCAATATTTTTAAGTTTTTTAATGGAAATACCATATACACAGAAACGTTTATGTACGCATAAATTTGTACAAAACACTGTATTGCAAGTTATGCATATATTTAAATTGAATTAAGAAATTGTGTAAATTTGTAATTAAATACACCACAGAGAACAATTTATGATAGGAAAAACATGAAATAATAATAGATATATGTGAATTATGTGAAGTTTGATATATAATTACTTAAATAATTTATGAATGTAAGCTTAATATATTCATAGTAATTTAAATAGGATCTGAAAAGTAAACGAGAGAAAACCGGGCTATAACTAGCAACAAAATTGGAACCTTTGCATAATCAAATGATAAAAGTTACGAGAAAAGAAAATGTCAATGATGTAACCGAAAATACTCTTAATAATACTTATTCTTGATAATTAAATATATGTAATATATAGTGTATATAGTGTATTTCACTTTCTATCGACATTATTTATTTGAAAAATAATAAATATTTTTCTTTTACTTCCTATGTAAACTTATTTCTTTTCCTTGGAATATTTCACAGAATCGGCAGAGAATTTAATTTTTCAACTTATTATATTATAATTCTAGATGTATTATGCCGAAACGATATTCGAAAAGTTTGTTGGCCGGAGTTCACCGAATATAAATTAGATAAAGCATAACCTAAATTCGACGAACCGCAAATTGGATTCGTGCCCACAAGCCTTTGTCTAAAGGATCGTTTCTAAAGAAAAAAATTTGTACAAATTTTTTTCTTTAGAAAATGCTCATTTTTATTTTAGTAATATTTTAGGAATTGAGGAAGACTGTTATAATCTTTTTAAAACATATTTATATTGGTCAAGTTTCAAACATGTTTATTTTTAAATATTGCACTATTATTTTATGAAATTTAATCTAGGTAAGTCTTCATATATTGACATATTCGACAAGAAAGGTCACAAGTTAATAAATACCTACTAGACTTAATGCAAGAAGTACTATATGCTCTCCTACAGATAAAAATTACGACGTTTTAATTATGAATATAAATCATTATAATGCAATATTAAATATTAAAAGACTAATAATTCGTTTAAAATTATCTATTTTTTCTGGTGTCTATACAATCGTTGTATCTAAAAATGTTTGGTTTATTTGAATTAAATGTATTTTGTGTGGGAATAAATACTTCAATTAAAATGATTACCAAATGTTCCATTAAAACACTTTTGTTGGTTATTGTATTAATACATTTTCTTATAAAAAAAATTATAGATAAAATCAGGTACAGGAAACTGCTTTCATAAATATGGCTAAAATGACAAAAAAATTTTGCATTGTAAATTTGCGAATAGTTATTAAAACCCGTAAGAAAATATGTCACTAAGTAATTTTTAACGTTTCACTAATATTTCGGAATTCATTTATTTAATTTTCATATCAAGATTAACTTTTAATAAAATCATGTTCTGTTTATATTTCGTTATATTTTGAAAATTGTTCTACATCGTCACATATGTTTTACACCAACAACCCTAGAAGGAGGACAGCGACTGAACGAAACTAGAGATAGTTCCGTCGTATTTCAAATAGAACAACTGTAAAGATTGTTAAATATACGTATTCCTATGCTAAGATGCTTTTAAAGCAGCCCAATACTTTATAAATTTTAAGCTTAACATGGTCACTTTTATGCAATAAATCCAAAATCCACCATTGAACCTCTACGATATGCTACGCCGTAGCGTTATGGCGCTCCAATAGCTCATACATAGAATTATTTAGTATTTTATTTGAAGTCAGTTCAACATTTATTATTTAACCGTTAAATAATTATATTTTTGGCAATAACACACTTTTTGACCAAAATTTTTCCATATTAATAATATAATTATTTATTTTCAATAGACCTTAATAATTATAAATAATACCGAATATATCGCAAATGCATTTGCAAGTAACAATTTATTGGAAACAGTATATTAAATATAATACTTCAATTCATTTAAAATGTTACCAATAACGGAACCATTAAAGGTCTTTAGAAAAACATAGGCATGATATTTATCTTACTCGAATAAGTTACAAAATGTTACATCAACTTTGAGAGGCGAAAATAAATTAACTATGAATTTATAAGAATTAGTCTGGTATCGAACAGCCTTGAGGTCAACCCACAGTCTGTCAACTAGTTCAAGCTGTTAAGAGACTGATTAATCGATTGGAAATTATTACATTGGTACGTTGATACTTATAACAATGTCCTTTTTATTCATGATTTTGTATATATGTTATTTTAAACCCCTTTAATAAAATCTGATGAGTAATTGGCAATCAGTGCGTAAAAAACCCGACCCATGTGCCAGTTGTGTTCGCACCACTAGGATTTCCTATCTGCAATACTGAAACTCACACTTGTACGTACGCTATATTTTAAAATAATATTGCGAAAGTTAACACTGAAAATTTTTTGAATTACAAAAACAGTTTTTAAATAAAAAAACAATTTTTTGAATTTTAAAACATATTAACTTTAATTGTATTGTTTTAAATAATTTTATTAGTGGATATAGTAAAATAATTTCAAGATTAAGTGAAAATCCGCCACTATTTGGTGACATGGCTTAAGCGTGGAGGTAGACATTTACCTCCATGGATTTAAATTTAGAAATATTTTCCCTTCTTATTAACATATTATTTCAACAATATGCATTATAACTTATGTGATCTTTAAATTTGCTGACGAACAAAAAAAATGTTAAAATCCCTTTTTAAGCAATTTGAAGTGAATAAAAGATAATGGCAGAATATAGGGGATCAGTGTGCTCATTTTCAACCTCTTATTTTTTGAAGTCTTCATAACTTGTTAAACCTTCTACAAAGAGGATATAAATTACATTGATAAATTCCTGTGAAAAGTGCTTAAGTAAATATCCTTATGCTACATGCGTACAGTATTGATTAAAATTTTATATGTTACGTATTATAATAAAGATATATTCATTGTTATTTAATATATATAAATAATAATATAAAAAATATAAACTTATTTTTGGATAAAAAACAGTTTCAAAATAGATAATATTCCAACTGTTTGCATAAAACAAAAATCGAATATTTATAGCCGACTAAACTTACTAACTGAATTTCCTTTCTCTTTTCTCCATTGGATGCTTCTATATTATCAGCAATATTGTTTATTGAACATAATTTCGTTCATCAACTTCCATGTAATTTAATATAATAAATCAGTAAACCAGGTTTCCTGATTAATCCCTATAAATAAAGTTATTGTCAATAAACAAGGAGTTGTGGAGAGAATATTTTTTATTACTTATTATTTTCTAACTCCACCCCTGCTGGTCCCAAGCCCGCATGAGAAAGGAGGAAGTATGGTATGGAGGAGAACCACCCAACCGTAAAATTCTCAACGCCGCATATAGGGCGGTGATTAACTAACCCAATAATTCCGTTCTAACGGAGCGATAACTCAATGGCCGAGAGAACCTAAGTCTCATCTAAATTAAGCCGTGAAAGGATTTGGGTGCCCATCACCATGTGTTTACCCAAGAAAAACTCTCTGATGACAAGTGCAACATACAAAGCGAGTTCGTTGGACGATCCGTCTAACAATCGGCGTCTTTTCTTTACTGGACCGGAAGGTAAGAAATTGGCTACCGAAGCAGCTGCGGAAACGGACCACTAGGTCTCGGTTAGCGGTCATGCTCCTGGTGAATCTAAAAAGAAAATCTCAATCCAAAAACACCGACGAATTGGTACTGGGCATGTCTATGGCCTACTGGTACCGGGGAAGCTGGAAATTTTGGAAAAGGAAACAGAAAGACACAAACTGACCTTGCTAGGAATAACAGAGACACATGTGAGAAATCTAGGTATGCAATAATAATCATGCAGCCCTAATAATTCATTCAAAAGCTCATAAGGAAAGTTGTTGGTTAATATTAGTAAGAAGACATGAATGGAAATACCATATTTTAACTGTTACTCTAATATTTGCGATACATGTAGTAACCTAGTGTTTTTACCATTTAATATACTACTTAACGTTCATATTCATAGGTAAATAAATGTAACAAATTACTTTTTCAACATTGACTTTTCACACATTGATTTTTCAACGTTGCTGACAAACGTCACCAAAAATGAACGTAAAGAAATTTACTCTGAATGAGTATCTTTTTAAATGGTATTTTCTTCCTTTTACAACTTTCTGCTATAACACACATTTCAAGGAAATGACTCATTACGTAATGTGGGAAGCGTGTAATATAACTAACTTTGCTGTCATATATATTTTCACGCCTGATAAGCAATTTTATCATTAGGACAGCGAGTAAGGCTCTCGCAAAGATTTTGTTAAGTTATGACCAGTGAATAAACTGCTAAATTCTATGGTTTATCGTAAGTATTTGTTTAATGTTTACGTGACGAGGCTTATAACCTAGCCTGGTTTCCATTACGTGATCTATTCGTGGTTTAAGTTTAGGGGTTTCACATATCTGAACAGGGTACAAGAGGATTAAAAAAAATTAAAAGGTCTTTTATTAGACGTTTTGCTTGAGAAATAAATTATATCAAAAAAGAAGTAGGAGAATATGTATTAAATTCATGGTATAGGTATATAATGACTTATGCTTTAATGTATATTTATATAAATATATTTATTTGAACATATCCACTAATTTATTTATCTATTTTATTTCTCATCCCAATTTGAAGAGTTTCAACCTAAACCTATTTTATTTAATCAAAAATATTATTTAATGAATAAAATTATGGCGCATAAATTTTAATTTTAAAATACTTTGCAAAATGACCATAGAGTATTGGGAAACGAAGCTATACAGTGAAAGTTCCAAATAATACTTGTGTTTTTACTATTTTATACTTTCCCGTATTTCTAATTCAATTGTTATTTAAATTGTTTTTAAAAAAGTTTCACTGCTATTTAAATACATTCCTCAGAATATCTTCTGCAGTCATGAAAGAACTAATTAATTGCCCACATGTTGTAATTAATAAATGTATTTTAATTAAAATTTTATTTACTAAATGCCAGTATTTTAATTTTTTTGGCTATTTTACATATCTGGTGAAAAGAGAGATAGGAGGGTGTGTACTAAATATTTTGGAAAATCATATATTGCAAAGAAGAGGCCATATAAAAATATTGTTATACATTTTCGATTGTATTTCAAAAGGTCCTTTCAAAATTATAAATTTACTACACATGAGAAAGACATAATGCGTTATCTAGCGCATTATAGAAAGCAGTAGTGCAGTACTTCAAAAGAAAAAAAACCGTTGTAAGATCAATTCGTTGTCTGCATTATGCAGTATCTCAAAAAGAAAAAAACAGTTATAAGATCAATTCGTTGTCTGCAATATGCAGTACCTCAAAAGGAAAAAAGCCGTTTTAAGATCAATTCGTTGTCTGCAATACTCAATACCCCAAAAGAAAAGAAAAACGTTATAAGATCAATTTGTTGTCTGCAATATGCAGTACTTCAAAATTAAATAAAACGTTATAAGGTCAATTCGTTGTCTTTCTGTTGCCGGTTTGTCAAGACTCTTTTTTTCAGGTATGCGTGGAGGTATCAAGTTGAAATTAATGTCAAATACTTAGGTCCCTTGGAGCAAAAATCAGGCTATTCTAATCAACTATTCTACAGTAAGTATTCATTCAACGCAATAGAGGAAGACTCTAAAAATACGGCCATTTATGCCGCATATTTTGACACTCGTAAATAAGTCAAAACCTAAAGAGTACTTCCCTTTTAAAAAAAACGTTCCCTAAAATCATGAAATTTGGCCAGAAAGCTTGCTTCTTGCGTGTTAATTAGTTACTTGCTTTGCTTGCTCACAGCACAAGTAAGGACAAAAATATTCCATATCCAGAAATAGTTAATTTGTAGCTACATCACGTAAATAAAATACTTCTTCTAAACGTGCGCCTGTGAAAGATACTGTAGGCTATGTGTTTTTGTCTCAAAAATTTAAAATTTTGTAAACAGTTTGATTTTTATGATTGCACATGTGTACGGAACCCAGGCAGTGTGAATTCTATTCGTGATTAAAAGATTATTTCATTATCTGATATAGTTATTTTGTGTAATAAAGTGGGAAACAAGTAGATAGGTCCTTTGTTTCTTTTTCTCTTTAAGTTTTTGAATAGAATTACTAAATTTGTGTCAGACAAACACAACGCATATTGTGTTTGCCTTCTTCACATAAATTTAACGTATTCCATTTCAATTCGAAAACCGTGTAAAGTTTTAAAAGGAGTAAAAATGACATTAATATTAAACGGAACACCAAAATTTTTTATTTTCTTGTGTTCTACCCTACATGTATATAAAAAAGAATATGCTAGAAAAAATATCTGTAACTAAAAATAAACATGAAATTATATTACGGACACTATCATATTTAGCACAAAATTTTATTCCAAAATCACGTCTGTTATTGATACTGAAATGAGTTAACTTCGTTTCGAAGAATGAGCAAAAGAGATAAATAAAGCTAATTGTCAATTTGCACACATCTGTATCCGTAGTACATAATATATTTTTTCAACATTATAATCTAAAAAAATATATATTTCACTCCTACTTGATATATTGCCTCAATATTTACATGGGTATAATAAGACAAAAAGTAAATTCGAAATAATAATAAAGTGAGTCTAGTGATTCAATTAAAAAAAAATCAACAAGGGGATGGTCAGTTATATTAATGACTTATAGTAACTGATATCTAGAGTATAATTATAAGGATAGAAATAAACCGTAAGTGAAGTTGGAAAATTTGTAACCATTACTATTTTTCATATGGTAAAAATTTGCATGTTTATAGTTTCATACCATAATACTATATACTCTTCACACAAATAATTCTGCGAATGACGAGATATACTTAGTGAATTTAAGATTAAAAGAAAGTAACTCGTAATTTTTACAGTGTAATAATGTATCCGGTTGATAAAATTAAACTTAAGTTCTGTCATTTAAACGTCACGTTAATTCCTTTCTTTTGACGTATCACTTATACTCACTCTCAAGCCATTTTTTTCCGATTTGATAGACGCAGTGGTGATAAACAATGTCAAATAGTATGAAAAAATAAATGTAGGTAATTACTCGGGCTCAAATTGCAATAGGGCTAGAGTAGAACTATCATAATTCATGTCATAGAGAACCGAATTATGAGAAATAATCAAGATTATATGGAAATATTCTGCGGTAGTAGTATATACAATGCTGCTGCTTTCTATATATTATAATAATAATTTAATTTGTCTATAAATTTTGCTTTAAACTTTGATGATTGCTTTCTGTAAATCATGAAAGTTTAAGCAAAATTTTAACTGTTAAAGAAATGATTTTACTCTTCACTTGTAAATTTCTTCCGTGTTTACAAAAGGTTTAATAAGTTAAAATTGAAAATATTATTCATAAGGTCAAATAACTGCAGCCATAAAATATGCTGCAATAAAATCACATTGCCTATATTAAACTCAAATAATTTAGAAAAAATTTTGCGCTTTTTTGTTTGACATTTGCAAAAATAAATACTGAATATATAAATATTATAATTTGACATTATACAGCAATCGAAAAATTTCTTTACTTTTTTTAATTCCTTTTTAGATAACTTTATTTTTTCTTAAGATAGCTTTACCTTGTTTGACATGGCATAGAAAAAATTTAATTGAAAAGAACCTAGAGTACTGACCTCAAACCACGAAATTCATAACTCTACCTAAAAAAATGAAAAAAATTGACTGTTAGGACGTGGTATTTTAAAACAAATATTTAACTTTCTTTTATGACGAATTACATAAAATATATTTTTTATTTATATACATATACACGGTGTCCGGGAATAAGTGTCGGACAAAAAAGACGCTAATCTTTGACTGATAAATAGTTGATTGTCGTTGAAATAAAATTTAAAGGATAATTTTTTTTTCCGAAAATTGGAAATAATATTCGTAATTATTTGTCATTATTATTTTGCACACGATGCTTGCGTACATTATTCAGCGCCATTCAAGGGAATGACCCGAGAACAGCTATGAATATATATATATGTATATATATATATATATATATATATATATATATACATATATATACATATAAATATATATATATATATATATATATATATATACATATATATATATATATATATATATATATATATATATATATATATGTATACAACTAACTTTCCGTAAATTTGAATAACACGCCGCGTAAAAACTTTGATCACCCAATTTAAAGTGTAATCTAAATTCTAAAACAAACTTGTAATTGCATACTGAACATATTCAAAGTCCTATGCCAAACCTTTTTCCTTGGGCTACGTTAATACCGCTCGGGTCAGTGAATCTGGGAGCGTGAATTTCATTTGTGTAGAGGATAAAAACGTAAGCTTATATGAGCACTTCACTTTCCCTAAAACGAAACTATTTGGCAAACTGGTATTTATGACATAGCTCTAATTAAGTTAATTTTTTTAAACAAACAATAAATAATGTTTAACCTAAGACATAAAAGTTGTTCACCCTGAACCCAGCCACAAAGCTTTCAATAAAATATATGAAATTACATTATATGAATTAACATTTCAATTGGAGTAGACTGACTTCTAGGGTCAATGAAGTTTTAAAGTAAAGTGTAGGGGCATCTTCGTTTATATACATAAATTCATAGCGATTATTTAAATGGCGTACTCGCCCTGAGAGTCACTGGGTCAACTTCCCCAAATGTTATTTAAATTATGGCGGTCTTTATCATGACAAGTTTAAATTATGTAATGTAACGGCGCTACGGGCACTGTCCCTGGCAAATTAGCGTGCATACCTATATTTAAAACGTTGTGATTGCTTTTCAGTATGCTGAGTAGAAAGTAACTACTTTTGGTCAGTGAATCGTTAATATTTAAACGCTTTAATATCGTTAAAGGCATTTTATTATTTACATAAATTTAATAAAATATATTTCTGATAATATATTTGTAAATAAACCATTATTTATTTAATTTCAGTTTAACATTTCATATCTTAAAACTGTTTCATGAATTTGTTTTCAAAAATCTATTAAAAAGTGAAAAAATTAAAGTAAGTCTAAAAGTTAGCTAGTTATTTTAAGGTTGAGCTGCTATTGAATTCAAGTTATAATATTTTGTATCTTTTCCAAACAGACTTACATCTCAAGATTTTATTAACGTTTCATTTCTGAGTTCCAAATTCGTAACTTTTCAGTCTCTCACTTTACTGACTTAGTAATTATATTTCGTGTCTCACCAAAGTAAGATAATATATAGTTAATTCTTAAATAAATTCAGTGCAAATAGCCCTATATCTTAAATGCTCTGAGCCGCAATGGAAAATGGAACGAATTTATTTAGACCACAGTTTATTGGGAGAAATATTTACTTTGTAATATATTTATTCGATTATTTATTTCTTTCTCGTATGTAAATAATATCAACTTTATGAGAAGATAACTAGTATTGGTTCTTGAAATATAGTTCTTCTCCTAGTTCATAAAAGCATTTGAAAAGCGTATCTCCCGCCAGGTTTACAGCCACCTGTGTATGTATTGAAAAAGGAGATTTATTCCGCTAAATGAGTTAAATAATATTGTATTAGTACACATGTACTAATTTATGAATAATTTGACTTGACATTTTATATGTGTAAACATGTGTGTGAGCAAGCATGTATGTTTATAAGCATGTATTTATGTCGCAAATACATAAAAAAATTAAATTTTTCCATTCTTTAGTAAATAAATAGATTAAAAATAATCTCAATAATTTTAGCTTAATTAATGCAAAATTTTGTTTGTATAATTTCCATTTACCAATCTATGACATTTTTCTCACTTACGGACATATTTTCTCACCATTTTGCAACTGACCTACGTTAATAATTAACAGTAAAAATTAACAGATGGTTTAATTATGGAAATATATAATTGTAAAAAGGTTATTTTAAAGTAGACAGTCCTTTATCATGATACTTTTAAATTATGATTTATTAAATGTTACTGCTAATGTTGTCTGTAGCGAATTAGCGTGCACATCTACATTTAAGGTGTTGCCGTTTTTTATCAGTATTCTGAGTGGAATGTCTGCACTAGGTGTAACGAAGTTAGCTACTCTCTTTTAATTATTGAACTTTTAATGAAAATATACGGCAATGTTAAATAATTCTAAAATACAACATTTTGAAATAAATTTCTAATTAACTGAAATTCTCTATTTTTTTATATTCCCTTATACCGAAATTTTCTATTTATATCCTTTATTCTGATTTCCTGCAATGGTTTAAATAGTACCTACACCGCGTTCTAATACTTTCATTTCCGAGCCTTACAGTTAAATCCCAATTTGAAGTCCAATTTCAATTCTAAAACAAATTTGTAATGACATGCTAAGCATATTCAAAGTCTTATGCAAAATCTTTTTCCTTGGACTACGTTAATATAGGTCGAGTAAGTAAATCTTGGAGGTGGAATTTCATTTTTGTCGAGCATAAAACATGGGGCGGTTTTTGGGTTTTCTACCGAATTTTATATAATAAGGTGACTGAAGCTGGCCAAATATCTAATCGAACTTGCGTTAGCTACACTTACTATGTTAATCAGTATCTGCATACAAATAAATCGTATGTCAGTTTTAATTAATTCGAAGCAATTAAAAATGACAGGAAGATAATTTGTCGTTTTTTTTTGTGAAGTCATGATTAAAGTCTATTTGGATATTACAAAGGATATTCATCACGTATACATTTTTTTTATATTTCAGAGATTTTCGAAGTAAACGTAGCGATTGTTCTGGCCATTAAGAAGGTGCGTTCAGAAATGATATAAGGTAATTTTTTTCTCAATTTAGCCTTTCAATTTCATTAGTATAGCATGTAAATAATATTTTGAAGTAATCGCACTTAAAAAATTTTGATCAGTTGAAATATTGTAACAGATCACGATTGCATTATTATCTAATATTAATATACTGATTTTACAGAGAAATATTTCTTTGGTTATTTTTAAGGTTTGGAATAAAAATAATAACCAGACGTGTCCTATAGTTTACTGTGTCCAAATTGGCATAGAATAATATGTTTTTAAAACGTGTGCGTTCAGGCTCCGGGACCATTTATAAGTATTTTCCAGGCAACATGAAAATACACTACCAAATTTCAATGACGCGCATTAGTAATATGCCAGTTGATCTTATTTGATTCATCCTCATTTATGATCGGGCCAAAAAAATCGAATTAAACATAGTAACTATTACAGCTACATCATCATAAGTGTTCAAAAAGATTTACCTGTCTATGAAATTTACAAAAAGCTTCAGCCTGTGTCGGACTAATTTCAGTAGCTCGCTTGACATAAATATTTTTAATTTTCAAGATTGATTCGAAAAATTCTGCATTCTAATAAGTATCGTTAATAAATTAAATGGTATAAAAATATTGTGAAAAAAATGATTGACAAATATTCAATATTAGACTTTATCGTCCGGGAAATCTTGGCGGCTAAAAATATTAAAAATTACGTATGAATGTTCTAATTTTACTTAAATTTTCCTTAATTACTTAGTTACTTTAATTATAATCAAATATTAATTATGATGATACTCAGATTGAATATTATTCATAATACATGTACTTTCATATTTATGTTCAAATGTGTATTGAAATTTTGTAAAAATTACATGGTATCATTTGTTTTTTTCTTACTTCTAATTATTTATTTTTAATAATATCTTCTATATGAGCATCGGTGACAATTAAAAGGGATACAATGACGAGAGGTTTGGGACTCTTTATCCATATTTTATAAAATCCTATTACTTAATGAAAGTCATTATTGATTGATATATTAGCATGGCTAACAGACTACTTTACATCAGACAGACATTTTTTAATCATATTTTCCAACTATTGGCTAAACAGGGCCAATAACATTGTGTCTTGATAATATAAATTAGAGGTAGAATATCTTTATTGATGTAGTAATACGAACGCAAAGCTTCCGATTTAAACTTTTGGGGTTAATAAATTTGATAATCGAACTATATCCATAATTGCATTTGATGTAATATTTAATATTGAAATAAAGATAAATTTAATCTACAATACAAAACTCCTTTACTAGAAATCAATAAAATATTTAAACTTATAGCTCAGATGGAATCGTCTGCTTTCCAATTTAAATGCAGTTTTTTAACTAACTATTAACATATTTTAGTGTACATACGTAAATTCATGGCAATTATTGAATTGATGTACTCGCCCTGAGAGTCACTGGTTCAAATTTACCAAACGTTACTTTAATGAAGGCGGCCCTTTATCATGACACTTTTAAATTATGAAACGTGAAATGATGCTGCTAACATTGTCGGTAGCTCAATAACCTGCCTAGCAACATCTTCATTTAAGACGTCGTAGTTGCTTCGCAGTATCCCGAGTGGAATGTCGTCACTTGGTGTAATAAAGTTAGCTGCATTCTTTTAGCTAATGAGCTTTAATCAAAATATATTGCATTGATAAACGCGTTAATTAATTTATTATAATGAACAAACTAATTATTTGAGAAAACGTGTGAATATAACATGGTTTATTTTATTTTCATGGTATATTTAGTTAACTAACGCTGGTAAATGGTATATTCATTTATTATGGAATAAATAAAATGATAGGTGAATGATAAAAATTCACAGTACAAAATGAGATATGCTATTTCGCAGCACAAGAAGTAAATAACATTTTGCGGAAAATTAATATTTTTATTAAATGATAGTGGAAGCGCACGTTTGTAAAATCACACGATTCGAATGCGTGGCATAAATTATGTTTAATTAATTATAAAGGCACAATTTGTAAAAATTGTATGTTATAATAAATCAACAATTTTGACAATGCTCGCCAAAACATTTTTGAAAATTAAAACAAATATTTTTTCGAAGATAAATCGGATTTCTAGAGCTTCATAGATTCTGTGCCAATCTTGCGTATCTTCTGTGTGGATAATATTAATGTGAATTAACTAAATGAAAGGAAGAAATAATACAGGCTTTTTTAAGGTTCTGTTGTGAAACAAGGAACTCTTATAGTTTTATCCTATCTATCCATCCCAAAACCCGTATTAGGAAATATTTTTGCCAACTTAATAATTGTGACATGATTGTGACATATTGTAATTAGATTTAACCGATCAATACTTTTAAAATCGGTCGGTCGAAACCATCGGTCGAAATTTGGTCACACTATTCATTTTACTGTTTTCTTTTCGGTACTCTTAAAAACGGTTAATTTTCAGCTACAACGAAAAAAAACAAATACAAAATATAAATGAAATGAAACATTAGAAGCTTCTTGTGTATTATCTAATAAAATTGAATACCGTTAATAAAGAAAGTTTAACGAAGTGAAAAACAATAAAAAAAATTAAGATCCATTTTAAAGACGGTACTAATCTAGTACCGTCCAGTAAAGTTCACAAGAATACCAATCGGCACAGGATGATAGAGGATCCATATACGCATTGATTTGATATCAACGTGTGTACACCAATGTAAAGAAAAAAAGGGTGAAAACGCTACTTTTATTTTTACATAAAAATTAATCAAAACCTAAAGTATATTCTTATACACAATTAAATGAAACTACGTGATGTAGTATTATTTCTACTTTCTTTAATTTCTTTACCACGATCTAGGTTTCGTTGTATTACATCTTCAGGTGGGATATTAGCAAAGATCTTTGCTAATATCCCACCTGAAGATGTATTTTCTTTGATCATGTATTTCCTTTGCAACCCCCATCGGCCACAACTTCTCAAAAACCGTCAACTTCTACAGAAAATGATGATGATTTTCTCGATTCTGATCAACCTGGTCTTGACGATGACATCTACGAACGCCAACCGCAGCACCATATTGTGTAACTGAAAGTAAACTAAATGATCTGATTCGTGATCTTGATTTGCAAAAAGACAAATCAGGGCTATTAGCTGCAAGACTAAATCAATGGAATTTACTGCATCCAGAGACAAGTTTTAATGTTTACCGGAAACAACATGGTAGTGTGATAGATTTCTTTGAATAGGACAATTATCTAATCTTTTCAAATTAAATGAAATTACCTGATGTAATATTATTTCTACTTTTTTTAAGTTCTTTATGAGGACCTAGGTTTCATTGTATTACAACATCTGCAGTTGAGCTATTAGCAAAGATACCTATTAGTAAAAATCTATTTGCTATTAGCAAAGACATCATTGCTGATAGCCCACCTGAAGATGTTGTAATACAACGAAACTTTGGTCATGGTAAAGAAATTAAAGAAAGTACAAATAATACTACATCACGTAGTTTCATTTAATTGTGAATAATGAATTTCTTCAAAATTAACGCCAAATATATTCAATATATTCTTATAGTTGATCTTAGGATTCTCACCACAAACAGGTAAATCAATACGCATGTCTTTTCTCACAGCCTCCCAAAAAAGCAATGCCATCCATTGAGAATCTCTAATTTTTCTTTCAAGGCAATGCGACTTCCGAAGATGTATGTAAACATAGTTTTTACATTATTGAACGGAAAGTTAAAACGCTGACACTGCTTTGACAGTACATACTTAACATTTCAACGTTCATTCGTACACATTTATAAAAACCAAAATATATCTTCGGACTTACGGTTATATTGCTTTTATTATTATAAGGAACACTGATAAATATCAAAACTTTGTTGCTGATTGAAATTAAAATGACGTTAATGAAAATTTATAAGAGATATACCAATTTTATAGATATCATAAACTAACGTTTTTAGGATTATGATCATTAAATTTAGTAACTAACAATGATAAGCGAAATGCCTTTTTCGACATTTCAATAATCTTTGATTACAACCCACAATATTATTTACGAAAGTTTATAAACATCTTCGTGATATAGGAATGATGTAGCATCTAATATTAAAGTGTAGACGTATTAACTCAAAGGACGTTTAATAAACAACTATGATATTAAGCAAAGTTGTCCCAAACCGGATCATACTTACCAAAAGATCATGTATCGAAGGGTCTAAGTGTACAAACTTAGGGGAGGGTTAAAATAGAATTATCTTCCTATAACCTTAAATTAACTTATTATAAGATTGATTAAAATAATTATTAAATCGTATTAATTTTACTTTAAAAATTTCACCACGTAAAGAAAATAGTATGTAAAGCTAGGTGACATGAAAATAAAACTTAAATAATTGTTTGAATTAATGGTGTCATGTAGGATACAAGTTTTTGAAATGTAAGGAATTTAATTTTAGTTCGATTGTGAAATTAATTATATGGACCAATATTTAAATAATTACTTGTTTATTTAAGATTGGTACCTTACTTTTGTTTAAATAATAGTTATATATCGGCAATTTTGAAATTATTAATGTCGAAAAAGATTTTTCTAATAGTTATATATAAAGATTTTTCTAATAGTAAATGTTGAAAAAAATGTTTCTAATAGTAAAATATATGAGATTGTTTTACTTGTGTATATAAAAAAAATCACAGTAACGTTCACCACTCTAAGCAATAAAATCCTACCATATAAAGGAAGATTATACTCATCACGTACTAGAATAAAGAAAAATGATTCAGGAACAAGTTAAAAGAGGGAAGGAGAAAGGAAACAAAGCAAGAATTAAATAAGACAAATTGATAATATCAAAAAAATAATACAGAAACCGTACCAACAGACAGGAAAAGAAATCTCTCTTACTCACCACAGCAAAATGCAAACGTTAAACAATACCCCTCGTATTACCCATAATTAAAAAAAAATCGAGAGGAAAGTCAAGGAAATATCGCAGAAATATGTCTATTGTGAGGATCTCAACTTTCAAAATTCGAGGTTATTTCATTATATCTTTACCGAGCATGGTACCAAATACAAAGTCAAGGTGCGCCCGTGCCCGCGTGCGCCAGTGCGTTTGCGTGTACTTGTGCTGTGCGTGTGTATATATATATATATATATATATATACACATAAATATATGTGTGTATATATGTATATATATATACATATATACATATATATATATATATATATTATTTACATACATTGTAGGTGCTCAGGGAGTCACATTTCTTAGTCTTTCGCACGTCACATAACAAAATTTTCACGAAAAAATGAACCTCGTTCAAACAGTAAACAAATAAGAATCACATTGAACGGTGTAAAATACCAGCATTGAGTAGTACTGGTATTTTAAATCGTTCAATGTGATTCTTACTTGGTGACTTTTGCTGTAGAGTATCATTTCCGAAAATAAGTAAGTTCACAAAATACTTCTACTTTGTAGATTTTTGGAATCGATGTCATATTGATGCTTGCATCAATGTGATATTCACACCAGCTTCTGACGTTCTCTCTGATTTTTATGATGCTTCTCTGCTGCATATTTCACTCCACAACGTATCCAGAAATGTCTAGTAATAGCGGTATTTTGTAAAATTTATTTATGTTTAGAAACGATACTATACTGCAAAATTTCCAATTGAGTACTCGTCTAAACATTACTGTATATTTTTCATTGCGCTACTATTCGGTGGTTATTTGAAGTCGGTTAATTTTTTTTTAAATATTTAATTTTTCCATTTTCAGTGCTTATGATCCTGTGTTACCAAGAATTTCGTTAACTTACGATGAGTTCAATACCACCAATGTCTTATTTATGAAAGCGACAAATTTTATTTCAGCATTTAATGAACTTAAATATGTTCATATATATTTCTTAACATAAATGCATGTATACACACACAATATATGTACAGATATATAATTCACATTCCCTCTTCTGGTTTCTACTTTATCCTTATTATTTGATTAATTTCTGAGTTTCCAAATATTCACTTTTATTAAAATAATAATTAAGATATAGTTATTGTACTATAATATATTTATATTTCAAAATAAAACTATTGCATCTGTCGTTTTTTTATCAATAAATGGCTGTGTTTTGAAAAATTAAAAAAATATTCTACAGCAATGACGGAAACAAAAAATACTGAAAAAGAATTGAGTTGAAAATTACCTTTCCAACATCTCATAAATAACCTTTGTTAACATTGCATTCCAAGAATGCATGTCAAAATATTTTCCAAATTAAAAAGTGTACACAATTAAGTTGCTTTTTTTGAATTATCTTTCATACTAATTTTCAAATTGTGGGCGCCTGGATTGTTTACTACAGTTTACTCATGACTTTTATTTCTGAAAATTTTTAATTCGGTAAATATAAGAGTTTAGTTTTCAACCTGCGTATTTGTATTCTACCAAGGAACTAGTCATCGCTGCTTTAACTTTTCCTTAAAATTCATGCCGAGGTTCAAATTTATCAATAAGTTTGAAGACCCGTTTCCAGTGGGCTCTTATCTGTAGAATGTTATATTAATAGTTCGTAATCTGCTTATCGTCATTTTAGTTATAACATTTTTCTAATGATTTCATTATTCGGTTACATTTTCGTTATTGCAGATTTTTCTGGTTGATATATCAAATTAAAGAAAAAAATAGCATATTGTTTTGAAGTACTATCAATAAATAATATTGTAACCTTGAAAAGTCAAAAAGCATTGTAAATTAAAAATACACTTCCTCTGCAAACTGAAAAGTACTTTGAGAACATGAATACCGTATCACAATATTTTGTGTTTTCAGATTTAAATGACAGAAAGCGTAAAAGAAATTATTTTTCTAATATGTTAAATTGACGATAATAGAAATTAATTGACACGTCGCAATACTAACCTAAAACCAAAATTCAAGCTAATCTGTAAGTTTTTAAAATTTTGACTAAATCACACCACAATATGGCAGGGCCAGACCATGTAAAATAAGTAGAAATTCATTATGATTCTACGAAATATATCATATAAGTTTGAATTTATACAGATTTTTATGATTTTCAGATAACTTTTTTCTTATCTCCTAAATCGTCTATTCAAATAATACTTCATTTTTATGTCTTTAAATTTGACTAGTTTTTATATTTATATATGTTTGGTTAAAATAAATGGATGACACAGTTATAAACTGATTGTGGAAAGTTCTTTCAATAAAATACTCATAGTAATGAGTGTGATATGTTTTTTTTAACATTATAATATTTATCAGCATTCATTGTTCTGTGGCACAATGAGCTACATAAAATCTTAAATATGTACCTATCAATTTAATAAAATTAAACGTTGTTTCTTTATTTATTTGCTTGTATTTCTTCCACACTTCGGAAGTCCAAAGGGTTTGATTACATTATATATATATATATATATATATATATATATGTATATAAAATGTATATAAAATGTATACCCTAGGTTAGAAGATTATTTATATGTGACTACGCTTTCATTTAAAGCAATAAAACAATGAAAATAAATGACAACAAGGAATTATACCCGCGGACAAAAATGTAAGGCATTGTCAAAATTATAGGTATTTCCATCACTCTTCTTCTAATTGAAGAAGTATTTACGCGTATGCATTAAGTGAAAAGGGAGAGGGGAGGGGATCTACTTAAAATAATATGTCACTATATGAGTAGTCTCATAAAAATCTATACCTGGTTCTTAAAAGAAAATTGCTTGACATTTCCTAATAATACGCAGGTATTAGAAAATTTTAAAGAAACTATTTTGACTTGAAGGAATAACTGTTACGAAATGCTTATATATTATTAAATCCTTAGAGAATAATTCTTATTCTGGCTTCTCATTTTTGGCTAAAAGTTACAGAGTTGGCTTCCATTGTCATCAAATTACATTCCTTGTCTGCTTATGTACACATATGAAGAATGCAGACAGCTTGATTTACCCAAATATTTAATTACTTCTTACTTAATGAAAAAAATTATGAATCACACTCGATTGAACTATCATCAATAATTATTTGATTAATATTGCTCACGACTCTGTTAAAAGCCATCCATTAATAAATTTAACAAATTCATAGGAGTCATAATACTTATTTTGTGGAATCTTGATTTAAATGATGAATGTAGTAATTTGATTTTAAAAGTTTATCGAAATGTAACAAATCGAATCGCAAGACGAATGATTTATAAAAAGTTTCCGAGAAAAATGGAATCTTCCTTTAAATTTTCAAAGAACATTTTTCAATAAAATAATTGAGATAGAAAAGTGGAATTGTGACATAAAGATTTCATTTCCAGGCAGTGTATTCATTCTTTTGCAACAAAATAGCGCTTTCTTTTGACTGTAACTTTTTAATTTTCAATTCGTGGAAAGCTCCAACTTCGTGGGAAGTTTGAAATATAGTCTGCCCTCGTTTGCTTTTCAAATCATGAAGATAATTAAATCAAATCATTTTACTGTGCATAATTATTGAATGAATACTTCAAATTTCGATACTTTGGACATTACTTCCATTCAATTAACTTTCATGCTGATAAATATATAAATATTTATATATGATTGTATTTAAATTTCCTTATATTAATACTCTATAGAATTGAATAACACCATAAACAAAGTGGCTATCAAAACTGGAAATGAAGATATTGCCAACATACTTTTTATAATTCGTAACTTGTCGATAAATTGAATGATTTCAAGAAGAACGGATGTGCACTTTTTAAAATACCATGTTATGGAGACTATAGTCCTTACCTGTTTAGATAAAAGATTCCAATATATTAAATTATCTTCAAGCAATAAATGAATTCGTCAATTATACAATTACATTTTTTTAATGAATATTTTTTTGTAAAAAGCTTTGTGACATATTAGTAGAAAGGAAGTAGTACAATGTTGTTGTAAATATTATACTCGGTTGCACAAAGCTTAAAGAACAATATTACAATAGAGGAGATAAATCCTAAATACGTGCTTATTCTAAATAATATTTGTAAGTTTCAATCCTATTGTTTGAAAATCTAAAAACAAATTTATATCCCTTTTCCTCAAAAATTACTTTTGTTTTTATAGCGATTAGTGTTACACACTTAAATATACGTCTCAAATTTATTTGGCTTTAATAATCATATTATTTAAGTATGGATTCTGAGAACCTACTAAAGTAAAAGTCTTTATTGCACCGCTTCACACAATCGACGTGCATTACTATTAATAACCTAATTAGGGAATGTTCACACGTAAGACGTGTGGCTTTACTGAAACAATTTCGTACGGTTGCTATTAAAACATTTTTTCTGCAGAAGATATTGTAAGCTGGAATTACAAAAAAACTAATAGAATATAGCGTTACACCGCTGCACTGTGTTAACGATATTGCTGAAATGTTTACCCCTCATTTCTTCACAATTAAATGAAACTACGTGATGTAGTATTATTTCTACTATCTTTAATTTCTTTACCACGACCTAGGTTTCGTTGTACTACAACATCTTCAGGTGGGATATTAGCAAAGATTGACTCTTAGGAACAAACAACAGCATTTATATGTTTCAAACACAATAGCGGAAGACTGCTTTGTGCGGATTTTTTATTGTTTATGTTAGTCAGTTTATTGCAGGGGTGCAGACTAGGTTTTATTATATTACAGAGAGTTATACAATATACCAGTATTCTAGTTGGGGTAATAAATTCAATTGTTATTATGTGAAGTTATACAATGCAAACTTTAGGGTGTATGTAATAATATTAAATGGAAGTTATTGTCGGTAATACATTTATACAAAAGCAAGGGTATTTGAAAGTAAGGACAAGGTAATACACTAATTCTACATATCTTATTATCGGTAATATATTTATACAAAAGCAAGGGTATTTGAAAGTAAGGACATGGCAAAAATTATACATACTGCCATTGTAAAAAGAACACGTAACTCTCCACAGCAGAACTTTTAAAGTAATTTTACGGAATCGAAATTAAATGTACTTGCTCCGCGATATTTTCAAAAATATCACAAAGCAAATACATTTAATTTAAATTTACAATTTCAAACTCTGAACATGAAAAGTATTAATTCCAGGGATACAAATTATCAACTAAAATCTAAGGACATACCTGATAAATAAAACCAAATTAACAGGTTATTACTACATAGGTATATAATTTGTTTCTACAATGTCATACACGACACTTATTATTAATAATAATGGTAATTATTTCTCGGCCTGTAAAATAATGCTACAGAAGTGATCTTTCATCAACGAAGAATACTTTTATTTTGGGTCAAAAAATTAAAAATCGAATATATCAAAGACACGATATGTTAAATAGGATCACCACATTTGTCCCATATTGTTTATTTTGGCTTGGTCATCCTTCTACCTAAGCTTTCATCTTATTCTATACCACCTTCTTTTTAACTTGAGCATAAATATATGCTTTTCATGGAGAAAATTAAATTACATTTCATAATACTTACAAATCCCATCTACTTACGATTTAAGAATTTTAAATGCTTGCCTCTTTTAAACTGATCAATTTTCGTAATCAAAATAAAATTAAAATAGAAGGTAATGAAATAATATAAGTCAATTTTTAATACAATTAAATTCATTATTTAAAAAATTTCATTTTATCATCATAATTTCAAGTCTAAACATTATTGAGGAATAAAGATATTTATACAACCAGAGCCTTATCTTTAGCACTCAGATATCACACAAATTATAAGAGCTTTTGAACGAGGTCATTAAAAGCCGCATCGTGAAAAGGTTGTTTTATTACAATGCCAGTCACGAGCACGGCTGCTTTCTCGGCCATTTAACCATTTAGCAAACAGTTAAGATGAACCATAGAATTTAATGATTTCTTCAATTACTATTACCGAGTGAAAATTTTAGCGTCTTCACGAGGACCTAACTTGCCACTCTAATGACAATACGAGCGTGCGTCTGTGTGTAGGTACGTTTCGTTTAAATAGTTACGCATATGTATTCCACATGCTTTCGTAAATAGTTGCATTATTTTATATTTTATTAAATTAATAATTGCGTAAATATTTATTAAAATTATATAAATTTTTAAATATTTTAATAATTGTGCGGTTTCATTATTATTGACACTCAAAAAATGTCAAAGTAATTGAATTGGTATTAGATTAGCATATTCATTAATTTCAAAAATTAATGACTATGTAGCAAAAGAAAAGAATTTTCAGCTATTAACCCCTGCCCAACTTTAGTACATGTTTCTCGTATTTCGTTTTTCTAACAGATGCTTTTAATAGTTGATTACAGATTAGCAACAATTATGTAATGCTTTAGATTTTAATGTAACACACTGAAGTGAATTAATGACTGAATATGTGACTGTGCCAAAAATATATTAAGGAAAATCGATTAAAAATAGTGCATTTTGTTGATTTGTGACAACAGATTTTTGATTTGGAAGATTTTTAACGTTAATAGACTAATATATGTTTACCATAGAAAGCGTGCTATTCGCAGCAACACGATTATTAAAATACAACAAGACACGATATTCAATGCAGAACAATCAAAAAAGTAATCACATCATTTTTTCCTTGAGCACATCAATTTTTTTTAACAGGATCTAAATAATGCACAATATCTAACACACATTATTGAGTTTATCAAATTTTAAGGCAGAATCGAGGCAAAATAATATTTTAGAAACAACCCCGTAACTTTTTTACAATCTCGTCAATTAAAAGGACGCAGAATCACAATTAAATGAAACTACGACGTGTAGTATTATTTCTATTTTCCTTAAGATCTGTACCGCGACCTAAGTTTCGTTGTATAACATCTTCAGGTGGGCTATTAGCAAAGATTAACTCTTAGGAACATATAACAGCATTTATATGTTTCAAAAACAATACCATAAGCCGGGTTTGTGCTGGTTTTACCCAAGGTATTTAAAGTACTATAAGCATATCTCACTTTGTTAAACATCTTATTGAAAATAACCGTCACCCACATACTGATAATGCCCCCTTTGTATTACAAATAAATACAAAAGTAATAAACTTAATATCCTAGAAACCTTAGAAATAAACAGACATAAAAAGACATCAAGGTTAATATATTAAATGAACAACTAAATATAATATCATCACCCATACTTAATATATTCTAGACAAAATCGAATTAGACAACATTGATACTACAGTACTCTTCAAATTATTTCAGCCCAAATACACATATAAATATAAGTATTTAAAAACATACAAATTAAAAGAAATTAAAATTAAAAAGTGTTGTTCTAACTTTCAGATGCCCTTTCTTTTTTATAAATATATTACCGAGAATAATTTCCATTTTATTTTATTACATACACCGGAACATTTGCATTGTACAACTTCATATAATAACAACAATTTAATTTATTAGCATCACTAAAATACTGGTATATCGTACTCTCGGAAATATAATAAAACCTACACCGTTCCTCTACAATAAACTCACTAACATAAGCAGTGGGAAAACCCACATAAACCCGGCTTCCGCTATTGCGTTTGAAACATGTCAATGCTATTGGATGTTCCTAAGAGTTAATCTTTGCTAATAGCCCACCTGAAGATGTTGTAATACAACGAAACCTGGGTCATAGTAAAGAATTTAAAGAACGTAGAAATAATACTACATCACGTAGTAGCATTTAATTGCGAATAATGAATTTCTGCAAAATTACCGCCAGATATATTCAATATGTTAATAGAATATTGAAAGTATGTAAATTAAATGTTCTAATGTAATGAAAACTGACTAAATGGATAAGAATTCTATTTTGTCAAGTTTTTAAACACCTTACTAAAAATCATTTCTATTTTATTAAAACGAATAGCCAAGTCATGCAACTTTCTAATAAAAGCTTAAGTTTATTTATGGTAATGAATAGAATAAAACATTTAGTTACCCTCCCGTTTAAATATAATATGAGGTGTATTCCTAGACTACGAGTCTATTGACGTATCCATCACCGAGTTAATGGAGACCGTTTATTTGGGAGTTGGTTTGGTATAAATAAATTCATAGTATATTTTACCTAAGTATCATATATTTATTTGCTAATAACTCTACTATTATATATCATATTGTTAATAGTTCTATTAATGAAACGAATATTTTTGTCCCGGTAGTTAACAATATATTTAAAGTAAAAGTTTGTAAAACTATTTTTTATTTGCAAAAACATTAACTTGAACTGAATTATACCAAAATTCTATAATTTCTCTCAATACTGACTATTTGATCATCTAATTATAATTATACCGGAAGTCACTGGACTTAATCAGATGTAATGAATTGAAATAATTGTTATGTAGCATAAATATCTCACCAATTATTAGTTAATGATTTTATTTTAATTATGAAGAAAATTGTTCTTTATATTTTCAGGAGTTTTGTGAATTTTAACCTCTTATAATGACAAAACGGGACCTTCATAGGACCATTTGGTTGTCCGTCCGTCCATCCGTCTCGATTCAAGCCTTTTTTCTCTAAAATAGTTAGAGAATCAACTTGAAATCGATGTCGCATAGTCGATCGATTCGTTAGTGAAATCGATTCGTTAGTGAGTCGTTAGTGAAATCGATGTCGCTTTTAGTCTTATAATGCTTTAAACATTCAATTCTGTTGATGTACGCAACAAAAAGATATGACCTTTTAAAGCGTATTTTTTTAGTTCATACAATGGTTTTACTCACTGATCATCAAAACCTATAGGAAACTTTTCGTTCAGTTCTTATAGAAAAATTAAAGATTTGTACACTTTTTTAACTTTATTATTACGCCTGTGACAGATGTAGTAGGCAATATATTTACTTAAAGTTGATAATTGCATATAGCTTGATTAGAAATACTAGGTGCCCCTAAAAGTTTATAACTGCCTAAGTATGTACGAAATCTTTGTATTGTAACTTCTATTTGATACATTTTTTTCAAGAACATAAAAATTAAGTGAAATTTGCTGGGACTTAAATCTCTCCATAAACGCTTTCCAATTTATTCAATATTTAAATTTTTAGACGCACGTAAAATGGAAATAATTAGAAATTCATGAAAAGATGGTTTGAAAATAAGGCGAATTTTTTTTTAAATTTTAGAATTACGTACTAGATTTCGCCCCGATTATTCATTTGTACGTCTATTTATTTATCTACCCATCTATCAAAGCCGTATTATTTGGAAACCGTTCACCGTTAAAACTTTAATGTTGGCACAGAGATGAAGCATATTGAAGCACGTATAACTAAATGGTCGACACGGAAAAATAACTTTTATTAATTTTATAAGAAGCAAATATTAAAATAAAAAATTGCTAATTTCATATATAAAACGTAGGGTGACAATGGCAAGAGAAAATTTTAGCAATCGCAATATTATTTTTATGTAATTTTATCTGCGATTAAAATCGCATGAAATTTCCCATAACCTATTGAAAATAATAATCCCATTTTTTCCGAATACCATTAGACCTAAAAATTTGGTACAGTGTTTAGTAAATGAATACACATAAGTATATTTTGAAAATTAACACTAAAAATAAAAATGCAGATATATTTTTGAAGCACAGATGAAGCAATGGTAATTTATTTACTGTTTGTAATATCAAGAGGTTTTTAAAATGGGCTTGAAAACTGTTAGACGTAGAAATTTGGTATGGTGGTAAATAATATGAATAATATGTATATGTATGAAATAATATTTCAGATAGTAACACGTATGAATAAAAATATATAAATATTTTTGAGGAAGAAATGAGGCAATACTAATGTATTCATTATTTTTAATTTCAATGGTTTTCTAAAATTGGCTTGAAGACTTTCAGACGAAGAAATTTGGCACAGTGTTAAATCATGTGAATCCACATAGGAATACTTCAGTAGTTGACATTTATAAATAATAATGTAGAACTGTTTTTGAGGGAAAAATATGGCAATGGTAATTTATTTATTTCAATAGGTGTTCTAAAATGGCTTTGCTTTCGATTCAGTGTTTTTGCTAGGTATCAGTTCAAGGCCTTTTGCATCGTACCCCATTTCTTTTACTTTTCAACAAGTTAAACCAAAAAAGTCTAAAAAGTTGGATAACAGAATTTGTAAGGATATTCAATGTAAAATACTTTTATATATATTACATCTGCGAAAGATGTACTAAATAATGTATTACATAATGAAAAATATTCTAAATATTTGCAATAGATTAATATAAATATTTTGTCCATTCAATTGTTGAAGCTTTAGAGGAACCAAAGTAGTTTGAATTCTACTCGAACTTAAGAGATATATTTATGTTTCAGAGCTTTACAAAAATTTCCATATACCTGGATCTATAGTTGATCATCTTAATAAGTGTAGGAATTAATTTTTTCAACAGATGCATTATATCCTCAATATTGCATACAAGAGGGCCAGTGGCTAGTCCGGTCTGTTCTTATACCATTTTTTTTATATGAACTATGACTGGTGTAAGAAAAAAAATCTAATATTATGTAAATGTCTCTCTGAATGCCGCTCTTGATGGACTCGTCGACAACATCACCATTCTCATCATCAGTCGTCGACGACATCATTAGACTGCACAAAATCGTCGTACTCTATATTGATAAACAAGGCTAGCTCCAATAAGTTAAAATTGTGTAACTCGCTAGTACTAAGTTTAACGTGTAAATATTCAAAATTATGAATTGACTCGATTGAATACCGAGACACTTAAACTGAGAACCAAACATTGTCACAAGCATACGCTGCAATCGGTTGGGAGTTTTATTTTATTTTAGCAGGAACTACAAATAACACATGGGAGCTTGCGATGAACTATGAAGATTGACACGATGTGATGAAATAAATCGAGGTCTCAGTTGTATAAAAATAATTTATTGAGACGACTACTAAATTTGTATTCAATAAAGTGAACTTCTTGTGCGTAATTGTTGACAAATTTATCGTAGCTTTTTACGAAATAGGACTTCAGAAACGAATTAAATTATAACTTGAACTTAAGGGCCCCTCACCTACTTGGAACTATTTATTTCGATATAAATGTTAACGATAGATAGCTCGGTAGCACGGGCGTCTGAAAAATCGTAGAGGGCATCGATTATATCGTTGTAAAGAGTCGCTATCCTAATATTATTGCGTATCTTGACACTTTGCAATTGTTTATTTTGTTAATGACTACCTACAAAATTGCACTTTGTATTATATATAAAAGACTAATATATAAAAAGTGTAATAAATCCGTTAATCCGAAGTTATATATCTGTCGGGACATCAAAGGCAGATACAAAAAATTACAGATAGACTGTTCGAACTAAAAAGAAAGAAATTGAATGTTTTTAATTTTAGCGAAGTCAAAAATATTTGACGCAATTTTGCAATTATTTTGCAAGAAAATCTTTGCAATGGTCATGCTACCTAAAATCCCTAATAATCATTACTAATATATTTATGTGCTCCATAGAAAAAATACCACAAGCTTTCTTCTTCTTATTCTTTGTCGTTATACTCTTTCTCACAATCTCACAATGCGACGTCACTCTTTGCGAACTCTCCTTGTACATTTGTGCAGTGGTCCGTTGATAGTCTTCTTTATTTGATCTGTCCACCTCGTTGGTAATCTGCCGCATGGTCTGATACCTTCGATTTGCCCTTCATTACTAGGCCCTCTAAGGATTCGCATCCGCGTCGTGTTATGTGTCCAAAGAAAGTGAGAATACGAGCTTGGACTGTGCTTTATAATCTTTATTTGATGTGAAGAAGTTGGCTCTTGAATAATGGACTCGATGGTTCGGGATTCCGTCCATGATAAACCGAGAATTCTTCCCCAGCACCATATCTCAAGGACATCGATCCGTTTTTTCAGATATCAAAATTCTTTCTAACCATACATTTTTTCACAGCGATAAAAATCATAATCTGTGTAGTTTATCACATATAATCAATTCATTTTGTCTTTATCATTCTATCATATTTTGAATAAAAACTCAAAAATCTTGCCTTCCGAAGCCAATTTTTTTGCAAATTTTTGCATTAATATTATTTTTTCTATTTCAATACAAATATTCCAAGAACGACGAACATTTTCGTTACCACACCTAATAGATTACCATATATTTTATAGTCAAATTTACCAGTTTATTGAAAACCATGAGAACCTTGAACTACTTTCAAAACATTTTTCAAGTCCTAAGAATTAGTTTGAAAACCCTCATCAATACAAAGTTTGCATATACATCAAGTGCATATTTAAACTATTTAATTCAATTGAGACCAACATGTTAAAGAATGCTACGATAAATTTACCATTTTCACCTAGAAACGAAATGCGTCAAGACTTAAATCCACTTTTACTATTGCCTACTTTCCAACTTTGCGCAGGGGCACTGAAACTTATATACGTAATATAAATATATATATATATATATATAGATATATATACACACACACATACACACACATACACACACACACACACACATATATATATATATATATATAACCTTATTAATACAATTTAAATCGTACTTAAAACCATTTCCAGCAAACAAAGCATGAAAGCATTGTTAATCAATATGATATGAAATTTTGATTTCAATGCATTGGAACAATATAAAGAATTACCAGAAATATATTAAAATACATTATTTCGTTATCAAATATACCGTAAATAGAAAAATTAGCGTTAGAAATGTTTTCGAATAGTTATTTCGGATACATCTAAATATTTTATTATTAAAATTAATTAGTTTTAAAAGAAGGACACTTTTTGGTTTCCAGAAACGAAGTCGATTAATTTTCAGCTTAGATCTCCTGTCACTTTTGTTACAGGTAATGGTTTGGATCGAAAAAAACCTTAATCTGTTTCTGTCTTATCTTCAATAATTTGCCTATGAAATTAGATTTAAATTTTCCTTAATGCAGTATTTTAAACTGATTTATTAAATGATATACAATAAATATTTTGAATATTTCCATTGCGATAGTGGGTAATCAAGAAAAAAGTTGAAAAAATTGAATTCTAAGGTCCACAAGTTCCAGAAGAATGTTTCATATTACCCTTTCTATTATATAATATAGTATTGAAACAGGTGACGCTGTTGTAATAGGTTTTATATTGATGCTTAAATTCATTGAACTGCTTGTAATGGTTGACTGGAAGAGATTGCTTGTGTAGCAATAAGTCCCCCATATGTACTATACATAAAAAAGATTCGATAACTAATAAAACCTGTATCACAATTACATATGCTTCTAAGAAGCAACTATCCAAATAGTTCATACCTGTCCTTTATTGCCAAACAGACCAAATTAAATTAGTTTTATTATAGTATATATACTCCTAGATATATTATACTAACATACGTATTCACAAGCACATTTACATACGAATATTGAGACACTTAAAAATTTACCTATGTTCACTTATACCTCTATTTAATTTCTTCCATTTTAATGTTATTACCGTCTGTATCTCTTCCAGGCTAAAATTCCTGACGATATCTAATCCCTGCCATATTTATATCAGTTCCTTGATCAGAAATTCGGCCTCTATCCTAAAGTCATTAAGTCATCAGCTCGTAACCATCGTTTTAAAAATCTTATTTATGATATTGCCTATCTCGTGTATACATAAAGTCAATTAATTATATCAATTATGTGCCAATAGAATCTAGTTCCAATACTATTGCATGGACATGGAGAAATAAAAAGTACAATCACATAAATTAGATTAAAATCAAATGTTACATGCAACGAGTTTCTCGATACAAAAGGTCACTTTACCGATTTTTGTCTACGTTTGTTTGATTGAAAAGTATTTCTCCAGTGTCAACTTGATATTTGTTTAAATAATGCCCTAGTGAAATTGCAAAGTTTTTCAATTTAAAAAACATGATAAGAAGTTCCAACACCATATTCCATTTCCTTAGAGGGTGGCTTTGTCTCTATGAGATGTTTGAGAGTAATAATTATTTTGAAGAAAACTAAATATATCAATCGTTAATCTATGTATATTATTCCCTTAACATAAAATTTTAGGCCATAAAATTAGTCAAAATATTAAAAATATTCGCTTTATTCCATTCTATTATTATTTATTATATAGTAAATATATATATATATATATATATATATATATATATATATTTATTTATTTTTTTACAATTTAAAATGTTATGGTAACATTTTAATTTTTTTTATAAATCATTATATGTTTATTAGAAACTTATACTGTTTATCCATTATATTTGTTTACTTACAAAATAATTCTTTGAGACGCTAATAGATAAAATGTCGAACACTATTTCTGTGTCAGAAAGTCAATTAAAATACAGAGAAAGCGTATACGTCATAAAGGTCAATTAAAATAAAGAGAAAGCGTATACGTCATAAAGGTGGGATCTATGGAAAAGATAAGAAAGTTTTTTATATGAAAACCAAACTCGCCGCTAAAATGTTTAGGGGAGAAGAGAAATACAAAGTTGTGTTAAAAAAATGTGTAGTGCGACTAATAAAAAAAATCGCAAATATTTGTGAAAATAAATAGAATGCTTGTAAAATATAATTATTTCTTACCTGTAGGATCTTACATACAGACGTGGACACGCTCTATTCGAACTTTAAAATGTTCACGTAGGAGCGAGATGACAAATTTTCATGCAATTGACTAAAACCATAGACTTAATAATATACTACGAATAGATTAACAAATTGTTCAACAAGAACATATTCTTTTCGCCATTACTAGGAATGGAAAAGAGACGACAATACATGCACAAATAAAACTATTTTGACAAATAATAATCTCCGATATTATCTTGCTTTGTCAGCGTCCTGCCGTGTCTTAGTATTCTTATTTATTTTCAACTAATATTTCCAGAATATTATTTTAGAATAAGCATTGTTATTTTGTTTAGCGTTTGATTGCGACGTGATGTAAATAAATAATAAAAAAAGATATATGTGACAGGTAAATGCTAAGTACATATATATACATATATATATATATATATATATATATATATATATATATATATATATATATATATATTTTATAATTCGTTTATAGGGATTGACCCTATTTTAGCGACAAGTCATACCAATATTTTTCTTTAGTAAATAAACGTGTACATTACGGCAATTTTTTTTACTAAATGAAATGGAACGAAAAAATTATTAATATAATTTAAAATGTACGCGCTTAGTGATATATGTGACCGTATAAGGCGAGGATTCATATCACGCACAGAAGTATTTTCAAACTTAAAATAATTGAATTTATCTAAATCATTCAGTACTGAAAATTAGGGCTGGTCTGACATAATGTTGGTACATAAAAATTATCAAAAACAAGCCGGAAATCAGATAAAAGGCGAAATTTGAATTTGGTTCTTTAATAATGGTTTCATTATTGTTATTCAAAATATCACCCAAAAATATGGTTTTTAGGTATTCAACGAATTTTGTACAACGAGAGAGATAGACAAGAATACTTAATAGATACTGCTGGAACTATATAAAAATTCCATGGTATGTAGTTAATATTTTGAAAATGGGAAATATTACATACAAAACATATAATTTTGGAGATTATAAATTATAAGGATTCGAAAAATATCTCAATATCAAACTGAGTGAGTTTATTCAAATAATGCTATGGCAAAAAAATACCATTTTTTTACTGTCCTTCATATAAATACTTCAGTCAAAATTAGTAATTTGTTAAATCTGTGAGGAAACGTAATTGCAAACAGTGTTTGTATTTAAAAATATTTAATTTTACCATATCTGATAATATCGAAATAGAATATATTTGGCGTTAATTTTGTAGAAATTCAGTATTCACAATTAAATGAAACTAAGTGATGTAGTATTATTTCTACTTTCTTTAATTTCTTTACTACGACCTATGTTTCGTTGTATTACAACATCTTCAGGTGGGATATTAGCAAAGATCATCTTTGCTAGAAGAAATTTATAGTTGTGAAAAAATTAAAGTGATGAAAACGTGTTATTATGGAAGATATTTCATACCTTTTTAATTAATATTTTACTTATTATAAATTTAGCCATTAAATAAAAATTTAATTTACTGTTATATTGTAATTATTATTCTAGCTAATAAATTATATCGGAATGGAACTGAGTAGTTTTCAGCAATCGAATTAATGCTATTGACAAAAGGTATTCAGTTTGTTTAATAAAATAAAACATCAAAATTTCCAATTTCCATAAGGTGATACCTACCAATAAAAATATTATATAGGAATTAATATAAGAAACAATCAATATAATCGAAACATCTAATTCAAAATACTAAACTATGTTATATATGGGACACGTCACTTAATATTTCGTTAATCTCACATTGCAGTTAACTATTTACGAACAATCAATGTCAAAAGAATTAAAGTTTTACTTATTTATGGCAAGTGATATTATTTTAAGTTCAAGCGTCTTTTTGCTACATTTTTTGCATATTTTGACGACACACGCAAACATTTTCCAAAAAAAATAAGTATATTATCTAAGGAAAAAATTATATTAAAATGCTACTATATGCGACGAGCGCTCGCTCACAAAATTTTGTCAAAATTTGACAAACTCTCTACACGCAAAATATGGGTATACATTAACTCCTTAGCTTCTTACCTTAACATATGACATATTCAATTTATTTAATTGTAAACAAATTTTTAACCAACGAAAAACTAAATGGTAAATCTGGGAATGTGTTAGTTTAAACGAGTGTTAAGTTTGTGCAAGTAAAAGGTCAAGCGCACGTTAGGCAACTTAGAGAACTAAATTATCCAATATACACTTGATATATTTTTCTTAACTTAATATTTCGTAGCTTCATGATTTTCGGCTATAGCTTTGTGCGTTTTGCCTCGGCTTGTACCTGAGGCTTAAACCATGTAAATAATTCAAGTTATTTATGATAAAAATATCTTCTTTCAACTAGCTATCTATACATAAAATTCTTACGTATTTCATGGTGTAATAACCAAGTTTTATTATTCTAATTTTTCCAATTTTACATAAAATATGTAGTTATAAAATAAGGAAGAGAGACGCATTGCACATCTAATATCCTCAAAGAAGGAACGTTCGTCATATCCCGCAAAGGTACCACCGTACAGAAAATTTTATGATACGCTTTTTCAAAGGTCTATTTAGCAATTCTTTCCTCGATGATTCCGTTTTGAGTATGAAAAAACAATTTGTCCTCCTTAAGTTCATTTTACGAAAAGATGTTTAAAAATTTTTAAAAATATTGAGGGAAGTGGGAGGGAGAGGAAAAAGTGTTTTTAAAATTTTAAAAAATATTGAATGAGAAATATCCTATCTTCGCAAGCAACAAAATTGCTACAAGAATAGTAGTTTTATTAATTATAACAGTGCTACGTATGAGGATAAATTATGTTGCATAGTTTATTACAATGATATCCCAAGTATATAAGTCCGGAGCCATATTTCTAGAGACATTCCTAGCAGATAGCAAAAGAATCGAGAATCTCTCATCATACACTTAGAAATATCGTATTCTAGTAATACCATATTTTTATATTAGTGTGTATATCATGCACTTCGAAAATGTAAAGATTTAATCGAGTGATTTATTACCTATCACATTTTAACCGTAACTAATGTCTAATGAATGTTGCCACGGACAAGTCTGTACGGAAAGATGTTGGTGTTGCAATGTTGCTTGTGCCTACATCTGACTCAATGAGACCTTTAACTCCTAAACGGAATAAGTTATAGACCTTAATTTTATACAGGTTTTGTGATTGTTTGGCCTGAAAGCCTAGAATATAAAAGAACTAAAATTTGTATTTCAGAGGGGCGCCGAAATGTGCCAAATAGTTTGAAATAAATTTTTTGCCTACACCTACTGAGCGATTTCAAATATTTTTTCTTCTTTTTCACTAGAGCACAATTATATATGTTTTTAACTCCCCACTTAAAAAAAACCACTAAGCGCCTAATTGAGGTCAGATTGTTCCCGTCATTACGTTTATCTATTTAAAGAACACAGAAGAAAAATAAATAGTGACATAAAAATAAATATTAAAAAGTTATTACGAACGAATATGAGAGGGTTGTACGGAAAAGTTTCAGAACGGACCATTTGTAAAAATGGTAACACAAAATAAAACAAAATATCAAAGTCAAACTCTGATAATCCATGGAGATCCTCTGGTTGAATTTTTAATAAATTTGTAGCAATTCGAAAATAGTGTATCATGTTATATCGTATTTAACTCAAAAATTCTTTATGACATTCGTCGTGTTCTCAACAAATAATACTATCAACGTCCTCAAATATGAAGAAAGAGTGAAGTTCTGAAAAATAATGGGCTCCTCGTTCTTTGAATGGACGAAAAATAAAAGAATAATTACCGTATACTGGTATACCAGCGAATGTTCTGGAAGAAGAACGAGAGCAACGCCATCGTATTGGAATTGCGACAACGTCTCGTGAAAATGCCTTGCAAAAATGTCTGTACAATGTGCAATATTTGTTCATTGGTCGAACAAACATTTTACTATATCTCATATGCCGGATGTCGAAGTTATGAGTTATATGTCATACAAAGCTAGCCTCGCACTATCCTATTTTTAGTTATTTCCAATAATAACAGATAATAAATATGCAAACTTGTCAGTTGGTTTAATTTTTGGTATTATAAATACTTTCAATTTTACTTGTGATAATGTCATTTGAAAATATGTGTGAGAAAATGTTATGCCCGAAAATGTTACATTATATTAACAATATATGTAACTATAAATTTCCCAGTAACGGAATCTTCGTGGTGCGAAACCAATTCCATTTTTTTTGTTTTTGAACATTGATTGGCCATGACTCATCAGATTTAATCAAAAACAGGTTAAAATTATATATATGTTATGCAATCTTTTGAAACTGCGTTTTTAGTATATTTTTACTACAATAAAAATAAAGCGTTTCAGGTGGAATTGTTGTACTAATTTTCTAAACTTGTATTAATCACTCTGCCGGACATTCTACTCGTATTATGGAATAATTGAAAAATCAAACATTTTTTGATTAAAGATTTTTACATTTGCTTTCCATTTTTCTGACTTAATATCTTAATTGCGCATTAATCAAATACACCAAATCAAAATTAGAACATAATGTTACTATTAAATACTCATTTAATAAAATCTTTAACGTAAATTTCCTTCCAACTGATCAACTTCTGAATGGCTTGAACGTATCGATAGCGTATTAGATGTTTTCTGATCTATTCGATTTGAAAGCTTTCGACGGGTCTAAAGCTTACAAATTAATAGGTAATTTATTTTTGGGTCTCAAAATGTATGTCGTGCTTATATTGTTGTAAAAACGTATTATGGGTAAGATGTTAAATTAACTGTAGTATTATGTTTCTTTTACTATTGTTAATAAATTCACATACGAAAATATATTCGGTAAATATTCAATAATACTTATGAACACTTACATATTACGGTGTGACGGTAGCAGAGTGTGGTCTTTATCAGATCGCGTCATAACCCAACTCGGCGTGTCAATCCTTTATAATCAAAGGCTTTGGCTAAACTATTCCACTGCATTTTGTGTATGTATATATGGAATCGACAAGTAAAATAATTTTCGATCTGATTTTTGTGTCGAGTTTGTCGTCAGTGGATTTTTCAGAAGTGAAGCCATTCCACAATTTTTCATGTTTGTACCGCAAATCGCCATGTGGGATAATTATCTCTTCCAGTTAACTTTTCAATCACTGAAAAATAATACGATATTTTTGAAGACATTTTTGCCGGTTCGTTAGGTTATGTAAAACTACTTTTAACCTTTTTTTACTGTAATTACTATAGTTTTGAACTTTATTTTGTTAATCACTGTTATCACTTTAATTTTGCGTACGCTGGGGCCCGTAACCTGTTAGCATTTAAAATAGTTTTTTAAAAGAATAATGTTATAAATATATTTCACTCCTACTAGAAATATAGCTTCAATATTTACAAGGGTATATTAAAAGAAAAAGCAATTTCGTCGTTGTAGAAAAGTGAATCAAGAAATTCCATTAAAAAAAAAGTTTGGCAAAGAGATGGTAATTGATATCAAGAGTATTAGTAAGGAAAAGAAGAAGTAAAGATGGCAAATTTCTAATTGTCACTATTTTTAATTTGCATTTTGCAGAAGATATGGGAATTGTAGTCTCATCTTTATTTACCACAGCGCGATAAATTGCTGTGAAAGCTTCACTTCTCTATTTTTATTTAAATACTTCTTGCACTGCTCATTTTGGGGTCAGTTTGGATTTATTCTTATTCTTTCGTCTTCCATACCTTAGGAATGGAAGTCCATCGCTACTGAAAATGGGTCCTATTTTGACTTAAAAAGTAAAGTGTGTGCATTTTTTGAATATTTAATTTTTTAGTTTCATAACGTATTATTAGATACTATTCCCTCAAATATTTTTGTAAATAACGTGACATATTTAATGAATTCAAGATTAACAGAAAGGTCCTCGTAGTTATTTCGGTATGACAATGTATCCAGTTGATAAAAAAAACCTAAATTCTGTCATTTAATGGTAACGTTAATTCCTTTCTTTCCACGTACCACCTATACTCATTCGTAAGTATTTTTTTCAGATCTGATAGACGCAGTGTTAGCAAAGAATGTCAAACAGTATGAAGAAATACATGTAGATAATTATTCAGGCTCAAATTGAAATAGAGCCAGAGTAGAACTACTATAATTCGTGTCATACAGAACCGAATTATGAAAAGAGATCAAGATTATAAGGAAATGCTCTGCGGCAGTAATATGTACAATATCATACAACTGCTTTCTATATATTATCATATTGATTTAATTTGTTTATAAACTTGTAGCTTCTGCAAATCCTCAAGGTTTAAAGCTAAATTTTAACTGTTCTAAAAAATTATTGAACTCTTCACTTGTAAATTTCTTCCGTGTTTATATATAAGGTTTAGGAAGTTAAAATTGAAAATATAATTTATAACATAAAATAATTCCAACCACAAAATATGCTGCAATAAAATCACATTGCGTATGTTAAACACATAAAATTTGCTAATACTTTCGAGCTTTTCTGCGTAATATTTGCAAAATTAAGTACTCAATATATAATTATTATAATTTGACATTATATACCAGTTGAGAAATTATCTTTATCTTTGGTTATTCCTCTTTACAGAGCTTTCAAACACACGGCATCGAGAAAACTGAATAGAACCTAGAAAAACCAGAGTACTGAACTCAAACCACGAAATTCATAATTCTAAGTCACATTATTTTACCTCAAAGAACCTAAAGAATTGACTGTAAAGACGTGGTATTCTAAAATAAATGATTTATTTCCTTTTATGAGGAATTACATAAAAATATTTCTTTATTTATATTCATATTTACAGTGTCCGGGAATAAGCGTCGGAAAAAGAAAGACGTTATTCGTTGACTGAAAAATAGTTGATTATTGTTGAAATAAAATTTAAAAGATTATTTTTACTTTCAGGAAATTGAAAATAATATTCATAATTATTTGTCATCTTTTTCGTACACACGACACTTTCGTACATTATTTAGCGCCGTTTAGGGATTAACCCGGGAACAGCTACGAAGATATATAGCTGCTGGGGTACACTCCGCGCTTCAGTAAAGTATTGGGTGTGTTAAAAAGAGCTATGTATAAAATGTTTAAAGAAAAATTGCATGTCTTATTTCAACGATATATATATATATATATATATATATATATGTATGTATATAAAAATACAAGTAACTTTCTGTAAAATTTTAATACGCCGCGCTAACACTTTCATCTCCAAATTTAAGTTCAATTTAAATTCTAAAACAAACTTGATATTGCACGCTGAGCATATTCAAAGTTTGTTCTATGCAAAACCTTTTTCCTTGCGCTACGTTAATATATCTCGGGTCAGTAAATCTCAGAGCGTGAAATTCATTTGAGTAGGGGATAAAAACATAAGGCGGTTTTTGGGTTTTCTAATGGATATTATATGATGAGGTGGCTAAAGCGCGTCAAATAGCTTATTGAACAGGTTTAGCTTACATTACGTCACCTACATTTATGACGTTCATTTGTTTATATTATTTACTCTATTTGGGGTAATAAAAAACGGTAAAAATATATCTTGTCGATCACTCCTTTCAAGATCAAAGTCTTTATATGACAAATTACAAAAAATAAGATATTCTTTGGATGGTCATTACCTTTAGATTTTCCGACGTTTCCAAAATGTTCGAAGTAAACTCAATAATCTTTTTATCAATTTAGAAAATAGGCAATTCGATTTAGTGAATTCACTTTTCAAAGATGATTAGAAAAATTAATTTCCCAATGATATATTCGAAAATTTTATTCTTTCGCAATTCATCTCTTTGAATTCATTAATGCAGTATATAAATACAATCTTACAAAATCGCAATAAAATATTATTTATCAGTAAGATTTTGCAATAGTAACGATTGTGTTTTTATCTGTTGCTTTCATGCTAATTTTTCAGAGAAAGTTTTTGTTTGTTTGGTTGTTTTTAGGGTTCAGCATCCGAATTTAACATCAAATTTCAAGACTCAAATGCAGTATCCATCCTTGGTGCATTTTTAATTGAAATTTTATAATATTAATACTAACTAAAACAATGAGTGAAGTTATAATGGAAACTTGAAAGATTACACAAAAATTCATTGACGTTATTTTTACTACTGCGGCTGGGGTTTTTTGATTCGTTTTCTAATCTACGATTGATTCATGGAAGTATTTTCGAAATAAATAAATTAACCGTCATAGTTATATCAAAATAAAGTTTTAAATAAATTTACGCGACAATGAAATTTATAAAAAAATCAGGATATATATGATTATATCACAAGCCTTTTTGAAAAGTAAGTCCGCAAAGTCTTGTACTTGAATAAAGTACAAATAATTAAAAAACTAAAAGTGCCGTCAATCAATTAACCGCAAATAGATATTTTATACTAAACAATTATGAAAAAAATTAAATTTTGGTTCTGATATGCCCCAAATAGTTCATTGCTAGTTACTATTGCGTGTAATAAACACAATTGTAATCTATAACTTATTGCCGATATTCACATAAAGCATGAATTTTTTCTGCTTAAAAACTTCGGGGTTGTGTCATACACTTAATTAAGTGTATCTGACAACTCTACTCTGTCGTAAAACTTTTTATCCTGATTTCGTTTATTTAAAGATTCGAATGTTGGTGCTAAATTAGAGGAATTTTGGAGTACATGATAGAATCCAATAAAAATCCAGTATCGTCAGGCGGACGACTTTAGCTACGTGCGACTGGGTGTTATCGTGAAGGAAAGGCACCATTGAGTGCTCTTTACGTTTGCTTTGTATATCTGTGCGGAGATGGTCAAGTTGATTGCAGTATATTGTTGAGTCTACTATAGTATTAATTGATAGTAACTACCAATAACAATTTCTTTTGCATTCTACTAAACAGATAACAAAATTTTCTTTGGATAAAGTTCAGTTTTTGGAGTTGTTATTGGCTTTTCGTGTGAGCTTAGCTATTGGCGCTTTTGCGCATATTTTACATATAGAATCCCCTTTTGTCTTCAATTTCCGATTTCTCAAGCCAGTGTCGGATGTCTCAGGGAAAGAAGATTCCTATATATATGGTACATTAGTCTAATTGAGCGGTGGTCAGGATATGTGGCATCCATACCCCCAGCTTACATGATTTATCCATTTGATGCCAGCACTCCAATACCTGCACATGACTACGACTGAGCTCTATTATCAGGTAAGTAAAGTAAGCCGGGATCTCTTTGCAATAATTATTTTAAAAGATCTTTGTTAACTTCCACTGGTCGTCCACTATGAGGAAAGTGTTAAAAATAATAAATTGCATTTCCCAACCTCTGAAACCAACGTCTTGTAGTTGGATGAAAAGCCACATCTTCACTTTCTTTCATTACGCATATTTTGGGGAGCTACAGCTAGTATGATCTAAGCTAGGGTGATCTAAACGAAACTCGTATAAAAGACAGTGTCCCAAGCTCTTTCTTTTCGCTTCCTAGTTAGTTCTGAGGCGAGCCGAACCAGTTGAGACATATTTATATAACTTACCCCCACCACTTTACATGCTTTCTATATATACTTCTGTCACTTTCTAGAAAAAAACAGAAACTCTAAATAAACACTCATTACTTTCCTACCAACCCAATATATGACAAACCTCTCAAGTACAACTTGAAATTACGATTTACGGGGTGTTCATACATTTTTAGGCACTCTTAAATTATTTACAAATGTTAATTTTTCGCAACGCATTTATTGTCTGCTGTTACTTGTACAGACATTAGACATGGTGAAAAATTCAAAAATTATAATATTGCTACAGTTTTCCTGAAATTTTATAATCATATTTAACTATTATTTTTTCACGATTTTTGGTTCAGAAATTTTTTTAATGTCTCTTAAACATGCAATTTTAGAATATGAAATTTTCTTTCCTTTTCCTCTTAGCAAATCTTTTTAATTTATTTAAACTTTTTTAAATCTTACATGAATGTTTAAAAAAAAATTAGTTAAAGCGAAATATATGGAAATATGGAATATTAATGCTAAATTTCAAGTTTTTACATCATATAGTTTCTTAGGAATCTAGGAAATTTTTTGTTAGTCGGACTAACCTACACTCACCTTAGAGTGACCTTAGTAATCTTTTATAAGTTTAGTTTTTCAGTCTGAAGTACAGAATTCCTAAAGACCATGAAAGGTTAATTACAATTTTTAATTTCTTCAGGAAATGTAACATAAGTATAGTTTAGGAAATTATGAATATGTAAAAATTATAAGTAAATATATAGATTTGTGTCATTAAGTGTACCTCGGACGTCCGTAGATACTTTTGAAAATTCGCTATTATTATCTAGTGGATCATCTACGAGAAATTTCCCATCGACGATATTTAAAATTCCTACATCATCACTTGCAGCACTTATGTTCGTTTCTCTAAATGTAATTTTTCTAGTCTTACAAGCAACAAGTTTGAAAATTCACTTCTACTGTTGTAGTGACATATAGTAATTACGTATGAATAACGTAGCTGTTAGTGTTCAAAAACTTACTAATAAGTGCAAATAAAAAAACACATTTTCAACCATGAAAATAATCTAGCATGCAACGAAAGTAGTAAAAAATTAATACATATTCAACATAGTGTTTAGAGGAATATATTTTTGGAGATGAATTTAAAAAATAAGTAGTTACAGTTTTTGTCAAGGACTTATTCAAATTATGTAGAAAAAATTTACACCGAATCTCAATTTCTCATTTTGTTAGTTTGTACACTATATCTAAACTAAATAGGTGACTAATTGTACTAAATAGGTGACTAATGAATAGGTGACTAAATAGGTGACTAATGAAAATAATCTAGCATGCAACGAAAGTAGTAAAAAATTAATACATATTCAACATAGTGTTTAGAGGAATATATTTTTGGAGATGAATTTAAAAAATAAGTAGTTACAGTTTTTGTCAAGGACTTATTAAAATTATGTAGAAAAAATTTACACCGAATCTCAATTTCTCATTTTGTTAGTTTGTACACTATATCTAAACTAAATAGGTGGCTAATTGGAAAAGTAATTCTGTCAACGAATTTGTTACTTTCTGGATACCTCCTCAAATTGCAAATGTATTTTTTGACATACGGGAAAAGTGTTTTACAAACATTTAATTTCAGCTCGCAAATGTAAATAATTAAAATAGGATATACCCATATATAGTTGTGCTACAACTTGTAATATTTTTCCACATATATAAACAAACCTTAAGAATTTCCTTTATGAACAATAACTAAACGGATTTCAATAAGTTTCAGTGATTTTCATGTAAAACATTTTTAACTACACGTACAATTAGAAGTGATTAAGTAAGTAAAGTATTTTTACGCTTAGTGATTATTTTAGATTAATAAAAATAAGTTCGGACAAGTACAGAAAATTTGCGAAACTCAAACGTCTAGATAAAATTAGTAATATATTTAGTTCATCCTTATAAACATTAAGGTAGAATTAAACAAAACCATCTATTATTTTTTTATTATTTAATGTTTATTCCGACGAATTTAAATTTAAATTCATAAACGAAGCCGTAATCACGCTTTATCATATTTAGTAATTAACATTTTTCTACCTTATTTAATTTTCACAAGTCAAAAAATTCATTGAATTTCATTATATTGATGAAAAAGCAAATGGTCTGTAAAAAATATATATAATACTTAAACTGCTATGTCGATGTGAACATAATGAGTCTATTTTTAGTTCTATTGTCTCAATTCTTTGAGGCTGTTGTGAATTTTGTACGAATTGAAATAAAAACGAAGCAGAGAAAATATAATTTTAAACGAAATATATCTACTTAAAGCTAATAAAATATATCTACTTAAAGTTATATTTTTATAACATATTTTATTCTATTGTGAAAACAATAACTTCCAACTTAGCAGAATAAATATAACGATTTTTAAATAAATGTTAAAGGTACAAATTAATACTTGTTTTATTAATATCTGCTAGGTTGTCCACTAATTTGTGATTTATTTGGCTTAGCATTTTATATGGGTAAACATGTGTGCGAGCAAGCATGTATGTTTATAAGCGTGTAGTTATGTAGAAAATACATCACAAAACAAAATCTTTGCCATATTTAGTATTATTTATTAAATAGATATATTAAAAATAACCTGCAAGTTTTTTATTTTAATCACGACCAAATTTTGTTCGTATAATTTCCATTTACCAATCTATGACATTTTTCTCATTTACGGAATCGTTTTTCCGGTATTTTGCAACTTACCTCTGTTAATAATTACCAGTAAAAATAAACAGATTATTTACTTAAAGAAATATACATCTTAACGAATTTTTAATACTATTACAGAAATATACATCTTAATGAATTTCTAATACTCGCGCTTCTTGTAATATTTATAACGCGGGGCAAACTTAACATTCTTATAAATCATTCCTTGACGCAACAGGTTACGGTTATTTTGGTAAACGTTCTTTAAAATCATTTGGATTTTAGCCTCGAATAAAGTAAATGTTATTTCATTTAAAAATTAAAAAAAAGGTAGAATACACAATAAATATTTTAAAAAATTTAACTTATTTATAACCCTACGCACAAGTACCGTTACATACTAATTTCAAGGAATCTGCCCAGACGATATTTTTAATAAAAGTAAAAAAAAATGTAAAAGGAAAGAAAGACGTCGAGATGTACTTTATCAATTATAAAGTAAAATAAATTTTAATCATCTAGTAATTATATCTTACAAAAAATAATTAGGATTTAATCATATTACATTTCTTTATCTATATATTTCTATGGAATAAATAAAATATTAAATTAATAGTTCAGCTGGAATCGTCAGCGTTCTAATGAGCTTTTAAACTAAATTTTAACATCTCTCGATGTACATACATAAATTCATGGCAATTATTTAAATTATGTTTTCGCCCTGAGAGAAAATATACAGCGTTGTTTAATATATTATATAATTCTTAAAACCATATTTTCAAGTAAATATCAAATTAAATAATAAATAAATAAATATTAAATTTTCCAATTTTTTATATTATTTTGAACCGAAATTTTCTATTTATATCCTCTATTCAAATTTCCTGGAAAAGTTTGAATAGTACCTACACCGCGCAGAGTTTCATTTTCGAGACTTGTAGTTAAATCTTAATTTTAAGCCCAATATAAATTCTAAAACAAACTTGTAATTGCATGCCGAGCATATTAAAAGTCCTACGCAAAACCTTTTTCCCTGGGCTACGTTAAGACCGCTCAGGTCAGTAAATCTGGGAAATTGAATTTCACTTGTGTCGAGGATAAAAGAATTTGGCGGTTTTTGGGTTTTCTACCAAATTTTATATAATAAGGTGACTGAAACTGGCCAAATATCTTATTGAAATCATGTTAGCAAACTTCAGTAACTAACCATGATAAGCGAAATACCTTTTTCGACATTCCAATACGTGTCCTAAGTTCCGCTTGTAGTATAAGAAACTTTGATATTATCATCTTACACTTCCAACATCTTAGGTTACAACCCAAAATATTACTTAGGAACGTTTATAAAGTTCTGCGTGATATAGGAATGACATAGCACATAATATTACAGTTAAACACACATTTTAACTCAAAGGACGCTTATTAAACTATTATGATATTAACCAAAGTAGTACTAAACCGGAGCATATTTACCAAAAGTTCAAGTATTGAAGGGTATAAGTGTACAAACTTAGGCAAGGGTTTAAATAGAATTATCCTCCGTTCATCCTTATGTAACTTATTATAAGATTAATTAAAATAATAATTAAATCAAATAAATTTAACTTTAACATTTGCTAGGTGACATGAAATAACAAATAAAATTGTGGTGTGAGTTCATGGTATCATCCAGGATACATGTTTTTGAAATGTAAAGTATTTAATTTTGTTAAAATTAATCATATGGACCAAAAGATAAATAATTAACTGTTTACCAAAGATGGGTATCGCACTTTTGTTTAAGTAATTGTTAAATATCGACAATTCAGATATTGTTAATAATTAAAGTGCCGAAATAAATTTTTCTAATAGTAAAAATTTATCAGACTGTTTTACTTGTATATATAAAAAAGTATTCATATTATTTCATCTGGAGTTAAAAGTAATTCCAAGTGATTATTTTACTAACAAAAAACTTGGCTAATATTTTTATTTTCATTTACGGATTGCATAGATTTTTTTATGTTTTACATCCGCATTATTTTTCTAAATAGTTGATAAGTTGTTATAATAAAAAATAGAGATGATAATTTGGTAAATATTGTTTTACTCAAAAAGTAAATAACACGTTTAAATTTTTTTATATGTTCAGTCTTAATTTTTCACTTTCTCCTAGACCAAAGACAATATTATTCGTGTTACGTTCGTTCCAATTTTCATTACGGTAATCTTTTATTTAAATTTAAAATACGATGTCAGATAACTTACAATAGGTTATGCAATGCATGGAATTACATAGTTATTGATGTAGAAAATTAAAACAGCATTTATATGGAGAAAATTAAAACAGCATCGACCAATTGTAGTTTAAATTTATTCGCGCTTTAAATAATTAAAAATAATTGTGTGAAAAATATCACCATAAATTTAGATTAATTTGGTCTACAAATTAAATCCATCACACAACATAAATGACAAATTTCAATATCACTTTCCAGATGGCATAGATAAATGCAAATATAATTAAATTATAAATCAGAAAATAGTTACTAATATTAGCTTATCTTCTGTTAACGAAACAGATTTTCGATAGTAAAAATTATATGTAGACGACACATTAAAGAAAAGTTAGTAGACAAGGTATTTTACATCTAATTTTTGATGGTATTTTGGCATCAATATTTGAACTATGTAGTCAATATTTGGATTTTAAATATTTATAATCTTTACATTCCACACTGTATTAATAATATGGTAGGAAATTTCATAACTCTAAGAAATTTAATTTGAAAAAAAATCGATTAAGAGTATAATTGGTGATGCGAAATTTCAATAGACCATTCGGTACATATAAATATTTAGGTATATATTGTATTTCTATTAAACTTTATACACAAATCAATATGTCTTTTTACATTGTCTGGTATATTTTCCACAGAGGTAAAAATATTTACAAATTTTCATAAAATATGAAACTTGACATCATTGTCGTACCTTTCTGATAATTCTTCGACTTCTGAAATTTAGGTTATGTTTTAGTGACACCCTTTCTCCCTAATTTTTTTTTTTGGAAATGTGGATATGTTTCAGGAAAGACATACTTTTTAATATCTTTAGCAATATCTCTATCTTGCCCAAAATTGTAAAACAATTTTTTTTTGAATTTTTGTAATTCGCCCTTTCAACACGATGCACAAAATTAAAAATAAAATTAAATCCTAATTTGACCCTTACAATATTTCCATATATATTTTTTTTAACTATTGACATCTACAAGGTTTATTAAAGTTTATAACTACTCCAAATTTCAAGTTTCTACACCCAATGCTTTAGGAAAAAAAACATCATTGAGAAACAAATTGATAAGTGATTTTATAAAGTTCGGTTTTTTTTATTTTGAGGTATGCAATCCTAAAAAACAATCAAGTACGGGTAGGATACGAATTAAGTTAAGTTTCAATATTAGTAGAATTGGCACGTATTTTTCATATCGCGTTCCAAACAATATATATATATATATATATATATATATATATATATATATATATATAAATATATATATATATATATATATATATATATATAAATATATATATATATATATATATATATATATATATAATATATATATATATATATATATATATATATATATATATATATATATATATATATGAGAATGATAACTGAATAATGAATTGCAATCCAATAAAAATTTCAAACATTATTATTCAAATTCATCAAGTCTCCTCCCCATATCAATACCAAAACATGAAATGAATAAGAACTATTGTAATCTTACATATTCTAGAATTTAATACTGTTAGGAGCAAGAAATATTGGCAACAGGTTAGTTTTACGATATTTCTTGATTTTTTTAATAATTTATATAAAAAAACGAGGTGAAAATGAAGTAAATATTACAGAAACACATTGTGAGGAACTCGAGTTTTAAATTTTGAAGTGACTTCATTTTATTTTCGTCGATCATGGTACAGAGGCACTAAGTATAAAGTCACATTGAAAGTGTATATAGCGCTTTCCTATATATGTATATATATATAATTTCTATTGCAACAGTTAACATTTTGCTTTATACATTGAATAATTTAATTTCAGAAAACTACATGTGTATGAATAAATTAAATTAATATGATATTATGGAGAAAGTAGCTATATGATATTGTAGATGTTACTACCGCAGAGCTCTTCCTTCTAATCTTGATCTTTTTCATAATTCGGTTCTGTATGATACAAATTACGGTAGTTCTACTCTAGTTCTATTTAAATTTGAGCCTGAATAATTACCTACATGTATTTATTCATACTATCTGACATTTTTTTTAACACTTCGTCTATCAAATCTGAACAAAATGACTAAAGAGTGAGTATAGTTCATACGCGAAAAAAATAAATTAATGTTACGATTCAATGACAGAACTTCAATTTTTTTTTATCAACCGGATACATTGTTATACTGTAAAATTTACGAGTTCTTTTTTTAAATCTTAAATTCAATAAATATTAGGGTATTTATTATTTTCAGATTTTTGAAAAGTATATGTGGCAACCCGCCATTCTCTTCTGTCAACTGAAAACGAAGAGGCGATTTTTTGTTTTTTTTTCGATAGACTTTTAGGGGTCGCTAACGTGTGTCAAAGTTTGAAAAACTATTAATATGATAAGTTACAACTCAATGTACACAAAACAGTAAAACTCATTGTTCAAATTTGATAAAGCATATTATTGCAACTGATCATCTCATGATTTGGAGGCGGTATGTTCTGACCCCACTCATCCCCTTCCCCTCGTAATGTATGGAACGCATCTGTCACGCCTTCGCAAACTAGTAACCTACGCGCTGTGATATGGAGTGCACGACGTTTTTCTTTTGATGCGCATTACATAATGTGACATCATAGTGTCCTCATCTAGTTTACTCATATTTACTAGAAACAAAACAGTGGTTTGGTTAGTAGGACAAACATCAGACCACTTAATTCAGACAAGTTGCCGACGATAAAAGAAGCGCTGAACTTATTATTTCACTTTAAAATCGTTATGAGACAAACCAATCACAATTCGGCCAATTCCACTGCTTGCGAGGTCATGACATCGTGAAAGCGAGCGAGCATATAGACTAAATTAAAAAAGGGGGCACAAATAAGATATAAAACATGTTTATTGAATGACAAAAATTAAAAAGAATAAAGAAAATAAAGCCAAACGTTCGAAAGGCCTGCAAAATAAGAAAATGCATGGCAAGACAACTTGGAAGACCTCTTTGCCATAAACAAAATCTTCATTGAGGAAGACGGAAAAGTTTAAATTGAGCAGAGAAAAAGTGGTAAAATAGGCGGTGTGGACAAAAATCATTTAAAAAAAACTGATAAAGAGCAAAACAAGTCCGTCGCCAACATCTTTTATATCCAGATAAAACTATACTGAATCCTTTCAATAAAAGTGCATACTGTCATCTTCGACCACCAGCAGTGATGATGAAAAAAGTTCAACTTCGGAAATTTCAACGAGGGCAGGACCTTCGACAGCAGATCTACCACCACCCAAACTTAAACGCGGAACGAAAAACCTCGTCGATGAACAAAAATTCAGGAAACGGTCCCTCAGAGTTAAATTATAAATAATATTCAATTCGTCACTAACGTATTAGGCAAGGGCAAAGTGTAGCCTGTCATTAAGGGAAGAATTTGAACCAGATATTCCTCTTACTTTCATTGGGATAACAAATTAATCGAAGACATAGTAGGACAAAAAATAGTGGATCTCCTACCCATTTGTCTCAGGACAGTGTAAGAATCAATTTTTGGCAGTTCTTAAAGTTAGCCATGAAACTGGGGAGGCGTATGCTTTAGCTTTCTATGACATTATTTTTCCTGGAATTTAAGAGACCAAATACAATGTTTTTGTATTTAATATTACTGTAGTTAACACTGGTTTAAGAGATGGAGCTTACACCCTATTAGAGTAGAAGATGAAAAAAGGTATTTTTGGGTAGCCTGTCGTCACCATATAAAAGAGCTAATGCTAGAAGCAGTCGTGTTTCAAGCGCTTGGTCCAGAAATATTAATATAATCAGGACAGAAATATTATTTTCCAAACGTTTTAGAGCTGTTTTAGCAAAATATACATCAGAATAAGTTCACTACAGTTTCTTCAGACCCTGGCACTTTAAGATGCGTAAAAAATATAGAAAGCAGCACCATTTTATTCGCTGAGAAACAGCTGAATGATTTTCAACTTAGGGACGATTACGAGGACTTGTTAAAACTAGCAATAATATTTCTGGGAGGTATGCCTAACAAGGAAATATCATTCAGAGCTCCAGTAGGTTTTTATCGTGCACGATAAATTTCAAAATTATTATATACATAATTTAAGTTTTTAATGTTTTAAGACCATTTTAAATTAACAAAAGGAGACTTAAAGTAATTCCTTCAATTTGCGTTTTTGTTGTTATAATTTATGCAAGGTGTTAATTTTCAGGTCTTGCTGCAACTTTAGCACCAAGAAACGACTAATAGCTGCTAAAAATCTTAAAAGTCTTGGAAATATAAACGAAACTATGTCCAAAAAACCCTAACGAAATTCCTAGAGTATTGTGGTACCGTTCCGAAGAACTTGTTGCACTGGATTATTTTGATGTCGAAGTTTCGTTTGAAAGCAAACAAAAAATGGTGATCGCACTTAATGCGGAAGGTTTAGACCATAGTCCCAAGCGTATTATCCCGGATATATATCACATTAATGAAAGAAATATCGAAGATTTCGTGTCCTGCAATACCTTGAGGTTTTTTAGAATCCTTGGAATCCCGACAACATTTTTGCAAATAGAACCCAGTCTTTGGGAAGAGGATGTAGATTACAAAGTTTCTAAGAACGTGGTACATTCTATGAGAGTGGTGAATGATATTGCGGAGCGAGGCGTTGCGATGATTGAAGAATACAATAAATTAATTACCATCAACGAAGAACAAAAACAATTTCTTCGTTTGGTTGTGAAACATTTCAGGCAAAGTACCCAAATACAAATAAAACTACATTACCATTACCATAGGTTACTTATTTTTTCTTAGTAGTTATAGCATTTGTGTATGATTATCCATTTTTTGAATAAATAATGGTCCGATACTTATTGCCGGGTACCGCATATATATACACAAGTAACTTTACGTAAAATTTAAATAATACGCCTCGGAAACAGTTTCATCTCCCAATTTAAAGTACAATCTAAATTCTAAAACAAACTTGTAATTGCATGCTGAGTATATTCAAAGTCCTATGCGAAACTTTTTTCCTTGGGCTACATTAATACCGCTCGGGTCAGTCAATCTGGGAGCATGAATTTCATTTGTGTCGAGGATAAAAAACGCGGTTTTTGGGTTTTCTACTGAATGTTATATATTGAGATGACTAAAGCGTGTCAAATAGTTTATTAAGGGTTTAGCTTATAACATGTCAGCTATGTTCACGACGTTTATTTGTTCATATTATTTTTGTTTACTCGGAGTAATAAAAAAGGGCAAAATATATCTTGTGGATATCTTCTTTCTTTGTGGATATATTCAAGATCAAACCGTTTAAATCAAATATTACAAAAAATAAGATATTCTTTGGATGGTCGTTACATTTAGATTTTCCAACTTTTCTGAGATTTTCATAGAAACTCAATAATTTTATATACAATGGACAATTGGATTTAGTGACTTCATTTGTCAAAGTTTGTTATAAAAATGAATTTCTGAATGATATAACCTAAAACAATTTTTTTCGCTATTCATATTTTCAATTCATTAATGAAGTGTATACATACGATCTTGCAGAAATTGCATTCAAATATTATTTATTAGTAAGAGATTGCAACATGTAATGATTGTGTTCTTATTTTTGTATTGTGTATTTTGATTGTGTATTTTTTTATTGCTTCCATGCAAACTTTTCAGAGAAAAGTATTGTTTGTTTGGTTTTTTAGGGTTCATCATCAAACTTAACGTCAAATCTCATCCGTCAAATGAAGCATCCATCCTGGGTGCATTTTCAATCGAAATTTTCTAATATTATAACTGCACTAAAACAATGCATGAAGATATTATGGGGAACTTGAATGACTATAAAAAAGTTCAACAATGTTATTGTTAATATTTCAGCTGGGATTTTTGGGCGCTTTCTCTTTTATTATCGATCCATGAAAGTATTTTTGAAATAAATAAATTAACCGTCATAGTTGTATCAAAATAAAGTTTGAAAGAAATTTACGCGACAATGAAATCTACGAAAAGTTCAGGATATATATGACTATATTACAAGCGTTTTTAATTTACAAGGTAAGTCCGAAAATCCTGCACTTGAATAAATTACAAATAATTAAAACCCTTAATATGTCGTCAATAAATTAACCACAAATAATTATTTTATACTAAACAAGTAGGAAAAAATTTAATTTTGCTGCCGATATGCCCAGGAAAATATGAGTGATTAGTTTTATTATATTACCAATCATTAAAAAATAATACATTTAAATTAAAGCTTTAATTTTACTCAAATTTCCCTAATTTTCATTACGTCACATACTATCAAAGACGATACTCAGATGGATTGTTATCCATGTGTATAATATGAGTGAGTTACTTATATTTAATTATTGTTTGACATTTCAAGGAAAAATAATGTCATTTTTATTTTTATTCTTTTATGCATGTTCTGTATACGATAAAAGTTTTTCTTAATATTATCTCGTAGCTATGATGTACATGAACCAAACAATTACATACCATAAATATAAAAAACGTGACCAATAAATCAATAACCTAAATTCATCTTCGGCCTAAAGAAAACATGACGGTATACTTGATCATTGGTCACAATTCAAACGGTTAGATATTTGCAATTCATGTATAGACATCGTCCTTATCTTTAAAGACATCTATTACAGCGTGAAATGTATCATATTCATATAGCTAAAATTATGTGAATGTTTATTCAGGAACTACTTCCAATCACCGGATGAAGAAAGCACGTTACATAAGGACTTGGTATTATAAATTAAAAGAGGGTTACCCATGTTAAGATAACAATAATAACGTCAGGATTCCGATTTATAATTTTTTTTTAATAGATAAATTTTCAGGTCACACTATTACAATCCCTTCACCGGTTTTTGTTTAATAAATTAACAACAAACAGAAAAAAATACGTTGTTATCAATGTCGCAAACTTATGAGCACTTCATTTTTCCTAAAACAAAACTTAATTTAAAGAAAAAGTGTTTTTCTAATGACGTATTTTGGCAAAGCATTATTTATAACATAGCTCTAATAATGTTAATTATTTTTTTATACAACAACAAATAATGTTTAACCTCAGACAAAACTGTTGTTTACCATGAATCCAGCAACGAAGCCTTCAATAAAATATATGAATTAACATTTCAATTGGAGTAGACTTCTAGCGTTAATTAAGTTTTAAACTAAAGGTTAGGGGCCTCTTCGTTTATATACATAAATTCATAGCGATTATTTAAATGGCGTACTCGCCCTGAAAGTCTCTGGTTCAACTTCACAAAATGTTATTTAAATGAAGGCAGTCCTTTATCATGACAAGTTTAAATTATGAAATGTATAAGGGCGCTACGGACACTGTCTCTAGCGAGTTAGCGTGCATACCTATATTTAAGATGTTGTAATTACTTGTCACTATGCTGAGTGGAAAGTCACCACTTAGTGTAACAAAATTACATGTGTTTTTTTGGTTAATGAATCGTTAATGATTAAACACTTTAATGTCATTAAAGACGTTACATTATTTATACATGAGGAATAAAATGTATATCTGACAAAATATTTGTAAACAAACCAATATTTATTATATTTCAGTCCAACATTTCATTTCCTAAGTGTGTCTCTAAAAGTGTTTCGTCTACTGAATTCGGAAAACAATAATTAATTTTTGTTACTGAATTTGTCGCCAAAAATCAATTTAAAAAATTAACAAATTGAAAATAAGTCTAAAGGTTAGTTAGTCATATTATGGCTGAGCTGCCATACAATTCAAAGTATACTATTTTCTGTTTTTTCAAACCAGACTTACATCTGGATATTTATTAACGTTTCATTTGTGTGTTTCAAATTCGTCACTTTTCAATCTGTCACTTTACTGACTTAATAATTATATTTTGTATGTTATCAAAATAATATATAGTTTTATCTAAAATATAATTGTAATGGGAACAGTTATTGCAAATAGCCCTATATCTAAAATGCTCTGAACTGCAATGGAAAATGGAATGAATTTATTTAGACCACAGTTTTTGTGAAATATTTATTTCTTTCCCGTATGTAAGTAATATCGACTTTATGAGAAGATAACTAGTATTGGTTCTTGAAATTTAATTCCACCGCTAGTTCACAACAGTATTTGAAAAGGGTATCTCCCACCAGGTTTACAGCCATCTGTATTCATATCAAAAGAGGTCATAATTCCACTAGGTGAGTTAAATATTACTGTATTAAATTAGGTTGTGCACGATTAATTTGACTTAGCATTGTATTTATGTAAATATGTGTGTGAGCAAGCATGTATGTTTATAAGCGTGTATTAATGTCGAAAATATATCACCTAATTAAATTTTTGCCGTATTTATTATTCTTTAGTAAATTAATAAATTAAAAATAATCTGTAATCATTTTAATTTAATTACTACCAAATTTTGTTCGTATAATTTCTATTTACCAATTTATGACATTTCTCTCATTAACGGATATGTGTTCCCATCGTTTTGCAACTGACCTGTTAATAAATAACGGTAAAACTAAACGGATAGTTTACTTATGGAATTATACATCTTAATAAATTTTTAACATTCTTTAGCGCACTTTTTGTCATATATATAACGTGAAGCAAACGTAACGATCTTATAAATCGTTCCTTGACGCAATAGTTTCCCTTTTTTGTTACCCTACTTTTCTTAGAAATGCAGTATATTTTTAAGTTTGGTAACAGTCAATAAGTATTTTAATATGCTATCTGAAATCTTTGAAATAGGTTAATTTTTAAAATATCGAATATTATTACTATATTATTTCAATTTTTGCCTTAGGATTTATTTTCTTTAATTTAAAAATTAAAGAAATAGTCTAATACACAATAATTTATTAAAAAAATTATCCTCTTTTACTCCATGCTGCTTACTCATGTTGACAAATAATATGCGCTCTCCAGCCAAAGATGAGATTTTGTCATCGCCCAGTTTGTTGTTTCTCAGTTAACTCCCATCCCAAACGTCCGTTAAACAGCTTTGCTATAAAAAAATTCACTAATATTATGTAACAAATGTTTTCAAAATTTTTCATTCGATAAAAGTTTCACATAACTACTTCATACGGTCGGAAATGAAAATCCCGGTGATATATATAACTAATCAACGAGTAAGAATAAGGTTCTGTGGAGATTTCATTTTAAAATTTCGAAGTAAATATGTTTAAGAATCCAACTATATGTCACTTAAAAAAATTGGAAAACATTATAGAGCTTAAAGAAAATATCCAGGCTTCGACTCTTTAATAATGTGAACTGAACGAGAAAGAAAATAAACGACCAGATTTCGAGAAAATTGTTAAAAATGTTAAGAACAATATCATGTTAAAAATTTATTTTATGCACTTTATCATATTGCGTTCACAATTTTATCATATTTCGTTCATATTACATTCATAATTGCGTTTTATGTAGAATGAAATATTGTAATAATGAAAAATTTAATATAAAATATAAAGGTCATTTACCAGGAATCAATAACGTATTTAAATTAATTGTTCAGTTAGAATAGCGCACTAATGAAGTTTTAAACTAAATTTTAATATCTCTTACATGCATTAATTCATGGCAACTATTTAAATGATGTAGTCGCCCTGAGAGTCACTGGTTCAACTTCACCAAAGGTTGTTTTAAAGAAGGCAGTCCTTTATCGTGATACTTTTAAATTATGAATTATTAACTAGTGCTATTGACATTGTCTATATACATTTAAAATGTAGTAATTATTTGTCCGTATCCTGAGTAGAATGTGGTCACTCAGTGTAATGAAGTTAGCTACCCTCTTTTAGTTATTGAACTTTTAATGAAAATATACGGCATTGTTAAATGCAATTGTTAAATAATTCTAAAATACAATAATTTCAAATAAATTTCTAATTACAAGAAATTTTCCATTTTTTGTATTCCTTTTAAACCGAAATTTTCTATTTATATCTCCTCAATTCAGATTTCCTGTAAAAGTTTAAACAGTACCTACACCGCGCAAATATTTTCATTTCTGAACCTTACAGTTAAATCATAATTTAAAGTTCAATATAAATTCTAAAACAAACTTGTAATTGCATGCTGAGCATATTCAAAATGCTATACAAAACCTTTTTCCTTGGGCTACGTTAATACCGCTCGGGTCAGTAAATCTGGGAGATCGAATTCCATTCGAATCGAGAATAAAAAGGGTCTTTTTTGGGTGTTCTACTGAATTTTATATAATAAAGTGACTGAATCTGAATAAATATCTAATGGAGCTTATATTAGCTACACTCACTATGTTAATAAATATTGTCAAACAAATCGCATGTCAATTTTAATTAACTTGAGGCAATGAAAAATGGCAATAGGGTAATTGGTCGATTTTTTATGAAGACATGATTAAAGTCTATCTAAATATTACAAAGGACAAACAATTTTTTGGATATTCATTACCTATCGATTCTTCCATATTTCAGAGATTTTCGAAGTAAACGCAATGATTGTTCTGGTCAGTACGAAAGTGCGTTGGGTAATGATATAAGATAAATTTAGATTTTTTTCTCAACTTAGATTTTTAATTTCATTAATACGGTATTGAAGTAACCGCAGTTAAATATTATTTATCAATACAAAGATGGTAACAAATCACGATTTCCTTACTATCCACTATTAATATATTGATTTTACTGAAAAATGTTTCTTTGGTTATTTTTAACGTATCCTATAGTTTAAAGTGTCCAAGTAAGCTTAGCATAATATCTTTTTAAAATGTGTGGGTACCGGCGCTGAGAGAAGTTTTAAGTATAGACCTATTACAGGCAATATGAAAATACACTACCAAATTCAATGAGCTGCATTAGCAATATTCCAATCGACTTTATTTGATTCGTCCTCATTTATATTCGAACCACAAAGATCGAATTAAGTTAATTGACTGTTATAGCTACATCATAATAAAGTTTTAAAAAATGTTGCCTGCCCTCGGTGACAATGGAAATATTGACAATGTGTAATATGTGAAATACTGACAATGTGTTTGTGACTCTTTATTCATGTTTTATATAATCCTAATACTTAATGGAAATCATTATTGATTGGTATATTAGCATGGTTAAGAGACTACTTTATATCCCACACGATTTTTTAATCATAAATTCCATCTACTGGATAAACAGGTTACTTAACGATTGTCTTGATAATATAAATTAAAGGAAAGTTATCCTTACCAATGTATTAATCAGAACGTGGTACTTCCGATTTTGATTCGGATTTGTAAAACTTTTGGAGTTAAAAAATTTAGTTACTGAACTACATCCATAATTGCATTTGAAGTAGAACATAATATCATAATAAAGAGAAATTTAATCTAAATTATAAAAGTTCTTTATTAGGGATCAATAAAATATTTATACTGATAGTTCAGATAGAATCACCTGCGTTCATCTGCGTTCAGATAGAATCATCTATGTTCAATTTAAATGAAGTTTTAAAGTAAATTTTAACGTCACTTAGTGTATATACATGAGTTAATAGGAATTCTTTAAATTATATATTCACCCTAAGACTCCCTGGTTCCACTTCAGCAAATTTTAATGAAGACGGCCCTTTATCATGACAGTTTTTATCAAAGTGCCATGATAAAGGACCGCCTTCAAGGCGGCGGCCCTTTATCATAAAATTTTGATAAATATCAAACTGGTGAAAACATATTGAATTAAAATATAAAAAATTATGACAATGTTTTCAATTAAAATTATAAAATTTCAGGCAGTTATCATTAATATTTTATTATGATGTTAAATTTTAATTCCAGTCATATATTACAATAAGAGAGCGGTCTTCAAGTTTTTCATAGTTATAAATAAGTATGTTATGTGGTAAATAGCTTAAAATACATTACTTTTAATTAAATTATAAGACAGATCGTTTATAGCGATGCTTAAAATATGACAAATAAAGTGGTTCTAAAACGTGATCTATAAATTCGTTGTAAAAATCTTATTGAAAATATTCGAAATGGTTTGTGTCTTCATAATTATAAAAATACTTAGTTTATTTCAGATTGACATATTCTCAGCTTTCCTATAGTCTTCGAATAGATCACAGGTAAAATATTTATGTCACATAAGCTTCGACGTAAACGAGCAATAGAGTTTTCTTAGATTTTGTTTCTCACCCTGAGTAGTACTTTAATATAGAATCGTCATAACCCAAAAAGAGCCTAAAGATGACATCATCGTATAATCGCCCAGTCTCTGTATGCTCGCTGTATATATATATATATATATATATATATACATATATATATGTATATATATATATATATATATATATATATATATATATATATATATGTGTGTGTGTGTATACTATAAGGGCGAATTTAAATCTCCCTTTTACATAATTATTTATAATTTTAACAAGTGGATTCATACCATCTGATCTGTGTAACATATCAATTTCCGCTGCGTGTAGTTTATTTAAATGTGATTTATTCGTTGCTCAATATTCCGAACCATAAAAAATGTAGTGGTTATAGTTGATCTGTGTTTTTTCTTTTTGACTTTAAGTGATTTTCGATCGTAAATTATATCTATAAGCTGTCTCTTATGGAGCCAGCCTGTTATAGTCCTATGAGAAACAACACTAGCAATTTGACGGTTAGTATTGAGAATTGAGCCGTCATATTTTATCTATGTCACTATGGGCAATGGTAGAATTTTTAGGGAGGTCTTTATATAACTTGGATTTATAGCGTTATTAAAAACGCAAAACTTATATTCTGTCTATATTCTGCTAATTTTTGGACCATTTTCTTCCTACCATTCTTCTTATCTTAAGTTGAACTTTTGTTTGGATCGTCTGTGTTATCTTGAATCAATATATTTTCCAGGTATAGAACACTACACGGAAAGATTTTTTGCAATGTTTATTTACATGGTCAATGGCAGTACTAAATACTTTTAATTTCAAACATTTTTTTGTGCCTTTACTACTTGGGCTGCGACATATTTGTACATGTCTTGAATAAGACTGATATTGGGATACTAGTTGCGGTCTAAATGATTCACAGTTGAAATAATCAAAAGTTATGTTCAATTCAATAAAACTATATTGAAATTATTGTTGTGAGTTTTTACTTTTCCCAGCATTTATCGAACCGTTTGCATTACATCTAATGTGTCTTTCTTCGCCACATTAAGAAAGAGTCATAATCTCATTGTGTTTTAATGGTTTGTTAGGATTTGCTCTCAAAATTTAAATGTGTACATCAGTTTTATAGCCTGTAATTGTTACACTTTTTAAAATTCCCTTTTTTTCTAAAATGGTACCGGGAGATTATTTCGCCATGAGTTATGGGCATGTAACATGTTCATGTATTTCATCCGGATCTGAGGACTTGTTGACTTTCATTTGTTAAAGGGATATTTTAACTTCATTTGCAATGAGAGCCAAAAGTGCCTCGTTTTGTTTCAGGTTCGCTGTATTGATTTCTTCTAGAGAAGGATATATTCAGAAGCAGTTCATAATATTATTTTCATTCATTTTTAATGTCCCTATTTCGTGATGGAATTATGTAATTGGTATCATTTATTTATTTTACGGTTATTATATAATATTGTTACTAGGTGGTTTTGCTAACTCTGAAGTAGGTTCCTCTGATATATCGTAAAAGTTGTTTTTTGACGTAGCTATTTGTGGTTCTATCGTCTTTAGTTTCTCTCCCTCTTTTACATTTATCAAAATCATTATAAACCTTCATAGACTGCTATAGCTTAAAACATTGGTTTTGGGTATTGCATCATTTTTGCCTTCCGCGTTCTGCCACTGGGTTTCTTTGTTGGTTCTTCATTTACATTTCTTGTCCTGTCTAGATATTTTTTAACTTTTGAAAATCTTTTGAAGTTATCCTACAATTCATTAGGTAAAACAAATTAGTGTTCTTTCAGTTCCCGTATGGAAGGTTCGCCATATGATTTTTTTTTAATTATACATTTGATTTTTGGTGTCCATATTCAATTTAATTTCAATGATCTAAAAATTGATACATGAATACCAGAATTCTATGCTGCATCGTAAGTGGCTACACTAGTATTACTTTCCAATCGCTATAATTAACAGATATTTCCGCCTTGCTGGTTTACAACTGATTAGAAATGCGTGTTATCCATTTTTGGGTTCAATTTGGTGAGGTTTTCTCTTTTCAAATAAGTTGAGTTTAATCGTTAAGCCTTAACATGATGCGAATTACTATATGATGTATCTGTTACTATTACGTGTACTAGATCCAAATACGTAATGTCATCTCTAATCGTTTCTGCTGCTTAAATCGTCATGTCCATTTGGTTCTCGGCCATTGTGCAGAATTTTATCCGCCGGAATATTCTGTAATAGTCTTTAGTCAATTCATTTTTCTAAAAACTTTTGTGGAAACATAAAAATCGTTCTTTTGAATAGAGTTTCATTATTAATAAAAAAATATTTTTTTATCTTCATGGTAAAATTACTGTACATATATCTTATAATATAAAACGTCGCACTTACCTTTATCAAAATTATTAAAAATGAGTTAAAAAATAATTCACTGAGATGAAATAAAAAATAATGAAATGAATGAAAAATGTTCATGCTGAAATTAAATTTAATTTATAACAAAAATATTGCGAAATACGGGTAATATACAGGCTTGATTTTAGAAACGTGTCAATAGGTTTCACATGATATTTATGTACGGGCAACATATAAACCAGATACTCAGAAACGAGAATTGAATACCACAATTGTTAATACGAGTAAACATTCATTATTATGGAAGCATAATAGATCTAAGTTTAACGGCAAAAGCCTCACATAAAATATTTACAACTTCACTTACATCCGAATTTCTAGGTTTCTTATTCTTTGAGTAATTTAAAGAAATTTATCCAAAATTACATTTCATTGGTAAGCCGGGCTAAACGGCACTATAAACTGATTTTAAACAAATATGAACGATTTAATTTTGTGCAAAGAAAGTTAGTTTGTAAATAAGGGAATAAAAAGCCTTCTGTGGGTGATGAATATTTTAAATGCTCCTATAATAAAGTTCATTTGCATTAGAAATAGTACTTTCCATTTTAAAGTGGATGTTTTTATACACGGTACTCGCATTCAAAGATGGAGATTGATGCATATTGATTGCATACATTTAAAGTTATTTAAATTTCACGCTTTTTCCTATTTAGAGAGGTCATTTATGCATTTGAAATAATATGTTTTAGTAAAAAAATTACGGTGTAAAGCGTAGTATCGTCACATAGTGATTAAAAGTTTTTAAAATGCAGCAGATATTAAAGTTTCAAATGATAATTCTGTTGTTCCTTTTGTTTCATAGATAAAACAAGTGGAAATTAGAACTAAAAATGTTGAATATTTTTTATACAGTCACTTGATTTTTTTTACTTTTTTCTGACGAAAACTACTTTTTTAGGAATAAGCCTACAAATCGTTAGATCCATATTCATCTTTTCTTTTAATTGATTATATTTTGTTTTATATTTATATTATAAAAATATCCACACACTATTTGCTGATCAAAACGCGGATCATTTTTGTTTTGGCCGCCTGTTGATTGGGACAATGTTCTTTGAAACTTAGTATAGAAAAGTAGTAAAACGATAATAAGAAATGATGTCGTTTAAATTATTTACATATACAATATATAAAAAAAATTTAACAAAATTATTAATTGATTCTAAGCCATGAAAATCGTGTAAGTCTAAAACTGGAACCAAATTTATTAATATCACGCTCTTGACTTTATTATGAGTGCTTCAGGTGACAATTGTGATAAATTATTCAAATGTAAAAAAAATTAATCGAACATATTTTTGGTTAATTTAACTCGCTTTGCATTTAAGGGTAATTTAAATTGTAGTAACGATAGGATTTTATTTGATGTGCATGAAATATCACCGTATTTTAAATAACGCCCTTCAGAAATATGATGCATAAATTTTACTGCATTTTAAAAAGGTGTTTATCTGAAAAGCTCCCAGCTCATATCATTAGCGATAAAGCAAAGTCAAGATTAATATAAAATTTCAAAATTAAAAATTTCAATTGCATGTTTAATTTGCATTTAGACCAATATTTAATTTTGCTTTTATCAATTTTCTTCATACATTTTAATAATTTGCTGGTAAATTTATTGAGTTCCAGTGGAAAACTCCTGAAGTAATAGCATTAAACAATGAAAACTAGTTAGCTGATACGTTTGAAAAGGACATCTTTATTCAGTCTGTTATAAAAGATTGATTATCTTAAATAATTTCCCCTTTAAAGAACATTTACTAAAAATTTAACGAATGCTGCTAATAAAATTCCTGTTATAGCATATTTCCCGACATTACATTTAAAAACTACTTATTTTGTTAATATTACTAATATTAAAATTTTAAATAGCCATGTCACTTTTATTATAAATAAAAATATGCATATATTAACTGAAAAGAACCGTAACGGTAATTCTAGAAGTTCCAGTATTAACTGCCGAGAACTAAACAATGCAGTTGCGGTGATCATATAAGCATTCAACATTTATATTGAAGTAGTCAAGCAATACAGTAAGAGCGAAATACAAGCATTCTAAGTTTAAGAACCTAGAAGGTTAAACTTTTTGTTATATGGATATTTATATTTTCAGTGCACCAAAGTAGCACAATACAGAAGAATATAAAAGAGGCAGAAGCGAGGAAAAAATACTTCACAAAACAAAGAAAAGAACTTTTGAAGAGGAAAACCTAAAAAAATTGAAAATCTTAAAACCCTAAATGAGCATTCTACTACTACACATTCAACCCTACAGCATTCAACCCTAATAGAGCATTCTATCGAAGGGTTAATCGTAGTCGCTCTGACTTTAAACCAAGTTCTACTCTTTGTGAAAATGAACAAGGGGAAATTTTGGCTAACAAACAAGAAATTCTTTCAAGATGGGTTGAACATTTTAACAATCTTCTAAACTCAGAAAATTCACAGGAGAATCATAGCCACAACTCAATAAACGTAAATAATGATGAAATAATTTCCATCCCAGAGAGAGATGAGATTCAATTAGCAATTAATAAGCTAAAGAAAAATAAATCATCAGGACATGGTCTTATAACTGCAGAATTGCTAAAAATGGATGTCCTAGGCTATATGATTACCTGCAAAAGTTAATTGTGAATATTTGGAACTCTGAAAAGCTTCCCTCGGAATGGAACATTAGTATTTTGTTCCCTGTTCATAAGAAAGGAGACCCAATGGTTTGCTCCAATTATAGAGGCATTAGCTTACTATGCACAAGATATAAAATTCTATTTAACATTCTGTTTATGAGACTAAAACCATTCGTTGATTCTGAAATTGGCAGCTATCAATGCGGATTTAGGCGTGAAAAATCTACTATTCATCAAATTTTTTGTTTACGTCAAATTATTGAAAAATCAATTGAGTATGATATTGATACTCATCACTTGTTTGTAGACTTTAAATCAGCATTTGAGAGTGTTAGTAGAAAGCATCTAAAAGATGCAATGTATGAATTCAAAATTCCGAGCAAATTAATTAGACTTGTAATGTGTTCTATGGAGACGACAAAATGAAAAATAAAATTCAATGGTGCCCTCTCTGAAAATCTCAGTGTCAATAACGGTGTTCGACAAGGCGACTCACTCTCGTATCTGCTTTTTAATATTGCGCAAGAAAAAGCTATTCGGGATTCAGATATTAACACTAGGGGTACCATCTTTTACCAATCAGTTCAGATCCTAGCGTATGCTGATAATATTGCTATAATTGCTAGAAACCTACCAGTCTTGAAAGAGGCCTTTCTGTCTTTGGAGATAACTTCAAATCAAATGGGTCTGGCAATAAACGACTCCAAGACTAAGTATATGGCTATACAAAAATCTCCACCAAATAATGCATATAATCGTTTGGAGATTGGCTCACATACATTTGAAATGTTTGATTGCTTTACTTACCTTGGACTTTGTGTTAACAATAAGAATGATACTATCTCTGAAATTCAGAATCGCATAGCATCGGCCAATAAAGCATTTTTTGGACTATGCTCCATTTTTAAATCTTCTTTTCTTACAAGTAAAACAAAATTATTAGTATATAAAACTCTTATTAGGCCAGTTCTAGCATATGGTTCAGAAACCTGGCCTTTGTCTAGAACTGGAGAGAATAAAATAGCAGCCTTTGAAAGAAGGGTTCTGAGGAGAATTTTTGGGGGTGTCAAGGAAAATGGTATTTGGCGAAGACATCTTAACTCAGAAATACATAGGTTGTTTTATGAACCTAATGTCATAAAAACCATCAAAATCAAAAGAATGAACTGGGCTGCCCACCTATCTAGAATGAAAAATGAAAACCCAATAAAGAAAGTTTTCATCGCAAAACCTCTAAAAACTCGTAGAAGAGGTAGACCAAAATTACGACCGATCTATTCAGTGGAAGAAGATTTTAATATTCTAAGGATAAAGAACTGGAAAACCCAGGCGAAGAGTAGAACCTCTTGGAAGAATCTCCAACAGAAAGCCTTGGCCCACCCTGGGTTATCGTGCCAAATATTATAATGAAAGCAGCCAAAACTAACTTTCACCCAAAATAAACATATATAGATGTAAATTTAAATATTCATCCAATAAATTCTAAACTACAACGTACGATGTAAAAATAGTAATGAAATGGAATGTTAGCAGCTTCCTGTGTATTATTTAATAAAATTGAATACCGTTAATAAATCAAGTTTAACAAAGAGAAAGCAATAAACAAAATTAAAATACATTTTAAATACGATGCTAATCTATACACCATTGAAGGTCGTAAGAATAGCCATCGGCACAGGGTGGTAACAGGTGGACCTGCATGCGCATTGATTTGATTTCAACGTGTAAACCAAACTTTGATGCTTTAGAAGTTATTTGGATTTTAGTGCATTTTTAGCAAAACTCTTGCTTTGAATAAAAAATCACAGTTCTCACTAAACTATTGGCACTTCGGACATACTTCATTTATGAATATTATTTAATGAAAGAACTGTTCTGCTAAATTAAATTTTATTACAAATATTTTTATTTTAAATTTTGTTTATTTTACTGATATAAAAATATATTTCCGCTAAAAATAAAAAGAAAAAAAATTAGTAACTATCCCAGAAACCTCTCTTTAATACTATCAATTGATTTTAGAAATTTCATTCAGCGAGTTCCATTACTTCATATAGAAAACGTATGTAAAGAGAAAAAAGTGAAAATGTCACTTTTATTTTTATGTAAAAATTAATCAAAACCTGAAACAAATTCATGTAGTTGGTATTAGGGGCTCACATTGCAAATAGCTAAATTAATATGCATGTTTTTCCTCACAGCCTCCCAAAAGAAAATGCCATGAATTGAGATTCTCTAGATTTTTTTTCTAGGCAATACGATGTCCGAACACGCACGTACACATAGTTTATTATTATTTCAACATTCATACATACACATTTATAAAAACCAAAGTATATTTTTGGACTGACGGTTATATTGTTTATATTATTATAAGGAACACAGATAAGTATCGAAACTTTGTTGCTGATTGAAATTAAATTGACGTTTATAAAAATTTATAAAAGATTTACCAATTTTATGGATATTATAAACTAATGTTTTAAGGATATAAATCAAAATCGTCAGTAACTAACGATGATAAGCGAAAGGCCTTTTTCGACATTCCAATACGGCTCGTAAGTTCCACTTGTAGTTTAAGAAACTTTGCTATTGTTGTCTTACACTTCCAACAAATTAGATTAGAACTCACAATATTACTTACGAATGTTTATAAATGTCTTCTATTTATAGGAATGTGTAGTATCTAATATTAAAGGTAAACACACATTTTAATTATAATATTAAGCAAAGTTATTCCAAACCAAAGCATACTTATTAAAAGTTCAAGTATCGAAGGGTCTAAGTGTACAAACTTAGGCGAGGGTTCAAATGGAATTATCCTCCGTTAACCCTTAAGTAACTTATTATAAGATTGATTAAAATGATTATTAAATCATATTAATTTTACTTTAACATTTTCACCACGTAAAGGAGATGATATATAAAGTTAGGTGATATAAAAATATCAAATAAAATAATGGTTTGAATTAATTTTGTCACCTGGAATGTAAGTTTTTGAAAGATTTATATAATTTTGGTTCGATTATGAAATTAATTATATGGACCAACATTTAAATCATTACCTGTTTCTTATGATGGGTATAGCACTTTTGTTTTAATAATTGTTATATATCGACAATTCTGAAATCGCTAATAATTAAAACGTTGAAATACATTTTACTGATAGTAAAAATATATGAAATTGTTAGTAAAAATATATTAAATTGTTTTACTTGTGTATATAAAAAAAATTATTAATATTATTTGATCTGGAGTTAAAATTATTTCCTAGACATTGTTTTATTGCCAAATAACATGGATTATTGTTAACATTTAGGGATAGAATGGAAATGTTTATTTTTAAATATCTGACGTTAATATGTAAAAAAAGAGATGATGATTTAATAAATATTTTTCTAACTTAAAAAGTTCTTAATTTTTTATGTAAAAGCAATATTACTCCTGTTATGTTCCTTCCAATTTTCATTATATTAATCTTTCACTGAAATTTACAATCTGATATCAGATAAATTACAATAGACTATGCATTACATGGTGATAAGTTGTATTTATTGCGTGAAAAAATTAATACAGCATCCAGTACATGTGACCTAAATTTATTCGTGCTTTAAATACAATTTGGAAATGTGGATATATTTCAGGATAGACATGTTTTTTAATACCTTTGGCCATATATCTACCTTGCCCAAAATTGAGAACGAAATTTTTTTGGAATTTTTATAATTCGTCCTTTCAATCAATTTCCAGCACGATGCACAAAATCAAAAATAAAAATAAATCTTAATTTGAGTGTTACAATATTTCCATATAAATATTTATAACTACCATATAAATATTTACAACTTTTGACATCTATGTTGTTTATCAAACTGTATAACTACGCCAAATTTCAGGTATTTCGTCCAATGGTTTACGAAAAAAACAACTATGACAAACGGATGAATGGTTGTGTAGTAATTTTATAAAGTTCGATTTTTGTTTTTGAGGTGTAGCAATACTAAAAAACAACAAAGTACGGGTCGGATACTCATTAAGTCAAGTTTCAATATTACAGGAAGTGGGCACCTATTTTACATATCGCGTTAACGATAAACGTACTGAATAAGAATGATTACAAACTTATTTATCTTAGAATTTTGTACTCTTAGGAGCGAGAAATATTGGAAATGGGTTAGTTTTATGTTGTATCGTGAATGTGTCAAACCATTTGTTATATAATCTATAATTTATTGAATTCCAAGTAAATATCATAGAAATACGTCTATGAGGATCTATAAGGATCTTTACTTTCAAATTTCGAGGTGATTTCACTAAATTTTCGCCGATCATGGTACCAAGACAGCAAGTACATAGTCACATTGAAAGTAAATGTAATGCGTCTGAATCTTTTCCAAAGAATCACCACGTAAGAATCGCACTGAAATGTATAAAATACGAGTACTCAGTTTAGCAAGAGTATCGTTTCCGAAAATAAGTAAATTCTCGAAATACTTCTACTGGTGTCGGTTTTAGGAATTGATGTCATATGTATGCTTCATTCAATGTGATATTCACACCCGCTTCTGAGGTTTTCTCGGTCCTTCACGATGCTTTTCTGCTCTCTGATATTACTAAATACATTTGTATCTAGATTATTGTTACATTTACTTAGCGACTCTAAAAAATTCTAGCAATAACAGTATTTTGTAATATTTATTTAACATAAATATGTTTGGAAACGATACAGTACTGAACATTTTCAAACTGAGTACTCGTCTATACATTATTGTATATTTTCATTGTGCTTCCTATTCGATGGTTACTTGAAGTCGGCTAATTTAGTTTTAAATGTTTCATTTTCCCATTTTTAGTGCCCATTTTGGTTATGATATTCCATGTTACCAAGAATTTCGCGAAATTACGATGAATTCAATACCACCAATATTTTATTTGTGAAAGCAGAAAATTTCATTTCCAGCATTTATTGAACACTTAGTATTCATATATATCTCCTGACATAAATGTATGTGTACATACACATACACACACATATTATATATATATATATATATATATATATATATATATATATATATATATATATATATATATACTCCCTCTTCTGGTTTCATCGTTGTCAGTATATCAAGCCTGTATCTATATTTACATGCTATGTATTCGCCTACTAATATTCTAATTGCTATATGTTTGTATTCTTCGCATTCGATTACTTGACTATCTACCTACGAACTATTCTTTGGTCTATCTAATAACTAATCCCTGTTTTGCTTGAAACCATTGTATAATTACCTACACCTATTTATTTTGTTATTTCCTTACTTACGTCAACATGAATGAACCGAGTCAAAACTCTATGAGTTTCAATAAAAAATTCTTATCTGCCCCACCAGGTTCCATCACAATGATAGAGCCTGAAGGTGGTGTCAATAATTTTTTGAAAGGCACTTATTTTGCGAAAAGAGCGATTTATGCCTAATTCTATGATATGCTGAAACGCCTCGTCGTATCAAAATTTTAGTCTTTATTACGAGACTGTATTTAAACTAACATCACAAAAATTCGTTCATGTGCATAGTTTTGGAATTCTGTGGTGTGCTTTCGAGGGACTAATGCTAGAGATATGAGTTAAGGTGCGCAAAAAAAACCATACCAATGCACCATCAGGCTGAGGTATTGGAGTACGTAATATGATGCAGATTTTCTGCTGAAGATCCATGAAATTAATTTATAAATATTTATTTTTTTTAAATTCAATAAATTCAGTAACAAAATTCAATTTAACTTCAATAAACAATCACCATAAATAATTTGAGGTATCGTTTGAAATAGCTAATATTAAGGGTCGCAAAAATATTCATAATTTCTTCATAATTTTAGAAATATCTACCATATTATTAATTAATATTTGCCATTGATTCAAAATATCCCTCTACGGTAATTTTAACTAGAACGTTGCAACTATTATTAGAAAAGATATGTGATGCAAATGTCACAATTTGCTTGGAGGCGGAATTACCACCCTTCATGGGATTCGATTACGTTATTCTAAGCACAAGGTAATTTATGAAATGATATGTTATCATTGCTACTTATCTCACTTTGGTAGAATAGTACGTAGTAGTGATAATGTTTGTAGAGTATAAGCATGTGTCTCCTTTATAGTGACAACAAAATTTAACAAAACATTTAAACAAATGTGATTACTTAGTATCGTCACATTATGATTACCTTAAAATTTGGCACATATGTCCTACTAATAGCTACATTACTATCTAGATATATGTATGGGAAATCAATAACCACACGCCATTTCCAACCAAAGTACATTAAACTACGTTAAAGTAGTAAGGCTTATTTTGCCTTTGTAAAACACACTCGCTTTCCTCCACAATAAATAGCTCCTTTATACCTGCTCCACTGCATTCAAATTTTTTGATTTTATTTTTCGTTAGTTAATTATAATACTTAGTTTCCTACCTTTTAATTCTCTTATATTAGTTTACATGTACTTCTCTCGATTTTTTAGCGATTCCTAATGAACTTTTCTACATATGTACATTTTTCTTGACACATGAATTTTCGTGGTATTATATATAACATTAAAAATAAAATGCATAAAATTATTTTACTATTAAAAGTTTAAATAATAATTTCAAAATTAAAAATATGTATTGATGGATATTTTATCTTATGCAATCGTGTTTATTGTATTTTCACCCTCATCATTTTATGAATTTCTAAGTTTGCAAATATTCACTTTTTATTAAAATAATATTATCAAAAATATACTTATTATATTTTATAACCTAAAATTCTTTGTTTCAAATTTAGTTTAAATTTTGTACATAATTTAAATATGCTGTACAACATATTATATTAATATTACAAAATAAAATTTATTGCTTCTGTCGTTTTTTTAAATCTATAAATGGCTTGTTTTGAAAAATTAAAAAATAACTCTAAAGCAATGACGGAGACCAGAAATACTGAAAAGGAATTGAGTTGAGAATTTCCTTTTAAACACCTCATTAATAGCATTTATTGACATTGTGTTCCAAGAATAGATGAAAAATATTTTCCAAATTAAAAAGTGTATACAATTAAGTTGCTTTTATTTAACTTATTTTTGAGACTAGTTCTTAAATTTTGAGCACCTGAATTGTTTGCTACAGTTTACTGATGACTTTTATTTCTGGAAATATTAAATTGAATAAATATAAAAGTTTAGTTTTCAGCCTGTATTTTAGTATTCTATCAAAAACTAGCCATCGCCGTTTTCATTTTACTTAAAATTGATACCGAGGTTAAAATTTCTTAATAAGTTTTAACACCCGTCTCCAGTGGCCTACTATCCATGGAATATCATATTAAATCACTGTAAACATATTTAATTATAGAATGTATAATAGTTCGTAATCATCATATTTAATTATAGAATGTATAATAGTTCATCTTCATTTTAATAATAACATTTCCCTAATGATTTGATTTTTTTCGTCATTATTAATTTTTGTAATTGATATATAAAATTAAGGAAGAATAAAGCAAATTGTGTTGAAGTACTGTCAATAAATAATATTATAGCTTTGAAAAGTCAAAAAACATTGTAAATTAAAAATAAAAATACTCTACAAACTGAAAAGTACTGTGAGAACATGAATACAGTTTTGTTTTTTGCTTTAAATAGCAGAAAATTTAATAAAAATAACGAATGATAACATTCGCTGATACAAGGCAAATCAATAGTCATTTCGTTGGCTACAGTATAACGATATCAGAAACATTTATTACAAGTACAGAAGGTTGCTCTATATGAAATTAAATTTCGAATTATTTAAATCATTCAAGAAAATGCTGGACGAGAAAACACGACAATATTTTTCCTATTCGTAAATTTTAAAAGTACTTTAAATAACAATAATTCAAAGAAACAGCAATCCGATATTTTATTATAGTCTTATAGGATCGTCATCTTGTGTTGAAAGCGCAATTATCGTACAAATTATGTCAAAGCTTTTGGATGTCACCGTTATAAACTGATTGTGGAAAGTTTATTTCAATAAAATACTCAAATTAATGAGCGGTTTTCTGGTCAACACTAATTATTCAGCGAACTTACTGTTCGCTTATTAAGAATCATAGAATTTAAATTTAAATTTTTAGTAAGAAAATGGCACGAAGCTCATTGGAAACTTATTGGAAAATCTAATGAAAGCCTTGAGCATTAATTACTTGATGCTATGCTTCTCTTTACAAGTATATATCATTGTGCTTGTTACGTAATTTATTCAATTCAAGTAAAATAAATAAGCAATGTGTATCGAATGTACTAAGCTACACAAATATTAATCCCATTTTATGGGGCTCATCACATTAGCTGTAGTGCTATTTCTTCAGCAGATATTAATTATATCAGTAAAGAATAAGAATACTAATAATATGACATGTATTTTTACACCATAAGATTTATCAATATGTATTGTGCTGTCACAATATAAGCTATACAAAATTTAAAACTGAAATATGTATCGATTAATTTGATAAAAAAAAGTTGATTATTTATTTGCTTGCTTGTATTTTTTTCACGCTTCAACACTCCGATGGATTTAAATTAAATTTCTTATGTAGGAAATGTATATCCCAGGTGAGAAGATAAGTTATGTGTAACTACACTTTCATTAGAAGGAATAGAACAATAAACATAAACGAAAACAAGAAATTATATCCTCGGATAATAATGTATCTCATTGTCAAAATTATAGGTACTCCCATTTGTCGGGAATTCTGACTGAAGAAGCATTTGCGCATATGCATTAAGTGAAAGGGGAGGGGATATATTTAAAGAAATAGTAGCGAAATAAAAATCCCACCTTTTTCTTAATAAAGTTGTTTGACTTTTCCTAATAATACGCAGGTATAAGAAAATTATAAATAAGGTATTTTGATATGGAATAATAACTGTTACCAAATGCTTATATATTATTAAACCTTCACGGAACAATGCGTATTCTGCACTGAGTTTTGGCTAAAAGTTACAGAGTTAGTTTATATTGTCATCGACTTACATTTTCCTTTGTTCCTTATGTACACAATTAAAGAATGCAGACACTTGATTTACACAAGTATTTTATTACTTCTTACCTAATGGAAACAATTATGAATCTCTCTCGATTGAATTATCATCAATAGATATTGGTTTAATATTGCTCACGACTCTGTAAATAGCCTTCCATTAATATATTTAGCAAATTCATAGAAGTCATAATACTTCTTTTGTGAAATCTTGATTTAAATGATAAATGTAGTAATTTAATATTAGAAGTTTATCGAAACGTAACAATTTTAATCTTAAAACGAATGATACATAAAAAGTTTCCGAGAAAAAAGAATCTCCCTTTAAATTTTCAAAAAACGTTTTTCAATAAATAATTGAGATAGACAAGTGGAATTGTGACATAAAGATTTAATATTCAGGCAATGTATTCATTCTTTGGCAACAAAACCGCGCTTTCTTTTGACTGTAACTTTTTAATTTTCATTTCATGGAAAGCTCCAACTTCGTGGGAAGTTTGAAATATAGTCTGCCCTCGTCGGCTTTTCAAATAATGAAGATAATTTGATCAAATCATTTTACTGTGCCATAATTATTGAATGAATAATTCAAATTTCAATTCTTTGGTCATTATTTCCATTCAATTAATTTTCATTCTCGTAAATGTATTAACAATATTTACATGTGATTTTATTTCAATTTAATGATATTAATAATCTATAAAATTGAATAACGTCATTAGCAAAATGGCTACGAAAACTGAAAAATAAGATATTTCCAAGACACTTTTTTGTAAAATTTGTATTTTTAAATAATATATTTCTTTAATAATTTTATTTCTTTAATTTAATATTATTGAAATTTTATTGACAACACATGAATCATTTTTGTGATTCTCTTAACTGATTCTGACTATAGAGTTTTAAATTTATAGGAAACGGGTAGTTTGTACACGAGCACTGGCCTCTAAGTGGTCACAACCAAAGTAGCATACAATCATGAAAGATTATGAACTAAACTCAGAATTTAATCAATTTTTTACTAATACCTGCACGAGAATTATATGTAAGCAATGAAATCCAGTCAGTAATTAATTTTGAAAGTAAGTCAATAAACTGTCAATACACTTATCAATATACTGTCTACAACAACCAGATATACATGTATAATTCAAATAAGTAGGTTAAGCAAACCTGGGACACAATCACCCAAACTTGATGCTGTTTTGAATAGAAGTAATCAAAAAATTGATTCGGGGACCGTTTGTAAAATGATTGTCTACATTAAAACTACTAAAATGATTTTTTTAACTATTTGGATTGGTTGAAATCTGTCATGCATTAGTAATAGTGAGGAAGTTTTGAACTTTTCCAATTTCTGGTTATGCAATTTGTTCGTAAATATTGTACTCGGTTGCATAAATTTTTAAAGAACAATATAAGAATAGAAACTCCAAATCTTAACTACATGCTTATTCTAATTAAGTAAGTTCTTATTAAGAAAACCATCACAATGTTTGAAAATCTAAAACCAATTTGTACCCGTTTTGTACACACAAACAATCAACTACATAATCTGAACACAACCATAGTTATAATTAATATGTGTAAGAAACCATGAGAGTGGATCGGTTTATTTTTCAAAGCTCGTTTAGGAAAAAAGGAATAAAAAAAATAAAAATGTAAAAATGATAACAAAAAATAAAACAAAATTTCAAAGCCAAACTGATAATCCATTTAGATCGTCTGGTTGAACTTTTCATTTCACTTTAAAAATTTGCAGCAGTTCAAAAATTATGTTCGAAGTTCACGTTATTCTGTGTTTAACCCGAGAAACTCGAAATTTTCTTTCGATCGCAACTAACAGCACGATCAACGTCCTCAAATATAAAGAAAGAGTGAAGTTCTGAAAAATTATGGGCGCCTCGTTCTTTGAATGAGCGCGTTATTGTGTAATGATTTTTCTACAAAGTAGTAGTTACCATGTACTGGTATACTAGCAATTATTTGACTATTGTTCTGGAAAAGTACGAGAGCTACGCTTTTGTATTAGAATGGCTACAACGAAATCGTGGAAATGCCTTGCGAAAACATCTCTTTACAATATGCAATAAGTGTTCGTTCGTCGAACAAATATTTATACTATATCTCATATGCCGGGTGTTGAAGTTATGAGTTATCTGCCATACAGCCCTGACCTCGCACCGTATTATTTTTAGTTATTTCCAATAATAACAGGTTAATAATAAAGTTGCCAGTTGGATTCATTTTTGATATTATAAATACATCCAATTTTGCTTCTGACAATATCATTTGGAAATATGTGTGAGAAAATATTAAGCCCAAAAATGGTGCATCAAATTACCAATATATGTAACTTTAAATTTCCCAGGAACGAAATTGTCGTACTGGGAACCCAACTCCACTTTTTGTCTTTTAACGTTGATTGGCAATGACTCATCACATTTGATCAAAAATAGATTACAATAAGATATATGTTATACGATATTTGGAAACTTTACGACTTAATTACATTTTTTATAATTTAAGCAAAATGGAATTAAGACATGTCAGTAATTTAGTTCAAATTTTTGTATTAATTTTTTAACTTGTATTAATCACTCTAACGGACATTCTACTTGTATTTTGGAATAATTGAGAAAATAAAAAGGATCTTGAGATTATAGATTTCTAATTTGGTTTTCCATTTTTCGTACCTAATTCCATAATTGCCCATAAATTATAAATTCTCAACAAAGTACTGAAAATATCAATTTTATACCAAATCAAAATTAAAATAGAATGTGATTATTATGTACTCATTTCTAAAACTAATAACGTAAATTTCCAACCAACTAATCAACTTCTGAATGGCTTGAAATTATCGGTAGCTTGTGAGTTGATTTCAAACGCCTATTCGGTTTGAAAGCTTTCCACAGTCTAAAGTTTACAAAATTTTATTTAAAATTTTAAAACGTATTCTGCTTATATTGTTGTAAAAACTTATTAATGGTAGGATGTTAAATTAATTGCAGTATTATATTCCCTATATTATTGCGAATAATTTCATATACCAAAATATATTCGGTAAATATTCAATAATATTTATGAATACATACATCTAACGGAAATAAGTATGTATATTATTACCTCGGAAATAGTGTTGAACAAAATTTTATAATGTCTTCATAAATACAATTATAAAATGGTTAAAATAATAAAAGTTCAACTTACTTCAAATAAAGTACTATTTCTTTGCATGGTCTCGCTGTACGTTACGATGCAACGGCGTAGCATATCCGTAGAGAGCTAGTGATCGACATCCGGACACATTACATAAAACTAATGGATAATACTTTAAAAGCGTCCTTGGATTAAAATACGTTAACTTAACCATCCTTGCCGTTTTTGAACTTAGGGCATAACGTAAAGAAACTATCTAGATCACGCCCGTCCTACATAACGGGCCACGATGCGACCCGCAAAGGACCTGCATCCGGGTCGCGAGCTAGCTGAAATAGGATATTTTGCAAATATCCATTAAAATATTCTTATGTCTGTTTCACTACACTAGTTTATAAATGAACCAATAACTGAGAGCCAAAATGAATAAAGCGTTTATATTAGTAGGTAGGTATGTTACGGAACCCGTTGTCGCGATACGGAACCATACAAAATATGTCAGTCTAATTGCCTTGCTCTGGCAAACATACTAGTATTGTAGATGCAAGGAATAAACAACCTTAATGTATCCGCTCTAGAACCTGTATTAGCTTGTGAATGTACTGACACGTATACAACGATTGCGCCAACTAACACCCCTGGTACCACGAGAAATCTCTCTGTTTCTATGAGTGGCCAATATAAATAGCCGCAGTGGTCGCCGTGGAGTCAGTTCAAGTTTGAACACGAAAGCCAAAAGAAAGAAGAAATACGATAACCAGCGAATACCTACGGATATTTATAGCGATAAATAATGGACTAGTGAATATCTCTCTTGTGAATTGGATTTGTTGTGTTCCGGTCAAATAAAGTTTGTCATCGATCATTTTGAAGATATCGGCATTTCAATATCGAACCCGGAGTAGGTAGCAGCTACATGTACAGACGTATAGAAACTGTTGATACCCAGATTGTATATACCTGTTACAGGTACATACGTACTGGGTATCAGCGGTTTCTTGCACACCAAAACATGCCCCACCATGGGGCGCGTGTTGGTGTGTTAGAAACCGTTGAAACCCACACAGACAAATCGCATCACCGCCATCAATAGGACAGCGAAGTTTTTCAACGATGCACGTGAAAATTTTAGTTTTACTCGTGTTCTCGTAAAGTTTATTGCAGTGAAAAGTGGTGAAATTAGGTAGATAATAAATATTTTTAAAATAGTCTTTTTTTGCAGATTATCTGAGATTAGGACAACATGCTCGCCTCTAAAGTATGTAAATTTTGTCATATTTACCTAAGTACATAGTTTAATGTTGACGTTCTATATTTCATGGACTGTACTCTATGATTATGATCATGTATGACGTGGTATGGTATCGTACTTGGTTACCGTATTGATGTATTTCGAATCCTATCTGTGAAAAATTTTGAATTAAAATTTTCTTAACATATTTATCCAAAGAAATGTGTGTACATAATTTTATTTTATTTTATGGTAGTTGCAGAAGAGAATGTCAACCGAAGAAAAATGTAATGTTGACGCCGAATGTAGAATATTTAAAAACAGTTGCAATGAAACCTTTTTTATCACAGAACACAATGGAAACATACTATGCCTCATATGTCACGACAAAATACAAATTTACAAGGAGTACAATATTAAACGACATTATTCTACAAAACGTATCAACGGATCTAAATACGATAAGTACAAAGATGAAATTCAAATCGATCGTATAAATTCTTTGAAAAAAATTTGGTCGGGCAACAGGCAATGTTTAAAATGCCAAAAAAAATTCCGAGATAGTTACAAAAATTAGCTTTATGGTAGCAGAAATCATTGCCAAGCGAAGCAAAAGCAAAATCTGACGGAGAATTTATTCAGCAATGAGAAGAAGAGCAAATGGTTTTGTGGTATTAATGCATAACATCATCACATACACAATCATACAGCATCATTGTACTATTCATCAAGAATAGTTATGTGCAAAAGTACTTGAGCTGAAACACGTAATGGATAAAGTAGTGCGGACAATTTTATACGTGCAAGAGTACTAAATCACAATTTTTTTGTTTGATGATTTTTCTGGTGGTGATGGTGAATTCAGGTTTTTCTGTTTGATGTAGGTGCAGATTATGAAGACATCGTATAGCTCAGTCCCGTACGCTGGCTTAGCAGAGCAGTCACTCTGAAGCGATTCTATTCTTTGCTCAAAGAAGTAAGGATGTTTCTTGAAAACAAAGGCCAATATATTAGTTTTCTAACTGATGACCAGTGGTTGGCTGATCTGGCTTTCCCAGTTGACATAACTAAGTATCGATATTAACCTAAAACTACAAGGAAAATATCAACATTGCACGCAGTTATATGAACATGTTCAAATTTTTATACAAAAGCTCATATTATTGAAAAAATAACTGGAACAAAAGTAGTTGGTACATTGAAAGACCTTATCTTCAGGAGATCAAGAGACAATGGACTTAGGTAAGTACGCGTCCTTGCTATAAAGATTGAGGAATGACTCTGAGGAAAGATTCATAGACCTTAAATCACATATACCCAACATGAAAGCATTTCAAAATCCATTAATGTTAAAATTGAAAGCGCAGAGTTAAACTTACCGTTAGAATTGAACGAAATTAAGATCAATTCTCTCCTAAAGACAGCATATGATGGTTGCCTTCCGGGTGGACTGATTGAGTTTTACCAAAATTATATTAACCGCAATCAATACCCAAACCTTACTCAATTAGTTCTTTAACAAATTTCCTTATTTATTTCCACATACACTTGCGAACAGCTTTTTTCCCGCATGAAAGATAACAAGTAAAAAATAAGATCATCTATATCAGCTTCCCATCTTACAGGCATTCTGTGCATAGCCACTTTTAAAATATCAACTGACATAGATACCCTGTGCAAACAAAAAAATGTCAGTCTTTTCATTGGTACGATAATTAGTAAACCTGAGACTTTTTTTTTTAATTATTCATGTCGAAAAATTAAAATTAAAATTATGGAAAGAAAACATCTTTCCATTTAAAGTTCACTGTGCTATCGCCTGCTATGGTTTCATAGGTAATAAACCTGGCCCTCCACACAATTATGTTGGACACCCCTGGATGATCTAGATCATTGCCAAAATGCTGTCTTGTTTTTGAAGTTGTTTTTATAAAAGATATGCTACTGTGTGAAAAAATATGAAATATATTTCCGAAAGTACATTACGTAAATGAAACCTGACTAAGTGATGTTTTGTCAGAAGGTATTTTGAAATCAAATTGGAGTGAATAAATTGCAAAATGTTAATATCATGTCCACAATTATTTACATAATATGCTTGTATGATGAGTAAAATAATTACAAAATTAAATTCATTGTCACCATTATAACCCATCCTCGAACATTTTATCGTTAACCTCCTTCAACTTACACCTCTTCGTTTTATTTTGGGCTGTATGGATCTAGCTTCTACCCGCCACTTTCTTTATGTCATCTCTTCATCGTATTTGCGGCCAACCAACTTATCTCTTGTACTCCCAAGGTCTCAATTTCAAAGGAACTTTCCACCACGATGCTGACTTACGAGCGACGTGAACTACCCACTGCTCCTTAAGTTTTGCCACTCACTTGTGGTTTTCGTATCGGTTATTAACCATATTTGTAAGTCATTTTATTTGAAATATTAGGTAGCGGATAAAACACACATAGATAAAAAATTACCGTTAAACATGAGTAGAACTCGCACTACGATTGTTCCGTACACATTTACGCGTTTGTAAACATTTAATGGTAAAAAATACACTTTTAAACTATTTAGAAAATTTAAAATTTTGAAAACGAAAATATATTGCGTAGTATATATTTCACAGGCGCATATTTAAAAAATGTTTTATGTTATGTAACTAATAATTAAAGATTTTCAAATTGTTTTTCTTTACTTGTCCTATAAAAAATTACTTCTTCCCAAATTTCATGATTGTAGATCAACGGGAAGTATCCTCTGTGTTTTTATTTATTTGCGAGTGTCAAAATATGCAGCGTAAATAGCCGTAACGAAAATATTTTGCTTACTATGAATTTAACAGGCGCATATTAAAAAAATGCTTTATGTAATGTAACAAGTGATTAACGGTTTTTGGATCTTTTTCGTTACTTGTTCTATAAAAACTTACATCTTGCCAAATTTCATGATTCTAGATCAACGGGAAGTATCCAACATATTTTAATTTATTTGTGAGTGTTAAAATATGCAGCATAAGTAGCCGGATCGAAAATATTTCACTATGTATTTCACAGGCGCAAATTAAAAAAAAATGTTTTATGTCATGTAACTAGCAATTAAAGATTTTCGAATTTTTTTTACTTATACTATAGGAATTAATTTTTTTCCAATTTTCTTGACTCTGGATCAACGGGAAGAATCTTATATCTTCTTATATATTTGCGATTGTCAAAATATTACAGGCGCATATTTAAATAAAATTATGTCGTATAAATACGAATAAACGATTTTTCCCTTTACTTCTATTGTGAGACCTTGCTTCTTTCTAAATTTCTGATTCTAGGTCAAAGGGAAGTGCACTATGAGTTTTAATTGACTGGCGAGTGTTTAAAAATTAAGCATAAAATATGCCCTTATTTTCGGTTTTTTTTATGGCATTGATTTAGAAGCTTAATTTTTTTAAAGCTCTAAAGGACCGTTGACCTTAGTACTTGACATCAATTTCAACTTGATATCTCCACGCTTTCAACAGACAGACAAAGTAATGATGCCTTCATTCCTTTTGAGACACGGAACCCTAAAAAATGGAAAAAAATTGGAATACGTAATTTGAGTCTTCATTACTATAAGAAAGGATATTTTTGAATAAATTATAAGCCTCCAAAAATTTAGTGGTGTTTAATAATAACTTATGTACCTGATTAAAAGATATGAAGGGCCAGTTTTAAGCAGAACACAGACTGTTTAGAACTCAACTTTATTCTTTACCCGCATCTAATGGTTAAAAGATAATTGTAAGTAGAATTTCTTCTACTTGATGTATTTCCTTTTTCTTTTGTGTTGAGCCAATTGATATTCTGAATAACTTGCGAATGAATATAATTGTTGTGTGTTATGTGTCTTTTATATTATTATATTATCGGGATTTAACTTATATTGAAATGAAAGGAATTCCAAATTAATAATTTGTACCATTGCAATAAATGAGCTATGATTTTAAAAACTTTCATATCCAATTAATCCACTCTTAGATATTAAACCATTTCTTAGCATCTTGCGACATTAAAATAAATACATATAGCAATCCATATTGAAAATACATGTAGCTAAAGAGTAAATTAGAAGTACATAAAATAAATTTAATAAAATGATGGAATAATATTTGAAGACATATATTTATGAAACCTAACAAACCCAAAACATACCATAAGGTAATTAAAAAAAAACTTTCCTCAATTCATAAAGTTAAAAATGAACAGGCAAAATTATAATTCGTTAAAATTTTTGCTTCATACTATGTTTTATACCAAAGCTTGCATATAAATATAATAAAAATTAGTGAATTCTGTACATTGAAACTATTAATAAAAGTGATTGATTTAGCATACAGAATGATAATGGAAGTCAGAAAAACTTTTATCATAGTATTTGTCTGTCTACCTATGATAATTTAAGCAGGTATCACGCAAAACTGTCAAACAAATTTTGATAAAATTTTGTGTGGTTATAGTAATAATTCTTTTAGATTTTTTTTAGTAACTACACGCAAATGAAATGGTAGGCGTAGCTAGAATTAGTATAGACATATTTCAAATACACTAAATTAACTACATGGTAGGATCAATAACACCAGGTTGACGTATTTTAGATTACGAAGAATATGAGCATTATCATTATTGCGTTTTGTTTAGTATATAAGGGAAGTCTATTCATTATTAATTCCGACTGTCCAAAGATAGCTTGAAAAAGTATAAAGTGAATTGATGTGCTACAGTGTAGCTTTAATGATATGTAGTCATTGTATATCAAAGCTAAATATTATTAGCGAAAAGAAATAGACGTGTAGGCGCTACATCAGGTGATTGACACTTGCACTCATATAAACACGCATAGGCGCGCGCGGGCGTATTTATGTCCTTCATACCTATACACTATTACCCGTCTTCCTATCCGCCCTCCCACCCATTTAAATAATGCCTTGTAATTAGAAAAAAATACAAATTATTATAACTCGTATTAACAGAATATCTATTTATACATTTTTTCCTTCCTATAAATAGCATTCAATACTTTTAGAGTCCCGTAGCCATATTAAAAAACTTTATAGTTTCACCATGTCAATCCTTCTGCCCATCTGCATGTCATAGCTGTTTTACTTGCAGACTCTTAGTGTTAAAAATCTGAAATTCTTCAGGATTATACATATGTACAGCACCTACAAAGTTAAAAAATAAAATATATTAAGGAATGGGTTTAATGTAAATTGAAAGTTTTCCATAAACGAATGATAAAGTTACTAAAATAAAAAAAAAGAAAACTCAATGTCGTGACGCAAAATAAAAACGTTTCCTGATAATTAAATATTAGTAGCGTAAGTTCATTTTTCCCTTAAAATAATTTATTTGAGAAATAACATTGTTGTTTTTTTTCTTTTACGTATGAAATTATTTTTTTCCTACAAATATTTTGTGAAATCAGATGAGAATTTATCTTTTCAACTTATTGCATTATATTTTTAAACAGAATTTGCGGAAACGACTTTTAAAAATTCCGTTTGACACGAGCTCGCTGAATATAAATTGAATAAGGCGTAACCTCGATCCGTTTATGTAAGACGAAGCGAAAATTGGGTTGACGAATTGCAAATCGGTTACTCTGTTTCATGAAATATCATAAAGATGATAGAAGTGCTTTTTTCTATCGAATTATATTTATTTAAAACCCCACCAAATAGCCTAGGGACAACGTTTATTTTGCATTGTTAATATTATCCTCGAAAATTAATTTGATTGGAGTTCGGAACAATTCGATGAAAAAGTGTTACTCGAAAATTCGCGTAAAATTTTAGTAAGAAAAATTGACCGACAGAGAAATAAAAAATATAAACTTCACCTATTATCCCCTACACACACATAATAGAAAATTTACAAAAACTCAATAGCCATGTGCTGCATATATTTACGTGGATAGGAAAAACAAGTAACTATTCTTTATATGTAAAGTGGTGTATATCAACCAAATATTCTTTACCATTTAATGAAGTTACTTTAACGTACACAAAACAAGTTTATAGAGTTCAAAATTCAAATTCTTTTTTATTAAAACGGAAATTAGATATTTACAATGTATCGCGAGGATTGGAGAATTTCCATATAAATTTAATAAATCGATAAAACGGGATAAGTTCGAATTAAAATTTTCCCCTAGAATTCTCTTTTCGAAACAAACTGGAATCATATTCTAATACATATTAGTTACTAGCCTACGTTGTGTTTCAACCTTTCGTCCCTTGTAGTATTCTTATTCCTGTCTTAAGATTGATCTACGATGGACGATAATACACTTTTATTTTATAATATATTCAAGTTCATGCGTTAATACACTGACGAAATCAACTCTTTTCATGTTTGCAGCATTGTGACATCATCAGTCAATCAATTGTTTCGAGCGGCAAATAGCAAATATCTGATGTGTATTCGTGACAATCAAATAAACATAAGGATATATATATATATGATTTTCAAAAGGAGAACAATAGAATGCAATTAATTAATTTTTACCTACTTTTCACATATGTAAGGCTGTTATATGCTAATGTCCTACCGTATTAAGCGATGTAAATTTAAATACATGAAAATTTGACGCAAACGGTAGAGTTATAGAGTTATATGGATAATAACTACATATGCTACGGTATTTATACATGCCAAGTTTTAGCTAGGGCTTAGCTGCTAAATTCGTTGAATTATTACGTAAAAAATGTAGAAAGCACCAATGAAAATTTTAACATTTAGCTGATATGATATAAAAAACATACATAAAAAACATATTTAAAAAAGTTATCGCTCGCGATTATTTATTGTAAAAAAATCGATTTGAAAAAAAAATACTCAAAGAAATATTTTCAATTTTGTTCTTAAATTTTTCACTAGTTTCACAATTAATTTAACATTAGATATTACACAGGTAAAATACACAATACACAAATATGGGATAAATCTACTTAATGACATAAAACAAATCAGAATCCATTAAAAATAACAAATTATGACGCTTTTAATAATGTTGAAATAGAAACTTATCAGTCATATCAACTTTAGATATATTTCTCTGTCTTCAATTTAAAGTACTTTTTTTTCTTTTTAGAAACTTAATAATTGTGACATTTTGAATTTATTATAAAATTTCATGGAGCGTAATTATTGTACATTTTATTTTTATAATATGACTTTGTTATACATTGCGTTTTGCCTGATAAAAATTAGGTATTAAATGTAATGTATTGAACCAAAATAATTTTCGGTCGAGATTAATGTATTATAAATATATATTTAAAAAATGGTTTTTACATAAAGTAAATTTTTGTTATGAATATGTTGAATTAATGGTTATTCTTAGTAATACTAAATAGAAATGGATGTATAAAAAAAAATTCTGATAATTTAAAAGTTAGGAAGTACGAAGAATTACGTAAAGAAATGTTGCAAAAACAAACAAGGATAATTGTTTGCCTTTAGAATGTTGGCAACATCTTGTACTACATTTAAAAATATCAAGTCCAAGACTGTCCTTATGTTACGTTTTGTACATCGTCTCATTAATTCAACTATATTAAGACTAAGAGATTGATTCGTAAAGGCATATTCCCTTAATATATACAATCATATAATTGTTTAGAAAATATATCTTTACCTCCAAACAATTATTTTTTTAATAAATTAACTGACACTGAAATAAGTGATGAGGATTATGCTGGATTAAGCTATAAGTGATGAGAAGTAAATGGTTGAATAGGTCCTCCAATATGAGCCTCATTTGAAGTGGATGGTTGAAATGAATACCATGTATATCCAAATTTATGTGAACTCCTTAATAAATGTTTACCTTTACCTGAATAATTTACTCTTTTACGTTTGTTACCACAACTAGTCTGATTATGGTACAATTCTTCGTCATCAGCATCAAATTGCATACAAAAATATCAGAATATTTAAATACTAAAAAAAAGTTTATAAAATACTTACAAGAATGTAGATTTAAGATCTAGCTCAGCAAATTTAAATTATTTATTTATTTCTTCTCGATAATCAGCAAATTCACATACAAATTCTGAATCACAATATTCGTTATTCATATTAAAAGTATGAGAACTCAATGTAACAAAAATTAAAGAGTAAGACATAACTTATAACAGTTTCTTGATAGAAATGATACCTATAATAATATACTCTTCTTATATGTTGGTGCATCACCTTATTATAATTAGAAATGTCATTATGAAATATCATTATTCTAATGACTGTCGAAAATAGTACACTTTACTTTTAAATGAGTGACTCAAGCGTAAATACATAAATCTAAAACTGATTAATTTTCTTGTAAATATTTTATTATAATTAATGATTGATATGTATCATTTAATTTTCTCACAAATATAATTAAAAACATTTACAAGCTTTGTAATATAACTTTCAAAAAAGTTACTTGGTGCCATGATGATGTGCAACTTTTATACAATTCAAATTGTATCATGTACATTATCATCGAGGATTACCAGATTTCATTTTATTTGATGGATTCTCTTCAAACCTTATAATAATAGACGACCTCATGCGAGAAACCGATGAGAAAATAGTTAATATGGTCACAAAAATAGTCATCACAGAAATTAAGAATTTCCTATTTATCTCAAAATTTACTTCATCAGGGCCGTGGACAGAGCGATATTTCTTTAAATATGAGTTACATAATTTATTTTTAAAATTCAAGAGATAAGAGACAGATTCAATATATGGCACATTTTTTTCTAGAAAATATATAATTTATTCAAGATGCTTATAGGAATGCATCAAGTAACCCATACAAATATTTTATGATGAATTTTAAACAAATTAAACTTGACTGGTGTCGATTCAAGACATCAGTGTTACCCTCAGATGAGTTTTTTTATATATATTTACCAAAAAAAAGGATTTAAATTCAATGTTTCCAAAAAATATTAACTGTTTATAAAGAATATCTACACGGGTAATAACAAATAGTAGGTTGTTGAAATCAATATATTATTGCAAACCTTGGTATAGGAATTCTTTATTAAAAGATCTTAAAGCAATACATTTTATTTGTGAATATGTTCATAATATTTAAAAAGGTGTATTACCAAATAGTGAAAACCACAGAAACAAGTTAAGAAACATAACAATTTATTACGGAAATTGACAAAAAAAGTTCAGTGAAAGAAAAGAGGAAAATTATAATTCGAAAATGTGGTTCTGAAATAGATAGAATAGATTTGCTTCACTTCTGAAATAGAATAGATTTGTTTTTTTATGATATATAAGATGAAAAACGCAAAGAAACCTAACCTAGCATAAATGTTCTAGAACACTTTCCTAACCCAACTTAACCTAACCTAAATGTTCTGCATCATTTAGGCTAGGTTAGGTTGGGGGACTAAGAGTGGTCTAGAATATACACCCTCTATCTACTACCATCTATGATGCAGAAGTAAAACCAATTCCATAAGTTACCGTCTATTATGCAATTGTAGAACTATTGGCTATCAAAAGCAATGAAATTTCATAAGGTGTAATTTAAAATGTAATGGCAAAACTTTTTGTATACCGTTATAATTCATTGTTTACCTTTATAATTTATTTAAATTTTTTTTAATAACTTGTCTAAAGAAATCCAAAAGCCATGAGAACATACCCTTAGCATACAGACAAAGACTGTTCAAAACCTTGCCAAATAAACTAAAAATACATAGAATAAATTTCACAAAATAATAAAGCAATGTTTGAAAACCCATATCCGGGAAAGCAAATAAATATAAATATGCAGCAAAAAAAGATTTTATACAATTCGTACAAAAGAGTTACGAGGGGGCGTTTTTAAGTTCGCGGAATGGAGGATAAGGATTAAAAATAAATATTAAAAATTATTTTTCTTTTTCAATATATTCACCTGCTATCCTAATACATTTTTCAGATCTTTCAATTAGCTTATGTATACCTTCATAAACAAATTTTTCGTCTTTGCCCGAAAAATAAGCTGAAACCGCGTCCTACACTTCTTCATCGCTTGAAAACGTCATTCCACGAAGTTATTTTTTAAGGTTTGGGAACAAATAATAATAACTAGGAGCCAGGTAAGTACTGTAGGGTGGGTGTTCCGAAATATCAAAGCCCACCTTGTGCAGGGCGGTCAGTGCAACGCGGCTCGTGTGAACGGGCGCGTTGTCGTATAAAAGCAGGACAACTTTGTTCAATTTCCCCCTTCTTTTTCTTTGATTGCTTCTTTTGACCTCTTTATAATTGACGCATAGTATTTCCAGTTATAGAAACCCCTTTTTATTTATAATCCGTCAACAGGATCACTTCTGAATCACAAAAGACTGTCACCATGATTTTTTCAGCCGACTGTGACACCTTAAATTTCTTGGGTGGTGGTGTGCCTTTTTTGTGCCACTGTATTGAGTCTTGTTTGGATTCAGGTTCATAATGATGAATTTAATTTACGTCTTCAGTAACAATTTAACTCAATAGTTCATCCTTGTCTTCACTACAGAGGTCCAAAAACGCGCGAGAACACTCCACGCTGCGTTGTTTTTGAGGCGGTATCAGCATTCTGGGCACCCATTTTGCGCTGATATTTGTCATGCCAAGATGATCATGGAGAATTTTAAAAATTGTTGTATTTGATACTCCAGCCATCTCTACAAGCTGTTTCTTCTTTAGTCTGGCATCTTCCAATACTAATTTTTCAACTTTTTCAATAATTTCCGGAGTAGTCATTTCGATCGGCCGACCGGGGTGTGGGTCTTCTTCAAGTGCGTCTCTACCCTGTTTAAAGACACTATGCCACTTGTAAACCATGGTTTTACCCGGGCAAGAGTCCCCGTAATCGGATGCCATGTCTTTCATGGTATAGTTTGAACCAACTTTTTTTTTGGTATTCAATGTTTTCCATAGTTCAGACTTTCTTCCAGATTGAGTTGTTTCTTCAACGATAGTTCAAAGACTAATAATCCGATTATAATAAAACTTGGTATTTATACTAATAATGAGTTACTTAACTAGCCCATTATTTCAATAATCACCTTTACTAATGGTCTACATTTCCATTTCGCGAACTTAAAAACGCCCCCTCGGAATATATAAATGAAGTAAACATCTATTTGTTAAAATTTATATTAACTCATAGTCTTAGAAGTATTAATCTGATTTGCGATTCTATTTATATAAAAAGATCGAGGTTATGATTTATTAAATTTATGTTCGGCGGAATCCTTTAAAATCCCTCTTAGAATATTATTTCCTCATATTTCATTTGATAACACAATCTAATAATTCCAAAAGATTCAATTCACAGCCGATTCCGCGAAGTGTTTCAAGAAAAATAAATAATTTCATGTGAAATATAAGAGAAAAAATTGTCTTTTTTATTTTTCAAATAAATAATTTCAATAAAAAATGAACTCACGCTGCAGAGATTTAATTATCAGGAAGCGTATTTATTTTCTTTTACGACATCGAGCTTTCCTTTTCTCGCAACTTTTATAATTCGATTATGGAGAATTTTCAATTTCACCGCAAGTCGTAAGCCCTGTTTTCTTTCGTTCGCTTTTCAGGTTCTGTTTAAAATATTACAAATTTATTCTACAAGTATGCGAATAAAAAAATCTTATCAATTGACGTGTAGGGTATATACCATAAAACTATTTTTTTTAAAGATTTAGTTTCCTGAATTTGTAGGTACTATAGCCAAGTATAATTATGCCAAATTCATCATCACCAACCAAATTTATCATCATCAACCAATTCATCATTCATCTCTTTATCAATAACAGTGAGGATAAAACAGTTGTCATACACAGATGGACAGACAGACGGAGATGACAAAACTGTAAGGTTTCCTAGTTTGGCTACAGAACCCTACTGATGAAAACTGATTATTACTTAAGTGCACGTAAAAGTATAGAAATATACTTTCATTTAATGCAAGCAATAGCACAAATTTGATATTTTTAGCTAGTTAAGGAGTGTTATTGAATGCTGATAAAATGAGCGGTCGGGTGGAAGCGGGCGGGTGGTCATGCATTGATACGTAGTGAGACATACACGTCCGTTTGTGCGCGTATACGTGGATATCTTTATGTGTGTGTCCATCACCCGGTGTACAGTTCAAATCCACTCTTCTTTTCGCTAATGATATAAAGCCATTATATATCACGAGGGCATAGTGTTAGTAGTTAATGCTACATCGTAGCTTATTGATGCGCATATTTGCACTTCTTTAAACTTTTCTCGGACAATCTCGATTATGTTCACATTTTGCTATTGAGGGTGATTCGAAAATTTTACATATTCTTTTATGCAAATTGATAGCTTATCTACGATTATTTGTAGCTAAAATCAAGTATTATATTTAAATAAATACAATAATGTCGATAATATTTTTACCAAGTTCTCCTTATTTTAAATCACAAAAAAAAGAGTCCAAACATAAAATCAATCTTGCATAATTAATACTACTTTGGAATATAAATCTAATAAAAATTTTTAAACTATGTTAGAGATACGTTTTCTCGCAAGTTAATTTTATGACCAAAGTTGACAAAAAGTAATTGTGAAAATATGTTTTTGTTGCAGGAAAATGATGAAAAGCGGGACTTGATCAAATCCGTAAAGGAGACTAACGATTCACGGGAGATCTTAAAACGAAAATTTGATTTTGTCATTTCTCTAAAGAAATTAAATGAGTTTATCAAATCCTTTAACTGTTTCAGCGAAATTGTAAAATATTTTTTTTATTTATTAAAAGTATTTATATAGTAAATCAGACATAATTAAATATAAAGTAAGTAATACAACAATGATCACAGAAAACAGAAATGATTTATTTTAAGCAAGTGAACAAAATAATTATTTAAAGAGTTACTAAAAAGGATTTTTTAATAGAATTAACCATTTCTAGTTAATGAAAAATAATTGTAATTGCTACTAAAAAAACCTTGAAATTTCACAAATTGGATACTTACTATAACCCTGGGGATTGGAGAACTTTCAATTATTATCAGTAATTCGATAAATATGAAATAAGCTCAAATAAAAAATTTCCTTTTCAATTCCTCTTTTCCCGACAAACTGGAATCGTACTAAAACACATATTACTGCTTTTCATGTCTATGTTATAAATCTTTATTTGCTTTTTTTTATTGTAATATAGCGTTCCTAACAAAGCTCGTAAATTTTTTCATAGTATAACGTTTCACGGTTTTTATTTAGTACTCAATCACCGAGTTGACATTTTATATTTTGAATTTTAATTAATCACCGCTATATTTCAATCGATTATCCTAAAATATGCAACTGTGTAACTAACTAATGACGATTGATCCGTTAAAGAATATTTTTTTCGTAATAACCATTCACGCTGCAAGTAAAGAGAGGAGTAACATGTATAAATAGTAAAATAATTAATCATTTATTTACACTATAATCACCACATAATATGTGATTGAATACAATTTACAGTTTTGGAGGAAGTTTGTCATTTTTGTAATAAATGAAAATAATATTTTCACATAGGAAATGCTTTAAATATATTAACCATAGGGTTGTTTTACAATTACTAAACGATTTGTGAACTTCCACATTCCAGATTTCATAAAAGATACATAAATATACATTTTTTACATTCGTTCTACATGTGTGTTGACGTATGCATGCATATAAGTTTGTGAACGTATTTAAAAATGTATTTTGAATATGATATACGTAGTTAGTGTTAGCAAAGCTTTATTTGGTTCTTAAATTGATCCAATGTATTACATGTTTAATTGCACGAGATTACACTTTATATCTATTGTTAATATTGGACAACAAACAACTATTTATAATCAATATTTTAGACGATGGCAATAACTTAAATTGTAATCAGAATAATTATTTTTCATAAGGGTTTCCTTTGTTTGAAAGCATTTGCTTAAAACAAATTTAGAGGACAGTGCAAGTTTTAAAACGTATATCCGCTTACTGTATGATAATATGCGATAGTGTACTGGTATTTTCCGATATGTATACCACGATAGTAAATTTAAGAAATCACCTGTAATACTTTTTGCAGTTTCGCTGTCCTTTAAACACCTTAGTAATAGTTAATGAACCAAAAAAATTGTTGATTCGTAAATTATGAAGGCATTTAAAACTGTTTTCAAAAGTAATTGAAGCCTATTTAATGAATACTCGACAAAATATATTTTAACTCCATTTCTTTAAATATATTATTAACCTCGTAAAAATATAAATATCGAATTAAATACACAAGAAAATAAAACAATAGTCAATGATGTTGTGAAGTTAATTTTATTAAAAAAAGTACATTTTTTACATTATTTAGTGACAGAACCGAAAAAAATTAATATACCATAAAAACTGATTTATCCTTATGAAACCATCACTTAGTTGGATATTTCAAGTAATAAAAATAAAATGTTTGACTTGAATATGTGACAACCAAATATACATATGATAACCATATTTCGAGAACTCAAAAATCTTTATGACATGAAATAAAGTGACTAAATTACAAAACAAAATTAAAAGTTACAGAACAAAGCAAGGAGAAAACTTTTTTAATTGTAATTATAGAATTTCTACATATTTTTCAGTTTTCTCATTCGGTTTTCACTTATTGAAAACACTAACATGATAATAAAAATTGTATATTACCTGTGTAAGACGATTGATTGCTTAAACTTATATTTTACATTATTTAAGTAAATTATAATTAAAAACGTATAAACCTGACGTAAAGGGAAAATTTCCTTCTATCTGTAAGTAAACGAGTCACATAGTCACATTGACTACAATATTTATAGAGGTAAAATTTTATTTTCAAATTTTCGTGGAAAAGTTTGACTAACAATTGCTAGTCAAATGAAGTATAATGATATAAAATGATATTTTATGTGTTCATGGCGTTTCATAAATGATTTATAAATAAACATTTCTTCATCAAACCCTGTGTAATTAAACATAAGTTGTATACTAAAGTTTAATATTAAAGTAACGTGTTGTGTAAATACGCGTTTCATTGTAGGAAGTTAATCTAACTATTTTTTATTGAAGGAAATTATACGCCAATAACTTATGACACAGCAACTATTGACCTTATTATATTATCGGGGGATCAAATTCTTGTCTATGTACCAATGCGGAACAAAAATTTCATAGAGAGCCTGGTTGTGCAATATGCAGCAGTAGATACCACAGCCTGCGGACGGCCTTTCATGCGATGGACCGACCGGATTAAATCTGGTACAGGTAGCCATTGCACGAGTATTTTAAACTAACGGCAAACAATCTCTAACAGTACCACGAAATTTCATTTTTTAAATAATTTGTCTGCGTTTGATTATATTCTATGCGATACCATTTACGATGCAGAAGCAAAACCGATTCCACAGGGCACCATCTCTTATGTAATACGGCATCCATTAGTAGCTTGGTGCCCTGCATTAGCAGGGCACCAAGCTACGATTCAATACGAAACAATCCAGGGTGCAATAGCAAATCCTTTGATTGATTGTGTAAGATTATAGTCTATTTCATTTTTAACACCTGTCTAAAGAAATTCAAAATATCACGCGCAGTTGTGAGTAGAGCAAGCGTAGGAATAAAAACCAAAACTACTTGAAACCTCGCCAAATAAAGTGAAACCGTAAACAATAAATTTCTTAATATAATATAACAATGTTTGAAAACCATATTGATGAAACCTAATAAAAATAAATATACATAAAAAAAAGATCTGCCTCAATTCGAATAAAAGAATTAACATGTAAATGAGATTAACATATACTTGTTCAAATTTACGTTGTATAGAGAAAATACCTTTAACTACAGACTTATAAATATTACTCTGATTTATTACTTATAAACGAATCAAAAACCATTACTCAGAACTGTTAATTTAATTTACGATTCGACTTATATAAGGACTCAAAAATCATTTGTAACTTACATAACATTAAGTAAATAAGATACATCTCAAAAGAGACGAAATAAAGGGAAGAGAATACTTATATAAATGAAATTATAGAATTTTATCTATTGTTTAGTTTCCTCATTCGATTCTTAGAAATTAAAAAGTTATCGAAAACACAAATAGTAACGTGAAATATAAAATTGGATCCACCTATGTAAAACTGCTAAAGTCAGTATTTTACATCAAATACCCAGATTTTGTTGAATTATTTTATATACTCTATCAAAAACGTGACGACAGAATGAAGGTAGAATTTCTTCTTCTTTTTTAACTTGAACTATGAAGAAATATATTATTTATAATACGCTAAAATTAAAATAAAAGCGACGTATAAGTATAGCGAAAATATAGACTTAATTTCAATTTACTAATGAGACAGTAGAATAGCAAACTATTAAAGTGTTCACATGGTTTGTATACTTCAATTTTGTAGTTTTACTATAATTATATTAATCAAAGTTATATATTTTTAAAGAGTATATGATAAAGGGCCAGCAATTAATTTTATTTCAAAACTAGATGCTAAAGCCAGTTGTGGAAGTAGTGACATGAAAATAATTAGGTTGTTATAGAGATTTTCTAAAAAACTTACATCACTGAGTCGCAATTGAATTTAAAGTTGGGTACACATGGATAGGGCACAAATGGTCACAAATGGGCAGAAATCAAATTTGTCCTTGGAATATTGACAACATCTAGTAATACTTTTAAAAATATCAAGTCCAAGACAGTCCTTCACTTACATGTTGTACATCGTTTCGTATATGTAACCATATTGAGAGGGTAGTGGAGTAATCAGGAAATCAAATAATACGATTTTCTCATGTTTTTTGGATATTTTTCAAGGTTTTCATGAGATGAGAAAATTTCAGTTATGAAATGAATAGTTTTAGTAACGTATTCATTATGTTTTACCATGTATATATATATATATATATATATAGTTGATGTAATTCAATTATATGATTAGTAATATTGATTTAATATTAAGTTTTTGCAATTTTACAAAGATATTTCAATTTTGAAAATTAAGTAATATTTTGCCCTTTACGTTTGAGATAAAAGTTTCTTCATAAATTCAAACCTTTTATTATTTGAAATTATACCGTGTACCTGAGAAAAAAGTAAAAACATACAAACTCAGAAGGTAAGGAAAGTAGTATAATAAAAGCTTACACGTAAATTGGAAGCAATAACCATTTACCCGCAAAAGGACACTGACTCCTACCATCACGCGGGATCAGCTGTGCTTTGCTCCTGATCTCTATAAACTCAATGGCGGAAATTGTATTTGATAAAATAATTTGTTTGTTATATTTGTTTGATTAACTTGTTTGTATAAAAATATAGTGACAATAACAGAGTTAATAAACTTGTAATAATTTTCTCACTTGTCGGCGCGCATTTTAAATTAAATTCAATATAAGTTCATACAATAGTAAGTATTGCTTTAATAATAAGGTATGATAGATATTTAAACTTCCAATGTAATTTGAATTATAACATACAGTTTCAACTAATATACACTCTTTCCAGGGCGAAGAAAGAATCATGACACTTTTGAATGAATTGATGTTAAATACGTCAATGTAACCATAACCGACTATTTGGCTAAACGTAAAAATGCTGAATTAAATAAAAAAAATTAACGGCTTATTCGATGATAAACCTTGAATAAAAACGATGTCATTCCTTTAAACACCAAAATTGTTCCTTTATTTGGTATTATCGTAATATAATCTAGATTTGAATAGAATTATCTTACTTCATTGTGCCAAAAAATACTACCAAAAATAGTCTTTGCATTACATAAATAAAGTTTCGAATTACTTATTGCTTTATTGAAGTTATAATGACTTATTAATTATAATAATTTAGTTTAAATATCATATTAATAATAATTAGTAAGCCATTTACAATAAATTGAGGAAAATATATATCTAATGGAAGAAAACCTTTATACCTCACTCACGTGAAAGTTAAGAACGTGTCTGTTCTTTTTTATGTTTTCCATATATGTTTTACATATGTCAAACATATAAAAGCATGAATTAAGTATAAGTTACGTGTCCATCCTTTTATACATTTCTAGTTCATAACCATTATTCACAGAAAACATTCTAGGTAGAAACTTGAAGCAGATATAGCAATGAAGCATATTAAGCCGCATTTATGTGAGGTGTTATTCTGGTGAGTTAACATTAAACAAATTTCAACGAAAATTTTAAAAGTTTTCCTAATTCAAATTTTTCTCTTGATTTCACACACTACGTTTAAAAAAGTCACTGCTAAAGTATGCTAAAATATGTTTTCCTAATTCTAAGTGCCTTATTTCTTGAGACATCAAAAAATTATATGAAAAAAATAATTTCACTGCTCTCGTTATTATTAGGAAAGTATAATCATGTGCAGAATTTTTTTAAACTTTTACAGCTAAAATACTGCGATAACTATTTTCAAAAATTCATGATAATTTTATACCTGTGAAAAATATAATGTATTTATGTATACATGTATATATATTTAATGTTGAAATACAAAATTACAAGCCACTAACGTGAGTTTGTTTCGAATTGCCTAACTTTTTCTCATTTTGAGTTTTTCCACAAAAATCCCTATTATCGTTTTTAAGCCAATTGCCAAATAAGAAACGAACAAATTTACTTTAATATTTTTTATCCAATATTTGCTTCTTCAAATATAGACAACCCCTTAAATTAAACCGCGACGAGAAGGTTATATAGTCATTTATGAGTGTACCGTAGACTGGCTATGGTACACGCCTCATAAATTAATCGTCAAACAAATAATTGAACTGAGCCATAGAATTTAACGACTTATTCACTGGCCATAACCGAACGAAAACTATGTCAGCTTTTGGCGAAATCTTTATATTACTGTGCTAATGATAACACGATGTGTCAAGCGTGAATGTATGTCTGAAAAGTTGGTTTATATCAAACGCTTGCCATATTATTTGTAAGTCTATTAATTTTAGTACATTTCTGTGTAGGATATAAAAGTCATCATTTTTGGGTTTCAAGGTTTCACATTGAAATTTGTTATTTTTACAATCATTTTCGGTAACCTTTTCTGATATACATGTGTACATGTCCAAGAAATAATTTTGTTCTTCTATTTACTCTTCAGTATTTATTTTGCTATTTCAACTGAAGTGTATAAGGGACGAAAATATGATCGGGACAAGATAAAAAAAAACACTATTGGTATTATATTATTGTCCAGGCGAGAAATAAAGATGATAAACTTGAAGTTGAGTTATTTGAATACAAAATATTTCGGACGCAAACAATAGCGTACAAGGTAAAATAAGATATTTCAAGTCTTATTTAGTTACAAATTATTAGTAAACCCACTCTGTTGTGGCTATTTGAACTCATGTATTTATCAACTTCGCTCTTGTCTAAGTAACATTGTCAGTGATATGTAGTAAACACGAAGAAAAATCCAAAAAAACATTATTCTGATCTTACGTCTCTTCATTACATGAGACAATGGATATATACATATGTATATGTATATATATATATATATATATATATATATATATATATATATATATATATATATATATTTATATATATATATATATATATATGTATATATTTATATATATATATATATATATATATATATATATAGTGTTTTTACCAGATAACGTAGTGGCGAAATATACAACCCGAACGAGATTTATGATGTACTTAGAGTTCTTGTAGCCAACTTTTGAGCCCACTTAAACCAGCATGAATAATTGGTCAAAAATGTTCAAAGTATACTTGCTAGCAATTTTAATAACGTCAGCTTATCATTTGATGCTGCATATATTTTAAAAGTGTTTAAGTCATCAGGCTTTGACTTAAATAATTTTAAAATTGAAACAGTCTTCTTCAAATATTCCGGAGATATCATATGTATTCCTTTAACTCTCTTTTTTATTAAGGGTACAGCGCGTGTAACTTTCCATACAAGTTGGAAAAAGGCGTACGAAAAATCAATGTATTAAAGTGGGTTCAAACAAAATGTAGTTAACTATACAGATATATCAATTTTATCCATAATTCCCAGTTTCAGAAAGGTTACCCACCTTTGGGCGGGAGTAACCACGACTTCATAATTATATTGTGTCAGAACAACGTGGCTATGTTCATGATATATCCACTATTACTAATCTACTATTTTATTCTCAGCTCTTATTCGAGTCATTGGTTTTCGGATAGACGTGATACATACGGATTTGAAGAAAGAATTTAACAGGGTTAATCACTTAATATTGATATGAAAACTGGAATTCAACGGTATGAGGGGCAACCTGCTTATGTTCATAAATAACTAGTAGGCAGCAAGCAACCAAAGTAAATTGATTTTTATCCCCATACATTCCCTTGACTTCTGGTGTACGACAGGGGTATATGTTATACTTTTTCTTATTTATTAACAATATCAGGCCCCGTCCGAGAAATTGTTATATTCCATTGTATGCAGATGATCTAACTCTGATTTAATCTTTTGAAAGACATCCATGACTATTCGAATATGCAAGCTTAGCCCAATAAACTGCACGCTCACTGTGAAAAGAACGAACTTCATTTAAGTTACTCGAAATGCAAATATCCGAAAAGTCGATAGCATGCGTAACTTGGTCTCATTTTTTATAGTAACTGCATTTTGGTTTGGATATTAAGCAGATTGTATCTGAGACCTATTGTGTATTTGGGTTCATATTAAGAAAAGGCCAAATTCTTTAAAAATGTCGAAATATTAATAATTAATTTTGTATAATTCTCTTATAAGATTGCAGCTTGAGTACAATTTTGTTGTTTGCCACTATATAATTTCTCAATTTCTAAATAATCTAACAGGATTATATCTCATAATATTGAGAAAACACAAACAAAAATGTGAGAGCTCTTCAGTATCGTATAGTCAGCTGTAAATTATCGTATAAAATATTAATTAATATATTCTCACAGTATTAACATTACATATTCTCGCAGTGTAGAGAAAATATAAAAAAAATATTGCTCTTCAATATCGTATTAGCGGCTGTAAATATTTTAATATAAAAGGCGAAGATGACTGACTGACTGAACCAGACGAAACAACGCACAACAAAATTGCTGAACCTAGAATCCTGAAATTCAGATAGGTTCTTTATATAACGTAAGTGAGCATTGACAAAAGAATTTTGGAAATTCTATCCCTAAGGAGGTAAAATAAGGGTTGAACATTCGTTTGAAATTTCCTCGGCTTGTAGAACGTAAATCTATTTAAATCATAATATAAAAGCTTCAATTATATCCTTGCGTAAATAATAACGATTGCACTAAATATTATCCAAAACTCCAAATTAGTGAAAAAGAAACTGGTGGCGATGGTTACCCTCACTGCAGAAAGTAAGCTATAGTTGATGCTGGCTACACCATAAATAAAGATAATAGATAGATAGATAATAGCTGGATTGTACCTTTCAATCCAGTGCCACTGAGGACTTTTAACGCTCATATATTAATATCAGCGTATATATTAATATCAGTTAATTTAATTAATTACTTATGTAAGTATGTGAATAAAGGGTCAAACACAATTACTCTTAAAAATTATGAAGATGAAATCAAAAAGGATGGGAGTGGACGACACATAATTAGCTTAGAATCTGTGTGGAATATTTTCAGTTTTCCAATTCATGAGCGTTTTCCTCTCGTATTTCATCTTGCGGGTTCACCCCGAGAATGATCAAAGAAAATGTTTCAATGAACGAAATCTCATTAACAGAATACTTAACCCCCCTGAAACAATTATACTAATTTTTTAGCTATGCCAAACAGATAACTTTGCTGAAACACTGTTATATGTTGAAGTTCTTACATTCTATTTATTGAATAATCATTCTATGTAAGAAATAATCATGAATCAATAAATAAAATTTGTGCGGAGAAAAGAGAAATACATATTAAAAGATGGCCAGGCATAAAAAAGTAACTCCGAATGCTACCATCTCAGTATGCTTTTGCACGTAGTTTGTGATTTTTTTTCGAAATTAAAGATTATTAATGGTGTGATCTAACCTACCTTCCAATCGACATGCAAGACATGGGGCTCACTGGAGGATAACCAACACTGGCATTTAGCTTTAGAAGAAGTTGCCCTTTATCAATCTTTATTTAGGATGCGTTATCTATTTGTAGTTACACTATCATTCTGCCAAGTTTCGGATCCGCTAAGTCTTTGGAAATAATTTAAGGAAAATCGATCAGGAGACTTCACGTGACAAGTTTAAAAACAGCCAGGAAGTAATGCAAATCAGTTCACAGATGAAGTTTACAACAAGTGACTCTCTGTAATTGAGGAATCAGTTTTGGCGTTAAGTGGACGCACTCTAAAAGAGTATGGTTTACCACAACCGAATAGGATTAAATTTTTAGGAAATACTTATTATTATAGGGAAACAAGCTATAATATATTGGCTTTACAGATATTATTAGGTAATAATGAATATTCTCTATGTAGAATCAGGCGAAGGAAATATTTTTTTTCACGGCGCTTCATGTGGCACTGGCAAGATTTAAGTTATAAATTTAATTTTAGCAAATGTAAGTAGTACTTGCGTCATATACCTTGCTATTCTACCATTTGGAATAGCGGCTACGTTTCTATAAAGAGATCGGATTACACTCGTCGCCTTTAAGCTGCCTCTTAATTTAACAAGTGTTGACATCTTCATTTGTAACAAATTGAAACAAAGAGATTTTGCCCAAGTGTTAAAAATAACAACAATAATTTTCTGGGATGAATGTACGATAGCTCATAAGCCCGGAATAGAAGCTTTAAATAAGACCTCACAAGACTTAAGGGACAATAAAAAAATAATTGATCAATAAAAAAATATTGTTAACAGGTTATTTTCGCCAGACATTACCAGGTATTCCTAAAAGCACTCGTGTTGACGAGGTCAAAGGGTGCTTTAAAAGATCTCACTTATGGCCCTTAATGAGTGTAATAAAATTAACTAAAAATATGACAGCATATCTCCGAGGTGATGCACCTGCCGATGAATTTTCTAATCTCCTATTAAAAAGTGGCAATGGAGATTTGCCCTTGAACGATGGTTTCATTCCTATCCCAGATAAGTTGTGTAGATTTATGCACACAGTTGAAGAACTTTTATATAATATTTACGCAGATGTTGTCCATATTCAGGATAAATCTGCATAATGGTTGTATGAGAACAGTCTTCTCACCCCGAGAAATTACCAAACCGAAATGAAATGGTTTACAATTTCAAATAATCTGTGATAAACCAAGATGATGCCACGCATTACCCTATTAAATTCTTAAACTCCCTAAAACCGTCAGATTTTTCATATTATAAACTTAAATTAAAAATAGGCAAACCCATTAAGTTGTAAAGGAGTTTAAAGCCACCAAAATTATGTATCAAAGTTTTACATCGGAATGTATTAGAAGTTACCGTATTGACTGGATGCGAGATCTTCTTACCCCAAATCCCTATAATACCCAACGACCTACCGATCGAATTTAAAAGAGTTCAAATTCCAAATTTCTTTGCTATGACAGTTAATAAATCACAGGGTCAGATTCTTAAATTAGCTTAGGTTTATTTAAGGGAAGGGCTTGTTTTTATGTGGCTTGCTCCCGTGTCAGTGCTCCAACTAGCCTGATCTTATTGGCACCAACCACGAAAGTAGTGAAAAATGTGGTTTATATACAAATTTCCGTATTACAAGAACTGAATTTTTATAAATTCAAACCTTAAGCGGGTAAAAGAAAAATGAAAATTTCTATGATTTTTTTATTCCTTTTATAGATTTGCTTCAAATAGGTGTATAGGGTAAAAATAGACCGGCACGATTTATTGATATTTATTGTAATATCGACTTCTGCACGAGCAGAGCTGCGGTAAAAATTTAGTCATCGTGTAAAATACTAATTAATAAACACAAATGTGATGCCCTTTGTCATAGTGTTCGTTATATGAGCTCACACTTATGTTCACCATCTCATAAAATAATTATGACTATTCTTCTTTACTGAGTCATATGCAGATTAAAACTCTTAAACTAACTCGTCACCATCTCCTATTTCAAGTTGATAACGCACAAATAAACGCCAGTATCAGAGCGCCGCTGCTGCAGTTGTGGGACTTGTGCTATAAAGAGATGTTATCTCTTGATATTTCCTACCACATCCACAGTTTAGGTAAAATGTTACAACAGATATATCAATTGTTTTACTTTTACTTTTATTTTAATTATTGTTTGTTCTAATTAGTTAACCAGAGTGTATAATTGCATTTTTGTTTAATTGATGAGCCAAGTACATGTATTTTCCGTATTGGTATTATATATTTTTCAAAACAAAATATAGTTTCTGTTAATTACGCTAGCTATATCAGGTTCATAACAGTATTTAATGAATATTTTTTTTTTAAAAGTGTTCCATTTTCTTTAATCTTCACATAAATATTATAACTCGAGTTCATTTCTTATTTGGAGTCTATAGAACATTTGAAATATTTTGTATTTGTTTATTTCTCTTCACGCGAAATAAAATATAACTATGATTCGAATGGCCAGAAATACGACTAGTTCCAAAAATTAAACAATAAAATAATTACATTTTTTCCTGAAAGAGTGGTAGTGGAAAAGATAATGAATCCGTCGTCAACAATAATCATAAATTTATTAAAAAAATTAAAAATAAAACATAATATTAAACTATTTGAATGAAACTATAACAAGGATGGAAGAGGGAGAGAGTTTTATAACATAGAACAAGCTGCGGCACACGACGCCCGTTTCATCACTTTAACCGTTTAGAGAAACGTTAATTTTGAACCATAGAATTTAATAGCTTCTTCAACGCTCATTACCAAGTGAAAATTGTGTGCCATTTGTGTTAAGCACCTAACTAGCTACCGTAATATTAGTTTGTCTCACTCCTACGTGTATATTTGTATACGTTGTCTTCGTACTCCTTGTATTAGTCGTCGACATGTATTTTATGTATGATTAAAAGGGTCAATTTGGGTCAAACTTTTTAATTTATAAATACAAATGTATCGATATAATTAAGCATGGAAATATTTGTTAAATACCGTTATTTACATATGTCTTATATTTTTAACACGTAAGAGAGGCAGGAGTTTAGGTTCATATAGTGTACACCACTTTAAACAATCACATCTTGCAAAGAATGTATCACATAAGTAATATAACTAAATGCTTTAGATTCCGAAGAATTCTTCATTGAAAATCCGCTTGATGGAACTGATAGAAAGGGTCGTTCCCAATTTTAACATTAGATTTTGATATACTTCCAACTTCAAAGTTATTCCTAAAAAATAATCATAATGACAGGCATTAAAATGAAAACGATACGCATTTGTCACGCGGACAGAAGGAGGTATTTAAAATCGAAAGGGTTTTGTTTTTGCCGTTCGATAACTAAACATTAAATGCATTGGTGTTGTGTTAAATATGCTTTCTGTCAGTTGATCAGTCATATAGAAGTTTCTTAATAGTGTGCGCTCATTGCAAGGTACGTTTAAATAATACAGAATTTTTTTCCAAGATTAAGAGATGTCAAGTCATAATTTAATTTTGCCAAAAACAAATGCAACAAATTATTGCGTTAAATGGAATGTGGAAAATAAAGTTAGAGGAGCAATGTTTTCCCAGAGAACTTTTGAATATTTGAATGAACAGTGTATATCCGGCATTGGAATCGTGTTTTTTCACATTATTGTTATATATTTAACATCACATGTAAATAGAAAAATGAAATTAATAATAATTAATTTCAGATGAAGTCGATTTAAAAATTAATCTGAGATTTTGCTCCAACCAATTACTGTAATGCTAGTATGAAAAATTTGCGTCAACGTTATAATGAGAATTCAAGTCCATTGATATTTCAAATATCATGAATAAATCAAAATGCACAGTCATCATCTTTAACAACATATCTATGTCCACTGCTTGACGCATTGCAATGCTTGTATCACTGGAGATAGCTGCCCATAATCGTTACACTGAGCAGGCGGCTTGGCGATCGCAATGCATAGCGCTTCTCACAACAGAAGCTCTGCTGGTCTTTAGCATTTTAGCTATCCAATTACAAATCACTTCTAGTCTCATGCATATCTCTAAATTTTGTAATGAATCTGACACATTACAGCAACAACATCAAAACTGGTCTTCACAAGTATGTTTCCTAAACTGTGACAAGTTGAATTACTAATATTTACAGTTAGTAGAAATATCTAATGGTTTCGAATTACCATTAAAATTATATATTAATTTATTGTTGAATTATTTAAGCTATTTATTTTATTAATTTTTCCAATAATTTTTTATTCGTGTAATTTCTATTTATTTCTTTCGCAACTACATTAACTTAAAAACCTAAAATGTAAGAATCTGATAAAAGCCATTGGCTAAATATCTGGATTTTTTTGAGAATTTAGAATTAAGGATGTTTGTATATTACGGATTAGTAGGAATAGTGGAAAGGCTAATTAAACTCATTAATATTACACAAAACGAAAGGTTTTTTGTTCTTTTTTTTAACAATTAACAGAACAATTACTTACCTGATTGACATCCGCAATATGTAGTTGATAATTTTAAGTTTACCATTAGTTATATAGAAAAAGACGCTGATCTGGCCTCTTTCGTGACAAAGCCTTGCCAAACAATTTTACGGAATCACTCCCCCATATATGGATGGATTACATGATGTACAGAGAAATTTGACACAGGCTGTACCTTCCTTTTATAAATATACCTCAATTTCTTATAACAAAATAAGTTTTACTTCAAATATAAAAAAATTATATCATGCTTAAATATATTTTTTAATTCTTATAAAAATAGATTTGATAGACAGATGTTAGAAAATTATGTAGGTGAAGTTTTCATTTGTATGGGCCGCAGATTTTCCTTTACGTTGTCTAGATTGACGCAGAGAATGCTTTCACCTGTGCGACTATAGATGGATTTTCACATTGCGATAGCCCAGATAAATTATTTATAATTAGTTTATAATCTCCGACAGTAAAACAAGAAATTCTATATGTAAACTCAAAGTTCAACCATCTTAAATAATAACAATTGTTTGATGACTAATTTATATACAAAGTTTGTGACTGATGTAACTTATAATTATGTTTCACATTAATATACTTTTTTTAAATAAATTCGGGGAATTTTGTTAAAAAACTGTCGAGCACAAGTGGAACTCGCACTACGAGGGTTCCGTACACCTTTAGGTGTTTATAAATATTTAAAGGTACATAATATTCTTATTAAATAATTTACAAAATTTGAATTTTATGCAACAAGAATATATTGACTTCTAAATTTATCACAGCGTATATTATAAAAAATTAATGTTTATGAAATATAATTATAAATCACCGATTTTCGAACGAATTTTTCCTATACTTGTGCTGTGAAACCTTGCTTCTTGCCAAATTACATGATTCTACGTCAACGGAAAGTACCCCATTAGGTTTTGATTTATTTCCAAGTATAAAAAAATAGGGTGTAAATGGCAGTATTTCCATGTTTTTTTTACTGCATTGACTTAAAAGCTTGATCATTTTACAATTCCGAGGGTTGGTAGATCGTAGTGAGTATTTGATATTAATTTCAACTCATACTCCATGCGTTCCAGATGAAGTAAGTACAGACAGACAGATGGAAAACAAAGTTATCCTATAAGAGATCCTTTTTTCTTTTGAGGTACAGAATCCTAAAAATTGCACATATAGAATTCAAGGCGATTCGCTAGTAAATTGGAATACTGTATATTTATGATCGGCATAAAAATATTTGCCGCAAAACTTGTGATTTTCTTTTGTTTTTATTGACGGTTTATTCTCACTTAGAAATAAAACATATTCAGTTAACTATTAGATAAATTAAGAATTTCATCTTTAAAAGTACAGCATATTTAAGAAATGAAAACTATTTGTTTTATCCATGATTATAAATCTTCATATATGACAATAAATCAAATATGGTATATATACCGTTTTACGACGAAGTCAGAATTTAATATTGGCGAAGGTGAAACCTGGATTTAAGTTTCGAGTAATACTAGAAACGAAAATGATATTATCGTCAAAGAAAAACTGTTACAAATTTTTTAAGTATTGAAAATGAGATTGTGAACTAAATATATTGGACACTCATAATTCTCCCAACTGCTACGTATATTTCTGAATACCCTTAGTTAATGGATTAAAAGATTACTACGAACAGGTACATATTAATTTTCAGTAATATTTTTGTCTATTTATTTCAGAAATCGGAGCAATATAAACAATGCCATAAATATCAGTGGATTTTCAAATACATAATCTGCACAATTGCGATCGAAATATTTTGTAACATATGATCGTGCACGGAGAGTGCAACCCCAATTTCCGAGCTGCACTACAAGATACTGCACTTTTACCCAAATGGTTTCGCAGCTATTTGATACTCCATAACTTAAATCTATAATTATAACGGCTATACCTTTATGGTAGATACCGGGAAAATACCTAATCATAGCGTATTTCAAATCAAGTTTTCAGCTTGGATCTATGAAAGTTTCCGGGAGAGTTGACATTAAATATCATCAGTTATAAAGTGGCTTATTCACTCACTTGCTTACCTGTCAATATCACTAAAACCTGCAGGTTGTTTCTAAAAGAGCTAAATATTGGAAATTATTTGCTATATATATTATGATATAGTTTACGTTAATGCTTGTCACATTTTATATGCATGTGGTAGATTTCTACGGTTGTATAGATGAATCATAACAGCAGCTGTAGATTTGTTCAGGATTATATATTTGCTTAGTACTTCTACGATTATATAAACACGATTTTGTTTCATTTTATATCAGTGCACATAGGCTATTTCTTTATCTACCTCAGTCTTCTTATTACATAAGAAGTTTTATATCTGCAAAAGCGATTTGATTTAAAAACTTAAAAATCACATACAAAAAATAATGTCTTAAATATTAAAACTTCGGAAAAACAATTTTATTTAATGTACTTTTATACAATCTTGTGAGGTAGTTTTCAAACAGTTAACCTTTGCGTAAAATGCAATTTCGACCACGATCGGTACAAATTTTAAAATTATCTTAATTTCCATAGTCTTTGCTTAACTGTAATTAATAGCTCCGTAACTGAGACGAGCATGATACTGCTTATTGAATTGAATATTACTCATTATTTCGAGATCTAGAAGTCAATAAACCGACAAATATTCATATATAAAAACATTGGAAATAATTGTTGACTTAACAAGCGTATTTTTAAATTAACAAATTTATTAAAACAAGTCATATTTTAAATTATTTACTACCATTGAATACTTTATTCGGAAATTGTACATAGCATGTTGATTCAATATATAATTGAACGTAAAAAGTTATTTCCTTCACTTGTCGTGTGCTTTAAGATACACGTTACTATATTATAAGTTTTTTCAATACTACATTATAAGTTTACTATATTATAAGTTTAATTACTATATTATAAGTTTTTTCAATACTATATTATCAGTTTACTATATTATAAGTTTACTATATTATAAGTTTAATTACTATATTATAAGTTTTTTCAATAAACAGTTTTAGAGCACCTCTTGTTTCGTTATCACGTGAGCTAAATATTAACAACAATTTGTAAATAAAATGCGAACAGTTAGTTATTTATTATTTTTATTGGGTCAGTAATCATCTACTTGTAGAGTAAAAACTCAGATCAGGGTAAAATAAGATAATGAAAAACTGATGAAAAATTCCTCATGTCACATTCAAATAGGATAATATTTTATTTTAAAATATATTTGCACCACCTTGTTTAATTAAAACTGCTGAAAATGGTGCTAATTTCATAATTCGATTATAATTTTTTTAAATCTGTAAAACCTAAATCTTGTTTGTTGTGAAAGTTGTATTTTTGTTTAAATACTTGAAGACCCCGGTTCATTATTTGAAATAATAAAGATTAAATTACACAAAATCTTTACGTCTGATAAATACTAGTTTCCGTCTTATCAAAAGCCATAAAATATGTAAAATTAGAAACTCAGTGATACAATGTTCGTAGCAGCTTCATTAGTAAAACTGTGAATTAATATACTTGTATAAATCCAATTTAGGGAAAGGGAACAAGAGACAAACTATCCCATACTGCAAAAATGCTTTATAGGAACACAAAATATATATTTATTTTACTTTTCATGAAATGAACTCTACCAATACCTAGGTTATCAAGTTTTTATTTATATTGTTGCTCTATCTCTCTGAGTCTAAATATACTGAGTCTCCCTTATCCATTCATTTGTAAACATTTTTGGAAGAATGAATAAATCTTAACAAAATTCATCAAAAAAATTAAGAATCATTATTTTTTTTAATGTGAAAGAAATCATTGAAGGTTGCGAAGTACGTTGTAAAAAGCAAATTTTGAATTTTAATACAAGTTAAATAAGCCTCATTTTTATTAACTTTTTACTATTAAGGTAAAGACCACAAAATAAAACTCAAGACAGGTTTTTTTAATTACGATTATATTGCCTGCGGAATGACGGTAGCGATAACGTATGCCTTCATTTTCGGATTATATAATGCACTGTACTGATATTGGATGTAAATAAAAAGATTAAATTGAAGAATAAAATATATTACGGAAAAAAGTTTCATCAGAAATTAAAACTATCTCTGTTTTAAAACTCGTATTACTATATAAATTACTTTTCTATGAAAATGATCAGATTTTACGTATTTAATGACAGTTTATAATGTAAATTAACGTCACCATTAAAGTTTTGTGATAGAAAATATTTGAATCAAAACGATAATATTTATCAGACGAACAAACAAAAATTCATTTAAAGCATGAATGAATTATGCCGTTACATGTTCACACAACGTAGAACGTACGAGTTATATTCGGGTTAAGGGCGAGTTGCAATACAATTATCGATTAATTCAGATTTACTTTATTAAAGTTACTTAATCGTTTTAGGTATGAAAGCTACTAGTCTTTACCTAGGTATTTTTTTATTTTCTTCTTCAAAAAAGAAAATGACGTGCGATATTTTAAATATGTCCCAATCGCCTCTCACAGTATTGTATCTCACTAACGACGAATACCCTTATTTTAAAATGACTATACTACAATTTTAAAATTAAGAAAAATTTTTGAACAAACCAATACGCAGTTTTCAAACAATAAGCAAATTCCAAGCAACTCCGCAATTTCTAGCAAAAAATAAAACGATGACCAAAAAAAGAAGATCGTTTTGACATAATAAACACTACAAAAATATTAACCAACAGTCAAAACAAAATGTCCTTAGAGCAATGACAACCAGTTTCGAGTCAGGTTATCAAGTCAGATTCCATATTTCAAATCATAGCTCGCGCGGTTTTTGTCACTGACTAAGAGACTTTGAGAACAGTAGATATTATTGTTATGAAATAGAATTCTCGACGAAATTCGCTAAATCACAGTTGCTAAAAATATATATCACAAGCATTCATATTATTGTTATATAAATTAATTTTACCTTAATGTACCATTATTCTAATAAATATTTTCATATTTTAAAAGTGATACTGTTTTATACGTCTATTTCTGCAGTGTAACTCGAAAAATTTAACGGTGTAAAATTTTAAATATCTAATATCATAAAACAAATATTGAATGAACCTGTGTGTGCCATCAAAGGCAGCTTTTATTAGGCCAGATAAAGAAAAAAAAGTACAGTCAGGTCTAAATAATTTTCAAGCTCAATTCGGACTACGAGCTTTTACGATTGTTCATGTCTAAGTTTTGCGGTACTTCGGAGCTTTTCTGCATAAATTGATTCCTGTTTCCGAATTGATTTGTGATTATCCACTTTGTGGATTTCAAATAAAATTGTGTAGTCTGCTAAAGTTTTTCTAGTCACAATGAAAGGAATAAATTGTGTTCATGAATGCTTTATCCGTTGAAACATTAAAATACAAAAATCTATGTAACATAAATAAACTGAGTATTTATTCGAGTTTTAAATAATTGAATCGATAATGCCCTTTACTTTCAAATTGTCTTTGTGAAATTACTAAAGTGGTTTTAGACTACAGCCCTGATGACATTTAGAGATTAACATAAAATTTAAACAAGGATAAAGCTATTGAAAAAAAATATTTTTCTTCAACCATTTTTGTGTTAGGTTTGTTGAAAATTGTATTTTTTTCAAACCTAAGAAGCCATGTAGTCAAATAAGATTTAGCAGTTAAAACATTGGATTAAACAATGTGGTCTGAGATCCTACGTAATAAATATATTGAAATCTTTTTAGTTATATACGAATGAGAGGTTTGTTGCTATAACAACCGTTCTATCATATCTGCTAATTTGAAAAGACTACAATCTTTAAATTGAGTGGTGGATTAAAAGATGTTATGGAATACTCATACGTGAGTAATAAAATAATTGGGGCATGGCGGTAGTTGTCAACCTAATATTTTATAATTCATATAAAATATTTAAACACCAAATTTATAATTTTCGAAATACAAAACACAGGTAATAACCAATGCTATGCATTAGCATTTTATAGCTATTTGGTAGTGAGTAATTCTCGTTTAAAACAAAAATACATTAAAATAAACTTGAGAAATGATAAATTAGTCATGTAAATTAAAAATATATCTCTGGATATAATTTATATTTTACAAACCTGAATCATGACCGTCTTTCATGTCTTGTTTGTAAATGATTTGATAGCGAGGACACGATATGCTGTTGCTCTGGTCTATATTATAATAAATTGTATAGTTTATACTAATACCTAATTATTATATATCACAAAAGTGTTATTATAAAGGATATCCAAAATACATGGAAATAATCGTGGCGTGGATGAAACCAGTCCGTCTAGAACACCAATTATTAATAAAAATTGACAACAAACGCAAGCAAATTGCCAACAAACTACACTGTAAGATTTAAAATGCAAACGGACTGCGGGCGCTTATGCCATTTGTCGATATCACTAACTGTGAAAATAATTTCGTATCAACACGTTGGATTTTAATAATGCCGTTTGTATATTTTGTTACATGGTTCAGATAACTTTTAAACTATAAAAATTGTTTTTAGCGACAAATAGTTACGTTATTTTAATGTGAAAGTACACAAGATTAGATTATTTGGCCTACTTTCTACGCGTTGAATAGAACCTCAATATAACATGCAAACGATATAAAAGAGAAAAAATTATTCCCGGCCTCAACCTGTGTAAAAAGTTAGTAAGGACACTACTAGGTACATATTAGACCTGTCCTTTCATGAGATTTAGATAAATAATTCTCGAACAAAAGTGATTAATGTGACTGGAGTAGATTAAAAAAAAACAGGAAAATCATAACTTCGCGAAAATAATGTTGTTTTTAAGTAATTTATCACGATATTCTCAATGTAAAAAAAATTTAACTACTGTAAACTGGCCACCTGTATTCCATATTGAATTTTAATATATTCATATACATAAATGTATATATATATATATATATATATATATATATATATATATATATAAGCGATCGAACTAACCCTTTTTTCACCAACAATCTTTGCAAATTTCTCATTTCATAGTTTGTTTTCTACATGTAACCTGAATATTTTTCCGTGATTTTCATAGTAAGTGTGATTCCTGATATTGTTTTGAATAGGAAAAACAAAAAAAGGGATGGATTTAAAAACAAATTAAAAAAACGTCCAATTCGAGTTACAAGCCTAACATCGTCGTACTGTGGCAGTTGCTGTGTATGTTTGGATGGATAAGTGACATGGCCATTTATAGTTTCAGGCCTTTCTTAGCGATATTTTTATTCTTGGTATTCAAATAAAAATATTATTTTCATTATACTTTGCGAAGACGGGACTCAAATGTATGGAGGATTAAATATATATTTAATCACATAAAAGATACCCGGGAATGAATCCACACTCATGTGGTTAATAGCATAAATGTATTTGGTAATGAATGGATTTTACATAGAACACTTTTTGCAGAACAACGAGCATCTCTTTTAAAAATTTAATATCAAATAAATAAGTTGGATACGCGATAAGATAAAATATTTATCGATTATGGAAATTTACTTTGTTCTCTAAAACCGACAGCAGTAGGTTTGCTGTACCTATTGAGAATGAAATATAGTTCATAAAATATAAATGTCGTCGCCCTGAAATGTTGATAAAGACATATAGGCTTTGATAGTATAGCGCACCGTGACGACGCAGGGTAATTTCCCGGTCGCTCGTCGAGCGGGGCTGGATTGGTTTTCTAGTTGGCTATAAGAGATTGCTCTTGTAGTAATAATTCTACCGTATGTATCAATTAGATGCATTACCGCACGTAAATAAACGAATAAATAAATTAATATCCTTGAAATTTCTGTAGGATAAGGAGAACATTTTGAGTTTTAAAAACTGAATAGGTAAATTTGCAAACTGACAAAATGTAAGATGACACCTAAAATCAAATTGCGAAAAAGTACCTTAACATGTTTGTAACTGTGAAAATAATAATTTTTCTTTCAATAGGTAAAGATAGGTATATTAGGTTTCATTTTTTTTTCTCATGTATAATATTTGCGTTCGTGAATCATTATGATGGGCTTGCCAAAAAATAATGTTCGGAAGTACACTCTAAGTAAATAAAACAAAATCTGCGACCAAATGCTTATGTTCACGTACTTTTCCTACATTTTGATATTAAACATAAAATAAATTTAGCTTCCTCTCTTTCTTATTTCCATTTCGAAAATCAAAAACAAGTTTGGCAATTACTTTTCTCATTCCAATATATTACATTAATTATTTTTATACTGTAAAATAATAAATCAGAATTCACTTATAATGAATTATCAGTAACTTTCGACTTAGTTCGCATGAAATTTCGAAATACAAATATTTTGTTTTAATGTGTTTATTTTAATATATTGTGTTAGACAGCAATAATTAGTTTCATTTAAAACCCGCATGGACCCACTTACACTCGCTCCACATCGCATAGTTCGTCGCCGCTCATCCATATGGCACAGATTTTTTTTTATTTTCATCTTAATGATCATTATCATAAGTTTGAAACTTTTTGAGATATCACGATGAAATGACATCCCTACATTACTATCTAGAGCTAGGGTGGCATTCAAGGTAGTAGCTTTAATAGCTTCCGAATTAAATCCATTCGTACATACAGATAGGTAGAAATTTTTTTTAGTTAAGTTCCTTTTAGTAATCGAATACACAAGCAAAAAATATTTAAACGCTGATAATTTAAAAAATACTTCATTTTTATTTCTTTTAATTGGTAAGGATATAGAATTGGTTATTGATCATATTTTTTTACATAACCAACAATATAAAATTTATCATATTCATAATAACTTGCAAATACTTAAATAATTACCACTCAGATATTTTTAGATAAAAATTTTAGAGATACAAATAAAATATTCGATGTTATTTTTCATTTCATGTAACGGTTGAGTTGCCAACCAAAAGAAAAAAATATAAGAATTTATTTTCTTTTAATACGTAAATTTTTTTTTAAATTTATATACAGAAACAGATAAAAATATAAAAAAAAATCACTTTTCTTGTCGACTGCTGAAATAAAAAATGTGAGAATTACGAAAAGTGTTCCTAAAGTTTTCAGGAAGCTATGATATCCCTGTGATTGATAATCATTCTGAAACTGATATTTTAACATAGTTTTAACCTACGAAATTTACATTATTTTTTAACCTACGAAATATATACTAGTATGTATATTTAACTGGTTAAAAAGTAAAAGAAATATATGTAAATAGTTTAACTCTAATATTATGTGCCTTTAAATATTTATAGGGACTTAGATATGCGCAGATGCTTCGTAGGCAAGTCTATGCCTGTCTTTTTTATACTCTCATCCCATTTGGGTTAGATAAATTACGTCCATCGAAAATTTTACATTTACTTTATTGTCTGTCGTTAATTGATAGACAAAATTTATATAATGAAACTCGAATAAGGTTACAATATTGTATAAACAACACAAATATAGTTATGCATGCACATCATATTATTGATGCAATAAAAAAGCTTCCAAAAGTTACTGCGATTAGAATATAGATGACCAAGATAAAATATGAGTCCCACATATTTACTGCAACACGTGTGCATCAAAATTGGTTGAATGTGAAGCGTAGCTGATGATAATTACACTTTTCATGATTAGTATGGCAAATTAAACAAATATAACATCAAATATCTGATAATGTTGACTAAAGATGTGCTACTCAAACATACATTGAAAGAAAAAATTCTACACTCGATAGAGGGTAAATTAATTTCCTGATCAACTCTGTTTCAACATGAAAAACAAAATATTATCGAATATTTTTTTAAATAATATATTCATTGCGCAAATAGATTTTCTTTGTAAGCATTCCGTTTTTCCTTCTTTGATGAATGAAAAGGTAAAAGGAAACATTTATTTCCCGTTGTCTGTCGAGTATTCCTGCGGTCATAACTTTTCACTTCATTTCGTTAAAAAGTTTAATTTTCAACGCAAGTTTTTAAGCTCTGCTTTTTGTCTCTGATATTTTATTGAAAATTATATTAAATCATTTTTCATCAAAAAATTTATTCAATATCTTGTATTTATTTTAGCATCTTATTGCGCGTTTACATTACAAGTTTTGATCATTTTTTTTTAAAAATTTTATCTTCATAAATTTTCCTATCTGTTAAACCGTTTGACTATTATTTAAATGGTTTGATTTAAATTTGTTGAGCAAGCTGCATTTATCTGTTTTAACTTAACTATTTAAGTTCAACGATTGTTAGTTAATTTACCTTATAATAAAAGTTTACTTTTTGCGAATTCCACATATATTTGATAACTCAGTTTATAGTTCGTACTCAGATTGACCATTTAAATTTCTTGCTGACTGACACAAAAGTAATTACTTTTGTGTGTCACTTGGATAAAAATAATTTCAAACTGAAAAATAATAGTAAAAATATGTACGTATTTTTTTTAGAGTTTTGTTCATTTTCGGTTGTTTTTAGTAAATGTATAAATCTCTTTGTACAGGCTGAACACTTTTTGGTTGTGTTTGTAACTATGATACATAAATTTAAATTTATATTTTTTATATTGGAGGTCACTTTGAATAAATTTAATGGATAACAAAACGTTATTCTTAAAATTAAGCTAAGCTGGACAGCTTAGCTTAATTTGTAAAAACCATATTACATTATTATTATCTTAAACTTGAACAAAATACCAAAACTTAAATACTATTTATTTTGCATTTAAATTTGTTATATCGTACTAATTTCCAAAGGGTTTTGAGTGAACCAAGCGAATCAAGCGAACAACTGCTTCAATATCCATCACTATTAATGAAAATTGTACAGTCCACATAAAAATCGAATTAGTTGCACTGACGGTATAACTTATTATCGACAGTAATTTACACCAGATTAAATGGGAAAGTTAACCATGTATTTACATACATTATAATCACTTCATAAGCATATTTAGTACGTAATCGAAGTTAGATTCATGTTACATATATTTTTCATGATTATTATGTTAGAATATATTAACTACACACCAATTCACAATTTGGATTATCAAAATGATATAATATTTATTAAATTTCATATATAATTACAATCATCTCAGGATTGGAAAAAAAGATATATGATCAAAGTTTGGTGAAAAATATCAAGAAGTGATTGTTGATTTCAAACGTGTAAAATGATAAAAATAGTAACTAAAAATAACTTTTGATCACGCAACTTCACAAATACATAGTTGCGAATTGCATTTATACTTATAGGTTCCAAAATAACCAACTGTTATCCAAAATGTATCACGTAATTAAAAAAAAGCTTTTCTACATGAATTTGAGAAAAAATGATTTAAAAACCTCAGTGTACATAATTAGTAAGCAGAAAGAAGACGCGAAGTTATATACACGTATTCAAAAGTTATTTTTGTTCGGTCTTTATTTTATCATTGTACATGTTTATGTCAAAAATAACGGCTTAATACATTGCACAAATAGATATTATCCAATCTTACCATGAATTTAACCATATTATTCCTATTATTCTCAATAGCTAACTCCCAAAAATTTTAAGAATTTTGTGTTCGACAATATTTTTGGAGACTAATCTAAAAAATTAAATGAATTACGAATTTCGACACTTGTTGAAACAAGGACACTGATACTGAATTGTGATCTAACTTTTAAACATACGTCTCCTTTTAATTCTCTGAAAAAATAAATTAGAATGACTATTTTATATTAAATCGATTTTTACAAAGAACATAGTTATATTAGATACTGATACTGTTGAGGTATTTTTCAGTAAACTACGCAAATAACAGAACTTACGTATGTGTATGTATGTCTACGTGAGTGGGGTTTATGTCCGTGTGTTAGCGCGTACGTACGTGCGTGTACGCAAGCGTGCATGAATGCATAAGAAGCGAACGTGCGTGCATACATTCGTGCGTTCATCCGTTGGGGCGTGCGTGTTTGCGTGCGTGCGTACTTGCGTGTATGTTTGCGCGTAAGTAAATAGGTTACATGTGCATGTAATATTGAGACGTCGCACGATGTCTGACCACCTCCATCCGATTTATTTCAAAAAACTTGCAAAAGTTATTTTTTGCAAAAAGTGACCAAATTTCGTACAACGATCTCAAAAGAATTGAGCTGTCCTAATAAACACCCCAAAAACTGCAATCAAATAATCTCACATAAAATAAAAAGATTCAAATTTGTTTGCTTATTAATTTGTCGCAGTTAAGTCTTCGACTGAGTTAAAAATGAGGTAAAACTTTTTATAAAGAAAGTTTATCCCCAATAATGTTAAAGAAGCCGCAGAAAAAATAATATTCTGGTTGTATTTACACATTCATCGCGTTGTGTATCGTTAGATCGATCTTTGAAAGTGAAACCAAAATTTCCATTTACCATTTTACATTTTCAAACCCCGTGTACAAAAATTAATTTCCATTTTACATACAATATACGTTTCCTTCCCTCCTCATTTTTCTAGAAAAATTAAACAAAATTATTCACATATTATATCTAATTATTAAAATAACACTAAAGAAAATACCACAAAAAATATCCAAGCGAAATATAGATATAAAACCACATTTGTTAAAAGTTTACATCAGGTTGATCAATATTCCCTACATTACTCATTTATCGTAGTATTTAAAAGTTGAAGACTTTCCAAAATTACTCGCTTTTAATTTTTTTTAACTGGACTACTATTTCCACGAATTTTTTTCTATAGCAAACGGAAAGGTGTCTGGTGAAGACAACTATTTTCATTATTTACAAATAGGCTCTCTCGGTTTCTCTCGAAGAAACCTACATACCAGTAATTTTTTTGCCGTTAACATAGTGCTGCAGCGATAAAACACACAAAGTTTTCCTAAAAAGCTGAAATAACGCCAAACCATAAACGACGAAATAAGTCTTCTTAAACTATGTGGCGTGAATTTTTTACATCCAACAGAGTACTTACACTGAACCGCGCCCTGTAAAAGTTGCGCGTTCCACTTAACATTTGTTGTTCCTTAACCCGTTTGACATTCTGAAAAAGAATAAAACTTTATTTTGTTCTATTTACTATTTTTATTTCCTTCAAATTAATTTAGAAAATTAATAGCAATTTGGTATACGTATTAATGACGAAAATATAATTTAAATTGTGATGGCAAGGTTAGTCAGTAAATTTTCTGATGTATTAATTATAAAAACACATTTGGTCATAAACGTAAGACTTGATTCAAATATTCTACTACATATTCTGTGAAAGGCCGCATCTCTTATATAACATAGCAACGTGCTGAATATTAAAATATTGAATTATTTTCAAAGTCCTTCAGTCAAATAACAAATTCTGGCACATAGAGAAATTTTTCGGCATCGTATGTACTAAATACTCTGTATTGTGTCATGAACGTTTTTATGGTCAAATATACAAACATAAGTATGAATTATATCAGTAAAAATATACAAAAAAAACAAATGTTAAACTTGAAAATGTTATTGAATTGAAGGCGTTTTTGGCACTTTTCAAGCGTTTGGCATTTTGAAATCAGGTGGAAGGATCTGTGAACAATATTCGAATGTAAGTTATGCCAGGATTGAGGTCAATTAAATCGTAGATTTTTTTACCAATAATATAACGTGCAAGCAAGATTCACACAAGTTTGAAAAATGTTATGCAAATTTTGTGTTTGAAAAAATGTAATAAGGTAAAAAAATACTGCAAAAATATACTAAACCTTCATTATGCAAAACGGGTATTTCCCTATTTCCAAATTTTCACATAATTTATATGAAAAAGGAAAACATGTGTATATATGTAGATATATATTGCGAACACACTTATAATGCATGAGACGTAAACAAACTTACAAGATGAGTGATGCAATGTGAAATTATCGATACATTCTATTTTACAATTTGGGAAGTGTAAATTAGTTTAATCGCTTACCTAAGTAAGTTTGACAAAGAGTAAATAAGCGACTATTTTCACATTCAATTTCTATAAAAAGATCCAAAATAGCGCAATATCGTAAACGTGGGAATTAGTTTTTGTAAACTCTCCGCTTTTTACGCTCAGCATGCAGATACATTTGAATTCATAGGGCAAAATTGGTGCATTGCAGTGAACGTTTTTAAATTCAATGAGTCTATTTGTAATTCTGAGGAAAAAAAATAGATCGGAGTTTTAGTGGTTTATTATTTATGCTTCCTTTAATTTCACTTAGAGAAGTAAATATTGATGACTGATAGATAATGTTAAGAGAACAATTTAAAAAGTGAACCACGGAAAAAAGGACTTTCGCACCAATCGTACTTTTTAGAGTGCCGTATACTAAAAGGAAAAATGGAACCGTTATGAGATCACTCAGGTGTCTGTTCCTATATCTGCCACAGCTGTTTTTCCCAGAAATCGATTTTTCATCAGAATAATATTTATGTGTTCACTTATTTTTAATTATAATTCAAATTTAAATTGGTTGCTGTAGAAATTTGGAATTTTTATAGCAATTAACTCGTACCAATTAACTCGAAAAACCCATCAACCTCATTTGGAAATTTTAGGGATTAATTTTTTTTAATTTCATTTATAGTGGGAGATGTCGTTTGAAATGTCCAGTTAGAAGGGTTTCAATAATTTATTTTCATAATTTTTGGCATTTTATGTGTTAAGATATCCTGAAAAATATGTAGGAAATATGTTTCCTCCCTTATTTGTGAAACTTCCCAACTTAAAGTTATGTGAAAAAAATGTGGTCTTCAGAAGCTCACGCAAAGGTTGTAAGATAACTAAATCCATGTTTGTAGATGTCATAATTTTATTAATATTTTATTGTATAGTGTATTTTTTATTGTATAGTGTTGCGCCTATTAAAGATATGGTAGATTAGATATAGTAGAACATGGTTCAGTTTTATATTTTCTTTAACTTTAATACTTCGGCATTACGGTGTCCTCCTAATACTTATACTCAAGAGGAGCACGCGCTCGACTGTAGCTCATTCATCAAAGTTTCTTTGCTTGAATCGAACCGCTGTTGCTTGCATTGCTTCATTCAACAACGACGATATCATTCTGCAGTAACCTGTATAGCAGTTTACAACGTTTAACAAATGACAAAAAATGTATATCATTTGATCTACCTGGATTTTGTGTTAACATTAGAACTTCCCAATATTTGAATAGATCAGTTATCCTCTAAATGAATTATATTCAACCCGTTGAATCGTTTTGTCATTGCGGAATTAATTCCCCGATTGAAATGATCATAACATTAAATAAGTGTCTTCTTTGCAACTGAATAAATTGTAGCATTTATCAATTTAGATTTTGTGACTGTGCAAGAAATTAATAAAATCATAAATATGTTTTTTTCATGTGTCTCAATTGCACGGATTTTTATAAAAAATACAAAAATATTCCTTTCTAAATTTTACAAAGAATATTGAAAAATTGTTTTGAAAAATGTAAAAAAATATAGAATTCTACCCTCTTTTTCCGAAAACTACTGAACCAAATATCTGGAAAAAAAAAGTTGGTAAAATCTGACTAGAAGTTTACAGGAAATTATAACGATTATCCTAGTTGTTATAATTTTTGAAATCAATGTTATTACGACTCAAGAAAATATATATTTCATTGCAATATATTCTAGTTTAGAATTTTCTATTTTCATTTCCAATTTCTATTTCCAAAAATTCTGTAAAAAGGTATTCTGGTTTAAATGTTTATAAGTAATCGACATATTTTTTTTACAGGAATGCATCTTTAGTCGAGAAAGAAAAACCGCGTGAAGAATGATGTATTTATGCTTGAGTTTGAGACAACTTTTATTTTCCTATAAGCTCTCGATGTTTTCATTAGGTATATGAGGCACATTTTAGACTCTTTACTGTCTGAAGTTGTGAGTTGTGTACGTATCCTCTAGTTTCATTTATATGTTTTCCTCGTATAACAAAATTTTGAATTTTTTTTTTAATAAACACTAAAAAATAATGTAAAAACTAAAACTTATGTTGGTTATCAACTTCTAATAATACATTACAGATTTTATTTTGATTATTATCAACATAGTTACGATAGGCAATTCCCTCCGTAACTTTTTAAAACGCTCCATCGGCATGATTTTCGCTTTCAAGTAAAAGCATGCTGCACGCGATTCATGAAGATGGGCAGGAAAAATCCTAACTAGTATAAAAACTATCATTAATACTTTAGAATACTCTTTTACTTTACTAAAACAAAATGGTGCCAACCGAACAAAAACATCACGGAAAAATCCCCTAAAATTTAATACCAATTTTGTAACCATAAAATTTTTGAAAGTACTGAACTAAAAATGTAATCACGTTAAATATAAATACAACCAACTATAATTTCACTGCGCCTTACAGAAAATAATTACTCTGGATTAAGGGTGTAAATATAAATAGACTGTTTTAATGCAGATGAACATTAAATATTTTATATTTTTAAATGCTTTACACGAAATGTTTGCATAAAATGTAGTTTGTGTTTCAAGGTATAAGAGACATCTGTGGAAATAATGCGGTACTGTAAAAGCTAATTTGAAATATGAGCTCCTAAGTCCATTTTTCAATCATCTTCTAAGTCCATTTTCCGAAATTTAGTGATATCAGTTAGGTAATGAAATCTGAATAATATAGAGTTCTGAATATAATTTTTCCAAAATTAACAAAGAGGATTTCAGTTCTTGCTTCCAGTATTATTTTCAAGGAAAACATTAATCATTTTAGCTCGGCAAACATATCACTTTTATTTAGTCAAACATATCGCATTTATTCAATCAAACAACATTTACTGAATTGCATACGTTTAAGTTATCTCCATTTTATATTATTAATAATTAAAAACATACGTGCTACGGCCACAAAGCGCTAAAATTCTACTGAAAAACACATCCTGCTGCTACACTGACCGTACATCCGGACTTCCTTGACGTAGCTAGCCTACTGAAACTCCAAGCTGGATAATATACGATACCCCCAGGCTGGTATATTTACACCACCACAAAAAAAGATCGGGAATATTTGAGTTGATATTTAATGCATAATTACAATTTTTCTTTCCCGTTATTTGTTTGTTATTATTTTTTGGCTGGTCTAACAATGAGTATTTTATAAGAACGTACTTAGTTTTGTATTACTTAAATTTTGATAAACACAGTGTATGTCATAATATGATGTATGTATTTAAATTCTCTTTTACTGCAAATAAAACAATATCAATGCAAGACTGTTGAAAAATGCTTTTATTTGAATGCGAAAACAGTTTAGTAAAACAATAAATAATATGACTAAATTTCGGAACGAAAAGTAATCATAAAGTAAAATATTTATAAATTCCGTTAAATATATTTATTTTAAATCTTCCGAAAATATCATATGTATATACATAATAAATGTTCAATATATTCAATAAAATTATATTAATACTAGCTGGGTCTACGACTTCAATCGCACGAAATTTGGAATAATAAAAAAGTTAAATTTATTTTCGTTAATTTTGTAGAAATATTCTTTACTAATAGCCCATCTGAAGATGTTGTAATACAAAGAAACCTAGGTCGTGGTAACGAACATAAAGAAAATAGAAATAATACTACATCACATAGTTTCATTTAATTGTGAACGATAAAAAAGTTATTAGGCCAATACTAATATTTAATTTGCTACCAGGGCCATATAGAGTGAAATTTTAATATTTAATAAATGACGAATATTATAAACAATCATAAAGGAAAAACCTTTATGATTGTTTTTCAGAATAATAGTGCTACATAAAAATATTGACGATGGATGAAAAATCGATGGAGAAATATCGACAAGACGTAAATCTGTTTGAAATATCAACACTAGACTTAATTTTAAGGAGAATAAAACGTACAACAATTGTTATTATTAATGTCACTATTAATATCGTAAAAAAAGTTATCCTATTTATTGCTTGGGAGCATGTACTGTTACCATAACAAATTTAAGCTCGTCCAGTATATTTTTAAATTCGTCCAGTAGATTTTATCTATTTGGAAAAGAAATTAACAGACAGAGAGAAATAATTGAATAAATAAAATTTCTGGCTTCGATATTCAAGTTAAACGCTGAATTAATAATTCTTTTAAAAATATTTTCTACTTTAATTTATATGTAAAGAACTCAATCTTTTACAGTTTTATTAATGTATCAATATCAAATGCACTACCATTAAAATTTGTGCCTATTAAGTTGCTGCTCTGCGAAGAATAAGTGAGAGTTAAGAATGAGAATTAAGACTCAAAATCAAGATGTTTAATGAGCTAAAATACGTTTTATGATGCATCAAGAGAACTTTAACTCGAAAATGCTGAATATTAATTCAATACGGAGGAAAATAAAAAAGAATTGGGTATTATTTATGAAATATCTTCAACCTGCCAATCATTAAGCTACAATTGATATTATCAACAATTGAACCGAGCACATCGATTCTGAACTATAATCTAATCGCCGTTAATTAGGATCGTGATTATTATTTGTGTTGAAATAATAAATAATAGAGAATACTCTGACTGAAAATTATGCGCGATGTTCTCCCTCTAAAACCTCTGTTACCTGCTGCCGGAACTTTTTTGAAGTATGTAGTTATTAGACCTTTCTTTATGAAAGCTCTATCTGTAAACTACGATCCAAAAATTATTTTTGTCGAATCTGTTTAATTTTTTTAAGCAAAGTGGCATGTATTATTTAATGGCAATCCTAAATACATATACACTTATTACATTCGTTTTATTAGTATTCGTATTATTTAATTAAATTTACAAACGTTTAAAGAACAAACAATTTTAATGCAATTTTATCATTTCTTGACTGTTTCGTATTGCGCGGAAGTTCACTAAATATTGGCGCGGTATATTTACACATTAAACACACATGCATGTACACGCTCACACACGCACCCAAGCAAACACGCATGCACGTATACTTGCATACATATACGTACGTTAAGTATCAGTTGCAAGACTGCCAGCCTAATATAGAGACTAAGCTTTCCAAAAAAATCGGCTCGTACGGTTTTATGTCTGTCCCATAATAATCATGGTTAATTTTGATTGGTAACACATTTATGACATAAAAAAATAAAATCAACTAACTTATGATTTAAAGGGATAAATTTTTATATCAATAAAAATTAACGAATATGAGAATTAAAAGCTATATTTTGACACTTGTCAAATTACCCATCGTAATGAGAACAATTCAAATTTTTTACAAAGTAAAATATAATTGATTATTAAAACGCAAACAATTTAAAAACGTAAGCTGCGACAATATGAAATCTTACTTTTTATGGAATATAATTTAAAAATGTTAGCTGTGAAAACATCATATAATACTGTAATGGGAAACCTCATACAAATATTATGTTGTTTATACGATCAGAGATTTATATTATTCCTAATATTTCTATACTAAATAACAATTTCTTTTTTCGATTATTGTGATCAAAAAATTAGGCCTAAAGACTTATATAGTAAAAGGGAAAAACACCGAAAAGTGCACTTCGGGTCCACGCCGTAGATTTTTCGTGAAAACGTATAGGTTTAATTCTCCTATACGGTTAAACAAGTGTTTGGTTTTAATATATAGTCTAATTACCAATCTATTTTATACAATGGTTATACAGAGTAATATAACGGGTACTGTTGCTGGACGCTGTATGCTCCATGTGCCAGCTACGTAATCCCTTGGCGTCGTTTTTTCATTTTATTTTCGACGCTATCGTAACCCTCTCATTTGCTCGGCCTTGCTCTTTTTAGATTTTTTGGGTTCCTTTTGACACGATCCTTTCTACGATTTTCGTTTTCTCTAATTCTGAGCATATTTGTCATTCATATGAGACACCTTTAATTTTTTTATAATTTACCATTTAAGAACGATTTTTATTATATTCCGTCAAATATTTTTATTATACTACATTGGGTTCTAGTAGTGCTCGGCAAGCTTTTTGCAATGACACTTAAATCAAAATCCTATCTAAATGCATTTTTACGTTACAATCATTTATAAACTTACATATTGCTAATTTTCAACAATTAAACGCCAGAATCTAGATTAGTGACGTCTCAGGCAAAACAAATACTGCACGACAAATACGTACTTGGTCTATCCATTGTAGGCTCAGTTATTGTTAAGGCATTATCAGTATCGTAGGTATTAGCGCTAACGGTATTTTATAATATAAGAAACTTCAACCGGCCATCATTATACTTAACAAACCAATAAACCTTTTTACGTCAAAAATATTTTAGTCTAACTTTAAATTTAGAAGCACAAACAAAAAAAAGTTAAAAACAGGTAATACCTGTTTCATTTTCTATTATGAAGGTAATATCTCTCTTTAACCCACAATCGCAATATATTTTTATAAATAATGTTAAATCTCTATTATATACACGTTGCGTCATTATTTGGAATATTGCAGTGCTAAAATTTTATTATTGAACAAAAACACCTAGTTTCGCCCCACAGAAACAATGTTACATCTCATCAAAAGTTGCTAATGTGTTATTTTTAATCACTAAATATCTCCGTACCAAATTTTATGAAAATCTATTATGCTGTTTAGACTTTACGACAACTCCTAAATGTACTTTCTGCGATATTGGTATTCTATGTGTGCGAATCTGCGGAAAGTGTATTGATTATATATTACTCAGCTGCACGAAGTATACAGTTACTAAATGTCGTAATTATGCATTGCTTGGTTGTTGGGTTATTGAGTAATATTTTATCAATTACAATATTACTGGTATGCGACGTCGACGGTGACTTTTTAAAAGTATTCCTTCATGAAAATTGTATTTTTTTACTCCGCCGAAATTGATTAAGCCGTTGTGCTGGATTTCGTAAGCGATTTTATACTGGATTTGGTAGATATATTTGTGTCTCGCTCGGGTTGAAAATTGTAACACAACTAAATTTATTATCAAGAATTATTCGTCGAGCGGAAATATTTTCTCACCAAAATTGAGTATCTCAATCGTAGAGTATCTCTTGGGGTTTAGAGATTCTAAGGTTCACTAGGCTTCGGAGGTTTCCAACTCTTCTCTCGAAGGTACTTTTTAGAGTTCCTAACAATTAGATCTTCAGTTCAGTGAATGTCAATTGATTCACGTACTTGTTGTCATTGTCATCATATTTTGAGAATCAATCAATGATATAAAATATAGGTACAAGCACGTAGTGATATAATGAATGGTCACATAATTACCGACTATTTAGGTGATTATAGTTTATTTAAAGTTTACAACTTGATACACATTATCTAATTTAAATTGGATATTATTTTTGGACGAATCCTCCAAGTGTGGCTCCGCTATTTAAATGCCTCGCCTTAAAATAATAGCAGTATTGGTACTGCTAACGCAACCTATTGGCGTTTTAGTTAATTTTATACTCATAGATATTATGAAAATAATTAAAAAAAAACAGAAATGGTAATATTCATTATTCCTAATAACTTTTTTAATCCGAATTTTACGCGAAAGAAGTAGCAAGGACAGCTAACATTTAGTACATTTCGAAATTAAGTAGATTTATTTTAGAACTAACTTTTCTCGTTTGTTCGCTTTGGTGGTATTTAGAAAAGGCCAAAAAAGTTTTTTTAAAGGAGAATGGTTAAATTTTGATCAAATCAATTATATAGTTACGAGAAAAGTATTATTTGAAACATAATTTGATTAGAACCGACAATGAAATCATTACAATAATCGAAACTTTCAAAGTCCACTTCCGTCTAATGTATCATATAAATATAACCATTATAAAGTTAAAACGCATATAAAACAAAAATTAATGCCTTACTCTTTTAAATTTTCTAAATCTTCTTATCAGTGGGATAAAAACATGTTTAAACAGCGAAAAGGTTCATCCACTTACACCAAAAGCTCAGGCATACTTATAATAACATTATAATCGTATTTCAGACAAAGTTCAGAGCATTACCTCCGCCGCCTCTAAAATTGTTTTCAGCTTAACCATTCGACGGGTATGAACTTTGCAACATATTCAGCATATTGTGGGTTTTCAGAACAATGTCCACTTGGAAAGCTTATACGCCGTATAGGGTTTAGTTGAGATTGTCTGTCATTAATGTGGTCGGCTTTTACATTTTTTTATTTACTTACAGTACCTGTCAATTTTGTGCTAATGAGTTGAGTAAGTTTAGTATAATTATTTAGAATTTTATATTATTTAAACTATTACATTATACGTTAAAATAACTCATTTATTTGTTTTATTATTCTACACTTTTAAAAATAAGTATTTTAAAAAAGCAATATTAAAGTTTACCCTAAGAAATGCTGAATATAACTAACTGATATCATCGGTGTTTCTTTTCTGTCATTACCCATCCTGTTATTCATAATAGGTTATTACGTTTATGTTTCCCTGAGTTTATAGAACAGTTGTGTATAATACGATAAAATATATTGGATTTTTGTTAGAATTTACTTCAAAACTTACCAACATTTAATTCTAATATAGTCAATAAGTATTTTCTTGAATAGTCCTAAATTTTCAGGCGTTTCTGCCATTCTGCATTAAATAAATATGTCTGGTGTATTTAAATAACCTATAAATTATCGAAAAAAGCATAAAATAAATTCTTCCTAACACTTGAATTTTAGCCAATTTTTTTAAATCTTATTGCTTTATTTTAAATATATTTTTAATACATTTAATGAGGTTTTGTTTAATTTCAAACGCCACCTACCATATAAATTGCTATAAAATAGATTTTAGAAGAATTTTATCAAACAAGTTACTAAGATTTGGAAGGAGATTTTATACAGCTATAAAATATTTGAAATCTGAAATTTGACAGCACCATTTCTTTATTACATTTGTGATAACATACGGTTTATCAAATTAAATTTTTATTAAATAAAGTTTCAAAATTATAATTATCAAGAATGTTATAAGTTTTAAATAAGATAAACAAAAAATAGGAAAAAATCTTTTCATCTGTACTTATTAACATATATTGAAATTATTTTCGAAATACCGAATGATTATTTTTGCAAAATAAATGCCATGAGATGATTGCAGATTTGACCCATTTTTTTCTTTATTTCTTATCAATAAAGATAATTAAAAACACTTTATCTGGACGCCTGGTTTGTGTGGATTCGACAACAGACAAAAATTATGACTTTCGTTTTTCAAACACAAAAGCGTTAAAATTAGAGAACATCCTACTATTCGTGTAAAAAAGTATATTCACTTCAGAAATATGGTGTAGTTAGAGGTGTGTTTTAGGGGAAAATTCCAAACACTGCATTTTGAAATTTGTTTCTGTGGCTAATACTATGAATGTTTCACTTCTGTAACTAACAATAAACAAGTTATGTGTAATTCTATCGAATAAATGTAAGAAAACAATTTGGGCATATTCCTCTATTATAGCATTTATTTAATCTACTATAAGGATAAAATAATATTTACTAAATTTATTAGATAAAAGAAACAACTAAATTTATTAGATAACGAAAACGAATAAATTACTGATAAACGAACGAATGAAAAAAAAGTGGTTAGTTGCGTAGTTTATCAAAAATGCAACAACATTACGTTCAGAATTAAAACAAGAATAACAATAGAAATTGTAATAAATGAACAAATATATAAATTAATAGTATAGCTAGGCATAGATAATAGTTATATCTAGGCAAATTAAAACATTTTATAGAGTCTGTTTCTTTCAGCCTTAAGTTTCAACGTATATTAAATAAATCCAAAGTATTATGACAGCTATAAAATTATTGGGAAATTTAGAATTAAAATACAATCATTAAAGGTATGCTCTGTTTGCCCTAAGTGTCGAATATTAATAAGACTTATATTTATAATTTATGTATAATAGGTCATAGATATTGTCTCATAAAGGGCTATTAAATCTTGTTGCAAACTTATACAAAAAATATGTAAACTATTGTTAACTTTGAAAAATATATTATATGATTAATATCTAATTACAATCTTGATAGTAATCTAAGTATATATATTATTTATATTACTACTGAGAAAAAATGACTGTAGTGTTCGAATAACTAAAGCCAAATTACACTTTGTATTACAAACTTTATATTCATTACAAAAGTTCTGATATTTTAATGATACGTTAACTGGCAGCACTTGACTGCACGAAGACTTGAGGCTCTCTCCATGTCTGTAATTTTAGATGTTAGAAACTGATCATTAGTTTCTTTTAATATGTGATTACTTTTGCTTTTACTTATAAAATAATAATATATTTATTGCTGCAGAATCAAAATATCAAAATTAGGTAAAACAGTTTTCTGTTTCACTTTACTATACGAGATTTCCTTTCGTTTACCGAATACACTATATTTTCTTGTTAAATATCTATAATATTGTTGTAAAATTATTCTAGAGTAACCCTTTAGACAAAAAAGTAAAACAAACAGTATTAAATAAAATAAACAAAACTCGCCAAGATTAACGTAAGATCAAAAATAACCTGATGTTAATCTTAACGAGTTTTGTCCACCATTCGGAGAAGATTTTCCTTCGTACTATCAGCTTTTGCCCTTCTCTTTTTTTAACAATTTCAAATATTTTACGCTAAGCTGAAACTTTTTCAAAATTTTCACCCGTAATGGGACAATTTGTATTTAGCTACTTTATGATTACAACTTATTTGCAATTATGAGGTCCTAAATTATAACTAAGGTCCTAAATATAAATTTACTTTCAAGTTCAAAGCTCCACTGTGAAAATTTTCCTTCATTTCCAAATTTAACCTTGAATTTCACTCAAAACTGTAAATATTCATGTAAAGTCAAGACATTTTGACTGATGTTACACCCCATGTCTCAATAGTGTTTAAAAGGCTTTTTGAAATAGACATATTTTATGTTAATTATTGTAATTAAGATTTCGTAAGTTTCGTTACGAAATATTCAAAATAGTTCTACAATAAAGAATTCGGTTTCCTAATTTTGTATACTCCAGGCAAAAAAAGAAAATAGTTTATAGAGGGGGGATATATCAGTCAACATTTAAAAGAGTATAAAATCAGAATTAAAATATTTGAAAATAAAATTTTATTAGGTGAGTTGGAATAAAAAAAAATTAACAGTCGATACTATAATATTTATGCATACAGACAAACAAACCTTCTAAAGTTTCCTTGACTTTTGCAGTAATATATATGATAAAACACTTTTTTTTGTATTTGGTCATTATAGATTAAAGAATTTATAATTATTTTTTTACAATTGACCATAATTTCGCTTCATCAATAATGGCCTTAAAAACATATGAAAAATGCAGTTTCAAAAGCAAAAAAGTCCTCTTGACCGCTATGGTCTTCATATATTAATGAATCTTGAATATTTAAACAAAAACCTCTTAAGCACGAGTATTGCACATATTTAAGCAAATATGTGCAATACTTTTAAAGATGATTCGTAAATATTTTGTCTGGTGGTATGTAGAATACAGTATAGGCTTAACATTGTTCCTGTAAATTTTACGGTATATTTTAATATTTTTTTCATGTATTTTTGAATGTGTAGGGGAGAAATATATTGACATGACGTCTTAGAACTTAACCCATCGTGTTTGACGGTCATAAAATTTTGCTCTCTGGTCGCAAGGAAAAATTATTCATATATATATATATATATATATATATATATATATATATATATAAAAGTATCTGTGTGTGTATTTCATCGCATTGATAGCATTAGACCATGGGAAGAACAACGCCACCAACATCTGATTTAAAGAGTTTTAGTAGGGTTGAGACCGCTATTGCAAATGAATTGTTTATCTTATCAGTGTAATTCTATTGTCAATTTAGGCAAAAATAAATTCCACAACAATAGCTAATAAATGTAAATAATAGACACACAGTGATTTTTTAACCAAGGCATTTTCCAAAAACTTTGCAAACTACAAGTACTTTTTTCAAATTTTAAGTGGCATACCGACAGAGATATTTACTAAAATATGCGTATAATATTTCTTCTCTCATGTTTCTAAAACTACTAATCCAAAAATTATGAACAAAATACAATTTATAGAATGTCAATAGACGATAAAAGGGAAATTGTAACTAGATCTTTAGTAGAAAATTATTCCAGGTCTTAAATTTAAAAAGAAAATCGCTGTACCTTTAAGCCTATGGTTTGCAGGGCAGGCATTTACAATATATAATATGTATTGCATATTAATATGTAATCCCTTAGGTTTGCCTAGTAATCGTGTTTATCGTAGATTTATCCTTGGCTTATTTAAATTTCTTTACTTCATTTTTAATAATAGACATTCAATTAGTTTTTGTCATATAATATTACCCGTTTCGTAATTTTTTTCAAATACATTTCTTAATTTGTCTACTTGTGATCGTATGTTTCCGTGTTAAATAAATATTAATGGCACTCCTCCCTTTAATTTTATGTATTCAGAATATGCTTATGATAATACAGATATACTCGTAGATTAGAAACAATCTTGGGCTTACATCAGAACTGCTATCTAGAATATTAACAGTATGTTAACTCCCAAATTATTTTGAGGATACTAAAAAGCTTGTGGTATACTATACCTTTAGAAACAATAACAGTGACCCCAGTTATGAAAGAATTTTATTAGTTGTGCGAGAACAAATTTGTAATTATTTTGAGGAGTTTCCGATCACGAAGCTTGATTATGAATCATTCTACCCTACACGGATATTTAAGGACAAATACTCAATATAAATATTCCTTTAACATGATACACGGTAAGAATAGAAAGTGACTATGTACGACCTATGGATTATTGCCAACAGTCACTTGATCGGAAACTAGAATACGAATCCTTTACAAGGAAAGTATTATAAACGGATGAAATGCATCATACATACTATAAACTCTTATTAATACCTCCTTTTGCTCGTACATAAGTCCTCACGTGCAGAGATCATCAACGCATCAGTACTGATGATCGATTAAGTTCTAGACAGGTATATTCAGTGACCTAATTTTGGTCACTTTTATTATTACCAACTCATTAAGAACGGCAAAAATATCTAATTCTTTTTTTAAGAAATGATCTGCAGAATACACAAGAAGATGTGCCATTGGCTCGGTTACGTGTTATATGGTTCCAGTGTGGTTGGGCTATTTAGTATTCTATATCAGCATTCGAATTCGATTGAAATGGTAAGTACGGAGTAACTACTTAATTTTTAAGAAGCTTCTTACATGATTTTTTAAGATTACTTACAAATCTATGTTTCAAATAGAATGCAGGGATGATAAACAGAATCGTAATGGTCCAATAAATACATAAACCAAATTAAAATTAAAAAATGCTTAACAAGAAATCATGCTTTAACACATATATATTTGTTTCCATGGGTTTACGTACATTACTAAGCAAGATGAATTCTGTTATACCATTCATGAGAAATAAATAGGGGGTGTAATAATACAAAGAAACGTTGGCTTCAGGTCACGTTACGTGACATTTTCGCTGAAAGTGTTTACAAAATATCTATTTTAAGATTTGTTTTCTACATTGTCCTTGAATATATCTTTACTATTTTTATCATCAATATGATTCCTTGGATCTTTTTATAAATCCAAAAATAAAAAAGAAAATCTAAAAGAAAGTTAAAAAATATATAAAACGAGTTATGTGCCTATTGTTATCACACACGTAGATTGCCGGATCATATTCCTCTGGATTTTATTACATTTGTGTGGTTCAGTCATGAGCATTGTTTATTATCTACCTTACGCAAGTGAGACTGGAAGGCGTAATAGGGTAGAAAACTCATTCAATAACATAAAATATGGCCTGTTACGAGTCGATGATTAGATTGTTGATAAACAAACTTGTTCTTTGCTTACGCATGTTACATGGAACAATTTTTGTGGAAGGGCTGTTATAAATTTTTGAAATCATTAATATCAAATGACTGTTTTTAGCAGTAAATGAAAGCTTTTAACGAAATACTTGAGATAAGAGACGTGCGGATAAAAAACTTGTTTTAGATTTATACATTCGTATGAAAGTAAGAGAATTCGTAAAACTATTTGTAAATGGTACATCAAATACATATTGCTATAGGAATAAATATGCCAGCAAACCGGTGAAAAGACATTTTCGTACTAGATAAATTTCAACCATTAGTCCACATCGATATAGTGAAACTCCAGAATGGGATAAGGAAAAAAATACAATTGATTTTAATAGTTTTGTTTTTGCTCAAAAACCAATAGCAGTCGGGTTGTTAAGCTATTTTCATTTGTGTAAATAAGGACAATAAAATAGAGTCGAACAAATATGTTCATCACATTACTGTTCAATTAACAAAAAGATTGATAGAAAAACAGACAGACAACACAATAAACCTACATGGTTCAATTTTTTTCGTTCTGAAATACGCAATCCCAAATAGACATAACATGACAGAAATACGATTATAAGATATTTCTTGTTATACCTAAGGTAGAAATATATAATACAATCGGTTAGTCTAAGTAGAATTGGTTGATCTGTGCCTTGAAGATGTTTACGAAAAAAATGTTTAGGGTAACATACAAAAATTAATATAACATATTGCTTTTAAAATGTTTCTCACCTTGTCGGTTCATTTGTGTGTCTCTTTTTCATTCTGTTTGTGTTTTTGAACATGCATGACGTAAAACCTAAAACATAGAAACTGACTACATTCAGATAAATTTTAGGGGACTACATTCAGATCAATTTAGTCAAAAACTGTTCATTCCATCATAAAATATGCGAATTTAATATTTTCATTTAGGTTGCATTATTACAACATGGTAACAATAAAGGGTGCAGCTACACGAAGTTTAGTAATTGTACAAATGTATAGCGTAAGTACATTAATAGATGGCGTTACGTATATTTTAAATCACACGATGAAGTTTTCTTCCTAAACATTCATTGGCAGTACGGGTTTAATAAATTGAAATATGGAATGGTTGTTAGTTTATTATGTTGTGCATATTCGTTTTAAGTTTACTTTGTTATGTCAATTTATTAAAAATTTTAATCAGTTTTAATTGTTAAAAATTTAATTATTCTAGTAGGTTAAGTTGCATACTGTATAAATTTAATTGTTACCTACTTTATTGTATACACATATAGGAAATATGTCGAATTGGTTTGTATATAAATTGAACACAATATATTTCTGTATTTTATTATGTAACTCTAATCGTTTTATTGATTTACAAATAAAACGATTAGAGTTACATAATAAAATACAGAAATATTGCTTTTGAAAAGTTTGCTATTAAGCTTGTTTTTTACCGCGAGAAAAACTGAAAAACAACTAAAATAGTATTTATGAAGGTTTTACTAGCATGTTGGTTGATTTAGTTGTGCCTAGGGTAATTTAAATAATTGTTTTACTTACAGTGTTTCTATGGTTTTCCTTAAGATAGTCCCTAAAAATTTAAAGTTCATATTTGCTAATTAAATAGAACTAAATATCTTTATAATGTTTTTTATATTCAGAATAGGAAAAATAATCAGATAAAGATATTTAATTTCAGGTATCAAATACTAAGCTAAAATTTGTAGTTCACTATAGTTAATAAATGACATAAACTGTGAAAATAGCAATTATTTTTTAATTTTCTTAATATGTTAAAAAAAATATCAGAAAATCAATAATTATTCCGTTAGAGGTTCACAGAATAATTTTGTGATTTTTATGGTATAATGTTTTTTTGTGCTATGCTCTAATCACTGAGCATTTCCAAATCGTTTAAAAAATGTAATCCCGAAACATGCACGTGTAAAATCAGGGAAACGTCAATAATCACACCATAGCTAGGAGAAGTTTCATAACAATATGTTAACTACGGTTTGCCACTCTGGTATTATTTATTAAACAGTTTAGCGGAACGTTAATACATTCAAAGAAGTACTACATTTTCATGTATCTACTCTGTAGCAAAGGTACTATATTTTTCCGTTTATACATCATTTATTATATCACTTGAAGTAAAACGTCTTAAAATACGATTTTGATGTAACGCCCTTTACATCTAATAGGGTTCTAATAGCTAAATTGTTAATCTTACAGAGCGTAAAATATTTCCAAATTTTATTGCATTGATATTAGACTTGGTTGTTAGCACTGCTCGAATTAGTAAGTCTTTATTGCACTAATTAGACACTCTGCAGCGAACGTGTTAACACTGAACCATAAAATTTAATCACCTCTTCAACGTCCATTATCTAGCTAAAATTACAAAAACTAACCTGCTCTTCTAATGTCGCTGTCCTCTTTAAATAAGATTCGCATGTGTGCATTTGTTTGTTTAATGTTGCATGCATATATTTATGTCTACAAACATGTAAACTGATTTAAATAATTGTATGTCACATACAGGATATTATCGATTTAAAATTTGGGTCAATCGTGTAATATCATTTTAGATTAACAGAACTTACGTAGGCTAGACTGACGTAGCAAAAATGTAGTAAAAATTTATTTAGTTTTAAAATAGTAATGTTAATTCCGTCATAATATCATCGCCGTAGTATGTTAGGTTGATCACAAGGCATACGGCTTTTGATGGCGCGGCGGACCGATTTAGATTCCGGCTGCTCGTTGAGCGGCGCTTGACTGGTGTTATAGTTGGCTGATAGAGATTTCTCTCGTAGCAATAAATCTGCTGTATGTATCAATTATATACACTAAAGTACATAAATAAATAAATAACATTCTCGTTGATTGAAATGTACGGTGATAACTTGCAAGTTATGTCAATTTCAGTAAAAAAGTGCATAGTTTAAACATATTGTTTTAAACCTGTATATTTATTTTCAGCTTCACGCAAGTACACTATTAAATTGAAGTTTTACATTAAATTGGACTTTATTCAATATATATTTTTCAGATTTCTTACTTCAAAAGGGAAAACAAAATTGACAATTAAATAAAACTACGTGATGTAGTATTATTTCTACTTTCTTTAAGTTCTTTACCACGACCAGGTGGGCTATTAGCAAAGATTGTTTGCTAATAACCCACCTGAAGATGTTGTAATACAAAGAAACCTAGGTCGTGGTAAAGAACTTAAAGAAAGTAGAAATAATACTATATCACGTAGTTTTATTTAATTGTCAATAATGAATTTCTACAAAATTAACGCCAAGTATATTCAATATTTGAAAAGAAAACTCTTATAGAATCGTTCAAGTGTCTATATGTCAGTCAGTCACAGTCATTTTTTCTCAGAAACTGCTTCATTTAGGAACTTGAGTTTTGGCATGATATTAAAGCATAAAAGCGGACATATATTGTAAAACATAGTACTCAAAAATACTCAAATAGAAATTTTAGGAAGATAAATGAAACAAAATAAGATTAAATTCCCTATATAGTGTGGAGTATCGTTTGGCAACATTTTGAGGATGTTAACAATATTTTTTGTATGGTTTTATATACTTTTCTTTAGATAAATACTAAAAAAACATGTTAAAAAAGTACGTTCCCCTCCATTCCCCTCACATATTTCCGAAATTAATTAACTTGAACTTAAGAAGAAACAGAGTTTTCAGAAGCCTATGCAAGGGTTGTAGGAAAAATATAGTGATAATTCAAGATGTCATAATTTAGATATATATATATATATATATATACATATATATATATATATATATATATATATATATATACTATGTTTTAACGCCCATGAAAGACACAGGAAGCAATATGTTTACGTTGTGAAATAATTATATGGTATGGTATTTATTTTCATAGACATAACACATTCAAAATAACATCGTACTCAAGGTACCAACATAATAAAAAATTATAACACTACCGTACTTTAATACTACGTACCATTAGCTTAGATTTTCATAGTTAAATATGTTTACTTCCCACTGAACATTTATACTGAATGAGTTCTAGGTTCTGATAATTTCAAATTATTTTACCCGTTTTCATTAATTTAATTTTTAACTCGTTAATACCCAAAAAGCATAATACATATAAAAGTTAAATTGCGAAATTAAAACTATTAATTATTAATACTCTCTATAAGTTTAATTACGTAAAGTGCAGTATCCTTTTCCAAGAAACCATATTCCGAATTTTTCCTGACTTTGAGAAAAAACATTGTAAAGTTTTTCCTTTTCTTGATGAATCTCGTAATATTTCATCGTTCGTTAAATAATCTTTCATAAATCGATTTCAATCGTATTTATTTAAACTCCCTTATATAGTTATTTTACAAGTAGTACATTTTACACATAAATTAAAAACCGTAATCATTTTTGTCCATGAAGACATAAAAATTATTATAACTATCTAAACAGCTAGAGTTCTCAAATAAACGCGTAATACCGAACAGGTCGACACAGGAAACATTACATACATATAAAACACTATTAGAAATTTCCAAAAGCGGATCTCTGCATTATGACTCGACGTCTACTATTTCAGGTTAGATCGTGTTTATTATGGTAAATGCGTTTTTACCATAATAAACACTTTTTACGTTTATTCTCAAGCATATTCAAATTTGTTACAACTAGCTGACCCGTGCGAAGTCTTCGCACTATATCGCCATCTAGCGTGTTCCAAATATACAATTTGGCTAAGATGTTTGATGTGTCGCCCACAGATGGCGCTCATGCCAATTGTTATAAAAATTAATTTTTTTATTAACAAAAAGATTTTTTTCGAATTTTTTTATATTTTTCGCCCAAAGTAGAAAACATAAGCTTTAAGAAGGTATTTTTTTTATTTTTTTTGGTGCAGTAGTTAAAGAGATCGAGCCGCTCGACCAAAAAATACCTTTTAGAAATAATAGATTTAGATAGATATTAAAAATAATTTATTTCTAAATTGTATCGTTCCAATGAGTAAAGGCAGAGAAGCGACATTATAAAATGATAATGAATACATGGTAAAAAAATATATTTCTCGAATAGTTCTGGAATTTCTAAATTAGGATTTTCTAAATCAGGGGAAATGTGAAATAACTTTAATCGACCAGCAACATAATTTACATATTTCGACTGCTTCTCATATAGATCTACCTTATGGATTATGAATTATGAAGCTATGAAGATTGGGTTATGAAGCTGTTTCTTTTTATATGTAGAATTATTTGTTGCCGTTAATACTAGCTGTAAACATTAATGTTACGCGAAGAAAGAAGTATAAAAATAAATGTTGCTTCTTGAAAGTATATAAATATTTAATAATAAAATTTAATAATAATAAATTAACTTAATGATTGTATTATACCGATTATCTAGTACCTTGCCTGTTAATAGTATTTTAATATTACCTGTAAAGCAATTCAGACTTTTGAAGCTGAATGTTAAATAAACAAAAGCACTTAAAGTATCGCTCCTTATAATGAAAAAATTTAATAGAAAAGCATGTAGGAAAATAAATAACTTGCTCTCGATTAAAAACTGCTTATGTTCATCACAAAATTTTAGTTATAAATTATACAAAATGGATACCGATAAGAATCAAGTAGCGTCAATTTTGTCATTTTCCTGTAATAATCTATCATTTCATCAGGAATAGGTTATTATGTTTGCTTTTTTAAACACACCTGTTTAAAACTTTTTTAAACATACCAATTTAAAACATTTGTCTTACAAAAAAAGGAAAATGAAATAAAAACATATCAGAGTTTTGTTCCAACTTTCTCTAAAGACTTATTTAGAGTTAATGTCGACAGGATAATGAGTACTTATATGAATGATGCAATATTTTTGAGCGTAAAAATGGCATTGCTATTTTCAGTGTGAAAAAAAATGTATTTGAAAGTAAAAATATTTAAACCGTATACATGATTAATGATATATTGCAAGCGTTTTGGCGCAAAATTCAAAATACCACTTTGTCGACCATGACCACACTTTCTCCAAAGGAATTGAAAATATTTCGTTCCTAAAGTAACAATAAGTAAGTCGATGGAATTCGACGTAATTCTGTCGAATGAACATCAAAATAAATTTGTGCGTATTCCCCATTTTTGAGCATATAATTTATAATACCCGAGCACAATAAGTAGTGAAGCGAACAAATAGGCCCCAAATCGGTGTTAGGTTAAGTGAAATAAACAGTACTCTTTACTAGTCAGTGTTTTATTTCGCTCTTCTGGAACTTTAAATGAATTCTCAATAAAATCATAGAAATGGTGCTCGGTAAATTGGTATATTTTTGAAATTATTTAGAAAAATGCGTTTAAAAATATCTTAAATATAATGTTTGAATTGATTATGATCAACATTGATTCTTTGTGCTAATCAAAATTAAAAATATAATTGAAAGATAATAAAGCAAGAATGCAAGTAAATATCCAAATACGCCACATATTCAAATTGTGAGTTTGCACAGAAATTGATAATATCACTTATACTTGATATCGAACATGTCAAAAACTATTCAAAGTGACGATTGTCGGCTACCATACATTTCTTGGCACGACCAACTTTAAACCAGATGGCAACTAAATTTTTCGGTGCTCGTTTAATTGAACATATATTTGGTATCAAATAAAGTTTTCATAGAAAGGTTCTGGCTGAACTGGTAAATGATCTTAAACATTTTTTCCTAAAATATAAAAAATTTATACATTTGCTAAGAATACGGAGACGTGCATTAACAAAATATTTGACAATTACTTGATAAATGGAGACAATCGATCGTACGATTATAAAATAAAAGCAATAACTCTGCATAAATGAAGATCTCAACGATTTTCAACGAAGTTACATTCCGTTGGATCATATAGTTTAGCTTCGCGTGTGCAATGCAGATTTTATTGTGTTTTATTTTAGGTAAACTTAGATATATTTATGTAACTATATGTTTATGTATGTGACTCGTCAGCTCTCGGGCGGTTTATCCTTCAGATGGGTTACAGAACGTCATACGATGGAGTGCATCGAGCATAAAATCGATACGTAGGGCGCATTGTTAAATTGTGAGTTATTGTTTAAAAAATTAATTATTTATTGGTAAAAAAATTATGTAATTCCATGCTTATTTTATATTGTTTAAGGAAATTAATGTTGTTTTTTGATAAATAAATTTAAACAGTGTGTTTGCAGGATTCAATTGTGTAGTTGTGGATTGTATATCGAGAGTGCCGGAAATTTTAAATATCCCGACATCTCACAAAATTGTAAGAGCAGATTTTTTATGTTATTTTAACCTGTACCCAATTCTTTAAATGTAATATAACAGATAATAGTGAAACATTTTAGAATATAAAAAGTGAAATCCACTAGTAAGGTTGTAATGTGTTTATTGTCTTTGAGAATAGTCTCCGTGACACTCTAAATTTTGTATCAATACATAAAACCACTATCAGAAGAAGTCGGCTGTCACTTCTCCTTGACATCTCCGCTATGATATTTCCGAAGACTGTCACCGCTTCATCGGCGTCCGAGGATTGTAACCCCCGCAGTTTACAATTCATTCTTAGGATTAAATAGAAATCGCATGAAACAAGAGGACTTTCTGGTGAATGACTCATAATTTCTACATTCGACGTAGTCAAATGTTCCATAATTTTCTTTGCTAAGTATGCAGAGGGGTAGTCGTGAGCTAACTACTAACATGCTCTTCGGGAGTTACTTTTACAGGCTTCATTTTAGAAGGAAACACTTCACAGACCGTCTCTTAATTTCAGGTTCGTAACAGATTGTCTCATTCTTGTCAACCCTGACGATGTCAAATGAAGCATTTGATTAACTTCCGTCGAATATTTGTAAAATTTTGTGATATTAGTAAAATCGACGGTATTTTGACCACCAGTTAATCATGATTTACCAACCTGGCATAAAGCTTTCTGATGCTTAAACCCTTACTTCCTAATACTTAATTAGAATTTTCTATACTTGACTCATACCACCGCCTAATCTTTCTCAAATTTGTTCATAATATATTTTCATGTCAGCCTTTCACCATAAAATTCCAATTGAAGTTCATCCTTACTTTTTTATTAATTCAGACCACGATGAAAAACATTGTCGAATGAAAATTGTGTGGTGCTAAATTTATCTTTATGTAATACAGATAATGTTCCACTTGTCCTCAATTTATGTAAACAAATGAAAAATCGGGAAAAGAAACTAAATGGTTTAAATAGGAATTTGATTTTTTAAATTTGAATTAATTTTTTATTATTTCTTATTATCATTATAACACATGGCTAGTTCTAATAACTGCCGGTGCTACCCTCATATTAACATATATATATATATATATATATATATATATATATATATATATATATATATATACATATATATGTATGTATTGGGTTGGCTAATAAATTTTTGCCCAGAGTTGCTGTCAACAATTATTATTAAATAATTATGTTACACTAAATTTAATTTAAATTTGTACCATTATTACCTACTATTTGTCTCCATCTTGTTGACAATGACAATATGCTGTTCATGTAAAATTCCGGTAACTTTTATTAAAAAAACTCTGCGAGTTCGTTTTGGAGATCTCCTTACACAGTTTGTTAGCTGATCGGTCCAATTGTTCACTGTAAATATCTGCATTAATTTTAAATCCCCCTGGAAGCAACTTCCATTGAATAATGCCCTTGACATTCCACCAGAAGTTGAGCATCAACTTTTTGGCGCTTATTTCAGGTTTAAGTATTAAAAGTCCTGTTTCTCCGACACCCAGCTGTTGACGTTTACGTGTATGGTTACCGTATGTAACCAGTTACTAACTTGTCGCCAGTTACTAATTTGTCATCACCGTGGTACGTTGAGTTGATCACAAGGTATGACTGCGAGGCGCACCTTAGGGGCCTGGGTTTCTGGCCGTTTGTCGAGCGGGGCTGGACTGGTTGAATGTAGGGAGTTGAATGTAAGAGATTGTTCTTACAGCCATCAGAACACCAGTAACCTAGCCATAAGTTTGCCATATGTCTCAGTTAAATACATTAAAGTAGATAAATAAATAAATAACTGATTTAACCAGTCGAAGTTACGTTCCAATGTCAATAACTGTTGACGTGCATAAACTCAGCGCTGAAGGTGATATGATGGCCACTTGTGGGGTATCCACTCACCATATTTTGAAACTTTCCCTATTCGTGCAAATGTGTTTCTATGGTGCCATGACTGCAGTTTAGCTCATCTCTCAATTGACGAGTCGTCTGTCGAGGATCCTCCTCAAATAGACGTAATAATCGATGAACGTCTAATTCAACAATACGTCCGGTACGGGGTTCGTCCTCAAGATCGTAGTCCTTGTTCCCGAACTTTCGAAACCAAATCTTTAAGACACAGTGGATTCACCCATCGCACGGCATATATTATTTGCCGCAGTCTTTGCATTGTGACCCATACGAAATTCGTACAGTAATAGAATCCATATTTGGTATGGATTTAAATCCCTTATCTTTATGTAATTCACTTAAAACTTGGGCGCTGACTGCTGTCAACTGACTGCACTTTGGCCTATTCTCTACTATAACACCTACACTTACTCTACAGTAAAACCTTATTTAATTTGAAAAGTCTACTATAATGCCGAGTAAAGATTATCATACTTACATATAAGAAAGGGAAAACTTCCACTTAGTCAAAGTTGTTATATATTTTTTGCTAATGTTTATTACACGTCATTAAATTATCATTATTGTACCAAGCAGATTTCACTTTCGGATGTAAACTCCATATCAACATCAAAAGCAAAGATACTCTTAATAATATATCTGCTACAGATGATGTGAGGATCAAAATTTGTTTCATAAATTATCAACATCACGTCTAAATATTATCGATTTAAAAAAAAAATACTTCATCGCATTAGTACATTTTCTTTGGAAAAGTTTCGTTTCCGGTTATTCTGCTGTGTGAGAAGGTAATAAGAAACATTTATACCCCGTTCTCTAAACAAATATTACTTCGGTTATAATGTTTCACTTCATTTAGTGAAATAAAAAACATTTTCAACAAAGTTTTAAGCTCTGATATTTTATAGAAATTGATATTAAATAATTTCACATAAGGAAATAAATGTAGTATCTTGTTCATTTTGGTATATTTTTGTGTACATTGATACTCATTCATTACACATTTTTTCTTCATAAATTACTGGTTTAATGATGTGGTCAAATTTTGTTGAACACACGAAGATTGTCCATCTTATTATTTGATCTCGTGCATTGACGTATTAGTACATAAGTTTTACAATAAAAGTTTAAATTCCCATCGAATCAACGTATGATTGGTAACCCAATTTATAATTTTCATTGAGGTTGCCCATTAAAATTTTTTTCTTGACTAAATTTGTAAATTAAGTTTAAACCTTATTACTAATTTTCGCTTTTTTATTTGCTGTAAATATATCAATCGCCTAAGTAAAGACTAACATCATTTTTGGTTTTGTTTATATTAGTCTTTTTGGTAATCATTTTATGATAATGTATAATTTAAATTTCACACATTTATAATTGGCGGACGATTTGTATAAAATGCAATAATGAGTAATTATATCATTTAAACAATTAAATAAGTTTATTCTTTTCAAAAACCGTATTAAATTATCGTATACTTAAAAAAAAATAAACGATGCGTCAAACAGGAAAAAAGTTCAAACTGTATTGCAAGAACGTATTGCAAGAATTCACAGGATACCACGTTGTATTCAGACCTGAGATGTCATATTAATTTTAATAAGGGTTTTAATTTTGAATAGCGAAACACGGCATCCCAGTGGTATATATTTGTGCATTGAGCGAATAATTAAACTAAATCATAGAATTTTATAAATACCTTCTGTATTATTAGTGGAAATGACACCCCTTAGATTAAATTAGTTATAATAATATTTAAATCATTAACTATAGGAATTCACATTAAAACTAGAGAAAAAAATGACCACATATTGTAGGTTACAACAACTTCATAAGTAAACTAAATATGTAATTTAAATTAGAATCAGAAAGTGTATATTTTAATAATTATAACTATAGAGTAAATATAATTATTAAATATATTTTTATACTTACTGAATATATTTTTTAATTTTTGAATGTTTTCAAAACAATAATTTTGATCACGGTGCAATTCAGACTATTGATAGTTTATAATAATGCCTATATTATTGTAAATAAACAACATAAAATATCTGAGTGATATAATAGCTCTTAAAATGTACCTATAATTAAATTATTGGTAGAAATTTAACGTTTAAATTAAGCTACCATAAAATTATTACGAGACTTTATAAATTATTAAATAGAACTACGAAAATAAAGAAAAAAATTGTTTATCGTTTACTGTGCGAATGCATTTAAGAGAAGACGAAAATGAATTGGAAACAATTAAATGAATTAACGTTTAAATTAAAGCAGCAAAATTGCTTCCCGGTCTGATTTTTAGTAAAGTCCATTATATTTTAAAACGGCAAATGACATAGAGTTATATTCCTTCTCTATTCCTACAATTACCTTTGGAAGCTTATAATTCGCTTCTTTTTTTATTATTTTTTTCAACATAGTTTTTAATTAACCTATCAAAAATATTATTTTTCAAAAGACGAAAATTTTAACGGTAATCAAACACCCTGACATTTAACAGAATTACAGGTTTAATATATGCGATGTGCCCATAATAATTAAACCAGTCATGTATACGCAAACATTTTAGTAGATTTCGTTCCATTAGTGTGGGAAGAGGGAATAATATTATTAAAATTATTTTAATACATAATAAACAGTGAACTTAATTTCATTGGGCAACGTGTCCTTCAGTATATTTCGCACATTTAATTTTTTTTTAAACTATCGTATGTATACGTCTGTTTGCGTGCGCGCATGCGTGCATGCTTGTGTGCTTAAGTGCGTGCGTGTTTGCCTGCGAGTATATGCACACGTATAGTTATTAATATAATAAATAAATTAATAAGAATTAAAAAGTTCCTTAATTAGATGAAGTGGCATAGTGAGTTATATTTCACAGCCATTCTTAAAGGCAGCTTAAATAAAAAGATGAAACAAGAAACCTTTATTTACAATTATGGGTAAGTTTTAAAAAACATTTTCGAGAAACGTCTCTTTGTGATGTGATTTTGTATGAGGCATGTCAAGAAAACAGTTCTCAGTGGCATAAACTAAAACATTCCTCCGTTTATATTATAGACAAATAATATTGCATTTCCTCGGCCCCCAAACGCCAATAGTTTCAACGATGTATCAATTTATTTAAAGCGACAACGACAACCGTTCAAAATTTAAAGTATCATTTGTCACCACAATCACCCAACATAAACAAGGCATTCTCAGGCTCGGAGAGCATGCTAGTGTGTTCCCTATAGGCAAACATGGCAGACGACAAGCTTGCGGTAGCTATTACGTTTGGGTTAACCTTTTTTTTATTTAAAAAAAAGCAAAATGAAATGAAACGAATAAGAGGGAAACCAAGACGATGGTGGATGATCAAAACTCACAGAATCGTACAAACTACAATAGAGTATATGAATTTAACTTTATTTACAATTTGTTACATATACTTTTGCTTCATGGTTAAGTTTGTTTTTTTTTTTTTAATTTATAGAAGAAAAATTTAATAAGCTTCTTTATGAACCATCCGGAGAGTTCAGTAACTTCTGCCGTATGAGTTATGCAGATTCTGATTATTTACTAAACAGTAAAATGTTGAATCTCGGGAGTTAACAGATGGAATCACTTCGAGGCACTATTACTTTTGCTTTTCTCGTGGCAACTTGTGTTGTTTTCCAGAGTGTAAACTCTAGAAAACAACAATGTTTTAGTTACATGAAAAATATTATTGAAAATACTTTTATTTTCAACAATAAACAACAATAAACAAAAAAAACTTGCCAAGAATATTTAAAAGTCGCACTTTGATGGTTCCGTACATATTTATGCAGTCTGCAATACTACTTACCGAAAATTATTTTTACAAGATATTGCAAAAATAATTTTTTTAACAAGGCCTCAGGACGTCGCACATATTTAAAAAATATATAAGGTCTACGATAATCGCCCCAGTTTTCCTTTAATCTCCTAATCAGAATTTATCAATCCTCTTTTCTTCATGATATTGGTTCAATATTTTCAAAGATCAGGTGGTAAATGCACTATATCCGTATATTTTATTGAATATGTTTTAAATATGCGGTTTATATTAAAAATTGCCAAATATTGGAAAAACAATTTTGTTTTTCTGATAACAAGTTCAAACAGTGATCCAAACTAGTGAAACCCCGTATAATATATATATATATGTGTGTGTGTGTGTGTGTGTATATATATATAAATACACACACACACACACACACATATATATATATATATATATATATATATATATATGTATATATATATATATATATATATATATATATATATATATATCTTACATAAATAATTGCTAGGCCAAATTCTAAGTTGCGACGTTGCTTGGTTTCTGACTATGAATATGAAAAATATAAATATGTCGCCTATAGTTTCTTTCTAATTTTAAATAATTCTTTAATCTTTGCATGAGTTTCCAAAAACCAATATTATTTTCATAAAATGAAACAGGAAATTTTTTTAATCATTTTTTCAGTATACCCCTGTAGATATAACATTTAATTCTATAACAAAAATATGTTCAAATCCTTATAACTAGCCGTTTCAAACGGTTCACCATTATACATAAAATTAAAAAGAAATCGCAGTATCTAATTTTGCCTCCCCCTCCCCTCCTAAAATTTTATGAATGAATATTTTTGAGTTTTAACCAAAGATATATGCGCAACATATTATATTTTATTACTCTGCTAAATTTCAAGTCTGTGCACCAAGCGGACTCTGGTAAAAGAATCAGGGAATTATTTTTATAAGACTTTTGTTTTTACTTTTTATGTACGGAATTCAAAAAATATCTAAGAGCATGAACACTACGCACATGCACATACAAGTGCGTGCACATATATACAGATATACTCACATACGCACACGCACACGAATACATGCATGCATGCGTACGCACACATACACATACACGAGGGTCCAGGCGTATATACATACACACTCACGCTCGCAAATGCACGCACACGCTCATAGATGCACGCGCATGCGAACTCATACGCACGCGCATACGTAGGCACACCGCTCATACCGAAAGAAACCAGTACGAAACAAGCGCCAAATATTTTACAAATATTAAACGTCAAATAATACAGTTTTGTAAACTGTAAACCAAAAAAGGCAAACTTTTAAAGGTAACAAACCCATAACCATTTGAAGCAGACGTCAAATTATATAAAATCTACAAAACAGCAGGAAATCGTCTAGTTAAAGATTACGGCGCAAATTGGGTAATTTGTATCCTCAACGATACTTAGCCTTAACCGCATACAGTAAAAGTGATCCTTTTTGAAGTAGTTATAAATTCGACGTCAAATTTGCAATTTCAGCTAATTAGAAGAGATCACTAAGATAAATTTACGTGAAATATTTCTGATTATTTTACGTTGAGAAACATAAGAACATGAGAACCTCGATTGAAAACTTAAATACGATTATTTAAACATAATATTGTAAACGAAATTATTACCTAAAGTGCAATGATATAAAGGCATTTATTTATATTTAGTTATATTTTATCTCCATCTTAGTGAAACTTTCAGATGGAAAATATTTGAGGAAGAAACTATGAAAACTGGCTAATATATTTTATTCTTAAAAGGTAAAATGTATTTTGTCCACAAAATTATTTTTATGAGTAAAATGATATAAAGACGTCTATTCTATTTTTGCCTCGATCAGATAAGACAGAAAATATTCGAGAAGCAAAATGTGAAAAATGGCAAATATATTTAAACAGTTACAAAATTACTTGTTGACGAAATTGTTATTTTTAGTGCAGAGTTAAAAAGGCGTTTATTATATTTTTATCTGATAACGGAAAAAAGTTTTCGACATTAATTATTCCATAAGCAAACAGGAAAATTACGAATATATTTTTCTCTCAAATAGTTACAAAATCAATTTGATATCGACATTTTTATTTTTAGTGCAAAGCTAAATTGGCATTTGTTGTATTTTTCGTCTTGATTGAAAGGAAACTGTCAGAAAGAAAACATTCGGGAAACAAACTAAATAAATTTTATGAATAAATTTTATTCATAAATAATCAATGTACCGTGAAAAGATTAATAATAATATTGCACACGGGCTTTTAATTATTTTGCAATATTTGAATCTAATCTTTCATTGAAAAGTGGGTAACATTTACTTACATACAGATGTATATGTATATATATATATATATATATATATATATATATATACATATGAATAATATATAGGTTCTAACATCATATACATCAGTTTATCTAATAGAAGGGTTTATTATTAGATTGTTACATTTTAATTTAACTTTATAGGTAGAAGCCTAATAATAAAACGTATTTCCTAAATTTAAACATTTATATTAAGACAATATATGAGACGCGAATGGATATTTAAGATTATTAAATAATGTTTTGTAAAATTATATATCATGACGAAGACACAAATATTCATTTGAAGTTATAAAATTTTCCTGTATAATTTTTCACAAAATATTTTGTTTTTCACGAGGGTAAAAATAGTAAATTTTTTTTAAATATTGTGAGATTTGTAACAATCAACAATAGTTTATCGGTAAAGTACAGTTTAGCTTCCAATTACGCTCTTATTACATTTTAAATTTAGACTTTACCCTTAACGAAGATGTGAAGGGGGATAAATTTCTTACGGAAATTTTGAAAAAGAGGAAAGTGTTTTAAAATCTTCATGATACATATTTTCTTCAAATTGATACTTCACTTGATAGATAAGCTTAAAAAAGTCGTATCAGGAATAAAGTAAAAGAAAATATAACGTAAATTGTAATTAATCTGTTTACACACTTTTAAAATCTTATATAAATATATTTAAGTTTTACACATTAAGGATCGTGTTAAAATATATGCTTTATTTTGGTGTCAAATTTTAAGTATCTGCGTTAAACGGTTTCAGAAAACAACAGATATTAAATCGATTGTATCTTTCGTTTATTTACTCGGACGCTTTATTTATTCGAACCAACAAATGCGATATTAAATTTTTGAAGCTTGAACACGACCCAGTTTTGTTATTTCCGAAAGTTCAATTAGTTAAATGGCTTACGTGAAAGCCTGTAAAGAGTGTAACCAAACGGCTATTAGCAGACATCCAGTTTTGTGTAAAACCGCTAAAACAGCGTAAGATCGTAAACGTAGAAATGAGCTTTCTTAAACCCCACATTTACGCTCAATACTTACGCTCAACATCACACTTACATTTAACCTTATACCGTAAAAGTGGTGCGTTTCAGTAAACGTTTTTAAATTTAATGATCCTATTTGCAATTACTACCAAAAAATAGGTCGGGGTTTTAAGAGTTTATGTTTTATTTAATTTCAATTGGAAAAACAAATGTTGTAAACCGATATATAATGTAAAAAAAATCGAGTTTAAAAAGTCCACATGGATAATTTTTCTGCGTCACCCGTAAAAATATTTTTACATATATTAAAATTATTTACACTTTTAAAACGTACTTGTAAAATACATTTAAAAACTTTTTACGTAATGTGTAATCTTTACAAGTATACTACCAGAATTGCATTCTTTAATATTTAAATAATTCAAATAAAGCTTAGATAACTAAGGATACAGTGGCAGATTTATTGCTACAAGAGAAATCTCCTACAACTAACCAAAATGAATTAGATGAGAACATTAAGTGGTGTGGTAGACTGTAAGTAATTGTTAAACGTTAATTAATTCTACTAACAGTATAAAATTTGTAATAAATGTGTGGTAATAAATTAAGGTTAATTAAAAACGAAAGCAAAACTACACTTTAAGGTAGAGAGGGATAAAGATGGGTTATAATGGAAGGTATTAGGGCCTGCCGATTGTGGTGAATAATGTATTTTCAGACGACTTTTGAACATAGACAACGAGGGCGCACTTTGTTTAATATATACAGTGAAGTATTATTCTCCATAAAATTCCGTTCCATGCTGATGGATTAGGAACAAGTATGATCGAAAAACAAAGATGCCCTTGTTTTTCGATAGTAGTTCGAGGTCGTGGGATGACTGGTATTGGAATCTAGATTTAAGGTATTATGAAAGTGTAACGGAATTATTGAGGATATTATCTATAAAACATAGAAGATGGAGGTTCCCTTCTAAGTTAAGTTTAAATGATTAATCCATAACCACTTAAGGCGTGGACGATACTCAGATACACGGCTGAATTTTTTTAAACCGAAAATGTATCGAATTCACTTGTTTTGAAGTCGTTATAATTTATTGAGTAAATGCACATTTAGATTAGAATAACACACATCTCCAAAATCAAGAATAGGCAGAAGTAAAGTTTAATAAATGTGTACTTTAGTTTGCAATGGAAGAAAATTTTGAACACGTTCAAGGAAGTATATTTTAAAGAAAATCTTACAACTACTTGAGAATGCCATGTGAGATGTTCATAAATTACTAGGTCAAAATCTTTTGCAGTTGAAGAAAAGAGAATAACATAGCCGTCAATCAATAGCTGTAGTTAATCAGATACAGATATATTTGACAGAAGTCTCTGACTAGCGATCATAATAGTCTTTAATTTAATTAAGTTAATCAAAAGATCTTGCGTACCAGCCTAATGTCTGATCAAATGTAGGTCTGCATTTGATATATCAATGCATGAAGGTATTTCAACGCCATTGCAGTGAAAGCATATTTGAAGATAATCAACATAAAAATGATAGTTAGAAGACAGTTCTTTAACTACGGAATCAATAAAAATAGAAAAAAGAAGTGTGGAAAAAACACTACCTTAAGGTACTCCGGAGATCTGAAAATGGATTCTGAAAAAAGATTTCTAAAAAGGAATACCTTAAGGTACTTCTTTTACAGAAATATTGATTGTCTTTTTACTGTCACATAGATAGGAATTAAACTAATTAACACATGGTTGCAACAAATTTAATGGTATAAGCCGATGTATCAAAATATCAATGTCCATAAAATTTAAAGTATAGCTGAGGTTTAATAATTTAAGAACAGGTAGTTGGGTATTGTTCATGGATAGACACACACCATCAATTACTTTCAGCAGTGCAGTTGAAGTGCTACGCCATGACTTAAAGCTAGATTGCAGGGGGTCAAATAAATTTTGGTTATTTACAAAACAACAAGTTGAGAATGCACGATTCGCTCAAAGACTTTTGATACTAGTCGTAATAAAGATGTAGGTCGACAATCTTTTGGCCGTTTCGGGGTATATGTTTTGGATAAATGAATAATATGCGCCATCTTCCATTCACAAGGGAACGTAGAGATAAATTTGGAAATATTAAATATGGCGGTGATGGTGGATGCTATAATATCAATGATAGGAGTAAGTGCATCTGTACTTAAACCGTAACTGCTAGCTGATTTCGATTTCATTTCGAGAAGTTTATTTTTTTATTGTGTATTTTGATATTTTTGAAAAAATAAATGAATTATCACAAAGCGGTGCATGCAATATGTTGTTCAGAGTTTCCAACTTTAATACATTGTAAGATAATAGGTAGGATTTCAAAAACTATTTTGAAATCATTATTGTTGACAGGATATTGCGTTATCTCATGTTGTTTTCCGATACCCATAGTACCTAGAAAATTCAAAATATTGGAAGATGTACATCTTCCGTTAATATTTTGGCAGATATAATATTTTTTTGCATTTCTGAACTTTTGCCATACTTTATTTCTCAGTAATCTATATACTTCCCAGGGAAAAGGTGTAGGATCCCTGTTATGTATAAATTTAGCCCATCTCGTTTCTGCATGAAACACATTATGGAATCATTGAATCAAGGAGTGTCTTTTAGTCTACATTTTATTCGCATTAATGCTGCATGTTTATTCATCAGGTTAGTACTCTCAGAGTTGAAATTCTGCACTATGCCATCTACATTATTTAAACATTGGATCGCACCCCAATCAACACACCGTGCATGTCAAGCAAAGATGACCACTTTATTCAGCTAAAATTGCGACGATATATTATTTTAGATAAAGGCTTTGAACTTTTAACATATAAGGAGATATACATGAGATTATGATGAAAAAAGTTTGGAGCGGTAAGTAGACCATAGGCAGAACAAAGTTAGGAATTTGACATGATTATTAAGTCGAGGAGATAACGACAAGATTCAGTCTCGAATGTGGAAAAGGAAGGAAATATAACAACGTTTGTAGATGTAAATATGTCACCAAGTTGATTAGCCTTAGAGCCACCTCTATGTAAACATGTATTAAAATCTCCCAATAATAAACAATTCAGATAAAAGGGAATTAAGCTTTCAATAATTTCTTTAAATTCACGGAAAAAAAATGTTCCAGGTGGACAATAACATTAATAGTTTTAATGACAAAAAGAAACTTCAACGAAGAGATACTCTGAGACAGACAACCGATCGGTAGATGATTGTATAATTACTTTGCGCGACAAATAGTCACGAAGATAGTAAGCTACACCTACGCCGCGCCTGTCTATGCCGTCTATGCGTAATAAAATGAAAACGGGTAGTTCAAAAAGATTAGAAAGTAATGAGGGCTTAAGCGAAGACTCGCTGATGAGGCTTAAGGTTATTGAAAGTAGCAAAAAATTCAAAACAATGTGAAGGCAAGTTTTGCGCATTTATATGAGAATTGTTTATATTTTTATTTCCATTGTCAAATGCTGAAAACAAAATATCGTGCAAAGAAGATTCCAAGTTATCTGAAAGAAATTGTCCGAATGTCGAATTTTCCGAGGAAAGGGGATAAAAGGAATCAGAGTAGGAAAGAGATGTTTCGCTTATAAAAACGTTTCTAATAATGAAATAATTACAGAAATAAAAAAATAAAAATACAATATTAAAATATAAATTATATTCGAAAAAATATTTAAAAAAAATAAAACATCACAATATTAAATACCAAAAAAATACAACCAACACTAGGCGAATTATAACGTAATACATTAAATGACATAATTAAAAGAACAGAAAACCGAAATAACAATACGTCATAAATCAACTTAATCATAGCATAACGCCTATAAAGTCTAAAAGCCATAGAGTACACAGACAACTGTGGTTGATGTTTGAATAAGTTAAACACCCGCCTGCCGGAAGGCAAATAATACTATCGTACATAATATAAGTACTCGGCGAGTATAAGTAGTCGTAAGTAGTAAAATATAATAAAACATTACTTTATAATTATTTCTCGAATAATTACGAATGGAGAAATGCAAGCCCGTGATACTTTCAGTCTACCCACAGACCGCAATAATTTATGTCACCGTACTAATAAAAAAGTAATCAGCAGAATTCAGCTTGATGAAGTACGGAATATCGTTTCGTAAATAAGTGTAGATTTGTTTGAATTAAAATAAATGAAATATCACGAAATTAACCATTGAAATTTAAATATTGCGATGTACGGCATTATCAATAACGGTAATCTATGCACACATGCTTAAAATTTATATTTCCTGTATTTCATATGACATAAATATAATTAAATATGTTTTATATCTAATAATTTACTGTTCCATTAATTCCTGTTTTGGCAAATATAATTTATTACCCAGTTAAGATCGGACATTACAAAACTATATGTTTTTCTTAGAGATTTCTCCAATGTCCTAAAAGAAAAAGAAAATTTGCAATCCAGCAAAATACATTTTCAAAAACATTTGAAAATACATTTTGTTGAATAGTAACTCCAAGCATATCAAAACAAAGTTCACTAACAATTTCCTGGTCACGAAGGTTTTGAACCCACTTGTTAGTGCAAGTTTTTTTTATCCAGTTAGAAGCGTACCAACTTCGTATTGATCCATTGGACAATCACACAATTTAATAGGCAAAATCGGTTATAGATATGCAATACAAGCTCAACCTATTTAACGGGAAGTATTTACGCGCACCACCGAAAAATGACTCGCCTGGTTTCATATATCTCGCCTTAGACGTGTAGTTTATTTGATTATGTGATCTGTATTCGTAAAAACGCTGGTCCTGAACTCGGCTGGTTGAGTTACACATACTTTCTTTCTCTATAAGACATTTTCTCCAAGCAGTCTGTTTTTCAGCAGGTACATTTCGGCATTCATCATTGTCTGAACTAGCAAGTCGTGAGCATTTTTTCGAGTTTTAATTACATATTTTCGTCATATAACCAGCACGGTATTTTGAGTTTTTTATATAAACCCACAAAGGTTGAGTAGGAAGAAAAAATTATATTTATTATATACTTATAATAATATATTATAGATTTCGCGTCGATAATTATCAACACCACTATGATTGGATTATATGCAATTACGCTATAATTTCAAAACGCCTTGCTAACAAGACTTTGATGTTCAACTGCACGTAATGAGAAGGAGAAATAGTAACATGCATAACAAACTTTCATTATTAAATTATCTAACCATATAAAAAAATTAAATTTAAAATTGTTGCACCGTAATTAGATTAAAATACGCTATGTTAAGGTGTAGTACACTCTAAATACTTTTTACCTTTGGTCACTTTCTATGTAACGTTTTTATAAAATTTAACCTCCTTTGTCAATTCCCCCTTTGATCAATCTTTATAGATGGGGCAAATTTATAATTATATTTTGCCGAGGTATAATAGCCATCAATTCGAATGACATAGTATGAAAGAAAATTAGTTTTAAGAATGACCCCTGAATAAATTTTTTCAAATCATTTCCTGACTTGTGTATTGCAGATCGAAATTAGATAATATAATCTAAATAACAGTAAATTTAAATGGTAATATTTGTAAAATAAAATAAAAATATCAATTCATAGCTCTCAAAATTATATACAAGGAAACCTTCAAACCCGGACAAATGAAGCAATATGGATAAAGAAGAACAAACAAACAGCTGATTCATTTCATAAAATATTTTTTACTAGCTTCCATACGTTTTTCTTATCTCCAGTAGATGATATTAATAACTAAATACCTACGTGCTACGGCAACATAGCGCTCCAACGCTACGGTGTAGCACTTCCGACAACCACACTGACCGTACTTCCGGACTTCCTTCACGTAGCTAGCTTACTGCGGCCAACTGATAATTTACGATGCCCCCAGGCTGGTATAATAACGCAACATTAAATTCATTTGTTTTTACTTGCACGCGGCTACATTCATATTCCGAAGAGACCGCTTCGGAAATATTTGAGTTGATATTTAGCGTTTAATTTTGACGTTTCTTTCCGGTTATTTATTTACTTTATTTATTGTGTTATTTTTTGGGCTAATATTAAGGTGTATATACAAAGTTAATGAAATATGGTTACATTGTCTACTTTACATGGATGAATTTACTTTCGTACTATATTCTCTAAATACGTATAATATTGTCTTGTTAGAATTGCGTTAAACGGTCTCTTTATAAATTTCACTGTAAACAAAACAACATAAATATTAAATTAATGATAAACGTTTTTAAGTGAAACTAAAAATATTAAAAAAGTATGACTATATTTTAGCATGAATGATTAAAAAGCAAGATGATTTTCAATATTGTTAAATACAAGTATCTAATAATTTTAAGAAAATGCCATCTGCATGTCATAAAATGTAACGTATTTAATATACTTTTTTCTACTTACCAATTGCTTCATAATTATAAATGCTGTTCAAATTAAAATTCTTTAGACATTCCTCCCTTCATATACCTTGCCTTAGACACGTAGTTTATTTGATTATATAATTTGCGTTCCTAAGAACGGTGTATCTGAACTCCGCTGGTTGAGACTACGTATACTTAGAACGCATACTTGCATATTACTTACGCATACTTGCAAATATTCCGATAATATTATCTCAAAGCCTTTAGTAAAAGTAAATTTTATGTACATTCATGTGAATAGATCTTTTTTTTTTCATATAATATATTAAGGTCTAAAATTTAGTTTTTTAATGATCCACAATACACTCAATAGTGAACTATCTAGTGTATTGTGAATCATTAAAAAACTAAAAGAATTTTAAATGGAAAACGTAAAATATTGACACAATAAGAAGGAAAATGGAATCCAATGTTATTTATAGGATATTTTCAACTCGCTAATATTTGACATCAGCCCACATCATTGAATTCAATTAAATTGAGTTTACAAATTCTGAGCTTTTATCTAACCGCTGTTTATAATCGTGACAAGAAAATTACTTCAGCACACGTATTAATACGAGTACTGAAATAATTCTCTATTTGTTGATTAAATAATGTACAAAAATAATTAGTAATACGTTTGTAATAAAAATTGTAATAAAACCTATGATTTTATGCATATCAAAAAAATATCTGTAACTAACCCGAGATAGACGCTGGAAAACACAAATCTTCTATCGTCTTAAATACAAAGGAACTATTTTTCCACGAATGAAAATTTATTGCATTCCACAAATTTTAAGTTCCACTTACTGACATTGAAGTAATATATATATATATATATATATATATATATATATATATATATATATATATATATATATATATACGTTTACAAGTAAATAAATCTTTTATCCACAGAAACGCAATTATGTCTTTATTTCAACAAGTTCGAAACAGAATCCAATAAAAACATTATATATATAAATATAATGTTTTCATTGGATTCTGTTTCGAACTTGTTGAAATAAAGACGTAATTGCGTTTCTGTGGATAAAATATTTATTTACTTGTAAAACGTTCCTTCTACAATTTGCTAGTAACATTATCTTATAAACTAAACATTTACTCAGCTGTGGATAAAAGAAACAACATTTAAAGCCCTTATTTCGGGTTTATCATCTGAATTCGACAGGTAAGCTTTTTTACAATAAAATACTGAATCAAAAACAAATCTAACCTCTCAAAATCTTTCGACGTTTTATACGAAAGCTAACAGCGACCTCTATGGAACTTATCATAGATAACGCGGCAAAGTTTATAGAAAGGATACCTATAGGTTTTCTTTACATATATATATATATATATATATATATATATATATATATATATATATATATATATATATATGTATATATATATATATATATATATGTGTGTGTGTATGTGTGTGTGAATGTATTTGGGTGTGTGTGTATTGATATATTATCTCAATTAAATGTTGGTAATTACTCAAATATTTATGGTACGCCTAGAAAAATCTATCTTTTTTTCTGTCTCTCAAAAATAACACTAATATCCTCATTATAATATTAGACATATTTAATGGTATGAAATGGAACTATTATTTCCTTATTCACCGACACACTTACACATGCAAAATTTAAACTTATTCAAGGTTAAAATCAACTTATTTTTAATTTATAGACGTAATTTTCTTGGTGATGGTAAAAATTAACAAACAATGCCTTCATATATATATATATATATATATATATATATATATATGTATATATATATATGTAAAAATATAAATATACATATATATATATATATATATATATATATATATATATATATATATATATATATATGTATATTTATATATAATATTAATTCAAGGGTTATAAGTGACTAGTATATCACTTGAATCAGAAATTGCGTAAGTGCCAAGTTTTATGAACAAATTTCCTTTTTTACGTGAGTGAAGCTGAGATATGCCTAACATTTATATTACTCCACTATACGAAGCATATGCATGTTAAATTTGGTAATGAGACGTTTGTTAACTTTGTTAACGGATGTTAAATTTGGCAATGAGAAATTGCAGAGTTATTGGCAACTCTCTCAGGTAAAACATCAGTTGAATTCAAGACCAAAACTCCATGAGGCAACTTTTTGTAAACATTCCATCATAATAACCAAAAGACAAAATTTCTGCACCCTATTGTACAGGCATGATTAATATTAAATTTTGCTTAGCTTAGAAATTCAATTTTTGTAACTAAACGAAGATTAATTTTCTACTTGCCTTAGAAATATTCGCGACCTATCTAAATTAATGATACCATTTCAAATATCAGCATAATTAGATACGAAATACAGATCTTTCAAAATAACTCTAAGCAATCTTTCTTGCCACTGTAATTATGGATAAAATTTATTAGGTTTATCAAGAGCAAAACAGTTTTTTTTAATCAAAAGTATATATTATTAATGCAATACTAAATTCAAAATCATCAGTAGTAAACGCATCTTTTAAAATTATAGATATATAAGTTATTATATTAACTAAAACCTATATAAAACTTGGTTATTCAAAATTCCAGAGAAATGGAGTAATTGCAATCAAAGGGAGGATATCTTAAGCTTACCTTGTCAAATTTGATATAATTAGAAATAGAGACCTTTCAAAATTACTCTGAATATTCTTCCTTGCACCTATAACGAGAGAAATAATTCATTAGGTTTTTCAAGAACATATAAAAATCTATTATTTGCAATCCCGAAAGAAATATGATGATTAAAATTAAAGGATAAATTAAAATACTGGGTCAAATTCGAAATTATAACCATCGGTATACGCAGATATTTCAAAATTCTTTTAGAAAGTCGTTTCTGCAAATGAAAAAGGGGTATATGGTTTATTAGATTTATAAAAAATTTTATAAAATTTTGTTTCTTTAAGTGCTAAAGAAATGTATTAATTACAATTAAAGGCAAAATCAATTAAGGATACCATGTCTAATTCTATAGAATTGATTAGATTAAACATAGATCTTTTAAAATTGCTCTATTTGCAACTATAATGAGTGATATATTTGTAAGGTTTATCAAAAGGGTATATAAAATTTATTATATAAAATCGAAGAAAAACATATAAGGATAGGAAAATATTAATTGCTTTTAGGTGAGTACGTACGTGTGTACGTATATGCATGCGGATTTAGCCGCAGTATTTGGAACTCAGAAAGTGAACAAACAGATAAATATTTGTACTTATATTGACAAGAAACCAACTAAAGGTAATACAAACTTGTGCAATTAATATTCTGTACAATTACATAAAAGTCATGCCTCTAGGATATGTCAGCATCGTAATGTTTGATTCTATAGCATTCGTATGAATCGTCAATCATATTATGCTAATGTTTGATAGTTTAATGAAGAAGAAATAACATATAAGGAAATGGTACTTTTTCTTTATATGTTTTAACTGAGTTATTTGTATAATTACATATTTATCCGCTTTCACTAATACCTTATAATTTAGATTTCGATAATAATTTTCTAATGAGGAATGAAGGCTGTTTAAAGTAATAGGAATTCTACACTTTTCAATAATTCTCGATTTTTCTTGATTTTTGGAAATTTTTTAAAATAATTTTCGTAGAAAATAATACGTCATATATTTTTCAATGAATATTTTAATAAGCTTTTATTTAATGTCAAATATTCAAACTATGAGCCGTCTATATCAAATTGTCTTCGAGAAAAAGGCATATGACACTTAATTGAAGTGGTTTCACATAACTACCGTTTTACTTATTTTTATCAGAATGACACAGTTTCATTTTAGCTCAATTTCAATTTTAATGCTTTAAAATACAAAACTATTGTTTCTCAGAATTTACACGTGTCTGTTTATAATAGTATAAAATAATATTTGATATTTCAATATTTTGAGATCTGACGAGCTGTAATAAGCATGTTTTAACACAATACCCTCTATGTTCCCGTCGTTATTGGCTTAAGATATTCATTCCTATAGATGAAATCTGCTGATTACATTACTCCAATAAAATTTATATATTAAACCTATTAAAATATGAAGAGGAAAAAGGAAAAAACATAAGTTTGTTTTTCATCGCTTTCCTCAATTGTTACGTCCGAATTATATAAGTAAAACTAAAAAAAAATTATTCAAATAAGATATAGAGATTTTCTTCAGGCCTGTTATATATTTACTAGGTAAGTTTTACTTCAAACGTAATTTGCCAGATCTAACTTTTAACGTTTGTTGTGGTACAGTACGGTATGTTACATGTGTAATGCGATGGTAGTCTCAGTTAAAATATGGTGCAATAATTAACACATGAATTTGGTTCTTTTTTGCATAGAATGTATGTTATCCATTTAGATAATTGTATTCAAATCTAACCAGCTTGAGCTTGAAAGAAATACTAAAGACCAAATAAACAGGCAAGGTTTAATTTTCATTAATTCACAGAACAAAATGTTTTAATAGTAGTAAAACGAATATTACAGATATTCTTGCTTAATATAAGCCGTAATTTTTTTTGGCAAACCTTTTTCTCTCATACAGTTATTTTTTTCGGACCAAATGCTGACAATATATAATAAACGTAAAAATAAAAATTTGTAATTTATTTCTAAATTAACTTAGCTTTGAGGCTTTAGTCGTAGGGAAAATGCACGGTGGTGTAATACATGAAGAGTTTGTTTGAAAATCAAGGCATTTTTAAGTGATATTAAGATGAAATTATTCACTTATTATATAAACTTTTCTTATCATTATATATATATATATATATATATATATATATATATATATACCTTTCACTCTCTTAATTCTAACGAAGTTATTTTTGTATTTAACAAAAACATACTATGAAGGGATTTCGCTATATTTATTATGTAACTGATGTCATAGAGATACATACAGTATCATATCAAGACAAAGAGTTAAAGACATAAACTCCCATCACTTTTATAATACTAGCTGGGATTTTTCGCTTTACGTTTCCAATATCGTGAAAATTTTAAAAGTGTTTACTGATATGGATAAATGTGCCATATTGATTAAGTTGCTCAGTTTATGAGAAATGAAATTCACAATGTCTAACCCTACTATTTGCGTAATTATTAAATAAGTTTTCTTCCTACTTTCCCTTCATATCATTTACAGTTTAATACACTTTGCTATCATAAACCGCATTAGTAGTAAAAAAAGTAGAAATATAGCTCCCCTTGCACCCAAGCAAAATCTTTTTTTCCAATCTAATAGTGTATGAAGGGTATTTAATGAAATTCATTTTTCCTTTCATTAGACGCAAATTAATCCACCACTGAAGTGGCTTTTGTATTTTATCTTATTATTCGAAATAATATGAAATCCATAATTATCCGTTATATATGCATTCTTATTTATTCCAAAATGTAATAAATCTCACATCGAATAAAATCACAATGAATAATTCCTCAATATTCCGTAACTATTTTATACAATACTCAGCTAAAATAATTACAACGAATATAGTGACAAATGTAATAAAAGAATATTTGATAAAAGTTTTCATTTTAATTATTGAAACAGAATGAACAGTTATAGTACTGGAATAGTAGTTTCAAATTAACTAATTTTTATTACAAATACAGATAGACAGAAAATGCGTCACTTGCTTCTATTACCACTGGTATGAGAGAAAATTAATGGTAAATAATTGTCTAATTCTAATTTTTTGGTACTAAACAAGTATCTTAAATCAAGCCTATCCATCCAACCGACTTTCAAAGTTCCAACAATTTCAAATTGTTTCTACAACATATTTAATATGACCGACATTTTATTTATTTATTTATTTATTTATCTACTCTAATGTATCTAATTGACACATAAGGTGGACTTATTGCTACAAGAGCAATCTCTTACAGCCAACAACAACACCAGTCCAGCCCCGTTCGACGAGCGGCCGGGAATCGAACCCGGGTCGCCGCGGTGCGTCGCATCGTCAAAGGCCGTATGCCTTGTGATCAACCCAACACACCACGACGACGACATTTTAGTCATGTTCACTAACTCTAATAAAACAAATAGATGTCACATTTAAAAGACTGCAATCATAAAACTTTCAAAGCCGTCTTCTGCCTAACGTAACATGTAAATATAAACATGGTAAAGCTAAAACACGCATAAAACAAAAATAAATGCTTAACTCTTTTCAAATTCCTAAATCTCCCTATCAGTGGCACATAAAACACATTTAAAAAGTGAAAAGCTCCGCCCACTTACGCCGGAAGCTCAGACATACTTATAATAACATTATAATCGTACTTCAGACAAAGTTCAGAGCATTACCTCCGCCGCGGATGAAATTGTTTTCAGCTTACCCATTCGTCGGATATGAACTTCGCAACGTATTTAGCATATTGTAGGTTTTTGGGGCTGCGTCCACTTTGAAAGCCGTGTAAGGTTTAGCTGAAACTGTATGTTATTAGTGAGGTATGCTTTTGTTTTGTTTTTACGTATTTTTTTTTATTTCTTTCCATATCAGTTAGTTTGGTGTTAATAGATTTTAGTAAGTTCGTCACAGATGCTTCTAATTTTTTATCAGTGTGGATAGTGTATTTATGTTAAATCGTATTCTTGCATGTATTTCCACTACAAAACTTAAACTTTTATTAAAGAAGTACCTTTAATAAAAGTTTGAGTTTTGTAGTTCAATACAACAATATATAAATATAAGAAAATATTTTTGCTGCTATAGTTTCTGCTATATTACTAACATAGCTTTCGGAATAATTTGCTAAAATAGTTTATGAGATAATTTTACTGAAATTGTATTTGGAATAGGTTTTGAATTAGGTGAAATAAATTATGACTAAGTCCTCTTACGTAACATTCAGAAGCATAAGGTGTTGCTAATCTCAATACTGAAGATAATGAGTATAATAATCCAAACGACAATTATCAAAATTTAAAGGAATGATATCTAATAAAGGATAAGAAGGATATCAAGTAATGATAAAAGCCAAGAATTTTTATTTTTTAATTTTTTTAATCATACAATGGACTTTTCCTTTTTTTCACCATCGCGACGTTATGATTATATTTAGACAGAGAGGACTTTAAAAAATATTAAGGTATAAAGAGTTGAAAAAATAACGACACGTTTGATATCACAGAAATTCAAATTCCTAAATCTCCCTATAAGTGACATCACAGAAATGACTCATGTCACATTACTGTGATATCACAGAAATTCAGAAAAAATAACAAATCATAGTACCCTGTAACACTTTTTGGCAGGTTTCCAAGATATGACTGACATGTAGATTATGCTATGTAATTACATTGTGATACCGCAAGGACAAAACCCTTTCGAGGGTAGTTCAGCCTAGCTCTTAAGTGGGTACAAAAAGGAAATATAAGCAAATTAGCAGTATTAATTACAAGAGGATTGCTAGTTTTATTAATGGACGAAACTATACAAAATTTGTTTGTCTCTCGGCGAAACCGTAAAAATGAATTATTGATAAGCAGTTATTATAGTCGAAAAATTGCTAAAAAAATTCCATTTATATTCATCTTCATAATCACGATATACTTGTTATAATACAATATATTTGCTACGAAGTTACATTGTACGAATATCAAGTAAAATTTGAAATTTACCACACCTCAAAAGAGAAGGTAAAAGATGATAAAAAAATAAATGTTGCAATGGGAAATATGCGAAAAACCTTAAATTCAATATTTAGTCAATAATAAAGTAGAAAGGTATTCAAATGAGCAGTAATAAAATTTTCATTAAAAATACTGATTTTTGTCACAAAATCGTAGTTCTTAATTATGCAAACTGAATGCTGTTCATAAAAACCAACCACAATTGAGAGATCTTCTTCGGATATTGTCTATAATTTCATTCGTAATAGATTATTACGTTTACGTTTACCTGAGTGTTTAAAATAGTTGTCTTAGAAAAAATACAGAGAGTGGAGCAGAGTTCTATTCAAACTTACTTTCAAATTTACCAAGGTGAATGTCGATGAGTATTTTTATGAACAATGCAACATTTTTAGCGCTGGAACTACTCTAGTATGCGTTAGTAAAATGTAAAGTAATAAAATGATATACAATTTATTTTAAATACTTGTAAACTATTGTAAAAAGATGTAAAATAAATTCTTTGTAACAAGAGCAATTTAGACAAATTTAGTTTTTACAGTTTGTTTCATTTGGTAGAAACTTATACTAAGCCAGATCTCCTTAATTAAAAATGCTGAAATAATTTACTAAAAAATTTATTAAGGTTAAAAGAAACTTACCATAAAAATTATAAGAGGAAGGGGAAGGGCAATTATAATTATATAATATTTTGTATAATATTGTTCCAAAGAAAAAAGTGGCCATAGCATTCGAATAATAAGTGCCGAAAAATACTGGTAATTTATTTTCTTTAAAATATGATTATTTTTGCTTTTATTGTTAATGAGTTAACATAGCTAGTTTTGTATAAAGACAATATTCAATTTAGATATCACACTTGTTGAGTTCAAACTGTTGAATGAGCTATTAAATAAAATATACTTCATAGGGATTTATGAGAGGATATTACATTGTCATTAAATTGTAATTTTTAAGCAGTCCTGTAGCATATAAAATGAAACTGATTTAATTCAGATTATTATAAATACGTTCGATATTTGTTGGTAATTTTTTTTCTTTTTACGCTTAATTCTGGCCCGCCCTTTTCTATAACCGCTCGATGCCTTTTACGACACGCCGAACTCATTTTACCATTGATTTATAAATATAGATGTAAATTTGCGTCACACTGATTATTTTTATATCATAATTAAATTTTACCATCCAATTCTACTGTATACTTTAATTATCGAAGGGAAATGTTAATGTTTTGACAGATATCAGATCTCACAGCTTAGTAGCGTCCAATGACAGTAATTTTTATAGTAGTGGGAAGTCTCCTAGTGGCGGACACCTAAGGTTTTAGGAAAATAAAATAAAAACTACTTCCAGAAATGTAACTTTATTTATGAATTAGTTAAGTTAACAAACAAAATTATAATCAATCAATGAAAAAACAACTTCTGCATAAACATATTTAGGAACCTGAATTAAGTTTTGATAAGAAAGACTGCGATCTTTGCCAATGGCACCTTGTACCGGACGATCTTAACTTCGAATTCCAAGAAACAGATATTACTAATACATCGTGCATTGCTCGCATATATAGACATCTCTACATTCAAAAATATCTGATCATGCTTCGTGAATGCACTCTTCGAAATATAGTATACAGTCTTCGTCGTGGTCCTATAAACACGCTACGCGATTCGTTTTTCCTATGTTAGATATTTGAGTTAATTGTTCCTTTTTCGTAGCTTTATCTTCACTTCTTCTTTTGTCTTTTACACGTTTGGTTTATTTATAATAAAAGCTTCCTTAGTACAATACTCTAATAATAATGCAATACTTTAATAACAAAAGTTTACTTAGTTATTTAAAAAAAATGCAAATGTGACGCGCTGCCGGGCTTTAGTATTCCAAAAGTAATAAACCGGCAGTTACATGATCAGATATATTTTGTGGGAGAAAAACGTCATTTGCTATTTAAAAAAGTATGTAACGTTTAATATGATAACTTTTTATTTGATGAGACAGAGGTAAATATAGAAAATAACAAGTAATTTCTGTCACTGTTTTTCTATCGGCATATTTGTCTAACCGTTTGCCAATAGATGAACTAACCAAAACCTATGGTTTTAGGGAGAATTGAATATTGAATAAAATTATAATTATATTAATAAGTAATACTAATAAAGAGAAAACTCTTCACGTATTAGCTGAGTTACCTTAAAAAACAAATTGTTAACAGTCCGGTGTCAAGGGACATCTTTATGTCCGGTACTAGAGAACAGAGAATCCACAAATTTACGTGTTTCATAAAAAAACTCTCAAAAAATAAATAGAAATTATCACAATCTACGAATTATAATGGAACACTACATAGACAATAAACAGAAACACATAGACACAAAACTATAGCAGCAATACTCAATTGGAATTTATGTGACGCAGTGCTTTCCATAAAAAAAGTAATTAACCATTCCCAACGCGGCCGTCTGCGTCAGTAGAAAATTGCGTCCTGTGACCTTGTATCGCTGCATTACCCCGCAGTCCTTTCGCCGATTTTTTAATTGTACACGTTGTGACTTGTTGAGATAGTGCAAGTGTCCAGTATCAGGTGCCATTCGGCGTTACGGAACTTCCACCTAAGTCTTGGTGAAGTAGAACTTTTTTATAATTTAATAAGGAATGTGTAAGTTACTGATAAAATTTTCTTAATATGATAAATGAAAAGAAACTATACTGGTTGATGTTTATATTCAATCGAGATATACAATTAAACAAAGTATAGAGGGTGGTTGTGTATACAGATTAAGAGAGTACAAGAAATTCGCGACTTAGGTCAAAATTAAATTAAACATTTCAATAAACGTTAACCTTCTATCGTTGAAATATATGATATGAACATAGACACACAAGCATGCGTGCATATGACTTACTCTTCGTTACTCTTCGAAATGTCAAATTCTAAAAGTTGAAAAATATCTTAATTCTGTCATCCATAAGATTCAAACCCTTTTTTTAGTAAATTCGATTTTATGGATGGATGAATTTATGATTTTTTTAAAATTTCAATCACTTTGTTCTTATGGCTCTTAACGGGTGACGTTCTTAAAAACTGATAATGAAAAATGATAAAGAATTTAAAACAAGTATGCACAACAAAGTGCTTCTAATAAGCTTATATTAATGAATCTTGAATATTTGAAAGAATCACGAGTAGTTCTCATACTACGAGGGTCCCCAATAAACTTATTCACATAATAAAATTTAAACATTTGAAAATAATTATCGTTTCTATTTAAATAAACAAATATTAATATTATTTCTCGGGGCGTAAACATTTTGCATAATTAACGTAGGATATAATACAAACGTAATATTATCTTATATTTTTTAAAACTTATAAGGCTTGCAAAGAAGTGACGCTAAAATTTTTCGGCAAATTTCAATTACGGATGTATTTTCCTCCACGGATAAAGCCGTGGAGGAAGCCGTAACGTAAATTTCTGATTTCGAGAGTTATTATGCGCCAAAGCGCCGTTGCAAGCGAATGTCTCATCCGATCAGAACAGTTCTTTTATCAATTTATATGTAAATTAACAAACTTAATAAAAGAATCACGTTAACACATAAATAATACGCATACGTTGTGATTTTATAGAAAAATGAAATTTTTTTTTTAATTACGTTTTTTAAATTATGTTTTAAAATGTCGAATACAGTGTAAAAGAAACATATCGGATTTCTAACGTGAATAGTCCTCGATGAGACAAAAGTAACACGAAAAGATTGACTAAATTGAATACTTCAATTCACACCCACGGTCATGTAGCCGTCACAATTGTTTATGTGAACATATTTAACAGTATTTCAGAAAGATATAATACCCATAATGGTGTCAAGCATGAATTCCAAAGATTCGAAGAAGACAATTTTTGAGTCTCTAATAATTCTAATGCAGGGCGACATCCTACATAACAGTTAAAAAAACTAAAAATTGGTGATAGCATGTCCCAGGCTAAGTTTGCGTTATCTGTCATAGCTACTCTCATGATCTGATGCTGCAATATAAAAACGATTTCATGCTTTGGGAAGATATTTTGAAGAGAGTAATATTTTGTTTAGCCACCATGTTAGCTAATATTTTTTCAACTTCGGAAGAAAAACGATATATGCATGGAGTTACTGAGTTCGCAGCGCACTAAAGATTGTTGAAACATCTTTTTGTAAGAGGTAAATCGTAAGTGATATATGTTAATGTATCTCGTAAATGCACTGGGGTAATAGCCAGAAAAAGAGACATACTTACACCAAAATATTATTACATTAGCCAATATTTGGGCGGAGCATAAATGGAATTAGTATTGGAAATATCTTCCAACTGGCTATACAATTATTTCTAACACCTGCTATGAAGTATTGAACAAAGTATTCACTAAAATTCCAACAAATGACAATGCTCCACTTCTACATAGTAAAAGAATCCAATAAGTCTCCAAAAAAAAAATAAAAGAATATGTTTGCTTCTTGTAATAGACACACAGTTTAAATTCACTTAAATTAAATGTAAAAATTACACATATATTAATAATTACTTACGTATTATCCTTTCCCAGTTAAATGTAATATTCAATTATTTTATTAAAATTAAAATTTTCTTGGTTGAGTGTAGTGTATGTAAATATTACATTTGCAAAAAACGTGTTGTAAATAGTCCAAAAATTATTACTAGTTTTTATGATATTTTTTATAATATTCATAGATCAAGAGGAAAATGTCAAGTCGAATATTTCATATATTTTCTTTAAACATTTTTAATTCTTAAAAAATTTGCATCGAGCATTTTTTTTACGAAATTACAATTTGGTACTTCAAATATTCGAAATTAAATTAATATGCAGACAAAGCTTTTATTTAATTGAATATTTTTCTCTTAGCAGTCCTCTCCTAATTCAAGAGTCAGAGCGACTTTAAGTGTCATCATATATCATAATGAATGTAAATAATGGGTCATTAAAAATAATGTTCATGCTTGAAACTAAGGTAACACTTCAAGATTTTAAATTATAATTATTGTTTTTTATTTTAGACTCAATTCGAATAAAATCCCCTCTACTTTTTACAAACTCTTATAAAATAATGAATGAAATAAAATCAAACAAAGCACTGCCACTTGTTCCGACATAATTCTAAAAAGCTATTTTAAAAGTCCGCTAATTCAAAATTAAGAATAAAATGAAAGTCGAATTATGCGAAACCTTAGAGTAATTACATACAGAACCTTCAATCTAAAGAGACTCACCAGTACAAAGATTGACCCACGCCATTGTACGTAAAAGCAAATAGTCTCTGGCGACAATTACTGAGCAAACATAATTATAACGCACCGCTTCCTTATACATCTCTGCGCACGGTACTAAGCTCCGCACAATATGAAACCATTTAAAGCAGGCGGGTGTATACATTCCTATATATACATTATAAATAGGCCGTTATAATTTAACTTCGCTCCCTAATCTCACTGAGAACAAATAAAAATAAGGGAACTTTATTAAAAAAATAAAAAAGTATAAAAGCTTCAAAGAAACGGTCCCATTGTTACTTGGGTACCAAAAAGTCATAAACAAAATTCATAGCAGAAGGAAAGATGTCCTTGCGAAGTTCCTTCGTTACATCGTAAATTTTTTTCCCTCGCTTCCCTCCGCCCGAGAGTCCTCGTCTCTTTAGATTCGCGACTTCTTTAATATCACGGGATTATGTAAATATAATAGAATGAAGCTGCACGGAGCTTTCAATATAAACTCCGTGTAACGTGATTCTCGTCAATGTTACATATATTTTCCGCCTTGTTTCGCCTTTGTCGTCCGGACAGTTGCTTGAAAAACTTTTGGTATTATTTTCTTTTTTACTTCGTATTTATGTTCTGTTGATATTAATATTTATTTTGGATACTTATCAACGAAGAATTGAAGCTTGAATGCGCAGTTTTCTATTTAAGCGGCAATGTAATGTTAAGAAATAAGGAATTGAAGACATAAGAGTTCTTTGGGGTAATGTGAGCATTAAATTTATGGGAACTTCTTAGAAATACATAATAACTGTTATTTAATCATAAGTTTTTTGTATTTTAAATCGGAGTTTTATTACAATCATTGTTTTTTTATCATAGTTCATTATTAGTTACTGTTAAGCACAGTAAATATCATTGTTACTTATAACCGATTGCCAATGTGCAAGTAAAGCGTGGATTCTTTCTTTACTTCGGTGCTGTGACTCAAAAAACTTATTAAGGTAATCTGATAGCTCTGCTTTTGTCATCAATATTCTCTCCCAGTAAAAATTTAATAAATTCTGGTGGACGGTTTTAGTTACATGGGCTGGGTGTATTCGTGAAGTAAATAGACTTTTGAGTGTACTTTAGGTTTAATTTATATTTCTGGGCAAAGATGCTTGGATGGAATTTTAGTATATTATTGAGTCTAATATGTTATTTTCTGATAGTCGTTCCCAATAACAAATTCCTTTTGCATTCCACCAAAGAGATAATAAAATTTTCTTTTGATGAAGTTCAGTTTTTGGAGTGGGTATCGGCTTTTCGTGGGAGTTTAGCCATTGGTACTTTTGCGTATAGTTTACGTACAAAAACATCATTTTTCGTCACACTCAGCGATGGTTTGGGTATGTGGTATTCATACCCCTAGCTTACATACTTTATACATTTGATGCAAGAGTTTCAATAACTACAGATGACTGCAACTGAGCTTTGATGTCAGGCATCGTGGGGTAAGATGGAAATTTCTTTCAATTTATTCTTTTAAAACTATATTAATCTCCACTTTTCGTCCGCTATGGAGAAAACCTTTAAATCATAATTCCAATTTCTGAATCTCTGAAACCTATGCCTTGCAGTTGCATCACAAACCGTATTATCACCTCCTGCATTACAATATTTCTGGCAGCTATAGCTGCTGAGTGATCTAAACCAAATTCGTACAAAATAAAAAGGCGTAAGTACTTTCTTGTCGCTTCTATGTTCCACTAAATACTGAAGCGGTCCGCAGTAATTAATATATATTTATATAGTTTGCCTCAACCACTTCCTATTGTTGTACTTTATATGGTTCTATCGCTTTCTAAAAAAATATAAACTCTAAAAAAAGAAAAAAAAGCCATTATTTTCCTACTTGGGTTAGTAGGAAAAAATAAGGTACTTGGTATTTTTAGGTACTTGGATAATCCCATTGCATAGTTCAAAAACGAAAGTGAAATATAAGGTATTAATCTGTTACTTGACTAGTACAAGAGTAAATGACAACAAAACGTAAATTGAATTAAATTTCGTTTTAGCCGCATTTGAATAAAACACTTAAATTGTAAGTAATTTTACTCTAAATATGACGTTTTATTCATTAAATTGGCGAAGATAAAATTTAAGAAGTTTTTTTTTATTTTTTGTAATAAAACTGGAAAAGCGAAATAATTATGGAATGGCAGTTCAACCGTGTACAAAGAGTTAAATTTTAATTTTGGATAAGGGGCTTAAGGAGGGAGAAAGAAGGTAGAAAATATTTTTTAAGTCCGACCTCTTAATACCTCCATGCCTAATGAAAGCATATGGAAACGCAAGTTAAAATTTATATATTTTGATTTTTCGTAATTTTATCTAATAAATTTATAGCCAATTTTCTGAAAAATTGTAGTCTCTATCCACACTAAAATTTATTTTCAATTTGTTCATATTTCAAATTGTGTTAAGTTTTTATTAGATAAAATTTTTTATCCTTTTCAGAAACGAGGACATTACTAATCTACACAAAAAATGAAGTTGATATTATTTTTGTATTAAACAAAAAAAAGACACTCAATTTAAGTTCTACAGTTCCACTGTTGATGTCAGCGTAAGTCCTCCTTGATTATTATTACATATTTATTCATCATAGTTCCACAAATGTACCACTAGATGCCAGCATATGTACTACTTTCATCTAATCGTAATATTCTCACTAAATCGAGTAACAAAATTTATTAACTTAACACAAATTTTGAATACCTAATTAATCCATGAATATATTTCACTTGTTACTACCTATACCGTTCTTAAACAAATGTATAAATATCTGCTCTGCAGACAAATACTGGAAAACAATAATTTTCTTACTTGTCAATCTCTACAATAATGATAACGTACATCAATAATCAATGCCCACTTCATTTATCCAATCTTTTACTATCAGGCAATATAAATGAACGCTGGTTATCGTACTAGAAGTAATAGTACACAATTTACCAGTTATTTCATGTAGAAAATTGTACAAGTATGAGCTTTATTACGAGCCTCAGTAATACCCAAAGACTTGGCCTATACACTGGATAACATAATAATTCTCTGCTTTTTAGTTAACTGAGAAATGACAGTGAAGAGGCTTATCTTATGACTTACAGTCTATCATTGAAAATCTTTTTAATAAACTATCTATATAATTGAGTTGGCTTACTATATTATATGTTTATTGACTTTAACTAAGTTAAACGACATTTTTAGCCAATATCTTACCTTAGCCAACAAAAAAAACTAAATATTTTCGAAATATTTATATTCAACATTTTCATCAAAAAAATAAAGAAACTATCGATATAAAGTGCAAAAATTAACCTATACCTACTTTTAACTTTCGTAACCCGTTTCGAAATGTGAAGTAAGAGGAAGTGTTTAATTTTAGTGACTTAGAGGGCGCCAGAATAAATTTAGTCGTTATGTCCGAATCATTAGTTAAACCATTGACTCGATAACCGACAGCAAATTTTGAAATTAAAGTACATGTTCTTGTATGTTCCTATTACTTCAGAAACTTTGATCACCTTTATTAAAAGAGTGATGAAAGTCAATAATAATTAAATTATCAATTGTTTTAGATTTAGTACCATCATTAATTGTTTTAGATTTATTTCATCGAATTGGTTCATCTAATGTTGAATTGAGAGATCTAGATAGTTTCGATGTGAATAAAGATAGTAATAAAAGAATAGTTAGGTTACAATAAATGTACGTTTATAATATTTTTAAGGAAACATTATGCACAAAAGCGTTCGCTGTGATTCAGATAAAATCTACGCTATTTTTTATGATACGTTCAATGATACGTTAATATAACATTTAATACCAACTTCTACTTCGAGTTAGGCATAAAATATATTACTTTGCAAAAGTCTTTATGATTCCGCTTTCCAAAACTGCCAACCTTTTTAAGCACATGTTAATCAAAAATTACGAATGCTCAGTTTTATTAGATTTTAAATTAAAAATGATCTTACAATTTGGAATAATAACTCTCATGTGTAGTTTGATGGTCTTCGACGGTATGCTCTAATATATTTTCCATTCAACTTAATTAAACTTGACTATGGCTATATTTAAAACATTTAATATTTAATACGTATTATATAAGAGACAGCAATAGTATTCACGGTTCCCAGGAATAAGTGTCGGACAAAGAAAAGACGTTATTACTTGACTAAAATATAGTTGATTGTTTTTAAAGTAATATTTGAAAGATTACTTTTTTTAGAAAATTGAAAACATTACTCATAATTATTTCTCATCTTTTTCGTACACTCGATACTTGCACTCATTGTTCAGCGCCGCTTGGGGGGACAATCCGCGAATACCTGCGAAGACATTGCCACACTATTGAGTGTGTTAAAAAGTGTTTTGTGTAATTTTTTTTTACACTCAATTAGAAAAAGGGCGCGTTTTACTTTTTATTTCAACGACAAGTTATTCCTTTATAGCCAATGAATATTGTTTTTCTTTGTCCGATATCTATTCCCGTACACCGTGTATAACATTTTCACATTAGATATTTTTCCGCAGAGTGGCATAATTGTAGTTTTACATGACCCTGGGAGTAATTTGCAATTTATTTTTCACGTACTTATATAATCAATATTAATCAAGCACCACCACTTGATGTATGTTTATGATTAATATATTTCACTCCACTTTGATATTTTTGACAGTTCTTAAATATAATCGCAGTCGATTGTTCGGTTGCCGCAGAGTAACATTTCTTATATTACGTACGTACGCCTATCATAACTTTAGTGCAACCAATTAAAACGATTTTTTATAAATATATTGATTTTTTTAATGCTTCTTCCTTATTTTGACGTCAAAATTCAAAATTAAATGAAATTAAGTGATGTAGTATTATTTCTAATTTCTTTAAGTTCCTTACCACGACCTAGGTTTAGTTGTATTACAACATCTTCAGGTGGGCTATTAGCAAAGATCTTTGCTAATAACCGATCGGGAGATGTTGTAATACAACGAAACCTAGGTCACGGTAAAGAACTTAAAGAAAGTAGAAATAATACTACATCACGCAGTTTCATTTAATTGTGAATAATGAATTTCTACAAAACTAACGCCAAATATATTCAATACTCAAAATTGAAATTTAAATATACTTTGTATTAAAATCATGTATTTTAATTACAAATTGTTTTTTTCATTTTTTAATCAGACACTTGTCTTTCTCCGTTTTTTAATACAATTTGGCAACAAATTTTTGGGTATTGGAAGAAGAAGGGTAAATGATATTGCACTCACGCATATATATATATATATATATATTTATATATAAACATATACATACTCGTGTACAAATGCTTGCACGTGCATCTGTTCGCATGCACACAATTATGCATTCATAAAAGCACGCAAACACGTACGCATATACACATTTGTACGCAAGTAAGTCCAAACCTACCCACGCGTATTCTTTCTTGCTTTTGGTGTGTGTATGTTTAGAGCTTTGTATATCACATTACTTTTAGTTTTTTCGATTTTAAAATTCGGATCTGCTTCTTGATATCACTAAATTATAATAAATTAAATATTACCACGGAATTAATGATGCTTACCTGGCATCCTTTTGAGGGCGACATTGAAACCAATATGTTGCTCTATCTTTCACTGGTGCACTATTATCCATCTCTTCGACTTTTGCTTATAAATTTTAGCTTTAATTTTTTTTTCGATTTTTGCTTATAAATTTTCTGACTTCAGTTGTTTCAACTATGTTTTCTTTAATACATCTCGCATGATTTTCTACCAATCATACCCAGCTTCTAAAAGAGGGTAACAAATAACACCCTTACTAAACTCTTGCGAGGAAATGTCCTAAAAATTCAAAATGAAATTATTTTCAAAATACAACATAAGAACCATCTCTAAAAATTGCAATCATAACATTTCACAACCATAAACACGTAGGAGTACTTTCACAATATAAGGTTGAGTATTGTGTCCAATTATTTCTTTACCAATACTATGAACGTAAATTTCAACCGACGTTGTGCGCAAAGACCATTATCAAAAGCTTTCAACTTGTATCATTAAAGCTTTTATGAATCATTCTCTCAGTGATCAAAAGCCCTTTCAAACTTTTTGGAGAAATCGTAAACTTTTCAACGTGAGTATACCGAGGGCGGCCAAGCGTCAACTTATTTATGATTTCCATTTATTTTCTTATTGAGATTTAAAAAAAATATTTTTCTCATTACCTGTAGAGTGCGGGAATATATGGATCCATTATATCATGCAGCAAATGCTATTTAGGCAAAATGATATTGCTTGTAAAGAGTTTTATAGCATTTTTTAAAAGAATTTTTAAAATATTGGCACCTGATATTGGAAAGTAATATGTTGAAGAAAATGAAAAATTCTATGATTATGACATTATTACTACAGTCTAATCGTATAAATTCAAACTGTAACTTAGTTTCAAATTCCGATCACAAAAGGAAAATATTTCTTTTAGTATAATAATAACCCTTATTTCTAACATTTTAAAACGGCTTTGTTCGCATAACAAATAAGAAGTAATAAACTAACATACCGCCAAACCGCCCACCCAGTACAACGCAGGGTTTATGGGCATTATCTTCAATAATACAAACATTAGAAAATGCCTATTTTCCCTAGTGGATACAAGCAAGCTGAAGACAAGTTGTTGGAGATGATGTTCATTTCTAAACTATAATGTTTATTAGCCTTTTAGCACTAGGTTAAAACTGCAAGTATCTCCTAAAACGTAGATTCTGCTGTTAATTTATAGCGAAAAGAATATGGCTGAACTTTGGCTGAACTCGAATAAGTCAATGTGCTTATTTAAAATTAAAGTTTTTATAGATAACAATATAGATCTACAAATTGTTTATCTATTATTAGAAATTTAAGTTTTTGTAGATGACAATGTACGATTTACGGATCGTGATATACAGTTACTGTATATCACGAATCGACACGATCACAGGTCACAAATTATTAATTTTTGAAAATTCGACAAAATGAAATGGAAAATTTTAATTAGATTCTCAAAATTTAATTAGGGGATAGCGAGTCAATGAAAATTTAAAAAAATTACATCGTTAAACTATAATATCGACATGTATTTTTTGTTTGTTTATAATAGCGGTCAATAACATTTTTTCGTGCCACACGGACTTTTCGATATTTTTTACTTTAATAAGAGGTTATCAGTAAAAAATCTGTTAGCAAAGAATTTTATTCTTTTGAGTAATTCAAAATATTTAAAAAAATAATGACCTCCTGTACCAAAAATGTGAAAAGTTTTATTATAAAGTTAAGATCTGAGATTTTCTTGCAAATTTAGTTCCTAATTGTTCCCTTTTGATTGTCCAGCAGTAATCTGCCAACATATTTAGGCTCTATTTGCTCTTGTACCTTTCTCACAGCCTCCAAATTCTCATGAAAAAAATTCAGGTGTGAGTCTAAAAAATTAATATTGAGTGACATGGTGCAACTCAATGCTTGATAAGCCAACAATAGCTCGCTAACCAACTCTCTATAGCTGTCACTCTTATGATTACACAAAAAAATTCCAACAATATTCTTTAAAGGTTTCCATGTTGGTTTTTCTAAATCGCTCAATTTTTCTTTCAATACCGGATACTTAATTAACTCCCAATTTGAGGTCCTACAAAAATACCATCTTTTAACTTTGCGTCACTTATTTTGCGGTAATTTTCTTTTAGATACTAAAATCTATTCCCATTGCAATTTAATGCCTTTAGAAATTTTTTGGTCAATCCTAATTTGATACGCAATGGTGGTAGAAGTACTTTAGAGAGCTCTGCAAGGGGTAAATACTTTACAGTTTTTTGTTCAGGAATTAAGGATGAACGCGTAGGCTATTTGTTTTAGGTTAGTGGTTTGTTCTGTCTCGGCTGTCCCATTCACAGTAGTGTATTCTGTCTCGGCTATCCAAAAGCTGAAGTCCGAATAATAGGCCAACAACTTTCAGATCACCGCAGATTTTGAAAGAATACTGAATTTGATCTTCAAAAGTAATAACTTCGTATTTTCATAAGTTTCCTTTATTTGAGCAGCATTAAAACTGCTTTGTTTTTTTGCAGTGAACCTGCTTTTAGACTTGTTTTAGAAGAGTTAATAAATAAACGCCACTGGGTCGAATCAAGATCTATTTCCATAATTTTCATAATCCCATTTATATCATTAAAATACACCAGTTTTCCATTTTCAGAAAAGCATGATCTGAGGTGTTGATCACGATTTCAAAAAAAGCTTATTTTAATATTATGATGTAGCCAATTCCATCCTTTTAATCGGGATCCTAATAGGTCTGCTTGCTTTTTTAACAAATTTAATTCTCATACCAAATCGTTTAGGCGCTCTTGAGTTATCAAGTATGGCTTCATTACAATTTCTTTAAATTCGGAGTCATCGTCCTCATCAATACACTGGCTTGAATTGAAGAGTTGTAAATAGTCAATCTCAACAGACATACATGCAATTGGGATAGGCAAATTTTTACGAATGGACTGGTTTTATGGCTGAAGGTAAATGAGGGTAAACAACTGTTTGTTTTTTCGTGAAATTTATATCAATTATGTTAGTAAAACAAAGACTGAAATGTGGTCTTTTGGTTCAGTCCAAATTATTGGTACAGAAAACAGCATGTGATGGGACTCTTTCTCCCAATCCGTTAATTTCTTCGCACACTTTATGCAACAATTAAGGGCCCAGGATTTATCTTGAAGGTCCACAGAGAAACAAATATACCGGTGACAATACTCCAAGGCAAGTTTTGTGAAATTTCTTCTTTGTTTTTAAAAACAGAGAAGAAATTTCATTGAAAGTTAATTTACCACACACATAATAAAAAAGTGAGAATTATTACTACACTTACTCGACATGTTAACGCAGTTAATAAATCACTATTTAATCAAATCACAGACAAATAGTTTTATGACTTTTTCCTTGCGAACATTCATTTCCTTTGATTGCCGTAGTACTAGTTATGAGTATTATCGTATCACAAGAAATCTGAGGCTAATTGAAACAAAACCACTGCAGTTTAACAACGAGAATAATTAGCTAAAACAGTATTAGCTATCAAAGTTCGTATGGAATGGCTATTGTTTACCAGTGTAATATATTTTTTCAATATTCATATATACATATTAAAATTCAATCCCTGGAACTAGCATAGAAGCTTCACTTCTCCTGTGTATGGAGACCACATGTACCTTTTAGAGTTCCCTAGTAAAAGAAGGGAATTTTACCGTACTTCTATCTCTCACTCACAACCACTCCTATTCTACGGTTTGAGACCTGTATGCATTAAATTACAAGCAGGTGTTTCTAAACTAACAATTTTTCCTTTAAATAAAAGTTCAATAATTTTTCTATATTCAGTTCAATAAAATAATGAATATTTAGTGTATTTTTTACTTGTATAAATTATTTAGTTTCGGCCAATTACTTATTTTTTGGAAACATCTTTGTTATATATACTTTTCTATTCTTACTTATTTTTATAAGTATAGTTATTAAGATTCAAAATTTAATTCGAACTAAACAAAGAATTCCGTAAATTCTATACAGTAAACAGGCACGTGTACTAGAACCTCAGAGCATGACTATTGAATAATAATAATAATTAATAAATACTTTTTTGTTTGCTTTTATTTATTAAGATTAAATTCTAGTCATTACTACCGCAATGGGAGTTAGCCAAGTTTGTATATGAATTAAACAATTTGATCAAGCTATCCTCGCTATGTGCCCACAAAATCGAAAAGTACAGTATATGATCACGTGCCAAATAAACATTTGATTTCTGATTAATAATTATAATGAATTAACACTCTTTTTTTTCTTTTCTTTTATTTATAAAGGTTAAAGAACTGTTATTTCTACCGCAATGGGAGTTAGCCAATCTTGCATATCAATTAAAAAATTAGAACTAGTTCAGCTCGTTGTACGCCCACAAAACGCAAACGTGCAGCATGTGATGATGTGTCAAATGGATATTTAATTTTTGAATTACAGTTATAATAAATTAACACTTTATTATTTACTTCCATTTATTAAACTTAAATTCCAGTCTTTACTACCGCAATGGGAGTTAGCCAATATTGTAATCAATTAAACAATTCGAACAACCTAAGCTCGCTCTTAGAAAGGGGAACGAACAGCATATGATGACGTGCCATATAGACATTAAATTTCTGAATTTTCTCAAAACTTCAAAATTCCAAATACTTAGATAAATTTAATGATAAAAGTTTTAAGGGCTCATTAATAAAATAACTTGGATACCATAATAAGCCAATTATATCGATTTTTATAGCATATAATAAAGAAAGCAAGTTGTTCAAACTTACCCTCGAAACGTCAGATATAGAAATGCTGCTGTCTTTCGGCCACACATATGGCATACGTGTGGCCGAAAGACAGCAGCATTTCTATATCTGACGTTTCGAGGGTAAGGTTGAACAACTTGCTTTCTTGAACTGATTATAGTTTGATATAATATATGTGCCGTATAATGTAGGCTTTTAACTAAATCAGGAGTGATTTAATTGCTCTATACTTTCAGTACTATATAACAGTAACAACTAAAAATTCAGTTTACTGTAATAGGATACAGGAGACGTTAGTGAATATTTATTTAATTATGTATAGAAGGTGTAGCAAGGAACTTAACTAATATTTGTATGCGTACGACAAAAGAGATAATACGCGCTAAAGTGACATGGCCTCGGTAGAAAACAGCATGAACCTTTGAAATAACTATCCGTCCTTTCCGAACTTAGATAGAAACAATTAATTCATTATGACTAATGCACTCAAATCGAGTTTGACCCAATCTGGATAAAGTTTCGCTTAATCTCGTGTCGGGTGGTGGACGGGAGACGTTGAATCGCTACCTACATCAAACTAATTGCAATTAGAAGTTAATGAAACAAGTTTGGAGCAAATTCTGTCTTGCATTCGATTTGAATATGTGAAGGCGAGTATGTGTGTAAACCTTGAGTTTAGATAACTTGTTTACCTGTTAATGAAAGGAGCCTTCTGCGATGTTTCTGATAGAATTACTTTTATCCGATATTTATTTAATATTAGACACTTTTTTCTGCTATAAATCCTAGGTGGTGTCATTAAAATATAACAATGCCAAATCATAATGGAATTGTATTATTAAGTAAGCAAATTTTTTTTTTAACCTAACACGTAATTTTGAGCAATAGATAAACTTAAATTTATATACCCAACAAACAATAGTACAAATAAATCTATTGAATAGTTGATTTGAAAACGAGAATATAAATAAATGTTATCAAATTTGTGTTGATATGTATTTAATAGTTGAAACTGGTAAAGAAACAAATGGTTATTCTATACTTAGAACATAGGTTTTACATTCGCAAATAGATATATAATGTTTAGACTTATATTAATTTTAATACAAACGTCGAATACTTTATGTCGGTTCTGATAATTTGCCATTTTATTAGACAAATCTTAAATGGATTGGTATGACGAGTTAATATAGTTTGTTGCAAAAATATTTTCTTACTTCATATATAAGAATAAATGTCAACATATTCGAGTAGCAAAATATATAAAGAGAAGTTATAACAAGTTTGTTTTGTATAGTTGTTTGTTTTGTTTCGTAATTGAATGTAACGGTTTTTCCATCTTTATAAAAGTAAAAACTACATGTAGTTACAAGTAATTAATGCTAGTTTTATAATTCGCATCGTAATATATTTTTCTTTGATTATCTTTTTCAGGTTTCGTACACGAAGGTTCCGACCAAAAATCTGTTTTTGTAGTAATGTAGTCTGTCTATGTCTATCAGAAACTTTTAATTTCTAAAATAAAATCCTGTTTTTGAACAACAAATATTAAAGAGAGATGAATAAAAAATTTATGCAGTATTTTTGAAAAAATACGATTTCTTGATGATGATAGAATAAACACTAAGTGTTCTTTACTGATACCGATAAATAATAATACCATTCACAAACAGTTCAATAGAAACCCTTTGTATCACAAAAGTTTTTTTTGACTACGTGCACAACTCCACTCGTATTTAGGAAGTTTATTTATCTTATTTGTAAAATTGTCTTTATTTAAAGTTTTGGAATGCATTTTCTAAATAAAATACAATGTAGTTTTTGATATGGGATTGCTTTGTGGAAATATACAATATATTAAAACTTTAATATACACTACTCTGAGAGATAGCGATTTCTCGCGCTATACAAGTGTTGTTAAAGACTATTATAACTTCGTGGGTACAAAATAAGGTGATTACAATTGATAATTATTTCTGTCTTCCCTCATTCTCAAGATACCCAATTTCAAAATTATTGTAAAGGTTTAAGCATCCTGCACACCGAACGCTGCGCAATATCATCAAAAACATACGGCGCAGTGCACCAAACACCTTATTCGACCCTGAACAGTGAGCAATACGAATATTATTTCGGGGAAAGAAAAATCAGTTATGCAAGTAATTTGAGTTTCTTTTATTTTATTTTAAATCGCGGTTTTTTTTTTATAATAAAATATTTAAAGGTCATAAAAATAATAGATGATAACAAACTGTTCAAAAATAAATTGTTTCTCAGTAAGAAAGACCCAAAAGAAAAAATGTTCTAGACTATTTTGTCTGGTGTTTTCGATAGAAATGTTTGCTATATCAAATAATATACGGTAGGTATATCCTCGGAGACGAGCGCTCGCAGTGCATTAAGCCTTGTGGTGTTGAGGCTTGCATTTCAAACAGACAGCATTATAGCTTAGCAGCCTAACAAGCGTTTTGTGTTGTCCTGTAAAAAGTATGCCTTAACCCCTGAAAGCTAAATGCATTGAGCGAACTCGTCTACTAGAATGTATTTTAAGAAGATCGCATTATCACAAAACCAAAGAGGTGATTAAGTTTGTTCCACGGTTGCCGAAAAATATTTAGTGGTCTTATATGTGTGTTCATTTTTTTTGTGTCTATTATAATTCAATCCATTCATGCGTGTAAGAAAGCAAACCTAAAGAGCATAAAAATCTATTAAGTACCATCATGTTATGAGGGTTTCGTGCAAATAAGTGTTATGTTTAAATATGTGAGAGTACATAGTATTTCCACTAAACTATTTATTAATGTTAATATTATTTATCGTCACGCGATATCTATCGCCAAGTACTATAATATATCTTTCATTGGCTTGAAACGTATGCCTTGGTTAGCTATATCCCTGTTAATACTTAATACTTGTGATTGGTTTTGTATTTTCAGTACTCATTTGAACCATTAGTATATTTATTTTATAGCTTTTATTGAGTATATGTATTTAACTACTATTATTTTTACGACGCATTTGTAAATTTTTGTAAATTTCTAAAACAGGTCTTTAATATTCATTTTGTTTTAAATTTTTAAATATTTTCCTTACGCAGTACAAAACAAAATCGCTTCCTGCGTTTTTCTGTCATTACACTAAAAAATGCCTGTTATATTTACAGAAAATATAAAAAGTCAATGTTTTGTAAAAAAATAAAATTTTGGGCGTTTTCATGGCTAACGCTGACTAAATTTTATGATCAAAATGTTGTACTATGGAATTGTGTATTTTAAAAATATCTACAAAAAGTCCACGATATGATATATCTATATTCTACGGATAACCCACAGCAACCATTTTTATGCGATTGATATTTATTTTGTTTTGGGTTATACTTTCGAATTAAATAATTTATTTGCGTTGGGCATTTAACGTAGATAAAATTTGCTATTTGCTACAAATCATTATAATTATCTTTAATGTATTATTTATTTTTATAATTACCAAAATCAGTATTCGCGATACTGGCGGCGGCAGCGGGCGGCGGCGCTGGACGCCGTTGCGGGCGCATGCCTATAAAGAGCGCGTCGCAGGTCGCGCGTCACCCTATAGCATTGTGATTTGCAGTGATCGCACGCGTTTGTCGGAGCTCTCAAGCAAGTAAAAAAAATAGAAACGCGATTTCAGCGCGACACTATAAACCGCAAAAACAGCTGTAAACATTGTACATGAAGACACCACATTAGTACCTACATAACACTTGTGCGAAGCCGGGGCGGGTCGCTGGTATATATTAAAATTGAAATAGAAAATCTTTAAAATAGTTAATGAAAGTTAACTTTTCGGTCTGAGTTTTAATATTTAAAATAAAATAGACCTTCCTAAAGTGTCGTGATCATATTTATCGCGCAGCCGAGTTTGTGCGAAACTTCGAGGCCTATAGTTTAATTTTGATAGACGATATACAAATCGATTACAACATTTTTATTTTGCATTATGCTTTTCTATTTTCTCCTTACTTTAATTATTATTTCACTAAAGAACCAGAAGCTTAGTTTTCATATATTCACGTTTCATCGATTTTTTAATAGCACCATTTTGATGTAACCGTGTTAATCAGTACTATTTTAGATGACACTTTTAAAATAAATGAAAGTACGGCATTTCAACTGTTATATATTTATCTCCTCTTTACATACATAACATCTGTTATGACCGAAATGAACATTCACAAAATGTTTTTCTTGTGGTGAGGATCCTGCTTTTTCTAAGTATATTAAAAACGATATGTAATTTACCTATTTCCTTTGCTACAGTTGTTATATGCTTTAACGTATGCTTGTGAAACAAGTCCAACTATTTGTCAACTCATTATTTTTCATTAACCAACCGCATTTAAATAATACTAAGCGGGGTGAGTTTCGAGAAAACGACGGTGTGGAAAAACCGTATGTTGCTTATTTGATTTTTAATGAGTAGCATACTCCACAATTGAACCCACAATTTCTAATTTTATTTTATGTATATTAGACTTTCGAAATTTTTTTCTATTTGGAAAAATAATTTCAATCGATGGAAAACATCCTTTTTTCGCAACATAAATATAAGAGTGGTAACGAAATAAAACCGTTGCACGATATCGACATTGTTAAAATGAAAGTTTAGTTCCCACAAACTGAAACTGAAACTATTAATGCATTAAGACTAATGCGCTTAAATCAGATCTGACCGACGCCGGACAAAGTTTGACTTGATCTTGTGTCGGGTGGTAAACCGCTGTGGGTGTGGGATGAGAGAATTACCTCAAACAGCTTAGCTGCAATTTTGATTTAATGAAACAAGTTATAAGCGCATACTATCTTGCCATTATCTTACCTTAAATGTGTACTTAGTTTGTGCAAGCGAATATACCAAGTGCAAATCACTTTTTTTATTTCTTATGAAACTTGTTCAATATAATGTTTTTTCACTCTCTGCGTATATTTATCCAAATTTTGTCGAGTTCTCATTTCTTTGATCTATCATTTGCAACACAGAAAAAAAAAACATTTTAATTAATGCCACAAATAAATACAGCGAACAACTTGCACTATGAGCGTTTCTACACATTTGTGTATTTATAAACATTTAAGCATACGCATTTGTAGATTATACCTTTATAGACGTAAAAACAGGCGACATATTTCAATTATTAATATATCTAGGAGAATAAATAAATATTTTAGTTGAGTAGATTGAGTACTTTTGAAAAGAAGGTATCTGAAGATTTATATTTTATCTAAAATTTCAAAAAAAAATTTTGTGACCCTTATAATTAGGTTTTCATAAGGCACCCCGCACAATACATAGATAAAAAAACAATTTTTTCGACTAATTAGTTTGCCGTCACTCAAATGTTTAAATGGACACTTTCACGCATAACGATATATGTGGGTTAATATATTTCATTACTTTGCTAAATTTCAAGTTTCTGCGTCAAACGGTTTTTGAGAGAAACGGCTGTGACGGATGAACGGACAGACACGTGAGTGATTTTATAAGGGTTCCGGTTTTCTTTGTAAGGTATGGAACCCAAAATATACATTTATTATTAATAGGCTGGCCAGTCGAAATACAAAACCAAAACGATGAATACGTGTGGAAACAACAGAGACCAGTGCATTTCAAAAGCGAGTAATTGGTTATAAATATATAAAACAAGCTGACCCGTGCGAAGTCTTCGCACTATATCGCCAACTAACGTGTTCCAAGTATACAATTTGGCTAAGATATTTGACATATCCACAGATGGCGCTCATGCCAATTGTTATAAAAATTAATATTTTCGAATTTTTTTATATTTTTCGCCCAAAGTAGAAAACATAAGCTTTAAGTGGGTATTTTTTTTATTTTTTTGGTGCAGTAGTTAAAGAGATCGAGCCGCTCGACCAAAAAACACCTTTTAGAAATAATATATTTAGATACTTGTAATATATGAATAAAAAATATATATCTATGATAATGAGAATTTATTCCAGTTATGCTTCCTAAAACTATACAGGAAATGTAATTGTAAAAAAATTAATGTAATTAGTATTTATTCCATATGTATGCAATTTGAGAGTATCGTAGCTTACTTTATGGGTTCATTTTTATTCACAATAAATGAAACTATGTAATGTAGTATTATTTCTACTAAATTCGTTGTGTGATTGTTATCTTTACAAATTGTCCACCTGAAGATATTGGTATACAACGAAACCTAGGTCGTAGTTAAAAATTGAAATAAAGTAGAAATAATACTACGTCAAATAGTTTCATTTAGTTGTTAATAAACATGAAGTGATAATGTATTTCTACGCCAAATATATTCATTACTTTATGGAATTTTATCATGAAGAAAGTTGCTGTTTTTAATATCGTGGAATATAACTTATGCAGAAGGTAAATGAAAATTTACTTCGGGGGGATAAAATTGTATGTAAATAAATCCATGTAATCGTTATGGTTTGAATCTATAGCCATATTTAGGAGAGTACTGTCAATATCGCTAAATAACTCGTCACTTCTGAACAAAATAATTGATGGCAGATAGTTTGTCAGAAAATATATATTGGTTTTTTCTTGTAACATGTTGCTATGAGTGATAATACAATAGAGAAGACTTCTTGACCGCTTTTTTACTACTCGTGACTTATCAATTATTAAATCTGCCCGCAGTATTCCCCGAAGTAGAATTATTTTAATTATCCTGTTTTCCCGCCCGTGGTCACTAATTTTCTATCTAAAATCAGTGTTTATGAGAATCAAACAGACGAGTAGGCGAACAGATGTATGACTTATATTTTGAAGATTCTATTTTTTTCTTTTCGACATATTTAATAATAAAATAGATGTACATAGACGTGGATTTGTCATTATTTTTATTTACCAATTATCTACTTCACAGCCTTATTGCAGGAGAGCTATTATTAATATATGTACTACCAACTAAAATAAACACCAATTTCATATTATTTAAATCTCAAGTTTGTATGATTAAGTTATTTTCAGGTAAATTTTATTATTTATTTTGAATTCTTTATGGTAGAGTTAACGAAAAATTGCTTAACATAACGTTATCTGATATTGCAGATACATCTCTCAAAACAGAAAATAATACGAATATTTTTACTAATAGTTTTGTTGCTCTATTAGTAAAGTGTGGGATTCATGACATTTAAATATATAAGTATGTGTTTCAATAATTTAAGGAATTTTCCAAATGTGAACTGATTTACATGATTATAACCCATACATATAAACTTAAGTTTACTTACCACTTGGTTGATCAAGTTTTCATTTCCAATTAGCGCGACTAAATATTTTGATTTTAAAATTAAAAAAAAAACATTTTCGTTTTGGACTCTTCATTGTAACTTTAATATAAATAATTTTAAATGAGAGAAGATATAACTTTGATTTTATTTGATTTCTAATGTTATTTTTAGCGGATGCTAACAAAGAATAAGACTTGTGTCCTATTATGTGTTTTCATATACCTCGAATCTATTCTATTTCATTATATATGTTTCGAACATTATTTCCTCATAACGTATCTCCGCAACCAAATGACGCCACAAATATAAACAAAATTATTTTCCATCACTTAATAGTTCAAATGAGTCCCACTCCACTTGTGGGCAAAGGCCTCCTCAGACTGCGTCAACTCTTTATATGCTTTTGCAGTTATTGACCAGAGCAGACTCAAAAATTTTGCTAGCTCATTTCTCCAGTGAATAGAGGTCTTCCTTTTTGGCGTTTTTGTAGTTGAAACAACACTCGGTCCTAGTATTAATCCATCTGTTGTTTCTTACTTTATTTACGTCGCTTGCATAATCACATATTGCGTTCAATCCATTTCGCATCTCACTTTTACTACACAATTTGCATCTGACTTTTTACTTTCGTTTTATTTATTATTTTTTATATTTACTAGTTAGTGACAAATTTCAAATGATTATATCCACTTTACTTTGGCTATTTTTTATTTTTACATAGTTTTTCTTTCAAAGCCCATGTCCTAGGTCCATAGTACAGTACAAAAATTTAACACCTTTCCCTTCATATACCTGTATAATGAATTTTTTTTGCTTTTGAATATATGTTTTATCAAAACTCTTTTATAATTGAAGTCAAGAGACAAGCTCTTCTTTCATATTGTTTTCCCTTAATAATGATTTTCCGAAGTAAATAAATTTCTTCACTGTTTCAATTTTTGTTTTTCCCAAGGGTGTGTAGTAGTTGTTCTTCATGTTAGACATTATTTTGGAATTTATTGTAGTTTTAATCCTATATCTCTACAGTGATAATCCTGTCTGGATTATTCTCATTGTTTATTCTATTCTTTTTTGAGCTGATTAGAATATATATAATATTCGAATCATCGGTAAATAAAAATAATATTTGATGATTTTTTTTATTTATATTTATTCCAAAATTCCTCCATTCCAAAATTTTAATAAAATTGTCTAGTAGCCTGTTGTAAAATTTTGGTAAGGAAGAATTGCATCTTTTGTATGTAAAAGTATTAACCCATTTTTTTAATTTTAAAACTTATTTTGAAATATTTTTTCCTTAAACTCTTTGAATGTTTACGGATAGCAGTGTTGAATATTTTACTAGGTCAAATCTTTTATATAATACATAAAGCCTATATGGTTAATTGTATTATATTCATCTACTGGTTGTTGTTCTTCAGGTGTTGATTTAATTCCCTCTAAAAGTAATAAAGGAAATATTTGGCGCAAACTTGGAATAACAGGCTAACTGAGCAAAAGTTATTAATTTGCAATTAGTGTTCCTTGTTATGTAACAGCATTATATCTGTATTATACCGTACTTGAGGTATTTTTTGGTAAATAACATATCGTTACATATACATCTCATTGGTTCTATTTGATGTTCCAAACCATTTTTCAGTATTTATCCTCTAATATAATCTGGTCTCGCTATTTTTTGTCCTTCATTGACCATATATCTTTTTGCATCTCTTGTTTTACGAAATGCAGTGTTACCTATTTCTCGTCTCGTGAAAATAATATTTATCTTAGTATCGACAGTGATTTAAATTAAAAATATAGAATAAAACATGTTTCAATTTTAGCTAATTACAAAAATAAAAAACAGTCTCTATGCATGAAATCCAAATGTGAATACCATGAAAATTATGCTCGTCCATATGACGAAGGCACAATATCTTATCTATAAAGCTGATTTCTTCAATTGTAATTAAGCGATCGTAGCGGTATATGTTGGGACGAAAGTTTTGAACTTTCTCAGCGTTTTGAACTTTCTCACACGTAAGCTTTCATTATGAACTATCGGCCCAGTTGAACTATTAAATTAGATGATGGTAAATTATTTCTCACATTTACTAGCTGGGTGTGGGTGGGGTGTTTCTCACTTTTACTAGCTAGGTGCGTAACATCAGCATCGCCCAAAGACACCGCTTTATAAGCGCTTCAATTTTATTTATACGCTTCAAATTAAAGGCCCTGGTAAAAGTTTACGTGAATATAAAAAAAATATTATTTTAATTTTTTCAATTTGAAGAAAAGTAAGTACCTATTATTCGTTCTTTCAATAAAATCATGTCAGATTACATTGCTTGTTTTGTTATTTATTTTAATGTGAACAGGTGGACAATTTGTGAATATTCAAACCACCTGACGATGTTGCCATACAACGAAACCTGTGATAAGAAATTAAATAAAGTAGAGTGATAAATAAATTAAATAAAGTAGAAGTAATACTACATCACGTAGTTTCATTTAGTTGAAAAATTAAATTAAAATGAACCTCTATAAAATTAACGCCAAATATATTAAAAAAATAATAATAAGATTTTAGTTACTCACTCAGATATCCATTTGTTTTCAACTTAACAAAATAATAAACTTAGCACCCATATGAGAATATTTCAATCAAAAAAAATATCAGAAGGAATGCATTAAACGGAAGCTATCCATTAATTATTTCCATCTAATTTCCAATTTAATATAGAAAATCGTTAAAATTACAATTTGTTATTTCTTCCAGTGTTTTTACAATATAATATTTAGTAACTATCGTGTCGCGTTTCGAACATTTGCTTTAAAAATCTTACATACGAGTTCAGTACAGCAAAAATGACATTTTTAGTAATTTTTTAAAATTGAAATATATAAAAACTAATTGACGTATTTAAAGAAATATGACTCGGTAGTAATTATTTTATTACAAAAATTTATTTAAAAAGGAATTTGAACAATAAAAATTTGCATAATATTAAAAAGGTAAAGATTTGAATATGACGTTTAAATATGTAGTTTATGATAAGAAAATTATTTAAATCATTTTCTCGTCGAGCCTCTTTACTTATCTTAAATTTCCCGTTTTTTGGGTTGATAAGCAGTGAAATTTTTAATCTTGCTGAAGTGAATTACTTCTCAAATATAAACTTATAATTTAGAAAAATAACAAGTAAAAGATTTAGTACTAAATTTGTAAGACTGGTAGAACTAAATGTTTTGTTTTTCACACAAAAAAATTATCACTTTAAAAATAAAATAATCGCAATCGAGACCCATTTTTTTAAAATAGATCGCTTTTTACTTATAAGTATATATTTTTGCATTGAGACGATAGTGAAATTCGCATTTTTGCTAAACCGCACTGGTGCCAAAAGTAAACACATTACAATATATGTAAGTAAATTATATTACCTAAGACAATATTTAATAGGAGCCTTTAGATATTTCCATTTCTGCCACAACAAGCGCTGGGGTCGGTTTCCTTACCCCCACTCTCTATTCTGTATCCTGCTAAAACGGAGCATATTTTTTGTATGCATGGTATTTAGAATTGTTTCCCCTATTTCTTCAGAATTTTTATTGTCTATTTATTTTTTAATTTTAATTCGTGACGTGTAACGGAAATTAAATTGCTTGACTTTTTTACCACAACACATTCTTTTGAATACGTTACAAACATGAACCAGAAATGTGAAGCACGTTAGTGATTACAAGAAATATAAGCAAGAATTTTAATACTAACAAATGTAAATATTTTTATTATAATTGTAATGGAGCACTGATTAATATTGTATTTCTTTCACAAAATGATTGACTGTTTAGTATATTTTTACGATGTTTAGTATATTTTACGAATTTATTTTGTAGCTTAACTAACTTAGCTAACTTATGAATATATTTCTGTAATTGGCTCAAAAGTATTAATATTTTGTAATGATCTTAAAAGGAAAATGATCACTCTTCAAATTTTAATTACATTTTTTCTTAATTGATTTTTTCTGAAATATAAAAATAATATATTCGAAATCAGTAAGTTATTTATATGGTATTTTCATTACCACATGCATACAGTAATAAGGAATATGAGATTTTTTTAAGCGCATAAATAAAATCTACCCATTTACCTATAAAAATATTCAATTTACCATGTTATTTACGTTTTTAGACGTATAAATTTTCTGCCGATATAACCGTAGTTACTTTATTTAATGAAGAATAATTCTGGCCCCTAAATTCAATATTTAAATTAAATAATTACTATTTAAATTAAATAATTACTATGAATTTATTTTTTTCTTTTTAAGAATTTCCATGTTTAATAATACTTCATAATTTTTGCTTGCACCAAACTCTAAATATGTTATTATGCTTATAGTTTGGTGCATAGTTCGATAATGTAATATTTTTATGAATCGTCTATCGAGATGGCCATAATTTATTATAAGTAGGCTTTTACGAAATCCATTACTGAAAGATTTTCCAACCGAAATTTATGTCAAAATATTCCACCAATCGCATAAATATTCTCTGCAGAAAATGGAAAATTAAACCTAACATTTAGTAAATTGAAATACCAATTCAGCACTCACTTCACGGTCTACAGAGCTTTTGCTTTTAGGTGACTATGACAAATGTTTGCAATTGATTGCTCGGTTAGACCCAGACAGAATAATAATGAATATTTTATACTATTAATGAAACGTCACTGTTTGTTCGGCCGAAATATGGTTCGAAGTAGTTATTTAGATAACTGCATGATATCTAGGGACCGTAATTTATACGTGAAAGTGGTATGTTTTGACATATATTTTACAATAAAATAAAATGTGTAATAGTGAAATATTAATATAACAAATGAATATAGTGAAAGATCTGTTAAGAAGGTAGAATATATAAAAGCTTCATTGTGGTTACAGATTTAAACATATTTTATTTTAAATAATCATAACAAACATACAACAGATATAAACTGATTATGTATTATCTATAAATTGAATAACAAGACATACTGAAAAAGAAGTAATTAACATCAGAATAATATATCTGAACATATATTTGATTCAGGAGTGACAAAATTTTCTTTCATTATATCTCGTACATTAATTCTTGATTAGGAATAATATAGAAAATAATACCTCCATTATAAAATATCATTCCAGTCAAATGAATGAAAGTTTACTAAATCGTGGGTAAACTAAATTAGAGACAAGAGAAATGGAGTAACCACATTTTCTGTTACATAATTACTTGAGGTATCTGTAATGTTTTTGAGGTTATTTCTTTAACATGTAAAAATACTTCCTTTCTCATGGAGTTCGGTTAAAATAGGATATGTCAAAATTACACTGACATTATATGGTATATAATAAATGACAATATGACAGAAGATGCGCACAATGCGCTGAATAAACCTTTGAACTCAAAAACTTGGAAGTATATATCAGCCCCGTGTTTATGATAATCTATAGGTAAACTAGATTAAAATTATTAGATGAAACTATGTGATGTAGTATTATTACTACTTTCTTCAATTTCTTTACCACGACCTAGGTTTTGTTGTATTACAACATCTTCAGGTGGGATATTAGCAAAGATTGAATTATCTTTGCTATTATCCCACCTGAAGATGTTGTAATACAACGAAACCTAGGTCGTGGTAAAGAACTTAAAGAAAGTAGAAATAATCCTACATCACGTAGTTTCATTTAATTGTGAATAATGAATTTCTACAAAATTAACGCCAAATATATTCAATATATAAAATGATTAGGATAAACAAAAGAAACGATTTGCTGATAGACTGGAAGAAATGACCCAAAAATTGCATTGATAGTTCTGGTTAAAAAAATATTTTTGACAGGAGACTCTATATTGCCGTGTGTATAATACAAACTTGTTAGTACGAGCATAACTCGTACTATGGGAGTTATGTACTCCCTTAGGTGCATATAAAAGTTAAAAGATTTAAGTATTGTGTATTATTTCTATTGAAGTATTTATAAATATTAACATTATTGTTCGTTATGTATTTCTAACAAAATATAAGACCTAAAATCGGCCTTACCGTTTTTTGTTAAACTTAAAGTTAGTTTCTGTTACTTCGATTTTTCATTAATATATCTGAAACTGTCGTAATAAAATTATTGCTCTACGAAAAATTAAGGGAAAGGAAAATATTTTTTCTTTACAAAATTTGACGAGAAAATATTTGAGGTTTTTCCATTACACAAATATCTGTCCTAAATGCGCTTATACAATTTCAAGTTTCTACATAAAACAATTTCCGCAAAAATATATGTGACAGAAGTATAAACAAATGAATTACTTTATGAGGATGCCATTTTATACTTTTTGTAACTGAAAAGTCATCGATCGAGAAAACTGTTGTTTTTTTGTTTTATTACCTTATTTACTTGTTGTTTTTATTCTGACATATTTCAATTGTCAAGTTCGAGAGGGTTTTTATATATTCTAATGCATACAATTCTTAAATTCTCTTATTAGTGCGATGCATATTTTCCACTAATACATAAATCATTTATCGCCGGTATAAGTACTTTGAAAATAACTTTAAAAACACGTTTTATTTGTAATAAAACGAAGGTAAAAGATTTGTCTTTTTAATTTGAATGCAAGTTCAAATAAGTATAATAAGTAATTACATAGGTGCACATAGATAAAGTTATAATACGATCTTGTAAATTATCAATAAGACTAATTAATTTTTGTTTTATAGTTAATAGTTGATTGAAATTTTCTATTATATTTTCCATGGAAAATAATGGGTTAGATAAATATTGATTTCGGATGAAAATAAAATTTTTTCTTGAAATTTTTTTTGGTACAATATCGCCAAGGTAGTAAAATTGGCTGTTTTGAAATATTTAATATATTTAGCGTTAATTTTGTAGAAATTCATTATTCACAATTAAATGAAACTACATGATGTAGTATTATTTCTACTTTCTTTAAGTTCTTTACCACGACCTAGGTTTCGTTGTATTACAACATCTTCAGGTAGGCTATTAGCAAAGACGAGAACATTTTATTATATTATTGGCAGGCTGGACCTGTAAAAGAAAATAATTAAAAATTTATCATATAGGAGCTTCAAATTATATAATTTTCATTAGGTTCGTTTTAATCGCGCTTTGTAAAATGATTTATATTATTGAGAAATACAGAATATTAAGATGAAAAAGAGGAAAAAAGCGCGCTTTTTAAATGTAATAATATAGTATAAATTACAAAATTGGTAAACAGAAGAGAAGTATCTATTAAAAATATAAAATTAATTGAAAAAATTCTCTCTGAAAGTCAAGCTCGCTATGAGCAATAAAATTCAAGTGCCGTTAGACATTTAGAATTACTCCGCGAAAGTGAACTCGTTTTGACTAACTGATCTCGAATGATCCATATTTAAGGCGACCATTTTTGTTACTTTTCACATAACGAAATGCAAATCCACTATCTCTATTTGGAATTCAGTAACGCGTTGATCACAATCAATTCATACAATTTGTGATATTTCTTTACCTAATATAAAACCTTAAAAATAGCTTAATCTACTTAAAGCAGAAATAAATATTGAAATTAATGCCAATTGTTATCTCAAGGAATTTAAGGCGAAGTCAAAGCTATGATACGATGTTACTCTTGAATGTTAGTGCAATTTATCATATATTTTTCTCTAGTGGTATACACAATCAATTGTGGTTTCTTTCCTAAAAATATTTCCCTTTAAAAAATTAATTCCACAAATAAAACTAGATTGTTTTTCATTCCTATACTGACTTTTCAAAGCCCCCTCCTATTCCTCCTCGCCGGGAAAAACTGAACAGTTTCACGCACGCAAGCATACGCACATATACATGAAGCCTGGTTTGTGTGGGTTTTCCCACTGCTTATGTAAGTGAGTTTATTGTAGGGAAGCGGAGTACGTACTCACGGATTTCGATTAGTAGGTAGTACTAAGTCAACATATCTCCGGTTCTTATTCATAAATACATATATATATATATATATATATATATATATATATATATATATATAGATATATATAATAAATGTGTATATATATACATGTATATATATATATATATATATATATATAAATAAATAAAACCGGAGATATATTGAATTAGTGGTATAACCTTGTTCTAACTTTCAGATACCCTTGCTTTTGTATAAACATATTACCGAAAATAACTTCCATTTAATTTTATTACATACACCAGAACATTTGCATTGTACAATCTAATATAATAACAACAATTGAATTTATTACCCTCACTAAAATACTGATATATCGTACAACTCTCGGAAATATAATAAAACCTACACCGCTTCCCTACAACAAACTCACTTACATAAGCAGTGGGAAAACCCACACAAACCAGGCTTCCGCTGTTGTACTTGTAGCATATAAATGCAATTGGATGTTATTAAGAGTTAATCTTTGCTAATAGCCCACCTGAAGATGTTGTAATACAACGAAACTTGGGTCGTGGTAAAGAACTTAAAGAAAGAAGAAATAATACTAAATCACGTATTTTCATTTAATTATGAATAATTAATTTCTACAAAATTAATTAAAAATACGACAAAATAGATATGTACAAGTATTAAATATTTGGGCTTAAATCATAATATACTAGAAACAGAATACATTACGATTATTTCTAAGATTTATTTTTCATAGCCGCAGTAAATTAAGAAATTTAGAGATAGGTAGTGACCTATTTCAATAGTTCAATCAAAGATCGTGACTGTGTGTAATTAAAATATGAAATCGGTCTTATAAATTTTAATGTTAGAGTTATAAATTGATATACACGCGTTTGTTATTTAGAGGACATTTTTTCCAGATCTCAATATTATTAGTAAAAGTGGTTAAATAGTTTATATAAATTATAGTTTATATAAAATTAACCATTCAATAGAATCATGGATTTTGGTGAAGTCTTTTTCTTTACATTTATTTTTTTTTATAAACGGTTGTATTTTTTTATTAATATTTCAGTTACATTTTAATGTTTTCTATAAACTGTTACAACTATTACTAGCATTTGAATTCTGCATTGGTTATTCTTTAGACAAATGAGAGGGATGTAGAATTACAATATTAATAAATTTGTGGAAATAATCCTAAATATCATTTCATTTAGTTTATAAGAATGATAAATACATAACTGTTTATTTATTCATACTTATAAGCTACCTACCAAACTAATACTTTAGTTCCTACACGCCTTCATACGTACCTGTACATACTAATCTACCTATTTATTTTGTTATTTCTTTACTTACATCAAAACTAGAGAAACGAGTTTAACTCTATTAGTTTATTACTTATCAGTAAAATGTTCCTTTAAAACCGCTTCTCGGCTCTATAATTTTACTCAGAATTTGTTAAAAGGCAGGTTTATGGTGATTTCAGTCATATAGAACTGTAGAGACTTCATTAAAATATTACCATTAGATCTATATCATCCGAACTCCATTACCACGCCTATGCTCTTAAGTGTTGAGGAATTCTCTATCGTATCTTGAATTTTTTTTTTTTGTTACTTCATTGGTGACATTCAAATAATAATCCAAATTATTTTGTTAATGGCATATATATGAGTAAACATACATTAAACAAGTCAAACAATTTCGGAATCAGGCTGCGGAATTAAAATCCTAATTTGAATGATAGAATATCCCTTTGAGGAACGTTTTAATAATTTAAAAAGAGCAAGTCCCCAAGTCTCTCGATTTACGTCGACCACACTATCATAGCATGAGGGATGAGGGGTAAAAACGGAGTTTAATGACAGAAACTCAGTTTTGAACACGCATTAATCATTTAAACCAGCAGATAAGCCGAGTTGGAACCCATAGTATAGTGGTAGAGATCCTGCTTGAGATTTAAAATATTAATAAGAAAACAGTAGGTTTGAACTGTTAAGTTTTACACTACCTACGTAGTATCAATACTGAGAAATTGCAGTCCGTAATTGAATACAGAGTTTCTGGTTTAGACCCACAATATTTATTTCAAACAGATGATCTTCAAGTGTCATGGTTTAAACAGACCGTACCCCCAAAGCATCGTGACCGAGAAGTGAGAACCTGGAGTTTAGTGGCAAAGTCCCCTTTGAGACATAAGATACTTGACTCTCACAATTAGGGCTGGTAGTACTCCTGTACCATCAGGACTGAGGAGTGAAAAATAGGAATTCAATGACCCTCTCTGCTTGCGAACCACGACACTAATTTAAAAACAAGAAATCCTCATTTCTCAAAATTTAGGCAGACAGTAACCCTGAAGCCTCAGGAGTGGGGAATTGGAATCCATTCGATGGCAGAGTCTCTGCTTGCAATCCAAAAAACTCTTTTTAAACAGAACTCTTTTTAAACAAACTTGAAGTCTTATAGCTTAGGTATGTACGACACTTGTAGTATCACGGTTTACGGATGAAAGGTGTAATCATGTTACGTGTACACGTATATACTTACCTACCTATTAAAATGACTATTTTATTATTAAGTTAAGCCCATTCAAACGAGTCCACACTCAATGTGTTTATGCTTCATTACTGAAGAGTTACTGGCCGCAGTTTCTAGCTCTATCATTGCACCCTCATTTTTGTAAAGAGCAAATTTATGTTACTTTTTGTCATACCTCACCAGATTCTCATTACACCTATCACGGCACCTCTACTCTGCAAAGTTGGGGAATTACCTGGTGTATATTCAGTTTCTACAATAATTTTAATAGGACTATAATAATATTCTTCCAAATAAAAGAAAATCATCCAAATTGGTTGCGAAATGCCATAGATATGACGTATCCGAAAGAAAAAATACAGGTGATTTCAAAATATTATCCTTTCTAAACATCGTTTAAAAACAACACCGATCGATGGATGCGACATGTGACATTTGCTCACCACGCTATCTGTCGCGTGCGGTATCTCAAATTAAGTATGCCAGAACATTTTCGAACTTAAAACTGAGATGCTGTCAATCGCGAGTCCGCGGCATTCGCTCACCAGTGACGAGTATTTAGAGAAACCAGTTCCTAAACGACTATTAACAATGTTTCGTGCACAATAGATTTTTTACAAAATACGTTCAGAAATAAATGATGAATTGCAGATTGATACGAATCATGCAGTCGGTATAGGGATTTTGTTTTCTTACATTCCCATATACTTCAATTAATACCAGATGTAAAAAGATTAATAAAAATACAATACATATACAAAACTAGTTTCTTTCATATTATTTGTCGTGGGAATAAATTTGAGGCTGTGTAAAAATTACTGCCATTTTCATTTCTTAAAAGACTCTTTTAACCTTTATATGAAAGACCAAGTTATTATATATAAAATCAGACTTCTAACAATTACGTGAAAATGTGAAAGGATGAGTTTTTATTTGTTTAAACCTCACCGATATAAAGGTTAAATAGTATTCAAATATAATCACAATTCCTAGAATGTTAGGAGCAATAAATCAAAAATATTTTCAAACTTTTATTAGACCACAAAACTTCCTCCAACTTTATGAAACTCATATTTTAGCAAATGATTTATTTCTTGTTTTCATAGAAATCGTATTCAATATCTTTACCTGTCTGTCGCGCATTTCGTATCGTCTTTCTTTTTTAGCGAAATTATAGATCTGAGACGTGAGCTTACTACGTTCTCCAAAATTAAATTCTCTATATGATTATGTAGAGCTAATAACACAAGATCTCTCGTATAGCTTAACCTGTGCATATTGACCTGCAGGTTACTTCCGTAAATGGTACGAAAAATAAGTTATTTACTGGAAAATTTCGTCTGTAAAGCTTCAATTTTTTATCATAGGGTTGTCAGTTTAACGTTTTTAATAAATTTGGTATGCGGTATTTCAAGCACAAATATTAACGCGTATTAAGCAAGTATATTTTTCAAAGTTTAAAATCAAGAATATCAATGAAATTTTTTAAAACTTTTGAAAATATGTTTTTCAAAAAAGTGTATGTATTCATATTTAACGAAGCAAACAATTATTAAACAAAGTATAAAAAATATGAGTAACTAAAACGACATTTTGTTTCACTGTTTGTAAATCTTTACTAACAACTTATAAATAAACAGGTATGTACAAATAATACATACTAGTATTGAGGCTAATTGACAAATATATACAGGACTAACAATGTAACACGGGAAAAATTGTTAAAATGAGAAGAAATGACAAAATAACCAAAAAAAAGAACAATATACTATTATAACAATCAAATAACGTTACTAACCCTTATAAATTATATTTAAGGGTCCATCATCGGTTTGTCGCAATTTATTTCAATGGAAATGCTACCCATAGATCGCTTGGAACCGCTAGCTTTCTCAATACCGCACGGGCGATCTACACCTTCATAAAAATGTCGATAAAGATGTCACGATACTTCGAGACAATTAATTTTTCATAATCATTATAGATTAAAAGGATTAAAAAAAAATGCAACTTGCTATTAGTAATATGTCGGACGTCTGTATAGCCGTATACTGCGGTATATAATCCGGATTGGCCGCCAAAACTGAATTTTACGCAATTTTAATTATAAGTCTTAAATGGATACTCTATGGATAAATTTGATTTTAAGTCGAGGCTTCGTCGCTGTTTCACATATCGTCCGCATTATTTAACTTCAAACGTACGCTTCACCAAACACTAATAAATCTAGTTAGCTAGCCTATTGTTGATAAAAGATTCAATCGCGTTTTGAAATTATAACAACTTAAAAGCGTAGAAATAATATTTATTTTTAATATTAATCAATATAAAAATTTCATTCGTAAATAAACAATTAACATATTATTTTCCTTACATTTCTCCTCTATATCTAATATTATTCGCTAAAAATTCATTGTCGGTATTTATTACATAATAACAGAAAGCTAAAAATCATGTGTTACCATTTTTTTATGGACAGAATATTGTCTAATGGGAACCTTAAAAAATGGTTTTGACGAGATATCCCAATGCATCGTTTTTCATTTCTTGCATACCCTGCCAAACCTTTATGTAATTATAAGTTTATTCCAATTTCAAGCCACTTTGAACTACCACTTTGTAATAGTACTTCTTTCTAAATTATCTCATCCAGGTTTGTGGGAGACCATGTACTTGAAAATGCAGATTTACATTTCTACAGTAAACTGTTCCTCATATTAGATTGTTGACAATTGACTCCATAATCAGCGTTTATCAATATACTAGTCTGGATTTTTTTTTTCGTGGTTTTGAACGTAAAGTTATTGAATTGATTCCTGGAGCGCAACTGGTTCATTAGCGGGTTTTCCAAAAATAACTTCATAAATAACGGAATGAAATGGATGCGTATTAAAGACGTTACTTTCCCTGCACAGTGTCCAATATAAGAACGTTTTTGAGGAAAACTGATGCGCTTCCATTCAATAAATTTGGTTACCTGAGCATTATGATTTTCTTCAACGTTACTCGCGGTGTCGTATATTAAATTTCACGAATGTCTAAAAAGTTTCATGATTTATTCTTCTAGTTCACCAATTACAGATTTATATCTTTATTATTATTTCTGGTTGTGGAATAGCTGAGGAACAGAAATGTTGGGCACAATTTGTGTCGTCGCCAAATGTATGACAAAGACTATTTAGGATATTTTCTGATAAATATTTAATTTTTGTCTAAACTTAATACTTGTTGCTTCCAATGACGAATCGCAAAATTAACTTTCTTAGAAGTGAATATTTACCTTTAATGATTTTAGCAGGCCCAATAGGATGGTAAGTATCTTTGGTTAAAGTTAACAAAGCATTGCAATAATTTTGCTGAGAATGTTTTTTATATTCTATTTTTTCCACTGTGGTATTTACATATGGCTTTAATCTAAAATCTGTTTATACATACTAGACTCACCGACAGAAATTAGTTTTCAATAAACGAGCTTTCGATCATGGATTAAATTTTAAAACCCCTCCAAAATTAAAGTTAACTCCATCGCCGTAGATGATACTTTACGGTTTTTAAAACACATATGTTATGAAGGAGTAACATTCTTAATTTTTGCTTGAATACAAATTATACAATATTTTTTTTGAACACCGAAATATAGTAATTTTTTATGAAAATCTACGATAGCAACAGCACCCAAAAGAACATTGCAATTTGTACTATATGATCTTTTTGACCAACACCCATCAGCTGCTACCGTTGTTAATGATTTCTTGAGCATTCATTTTGCCAATACACATTGCATAATTTGCCTCTTCCTTCGTGGCGTGATACGGAGTATATTCTGAAACGGTTTGTCATAAGTCACATTCCTGATTTCGAAGACGACTATAAAGCCGCTAAGATATCTTTGGGACATCCAAAGTAGATCCAAAGTAGCTGATATGATATCTAAACGGCTGAAGCAGCCGCCAATCGACGTAAAACCTTTAGTTTCAAAGATCATTTTATTTCATGTTATTGATCCGCACTATAATGATTGTAAGTTGTAAATTTCGAAATAAAATGTAAAAACAGTGTTATACTTCCCCGAAATAATTTTTCCAATTTAAAAAAAAAGTTAAAAACTGACAAATATTGTTTTGAAATATCTCATGGTGATTAAAGTTTATGAGAAAAATTTAATTTTGAGATTAACGCATCTAAATTCTAATATGTTTTTGGAAATTTTTTTATTTCCTATTATTTTAGCTTTTCTTCTTATCTTTTGAAAGTTATGCGCTGCTCAACCGACATGTTCAACTGCCTTTTCGCCCTTCGAGAAAAATTACTACCCCTATAATTTTGTTCTTTCCACTGTCCGTCGTTAAGTCCGAGCATCATAGATTATTTCAGATTAAGCTCTATTATGATGGAAATTTTACAGGAATACACAAGTTTTGTAAATACATAGAAATTTCATTCGCTGTGTGACTGTATATATTCATTGTATATATACATATAGAAGAAAAAATCACTTCGAAATCATCCTTCACGAAATATTGAAGTTGAGCATAACAGTTTTTCATTACGATTCATATAGAATGAAATATCACCAACGTGTCTTTTAAATACAACATGATATGGTATTTATTTTATTTTCATATTGAATCCCATTCGCGGCACATGAGTTTAATAAATGTTTAGTGTCCCCCCCACACCTAATTTTTCAAACATGTTTAACAAACAAATTAAATACGTGTAAAATCGGCATAACGGCATAAAGTACGTAATTTAACGAAAAATTGTTTATATGAATTTGCATTAATATATTTAAAAGAATAGGTCCTCAGGGAAGAGAATATGTAATATATTTCAAGCTATATGAGACAATATATTTACAGAAAAGTTATGAAATTTATAATATGGTATAAATTATAATTTATGGTTTGGATAATAAAATTTCTAATGGACTTAAACCTTAAAACTCCTGTTCTATTCCAAATTCTGCACTAAATCATGAAACATATATATATAAATATATATATAAATATATACATATATATATATATATATATATATATATATATATATATGAGTGTGTGTATACTTTCTAATTTTTTTACTAAATATCTGCACTATTGCTCAATGATAAATAAAACCACCGGAAAATAAGTAAAAGGTAACCAAAAAAATTTTCAAATTAAATAATTGGATGCCTAAATAATTGAACAAGAAATTAACAATTTATAAAATAAATTTCTTAATGCCTGCCATTCAAAGTATATTTTACCTTTAAAATATCAGCATATCATGCATTAATAACAGGGCAATTGTCGAAAAACACTGTAGAGACTCAAATATATTAAGCAATTCAATTAACATTTACTTAATTCGAAATTTTAATTTTTTGAATAGTTTGTAAAAAAAAAACAAGGGCATGCAAATCCCCTTTCCAAATTTTCAACAGAAATTTACATAAGAAGATTTATATCTGCGCTCAAGTCGTGGACGTAAAATTGTCTTTTTTTGTTTTATGGCGTTCTTTTAAGACAAAATACCTTAAAAAACAAAGATCTGTAATTATTTTCCGTTTTTACTAAACTACTGTGTTTATTTACTTACTCGTATCCTCTAAAATTAAATTTTAAATAAAATAAAACTAAATGTTTATTTAGGTTTACATGTCGAATTTGATTAACAATAACAAGCTTTCCTTTATTATGGAAAGGACAAATTTTAAAGGTGTCAAATGATTTCCTACGTTAACAATTTATTAGAAAAGGTAATCAGTAACATTTCAATATTACAATGGTACCATATGTAAGAATAATAATACCTGATATATGTAAGAATATTTTTATGGATATTATTTACTTTGTAGTAAACGGTTTTAAATTCTAATAAATAACTTAAACCAAATAACTTAAAAATAACAACATAGTTATAAATTATGAATGTTTTCTGAAGGAAAATTTGTAATATAAAAATTTGTGAACACAAATTTTAAATATATTTAAAAAAAGGAACATCAACAGTAGGAAATAGTGAGAGAGAAAGTGAAATGAGCTTGGATGAACCTTTATTACCATATTAAACACTTATATATTTGATTTTATATGGTTTAAATGTATAACTGAGTTTCAGAAAATTTTAATTTTGCATGAGAGCAGAAGAATTTTTTTAAGTAATTTAGGAGTAATATCCTCTACTCGTATTTCTATGAGATATGGATAAATTGTTTGACCCTTAACGTCTTTTTATGTTTTGACTAATTTTAGAAAATTATTCACTAGTTTTTAATTAATTTAAAAATTAATGGTTTATGACTTCATGACGTTCGTCGGTAAACTTCAAGGTATTTGCTAAAAACCAGTATTCAATGAAGTAGATTAATTAGAGCTTAGTAAATTATTATTTTTTGACATAGAAAATATTAGTAAATAAAATATTATCGATATGAAAAAATTTAAAAAAAAATTACAATTCTCAAATATTTTCAATGTTGGACCTTAATTATTTTTGAGATGATTGCGTCATTCCGATGAGATATATTTTAAATAAAAATTATCAAAATGAGTAATTTTGTAACTCATATTCTTATGAATATTTCTAAGATTCAATAGTATTTTAAATTGTAATGGTAATATAAATGAACATAATGGAATTCTCTTAGAGTCATAATGTTTTCGACATATTATTCCTATCATAGCGGTAAAGTATTTGACTGTATAAAATTACGTACTTTCTCAAAAATGAAAAAACGCATCAATAATACTCTTTAAAAATAAAAACTCATCCGTGAAATTCAGCCATTTGGCCCCGTACCTTCCAATAAATTTCGTTTCATTTTTGCAAGTGGTCACTACGCTCATTGGAGTGTAGAGTTCTGCAACCGGTTACGTAATTGGCGATCTCCTCTTCCTCCTCGTAAATAGGGTACCGGAGTAAAGTAAGGCCTTGCAAGAAATTATGGCCGGTATTATAACTATACTAAAGGCGACTTTCGCAACGTCACTCGGCAGCTTTTTGAAAATGTTATCTGATATCAAACGACTGTAATATTTTATCAGCACCACGTAACTCATAAAATGACCACCACTTTATTCGTGAATGAAATGATTAGACTACCGATACAGGAATAGAATAATACCAGAAGGCATCCAGAGCTGTCAAGCCTACCGGTCTGCTCGTTTCCGTCTCTATGTAATGCTTCATTGAAGACGTTTCCTAGTTCTCCAGTTCTCTCAGTACTGGGCTTTTGAAGAGTGGAATCGCTGAAATCGTTAAATACAGTCTAAGATTTTTAAAGGGCAAGAATTCTCCAAAATTTTAAAGATACTTTTGCTAGAGTTCTGGTAGAGCGATTTGATTTGGGTTTTTGGCCATGATTATGAGCAATTCTTTTACCATACTATAGGTTTCACAACACCAAGGTGACCTATTATCCATGAAAGCAAAAAGACAAATTATTTTAATGAATTACTTTTTAATACACACGAATATTTTAAAATTGTCTTCATCAAATCTACGGTTACGATACGATCAGTTACGATAACAAATAATCCACTTCGACACGCAAGACAAGATGACATAGCGTCATTTATTAACTCAATCACACATTAATTACACAATCACATATCAATGAATAGTAATCACATAGCGGTATTGAGTGTCATGCAATGTGAACGTGAAGTGACACTTAAAAGGACACCCTCTCACTCGGTTTAAAGCCACAGTTAAAAAGATATTTCAGATGTAACTGTGTCATCGTTTCAACGGATAATCATTAATCGCAACCGTAAATATATGTGGGAAGATATATATCGTTATATTTGCATTAAACCCGCTCGGCAGCAAAAAAAATAGAACTTCATTTTGAAGGCATGAATACTGCCTAAAAGCCAATAAATCGTCTTATGTAAATCGTCCACCCTTAGCTATCAGATGTGATGCCTTGTTGAGATATTTACATGAAAAATCTCTTAATGTAAAATAAAAGAAGAAAGTTTGGTAATATGTTCGCGTTTCTCCCCAATCTTTATTAAAGGGGCGTGGGGACAGAGAAAATAAAGTCTTGGAAACTTTTATTTGTTTTATTTATCCTTCAAGTGCAGAATTTATTTTATTTCGCATCCTGTGAGCTTGATAGCATATGTATGATGTTGCTTAAATAAATTGCAAACATTTGTTGTGTACAATTTAAATGAAACGTATAATAAACACGAATTTAAAAATGCAATTACCTTCTGACAAATATTGCTTTATAAAACATATTTTGAGAAGATTTGCGTATTACGAACGTTTATTATGATATGTGTAAGCTTGCTTCTACAAAAATATTATTTTGTTTAATAAATACAAACTTAAAATAATGTATATGTACGTATATATATAAGAATTAATTGTAATTAAATGATCTTTTAAATATAAATGATTTCAATCCCGACATATCAAAAGAACAATATTCAGAAACAATATCATAATATAATCAGCACAATCAAATTACGGGGTTTCAAAATGAGATATTATTATTATAAACTTGGAAAACAAATATATTTGATGAAAGTTTTGTATTAAAGTTGACTAGAGAGACAAGGCGAAACCAATTAAATTATGATTGTATGATTTCATATGAAGAATATTGGTCAGCCTTTGAAGTCTGCTTGTATAGCAGCTATATTCTCGACTAAGTGGAAGTCTGTACCTAAGAATATTCAAGAACTTTTGCAATCATTCAATTGTCTAACTCCGTGAGACCAAAGAATCCATTAGTATTCAAATATACCTCTAATTAACGGGTAGTATAAATATGATAACAGATTTACGGTGCAATGTGTAGCCACTTAACAAGAAACTATATTCAATTTTGTGTTTTGAAATTGTAAAAGAGATAATAAAATAATTGTCTACATTTAAAAATATCGGAATATATGCGCACCACTTGGCTATTTCCGATAGGTTTTTTCTGTAAATTTAGACAGTCTTCAAGCTCATTGAGCATACTACTGATCTTAATATTGACTGCATGGAATAGCAACAGAGATATGAGAAGTAGTTGAAAAAGATCGATAATAAATATTACAAAGAAAAGGGAGTCCTAAATGCGGGTCTTAGCGTATCCCGAAATGACCATTACTGGCGAAGAAAGGTTACGTTTAACATTCAAAAAATTTGGCTCCTGTTATGTAAATAGAATCTTACCCACCCCAAATGATTCCCTTGGTTGCCGTAAACTTCAAGTTTCTTTTGCTGAGTATCGAGTAATTGACTTCATCGAGTCTAGCTGCACTTTTTTAGCAAAAGGTTCACAATAACAGTTTTATATTTCACTAAAATATGTACCCATGTTTTTGAGAAAAACTCGTGTTGACTAGGAGAAAGAAAGTTTTGAATATGGAAACGAAAGATGTAGCAAATGTGCGCAATTTAATAGATTTATTGGTTATAATTTATAGTGAAAAAGTCAAGAATTAAGCAATTTTTAAAAATAATGAGGGAATCACGCCTGAACAGGCACTTTTATTGCAATTGAGGTCTTTAATTTTTCATTAAATGGAATTTCCACTTACATTAAAGCCGTTCGAGTAGTTGCAAAACAGGAGATTATTTGATGCCTACTCAATAGAATCGATTTACTTTTGGAAAACACAGATAATATTTGAAAATACTACGTCATCGTATTTCATGGTCAAAGGGATTGACTTGTGCCTTTTTTTATTATTGATGTATCTCCAAAAATGTATTAGGTCGTACTTAACACATTTCTAAACCATATAGACATCGTAGCACTTCTATAGTAATCTGGCTATTAGAAAATGAAATGATTCGTAATTCTAGGTATTACCATATTTCTTACAGCGTGTGAAATACTTACGTTTTTTTCTTTTCGTAACGCATCCAGGCAGGATTATACCAAAAGGTGTAACTATTTCATTTTCCACTTTTCACGGGGACTTATTTCAATATTAATGTTAGGATCGTTCAAAAGTTGTTTCAAACAACACAACTTAATTCGGTGCAGATAGCATCGAAGTTACATTTGCATATTAAAATTATGATGCAATGTTTATGACTGTTTCGGCTTAAGATCTATTGTGATTGAACCTTCACATTTCATGAACATATAGAAATTATGTTTGCTATGTGCATGTTTACTTTCCATATATATATATATATATATATATATATATATACATATATAGAGAAGTAGCTAGTAGTTTTTAAGGACCTTCCGCAATATCAAACTTGGAGATTACTGCTTTTTGCTATGAATCCTGTCAAATGTAATGTTATCAATGTGTCTTTTAAATATAACAAGAAATGGTTAGTATTATTTTTCAATATGACATTTCATTCAGGAGATATAAGTTTTAAAAATGTTTATAGTGTCCCTGATACCCCTAATTATTTAAACATATTAAATATATGAACAAATTGGCATAACTGCATTCCGTAAGCACCATATTGAAAAATTATTTCTGTAAATTTTGCATTAAATTTTGCATGCAGTTTAGTTTTGTAGAATAGTTTTTAGCCTTTCAAAGTTATAATAGGCAATATATTTGAATAGCGAAAAATTATATTAATATTCATAATTTAACGGTAATAATAATATTTATCGGCTTAAATAAAGCTTATAACTTCTGTTTGGTTCGAAATTATGCATCAGATTATCGTAGTACATATTCGGATCTTACGTCGTATATAAATTCATCATGATCTTTTCACCAAATGTCTGTATTATTTTTTACCAATAATTTAAACCAAGGAAACCAAACAAAAAAATAGTTATTTATTAATATAATATATTGAATAAATAGACTTACATTTATTTAATTGGCGAGTTGCTAATGATATAACTAATTGAATAAAGACTTGACAATTTCTAAAACCGCGTTTCTCATTGCCTGTAATTAAATATATAATTAACATTTAAAATAACAACTTATGATCAATTGCTAACAACGTAGTAACCGTAAAACCAGATGACTCAAAAAATTAAGCTATTTACGTTAATAATTTAAAACTAAGCGGTTTATTTTAAACTTTTTATTATTTAAAATGTTTAAAAAAGATCAAAGCCAAATTTTGTTGCGTACAAATCTCCTTTCTAAATTTTCAATTACCTTATTTTCAATATTGAGATTTAATCGAGGGATGTCAACACAAATTTATAAAAGACGATTTATGTCTGAATTTAGATCGTAAGAGTAACATTTTTCTTTGTCGTCTTTTTACATCAAATTAATAAAAAAGTGAATATCTGAAATTAATTTCAGTTCGTACTAAATTACTGTTAGCAGAAATTATCCAGTTACTCATATCGTCTAAAAATCTTGTTCATTCCAAATAAAATAGAGAATAAATGTTATTTTGCGTTTCCTTCTTTAATTTTATTTAAAATTACATTTAACTAGCTTTCATTGATTATCAAAATGACTGATTTTAAACGTGCATCATTATGCACGTTATGTATTTTGTACGTTTTCAATTTATCAAAAAGAGTAATAAATAAGGTACATTTAATAAGGTAGAGTTACATTTTTGTAGGACTTTTTTCTTCTTTAGTAATTTTTTTTTATTCTAAAATCAAGTTAATTTATTGAGCTACATAGTATAAAAGGAAAATATAGTTATACATTATGAGAGTTTAATAAAGAAAAATGTAAAATAACAAATTACATTATGAACAAAAATTACGTATATAGATGTTAAACATGTTAAACGCTGGCACCTATAAAAATCCAGTAATCGGAAGCTGTTCATGAATAATCTAATAATTCAAAGAAAATATTGTTCATGTGAAGGAATATACCGCTAATCACTTTAGTACAGTTATGGGTACTAAACATTTAAACAAAAATGGAATATTTCTAGTATTTTTAATATTTACTTTAATTATTTTCTTTTTACATAATTCCGATAGGATATAATTAAATTAAAATTAACATAAGGAGTAATTTTGTGGCACTTAATCATCTAAGCATACTTCTTAGTTATACTTAAATCTCTATTAACTCGTATTTACGATAAATAATACAATGTTTGATAATGTAAATGTTGATCAATAAAATATTCTTATCGCCATAATGTTTTAAAACAACTATTCCTATCATAACTTTAAATTAATCGACCTTATAGAATTACGCCCCTACTGGTAAATGAGTAGGTAAATGTTTGTCCATAATTCCGATAGGATATATATAAATTGAAATTAACATAAGGAGTAATTTTGTGGCACTTCATCATCTAAGCATACTTCTTAGTTATAATTAAATCTCTATTAACTCGTATTTACGATAAATAATTATATAAATAATTATGATAATAGTTTGATAATGAAAATGGGGATCAATAAATATTCTTATCGCCATAATGTTTTAAAACAATTATTCCTATCATAACTTTAAATTAATCGACTTTATAGAATTCCGCCCCTACTGGTAAATGAGTAGATAAACCTGTTTGATATGAAAATAATTAATTTACAATAAAAATAAGGAATATTTAACGATTTTTAAAGGTATTTTATATTTTCTTCACCGATACTTTTCCCTGAAAACTGATGAAGTTGATCCGTATCAGTCAATAACGCTCGGTTATTCTAAGTGTTCATCATGGAAGTTGGAGGCCAGGCCCCGCAACCAGTGAGGTAATTAACCGTCCTTTCCTCCTTCATGTAAACAAGGCACAGAAGCCATCTTCAACTAGACCATACACAGCGAATCCACTTGGACATATGCAAAGACATTTGGGTGCCGAACACTTGGCAGCGAGCATCTTCAGTACTAAGCTTTTGAGCAGTACAACCCCTGAATTCAAAAATACAAGCATTCTCATATATTTTTAAAATGTTGTATATTTTTAAAATATATTTTTTAAATTTTTAAAATTATGCTGAATTAGATGAATTGGATCTTTTAACTATGATACAGAGTCATGCCTTCACCATACTTGTAAGTCTCGTAACACCTGGTGGCTTGTATTATATAAATGAAAAAAAATTAATTAAATTATTTTTCTAAATTACTTTCATAAACATACGTTTTGTAAACTTTTTTAAATTACCTCCGTCAAGCCTTTTTCTTATGATTACAAATATTTGTCCTGTATTTTTGCAACATAAATAAACTGATAAATAAAAAATATAAGACAAGATAACACAGTCGTTCGATTAACTCAACCACACATAAAAAGTGAACCGTAATCACATCATGGTATTGAGTGTCGTATAATATCAACGTAAAATTACACTTAACTGAACATCCCCTTACTCGGTGTAAAGACACAGTTAAAAAGATATTTCAAATAAAACGCCATCGTTTCAACCGATAGTCATTAATTGCGACCGTAAATATGGTGTATATTTATATCGTTATATTTACAGTAATCCCGCTCGGCAGTAAAAAAATAGAAATTCATTTTGAAGGTATGAACATCGTCTAAAAGCCAATAAATCGTCTTATGTAAATCGTCCACCCTCAGCTTTCAGATGAGATCCCTCGTTGAGATATTTACGTGAAAAATCTCTTAATGCAAAAGAAAAGAAAGAAGTTTGATCATATGTTCGCGTTTCTCCGCAATTTTTATTGGAAGGGCGTGGAGACAGAGAAAGTGAAGTCTTGGAAACTTTTATTGGTTATATTTACGCTTCGCGCACAGAATTTTATTTCGTATAAACTTGAGAGAGCAGGTATGATGTTGCTTAAATTACAAACATTTGTGGTATACAATTTAATCGAAATTTATAATAAACTCGTACCTAAATATGTACCCCTTATATTCCCGTCTGACAAATAACGCTTTATATATTTCGAAAAGATTTTCTTACCTTCTATTATGATATGAATAAGCACAAAAATATTGCTTCATTTAAGATATATAAACAAAAAAATGTATACTTCGTATTGTTTTTAATTTCTCAATTCATTTTGGTTGATCATTAGATACATTACAAGAAATAAGACTAATTTTTTTCAAGAGTGTTCTAGTAATTGAATATTGATATGTCTTTGGAAATGTCACAAAACATGAAGGTTTAAAATTATTTACCAGAAGCGTACTAGATCTACTAATTTGCGAATCTAATATACGAAAATAAATGTTTTCTGAATTAAATAAGTACAATATATTTGAACACAGTTTCAAAATTAAATATTTGATGCCAATAAATATTTTGTGTATTGCAATAAATGTGACTGAAGGAGGTTTTTGAGTAATATAAATATTAAGAAAGGATATTATAGCCAGAATATACTTTATTATTATTAAAAAGAAACTCCTTCAGCGACATTAGTATTCATTTATTCAAAACTTACAGAAAATGTTATGGTCGTATAATTGCTAAAATTGTAATGAAGTATGCACGGAAGATATATATATATATATATATATATATATATATATACAGGAAGTACATAATTAGTCATTTAAATTTTAATTCATAGAAAAATAATTTTTGATTTCTTTCTCAAATATAAACGATTTCCATCCAAAGATTTCCAAAGAAAAATGTTCAGAAATAAATATTTTTACCGATGTCGCCAAACAAATACATTCTAAAAAGTAGTATTTTAATTTTATAATTATTTAAATATATATTTTTTATCTGTGTTAAAATCATGAACAAAAAATGTGATGTAAAACTCGTGAATTTTACACCAAACCTAAGGAAAAGAAATATAATAAATACCGCAACGTTCCGTGATTAACCACATATAATTTTTTTATTTCATTTACACATACCACATAAACCAATAGATACTACAAAGCAGTTCAAATTCTTATGAACGATTTAAATATTTTTAGTAATTGTATTAACACCATCAATGTAAAATGGGATATAAAACTCGTGAAAATTAATCTAAACCTAAAGAAATTAAATAAAATCATTACCGTATCTTTTCATTGATTAAACCACAAGTAACCAAACACTATTTTCTATTTAATTCACATATAACAGAATTAATATTTTACGCCTTGGTGACATTCAGTGTAATTGAATTCGATAGCTTGACGTATTTAAAATTATAACAAAGGAAAAGGTAAGGTAAGATACCTTTCCTCCGATTTTGCCCTTTTTATACTGTATGTCTAACTACCATAACATAATATATTTAAATTTACTCTCTTAAATATATAACAATTTTATCGGTGTGACTTACCATTAAAAACGAATTTTAAAATGGTGAGAAAAACAAACATTTTAAGCTTGACATACCTTTAAATCAAAACAGGATTGTGTATTCTGTAACTCTAGAAGTTACTGTCAGGGTCGTATACGTAAACGAAACTTCAGTAAAACTTAATCACTGATGAAACCACAAGCAATCACAATCATACTACTGCTGCATTTGCCCACAATTTTCCTTGTTTTTTATACTAAATAATCGCAAGAATACGTCAACGTAGTTTCTTAAAGTTACCTAATGGTCGATGATATACTTAAGAATATTTATTGGCTTTTAGATGGTGTCTAGAAAGTGAAATATTATTTTTTTGCAGTATTATGCAGTGTGGTTTGAATGTAAACATGGTAGTATTTATGTCGGTTGTTAGTCACTACTTAAAGATTCAAACTAAACATGCATTTAAGGCTCGTTTTAAACGAAGTGAGGAAGCACACGGGGAGTATATTTTAATTATGTAGGTACTTTCTAAATAATATTAAAAAAGCAATTATTATACAGATGATACAGAAGAGCATATGATTTTTGGTTATATTAGTCTAATATTATATATACATATATGTATATATATATATATATATATATATATATATATATATTTATATATATATATATATATATATATATATATATATATACTAATAAATATCCGATTTTATGTACACATAAATGTATGCCCAAATACAATGTAATACGCAAGTTTTAATTACTCTGTTAATAAAATTTAGTACAAAAAACTGTAACGCTAATTAAAAACATATGTCCCGCTTTTTATTTCTGAAGCTGTGTGAAAAAATCCAGGCGTACATGGTAAAATAATTCTTTTGTGCTAACATTAATCCCTCGAAGCACAATATTGTCCATGTATTTTCATCGTAACTAGCAAATGTTAATTTAATTTAATAACAGTTTAGCAGGTTTCTTGATACGCGTGTAGTATTTAACATATATCCAAAACATGAATAATAATGATTTATATTAATCGTTTAATAAACTTTCTTTTTAAAAAATGTTTTTGAAAAAATGAAACTACGTGATGTAGTATAAATTCTAGCTAATTTAAATTCTTTACCACTGGTGATAAAGAATTTAAATAAAGTAGAAATAATACTACATCATGAAGTTTCATTCAATTTTGAATAATGAATTTCTACAAAACTAACACCTAATATATTTATTTTTTGAATTGTTTTATATCTATTTTGAAATCATACGGAAAATCCTCAGAAACGTCTCCTACCTCAATTTTAAGGCTAAATACTTTAAAAAACTATTAAATTAATGGTTTCATTTTTTTCAACATCTCTCAAATCATAATTAATTTCAGGGGATAATTAAAGAAATAAACAATCCTTTAATATTTAAGTTTCCAGTTAGATAAAATGAGTATTTGAAAAGTTGTAAGTATTTAAAATTAGTTTATGAAATTACTAAGATTGGTTTTTGGCCCCCATTACTCCAAATACGACACTGAACCGATAAAACACACAGCAAACAGTTTATGAAAATATAATACCCAGATTTTCTGGGAAAAATACGCAAGTGACGCTTCGTGATAATCGCCCGCCCTAATGTAACGTGAATTTATGTATTTTTAATAAAATCCGCCCTAGTGAAATTGTAGTAATTAATTGTAAATTCTTTACACAAATAAAACACGGTATCCCAGAATAGAATTCTAACTATCTGCAGCTTTTAAAAATTGTTGCCAAAAGGCCTTTGTGACATGTTGAGAGTGTTAAAAACAATGTTTAGTTTTAATATATTATTTGCTATTAAAAAAATTACTATTATTGTAAAATATATTATTCACTATTAAAAAAATATCACGGTAACAAAAATTCTTCGCCTTAAGAGATCATATATTGCAGTTCGTAACGACAGAATATTCATAATTTACGTAAGTAAGCATTTTATGTATGTTTGGAGTAATTAAAAATTGCATTCACCTGTCAAAAAACTATTAATAGCATAAAATAGGCAATTTCCCTACTTTGAATTATAATTCTTAGGGTTTCGTAGCAACACAGAGAATCCTTAAAATCATGTCATGTCCGTCCTATTCTTACAGCACATTTTCCGTAGCTTAGACCTACTCGTATATTCATAACATATAAATACACAATTAAATGAAATTACGTGATATATTATTATTTCTAGTTTCTTTAATTTCTTTGCCACAACCTAGGTTTCGTTGTATTACAACATCTCGAGGTGGGTTATTAGCAAAGATAGTTATATACAACGAAACCTAATAAAAATGAATAAAAATTAAGTGATAATGAATTTCTACGCCAAATATATTCATTACTTTATGAATTTTTATCATAAAGAAAGTTGCTATTTGATATAATCTGCATAATTTGCTAATTTCTACGAAATTATCGCCAAATATATTCAATAGTAAACCTTTAGTTAACCTTTCTTGAGTGTCAGATAACTCTAAATAGAATTTTGGTTTTTAGTGTATTTTGTTGTTTCATGAAATTGAGTGTATCTTCACTTCAATATGATATTAATTAGAACGATTCCCTAACTATAAAAAAAGCTTATGAGTAACTTTAAATGTTTTTTCAATGTTTCAAAACTTCCATCGAATTTCACTGACTACTTGCAAAAATTGCGTTAGTTTAAAATTGAAGAATTATTTGTTTATGTGCATCTAATACATAAGTGATCTAATCATATAGGAGAAAAACATTGAGACGGGTCAGTAAGACCAGCTGCCTTAACCGTTATAAGTACGGAAAGATGGTCTTAGAAGACTATCCATGGATTTTTAAAATATTCAGGTTCTAAAAAGAGGGTACAGTCGGCAAAATAAAAAAAAATTCTCAAAAAACTTTTTGCCATTCGATATTCTTTGTCATAAGGATTAAGAGTCTCTATGGGATTAACTATGAGGAAAGGTATTTAAATTTGTTGGCACCTGGACGGATGCACTGATTCGCTCTTTTTCGCAATGATAGTAGCGGCTGAAATTTTACAAGAATATATTCCATTCAAAATGGTAAGTACGTCTTTCAATTCCTGAACAAAGTATATTTTCTTAATAAAATTAAGTTTTTTCCCAGCCCCAAAGAAATAAATCAAGGGTATCAGATCAGGACCGCGAAGTGGCCATTTGATAGGACTATATACTCTAATCCATTTGTTTCCGATTCAGGGGATTAAATTTAAACGCATTTGGCAGCTCTGGTGTGATGGAGAATCAGTTTCTCGAAAATACACTTTTCTCAAGAGAGAAATTGGCAATTGAATATGTTGAAGATTTTCTAAAATTAGGTTATTATAAATGTCAAAGTTTAGGGTCCCTTCATAAAGTTCCTCCACTACTATTTTATTTAATATAAGACCTCACTATCGAAACGAATCTGGTTACGGTTTTGGTAATTCTAAGTAAACTTTCTCTTGACCGCTAATGATGATACCGCCCATTGTATATGCCACTGTTTCATCAGACCATAAAATGTCATTTAAAAAATTATAATCTTGCATAATTTCTCCTCTAAATACTTCTCGGTTTATTTTTCCTCCAATCTACAAAAAGAAGTTCTGCGGGTATTATCTCCGATATGTGAGGCTTAAACTATTATTATTAGATAACCTTGTATCCGTATTACTCCCATATTATCAATACTCGTAAATACAAAATATCTACTTCGTTAGCTACTTCTCTTGGGGATAAGTCAGGAAAAGCATCTACGCCATATTTTTTATTAAGAACATGAAGTAATCACATATTATATTTTTTAAAGCTAAATTATTCAAGATTCTTCAAAAGGTTTATAGTATCCTTTTCGATTGTCGCTAACTACAAAGGATATTTGACTCTATATCGCTCTGAAGCAATTGAACAGTTTTTATCACTTACAAAATGAGCTTCTAACAAGTGAAAGCGTTTCACATTTGCAAAAATTTTGATTTAAAACCATGTTAAAAGCAACAATGTTACTAATCATTCCCTTAAACAAAGAAAATAAAGATGTTAAAAAAAAGAAAATTAAAAAAAAGTATGACTTAAAAGTAATTGGACTGGTTAATGTTATTTGTTGTCGTCAGTTTCTTCCCCCAATAACATTTTTTTTATATTGAAATGGCTGGTAAAATTTGTTAATCTTACGTTAGCTGGTGCCATAGAGACTTTTGCTTCGTATAAGAATCAGGATCGAATGACATGAACAAAATAAATTTAGCGAAAGTCGCTTTTTATCTTTCCAACTGCATAATTTTCTTTTTAAATATGGGAATGCCAATTAATATCTTTAAAATGCCAGTGCATTTCTTTTAAGACTTGCTGACCACTTATTATTTATTGATTTAATGCCGATCCAATTAAAATATGTCAGATTATTATCATGCAAATATTTTTCTTGACATATTTAACAATTAATATTTAATGATGAAAGAATCGATTAACTAAATTGTAATGAACAGGTTTGTGCAATAAAGGAAACTATCTATTTCCAAATATTTTTAAATGATTAAATCAAATATTTCTTCTCTTTCATTCATACATTTTCAAATTTTTGAGCAAAAATTCATTAGAAATCAGGTGCAATTAATAGAATAATTAATGATATGTAATTTGTTTCATATTAATGGAAAGGTACTATATCTCTTTCGTATTAAATATTTGCGTGAAAACGATGTGTTTGTTTTAGGTAAATGCATATTCATAACAGGAATTTTATAAAGTTATTCTTTGTTTTGTATTGTATCATAGTTCACTTTTAATGTTATATTGCGTCACAGTTTACTTAATTTTTGGAAATTGTTGGCCAAATTACCATGAAAAGTGATAGAGGCACTGTCAACTGTAAAATTACATGAAACATTATTTATCTTCTAAGAAAAATATTCTAAGTTAATGATTTTAAACGTCGTGTGGAATAACTTAACTCTATACATCTAATAATATGTTAAAACGTATTACTCATGGTCTAGAGGAGACCATGACATTTGTATTTTTTTAAAACACCTCCCATAATTTTTAATAATGATTATGTCGATTAAAGGGAAGATTTAGATATAACTCATACAAGAGAGCATGTACATCCTTCCTTGTTCCCTAGAATGGCTGAAACGAAATAACACATGATAAGAGATAGTGATTTGTTATCGGGATTAGAAATTAAAAATTTATGTTGTGATAAAATAATGAAAGAAAAACGAACACATAATTTTTACGGCTATTCATTTTCGTGAATCTAATATAGATCAAAATATCGTAAAAATGGTAGCCGACATCCTGTATTCCATTTTCTCAATTCAACATGACGACAAAAAATATTAAACACTAAATAGATAATACCTTTCTGTTTTTCCATAACAAATAATATGTTGTTATGTGTCTTAGAAATTTTGCCGTGATCTTCTATAAGTTCTAACTCAAAAACTAGGAAAATTATAAATAAAACAAGAAAACTCTTGATTATTTCTTTGAAGAATGTTTGGACAGAAATAGTCTCCTATATCTTACAAATCTTTTATTTGTAAACAATAAGTCCGTAAATCGATATATGAAATATTTAATAATTCAATTGTTAAATTTTATTATTTATGTAATTAATACAGAACTATTCACCTGACACAAATAAAAGGAATTTTTAATCGTATCAATATCAGTATTAAAGTTTCAGAAACTATAAATTTCTAACCGAATCAATTTGTCATTAATGACGAGGCGGATCAGTAGTGTTTGTATTTTTTTGTATTTTTTGTATTTTATATATTTTTGTGATAAATAAATAGCGACCGAGGCCTATTTTTTAAAATCATGATGTAATGTTTAATTTAAATACATTTATCCCCCATTTTAGTCCACGACCTTCTAATAAAGACCAAAAACCTTGAACGATATTTGGTATCTTATTTATTTACATTAAGAAATTTATTTTAAATAGTTTGAGAATATTAAGTGTATTTACGTCTTAAAAGAGAAATGATATTGTTTTTTATTCTGCAAAACGCTTTCAATGAAAGTGCATCAATATAATCTATATCTATTGATGTCTTTACTTCTGCACATAATGAATGTCACTAAAAACAATAACGATATTTTCTAAATATCTTTTTGACAGAGGTATTCAAATAGTGTTGATAGCATACTGCTTTGCTTAACGTTTAGAACGAACTGTTACTTTGAGTTTATTTTTTACATGGAAATTAGTACCATGATATGAGTACGGTGTGCTTTTTATGTGAAATTGAATAGAAAAGGTGAAAATATTTTTTGTACCAAATTTATTGAAATTTTTGTATGAGATATAATGAAACGAAAATGGTGTACCACGAATTGAATGGCGTAGTGAAAAAAAAACTGATATCAAAATTTTCTTTTGTCATACTATGATATTTAGGATTTCGACCTGTTTTACCATTACCAATATCAAAATATCCCCTGTATGTAATATAGTAGTTAAGTGATAAAAATGATAAATGAGAAAAAAAACGAATAAAAACAGCATAAAAAAAGAATAATTGTTTCCCTTATTCGATTGCGATATTAAAAACAATACTTGCAATATCATTAGAAATATTTAGATATTACCAGTATGAAATGAAATAGTCAAATGCTAGAAACAGTATAATATTCAATGTAATTTGCTTAAGATGATATCATTTGATATAAACAAAGTAACATACATAATCATAATATTATATCATGAATGATGCAGTGTAAAGTAAATGAGACTTCTTTTATTATTGGCAATAAAATAATTTAAATGCCATTCACCCAGGTGGTATAAATTAGTTGAACGCTAAAAACCAATATATACCCATAATTATAATATGATTTCAAGGAAGAAATCAACAATCGTTATTCCGTTCCTTAATTTATTTGCAAACATTTTGACGTAAATTCATTAAATTTGAAACAAAGATTGATTGTGCTAATTTCCTTATTATGCTAAAATATGAAACCAAAATAAGAATCACCAGCAAGAAATTAAATATTCGAATGCTAGAAGTCGAGTTATATTAAATATAAATTGCTTAGGCGGGCTTCCATCTGATACAGATAGAGAACCAACCGAACGAAAATGTCGTAGTGTAAAATAACTGAGAGCAAGATTTTCTATTCTTCAATTATAATATTTATAATTGAAATTATTTTACCTGTTATTTATTATTTATTGAGTGTTAGAAACATAAAATATATTAAATGCAATTTTCATTACATTTTGTGCAACAAATCGACTATCGTCGTATCACAAAAACTAATGTTGATTAGTTTTTGTAATAAATATTTAATGCCTTTGCTTTAAAACTAATATTTCTGGAAAAAAAAATATTATATTAATTACCTTTAAATTTGGGTAATTACCTTTAAATTTTACCCTAAAAAAGTCAAAAATGGAGCTAAATGAAATAGCTATTTAAAATATTTGCAAACATTAATTTTACACAACGTATATTGCAAAGTATTATTTATTACATACTATAACTTTCTCAGAGTTCAAAAACATGGTGTATATTTCAAAAATTATAAGATATCAGATAGTCTTATTAGTTTTTCTGCAATCTTCCAATCACAAGTTATCGGCTCTGTTTTCTGGTTCATAAGTTTCAGAAATAATCTTTCAGAATAAAATATTATAATAGTTTTATAAATATTATAAAGTTTCAGAATAAAATATTTTTATATTCCTCATAATAAACACTTTCACGTGATATTTTATTAAACAGTTTTAGGACCTTTATTTAAAAACTTTTTCATTGTTATGCGAATATTTAATAAATGCTGGTTATATAAAATATATGGGTTAATAACTATTAGCGTACTGGTACGCTGAATTTAAATTTTTTACATTGCAGGTTTTCTGAAAAACTTGACTCTCGAAATAGAAAAATGTTAACTTATTGCTTACTATATCTTTCATAGACGTGAAAATATGAATAATGTTTAAAAAAATCAAGAATACTTGCTATAATTTTTTTATAACTTTTAAGTAAACTTGTAACAACCCCCATTTTTTCGTAATTATAAGTTGAGTTTTTTCCAAAAAAAAAGGGGGAAGGTGAAATATTCTTTTTCATATTTTCAGTATAACTGGAAACGTAATATCTAAAGTTATAAAAAAAACATTTTAAGATCTTTATAACGAGCCCTTTCAAATAACCCTCACATTATACGTTGAATTAAAAAAAAATTCCGATTGTTTAATTTGCCCTTTCTCAAATTTCCAAATGAATATTTTTGAGTTCCATTTTTATAATAAAAATACCTCTCTCTTTTTATAAGAGAAAGTAGGTTTTTTTGTTATGAAATTTACATTTCACTCATCCGCATATATTTCATGGATGTGACAAATATAGCGTACAGATGTTTAAAATATACAAGTTCATACAAGAGATATTGTCTGTTATCTTAAGTAATAGGTATCTTTACATAAACCTTACATTCTTATTACCTAAGCCTTAACTTACTGTCAAGTTACTTACCATGAGTGTGAAATAAATTGAACTGAATTTTAATCTGTTTACGAGGCGTTAATTAAGAAGTAGACCTCATTTTCAAACTAATTCAAATTATTTTTAAACAGTTTTTATCAAAGCTATATTACGTATTCTTAAACAATAAAGTTTTTTTGTATTTTCGTCGATCTTTGGATTTTCTGGTAAAAAAGCACGAAATAAACTATGCCCACATTTTTGAGGTTGATTTCATAAGTTTACGTAATTGATTAATGCTCCGGTTCTCAATACATTTTCAGTATATTTTCTCCTATATTTTCTTGCATATACATTAAAGATAGATAAAAAAATGAAATCAATGTTTTCGTGTTTATAATAGTCTAGCTTATACCCACGGCTTCAGACACGAATGTTATTTTCTTTGTGCGTAGGGTTTTTTGTGCTAATAATATTTTCATCTCAAAAGTAATCTTTGTTTCAATAAAAAACTGAAATTTTAGCTTGAATATCTATTTTATCTCGAAAGTAAATATCAGCAAAAAAGGGTTTTATTTTACATGAAATTTGATGACGTATAAATGCTATAGTCTCAAAAATTTCTACTCATTGGTTTTCACACAGTGCACTGGGTATTGTAACTGCTTGATTACTGATGACTAAATTTCAGTTTCTTAAGGAATATTTTTGTAAAAAATACTTTAGTCAGAAAAATCGTTTGGTATAAAATACTTTAATCTTAAAGATTTTAATCTAAACCTTCAAACTTAAAACACTGTAAAAGTTAAAATCGGTTAGTACTTTCTACGTCAAAGTTAAAATCGGTTAGTACTTCTTACGAGAAACCGGCCAATAGTCAAAATATCTCTTAAGGAGTATTTCGATGGAGCAAGTAGCAACCAACAATTATCAATTTTTTAATTAAATTGAACTCCAAGACAATTTGGAGCGAAATTTTTATTTTTATCAATTTAGAAGTTGTATGCATATAAACAAAGATACACAGAAACAACAATACGAAAAAAAGTTTTTGGGATTCAAAAAAGCATCAAAGCATATTCCACTCTTTTTTTTCAAAAATATCTCCCGTGGTGTTTCCATAACACAACTCTATCATAATAGTTTAGTAGTATGGGAAAAAAAAATATTTATTGTTATATGTATATATATATATATATATATATAGCACTAATATATAAATATGAAGAAATATAACTAGATGCTAAATTTACAGCAATATAATTTATAAATTAATTCGAATTGATTTCTTCTTTGTTAATAATTCTCTGTATGCAAATGTATTAGTGAATAATAAAAGAAGTATTATTACTATTTATATCCAGAAAACAGAGAAGTTTCTTTCATAGGTGAAGTAAGTGACACTAAGTACACTTCTCAGTTTCTATTCAGGTTTTTTACAGACGGCTTTTGTAGAAAATATAAGCTAAATTCTTCAATTTTGAAGTTATAATTACATCCCATTCGGTAATTTTAATTTTTGTGGCATTAATCAACGATCAAATCTATTTACGCGGTGTGATGTCGATTTTGATATTGTTGGTGAAGCATATAAATATATGGAAGAAATAAGATCAGTTTTTGTAAAAAGTATATGATATTCAGGAATCAGAAAGCTAAAGTAATATGTGATTCGTATATATTATAAACGATTAATTTCACGCCCAACTATACAATTAGATTAAGGGATGAAATTTGTGTAAATCCAAAATGTATTTTCTACATCCTTCAAATTAATTTTCGAAATAAAATTAAGGGCCGCAAAAGTGTCTGTCGTTCAAATATTTATTTATTTTATTATTAAAAGTATTAGAAAGCTAAAGTAATCTGTGATTCGTATATATCATTATAAAAGATTAATTTCACGCCAAACTATACAGTTAGATTAAGGGATGAAATTTGTGTATATCAAAAATATATTTTCTACATCTTTTAAATTTATTTTCGAAATAAAATTTAGGGCCGCAAAAGTGTCTGTCGTTCAAATATTTATTTATTATACTATTAAAAGTATTAGATAAATAGATTATCGCTCTACAATTTTTGCAGTAAAATATTTCAGAGATAATTAAATTTTGAAAATATTGTTATTTTGAGAGATTTTAAGAATAGGTGCAAAACTATGCCCCTCTGTAACACATATCTACACCCGATACATAAGCTCCACAATCAATTTGGTACCAACTACAAAAATCTCTAAGAATAGCTATATCTTGCAAATTTATTTATGTTCAGAAACTGTAATCTGACTTTTTATTATATATATAATTATTAATATTCCAAATTTAGTAGGATGTTCACTGAGAACTCCAATTGTATGCAATATTAGGTGCACGTATATTGAAATACTCTATTTATTGAAAAATAATATATAAATGGTCTGATTAATATTATTGTTAAAAATACTTTAAACAATTTCTTTGGTTCAAGAATAAATTCCAGTAATTACTATAATGGTGGTTGATTAGGCAAGTCGGGCAAGTAAAGCTTGCTGCATGCCCACAAAAGCGGAACGTGCAACATATGTTTAATTTGGAAAAAAAATAAACATTAAAGTTCTTAAAGCAGACCATTAACGTGACATGCCTAGACATGATTATTAACCAATTACATAAAATGATATTGCGCATACAACGGAATATGTCTTACCAGAAAACATTTATAGACTCTCTACGTCCAATCTCTATCTGTTTCAAGATCGAGTACCTGCCGATAATGGAACAAATTATAATTTAATAGAAAATCTCTTCTAAACAACGTTGATTCAAATCAGCCACCCCAGCCGGGAATGTTTACAACGCAACGTACTTTCAGTGCCACATAATTCTAATAACCTGTTAATTCAGTGCCTACTGTATCAGTATGTAGGAGAGGCTTATTGAAAGTTATACAATATAATATACCAGCGCTAGCAGAGAACAAAACCATCATTTACCTGCATTCGACAAAACAGTCGACACAGTTTTAAGTCTTCTACTAATATATACAAATAGATAAGTTGCAATACGATATTTGTTTGGTAGAACACGGCGTGAAACATTGAGATGACTATCCATCCTCCCTGAACTCTAATAAAAACAATTAATTAATTATGACTACTGCACTCAAATTGAGTCTGACTCAATCCGGCTAAAGTTTTGATTGTTCTCGTGTCGGGCGGTCAACGGAAGACGTTGAATTGCTATCTACATAAAACTAATTGCAATTAAAAGTTAATGAAACAACTTTTAAGCGAATGCTCTCTTGTATTGAATTTGAGTGTATGACAGCGAGTGCGAGTGTAAGCCGGGAATTTACAGGAATTGTTTATTTATTAATGAAATTTTTTTTAAAGTACAAATACTACTTATGTCCCAAATACAAATATTTACATATGATTAACGCTAGATTTTATATAACGCTAGATTCTATATATATTCCTAAATTTAACAACCATATATATTTGCTGTAAACTCCATTTATACCGTACCGCAATAAATGTTCATTTATTTAGTTTTTTAAATCATGTTTTCACCAAAAAAATATTGAATTTTTATATCAGTTGTGTACGGAAATCTACTTGTGCTAAAGGGGTTTATTTTTCTTATAACTTTTGTCTTGCTTAATGTTTTAGAATTCACTTTCTTAATAAAGCATAATAAAATACTTTAATGTACGATTACTTTGTGGAAATATACAATATGTTATAGAATCTATTCACACTGCTGTGAATTACATTGGTCTAAAGAGGGAGCGATTGTCTCTACCACTATTCTTAAAGGCTAATACGGCTTTTTGAGTACTAAATAATATGATAGGAATCACCATTTTTTTTAAAAAACAATAAATGTTTCGAAAAACAATATTACAACCTAACTGCAATGGTTGAACGTCATGCTCACGGAAGACCGCGCCACATCATCAAAACCATTCAACGCGACGCACCAAACATCTTATTCTACCTTGAATATTGAGCAATACGAATATTATTTCGCAGAAAGAAAAAATTATTACACCGGCAGTTCAGGGTTTTAAGCGTTTTTTTACATAAAAGATAAATTCAATTATGTTTAAGGATATGTTGAAAATAACAAATATTTTTTTTAATAACTAAATAATTATTCATTACTGAAAATTCTAATCAAAAATTGTTGTTTTCAAAAGGAATTAAAAAAAAAGGCTTTCTGTAACAATTAACCGACACCTGTAGGTACATATTCGCAGATGCGTTTGCAAGATCCATTTGACCTTAGTGTTGAAGCTTGCATTTCAAACACGTAGCAAAATAGATAAACGTTCATTGTTGTATCACCTAAACCTACTAGATTTTTTAAGGCATTGAAGTACCTGGAGTACTTGTCATAACCTGACTTTTTTAAATTTTTTCTCATATTAATGTGTTTTAAAATTAGATAGACAAAGCCAAAAGGTCCCGAGTATAAGTTCTAGACTCTAATATCTGACGAAACAAACGGCGTATCAACTATTTTTTCGGATATTTTCGATAGAATTTCAAAAAGCAACTTCAACTATACTAATCTCGATACAGCTTTGGGTGAAAAAATAGTTATCCCTAAATTCGACGTATTAAGTTTCTATTTAAAATATCTTTGTACATAACAACATTTTGCAGTAAAATGATAATCTGGTGATGACCAGAAAATAAGTGGTGGGACGCCAGGTTACGAATATAAGACATCACTTACCTCGAAAGTGTAGTCTTATGCTCGAACAGGTTAAAAATAATACAAAGGCACTTATATTCAAGGCTATGTGATTACTTTCCTTCTCTCATCCGTAATTCATTCATAATTTGTGTGGTAAATTTTCATTTTATTGAACTACGAAGAAATTTGACAATGCTCATAATCATTTTCAAACTTTTGTATGGAAAATTGTTCACCCAAATCTTTAAAAAATTACATAAGGATTCGCAAACCTGAATAATTTAGCAAATCCCCGTCCCGAACCAACATGTGTGATGCCACGACATGGATCTTGTAAAAACTACAATCACAATTTTGCTTGCTCGCTTGCTTAATATTACACCAAATTAGTTCATTGTTTTATTTTGAAACTTCGCTATAATATCCCCATTATGCTTTAAGTTCTTTCGGCGTTAAATATTATCCACATATATGATCAATTGCTGCACAAGAATACATAGGAAACGATAAACACTCGAATCCTAAGCATATTATTTCCTAAAGTAATAGCGGATGCAATTTAAAGAGTAAAACATTCATGACTTGGCCTCTGGAAGTATCATTTAAGTGCTGATATTCTCCGTTTTCCTTTTAAAAATTCACAAAATCTTTTAAAAAAAGTCGATTTTTTTTAGTTGCCAAGCATGTTGATATAATCATGTAGTTTTTAATATAGATGTATATATGTATATATATACATATATATATATATATATATATATATATATATATATATATATATATATATATACATGTATATTGATTGCTTCATCTGTGTAAAAAGCAGCACTATCTATATAAATAAAATCAATCGACCAGAAACATCGCTTCCCGCAACATAAATTTCACCTCTATATAAATTATCATAAAAAAAACCTGCAACAGCATATCGAAATTGCTAAAATGAAAATCCATTTCCCACAAACTCAAATTGAAACTGTTAACACATTACGACTAATGCAATTAAATCAGATCTGACCGATGCCCAGCAAAGTTAGGCTTGATCTCATGTCGAGCAGTAGACCGTGTGGGCGCGAAGTGCTGGATGAGAAGACTAAGTCAAACAGCCTATTTGCAATTAGGATTTAATGAAATAGGCTATATGCGCGTATTATCTTGCTTTTAATGTATATATATAGTTTTTGCAAGCGAATAGATTGATTGGTTTGGTTTTTTTTACTTGTGAATTTTTATAAATAACGAAAGTTGAGATCAAAAAATTGTAGTTTTGCAAATAATGCTTTTGTAATTTGCGGTTAATAAAACTTATTTCACATTTTCTGTGTAAATTTACCAAAAGTTTGTCAAGTCCTCTATTCTTTGCTGTTCCACTTACAATATAGAAAAGAACATATTAAGTAGTGTAACTACAAGAAATTCTCACTAACTTAACTACATATAAAATTATAAATATTTAAGGGTAATTAGATAGTGTTTTTAATTATTTTTATTTATTATTCCTTTCTTACTTTTTAAATACAATACCTAATATAAATTCTAGAAGATTATGAAAAAAAACTTGCAGAAGCTTAAATATTTTCGACTAATTAATGCGAATAAATCGAGATAATGTTTCGATGAGTATTTACTGAATGCCGTTATGTTGCATATTCCTGTTCTATTGTTTACGCAATTAAAAACTTAAATGGTGTGCATGGTAATATGTTTTGGCACCTATTTTTTGAAGATAACCTTATTGTAGAAAAATTTGTTAACCATTTTCTATTTCATTTTACATTTCAATTAGGCCCAACTTAGCAAAGTTGGTAAAGAAAAAAATCATCGCCAAATGATCATTTTTAGCTCCGTTCAAACGTGCCAGAATATTGGTATATATTTTGATGTTTAATTAAATTTTTAAAACCATAGGATAACAAAATGCTGAATGATAATAATATTTGGGTTTAAATCTAACGTATTATATGATAAAGTACTCAATTCGTACATTTTAATTTTAAATTTAAATATGTGAATATAATTATTAGTCAAAAAATATATTTATGGTCAATAAGGCAGATCTGTCAAATTTCAAAACTACAAACATGGAGGTAACAGTAAAGGTTTCATCCTTGCTGCCTTACTTAAAAGCAAGCAATTGGTTATAATTATTGAAATTACTTTCAATATAATATTATAAAATAAACACTTTTTGCATGATATGTGAACACGTGTTGATGAGAATTTACTACCAATGCACTACCAATGCATAGCTATGTAATGAATATTGTAATTTACTGCGCGCATTGTTTCCACGAAGAAAGTTACCAGTCTCATCATCGTGGAACATAACCGATGGAGAATTTAGATAAAAGAATGCTTCAGGTAGTATAAGGTTTTATTCAAAACGTTTCTATTTATGCGTTATACTTTGAATACATGGCCATATTTGTAGTGAGCATTTTCAATATTGTTGAATTTTTCCTCATTTCCAAACAAAATATTTGAAATATCGCTAAGGGTGATGACACAGTAGAAGAGTCTTCTCGACCGGGTCTTTACTGCTTGTGACTTATCAATTACCCCGCTCAGTGTACCTCACGGTTTCACCCGCATAAAAGTATGTTAATCATTTTGGTCTTCCTCCCATGGTCAGAAAACTCCTCCACTATGGTTCGTCAAATAATAGCAGTCGTTAAGATCGTGGTATATCGATGTATATAACAGGGATAGTCAGTCAATAATTATGCCGATCTCTTTCCTTAACACCGTTTAAGCAGTACCCTCTAATTTTCTTTGTTTATCTCTCTTTGGCCCTTCGAATTTAGCATGATGATAATATTTTTCAAATGATGAGCTCTCTAAACAAACAGAATTTTCGAAATCGGGTATGTATTTCTAGAGTAAAGCGTGATCAAACTAATAATAAAACAGGTTTTTCCATTTATACATTAGTACAGATTAGAAGATATTTCTCATTACGCTCTGTAAAATATAAACTTTATGATTTTAATAAGAATAATTGGTGAAATAAAATTTTGATTTTCTTAACATTTTATCAAAACTTTTCAGGTAATTAAATTTATTATTCAAAGCGTCTAAATAATAAAAGAAAAAAATTTAATAAAATGAAATAATATTGGCGACAAATAGTACGTTGACATTCGTTAGTTACAAGAGGAAACAATTGTAATCATTTTGTATTGCCCATTTAGGCAACAAATGCTAGCAACTTTGATAGTAATATGGTCATTTGGAAGTACATATTGGCGTTATATGGTTAATTCTAAATTTTGTGAGTTTAGAAAGTATACGATTTAAATTTTTAATTGATACTTAGTGTTATTTTAATTGATATACCTATATCCATATGATATCCAAATCGAAGATTTTAGAAGATCTCAGATTTATTACGAGCAGAACTACGAAGGTTTCGTACTCAATTAGGGACACATAAACATTTGAGGGTATGTTGTATTTCCTTTAAACTATTTACAAACATTATGTTACTTTTCATTTTATGAATAATTTATTAGTTTTATTTTTTACAGACGTTAAATTTTTAGAATCATCGCTAAAATGATCAGATAAACTTTAGATTAATTTTTAATATAATGCTCTTTTCCATAACTTTTATTTTAATAGTTTAGCATATTAGCAGTTTTCATATATTTCTATAAATTATTTCAATAATATCGTAAATTTTCATAAAATTTAAAAAAAAGATTTTTAGAGTAGGATACATGAAAGAAATAAAACCTATAGAAATAAAAGTGATACATATAAGTTATCTTTTAAGTTTCATTTTCTCCTTTTTGAAGTGTGTAACAATAAAAGTACTTAAAATTTTTTTGTCGCATATTCATCATAATTTTCAATTATATATTTTACAGCTCTATCCAAAAAGCATATATAGATATGGATATGAACTATCTATTAAAATTAACATCAATTTCTTCTCATTGAATTCTGAGAAGGTAAAATCTTATCTTATTATTTTGAACTCAGGTTTACACGATGAATTAATTTTTATGTAAAATTTAATATTTTACTGAGGAAATCTTTATTCAATCTCCTTATTGAAGATTTATTAAATAATTCTTAGGATAACGATTGCTGTTAAATATGTCGATAAAAAAAGAAAACAATGAGAACAATTTTAAAGGATATTTTTTTGGTCCTTCAACCAGATGTCCGATTTATATTATTTAAATATATAAGTTTAGTTTACAAAAAATTAAAAACCATTGAAAAAAATTAATATATTGTGGTTTTTCCTTATAATATTTTGTTTTCAACCAAGTGAGGCCATGAAAATGTATGAACTTGTTTTTCCTCACTGTGTCCACTTAATATTCTTTTTTAATTCTTGACCAACGAGGACCCGCGAATTCTAGTTGCTATCCAGCGTGTAATAAAATGCTGGAAAGGAGAACCCTCCTTTCTAGCATTTTTTTTTGTTGTAAACCACTCAGAAGTTGTCATAAACCATAGGTTGTCTCATTATTTTTCTCGGTTATTCTTATTTTACTTTCAATCTGGTCTTCAATGCCCATATATCTTTTTTATTTTTACTGAATTTTTAATTTTAAAATTTTCAGGTTATACTAAAATTCAAAAGTACCATTTTTATTAGCCTAATTTTTTCTTCGGGTAACATTTTCTTTTATTGTGAGCACGCGTCTTCCGGAATCTATAGTTTGACATTAGTACAATATAACAATTGAATATTTTCTCTTTTACACTCAATGACGTATCTTTGTTTTTGAACATATGTCACCAAATATCTTTAACAACTGTATAAGCTTTTTTTGGTCAATCAATTTTCATATTTACCAGGGGGCATTATAGTTATATTTCACATCAGATAATACTTTGTTTCTTAATTCGTTATATCTTAGTCCTTTGCCTTTATAATGATATTCTAGATGATTCATCATTTGGTAAAGTTCCTTTCCAAGCTATCTAGAATATTGAAATCGTTTGTAAATCTAAGATTTGATAGTTTTTTTGTTTCAAATTTTTCCATGTTAGATTTCAAAGATTGCTTCTAGTAGGTAGTCACTTTATTTTATGTCAACCTGTCGTTTTTTATGTCAAAGTGTCATTCCATGCTTTATATTTTATTTCTTGTCGCATTATTTTTGTAGATTTATTTATAAAGTCGAATATGTTTCCCAAAAACTCCTTGATTTTGTAAAAGTTGATTGTTTTATTGGAGATGTGATAAAATTTATAAAAAGAAATACTTGGGCGTAATATATTTCTTTCTCATTATTTTTTGCATTTTGTGTAGGGCGCACTTAATTAAATAATCGTTTCTGAAACCCGCCTGTTCTACTGGTTGTGTCTTTCGAGTGTTGATTTCATTCTTTAAACAATATTTTTAGAACAATTTTGTGTATATTGGGAATAATAGGCTAATGTACGTCTTTTTTTTTATGCGATAGCATTATATCTGTATTACGCCATAAGTTTGGTATTTTTTGGTAAATTAAATATTGTTGAAGATCAATCTTCTTGCTTCTCTTAGTTTTTCTAGGTCTGTTTTTAATGTATTTGTGCTTTTATCATATGGTCTTACTGCATTGTCATTTATAATGGAGATATATGTTTATGAATCTCTTGTTTCATGGACGGGAATGATTCGTATTTGTCGTCATATGAAAGTCTTTTATATGGAAGTTATTTGAATATATTATTCTCCAGGTATGGCTCTGCTTTGTAAACATTTTAATAGGAATGACTAGCTTTTTTAAGAATATTTCTTCTCGGTGTTGCTTTTTTTATTAGATTTATTATGTAGAGCTTTTATTCAGTTCTTTCCTTTACTTAATTCTTTTTGCATTTTCCACATTGAACTATAACTTTCTTTACTATCGAATCTATAGAATAATAAATGTAAAAGTGATAAAAGATTTTTGCAATATTTCAGTTGTCTTTAAAACTAATAAATAACTTCAAATTTATATATTCTTGTATTTAGTGATTTTTAATAAAATATATAAAGATACTGATTATGAGGGTATTTCTTTAATAAATAGCCAATAATATTTATATTTGATTCCATTCTACGTTTCTATTAAACAAAAATGATATTTTAACAAAATTTATTAAAATAACCACGATTACATTTACATGAAATAATATTGGAAACTGTAGTATTTAAAAAGATAATGATTAAATTTGATTTAAATTAAAAAATAAATTACAAATTCAAATTAAAATTATAAACTCAGAAATATTTCTATTCCATCTAACAATATATATTGAAACCGACCCAATATATGAGACCTGAATGTGAATACGAAGCTCGCTGATATTATGAAATCACAAAATCTTCACAGGCAAAGCGGTACGCTGCATATATGATTAAACGATGGTCACATTTTGAAATCATATCCACGTCGGAAATTGCTTGTGCGATGCGCTTTAAAGCATATCAACTATTCTACTCTGAGCTTTTAAGCTAGATACAACAATAGCGTAGCATGCATTATTATTTCTCAAATTCATACATAGCATATTTTTTATCTTCAACTGTAGAATACGAAGCAATTTTAGTTTTATTGTTGTCCAAAACGGAAACTGAAACATTAGCTTTTTTTTAAAGCTCTCTTTCGAATATATTAAAAAACATGTCCTTAAAATATGAAATGTACATTATATAGTATTATACAAAATTTAAGTGAGAAGTTTAATATACGTGAATATTTTTTTCAAATGAAATGCGTTGGAATTTTTTTGAAATGAAAAGCGTTTTTTGGAATGAAATGCGTTGGAATTTATTCTAAAAACTTATTTACCTACTCCTTATGGTATATTTGCAACACAGTAATTTTTCTTAGAAACATACTAGTTAAGTGCATGTTTTTTTATTTGACTCAAAATTGTTATTTTTATTGATATTAAAAAAAGAAAAAAAACATTTCAAAGATGCAGTAATTTTTTTCAAATTAACTTTTTTTGATACTTAAAATTTATATATCCGAAGTGGATAAGTTTTTCACTAGTGTATATTTTATTACCATAGATATAATAATATGAAATATGAGATTTCTCTAAGAGCATGAATCAAATTGGAATCAATTCATCCATTTGAATAAACCCAATATCAATACTATTCACCTTTTTAGGCGTGTAAATTTTATATTTGTGGTCATTCTGTTTAAAAAAATATTTTAATCACATAATTAAACGATGATATTAAATTAACTTTTCTTGATCATTTTGATTTCAATTGTCTTTAAAGCAAAAATCTATTTCTTCAAGAATACTGTTAGAGGTATGCAAATCTATTTTGTAGCATCACAAAAATACGTGACGAAAGTGAAGTAGAGAAAGGGGGCAGTTATTTATCTGATGATGTTAATTATAACAGAGAAACAATGTTTATTATTTAGCCTGTCTCGCCATAATGAATGTCGAACATGTTTGGTATTTTTGCTTGTACTAGGTTATAACCTCAAGCACTTAAAGTTTGATGATATATTTCTTTAGAAATCATTCATTGAAATGTCTATTATAATATATCATATGAAAGCCGTTACGGAATTCTTTTCAAAAATATTTCCTAACACGAATTTATACTAAAATTTCTGTATTCCACATATTACAGAAATTTTGTTGTTGAAAATTGTCGAAAAATAAGAAATTAAATGTAATATTTAGTAGATTAGTCTACCGAATCAACACTCACTTGCAGTCTGCAGAGCTTTTGCTTTTGGGTGACTATGACAAATGTTTGCAGGTGTTTTGTTCGGTTAGAGCCAGACAGAATAATAATTATTACGTTATACTGATAATGTAATATTACTGAAACTACTGCCGAATAGCATTCTAAGTATTTTAATATAGATTCATTGCATAACATGTAGAAACCATAATTTTTATGTATTTTTCCCAACAAAATGAAATGCGCCATGAGGAAAAATATAATATACAGTGGAAGATCAATTAAGAGATTAGGGTATGCAAGACCTTAGTCATAATGAAAGAGTCTTATATTTTAAGAAAATATGAAAAAATTAATGTAATATTTATCTATATACTTATTACTAATACGCGATAATAGAGGATTAGTCAATATTAAGATAACACTTCTTGTATATACATTTGACACAGGAATGGCAAACAGTTTTAAAAAACGTTACTAAAACACATATTATACGCCAATACTTAAGTAAAAATAAAACAGTAATGAAATGGTATGTGAAATTATATTGTAATTCAAAAGGATGACAATTTTCCAAATCAGGAGTAACTAAGAGAAGTGGAGAAGAGAAAAAGGAAGTAATCATATTGACTTTTATATGAGTACGTCAGAAAAGTTTTCTAACTCTTTTTAATATGTAGTTACACTTACCTCCTCATAGAGCTCGAATAATATAGTATATATACAAATCGTGGCAAACTAACATACTACATGTTAAACGAAGGACGAATAAAAGGCAAGATGGCTTGCAATGCGCTGGACATTAATTATCAAAAAATATAAGATATAAAATGGGCCGTATTGTTTTCCTGTTAACTTAACTTCCTTTTTAGTAATCCTATCATTTCAAAGTTTTTACTTTAGGAGTTATATTTTCGTTAAAGTTTTTAATAATGTCTCTGGAAAAATCTAAGATAAATTAATGAAACGCTTATGATTTGGCCTTTCAGTTATTACCCCACATAACCGAGAGCAAAAAGGAAATATATTTTCCACCACAGTACGTAACATTATCAGAATATTTGTTTTAGGTTATAGCTATTACGAAATACACAACTACTCCAAGTTTTTATGTCGAACAATTTCTCAGAAAAAATGGCTGGGAGAGTTCGGTAGAAATGCGAACAAGCATGTAACCTTATATACATTCCATTTTCTTTCCTTTTGAGGTAGGGCACAGGGTATGTAAACAGTCAACGTTCAAGGATCACATTATATTTTTATGTTAATTGACATATTGTTTTTATTCTAACATACCACAATCATCAAGTCGATTATCACTTCGTTTTTTCAAGAGAGATTTTGGTTTACCCATAATGGTTGTTAAATTATTTTTTATTGCTTTACTCGACAATATATAAATTATTTACTAAATCATGTATTGCTAGTGCGGAAAGATTTACAATTTTCTAACAGCGTAATTTAAAAAAAAACGAACAATAAAATATTTTTCCTTGTACTTTGAAGCCAAGTTCAAATAACAATATTATTACTTTTTATATAAGATTCAATTCAAAATACTTCTGCCCATAGTGATTGCGTTATATAAAAGTGATTTGTGATATAAATTTGGACAAAGAAAAAAATATTAATATAATATTGCATATTCTATTCAATTTTAGGAAAATAAAAGTCAATGATCTATTATACACACGCAAAAGATCATTTGATATATATTTTCTACGAAAATAAAACTCGTTTTGGGCAAGAAAATTCAGTCGCCATTACAAATGCAAATACATTAAGAAAGCTAACGGTTTAGGACTAAATTGATCTCGAATAATCAAATTCGTGAGCGAATTCTGTATGATAAGTTTCACTTGAAATAGATCTGTATTCAAGTAGACTATTATATAGTAGGCTATATTTAGCAAAATGCAAATTCAGTATCTCGCTTTATTTTCACAATCTATTCAAACAATTTGTTTCATAAATAATTTCCTACAATTATAAAAATAAGCTAATGCTAGAAATAACTTAACTAAAAGTGGAATAAATATGAAAAATAAAGCCAATTTTGATATCTTTGGTAATGAAGTACGTTATAGGGTAAATTGCTCAAGTAGTAAGTCACAATAATCTACTGAAGTAACATTATGGATATGACACGCTGTTACTATCGAGCGTTAGGACACAAATTTTTCTTATGTTTTTCTCTAGTTGTGTATAAAAATAAAAGCTGTTTTTTGTAAAAAGATTTTCTCATTAAAAAAATAAATACGACAAATTCAACTATTTATTCCTCAAAAAATTTTACTGGCCACGTCGCAGCATACATAAACACACGCACACATTTCTGCATGCACGCACGTACGCATGCGCGCACTCACGCATTTTGGTTAGTAACGAGATACAAATCATATTTAATACTGAGAATAATCACAATTTTTGATTGAACTTTTTATTCATGGGAGTAATCAAAAACTTGCGATCACAAGAAGATACGTATAAATATTGAACTAATATGTCATAAATTATTATATACTACAAAAGTTAAAATAGTTTTTAATAGCCGTGATAAACTAAAATAAAATAGATACACGTTACTAAGTTCAATCCGAGATAGTAATAATGTAAATGATACTATTTCTGTATAATTAAAATATGAATTTACATAAGAGGTTTTACCCCATATATATATATTTACAATTTAACCGAACTTTAAGGGATCATAATATTTTTGGACAAAATAAAGTATTAATAACACGATTATAGTCATTTGTTATAAAAAAAATAAGATTTGATACTATGTATATGAGATGATTAGAGAGTATGTATTAATTTTAATTACAGCTGCGCTTATAATAATCATTATTATAATCTATAAATCACAAATAAAATCGTAAATCTGTTAGGTTTTGCAGAAATATTCGGAAATATAATTTTATTTAGTTTATAAACATAATAAACACATAGCTGGAATTTTTTAGTGTATCCCCTAAATTCTCCCTCAACCAGTGGTTTCAAACATTGTTTTTATAATTTTGATCTGATCCATCATACAAGACGGTGTGTGCATAAAACTAAATCAGTTAACATTTCATCACTTTCTTTAATAAAATCATTAATTTTCAAAATTAGGCGCCGGGCGCAGGCGTACGTCTATTTTATGAAATAACACCGACCGTCGCGCACGACGTGTGACTTTCGCGCACTACCGCTGTTTACTGTGCGTAAACTTGCACAAATATTTTCGAACTATGACTTACGACACGGACAAAGAATACTAACTATTACTGCGTAAAGAAATGATACTCATCTCCCACCAGTTTAACGTCACCCGCAGATAGCGAGTACGATAAAGAGAGTATGCAATCCCAGGTTTCCGCTTGCTGCGTACGCGTGTGATTCAGTTTTAATTGATTTTTCAAGTCTGAATTCAATGTAAAGGTCCGTTAATGCTCTATGTGCGAGTGCTTAAAAAGCTATAAAATCAATAAGAAGATTGTATTGCCTTCCTTTTTTTTGTTGTAAATAATTTTGTTTTGTATCACCAACTATTTGGGTTAGTACCTATAATTTTATGTCTAGAAACACGTCACTGAGCAGTTTGAAAATACAAACTGTTTTTAAAAGTAATTGTTTTGTTTCAACACCATGTGGTTGGAAAATCCCGAAACAATTGAGACCGATACGTGGTAATAATAAACATTCTTTATCTGCAAGCTGCTGACAGCCCTACATTCATTTACGCACATATAACAACGGATACGGTTAGGCGAGTGCATATGTAATAGTTTAGGCAATTAAACCTATTTGTTAGTATGGAGTGTCGGAGGTGTGACTCGGACGCAGTCGGTCGCGAATCCTCGTCGGTTGCTCATCATCGGCGACGGGTGTTCAAAAAAACCAGTACCTGTTAAGAATATTGTACGCGTCCGTTAGACCTGAATCTGTAGTACTTTAAGAAATAAAAGGTATGGCATGAATTTTGAAAATTGTTTTATTATTTTTATACTTTTGTAATTAATATTTATACATTAGTATTATTATCTGCATATTGCAGTTGCACACGAAAATTTCGCCTTTTTCCCCTACATACTTTAATTAATACCACATGTGAACGGTTAAATAAAAATGTAATAAATAAATACAATCAATTTTCTTTATATTATATAAAATGAGAAATATTTTAAGTTGTGGAAAAATTACTGGTACTGTTTAACATTTATACCATCAAAGTACTGTTTTTACGTTTATATGAAATGTTATATGACAAATTTCTTAAGTATTTTGCGTGTTTCACCAACGTAAGTAAAAGAGGATGATTTTAGATTTACTTAAAACTCTCTGATATAAAGATTAAGGAATACTTGTAGATAAATATAGTATATAGGATTCTAACGTTAAGAAATTAAAAATATATTTTTACGCTTTTATTCGACTATATGTTTTATGTCAACTTTATCAAACGCATGTTTTAGTAAATAATTAACTTCTTGTTTCCAGAGAAATCGTATACAGTATCATTTTTACCTGTCGCGCATTTCATACAATTTTTTTTAATGAAAAATTACAAACTTAAACCACAAAAGTGTTACCTTCTGACAAATTATATTTGGTGTGATCAGCTAGTTATTGCTTCTATGGATAATTTAGAAAATTAATTGATTATTGGAAAATAACTCGGCAAACATTTGCTAAAATAACGTTGTTATGAAATTTCATAAACATTATATTAAATATTAAATATGGCAGAAAGAACCTTGTATGTTCATTTTTAATAATTTGTTACTTTTTTTAACTACGAACACCTATAATCATCACCATAATCTGTTCTCGAAGTTTAAGATAAAAAATATCAAAGACAGAATGTTTAGATAAAAAATAAAGAAGATAGAGAAACGGCAATTTTATTCTATTTATTTATGAAACTTGACTAGTAAGTTGTAAACTTGCGTATACAAATGATAGATATATTGCTAATATAAACATTTATTAAAGACACACATTTTATAACAAAAAGTAAACATTTATATCGTGATAGATTGCAAAAAAATTAAAGGACCAATAATCAAAACAAAACCATGTTCGGCTAAGGGTACAAATGCTAACTCTTTTATATTTGAGTTAATTTAAAAACTAAGAATATTCAACACGAAATACAAATACTTTTTTTAATTCTATTATCACTAAAAATTTTAGTTAAGTTTATTTTAGTTAGATTAATGTGTGGACAATACATTCAGAAACATGCCTGTAGGTACAGGAAAATATTTTTCTCTTCATTTTTATGGTAATTGTAATGTCCACATGTGACGGGCAACTAATTTTTAATATAAATAAGATACACTTATATCACAGACTAGCTACTGAACCTAGCATTGTGGTTAACTTATTGAAAGTACGTTTACCGGTTTAATTATTTTTTTTATACTTTACTCGAAAAAAGAACTGTGCAGTTCCCTCTCGTAAATTAAAAACGCTACTCTAATCTATAATATTTCGAAATTATATCATGTTTCATTTGCAGATTTTATTTCCTATCGAACATCATTATAAACTAGCCTTGTAGTTATAGTTTAATTTTTAATATAATACGAGTGATCAAGGACAATATTTAATAAAGAGCAGTATACAGTTATGGTTTTTGCAGATTTCCATTTTGGTCACAATATATTCACAAATTATTTTGATATAACTTTGATGGTTTAAAGTTTATCTCAAAAAGACGTCCAGTACATTATGACTCTTTATCATTATTATAGCTACTTACAAAAAAACAAATTGGAAAAATTGTTTTTCCAATTTGTTTTTCTTCAATGGCGAAAATTTCCCGTCAGTCTGATTAGTAATATTTACAACAAACCATAAAGGCAAAGTAACAAAATTTTCTTCTTTGTCAAATTTATACAATCAGTACTCGCTCTAGTATTTTTTATTAATGAGATCGTGGTTCTGCCATCGATACAATAGCATATGAGTAAAGGAACCAACGACGTATTGTCTCATCGAAGTACACGGTATGCTTCCTTCGTTTTGTTCGCCAACACTTCTTCACTCACAGTGCTCTCGATGGTTCTAAAGTTATCTTATGACAGTTATTGTTTTCCGAGAAACTGAATAATTTATGTTTTTGCATTAAAACATTGACATCTATACTTATAAATTAATTCGAAGCTGATGTTGGATAATCGATTAATTCAAATACAATCTGGTTCATTTGAAGACGCACACCGCTAGTCACTTTAACAAATATAATTAGTATAAAATGAGTGAAACAAAAATTAAATCATTGATATATATTGAATGCTGAATCCTTAATTATTCATTTTATAAGATTGCATTATTACTATGGGATATATTTGGGAGAGAAATGACCTGAATGAATAATTCTATAAAATTAAATTTTTCTAGCAATTTTTCTTGGCTCTAATATTATGTATAATTAATAAAATTCAAGATAAATAATTAATCATTTAAAAATAATAAACAAAGGTCAATAAGACAGTCTTGTTGGTATACTTTTTTCTATATATTATAGGTATAGGTCATTATTATAGGTCATTATAGGATATCTCATTTGGTCGTGTAAATTACGTATTCGTAAATGAGTAAGCGCGAAAATAAGACACATTCAAAATGAAATTTTTTTAGCAAAGTAAAGGAATATTTTACGATTTAAAAATAAAATTTTTTTCTTCGGTCAACACACGTCCTTGGCAGATCAGCCATTTGATGGCGTGTTGTCCTATAAAACTTAGTATTTTCTTGCAAACTACCAATAGGGTCGTTGTCTCTTCAAATAATGATATAATTAGCCATTCCCTCCTCCTTTCTGTATAGAGAGTACAGGGATCGACTAGGGAGGCCTTTCAAAGAGTTAGGAGTTATGGCTGATAGTTATTCCAAAGACGATGACTGCAACGTCTCTCGGCAGTTTTAGGTAATTCAAATGATTCCCATATTTTTTCAAGGACACCTTCTTCTTAAAATGACCACGACTTTCTACATGGGTGAAGTCTTACCAGGATACATACGGATCTGGCAAAACTATCGGCTGGCTCGTTTTCGTCACTACCATATTATCGAAGTATTTACCGGAAACGTGTCTGTTGCCAAAAGGAAAAAGTCTTCTTTGCAAGAAGTATGGAGCATAAATAATGAGAATAACACACCAGATTTTCTCACTATCGAAATTGGTTATTGATTTGTTCACTGAATATATGGATAGAGCATTACCAGAATGCGTTCCAAAAGATGTCTTCAATTCTGTTATACATTCTGAATCCATTTAGATTCATGCGCAGCCATTCGGAAGTCGAACGTTCAATTGGGAGTATCTTCAGTATTATATGTTTGAGAAGTGGAATCTCTGGATTCAAGCTTGGTAAAGTCAAGCATTTTTCAATATTTAATGATATTCTTGATGGAGTTCCATCGCAAGCAACCTATAATAGAGTGAATGAACAAAGAAATTAGATTATTTTGATGAATTTTGTATTAAAATATTCGGTTCGTGAAATTCTTTATCATATCTTTCTCATCCCTTTTAGGTATGATAACAAAAATTCGCTAATACAGGTCAAGCGCATGGTAGGATCGCACAAAGCCATTACATTATTTCAGTCACTTGTAATAAGTGAACCGTAAGCAGAGCCCGTAATTGAGTATGATATAATATTATCGTCAAATGACACTTAACGGAGCACCTCTAACTCGACATATTGCCACAGTTAAAAAGATATTTTAAATAAAACGTCATTGCTTCAACCGATAGTTAGTAATCGCAACTGTAAATATTTCCACATATATTTACATGTATCGTTATATTTATATTAAAACCTCTCCGTAGTAAAAAAATAAAATTTCATTTTGAAGACATGCACACGGACTAAAAACCAATAAATCTTCTTATGTAAATCGTCCTCCCCTAGCTTTCAGATGTGATCCCTCGTTGAGATATTTACATGAAAAATCTCTTAATGTTAAAAAAGAAGGAAGTTTGGTCCATATGACCAATCCAATGCGCTATTTTCCCCAATCTTTATTAAAGAGGTTTGGAGACAGGGAAAGTTAAATCTTAATAAGTTTTTTTGATTTATTTACGCTTCGAACGCAGAATTTATTTTATTCCCTATACTGTAAACTCGAGAAACCTTGTTGCTTAGATATATAGCAATAATTTTGTTACATAAATATAAATGAAAGAAATTATATATTAAGTAGGAAACTATATATTATTACATGAGTCAGTTTGTTTTTACAAAAATATTATACCTTTTAAAAAAGTTAAAAACTTTATGTCTCCTTTTAATTTCCTTTTTTCTAAATTCACCTTCCGTGAACATTTAATATATTACCATGATTGAAGACACTATTTTTATTCGTGTTCTAGTATATAATGATGTTTTTGGAAACATGGCAAAAAAGAAGCTTTAAAATTATTAGCAAGATACGTGGTGATATAATATTATGCAAGATGAATGTAAAAATATATTTTATATTACTAATACAATATATTTAACTTTTACAAGTGCCTACGGTCATTTTAATCCCATTGTTATAAGAAAAGTTAATTTGCTTGGCATGTGATTTATTTTGACATTTAATATTCCACGAGATTAATGCCTTATCTAACAAAATAAATCAAAATACACTTTATAAATACATCGTCATTATTTACAGAAATATAAGATTTTCGACACATTTAGTTCTCGGTTCATATCTGACAATGCCTAACGATAACAAACTTATTTAACATTTTAGCTTACGCTCTTAAACTTTTTCGCGACTACTATTTTACTATTCTACTCACAATAATAACGCATCATTCAGTTATCGGTTAGTAAATAAAACGGGTGTTAGCAAGAAGTGGTGATTATTATATTGAAAATAAAAATAAAAATGAGAGAGTAACATAAAATGTATGGTAAATAAAATACCTAATGAAAAAGAATCGATTGTAAGTTTAGATAGTGTAGAATAAGCTAGACCACTCCATAGTTCCATGAAAGTGATAGTGAGAAACTTGTAGCTCAAATATTGATATTAAGGATGATCAAATCAAATATCCCAAAGAAGTTGGTACTGATAGATATGGAAAAACTTCTAGTCAAATCATTATCAATATGATACCAGGGTTGATCCATTTTTTTTATTCTAGAATCACCAGTAAAGAAGTTTCAAGCTTTCAATTATTTTTTTCATCTTCCTTAATACATTTTGTAGTACAATAACATGGAGGGTAAACGTGTATTTGATAAATATAGGGGAGATATTGATAGTACCGTCTTGTTCACATTTATTGGGTCATTTTATTAGCTGGTGTATATCCGCCAAATAATGAAACTTCCGAAAAATTATGGGATAGTCAGAAACCTAGACCGAATTTTGAAGCTGTCACGCCATTAAAATGGTTCAAAAAATATCCAAAATTGTAAGGTTCAATAATGGGCAAACTTGAAATGAAAGACGACTAAAAACAAGTTTACTCCAATTCGCAAATTGTGGAATCAGTGTAATGAATTATTGCCTAAGCTTTATAATTCATCTGAAGAAGTAACCTTTAGGAAAAAATGCGATGAATATTTAGGGAAAGATGCCCAATTTCGCTAATACATACCATCTAAATCTGCTAAGTTTGCTTTAAAATTCCAGGTTCTATGTGATTCCGTAACAAGTTCCGTATGAAAAATCCAACCTTATGCTGACAAAGACTCGGGTAGTATACCCGCAGGAAACCAAGGTATGCGTGTACTTTTTAATATGACAACAGGCCTAAAAAGTCATAATGTTGCAACTGATCATTTTTACACTTCTTATCAAAATTATAGAAAAACAAATAACTTTAGTGGAAACTACAGGTAAGAATAAGTCTGAATTACTACCAGAAATAGTAGCCAACAAGAAAAAAAGTTCAACTAATTTTATTTTTACTAAAAATAATACAGTCGTATCGTATATCCCTAAAAATTTAAAGTTTGATTCTTCTTAGTGCATTAGATCAAAGCTGAGAAGTTAGTAATCGTGTAGAGAAAGAATCACTAATAATTTCAGATTACAACAAATGCAAAGATGGTGTTGATACACTGGATAAAGAAGTTTGGTATTATATTTGTAAGAGAAAAATATATCGTTGGTCTAAAGTTTCTTTCAGTAATATGTTATATATATCTGCATATATAGTAATGCTTTGATTTCATTTTGTGCTGCATATAATAGCTGGAAAAAAACTGCCTTGCTAAGCGATAAGCTTTTTGGGAAAATACGAGCACCATTTTCACAAGTAATAACAAAGAAAATACGTAATTTATCTGGACATGCTAGCATCTGTATCATTTTCAACATCACCTGAATTTTTTTAAATATTAATATATATATATAAATATATATATATATATATATATATATATATATATATATATTCGAAATAATTTATGTACTACCATATGCTTAAATATTTATAACAACATTTGTATTTACTCTTTTTTTCGAATGACACGATTATAAAGTATCTTTTTCATGAAATTAAATCTACAGCATTTAGTTAATCATTCAACCGTTAATATCTCTAAATTGTAATTGTTTACATAATTTATAAATCGTCTTAATACCCACAATTGTATTAACGTTACTCCAAAAAATTTTACCCCGTTAATCTTAATAAATAATTTATATAACTGTAACAATAAAAAGAAGAACAAAGAAGAAATATAAATATATTTGGTGCTCTTATTATTAAAACTTTCAAACGATGTTCCACACTGTATATATTAAATTTGAGAAAATAAATTAGGAAGCAAGGTATTTTCCTCCCGATTGTCATCTCTTATTTTAATTACCTCGCAAACTATAAATATTGCACATTTTTCGTCTTTTTCCTAATTAGAAAAAACAATTTTGACAGTTATTAAAGACTTTAAAATTTATTTGTTTTTATTACTTCATAACATAATTAGTATCTCAATATACATAAGTTTCAAAATAAGAACTGTACCAATGTAATCACACATTACTTTCAAAATAAGAACTGTACCAATATAATCACACATAAGTTTCAAAATAAGAACTGTACCAATATAATTACAGTAGTCAGAGACCGATGCAACATTTTCCTATTAATTCATTACGTCTAAAACAATCAAATTTGATCTGACCGAGTGGCGTCGAACAAAGTTAGACTTGATCCCGTGTCGGGCGGTAGACCGCTGAGGGTGAAGGATGGTGTTTGAGAAAACTAACAGGGTTGCGTATATATCATATCAACGTTGTATTGTTACAATTTGGATTTAGTGAAGGAAGTCCCGACAGAAATATATCTGGTTACTTTGAATTTTAAGGCCGCACGAACTTAAATTTAAATAATATTTTAAGATGTGGAGACACACCAATTCAAACAACACTTCTAAACGCTCTTTCGAAACAATCTTACTTACATATGAGCTCTTTACATATTTGATATAGAATTCAACAGAAATACAAAGTATTAATTAATAAAACTAGAGAATGTGGCCAACTGAAATTCACTTTCAAGTTTATGATCCTTTATTTTTTAGAAATTAAAATATTTAAGTAACATATTTTGCTGTTTTATAACTAATTAACTTACGGAGAATCAAAAAACCGACGGAAAATATTGTTCAAAAACGCCTGTGAAACAAGATAACAATTCCCTCTACGAGGATTTCGTACACCTCTGGCTACTTATACATATATAAATATACATAATATTTTTATTAATATATTTCAAATAATTATTTTTCACAACGTAAATATATAGCTTACTACATATTTCAGAGACGCACAAATATGATTCATATTTCAAAAATTATAAGATTTGTAATCATCACTACAGTTTTTCTGTAATTTCCCATAAACTTCTTAAAAGCCTATTTTGCACAATTTTAAGTTAAGTTTTTTCGGAAATAATTGGTAGGAACATATTTTTTGCTTATTTTTTCAGTGTATCTCAGAGGACATGTGAATTAAAATTATGAAAAAGAAATCTTTGCGTTAGGTTGGCAGCTTGTACACCCACAATCTTTCTACACAAGCTTTTAAAATTTTAATATTTAGTCAATAAAATCAGTCGTTAATTATATAAGCACCGTTGGTATCTAAAACTTATCGCCAATTGGTAGGCAGAGCTAAAGTTTTGTCATTGTAAAAAAAAATTGAAATTTGACTGAAAAATTGGTGAAGTTCGATTTTGAAATGACTTTCGCCTTTAAATTTTCTATCACCGTAAATTATTAGATAAAAATCGAAGCAGATGGTAATTATATGACGAAAGATCAAGGGAGTAGGTGAAGTAGCATACTCTATATAAGTGAAAGAAGTTTTTCACGTGATAATTTTGCTACGTTGTGTTTAACATTGTCATGTTAAAAATAAACTACTTTGATTTGAAAGAAGTTTAGCGGTGACATTATTCAGTAGTTGAGAATAAATTTTAGTTGTAATTTTACTGTTAGCTTGAAATAATTACCAATGAATAACTCCATTTATATCCCACCAAGCATTCAAAATTATCTTTTGTCCAATATTATATTATAGTCTAGGTAAACCTTTTTCTCCAGTTCCTAACCACTAGCATTTATAGTAAAATTAACAAAAGCCACCCACTTTTCATTCCTGTAACCAGATACTATAGCCTCTTGTTGGTACGATGGGAGCTCAGTAGCTGTAAGCACACATTAGATCTCCCCTGAAATTGAAAGGGTGTTAGCTCATGTGGTAGCCAAACGAAATATTTTACTTCTTTCTCTTAGTATGAAGTTGTTTTTCTAATGCAATATAAGATAATAAAAATAGCTATGTCAAACAACACAAACTTAATCTAGGACCTGTTTCAATAAGGCTTTCAAATTTTTCTAAATCTGTTATAGAAGGTGGCTTTGGACGAGGTTTATCGGACATGTCAAAATTCCCTTCTTTAAATCTTTGGCTTTATCGTAACACTACATACTTTCATTCATCGTTGTGTATATATTGCATAATGCTTCGCTGGTTTTTTGCGCTAAACAATATTCATGAAGAGGAGTCCTCTAAGTTCCCTTGAAAGTACTTCAAATTATAATGTACTCTTTACTCGCCGATTATTCAATTGTAACCTGGACAGAAGTTTGAGTTCCACACTCTTTTTATACTCTGCAAGGTACATTTTAGATGCTTCTATAATAATCCAGGAATCGGTCAAAATATGTGGCGGGTTTATAAGTTGCCAACCTAATATTTTTGATGGTCTTACTCTTAGCTCTTTCAAACGATATCCAAACCATTTCTGAAAAGTAAATAAATTAAATACTTAATTCCACCATCAATCTCGAACTGATATTTTTGGGTGTTATAAATTGAGATATGTGCGGGTTAATATGTCTTTTTACTGGTAGTAACGAAACATTTAAATTTTACGTCTTTACGTCAAATAATTCGTGAGAAAAATGGTTGTCGACCATCAGACAGATAACCAAGCGAATAATCTTGCAAGGTTTCCGTTTCTATCTTGAGGTAAGAAAATATAGAACAAAAACATGAATAAAATACAAAACAGTTGTATAAAAATAGCCTTTAGCATTTGAAGAAAAATTAAATTAACAAATATAAAAAAATCATTTCTAATAATAAAAAATATTATTTGAAAGCGCACACTCAACTTAGATTTGTATGAATAAAAAACAAGTGTATATAAATAACTATCATGAATATAGTAACAGTAATTACACCTATGTTTAGCGAGCAACTTCTTCCTGCCGATTTTTGTTGCACTGTATACGAGTGTCGTACAATTTCACTATTATCATTTTTTCATTATGCTCTTAAAAAAAAATATTATAAAAAAAATATAATTCATACCTTTTTTCCCTTATGTTCTATTTAGCATTACGGACAAGTAGTTTGATATAATCATTTTTTTTAATAAACTCTTAACAACAGACACAACATTTATATAGTTTTTATCACATTATAAACAACGACTAAATTTATAACGTCGATGATATTGGTGATAAAAACGTCGACATCGTAATAAGAGTTGGATGAATATATAGGTAAACATGTGATTTATTACGTGCTAGTAACAAATTCTAAATTATAGAAATGATTTACTAACAAAAATATAATTTTTCCTTCATATTAGAAAATATTAAAAAAAAAACTTGTTATCATGAGAACATCCATTACCTGAATACTTGTATTCAGATATCGGGAAAAGCGTTTATTCATAAAACATGAGTAAACGCTATTTCAGAATATGTAAAGCTTACATAACGTGATAGAGTAGGTGCGTCAGTAGAATAGAGTGGCCGAAGACCGACTAAGATAATTATGTCATTACGAATCTCTTATATTTTAACACAATAATATGCGTCTAGGTTATTTATATCTTAATAGTCAAGTGGTGTATTCGATTTATATTACCTTATTTAAATTATCATTGATTAAATTGAATATATGTGAAAGTAACAGTTTTAGTACCAAAACTAAAAATGGCTAAATAAGGTTATTATTTTAAAATTTATTCTTGGTGTAAAAAGTCTTGTCAAGCACTAATGATACTCGGACTACGAGGGTTCCGCACATATTTAGGTATTTATAAACATTTAATGGTACATAATATTCCTATTAAACTACTTACAACATTTTAATTTGTAGAATGAAAATATAGTGCCTATTATATCTTTCACAGGCGCACATTTAAAAAATATTTTTTTTAATTATACAACTATAAATTTACGATTTTTTTCCGTTACTTGTGCTATAAGGTCTTGCTTCTTACCAAATTTCATGATACTACGTCAACGGAAAGTACATTATAAGTCTGATTTACTTTCAAGTGTTAACATAGAAACTTGATTTTTTTGCAGTTTTAGGGAACTATAGATCTAAGTGTTTGGTATTAATTTCAACTAGATACATCCACGCGTTTTCGAGAAAAAGTTTATTGATAGACGAACAACGAAGTGATTCCATAAGTATTCCATTTCCTTTTAAAGTAAGGAACCCTCAAAAATGTAAAATGTTAACAAAATTTTAAAAATTTGTGAATTATAAATTTGTGAAAAATATAGTATCGACCATTTTTTCCTAGTATTGTCTAAATTTATAACTTCATTAATGTCGTTGCATTGAAACCACTTTTTGTAATAACACAATTCCACCCTCAAGATATGCGGATAACAGCGAATAAACCCAGTAAATCTTTTTATGTAAATCGGCCACCCCCAGCTTTCAAACGTGATCCCACACTGAAGTATTTACATAAAAAATGTTTTAATATGAAAAAAGTAGAAAGATGATTCATGCGTTTGCGATTCAAACCGACCTTTATTAAAAGGGCGTCTGAGGTTGGAAAGTGAGACGGAATTTTCTTAAAAGTGTTTAGGAACTACTTTTTGTGTGTACTTCATTAACTTTGATAAAATTTTGGGTGATATGAGTATTAATTTTCCTAACAAAATCAAAATCATAGAAAATATTTATGTGATAAAAAATTCGGCTATTAAAATTGAGATGTCTTAAATTTTATTTGAGAGATGCTTATGAATACTTTCAATGTACTTATGAATACTTTCAATGTAAATGAATTATAATATTACGATAAAAATTTAGATTTGAAAAATGGCCACCAACTTTTAACCCAATCACCAAAAAATTACGTATTTATCCCTACCCAATGTCTCCTGTTTATTATTTTATTATAATAAGTCATTAGTTTTACATTCTGATGTAGGTTTCATAACCTAGCACACATGTGAAATATGGAACCAATTCTCTATATACATCCATGTAAAAGGAAAAGTGTTGAACTCAAAATCACTTGAATGAATTAAGATCAAAATTTAAATTTAAGAAGCGTGCATAAACAAAATTAAATACTTCTTATAACTTTTGTATTTAAATTTTCAAGTTTTTAAAATTATAAAACTCATTAAAGGAACCCAAAGTTGTCGAGATATAAACTATGAAATACCTTACATTGAATAATTTTATCATCTCTGCATTTCTTAGAATTTTACGTCAAAATATAGGTAGATGCCTTGTACATAAATTCCTTAACTTTTATATTACTTTAGTACAAAAAATACAGAAACCATTTTGTAATGTCTTATCAAAATATTTGCATTAAAATGATTTTTATAATTCCTCATTTTGATTCGTTAAAGCTTATAAATAAGTAGATAAATATTCATATATAAATATAAATGCACACACAGACACAAGCGCGCGCGCTTTTGTATGTGTGTGTGTGTGTATGTAATGGTATTAGTTAATAATTGTTTTTGAGGTAACAGTATTAAAACAAAATAAGCAATAATCATATTTAACAAATTTAAAAATTGATTCAAATTTAACATAAATGTTTCTATCCACTACTGTATTATTCACAACTCTATTAAAATATTTGCCTGTAAGTCGTTTTCACAATAAAAACGGTAAAATAAATAATATAAATAGTGTGAAGACATGAAGAGTGAATAAATTCAGCAAATCTTCTTATGTAAATCGGCCAGCCTCAGCTTTCAAATGTGATCCCGCGTGGATGTATTTGCATAGACATTTTATTTATATAAAAAAATCGTGTGAAATTTAAACATATATTTGGGATTCATCACGACATTTATTAAAAATGTGCTTATGTTTGGATATTTTTTGTTAATTTTGTAGAAATCCATTATTCACAATTAAATGAAACTGTGTGATGTAGTATTATTTATACTTTCTTTAAGTTCTTTACCACGACCTAGGTTTCGTTGTATTACAACATCTTCAGGTAGGCTATTAGCAAAGATATCTTTGCTAACAGCCCACCTGAAAAGAAGAAAGAAAGTAGAAATAATTTTTTGTCAGTTTTAGAAACGTAATAATGCTTTCCATAGAATATTAGAAACATTACTACCAAAAGTAAATTCGCAGCAAACTTTTGAACATGGATTTTTCTAAATTAAATATATTTTTGATTAGTTTTAAACATGAAATACACATTACTTATGAAGAAAATTTCTTGCATAATTTATACAGAAAAAATCGACTAAGGGCACGTTGGAACATGTACAAAACAAGCTTTTGTTTCTTTACTCTTGAAACTGTTGGCCTGAATCAAGTAAAATAATTTCAATCTTTATAAAATGTGACTACCATTATATTGCGTGTCACTTCGTAGTTTAATATTACACAAATGGCCCTTAAAGATCAAATATTATAAAATTTTTAATTATTTTTGAAAGACCTGTAAACTAATTAATGTCATATCATGCATATTTGAGTGTGCTCGTAGCACACACAAACGTATAAATATGGCGTACTTGCATAATTTATTCTTTCTATTTATGCAAATAATTATTTATACATAATTATATGCATAATTAAAAAGAATAAATGTGTATTTTAATTATTGGAAAGCATAACTAGCAAATAAATATTTTATTTTAATTTCTAATTATGTGAAAAAGTTATTAGTATTGAAGAATAGATCAGTGAATTTCTTAAAGTTAATTAAATATGTATTTACATTTCATTACAATAAAATATAATTAGTTAAGAGATTAAAAATATCATCAAACTAACAAAACTTTAAATTATAGCGTAGTATACTATTACTAAACTCTACGGGCGTATCTGCACATAAGAGATATTGTTGAAAAAATAATTAGATATGTTATATAGACTTCTACGAATATATTTTTGAATTTTTTCTCGTAGCTTGTTTATTCGAGTAATTTTCATTAAAGTGAGTTTGTTTAATTAAAACGGTTGGGCGTAATGTTTAAGCTGAGATGTGACGTACTTTTTTTTAATTTAAACTAAGGTATAACTTGTTTCCAGTCAGACGAAAATTGCTTTTGAAATTAAAATCTCATAACTGCAGAACCAAAAAAACGTAAGTGTGCAACGTCGTGATTATAAACTACATTAATATAAAATATTAATTATCATTATTTATTTACCTAACTTCGATGTGTACATAGTAAAAGATAGGGAAAAAAATATATTGAAAAGTTATAGAGCATAGAACGAGATAATATCAAAATGTATACACATACGAAATTAAATATAAAAACCACGGCATATTTTTTACTACATATTAATAGAAAAGGCATTTTACTGAAAAATGTAAACAAAATAAAAAAAATATTATGTTTAACGGCACATGATATAACATGATAAACAACTTTTCAAAATATTTAGAATAAGTTTTAAAAGAGGATCTAACTTTTAATTAACGCTTCGTAAATTAATTGGAAATTAGTTAGGCTTATTTAAAAGGTAAGTAATTCTTACGCGAAAATATCGTCTAAGAAAACAGTCAATATCTTATACTTGGACGGGTTTGTTTTAAACGTTTATCCAAAAATGCTAAATTTTAAATGTCTGTGAAATATATGTGGATACGTGCAAGTGGATACGTGAAAGAGGGTATCTACTAAACCACAAATTTAATATAAAGAGCTTGTGTTTATACATGGATATAGTTTATTGAAAACTATTCCAAAAATATACTTAAAATATTGCTTGTTCAGTGAATTGCTAAAGAAACGTTCCGGCGAAAAGTTTAATTAAATTTGAAAAAAGGACGTATCCTATATGTCTGAAAAATAAAGCGGATTACGCTAGTCACACATGGTTTTTGCTCTGGAATGAAACTTATATATTTTGGTCTCTATCAGTAAGAATACATTTAGAAAAATATTTAAAAAAGTCTGATTGGGATAATACAATGTTTGAAAAAAATTTGATTTGTGTTAAAGATGTTCCGTTACCTTTCACGATAGCTTTAAGATACTCACCCATTAATTTCCTCTGTTATCTAAACTATATGACGAGAACAGCAAAACCATGAAAATAATTGTTATTTCTTTTTAACAAAATTCTAAGTATTTCCTTTGCAACCCCCATCGGCCACAACTTCTTAAAAACAGTCAACTTTTAGAGTTAGATGTGGTTTGGAAAATGATGATAATTTTTTCGATTCTGATCAAGCTGGTCTTGACGATGACATCTACGAACGCCAACCACAACACCATATTGTGTAACTGAAAGTAAACTAAATGATCTGATTCGTGATCTTGATTTACAAAAAGACAAATCAGGGCTATTAGCTGCAAGACTAAATCAATGGAATTTACTGCATCCAGAGACAAGTTTTAATGTTTACCGGAAACAACATGTTAGTGTGATAGATTTCTTTGAATAGGACAATTATCTAATCTTTTCAAATTAAATGAAATTGCCTGATGTAATATTATTTCTACTTTTTTTAAGTTCTTTATGAGGACCTAGGTTTTATTACAACATCTTCAGGTGAGCTATTAGCAAAGATACCTATTAGTAAAAATATATTTGCTATTAGCAAAACATCATTGCTGATAGCCCACCTGAAGATGTTGTAATACTACATAACCTATGTCGTGGTAAAGAACTTAAAGAAAGTTGAAATAATAATACATCACATAGTTTCATTTAATTGTGTATAATGAATTTCTACAAAATTAACGCCAAATATATTTAATGTCTAGTCTCTTTCAAAAATGTGCACAGGCTCATGACAAGAATGTTTTCTTTGTACTTACCTAACGAGTGGAGACTATTTATTCATTCGTCAAAAATAAGTTTGAAAGCGGTGTTGTTACATAACAGAAATGAATAATTTCCACCTATACTTACTGCATATGCTTATGAAATGTTTAAAAACCTCAAAAATCAGCTGCAAAAAATACAGTACACGGAACATTCTTTGAAGATATGTGCTGACTTAATAGCTTTTGGGTTGTTGCTAGGTATGCAAAGCGGTTACAAAAAATTTTGTTGTTTTGTTTGTCAGTGGGATAGCAGGTCTCAATGCAAATACTAGATCCAAAAAGTGACCGAAAAGAACTTGCTTCATACCTAGCCAGGAAAGCGCGTTCAATCTTCATTTTTTTTTTTTAAGCAGAGGATATTTTATGGCCACCCCTTGATATGAAATTGGGCTTTATGAAAAACTGTGTGAAAGCCATTAATCAAAATTGGAAAGGTTTTTAATATTTTAAAAGCATATTTCCAAGACTTATTGATGAAAAACTAAAAGAAGTAATTTTTTTGGGGTCAGATACAGGAAGGGTTATGAAAGATCCAAATTTTATCACCAAATTGAATTCATGAGAAAACAAGTGAATGGCTTTCGTTTGTTGAATTTGCGAAAAAATGTTTGTGTAACACCAAATCATTTTCACCACTCATTTAGATTTTTTTTCTCTCAATTTAGGTACAGTTAGTCTTGAACATAGGAAAATATTTCATAAAAATAAGATATAATGGCTATGGAAAAACGGTATCAGGAAAAATAGGTTCCTAGCATGCTAATATACTATTACTGGACTTTGTTATATGACAATCGCGACTGCCTTCATAATAAAAAATGCCTTTATATTTAAAAATACAAGATCGTATAAATTAAGTGGAAAGGTAAACTAATATTTAATATATATTTTGTAAAGTATTTTTTCCCATAACCTGGACCTGATACAATTTTAAACTTTCAGATTCTGATTTCACACTAACAAATCACAAGAAAAGTAGAGTTTAGCTTCAGAACAAAAAAAGATGTCAAAATATTTGTTTAGTATTTTGAAAAGTAACCTTACTTCAGAAACACGTAATATTTTACCTAAAATAGCAAGCATATTTATAAATTTTAGTTAAAGGATAAATAATTGTTCAAATAAAATTTAATATAAGACCAAGAACTTGCTGTAATAGAAATCCATTTTTCTCAATTAGAAATAAACACTGTTTAATTCATTTCACAAAATCAAAACTAGTATAACAAGGACTACGTAATATTCAATTTGATCTCATATAGGGTTAAAAACTGCTATATGGGTGAGAAAATAGAAATACCGCATTTAACAATTGCCAATACTCAATTGTTTTGTTAAATAAATTTTGTATCAGCTGTAGTCGCTCTTTAGAGTGTATTGGAAACCGTAGAAGTTTTATTAGAACTGAAAGTAAATGTTAACTCTTTGCGCGTTTTAATTTCTTAATTATAACGAAAACGTCTAATTTCTAAATTTTGCAGAAAACCGTGTCTAAATCAGTCAAATCATGTTGGAGGTAAATAGGACGATTCGTGTGCAAAAAGTGTCCCCTGGTGAGCTAACGCCATAACACCTATCTAAAAACCATTAGTTCTAAACCATATCTAAATAGGTCAAGTTGTTTGGGAGATGAATGGGAACATTCGTTTGTAACACAACGTTTATTGCCGCGCTCCTGGTAAATAATCACCATAACACTTATTTGAGAACTATTTCCAATAAATCACAAACACTTCACAGATAACCGTATCTAAATCGGTCAAATCGTTTTGGATATAAATTGGGTATATTGGCTTTCACGCGCAAACAAGCAAAGAAACAAACAACCTGTCACCATAAACTCAAATAAATCTTCGGTTCCTTCCTGGGTAAAAAAGAAACAATTCCAATGCAGACTTTAACAGTTTTGTACAATTACAAATAACGGGCATGCAAAATAATTTTGCTTTTTGTGGCATCGCATTGAGAGCAAAATATGAATAGATTATGAAACGAATAATAATAGAGCGGAACATATTTCTAGTCCATGGGTGAAAAGACCAGAGGCCAGTTTATTAATATCATGTTTATCACATTTTCACGGTCTTTGTCTGCTCGATATTTCTGAATCCATTTATATAGTCATTTCATTTAATTTTTCTCTATAATATCACACATTCGTCTCTAAAAGCTAATAACATGTTTATAAAAAAGTTGAACATATTCACATGTAACAGTCAATATTGAGAATCGTATGATGTTAAGTAAAACGACAAAATATAAGAATTTAAATACGATGTGATGTATACATATATATATATATATATATATATATATATAAATATACATATATATATATATATATATATATATATATGTATATATATATATATATATATATATATATATATATATATATATATATACTTCTCTATTCCATGTTCCTTGTATAAATATACATGGATTGCTTGCTAGAGAGACTTCACTCTTTACTGCAACATTCATAAACAGGAATACTAAAAAAATTGATAATTGCAAGTAATTACAGAAAAATATATTTCAACTCTCAAAAAATTTGCACAATAAACTTTTAATCTGGTATATAAAAAGTGATAAAATACAATTACTCACACGTGACGTGTAATATAAGTTTGCTAAGGAATTTAAATTGTCGCATGAAAAAGAATTTCACAAAAATGATAATAATTGAAAGAGCAATAAATCTCCTATTGAATTCATGTCGTTACAATAACTTAATGCAACTCTCAATCTCAAGGACTAAATTAAAATTTTCAATTATCCGCTTCGTGACGAATTATTATCTCCCAGAAACTTTTCCACGGTGAATATTTTATTTCCTTTCGCAATTTTTGAAAATTTGTTATACATATCTTAATTGCACAGATTTTCATAAGAAACCAATCAAAACAATAAGTAAAATATTCCTTAAGTAATTGATTAAAGCTCACATTAGCATTTCGCCACTTCTACACAAGTGGTAAAGGTGGCTTAGGTGAAGATTAATCAAAGACGGTTTGTAAAGACAGATGTATTCGCATTTGTAAGTGAAACATGCAAAATTGAGTAACACAATGTCATCATTACCTAGATATGTTAGAGCTAGTTTATAACGTACTGATATCAATTATTTCATGTTTTTCTTCTATTTGAATAAAGTTATTTAGTAATACTTTTATGTAAATCCATTCAATTCAGCTTTTGACTAATTGTCTAACTTTTTTTATTAATAAATTCATAACTACGAAATGAAAGCTAACAAGAAGTGAACTTATGAATTGATGGAGGAATGATGTATTTTGGTCAAATCTTAAAATTTTACAGAAAAAAAAGGTTTAAACTAAACGTTCAGTTATACTGAATTATGACGTCACTTTTGGTAATGCTCATTATATTTTATGAGAGAGAATGAGAAATAGAGTTATTCCCACCATTCAATTTATAAATTCGTAACTGGCTGACATTTTGATAAATTTTTATCTTTTTGCCTAAATTTCTTTCACTAGTGGTTTACAATTTACTTTTATTTTCATGATATTTTACGAAATACTACCCTATTTTGGTCTCACACTGAATCTCGTTTAGGTTTCAACTTAACCTTTATTTAAACATAACCTGAACTGAAAAAATATTTATTATACTCAAATGTTATTAGTATCATAGTTTAATGATTCGTAATATATTTTTTGTTCTTTTTTCACTTGAAATTGCACTGCAATATATTATCATATTTTAATATCCCTTTATGGATTATGTTATGTAATGAAATCAATATAATTGCAGTAAAAGAAAATGGAGTTATAAAAGTGAATTGTGAAATATCAAATTATATTTCGTCACTTTTAATTACTGCTCTATAAATTTTTCTTGAAATTTAACAAAAAAATAATCTAAATCAAATAATACTTTCTCTTTCAATACCCTTTTTTATATATCAGGGATAAAAGGTGTTTTGAATAATAGAAAAAAATTTAACCAAAGCTCCAAATATATACTATTGATTTTTGGCCAGACTAAAAATATAGAAATTTTCCCAAAATAAGATTTCATTCTGGGCTAGACCACAAATGCGCAATTTTCCATTTAATTCTAAATGTGTTAAGTAGATATGTTCTATTTAATCTGCTACAGAAAAAGGAAGTGTGGTGATATTATAGTAATAATTTAACCATTAAATTTTTACGAAAAAAAATCACTAAAATAAAGAAAAATGTTTAATAGTTTCATTGAACATTTTTCTTCAAAATTAGTAGCTGTTCAACAATAAACTAAACCGATATTTTATTCTTACGTTTTAGACATACAATCCAATACAATTTTAGTCACTAACATTTCAATCTCGTTAAATGAAGTTACTGGATTATGTATACGTATGAAAGTTTATATGAAAAAAATCATTATTTTTCTTCCATATATTTCTTTGGCTAACGTCCGGTCTGACAATTTCTCCAAATTAGTTTTAAATAAAAAATAATTCATATACCAAGCTTCTAGTCAATTGAAAGCAGAAAGTGCAATTTTAAAATGTTTGCGTAAGACTGCATCATTATACGTTAAATACGTAATTCAATACCGTACAGAAAGCTTTTAAAATTTAAATCCGTTCTGTGTCTTTTCCATATATTAAGATAAATAAAAAATTAGTACTCGATTTTCCTGTTCTTTAACATTTTTGTCAGTGATAAATGAAAATAACTGACGTGTTAGTGTACATTATTCGAAGATTTTTTTAGCCAGATTTTTAATAAATTTTGAAAATTATTTTATTTTTAAATTTAAAAATAAATTGCTATTAATTTTCTTCATTATATTTCAAGCAAATGTAATAATATTTACCCTATAACCAATCCATTTTAGTACTCATGATGTTAATTTTTGCACGCCATGTTTCTATTTATTTATAAAATGTTAAGATATTCAAATCAGATATAATCTTCAATATTTTTGGCGACAGGTTATGAAATACAGTAAATTTTAAATCAATATTAATTTTTTTGCTATTGGATTAAAAATAAAGTTAATCGAAAGACAAACGAAATAAGGATGCAAAAGAAAATATATTTTTTTTATGACTTCATAGCTCGCGATATTTTTTCTTCACCCATAATTTATTTCTTTAACAAATGAACAATATGTTAAAAACCAAAATAATTTTTTTAATTTTTTATTATTATTTTTGTAAAGCCGTTTCAGAAATGAAATCGGACTTCTCTGAAGCCCTTTCCTTTTAAATAAAGAAAAAAACAATAATAAAAATCGGTTAACGCATCATCAATCGTCAACACATGAAAAAAAAACATGAATGCGTAGAGAATGGAGAAATTTCTTCCGTTTTGAATTCGGTTAAAAACAGAAACAATTTCCATCCGGTATTTTTCACTACACAACTCAGTTCAATAGATACCACCTTCATTCAATTGGTTATTTTTGACATGCAAAATCAAATTACAACTAGGTAAATAAAATTTTAAGTATTTCAGTTTCTGGCGCTTAAGTTATAATTATGTTATTACACACTGGGGTATTTACATATTACTCGTTTCGAAATCGTTTGTTTTCATTTTCATCAGTTTAGTGTTAAATCATTTCAGACACATAATTTTTTCCTTAGAAAGGTGCAAGTTTTTATTAAATAATTGATTTTTAAGTTGTACCTGAATATTTTAACAATCCACGTAATATAGAATAACGCAAAATATATTTCTGATTATGCAATAATTTCTAATGAAAAAAAACCCATTTACTAAAAAATTTAAAAAATACAATAGAATATATTGCCCCGGTCTCAAGTCAGTTGCACATATAGAAAAAAACGATACGCATGCCGTACTATTGATCTCCAAATAAAAATAAACGCAAAGTAACACTTAACTAAGTACCCTCACTTTCATATCTCTGTTAAAAACACATTACAAAAAGGTCGTCATTGCTTTTACTGACGTTCATTAACTGAGGACGTAAAGACATCTACGTATTTTATATTGATGTATTTTATTAAAAGCGCTTTGCACAATAAAATAAAAAATACAATTTTGCTTTTAGGGCGGGAGTGTCCTATATATTTTCAAGTTATTCAAGATACATTTATTTACGTAAATAAGCTACTTAGTATTGCATTTATGTTTTCATAGCCTTTAATAAAAGAATATGGACTAAGTGTTAAAACAGTATTCTTCACGTCGTGCCACTGGTAATCAAAATGGAATAACCAGCAATATGACATTCAACAAAAAATTTTGTTGCTATTTCGTCCGTTTCTCACTTCGTAGATATCAGCCAGGCTTACATGTACAATGCTTCAGTAATATTATTCTGTTCGGTCAGTTGATTCTAGATTATATATAATTGAATCAAAATATTCTCAAGTCTCATCGGAATAGATATTGGAGGTTGGCAGGAATTCCATGAAATTATTTAAGAATCATCTCATTTACAATTAAGTTATATAATTTATTAGCCAAGAATTTTGAATATAAGGCGTAATAGAGCCATTGCATTAACTCAACCACACATAAAAATTTAACCGTAATCACATCACGGTATTGAGTGTAATATAATATGAACGTAAAATGACACTAAACGAATCACCCTCTTACTCGGTTTATTGACACAGCTAAAAAGATATTTGGTTATGGTTGAGTTAATGCAATGGCTCTATTACGCCTTATATAATATTATCCCCAGTAAGAAATTTGCAAAATGGTTTATAAACTGTAATTTAAGCCTTTTTGACATAATACGGTAATGGAAATTGGACTGGACTTATATATTACATAATCATTATATATTAACGCAAGGTTTTTAAGCTTGAAAAAAATGGGTAGCCTTTAATTGGAAACGTTTGGTTTTTTTCCTATAATTTTTTAAAATATCTATAAAAGCGAATACTTTTATAGTCATTGCTCACTTTGCTTAAAGAGAACCATAAACGTATATCTAGAACCTTTTTCGGATTGTGATTAATCGTCAACATAAATATCCCACGCGTATTTATACTAATGTATGTATATCAATATCACACCGGAAAATAACACAAAAAATACTATTTCACTTTGTAGACACGAACTTCAACTAAAAACTGTAAATCTTCTTATGTAAATCGTGAAACGTTAGGTGACGTACTAATATGAAACTAACTTGATATGTTATTGCAACCATTTAATATGAAAAAGAAAGAAAATTGTGTACCTACGCAGTAGCCATTTGATATCGATTCCCCGTAGTTTATCAAGTACTTAACTTTTACTGCAGTTTTGTTTAAATAAACAAATCTATGACAGTAACATTTATAGTTACAAAACACACAATTATTTTTCTATTTGATACTAGTTCAGACAAAATATTCAGAACTATTTACTTCATTTACAGCTATGTGATTTGTTTTGAATTATAAAATCCGTGAAATTAAATTAACTTCTAAAAAAATTATTATACCTTTACAAATGGCGTAAAGATAAACTGATTATGTTGTTATGTATTTAAAAAAAATTAAAAAGATCAGTCAGCTTATTTCATAGCGTTTTAATATATATTCCGAATGTGTCAATATTGGTGACAAGGTAATTTATTACGAATTTTAGTGTTTCCACTTACAGAGATCAATTGCATTGAAGAGCGCCAATCAAATGCCTGTAAATATAAATTGTGTTATATGTGGAGGAAATCAAAAGTTATTCACGATTTTGAAAGAAAAATACTTAGTTAAACCATTCATAGAAAACAAACTGGAACACAATTATTGACTTCATATCCATTTTTCTCACTTAATTCAAGTATTTACCGAATCCGTCGACTTTTACTATTTTTTTATAAATTATTTATAATAGTGTGTATTGCTGTTACAAAAGGCAAGTAAGACAGCTAGGCAACTATACGTTAAATGTGTTCCAACATGCACTTGATCAGTTTTATTCGTTTATACATCTGGTGAATTTAGCTCTCACTTAAGCAAACACTATCTATGGCGCATTTACCTCACATTTAGACCATCGGTTCTTTATAATTAGACAGAATGAAGGTATAAACTTCTAAATACTAGCTTTATATGATTATAACATACAAAAAATATTACGATCATCTCGCATCAAATATTTGAAGAGATGTAGACAACTACTTAATAATACATTGAGTGTATTCCAACATGCACTTGATCGGTTTTACCCAGTTATACATCTGACAAATTTAGCGCTGATTTAAACAAACAGTATCTATGCCACCTTTCCCTCGCACATAAAGACCATCGGCTCTTTAATATTAGACTCAATGTAGGTATAAATTTCAAAGTACTTGATTATAACATATAAAAAAAAATTGTGGTCATCTTACAGCAAATATTTGAAGAGATGTAGACAATTACGTAACAATACATTGAGTGTGTTCTGAAACGTACTTGATCAATTTTGTTTATTTACACATCCGATGAATATATCACATAGTTATACAAACAATATCTATGCCACCTTTTCCTTACGTACATACCATAAGTAGTCTTCAATTATCTATCTATTTTATTGTGTCTTAATTTTTTGATTTTGTTCTCATTAGGTAATATTATAGTATTAATATAAGTATTTATATTCGAATTAAATTATTCACTATAAAACTATGTTTAAAAATATTGGCTTTATCTTTCTTAGCATATTTTAATTTTTTTTATCCAATTTGCATATTGATAATCATAAGCATGCTTCTTGCTAAACTAAGTTTCTCACGAATATCCCTCAATGATTTTAAACTTTTAGTTTATGCAATACTTTTAATGATATATTAACAGGGAATGGTCACAGTACAAATATTTATTATTCAATAGTTTTCAACCATCATAACATGACCATGAACTTCAATATAAAACAATTGAAACACAATATGGCACAATATTATTTTCATTTGAATAATCTTCTATATATATTCTGTACAAAACATATGAAGCGTTATTTGTACAATAAAATTTCGTTCCTACGTCCGATTTTATTATTTCTTTCACTTATTTTTCTTCTATCAAAATGATTGCGATTTATTTAATCAAAAACGTATACTTATATACGAGTTTACAATATACGAAACATACAATATACTTTTCGAGTTTACAATATACGAAATAAAATAAATTTTGCGTCCAAAGAGTAAATAAAATCAATAAAAGTTGCTAAGACTTTGTCTCCACGCCCCTTTAATAAAGATTGGTGAGAAAAGTGAACATGTGACCAAACTTCCTGCTTTTCTTTTACGTTAAGATATTTTTCACGTAAATATCTCAACGCGGGATCACAGCTGAAAGCTAAGGGTGGACGATTTACATAAGAAGATTTATTAGCTTTTAGGCTGTGTTCATGTCTTCAAAATGAAATTGTATTTTTTTACTACCGAGCGGTTTTAATGCAAAGATAACGATGTAAATATACGCAAACATATTTACGAGTGCTATTAATGATTGCAAACTTGCAACGTTGACGTTATTTTTGAAATATCTTTTAAGCTGTGTCATTAAACCGAGTAAGAGGGTGTTTCGTTTAGTGTCATCTTACGTTCATATTATATTACACTCAATACCGTGATGTGATTACGGTTCAATTTTTATGTGTGGTTAAGTTAATGCAATGGCTCTATTACGCCTTATATTTTGCTTGCTGCATATAAGCTAATTTAGATTTTAGGAGATATTATAACAACTATGTGAACACACTTTCATTATCTTAGCTAGAAAAGTTAGCAAAGGAAATTCAAGATGCTAATATTTTTATAAGTTATTTGTTATAATGGTCTCGTTCTTTAGTTTTTAAAAATATTACAGGTAGCCCATGTACCGGGAGCCCGTGGGCCATCTTGCTGGCTATAAGAACAAATCATACCACCCAATAGGGCTCTAAAATTCTTGTAAAAACAATACTTAAATATTTTAGTAAGCCTGCCCTTTCCAAGAACTAGACTTTGCTTTAGAAATTCATAGACTCTGCTCCTCAAAGTCACAGTACTGAAGATGTGCGCTAACAAATGTCTGATTTCTGAACTACTCTTAATATATTAAAATGGATTCGCTATGTGTGATAGAATTGTAGACAACTTCCAGAGCACATTCTTATAATATCTGTGAAAAAATTAAGAACCAACTTTGGTGACGAGGATAGTTAATAGGTTTGTGCCAAGATACATTTTTAACCCAGACCAAATAAGATTTTCGACTCGAATGTTTCCACAAGCAAATCGAGAATATTATCTGGTCTTGATGCCTACCGTCCCACGGTGAACCAACATTACTTGGTGGAATATTACTCTGCCGTTCCATCCCTTCACGCGCGCGCTATAGGTACGTTTATCATATTAAAACCATGTTTAATACTCTTCATAATTAATGCAGAATATGTGAAATATGTCTCTTAATTATGTTTTGATGAATTTTCTTAATGATAGTGCAAATTCAATTAATTAACACACCTCACAATTTCTTTTATTAAATGAACATAATTTCCCAAGAAATTATGTTATCTTGCATCATGTGTATAAAAAAAGGACGTAAAGACGGATAAAGAACTAAGTGATGTTTTGTATTAATCGTCTAATATTATTTGTGTGAAGGAATAATTTCATACATTTAATGGTTAATAATTCAAAGTTAATTTAGAATTTACCTTTTATTTAAAGTTTGCTAACAAAGTTTACCAATTTGTAAGGATTAAACATCCATTAAATAAAATGTAAATAGAACATAAAATGGGTGTTTAACTTCATTATTTTTCTACTTATTCTTTTGTTATCAAGCTGATACTTTATGAGTACAATAAAATATGTGTGCACCTATATATGTGCTAAACCACTATGCATCCATTTCATATGCAGATGAGCATGAAAAGGCATTCAAGGGTTTATTATTATTTAAAATCACACTTAAAAACCTTTTTAGACTATATCAGTAACTAAGTAATTCTTAATGATAGTAAATTAGTTAAAATGGAAATTAATTACAGATTATTACTACGCTATACTTTATGCTAGAAGAGGACCACCAACGAAAAAACACAATTTCACACTTAGTACATGAATGCCGAAACATACCTTCCAATATATAATTTTATTGACTCCCAACCATTAAATCCTCATGTTAAGAATAAATCAATGCCCAAGATTTAGAAACCGAATTAAGTACATCGTTTATCCCATAGAGTTTATCATATTTTAAATGAAAAATTTAATAATAAAAGGTCTGGAAATAAGCAGAAGCTAATTTACTTATTTTGTATTTTTAGTATATATTTGGTTATGTGATAACTTCTAGGATGTTATTGGATCAAGTACCATTACCTGAATTGTTAAAATATATCCTCTAAATCCATCGACGTAAAATCTATTTAATTAACTGATTAAGTACACATAGGTGAACAGATGAAATATTATCAGAATATTATTGTATAATCAAAATATGAGTGTATTTATGATAAAAATACACGCTCTGTTATCAATGGTAGATTCTTGATGTAGTAGTATTCCTTTTTTCTATTCAGTTACATAAAAAGTTTCAGTGGACTTTTATCCGGGGTCCTAAGTTAAAAATAAATCAAGTGTCCTCATATTTTATTAACGATTCAATAGATTATATGCATAAACCTCTATTTTATAGATTTTTTTCACGAAATACTTAATTTAAAAAATTGTCAAAAATTTAAACGTTAAAGTTATTTTCAAATTATCGACATTTTGCAATAGTTTCATGATAAGAGACTACCCATAATATTTTGATATTAATTGAAAATAAACCAACCGTGAAAGTTATTCAACACAAAGTTTAAGTATTTACCGTATAATCGTATAAATCCAAGCATGAATTAAATGTTAAGACCAAAACAAAATTGTAAACAGACTCAACGAACTGCGTTCACAAACAAGAGGCTCAATCTGAAAAAATAAATCTGGGATAATCTAGCACACGCCTTTGACGATTCAGGACAAACAAACTGAGCGGATTTGTTTCGTGATATACGCATAAACACTCTAGCCGCATATCGTAATGTAGAAGAATACGTCAGTCGGCGGCTTTGGCGCATAAACCAAGAAATATAAGATTTGAAATATATAATAATTGGCTCGGAATGTTGCTTCTTTACGGTTCACCTGAAATATACAACCGATGGTTTTTGCTATAGAGAATTTTGTGTTAAAATAAAAGCTGGCACCGCCAATACACAAACCATACTTTTTATCAGAATGAGCAAAAGTTGTAGCAGCTTTTGCAATGAATAAATATGTTAATGGAAAAAGATATAAAAATCAATTTCAAAAGCGATTATGTAACATATGAAGAAATATATGTTAATGGAAAAATATATGGAAAAATATTCTTAAAATTGCAATCATTTTAATTTATTGTTCAAGAGATAATCAAAGCTAAAAACGATTCAAGAAATCAAAAAGTTCAAGCTATTCTACTGCATTTGTACTTTAGACGAACGGCACTGATGCTAGATATGTAGATACTAGAGCTTCCGCGATTCTAAAACAGAACATAAAAATTTACTGCAAATAGAAATGAAAAACCACGTAACTCGCCAGAAGAAACCGTGTCTCTTATCAAAACAATTAAAATAGCATAAAATAAAACGTTGTCTGTAAAAGATCGTAGCCATTTGAGTCTCGACATCTGCAATTAAATAGTTAAAAATATGCTACACACAACAGAATCGACAATAAACTAATTTCTGATTAGTCGGATATACAAGGAATTGATTCAAAGCAGGGAAAGTTATTGGGTTATAACTCCTATCATATAAAACACAGAGTTTTAACCTATTCCTGAGGATTATTGAAAAAATATATTTTTTACGTGGAATTGGCAGAGAAAAAAATAGGTAATTTAAATTAGACGAAAACTTGACTTCAGAGAACTCTGTTAATACATCAAGTATTACTAATATTGTTAATGGCCAAGAAACGGGTCTTGGCAATATCTCTTGAAGAGAGTAATAACCGTAACAGCACAGGCACTTACCAGATATAAATAACGATATTTCTACAAGTTGAAATATTACTTTGAAACCATGAAACCAACAGATATTTTCTATAATAATATAAAAACAAGAAAGTTGTTACCTATGTTTTAATAAATTAACACATAAATCTATCCTCCTAAATTAAAATGAAGCAACTATGCCAGCTAACTCCAGAAAATGTATTAATAAGAAATAATTTACAGTTGAAACAATCATTTCAACTGTCATTATTAACAATTACAACGACTGTTATATTGTGAATATCACCATCATGATGGAACATGAACAATGATGGAATAGCAGCAGAACACGAGAACCAAGTCGATGCAAATAGGTGGTTTCTGTCAATGATAAACCAATAGATCTAGATTAGGTTTTGATTTTACACAAAAACATATACACAAAGAAAAAGTATCGAATATGATAAAATATGTTCACCCACGGTCAGCTAGTCGGATCAGTCAGTCATTCTAATAGAAATATATATACATATATATGTATATATATATATATATATATATATATATATATATATCGATGTATTACATTAAACTATTCCTACAGACAAAAGAAGGTATGTGTTAAAGATGAACACAAAATACTAAATAAAAAAAAGATAAGGACAACACATTTCACTCATCATAAACAAATCATACTTTTGTGCGACAACGATTAGGCGGTTGAAAAGTTGAAAACCGCGGATAATTGGAAAATTCTGGTATAATTCGGTTCTAGGTAGTAGCATAGCAAACAAGTGATGATTGTGTGAGCGCAGGAAAACGGGGAATGCAAGTTTATTCAATAATACCGGCCATAGAATTTTTCTTTTTTAATAGTAGGAAGATAAATTTCATAAGCACAACTTTTCTTGTGAGTTACTAAGGTTTGAAAACTAGCATACCCAAGCGTTATGGTAGATATTTCTAGTTTAATACATGTTATTTCGGTGTGTAAAATTGTAACAAATCATATTTTTTAAAGTACAAACTATATAAATAAAACATTAAAACATATAAGATGCCTAATGTGATTAAGTTAGTAGTACTTTTATAAACATTTCGGACTGATAACTTGTTTTCGAAATGACTTCTAAACTTTGTTGACTTATTTTTTATGCTATCCACAGAAAAAGTATAAAACTCAAAAAACAACACGTAATTTTAGAGAGGATTCTAGCGATTCTAGTGTACAATTTCTGTAGTTTTTCGCAGATAAGAAAGAAAATGTGAAAACCCCGACAGGTACACAAAAATATGAAAGAAAATTTCTCTGGAAACAAGAAATAAATCGTTCACTGAAATTTATATTTCGTAATTTTGGAATAAGGCTTGTAGTCAAACAAAAGGTTGGAAATATTTTTGATTGATTGCCACTCACTTTCCAGGAATCATAATTATCTTTAAGTACAAGGAGTACTTTAACATTTAGGTTAGTAAATTTTAAGGAAAATATAAAATCATCTTCTTCATACTTTCACGTAACTTGTCGAAACTTCGTCAATACTTTGCAACTTTACCTTTGATACAAATTTTAAAACAGTCTTTGAGAAATAAAAATATAAGTAACTTTTCTCCGATCGAAAATTTTTTTCCATGTTACACAATGTAAAGATGCCAAGTTTATGTCTATTGTACTTTTAATTTAGGTGTTTACACGTGGTATAAACTGAATTATGCGAGATATGAAAACGCGCAATTTTGGTATGCAGACTACGAGACCCATTAACATAACATTGTCGATTGTGGGTTAATTTCCAAAGTGTCAGCAGCTTCCATTACAAATGAATTATTTAATTTTTCGTATCACTTGCGAAGTATTTACTAAAACGACCTTCAATATTATTAAGGGAAAAAATTGAGGAGATAAATTGAACAAAAAAAAGAGAGTCGATGAAAGTTCTTATTTTTTTAATCATCTCATATCTATAATTTAATATTTAGGTTTAACTAGGCACGTGCCAGTAAGGGTATAATATAAAAGAAATTACGTAGCACTACAAGAAGATTATAATTTGTTTTTTATCAAGAACGCTCTGTGTATATATCTCGTATATTTTTTACACGTCGTTTTATCAAAACTTATGGAAAAAAAATGTCCAATTATAATTTTCATTCTTTCACACGCAAACACACACGCCTATATGCGCGCACGCATGTGTACACGCACGTCCGAGTGCTTTAATTTATTACACAACATTAATTCCATCTCTTACTCAACAGATGGCATACAGATGGCAGAAGTAAAAAATTAGTGCTAGAAATATGGTGCCCAGTTAAGAAATGTACAAGTTACGATTATTTGATGTTAAATTGTTTTGCACAAGAGGTTTGACCAATTTTTGGAATCTGCGGTTTATCATATAGATTTGATTCCTGTGTCGGTTTGCTTAAATATGCCGGACAATATTGTAAGTAGAAATTTTCGTTTTTTCGTCTGTTTTTTTTTTTGTTATATTTCTTATTGTTTGACACAAATTCAATTCCCAACCAGTAATTATAAATTTATATTTAAAACTGAAAACCCTTGCGGATAAGGTCACAGTATTAATATTCATCGCAAATTTAATTATTCTAGATTAAAGTATATTGTGGACTAGCTCCTTAATTAATATAAAATATTTATATTATGGACAATATTTACTCTCACCAAGGTATTTAATACTCCATTTGATTGTATCAGGGACGCAGCTGTAGTGAAGTACCTCAACTGGAATATTAATTACTGGTCTCACAATGCAGTAATGCATGTCGCAACCATCATTTCTGTATGTAGGGTAACCCTGGTGGAAAGGATTCCCTCCTCGATCGGCCCTAGACTGGTGCACGCGTAAACCAGATCATATATCAGACCGTGTACTGTCACTGTCTTTTGCAGCCCGACTCCTTCTTGTGGATGTTGGTGAGAGGGTCTCGTTCTCTGCCTGGTGAAAACAAAAGAGAGATAACAAAAGTAACCGAGCTGAATATGAATTAGTTTCAAGTAAGGTTTTATTTATCAGAATACGCTCACAATATCTGATCATTCGAAATCAGTCACAATGTGTTCGCCTTTGTGACATATTTGCAAATGTCTAATGGCGATTGAATTTTGATATCAAAACAAATTTTAGTTTCGAAGAAAATATTTCTCAATTGATTTTTCACAACTCAACACTAGATTATTGTAAATTTTTCCAATATATATGGACTTTTTTAAATTAGTTTCGACAGAAAATATTTAGGTTTTAAAAGTGCACCTTTTTTCTTTATTTCAAGTTATATTCCCTGTTTAACAAAATTGCAAACCACATTTACGTAGAACTGCAAGGGATAGAAAAAAAATTACATTATTTTTAATGAAATTTTTCTCATTTTTGTTTAGCAGCTTTACTGTCCCGAACTCTGTATGAAGTAAAATATTGTATGAAGTAAGAAACTTTTAACAGATAGAACCTAAAAAAAGATTTATCCCCTTTGGCATAAAAAATATATTCTTTTTGCTTTTGTTAATATAGGGAAATAAATAGAAATGGTGAGAGATGAGCATTTCAGAACTTATTTCTCAGGATTATTAAAAATATTTGTAAAATATTCTTGTAAATTGAAAACCTTGCAAAAATACATTTACTAGAAATTAACTTCGATTTACCGGAAACTGCAGGGCCGATTTTAGACTTTAAAGTGTCTCAGAAATTCAAGATTTCTGTACCAAAGTTATTTTTAAATTTTTTATTTCGAAAGTGACTTTTAAGTTAAAAATTCAAATAAATACAAGTTAATATCTATAAACGATTTTATACAACAACTGTACATGTATCAATTTTTAAATTTTGAATAAATATAATTACAAATTCTCTAAACGTGAGTTCTACTTATATTAATACATTTTGTTTCGACATAACATTATTAACAAATTTTTATTACATAGAATATTTTTCTCATTTAATGGACATGGAATTTATGACACTGATATATAATTCAAAATAATTTTAAGGTCACTGTTAACAATGTATTTTTTGCCTTTTTAGCCCATAACCATATTAATAAATTTTAATTAGAGAAATTTCACCACAATCGCGTAGTTGCTGTACACCACTCATCCTTCTGAGCTCTAAGATTTGTTCAGCGCATTTCATGCCCCCTAAACGTATTATAATATATTCCTTTTCCTTATAAGATTTTATTTTATAGTAAATAAAGACAACTTTTTCTTATCTGGGCTCTTTCAGAAAATACATATTTTTATAAAGAGAAAAAAGTTTGAGAACTGTTTTGACATATCCATATTAAAGATAATATGGTTAATTTACTAAGTGTTCTCTATTTATCTTGTTTTTAAAAAAACAAATTCACACCTACGAAATAATATAAAGTCCTATATCCTCCACTATTACTATCTGTATTATCCTTAATCAGAAATGAAATTATGGGAAGGCATGACAAAATTTATTTCCATTCCCCTGTACCAATCTAGACTATATGGAGCATCTAGTTTTGTTATATGTCTTGTTATTCTATTATATTATATGTTTTGCTATTCTTTTGTATTTAACGTGTTAATGTTTTGTTCAATTATTAATTACTTCTTTATGACCATGCTTTGGTAATCTGTCTATTAATAAATGATACGTTTTTAATCATTTCAACAATCCCAAAAATAAAATATTTCTAATTGTTTCGTCATAGGTAAGATTTTGCATATCCTAACTTTCTAACTAATTATACAATAAAATAATTAATTCCAAAAATTAATCGTCAATACTACATTCCCATTATATTAATTAGTAGGAAATATAATTGGGTTTTATACAGATATACATATCCTACAGTAATTTCAATAACGAATACAAATCATATTTCGGCCGCATTCTCAGTAATATTCCTTAATAATATAAAGCAATATTTATTTTTCTGACTAGCTGTAACCGAGCAATTCGTTGCAAATATTTGTCCCAGCCACTTGGGAATAAAAATTTTGCAGACCATGAAGTGCTCGTTTATTCGGCATCTTCATCTACTAAATGTTACGTTTAGTTTCTGAATTTCCATAAGCCAATATATCTTCGATTGGTGGAATATTTTAGTATAAATGTAGGTTGGAAAAAATTTATATAAATTATTTTGTAAACATTTTCTTTTGATATTATCTTTGGTATTGTCATTTCAGTAAATAATTTATAGACTCATGATCATACTGTGGGAGCTTGTGTTTTTAATTTAGTATAAGCAAAAAGATATACTTATTCAACATTTTTGTAATCAGTAACATGCTATTCCAATTCAGTCACTTCCGTCACATATTCTCGTGACGCTACTAAATGGATTGACATACTTTGAAAAGCTTTAGTTCGAAAACTACTTCTGAAATAAATAACTTTGATTTGTAATGAGATAAATAACTTTAGAAAATGAAAATATTTACAAAGTTTAAGATTTCACTCACCCTTTAAAAAATCTCGTATCTCATATCAGAGTGGTAATGAAAATAAAATATAAACAACTTATTCGTATACGTTACTCTTAAGTTTTAGAAAAAAAATTATGAAGTTTGAAAAATAATATTTTTCTTATACATAACTTAAATGTTAAAAATAAAATTATTAGCAAATAATGCCGCAATTTAATTATGATTAATAACACTTATGTATACTAAAATTAAACTCCTCCTACATATTTCATATAATATACTTCACATTTGTAGGGTTCCGTACCTTCGAAATTATAAATTGAGTCCTTATAATATCACTAGCTCGCCCGTCCTTATGTACGTCACTTCTTTTTCTTTCTCAGAAACTGCTTGACGTAGAAACTTGCATTCGAGACAGTAATAAAACATATTAACTCACAAATACCGTCAAAATCAGAACACAAAAAAATGTTCATAGATAAATTTTACAGAGGGCAATACAGTGCTCGAATTTTAATTTTAAGATTTAATAATAATTTAATATAATAAAAGTCTAAAAACTATTTTATTTGTAAATTTAAGGGTTATATCTTCAAACAAATTTGTAAAAAAATATATTCCTCGCCCCTCACAGGCCCTAATTTTCGAAACTACTCAACCAGATTTATTAAAAAGTTACGAGTTCTTAAAAGCCCGCGCAAAGGTTGTAGGAAAACTACATCGATAGTTCTAGATATCATACTTTTTTTATATTTTCTCGAAAAGTTTATGCTCGCGAAAGTTATAGGGGCAATACGTTTATATTTTTCTGTTTTCATAGCCGATTTTTCCACAAACAATAGGATAAAGGAACCTGAAAGTTGACATAATTATACAACGTTTTAACCCACATAGTTTGCACATATGTTAGACAACTGACTTTTTTTAAATATTTGTACAACTGTTAAAGAGAAAAAAATGTTTCCAAATGATTTTCCATCTTATTTATCATATTAAGTATTGTTTATGAGGAACATAAAAATATTTCTATCACAATTTTAAACTGTATATTTACAAAGGCATTCGTAAAAGACTTATTTAAAACGAAAGTTATTGCGCTGTGTAAGAAAAATATATATTATGTTAGCAATAAACTAAACGTTTGAAATTAGGTAAATATATATTAGTCGAAATTGGTACATAAATTTTCAAGTTGTTAAATATTTCGCAGCGAAAAATATCATTCAACTCATACATCCAAAAATTAAGACAGATACAGTTTCGAATGAGCGATTTATTATTTAATTTCTCCACTTAAAAATTTAATTTTTTTTTTCAAAATGTATGCTAATAATTCTCCAGAATCCTCCTTAAAAATGCAGAAGAATTAAAAACAAATTTGGAAGAACTAAGAGAACCAGTAAGAAAGAACTGTAACGATAATTTATTTAACAAAAAATTACCTGATTTATAGCATAACGCAAATCGGTACAATTCATTAGAAGAGAGACCAAGCGCCAATTAATAACTATCGATCTTTTGACTTTATTTCTAATCTCTGCAACTTTTATTCTTCAAATGTACTGTTAGAGCTAATTATATCAATAGTCGAAGAAAACAACTTGTTGAGTAAAGATACTAAAAGACACTGCACTTCCTCACTGAAATTATTCAACTGTTATTCAAATAAAAAAAAATGTCAAATCTTAAATTTAATTGTAATAAATATTTAATGATATCACAATAAACAACCAAAGAAAAAGTGATTTGTACAAATTATACAATCGTAAAAAACTAAGTCTATACATTAAATGTTTTTAAATAAATCTCAGCACTCTCTACTAAAGATATGCAACTAAGCCCAAAACAACAGTTTTTATAATTTTGCCTGTTTGTGTGTTTGTCTCTGCGCACCGTGGTTGTGCACGTTAACCTTAGCAACTGTTGAACCAGTTTGTATGCGGTTTTCATTGATGTATTCAGATTAGTTTGGACTAACATTTAGACTTAGTTTCATTTCAATCAGTTCACAATAAAAAGGATACGTCAATCTTCATATATGTCCGTTGAGCATCAGAATCGACGAAACCGATTTGGCTGTCAATGCTAACTATTAACGTTTTTAGTAAATTTTATATTCATAGGGTCCTAAGACAAAGACTGGAAAAAACAACAAGAAATTCATAATACTTTTTCTTACTCCGAAGTCCATGCGAAGTAAGTCACGGGAGTGGCTAGTAAATATAAAGTACAAAAAATGAAGCAAGCCCGCAGAATGTCTCTGAGAAACACCTAAATTGAATAGTGATAAAATTTGTTTGCTTATCCAAATTATTATTAATGAAAGACAGCACAATAGAAGAATTTGATAAAAGAAACTTAAAGAGTTGGGAAAGATATACGAAAGGTACACACATATTCAAAAACAAAAACATATTGTGTTTAAAACGAATAACGTTCAATTCCTATTTAATAGCCTTCATTCTACTTGTTCTAAAACACGTTGGAGAACAAGTAGAATTCGAGTATCCGCTCTGGTCAAGAAATTCAAAAGAAAATAAAGATTTCTCCTGACAGAATTAGAGGAAATATAGAAGTATTGGAATATAATTGCCGGGCTCTCAACAAAAGAATAAATAAACAAATTTCTAATCTTGAAAATTGTTTCTTAATAAATATAATAGCGTCTCGTTTTTACGTTCTTCGAAACATTCAAAAGTCCAGGAATAATACTTAAATAGTTTAAGGTGGGGAGATATCGACCATGTATTGACTGATCGTCCCGACTATACTCTCGATCACAATGACCGATGTCGTTAGGCAAGCCAAGCGGCCGGGTTTAGTGATCGCGGAAAGGGGTGGTAATTAAGATAATTCTGTCCTGGTCAAACTGCAGGCACAAACAATGGTTTAACAATTAACCACGTGCAGTAAGGAAGTCGTGAAAATTTTTTTTCCATTGTACCTATTCATTGTATGGTATTCAATTTCGACTGATCCACCATGCAAATAATAATTATAATTAATTAAACAAATTCAATATTGTGTCCTAGGATACGTTGAATTTGAAAAAAAATTCTTTCTGAGCAATTTGTAGTCTTTTGATTTAAAAAAAATTAATCAGTTATTTACAAACATTCAAATATATAAAAAATTACAAGAAATACATTATCTTCAACAAATAAAGAAGCAAAATCCTTTCGTGTATTCTCTTGCGTAATCGAATACACATTTAATGCAAGGTAGTACGCGCTTATAATTTGTTTCATTAAATCTTGTTTGCAATTAGGCTAACTATTTAACGTAATTCTCTCATCCAGCATCTTGCTCCTATAGCAGTCTACCACTCGACACGAGATTAAGCCAAACTTTGTCCGACGTCGGTTAGATCTGAATAAATGGCATTAGTTAATATGCACTAATAGTTTCAATTTGAATATGTGGTAATGGGTTTTCCTTTAACAATGTCGATATTCTGCTGTAGCTCTAATTAATTAGTACGCATACTAGATGGATGAAATTTATAACCAGGTTTTTCATCTAATGAATTTATATTTACTGACAAATTCAACTTAACTCACCAACGTCATTGTTAAATATTTAGAAGAAATATAAAAAAATTAAATTAAAAATATCTGAGGAAAAAGTCTTACCGGAAAAGTTCCTAATAAATTTTAATTAGAAATGGTTCAATATTTTAATAAATCAATAGTATTCTCCTATTTTTATCATTGTGAACCGATAACCGTTACAGTTGCGAACTCCAGGAGTTCGACTGATCTGCCATGTTTGCTAATATTGGATTGTAATATTTAATTGATTATACAAATTCATTACTGCGTCTAATGATATGTTGAATTTAAAACCAAATTTATTCTCATGGAGCAACCTTTAGTCCTTTAACTTTTAAACATTATTTAATTATCAAATTATCGGTAAATAACTTGACATATTTAAATTTATAAGAAATTGCTGGATGTATATTGTCATTTATAAATAAGAAACAAAATTTTGCAGTATAATTTTTTTTGTAACCGAATAAACATTTAATGCAACACAGTACGTGCTTATAATTTGTTACATTAAATCCTGTTTGCAACTAGCTAACTGCTTTAAAGTAAATCTCACGCCCACAACGTTATGCCGATCGACACGAGATCAAGCCACATTTGGTCCAGCGTCGGTAAAATTCGATTTAATTGCATTAGTTCAATGCACTAATACCTTCAATTTGAATGTGTGGTAATGGATTTTCCTTAAATATAAAATAAAATTAAATAATATCTGAAAAGAACTCTTATCCTAATAAATTGTAATTAAAATTGGTTAAGAACGTCATTAAATCGTTGACTTTATTCTATTTGTATCATTGTAAGCGAACAAACATGACACTTATGAACTCTGAGATTGAATGAAAATATTCAGGTCGATGGAGTCTGTGCAACTGCAGTAAGATTTAAATACTGGTGACGACCGAGAAGGTAAAAGCTAGACATCATCGTTACAAAAATATTGACAGTTCAGAAAGAAGTAAACCAATTTAGTTATAAATGTTAAAACTACGACGTAAAAACGTAATATTAAATAAACAATTGAAAAATAATGTCAATTTTATAAAGGACTCCGTTGTTAATTTTTATTCTGTACAAATCCGAACCTTCACATACCTTTTTTTTGTTACCCACTTATAAAAACGAAAACCTTATATTTTTATCATGCTCGTCTATCAGTACGGGTGTTGTTTTTATGTCACTGCATCTGATCTTTTAAAGTGATTGTAATGAAATTATACGAAAAGATGTAGTTAAATTACATAAGCGGATAGAAATGTACAAGAATATAAAAGCAAAAACGAGAAAAAAAATGTTGAACCACATACCTCAATTTTTGAGCTTTTGGAAAAAATATTTTTTTCTTTTAAATTTCGTCTTATATATTCATAAGTATGTTTTGATACGGTGTTTCTTTCGTAATATATGGCCAAATGTTTTTAATGCTGGCCTTTCTTCTTTTGACTTCTAAAAAACACAGCATGTACGTCAAAGTTTAGAAAAAAATTAAAAAAACAAGTCAATGATGACCTTATTTCGGTTAGCTCGCAGTGAATAAAATAATATCTACGTAAAATAACTTCTGAATGATATACGAGTACTAAATATGATGTTACCGAGTACTAAATATGTTTTATATTTAAATAAAGGACAAATTATGTTTAAACTTTGTTATGTATTTGTCTGTTTTCGAAACCTATTTAATGTGGGTTTTACGTGAATTTTAAAGATTTTTATCGCTTGTTTATATGCATAAAATACTAGGGTAGCATTATATAAAGACTAAGGCTATTGATTAAAGACTAATAATTAAAGACAAGAAAGAGAAAATAGAAACTGAGAAACGAAAGGTCACTGAAGAAAAATCGAAAGAGACAAGCGAGAAAAAGAGAAAAGGAAAGGGAAAAAGAACTATTGACGAGACAGCGAATAGGTAGACAGATGAAAATGATGACGATAGCTCAATTTGTCGAGCATTGTGCAAAAGGTAATTTGATGTTTATGAATGTAACATTTGTTGACCACTTGTTCAATTCCTTTAAAAACAAATATATCAGTTCAAGAAACTAGAACTTTATTTTTGTTAAAGGAAATATATTGAATATATGAAGAACGTATTAAGAAGAATGAATATAACAAGAGTGTATCTTATAAAAAGCATATTACACATTAATAAAAAAATTAAGCATAATATTTTATCTTTAAAGAATTCCGAATTAATATCCGCACGTAATTTCTAAATTCACTTATCATTTTCCTTCTCTATCTATTTCTTCCTGTGATATTAGGAAAGTTAAACTAAGTAAACAGGAGATTAAATTTTTATTGAAAACAGTAATAACTTATAAAAAACCGCCAAACGCGACTACGGTTCGCGCATCGAAGTCTCCGTACTTCGTTTGAAGTGGAAGTAGTTTATTTAATAAGATTTAATAAGAAGTAGGAGATGTATATATATATATATATATATATATATATATATATATATATATATATATATATACATATATATGTATATATATCGTGAATACTTCAAAAACGATGTCATTCTACTATCATCATTATAATTTTACTACAACCCCTGCGTAGGCTTCTAAAAACTTTATTATTTTACAATCATAGGTAGTGCCATTTTTTGCACGCCTTCACTATATTTTTTCACTATATTTCTGGAGATAAGCAACGTAAAATTATGAAAATAAAAGTTTTCGAGGACTTTACAACGATTTTTTACGCACGTACCGTTGCTATATATACTTACATACATGATGTTTGTTTTATTAAGTGTTTAAATATTGATTGCTAAGTTCAAATTATAAGCTAAGTATAAGTTTGCCTTTTGTTAAAAATTTTAATACTGGTTATTAATTCGAACTCAAAGTTAAGAAAACTGACTGATAAATTCACATTAATAAAAGTAATTTTTTAAGTACGATTTGTGTGGAGAGATTGATGAGATTTCAAATAATATTTTTAATTATTACTTGTTTTTCTTTTTACTATATCTGTTCCAAGATTTAATACAAATTACCATGTAGGCCAACATATCCCGAATTTGAAGTAAACCAGCAGAAGATATGGGGTAGATTCACTAGTTATTAGTGTTCTACAAAACCAAGTGCCTTATTACCTATTTAATAATAAGTTTAGATTATACATAAGTGATAGATTTCCTAACAACTATAAGTATTTTTGCTCGTATAGGTATCATAATTTAAAAAAAATATTAATGTTTGAATTGAAATTTAGTCAAACATTCTCGGCTCCCCTTCACGTTTAAGTGCTCTACTGGTACATATGAGTAGATGAGTTGAATTAAACACGACACTGCCTAGGTGAAATACAGTGTGAAACTTTGAAACAACTATCCTTCCTCCCCAAAGCAAGTAGAAACAATTAATTCATTATGGCTAATGCACTCGAATCAAATCTGACCCGATCTGGCTAAAGTTTCACTTGATCTCGTGTCGAACGATGGACGTGAAATGTTGAATCACTATCTCCATCAAACTAGTTGCAATTAGAAATTAATGAAACAAGTTTTGAGCGAATGCTGCCTTCCATTGAATTTGAATCTCTGGCGGTGAGTGCGCGTGTAAACCGTTAGTTTGAAGGACTTATGTATTTGTTAATGAATGTAACTTTCTGCAATGTTTCTCACAGGATTATTTTTGCTTGATACTTACTTGACATTCGATTTCTTCTGCAGAGCATTCGTGTTTAGATTATTAACTGTGACTGGTATTATTTAAATATATAACCACCACATCAAGATATAATTATTTCCCGAGAAATAATTTATAAATGTATATTTTTACCAATGATTCTCAAATAAATTTAATTTTTTCTCAACATGATTAATAATTTAAAACAATTTTTCTCTATATAAAAGGACAAATTGTATAGAAAATGTAAATATGCAAATATTTTCAAATTTCTTATTATACCTGTTCAATAGTTGACGCAGATAAGAAAATTTATTAAATATTCTGCGTATGAAATATTATTTATGTGTAAATTTTAAAACAAATAACTGAGATAACAATTTATATCGAATTTAGTTTAAATTTTGATTCCTTTTTATCGATTTTGATAACTGGACATTTTTGGTAGATTGATAATTGACTTAACATACTTTGCGGAAGAAATTTGTTATAGAATAAAAAGAACCGTATAATATGATTACTTTCACGAATACGGTAAAGAGAAACTTGGACAATTTATTCGAATGTGTACAAACGGGAATTTTTCTATCTTATTACCGCTTAAAGCTATATATATTTACATTTAGTTAAGTCTAGTTTTAAAATTTTAATTTGTAAATATACATGGAGGGAATAATTGAGAACACAGATTGTTTTTTTTTTCACTGCAAAATTACGGTTTTTCTGGAACAAAATATCAGCAATTTTTAGACCTGTATTATCAGCAGGTCTATTTTTGTATTTGTTAATAAATTTTCCACCAAATATGAACATTAACATTTGTTATATTGTTTTTGGACAAAGAATATTAAAGATAACTCAATAAAAATATATAAACATATTTGAATAAGAGAACTAAAATATTTTTGAGAAATATACGATATTTTGGGCCTGCATAATTTATGTTTATCTCATCTACTTTCACAAGAGTAGCATTAATAATTCCTAATAAGTTAACAAAAACACTAAATACATTTAAGTATTAACATTTTTGTAAATCTTCAATTCTCGACGAATATTTTAATAATTTATCTTGTTTAAATATACTAAAAAAGGTACGTAGGAATCATGAAAGTTTGGATTTATACAGAATAAGAATTAACAATCAATTGTTTATCAAAATTAATCAAATAACAATAGACAAATAATTAATCAAATAACAATCCATTGTTAATAAACAATTCAATGAAACCGTTTTTAAAGTTGATGTTAATTTTTAATCGGTGATTTAATATTACGTCTATATGTCGTACTTTTTATTTAAATTTAAAAAAAAATTAGTTTTCTCCTTTCTGAACTGTTAATATTTCCGTAACAATGATGTCCAAGTTTTTATCTTCTCAATCGTCACCAATCTATAGATTATTGGATAGACTCCATCAACCTGAATATTTCCACTTAATTTTAAAGTTAATTATTGTCACGGTTATTCACATATGATGATCCAAATAGAAGAAAATCAAAGATTTAATTACATTCTTAACCACTTTTAATTAAACATAATTAGGAAATGTTGGATAATATTTTTTCTAATTTTATTTTGTATTTAAGGAAAATCCATTACCACACAGTCAAATGGAATCTATTAGTACATGAGACTAATACTATTATATCAGATCTCACCGACGCTGGACAAAGTTTGACTTGATCCTGTGTCGAGCGGCATACCGCTGTGGGCGCGAGATTTACATTAAATTAGCTAGTTGCAAACAGGATTTAATGAAACAACTTATAAACGCGCACTGTGTTGCATTAACTGTTTATTCGATTAAACAAGAGAATACTCCAAGAGATTTTGCTTTTCTATTTGTTAATATTAATATATTTCTAGTAAATTCTTATATATTTAAATGTATCAAATAATTCACCGATAATTTGATATTTAATAATTTTTAAAAATCATAGGACTATGATTTGATGATCCAAGACAATACATTTTTAACAAGACAATAATTAAAGACGATTGATCCAAGACAATAAATTTTGATTAAAATTCAACGTATCATATTACGCAGCAATTAATTTGTATTATCAATTAAATATTGCAGTCCATAATTAACAAAAACTATATTTACTTTTAACAAGACAGATCAGCCGAACTCGAAGACCAAACGATGAATAGGTACAGCAGAACACATTTCTCGACCTCTCACTTACTGCTTTTAATTTATATTAGCTGTGCCTACAGTTTGACCAGCGTAGAATTATATTATTTGTTCCCCCCTCCCCCCCGCTCATTAAACTCTACCGCTTGGTTTGCAAACGTCATCGGTCATCCTGATTGAGGGTATAATCGAAATGATCAATCGGTCTCTTCCTACCTTAAATTATTTAAATATTATTCCCCAACTTCTTAATGGTTTAAGCGAGTAAGAATGAAATGTTTATGTATATTTATTTATTTATTAATTTTTTTAAACCCGGCAATTACAACCCAACCGCCAAAAATATCTCTCCTAACTCTGTCAGAGGATATATTTTTCATTCTTTATATTCTTTTGCAGTTTTTGACCAGAGCGGATCAGTGAATTCTGTTTTTTCTCCAACGTATTGTAGAACAAGTAGGAATCCTTAATGGCGTTTGTTACAGTTGGGCCATGAATTGTTAGTTGTCCTAGTCCATCAGTTTTCTTTTACTCTCATTACGTAACCCGCCAACCTCGTTTTGCTTTCAGTCCGTTTTGAAAATATTTTTTATACTAAAAAGGGCAAGCTTTTATTATGTCCTATCTGTTATTTGATTCATACTGCACACAATTTTTCTAGAACTAGAAGATCAACGGGGTAAATCTATTGAAGTAAGTTGAGAAAAAGTACACTAAAAACAATGCAATTTCATGTCTGTCCATAGAAATCGTGCTATGTAAAAATGGTTTTTATTTTGTAATATAAAGAATATAAAGTGAAATAGAGAGAAGAGCGCTTTAAAAATGTATATATTCTGTCATGTCCAATATCAAAAGGCTTCATTACAAAAAATGCATAATAATCAGTTGTGCTAAATCCCTGGAAAACTATTTTCATCCAAAATAAAGCTCGGTCAAAATTCAATCCCCATTAGACATTTGCAAATAGGTCACAAAGACGAACATGTTGTGACTGATTGATTTCGAATGATCAAATATTGTGAACGTATTCTGGAAAATAAAACCTTACTTGAAACTACTTTTTACTCAAGTCGCTTACTATTGTTACCGTCCACACAGCAAAATTGAGCATCTCTCTTTTAGTTTCACCACCGCGTTGATCACAATCCATTCAAACTAAATTCAGCAGTTATGTTTTTTTTTAATATCATAGCACAAATATTAGCAATAAATTAACTTAATTAAAACAGAAGTATAAATGAAGAATAATACCAGTTACGATCTGAAACAAATTTTAATAATGAATAAACATACCTTAACTTTTTCTATAATGGCATATACAATCAATTGCTTTTGGTTTTCTAAAAATATTTCTCTTTAAATTTAATTTGACAAACTAAATAGAGGCAGTTTTTTTATTCCTTTACTATGTCTATTAAAATAATTTTCTTCTCCCCACCTAAAAAATTGTACTGACTGCTGCATTGCTTATTTAAACAATTTTGGAGAAAAATGGTAGTTTACAAATGGGCCTTAAAGAGTTAGGCAATAGGATATTTTTAATGTATAAAAGTCAAGTTTTTTTTTTCATTCTAATGCGCAGATACCAATGAAGTATTAAATACCAGTAAGTATTATCCATATTATATACCTTTTGCAATAATTAATGAGCTGTTTAATGAAAAATAATTATATCTGCGATAAATATTAATTGCCTTAATATGGATGGTCTTCTGTTTTAAGAATAAATCTATTACTGGTTGATATTTGAATTTGTGTCGAACAATAAGTTATAAAACAAAAAAGCAGTAGAAAAAAGATGCCTATTACTGGCAATATTGAATGGTATGTTAAAGCAAACCGTCCGAAAAATTCAATCCCTAGAATAAATCGCAGATTCCAAAAACAATCCCGCACATAACAATTTAGCAATAAATAACCTTATATCATGCGTTTCTAAACTCGTCACGATATTTAGCTAGCACTCATTAATTACTTGGCGTGCCATCTGTTGAATAAGAGATGGAATTAATGTTGTGCAGTAATTTTAATGGATATTAGAAAATTATGTTATTTGTTATTTTTGTGGTGTAAGATTAAAGAAGAAATTTGATTTGTTTTTTACAAATTGTAAGAAACAAATCAAATTTCCTTCAAGTTAAAGACTTTGATGAAATTACGTAAATTTAGCGAGTATGAAACATAGCATACTTACACCAACTTGTCATCACGCACCTTATATGTTTTAAAGGCGATATTGTTTGTACTTTATAAATTATAATTTATTACATTTTTAAATACAGAAATCAAACGTAAAAATTAGAAATGTCTACTACAACATCAAATACAGGGAATTTATTTAATTATTTATAAATATTAAAAAGTAATTTTTAAAGTTTTATATGAAAGTTATAAATTTATAATATATTGCTAGTAGAGGAATTTAATAGGAACTAATATTATGAAACAGGTGGAAAATATTTCTGCCGTAATACGTTGCAGAAGTTTGAAGAAATAACATATAAGAAAAATTGTAAGTTACAATTTATAATTTGTAATACAAAAATTATAGAAGTAATTTGATTAGTTTCTCATGAAACAATTTTAATTTAAAACTATCAGAAACTTGAATTCGTGTTGCATAATTTAATTCATGTCATCAATTCGTTTGCTACACACTTTGCTATTCAAGACTATACGAAGTTAAGTTTAGCTTGATTGCTGAACTTGTGCAACATACCTTCCTCTGGTACCTTTAAATATGACAGTATGGTTATTTCTCATCTCCATTTCCTACCGATTTTCTCTTGGGTATTCTAGGTTTCCATTCCTTGCAACTCAGAAGAGATGTTGCGCTTATGAAATTTATCTTCCAGAACAAAATTATATCTGAACTCCTAGTGTCCCGTGGTTTTTAAATATTTAACAAAGTGATCGTGGTTGCAACAGAGTGATTGTTTATGATGAGTGCAAGTAAAGTTATTGAAATGTGTTGTCGTTTTCTTTTGTATTTCTTGTATATTTTATATTCATCTTTAATCTATCTTTTTTATTTTAATGTGTTAAACGATAAACTGCTTATCGATATGAACAAATAATACGGTTAATATAATGTATCGAAAAATATACAAGAATAGGTAAATAAATAATATATGGGTACACCAAAATATCTGACTGATTGAGCTTATTATTTGGTTGAATCGGCTGATTAATTAATTAAGCCAAATAACGAGCTGAGCTGACTGACGGAGAAGAATGAATGATTGGACCATGTGATTGCGCTGACCACAGGTGAAAATATTTGTGAAAATAAAAAAAAATTATCATAATTGTTATTTCTTCCTTGTGCATATCCTTTTGCATAAAATCAAAACATAACCTCGTTCCATTGGTCCATTCTTCCCAACCATGATTTTCATCGACAAGATTTTGCGTTCCTTAACTTTTCTACAACTGTCCGTGTCCCATTATAATGTTGATATTCTAATTCATCATAAAGGTCATTTTCCAGAGTTAGCTGACATTGTTACATCATTCTAATTTAGAACTTATGTAACTATACTGCGATTATATACCTAGTGTTATTGACCACACAGCTCACGTATAAAGGGCTTACAATCAAATATAATAAACACAAATAGTATTTCTATAATATGTAATCAGTTCATCTATAGTAATTTAATCAGTTAATTAAACACATTTTTCTTCGCCGCTTATATAGCATATATTTTAGCAGTTAAAGTAACGGCATTTGATCAAATAATATACCATAAAGTCATTGATTTATTCATATGTTTATATGGTAATTTAGTAATTAGTATTCTTTAGAAATTACATTACATTAGAATGTATGTATCTGCAATCGTGACCGAAGAGTGAAATTATCTGTTGTTGTGTGGGGCTCCTTTAACATAAAACATGGAGAAACTATCATCTGAAACTAAATTCCATTTTACTAAACTATCATTACTAGGAAATACTTAGTTACTATTATAGTGGTTTAGCTGGAACGAAATGAATTGTATACTTCTTCTTGCTCGGTGTGTATTTGTATAAACAATAAATTATGTCTCGTTAAGGCTGGATACGAAAATATTTTTAAGGCTAAAATACTTTCCTTCTTAATTATTTAAAAGTTGTCTCTTGCCTAAATCAAAATGTCCCTGGCTATGCACTTACATTTAACCTTCTTTGCATGTGTGAGAATTTATCTTGATACAAATCTACTAGACGTCATCGCCATCGAAATAGGTTCGTGATTTTACCACCGATATGGAGCATTCCATGAATGTGCTCTAGAACTCGTCTTCGTTTCTATCACATATAGCGAATCCATTGTAATATGTGAAGAGCAGAAAATTATTTAGAAACATCTTCAGTACTGTGCCTTTGAGGTACAGAGTCTATGAGTTTGCAAAGTTTTGAAATTAGAAAGGGCGAGCAATCTACAATATTTAAGTAGGAATTGTAGGGTCCTATTGTGCAGGATGGTGTGGCTATTTTAGCAATTAAAATGGATCATGCTTATACTATACTGTATGTCTCCCGATACCTGAGCTGCTTATAATAAATTTTATAAACGAAGAAATCAGATCATATAATAAATTACTCTTTAACACTTCTAATTATTTTAAATAAAATATGTCCATATCTTTGTTGTAATATTTTCTGAAATCTAAATAAGCTTACACGTAGCAAGCAGAAGATAAGATGTAACAAAGCCATTGCATTAACATAATCGCAAATAAAAATAGAACCGCAACCACATCACGGTATTGAGTGCCATATAATATGAACGTAAAATGACACTTAACGGAGCACCCTCTTACTCGGTTTAATGTCACAGTTAAAAAATAAATTTCAAATGTAACGTCATCGTTGCAAGTTTGCAACCATTAATAGCAATCGTAAATATGTCTGCGTATATTTATATCATTAAAACCGCTCGGCAGTAAAAAAATACAGTTTCATTTTGAAGCCATGAACACCGTCTAAAAGCCAATAAATCTTCTTATGTAAATCATCCACCCCTTAGCTTTCATCTGTGATCTGTGATTCTTCGTTGAGATATTTACGGGAAAAATCTCTTAATGTAAAAGCAAAGCAGGAAGTTTGGTCATATATTCGCATTTCTCCCCAATCTTTATTAAAGGGGCAGAGAAACTGAAAATAGAGAAATTTAAGCCTCCGCAAATTTTATTGACTTTTATGTACGCTTCGAACGCATAATTTATTTTATTTTGTGCACTGTATACTCGAGTTGCAATAGTTTTGTTGCATAAATTATAAATAAAAGATATTATAAACACTGGCGAGAAGATACTGAACACGATAATAAATAACGCTACGTATGCTTCATAATGCTTATTATAATATCTGTATGTTAATTTATATAAAAAAATATTTCGTTTGAGAAATTTTAAATAAAAAAGTACTTTATCATATTGAAGTTCATTTTCGTTGATTTTTGGACATCTTATCAAGGTTGAAAACTATTGATTGGCCTGTGTATTCTGACGAGTCCCAATGAATATATTATTAAAAATATTGCATAAGCTGAAAGCTGAAAATTATTGAGACTTTTTTGTGCGGAACTTACTTAAGCGAGAAGCATACGAGTCAATGGAATTATCAATATGCAAATTGAATACAAAAAATTAAAATCTGCTAAATAATAAAATAAAGTAAGGATTTGTAGCAAATTTAAACATAGTTTTAAAGTTAATGATTTCATTCGAATATAAATACGTATAATAATATTAAAATGTTATCAAGAGAATAAAGCTAAAAAATAAATACCTAATAAAATAGATAGATAAAATAAAGCCAAAATTTAAAAGGTAATAAAAAAGAGGCATTATATTAACCCGGCGAGCGTAAGGTTGGATGTGTTACACCCAGACCAAGATAAATCGATCAATATTTTAATAGCTAATTATTATTATGTTTTGCGCGTCTGAGTAGCGTCGCAGGTTGAGCAGTTCGCCGCCCGGCGAACTGTGTGGAGGTGTTCAAAGTTGACCACGGGTGCGTTGAACCCACCTTACGCTGCACGTAACGAATTTAAGCAGACTTATTTTATTTTGTTTTTATAATTTCCTGCTTTGTTTTGTTTTATTTTCAGGCTACATATTTATAATGTCGTACGAAGATAACCAAAGTAGGTTATTACGACTTTTCGAAGAAGCTGAAGTCAGTTCTTCTGACGAATCCGGCAGTGACAACGATATCGACAATGTTAGCGAAGGAAGCTGTGAAAGTGAGACAGAGCAGGAGTTAGATAACGCAGAACAGGGGGCAGAGTTAGAAAATAGCGATGGCGACGGTAATGGTAGCTATTTGTTAGGGAAGAATGGAACAAAATGGTTTACAGTACCAAAAAGGTCTAACGTACGTACTAGGTCGGAAAATATTGTCAGAGAAAAGCAAGGCGTAAAACCTATTAGACAAAATGCGAAAACAGCTGGTGAGTGTTGGAGGCTTTTTATTACTAATGACATTTTGCAAGGAATAGTAAGTCACATAAACATTCAAATTAGTGTCAGACGAGTAACATGCCAAAATAGTCACTCAAAGAGATATGTGATGGTTGATGTTACCACAGCAGAATTGAAAGCTTTTATTGGACTGTTGTATTTAGCTGGGCATTTCAAATCGAATCATATAAATTTTAAAGATTTGTGGAGGAGTGATGGATCTGGAATCGAGATATTTAGAACAACTATGACACTGAAATATTTCAATTCATTCAGAATTGTTTACGATTTGATGACAAGACTACACGTCAAGAACGAAAAAGTATTTACAATTTGGCTGCTGTTCGTTCTATTTTTGAAAAGTTTGTTACATGTTGCCAGTCTACATATACACCATCTGAGTACACTACTATTGATGAACAACTTCCATCATTTCGTGGCCGTTGCAGTTTTCGCCAGTACACGCCGAACAAACCCAGCAAATATGGTTTGAAAATTTTTGCTTTAGTGGACTCGAAATCGTTTTACGCTATCAATCTTGAAATTTACCCGGGAAAGCAGCCATCAGATCCGTACGCACTTAATAATAAAGTCATTGACGTTGTAGATAGGCTCGTAGCTCCAATTTCAAAGACTAACCGTAATGTAACCTTTGATAACTGGTTTACTAGCTATCCATTGTTGTTACATTTTCTGACGGAACATCGTTTGACAAGCACAGGGACTGTTCGCAAAAATAAGCCTGAAATTCCAAAGAAAATGCTCGAAAAACGTAACAGAAATATACCAAGCACTGTATTTGGTTTTCAAAGTGATATCTTTTTAGCATCCTATGTGCCAAAGAAAAATAAGGTGGTCTTGATGATGTCGACATTACATCATGATGATAAGATTGATCCTACAAGTTTAGAGAAACAAAAACCTGGAATGATTACATTTTACAACCAAATGAAAGGAGGTGTAGATGTTGTGGACCAATTATGTAGCAATTATCACGCAATACAAAATGATGGCCAATGGTAATTTTTTATGCCATTTTGAATATGTCAGGTATAAATATATATAAAGCTTATAAGAATAACTCGCCAGTGAAGCGTAAAGATTTCATCAGAGATTTAATAATAGAATTGATTTCAGAACAGTTAGGCAACAGAAAGGAAAACCTTCATTTACCAATAGAGCTTCGTAAAAGGATCCAAGATCATGTCGGTGAATCTTCAAGTCCTGCACAAAAAGTAGCCAGAACAATAAGGAGATGTGAAGTATGTCCTACAAAAAGATCGTAAAACTAAATACGTTTGTTACCAATGTAAGCGTTATTAATGTATGGAACATGCCATTTTCGTCTGTGATAAGTACACTAGATCTCAACATGAATAAGTAATTTTTTATTAGTTTTCTGATAAGATAAAAGTATTATTTTGTTTTGACGTTTAGTTTATTAGAAGAAAAAATACTTTATGTTGTTTTTATTTTTATATTTTTGACAAAAAGTGATGACTATGTGCCTTAAGCAATAAATATAAGTTTAAATTGTCCATTTACTTAGTTCCCTTAATAAATAATATATCTCATTTATTTTTTCATTTCGTCTATAAATATAGTCAATAAAAATAAGTTATAAAAATAATATTGTATTAAAATCCCCCAATTACTATCAGGGTGTGTTATACCCACTTGGCGCTCCGTGTTACATATTCAACCTTACGCTCATCGGGTTAAGAGCCGATGGTCTATGTGCGAAAGAAAAGCGGTATATATATTGATTGTTTAAATTCTAGGTTCATCAGACGTTTATGCGAATAAAACCGATCAAGAGCATATTGGAACACACTCAACATGTTGTTACCTAGTTGCCAACATCTCCTTAAATATTTAATGCAAGATGACCGAAATACTTTCTTTTGTATGTTATAATTGAGTACTAGTATTTTGAAGTTTATACTTACATTGTGTTTAATATTAAATATCTAATGGTTTATATGTGATGGACAGGCGTTATAGATACTGTTTATTTAAGTAAGTTCTATATTCATCAAACTTATAAGTGAATAAAACCGATCGAGTGCATGTTGGCATACACTCAACGTATTGTTACGTAGTTGTCTACATTTCTTTAAATGTTTGATGCAAGATGAACGAAATACTTTTTTTGTATGTTATAATTAAATTCCAGTATTTAGAATTTATATCTACGTTATGTTCGAATATATAGTTGGAAAATTAAAGGAAGAAACACATTGTAAATCATTTTATCATATTTTTTTCATGCATCTTACTATTTTGAAACCATGTACTCGTAAATGAGATTTTAAAATTAAAAACAGTGCATGTGTGGAGAGGTACATTCAAAGAATAAGTTTTATTTATTTTGCTACATATTAATTAAGATATTTGCAAAATTACGTTAACATAATTTAAAAACTTCCATTTTGGCTATGACGCCTTGATAAGTTTATTAACTAGTCAAAATAAACTTATTTAGTTTGAATGGCATTCGTACCAAAATGATTTCGTTTGCACTTAGTAGGTACATATTAACATTTACGGTTATAAAATATTTCTATTAAAGTATGTACCTTTGCTAATATTAACTCTCATTATGCAAATATGTTGCTTAGCATATATATATATATATATATATATATACATATATATATATATATACATATATATATATATATATATATATATATATGTATTATAGCGATAAAAATATTATAAAATCTAAATATATTATTTCTAAAAGGTGTTTTTTGGTCAAGCTGCTCGATCTCTTTAACTACTGCACCAAAAAAAATAAAAAAAAATACCCACTTAAAGCTTATGTTTTCTACTTTGGGCAAAAAATATAAAAAAATTCGACAAAAATATTTTTGTTAATAAAAAAATTTATTTTTATAGCAATTGGCATGAGCGCCATCTGTGGGCGACACATCAAATATCTTAGCCAAATTGTGTACTTGGAACACGCTAGACGACGATATAGTGCGAAGACTTCGCACGGGTCAGCTAGTTGTATATAATTAATTAAATTATAAACAAAACACGATTTTACCTCACATGTTAACCATTCCAATAAAAGATTAGTAATTTCTGGTGGCATAGATGATATATCGGCCGATGCGTTCTCTAAATGCTTATAAGTTTTACTATATGATTCGTAAAAAAGTGAAGCGCTCACTAATGAGGGGTTACGAAACTTTTGTTTGGATAAAATAAACGATTCTCAGAATGCGAGAGAGATATTAATTATTTATAACTCGGCGTCACCGAAAATCAAAATAAAATTAATACACAACAATCATAATCAAATACGTCGAATGACAATTTGATAACAATGTTGCCAGAAAAAAAGTTTATCACGTTTTGTATTAAACATATTGTGTACCGTGTAAAAATATAAAATATTCTGTTATTCCTTACCATATATTAATTAATCAATAATTAATATTTCAAATAGAAAGAAATTTTATTAAATGGATGTTATTGCTGTGTCGAAGGATATTTATTAAAGGAATTAGGTCGGCACCAAATGGAAATTATTTTTTTCTCTAAATTTATTAAAAAGAAAATAATCATACTGGTGATATTTATTCTGTGATTATGGCATAAAAAGAAATAGAGGAAGAGATTAACTGAAAATATATTCTTTACCGTTTGACTGAAAAGTTTTACCTTTTTGGCAATTGCTACCAATTCTATAAAGATGATTAAAATATTTTTTTAATGTTGAATGTTTATTACTAATAATTTTATCTCTGTACAAATTGGGATATATTTTGACATTGTCCTTTTGTGTGAAAAGTCTCTGGAATGTATGTCAAGGCAGAAAGGGCTTTATTTTATAATTCTTACGTTAGATATTTGTTACTAACATAAATTTTAAATTTCATAGATATTACAGAAAATTAAGACAAACAACACACGCTAATGATATATTTGTACACGCTCTCATCTGATAGCATAAAAAGAATAAAAAAAAATTATATGCAATGACCATAGAGATATACTTTGTGACGACAGAACCTCAATAATATAGAAACTTTAATATTTAATGAAGTACGATCGAATTTCGACCAGTTGTCGACCACTGGGTACTATTATAACATCTATATTCCACGGTTTGACCCATGTAGAACGTAGGCAATTACTGAACGCCTCAGGTCCATTCGACAAACGATATCCCTTATCGTGGTCAGAGTTACATGGTTGGAAATAATTAGAATAAAAAGTTTATAAATAAGCCGGTCTCCGTCCGCTCCGTGCCGTATAAACATTGTTCGCTGAAATTTGTTATAACACTTTATCACTGCTCTGCGCATATATATACATAATATAACCGAAAAACGTGAGTTAAGTTTTTCCATTTATAACAATTTGTATGAAAAATAGTTTTCTTCTACAAATTTGTTCATTGTACTTATATAATTTTTTAGATTAATAAGTAAATATTGGATATATCACTATTCGTCCAACACTAATCAGACCAATGTTACTTAGGTCGGTATCGTTATTTATCCTGTATATTTGTGTGAGCTACATAAATTATATATATCTTGTCAAATTAACGGAATATTAAGACATAAAAGATCTGTTTAAGAAAAATAAGTCTAATTACGATCGACATCTTAAGTTTTCAGTCTACACAAACTTCATGGGATTAATCTGAAAGGTAGGTAAGTTAGACATTGTGGTCAATGAGATTCGATTAAACTTTGAAACATGGAAACAATATTTAGAGCTGTGCACAACTTATTTATAGTTAATAATGAATAACTAATAGAATGTAGAGCGCTATTAAATTTTAGGAAATATTTATTTTCTAACTTAAATCCTATTTAGAATTAACTGGTACTTGAGAAATATCAAATAAATATTAACTGTTAATATTTCCTCTTTCTTTAACATTTTTTTAGGAATAAGGTTTATAAGGTTTTTTTTACGTCATTTTGCATTGTAAAGTTCGTTATAGCTAATTCAGTTTAAGGTATAAGCTTACAAAGAAAAAACATCCTTAACAAGGAAAAAACAATTAGGGTGGTAAAATATTTCGAAAATAAATTCGAAAAAGAAAAAGCTTGCTACCCGCCTGAAACCAATTCTTTTGCCCGAATATAGTTATAGGTATAAAATGAATTTTTAAAAGCCTTTTCATTTTATAGTTGGTTTAAATATAAAATAACCTATACTATATAAGCTTTATTATTAAGACAGTTTATTTTTTATTAACCGTAAGCAAAATTAAATTCTTTGGAAGTTTAAAAGCTTCTTAAGGAAAATGGTTTAAATTCTATACTGGTATTCTATGTCTCTTTCAAGTAATGATTACAATTATTGTTTATAATTAATTACAACAATTTCACTAGTTCGAATTTTATTTACAACTTATAAATTCGTGCCATAGCAAGATGAGCGGCTTCGGCGAAAAGGCACTTTCATAGTACCTCAGAAACTCACGTGCACCAGTTTCTGAAAAACTTTTTCCTGCATGTTTTTAATACAAAATTGTACTTAGAATAATAGAGAATACATAAAAAAATAACTTATATTATAGAAAGTAATAAAACAATGATTTAATTTTTACAATATCACATAAATCAATGCTTAATTCAGTTTCACGTCACATGGAACGGTCAGGATTGAAGAAGGAAAAACTTCTTAGAAAAACTATAAACTAATCAATCAAACCACAGATTTATGATACTTATAAATCTGTGAGTCAAACATATTATATAATTACGTAATTTTGAAAAGTATTTCTTATTAAAAATGGGAATAAAGTGATTATTAACTTTTATTGTCTTTCAAATTTGATGGGCTATCGATTTTTTGTGCACAGTATCATTTTTGTGTTCCAAAGTATGAAATAAGAATATAAATACTATATTTTATATAATAAATATTCCATATACCATTAAAATAAATTTATAATAATTTAAGTCACACTATGTGTGTTTTCCAAATGCCATGTTTATTGCTTTTTACTTACAAAAGTTAGAATTTTATCCGCTTCGTTGCTGCTTTGCAAAATGTGTTTCAGGTTAATGATGTAAATAAATCTATACATACCTACTTACATTTAGTCTTGTTTTTATTACGAGGATAGAAAATTGATTTATATTTAAGTGCGATGAAAGAAACAATATTGTAGAAAAAACTTATGAAATCCGTCGGCCAAATAACATTTTGTTTACGTTCGTTTTTTATTTAGGTATACTGTTCCATTCATTATTATCAAGTACTTTCAGACTTTTGTTCTTTCCTTTGATTTAGAAATTAGTTTCAATAATAAATATTCATCAAATTTAATTAATATTTATCCATGAGAGAATCTTAAATTTTAGCTTCCTCTTGAATATTGCGACGGCACTTAGGCCAATATTGAACAAAATTCAATTTCTACTTTAATAAATGCGTATACTAAAGTAATTTAATAATTATGCCGCTTACAGTGACAATATAGAAATATTTTAAGTACGCTTTAAAGGGTTAATATAATAGTATTAAAAAACTGTATTACGCTGCATACGTAGTTTATTCCATAACATTTTAGAAATAAAGTGGTAAGGCACGCGTTTTAAATTAAGTAAAAAAATTTATAAAAAATTTTTTTGTTGTTTGTATTCATAATTAGTATATATTAACGCAAGGTTTTTTAAACGTTTAAAAATTGGCGTCATCGCCTATAATAGGAAACGTTTGGTTTTTTTCCTATTAATTGCAAAATACCTAAATAAAAATAATAATTTTAGTGAGTAATTTTTTACTTCATTTAAAGAAAACCTTAAACGTATATTTAGAACCTTTTTCAGATTGTGATTAATCGTCAACAAAAATACTCTACGCGTATTTATACTAATGTATGTTCTTCATTACCACACTGCGAAATAAAACAAAAAATACTATTTCGCTTTGTAGACATGAACTCCAACTAAAAGCCATAAATCTACTTATGAAAATCGTCAAACATTAGGTGACTTACTGATGTGAAACTATGTTGATATATTCTTGCAACCATTTAATATGAGAAAAGAAGGAAAATTGTGTGCGTACGCACCCCGCTACGGGTTGATTTTGATTCTCCGTATTTTACAAGCGCTTAATATTTACTTCAGTTTTGTTTAAATGAACAAATCTCTGACGGTAACATTTATAGTTACAAGACACACAATTCTTTTTCGTTTTAATGCTATGTCAAGCAAAGCATTAAAAATATTTATTTCATTTACAGCTCTGAGATTTTTTGGGTAACTACGTTTCCATAAATTGTGTAAAGATAAACTGATTATGTTGTTATATAATAAAAAAATTAAGAAAGGTCAGTCAGCTTGTATCCTAATGTTTTAATATATATTTCGAAAGTGACAATATTGGTGACAAGGCAATTTTAATGCATCCGCTATTACAAATATATCCTATTACAAATATTAATGCATCCACTTATTGAGATCAATTGCATCGAAGAGCGCCAGTCAAATGCCTGTAAGTATTAATTGTGTTATATGTGGAGGAAATCAAAAGCTATTTACGATTTTGATCACCAAAAACTATCGTAACAATTTTTTTAAAGAAAAATTCTTAGTTAAATCATTGAAACTATCGTAACTATTTTTTTAAAGAAAACTATCGTAACTATTTTAAGAACTATTGTAAGAAAACTATTGTATTGTAAGAAAACTATCGAACTATTGTAAGAAAACTATCGTATCGTAACTATTGTAAGAAAACTATCGTAACTATTTTTTTAAAGAAAACTATCGTAACTATCGTTACCAAAAACTATCGTAACTATCGTTACCAAAAACTATCGTAACTATTTTTTTTAAAGAAAAATTCTTAGTTAAATCATTGAAGGAAACAAACTGGAATACAATTTTGGCCTTTATGTCTATTTTTCTCACTTTGTTTAAATGTTTACCGAATACATCTACTTTTACTATTTTTTATAAACTCTTTATCATTATGTGTGTTACATATACAATATGGAAAATATAAGACATAAGTTTTTTGGAGTCAATTCGATTTTGTTAACAATGGCTCATCCCATTACTTACCCAATAATAAAATATCTAATATCAAAGAAGTTCTGCTAGGTATTATAAAATCTGCTGGGTATACTATTAAACTCCTTTTTCAGTTTTAATTTCATTATTTGGTGTTTTTATTTTGCGCTCTTTTTGTAGTAAATTTACTGAGCTATACTTCGTGGGAATATGTTTCTTTTAATTTAATTAATAATAAAGGCGTAAATTCTGTTAAATAGATATTGGAAATCAGCAATAACAAAATAATTGTATTATGTGTTAATTAGACACTGTAATAAAAAATATTCATACACTTATATTTTGGTTCCAAGGTTCAAAAATATTTATTTTAAAATTTTAATTAAAGCAAATAAAATATTGGATTTTCATTAATTTCACGTATTATATGGCATAATTATTGAAGGAGAAAGCAGTCATGTTAATTCTATATGATGCATCAGGTTAATTGAGAAAGTTATAAGGAATTTTTTCGATTTTTACGAAAGATATTCCTAGAGGTATTGTTGAAAATATTGACAAAAATATTTGAAATCTTTTCCAAATCTTGGCAGTCAAAAACGCAAAAAAACAATGTTTATCTAAAGTAAAGTGAAAAAATGTAGCTTATGTTCAAAATCTCATAGTTTTTGAAAAAGATTACTATAATTCACTACTATTATATACTCTATGCAAAATATTTATATAACGAGAGGTAATATTAATTAATGTAAAGGATTTAATAGAAATACTTTGTAAACTTAAATGTTTATATGTATCTAAATACAAACCACTAAAAACACAAATACAAATACAAAACTCCTAGTACGATTTTTTCTCGAACTATACAAGGTTTATTTGACTATTTATCAAACTTTTTTAAGATGTGGCAAAAATAGCAGTTTTGGAATTATGTAAATGTGATTTTGCAAATATATGAATTAATATGTAGCAAAATGCTAAAAAAATATTCTATGAATGAATTTCCTCGTACATGTACGATTTTTAATTTTAAATCCTCCTTTATATCGTTTCAAAATAGTAGGACTTAAAATGATGTACAATGTGTTCCTTCTCTTAATTTTCCAACTATGTTTTGGTCAATGTGGTTATGAACATCTAAATACTAATATATGATTATAACATACAAGACAGTATTTCGGACACCTTTCATCAAACGTTTAAAGAGACGTAGGCAACTAGGTAATAATACTTTGAGTGGGTTCCAACATGCACTAAACCAGTTTTATTCGTTTATTTATCTGATGAATTTATCACTTACTTAAATAAACAATATCTATGCCACCTTTTCCTTGCATATAAACGATTGTTTCTTTAATATTAGATACAATGTAGGTATACACTTCTAACTTATAGCACATAATAATAACATACAATAAACATATTTCGGGCATCTCGCATCAAACATTTAAATAGATGTAGACAACTATGTAACTGTACGTCGAGTGTATTCCAACAAGCCCTTGATTGGTTTTATTCGCTTAAACGTCTGATGCCCATAACACTTACATAAACAAATAATATCTCGCATATAGACCATAAGCTTTTTTATCTATACATCTATCTCTCTATCTAATTGATATGTTTTCATTTTTAGGTTTATTTCCTTTTAATTATATTTTAGTATTAATAAACGTATTTATTATTTTATTATTTTTTATTTTCGAATTAAATGTTTAAATGGGAAACTAACTTTAAAAATATATGCTTTGTTTACTTAGCATATTTTAATTTTTTATGTTCCGTTTGCATATTGATAATTCCAAATATTCTTCTTGCTAAAGGTTCTCAGAGAAGTCTCTCCATAGTTTTAAGCTTTTCGCTTAAGCAATATTTTAAATAATATATTATTAGGTAATTGTTAGAATACACATGCTAATTTCTTATATATTTTTCAATAGTTTTCAACCATCGTAACATGTCCAAAGATCAATGAAAATGAACTTCAATATGAACCAATGGAAACACAATGCGAAACAATTATTTTTTGGTTTACATTTCTTAAAGCAAATGTAACTTTTATATAAATAAACTTCCACATATAATAACATGCGCTACAAAGAATATGAAGGATTGTTTTTCACAATGAAATTTCATCTCTACATCCGTTTTTATTATTGCTTTCATTTGTATTACCTCTAATAAAACGATTGCAATTTACTTAATCAACAACATATATATACGGCTCTCAAGTTTACGGTGTACGAAATAAAATAAATTCTGCGTTCGAAGCGTAAATAAAACCAGTAAAAGTTACCAAGACGCAACCTTCTCCGTCTCCACGCCCCTTTAATAAAGATTGGTGAAAAAAGTGAACATGTGATCAAACTTCCTGCTTTTTTTTTACGTTAAGATATTTTTCGAACAAGAGATCACAGGTGAAAGCTAAAGGTGAACGATTTACATAAGAAATTTTATTGGCTTTTAGTCTGTGGTGATGTGTTCAAAATGAAATTGTATTTTTTTACTACCGAATGGTTTTAATGCAAAGATAACGATATAAATTTACGCAAACATTTACGATTGCTGTTAATGATTGCATATTTGCAACGATGACGTTATATTTGAAATATCTTCTTAGCTGTGCCGTTAAATCAAGTAAAAGGATGTTTCCTTGAATATCATTTTACGTTCATATTATATCACACTCAATACCGTGACGTGATTACGTTTCACTTTTTATGTGTAGTTAAGTTAATGCAATGGCTCTATTACGATTTATAGTTTGCTTGCTACATGTAAGCTTATTTAGATTTTAAAAGATATTACAGTAACGATGTAAAAACACTTTTGTTATTTTAAGTAGAAACGTTAGCAAAGGTAGTAAACAAAATTACGATGCTAACATTTTAATAAGTTTTCTATTATAATGGTCTCGTTCTTTCGTTTATGAAATCTGTTAAATGTAGCCCAGGCACCGGGAGACCTACAATTTGGTAAAAACGTGGCCGATCTTCCTGGTTAAAAAGCCAAATCATCTTGCACAATAGGGCTCTAGAATTATTGTAAAAGCACTAGTAAACCTACCCTTTCTAAGTTCTGAACTTTGCTTGACGTAGTACGACTTAGACGCTAATAATTGTCTGACTTCCGAATGGCTCGTACCATATTAAAACGGATTTTCGATTTGCGATAGAAATGAAGACAACTTCCAGATCACATTCATATAATGCTCTATTTCGGTGAAAAAATCAAGAACCAACTTCGATGACGAGGACAGCTATTAGATTCGTGCCAAGACAAATTTTTCCATCCACAAGCAAGGATAGAAGTTTATACATCTATAGAGACGTTTATATATTTCCAGAGATTTAGACGGAAATAATATAATTGGACATTGTGATGTAGACCAGATAAGAGCAAATAAGATTTGCCACTCGATGGTTTCCACCAGAGAATCGAGATTATTATCTGGTCTTGGTGCCTACTGTCCCACGGCGAACCAATGTTACTCTGTCGTCCTGTTCTTTCACGCGCGCGGTTTAGGTACGTTTATCATATTAAAACCGTGTTTAATACACTTCATAATTAAAAATATGCAAAACATGTCTTTTAATTATGTTTTGATGAATTAACTTAATGAATATTAGTGCTAGTTTAATTAATGAACGCGCCTCACAATTTATTTCAGAAAATGGATATAATTTCCAAAAAATGCTGTTATTTTGGATCGTATGTTTATAAAAAATAAGACTAACTCGTATTAATCCTATAATATTACACTTATTTGTGATAAGGAATAAAAAGTAGAAGGATAAAAAGTTAATTTATAGTTACATTTTATTTAAAAGTTGTTAACAAAGTTTACCGATTTGTATTGATCAAGTATCCAATAAACAAAATATAAACAAATAATAAATTGAGTTTAGATCATAAAATGAGAATTTAACTTCTTAATTTTACCACTTATGCTTTTGTTAATCAGAATGATACTTCATGAGTACAATAATATTTGAAAATTATGTACGGTCTATGCATCTAAGATACTTATTGGCCTTAACAACTGTTTATGTCTTTTAAGGCTGACGAAACGTTTACGGGTTATTTACTTATTATATGTTTATATATATATATATATATATATATATATATATGTGTGTGTGTGTGTGTGTGTGTGTGTGTGTTTGTGTGTGTGTGTGTGTGTGCGTGTGAATGTGTGTATATATTTCCGTAAGATGCTTGCTAAATCACTACGTATTCATTTGTGTGGAAATGAGCATGAAATGACATTTAAGGTTTAATTTTATTCGATATCATACTTAAGAAGCTTTTCAGGCCATACCAATAATTAAGTAATTCTTAATGCTGGTAGTTGAGCGAAAAACGAAATTAATTACAGATGATCACTGCGCCACATTGTACATTAAAACACAATTTCACTCTTAGGATATGCTGACACATACGTTATAATGTATATTTCTATTGACTCCGAACCATTCAATCCTTATGTTAGGAATAAATCAATGCCCAAGATTTAGAAAGCGCATTTTAATACACCGTTCATTTTATAAATTTTATCGTTGTATTTTTATCAATAATTTAATAATAAAAAGTCTCAAAGTAAGCAGAAGCTAATTTACATATTTTATATTTTTAGTATCTATCTGGTTATATGATTATTTCTATAATGTTACTAAAAGAAATGCCGTTACCTGAATGGCTAAAATATATACTCTGTCTTCGTCGAGGAAAAATCTAGTTAATTAACTGCTTAAATACATTAACTGCTTACATAGGTGAACTGATTCAACATTATCAAAATACTAGCTTTGTATTTGTCATATAAAAATAAATTCCTTTGCTACACAAGCTGTATTATCAACGACAGAGGGCATATAATCGCCGAGTCAATATCACTATATTCCTTTTTTTATTCAGTAATATTAAAAGTTGCAGCGACTAATTATCCGGGGTCCTGAATCAAAAATAAATCGAGTGCCGATTCAATAGATAATGTGCAAGATATCTCTAGTTTATAGACTTGTTTTACGAAATGTCTGGTTCCAAAAACTGTCAACAATTTAAACATTAAGGTCATTTTCAAGTTATAGTTATTTTGCAATGGATCACGATAAAATATTGCAAACGTTCTTTGGATATTAATTGAAAAAATAACTGGCAATGAAAATTATTCCACATGTCTCCAAAGTGAAGAACTGTGCGATCACATTTTAAGTACCTACCATAAAACGGTATAAGTGCAAGCATGAATTAAAAATTCAAAACAAAATTGTAAACAGATTCAACGAACTATGTATACAAACAAAAGTTTCGATCTGAAAAAAGAAATCTGGGATAATGTAACATATATTTTGACCATTCAGGACTCATAGACAGAGAGGATTTGTTTCACGATATATGTATGCATATAATGATACAATGATGAAGAAGAAAATGTCAGCAAAATAGTGGCTGTAGCTCATAAACTAAGAAATATAGGATTTGAAGTGTATGACAATTGACTCAGAACGTTGCGTCTTTCCAGTCTACCTGCAATACACACACCGATGGTTTTCGCTATCGAGAGTTTTTGTTAAAATAAGAGCGGGATCGGTCAATGCACAAATTATACGTTTTATCAAAATAAGCAAAAGTGACGGCAGCTTTTGCAATCAACAATTATGTTAATGGAAAAAAATATGAAAAGTAATTTCAGAAGCTTATGTAGTAGAAAAAGGTTATGTAAAGAAGGTTATGTAGTAGAAAAAACATATAAAGAAATATATGTTAAGGCAAAAATATATAAAAAAATAATTTAAAAATTTGTAACAGGCGCAATCATGTAAAAATAGATATCAAAGGAAATAAAAAAGTTCAAGCTATTCTACTGCATTTATAATTCCGACAAACGATACTGATGCTAGCTATGTGGACACTGGCTGACAACTACGTAACTCGCCAGCAGAAACAGTGTTGCTCATCAAAACAATTAAAATAGCATAAAATGAAGTGATAACAGCAAAAGATAATAGTCATTTGAGTTTCGACATCTACAATTAAATAGTTAAATATATGCTACGCATAACAGAATCAACAATAAACTCACTGCCATTCAGTGTGTTCATTAAAATTGTAGCAAGTTCGTTTAAGAATTAGTCCAATTTATTTAGACATGAATAGAAATAATCTACCTCTTGAAATCATACTTTTGATTAGCGTTATATAAGGGATAAATTCAATATCCAATTTTTATGAACATGTTTCACAACATTTACTCGTAGAAGCAGAGTTTAGGTCATTTTTAGTTTTGCGATGTACAAAGAATATTTTAAAGCAGGGAAGTTTATTGGGTTATAATTCCTACCGTACAAAACGCAGAGTTTTAATATTATCCTGAGTCCTATTGAGAGAAGAGATTTTTATATGGACTTGGTAGAAAAAATAATGAGTAATTTAAATTACACAACAACCTTACTTCTTAGAACTCCATTAATACATCAAGTTTTACAAATATTGTTATGGACTATGAAACGGATGTTGGCAATATCTCTTGTAATAACTAAAACAACGCAGGGATTTGCCAGATATAAGTATTGATGTTCCTATGGGTTGGAATATTACTTTAAAACTACTTGGTTTCATGGAAACCAACAGATGTTTTCTAAAACAATTAGAAAATAGAAAGTTTTTATCTGTTTTAATAAAGCAACACCTAAATCTGTACTCCTAAATTAAATTAATGCAACAATGCCATCTAACTTTGGAAAATTTATTTTATTAAGAAATAATTGAACAGTTGAAATAAGAGTTTCAACTATAACTTATTAAACAGTTGTAACGACTGTTATATTGTGAATATTACCATCATAATGGAACGTGAACAATGATGGAAAAGCAGCAGAATACGAGAACCAAGTCGATAAAAATCGGTGGTTAGTGTCAATGATGAACCAATAAATCTAATTTAGATTTCGATTTCATGCAAAAAGATATGCACAAAGAGAAAGTATCGAGTATGTTAAAAAAATATTTTCACCCACGGTCGGCATAATCAGCAGTCTGCAAACTCGTAGTCGGCATCTCAGACAGCTAGTTGGCTCAGTCCGTCATTTCCGTCAGTTATTCGGCTGAATAATTTAATCAGCTGACTCATGAATTAACCGGCTTGATCAATCAGGCATTCTAGTGTACAGATGTAATAATTTATTTTTTTAATAAATATAATATTTATCGATACATTGTATTAAACTATTCGTAAAAAAGCAATTAATCGTTTAACAAATTAAGACAAAACTAGGTATATTTTAAAAATGTATTAATTATATGTAAATTTTAGTTATTTTGTAAAATACAAAATAACCACAAAAGATAAAGAAATCACATTTAAACAAATTTAATTCCACTCATTATAAACTAACCATACTTTAGGGCGACAACGGTCAGGTGGTTCAAAAGTTGGAAACGCGGAACACTGAAGAATTCTGATATAATTCGGTTCTAGATAGTAGCATAGCAAACAAGTGATGAGCGCGTGAGCGCAGAACATACAGAAAACAAAAGTTTACTCAATAATACCGGCCATAGAATGTTTCTTTTTAATAGCTGAAAGATAAATTTCATAAGCTCCACGTCTCTTGTGAGTTACAAAAATTTGAAACCTAGCATACCCAAGAGATTACCTCATGGATATGCTAGGTTGTGGAATAGATAAGGGAATTAACCATATTGTCTCATATACAGATACCGGAAGAACGTATTTTGCACATGATCCATCATCAATCTATATTTGGCTTCGTGTGGTCTCCAAATAATGGAGTAAAATTCTAATAAGTTCTGCACTATTGAACTATATAGCAGGCGAATTGATAACCTGGTTTGAAAATCTTTTGAATTATAAAACTCGAATTCAAGTTCGGAAATGACTTTTTTAAAACAGCAAGGTGATTTCATGAAAAATTCGTAATAAAGAATCAGATGTCTTGTTTAATTTTTGTCATACATTTAATTTTAATTTACAAAGTACTTATACTGTCATTTAATTGTTATAATCATATTTTTTTTCCTCTTATTTGTTCTTTCTATACACTTTTGCAATTTATCATAATACAAATATTTTACATGTGTTTGGTAATATTAGTTCTTATTCAATTTCTTTATTAGCAATATATTTATAAATAAAATAAATTTGCCGTTTTAGATGATATGGTACATATTTCTAATTTATAACGTTTTATTTCTGTACGTAAAAATGTAACCAATTTTAATTTTTAAAGAACAAACTATATAAATAACTGTAGCTTTAAAGTATATAAGCCGCGTAATGTGGTTAGAAAGTAATTTTATCTAAGTGTTAAATTGATAACTCATTATCGAAATTATTTCGAAACATTGTAAACTCATTTTCCATGCTATCCATAGAAAAATCGCAAAGCTCAATGTACAACATATGATTTTGAAGAAGATCCTAGTTCTGTAGTTTTTCGCAGAGAAGAAAGGAAATGTAAAAACCCCGACAGATAGACAAAAATATTAAAGAAAATTTTGTCTGGAAACAAGAACTAAATCCTTTACTGAAATTTATATTTCATAATGTCGGAATAAGACTTATAGCCAAATAAAAGCTCAGAAAAATTTATGATTCTCACTTACTTTCTAGGAATCATAATTATCTTTAAGTACTCCTTAACATTTGTGTTAGCGAGTTTTAAAGAAAATTTTAAATCGTCCTCTCCATACTTTCACGTAAGTTGTGGAAACTTTGTAAATACTTTGTAACTTTATTTTTGATACAAATTTTAAAACAGCGCTTGAGATATAATAATGTCAATGACTTTTCTTCAATTGAACAATTTTCCCGCGTTATACATTGCAAATGTGTCTAGTTTATGTCTGTTATATTTTAATTTAAACGTTTTACCCGAGGTATTAATTAAATTATTTGGCATGAGAAAAACGCAATTTTCGTATGCACATTGCGAGGACCATGTTAATAATAACATATTGTGAGTTAATTTCCAAAGTGGTAGCAGCTCCCATTACAAATAAATTATTTAATTTATCGTATCCATTGACTAATGTATCAGTGTGGTAGCCCTGGCGAAGTATTTATTAAAACCACCTTCAATATTATTAAAGGAAAAATTGTAAAGGTAGACTGTTTGAAAAGGAAATAAAATGGACGAAACTCCTTATGTTTTATGTCATACCCATGTCTATAATTTAATATTTAGGTTTAACTATACCCGTGCCAACAAGGGTATAACATAATAGAAAGTATGTAACACTACAAGTGGATTGTAATTTATTTTTATCAAGAACGCTCTGTGTACATATTTCATGTATCTTTGACACGTTACCTTTTATCGAAACACTGATAAATATAAAATATCCAAATTATTGTTTTCATTGTTTCAAACGCAAATACGCATGCCAATACGCACGGATGCGTACATGCACGTTCTCAAGTTTTTCGATCGCTCGCTTACTTGTACATAAGTAAATGTGCCGTATAATCGCACGCACACATACCTGCACTCACCATGTTTATACGCACGCCCGATCTCTCGGACACACGTATAAACGCTTGCACATGCGCAGTCACGTAAGTTTGCACGCAAGCATGTTGGCATGCATGCACACATACATGCACAAACATACTCACGGATGCATGTATACGCCTGCATGCACGCTCGAACCCATGTGCACACATGCGCACAGGCGCCCGACCACAAACACTACAAACATAAAATGTAAACATGTTGAAAACTTAAAAATGTGAATCAAACATAAAACTGTAAACAGAACGTATTTGGTTTTATGCTTTATCATGGAAACGAAGATATTTTAATACCAGTGTTTCGGTACTAAATTACATCTGAAAGTGAAAACAGGATTTATTTAAAAATATTTGTATTGACTTCATTTTTTGTTTTTATTTAAGTTCAATTTAACGCAGCTATAAAAAAAATATACGTAAATAATACACAGAACAGTGTGTCATATTTTTTTTTTGGAATTCTTCTCTGCCACCATAACTAAGCATCACTTAAAAAATAATTAGCTGATTGGGATGGAAGATTCATTCAAAAGATTCTAGATATATTTTGTAGCATGTGTCATCTTAATGTGACGTCAAAGTGCTTAGAATGTCTGAAAATGTGAATTTGTACTAATTATATTTTTTAAAAATTAAGACCCGTTTAGAAACGTACAAGATAATATTATTTAATGTTAAATTGTCATGAAGAAGAGGTTTGTTAAATTTTTGGAATCGTTGCGATTTATTATTTTCAATGGATTCTTCAGTCGGTTTGCTTAAATATCCGGTCAGTATTGCAAGTAACAAGTTAATATTGCAAATAACAATTTTAGATGCTTCGACTGTTTTTCTTTTGTTTTATTTCTTATTGCTTGACACAAATTAAATTCCCAACGAGTAATTACAAATTTATCTCCGCACGAGGCGGATAAATTCACAAAATTAATATTCATCGCAAATATAATTTTTCTAGATTAAAGGATATGGTAGACAAGCTCATTAATGTAAAAGATTTATATTATCGATAACATTTACTGTCGCCAAGGTATTTTATACTCCATTGGCATCTCCCTATCAGAATGAAAAAAAAAATTGGGTGGGCTCTATCAGGGACGCAGCCGCAGTGAAGTACATGAAACGTCTTGAGCATAATTGTGGGTTTGCACCATATTGTTTACCTCAACCGGAATATAATTTACTGGTAATATAATGCGGTTGTGCATGTCGCAACCATCGTGTCTGCATGGATGGTAACCTTAGGGAAAGAAGCCTCCTCCAACGGCCCTAGCCCGGCGCACGCGCAATCTAGAGTAGATTGCCGTGTACTGTCACTGTCTTAAATAGCGTGGTTCCTTCTTATGGATGTTGATGATATGATCTCGTTCTCTGCCACCATTGCAGCCACAGTTAAATCAAATATTGGTGCTTGAGATTGTCTTACGCCGCTTGAACCCGCCGCACTCGTAGATGACCATTACCTATGAAGACGAACACGTTCCGCCGAGGTCAGATCATGTTGTAGAGGGCTGAAATCTCTCTTTCTGGCTACTCGAGCTCTTGCACGTTAGTTTTGTACGTTACGTACCACACGCGGTGGCGCCATAGTAGAGTTGTCAAATTTCCACAAAGAAAAAACACATTTTTTAAATTCGACAACTTCTAATGGTCACAAGTATGAGTTTTATATATCATACCTATTATAACGTCGTGAGCTCTACCAAACGGGACTACACTGCTAGAATCCGTCAATATACAGCTTAGTGTTCACTAATTAAACACAGTGCGCGATGGTAAATTTATTTCCGAATGAGTCGCGCTGCACGCAACTGTAGCGCTATTTACGCCTTCGACTATGCACTACCGAGTAATGGCTTCTATACTCTAAATTATGATACTAAAATAATGCCGGTAGATATAAAATATTTGGTTACATATGGTTTTTGAAAGTGACCCCCCTTTGACCGAAATGAAAGAAGTTTCATATAAAAAAACATTATATATTTTATGCACAAAAATATCCCATTGCCTAACTTTTTAAGATCAATTTTAAATTCTCATTTTTTAGCATATTTTTCACGTGCATACGTGCCTACGTTTAAGTATGAAACACGGTAGTGATTACAATTTCCCATGGTGTACAGGAGGAGACTTTCTTAATTGTCGTGGTGAAGGAATAAAATAACTATCTTTCTTTGGTTTGCCTAATTGTATTTTTAACGGGTAATATTTTCGGAAAATCAACAACACTTGGCGACCTTTACAAAAAATCTAAGGTTAGTTTATTTTTTATTAAAATTTTCTTCAGACCCTTGTTAGTATTATTATTTATTTATATTTACCTTTTTTTAAACTAAATTGTTGTTAACATTTCTCCTATAAAAAAGTTATCCCTCAATCTGGTTTGGATGGACCGTGATCAACGTAGTGGTGACATCAAAAGAGAGAAAACAAAAGTAGGCAAGTTGAATACGAATTAGTTTCAAGTAAGGTTTTATTTATCAAAATACGCTCACAATATTTGATCATTCCAAATCAATAAGTCACAATGTGATCCCTTTGGGACATATTTGCAAATGTCTAAAGGCGATTGAATATTGATGTTCAAAACGAGCTTTACTTTCGAAGAAAATATTTCTCAATTTATTTGTCAAAACTTTATACCAGATTATTATAAATTTTTACCAATATAAAGAGACTTTTTGAAAATAGATAAGATAGAATACATTTATATTTAAAAGCGCACCGTTTCCCTATGTTTATTCTCTATTAAACAAAATTACAAATCACATTTCAATAGCGGACTTGCAAGGGATATATTATTTTCAGTGAAGTTTTTCTCACTTTTGTTTAGCAGTTTTACTTCTTGGAACTCCTTACTTTAGGAATATTACATGAAGTAAGAATCAAATTACAGATAGAACCTAAAAAGGGCTTTCCCTTTGGTATAAAAATATTTTCTTTTTGCTATTGTTTTAGTGGGGTAATAAATAGAAATGGCATTTTCAAAAAAAATAGGCACTTTGGGACTTTATTCTCAGGATTATTGAAAGTATTTACAAAATATTCTACTTTTAAATTTAAAGCAGAATCTAAGTCTAAACTAAGAATTACCTCAGAAATTCAACATCTCTGCACCCAAGTAATTTTTTAAATTTATTAAAGTGAAACTTTTATTGTATCGCCTCAGAATATTTCGTTTACCTATCGCATGTCGCATTACAGTCGGCCGCGGAGTGGGGGTAAAGTGAAAGGCGCTTGGCAGAGCAGCTGAAACCAATATGGCGGTACCTATAGCTCTCATCAGCTATGCAGCGTTTACATTCTCACTTATTTGTATGATTTGATCTGGGTTTTCATGTAAATGTTCATAGTCACTTGATCGCGATGGACGCAAATATAGCTAATAAATCAAATAGAAGAAAATGAAAAGAAGCGAAAATATCAAACGATGAATTAGTTTTACGCCGTAAAAGGTTAAATGGCGAGAGAGTTCGTGCTTTTAGGAAAAGAAAAAAAGATCATGGTAAGTCAATATAATTTTTATAGTGAATTTATCAGAATAATTAGAACTGTCTGTTGGTGCATATTTCTTTAAATATTCATTTTAATTTCGAGTGTTTAAATTTTTAATTTATTTAAGATTTTTTTATATATATTCGATTCATTCAATATATTTAATTTTATTTAGGCCTCCCGTCATCTTCGCAAGCCGAACTAAACTCTGAGCCACCGGACAAAATTGGCAGACCGATATCAGATGTCACACCGAGTAGTAGTAGAGGTCCAGCGTTGAGTCCTGGATTTATTCAATCTGTCGCTCAAAGTGGTGAGTCCGTGTCAGAAAATAATGTGACAAAAAATGTTGCAGAAAAAATTCAAAATCAAAAGCGACTAAATGCGGAAAGATGCCGTAAGTATCGTCAAAAATGCAAGCGGTTAAAATTGGGCACCAGTTCTAATCAAAACGTTAGTAACTGTGATACGAGTACGAGTCGAGATTCAAACACAAGTCGAGAATTTCAAACACAGGCTCCTGAAAATATTATTGGCAACGCAAACTCAATATTATTTACATTTATAAACTGTGAGACTCAAAGCGAAGATGAAGTTAGTGATCAAATAATCGAAATTTAAAATAATTCAATGATTTATATAAATATTGATCTACGTTTTTAATATTTTTATATGTATATATATATCATACCGAACATTGTATTTATTTATGTATTTATGTATTATGTACTTTAGTACGCAGAGTAAAATAAACATTCATAGTTATATATCTTGTCTACTATTATCATTTCCTTTTTCACGTCTTAAGTTAATATTACTTTTAAAATCCTAAATCAAGTAGCTTTCGAAAAATTCTCAATTAAATGCCTACAATCTAAAAAAAAGTTTCACTTTCATCGTGGTTTCCTAAAACCACACAACTTTTTTATTTTGAAAGTTATTTTTAAGTTAGAAATTCGAATAAATACAGGCAAATATTTATAAACGATTTAATCGGAAAACTGTGCATATGTGAATTTTTAAACTTTTGTAACCTAAATATTTACGGAACCCTCTCTTATATGCATAAATTTTGTTTTCATATGAGAATATTAACAAATGTTGTTTTTCATGGAATGTTTTTTCATTTATGACAGATTAATTTATGACAGACTGAAATATAATTCAAAATAACTTTTAGGTCACTGTTATCAACGTATTTTTTGCTATTTTTTGTCCATAATCATCCTAATAAATTTTACCTACAGAAATTTTACCAAAATCACGTCATTTCTGTACAACACTCATCGTTCTGTTCTGTAAGATTTGTCTAGAAGATTTCACGCCACTTAAACGTATTGTGGTGAATTCGTTATCTTATAAAATTTGATTTATTCGTAAATTAAACATTAGAATTTGATCGTAATTTTATGTGGAGAAACAAGTTTGAGAAATGTATTGACGTATTCATATTAAAAATAATATGGTTAGTTTACTATGTTCTTCTCTATTTCTCTTACTTCTGATTAAATGAAAAATCATGTCTTCGAAATATTATGAAGTTCTGTGTCCTCCATTAATACAATCTATACTATTTCCAACCAAAAGTGAACTTATGGGAAGGCACGAAACAAATTTATTTTTATTCCCCTGTACCAGACTATTGGACATCTGAGTTGTGTTATACTCAAGTTTTGCTATTCTATTATATTTAACGTTAAATATTTTGTTCAGATATTAAATACTTCTTTAGGACCATGCTTTGTTAATCTGTCTATTAATAAATGATACATTTTTAATCATTTCAATGAGCCTAAAAATAAAATATTTTTTAAATCTTTCGCAACGGTTATGATTTTGCCTTTCCTACCTTTCTAATTGATTATGCAATAGAATAATTTGTTCCAAAGTTATTCCCCTTTAGTGCATTTCCATTTCATTAATTATAAGAAAATATAATTTGGTTTTACGTAGATATTACGGGCCTATACATATCTTACAGTAATTTTAATAACTAATTCAAATAATATGTCTGCCGCATTCTCAGCAATATTCCATAATGTTATAAAGTAATAATTATTTTTCTGTCTAGCTATAACCGAGCAATTCATTGCAAGTATTTGTCACAGCCACTTAGAAGTAAAAGCTCGGCAGACCGTAAAGTGAACGTTGATTCGGTATCTTCATCCATTACGTTTAGTTTCTCAATTTCCATAAGCCATATATCTTCGATTGATGGAATATTAGGAAATATAAATGTAGGTTGGGAAAACTTTACATAAATGGTTTCGTAAATATTTTTTAAAACCATTTATATTCATTAAATTCTTGACCCAACTGTGAGAGCTTGCGTTTTTAGTTTAGTACAAGCAAAAAGATATACTCATTCGACGTTTTTGTGACCAGAACATTTAATTGATAATAGTTACATACTATTATTCCCTTATTATTAACGGCATCAGGTAACGTGTTGCCTCAATTCAGCCGCTTTCGCCACATATTCGTGACGCTACTAAATGGATTGACATACTAAAAAATGCTTTAGTTCAAAATACATAATTCGAAAACATATAAATTCAATTGAAATTCAATTTGACCTTTAAATTCGGGGGTCAGATTACTTTTTATTATATAAAGAGACCACGGCTATACTCATAAATTAACGTTTTTTTTTTCTGTTTGTATCCTGCGATCAGTCATTAGAACTATAAGCAGGTAGGTTGTGGTATGTATCTTGCTTGGGCGAATATAGGGCCAGTGCCCTTAATCGCTCTAATTATGAAGCACGTCAGCTCTCTTGAGTCTCTTTATCGAGTTGGGCTGCAACAGCATGTGCGAAAGTGGGTTAGGATGGAATGTCAGACGATCTTTGTATGTGGCTGTGTAGCGTTTTGCTTCGTCTACGATGGTTGAAATTTGTAGGTATTCGTGGATTTCCGAATTGCGGGAGTACCATGGTGCACCTGATATGACCCTAAGTATATTGTTTTGGGCTCTTTGTAGGCAGAGTATGTTCGATTTACTGGCCGATGACCACAGTTGAATCCCATATGTCCAAATGGGTTTTATTACGGAGCAGTATACTCTTAGTTAGTTGCTTAGGGATAGTGCTGACTGTCTTCCTAGAAGCCATAGCAAATTTATAAATCGAAAATTGATTTCGTTACGCTTATTTTTGATGTGGTCTTTCCATGTCATCCTTCGGTCCAGATGAAACCCCAGGTATTTGACGCAGGACGATTGCGGTAAGGTGTTGGTACCTAAGTTAACTGCAGGACAAGTTGCACGTCTCAGAGTGAACGTGATGTGGTGAGATTTTTGGGCACTAGCTCTTATACGCCATTTGTTCAACCATTTATTTGTGTCATCGAGTTGTGCCTGCAGCAATTTACTTGCCTCTTCTGGACTGCTATTACATGCGAGAAATGCAGCATCGTCAGCATAGGTTGCTACTGTAATATTAGGTGTCTGGGGTAAGTCATTCGTGAAGATGTTGTAAAGCACCGGACCGAGTACCGATCCCTGGGGTACTCCTGCGTGGCAACTATACAAGGAAGACCTGGCGTCACGGTGTTTTACTCGAAACATTCTGTCTCTAAGGTAAGAATCCATCAAGGGGTAGAAAGAGTGTGGAAGTGCTTGCTTTATTTTGCATAGTAACCCTTTGTGCCAGACCCGATCGAATGCCTGTTGGATATCCAGGAAAGCAGCAGAACAATATTCTTTCTTTTCCAAACAGTCTCGTATAGTACGATAGGCTCTGTGTACTTGTTCTAGGGTCGAATGTTGCTTGCGAAACCCGAACTGATGATCTGGTATAACGTGATTGATATCTAGGTATGCATGTATCCTAGTAAGGTTTATTTTTTCCCACAATTTGCTTAGAACTGGAGTTAAGCTGACAGGACGGTGTGAGGATGCATCGTTGACTGGTTTACCGGGTTTATGGATCATAACTACCTCGGAAATTTTCCAAATAGCAGGGACATGTTTTGTTCTGAAGGTTGCATTAACGAGGGTTACCAGGAAGACAATACATTTTCTAGGAAGCTCTTTGAGTACCTTCGGGGTGATCAGGTCAAATCCTGGAGCTTTCTTCGAGTCCAAGCTGGCTATTTCTTTGGACAGCTCCTTTGGGGAAGTAGGTCTTATCGGCAGACACAACTGCAGGTCCTGATTTAGGATCAGATCTATTTCAGGGTCCTCAGGGTTGTCAGATCCGTTAGGTTTGAAGACATTAGCAAGATGACTGGCGAAGGTCTCAGCTTTTTCTGGGTCTGTCCGTGCCCATGTATTGCCATTCCAGATTGGCGGTGAACATTGTTGGGGCTGTGGCATATTCCTGGTAGCTTTCCATAAAGAAGGGTCCCATGGCCATTGGGTGACATCTTTTCCAGTCTTTGTTTAACTGCAGCGTTAGTGACATCAGCAAGAAGAATCTTTAGCTCTTTTATTGCTTTGTTCAGTCGCGTTTTGTCTTCGCTGTTACGGGAAAGTTGCCAAACTCTACGAAGGCGGCGTTTTTCATAAATTTTTTGACGGATTTCAAACGGGAGCGGTGTATTCGCAAATGAATGCTTCAGTGTGGGTGTGCTTGTCCACGCTACCACTTGGATCAGGTTTGTAATGTATAGACATGCATCGTCTACATCTTCAGCAGTTTTTAACGGAAGTTTGAGAGTGATATTTTCGTCGAGATATTCTCGGAAACCATTCCAATCGGTTTTAGCGTTAGTTAGATAGGAGCTATGGGTATCACGGGGTATCGCAATAGGGTTTACAGTAAGAAGTATTGGTGTGTGATCAGAAGATCCATCTAGGTTCGACTCGATTAGGAGATTTTGATGACAAATGCCTTTTGTGATAAAAAAGTCTATAAGATCAGGAGTTCTCTCGGTATCTGTAGGCCAATATGTAGGTTCTCAGGTTGAAATGGTCGCTAGATTGTTGATCTCAGTACTACATTTTAATTCTCTACCTCTCGTAGTTGTTAACCTCGATTCCAATGTGTGTGCATAGCGTTCCAATCACCACCGGCAAACATATTCTCCTTAATGGTGTGACGCGGTGGACAGTATATTGCTGAGAGGATGAGGGGTCCGGCACGATCATCGATCCGTACAGTTGTAGCTTGCAGGTACTTGGTTTCCCAAGACTCGAGTAGGCAATGCGTAATGTTCTCCTTAATTACTATTGCCGCACCACCATGATCTTCCCCTTCGGGGTGTGAAGTTGTGTAAATGCAGAATCCACCAATGCATATGCGTGATCTTGGTGTAGTGTGAGATTCTGATATAAGGCAGGCGTCAAGCTTATTGGTTCTCAAAAACATCTCAAGGTCTTTAGTGTTGGGAGCAAGTCCGTTTATGTTCCACGTGGCGATGTGTAGAGAAGTCATTTTGTCAGATTAGATATCAGGGTAGTTATAAGTCCCAGTGGGGAGCCTATTTGTTGAATTAAGATATCCATTTTCTCACTTTGTTTGGCAAGTATATCTTCTAATTTATTATATTGTTGGTGAGTAGATTGCTGTGTTGTTGGTTGCCTACCTTTGGCAATATCGGCATAAGATGTTTTGTGGGTGTTACTATGACCCTTAGGGTCAAAGTTGGTGGTAGTTGGTATGTTGATAACAGGTGTTTGAGAGGGTAGTCTAGCGCGAGAGGCGAGATTCTTGGTCCTTCGAGCTAGTATTTCTTTGTATATTTGGCATCCTTTATAATTAGCAGGGTGGTCGCAGCAGCATAAAGCGCACTTGGCTGGAGTTGTCCTATTCTTTTTGCACTCTGAGGTTTTATGGTCTTCACCGCATTTCACGCATCTAAATGGTCTCATGCAGTTATTTTTGGTATGACCATATTGTTGAAAGCGTTGGCATTGTACAATGAACTTTGATTTCCGGGGATCCTCAATCCTAATTTTTTGCTGTGTAAATAACTTCAGAAAATGAAAATATTTACAAAGTTTAAGATTTCACTCACCCTTTAAAAAAATCCCATATCTCATATTAGAGTATTCATGTGGTAATAAAATAAAATATAAACAACCTATTCGTATATGTTACACTTAAGTTTCAGAAAAAAATTGTGAAGTTTGAGAAAAAATATTTTTCTTTAATATCAGTGAAAGTAATAAGACTTTTGAGCCAATTACAGGAACTTAAATGTTACAGATTAAATTATACTATTGACAAAATATTCTAAACAGGGAAAGATTTTTGAAAAAAAAACCATTACCGAACAATGCCGCATTATAATTATGATTAATAACACTTGGGTATATTAAAATTAAAGTTCTCCCACATACTTCATATAATACCTCGTATACATCACATTTTTAGGGATCCGTACTTGATAAACGACAGATTGAACCCTTATAATATCATCAGCTCGTCTATCCGTCTATACGTCACTTCTTTTTTTTTCTCAGAAGCTGCCTGACGTAGAAACTCGCAATTTGACACGGTAATAAAACATATTACCTCACAAATACTGTAGTAGGTAAAAAACATTTTACAGGAAAATTTTAGGGAGGGCATTTTAATGCTCAATTTTTTTATATCGAGTATAATGCATGATGTGTTTTGAAAAGGCCAATTATAAGGGTCTCAACAGTATTTTATGCAACACAGTAAAAGCAACACAGTATGCGTTTATAATTTTTTTCATTTAAACCTGTTTGCAACTAGCTAACTAATTTAACGTAAATCTCGCGCCCATAGCGCTATGCCGCTCGACACGAGATCAAGCCAAACTTAGTCCAGCGTCGGTAAAATTTAATTTAATAGTATTAGTCAAATTCACTTATACTTTCAATTTGAATGTGTGGAAATGCATTTCCTTTAAATACAAAGTAAAATTAAAAAATATCTGATAAGAAGTCTTATATTAATAATGTTTAATTAACATTGGTATAAATGTTATTAAATCGTTGACTTTCTTCTGTTTATACCATTGTAAGCGAACAACCATGACAGTTATGAACTCTGAGATTGAGTATAAATATTCAGGTTGATGGAGTCTATTCACCTCCAGTAAGCTTGATAAATTGGAAACGACTGAGAAGATAAAAGCCTGGGCTCATTTTCATGGAAATATTGGCAGTTCAGAAAAAAGAAAACTAATTTAGTTATAAATGTCAAAAAACTAAGATGTAAAGACGTAATACTAAATTACCAATTAAAAAATAACACTAACTTTGAAAACGGTTTCATTTCTATTGCTAATTCTTATGTTAAGTTTGGACTTGTACAGGACAAGTCCAAACTTTCATGATTTCCATGTACCTTTTTTATTATATTTAACTTAATGATAAAAACGAATCCCTTATGTATTTACCATGCTCGTCTGTTCATCGGTCAAGGCGCCATCTATTAATCAGTGCCGGTGCCTCTCAATTTGCATATTTTAATGTCGCTGCATCTGACCTCTCAAATCGACTTTAATGAAATTTTACAAAAAGATTTAGTTAATTACTCAAGCATATAAAACATAAAAAAACCGGTTGAACCACATACTTCAATTTTCAAACTTATGCATAAAGAATTTTTTTATTTCAATGTGCCACCTTAAATATTGAAATGTATATTTTGTCGGCGTTTCTTTCGTCATATGTGGATCACCAAAACATTTTTTCAATGCTGGCTCTTCGCCTCTTTACGCTTAATAAACGCAGCATGTACGTCGAAGTTCAGAATAAAAAAAAAGAAACCAAATACTTCAATGATGACGTAATTCCGGTTAACTCGCAATGACCGAAATAGCATCAACGAAAAATTTCCCATGAATGATACAGGAGTACTAAATATGATAATATAGTATTAAACATATTTTTTTAAAATACAGTACCAATTATATCATTAGACGTTTAAAACTTTTTTATGGACTTAAATGTATACGAAGCCCTTTAGAGGGAGTTTTATGCAAATTTGACAGATTTTTATTACTTTGTTATACGCATGAAAGAGCAGGAGAGCGTTAACATTTATCAGCCGTCTTCAAACCCCTTAATGACTCAGTTGTATTGTGATAAGCTGATCTACTTAAGGTACATCCTACCTGCGTTCACAAAGCGTGTTTAGCGTTAAAGCATGCATTTTAATTAAAGGAAATTAAATTATTGTATTACGCAACACATATATTGCGTTGTGTATTTGAATATTCGAGTCCTAAAGGACGAAGCGAACATCCGCGAAGAAATTGCTTTAGCCGATCGTTCGCGCGATTGATCTTGTCACTCAATGGAACGGAAATCAAGGTTAGAGTCCACAAAGACGTCGTTTTATAAAATATTTCATCGCATTTTATTAAGAAAATAATTTCTAAATTTTCGAATAAGACCAATTACTAAAATATAAATAAAACCTTCCTAGAGAATTAAATATATACCAAAATTTGTACATTTAAGTGTATTTAGTGTTTCTATTAACTTATTTGAAATTATTAACCCTATTCTTGTGAAAGTAGATGACCTAGCATAAATTATGCAGTCGCAAAATATCGTGGATTTCTTAAAAATACTTTAATTCTGTTATTCAAAAAAGTTTTATGAATTTTTATTAAATTATCTTTAGTATTTTTTATCCAAAAACAATATGAGAAATAATAATACTAATATTTGGTGGCCAATTTATTAATAAATACAAAAATAAACCTGAAATTATAGATGTGTCTAAAAATTGCAAATATTTGGTTTAAAAAAAAACCGTGCAATGAAAAAAAAATTGTCTACGTCTATTCACGCTACGTCTATTCAAAAATTAAAATTTGAAAACTAGACTTAACTAATTCTAAATATTTATAGTTTTAAGTAATAATAAGACGGGAAAATTCGCATTTTCATACATTTTAATAAATTGTTGAAATTTCTTTTTGCCGTATTTATGAAAGTAACCATATATAAGTATATGGTCGTTTTTATGTAATAATAAATTTCTTCAGTATAATTATCAATCTATCAAAAATTCTGACCTACCAAAACCGATATAAACGAATCAAAATTTATATTACATTCGATATCAATTGTTATCTTAGTCATTTGTTTTAAAATTTACACCAAGATAATATTTTATATGTAAAACATTTCTGCAAAAGCTAATATAACTTTCAAATAAATTTGTTTATCTGTGTCAACTATTAAATATGTGTAATAAGAAATTTTAAAATATTTGCATAATTACATTTTCTCTACAAATGACCCTTCTATTTAGAGGAAGATAATTTTAAAATTTTAATTATGTTAAGAAAAAATTACGTATATTTGGGAATCATTGGAACAACAATTATATTTAAATTATTTCTTTGTGAATGATTATATCATGATGCGGCGACGATATATTTTAATAATACCAGTCACAGTTAATAATCGAAAAACGAATGCTTTGCTGAAGAAATCAAATGTCAAGTAAGCATCAAGCATAAGTAATCCTGTTAGAAATATTGCAGAAAGTTACATTCATTAACCAATACATAAGTCCCTCAAACTCACGGCTTACACGCGCATACACAGTCAGAGATTCAAATTCAACGGAAGGGAGCATTCACTCAAAACTTGTTTCATTAATTTCTAATTGCAACTAGTTTGATGGAGATAATGATTCAACATTTCACGTCCATCGCTAGACACGAGATCAAGCGAAACTTTACCCAGATCGGGTCAGATTTGATTCGAGTGCATTAGCCATAATGAATTAATTGTTTCTACTTGCTTTGGGGAGGATGGATAGTTGTTTCAAAGTTTCACACCAGTTTTCACCTAGGCAATATCGTGTTTCATTCAACACATATACTCATTTGTATTAGTAGAGCAATCCACGTATAGGGGAGCCGAGGATGGTTGACTAAATTTCAACAGTTATAAGTAAGTAATAGGTTTTTAGAAAACCTATTGCTTACTTATATATAATTTAAACTTTCTGTGGAAAAGTTAATACACTTGCTTTTATAGAACACTAATAAGATCTACTCCATGTCTTGTGTTGTTTGACTTCAAATTAGGGATAAGTTGACTTGAAGCAGGTATAACGAAAAAAAGGAAGTAATAGTTATTTTTTATTTTATTTGAAAACTCATAAATCTCTCCATGCAAAACGTACTTAAAAAATTACTTATATGAATTTAACAGTCAGTTTTCTTAACTTTTAATCTGAATAAATAAGCAAGTTTAAAATTTTTGATAAAACATAAACTTATGCTTTGCTTATTGTAATTCGAACTTAGAGACCGTCTTTAAATACTTAATAAAATGTATTATTTTAAATACATTTTTCATGTATTCAATTTATCATTTTCTCAACAAAAATAAAATTCTAGTCTCCTAAAGAGATATATTTTGTTTTCAAAGGAATTTAACAAATAGTCAACGAATCAGTCTTCTAAATCAGTAATGTAATTGCACAATTCTGGGCAAAACGACCTATCGTCATCATTATCATCTGTCTAACTCTTCTATGCCTCACCAGTAGTTCTTTTTCCCTTTATTTTTTTCTTTCTTTCGCTTGTCTCGTTGGATTTTTCTTCAATGGTTTTTATTTCTCAGTTTTCATTTTCTCTGTCTTAAATGTCTATAATTAACGCTTCTCTACTATTTTAAGCATATAAAGAAGCAATAGAAATCTTTCAAATTGACGTAAAACTCCCACTAAATAGGTTTCAAAAACAGTTAAATTCATAACAAAGTTTAAACATAATTTGTCCTGTATTTAAATATAAAACATATTTAGCATTCGGTATCATCTATTTAGTACTCATATCCCATTCAGAATTTATTTTTCGTAGATATTATTTTGGTTACCGCGAGTTAGTCAGAATAAGGTCATCACTGAAGTGCTTGGTTTTTTTTAAACTTTGGCGAACATGCTGCGTTTTTTAGAAGTCAAAAAAGTGAGGACCAGCATTGAGAAACATTTTGGTGGTCCATATATTGGCGTGTCTAATCATAATTATAAATATATAAGACAGAAGTTGAAGGAAAAAAACATTTTATCCCAAAGTTTGAAAACTGAGGTTTGTGGTTTAACATTTTTTTTCTCATTTTTACTTTTATACTCTTGTATATATCTATCGCTTATGCAATTTAACTATATCTTCTTGTATAATTTTATTATAATTAGTTTAAGAGATCAGATGCATCGAGCACCCGGACTGATTAACAGATAACGTCCGCATAAACGGACAGACGAGCATAATAAAAATACAAGGATTTCGTTTTTATCCTTATGTGTAACAAAAACAAGGTACGTGAAAGTTCGAATTGGTACAGAATAAAAATTAATGATGGAGTTCTTTATAAAGTTGGTATTATTTTTCAATTGTTTATTTAATACGTTACGTCACGAAGTAATTTCTGTTGATATTTTCGTAACGATGATGTCTAGCTTTTATCTCCTTGGTCACCAGTCTTTTAAGCTTACTGGAGTTGGACAGACTCCATAAACCTGAATATTTCTACTCAATCTTGGAGTTCGTAAACTGTCACGGTTATCCGTTTACAATGATATCTGTCCCAGTTATCCGTTTACAATGATAAAAGTATACGAAAATCATTGATTTATTAAAATACTAAACCAATTCTAATTAAATTTTACTAGGAACTTTTACGGTAAGACTTTTTTTTCAGACATTTTTAACTTGGTTTTTATATATTTTTACTGAATATTTAAAAATGACGTTGGTGAATCAAAGTGAAACATCACCTTTGATTGCATAGGTTTTTGTTGGTAAATATAAATTCATTAGATGAAAAACCTGGTATACTGCACATAAATTTCATTCATCTGGTGTGCGTACTATTTATTTAGAGCTACATCAGAATATCGATATTGTTAAAGGAAAACCTATTACCACATATTCTAATTGAAACTATTAGTGCATTTTAGCTAATGCTATTTAATCAGATCTAACCGACGCCGGACAAAGTTTGGCTTAATCTCGTGTCGAGTGGTAGACCGCTGTGGGAGCGAGATGCTGGACGAGAGAATTTCGTTAAATAGTTAGCCTAGTTGCAAACAGGATTTAATGAAACAAATTATAAGCATGTACTACGTTGCAGTAACTGTTTATTCGACCACTCAAGATAATATACGAATTCTGCTTCTTTATTTGTTGAAGAAAATGTATTTCTTATAATTTTTTTATATTTGAATGTGTGTACATAATTGATTAAATATTTTTTTACATCAAAAGAATACGGATTGTTCAGAATGAATTTTTTTTTCTAATTCAAAATATCGTCGGACACAATACTGAATTTCTTTAATTAATTAAATGTTACAGTGTAATATTAGTCAAAAAATATACTTATGACTAACATGGCGAATCGGTCGAAATTGAATACCAAACGATGATTAGATACAGCAGAAAAAATTCTTCACCTCTTCCTCACTGCACGTGGTTAATTGTTAAACGTTTATTTGTGCCTGCACTTTGACCAGGGTAGAATTATCATAATTATCTCCCCTTCTCACGGTCATTAAACCCTACCGTTTGGTTTGCCTAACGATATCGGTCATTGTGATTGAGGGTATAGTCGGAACGATCAGTCAAGACATGGTCACTCTCCCCACTTCACACTATTTAAGTATCATTTCTCGAATTTTTAATGTTTCGAAGAACGTAACAAGGAAATGCTATTAAATTTATTAAGAAACAATTTACAACATTATAAATTTGTTTATTTATTATTTTATTAAGAGCCCGGTAATTATAACCCAATACTTTTGGAAAAATATTTCCTCTAACCCGCGGACACCTAAATCCTCCTTGTTCTCCAACGTGTTTTAGAACAAGTAGAATGAGTGCTATTACACAGAAATTGAACATTATTCGTTTTAAGAAAAATACGTTTTTGTTTTTGAATATGTATATATCCTTCGTATATCTTTCCCAGCTCTTTATGTTTCTTCTATCAAATTCTTCTATTGTGCTGTTTTTCATTAATAATAATTTGGATAAGCAAATAAATTTTATTGCGAATAAATTTACGTGTTTCTCAGAGACATGCTGCGTGCTTGCTTCAATTTACTATTTCATATTTACTGGCTAGGCCACTAAAAACGTTAATAGATGGCGTTGACTGCCAAATCAGTTTCATCAGTTCTGATGCACAATGAACATAAATAAATATTTACGTATCTATTTCATTTGTGAACCAATCGAACTGAAACCAAGACCAAATGTTAGTCCAAACTAATCTAAATACATCAATGGAAACCGTATCCAAACCGGTTCACCCGTTGCTAAGATTAGCGTACACAACCATGATGCGTAAAGGCAAACTGATAAGCAGGCAGAATTCTAAAAACTGTTATTATGAGCTTAGTTGCATATCTTTAGTAGAGTGCTGAGTTTTAATTAAAATCATTTTATGTACAGCCTCAGTTTTTTTACGATTGTATTATATGTATAGATTACTTTTTCTTTGGTTACTAAGTTTTAGAGTAAACATAGGACGTTTCTGCGATGACAGTTCATATCATTATTTGTTTATTCAAGTTGCATGCCCATGTGCACGCGCGTCCTCGCCTCGCTAGACTCGCGTCGCGCGTCCGTGGGCGAGTACGCGCTTGCGCAGGCACTAGCGTGTGCGCGTGTGCGTACGCGCGCATGCGTGTGTGCGTATGTGTATACGTGTGTGTGTGTGTGTGTGTGCGCATGTGTGCGTACGTGTGCGTGGCTGCATGCGTGCCTGCATACGTGCGGGTGTGCACACATGCGTTCCTGTGTGTGTGTGTGTGTGTGTGGGTTTCTGTGTGCTTACACTTGTGTGTACTTATACTAAAATTAAAAATAGTTAATATAAAATAATATCGTAAATTTGCATTATAATGCTACTATTTTCCATTAGTTACTATTTTCCGTTAGATATGGATCTAATCTAAAACTACCTTTTCCAAATTTAAATTAGGAAGTGCAATAAAATGAGAAACATTTCATTTTCAAGCATTAAACCCAACCAAGCAGTTATGTCTCATTTGGAAAATCGCCCTGCTCTAGCATTCTGTTGTGATTCTGTGGAGAATTATAAGCATCCTTGTCTAAAAAAATTAAAATTTAGTTGAAATTAAATTTTTAAGTGGAAAAATTATATAATAATTGCTCATTAGAAAGTATACTTGTCTCAATTTTTTTATATATGAGTTTACTGATATTTTTCGCTACGAAGTATTAAGCAATTTGAAATTTAATGTGCCGATTTCGACTGAAAAACAGTGACAACAGAATGCTAGAGCAGGGCGATTTGCCAAATGAGACATAACTGCTTGGTTGGGTTTAATGCTTGAAAATGAAATAATGTTTCTCATTTTATTGCACTTCCTAATTTAAATTTGGAAAAGGTAGTTTTAGATTAGATACATATCTAACGGAAAATAGTAACTAATGGAAAATAGTAGCATTATAATGCAAATTTACTATATTATTTCATATTAACTTTTTTTTATTTTAGTATAAGTACACACAAGTGTAAGCACACAGAAATCCACACACACACACACACACACAGGAACGCACGTGTGCACACCCGCACGCATGCACGCACGCACACGTACGCATACATGCACACACACACACACACACGTATACACATACGCACACACGAACGCGCGCGTACGCACACGCGCACACGCTAGTGCCTGCGCACGCGCGTACTCGCCCACGGACGCGCGACGCGAGTCTAACGAGGCGAGGACGCGCGTGCGCATGCGCATGCAACTTGAATAAACAAATAATGATATGAACTGTCATCGCAGAAACGTCCTACGTTTACGCTAAAACTTAGTAACGAAAGAAAAAGTAATCTATACATATAATACAATCGTAAAAAAACTGAGGCTGTACATAAAATGGTTTTAATTAAAACTCAGCACTCTACTAAAGATATGCAACTAAGCTCATAATAATAGTTTTTAGAATTCTGCCTGCTTATCAGTTTGCCTTTACGCATCATGGTTGTGTACGCTAATCTTAGCAACGGGTGAACCAGTTTGGATACGGTTTCCATTGATGTATTTAGATTAGTTTGGACTAACATTTGGTCTTGGTTTCAGTTCGATTGGTTCACAAATGAAATAGATACGTAAATATTTATTTATGTTCATTGTGCATCAGAACTGATGAAACTGATTTGGCAGTCAACGCCATCTATTAACGTTTTTAGTGGCCTAGCCAGTAAATATGAAATAGTAAATTGAAGCAAGCACGCAGCATGTCTCTGAGAAACACGTAAATTTATTCGCAATAAAATTTATTTGCTTATCCAAATTATTATTAATGAAAAACAGCACAATAGAAGAATTTGATAGAAGAAACATAAAGAGCTGGGAAAGATATACGAAGGATATATACATATTCAAAAACAAAAACGTATTTTGCTTAAAACGTATAATGTTCAATTCCTGTGTAATAGCACTCATTCTACTTGTTCTAAAACACGTTGGAGAACAAGGAGAATTTGGGTGTCCGCGGGTTAGAGGAAATATTTTTCCAAAAGTATTGGGTTATAATTGCTGGGCTCTTAATAAAAGAATAAATAAACAAATTTCTAATGTTGTAAATTTAATAGCATTTCCTTGTTACGTTCTTCGAAACATTAAAAAGTCGAGGAATAATACTTAAATAGTGTAAGGTGGGGAGAGTGACCATGTATTGACTGATCGTCCCGACTATACCCTCAATCACAATGACCGATGTCGTTAGGCAAACCAAGCGGTAGGGTTTAATGACCGTGAGAAGGGGAGATAATTAAGATAATTCTGTACTGGTCAAAGTGCAGGCACAAATAAGCGTTTAACAATTAACCACGTGCAGTGAGGAAGTGGTGAAGAATTTTTTCTGCTGTATCTAATCATCGTTTGGTATTCAATTTCGACCGATTCGCCATGCTAGTAATAAGTATATTTTTTGACTAATATTACACTGTAATAGTCAATTAATTAAAGAAATTCAATATTGTGTCCGACGATATTTTGAATTCCAAAAAAATATTCGTTCTGAACAATCCGTATTCTTTTGATTTAAAAAAATATTTAATCAATTATGTACAAACATTCAAATATAAAAAAATTATAAGAAATTTATTTCTTCAACAAATAAAGAAGCAGAATCCTTCCGTGTATTCTCTTGCGTGATCGAATAAACAGTTACTGCAAGGTAGTACACGCTTATAATTTATTTCATTAAATCCTGTTTGCAACTAGGCTAACTATTTAACGAAATTCTCTCGTCCAGCATCTCGCTCCCACAGCGGTCTACCACTCGACTCGAGATTAAGCCAAACTTTGCCCGGCGTCGGTTAGATCTGATTAAAAAGCATTAGCTAAAATGCACTAATAGTTTTAATTTGAATATGTGGTAATGGGTTTTCCTTTAACAATATCGATAGTCTGCTGTAGCTCCAAATAAATAGTATGCACACCAGATGAATGAAATTTATGTGTAGTATACCAGGTATTTTCATCTAAAGAATTTATATTTACCAACAAAAACCTATGCAGTCAAAGGCGATGTTTCACTTTGATTCACCAACGTCATTGTTAAATATTTAGTAAAAATATAAAAAAATCAAATTAAAAATGTCTTACCGGTAAAGATCCTAGTAAAGTTTAATTAGAAATGGTTTAGTATTTTAATAAATCAGTGATGTTCTCATATTTTTATCATTGTAAACGGATAACCGTGACAGATACGAACTCCAAGATTGAGTAGAAATATTCAGGTTTATGGAGTCTGTCCAACTCCAGTAAGCTTGAAAGACTGGTGACGATCGAGAAGATAAAAGCTAGACACCGACGTTACGAAGATATTGACAGTTCAGAAAGAAGTAAACTAATTTAGTTATAAATGTTAAAAACTATGACATAAAAAATTAATTACTTCGTGACGTAACGTGTTAAATAAACAATTGAAAAAGAATATCAACTTTATAAAGGACTCCATCATTAATTTTTATTCTGTACAAATTCGAACTTTCACGTACCTTTTTTTTTGTTACCCATAAGGACAAAAACAAAATCCTTGTATTTTTATCATGCTCGTCTGTCCGTTTATGCGGACGCCATCTGTTAATCAGTCCGGGTGCTCAATGCATTTGCTATTTTTATGTCACTGCATGTGATCTCTTAAACTAATTATAATAAAATTATACAAGAAGATGCAGTTCAATTACATAAGCGGATAGAAATACACAAGAGTATAAAAGCAAAAATGTTGAACCACAAACCTCAATTTTCAAACTTTGGGATAAAATATTTTTTTCCTTCAACTTCTTTCTTATATATATATACTCATTTGTACTAGTAGAGCAATTACCGTGTAGGGGAGCCGAGGATGGTTGACTAAATTTCAACAGTTATAAGTAAGTGATAGGTTTTATTACTTATAAGTAATAGGTTTTATTATTTATTACTTACTTATAAAGAATTTAAACTTTCTGTGGAAAAGTTAATACACTTGCTTTTATAGAACACTAATAACTAGTAGATCTACTCCATGTCTTGTGTTGTTTGACTTCAAATTAGGGATATGTTGACTTGAAGCAGGTATAACGAAAAAAACAAGTAATAGTTATTTTTTATTTTATTTGAAAATTCATCAATCTCTCCATGCAAATCGTACTTAAAAAATTACTTATATGAATTTAACAGTCAGTTTTCTTAACTTTTAATTTGAATAAATAACCAAGTTTAAAATTTTTGATAAAACGTAAACTTACTTATACTTTGCTTATTATAATTCAAACTTAGCAACCATCTTTAAATACTTAATAAAATGTATTACTTTAAATACATTCTTCATATATTAAATTTATCATTTTCTCAACAAAAATAAAATTCTAGTCTCCTAAATAGATATATTTATTTTGAATTTAACAAATAGTCAAGGAATCAGTCTCCTAAATTAGTAGTGCAAGTGTAATTTGGCACAATTTTGGGCAAAACGACCTATCGTCACATACATTCGGTATCATCTATTTAGTACTCATATCCCATTCAGAAGTTATTTTTCGTAGATATTATTTTGGGCACCGCGAGTTAGTCAGAATAAGGTCATCATTAAAGTGCTTGGTTTTTTTTTTAAACTTTGGCGAACATGCTGCGTTTTTTAGAAGTCAAAAAAGTGAGGACCAGCATTGAGAAATATTTTGGTCGTCAATATATTACGAAAGAAACGGCGTGTCGAATCATAATTATGTTAATTGCTCTACTAGTACAAATGAATATATGAGTTGAATGAAACACGACATTGAACAGGTGGAAACTGGTGTGAAACTTTGAAACAACTATCCATCCTCCCCAACGCAAGTAGAAACAATTAATTCATTATGGCTAATGCACTCGAATAAAATCTGACCCGATCTGGGTAAAGTTTCGTTTGATATCGTGTCGAACGATGGACGTGAAATGTTGAATCACTATCTCCATCAAACTAGTTGCAATTAGAAATTAATAGAACAAGTTTTGAGTGAATGCTCCCTTCCGTTGAATTTTAATCTCTGACTGTGTATGCGCGTATAAGCCGTGAGTTTGAAGGACTTATGTATTGGTTAATGAATGTAACTTTCTGCAAATTTTTCTAACATAATTACTTATGCTTGATACATTTGATTTCTTCAGCAAAGCATTCGTTTTTCGATTATTAACTGTGACTGGTATTATTAAAATATATCGTCGCCGCATCATGATAAAATCATTCACAAAGAAATAATTTTTTCTTAACATAATTAAAAAAATTAAAATAATCTTCCTGTAAATAGAAGGACCATTTGTAGAGAAAATGTAATTATGCAAATATTTTAAAATTTCTTATTACATATATTTAATAGTTGACGCAAATAAACAAATTTATTAAGAAGTTATATTAGCTATTGCAGAAATGTTTTACATATAAAATATTATCTTGGTGTAAATTTTAAAACAAATGACTAAGATAACAATTGATATCGAATGTAATATAAATTTTGATTCGTTTATATCGGTTTTGGTAGGTCAAAATTTTCGGTAAATTGATAATTATACGATAGATTAAGTTAACATACTTTTCTGAAGAAATGTATTATTATGTAAAAAGGACCATATAATATGGTTACTTTCACAAATACGGCAAAAAGAAATTTCAACAATTTATTAAAATGTATGAAAATGCGACTTTTCCTACTACTTAAAACTATAAATATTTAGAATTAGTTAAGTCTAGTTTTTAAAATTTTAATTTTTTAATAGACGTAGAGTGAATAATTGAGGAGACAATTTTTTTTTATTGTACGGTTTTTTTTAACCAAATATTTGCAATTTTTAGACACATCTATACTTTTAGGTTTATTTTTGTATTTATTAATAAATTGGCCACCAAATAAGGGTATTATTATTTCTCATATTGTTTTTGGATAAAGAATACTAAAGATAACAATAAAAATTCATAAAACTTTTTTGAATAACCGAATTAAAGTATTTTTAAGAAATCCACGATATTTTGCGACTGCATAATTTATGCTAGGTCATCTACTTTCACAAGAATAGAGCTAATAATTTCAAAAGTTAATAGAAACACTAAATACATTTAAATGTACAAATATTGGTATATTTTTAATTCTCGAATTTCGAGTTCTTATTTGAAAATTCAGAAATTATTTTCTTAATAAAATGCAATGAAATATTTTATGAAACGACGTTTTTGTGGACTCTAACCTTGATTTCCGTTTCATTGAGTGACAAGATCCACCGAGCGAACGATCGGCTAAAGCAATATCTCCGCGGATGTTCGCTTTGTCCTTTAGGACTCGAATGTTCAAATACACAACGCAATATATGTGTTGCTTAATACAAGCATTTAATTTCCTTTAATTAAAATGCAAACTTTAACGCTAAACACGCTTTGTGAACACAACTGCAAGGTGTACCTTAAGTAGATCAGTTAATCACAATACAACTGACTCATTAACGGGTTTGAGGACGGCTAATAGATACTAACGCTCTCCTACTCTTTCATGCGTATAACAAAGTGATAAAAATCTATCAAATTTGCGTAAAACTCCCTCTAAAGGGCTTCGTATACATTTAAGTCCATAAAAAAGTTTTAAACGTCTAATGATGTAATTGGTACTTTATTTTAAAAAAATATGTTTAATAATAATTAATATCATCATATATAGTACTCCTGTATCATTCATGGGAAATTTTTCGTTGATGCTATTTCGGTCATTGCAAGTTAACCGGAATTACGTCATCATTGAAGTATTTGGTTTCTTTTTTTTTCTTCTGGACTTCGACGAACATGCTGCGTTTATTAAGCGTAAAGAGGCGAAGAGCCAGCATTGAAAAAATGTTTTGGTGATCCACATATGACGAAAGTAACGCCATACAAAATATACATTTCAATATTTAAGGTGGAACTTTGAAATAAAAAAATTCTTTATGCATAAGTTTGAAAATTGAAGTATGTGGTTCAACCGGTTTTTTTTTATTTTTGCTTTCATATTCTTGCACATTTCTATCTGCTTCAGTAATTTAACTAAATCTTCTTGTAAAATTTTATTAAAGTCGATTTGAGAGGTCAGATGGAGAGACATTAAAATTTGCAAATTGAGAGGCACCGGCACTGATTAATAGATGGCGCCTTGACCGATGAACAGACGAGCATGGTAAATACATAAGGGATTCGTTTTTATCATTAAGTTAAATATACTAAAAAAGGTACATAGAAATCATAAAAGTTTGGACTTGTCCTGTACAAGTCCAAACTTAACATAAGAATTAACAATCGAAATGAAACCGTTTTCAAAGTTAGTGTTATTTTTTAATTGGTAATTTTGTATTACGTCTTTACATCTTAGTTTTTTGACATTTATAACTAAATTAGTTTTCTTTTTTTTGAACTGCCAATATTTCCGTAAAAATGAGCCCAGGCTTTTATCTTCTCAGTCGTTACCAATCTATCAAGCTTACTGGAGGTGAATAGACTCCATCAACCTGAATATTTATACTCAATCTCAGAGTTCATAACTGCCATGGTTGTTCGCTTACAATGGTACAAACAGAAGAAAGTCAACGATTTAATAACATTTATACCATAATAACATTAATTAAACATTATTATTATAAGACTTCTTATCAGATATTTTTTAATTTTAATTTGTATTTGAGGAAAATACATTACCACACATTCAAATTGAAAGTATAAGTGCATTTTACTAATACTATTAAATTAGATTTTACCGACGCTGAACAAAGTTTGGCTTGATCTCGTGTCGAGCGGCATAGCGCTGTGGGCGCGAGATTTACGTTAAATTAGTTAGCTAGTTGCAAACAGGTTTAAATGAAACAAATTATAAGCGCATACTGTGTTGCATTAAATGTTTATTCGGTTACAAAAGAGAATACACCGAGAAATGTTGCTTTTTTATTCATCAGTAACAATATATATCTAGCAATTTCTTAGAAATTTAATTATATCAAATTATTTACCGATAATTTGATACTTAAATAATTTTTAAAAATCGTAGGACTAAAGATTGCTCCAAGAGAATAAATTTTGTTTCAAACTCAACGTATCATATGATAGTAATGAATTTGTATAATCAATTAAATATTACAATCCAATATTATCAAACAATATACCCACTTTTAACACGGTAGATCAGTGGAACTCGAATATAAAATTATGCATAATTACAGCAGAACACATTTCTCGACCGCTTCCTTACTGCCTTTAATTTATAGCTGTGCCCGCAGTTTGACCAGCGCAGAATTATCTTATTTACTGGCACCCCTCACTCATATTTATACTCTTTTGCAGTTCTTGATGAGAGGGGACCCGCGAATTCTGTTTGTTCTCCAAAGTGTTCAAGAACACGTGGAATTCCTTTGTAGTGTTTGTTATAGTTGAGGCATAAATTGTTGTAACAGTCTGTAAGTTTTCTTTTGATCTCCTTAAGTAACCAGCCAATCTTGTTTGGCGTTTATTCAATTTTTCAATTCAAATTGAGTTTTTGAATTTTTTTTGAGTTGGACTTTTAGACTAAATTCAAAACTATTATAATTATTAATACTTTCATTTGTCACATACATGTATATTTTAAGCTTTTGTCTGGAATCCATAATTTATGATTGCTATTATACAGGAAGTTGAGATTGTTATTATAGAGGAATTTGGATTGCTATTAAATGTTCCGTTTTAAATTCCGTATGTTTTTGTTCAAAAATCTTTCCCAGCTCTTTATGAATCTTCTATCAAATTCCTCTTCAGAGCTGTTTTCCATTAATGATAATTTGGAAAAGCAAATAAATATTATCACCGTTTAAATTTTCTTGTTTCCCAAAAACAAGGTGGGGCCATGTTTCAAAAAACTACTTTGTATTTATTAATTAGGGCTGCGACTTCTTTGGCGTGGAATTCGAAGAATACGTTATTTAATTTTTTTATGTAGTTTTTCTTCTTCTTTCATTACTCTATGAGTTCATAGTTTACCAAAATGCTAATAGACAAGATTGGTAGCCAACTCAATTCCACCGGTTCTGATGCACGATGAATCTAAATATATATTGATGATATCACTTCTATTTGTGAATGGGATGAAATGAAATCAAACATAAATATTAGTTTAAACTAATATAAATTCATAAAATAATCGCATCTAAACCGGTTAGACGGAGATTAACGTGCTCAACGAAGATACAAACAGGCAAAATACCAAAAACTGTTGTTTTAGGCTCGTCTTTAGTAGGTAGTGCTTAATTTTACATAAAAATATTCAATATAAAAGTTCAGTTCTTCACGAATTCATTACAAGTATATATATATATATATATATATATATATATATATATATATACATATATATTCATATATGTATGTATATATATATATATATATATACACATATATATTCATATATGTATGTATATATATATATATATATATATATATATATATACATATATATATTTATGTGTGTGTGTGTGTATGTGTTAACAGTCTGTATTACTAATTGTTTATTCAAATTGGTTAGAATATTAACATCGTGATCAAATCTAAGATTTGATAGTTTTTTATTTAATATGATTTCAAAAATGTTCCCTGCCAGATTTCTAAAAAATTCTTGTAGTAGACAGTTAAGTCATTTCGGTGAGGAAGCATAGCCTTGTTTTACATTTTACATATATCAAACTATTGTACGGTCTTTATTGTTGAATTGTTCCAATACTCTGTTCGCAGGTTGCTGTGTAGAGACAAATAAATTTTCCTTTGGCTTTTTGATTTTGTACTGCTGTATGTGGTATCGCTTGTTTTACTGAGTCAAAGACGTTTTAAAATCTGAAAAGAATGTATGTTTTCCTTATTAATTGTTTTTAAGTTGACATCTTTTCTTTAGTGGACGTCCGTGATACAAAATATTTTCTGAAGTCCGCTTGTTCAACCAGTCGTTTTAATTCTCTCCAATAGTACTATTGAAAAATAAAATTGATAGATATTTGAAATAACATTAAAAGGGCGATATTTATTAATTCAGGCTTGGTCTCCTTTCTAATGAACAGCATCGATCCGTGTTATGCCATACTTCAGATATTTTTTTGGTAAACAACATCGTTGAAGGTCTTTCTTACTGGTTCTCTTAGTTTTTTCAAGCTTGTTTTCTGTTCTGCATTTTTATCTTCGTATCTTGAAATGTTGATTTTTAGTTTTTTGACCTCTTATTTTGTAAAATACAGGTTTTCCTGTCTCTTATTTCGTGGAAGCCAGTGTTTTTTATTTGTCTTCATTTTAAAAACCTTTTTGTGTACATATTATACTCCGGATTTGGTTCGTCTTTGTAGGTTTTCATAGAATGCGCAATTTTTTTTAGTGATATCTCTCGTTAATATTATGTTCCTCTTGTATTTATTCCATTGAGTGTATGTTTAATTTCTTTCTTGTATCCAATTCCTTTGCTATTTTTTTCCTAATCCACAATTTTCTAGGTAGTACTTCCGATATAAAAAAATTCTAATTTACGTTTATATCGTTTTTTTCTTGTCTTGTTTTTGATTATATAAATACGTTACGAAACGATGCGTTCACATAATTAATTGTTTTGAATATATTGTATAAAATTGCGAAGTATTTCCGTCGTACAATAGCTAGTAAAATATATGTGATACTGAGTTCATAGTTCTATCATAAAAATTATGTATCGGTTAAAAAGTATTATTTCTAAATTTTACAAAAATGTTATGAAAATAGATATATGGAATAATTTCTGTGACTAGTAACTAGATATAATTAAAGATTTTCAACGTACATTAAATAGGAAGCCGAAAATATGTGACTGATACAATATCACTGCCTTGTCGGACTTATTTGTTGATATCATCATACTCGAAATGTTTCAATAATCAAAGATTTTGTATAAAAATAAAATTCATTTCAGTTAATATAGCGATTTGAATGAACTATTTTAATGCAATAATATTTCACGTACATGAGAACCGTTTTCGCATGTGAACTGAACTTTGATACGATGCAAATTATACTGACCAATATTTGGAAAGTACAAAATTTTCATAGAGCCACAAGTACATTTAAGCAACTGTAAAGACGTATATTAGATCACTTTTAGAAATCACGTTCTTATCGCTTCTGAAAGTTGCAATTTCTGAGCTTTAAGCTAGGCATTGCTACATTATTGTTTCTCAAATTTTAACAAAGTATATTTTTTGTACATTTTTACATTAACCTCCTTATTTCTTAAACTGCAAAAATATAATTCAATTTTAGTTTTTCTTCATTATGTGCAACTTAAATCAAATTATCTTATTTTATATAATTTATTTTTAATTGTATTATCTTATTTAATATAATTTATTGGGCCATATAACTTATTTTCGAATTCTATACAAAACATGTCTTAAAATTAAATTAAAATTGTGAAGCAAGAATAAAACTCGCATTACGTTGATTCTGTACACATTTCGGCACTCATATATATTTGAGCGTACAACATACTTAAAATAAAATTTTTCACAAATATAATTTTTTTACAACAATAACAAGTTTCACAGGCGTAAAGACATTGTCAGGTTTTAAAAAATTATAAAATACATTTTAATCGCTACGGACTTTCCGTAATCTTTCAGTCAACCTTTACCAATCGAATTTGTTCCTGAATTCCGGCTTAGTGGGTTCGAAAGCAAAAGGGTGAAATTTTATATTTTTGCATATGTTTAGAACACCTTTTAAAATTGTGAAGGAAATATTTTATACTTCTCTTAAAAAATCTTTTCAAATAATATTACACATTATATATTGAATGAAAAACAATTCCGAGACTTTTATTTACTTCCGCTTTAACTATTGTACGAATATTTTAAAAAAGTTTGTTTTATAAAATATATGCAAAATGTGAAGGTTAATAAGATGTATTACTATGTCAAGTTTCAAGTCTCTTCATTGTTTGTTTGTAAAAAGAATCGCCTCTGAAAGCAGAAAAATATAAATGTATTGCCTTCTATATCTTTCGTAACCGTAAAACTGTGGGTGATATTTGAAAAATCACGACATCAAGAAACATTGTTGCAATTTTCCTACAACCTTTGCGTGGGCTTTTAAACACTCTTAACTTTTTCACAACTTTAGGTGGATGAGTTTTGAAAAGAACGGGTGGGGGCATGAATATTTTTTCCTATATATCTATGGAAAAAATATTTTGTAGACCCTTATAAATGGACTTTTCAAAAAACATCCCAGACTACACATGGAGTAAAAAAAGGTCAAGTATTTAATTGACCTCCCTAAAATTTTCAGAAGAAAAATTTTTCAATTTTAGCTATTACAATATTTGTGAGTCAACTTGATTAATTACTGTGCCAAATTGTCAGTCAAGCAGTTTGCGAGAATAAAGGAAGTGAGGTACATACGATATTCAAGCAATTGTTTTTATTTATCCTTTTAAGGTACGGCACCGAAAAAATATGAATAATACGAGGTGTTATATAAAAAATACGAGGGGCCTTTAAGTTTAGTATTCGTGTTATTAATCATAATTATAATGCGGCATAAGTTGACAATGGGTTTTTAATAAATATTTTGAAGGTTTAGTACAATTTGCAATAGAGTTATATTATTGGCAATATTTCAGTTACCAATATGTTTTTGTAATTGGCTCAAAAGTTTTATTATTTTCTATTGATATTTAAAAAAATGTTCTTTAAAAAAGTTCCTAATTTCTTTTGTAACTAACTTTTTCCTGAAAATCATAAATGACATATCCGGAGTCAAAAAGTTGTTCATATTTTATTTTCATTGCCACATGAATACTCTAATGTGAGGTATGAGATTTTTTAAGGGTGAATGAATTTGTAAAATTTATAAACATGACCAATTTCAAAAACCTATTTAATTTGTTTCGTTATTTTTTGAGTCTAGCCGTGGTCCCTTAATTTAATAAAATGTAATCTACCCCTGGAATATGTCATATTGAAATTATTTGTCTTCAACGTTTACCTTTCTGTCGTCTTAAAATATGAAATTGTTTTCAAAATAAAATTTTTCATATACTTAAATATGTGAATACATTTAGTAGCGTCACGAAGATATTTGATTAAAATAAAGTTGTTTAATAGGGGCAGTATATTACCTGATGACGGTAATGAGAAAAAAAACAATACAAATAGTAAATATTAATTAACTTGCCGATCAGTTTTGAATAAATTTATTTTTTAGTTGTACCAAACTACAAACAAAACTTCCCACAATTTGATCACGAGTTTCTATAAATTAATCACCGAAATGACTATATTTAATTACAAGGAAGTCTTTACGAAATTTTTTATATAGTTTTCCCAACCTAAACTTGTATTAAAATATTCCATCAAACACGGATATGTGTCTTGTGAGAATTGAGAAATTCAACGTAACATTTAGTACATTGAAATACCAAATCAACACAAACTTCACGGTCTTCAGAGCATTTGCTTTTAGGTGGCTGTGACAAATTTTTGTAATGGTTTGTTTGAACAGAGTAATATTTATTATTTTTCACTATGAAGAACATATTACTGAGTGTATAGAAAAATATGTGGTTTGAATTATATAATAAATTTACTGTGAAATGGGCAGAGACCCTAATTTCTACGTAAAAGCTAATTATATTTTTTTGTAACTAAAGTAATGGGAATGTCCTACAAGACAATAATTTTATGATAATTGCTTTATGGGAAAATCAAATAGAAAGTTAGAATTTACCAAGTCATAATTGTGGTGAAATAATTGGAAATATTTTCTTTAAGAATTAGTGAAATATGTAAAAATAAGTCATTTTGTTAATAGTCAGATAACCAAGGTATTGGCAAAAAGAAATTTTCAACAATTGATCCAAAAATAAACACGATAAATATAATAGAATAGAAAGACTTGAGTATGACAAAGCTCGATGACGCCCGATGTAGTTCAGTTTGCTTGAGTAAACAGAACTAAGTTTGTTTCATACCTTCCCATGAATTCATTTTTGATACGGAATAATATCGATTGTAATAATAGAGGATACAAAATTTTATGTTATTTCGAGGGTATGAAATTTTATCAAACGAACGATAAGGGAAATTGGTACGAGAATAGTAAATTAACCATATTATCTTTAATCCGAATACGTCAAAACATTCTTTAAATTTTTTCGATATATAAAAGTCAATATTTTCTCAAAGAGCCGAAATAACACAAAGTAGCTCCAACTCACCATTAAATAAATTGTTAAAGTTAAACAAAAAATGACAATACCGTTAGTTGGCGTCAAATGCGCTGAACAAACCTTAGAGTTCAAAGCGACGAGCTGTATATAGCAGCAACGTGATCAAGGTGAAATAAATATATCTATAAGTAAAATGGTTAAAGATGATTACGGACTGAAAAATGGGCAAAAACTAGGTTGACAGTAATGACTTCAAAAATATTGAGGAGTACTTGTTAGTTGGTCATAAATTTCAGGTCTTTTAAATGGGCAAACAATTCCATTTAAGCTCAAATCGAAACAAAATTTGTTATTATAAATGGAACTCCCGTAAATACTTAGGTTATAAAACTTTAAAAATTTAAATAGAGACAGTATTTATATTGGGTCGTTTACAACTATTAATTTATATTAATTCGAATTTAAAAATAACTTACGATGTAATAATTTTATAAATAACTTGGGTGCAGTTGCTTTGTATTTCTCAGGTAACTGTAAGATCTGAAATCGGCCTTATAGTTTTACGATTAATTAAAATTAATTTCTAAGATTTCTAAATTTTTTTTAAGACTTTTAATTTAATAGTTAAATGTTTTGTGAATAGTTTCAATAATCCCGAAAAAAAGTTCTGGAAGGCTTATGACTCGCCTTCTCTATTTATTACTTCACATAACAAAAAGCAAAAAAGAAATAATTGTTTATACTAAAAACGGCCCGCTTTTTAGGTTCTGTCTGCTATTAGCTTCTTACTATGTACAATCTTTCTAGCGTTAGAAGATCAACGGGGTAAATCTGTTGCAACAAGGTAAGGAAAAGTTATCAAAAATAATGCAATTTCTTTTCTGTCCGTAGCAGCCGTGCCATGTGAATGTGGTTTTTAATTTTATTAAATAAAGAATATAAAGTGAAATAAAGAGGAGAGCGCTTATAAATATATTCTGTCGTATCCAATTTTAAAAATATATATACATATTGGAAAAAAATGTATAATAATATACAGTGGCGCAAAATCGCTAGAAAAATATTCTTACCCGAAATAAAACTCGCTTTGAGCATCAAAATTCAAGTGCCATTAGATATTTGCAAACTTGTCACGAAGATGAACACGTTGTGACTAATTGATTTCGAATGATCAAATATTGTGAACGTATTCTGGAAAATAAAGCCTTACTTGAAACTAATTTTTATTCAAGTCGCCTACTATTGTTATTGTCCTCATAGCGAAATTCAGCATCTCTGTCTAGATTTCACCACCGCGTTGATACATTCAAACTAGATTCAGAAATTACTTTTTTAAATCATAGGACAAATATTAGCAATTAATTAGTTTACTTAAAATAGAGATATAAATGAAGAATAATGTCAATTTCGATCCGAAGAAAATGTTTATAATGAATAAACATACCTTAAGGTTGTCTATAGTGATATAGACAATCAAGGGCTTTTGGTTTTCTAAAAATATTAAGATTTAAGAAAAGGCGGTTAAGAATTCATTTGGAAAACTAAACAAAAAGAGTTATTTTGTTCCTTTACTATGATTAATAAAATAATCTCCTTCTGCCCACCTAAAAATTGTACATTTAAACACAGTCTTGCATGTAAAAAAGTATGGTAAACAATTTTGGAGAAAAATGATAGTTTAAAAATTGGCCTTAGGTAAAAAAGAAGAAAGTTGCTTAGAAAGTTAGGCAATAGGATGATTTTATGCATACAAAATGTCATGTTTTTCATTTTAATACGCAGAGTATTAAGTACCTTAGTGACAGTAAAAATTATTTATGGTACAAATTTTCTCCATTAAATTAAGGAGCTGTTTAATGAAGAAAAATTATATCTGTGATAAATATTTATTTATCTCAATTTTCTTTGTTTTAAAAATAAATTTACAATTACTGGTTGATAGTTAAATTTGTGTCAAACAATAAAAAATAAAACAAAAAAACAGTTACTTGCAAAATTGGCCGGTATGATTAAGCAAACCGACCGAAAAATCCAATCAATAGAATAAATCACAAAGATTCCAAAAATTGCAGGAAACTTCTGTACATAATAATTTAGCATTAAATAATCTTATGTCGTAGGTTTCCAAACTCACCACGATATTCAACTAGCTATTTAATTACTTTGGTTGCCATCTGTTGAATAAGAGATGGAATTAATGTTGTGTAGTAATTTTAATGAATATTGGAAATGTTTGTAATTTGTTATTTTTCTAGTGTACATATATTCTATAACTGTAAGTGTAATGAAAATTTAATTGGAATCTGAAATTTTTGATACATATTACTTGGCTTCATATCCTAACCAATGTGTTAATGACATTTTATAAAACTCTAATTAGTGCAAAATCATTTTTTCTGACAACTCTTAGCACTTTAACGTCACACCAAGATATCAAATGCCACAAAGTACTTCTAGAATCTTTTGTATGAACCTTCCATCAAAATCAATTTATTAATTTATAAGTTATACTTAGTTACGATTGCAGACAAAAAAATCCAAAAAATATATGATGCACTATTCTTTGTCATATTTACATACATTGTTTACAGCTGTATTATTAAAAAAAAAAAAGCCAAAGAAAACTGAAGCCAATAAGACATAATTTTACATAAATTCTCCAGGATTCACTTTCAAACGTGATGTATTACAGATATACTGGTATTGAAATATCTTCGTATACATGATAAAGCATAAAACTAGGTGCGTCCTGCTTACAGTTTTATGTTTAATTTACATTTCTATGTTTCAACATGTTCACATTTCATATTTGTATCCGTGCGGACGCTTATGTTTGTATGTATGCGTGAATTTGAACGTGCATGCGGACTTACGTAAGCATGTGTGAGTATGTATGTGCGTGTATGCGTGCATGTGTGCTTAAGTGCTTGCGTGCAAACCTATGTACCTGCGTATATACAAGCGTGGGCGCTTCCGTGCGAGAGATCGGGCGTGCGTATAAGCACGTGTGAGTACAGGCGTATGTTCATGGACACATACTTAGAAACGTGCGTGCGATTATACAGCAATTTTCCTTGCGTACAAGTAAGCAGGCGAAAGAAAAAGATGGCGAGAGCATGTTGGCGAGGGTGAATACATGCGTGCGTGCGTGTGTACGTGTGAGATATATATACAGAATATTCTTGATACAAATGAATTATAATTAACTTAAAGTATTAATTTTTTTCTATTATTTTATATTCTTGTTATGTACGTGTATAGTTAAACCTAAAAGATACATTTTAGACATGAGCATGATGCGAGAAAAGAAATTAAATTGTTTTCTATCAATTTTTTTCATGAAATAACTTTAATTAAAAAATATCAGAAATTTGGATTCGCGATGCCCTGAATATAGGAGAAAATATTTTATCATAGTAAATACTTCTTCTTTGTGCATATCATTTTGCATAAAATCGAAAGATAACTTTGTTCTATTCTTTCATCCTTGACAGGAACCGCGACTTTCGTAGACTTGATTTTGCATTCTTTAACTCTTCTACCATTTTCCATGTCCCATTTGATGCTTATATTCTAATTCATTTATGAAGGGTCATTTTCCAGAGTTATCTAACATTGTTGCGTCATTTTAATTTAAAAGTAATGTTACTATACCGCGATTATATAACTACTGTTATTGACGATGCAGATCGCGTAGAAAGGGCTTACATTCAAATATGATAAATACGAATAGTATTTCCATAATATTTAATCAGTTTACCTACGTGTATTAACCAGTTAATTAACCACGTTTTTCGTCGCCGTATGTTTAGTATATGTTTTAACAATTAAATTAACGGCATTTAATTTGACAATATCCGGGAAAATCGTTGATTTATTCATATTTTATATGGTAATATAATGATTAGTATTCATTAAAAATTTACATTAGAATATACATGTCTTCATTCATGACCGAAGAGTGAAATTGTTTTTTGTTGTCTGGAGCTCGTTTAACATAAAACGTAGAGAAACGATCATCTGAAACTAATTTCCATTTTCACTAAACCATTATTATTACGAATTATTTAGTTACTATTATAGAAGTTTAGCTGGTACGAAATGTATTGTATTCTCCTTCTTGTTCTATGTGTATTCGTATTAACAATAAATTACGTTTCGTTAAAGCTGGATACGAAAATATTTTTAAGGCTAACCAAACTTTCCTCCTTGATTATTTGAAAGTTTCCTTTTGTCGAAACCAAAATGTCCCTGGTGGTGTATTTACTTCTAACTTTGTTTGTAGGTGTGAGAATTTATCTTGGTACAAATCGACGAATGTGCTTTAGAAGTCTTCTTCGTTTCTATCACACATAGCGAATCCATTCAAACATGTAAAGTGTATACAATAATTAGCAAACATCTTTAGTACTGTGTCTTTGAGGTGCGGAGTCTATGAGTTTGCAAAATTCAAAAATTTGAAATGATTTGGCCATACCATACTGTAGATCTCCCGATACCTGGGCTGCTTGTAATCAATTTTATAAACGAAGAAACCATTATAATAAATTACTTTTTAACACTTCTAGTTATGTTAAATGAAATACGCCCACATCTTCTAAAATCTATATAACTTATATGTAGCAAGCAAAAGATAAGATGTAATAGACTCATTGCATTAACTTAATCACAAATAAAAACTGAAGCGCAACCACTTCGCGGTATTGAGTGTAATATAATATAAACGTAAAATGACACTTATTGAAACACCCTCTTACTCTGTTTAATGCCACTGTTAAAAAATAAATTTCAAATATATCCTCATCGTTGCAAGTTTGCAGCCATTAATAGCAATCGTAAACATCTACGTATATCATTATATTTGCATTAAAACCGCTCGGCAGTAAAAAAATACAATTTCATTTTGAAGACATGAACACGGCCTAAAAGCCAATAAATCTTCTTATGTAAATCGTCCACCCTTAGCTTTCAGCTGTGATCCTGCGTTGAGATATTTACGTGAAAAATCTCTTAATGTAAAAGCAGAGGAGGAAGTTTAGTCATATGTTCGCATTTCTGCCCAATCTTTATTAAAGGGGCGTGGAGACAGAGAAAGTTAAGTCTCGGCAACTTTTAATGGCTTTTATTTACGCTTCGAATGCAGAATTTATTTTATTTCCTACACTGTAATCTCGAGAAGTGTGTGCTGTTGCTTCAATAAATTGCAATATTTCGTTGCATAAAATATATATGAAAGATATGATAAACACGGTCGAAAAGATATTGAACCCGGTGACAAATAACGCTACGTATGCTTTATAATGCTTATTATTATATGAGTATGTTAATTTGACGTTGTCGATATGTCCGTCTGTCCATCTTATCTGTTTAACTGTCTCTCTCTCTATTCATATAACAGAGGCATTTTACTCTGAGTGTTGTCACTGTATAGGTAAAATTTGTATGGTAGGTGTCTTCTATGAACTGGTATGCAATGAAATCGGAACGCTTTAAAATGAAATTATGAAAGAAAATATTTAGGTATGGCAGTCTATATATGTAACTAGGGGTTAAAAAACCCAGTGTTCATTGGCGTATCGTAAGATAAGCCTTTAAAATAATATAGAGTTTCTTATTTAAGACTCTCTTATTTAAGTCGATATTCGGTGATATATAGGCTTCTGAAATCTTAAAAAGTGTCACCCTTTAACTTTTCCACTAACGTGTGTAAAATTCTAAACAAATTAAATTGATAGAACTTTAAAAAATCTTTTAATGAAAATTGGTTTGAATAAGATATGTTGTGTAGTTTTTGAGATACTGGATATTCTCGATAACTTTGTTTCTCGTAGTGTCTGAGAAATGCAAACTTCTAAATTTAATATTTTTTGATACTACGAAACCCTTCCTGTGCGAGTCTGACTCGCACTTGGACTATTTTTACTACTGATTTCGAATATTAATTTTGGGAATTTACAGCCTCATAATTAAATGAGTTTAAACAAACATATTTTACTTCAAGAGTAAGAGTTTAAGTATACTTACAATATAAACGAGAGCAAAATAAAATGAAATTTCCACGGTAGATAGAATTATAACCAGCACAATTTCTTAGTTGCTAAAATTATTAGTAATTCATAAATAATTGAACGAGGCGTTTAAAACTGAGTCAATTTGATTCCGAAAAACTTACGTTTATATTTTGTAACTCCTTAACTTATATTTACCAATCATTATTTTCCATATAGTAAAAGCATTATCTGCTATAAAAAATATTTTATAAAAATGTTATAATAAAGGTATACGGATTATTTAAACATTTAAATTGTTTAATTCTAATTTGTTTTCTTATGAATGATTTAACTAATTATTTTTCATATTACAATTAAATGATTGCGACATTTATTAGTGATCAAAACCGCGAATAACTGTACAACATTCTATTCACAAATAATACACTGTATATTTAAAGGCATTTGATTGGCGCTTTCTGATGCAATTGATCTCAATAAGTTCATGCATTTAAATTTTCACCGAATTGCCATGACATAAACTGATAGATATTTTTTTAATAACTTAGTAAGTTTATCCCTACGCATTTCATCACAATGTAATAATGTTTCATACCAGTAAATTTTATTTTATTGATGTAACGTTCATACCAGATCTCATAGCTGCAAATGAAGTATACATTTTTAAACCATTTACTTGATATACTATAAAATCAAAAGAGAATTGTGTGACATGTAACTATAAATATTACCACCAGGGATTCATTAACTGAAACAAAACTTCAATAAAAATTAATCGCTGATAAAACCAAGGGGAATCGAAATCAATCCGGTACTGCGTACGCGCAAAATTTTCCTTATTTTAGCATACTATATGATTGCAACAATATTTTAACGTAGTTTTACATCAGAAAGATACCTAATGTTTGATGATTTGCATAAAAAAATTTATGGCGTTTAGTCCGTGTTAGTGTCTATAAAGCGGAATATTATTTTTTGTTTCGTTTTGCGGTCTGGTTTTGATACACATACATTAGTGTAAATACGGGCGGAGTATTTAAGATTAACCACATAAAAATAGGTTTTAAATATACGTTTGAGGATCTTTTTTAGCCAGGTGAGAAATTGCTCCCAAAAATATTGGCTTCATTTAGTTATTTCACAAATAATAGGAAAAAATCAAACGTTTCCAAAACGTTGTGCGAATGTATGCCAATTACCAAGGCAAATTAAGAAAATCTGTAATTTGAAATAAATATAAGGATATTGTTAAATTAGTAAAGATATATTCAAGAAGAAGCTGCAAATTTAATTTAAAACGCGTGCCCTACCGCTTTATTTCTGAAATTGTATAAAAAAATCTATATGTGTATATATTTGTATATATATATATATATACATATATATATATATATATATATATATATATATATGTATATATATATATATATGTATATGTATATATACAGCTGTATTAACTCTTTGGAACGTACTGAAAACATTTCTGTAATACCGTCATAAGTCGCATATTATTAAACTACTTTAGTAATACATCATGTAGAATTTTTAAACTGGTCATTGAAGATTGTTCAGTATTAGCTTAAGTACGTTCGTAATATTAAAAAGAAAGCAAAAATGTAAAGTTGTTTCATTGAAAAATATTATTTTCTATTAGATGAAAATTTATTAATGAAAAAAATTTCTTTATCAAAGGAAAGAATAAAAGTATGAAGGTACTTGATAACGATGAGTGGAACTAAATACCTAAACAAAAAACGAACGTAAAAGAAATGTTATTTGGCTGATGGACTTCGTAAGTTTTTTCTACAATGTTGTTTCTTTCATCCCACATAAATTTATATCAATTTTCTGTTCTCATAATAAAAAGAAGATTAAATGTAAGTAGATACGTATATCTAATGTTTTTAACGGTGAGATTTATTTACATCATTAACCTGAAACACATTTTTCAAAGTAGCAACGAAACGAATAAATTCTAACTTTTCAAAGTAAAAAAGTAATGTTTATTGGCAATTGGCAAACACATACACTATTACTCGAATGGTTATAAATGTATTTTGATGGTATACGGATTATTTATTAAGTAAACTATATTAATTATTTTTTTATTCTGTACATTGCAACATAAAAATATCGCGTAAAAATTCATTACTGAAAATAAATTGTAATTTCTGTATTTCCCATTTTCAAAAAAAAGTTACTTTTCAAAGTTAAGGTATTATTTAATATATTTTACTAATTATTTACAAGTTTTTTTCAGAAGTTTCTCTTACGTCTAATCTGACCGTTCTTTATGACAAAATAATTACTTTTGAAACTGTAATTCTGTTTGATTTTAAGGGACATTTTAAAAATCAAATCATCGTTTTATTACTTTCTTTATTACAAGGCATTCATTTATGAATCTTCCATTATTCCAAATACGATTTTATATTAACAAAACATGCAGGAAATTTTTGTTCAGAAACTGGTGCACATGAGTTTGGAGATACTATGAAAACATGCAACTGACCTTCCGCCGAAGCCGCCCATCTTACTATAGCACGAATTTATGTATTGTAAACAAAATTGCGACTACCGGTATTGTAACAATTAATTTGAAATATTTTACTCGAAGAACACACGGAATGCCAGCATAGGGTTTAAACTATTTTCCGTAAGAGGCTTTTAAACTCCTAAAGAATTTAATTCTGCTTACATGTGATAAAAATAAACTCTCTTAATAATGCAGATTATATAGACCAGGTTATTTTATATTTAAAGTAACTAATAACAATACAAAATGAAAATCTTTTAAAAACTTATTTAATACTCATAACTAAATTGGGAAAAAATAATTGGTTCGAGACCGATAGCAAGCTTTTCCTTTTTCAAATTTACTTTCGAAATATTTTACTTTCGTAGTTGTTTTTTATTGGCGAAAAATGTATTATGAACATGTATTGCAGTTCGCAATCAAAAAAGACATAAATCCCTCAGTACCAATAGTAAATATACGAACGAACACATATGCAATTTTTATATATTGAATTATTCTAAGGTACTTTCAGAAGTAGGAAAGACCTATAAAGTGTATTCTCGACAAATTTTAGTAAATGGGGAAAAACCAATATTTATTATTTAGTCGAAATTTCTCAAGTGCCCCTTAACTTTATTAAGATTTCAGTTAGAGAATAAATATTTCATAAAGTTTAACTTCTCTCCACCTTCTGTTAGTTATTCATCACTAACTCTAAGTAAGTTGTGGTCAGCTCTAACTATGGTTTTCATTTCACAATGTTTAACTCACTTATCATTCAGATTGATCCCATGAAGCTTGTATAAATTGAAAACTTAAGAAATACAGGTTTATGTCGACCGTACATAGACTTATCTTTATTATAAAGATTTGTATTATCTTAAATAGTCCGTCGATTTGACAAGATATTTATAGTTTCTGTAGTTTAAACAAATATACAGGATGAATAGCGATACTGACCTAACTGACATTCGTCTGATTAGTGTTGAACGAATAGTAATATATGCAATATATACTTATTAATCTTAACAATTATATAAGTACAATGAACAAATTTGTAGAAGGAAACTATTTTCCATACAAACTGTTATAAATGAAGAAACTAAAGAATTTTCCAGGTATATTATTTATAATTTCCCGAGTTTTTGTTCCAGAGCACATTGAAGATTACGTGTATTTAGTAACGCATATAATGGTATAAAATTTGCTAAAATGTAATAAAAGATAAGATCCCTTTGGTGTTTTTAATTTTCGTTCTCACTTTCAAGAGAAAAAAATTAATACGCGATATCGAGATGTTAGCTCTGAATTATGTTGTTATTAATTTTGTTTTTATTACTTTTTGGGATAAATTAGCATACACATAGCCTGTCCGCTTTAGATAAGTATTTATTCATAATATAGTCTCTGGATATTAAGTTCTCATTTATGTCCTATCACAGCTTAACTTTTTGTCGTTTTAGGTTCAATTAGGATAGTATCATATAATCAAAGCTTAATGCCAACCACTTTAAGAGAGAAAGAAAATATGTACTAATATATAAAGTGAAAAAGTTGTTCGTTTGTTGGTTCCTTGGAAAGGTACGTTGAGTTTAAATAGTTTTTCTGTATCCACGAGCACACACTTCCACTAAAATTATATGCGCAGAATAGTAATAACGAATTATAACGAATTTCAGTAAACAATGTTTAAACGGTGCAGTGCAGACAGACACCGTCTTATTTATTAAATTTTCATCCCAATTATTTCCGTCCATGTAACTTTGACCACGACTAGTGATATCGCTTTTGAATGAAACGGAGGCGTTCAGTAATTGGCTACGTGGGTTAAACCGCGGAATATGGCTGCTATAATAATACCCAGTAGTTGACATGTGGCCGAAATTTGAGTGTAATTCATTAAATATTTAAATTTGAGCTTTATTGAGGTTCTTTTGTCAAGTAGTATACCGCTATAATAATTGTCTGTAATTTTTTTGAGTTTTGTTTTATTATATCCGCTGAGAGCGTGAACAAATACATCATTAGCGTGTATTGTTTGTCTTAACTCCCTTCAATACCGACAAAGTTTTAAATTTAATGTTAGTAACACAGATATTTATTACACAAATTATAAAATAAACAATTTTTTGGTTTGACATGCACTTCACAGACTATTTACATAAAAGGACAACGTCAAAACATAATCCAATTGGTAGAGAGATAAAATCATTGGTAATAAACATTAAAAATTAGAAAAATAATTTTGAGCGTCCTTATATTATTGGTATCAGTTGCTAAAGAAAGTATAACTGCAAAAGATATTCAGTTGATATATTTCTTTATTTCGTTGTATATGCCATAAATAGAGAATAAATATCACCAGTGTCATTATTTCTTGTCAAATTTAGAGGAAAAAATAATTTTCATTTGGTGCCCATATATTCCTTTTAATATCTTTCGACACAAGAATTACATCCGTTTATTGAAATTATTTTCTATTACAAATGATAATTACTGTATTATGTTTCTCGTTAAATACCTATTTCATATTTTTCTAATGGAAATGAAAACTCACAGGAATCAAGAAAATATTTAGTGATTTTAAGGAACAGGAAAAATCAGATTTTAACAGGAAAAATCAGATTTTTTTCCCGCTTTGAATGTGTATATTGTCATTGCAACTAATCTATTTTTATAGAGGTAATGCAATTAAAAAAAAATACAAAGAGAGGAAGTGAGATCCTTACTTATATTAACCGGAAACTCTTGGAAAAAGTTGTAACCACTTGGAGAAAACACGGTTGGAATAGAAATAGGCAGAGACAAAGCAGATAGAAGTGTGAGGTATCGAAATTATGGGAAAATATAAATTTTTGTTTTTGCGATTGGTGTTTGTGCCATCTAACTCAATGCACTTCACACACATTACTTACATGATAATTATTTTTTTGTATTATTATGCCTTTTTTCTTGGTCTAAAACAAGCCTAATGATTAGGAGTGGGATTTTTTGATAATCTCATCGTTTGTGTTATTTAAGATAAAAAATTCCAAAACAATATATATGACAATGTAGGCGACTCGCTTTGTAAATGTCAGATACACAGCTATTGAGTCAGTAAAACTATAAATGTATATAGGTTCTGACGAAGTATTTGTGAGGTTTAATAAAATCTGCCGAATAAATTTGTACTAATTTGGGTCTATCTGAGCATTAATTGCATTTAAAAAGCTTAAATAAATATATTTTAAAACCAAAAAGAAAATGTATATATAATTAATATAATATTTCTTCATCACCACAGTTGCCACCACACAGCTGTATATATCGTGCCTGCTATGATGTTATTTTAAGATATCTTACAACCAATGTAAGGCAGAGACGATTGGGACATAACAACATTTGTTATGGCTGTGGAAGATCTGTCATACGTGCTAGGTGGCATGTATTATTAGAAAACATTCCTCTTGCCCTAGTTGCATCATCATAGCATCGACACGTAAGTAAAATGACTATTCACAATTTAATGACACTACGTGATGTAGTATTGAATTAAGTAAGATTGTGAATCTTTGCTAATAACCACCTGAAAATATTGTAATACAACGAAATCTAGATCGTGGTAAAGAACTTAAAGAAAGTAGAAATAATACTACATCACGTAGTTTCATTAACTTATGAATAATGAAATTCTACAAAATTAACGCCAAATATATTCAATAAAATGACTATATTAATAAAATGTTATTAATTTGTATATAATAAACTGTGTAACAATTTTGAAGAAATAAGGTTTTAGAATAGAAAAAGCGAGGTTTTAAATAGAAGTTTGGTACGTGTATTTAAATCTGCGCAAATATGAAATATTTATATGAAATGGACATACTAGCATATGACATTTTGCAGATAACTGTTTTAAAAGATGCAAGCATTCATAACAAATTTTATTTTTTTTGTAATAACTTCAACTGCTTTAAAACAAAAAAAAAACACCAAACGATTACAGAAGTATGTAGGCCATCCTGTTTATCTTATAAATCCCTTCTTAGGAAAGAATGAAATAAAAAATGTTCCACATAAGAGACTCATATTCATGACATGTCATACTCTTGGACAATCTAATATTCCATATATTCGTAGTTTATGCTTGCTTCATACTGGTTATTCTCCAGTCCATCTGAACTTCATTGGGTATAAATATTTGGGACACATATGTTCATACATGGACTTTTAAGGCCCGTGACAAAAGGTTTTATGAATATTATGTAAAATGTTAATATACATATTGATTTTCAGCAAAACTTCTAAATATAAAAAGTTAAATAATATTTATGGGAACAGTGATCATGTTTTTTCTAGTTTTTAATTTTCAATCTACATTTCATAAGACAACCATTATATTTTATTTTTGAAACTTTGTGTTTAGTTTATTATTTCAAACAAGGGAAACACTAATATAAGTGTAAATATTAATATTGGAAACAGAAACTTTGAAAGGCCGCCAGCCGTAAAAATATAATAATGTTTTAGGCCATCAATAACTTATTGTATTTTCACCTATATATTGACTAACTGGTATAGGAGACAATAGTTGTTTATCACACAGTCCTGAGCTTTTATAAAATATTGAGTAAAGTGTTCAATATTTTATGTAATATCGTTTTGTAAAGATAGATATCCAGATATCCCTTTATATACAAAACATAAAAATATTGAATACTTTATGTCACGTGGTTTACGTTTCGTACTTCCAACTGAAGATCCGAAAATCACGTGTGCACGCTGCGAACGTTTTGTAATAGTAATACGTACTTCTTATCTTCATGAACTCGTCAAAGGCACATAGTACAATAAATATATATCGCATACCTCTAGTTTAAAAATAGCTTTATTTACCAGTTCATCACTTTGTCGGGTATTCCAGATATTTTTCAAAAATTGATATCTATTCTCAGTAGTGGGTTTTCAGGTTCTCTGGAATGGATGCATATATCAATCTAAATATGTTAATATTTCTAGTATTTCCTCAACACTACAATTATTTATATATTGAATCATTTATTTTTTTCTTGTGCCATGCTTGCTACCAGAGAGGTAAGAGGGAAACAGCCAGGAGAGTTGAAGTTGATAATTTGAAATTTGACAATGTCGCGCAAAATCAAGAGGAACAAAATGTTTATAGACCCATACCACCTCCGCTTCCATTTGCATCTCTTTCAAGAAATGTGGGGGTTGATATCTTAACAATTGCGCTACCGAGTTATAAAAGTTGTGCTAATACGTCCAGAAGATATGTATTTGATACATACCGGAATAATGCTGGTAATTTAGTATCTGTTACCATAAAAGTAGCTCTACTTGCAAGTTATAAACTGTACATCCCGTGGAGTACTAGAGTATGTGAAGAACATGTATGTGCAAAGAATAGGAAAACTTCTTGGAAAATAAAAAGTTATCAAATACCTTTACAGCTAAACAAATAGAAACTATTCTTCATAGCGAAAATGAAGAAAATATTCTTTACTTTGAAAATGTTAAAACTATGTCTAATCATTTTTGCCACCATTGGCTTGAGCGTACTGTTCAAGAATTTTTGGAGTAATATAGTAATATACCGATACAAGCTTTTATAAGTAGAGATAGTAAAGCCGCATTAGCAATGTTTGTAATGAAACTTAGGGCTATGATGTCAGGATATCTAGCCTTTTCAGAATTCCTATATCTACATTAGAGTACAAAATAGAACAGATAAGAAAATTTCTTACTGATCACTTCGTTCCACTACATCGGGTATAACGCACAAAACGCGTCGATAAGTAGCAGAAATGAATACTTTTATATCTGGTAAGTTGTTTGGTAATCCTGACTCTTTTTCTTCTGACAGATGGGCTATTGTACAATTGGATGGTACATATGTAACAAAAAAGTTTCAACTATAAGTACCAAAAAAAACATATAGTCATTATACATTTCATAATTTAACGAAATCATTTCTGATAGTCTGTTATGATAGACATATAATCAATGTATTTGGACCCTATGCTCCAATACAAATCGATGTAGAAATAATGAACCATTTAATTTTAAGTGGAAATGGTTTGCTTCAATATTACGTGAAAATTATATCTTTATCTTGAACTGTGTCCAATCCTCAATTTAGCAACTGTTGATTTAAGGTATATTAACCTGAAACAAGAATTGGTGGAGGAAGTCAACTAAGTACTCTCCACGCTGTTAGAAGCAGATGCGACACTCTTTGCAAGTGGGTTGTGGAAATTATAAATGAACGATACAAACGATACTTCAAATTATTTAAACAAGATTTTTTTAATAAGGCTTCTGTTCATATGGTGACAGATTTTAGGATGGCTGCTGCACTTTTAAATAAGTTCTACAAAATAATTTAAAACCCTCCAGATTCAGCAGAAATTGCTGAAAGTGTGATCTCGCGCATGCACCAACCTAATTATTTGGGTCAGTTTATTATGAAAAACAATTTAAAAAGAAGAAGTCATTTTTCGGAGTACTAATACAAATCTTGCCCAATTTGATACTTTTCCACGCTTCAATGAAAACGAGTTACAGCTCATTTCTTTAAGACTATATATTAAAAACCATGGCTCGCTCGTTCTTATTACGGTGAGCATATTCGAGAGCAAGTTGTTTATGAAGTCGAGGTATGTCCAGAACTAGTGTTTTGAAAAAAAAACTTATATTGCACATCGGAGGTAATAATTCAGTCCTATTAAGAGGTCATATTAAATCTACATATACATCTAGTAGTGAATATTTCACATATACATTGTACGATGGGCAATTTTCGAATTCAAACGAATCAATTAAAACTATTCTAAGCTATTGATATAATTGTGTTGCAGGAAATCGTATTGTTGTTTGCTGTGCTCGTATCATGACGATTATAAGGTATTTCAGTTAGGCAAGATATGAAAAAGATATTTAGCCACCAGATGCTTCTTTTGATAATATAATAAATTTAATAAAAAATTAAATAAAAATGTAAAAATAAATGCGATCCTTTTTTCATTTTAGCGTTATTCTTGTCTTTGAAAATAACCATGAAAGTTTTATTAGGTTACTTCGTGATAGGTATTATATTATAAGTTATTAACATTTCGAGAATAGCCGTAATAAAAATTAAATAAAAATGTAAAAAGAAATGAGATCCAGGTTTTTTCACTTTAGCTTTATTCTTATCATTCTGATGTAGTAATTGATGTTTGATAAGAATATTTAAGTTTATTATATTTTAGTTTACTTTAATCTAAAGAAATAATGAGTACGAAGTGCGTAATTTTCTGAAAAATATGCGATAATACTGATATAATTCTTAATCAAATATATTCTGCCATTGCTAATTGTAAAATTCACAATTGCGGAAGTTTGTAGTTTAAAAATAAATTAAAATTATACGTGGACAATCGACGTGATTGCTATTAAAAAGAAATATATTTTTACTTTAAAGATATGAATTGGCATAATAATAAATAACTGGATTAATCAGCTGCAAAATATATAGTCGTAAAGGTAAACTATTTTATAGGATCCGTAAGAATTTTTTTATACAACCAATCGAATTTAGTTCACTGTCAAATAAGTTGGATAATATGGTATTTGACTATATTTTATTTATGACTGGAATAGAATAAGTAATAGCATTAAAAACGATTAAAATTAATATAGTTAAGACTTGATAGTTAAACAAATTTTAACGGCTAAAGAAAAACTATTAAAAAAATTATATCTAAGACTTTTCATTACAACAACTTAAAAATAGACGAACTACGATTCGCGCGAAAACGTCCCATACAAAACACGACTGGCTTATGACGTCACTGGCCAGTTACTTAACATTCATTATAAAGGAGTTTATTAAATATTTTTAGTATCCCGTTGAATATTGTGTTTGAGTTATATTTTGTTTATAATTTTCTCATTTTTTGTTTGGAAATTAAGTCATAATAATTTTTTTAATATATTTTTACAAAAAATGTCGACATCAGTCAAATGCCCTATTGTGACATGAGTGGCTGGTAATACTTTATTCATGAAAATTAATTTATGTAAAAACACATATACTACGGCGTTTTTTTTTTCAGATATACGCTAGGAAATATGTTGCTGAAAATATTAGGAAAAATATATACATGACTAAAAAAGTAGTGAGCCATGTAAAGTTTTTAATATTTTTTAAATTGGGGTAATACACTTTTATTTCTGGCAACATAACTAGTAGACAAGCTGTTATGCTAACACAAATCCTGCGCGTGTGCAATGTCGTTTTTGATTGTTTTTTTTGTCTTCCGTTGTGAAAAATACGTAAGATTGTCAGGTTGTGAGAATAGTTAATTTCACTAAATTAAAAGTATTCTAGAAGATTTATAAGTTTCGTAGGGAATATTATGTTTTAGTTTAATTATTACTTAGAGAAATTGTAATTATATAGTGAGTAATTTTCCGAAAAGTATGTAGAAGTACACATTTAACAGGCGATTTTAAAACCCTCATAACTCCTATCCACAATGGCTGAGCTATTTTTATTTATTACATTCTTAATAGGGGAAGTGCACAGTTTTCAAATATGTCCAATTTATTTCGATAAATTCTGGGGTATAGCTTCATACAATTTTTGGGCTTTTACTGCTTTATCACAGACAATTATGTCTTTGACATAGACAAAAAGAAAGCAAACATGAATTTCTCATGTATTTGTAATAAATAATTTAATGTATTTGTAACACATATTATAGGTAAATCTTAGAATATAGAGTAATCCAGGAAGCGCATACGCACAAATCTCTTTGAGGTCGCAATGAAGCCAAAAACCTTAGCGCTCCGCCTACTAGCGCCCCGACGCGCACGGTGTTACCAGCAGAATAAATTTATCCACCAACTTCAGGAAATCGACGCATATAAATATATTTACTTGTGGCAGTACGATTCACATTTGCATTGATTTATATGATGCATGGCTTATCTTATATGAAGTATTATTAAGGCCGCGGTGTTAAATTTCTAAAATGTTTATTCTGATCACAACCAATAGCCAAAATATTTAGGTTAAAATTATTTAAAAACGTTATGTAAAATTTAACATTTTATTAATTAAAATGAGCATTAAAATACGTTATCATTAAATATGTGTGTTAATGTGTGTGATGGGTGCGCACCTGTGAGTGTACGCGTTTGCATGTGAGTATGTGTATGCGTATATACGGTTGTGTGTGTATGCGTGCAAACAAATTAATCGACAATTTATTTTGGTATATATGCAAATGAATGTTTTTTTTTATTAATACAGCAAGAAAAAAATTATCTTAGAGTTTTAAATTAAAAAGAGATGTTAAAAAGCCCGCAATAAAAATTAGAAAATAATCGATCCCGTACTAAAGAAATTGAAAACAGGACAAAAAAATTATTTATGTTAATTGGCGTTTAGTATAGTCATAAATTTCTGCAAAAATTAATAAATATAATAATGCAAATAGCTCTGCCTACGTTCGCCAGTAAATAGGAAAAAAATTGTTTTTGTTCTCTTATATTCTGTTACCATACAAATCCGTTCAAATTAATGATACCCGTTCAAAACCGTTCAAATTAATGATACCCGTATGATACCCGTTCAAATTAACATTCATGAAAAGAGAAAAATTCCAAAAAAAAGTTTTTAAATCATTTTATACGCTAAATCAATATTTTTTTACGTTTTCAATGTACATAATTCACTCCGTCACAATTTTATTATATGTTTAGGTGGCTAAAATATTCTAAAATTGAATATGACAACGGAAATTTCAAATGTCACATCAAATTCTCTAACGACACCTCCCAAAACCCGATATTTTAACTTATAAAATTTTATATTTTTCATTATCAAACAATTAAGACGTTTTAATTTGAGTAAACAATTTTTTAAGCAGTGAAAACACCAGCAAAAATGGCACTCTTCTGTTAATAATAATCTACTTTGATATTTTAAAATTGCATAGTTAATTCAAAATTAAATTAGGTATTTACGTACGAAATTAATCCCTATTAGTTTCTTTTGCAGCCCAGTGATATTTTTGCAGGTGAGAATAGCATAAGCCGGTATTTTAAGCTTTATTTTCAAGTAGAAAGTACACGACTTTTCAGAGCTGTGCTTAAATTACACTGACAGCCGCATTTTAATGCTACGCATTTTATGGTTAGTGTTTTTGGACACACTATCGAGCATGTTCTCGCCTTCTGAAGTACTCATTATTCTAAGACGCAAATTTAGAATTTTGAACTAAACTATGCTACACCAAATCCCACTCTCCTCCGTGCACTCGATACACTTAGAAATAGTTACAAAATTTTTCTCTCCTCAAGTTAATATATAGATACATTATATTTAAATGTTAGCTTCCTGCATTCTTTCTATATATAAACTTTAAAGACCCCAAATCTTACATTCTTTTGTATGCGCAATATGCTTAAAATGGGGTACACATTTTTTTCTTCGTGTGTTAATACATAGATTTATGGAAACAATGTTTAGAAAAAATTAGCTATATTTAATATTTTTAAAACAACCATCCTATAGCTGTGACTAATCAACACATCCAGTAATATATTAGACTATAAAATACATGGCATAAAGTATGAAATGATAGACAATTTCGTCAAAATATATTTCCTTAAAATATCCATCAAATAAACTTAAAACTAATACCTTTATTAAAATAAAACGCAGAAGTTTGAAAAGCTAACGTTTATATTCTTCGTTATGCCTTGGAAAGAACGAAAGGAAGTCATAAAGCGATTAAGGAAAACTATTTCAAAATTTACTTTGAAATAAGAGAAGATAATTCTCTTATTTGAAAGTAAATTTTGAAATAATTCCATAAAAAGTTCCATTGAAGACATAAATTTTCATCCAAACATTTTCTCACAGACTAGTACGACATTTTCTCAGCTATTTTATTTTTTGATCGTATAAATTAGAGAAACTTTCTTTTTTATAATTACTTTATGAGTTCTCAACTAGATCAACGCTGGAATCTTGATCTCTTGTTATTCTTCCTAATATATCAAATTTATTGTAAACAAAAACCTGTCAAGCACGAGTAGTATGAGGGTTCTTTACAGTATCCGTAATTATAAATACATAAAGGTTTGCGTATTATTTCTCTTAAACTATTGATAAGTATTAAATTTAACGGCACGTAAATATATTGCATTGTATTTGATATCATATCTTTCACAGGCCTAAAACCTGTAGCATATTTCAAAAATTTATTTAAAAAATTATTAGATCTAGGATAATTACTATAGTTGTACCACAATATTTTAGTCAGATTTTACCAATCCCATTTGTTCTTGATTTTTAGCTCAGTAGTTTCGGAAATAAGGAGCCGGTTTTTATACTTTAGAATATTCTTTTAAAATATAATTTTAATTGTCTTATTTAACGTTATAAAAACAATTCTGTATTCCTCAATACAAACCTTTTTAAATTATACTAAATTTCATATATGAAATGGGAAAAATATTTTTGAGTGTTAATTTATAACCTTTTTAATTATTATAAGAGTATTTAAAAAAAAGGGGCGTAAAATACATACAAGAGATGTGGGTTAATAGTATGTATTACGTAACTAATTTTCAAGTTCCTTCGACGCATGTTTTCCGGGAAAATCTCCTTTAAACGGAGAAAAATATAAATATATTGCCTACTAAATATTTTGTGAGCGTCAAAACGTGAGGAATTTAAAAAAATATAACATTTAAAATCGCCGCTATAGTTTTCTTCGACCTTTGAGTCGGTTTCTAAAAACCCATATTTTTCTTTGTAATTTTAGGTTGAAGTCGAGTAGTTTTGAAAGATAGAGGGGGAGTGGAGCATTTTTTTGTGATTTTTTCTTATATTAGTGAAGTATCAATCCATAAGAAGTATTTTTACCATAAAAAGCATTTTAACCACAACAAATACTTTTAAAAATTTTCTAACTAACCTTTCGAACAACAATCTGCTATGTACAGAACTAAAAAAAATTCAATAACGCAATCCCCCCCCTAACCGATAAAATTTCCAAACAAATATTTTTAAGTTTTGCCTACTACGATATATGTGAATTAATACGTGTTATTACTCTGTCAATTTTTTACACAAAATTATTCCAAAAAAACGGCTTGGACGGACATACTGACAGACGCGTGAGTGGTTTTATAAGGGTTTCGTGATTCCTTTTAAGATACGGTACTCTAAAATCCGTTATAACTTCACTACGTACTATTATAACGTAGGTCTAGAAAAATATCTGATAATTAGTTTATTGCATTTACTTTTAATTAATTTTTATCTTTCGATTTTTGTGACAAATTTTATAGGATTTAAATGTATTTTTATTCTATTGATGAGAAAGGATCAATAAATTTTATTTTATTGACGAAAAGTATCAGGTGACATCTAATAACCAATTAAGTAAACTACGATTGCATCGAAATACTTAAGTTGGCATTCCACTCTATTTTATATATTTCATTGTCATACATAATTCCTTTAAATTTTAGATTTAATTTCAAACGTTTCTTCAATTTAAATTTTCATATTTCCACTCCTCTCATTTAAATCATTGCCCGCATATTATAAAAATATATGAAAGTGAAAGCTTTGTGACATAAAGATTTCACAGTTTTGTCAATTCGATAAACCGTTTTTTCGCCAAAGTTTAAAAAGAGGCAGACAAACACGCTTTCTTCTTTTTAAATCAGTGATACTCTAATTTTATAAAATTGACATACATATATTTCAAGATATTTTCTTTTGTTTATCAACTGTGTTCTATATAGAATTTACATTTAATTGGGGATGATACCAAGATTATGACGCCTTCATACGCTGATTCAGGCACCAAAGGTTGATAAATAAATGTACTGCTAATCTTTTGTAATTTTCTGTTACACATTTTCATTTTTTAGCATGAGCAGATTTATAACCTATCACAACCTACACTTTTATTTTTTTAAAACTAATTTTATAGGCAGCTCGTAGGGGCAATTTTTGTAAAAATAGTTTTTGCACGCGAGATATTTACATAGTTGGTAATAAAACATTAAGAACGATGGAACCATTTGATGAAGTATATTTTTTTCGGAAATACAAATCGGTAATATTACAGATAATTAAATTTGAAGCTGGACTGATATTTTGATGGAAAGGGAACTTAGATAAAATCGAATACAATATTTAAAATTTTAAAAAAAATTTTATACATCATGGTAATCAAGATGTTTTGAAATTGTGAAGGAAAAAATATTGACCTCTTTAAATTCTAGTTAAAAATATTATTAAACATGAATAACCGGTAATAAAATTATATCTTCGATACATAATAAACGTAGAAACGTAGTAAGTCACACGGTTAAGAAACAAACACATCTTCCAAAACCGAAATGTTTTTAATATCATTTGTTTGTAACTTTAATTCAAGAATTTTTGAAATAAACATTTTCAGGTAAGTTCAACACGTTCGATTATAATTTGTGATTAGTTTATGTAATAAGACTGTAAACTTCAAAATTCTTCTCCCTGATTTTCTTTCCCGAAATAACCATTGTGTTAACATTGAATTTCAATATTTATAACGATATAGGATTATTATAACATAAAAATAACAAATTAACTAAATTACAAATGAACTACACTGTTTAATTACTACCAGATGACAAAATTATGAAATTAATTTCGAGGATATTGACTTGACATTCAAGAGAATAGGATTTTTATTTATTTAAACTACTATATTATTGAAACTCTCTCATTAACCATAAGAAGTATAAGGTTGGTAATATTTAGTATTTTCAAGAGGAAATTATGATTATTTCATTGTTTTAATTATATTACGCTGCCTAGTAAGTTTTTAGTCACAACTTCGGAACTTTTCTAGAAAGGTTCCCGAAAATTTTACTGTAGAGTCGAAAGTTTCACTGTAGGGTATAAATAGGCCAAAGTGCAGTCAGTTGATATCAGTCAGCGCCGAAATTTTAAGAGAAATATATAAAAGGTAATGGATTTAAATCGATAGCAAATATGAATTTTATTTACAAATTTCATCCTGGTCACAATGCAAGGACAGCCACTAATAATTTATGGCATGCAATAGGTGAGTCCACGGCCTCTTACGTGGCGGCAAATATTTGGTTGATGAGCTTCAGTGCAGAGTTGCTACTTGTGAACGGTTAGTCAGTTTGACATTGAAACGTAACTTTGACTGGCTGAATCAGTTAGTTACTGGCGATGAGAAGTGGTTACATATGTTAACCATACATACAAACGTCAATGGCTGAGTGTCGGAGAAACAGAAGTTTCAGTATCCAAACCTGAAGTAAGTGCTAAAAAGGTGATACTCAACTGCTGGTGGAATGTCAAGTTCATAATTCATTGGGAGTTACTTCCAGAGGGATCTACAATTATTGCAGATATTTACTGTGGACAATTGGACCGATTGGCTAACAAATTGAGTAGTAAACGGGATCGAGTTTATTTTCTACATGATTTTGCTAGACCACATCTTGCAAAATGCACTCGTGGTAAATTAGAAGAGCTCGGCTGGGTTCTATTCACTCATCCATCATTATTCGCAGGACATTGTGCTCTCTGATTACCATGTATTCAGGGCTCTAAGTGAAAAAATATTCGATGTTAAGCGAATGAAATAATATTTAATGTGAGCGCGTGTGGGCGCGTGCGTGTGCGCGCGCGTGTTTGTGTCTCAGTGTGTGTGTGTGTGTGTGTATGCGTATTACTCTATGTGTGTCTCTCTGTGTGCGTGCGTGTGTGCGTGAGTGTGTGTGTGTGTGTGTGTGTGCGCGTGCGTGCGTGTGCGTGTGCGCAGGCAGGGCGCGTGCCCGGGCGCCTGCGAGTGCGCGTACGTTTCGATAGCTTAAAACTTTATAGATGTAAGCCTGTCCATAGTCTACGAAGTAAAAATCAGACAAAATAGCAAGAAATTGTTTGCTGAATTCATTGCCTATTCCATTTTGGTTAGCAGTGGCACCAAAATGGAAATAAATAATACCATCTTAGTACTTATTTCACGTTCTTTTAATGAAAGCCATAAAAAACACAAACGCAATGTTAAGTATCTTATTTATTTACGTTAAGAAATTTATCTTGAATAATTGAAAATATATAGGCATTTGCGCCCTAAAAGCGAAATTGTATTTTTTTATTTTATTGTGCAAAGCGCTTTTAATAAAAATACATCAATATAAAATACGTATACGTCTTTACGTTTTCAGTTAATGAACGTCAGTAAAAGCTATGACGACATTTTTTAAATGTGTTTTTAACAGCCGTATCAAATTGAGATGATAGGGTTCTCAGTTGAGTGTTACTTTGCGTTTATTTTTATTTGGGCATCAATACTACGGCATGCGTATCGTTTTTCTCTTTATGTGCAACTGACTTGAGAAAGAGGCAGTATCTTCTATCGTGTTAAATTTTTTAGCAATTTTTTTCATTAGAAATAAACGCATAATCACAAATATATTTTGCGATTATATGGCTTGTTAAAATAGTTAGCTAGAGCCTAAAAATTTAATCGAAAATTGCTCTTTCGAAACAAAACAAAAATTAAGTTTCTAGAATTATTTAACACCAAACTTGCATTAATTTTTTGAAAGTAATTCAATTTGCTTCGAAAAAGTAATATATAATTTCCCCTGCGTGGAAACAGAAATAATTTAAATATTATTTACCGAAACATGATTTGATTTTGCATGCGTAAAATAATAAATCGACTGAAGGTGGTATATCAGGAACTCAGTTGTTTATTGCAAAGGAACGTAGAGAAATTGTTTCTATTTTAAATCGAATTCAAAAACGGAAGAATTTTTCAATTCTAAGGAACTGCTGGAGAGACGTCCAATTTCATTTGTCAAATAGTTTCACAAAGAATAACTTAAATATCTCATCTAATTATAAAAAAAAATATTTAAATTTTTAATCTATTATTCGATTGTTAAGGAGACAAATTAATGTACTGTGAGTTATAAAACTATAAAAAAAATATGTTTTATTTCATTATTCTTTAATTTTGCATTCAATAGTAAAAAACTAAATATTCATCCCAAATTTACTGTACTTCATAATCTGTCGTCAAAAGTCAATATTCGAGACTGTATCTGATTGGAATGTCTTAACGTATTATAAACCAATAAAAATATAGCGTGCAAAAATGAACTTCACTATTACTAATATGGGTTGATTTTATGGTAAATATTATTATATTTGCTTGTAAGATAATGGAAAGTAAGCATTTACAATTTATTTTTAAATTTAAAAAATAACAAATTTTAAAAATTATTTAAAATTATAGCTTAACAAATTTTTAATGAGGTACATTAAATCTTTAAATGATGTACCCGCTATTTATATTCATTCATTACTGAAAAAATTCTTAGCAACTGAAAAGTCGTTTACTCCAAATAATTTTTTTATTAAATTTCATATACTTGTATGTAAAAGGTATCGAAAGGATTCAAATTTTATAAGCTTTCTGCACCGTACTGTAATATTAGTGACTAATATTGTTTTGAATATTATGTACAAAACGTAACAATAAATTATCGATTTAATTTATTGTTAAACCGCTACTAATCTTGGAGCTAGTTTCGTTGATCCTTTCTTAATTTAATTATTTCTTTACTTAAAATTTAATGGTTAATAAATTCAAAATTAAATGAAACTACGTGATGTAGTAATGTTTCTATTTTTTTTTAGTTCTTTAACTATGACCTAAGTTTCGTTGTATTACAACGTCTTCATGTGGGCAATTAGCAAAAATATCTTATTTTATGTGATAATCTTTGCTAATTACCCATCTGAAGATGTAATACAACCAAACCTAGGACGCGGTAAAGAATTTAAAGAAAGTAGAAATAATATTACATCACGTAGTTTCATTTAATTGTTAACAATGAATTTCTACAAAATTAACGCCAAACATATAAGTAATTATTAAAATATCCCTATATTTCTTTTTTCTCTTTCAGATATAATAGCACATATCTACTTAACACATTTAGAATCGAAGGCATTTTGAAATATATTTCAAGTCCTATTATGATAAATTTTCACCACAATGGTCTGACCAAAAATTAATGTTAATGTACACTTGGAGCTTTGGTTAATTTTTTTTTCTATTATTAAGTAGATCTTTTATCTCTGCTACATAAATGAGGGTATTAAAAGAAAAGGGGTTACTTGATTTAGGTTTTTTGTTATATTGTAAGACAAATTTACAGACTAGTGATTAGCGGTGACGAAATTTAATTTTGAAGTTGATTATATACTTTTAAAGCCTCATTTTCTTTATAATTATATTGATTTCATTAAATATTATAGCGCTTCAAAGGACGTAAATACAAAATTTAATTACAACGCAATTTCAATTAAAAGAAAAACAAGAGATTAATATTATTTGATAATAACGAATATCTTCCCAATTCCTTACCCTCAGGTACTGTATGACTAAAGGTTAAGTTGAAACTTAAACGAAATTCAGAGCGAGATCAAAATAGGGCAGTTGACTCTTTCCTAGTTGTTTTTCGTAAAATATCATGAAAATAAAAGTAAGTTATAAAGCACTAGTGAAATAAATTTAAGCAAAAAAAATGTATATATGAGCCCGTCATGAGTTTGGTAATTCAATGACGAAGTTAGGGTGAGGATATCTTCCTTTCTTATTCACTCTTGTCAAATAAAATGAGCATTACCAAAACTGACGTCACAATTCAGTATTGCTATTTGAACGTTCAGTTTAAACCTTTGTAAATCCGACAAATTTTAGGATTTGTCCAAATTCATGAGTTTCGCTTCTTGTTAGCTTTCATTTTGTAGTTATGAATATATGAATAAAAAAAAGTTAGCCAATTATTCAAAAGCTAAATTTAATGGATTTATGTAAGAATATTTATTTATGTATGTTTGCTATTCATAGCAGGAGAATAGAGTTGTCCGTGGATTTTTTTAATAGGGATGATAATAAATTTTTATTTAAAAAAGTACATTTACATTGCGTATGTATATATTTAGTTTATGTTATAATCTGTGTTGTTTTTATCGTCTCTTATTTTCATTTTTAAAATAATATTGATCTTCATATTTGGTTACGTATAATCTGTTATTGGGTGTGAATTGCTTTTCTTATTTTTGTTGTTTTTCTTGTATTTTGATAAAACCACTTTATCAGAATAAAAGTAATACATATAATATTTAATTTCAGTACATAATTAACTAGCTCAAACATGTCTTGGTAATGTGACATTTAGTTACTTAATTTTGGGTATTTCACTTATTCTAGGAATAGATCTGTCTTTAAAAACTGTCTTTAATATTTTACCTTCGGCTAAACGACACTTTCCACTTGTGCAAGATGGTGAATTATGAATATATGAATTAAATGCTTCTATCTCTTACTTAACGAAATTTTACTTGTTGGTTTATTGGCAAAACTTGCCTACTAATGACAGAAGTTATTTTGCTTGTTATTTTGAAAATCAAGCAAAAGCTACTAGTCTGCTAAAAGCTCATAGAACTTTCACAATATTATAAGTTATAATTTTTGAAATACCATAGTAAAAATGGTATGTTATACACTTAACATTGGATATATTTTGAATATTGAAAGATTTTGGGCATAATGTCAACGAAGTCGGGGAAAGAACCACTAGTGTTGAAGTTTTTGTGGCATATACTGGTTAATTATTTAGTTTCATTAACACTATGCATAAGGAAATTACACGTTCTAAAATTATATTTTCAATTAAAATAATATTTTTGTCAAATATAAAGAAACCATTGGTGAAAAATTTAACACATAAACAATAATAATGTAAATTCTGCTATAATTTTAATATATATATATATATATATATATATATATATATATATTGAATTTATAATATTTTCTTACTTATTAACATGCTACAAAAGACATAAAACCGTAAAAGGTAACACTATAATTTCTTTGGTAAATATGTTAAAACAAAATATTTTAAATTATTCTCGTTAGGTTATTATGTTATTCATACGTGCATTTTATTCCATAAGAAATGAACGTACGACTAATAAGCTGAGAGCTTATCAAAACTAATTGCACTTACCACAGAATTTTTACGTATGGTGAGTACACTGTACGTAAAATTCCTCTCACATTGGGAAAAATATTGAAATGACAATTTTTCAGGCATAATTAATAGAAGCCTGTCCGAATAAGATACGAATAATAAGTTTTCAGATGTTGCCAAAGGAAATAAAAAATTCACCACGGAAAAGTTTTTGGAAGAAAATAATTTGTCACGAAGCGGCTAATTGAAAATTGAAACTTAGTCCATGAGGCTAAGCGTTGTATTAAGTTATTGTAATGACATGAATTCAGTCGGAGATTTATTGGTCCTTCGCTTAGTATAATTTTTCTTATTTTCTTTTTCATGTAACGTATTTAAATTCCTTAGCAAATTATATTACACGTTATGTGTAATTAATTACGTTTTATCACTTTAAATATACTAGTTTGATGTATAGAGTATTGTATCAGTTTTCAGGAAAGTGTTACCCGAATAAATTATAATTGATATCCGTACAAAATATAAGAATATATACCCAGGTGCCCTACCAAACTCCATCAAAATTTGTACAGCAGGTTTTGCGTGATATCCATACAAATTAACGTACAGTGAATTCTAAAAAACGTTTTTCTCGCTTCTATTATCATTATATATGCTAAATCAAACACTTTTTGTGAATATTTTCAATGTATAGAATTAAATTGCTTTTATCTACGGCATGGCACACGTGTATTTTTTAGTCGAATTTAGGTCGGTTTTTCTGTTATTCACCTAAAATACGTAATGCAATTAATAATTTGTCCACTGATCTCTACAACTGTGATCAATATATTTTTAAATACGTGAAAAAAAATTTATCTGGACCAATTAAAAGAGTAACGAGACAGTGTCTGCTAGGATTTCAGACACAAAATAGTTATTTAGTAATGAAAAGAATTAGAATTTAACCATGATACGAACTTAGAATAAATTAAAGTGGAAAATGTAAATACAGAAGAAAAATATAAATATAAGGGGCTATACAACCGTACATACCACCTTTTCTCGACGTTACTAAAGCGCTTATATCAGCAAAGATTACCACCATCGAATAAAGATTACCACCATTGAATCGCTAAATAATTTGTAATAAAATGACTTCCAGTTTGTTTCGAAGGAGGGTCTATTATTAAAGTATGTTATTTATTAAATCTTTGGTTCGATTTTTTGTACTTTCATAATTTAACATGAAGTCCTTAACTGTTACAATTTTCATATTAAATTTTGGTCGTTACTAATTTTCCGATGTTTTGTACTTTTATAATTTAACATGAAGTCCTTAACTGTTACAATTTTCATATTAAATTTTGGTCGTTACTAATTTTCCGATTTTTTGTACTTTTATAATTTAACATGAAGTTCTTAACTGTCACAATTTTCATATTAAATTTTGGTCGTTACTAATTTTCCGATTTTTTGTACTTTTATAATTTAACATGAAGTCCTTAACTGTTACAATTTTCATATTAAATTTTGGTCGTTACTAATTTTCCGATTTTTTTGTACTTTTATAATTTAACATGAAGTCCTTAACTGTTACAATTTTCATATTAAATTTTGGTCGTTGCTAATTTTCCGATTTTTTGTACTTTTATAATTTAACATGAAGTCCTTAACTGTTACAATTTTCATATTAAATTTTGGTCGTTACTAATTTTCCGATTTTTTGTACTTTTGTAATTTAACATGAAGTCCTTAACTGTTACAATTTTCATATTAAATTTTGGTCGTTGCTAATTTTCCGATTTTTTGTACTTTTATAATTTAACATGAAGTCCTTAACTGTTACAATTTTCATATTAAATTTTGGTCGTTGCTAATTTTCCGATTTTTTGTACTTTTATAATTTAACATGAAGTCCTTAACTGTTACAATTTTCATATTAAATTTTGGTCGTTACTAATTTTCCGATTTTTTGTACTTTTGTAATTTAACATGAAGTCCTTAACTGTTACAATTTTCATATTAAATTTTGGTCGTTGCTAATTTTCCGATTTTTTGTACTTTTATAATTTAACATGAAGTCCTTAACTGTTACAATTTTCATATTAAATTTTGGTCGTTGCTAATTTTCCGATTTTTTGTACTTTTATAATTTAACATGAAGTTCTTAACTGTTACAATTTTCATATTAAATTTTGGTCGTTACTAATTTTCCGATTTTTTGTACTTTTATAATTTAACATGAAGTCCTTAACTGTTACAATTTTCATATTAAATTTTGGTCGTTACTAATTTTCATTTTCTGTTTTCAATTTAAACCATGAATAAAAGAAATATTTTTGTACTGACGATCTCGGCGTAAAGTCTTCAAATATTTTCTAATATCACAATACAGATTCTTAAATCTTCACAATTGCTTTCGATTTATGACACGAAAGTTGATAGCAACGAAGTGAGCCTGGTCCACTGACAAATGATTTTAAATATTTTATGTTTACTACAGTTATTGACATATAAACTTACATTTTTAATACCATAACTCTTGTGCTTCTCTTATATCAAATACTAATCCCTTTTGAAGGTAAATGCAAGTTTCCCATAATTTAAGTCAAATGCTTTGTGTTGTATAACACCTGTACATGAAATTACCCGAACTTTAGTCTTGGCACGTTGTGAGGCGATGCATGCTTAATAATAGATGGTCAGCTAATAACCGAGACGTACGGAAAAATAAAAATTTTGTTTTTACAATTAAAAACTAAAAACATACAAGTATGTATATACAGAAGTATGGAAGAAGACTCTTAAGAAATGAAGCTTCCAGGCTTAAGAAATGAACCAAATAACAGTTACATCGAGTTTTGTAAACTCATTTGTTACGTTTTTCCAATCGTATCGGCTTCGAGCACGTGCAATACTACTAAATGTTTAATTATATATATATATATATATATATATATATATATATGTATATATATATATGTATATATATATATATATATATATATATATATATATATATATATATATATATACATATATATATATATATTAATTTATAGAATACTAAGTTATTCTTTTCAAAATTATAATTTATTCCCAACTTTATAAAATTATTCAACTTTCATTGCTAATTTTGGCCCCTGAATCAGTATTATGTTGATAGATCTTAATGAGTGAAAAGTATATAAAGGCAAAGAAGTGAAAAAGTAAATAATGGTTATAAATTTTTACTGACTTTTTCAATTAAATTAAAAAAATGTTTAATCATTATTTACTTCTTTTATATAAATATGAGTCGAGGACATAAAAAAAATTTTATTTTTTTTTCTTAATAACTAAGCTTTTAAAAAATCGCCAAAGGGCAAGCTTATATGGCTTTAAGTAGAGTATGATCTTTAAACGGCGTAGTAATAAATGATATAAAGCAAAAAAAAAATTCAACAATCCACACAACAGCATAACATTGGAAGAATTAGAGCGCTTGAGAAACATATTACGTGGATCACACATCAACGGAGACCAAGAAAGACCATAAAATAGTTAATCTAAGCCATTCAAAAATGTTTATTACAGCGCTACCTGCTAAGCTAACACCATAAAAATTATTAAATAATATTTTGCAAAAAACCGTGTCTAAATAAGTCATATCATTTTGGAGATAAATGGTAACATTCGTTTGCAACAAAATGTTTATTGCGGACCCCCTGGTAAATAATCGCCATAACACATATTTAAAAACCATCGCAGATTAGTGCAATACATTTATATAATACATTTTATAACAGATATCAAATTATTATCTATAATATTTATAACAGATATCAAAATAGTAACTAAATCGGTCAAGTCGTTTGGGAGATAAATGGGAACATTCCTTTGTAACAAAATATTTATTGCGGCACTCCCTAGTGAGTAATCACCGTAACGACTAAGAAACTATAACATTTGAATCCCAAACCATATCAGAAGGAATACATTTTATAACAGCTATCAAATTATTATTTCTTTTATCTAATTTGGAAAACTGTAAAATTAGAATTTGTTATTTCTTGAAGTATTTTTAAAAGTGCAAGTCAATAGTGTTATTTTGTTCCAAAAATTTATTTCATGAAAATATAATTAAAAGAAATATTTTTGATTGTTGAAATATTTTTCACTATTTTACCCTAAATTTATAATTATATACTATACTCTCAACAAATATCTAATAAGAAATATCAATAATAAAAATTTGCATAATATGAAAAAATTGAATCATTTTCATATTTAAATATTTAGTTTATTACGTAAAAATTAGTTAAAATATATTTTCGTGGATCTTCTTTATTTACTTCAAATTTTTTGTTTTATTTTTTCCTAAAGAGTGAATTTTTATTGCTGCTAAAACGCTTTCGTTTTCAATTTTAATTTATAATTAAAAAAAAATTAGGAACTGAAGATTTAATAATACATTTTTAAGGCTGGGAAATTGAACGTATTCGCGAATATTAAGCGAAATAAACATCATCTTCTGATTACAAATTTTAAGCGAAATGTGACTCTGGAGATAAAGGGGAACATTGGGTTGCACACACAAATAAAAAAAACAAACAACCTCTCACCCTTATCGCATATACCTCCTCCGTTCCGTTACGGGTAATAAGTTAGAAAAGATAAATTTTGCAGGTACGCAATAGGTTATACGTGCGAATGTACTCGTGTGTGTGTATACGTATTCACGAACGCACATATACGCGCATCAATATGCGTGCATGCGTGAATACGTATAACCACACGAATAGTTTATATGTCTGTCGAAATTAAATAGAAATAATATTTACAATAAGCGTCATTCATGGAATATTAATATAGAAAGTGACATAGAATATAATGACTTTTAATAAAATGCTAGCCACGCTTTTTTTAAAACTACCGATTAAAATTACTTAACCTGACTTGTACTAACAGTTTCAAGAGTAATAGAGGTGAACAAAATCCTACTTTATGCATGTTCCGACATGCCCTTGGTCAATTTTTTTCCGTAGGAATCAAGCAAGAATTATTTTTGGTTAGTAATATGAATTTCCTACTTACAATTGATAAAAAAATATATTTAAATGCGACAAATCCGTGTTCAAAAGTATGCAACGGTTATATTGTTTGTTGTAATGCTTTTAATATTTCATAAAAAGCATTATAACGTTCAAAGTATATCGTTTCGTAAAAATGAGCTGTTGCTAAAACTGACCAAAAGTATCCAAACACAAGCACATTTTTAATAATCATCGCAAATGTATGATTCAATTTCATATCATTTTTTTACATAAATAAATTCTATATAAGTACCTCCACGTGTGTTCACATTTAAAAACTGAGGGTGGCCTATTTACATAAGAAGATTTACCGAATTTGTTTGCTCTTCCTATCTTCACACTATTTTTATTTTTTATTACCACCTTTTTATAGTGAAAACTATTTAGAGGCAAATATTTTAATAGAGTTGTGAATATATACAGAAGTCGGTAGAAAAAGCTATGTCTAAATTTAATGAATCCTTTTTTCGTTTGAATTTTTTGCCTCAAACCTATTGTTATAGCATAATATGTGACTTATTATACCAGCGTGCAATATACGTAGCCTAATTTAAGGAGCTTACTATTAATTAATTTAATTTATTTATAGATTAATATCTTGTCTTTTTTATTCTGCTTTGAGTATTGTGATGATTAGATTGAACATAAAACAATTAATTATAAAACTCGCTTTGAGGCTAAATATCTTCTATGTTATATTTCACATGACGTATTAGGTACATCAAATATTATGTATATGTTGAAAGCGGAACATACATACATTTATGTATTACACAATACTTTCATGTTTTATATATTTCGTGGATTTAATAGTATTCCACCAAAATTTTTTGGAGATTTATACGATTCCAAAAACTTGTTATGAAATGATAGTCTGATATTACAAATAAAAACATTTTTACTTCCATTATGAACAGTACACTCTAAATATAAATTTATACCTGCATGAAAATTTTTATCTAAATATGTGTGCGTTTTCAAAAAAAAATATTTTTTTTATTCTATTTATATTGAACAATAATATTAATGTTTCGTAAAAAAGAAATTGTTAACGAAAGATGTGTATTTTTGGATCCTTTCAGTGCTTTGTTATATTGAAAGCACACATAAAAGTCCCCTAAATAAAATTTAGAACATCTCCATTTTTATGGCCACGGTTAAAGTCAGAAAAATATTTTCCACGATTTTGCTTTCTTCAAGAAAATTTATACCTGTATCATCAAACATTTAAACAGAGTTAGGGAAGTGGAAAATATACAAAACAAAAAGTGATACAAAAAGTGATTCTTAAACACTTGCAAGAAAATTCCGTCTCAGTTTCCAACCTCAGACACTCTTTTAATAAAGGTCGGTTTGAATCGCATACGCATGATTCATCTTTTTAGTTTTTTCATATTAAAACATTTTTTATGTAAATACTTCAGTGTGGAATCACGTTTGAAAGCTGGGGGCGGCTGATTTACATAAGAAGATTTACTGGGTTTATTCACTGTTATCCGCATATCTTGAGGGTTGAATTGTGTGTTTTTGTTACTTTATTGCGAAAAACGGTTTCAAGGGAAATTCATTAATGAAGTTATAAATATAAAAAAACACTACGAAAAATAGGTTAAACTTTATTTTTACAGACGTGAAAATTCACAATTTTATTAAATTTTTGTTATTTTGCACATTTTTTTAATTTTACAGTTATGTACTTCAAAATGAAAAAAAGGAACCCTTATAGGATCACTATACTTCGTTATACTTCTGTCGGTCTATTAAGATCCTTATTCTCAGGAAATTGTGGAAGTAACAAGTTGAAATTTTTGTCAAATACTTAAGTTTATGATCCTCTGGGATTATAAAAAAATCAAGCTTCTAAGTCAAAAAACGCTAAAAATACGATCATTTATGCTGCATATTTTGACGCAAATAAGTCAAAACCTATAGGGTACTCTCTGTTGACTTAAAATCACGAAAGTCTTACAGCACAATTAAAATAAAAATAATCGAAAATTGTTAGTTATATCAATTAAAAAATATATCTTTTGAAATATGTGTCTGTGAAAATATGGTAGGTAATATGAAACCGTTTTAAAAAATTAAAATTTTTAAATAATTTAATGGGAATACTATAGAAAATTTATGTAAAATGTGTACGGAACCCTCGTTTTGCGAGTTCCACCCGTACTTAACAGGTTGTTTTTAATCTTTATATTATTTCCGATTTATGACCCTTGTTTAAAACATATATTCACATTAATTTTCACAGGATCACAACAGAAAACTGGAAGTGGGCTATTAACATAAGAAAACATATTGGTGTTAGTTGGTATGAAAAAAAGTCAAAATATAAACGGAACCATTCACTGACGTGTATGTCTCTCTGATGGTCGCAACTGTTTTCTTCACGAAAGCTTGATGTAGAAATGTGAAATTAATAAATATATTTTATTACCGCGCTGGTAATAATACATATTAATTCTAATTTTTTTCTTTTTCACATATAGCGTAGTAAAGGGCCTCAAAAACAGTTTATGTATGTATATATATATATATTTGTTTTTAAGTTTCACATCCTCGGAAAAATATTGAAAAAATATTCAAAAAATTTATTCCTATCTGTTATTCCGAAACAACAGAACTTAAAATTCTTACAAATAGGATTTTTAGAATCTTACGGGAAGGTTACAGGATAACTATAGCAATTATCCAGATCTTATAATTTCTGAAATATGTATCATATTTTTATGCCTCTGAAAAATATAGTTAGCTATATATCTGTTATGGAAAATTATTATTTCAAATATATTAATAGAAATATTACTGCAACTTATATGGGTATAAAATACCCAAATGTGTGTACAGAATCCTCGTAATGCGTGTTCTTCAATTGCTTCGTAGTTGTTTTTAGACAATATTGTCAGTATTTAGGGCTGTAGAAAATACTTTGATTTTTTTATTATTTGTAAGTTAGTTTCAAAATAGCAAAAGGTATTATTTAAATATTTTAATTTCTAGAAAATAAAGGAACTTAGAACTTGATGGTGCATTTTAGTCAGCAAAATTCTCTATATCCATTAATTAATACTTCATATTTCTGTAATTAATTACTTCCAAAAGAGCAAAAGATGTTATGTAAATATTTTAATTTCTAGCAAATAAAGGAACTTAGAACTTGAAGGTTCATTTTAGTCAGAAAAATTCTCAAATTTCATTGATTAATACTTTTTATTTCAGTTAGAAAAATTTTCTAGATTCATAAATTAATACTTTATGTTTCTGTTTAATTCTGTTATAAATGTAGGTAGCGCGTTCAGGTGTGTTCAGGAGTGTTCGCTTGAATTGGTGAGAGTTTCTAGATATTAAAATTTTATTTAAATTTATGTACATCAGTACCCCATGTACTTAAAATTCAAAGTAACAAGTTATATTTCTCCAAGGACTTATTTCACTAAATCCAAATTGTAACAATACAACGTTGATATGATATATACGCAACCCTGTTAGTTCTCTCAAACAAATCTCTCACCCTCAGCGGTCTACCGCCCGACACGGGATCAAGTCTAACTTTGTTCGGCGCCACTCGGTCAGATCAAATTTGATTGTATTAGACGTAATGAATTAATAGTTCCATTTCAGTTTAGGGAAAATTTTGCATCGGTCTGTGGCTACTGTGATAAATTATATTTGCACAGTTCTTATGCTTGCTTATTGTGAAACTTACGAATATTGAGGTATTGGTACAAATGCAACTAAATATATATTAATTTCTTTAAAAACTGACATAAGTTTTTCTTCTAATTGGGGAAAAGAACGAAAAATATATAATATTTACAGTTTGCGAGTATGGGAGGGATAATTAAAATGAGAGTTAAAAATTGCGAGGAAAATGCCTTGTTTCTTAATTTTTTTTCTAAAATTTAATATATGTACAGTGTGAAACATCGTTTGAAAGTATTAATAACAAGGGCCTCAAGAATATATATTTTTTTATAATTTCAGGGTGTGTTTCCTCAGAGGTTTACATAAAAATATGCAAGCCAATTTTTCTCCTTTCCCCCTTTATTTCTTCTTTTTTATTTTAATATTGCCTTCCTTGTTTCTATTTTCATTGTCACAGCTAATATAAACAGTTTATTAAGAGTAACAGGAACAAAATTTTGGAAGTTAAATCAACACGATTGTGGGAATTAAGATGATTTATAGATTATTTAAACAATTACACTTTAGAAATATGAACAGTTAAATGATTACCAAGATGCCTTATACTTAATTTTGTGAAAAAGATATTTTTTAATCGTATCATTCGCCAATGAAATAAGAGTAAATAGAAATGTAAGAATATTGTAAATATTGAGGTCTCAATATTTATAACATTTCTATTATACACACACACACACACACACAAACACACACACACACACACACACACACACAAACACACACACACACACACACACACACACACATATATATACATATATATACATAAAATGGTGCACTTAAAATATAATAGAATGCCTTATATACATATTGTATTAATTATCCAGTTATATGCATTATCCACTATGTTATGTGTACTCGTAGTTTTAATGGAACCAAGAAAAAGTTTCTTTCAAAATTTAATTTCACGAAAAATCAAACTTAACCCCTTGTATAAGATTTCATTCTTTTCAGTCATTTCAGTTTTATATAACAGGTTCAGAAAATTATAGTTTTCGCTTCTTTTTCGTGACCAGGTCAACATTTTCAATACCGCTTCAATAAGGTTTATATCGTATGTCGTTTTTTTCCGAGCGTTTCTTTGTATAATGAAAGTCTGCCTTTTTCACTTATTTTTAGTATATTGGTTATATTTTCGGATATAATATAAACATCTCTTTTTTATATTTTGTGCAAGTAGGTGAATCTGAATATGGGAGAAAACGGAGAATATAAATTTTCGAAATTAAGGTTTGTTTCCTACTGTTCAGAACTTTAAAGATATTTTTGTGGGCAATAAATACTGAAGTGTGAGGAAAATTCCAAGTAAATAATTTATTTAGCGGGGAAGAAATTTATATGTACCAATGAAGTAAATAACGTTATTAAGTAATTGGTCAAACGTTATTAAGTAGTTGGTCAAAATTGGAGTAAGTAGTTTGCGACCATTGGCGGTATTAAACTGCAAGCATTAGATATTAATTGCACCAGATATTTCCATTTAACAAAATACTTAATAATGGAAATAGATTCCTAACAGCAATTTATTACAGTTTAAAGAGAATCATTTTGAAATTTTACTTATGTTGTAAGTAGTTTTTTTAAACCAACTCTATTAATTTTTTTCAGTTTTAAAAGCAAATTCTTTCACCTGCTCTTAATTAGTCTGTTAATATTGCAAAAAAAATGGTAGGTTGACAAACAAAAACGATTTTTGTTTTGTCTGGTTGTTTACGTAGATTTATGTTAAGTGTATATTTATTTATAACAGAATCCTGCAAAATTTTTTCTTCGCGAATTTTTTATAAATTTATTTACATTCCATCTAAATATCTTTGTATATTTTGTAATCAACAGTACACGTCATATATTTTCTATTAATTTATATATATAAAAAAAATTATGAAAGCAAAAATGTGGCATATTTTTTTAATTGATTCTTTATTTTCTTAATTATTGATAACAAATCTAAGTAGAAATTATTTGTCCTGTCGATCATATTTCTGTGGTCGGCCTTCTAGCAACAATAGAAACTTCGATTTCTTTCTTTTTCATAAAATTATGAGAGTAATCGGGCAACAGGTTACCAATCAAGATTTTCGTAATTTTCTCAAAAAGTGCTCCCTTCCCAACAGTATCCAAAAGCAAAATATTTATATTTTATATCCAGGATTCTCAGACATTACTTGTAATAATATTTAATATACTAATTATTTTTAAACTGTTTAAGAAATGAACATATTTTCATTTTGGCATCATCTGTAACTTCCAAAAGTAATTATCTGATCCAAAGAGCCAAATATTAACACAGTATGTGTATAACATACTGTTGAATTTTTATTTTACACCATGTTTTGTGATATTTGTTTTCAATTATTAGTTTTGGATATTTGTCAGATTTATCGTTATTTTGATGGTTTTTATTTCATTACTACGCTCAATGAAATTGCACTATATTCTACTGCCAAAATAAATACATTAATAACTATGTTTTATTATTATTACTACTATTACTTAAGTTTACTTATTAAGTAAATGGAAAATCATTCAGAAAATATAAGAAAGTAAAGTATTGACATTAAAAATATTATCTTCGGAAATAGCAAATATTAATAATCATAATTAAATGAAACTACGGGATGTCGCATTATTTCCACTTTATTTAAATTTTATACCACAGCCTAGCAAAGTGGGCTATTAGCAAAGAATGTTTGCTAATAGCATACCTGAAGATGTTGTAATACAATGAAACCTAGGTCGTGATAAAGAACTTAAAGAAAGTACAAATAATACTACATCACGTAGTTTCATTTAATTGCGAATAAAGAATTTCTGCAAAATTAACGCCAAATATATTCAAAACAACAATATATTTAATATCGCCACGCAGTTCCGAACTTTGATAGAAAAATATTTTGAATTAAATGAAACTACGTGATGTAGTATTATTTGAATTTTCTTTAAGTTCTTTACCGCGACCTAGGTTTCGTTGTATTACAACATCTTCAGATGGGCTATTAACAAAGATCGAATGACTATTAGAAAAATATTTACTTGAGATATGTACAAACCACATACCGCATATTGAAGCAAGACACAAAATTGAAGACAGGGACCGGGAACGTTACTTAAAAAAGGAATGCTACTTAAAAAAAATGGGTTGAATTTGTAAAAAACTAAGCGGGAAAATAAATTTATTAATTCGTAGCACTAGAGACTAATTAACTATTTGAACTGCTAAATTATAACTTTTTGGAACCTAACCTGAATACCGAGATACAGTTTAAATTTTACTTGAAAAAAAACTAATATGTATTTTAATAACATTTAAGATGAGGCTAAATCATTTCAGTACTTTCATCATTACATAATAATTTATACCGCGCAGTTCTCAATGTTTCTCTGTCGCTTTGCCCTAGGATAAGCAGTGTGAATATAATTTATTTATTTATTAAAATTAGTAATGATAATAAATATATATATGTATATATATATATATATATATATATATTGATGAATGCCGAAATATATAATATGGACCCCAAGGAGCTGCTCAAAGTCATTCTAATACTGTGTTTTATAACAATTATGAATAAATACTCACACGATTTACTTTTTGCCTGACTGTATGGAAATATAATATAAAAAATTGGGTAATCTCTAAGATTGTACCTTGATTGGGTATAATTTTATATTCACGCATTTAAAAAAAATGTCGTACCTGTAATTATTATTTATTTAGTACAATTATGGAAATGGTTTATTTATCAACTTATTCGTATGCTTCAACGAATTTTCTTACTCATCACGTATCTTACTCATCACGTCAAGAGAAAACTATGCACTTTTTTTAAGCGTATTGCGGGTACATTTGAATGTGAAAATTGGCAAACATAAATTTTATATGAAGAAGTAGTGCAGAAAGCAGAAATGTATGTATGATACGTATTACACGTACATTAAATTATATATTACAAATACATTGAACAATTCATTCTTTACGTTCATGCTGACAATGTCAATCACATAATAATCTATGATTAAACTGTCGCACAGGACAGAAATTTTCGCCAAAGAATTTTAAAATGTCAGAGTGATGAAGAATGTTATTTCAAATGTTTCTTTTTAAATAGTCTCTAAGGTGTATGTCAAGATAAAAAAGTGTTCATTTTATATTTTGTGTAAGAGTTATCTCTGTTTTAAAAACTAAAGAAACACAGGTTGCTTAACATGCCTGTTGCAAAAAGAACATTTTGTAGCAGCAATCTGAATCAACATACTATCGCCAACCTATCAGTAGAAAATCAATAAAGTGAGTAGGTAAGTACACTCAGCCCAATTTCGAACAATAGGGGGCCACTGGTATTATTATATTATATCCCGGTGAAACCGCGATCAAGTCATTAATTAATTGTATACCATTGAAAAGTCGAGAATTTGGATAAATTTTGCTTTCATACTTTTAATGTTTTTCCTGTAAACGAGGAGGGAGGTTGTTTTATAATAATTAGAAAATCGGTAGGAAATACAAAAGGAAATAACCATATCGTCTCCATAAACATCAAAGGAAGGTTTTTTGGACTCAATCATCAGACTGTTTATTTTCGTTTGGAATCCCTTATATAGCACATATTGAAACCAATGTATTTGTCTTGTTTTGATTGATCACATTAGTAGAGTTAATGAATAATGCACAACTTGTTTAGTGGTTGATTTCACGGCATATCTAGGTACAAAACATATATTTTAAATAAATTTTCGTCACGAACAAAAACATTCATTAGACGCAAAGCTTACTCGAGCCAATTAATAATATCAAGATAGTTCAAGTTACCATTCACAGTGTGAAAATTCAAATTATTCCACTTAATACAATAAAAACTTTGTCTCCATTAATTTATCAGCTTTTAGCTCAGAGAATAAAACGCTGCGAAACCGCGAACTTCTGCGTTCAAGGCAAGGACGTCGACGATGTATTCTAATTGGTTATGCATTTATAAATTACGAGTGGAATGAAGGTTAACTTCTGAAATTGTTTCCTTGTCCTAGTCCAGCTTAATGCTCTACATACAGGAAATCCGTTTGCATGATTTGTTTTAAAATTACGAAAAAATTTAGACAAACAAAGTTTAATTCCCAAATCGACAACACAATAATTTTAGGATTTTAACTTGTGCTGATTTACTTTGCTATGTGGTTAGCCCTGTATTTGGGAATAGTTCTCCTGAAAGACAAAACTTCATATGTTTTAAGTTTGATATGTGAACATACTTTGTTTTTGGATTCACACACAATTATCTTATTAAATTATCACTTGAAAATATTCAAAATATGTGTAGAAAAATTATAAAATTCTAGGGCAACATGTGTTTAGGCATAAATAAAGAATCAGAAAACAATTTTAAAGGAACTGCTTACAATATTAACACCATAATTTTTCAAAAGTATCTGAATTTATATTTGAGACAATGTTTGTAGTTTTATTTTAAAATACTTAAAAGGAAAGATAATAAATTATTGGCACGAGAATTCATTTCATTTATAATCTAAAAAGTAGAAATTAAAAAATTTTAAATTTTAGTTTATTTAAATGTGTAAATGAATTCTAAACTAAATAAAACCCTAACGGAATTTTAATTCATTTACACAGCGCGTAATTTATTTAAAATAAAACATACAGCTTAACAGATAAAATGGGATAAAATCCGGGGTTTAAATAAACACCAAGTTAGGTTTTTGCAAGTGCAATCAAGCTTACAAAGTTCGCAATGAAACTTCATCGGGTTTTCACTAAAGATCACGTTAACATCGTCCTAAAGCCGATTTGCTTAAGTAAATTGCTACTGCAGAGGTCTTTGTTGGTTTGACCACACATCCCTTTTGAGTATTTGGAAAATTGTCCGAGCGGAAAAAAATTGAGATATATTAACTTTTTGAGCGTGCTGGTGACTTTCACTCAAAATTGGCATTAAAACAAGAAGTTTATTTTTATTTTGTAATGAATTTTCTTAAGTAAACAGAAAAGAAATATAATTACGACACAGTCGAAGCTTTTGAACCATATTTGTGTAGTGAGTATAAGAAATAATGAACACAAGGGAAAACAAATTTCTCTGTTTATGTAAGACAAAAAAGGTTATAAAGGAAAAGTTTTATCATAAGAAACATTTTTCTTATCTTTAAATTTCACACCAAAACAAAAACACAATTTTTCAAAAATCGTAGTGGCAAAAATTACTGAATAGTACAGATGACTATATTAACATTCGCTATTTCCTTTTCTTTCCTACTACGTATTATTATCTACATGTTTGTCGATTTAAACAGATTAGTTGTCATATGGCGCTAGTTGCAATGTTACTCCATAAGTGACATGGGCGCTCTAGAGGTTAAGAGAAAAATTGAAGAATGTTGAAGAGAGTTAAAATTTTATTTATTTTGGTACTTCGTTCTCTTTAAATAAAGGTGTTTCCCGGCATACATTTTAAATTATGTTAAAATTAAAGTAATTGCGCGAATAAACACTCAGAGTCCTAATATTGATTTTTTCTTCTTCATTGTTTATTTCAAAATTATTGCATTTCTTATTGATTATTTTGAATTTTAGTAACAAATTTTAGAATAATATCCCTCAATCATTGCTTAATATGTATACGTAAATAAAAAATCACATGTATACGCAAATTAAAGAATTTAAAAATAAATGAAAAAAGCTCATGGTTAATATATATATATATATATATATATATATATATATATATATATATATATATATATATATACACATATATGTAATATTTTAAGTATAAGAATATCGACTATTTGACTTTTAAAATGATATCAAAATGAAATTATTTGAAAACTTTGCCAGGCTACTTCAGCAGTTGACAGTATACTTATTTAAAGTAATAAGTTGTGTTTGCTAATATGGAAGTACACTTCGGTGATGAAGAAGTTAGTAATTTTGAATGAAGTTTCGTAACTTATCATAATTGAGACCAATTTAATAATTTTTTCCTACATGTATTACATATTTTCGATTTTCTTTCAAAACCCCTTTAATTTATATTACGTTATGCTGAATTTTAAGGAGAATAAATTATTAAAATATATATATGCACACACACACACATATATATATATATATATATATATACATATATATATATATATATATATATATATATATATATATATATATATATATATGTATATATATATATATATATCACCACCGCGTTCCATAGTCTTATTAAATTTGTTAGTCTTGTAATTTGGGTTATTAACCTCTGTACTACATGACTGCGATGATATCGACCATGCTGGTCTTAACTTAGATTTGGAGCTCGGAATTAAGACAAATCAAACTTTGTTTGTAAAAATCGGATTTTTTGTGAAAACTTCATTAGTATATTAAGAGTTATGACAAAATCCATCTAAACACATAAGTGCATGAAGCTTAATTTATTATCCCTCATTCTGGCTTCTCCATGGTGGAGTAAAATCTAAATATGACGTAATATTGAAAAAAATATTACAAACGTAAAAAGACGCGTATGATTTGTATGCCACATACGCATCTTTTTAGATATTAAATAAGCTATGACACAAATTATGACTGCTTTTTTAAATTAAGATATTTATTGTTATATGTAAATACTTCGGTGCGCGGATACTTTCGAAATCTAATAGTTGCTGATTTTCATAAGACTTTTCGGACTGTATTATCAATTTATATTCTGGGAATGAAATTGAGTCTTTTTTATAAAATCAGTAGTAGTTTGAAACAAAATACATGAATAAATTGATTGAAAAATTTAATAGTAGTTCGAATTAAAATGCGTAAATAAAATAATAGAAACCATATTTCTATATTTAAAATATTTGTAAGATTATTTTTTTAAATATTTTCCTAATCCTGTAACTCAAGAATTGTATCAAGAATTATACGTTAAATAAGTTCAATTTATACTCATCATTTCTATTTACTTGTTTCAAAAATGTATTATTACACTTTGTACCATCGAATTTATGTTTTTTTTATATGTATATTTTAAATGACATATTCCACGAATGGTCCTCCGAGTAATTACAAAAATTTTAAAAAATACCCAAATTGACTATTTAATATGGAATGCCGCCACATATGTTTCCAGCACCTATCGTTGCATAGACTATGTTCATGTGACATTACATTCAGTGATTCTCAATAATTTTAAATATTGAAGTTCTGCCTAGAGCTATAGATGTTTTTTAACTGTACTTAACTATTTTACGTCGTTTTGCATATGACCTTCTAATGATTAATATTTATTGCGGAATAATAGTTCTAAGTTCTAGTCTAACCTTCAGTCGTACTGACGTAAATGTGATAGCTCGTGTTAAAATAATTAAATAATAGCTTCAAATTACATTGTTTGTTATATAGGGACATAAAATAATTCCTTAAGTTTTAGTGAATTAATAAAGTTGCCTTTGGTTCATAATTAATCTAAAAATAAAATTTAGAAATAGCTTTAAAAATCATTAATTTCTGTATGATACAGTGACAGTGTTAATAAAAATTAATATAAAGGTGGGTGATTTAAAATTTAAACCCAGGCACCGAGTGCAAACTAAAACTTGTTTACAAACAAGCAACGTTTTGTTAGCATTTACTCGCCGCTGTACCGCCCACTGCTATTAGCTGCTCGATATACCGCAAGCCTAGCGCAGTGCGTAACGCACTCGTTCGTACCCAGGCAAATCGGGTTCGAGACCGGGCCCCCTCACATTTTTATTTCACATTTTTTTCCACTTTTTTTTTACTACTAACAAGAATTACAATAATAACAGTAATATGAAGCTGTGCAGTAAGTGCAAAGAGGCCGTATTAGATAAAGATGGCATTATCTGTAGTAAATGTTCTCAACAATATAATTTCTATTGCGGCGGTTTTAGTAAAATTGCTTCCCATACATCGTGCAAAGTGGAGATGTATTTCTTGCAAGACGCAACAATCAAAGCCCGCTATTAGCCAGCCAGAAGAACAGACTGGAGATGAACCATTCCTCGCGTCGACTGCCGCTACGCCCACGTCGTCTACAGGATGGGGTCCATCAATTTCTACGAGTTCTAACGTGAAACACTCGCCATCAGTTGTTAGCAATAACAATTTTATTGTTATTACCAGAGTAATACCAGCGCCTCGGATATTGACGCGACTGTTAGAAAAACCCCTTCAACAGCAATTATTGACACTGCTACTTTGATCGCATATATAGATTCAAAATTTGATACACTAAAAACGACTGGCAGTTTAATTTAAATCAGGCCATGCCAAGAATTGATACTAAGCTACAGTCTTTCACCCTGACTCTGACTGATTACAGTTGTTGAATAGATGAACATAAATTGGATATTACTATACAATCTAACGAAGAAAAAATGAACAATATGATTACAAAATACAATGCACTTACCGCGGAGTTAGAGGCTTACAAAGCCAAATACGATGATATAGATCAAATAAATAGACAGTGCAACTTAGAAATTCAAAATGTCCCAGAAATGAGAACTGAAAATGTTCTAAACATCGTCTCTAATTTAAGCGCTGCTTTAAACATTCCGATCCCTATGGACCAGGTGCGCGCGGCGCATCGCATGCGCACGCGCGCACACTCCGACCGCCCACGTAATATCATCGTGCAGCTAGATACGCGACGCCTGCGTGTCGATATCATCGCTGCAGCGCGCGTGCATCGTGCACTCACCACCGAGTCGTTGCAGATCGCCGGAGCTGCCCAGCGGGTCTACGTTAATGAGCATCTCACACTACGAAACAAAATTCTTTACGCAACAGCAAGAAAAGCCAAATTAGAAAAGACCTATGAATTTGTGTGGATTAAAAACGGTACAATTTATGTTCGTAAAATGACGGGCTCAAAGTATCTGCAGAGAAGATGTGAAAATTACATTTTTAAGATGTGACTATTTCTGTCTATATTTATATTGACAGAAATCACGAAATATTGACAATTCTATATTTAAGAATTGTCAATATTTCGTGTATTTTTTCTGCATACCTCCATATTTTTTGTTGACATTTTATTAACTGTTATTTATGTTCTGTATTTGAAAGGTCTTTTTGCGGGCATTATCCGCTGCACATGCACCGAACCTTGCTTCTAAATAGTAGTAATGTGCAATATTACGTAAATTATGAATTATGTTTCTATCTTTATAAAATTAATTTCTTGCAATGACAAATGACAAATTGTCAATTTATTATCAGAATTGTGGCGGTATTAGAACTAAACTTAATGAATTATATCTAAATATACTGGCAAACAACTATGATATAATCGTGCTTGTCGAAACGTGGCTATTACCAAGTATTTTCAATTCAGAATTTATTGACGGTAAGTAGAGTAAGAGTGGTGGTGGAGTGGTGGTAGCCCTATGGTCTGGCTATGTGGGACTGCGAAGTACAGACTGTGAAAGTATTGAGATAAAAGAAATAATATTAAATTTATCCTTGGGTAAACAGAAACTAATTCTTAACGCAGTCTATCTCCCACCAGATCTAACTTTTAATAAATACGAAATCTATTTTAATAATTTACAGAAAATTAATACGGAACAAAGCGATAGCAAGTTTTGTATTGTAGGTGACTACAATATACCTTCAATTACCTGGCAACGTCAAGAAGAATACTGCATCCCGTCATATAAATGTACGTCTCAAATAACGCGTGTTGCTCTTAGTGCATTATCTTTCATGAATCTTAAACAATATATATATATATATATATATATATATATATATATATATTATCAAAATAATAAAAACAAAATCTTGGACCTAGTTCTTACTAATATGGACTGCATACTTATTGCAGCTGACTCAATGTTAAGTGAAGATCGCAACCATCCCGCTTTCACTTTTACCATTGTGTGTATTTATGAAATAATGCTGCTCGTTTTACCAAACAAAAAATATAACTTTTATAAGGCCGACTTTGAGGTAATAAATAAGGAGATAAGTAAAATAGACTGAGATAATGAACTAAGGGAACTCTCAACGGAATGTGCTGTGACCAGATTTTACGACCTTATCTTAAATCTAATTGACTCCTTTGTGCCACAAAAGGCTACCCGTAACACCAAGTATCCTGTTTGGTTTACTCGGGAACTCATACGGCTTTCTAAATACAAAGAACGAGCATGGTTGAAATGGAAAACTATGGCACCATTTCCGCCTATAATGAATTTTCAAAGCTTCGATATTGTTTCAAGCGTTTGTCTAAGCAATGTTGTCAGTCATATGTTACAAACACAGAGAAAATAATAAAGAAAAACCTCAAAGGATTCTGGTCTTACGTCTCTTCACTACATGAAACAAATGGCTATCCATCAACTATGTCATCCGGCGAAATTGCCAGTAATACCCCAAACGAAATTTGTCAAATGTTCTCAGAGTTTTTTCAGTCGACATGAACAAATTCATTGAAAAGGTTGAAAATATACCTACAAATAATTTAAATAACGTCAGCATTATTATCTAACGTCAGCGATTATCTTTAATATCGTTTGAGGTTGCAGATGTTTTAAAAATGCTTAGGTCATTAGACTTGAACAAAGGCCCAGGACCAGATAGAATTGAACCAGTGTTCCTCAAATATACTACAGATACCATATGCATTCCTTTGACTCCCTTGTTTAATAAATGCGTAAAACATGGGACTTTTCCTACATGTTGGAAAAAGGCGCACATAACACCTGTGCATAAAAATGGATCTAAACAAAAAATAGTTAATTATAGACCCATAAAAATCTTATCAGTAATTCCCAAAGTTTTAGAGAGATTAGTACATGGACGAGTATATCCAATACTCCATAATTACATTATGCCCGAACAACACGGCTTTGTTCGTGGTAGACTACTTCACTCTCAGCACTTCTTCGAGTCATTGGATTCCGGACAGAAAGTTGACGTAATATATACAGATTTGAAGAAAGCATTAGACAAGGTTGATCACTTATTATTGATGCTAAAACTAGCATTTAACTGTATCAGGGGCAACTTGCTTAGATGGTTTATTTCGTATTTAACTAATAGGCAGCAAGTAATTAAAGTAAATGGGTTCCTATCACCATATATCCAAGTGACTTCTGGTGTACCACAGGGATCTATATTAGGCCCTTTCTTATTTATTATATTTATTAACGATATAAGTACCTGTTTTAGAAATAGTAATTTCCTAATGTATGCAGATGATTTAAAGCTATTTACTCTTATAAAAGACATACACGACTGTTCGAATATGCAAGCTGATCTCGATATACTTCATGTTTACTGTGAAAAGACCAAACTTTTTGCTTTTAAGTTACTCGAAGTGCCAACAAAAATATCTTTTGCAAAGGAAAAAAAAACAAATAAACTTTAAATACGCGATAGGAGGGAATTCACTCGAAAAAGTTGACAGCATGCGTAACCTTGGTGTCATTTTCGATAGTAAACTGCATTTTAGTTTGCATATTGAGCAGATTATATCCAAGGCCTATAGAATTTTTGGCTTCGTACTAAGAACAGACAAAGTATTTAAAAATGCTGAAACATACTTAACTTTGTACAATGCTCTTGTAAGACAACAATTTGAATACGCTGTTGTTGTCTGGACTCCACTATATGCCACTTATTCTAATAGTATCATGAATATACAAAAACAAATTTGAAAGATCTTCAGCATCGTATAGGTGGCAGCAAATTATCATATGAAATATTACTTAATAATTATAAATGTGATGCACTCGATTACAGACATTCATTATCGGAGTTGATGTTTATGTTCAACATCTGTCAAAGTAATTATGACTGCCCATCTCTACTGAGTCAGATAAAGATTCGAACGTTAATTTGGACGTAAGATTCGAACGTTAATTTGGACTCGTAGCCATCCCTTATTTCATGTCGATATTGCACGAACAAACGCCGGTGTCAGAGCACCGCTACGGCGGTTGTGCGACTTGTACAATAAAGAGATGTTGACACTTGACATCCTTGCAAGTCCACGCCCCCAGTTTCGATCAGATGTAAAGAACAAGCTTTGTAAAATTTATGCACAGCAGACGGATCAGTAATGTTATTATCATTTTACTTTATTCATTGTTTGCAAAAATTAATTAAATAGAGTGCCTTACAGAAATAACTTGTAATTCATAATTGCAGCTTTATTTAATTGATAAGTTAATAACAAGTGTTTTCTATATTGATTTTATGTCTTAATTCTAGAAAAAAAATATTGTTGCACTTACTTCAATTAACGTTGTCATATTTATGTATTGTTTTATTTAATTGGATATATTATAAATGTATTTATTTTTGTTCTTTCTTTGTGGAAATGTTAGAACACAAACTTATTTCGTATTTAGTGTTCATGGAATATTTCGGATAGTTTGTGTTTGTTTTTTTCCCTTTACAGAAAATAAAATTAAAAAAAATATACATTCTATGCGTAATTTATCATAACATTTGAAAATTTTCTAATATAAAATATGTTTTCCTGTGTAGCAGGAAATTTTTTCTCAGAAAACTTAGACCTTATGTTTACATTTTTATTAGGACAAAAAAAATGTGAGTAATGTATAGAAATGTCAAAATATTTTTGTACTTGTAGTACCAGACAATTATGTCAAAAATAAAATCGAATAGTTGCACACTCACATATAACATTAGATTGTTATCCGGTCTTCTGAAACATCATGTGTTATTAACTCTTTTTATCACGATTGAGTGATATTAAATAGTATGTGGAACTGCCGCTTATATTAATAAACTCAGGTTAGATATAGTTTAAATGGGCCATAACTGATGACACCTCCAAAGGTGATGGATAATGGGCTACTTGTAATAAAGCTGTCTAAAAATTCATTAGAGTCTGATGACTAGAAATATGTACAGTCATCTATTTAAAATGGAAGACTTTATTATAATAATTTAGTATTGTCATAATTTGAATTAATGTCAATTCAAAATACGCGGGTCAATAGAGTATATTACTATGCCAATTTCCAAGTTTCGCCTAAAACTAAAAAAAATCAATTACTTAATTTGTCCCTTTAAAATGATTATACAAATATTTTAAGTGTATTTTCATATTTAAATTAATATCAATATAAAATACACGAGTTAATAGAATATGCTATTGTAAATTCAAATTTGTACATCAAATGGTTTTTGAAAAAATTACTGTAACATATAGTCACATGAGTGACATTAAAATGGTTCCGTTTTTATTATTTAGTTACGGAACCGTAACTATTTCAAATTGTTCTCCAATATAATATTACATCATTTAGTATTTTTATGCATCCCCAAAACAAAAAACAAAAACTGTAACAGATAGACAGGTAAATGATATTTAAAAAGTTACTTTTTACTATTGAGGTACAGAACCCTAACTATTTCATTTAATTTGAAGAAAAATATTATGTCACTTAATCTTTTTGTGGAACCCCAAAACAAAAAAAATTAATCATTGTATTATCACACACTTGTCTTTCCGTTTAGCTATCTGATTCTCAAACACATTTTCCCGGTAAACCGTTAAATGTAAATGGACTTAGTAATGAAAAATTCATCTTCACCAAAACAGAAATTTAATGCTAGATTTTCTTTTTCGTTTTATGTGTCGTTTGAAAAACTGGTTACACGAGTCTTACAATTTTTTTCGTACTTTCAGTAGCTTATTTTAAGAAATACGCTAAAAACAAAGAAACATTAATATATACAGCTTTCCTGTATGAGAAAGTGTCTTCAAAAACTCATTTAACTTTACGGAAAAATTAAAGCGATAAATCTAAATCTGAATGTATGAGAAAGTTTCAATATAACATAACTGTGAAAGATATACTGGTCTATATTGTAGGCAATGTAGGCCAAAAATAATATTAATACGAAAAGTATCTGACGAAAATACTAGGCAGCCTTTATTGTCAAAATGTATGAGAAAGTTTCAATATAACATAACTGTAAAAGATATACTGGTCTATATTGTAGGAAATGTAGGCCAAAAATAATATTAATACGAAAAGTATCTGACCAAAATACTAGGCAGCCTTTATTGTCAAAATGTGTGAGAAAGTTTCAATATAACATAACTGTAAAATATATACTGGTCTATATTTTAGGAAATGTAGGCCAAAAATAATATTAATACGAAAAGTATCTGACCAAAATACTAGGCAGCCTTTATTGTCAAAATGTGTGAGAAAGTTTCAATATAACATAACTGTAAAAGATATACTGGTCTATATTGTAGGCAATGTAGGCCAAAAATAATATTAATACGAAAAGTATCTGACGAAAATACTAGGCAGCCTTTATTGTCAAAATGTATGAGAAAGTTTCAATATAACATAACTGTAAAAGATATACTGGTCTATATTGTAGGCAATGTAGGCCAAAAATAATATTAATACGAAAAGTATCTGACGAAAATACTAGGCAGCCTTTATTGTCAAAATGTATGAGAAAGTTTCAATATAACATAACTGTAAAAGATATACTGGTCTATATTGTAGGCAATGTAGGCCCAAAATAATATTAATACGAAAAGTATCTGACGAAAATACTAGGCAGCCTTTATTGTCAAAATGTATGAGAAAGTTTCAATATAACATAACTGTAAAAGATATACTGGTCTATATTGTAGGCAATGTAGGCCAAAAATAATATTAATACGAAAAGTATCTGACGAAAATACTAGGCAGCCTTTATTGTCAAAAACTTTTAAGTGTCTGTTCTGTCCATATGTAACATGTTCCTTTAATGTTATTTTATGTGAAACTTCAGAGAATTTTGTTTGATTAACGACCTATCAATTTCTCCATTAAAAAAGTAAAATAGAAAACGTTCAACAAAGTTTAAATTTTTTTTAACGGCTCAAAGTCCACACTCTCTTCGCAAACCATTTTAAATTCAATATGGTACGCTCGTGCCGGTCTACTCGTAGCGAAGTTAAGCTGCAGTCGCGGCGATAAAACTTATCTTCGACACCTTCGCTGCATGAAGAATCAGTACATCCATGGTTGCAGTACAAATATGGCGGCAAATTTGAGAAAGCACGTGAGTTTACAAACATTTCAGTGGAAATTATTAACACGGATTTAGGGTTAGATTATGTCAACATGTGATTAATGATAACATTATCCATATACTATCTCCTAGCTAAAAATGAAACCGGCTCTGAACTCTTGAAATATAAAGATTTATAGAAAAATTTTTACTTATTCGTTAAAAATATTTTGGGTATGTATTTAACTTAGTATTTTTTTTCAAGTTTTTGTACTAATTACATACCATTAATCAGTTGTATATACTCACTCGTATTGTCAGAAATATTCCAAAATAATCTTAGAAAATAATTCTGATGTTAGGTCCTTACCAGCATTACTTTATTGTGTAAAAACACATGCGCGCGCGTACGTAAATGCGCACGCACGTGCACACACACTCATATATTTATGTATATTTGTACGTATGCATGTGCATGTAAATATATATATATATATATATATATATATATATATACATATGCATATAGGTCAAAAGCTTTTCAATGAAATAACACATTTTAATGCTTCCATTGTCATTGTGCTTTAAGGCAAAAGCATGTGGTTTGTCGCAAACTTTTTGTCCACCGCATGTTGGACTTAATGAATTAAGGGACACAAAGCTCCTATTGTACTTGCTCTTTTATTGGGAATTGGCAACATGATTTTTAGTTTTTTAACGACAACGTAAAATAATTATATTAACCGTAACTTGTATAAAATAAGGTTTTCTTTTAATGGGAATTTAATTTTAAAAAATGCGAATGAAAGTCGCACATGCTCAGAGAATAATTTCAGGAGAACAAAAATTTATCTTTGAAAACTTGTGTTTGTCAAGAATGTGTAAAATGGAAATGGTAAATTAGTTTAATTCAAAGCATTTGAGTGGGAAATTAATTGTTTTGTGGTTCCAGTTTTCAGTTGGTCCAGAGAGTTTCCGCGTTCTGAAAAATAATTGGTTGTCTCAAATTTCTTCTGATAATAGGATTAATTGTGAATAATTGTAAGTATATTTGTACAAAAGCGGTACATCACTTTTAATGGTTTTTTTAAACTACGATAAATAAGAAAGGCTAAAAAATATATAAAATAATATTATTTAATAATGTAATATTATTTCATGTTGAAAAATTTTATCAAGCAATTATCTGAATGACATAGGTACTCTGCTATGTTAGGATTGGTATAATTCTATAAATATGGGAAATAAAATTTGATAAACTAGTGGAAATCAGGGTATGATAATATTTAGAAATCATTGGAAATATAAAATTTAATGGATATATTCGACTAAAAATAAAAATACCACTTTGACAAAAATCTGGGTGCTAAAAAATTATTGAGAAAAATTATTTAATGACACTTCAATTGACGCTCTGTCGACGCCATTATTCTATTTCACTCGTTCGCCATGATTTTATAGGAAATCGAACCCGGGTCCCTTCGATGAACCCCTCCGTCAAAGGTCGCATGTCCTGTGATCAATCCAACACACCATTGCGACGATAATGTGCTTTTAATCTTTTACATAATATTTTTGATTAGATTGTTGAAAAATTAAATCACTGGTTGCAATAATTAATTTATCTTAAACCTTGTAAAATTTAACGAAACAAATATAAGCGCAGTTGATATAATTAGGAAATGAGAATTAATCGAAGACTCTGGCCATCTAATTACTTAATATTGTCGGGATCCTTATGGTTAAATTGCTATGGTTCCTATTTTATTTCAATATACATTCAAGATAATATTTAAAAAATAGTTGCAATATTGACTTGAGATTATGAATGAGAGAGAAAGAGATATCGATTTATCGCTATTACCATTTGTTATACTACTCTCCCTTATGTATTCCTAAACATAATCGTCTAACTAAAATATTACAAAAATGATCCTAGTACGTTTTGAGTTGTACGGCTACTACAAATATCGTCATCACAGGCGAGATCCACATTTGGCTGAACAGAGATAACATTGTTTATTACCGACAGTGTAAGTTACCTCGCCAGGAGAAACGGCGTGACCGCGACGTGGCTCGTAGTTAACTAGACAAGGGAATACTACGCGAAGCTCAAGCTGCTTAAACTAACCCTATGCTATTAGTTAGAAATAAAGATGGTTCAGATAGAAAAGTAGTTGATTACAGAGCACTTTACCGTTTGACGATTAAAGATAAATTTCCATATTCACATATTGACAGGCTCGGGGGTAACAAATACTTTACCGTTTTAGACCTGATAACTGGAATCCACCAGATCCGTATCAGTTATTGTTCGTTAGGAACGTCAGCATTTGTTACCTCGGAGGGCTACTATGAATATTTAAAAATGCCGTACTGTCTTGCAAATGCACCAGTTGTCTATTGAAAATCATGTTAGGTATCTTAAAATATATATTGGGACAGGTAAGGCACTAGTGTACGTTGATGATGTCACATGGAGTAACATAATGATAGACGTAGGTGAAACTCGATGACTTACTTCTAGCAATCTTTAAACGGCAGGTTTCCCTATAAATTTAGGTAAATGCACTTTCTTAACACCCGAATTAAAGTGTAAAGACTTAATAATTAGTAACGTTGACGTAATGCAACACAAAATCAGAGTTTTTAACCGCAGAACTGACCCTAAGAAGTTGATGACCATCTGTACGTTATAAAATATTCTCAAAAAACTGTATAGCGGAATACACGGTCCCTATTGCGTGGTAAAGATTTGTGGCGAAGGTTTGTACCCTCTTACGGTAAGGTCATCCAGGTGTCCATCGAATTTCTTGTACCCTGGTATGACAAGCGGATACTTGATGCATGCGCTGCCCTCTTTGAAAGTAAGTTCCTTATTTTCAATGTTCATACCCATGATCACATTCGTGAAATACGTTGAGCATGGCAATGACTCCGAACAGATCTATGTAACCTATTAATTGTAATTAGGTGCGGAGTGATTGAAAACAGATGCATGTCAGTCTCTATAACTGACGTTGAGCAATAGGGTAATTGAAACAGACGTGTGTAAGTCCTTATGGAGTTACGGAGAGTAACATGAGTCTATGCTTAGTCACCATTTACCTAAAAGGTATTTAGGTACGTGGTGACTAAGAATACACCATGTTAGTCTCCTTATTCCATATTGAGCATTGGGATGATTCGAAATATACCTATATAAGTCCTTAACTATAATTAAGTATAAACCTGAAGATAAACCCATATTAGTGTCAATAACCCCACCTTGAGCAATGAATATTTCAGGATAGAATTACGTATGCTGTTTTTACATTAAAATCAACTTTGCTACAAAAGAAAAAACCCTCATAAGATAAGTTACGTGTCCTTCCATATGGTAGTCAATTGAAGATTTTTTTCGTTTTGATTGAAAAATTACCTATTTAATTAAAATTAAGTCTATACCTTATTCAGTTTGGACGCTAAAAGTTTTTGATAAGCAAACAGAGAAATAACTATCACTGCGATAGGATTCATGACGAACTATTTGTTTTCTAAACCCTCAATAATATGGTATACAATGTTGTTGAACAAGAAATAAATCATATCCAAAACATGTTAATTTATATACATTTATATTATAATTTTGAACGAATAGATATTATTCACGTGACTCACGTTTCACTTATTTTAACATGACTAAAACGTGGATCACGTTTCACATATTGGAACAGTACTAACTAAATTACTGGTATAAATCACAATTTACAGATATTTAGTAAATATATACTTTTCCGATTCTATGGTTTCTTGCTTGTGTAAAGCACAGCTAGATTGGAAATTAAATTTGTAAATTTCAAAATATATGATTCTTCAAGTGAGTTCCTATAAATAAAGTTCAAATTTAAATAAATATTTAGCTATTTTAATTTTGTTTCTCTTTTTACATTTAGGGTATCGTGCGTTAAAAAAATGGAACATTTATAAGAAAAAACGGAACCGTTATAAGATCAATCCTTTGTTTGCCTGTCTGTCTGTCCCAGATGGTTTCCTCTTGTCTGCCTGTCCGTCTAACACAGAATGGTTTTATTAGAAAATATGCGACATGTGAATTTAAAATTTGACACAGTGATACATATTTTGCACTAGCTAACTTTTTTAAAATATTTATATGAGAATTGAAGGGGGAGAAGGTAAATAAAAATTCATTTTTTAGTTTTATATGTCACGTGAAGTATTATTTGATAGAGCTTTTCATGAAGAAATTCAAAACATCATATAAATTATAATATTAAATATTTTTTTAAATTTTATATTTCATATTTTAAAAAATATAAATTTACCAAAATAAGAGCCCTTTCCTTCTTTCTGAAACTGTTAGAAAAAAAATTGTGAAAAATGGAGTTGGTAAGATCTGATTAGAAGATGGCGGGAATAAAGTATTATCGTAAAATTTTAATTTTTTAAATATTCACCATGCTTTTCCACCTCTGAAAGATACAGTAGGCATTATATTTACCGTGTAAAAAATAATAATATTAATGCTATGTACACCTCAATGTTTATAAGGTAATTAATATCAATGTATTCATTTTGAACTTTACATTTTTAATATTAAATGTTATCTTTCCGTAGACGAGTATATGGCTTTATCAAATGTTCTGCGGAAATCAAAATAATATAAATCAAATAACACGCAACTGGACTATTAATGTAAATAACCTAGATGCTTATTTTCGTGAGCATGTTTATTGGGTACGCAGTGGTGATGTAATCAACTTCACCGGTCATCAACATTTTATTCTACTGACGTACATACTCCATCATGTTATGTGGGTTTAGATATTCTGTAACAGAATTAACTATCTTTCTTACTTAATTTTTAAGTACCCTGAATTCTAATAATAACAAATAATTTTTTCCGTATTTTTCATATAATGGAAAAATCATATTTTTAATACGTAGTAATTAATGTCATTTACTTAGAACCTTTTATTCTTACATAATAAATCGGTGATGTATACGTGTATGCAACCAACTCCTGTAACAAAGTAAATGTTTTAGGAAACAACACTTTGTTGACTACATTGTTCTTGCAAAAATATAGTCCCACACTGCATCAAGATCGTAAAGTTTTGATCAGCTAGTACTTTGGACTAACTTCGGTTTCCTTATTAAATTCGTCAAAACCATTTTTTCCCTGCGAAGTTCGGGGTCACCAATTTAGTCAGAATTTGTTATGTAATTAGAAATATGAATATTATATCAAAATATTTTCATGAATTAATTGTACTATTTTCATTTATACCAAATATTTGTTTTTATAACGCTAAAGACACATGGCAAAACAAGATTTGGTTTATTATTTCTTAAGCAACTGTAAGTCATTTGCCATAGTTAGTAGGTTTAGTCATGTCAATTACAATGGTGGCTCCTCCCATTATTTAGCAAACAATTTTTATTTATTTTATCATTTTATTTTTATTTAAGCTCTAATCGCTCTATTTATAATTTTATTTTTTATTCTATAAATTTAATTATTTTTTCCAAAAATGTTTGATTGTAGGGCTGCAGAAATATCTTAGTCAATTCTAAAAGAGCAAAATGGAGTATTTAAATATCTTAATTACTGGAGAAGAAATTGATATTTAATTTGGAGTTTAATTTTACTTTTTAATTTTCTCTCATTATATAAGCTATTGCTTGATTCATCAGCTTAATTCTATAACAAAGATATCGGGAACTCATATGTATGTACATCGAATTGTTTCCCCTAGAGAGGACTACAGTAGTATTTGCTCGACTTGATAAAGTATTTCCTGACTTTACATATTATAATATAGCCTAGAATATACATAATACACTTAACGAAATACAATTCCTACAGGACATACCTAATTAAATCCGAATTTCAGCAACGATGTATAGGTAACTATGATAGTTTTCTCAATCAGCATCCATTTCCATAGTGTTCGACCACCCAACACGAGATCAAGTCTAACATTGTTTCGGCTCCGGCCGGTCAGATGAAATTTTATTGTATTAGACGTAATGAATTAATAGTTTCCGCTTAAGTTTGGGGAAAGTGTTGGACAAGTTCCTGGACACTGCGTTAAATTGTTTTAGCATAGTTCTTATGCTCGCTAATTGTGAATCTACTACGCATTGAGCTTACGTAAAAATATATTTTGTATTCTTAAACAGTTATTTTTAGCGTACTGTTTTAAATGAAAAATCGAAAAATTAATGTTATTTTAAAACTCTTATTAAAATAAGACATACAAATTTAGAAAAAACTTCACTTATTAATTTATTTTTCTCAAATTTTGTATAATAATTTCCCAAATTTGTTATCATATACTCTTGCAGAGTAAAATAATATATTATATTTTTATACGATATTAAAGCTATTGGATTTCATTGTTAAAAATCTTTTAAGGATATTAAAGAAATATACGCTTTATGTAATAAAAAAATATAGTACAGATATGATATAATATAAGAAAAATTTGCGTGTCATATGTTTGCAAACGACTTTTTCTTTAGCTTTAAAAAAACAAATTCCAATTGTTTGAATTGTGTTGTTTGAAAAATAAGGCTTAATGGAAATATCTTCAATAATAAGGCTTAAAGGAATACGCCGATAGTAGTAGTAGTGAGAGGAAATATTCGGCGGCTGAACACGTACTGACGGGGGCGAGAGATATTTAATCTGCCTCTTGACGTATCAATTGAAATTCGGTCACCAGCCTTCTCCGACAAAAGTGGGCTGTTGTCAGTCGCCTCAGCACTGACAAAAGGACTTGTGCTTTGCGCGTTAAGGCGTAATAAAATAATTAATTGATTAGAGCCACTTTTATGTAAAACTTTTAAAATATTTTTATTGTTTGCTTGTTCGATGTGAGTTTACATCACACAAAATTGTTAGTTACGCTTTATTAGTCTTTATAATGTTAATTACGCCTTTCCAAAAATACATTATGTATCTGATCACAACGTATATCCCGCTGTTTTCTCAGCTTTTTTAAAAAATATTGTATTTTTTACATGAGTAATCTGCTTGTGTATTATAATATAACGTAACTCTTTATTTTCTATGTTAATCTTAATAAAACGTGTCATCTAGTACACATATAATAAAATTGCAAAAAACAGAGACTGTACATTTAATATTATTAAGAAAAACTAAGAGCTACCTACTAAAACCATGCTATTAAGCTTAAAACAACAGTTTTTAGAATTTTCGTTGGGCACGCTAGTCTCAACAACGGATGAATCGATTTGATTACGCTTTTCAATGAGGTATTCAGATTAGCTTGGGCTAACATTCAGGCTTAGCTTCATTTCTATCGGCTTACAAATAAAAAATATACGTAAATCTTTAATTTACGTTCGTTGTGCATGCCAATATTAGAATCAGCAGAAACGAGTTTACTGCCAACGCCATATATTAGCGCTTTTAGTCAACTTTATGCTCATAGAGTTCTGTATCTTCACAAAATACTATATAAGAAAGAAAAACCTAAAAAATTCCTTATAACTTTTCTTACTCCGAAATCCAAGCGAGCGAAATAAAAGTTTATATTCACTTTGTCAGAATATAAAAAACATTTTTTTAGAAAATATTGCCCAAGTGCAATTGAGGTTTAAAATAAATAAATTATGAAACACTGAAAAAAATTTGTAACTTAAATTTTTACATATAAGTTAATAATGAAAGTAAATTTTTCAATCAATATTGCAATCTCAGTTGTTGATTTTATAACATTTAATAACATTTTTAATAGTTTTTATCATAATTAAAAATTAAGGACAATAAAGGATATTATAAAAAAAGAATATTTAAATGATTAGATAAACAAATTAAACACAAATGTCGCATCTGTGTTAATTTTTTATGCGTATTTATATTAATATTTATTTTGTATAAATTAATATGTTAATAAATTTGTGTGTTTCTTCAGTTTACTTACATTAAATATGAGGATCTATGTATAATATAAATAATATTATGCATAAGATAGTTTTATACGTTTTCATATTTTATCCATTTTGGCAGTATTTTGTGGTAAAATCATAAATTAAATAAGAAATTGTGTTTAAATTGTTATTTGGAATATTGAAATAGATTCCGTATCCTTATTTTTTGTGTTAAAAATAATAAAAATTTCGTTCAACCTACAACAATAAAAAGAGCTCGGATAATTCTTTTTATGTAAAATTGAAATTAAGGCAATGACATGTCTTATTAATGAACGTTTTCGTAATTTTCTCACCTAGTATTACATGCCCACAGAAACCCACCTCTCAACAGGAGTTTAGTCCTAATTTAGCCTAAACTCAATAAAGTAAAATAAAATTGTGTGAAGCATAACATATGAATGATTTTAATTTGAATCTATAGACCAGAATTTTTACTATGCATGTATCTAAATACTGCAGAGATCAAAATTTTCAAAACTTTTACTTAATGGTGGTTAGTAAACAAGTTAAGTATTCAAGTTCGAAAAATTTATATTAAATATTAAAAAGTGATGTTTTCTTTTATAAAAAATAACAGTTACTTCGAATTTTTTTTCTCAAGAGTAGACAAAAAAATTTAAGTTATGTCTTGTTTCTTAAAAAAAAATGAACGCAATTGAAGAACTTTTTATAACGCCCGTTACGAAATATGGCAGTGAAACGAATTAAAAAAATGCTATCTACATTTTATATATACCGTTCCATCGGAAATATATGCAAACCTTTCTTTTGATGTCTCCCAATGTTTATTGAAATATCCATGTAAAAAAAAGAAAAAACTGTTTAATTAAATGTCAAAATAAAACTATATAGCCTTCAAACCATACGTACTCTTTTTTCCGGAAAAATTACATTAAGGAAATTTACTAATGGAAAACAAAAATTACCTTTTTTATTAATATACATGTATGAACATTTTGTACTTTAAATATATCGATGTGTTCTGACTACAGTAATAATGAAGTGAGATATTGGGACACCATAAATATCGAGTTAAATAAATTACAAACTGGTAACTTTCGTGAATACATATCTAAAGAACATATAAATTTACGGAAATAGTACTTTAAGTAGAGTAATAAGATTCTAATATTTTATTGAACAATTTGCCACTGTAGATAGTTATCTATTTTAATCGATTTTATTGTGTACATTTGATATGTAAATTGGTAAATCGCAATTAAATTTTAATGGAAATACAGCCAGTTCAGAAGTTCAATAATTGCATGGATGCAAAAGATGCCTTATTGAAAAATATATTTATTTAAATAAAGCCTTTATTGCAACGGCTTGATTTTGTTTATATAAAATTAGGGTCCTCCACTAAATTAAGGTCAATAAGATTGCTTTGCAACCGGGAAATCGTTCAAAGTTTATTTGACTGCACCCTGTCAGACTTTACGTCGTTTGTGGTAGCTCAAAGCTTATCGCCTCGTTGCCAGGTGCTGCTAATGACGACGATAGAGAGAGTTAAGTCAAATAATTGTCAATATAATTATTACAAATATGTATACTAGAAGATTGTATATACTTGCAATGTTTCTTTAGAGAAAATGTATTTTGAAAATTATTTCAAATAGACAACTGCCACTTTCACGATTAATCTACAGTCTGCTTACTTAATCGTCGCTTACCTCTTATTTAAATGCGGGTGCAGCTAATGCATTCGTAATACATTTAAATATTTTTTTTGACATATTATCCCACAATATATGTTGTGCTAGTAGATAGATTCTGCCAATTTGCTTCATGTAAGTATCGGGAGGACAGATAGTGATGATATTCAAATAGAAATTCCATAATTTCAATGGAAATTGACCTATGTCCCAGATAGACTTTCATCTTATTTAGCAAATGCTTCTTCGTCTTACCTTTAGCGTATTTAATAAATTTTTGTTTGATTTCTGGTATACATCCTGTTCTATTGAAAACTTGGCGAATTTTATTACTTTACAAAAATATTTTAAGGTCTAAACTGAGAAACTATAGATCAGTAGCACAGTTTTTTAGCTTTTGCTAGTATTTTACTTCTAAGAATTACCTCTACTGTGAAAGACCAATAACACAAGGCAAATATGGTCTACTATATTTTAAATATAGCTTTTGACCCGGCAAATATGATCTACTATGATTTTAATTATAGCTTTTGACCCTGCTGATAATAATATTTTTTCTAATAAAATTAGTGGGGACTCTTTATGGGAACGTTTTATGCGCTTACGTTATTAGTTATTTGGGGCATTTAGTTGAGAAATTATAACTTACCACTTTCATACAGCCTGAGTTGTCGATTCTTGGAATATTACCAAATGTTTACCTACTTGTCATAAGAAATTAGAACAAGTGAAAGAGTGAGCATTAAGTGTACTTTTATTTCATTGTTTCTTTTAGTATTTTAGCGACGGAGCAATAAAGCACAAGATCATATTCACTAAGAATAATTGGGTGTGAATGTAATAATAAATACCTTTTTTATACTAAAATAAAACAAAGTAATAACTTAGTGTGAAATTCTGATGTTAAAAATAAAAAAGAATTTTTTTTTTCTTTAATACTATTTAAGAAACGAATACATTTTCATTTTAGCTTCAAATATATGGCCCAGGGAGCTGAATGTTTACCTGCAAATACATAATACACCAATAATATTATATGATTTTTCTATTACTTCCGCAATCTTTAAGTTTTTCTATCAAAAGTAAATACGTAAATTACTGTAAGTTTTACTAACATTACAACACATTAGGTTACGTAAATAATTGCTGCTTACATTATATAAATATTTATTATTATTATTATGACTAAAATTTATTAATTGAAGTAAATAAAAGATCACGTGCAAAAGGTATGAAATAAAATTAGTTATAATAGATATAACATAATTGGAAATAACAAGTAATAATAATACCTTCAATACCATCATGTAACTCCGAATTTTCAGAGAGAGATATTTATTTGTAATCTTCAGAAAATTACATAACGCGTAATGAAACGAGACACGAAATTAAAGATAACGATTACGTCCGGAAATTCTAATGCTTCATTAAGAAATAGATCTAAATTTAGAAGAAACCAAGCAAACAAAATAAAATGTTTATTAGATGGTTGCACTCTAGACTACGTAACTATTTGAACTGTCACATTGGTACTTTTTGTATCATCCAAAAAATTATCGATAAACAGAATTATTAATAACTGAATACCGAGGCGTAATTCCTAATGGTATTTTATATTAAAAAAAATACTGGCTTTTGTGATGACATTATTATTCAACATTAACGTCGTTCTGTAATCATTTCTACCATGCAGTTCTTAGCGCTTCTTCGTTGCTTCGCATTAGAGTAAGCTGTATTCATATAATTCATTTATTTGTTTGGGCACAAAATACCCACCTAATTAAATAGGTTTAATAACATTACAACAAATGAGGATAACACACTTCAATAAGTTCATTCTCACTATATAATAAACTGGCGCAACAGCAGTCAATGACCGAATCATGAAAAATGGAAAATTTTGTTATAATTCTGTTTTAGGTGCCGATTGAGCAAAAATATTATGACTTAATATGAAAATTAACCGATAATTACGAAGTGCAAGAGTTTTTACAATAATCAGTACATTTAACAATCGAAAATAAATTTCACCAAAGTAAACTTTCTTTTGTGCTCCATATTTAGTAACGCAATATACATTCGAAAAAAATGGTAGGAAATGGAAAAAAAGAGTAAATATTTCGTGTCATATGTAAACAAAAAGGAACATTTTTTTTTAATTTCGCCTCATTGTAAATATCGAGGATCAGTTTTGGACTGGTTCAGTTATTACGCTCTATTTATTTTCGTGTGGAATCTAAATAATAGAGCTTGCTTCTAATTTGCTTCTCACTAAAATTCTATAAAATAAACATATCAGAAGTCCTTAGTCCTTTACGCAACACAAACTCAAGCTTTTTATAGGACTTTTTAGCTACATTTGACCACAAAGAGTCAGACACGTAAAATAAACCTTTTTATCACTAATTTTAATATATAAATTGAAAATGCTTAGGTTTATTTTCATACATTTAATTTTTTGTAAAAATTCAAAAAGAAGTAGGCCCTCAATTGGACTGTACTTTTGTATGCATGTTATCTCCGGTATTTCTCAATCAACACGGATAATATTTTTTGTATAAAAGTGTATGCCCCTAATATGGTTCCATTAAAATTCGATAATGATGTGACTATGGAAATTTAAGATATACCGTAGAATTTCTCAAAGCTGGAGAGTATAAATGCCGTAATCGAGTTTGGGTGATATAGATCAAAACAATTTTCGTCCTTTTTTCCAATAAGTATTTTTTTTCGGGGTATATATATATATATATATATATATATATAAATATATATATATATATATATATATATATCAATATTTATATATATATATATATATATATATATATATATATATATATTGCCTGAGGGCCACGTAAAATTGCTCTTTGGCAAAATCACGGTGCAACGATGAAACCAGAAGGTAGTGACAGGAAATCTTCAGTGATGAGGAGTGATCTCTTCGCGATTCGATTCATTTGACTTCTCGTGACGTCAAGAAACTATTAGTGTACATGGATAGGTAAGTATATAAGGGTACATGCGATCTAATTTTAACCTTTGATCCATAAATCCTGATTTTGCAAGTTTGTTGTATTCCTGAACCATAAGACTTGAAAATCGGCAGTTTCTAAATTTATATTTGCGTCTCAAGCAGAGACTCGGTCATTAGGCTCCGGTTTCAAGTCCTTATTCCCGTCCGCTTGTTTTAAATCAGCATTGTGTACCTCAAGAAGAGATTCCGCCACTACACTTCGTATTCCAACTCCTTAATCTCAACGCTGTTGGGGTACTGCCTACTGTAATAGCAATACTTAAGGATCTGTTGTTATTGAGATAGTATTACGGGTGTTAAGTAGAGAGCCTATCATATAATTCCGGGCGTCAATTCCTTAGTTATGAGTTATGATAAACTATGAGACTTAAGGATCTGCTGTTTCTAATATAATATTATGGATTTCAAACAGAGACCCTGTCTCTTAACTCCGGATTCCAACTCTTCAGTCTTGATACTGCAGAGTACTACCTATATAAAAAAGAGACTTGGAGATTCGCTGTTTTGAAATTAGTATTGTGGCTTTCAAGCAGAGACTCTGCAACTGAACTCAGGTTCCTCTACCTTGGTATTGAAGTTATAGGGGTATATCTTACCTAAATCGTGAGACTTGAGGACCCCTTTTTTCAAAGTTTGTATTTCAAGTTTTAAGCAGAGACTCTGTCCCTTAATTTCGGGTTCGAATTCCTTAATTCTGATTTTGCCGGTGTACTGCCTGCCTAAATCATCAGACTTGAAGATCCACTATTTTGAAATCAATTATCTTAAATAGACCGTTATCGAAATTTGCATTCCAATTTCTCAGTCCTGATGCTTTAGAGGTAGTCATGCGGACTTGCTATTTTTAAAATAGCATTGTGATTTACATGCAGATATTCCGTCATTAAACTCTGAGTGCCAACTCCGTGGTTCTGACGGTACTGGAATACTGTGTAGCTAAACTGTAAGACTTGAGCATCTGCTTTTTAATTAGTATTTTTCATCTTAAGTAGATACTGTGTCAATAAACTTTGGGTTCCAACTCCTCGGGTTTGATATCGTGGGAGTACTGCCTGCTTAAATCGTAACATTTGTGGATCCGCTATTATTAAATTAATATTGTGGATTTAAAGCAGTGTCTCTCCCATTCAACTTCATGTTCTAAATTATTAGTGTTGACACTGTCTGTGTATTTCCTAGTAAAATCGTGAGACTTGGGGATCAGCTGTTATAAATTAGTATTTTGTGTTTCAAGCCGAAATTCTTTCATTAGACTTGGGGTTCCTACTCCTCAGCCGTCATTTTTTCTGCGTACAACCTCTTTAAATTATGTGACTTTAGGACCTGCTATATTTACATGAGTATTGTGAGTCTAAAGAAAAGACCATGTCCATTGAACTCCCGATTCCTACTTCTCAGTTTCCACCCTGCGAGGTTACTGCTTGCTTAAATCATGAGACTTAGACTTCTTGCTTTTATATTATAATTATTGGTCTCAAGGAAATATTTTGTCGTCGAACTCCGAATTTCAATTTCTCGGCCAGATGCTGCAGAGGCACGGCTTCTTTTGTGTATGTTATTAGACATATCAGGCGTTAATTAACCCATTTAGTTGATTCTTTTTTATTTCAATACATTTTTATTTGAAATTTCGTTTATATATTGATTTCAATACGGAAGTCGTATTACAAAAAACCAAGGCCTTCACATTACCATTTTCTCTTGTTGGAAAATATAATAAAAATCTACTGGATACCAGATATCTTCGTAACTGAAAAATTTTGAGTTGGAATTAAAAACTATTTAAAAAGAATTTTGGCAAAAATATCGCACGTCACTTTTAAGCGTTAAGCTTGAAAAATTAAGATTAACGACGGAAAAAATGTCTTTTCTTGCAAAATATTAAGCTCCAAAACCAATTTATCGTAAATGATCTATCCGACAAGGAGAAACTATCGCATATCAAAGGGTTGCGCGAAAAAACCGGGCCACCTTTTTTTAACGGGCATAAACTAAAAAAAAATTAATTAAGACAATTTGGAATCTCTATATGAAGTTTAAACCTGGAAACTGTGAGTTTGTGACAGACAGGCGGATGTGGAGACATAATGAAATTATAAAAAATGTTTGTATGACTACAGTATAAACTTGATAAGTATGAAATTTATGATATGCATGAAATTATAAGGGTATGACAGGCCAATGAACCAATCTAAATTACCCCCAACAATAAGAGTTACCGTGAAATTCTAAAAAAACAAGGAAAAGTGACAAAAAGGTTTAGTATAAATTAAAAAAACTACAAGCCATTCATTCCTACTACCCTAGCAACAATAATTACCTATTTAATTTATGTCAACATATAACAATGGAGAAAATAATGCTTAACTTTTAATGGCACTAAAATATAAAACTTATCCAAATTTGAAAGTGTCTGAATAAGAGAATATTCTAAACCAAATTTCCTCAGAAATGGAAAATGGTAGTTCCAATCAAAGCTCCGGGACGTTAAGCCATGCCGCACCATCGGCTATCAATGACGGAACAAATTAATTTTGCAAAGGGTTCAGTTGTCGAGAGGTTTTACATTACTTAAATGGAAGAGCTCTGTGTAATTATATGTTAATGGCATCTATTCACGGACTTATACCTAAATAGAGACATCACACTTTCCAGAAAATAAATTCAATTTCTTGGGAAATCATGCGTGGTTTGAATTTCTTCAATAAATATTGAAGATTTATGAGATTAAGGAAAACGGAATATTCGGTATCATATTACTTAAGAGTTCAAGGAATTTATAAATTTCCTAAACGTTTTTTCTTCATAATACGTCACTTCCAGTCTAATCAAGTTAATATAATATCCATTAGAAGGAAGTAAACTAAAGATTGCAATTCGTTGTACTGAAAAATAAACATAATAACGAGATAGTATTTATTACTCAAGAACTATTAAAGGAAAAAAATATGGAAAAGACATAAAGAATAGCAGAAAAGGAAAAAGAAGTCACGGAATTCAATAATCTGGGTGAAAGTAGAGTCACTGACAAGGATTCCTCAAAAATTTATAGATATGAATTTTTGACCTTGGCGTTGCGCCATAGGATTAAAAAATGTGTACTTATATTTTAATTTCAATTGTTATTGGAACTAGAAGAAAAGGAAATAGCTAAGAAAATAAGAGAAAATATAGATAATAATTCTATTTAGTAATTCAAAATCTTCTTTAAAAAATTAAGTTCCTTTTATAATTCTCATAAAATTATAATCTTAGTCACAACACTTTGGTTTACACAAAGTTTTGCATTAAAATATTTGCAAACTATTTCACCCATAATAATAATATTTTAGTACCTGTTAAATTTCCATACGCCTACGATTAACGAGGGCCAACTGCCTAAAATTTCAAGTGTTTCTACTTGTTTGCTTTAATCTCAATAACGTTGAATATTGAATATATTTGGCGTTAGTTTTGTAGAAATTCATTATTCACAGTTAAATGAAACTACGTGATGTAGTATTATTTCTACTTTCTTTAATTTCTTTACCACGACCTAGGTTTCGTTGTATTACAACATCTTCAGGTGGGATATTAGCAAAGATACTATCTTTGATATTATCTAAGATATTAGCAAATATACTATCTTTGCTAATATCCCACCTGAAGATGTTGTAATACAACGAAACCTAGGTCGTGGTAAAGAAATTAAAGAAAGTAGAAATAATACTACATCACGTAGTTTCATTTAACTGTGCTCCATAACGTTGTTAATAATGCTTCACTTAACAAAAATAAATATGAAAACGATTCACTAATATTTACTGTTTTTCTTCACATTTAGGTGTAGAAATTATATTTAGGATTTTACTCAATCTGTGTTACTAATGAAAACTTGAAAATTAAATCGCAAAGAACAATCATAAATTTGAGTATATCAAAACCAAAGTTTTAATTTTGGCAGGTGAAGTATTAAAATAAAATGATGCGATAATATTCATAAAATTGCACAAAAATTAATGTTATGTATGTTTCTTGTACGTTACTATATAAGTTAAGGTATTCCCTTATACTGATGAAATTACTCAAAAAAATTTTATAATCTAGGTGCTATTGAAATCGTTATATTATCCCGTGTAATATTAGCTGAGTAACGTAACATACACACACACATGCATGCACACACCCAAAAAATGTACGTACGCGTGACTACTATGACCATTTAATTAAGACATATTTTTTGTTATGAGTACAATATGGTGTGCATCATAATTTCGAACACTTTACTATCGAATAGGCCTCCCAATTACAATGCAAATTTTAGTCAAAGAACTCAAATTTCTCTATGATTTTGGTAACTTCTCTCTTTTACTTTAATTTAAATATTTTTGCCGCGAGCAAGTTTTTAATTTTTTAAAACTTGTTTTATATTTGGCAATTTTAATTTAACTTGAAGATATAAGACGTTTGATTCATTTTGGACTATTTCATTGTAGGTAAATTCATAATGTAAATATTAAGTTATTTATAACATAATATTTAATTTTAGAACATTTCCCTTTCTGCAGAAATTGAAATCTGTGTTTTTGTCAACTGCACATACACCGCTACAATGTCTACATATATCAATATATTTGTTTTATTTCTAAATATTCTTTTATGTCATAATTTATGAGTATTTCATATGTCGCCAATATCAGATATCCGGAAATATTCACACGACCCAAGGCTCGCTTTCTTCTATTAATAACATAAATATAGTTTTGGATACCACTCGCGACGTGGAAATGTGATCAAAGCTACCTAATACAATGGAAGCTTTGACTCGTTCAATTCAAAGCTCAGAGAACAAAATGATGGAATGAAATCGCGATCTTTTACGTTCAAGCGAGTATCGATAAAGAAATCGGGCTGATTAACGCATGTATAAATTCTCAATTGATATGATAGTTTTTGAAATGATGTATGTCAAATCTCAATGTTAATTGATTTTAGTGTAAAGCTCTCGGTGTCTATTTTGAATAGAATCAACTTGTTTATTCAGCGCTCGCGCAATGTCTATGCACGCATGCTCGCACACACGCACGTACACAGGTACTCGTATATATTCAAACAGTGCACATTGGAAATAATTAGTTAAGTAGAAACTAATTATTTCCAATGTGCACTGTAAATTAATTAATTCCAAGATATTACTAGTATGTCAATATTATATATTTCAAAGTAAGCACAAGAAATTGTTACAAACACTAGAATTCTTCAAAACATTAAATCCAGAAGCAGCAATATTTGGCCCAATAAACAAAGTTTAATTAAAAGGAAATCGATAAGGAAAAGGCTAGTTAAATAGTAATACAATAAATGACAGTGTACGGATATAGAAATAATATTTTTGAGAATCACTTAATTTTTATTAACAAGTAAATAAAATTACATGATGGAGTATTATCATTTAAATTCTTAACCACGACCTTAGTTTAATTGTATGACAACGTCTTCAGGTGGGTAATTTGAAAAGATAATCTTTTCGAATTGCCCACCCGAATATTTTATAATACAATGGAACCTAAGTCGTCGTGAGTAGTTTCATTTACTTATTAATAAAAATTAAGTCACAATGAATTTCTACAAACTTAGCGACAAATATATAAAATTTTTATGAATGTTTAATCTTTAGGCGGTATTTGGCGTCGTGTGTGTCAACGTAATCAAGCTGGTTTCTAGCTTGCTTCATGTTAATAAGCGAGCTGAATAAATATAATGGAAATATGTATTATTTATGAATCCAATTCCTCTGGAATTTTTATTTAACATCCTTCAATTAATTAAAAAATTTATAGTAAATTGTATCCGACTTCGACCGAGATTATCGATGGCTTTACAAACATTAAATTTCTGCTTCTGACTAAATTGGTAGCTATAAAAAATTAATTAATAAAACGAATTAAAAACAGATTAAAACAGATCATTTGAAAATTATTTTTCAAACAATTAGTAAAACTTTCAAAACATAAAAAAAATATCGCTAAGTAAGTTGTGATAGACGCACTATACAAAATATTTCGTTACCTTAAACAATGTTCAAATAAATAAAAAATTAGTAGGTTGAGAGTCAGACAGAAATATTTTGAATCACGAGCATCAAGTTAGGTCACGAATCTGTTTAAGATACAAAAATTAAATAAAATAAAGTCATGTAAAACCGTATTTTTTACATAAATTTGTTTTGTCTTTAAAAAATTATATTTTATTTTCAAATGTGGCATTCTAAAAGGAGTTGCAAACAATTTTATATATATTTATTACTAAATGGCAACATATAAAATATTTATTAGTCCTCATCTACATCTATTTTTTTTATTATAACTACAGTTTTACTACATAAATTTTTAAGACCAATTTTGTCATCCTAGATTTTATTTACGGGGAAAGGTTTTTCTGTATTAAAATATGATAAAAATGTTTATAAAGCAGAGCTATGTTAATGTTTGTGAAGCACGCGCTAACATTAAAATTTCTACGCAAGTGGAGTCGCAAAAAATACTATTTATGGTAAAAAGTCTTTAAGCAAATGACGCAGTAGTCAGATGAACGATTCTTTCAACCGCTTTCGTCATAGTTTAATGCAGTATACTATCTGGGTTCCAGAAAATCTTCGCTGCGAATTTTCCGGCCGAATGCAATAATTTGAATTTCTCAGGGAGCAAAAATCCCTTATATGACACTGCATTAACTCCTGCTTGGATTCAAGCTCGTAATTATGAACTCAAAAGTTGGCACTCTTAAATTTTGGCTTATCCTATCTATAGAGGTCTAAAAAGTCGCGAAAACACTCGACATGTTGTTTTTCCCGGCACCCATTTTGCCTGACTTTTGACAGGCAAAATATTCATGGAGAGTATTCAACATGGTTGCCAAAAATATTTAAACCTTTTATCCCAAATACTTCTTTAACTGAGCCTCTGTGAATATAAGGTCTTCCTACTTTTTCAATAATTTTCGACGAGGTGGCTACGATCGGCCGTCTACTATCGTCAATTTCCGCAGACCGTCTTCGATCGAATCTCTGAAGAGATTTTATTATTTTAAGAGATTAAATTATGATTTTCTAAGGGCAAAAGTCTTTGTAAATGAATAATACCTTATTAGTAGTGTGTTTCTCTGCTTTGGTATCAGGTTCTTAATGACAGCTTGAAATTCGATATTCGCCGTAGTCGATGATGATTTGTTCCCGAATGAGTTGCTTGGTCAATGATATTTCAGTGATTATTGACACAATTAAACAGAAACTTGGTACATATACCCATAATGAGTCTCTAATTAAAAAATATGTTAGTAAGTAATTTCCACCTCCCGCCATCCTCCCCATTCTGCAAACTTTTTGAACCACGTATAATAATAACTCAAAGTGTGATTTCAATAAAAATTCGTGAAATATATTTTGAGAAAATATTTATATCAAGCAGTCACACAATACGAAATATTTAAAATTCTATTTAACACTGTGTTCTTCATTTTTATCTTTCTTTATGTTCTATTTTTTTCTGATCGTAAATCAAATTAATTATTTGACTTGTAATTTCAGAAG